>OX637784.1:0-2992957 GCA_951802395.1 Volvariella surrecta
CCCTAACCCTAACCCTAACCCTAACCCTAACCCTAACCCTAACCCTAACCCTAACCCTAACCCTAACCCTAACCCTAACCCTAACCCTAACCCTAACCCTAACCCTAACCCTAACCCTAACCCTAAATCTAGATAAGGTACGGAGATCCTTATCTCCACGGGAACACAATAAACCCTAGTCCGGATACCATCAACGACGACCATCAGTCTCTGATCATCTGTCAAAAACCTGACAGCTCCGCTGACAGCGCGAGAAATAATGGCAAGGCTATGGAAAGGTAATCCGATCATATAGTACACCACACGGTCGTGTGAAACCCTACACCCAACACATGTGCCACGACTAATAATAGAAATACCCGTCTTCATCAGCATAGCTACTGAAGAGCCTATAAAGGCGAAAGGCTTCCGGTGAGTCCCCCTCATCGGCCTATAGCTCTGACACCCCACCTCTCTTCACATCAAGTTACTCGCAAATTGCTTCGCAATTCGCTCGCTCCCACCTAACCCTAACCCTAACATTCTGATCGTTAAGGTAAGTGATCATCAGATTCTGATGCTCCACATGGGAAACTGGCAACGGTAAGAACCCTGTGACCATGCATCATCTCGGCTTGTTACGAAGCGGTCCTGAAGAGCCTATAAAAAGGCGAAACAGGTTGGTTGGGGATCTTTCCTCAACCTGTTGACCTTGCTTCCCTTTTCCTTCGCATTTTGTGCTGCCTACCACCCTAACCCTAACCGCTAAAGCGGTTGCCTAAAGGCCCGGGTATAGGCTCGTTATTGTTTGAATTTTTTCATTATTTCATTCGATCTCCGGAGTATCCCCGGCATTACCTAATGCGGACATCTCCGAGATCTACTGATCGGATCAATCGCGGATCTGGATCTAAGATATAGATCTAGATACAGGGTAACCATCGGTTACGAATTAACTCCACCATCAAGGGTTAACGGCCATCAACTGTCATACGGTGACATGCCCGTGTGTCTTCCATCAGATACATGTCAAGAACAATCAGAATTCTGATGAAGGTCGCCTAGCAACGATCATACATCATCTCGGCTTGATTACAAAGCGGTCCTGAAGAGCCTATAAAGGCGAAACTGGGCGGATGGGTTGAAACCCCATCCCAGTAGACCAGCTACCCTTTCTACCCCTCTTGTTTGTTGACAACTACCTTCCTAACCCTAAAGCCACAATGCTAACGGCTCCTGACCCAAGTAGACCATTCCTTTTAGAAACAGACGCCTCGAAATATGCCCTAGGTGCAGTCCTAAAGCAAACCGATGAGAATGGAGATTGGAAACCTTGTGGTTACATGTCCAAGACCCTCCTACCCGCGGAAAGAAACTATCAAATCTACGATCGCGAACTTCTAGCCATAATCACCGCACTGAAGGAATGGCGACATTACCTACTCGGAAATGGGCCAACCATCGTCCACTGTGACCATAAAAATCTGACCTACTATCGTCAACCCCAAAGACTCATCCCGAGACAAGCGCGATGGCACCAGCTGCTGTCAGAGTACGACTTGAAACTCACACATGTACCGGGAAACAAACTTACTGGAGCTGACGAACTGTCTCGAAGAGCCGACCATATTCCCTTAGAAGGAGAGAAGGAAGACGATCCAATTACTCTCATTCCTGACAAAATGATCATCAGAGCCATAGATGATGACCTTCAACGACAAATATTGAAATGTCAAAAAGAAGACGCTATAGTATCAGCATATAAGACATGGAAAACTTCCCCTAAGGATGGACAGTTAATGAAGAAGGAATTCGAAAAATGGTTGACAAACGACGAATTGGTATATTACGAGGGGCGATGTTACGTCCCCTTGGACCGAGAGCTCCGAAGAGACATTATCCGCAGTTACCACGAGGCAAATGTAACAGGCCACCCGGGAGAAAACGCCACAGCCTGGCTTCTCCGACAAGATTACTGGTGGCCTGGACAGTATGGTATGGTTAGACGATTTGTTAAAGGATGCGCAGCGTGCCAGCAAATGAAGATCAATACTCACCCTACAAAACCTCCATTGCTTCCCTTGCCACCCCACACGGGACGCCCCTTTGGTCAAATCACCATGAACTTTATTACAGATCTTCCGGAATCAGAAGGGAAGAACGCATTATTGGTCGTTATAGATCAAGGAATGTCAAAAGCCCTCCTTCCCCACCCCTGTACCAAAAAGACTGGAGCCGCAGACACCGCACAGATACTACACAACCTAGTATTCAAACGATTTGGACTTTCCGACAAGATCATCTCAGACCGTGGCCCGCAATTCGCCGCTCAACTGTTCAAAGAATGGCAACGGCTCATCGGAGTGAAAACCTCTCTATCAACTGCTTTTTACCCGCAAACCGACGGCCAAACTGAGCAGTTCAACCAACAGATCGAGGCGTACCTCTGAATATATTGCGGGAATCATCCACAGGAATGGGCCAAGGACCAACACATGACAGGAATGGAGTTCTCCCATAACAGCGTTCCTCACGCTTCCCAAACCTTGTCACCCTTCTATCTGATGTACGGTTATCAACCCCAGGGATTACCATTAGCATTCCCCAAAACCTCGGTCACAACGGTAGAACGAAGGTTAACGGAATTAAAGAAACACCGAGACGACGCTCGAGCCGCCCACCAACTGGCAGCCTCAAAGATGGTACAATGGGGAAAAACTACGCGAATACTCAAGAAAGGAGAAAAGGTTTGGCTGGACGCTCGAAATATCTCCCGTCCGTCTCACGCCAAACTGTCCCCAAAGTTCGAAGGTCCCTTTGAAATATCCGAAGTCCTAGGCCCACTCACATACAAACTCAAACTTCCGAAGACATGGAGAATCCACGATGTGTTCCATACTACGTTACTCAAACCCACAATAGTAACTCCCGAGTATAGACCGCAGTTTCCCCTTCCTCCCCCCGAAACCATACAACACAAAGCCGAATGGGAAGTAGAAGACATTCTCAAACACCGATATACCACCAAGGGAAGGAAAGGGAAACAATGGAAACAACTACAATTCTGGGTCGCCTGGAAGGGATACCCCAGTTCCCAAAATTGTTGGGTATCAGAAGAACATATGGAACACTCAACGGAGCTAACCCAGGACTATAAAAAGAGACATCACCTGAAATAGAATCAGCACCTCCCACCTCTATACTAAAACTGGATATCTTTGCCTATATCGTTATCTCCCTCGCCCTCCTTCCATCATGTCCCAAACCCTCATCGCCCAGTACCGCGACATCATCAACAACCTCATCCAAGTCATTGATCAATGAAACTCGGCCATTCAAGACTTTATATACCACATGCAAACTTTCCACCCCCAAGACTGAGAACTAACTCTCCCTGCACTAAACCTCAGCAGGATTCTTACGCCCTACCTCAAACTAGAAGAACTCATAGGAGTCATCGCCGCCCTTCACGGAGATGTAGATGACGTCTTACAGACTATCGCTGGAATGATGCATGAACGCTTAGCGGAACTAGCTAGCGTCGGAGTCGTTCCCAATGAAACAAACGACGCCTTCCTATGTCCGCTACACAACCAAAACCTCCTGCTACCCTCCCCGACTGACCTCCCAAACCCCAATCCTCCAATCGTACCGGAGCACCTCCGTCAACTTCCACCTGCTGACCGTTGTGAACGAACCGGGTGTCTTTATGGACGACACCAACCCATCATGCGCTTATACACATGTAGCATCTACGAACCCCTTCGGGAACCCCAGCATAAGGTCGATGTCTGCTGGCGTTGCTGTTACGGACTAGGTGACGCCCCTATCTTCTTTTCTCACCCCTATTCGCGGACTGGTTATTTCCTTCATGCTGTACACCGGACTATCATTTCCTTCAGTATACTACGTGTCCCCCTTCCCCTTTCGGTAGTATACACGTACCCTCCACGTATCCATTACTCCTTTCGTCCTCGCTACAGCACTTCATCCTCCATCGACACGTATTCTATTACCGAGCATAGTAACTCGACACGTATGAACGTACGTGGACTATTCTGACATCTATACCTTATAAGCTTCGATACATCTACATGTAATCCTTAGCTTATCCTCTTGTGTCAATAGCATCGTCGTTAAAGCTCTCTCTAAAGCTTGTATACAACGATCAAGCGACCTATACCTATATAGATTAGGTCGAGGTCGTAACATTAGGATAAGCTCATCAATCCAACGACAACTTAGTCGCTCTGGAACCCTCACCCCGAATTCGACGAAGTGCTGACTGGACCCGAATCCCCCGGAAAACAGCATACCTAGAAGGACGACTTCGGTTAAAGAACCGAGAAATCTACTACGAACTCGCCTCCAGGAGGTGGAGATACGAAGACAACGGACGAATCGTCCACTCATCGAAATTCAAAGAAACCAAGCGAATCACCCGAAGTAACCCACTCAATCAGGTATTCGCCAGAAGACAACTCGACGTCCCCGACCAGGTCGACGACTCAGACTCGGATAACTCTTCAGAAGAAGGAGACCGAACCATCCAACAGATCGACGTAGACCAACCCAATCCTTCACTTCGTCCTTCAAGAACAGTCTCTCCAGTACCCCCGTTAGACGACGACGAAGGAAACTTTTCAGCCGAAGCAGACCATCTGCTAGAACAACTTGCCCAACTCTCTCTTAACCCAACTCGAGAACCCACCCCAATCCCTTCACGACTCCCATCTCCCGAACCCGCCCCCTTTCCTCCTCCCCCACCTCAAATGGCAGAAGTACGAGAACTCAGACTTGCACCCCCTGCTAAGTTCACAGGAAACGAAGATGATGTTAAAACCTTCCAGAATACGTGCAACTTATACCTGTCAATTAACACCCAAGTCTACGATAACCACGCAAAGAGAATTGCATGGGTCCTTTCCAACTTCGAAGACTCGAACAAACGTGCAGCCGATTGGAAGAATAACTTCATTGAAACCGCCACAAATGCCTTCGAACGAGTCCCCCCCCACGAACAAAACGCCCGTAGAGGGGAAATGTTCGGAACTATAGAAGCATTCTGGGAAAGAATGAACGCCGACTTCCTCCCGCCTGACCGAAAGGAAGCCGCGCTTACGAGTCTCGAAAGACTTAGAATGGACAAGAGACAATTAACCAATTATCTCAACGAGTTCGAACGGCTAGTCCACATCATCGGAGACCTCACGGAAGAACAAATCAAGAGTTACTTTCTGCGAGGACTCCACCCTACTGTAGGAATAACCGTGGCTACCCAAACACCCGCACCAGTAGACTACGCGGCCACCAAGGCACTAGCGCAAAGGGTGGAAGCCAACTTGAGAAGAGTAGACTCTATTTATAGAGGAGCCCGAATAAACTCCGACATGGCATTCAAGACATACAATTCCCCGACGTCTGACGCCATGGATGTCGATCGAATGAGCACGGAAGAAAGAACCCGACTGATCAAAGAAGGACGATGCTTCCACTGTAAACAGAAGGGACATCTTTCTCGCGAATGCCCAAGAAAGCCAGAAACCTCTCGAAGACCGATTAAGGGCAAGGCCCCGCTACGAAGGCGATTACGCGCCTTATTGGATGAAGCCGACGATGGAGAAAAATTGGAAATCATGGATGAACTAGATCTAGCCACCAAAGAAATGGATTTTTAGAAAGGAACACCGAATCGACGTCGCCTGTTCCTCATGTATATCTCTCTCCCTTATCTGCCAATAAGAATTCTTTAAGGATCCCTATCATATTGACAGACAACAGAGGGAAAACCGTCGAAGTCAATGCTCTCATTGACTCAGGAGCGATGGGAAACTTCATCAGCTCTCGCTTTTGTTCACAAAAGGGAATCCATATGCAACGAATCATCCGACCCATTCAGATCTATAACGCCGACGGAACAACGAACCGACAAGGAATGATACGAAGACAAGTTAAACTCGGAGTAACTACCGACACCGAAGACTCCTCAGAAGTACAGCTCTTAGAAGCAGCCCTGGGGAAAGAAGACGTCATACTAGGCCTTCCCTGGTTACGAGATAACAATCCATCTATCGATTGGAAAGAAGGCACGATTGAATTCCAAAGGCCCACGCCCTGGGAAGAAACCATATCGCAGATTCTCACAGGTACCGAGCACCCCGATCAGAAGATTACGATACGACAGATCCAACGTGACCCCCGAATTACCTTTTCCCCAATCAAAGGCACTTGGATCCGATTAAAATCCGCGATCACTGAAGGAGTGAACCATGTCATACCCTCTTCATGGAAAATTCCTAAGAAATACCGACAATTCCTTAAGGTTTTTGATGAAAAGGCATCTACCCGACTACCTAAACGACGAAAATGGGATCACCCCATCGACTTCAAGCCGGAATGGGAAGGGAAGGATCTCAACTGCAGGTTGTATCCTCTCCCAAAGTCTCAAACAAAGGAGTTAGACAAGTTCATCGACGACAATCTCAAAAAGGGCTATATCCGACCCAGTTCCTCCAATGTGGCCTCCTCCTTCTTCTTCATACCTAAGAAGGGAGGGAAATTAAGACCATGTCAGGATTATCGAGCCCTTAATGAAAGAATCATCAGGAACCAATACCCGTTACCACTCATCCCTGAACTGATCGATAAACTAAAAGGGGCATCCCTCTTTACGAAGTTAGATCTCCGATGGGGATACAACAACGTCCGAATCCGGAAAGGAGACGAGTGGAAAGCCGCGTTCAAAACACGTCGAGGGCTCTTCGAACCCACCGTAATGTTCTTTGGAATGAGCAACTCACCAGCTACATTCCAAGCTATGATGGACGAAATCCTCGCTGACTTTCTCAGTGAAGGATGGCTAATAGTGTATATGGACGACATCCTCATCTACTCCGAAAACGACCCTGAACGTCATTCAGAGCTCGTCAAACGAACACTCCAAAGGCTCAGAGATAACGACCTATACTTGAATCCGGACAAGTGTCGGTTCGAACAGACATCAGTGGAATTCTTGGGAATGATGGTATCATTCAATCAAGTTCATATGTCTACCGAAAAGCTGACAGGAATATCCGACTGGCCGACACCCACAACCCCCAAGCAGATCAGGAGTTTCTTAGGGTTCTGTAATTTCTATCGCAAATTCATACCACACTTCTCGGCAATCGTAAAGCCCCTTAATGAACTCCTGAAGAAGACCACAATCTGGAAATGGGGAAAGGAAGCAGCGCAAGCCTTTAGAACTCTTAAAAAGGCTTTCATCGAAGCCACAATGTTAACGGCCCCGGACCCAAGTAGACCCTTCCTATTAGAAACCGATGCCTCGAAATATGCCTTAGGAGCGGTACTAAAGCAAAACGACGAAAATGGAGATTGGAAACCCTGCGGGTACATGTCGAAGACCCTCCTACCCGCGGAAAGGAACTATCAAATCTACGACCGAGAACTTTTAGCCATAGTCACCGCACTAAAGGAATGGCGACATTACCTCCTCGGAAATGGACCAACCATCGTCCACTGTGACCATAAAAATCTGACTTACTATCGTCAACCCCAACGACTCACCCCGAGACAAGCGCGATGGCATCAGCTACTGTCTGAATATGACTTAAAACTCACACATGTACCAGGAAACAAACTCACGGGGGCGGACGAACTGTCTCGAAGAGCCGACCATATCCCCTTAGGAGGGGAGAAAGAAGACGACCCCATTATCCTCATCCCTGACAAGATGATCATTAGAGCCATAGATGATGACCTTCTAAAACGAATACTAGAATGTCAAAAAGAAGACGCTATAGTATCGGCATATAAAACTTGGAAAACTTCCCCTAAAGATGGACGGTTAATGAAGAAGGAATTCGAGAAATGGTCAACGAATGACGAATTGGTATACTACGAGGGACGATGTTACGTTCCCTTAGATCGAGAACTCAGAAGAGATATTATCCGCAGTTACCATGAGGCAAATGTAACAGGACACCCAGGAGAAAACGCCACTGCCTGGCTTCTCCGACAAGACTACTGGTGGCCGGGGCAGTATGGTATGGTTAGACGATTTGTTAAAGGATGCGCAGCATGTCAGCAAATGAAGATCAACACCCACCCCACGAAACCGCCATTACTTCCCCTACCACCTCACACAGGACGCCCCTTTGGTCAAATCACCATGGACTTCATTACCGACCTTCCGGAATCAGAAGGGAAAAACGCGTTACTAGTCGTTATAGATCAAGGAATGTCAAAGGCTCTCCTCCTCCATCCCTGTACCAAGAAGACTGGAGCCGCAGATACCGCACTGATTCTACACAATCTAGTATTCAAACGATTTGGACTTCCCGACAAGATCATCTCAGACCGTGGTCCTCAATTCGCCGCCCAACTATTCAAAGAATGGCAACGACTCATCGGGATAAAGACCTCACTATCCACGGCATTTCATCCACAAACCGACGGACAAACTGAACGATTCAACCAACAGATCGAGGCGTACCTCCGAATATATTGCGGAAATCATCCACAAGAATGGGCCAATGATCAACACATGACTGGAATGGAGTTTTCCCATAACAGCGTCCCTCATGCTTCTCAAACCCTGTCACCCTTCTATCTGATGTACGGCTATCAACCCCAGGGATTACCTTTAGCATTCCCCAAAACCTCGGTCACCACGGTAGAACGTAGATTAACGGAATTAAAGAAACACCGAGACGACGCTCGAGCCGCTCACCAACTGGCAGCCTCAAAAATGATACAATGGGGAAAAACCACACGAATACTCAAGAAAGGAGAAAAAGTTTGGCTGGATGCCCGAAATATCTCCCGCCCGTCTCACGCCAAGCTATCCCCTAAGTTCGAAGGGCCGTTTGAAATATCTGAAGTCCTAGGTCCACTCACATACAAACTCAAACTTCCGAAAACATGGAGAATCCATGATGTATTCCACACTACACTACTCAAACCCACAATAGTGACTCCCGAATATGGCCCGCAGTTTCCCCTTCCTCCCCCAGAAACCATACAACATGAGGCCGAGTGGGAAGTAGAGGACATTCTCAAACACCGATATACCACTAAAGGAAGAAAAGGGAAACAATGGAAACAACTACAATTCTGGGTCGCTTGGAAAGGATACCCCAGTTCCCAAAATTGTTGGGTATCAGAAGAACATATGGAACACTCAACGGAGCTAACTCAAGACTATAAAAAGAGACATCACTTGAAATAGAATCTACACCTCCCTATTCGATACTAAATCTGGATCTCTTTGCCTACATCGTCATCTCCCTCGCCCTCCTTCCATCATGTCCCAAACCCTTATCTCCCAATACCGCGACATCATCAACAACCTCATCCAAGTCATTGATCAACGAAACTCAGCCATTCAAGACTTTATATACCACATGCAAACTTTCCACCCCCAAGATCGAGAACTAACTCTCCCCGCGCTAAACCTCAGCAGGATCCTGACACCCTATCTCAAACTAGAAGAACTCATAGGAGTCATCGCCGCACTTCACGGAGATGTAGACGACGTACTACAAACCATCGCTGGAATGATGCATGAACGACTAGCGGAACTCGCTAGCGTCGGAGTCGTTCCCAATGAAACAAACGACGCCTTCCTATGTCCACTACATAATCAAAATCTCCTGCTACCCTCCCCGACCAACCTTCCTGACCCCAATCCTCCAATCGTACCGGAACACCTCCGCCAACTTCCACCCGCAGACCGTTGCGAGAGAACAGGATGTCCTTACGGACGACATCGACCCATTATGCGCCTGTACACATGCAGCATTTACGAACCTCTTCGGGAACCCCAGCACAAGGTCGATGTCTGTTGGCGCTGCCATACAGTCTGCCTCCGTCGAATCGATGGAAGAAGAATTCACGGGAAGGCGAACCTTAACCACCTGTTTCCGAACCAAGCTCGTACAGCGAGAACCGAGCGGACGATGCTTAGGAACGCTCGAGCAGGAGCACGAACTCGGCAAGCCTCTAACTCGTCCCCTCCTATCATCACCCAACCACCCACCCCCGAATTACGGCCTCAGCCTACGCCAGGAGAATGGAGCGTTAGCAGTCTCGACCACATCACTCCATGGACTCCGACGAGGGAATACGAGAATGATCCATCATTCTCTCCCCTTCAGTTCGACGATTCAACAAGCATCAACCCGTCCAACGAATCAGCGTAGTAAAATCTTGAACGAGGACGTTCAAGGGTTAGTGGAGGGGTAATGTTACGGACTAGGTGACGCCCCTATCTTCTTTTCTCACCCCTATTCGCGGACTGGTTATTTCCTTCATGCTGTACACCGGACTATCATTTCCTTCAGTATACTACGTGTCCCCCTTCCCCTTTCGGTAGTATACACGTACCCTCCACGTATCCATTACTCCTTTCGTCCTCGCTACAGCACTTCATCCTCCATCGACACGTATTCTATTACCGAGCATAGTAACTCGACACGTATGAACGTACGTGGACTATTCTGACATCTATACCTTATAAGCTTCGATACATCTACATGTAATCCTTAGCTTATCCTCTTGTGTCAATAGCATCGTCGTTAAAGCTCTCTCTAAAGCTTGTATACAACGATCAAGCGACCTATACCTATATAGATTAGGTCGAGGTCGTAACAGTTGCCACATGGTCTGCCTCCGCTGAATCGATGGAAGGAGAATTCATGGGAAAGCCAACCTTAACCACTTGTTTCCAAACAATGCTCGTACAGCGAGAACCGAGCGAGCAATGCTTTGGAACGCTCGAGCAGGAGCACAAACCCGAGAAACCTCCATCGCATCTCCTCCAGTCGTCGCCCAACCACCAACCCCCGAATTACGGCCCCAGCCTACTCCAGGAGAATGGAGCGCTAGCAGTCTCGACCACATCACTCCATGGAGCCCGACGAGGGAATACGAGAACGACCCATCATTCTCTCCCCTTCAGTTCGACGACTCAACAAGTATCAACCCATCCAACGAGTCGGCGTAGTAAAAACTTGAACGAGGACGTTCAAGGGTTAGTGGAGGGGTAATGTTACGGACTAAGGTGCTGCCCCCTATCTTTTCTTTCTCACCCCTATCTTCGGACTATCTCTTTCTCTCATGCTGTACACCGGACTATCCTCTCTCCCGTATACTACGTGTCCTTTATCCCTTTACAGTAGTATACACGTATCCCCTATGACTCGACCCACTTCTACCTTCGCTACAGCATATCTTTCCCCCATTGACACGTATTCTATTACCGAGCATAGTAACTCGACACGTATGAACGTACGTGGACTACTCAGACACCTACACCTTATAAGCTTCGATACATCTACATGTAAACCTTAGCTTATCCTCTTGTGTCAATAGTATCGTTGTTCAAGCTCTCTTATAAGCTTGTGCACAGCGATCAAGCGACCTATACCTATATAGATTAGGTCAAGGTCGTAACACCCACTTCTACCCTCGCTACAGCATATCTTCCCCCATCGACACGTATCTAATTACCGGACATAGTAACACGCCACGTACTAAACTACGTGGACTATTCAGACACCAATACCTTATAAGCTTCGATACATCTATATGTAAACCTCAGCTTATCCTCTTGTGTCAATAGTATCGTTGTCAAGCTCTCTATCAAAGCTTGCACACAGCGATCAAGCGACCTCTACCTATATAGATTAGGTCAGGTCGTAACACTACCATCACCAGTCGCTCTTCCAGACCCCAATCCTCCAATCGTACCAGATCAACTTCGTCTCCTCCCGGTTGCTAACCATTGTGAATGAGCAGCCTGTCCATATGGACGTCATCGACCAGTCATGCGACTGTACATGCTCCACATCTACCAAACCACCCGAGAGCCCCAGCACAAGGTAGATGTATGCTGGCGCTGCCACACGGTTTGCCTTCGATGCATCGACGGAAGGAGGATTCAAGACAGGGACAACCTGGATCAACTGTTCCCTGAAAGAGCCCACGCAATTAGGACCAAACAAGCAATGCTCAGGAACGCTCGAGCACGTGCACGAGTACGAAGAACAGCAGCCCCCTCTCCACCACCCGCTATTCAACCCACATCTCCCGGACAACAACCACAACCAAACCTGGTCGAATGGAGTGCTAGTAGTCTCGACCACATCACACCTTGGAGTCCGACTGCGGAACAAGAAAATGATCAAGGCTTCTCGCCTCTTTTACTTGACGACTCAATGAGCATCAACCCTTCCAACGAGTCAGCTTAACAGGTCTTGAACGAGGACGTTCAAGGGTTAATAGAGGGGTAATGTTACGGACTAAGGTGGCGCCCCTATCTTTTCTTCTCACCCCTATCCTCGGACTGTCTATTCCCTTCATGCTGTACACTGGACTATCCTCTCTCCCAGTATACTATGTGTCCCCTTTCTTCTTTCGGTAGTATACACGTATCCACCACGACTCGCTCCCCCTTTTCATCTTCGCTACAGCATATTATCCTCCATCGACACGTATACAATTGCCGGACTTAGCAATGAGACACGTACAGGCCTACGTGTCCTATTCAGACATCTATACCTTATAAGCATTAGATACATCGTCATGTAATCTCTAGCTTATCCTCTTGTGTCAATAGTATCGTTGTTCAAGCTCTTCGCAAAGCCCGCACACAACGATCAATGACCTTTACCTATATAGATTAGGTCAGGTCGTAACATGCAAATCAGTGCTTATAATTACCAGTGCATATCATCACTGGTAATGCAGGCTGAGATTAGTGCATAAAAACATATAATTGAATGATATATGCTATTGTTATTTGGGTATACTACATATAATAAGTGGTAACTGTCACTGAACATCAATGGGAATTAGTGCATACAGCCATTCAAGTACCAACAGAATTGGTATAGATGTAAAAGGGCATAGTATAATGCATAGAAATAGTACATCATATCATTGTTCTACCATATTATGCTGCAACGGTGACATTAGTCATCGTTAGCATCAATAACAACTGGTGGCTGCAATCATAGATATTCGCAATATCTATATCTATAATTCAGTGTGTATTATTACCTGAAAAGCATCAATATTTTGTAATACATATGACTTTGGCCACTATTTAGGTAAAACAGTCATGTTCATCCATGCACTCTATACTCTGAGCCCTATAAGTGCGCTCACATATTCGCAGAGTTATATTGGTGAGTAGAGTTACCGAAATTGTGGCTTTATTTGAATATATTGTGGCAAAGAACCGCCGGCCGTCCCTCATTTACATAGAGAATTGGGTTCTGTTGGGTACCATCTTGAGACTGTCACCTATCCGGAGAAAGTCCACTCCACTTACCTCTGAGTAACACCCGTCAAACAACAGACAAAAATCACATTTACAGAGTTCAGTGTCCAAAGAGGTTCGTCGCGACCATTAAAAATCACTGTCTACTCATAAAACTAAAAGTTTGTTCAAAACGTAGGTGGGTATCAAACGGCAAGGCTGGTGCTTGTCCGCAAAACTGTGCAAACATGTCAACCAACGGTCCAAACTTGGTTGAGGTTGTTATCGGTGCATTGCCATGTCTGTACTTGAATGCCATTGAAGAGTCCTCCACTGGGTAAATCCAAGCATTGGCCTGTCGTCGCCGATGAGCACCGTCGGGCGTCAAGTTGAAAAGAAACTCACCTCGGCCAGTCAACGCAATACGAGCATCATCGGTGTGATACCAATCTTGAGCAGCAAGGTTATCATAGCATTGCCAAATCTTCATACCCACACCGTTTCCTGGGTCTGAAAGCGACCGGACATCACTAGAGCATCGATTCTGGGAAAGCGCACTTACTCGTACCGGCGTCAAGGCAAAGGTTCGTGCCGTCAACCCGAACTTTGGTCCTTCCGCCACTGATCCTCCATCTCTGTGCTCCCGTGCCGTTACAATCATAACTGCGACTTGTTTCAAGCAACATGTCACCGTTCGAAGAAGTAACTCACATTTGTACAGGCGTTCCGTTAGCATATTGGGCACCACGAACATCGAGACACTTGCTGGGATTGCCGTTGGGATGCAAAGTGACCGCACTTCCGCTACCTGGGAATTGGTTGTTGGGGCAGAACCTGAAGAACGGTCAAACGAAAGGCAGAATGAACCTCGCTTGTGACGTACGTGACAGTGTAGGTAGCATTGGAATTGGTACAGCCGTAAAGGGGTCGGTTAGGAGGCAGTCCAGTAGGGGGTGGGAAGTCTGTGGGTGGACTCTCGAAAACGTCTGGGCAGAAGTCTTCCGAGACACAAGAGGCGGCAACGCAAAAGCCGGGACGCTATGGAATAGGAGTCAGGGGGAGGTATCCATGCTGATCCGCATTCGAAATGCATACCACACCGCTATCCGTGGCAATGCTAACACCGGTGTTCAAGTGAGCGGGATCGACGACAATGTAGTAATATCCTTGCTGCGTATACGTGAGTTTGTGTATGGAAACGCGAAGACCTGCGACGAACCTCGAGGAAGAAACCGGCACGAGTTGTCCCAACGCCATTCCGATTCCCACCATTGGCATCGGTATAGATGAACCCGGTAAAGTTCTGGGGGATATCGTCGCGTTGTACTTGACCTCCAGATGCACCGATAGTACCTTGGAATTCACCGTTGATATAGTAGGTGACGGCGGCTGGGCATTGGTTGCGAATGAAGAAGGTACGACCTAAAGCGACGGAGCTCGAAGCAAGGAGGGAGGCAGCACAAAGGAAGAGTTTTCTGGACAACATCCTGCGGGTGAACGAGACGAGAGGAGCCTTGGAATGAAGGCTGTTGAGACGTAATTTGGT
This sequence comes from Volvariella surrecta, assembly GCA_951802395.1. Lineage (NCBI taxonomy): Eukaryota > Fungi > Basidiomycota > Agaricomycetes > Agaricales > Pluteaceae > Volvariella > Volvariella surrecta. The sequence continues at coordinate 14,790 of OX637784.1, forward strand.
CCATTCATTTATATAGGTTGAATGCAGATCGCGGGGAACCACAGTGGAACCACAGTGGAACCACTCCCCACATCTCGTCACCCTGATTGGCTTGTGTTATTGCCTGAAGTTCAGGGGGACTCCATCAATTCAATTGAAGATCCTGTGGGCTGACGAGCTGGATGAGACAATGTCACAGCGGATATGACGTCCACAACGTGTGAGGTGATGTGGTGAACGAGGCGGTGGATGAGCGGGGCATAGGAGAGACAACGAAACGTACGAGACCTGGTACAACGTTCCCAGCTCCAATCCCAGTCTCAAAGGAATTAAAACGATCGTGTCGAGGGTTGCGAAGGGCTCGTGATGCCCAGCACTAGCCCTTGTCATTCTATTGCTGTACCTGAGCTCCAGAGTGGACCCACTGACCCTGCATCGAAACGCAAGGTATTGGAGCTCAGTTCACGAAAAACGGGATCGAGAAGATGAATGTCACGAGAGGAATTGTCGTGGTGGCTGTCATGGGCGGACATTGCCGAGGTGGTACCGCATCGGGTTCGAGTCCAAAAGCAACCACCAGAGACGCGCATCAACTTGACCAAGAGAACCAGTTCCTCGCAGCCACCGTTCTGATGACCATTTCTGAAGCGATGTGGCAGAGTAAACTCGCGCGCGGGTCGTTCGAGGTCCAACGTGACCAAAAGCCGGTGTATAGGGATGTACATACACTAGATCAACGCAACAAGTCTAAGTCACGTAGACACAGGGAGTGTTAGCATGGCAGAAAAAGGAATCATGAGTCGTGGATACGAGGGTCGAGTCGGAGTCGGATGGATATAGGAGAGCATTAGCATCATGATCAAATCCTTCATCTCGCGTGCCGTCGTCGTCACGAATGCACGATAACGGGGATGGATATGTTGGTAACAACTAGGTACAGAATTAAAACGGGTCATGGGAGTAGTGAACGTCGGCTGGGTCAGATTTCGCTATCAAAACGAATCCAGTCACGGCCACCTCTGATATCAAAGGTAGGGACGCTCTCTGAAGCAGTATCCGTTGCTGTTGACGTAGACCAAGACGAGGAAAGGAAAGAGGTAGGTAGATATGAAGAGACGAGGTACGATAGCCGAGATAAAAGATACGGTATAATTCCAGCTTCGCAAAAGCCGGAATGGGGATCAGGGGATACGGAGCCGCAATACCACAAAGAAAGCGACCAGACCACCACCACTCCACAGAGCAAGCACACGACGAGAACGAAAATCCAAAGAGAAAGCAAAGGAGACGGAGGACTAACGGGTTCAGATCCATGTTCACCATCCTCCTCATCATCTTCGTCGCGTTCATCCTCACCCATCGAGTCTTCGTCAGACCCACTCCCTTCCTCATCCTCACTTCTACTCGTGCTTCCTCCACGGCTGCTCCATTCTTCACGTTCTCGGCTTTCCGGGTGCCCCCGACGACCCCTTGCGCTGGTGCTTCGCTCCCGACTGTCCCGACTCGGACTGCGACTGCGGCTCCGACTGCGACTGTAACTGCGACTGCGGCTGCTGTTGCTGTAGCTTCTGCTGCTGCAACTGCTGTTGCTGCTGAAACTGCTGCGGCGCCGTGAGGGATAATCCCGATAACCCCCCCGGTCCGAGCCCAAGTCCGACTCCCCCCCCTCCGAGCCCAAGTCCGACTTCTCCGATTCCAGATGGTTCACTCTCTCCTCCCTCTCCTGTAGTGGAGGAAGCACTTCCTCCTCCTCCATTTGTCCCTCCCAGAGGCGCAGCCGATAGTTTCGGAGCTTGTGCATGAAACGGTGCATTCGTGGGGGCCTGAAAGGAATGCTGACTCCCACCTCCCCCATCATCATCATCTTGTCGTCGTGTTTCGTCTTCACCCTCGAGCGGAGTGACTTCACCCACAGGCTTCATCGCGTCCAAATCGGATTGTGAGAGAGCGGTGAGCTTCTTCCTCGTAGCCGCAAGGGTGTTGTCAACAGCAGCGGGGGCAGCAGCTCCAGGTGCACCTCCATTCACTACCGGAGCCGCATCCGGAGCATGAACGACCTTGTTGCGTTTCTGGCTCTCTTCCTCGATCTCCATTCGTCGAATGACGTCAACCTCTCCTTGAACGACGATGGATTCCAAAAAGTTGTGATGGACGAGTTCAGAGGCCTTGGCGCGCTTGTCGGGATGCAGACGGAGCATGGGGTTGAGGAACGAAGCGATGCCGTCAGCTTCGTGGCGGGGAAAGAGGTATTTGTCGTGCAAGACGGCGTCGAGGGGCCAGTATCGTAGCTTATTGATATGACGTAGCTCACCTTGATAACGGTAAGCAGGAGAACTCATGGGACACGATATACACACCTTTGCGGTTGAAGAATTCGGACGAGTATTTACCCCCCAACGCGATACTTCGCGGTATCTCTCCCATCAACTCCATAATCTGGGCAATGTGGTCGTCGTCCTTGCTGTATCTCGAGCCAGAGGCAGGATCGAAAAGGTAGTCGCCTCCCGTGATGAGTTCGAATAGCTGAGGAGGATCAATGATGGATGGATGAAGGTGAGGGAATGACGTACGACACAAGCGACACTCCATATATCGGCACTGGTTCCCCACTTTGCGCCCAAAATGACTTCCGGACATCTATACTGTCTTGTCTGAATATCGTCCGTGAAATGATGTTCGACCCAGGTGGCTAAACGGTTGATGAGAAGCGGAATGTCGAGAGGGGGAAAGAACATACCGTTGCCCAAATCAGCAATCTTGACGGTGATCTTCTCACTCAGCTCGTAAAGACTGGAACCCGAATGGGATTCCTCGCTGGAAGGACGGTCGACGGTCATGGAAGGGTCTGGTGCCGCGTCGGGTGGGTGGTCGGAGGAGATGACGGGACGAGAGGAGGAGCTGATCACGGTCGGAGCTTGTTGTGATAAGAGGGAAGGAACAAAGGGGGCGGCTGGACCTGATATGCCCTTCTCGGTGGTGTTGAGAGAGACGTTGCGTACATCGGTTGCCAAGTCGGACGATGGGGCTCGTTTGGCACTGCTTCCGCTATCCGAGCTGAGGTGGTTGTCTTTCTTGTCCTTGTCGTCGATTTTGCTCATGGAAAAGGCTAATTTGTCGATGACGGAACTTGAGCCGAAAGAGGATGAAGGAGATGGGAGGGGTTGGGAACCGGTGATAAAGACGGATTCGGAGCGAGGAGTTTGGTTACCTCCTCTTCCTTTTGAGGGAGGGACGCCGACGAGCTTGGTGGGAGGGGGAGGGTCGTTGGCGGATGAGGCGAGTTCGGTTTGTATGATGGACTCGACATCGTCGATGCAAATGAGAACGTTTTCCGGTTTGAGGTCTGGAGAGGGATGAATGGGGGATGGTGGAGAAAAAGAAAAACGGACCTGTGTGTATGACGCCACAACAGCGATGCATGTAATCCAAACCCAAGAGGACCTGCTTTGCGATTTGACGGACGAGATGCATGGAAACGCCCTTGTTTTGATGGCGCTTGATGAGGCCAAGGAGGTTTTCGCCGAGAACCTCGAACACCATGCAGACGTGGGTGCCGTTGGGGCCTTTATGTCGAAAATGGTCCAAGAAGGAGATGACGTGAGATCTTCCGGGGTGGGATTGGGGAGGACTGGGGACTTGGGGGGGTGTGGATGAGGTGATGAGTCGCTGAAGAAGCTTGATTTCGTCGAGCGCTGTTTCTGTGTAGCGGGGTGCGGACTTGACGATCTTGAGGGCGACATGTCGGTGCATCCTGGGAACATGAGCCGGGGAGCAGCAAGGAGATAGAGGACGTACTTTTGGTCTTTTGCGAGCCATACGGTGGAAAAGTGGCCCCAGCCGAGCTTTCTGACGACGACATAGCGGTCGTCGGAGAAAGTGTCGCCTATTTTAACGGGATGGTAACCGCCTTTGCAGTAGTCCTCCCAGTCTTCTTCGTCTTCGGTCATGATGGAGGGGGAGTGGGAGGAATAGGAGCCGTGAGACATGAATCGCTGGAGGACTGCAAAACGATAAACATTCCCGTCGCCCACGAGATAAGAAAAACATACCCTAATCTGGAAATCAACTCCAACTTTCACGAGGTTCAACCGTTTTGTTGTTCATTTGTTTGGTTCACACTGACTTGCCAAATACGACCATCCTCTTGAATGAACCTCCACGCCGAACGCGAATCTTCAAGAGCTAATCATGCAGAAAAGCAGTTGCAACGCCTCTTGGCCTTGGTCCGCGATCTCAACATCGAAAAGGATCACATGAGATCCAAGCTCCTGAAAGCAGAAGAAGAGCTCAGAATGTACAAGATCCAATTCGACGTCGCTCAACGAGGTGCGTCGCGTCCAACCCTCATCCTCATCTCTTGACTCCCTGTAGAAATCTTCCGTGCTCAGGAAACCGTCAATCTCATCGAGTCTCAGCGCGTCCGTGCCCTAGAGCGCTCATCCCGTGATCGCGATAAGCTCCGCAAAGTCCTCGAAGAGAGGGCCGTCTACCAGGCTCATGAAGACGGGAGGCGGATCGGCTTCGAACAAGGCTCCAACTATCGCAGACGGGAAGGGTATCCCTACGATGATACAACGATACCATCGCGGTCGGGGTGCGTACCTTGTCCATCATCTCGTACATGACTCAACTCCTCCAAGGCCAAGATCCCATTCGACCTCCACAGACACTCGACCAACACTTGTAGCGTCATCATCCAAAATGCTTCCACCATCTCATCCCCGCCAATCCTCTGCTAAAGACTCCGATCCTTCACGTCTCCACGCCATCTTCGATATCTCTAGGCAGTCCTCTGGTCAACCCTCGAATCCTGTGATCCCCCCACCACCGCCTATTCAACGTCAACGCTCGCTGTCGCAGCCTACATTGCCCACTCTCATCTCCCGCTCGCAATCTCAATCAAATCGCCCAGATCCATCAATGCCACCTCACTATACCCATCAAAGAACACTTACAAATACGACGACCGACACCATGAGAACTCAAACACCTAGCACGACCACTGCCATCACCACGGCTCACTCGGGTACTCCATTCAACACCCTCTCAAAGGCTTCAACTGTCTCTCCACCTCGTCCATACAACGCACTCTCAATACACAAAAAACGTCCTTTACCCGTTCCTCCACCTCATTCAAAATGGTCATCTGCCACGAATGGCTCCACGTCAACAGAGATGCCTGTGCCAGCACCCACAGGAGCTACGAATCCTGTCACGGGATCCACTCCCTATATCCCAATCCCTTTATCTGAACATTGGCTGCTGACTGGAGCGGATGAAGGTCATGCCCGTCCCACCTCGAGAACAGGCCCACACACTCGGGCGAGATCAAGGACAGAGTCGCATGTCCATCCCACCACCAGCACCCATCACCGCTCCGTTTCTCAACCCTACACGAGCGCTCAACATGCTCACGCGTTTGCTCATCCTTATTCAGCGACGTCCGATGGTATTCCTACGATCCCAGATGTCATCAATACCTCCGACACCCACCCAACCAACCCACAACGACGCTACGTGATTCATGGCGTATATAACATACCGGACAGAAGTCGACTCGAGAGTACCGGGACTACGAATACCATTGATACGATAGCAACCACTGGGACCGGGAAAACATCACGGTCTAGGAGTAACAGTCTTTTACCTGCGGGTGGTAGTTCGCATCGCGGACATCAACGAACACTCTCAGATCCTCAACGACTTGATGCACCCGCATCACCCCATCGTCGACCTCCTTCCGCTCATTCAGGCCAATCAGGAAGAGCATCGAATGGTGGTGTGTCCAATTCAGACGTTTATTTGCCTGAGATTGGGGAGAGTATTCCACCTGCACATGTTTTTGGAGGGAGCAATGCGGATGCGATGGGTGGACTTTTGCTTGCGACGAGTCAAGGGGAGGAGGGTGTTGCCGTTGAGACAGGGGCACAAGGACAAGGACAACTTGGAAAAGATGGCCGCCGTGAAGGCTCCAACGTCGATTCTGGATATGGAGGATCAGGCTCCAACTCGGGTTCAACTCGATATGGAGGATCAGGCTCCAACTCCCGTTCAACTCGATCAGGCACAGATTTGATGACGGGAGTGGGTATGAGGGGTGTTCACAACAGCGCTGCTGATCAATTGCAATACAACACAACCTTGAATGCTCAACCGTCGCAGTCGTATCCCCTTCCGAATCATCCTTATCGGCAGGCATCTCGTTCGAGGGGTTTAGCGTCCGTGATGGGTAAAGCGCCGACGACGATATCGACTGCGTCGACCAGGATCTCCGAGTTTGGTTTGGTCTCTCTTCCTGAGCGGTATATCGGTGATGGAGGGACAGCGGGATATCCTCTGCCACAGAGCCATGGTGGGGGATCGAGGGAAATAAGTGGAAGAGAGACTGCAGCACCGGATATGATTCATCTACCTGGCTATTCAGGTCCGAAGTACGTTCGGCCTTTTATGAGTAATGGTACACCCCCTTCAAGTCGGGAGACGAGCCGAGAACGAGGTGGGAGTAGAGAAGGCGATCGGGGAGCTGTTTCGGCAGGGAGAGGTAGGGAGGTTAACGGAACATCCAGGAAAGAAGAAAAACGGAGGGAGCAGACGCCGGAGGAAATTGTAAGAGAGTGGAGGTCGAAGAATCCGGATGTTGCGGGTGCTTCTGCGAATGGGAGGTCGTTGCAGGGTCGGCAGGGGACTGTCGTGCAGCCGGCGCGAGGTGTGGGCAGTCAAGACAAGAAGGGGAAGGGGAAAGAAAAGGAAAAGTCGAGAGGGATGGAGGCGATATATGCTGAGCCTGCAAGGGCGAGCGGCGTCGCGGCAGTGGGGATGAACGAGTTTGATGGCCGTTCAAGCGATGTACGGTGATGTCCCCCTTGTATTCTTAACATTTCATTTCCACGTTCGACTTTCAACAGTTCCTTTTGCCCCCTTTTCGAATTGATCCACATGTTTTTCGTAACTTACCTATTTTGCGTTCATCTAGTCTCATCGTCATGGTCTAGGAGGAAGTTCCCAAACTCCTGCAAGTCAGGCTGTAAAGCCAAACGCGGCAGCGTATACCCTATATGGCCCACCATCTGGCACCCATTCCGGAAAAAATGCACAACAAGCAGGGCAGACGCAGATGGTATCTTATTTAGACCCTCATTCTCAGATGACCACACCGTCCAACGCGACGAGTGATAGGTCCAGAGACGATATCGGAATTGAGGTTATGCCACCGGTATAGTCCTGTCCATTCGATTCAAAGAATGGCTAGCACTGACTGAATTTAGTCTCGTCCGACTTCCCTTACCACCGACAATAGCATGACGCCCATCGCGAATCGCACTTACCTCAGCCCTGAGGACGCGCACAACCATACACCACTTCCTCAAGACAATGACACTCCTTTTGGACTTGGACTGATCACGACCGCAGGTCGTTCCAACGGACCAACGTCACCTACTGCCTTGAATCACAATAACCTCCGTCCTGATTCGAGTGCTGGTGCGGATGCCCAGTTTCAACCGGGTTTCATTCGAATGCTGCCAAGCAATACCCTCCCTTTTGGATTCGTGCAGTTCAGTCCGATACAACCATTTCATCATATGATGGCTGCGGGAGGGCCCAGTACGTCCTCAGTTGCTGCGGTGCTGGATCAGGCGCAAGTCATCGCAGGAGCAACATCTGGATCGTCCAACGTAGGTCCACATGCAAACACTCAGGTCGGTGCGGATAAAGGGAAGAAGAAGGGGAAAGGAAGAGGGTGATCCATGATGTATGAAGCATGATATTCACGATTTATGTCACCACTTGCTGTTCGACGCTTACAGGTTATGCCCCCAATATGTATGACGGTATAATACGGTACAATAACGATCTTAATATAATTCTTGCTTTGGATTTGTATCTTACGCCGCGGACTTTCTCGCAACACCATGCAAGTCATGCGTGGCAACTAGACGAATATTGTTGCAAACCCATCATGAATACAAATACTATCCTCCATATATTCCCTCATGAAAGCGGATCATGACGCGCTAACTAACCTCGACTTGACATCCTACTAAGTCGCTCCCCGCTTTTCTAGGTATGCGATCGACTCCGCATTGTCTCGTTCAAAGTCTTGACATGCTTGCAATAGCGATGTTGCGCGATACTTTTGAGCACCATCCCGTACTGGAAAGTTGGTGTCGTGTCGAACGCTCAGTGCTCCACCACGAAAAGCAGGGGTTGACTCACTCAGTTTGAATCTCTTAAAGTCGGGCAAGTTGAGGTCTTTCACGAGCACCCTTCCTATTTCCGTCTTGAGTTCTTCAATGTACCACTGATCTCCCACTTCAAGTAACTCTAGGAGGTCATCCATCACCTCGTCCAAATCGCCATCCTCCTCGATCGTAATTGACTTGGTGTATACGAATTCTAAAAGGCATGAGAACAGAGAACGAAATTGGTTCATCGCGTTTCGAAGAAATGCCTACCTAGAAACTTTTCAGCTCCGTATGGAGTGGCGGGGATATCGTATAGATCACTCCCTGGACCCGGATCATCCGTACCCTCAGAAAAGTCAGATTCAAATGCCTCACGAATGTGAGGCACCATCGCCTCGAGCACAGTACTATGAAAGTGCAAGCGAGGTGTATGACATGCCACCTTACCCTCCTTTAATGGACTTAGTTGCATATCCGTTCGTCGACCAGCGAGTCGCATCTCATTGAAACTGGCCGGCAATTTGGGGATAGTCTGGGTGGTGGAAGTGTCGTAAGATGGCGCTTTCATTTCTTTGCACCCTGCGCAGAGTAGCAATGGGCGGAATTGTTTCAAGAATCCGCGCACTCCGTACACCCCCTCCGTGTCATGACTGGTAGGCTGATTAAGGAACAGCTCCCCGGCGTGATTCCACCTCCATTCTTCTTCTTTTACTTCTGGATCTTCTACATTTAGGAACAAATCTTCGTCGGAATACTCACGAAGACCATTGAGAGCATCCATGTCCTTGTTGTCCATGGCTGCCTTGTTAAGCCACTTGTATGTCTCCCGTAGGTCATGGAGTAGATATTGATTTCGATGATGGTTATGTTGGTGAAGCAGCTTGACCAACGCACGCAAATGTTGCACCTTTACGGAATTGTCTGTTAATAGGGAGGTTAAGCTGGAAGAGACAAAACACCTACCACATCATGAACTTCTGGCTCCCCAAAGCTTGGCATGACGTTAAGCAACGTTTGTGGTGGTGTGAACCCAAGTCGGCCGCGCTGGGTCCATGCAACGTTTTCAAATTCTGGCCGGACCATGCGCTCTGGACATATGATCATGGGAAGATGAAGACCGCAAATTTGCCCAATGGACCGATCATCGTTGAATCCTTCGTGTGGAGACCGCTTTTCGTCCCTGATAATGAATCGTAAGGACGTAATGTCCGATGTCTTCAGAGGGCGTTCATAATTATTTGAGGGATGGTAGTTAACTTGGCAAAGCCTGGGCACGTGCCTCGTAAATTGGTCATAGGTCCTTCTGACTTGATTTTCGATTTCATCGTGTTCGATCGTTGGAATTTCTGCTGCAGCATGAATCGCATTAAGACAGTCAAGCAACGCGGTGGTCGTGATAGTTCGGATAAGATCCAACTGGTCTATACGTTCCAGACTCGAGCGAATGGAATGGTGGATGAATTTAACGTCGCTATCGCGCGCGAACGCGTCTAAGAAGGGTGGGACTGTCGAATCATACAGCTCCTCAGCTGGTCGCAGCTTTCGGGAGCCATCCGGAAGCCTGAGTAACGCTCGGTTGCGGCTGAAATCTGGAAACTTGCAAATTTGGCGCACGAGCCTTGCATAGTTTCGAAGTTGTGAACGAGGCAAAACAGATGGTATGTTGAGCCCAGCGAACAGGGCCTGTAGCGTTAACGGGGTTAGCGTCAGACATGAGATTGATAATCTGTGCTCCGGTCGAAAGATCCCTGAGCTGCCGTCCCAAAAATTCATGAGTAATTGGTCGTCCAGATCATCCACTTCAAGGGGTAAATAACACCCTGAACTGGCCGAGTAGAGTCTGCTATCCTCGTCCTCCTGTTCGTGAATGGATGGCCAAATAGGAAGTTCGCGTAAGATGCTGTAAAACGCCCTGCAATCCCGTGCTTTGTCAAAGGCATCTCGAATCCATGTGGCAAGGACCTTATAGCCCGCCACCCTAAATTTCTCTCCCGTTTTCTTTAATGCCTCTAAGCCTTTTAGTACCAGGGAAAGCTTTATTCGCGAAGGGAATTTGGTACTGGAAAAGGCCCAGGAATTGGAAGGTGAGTTGACGTCAATCAAGTTGAACCCATACTGATGGAGGGCATCCATAAGCTCCGGGCCCACTGTAACGTCGTCATAAGGTAGTACCTGTCCACCAACAGTGCACGCTCTGAGTGAGACGTACTTGCCAATTTGCTGGGTAGGAATTAACGGGTAATCGAGAAGATGGCTTTTGACGGGCTTATTTTCCTTCTCAAAGATATAGAGCAGCTCCCCTAGACCACTAACCCATCGCATCGTGTCTTCGTTATGAGTATCTACTGACACTTCCCTAAGATGTTCTTCGGCCAGCTTTGTAACCTGAGTTTCATCAAATTCAACAGCGACTGGAGGGTTCCGTTCTGACATGAGCTGAATGCACTCCCGAGGTGTACTATGGTGTAGAAGACGATTGGAAGGAACAAGATGGGCCAGTGCTGTTCTAACATCCCGATTGGTTGCGTACCAGAGGGTACGACTTGTCAAACGATGAGGGAAACGAATGAGATCCGGGTTTTCGCCCTGCCCCACCAGCAGCAACGGAAGGTGGGATATCTCCACAGTACTGGAGAGCAGCAAATGCAGGACTGAAGTGAGCTCTTCTGTTTCGAGCTCGTTGTCCCGATATAACTGCTCGATGCTCGATCTGAAGTCATGGACGATGTTACGAAGCATGACATCAGAGATAATCGAGAGACCCTGCTGCGATGACCCGAATGGAGCGAGGCCGAGGTGTTTTCGGGACGTGGAGGGTAGGAATACTATGCGATCTACATGGAGACACTTTAAAAAGTTCTTGACGCTTCGTCGTTTAACACCCGTCGGTAATTCCGGGAGAAAGAGGCCTCCAGTACACGTTACCCACTTCCCATTCGTAGTGGAGATTATTGGCTGGTCGAATTGCGGTAGGTGGCTGTAGAACCCATTCAAAATCACTTGGCTAATGTCTTGGTCCGATTCCCTCGTTGGGAAATACTGATGGAGATTTGATACAGGCTCCTGCTTCATTGCCAAAAGAGACGACAGCCAAAATGGCGGGAAAACTTCAGAAAGAAGCCAACGATTCCATCTGGTGTCATTAGTTGCTTTGCCATGGTCATCATCCCTGGAAGGGTCGAGGTGAATACCTCGGCGATTGGAGAGAAGGGAGAACGGTGCACTCAGATGGCAAGGAGCTAAGATGGGACATGGTAGCTGTAGCACGGAAAATAGGTGGAAATCTCCCCCAGTCAGCTTTTCAGGGAAAGCCATTTTGACAGTGACAGAAGCATGGACCTTTAAACGGTGAGGAAGCTGTCCTTGACGTTCTTTGGGGACGTCGACTCGAGTTTCTGTTACGAACCAAGTTTCGGCCGGTTCGATTGTCAGCTTGTGTAGATGAACCCCCCGGTCCTGACGCGCTCCACGTTTTGCTTCAATTCGCCACAAAGTTTTTGAGTCCCCCTCAACAGTCTCTAACTGAGCACTTATCCGCTTAAAACCCGTAAAGAAACATGCTGAATGAGCAAGGCTTTGGTACTCTTCGATGATTAAACGACATCGAGTGCTGTCAATTCGAGTCCGCGACTTGAACGAGGAAGATTCTTGGTACAGGGGAAGCCAGAACATGGTCTATTAAAGTTCTGATCAGTAATCACAGCATTTAGATGCATTTCTGCACTAATTACTACTTACACCATCATAAAGGTGCGAGTCAGAATCCAGTGTGAATCCATGCTTGCCATCAAACGGGCGCAGTTGAGAGGGGTAGTCACTATTGCGCCTTATCAGCTACTTTCTGAGATCTGAGCAGGCAACTAACCGTGATAAGGATTGGATGGATCGTCTGAGAGCGGTCCGCTTCTGGCCTGACTGTGTGCGTGGGAGGTTTTCCCCTGTAGGGTCCATAAATAAGACCTGGTCGCCTGAAATGATGGTAACGACCTGCCCAAAAAGCGTCAGCACAAACACGCTCATAATTGCGCTGAAAAGCTTGCATCTGTGAAGTGAAAAAGCGACAATGCTCCAACCCCATATCTGCCAATAACCGCCGAGTCTTCAAGCTTCCCTCCTCTATCAATTTGGAGAATACCTCTAAAGTCCGCATCTCTGAACCTTTTATTGTTGTAGATGATTAATCCTGGACACGAAAGAATATTCTCAAAGCTCGGTGAGAGAGTACGTTCCTCTTGGCCTAGCGAACACCCAGCCTCGTAAAGAGTGATCGAAAATTCTGTAGCTCCGGCATCGTGCGCATTAGCTAAGAATTCATTGATTCCGTAATGAAGATCGTAATCGTTTAGAACAGCACATATTCTGGGCAGCAAGTCGACCGTCATGGCATTCTGGTTATCGTCGTCGTCGTCCTCCGTACTTGCAAGACAGTCGCTCAAAACCGGGATCTTGAGTCTTCGGGCAAGATGTAGCGATATAGCGTCAGACACCGGTCGACCAAATCGTCCTGAACCTTCACGGAAATTGCGATAATCGTTATAAAAACAAGAGCCTCTGTTTTCTAGGGTGCCGGACGTTGTCGGAATCCAAGCCAACTCTCGACATTCATCAACCACATCATCGAAACCGCTCCTCCACTCCAAGTCCTCAAGGACACTCATCAGCCGGTTCGCCTTGCACATAGACGAGGGGATGTGACGCTCGATCCAATGGATTCTGTCCAACATAACTTTTGGTGTAAGGCTGCGGCACAATAAATCATGCTCCCTACAAAGATCGAGGAGGTCTGATCCTGGACCGAATGGATCAGTTGGGTAGTCCTCACTGTCGTATAAGTCCGCAAGTGTCGAGTTGGGATCAATGACATCGCTGGGCGGAACGAGTCGGTCACCGACTGGAACAAAGGGGAGATCGCGGAACTTCTTGACATAGATAGATGGCATGTGACCTAGTCTTCCAAGGATTAGGGGAAGAAATTTTTCGCGTAAGTGGTTTGGCTGCTCATCCCAGTTATCGAGAGCCATCTGAAGAAGATCCAACTCCTTCAATGCGTTAGAATATGGTGCATTATCAAGAAGGGTACGTAATCCGTTGTCGATGTTGCTATCTATAAAGGTTGTATCGTGCTGGAGTCGTGGAATAGGACATGAGCCTAATTGATGCACAAAGTAATGAGCGCCTCTGATGGGTCCTAGATGCGCTCGGTCAGCTCCACAGCGCTCGCCAGCCGTTTTCTCGGACACGGAATCATGAATTGGGAATATTAGTAACTGCTTGAAGATGTCTTTATCCGTTGGTTCAAGGGTAGAATTGCGTCCACACTTGACCAGAGACGACTTGATTGCCTCCCAGGCTTGCATGTTAAGTCGTGAAAACGACGCAACGCTGATCTTCCGCAAGAAGAAACCAGTATCCTGGCTGAGGGTTACGCCGAATTCCCGCAGCGCATCGTACGAAATATCTTTATCTAGGAATGGAATTCCTAACTTTGTCCAAGCATCCACGCTGTCGTCAGTGAGACCTTCTGTGACGTGAAGGCGTGTGAGGGGATCCATGGATATCCATTCTCCAGACACCAGCGGAATAAGTGGTAGACCATGGACAACATCGCGGTCAGATTGTATCGCCAACATCAAATACTTGAATAATTTGACCTTCTCTTGTGGGGACAGTTTTGACAGAGCTGGCAGTCGATCCTAAGCAGGCTTGAGGTGTTGGTAAATTGTTGAGCCACTGCTCACTTACCCGCAACTCCCTGGACATAGTGGATGGGCTGACGAAGCGAGTTGTATTGGAGTGGAGGTGTTTGTATGCCTGAGAAGGAGCAGCGATGATACGCAAACCAAGCTTCGCAAAGATACTTTGTGGGCATTGAGCCATATTTTCAGTGTTGAGTAGGTATGCGCCACGTAAGGACTGAGGTTCAGTTTCTCCGATGATCGGGAAGATCTTTAAATCGTCCTGCGTGATAACGCCAAGGACCCTACTTAAAACATTCTCCCAATACCTTCTCTCCGACGTATTGTCAGCAATCTCAAGCGGGATAATCGACCAAATGTCATTCAACCTGTGCTCTGTCTTTAAGTCTTGAGTTAGATATTCCAATAAAGCGGCCCATGTTCGTGGAACGAATTCGTCGAAAATGACCTTGTTCCAAAGAGAAAGTAGCCTATGTAATCATCTCAGCATCGAATCCTTTACTGATATGGGTAAATATACCTCTCGATATGTCCCTGAGTTGTATTGTCGTCCATATTCAGCAAATGCTGCCGGTCGGGGGTGAGCGCAAAATTGCAGTCCAAGTGAATGGGAATTCGTGGGGATATAGATTGAGGAAGGGGCAGCAACGTGAACAGTCTTCCATTCGTGGAAGAAGCGGGACTTAGACAGTACGCCATGCCGATTCCGGCAATCAACTTGTGCGGTTTCAAATCTTCGTCTATCTGCTTCACGGTTCGCTCTATCTTCTGAGCTTGGTGGAGCACCTCCATCGCATAGCCTCGAGAGTACGTTCGACGATAAATTCGCCATAAGGTCTGTTTAGCTGATTGGGCATCATTCCAGGTCGTATAGTCGGCGAGAAAGGTCGTTGATTCGTGGTTCCGAATGTTGGTAGTGACCTGCTCGGAATCCGAACGCTTCGTGAGAGAAGCTTTCCCAAAAGTCGTAATCCCGTTGCTTCCGACTTCTTTCAATTCGATGTACGTGATATTTTTCAAGAAAAGCAGGATTATCTTCAACTCGTCCTCGATGAATGAGTTAAACAGAGCTCTGACGGCTCCAGCAGATGTCGACTCCGTACAACCTCTACTCGTTTTAATTTTGCTCGTTTGAGCTTGTCGAGAAGTGCGCAGGGGAAGTCTGACAACTGTCATATTGACATCTGACTTCACATCAACTACGGCACTCTCAAAGGCCGCGAATTGATCTGGGTATCTTCCGCTAAGTGTTATTGGGATGGATACTCCTCCAGTGTAAGGCGACTGAAATCGTCGGTGTGGATCCGCAATGTATAACCGATCTCCAGAGAGGACATGTGGATTGTCCGTAAGCTACAAAACAAGATGAGCATATATATCACCAACGGCGTTAAAACGGGCCAAACGTACATGGTAAGTGGCTCGAAAGCCCAACCCAAATTTTCCTGTTTTCCTGCAGCGCAAGTCAGTTACATGCTATTGGAAAGCATGATGAGTACCTTTCGTCAGCGTCTTTGTTTGATCCATGGATCGTTCGCAGAGCAACCCAATCAGATTCCTCGAACTTTGAATTGTTCACAGCAAGTAGTGCTGGCCCTTGGCTCCCAGCAAGGCTTGGGTCTATAATGGATTCGTTTCGGTGTAACTGAGAATCTAAGATGAATGTCTTGCGTTCAAGAAATCTATAAGTCATAAGGCCCACTAGTACAGAGAGTGTGATGTACTTGGCTAGTGGCTCCAGAATCGTCCGAATTCTGGAGGAGCTCCTTGAGGATAGAGCCAGATGGATACTGGCAGAGGATGCCAGAGATTAGTTGTGTCGCATCGATGATTTCAGGTGAGCTTTCGAGAGACATAACTGGGATGTCGTTCGAGTTTAAGGACAGAGTGGACGATCTTATCTTCGTAAATGATGGAAGACCCCGTAGAGATGCTGTAGAAGCGCGCAGTCGCAGTGGCTTCCTTAGGTGTGGAAAGCTGTTGAAGGACTCCCCGTTCCCACGGACGCAAATGGTTGCCCCACCAACGTGGTAATCTCTACCGTGAAGACAGGATGAGATGAGAATGCATTACTAACGAATTCAGCGTAACGAGCTGCACCTCATTGAATTTGGCAGGTATCAGGCCAAGGCCATTTACTTTATCCCTGCTCGCCTGCACATAGTCGTAATGAACGATAACTTGAACGTCTCAAGAATATGCGCACATTACTTGGGTTGTTGGACAACTGAAAGTGGATGAACAACTCCTCGACAAAGCTCCACCTCCATATCCAACTCCAGTGAATACTACTATGCCTTCTATGCTGTTGAACAATTACCCCGTTTAAATCAGCTGGGGGGGGTGGTGGAAGGAAAATATCTGACTCCTGCCAACTGCGGAGTTCATAGATTGCTCGCAGCACGTCCAGCTATCCCAGCTTCGTACCAGATCGAGACCCAACCGCCTACAAGCTTAGACGTTGTTTTAGATAGAATTAGTTCAAAGAAGATCCAGCATTAGATAGTGATGGCATCGACCAACTGAAAGCTTCTCCAAGCATCTGCATCCTTGCGAAGAAGGCTCAGCGCACTTGACTACGGGTCTTGGTGGCATCCCCTTCAGAGATGAAGCCTCAAATACTGTCCAAGTCATCCTTTAACAAACCGTTAGCCAAACACGGAAATCCAGAGTCAGGAGAATATCCTCGCAGTCCTGGTCCAGAAACACCCAAAATCAAAGGGAGTAATTGTGACTTGAAGCTTTAAGCTGCCCAAAACACACGCCAGACTGATATCTAAATGAATAAGGATCACAAGAACACCGCACCTTTCTCGCTTCTTCTGCTGGTATCGGAGCCTTGTATTCGCGTCCGTCAGCTGCAATCCATCCAATTCCTCGAATGTTTTATTATGCTCCTTCAAACCTTCAGCCTGTCCCTCCACTTATTACCCCATTCCTTCAACTAATTGCTGATTTATTCAATCCCCTTTGCGGGCTATTCCCCCTCGTTGGGCAGTGTTCCACCGCCTGTCACAACTGTAACCGTTTCGCCTTCGTAATGACATTACACTGCCAGTATGCAAATTGACGACAGGATATGATGAGAGGTAGATGAATTTTACTTACGACGTGCACCTAAACTGAAGTTTCAAGTTGACTCTAAGTAACATTCGTTCGGAGAGATATATTTAATTCAATGTTCTCACGACCATCGGTGAACGCGTGCTATCTAAGTATCGTTTGAACATTTGCATCCACCCATGATGCAGATGCATGATGATGATTACCGTTACCGTGGTTGCATCTGATATGCTATATCATGGTGCGCATGGCAGTAGGGTTACTAACTCTGGAAACGCATGGACAATGGCGGTGTTGCCCTTCACGTATGGATTATCGATCCATAGGTTTGGTCTGTACAAACTTTAGGCGTAAGTCCGAATCAAGACAGATCCAAGGCACTTTGCGATATGGCCGAATCGTGAAGCAAAACTTGCCTAATGACTCGATACCGCGTTGGTATCGCTTACGTCATCCGACGCCTCTTGTACCCCAACACCGATGCGAGTGAGTATCCGCTTCCTTCAACAGTCGATTGTGCCAATTGAAGCCTTAGGTCGCAGTTGAAGGGTGCTGCCATGGTGCTCTCGATGCCATCTATATTCATATCCGACACCTGGAGCAGCGAAACGGATACACCGTCGATCTGCTACTTATGTGCGGTGACTTTCAGGCAGTGAGGAACCACGGAGACTTGCAATGCATGGCTGTGCCGAATAAGTATAAGGAGTTGGGACAATTCTACAAGTGAGTACTGTATCATATCGCGTTTGCATACCTGTCTCGCGTCGCACTGCCTTCCACTCCTCATTGAAACAATTGTCCGGGCTAGATTCTAACCACCTTTGATTTTCCAGGTATTACACAAGGGAAAAAACTGCGCCTATATTGACTATTGTGATAGGTGGAAATCATGAGGCATCCAACTACATGCAAGAATTGTACGTATCTGCACCTATAAACTGGTCCAAAGTCTAAGGGTTCAACAGGTATCATGGCGGATGGTTGGCTCCCAACATCTATTTTTTAGGGCATGCGGGTTGTGTTCGAGTCAATGGAATTCGGATTGCTGGTGCTTCTGGGATCTACAAGGGCCATGACTTCCGATTGGGTGAGTGTCTCCTCTCCGCCACCCTATCGGTTTGACCCATCCCAGCGCCTAGGTCAATATGAAACGGTGCCATATGATAATGGGACGATGAGGAGCATCTATCATATTCGTGAATTCAACGTACGACGGTTGTCCCTGGTAGGTTGTGTCGCGTACTTCCTAGCGCATACCTGATATCCTTTTCTCAGCTCTCAAAACCAAATGTCTTCCTCTCACATGACTGGCCCTTGGCGATCACTGAGTATGGAGATGCTCAGGCACTTGTCGCTCGCAAAGGATATCTCCGTGGTGAAGTTCGGGATAAGACTCTCGGATCCCCGCCTCTCATGGGCTTACTTCAAACGCTCAAACCGGACTGGTGGTTTTCTGCTCATATGCATACCCGCTTCGAGGCAAGAGTCGTTCACGGATCGGCCCAACAAGTTCAGGATCAAGGTACGCTTCCCCTGATCTTAAGTCGATATCTGCCTCATGTACCAACTCCATTTGGAAACTATGTATAGGCACAGCTACTTCGACTTCGGGTGGCGGTCAGGACCCAAACGAGATTGCGATTGACTTAGATGAGGAAGACCTGGAATCATCAACGGCTATCGATCATAAGGGTGAGGCCAAAAGCACGGCGGTAAATACCAATGAAAGTGCAGGGGAGCCACCAACGTTTGCCAATGTCCCTGAACCGAGTGCACCTCTTAACCCGGACGAGATCTTGCTTGACGACGAAATAGAGGAGGTCGTTGGTTCGGCCAGATCGGTACCACTACCCGTCTCAGTTGCTTCCGACACGAGGTTCCTTGCCCTTGATAAGTGTCTGCCGAGAAGGGATTTCCTTGAGGTGAGTTGACGCTTTTTTAATAGCGTGCGTTTATACAGTATCATCGCTCCCCTAATCATCTCATCACCACATCGTCATTACCTCGGTCAATAGGTTATCGATATTCCTGCACCGACTGATGAGCAAAAGACCGATGGACCCCTCCTCACTTTTGATCCTGAATGGCTTGCTATCACCCGCGCATTTAACCCTTGGTTCTCTACCAGGAAAATTCAGATCCCATTTCCAGTTGAACAAGACGCGAGACAGCTGGTACAAACCGAACTAGAATGGGTACGAGAGAACATAGGCGTCAAGTTCGGTGGAAAATCGGAGGAGAAATGGGCAATTTCGGAATTCCAACAGTTTGCGCCAACTGCCCCAGGCGGTGCGAACGTCAATGGGGGACGCGGACAACGTAAGTTCACCGAGCTATGGTCCATTCACATGACTACTATTTCTGTTCCTTTTTACCTTCTTCGGATCTCATGCGCTAATTAAATTGTATTTTCATAGCTCCGTGGTATGTGAATCAGCAAACTGATGCGCTGTGCCAGCTCTTGGAAATGGAGAACAAAATTAATCAACCCCACTTGAATGCGACGGCCAGACAACATCAAAATCGCTCATAACACAACCTCTGCATCTTTGCACGTGTACCATCAATCTCAATTCGCTCTCGCCATATCTGATGCTGTAACCTACTGCTCCCTAGCACGCCCAACTAACCACTCGTATTTGCGCTCATCCTTGTACAAACAATACCCCAATTTCTTATACTGTGTGAGGATCGCTTCCTGCAATTTACGCATATTTACCATCTAGGTCACCATCCTGAAATTGAGCGAAGGAAACGGAAGCGAGCAAACTACGATAATGCGACTCCCAAGTCAATACATGCTGTTTGTGCGAACCAAAGCATGGCGCATGCACGAAGTATCAAACGTTCTCTAGCACCGTCCATAACCAAGTAGTACCCATCTGAGGAGGTCCAGCATGCTCACAGCCTACTGGCCATCTGTTGCAACAATGATTGTTCCGAGCAGTTATGACGATACCTGATTTTGTCCCATTGATAAATGGCTTTGAATCCAGCGACCCTCCCTGGTATGTCCAAGAAGCAGAAAGGGTGTCACAACAGCACGCACGACCGTGACTTGCCCTTATTCTCAAATTCATTCTCTGATTGCTTGACGGAGAAGGTGGACGCTTCTTGGGTCTGATGTGCGCTGGACGAAATGACCTGTGATTCGTGGGGCTGTCAACCAAGTTCAATGCAACTTCTATCGCATTTTTTCTTTCTTCTCCCCAACGTAGACGCGACGTTTTGGCTTAATTTGTCGCAGTGTAAGGGTTGATGTGCATCTTGATCAACTCGTCTTGCGTAAGCTCTACCGTTCATATTAAATTTGGCGTTGTCATTGAGCCTACCTGAAATAGTTAGTTTTGATTTGGCGACGCCAATCATAAAAGGTGTAAACCAGGATCCGTTGTGTCTATAAAAGGAATACAATTACAGTAATATCGATACAGATTGGCCATAGTCAGGCAATCCTATCAACCAGAATGTCACCCTATCAAGTCGAATATCATGAGGACGGAACGGAAATACCAACTCTCCTCATGACATAACTTCGTAAGATTTGCCTTGGGATCTCGTCAGACTTCTGGGAAATTTTTCTCTGAAGAGATGAAGTGTATCAGCTGTAGTTGATACTAGATTCTCACACAGAACAATACATCTGATGGCCGCTGACCATTGCAGGGTTTTGAGCATTCCGAGTGCCCAGTGTTGGCACCGCAACGTACCTACTAAGCTTCTAGCTATCAACTTGGCAGTTCCATCCCTCGGTCCCTGTGGACCCTCATGGCTATATTGCCGTGGTCGTGGTTGCTGCAGGACCTCGTTGGTCAATGCACCTTTCCACCTTTGGCAACCTCACGATGAACAATAGCAGTATGGGCATAAACTTATGGCATGTTTCTCAAGGGGGCCATAGATACGGGCAGCATGATACCCACTCCTACACCATGTGCACACAAACCTCGGGTATACCATCGCTCCTGGCTGGATACACTCACCTTATTACCCTGTTGCTCGCTGAGCGTGACTAGTGTTGTTCATTTTCCAAAAGTAAGAACCCCTTCACAAGGGCAGTAACTTCTCGAAGCTCTGTAATCCGAAATACAGACTGTGAGCACGTGTTTCTATAGCGCCAAAGGTCGCGACGCTGAAGGGGTCTGGTTGAACCCTTGTTCTTCACCGTCCGAAACTTGGTTGAGTAGAACCCTCAGGGCCTCAAGGTCGAGACCCACAGCCCAGAAGGAGCGAAGGAGATGTTGATTACCCTCATCACATACCTCAAACGTTACCCTCAAAACTTAAATTCTGTGTAATTGTTGATGAAGCGATTTCGCTGTTCAGACTTAATGCTATTATCATCTTTTCCCCACTGTCCCTGCGTGACGGTTTGGTGGGTTAGACAAAAGCAGTGATCATGTGGAGACAACGCCATTCAAATTTTCCGGTTTTCTAGGACTTGACGGTGGGCAACCGAATACCGAGGATAATGCTAACGTGACTCTGGTGTTCTTGAAACGTCTCTTAAGCCTTCTTCTCTTGGCTTTGCTGTCGTCCGCCATCCTTTTCTAGCGCCGACCCATGCGAAAAACGGTCAACCGGACTGCGGTCCATCGGGCATAATCTAGAATGGAATGCTCGTTAACCTTCCCAATGAAGCAAAAGCAAGGGGTGGAGCACTGGAGATTTGCGGGACTGTTATTTGCCGCCCGAATCTGAATTGAATCTTCATCAATCGCCTGTCATCATTTACCACTTACCTGGTGATCGACCCTACATTTTGGCAGAGGTCTGTCTTCACATCCATTGGGTCGTGCAACGTGCTACCAAAACCAGATTAGAGGTCGTTCCGGAGAACAAAGTGAACTTTTCTTCAACTTTGTCTCGGCCTCATAATCGGTGCGTGCTACCTGTGAATGGAATCAACCGTGCGTATAGGGGTGCATCATAACCTTCCCGAGGTATATTGTATGGATTTGCGAGTTTTGTCGGTCTCAGCTCATCAGCCAGTTAATGCGGCCGCCGCAGACAACTCGTAATGACCGTGATCATGCTTGACTTCGTGCCTTCGGGCATTGCCATGATCATTCAATATTTCCACTTGCCGTAGTCTACTTCTCCCATTCACCCGTACTTCTCCCGAAGCGCTCATTTTTGCCACATCCATTCGTCCCGTTGGATAGCCCTACGAAAAAGCAACGTGTCATATCCGCACGGATCGTGCAGCCGATGGGCGTTTCAAGTACATTCAACTGGAATCTCATACATGTCCTTTCTCTCGTAAAAACGTTTTTTCTGATTGTATGGGTGCCATCATCGAAGCTCTGATGGATGTTTTGAACTTGCGTCATCTGCACAATAAACTTACCCAAGATTAGGCTGGAGCACATGAGCAGCTACACTGGTTTCCCGGATATATGCTCCATAATTAGATGACTTATTATGTCCCCTCTTTCGCCCTTTGCCCCAGCTGTATTCCCCATGAAGTAAAGACACCCAATGTTGATAATTGCAGCCCATACCGGCATGATGCGTCCCAGAAGCCAACGATTCAAACGAATATTTTACCCATGACATAACTGTTCTAGCACACGGATTGAATAGACATTCATTAACTTGACAACCAAAGCACATGGAACCAAAAACCACTGACCACGTACTAGCCAGAGGTGGAGGCATATACTGGACCAAGGTTACACTTCGAAATCCACCGGTCCTAAAGATAGGAGATACACCTCTAACTGCGGAATCGGGCAACGATCAAGCGGAATATAGACAAACAGACGTTGTTAACGACTTTGCTATCGGTTGTACCTTCATAAGTTCAGGTCCCGAGGCTCGAAGCTCGGGGTCTTGTGCCTTTTCTCCTGATCTTACCGTTAAGCTATGTAGTCACAGGCACACTGCTGCCTTGCCTTCTCCACTTTTTTTCCCCCTTGCAAGCGGGCGTGTCGGTCCTCCGGAACGGGGCATGTCTGAATTTAGAGTAGTTCCTGGAAAATCCAAAGCTGAGCTGACATTTATGCATCATTGGAGTATATACATATTTGTCAAAAGCATGTGGATTGAGGTAAAAGCAGAGCGTAATGATATCCGGAACATTTGATGTTGATTTACATTGACCAACGTCTTTGATCCGCCTTTTTGAATGTTTTCCTGTTTGAACATATATTGACATCCACGAGAGGCCTGGAAAGTTATCCGACAGAGAAGTATTTTCATTATCCCCTTTCACCTAGCCTACCAACCGAACAAACACGCAAGGACACCCAATTGCAGCTAGTGCAGCATAAGGGTCCGGAGTAGGGCAACAAGGTTTTGGGGGACACACCATAGGTGACTGACATTTATTTTTTTTGCTTCATCTTTCTTTCCATCATACATTTCATACCAACTGTTTGATGGAGCTTGAGTTTTCCCCACTTCCAACCCTTGCTTCTTTTCGACCCTGGCGCCTTCTTTCCCAGGCGGCCCTATAAATTTCCGACTGTCGCCTTTTGATGGCCGCCTTGGTCATCTGACATCTTCCGCGAAAATAGTTAATGCGGCCACTCCTACTCGTTTTCTGGCTTACCTCTCTGTCTCGATGATAACCACTTGAGGCATAGTACAGGGTAAGCCGGTCCAATCCTTCTGGTAAGAGCCATCAATTGAAGCGTTTTGATTGTATCACACCGAATGAACTGATGGAAGAACCGCGCAGAAAGCTTGAAGCTTGAAGGGTGGAGTTTGCGTTACGATATCAGCCACGATGCTGTCGCGTCCTTAAAGCGATGCGTGAGATTCGCCCTTCTTGTGGATCCTGATGGGTCGTTGCGCACACCTTTCTTTTTTTTTTTTGCCAAGATACGGCGTTGACGACCACTTGATTGAAGGCGAGTTGTACGTGATGAATGTCAACCACCTCTGCTGGTTCCATCAGGGCGATGTCTATCTGCAGTCATGATGACTAGCGTGCCAGAGTTCGAGAAAGACTAAAATTATATATCAATGATGGGGTATTTATAAGCCCTGAAGGTTTAACGACAGGACTTGGCTGCTCATTTCAAGTCCGATAAATGCGCCGCTGTGGAGCGTCCCTATCTCTTGGGCTGACCTTTCATCGACACAGGTCATACAGTCTGGGAGCGTATGACCACCTCCCTGAAAGACGAATGCTATGCTCACTGATCAGCCATTCAAACAAGGTACCAAAATCGGTATGACGATACCGATCGATTGAGCAGATGCTGCGGAAATACCACCATGCGGATTCGATCTGAATATGAATGCAAGTCGACTGTCCGGAAAATGGACAAAAAAGAGCTTCTCGCATTCCCATATTGAATGGTGGTCAGGTCCCGAGGCATCCCACGTGTCGTGGTGTCACTGTTGTTTTGTCTGGAAACGGTACGCTGAGACGCTCAGGTGGATGATTAACTCCAAAGCTATGTTCCCATTTGTCATTATTGGACCTTTTTTGGTTGCGTATGCTGTTCAAAACATGCGTTATCTCTCTCAGAAGGTGCAGCGCGGGAGGCATCATCATCCCTGTCAATCGTGTTTAATGGAGGAAGAAATCTGCATAGCCTGGACCGCTGGCCATGCGTTATCGTAGTGACGTCCACATCACCAACCCGTTACGGCACTCGGATGGTGTCAACTGACGAGTAAAACTCGGCATAACTTACTCAACGATGCTGTGGCATTGCGGATGGTTATCGTGCTTCGGCTTCCAAAGTCCCAACCGTCCCGGGACGGGCTCAATTACAGACACACCGTCTACTGCGCAACAAATGACCAGAGATGGTATGAATCATACGAATACGGTGATCAGAAGCACAATGATATTGGACACGCATTTGATCATTCTGTGCGTTTCGCTCGATTGGGTGAGACATAAAGAGTCAAATATAAACATGATGGTGAGTTTGTCAGTAAGAAGAGTGAGCGCTGATTGATCGACCATGAGGAATGGAAAGGGGACAAAAAGTCATGTGAGAGTCTCTAGCATGGGTGATTATCACTCGTTTGAACGGAGATGATTGTCACACACGTCCCGTACGGCTTTCCGTGGATTGACGAATTCAGAGTCAAGACCGAAGGTACCGAAAGCGCCAACGCCTGCTTGACACCATGGCTTGCGTTTGCAGAAATCTAAAACCATACGCTCTGCTTCCACTGCGCGCTCGATATCATGATGCAATTGGCAAGATTCATGAGAATACATGTAAGGTTGGGTCAACGGTTCAAGTCCAGATATATTAATTGGAGATGATTCTTTCATCAAACGTACGTACGTACGTACGTCGCTATGAATACCTCTGATGATGACACAATGGACATCCCAGCATGTACATGTCCTTCTTTGTGTTCATTGATTCATTGTCACCGAACTTGCCGTGAGAGACCCTTGTTTCATTTTAAGTATCATCAAAGACGATGGAGTTGATGTGCGTCTCCTACACTTTTTTCGCCTACGCAGGGTCATACACGTTGGGCATGGCGTGATAAGGTGATAAGGTAGTGGCTACTTGGGGACAACCAGTGCAATGTGACGTGTTTCCACTAAACCCGGTTCTGCAGATCGTGCCGAATAGTGGATCGTCAACATTCTAGATGGTATGACAACGAGTGGATGGACGAGCGTCAACCGATCCATGCGAGTGCGCGCTGGCACTCACTGGCACTCACTGAATGAAATCTGATGTGGTGTGTGGTCGAGAGCCATGAGGCCTTGAGAAACGAAACGAAGAAAGGAAGGGACTCTTAGCTTCTTTGACCGGTGAGGTGGACTGTGATATCCGTATTTCTTCTCTCTTTGGTGCAATTGCTTCCTTTTTTTTTCTATCGTCGCCCATTCCTTCCTTCGTTCCTTCTTTTCACCGGCTATCAAACCCAGCAATAAAAAAGGTGAACGAAGAAGGGAGGAAGGTGGGAAGGAATCCTAGGAGGGAACAATTTGGTACTCCATTATAGGATCAAAACGAAGGCCGAGAGTGAACTTCCAATTCAAGCTTCATCGAGCAATGCCTTTCCACCTGAACAAGCCGTCAAAAGCAAAACAATCGCTGCTGCCAATGCGTATAGATTCACGTGTATTTGAGGTTAGGTTTAGCTTATCCTCGCCCGCTTCTTGTGGATTTTGATTTTGATTATACAATAATGGCAAGAGCGTCGGAGCGTCTGCAGGTGTGACCCATAGACAAGTAAGGGATGAAGTAGTTTCCATCATACATTGAGTTCTGTTCTGATGCGCCGCCACGCCGCCACTTGGGCATCAACCCGCTCTCTTTCTTTCGGTGAAAACTCGAGTTCGTGACGGCACAGACTTTGGAAGTAACCGGTCTATATACCCTCAAGTTACTTTCACTATTTATACCGCGACTCCGAGGCACGTATAATGCGGAGGTAAGGCCCAAGGCACATTAAACCACATGTCCCGGATCCTATACTGTAATACAAGCATTGTACAGCCACCCTCGCATGTCGTCATCGCATATCCACTTTGACGCCCACACGACACCCCATCGACGTCGTTCGTTCCTAGCTTTTTGAGTTCCTAGCAGGCACCACCTACTGCGGGTTCCCCGCAAAAAAAAATTGCAAATACAAAAAGCGGGGGGTGATAGAGTGGTGGAGAAGACTCCGAGTCGGGTGGGGTGTCGGTACCTGGAGGTGAAAGTGCTTCGGGATCACCATCGGCAGTGATCATGGATGGCACTAATTGGTCAAAAGCAGCCCGAGTGCAAAGTTTGATTGGCATTGAATGCCTGTACAATTCTCTTACCACCGCACCTCTGCGCGCGTGCTCTACAAACTCCGATCGTGAGTGGACATGTACGATGCCGGGCATTGTTGCACGTGGATATGATGGCTATATTCAGTAAGGGAATATATATATATATATATATATGTTCAAGGATAAAATCTTTTTGTAGATCTCTCTCATTGCGGAACTTTTGAACTTTTGATGATGAAGATTTCTTCGGGTGGAAAAAATTTGGGGTGATAGATGGAAGCGCGTGGAATGCCCGGTTTTGCCGGGAGGAGGAGAATAGGTCGGACAGGACGCCACAGTGAACTTGGGATTATGGAGCGCGAGCGTATTATAGGTAGGGTAGATGAGAGTGCAAACCTGGGTTTGATGAAGGCTATGGCAGGATCTAGAGCGAAATGTGAAAGTTTAAACATCATCAATGCAACCCTCTTGACTCCTGAGCGATACGGGATGGTTGGAGTGATGTGCGGGCAGCCCTACTAGGACTGAAATATATTAAATTTTTTCCACTGAACCCGCCCTCAAGCCATTCAGGGTGTCTACGTTGAGATCTAGACAACACGGAATCGAAGCGGGGAGGACGAAAAAAAAAAAAGCGTTAAGCGATAGATAGGGGTGAGCTGTATCTGCGTGGCCCTGTGCGGGAGTAAGTTGTTCCTATTCAAGTTGGCCTCCAAAGCCAACGTTAGAGTGCATTAAGCGAGGGATTAAAAATGATGGATAGACGGGCGGGTTGGAATAGCGAATAGAAGGCGTGATACAGGGATGGACGCTAAGTGGTTTAGCGAGGTTGGCGGCCAAAATTGAGAATCGAAGCGGGAATTCGGAACAAGAATGAACAATTGGAATGGGGTTATATTGTGGAGGTGCAAGTGCGTACGTGGTGGAGTGAAACGCGATGGGCGCGTTTTTTGGAAGAGTGGACAGATAGCTAAGCCTGATTAAGGGGACGGACGGGGGTGCCATAATCCGGCGAATTTTCAAAAGGATGGGATATATTCAATATGGGTCGATCAAGAAGAAAAAAATTTCGTTGTTCCAGCCTAAGTTTAGCGCAATGGAGAGATTTATGGCATTGTGTGGCTCAGTGAAATCAGATGGACGGAGAAATCGAATGCTTTGAATTCGTAGGTGGGATGAATCATTATGCAGCAGACGTTGTGGGGTCAAGGCTGGACAGTTGCCTTGTAAGGACAAGCGGACGGCGTTGACGAGTTGAGAGTCACATCTGTCACATCCACTTACGTGTCTCGATAATTGTTGGTGGCGGAACCGGAGTCGGGCGGGATGGGGTGACCCGAGAGAGCGGGATTCAAAGTCCGACATTCGGATTAGTTGATCAGGCACCCATAAATGTAGTGTCAGAGTTTCTTCTACTCTCCCCGTTCATGGACAACAGCCCGTCCCCTGATCGTCCTTCCCCTGATCACAGTCCTTCCTCCGCTGAAATGGCCACTGCTGTTGCCCAACCTTCACCTGGCATAAGCAAGCGCTATCGTCCTGCGCCTGCAAAGACCTTTCAGTGTCGTGGTTATGGTGAATGTCGCATGGTTTTTTCCAGGAGCGAGCACCTCGCCAGACACATCCGGTGAGTCTTCTTTTCCTTTTCTCTTTGACCCTCGTTGACCGTCATCAGAAAACACACGGGTGAACGCCCATTTACTTGCCATTGCGCAAAACAATTTTCGCGTCTCGACAACCTTCGTCAACATGCACAAACCGTTCATGCCGACAAGCAAGATCTGAACGAGCGCATGATGCGAGAGTTGACTTCTTTGCATGCCAGCATGGCTGCTGCAAACAAAGTCGGCAATCCGCGTGGTGGCGGTAGACGCCCCAATCCCGCTACCCCAACCACTTCCCATACCAACGGCAATGGCCATTCTATCAATCTCATCAAGCAAGAGGATTTGTCCATCCCCATCCATCAGCGTCCCGGTACCAGCACCGGCTACGAGGGTGACATCCTTTATCCTACAACCACTACTTGGCATGTCCAAACTCCAGATTCCAGGCACAATCCCAACAGTCATTCCTTTCGTGACTCCAGCCAGTCCTTTCTTGCCCCAGTTACATCCAACTCATCTTCATCCCAGTCCTTTCTCCCCTTCACCTCCACACTCAATCTCCCCGACCCAACCAGGGATGGTAGGCCACGATCTAGCTCAAGTCGCCCACCAACTGCAGGTGCCCCATCAGATTCTAGATCCCTCCCACCCCTCGCTGCAGTCGTCTCCGCTTCCCTCTCCCCTTCATCATCCAACCAACCATTCCCCTCCTCTCACCACTCCCACCACCAGCACCACCAGCAACAATTCTCCTCATCACAACACGTACTTCCATTTCCCTTCCCCAGACGACCATCAACAGCCACACGCCCAGGCACAGCTCCAGCATCCACATTCTACTCAAGATCTTCATTCTCTGGAGGATCTGGATTGGTCTCCCATCGCCCAGAGCTATCCATACTCACCTATCGACACCACCCATCAGAACTGGGATCCCACTTTGGTGGCGGCGGCAGGGATTACGATCCAGAACCATCGCAATCACCTCCAGGACACGATTCCCCATTTTTCTTCACCACTCCCGGCATCGGCGAACCATCACAACCATCAGCGCCCCTCCCCTCAGCCACAGCAGTCGGCAGCTCACCGTCATCCTCAGCTAACCCTAGGAAGCGAAGTTACGCAGGACCAGACGGGCCATACGACCAGGCAACCAGTCACACCGGGCACGGCAACCCCAACCGAGCGTTCGACTCCTCCACAGCCCTCGACTATGATTACGGGTCAGAATCACGACCTCAATCTCGAAGGCTCACTGTCATGGAACTCTGCAATGACACAGATGCACCAGGAGCATCATCAGCCGCATCCTCACTTGGGTCCATATTTTTACCAGCATCTGCAACAGCAGGATCACGTCCAACCACATCCTCAGGACTCGTCTCGTCAGCCTCAGCACTCGCACTCAGCGATAGGGAATCTCGATCCCAATCCAACTCACCATTACTCCCAAGAGCTGCACAGGCGACAACAACACTCACATCAACCGCCAACACACCCACAGCGACCACACCCACAACAACCACCCCAACAACAGTCGCAGCAACAGCAGCTGGGGCTGGCGGGTCAGAGGAATTCGGAGGAAACCAAGTTTCTGCAGCTCGTAGGAACGTTCCATCACCATCAATACTACAATACCGAGCCGTCGGATCAACAGCAGCATCATCATCATCATCGACGGGCACAACAGGGTTCGCCCATTCACATTCATTTTCCACCTCATCGAGCGCATATAGCCCCCGATCTCCAGGGGCAGCAAGCAGTTCAAGTGGTGGTACCTCCATCTCCAGTTTCACCCCACGATCACCATCAATTCCAGATGCGGCTCCAGGCGCAGCATCAGCAGCATCAGCGATATCTCGCCGAGGAGCTGGGGGTCCAGGTGGAGCAGACGATCAAGTTCGAATCGCAGTCGCTGCACACCACCCCTCCGCTCCGCTTGGAATGAGGGTTTGAGCGATGGATGCGGTAATGCGGTGCGTTTTGTCGCTGTTTATTTGAATGGATTGGATTGGATGGATGAATGGACAATTTCTTCCTTGCGTCCTTTGGATACCCCTCCTCACTCCATACTACCACATTCCTTTCGGTTTCTTGTCTCGTTTGGACCTCTTTTTCTTTCTTGCTTGTAATTGCGATCGCGCGCTTCTTGGAAACATTAATCAGATTATTGTCCTTCTCCCGTCGCCGGTTCAGTCTTGCTTGTTAATTTTTGTTATTCTTTCCCAATATTCGGTTTTCGTCGTTTATTTCTTTTTTTGGATCTCTTGGACAATTTTTTTTTGTTACCAGTCATTATGCCTTCTTTTTCGAGTTCGACTTGAAGGCACTTGATTGCGCATATACCATATATCATTGCCATTACCCTACCATACTTTTGCTCTATGTCTCCGTTTCGTCTCTCGCCTTGCCCTACCCTGCCTTGCCTTTGTCGCAAGTTTGAGTACGAGCTGGGTCCGATAAAAGAAGTAATCTGGTCTGTTTGTCCTTGAAGCCGGTGTTAGTGTCGTCGCTCGTCCATCTGTCCTGTCTTGTGTTTTTAGTCTACAAGTATATATCACTCTCCTTTTACCCCCAACATCAAATCTTGTCGCGTCTCCCCTGCGTCTCAAATACCTACTCCACCTACTATTACTAGTATTATTACTGTCTTGGCATACCCATATCCCATCTGCTATGTCTACCACTATATAACAACAAAACTACAAGGTCTTATCTTATCTCTTTCCCTCCTCTCTCTTCTCCACTTGTGTCTACGTTTCGTCCAATCTCTCTCTAACGTAATTTTTAAAAGATTAGTTTCGGCTTGATACCTTATTTTTGTTACTACTGGCTCCCTCGCCCTTGCTTGAATTGAGCTGAAGGGAAGTGATCGTACGCGTATATACCTCTGCCTGAACTACGTATATATCTATCATATCCATTTAACCAGCAGCTGGTCCTTGAGCAGTTTCCTGTTTGTGCGGTGTAGGAGTTTGGTCTTTGTCGACGACACCTGGTCGGGCGCATAGGCACGTGCGCGAGGTCAAGGTACTCACTTCATCATCACGATCATGAGCACGAGTCGGGTACGAATTAAACGCAAGCATCAGTGCATCACCACGATACTATCATCGTACTCGGAAGATCGTTTGAGGAATCTTTGTCTCGATATAAATCCGGGTTTTCGGCTTGCCCTCATCTCATGATCATCTGCAAGCCCAAGTTCGCGTCCGTCGTTCGCCGACTTGCTGCGCTGCCGCTCTTGATCATATGCTTATGCATGGGGTTTTAAAAATACACTAGCATGGAATTCGGAGGTATGGGCTTGCCAGTGAGCGAGTTTCTGATATCCATGTTCGTTTTCACGGCGCGGGCGTTGTTGGAACTTGGCTCATGCATGGGGTTTTAGCTGTAGGATAATATTAACGCGCGAGGAGTATGAGTGGAAAGTACGGATACGTATACTGGTGATGCATGGCCATGGTAGTACTTGCGCGTGCAACGTGGTGAACATGCGTATAATGTTGCTCTCGTTTCTTGTAAAGATTGGGACGTACGACATGCACGCCGCTCAGGCTTCTGGTTCTTTCCCCTCAGATCCTTGCAATTGCTTACGATACCGGTCTATTTCCTTTAACTGTCGGTTGTGCTGGGCTTTCCAGTGATATCTTCCGATCATTCGATCCCTACTGGTTCTTTGTTCATTAATCATTACCAGACTCCCATATCTCAATCTCGAAAGTCATATTCTTTATCCCCCTAGGCTGACGGCCGCCTCTTCTTTCTCACGCTTGTTCTTTTGTATATCCTTAAATTATGCCGTTCGTTTTTGTTGTCTGTTCTGCTAGCTCGTATGTTGGGGTTGGTTCGCTCTTATTTCTTGATTATAGTTTATGATTGACAATATCATGGTCAACTAGTCATGATGATTAATCCGGAGAGGTATAGAACGCGATTTTAGTTGACTTGAGTCTCAATGCCTGACTAGGTTTTCGTTGAGTGCACACTGTACATATAAATATTCTCTGGGGTAGTGCTAGGACATGCTCCTTCCGATATACACAGTGGCGCCATGTGAATAGAATGGCGTTGACAGCGCGCAATGACATCCAACTCAATCGATCATCAAATCGTACAGGTGCGATGAGTCTATTTATAGAAAGATATGATCGTGAGTGCTTTCCGTAATTAAATACATTGAATAGTCATGGTAAATGACGAATAACATGAAACTTGTTCCCCTCTGTCTGGTTCATGGAACGAATTTGAGACGGAATACTGGGGCTGGGGATGGTTATGCTACTTGGCATCAACCCAAGCCGGAGCATGAGTCTCGTGGTGACATGACCCCCGTCCGTCCGTCGTCGTGGAAAATGATATTTGATCTGTGTTTATCAATTAGTGATCACTCGCGTAGAGTACGTTCAATGTACATGTCAAGGCGAATCTAAACGATAAGTCATTCCGCGAATCCGCGTGGAATAGAAACCGAATATCAAAGGTTGCCATCCTAGACTCATGCATGGATGTTAAAATCTAACGTGCGTGCCGCGTCTTCCAGTTCAGCTAAGGTATCAACTTTGAGGTGATGTCGGATGTCAAGGCGAGTTTGTTGGTTGAAGATTTAAAAGTATATGAGCAGCGTTTACCAGTGCTACCGTTTCCTTTGCTTTTTTGTTATCCTTTTCAAGCCTTAATTAATGAACCGAGAATTAAGGAGGCGGAGCAGAGGAAGTTTTGTACCCGATAATCCGGCCGACGTTGTAAATATATCCGAGCTATGTGAGGAACAACATTTTTATCGGCCCGAAATTATACTTGGACCTACTATTTCGCCACATCGTTGCGGGAGGTGTTCAGGGGAAGGAGAAAACAGGGAAAGGGGTCAACTTGAAGAGAACGTGGTGTGTTTATCGGAAGCTAGCCTTCGGAGACTCCATTTGAAAGCTTGGCAATCGCGCTTACCGTTACGGTATGTACATGGAAGGAAGGAGACGTTTGGAAAGATATTAGCACTATGTCTTCGTTAATTGACCGGAGATCATAGTAGAACCTGGAAGAAGAGCGAAGTGTGGTATGGGTTGCTTCTCGTGCCACGATGCATGCACTAGGGTTTGTAGGAACCATCCTTTCCTTTTTTTTTTTTTCTTGCGCTGCTCTTACTGTACGATGAGTAAAAGGAAGGGAAGAAAAGTCTTATTGGGTTACCGTGATTGCCATACCTCTAATTGTACATCTCGCTCCACATCCCGCTAGAATCCAAACGAAAGGGAACGAGAAGAGGAAGGGGTCACACCAAGCTTGGAAGTTAATTATCCTGCACTACAAAGCTCCCGCGAACATTGGGCGTTTGCTCCACGATTTTAGTAGTTTGCCCGCTTCGATTTCGCGTTCTACCTCGAGTTCAAAAATGGGTAATACAGTACTCGGGTAGGCATTGCTTCTTTTTTTGATGGGGAATAGACGCATGGCCGCATCGTTGTTTGATCTCCAGGCACGAGTGGGGGGACTGGATAAGGAGGGTGGAGTAGATTATGTCAAGCGGGCGACTGGATGGGAGTTCAGACATCAGAGTTCTTGACAAGAATCTTCAAGGCGTTAAACCCTATAAGCCAATAAGGCTAAAACTTCAAAGCCTAAGTGTTAGCCATCGATTTAATTGTGTGAGATGGATGGCTGTCATAGGTTTTGAGCATGGGTCCGCTTTGCCCTACTAAGGGGTTCGGTGTCAGTGATCTTATCAAGGCACCAGGATGCTCTTGACTGTTTGAGGGACGAGAGGAATGAGGGTGAAATGGCATCAATGTCTTTCCGCGAGTATATCTTTTCGCGGTAAGTACCTTCGCGTATGAATATGGACATGTGCCTAGATAAATATACAGGAGCTGAATCAATTTTGGTGAATACGCAGCATACGCCTTACACTGCCTGTGGAATACGCACGTTCTGCACCACGAATTATCTTCCTTGATGCTTCAGATTTTGGCACATGCGTCTCTCTGCTCATAATCGTGTCGACTTTGTCTAGGTAAGCACCACATTGGCTGCAGAGATAGATTCGTCCCATTCCAAGAATGTTCCTTGCGATTACTCGCAAAGTCTGACCTTCAATACCAATAACAGCCCAGCGATAGATTATGAGCGACGAGTCCACCTGAACAGGCAAACTGAGACTTCGAGATCTGCTCAACTTACAACAGAAACGTTCAGGGGCAGGAAGTGCTCGTAACCCACTGGGAGATAAGAGAAAATTTCAATTTGCATTTAGACCCGTATTCGCCCAACGCTTACAACAGCCGGTATCCCGACAGCGTTGTGCGTTTGAAAATGGTGCATGAGTAGCATGCTGGGGCTTGATAGTAGTCTGGGACTTGCTTAGGGACGAAGCGTGGCACTGATTCCTGACACCATAGTCCAAACGTAGGCTGTGAAAAGAAGGGAATTTCCTCGGTCAGAGAGAAAGTTGTTAGTGTGCGGCATACGACTTGCTTTGGGAAAGGTCGAGGCTCACTCACCGCCTGATCGGAGAACCAAGGGTATTCGTTAGGCGTTGAAGCTTACTCAATTGACCCAGAAGCGTATCGCCTGGATAATGCCAATCACCGAGTGGTAGGAACTGATTATTTATGGTAAGGGACTTCGGAGACGGATTGGCCATGGCCCAAATTTGGGGTATTCTCGACTCGATTTTGGCGTGAGGAAAAGGCAGAGGTATAACGTGCCTAGTGCGAAGCGGAATTTATTTCCCCTAGAGCTGCGGCTTGGTACAAGCTGCCTCTCTTCCCGTATCGCCCATCGACCTGGACGAGTGCTATTAAGTGGTGAAACACCATGGAAACGTAGGACGAAGGGGGAAAACATACCAACTTGGATAGTGAATTTCTAAGAACTCAAGAATGTACCTGATGAATCGGTCCGACAAGTTCCAGTCCAACCGCTATTTTCAATTATTGGCTATGGTTAGCAGCGACTGGGGATGAATGGATTTGGGGGTCTTTCGCTACTTGGTGCGGTGTGCTGCGGTAGTTCTCCGTCCGACGTTCAAGGGCCAAGAAATAATGATTAATTAAGACAAAGAGTGAATGCCTTAGACTAAGATGGCGTTCACCAGATTAAGTTAATGAGTCGCTCCTGCATCAGGCATTATTGGACGAAGAGAGGACACATTAGACACTCATAAGATAAATGCGTTTCTTGTGTAAATTACTTCAGCTTATTAGTAAATGAGCTTTGACTGCAGAAGCACGGAATGTAGTAGAAAGTCCGTTGTAGGCTTCGGCTGGATTCAGTGAGTCAATGGTGTTGAGGCGAGGAGGACGTGGGAGTTTTAAAGTTAGAAGTTTAATGGAACAAACAAGGTACGCTTGGTCGAGTGCGGCAACCGAATCACCACCGCTCCAAATTGTAAAAGTCGAGAGTTTGTACGTCCTCTCTGTCAAATTATATCTCGTTTGTCGATTAGGAGTGAGGACTCAGTACTTTCAATGGTCACCGTATCGTATTCGAGCTTCACCACCAGCGCCCACTGGCAACGGCATCGACGGTCCAATGATAGGGAGTCGTCCTACTCATCACTGGCACATGCCATTCATGGACCTACCAGGAGATATCTTCGTTATGATGCTGAGATAAACAGGGATAGACATGAATTATTTCGATGAAACGGCTATCTTCTCGCAGTGCTCGGCCACCATGCTAGACTCCCGACGAAGTCCTGACCAAAACCAACCAGATGAAATTAGCGATACGGCGTTGACTCAACGTCATCCTGCACTTACAGACGAGGTAAGGTAACTTGAAGTCCATGCTGTGTGAATTATGCTACAACCATTCTTTTTAAACGTCTTTACGCATATCTGATGAGTATCCATCCATATTGTTACCTGAAGCGAGTCACTCCAGAAATCGGGTAGGACCTAGAGGTTGGCTCACGAAAGGAAATGATGAAATGATACATGCGATTCCTTTCTACTGAGTAATTTTTGCTTTGTCTCACATGTTATCTATCAAGTGAAGATCGTGAGGTGTTCACGCTCAATCTTTGACAAATAATGGGAACGGAGAAAATGCAAAGATAAGTTCGGAAATCAGTAGGTACGAGAGCCGTTCTCGCATTGGCATATCGCATACTTTTGTAAGGTAATCCCGCTGCTGTAGTGCTTCAGCATTCTGATATCGCACGCAGCACCGACTTGGTAATGTCCACCTACATAGGCTCAATGTTGGGTCTCTTCACTCTCATTAAAGAAAAACTTGTGGCCAATCCTTCGGCGTGACTGACACAGTTGGCCATTTGACTTCCACTCTATTGCGGTCGATGTTATCAATGTTTCATAGGCTCGTGACTAGCACTGTAGCTTTGTGTTCAATAATCATCGATCATCCCCGAACTATAGGTTCTCTGGAGTCGATGCTTATTTCGTTCCATATTTCGAGCACCTGAGTCACATCACGAATACAGCAATGCAACATGACGTGTGGAAGGAACGCCGACTGCTGAGGTCGAATTACCTTGACATCGGCGTCGATTTCCAGTTTTACTCCTTCGTAAAGTGCCTCAATACCTGTCGTGAGTTCGAAACATGTTAGTTGGACTCGAGTCAATTGTCACGCAGTCAAGTTGGTTGTGTGTCTGAGAGTATGAAAGACTCGTTCTTAATACTCAGATACAATCCTTATTCATTGTTGACGCAAAATAAAGACGCGCTCGTGAGTGTTGTGAACGACATCGTGCTATCATTGAACTGCGCAGGCATCAACAACTTTTAACAGCTTTTACGGGAATTACCGTTCTTCGTTCCCAGACGTGCTAACGCCCACAAAATACCAGCGCCGCATAATTCAAGCGGGAGAGTCCAGACCGCTGCGCGAAAGTATTCAGACAAATCAGTGAACCATGGTGAAACGTTGCAGAAAGGGGATGAAGCAGCGCTGCATATGGTCTTTGAACTGACACCATTCCATTCGAACAAAGGAACGCGTTACCCTTCCAGCCAGGGATTGCGCAGACACTCGTGCCGCGCCCAAAAATTTCGGTTTTTTGAATGGGTATAAAGAGACTGCTGTATCACTATTCCTTTCGCTTCCTCTCTCTCCTACCCCCACCATGCCTCCGCACAACAAGAGAGAACGCTCAGATCTCACGAAACAGATTCGAAGTATCCTCGATGGCTACCCGTTTGGCATAGCCATTCTGCGAGAATTGCTACAGAACTCCGACGACGCCAAAGCCCAGAAGCAGGTATGTTGAGTTTCCGTTGACCGCAAGCTGTGGATGACACCTACGGGTAGACCTTCATCTTGGACTGCCGTACCCATGGTACATTGTCTCTTGAGAGCGAAAGTCTTGCGGAATGCCAGGGTCCATCACTGCTGGCTGTCAATGACGCAGTATTTAGGGACCCAGAAGACTGGGACGCGTTGGGGAAGATACACGGCTCTAACAAAGTGACTGATGAAAGGTACTTGTGGTAGCTTGCTGCTAAAGGAAACGGTGGTGTAATAACGGGCACTCACAGCATGACTGGGAAGTACGGATTAGGGTTTCGAGCCAATTATCACGTAAGTCAGGCGTCAAAAGCTACAGATATCAACAGACTAATTGCTTTTAGCTTACCGATAATCCGCATGTTCTTTCTGGGGACCGCCTGTATATTTTCGATCCCCACGAACGATTCCAAGGGGCATTCAACGGCGGTGGTTATTTTTCGTTGAAAGAGGGCGATGGAAGGGGTTACTCAGATCATTTCTCTGCCTTTAAGGCTGCAGACGTCAACCCTGACATGACTTTTATCTCTAAGACCATAGTACGGCTTCCACTGCGCACTCCTCGTCAAGCGGAAAGGAGTGAGATTTGTACAATGTCCACCTCGGTCGATGATGTCCGCGACATTTTCAAGTCGTTCATTGCGGATGAATTGGGGGTAATCCTATTATTCTTGAAGAATATCAAACATATCGAGTTGGTCGAAGTTCGGGAAGATGGGTCGACTACTGTTCATGCTACTGCATCCTTCATAAAACGTCCAGATCCAACTGTCATCAAAAACGCAGATGTGTATGACTGGGAAACATTCCTCGCGGACTATATCATCGCGAGCTCTCCCAAATATCCCCAGCAAAGCTCCATATGGCGAGTCTATCGCAGAACGTATACCCGATCGTATGCCAGCAAAGTTCTCGCAGCACGCTTGTCACGTACGGTGGAAGAACTGGAGGCCGACTTGAAACGGGACAAGCTGGTGGCCAATGTCGGGATGGCGTATTGTATCGATCGCGGTTCTGTCGTGAATGGTCGGCTGTTCACGTTGTTACCACTGCCTCAATCGATATCCCCGCAAATTCCGATTCACCTCAATTGCAATTTTGCGGTGACTCCTGATCGTCAACACCTTAAGAATATGGATCACCTCAACGACGAAATTATTCAGAAGCATCGTGAAGGGTAAGTCGGTGCTCTTCCCCTCAACTCGATGCTGATAGAAATCTTGCGAAGGTTACTCGCCCACTGGAATAAGTCTATCTTTGATGAATTCGTTCCACCTGCTTGGGCTGCGCTCTTAACGATTTTAGCCCAAGATCTGAGGGAAGAGAATCGGTTGAGCAATGTTTGGTCGGCCTTCCCCCTTGACGTTGTTGACCACGGCGCAGGAAAAAGCTATTGGGAGGGGCTCTTGAGATCGGTCCTCAATGACGTCGTGCAGAAAGATTTGGAAGTATTTCCTATGGTCGGAGGAATTGGTGTACAGGCACTACGGGGAGCGTATCTGGTAGACGCCAACGATACCTCGTGTCCCCGAGATGCCCTTGCCAAGGTCGGCTTACGGATTATTGCAGCACCTTCTCAAGTATTCGAGCACCTGAAATCCGGTTCTGCCACGGTCACGCCGCTTTCAATATCGAAGGAATTACAAGTGAGTAGAATCAGCTTTTCGGCTCCCAATTGGATCGCTCACGGATATCAGGGACGGATTCTAGGGTTGGAGCAATGCTGCGACTCCGAGAAGGATGCGATTCTACAGTATTTGTTATCCACGGCGAATCCTAATCCCGACACAATCATAGGGCTGCCTCTGATTCCGCTTGTATCCGGGAAGAGGATATCTCTGCAGCGCAATCCGTTGACGTGCATTCACATCACACTAGGACTAGGGATCGACGGTGTAGTTGCATGGACCAAGTTGGGAATCCCTTTTTTGGACCAACGCATCCCATATGACAAGCTCAGGTTCTTCGCTCGACCGTTGGGAGAGAACATCGGTTTCTTCATGCGGCATATTGATATTGCTTCTATTCAAGACTTAAGCACGCAGGATTGGGACGCCATCGAGGAGTCTCTGATTACTCTTCGGGGCAATATTATGCATTCCACAGCAGATGTAGAGATATACAAACAACTCCCGATCTTTCCTATTCGAGAGAACCTACCCGAGGGTTCACATGACGGTTCTGATCTGTCTACCACTCTTCGAGGTCCGATCCAAGGTTCTTACGCCTACGTGCAGTCATCAACTACCTGCCCTATTCCATCACTCCTCAATCATCAGACCTTCGTCGATATCCAAATTGATGTTGGCTTGCGTCGTCTCCTCGGTGGTTGGTCCTGTACACCGTTGGGAGAGCTAGATCTTCTGGAGATGTCTCTCAAAAATTGGGCACTCCAGCCCGATTACTTGAAGGATCGATTCCTCCCCCGCATTCTTGCACGATTAGCGGACATGTCAGCTCATGTTGCGACCATACAGAATCTCCCATTCATACCAGTTGGAGATCAACTTCTTCCTCCTCGAGACGTAGTTGACCCAGATTCATCCCTTGCAGGGCTGTATGACGTCAGCGACCTATCAACAGGGGCATTTTTGCAGGGTTCTACTCTTCTAGATCACTGTAGGAGACACGGGATGCTATGCCAGTTACTTACTCCTGAAAGGCTTAAAGACCGAATCGATTGGATTTCAAGCAATGGGTATTCATCCCTTCCCAAGGCCGTTCGATTGATGGAGGTTCTTAACGTATCGTGGGACACCGCTTTTGATAATGTTATCGACGAGTGCCAATCTCTATCTTGGGTGCCGAGTAGCGACGACATCTTGGTCCCGCCTGCGTCTTGTTTTTTCAACGACTTCCCCAATCATTACGAGCCTTCCGGGAGGTTCGGTCATGCCATCACCTCTTGTATTCCTCAGTTACTCGCTCAGAGACTCAAAATCCCTTTCCTCAGCTCATTAAAGTTGGAGTCTGGCGAAGACGAGGAGATGGAGGAGGAAGAGATGAGCGTCGAGTTGTTGAGCCGAATTCAAGCGGTGCTGCACGATTATGATATTAAGTACGCGATCAACGAGTTCTTGGCGAACGCGCATGATGCAGGTGCTACGGAGTTTTCTATGATGTTGGATTTGAATGGGTATTACATGGACCCAGGAGAGCTCCCGATTTCACCTGAATTTACCAAGCTCTTATCCCAACCAGCGCTCATCTTATACAACAATGCCAAATTCACGCAGAAGGATTTCAAAGGGATTCTTCAAATAGACAAGGGTGGAAAGCTCGATAACCCAGATGCTATTGGACGGTATGGGCTTGGTGCATTGTCTCTGTTTTACTTCACCGATGTAGGTAGTAGATTCATTTACGAAATGCGCTAGTCTGACTCTAGATTATAGGTGGTGACGATTGTCTCGGGCGAGCGTGTTCTTATGATGGACCCAAGTGCCGAGTACCTACCCCGCATAAAAAGTGGGAAGCAGCGAACTGCCCTCAACCGGCCAATAGAGTCCTTTACTCGGTATGGCTTCCCGACCATTAAATAATCCGGAATCTGACACATTACTAATACTTCTAGGGACTCTCCCTCTCATCTTCGACCATTCCACGGAAAGTACAACTTCCAGTTGGGGAATTCCTTCTATGATGGAGTAAGTTCCGTGCACGCTCTCTCCATGAATGAGCTAACGAGGTGGTAGACAATGTTTCGGCTCCCATTGTATCAGGGTAAAAAGTTTTCGAAAGGGGGAGCAACATTAGACACCCAGGGATGCCGCGAACTTCTTTCAGGGTATCATAAGCTCGCACGGAGCGCACCCCTTTTTACGAAGTTCGAAAAAATCAATGCGAACGTACGAACCATTGATGGGGAAGTAAAACTCCTTTGGGAGGTCGAAGTGACAAGGGATTACGAGAAACACGGCCTCGTCCATGTAACAAATTTGACCCTTCTACCGCAAAAAGAAGTTTGGACGATAGGGCAAGAACAAGTTCAGATACCACAGAGGTTTGCCAATACGCTGCCATACCGCTTGAAGCTGCGCGACTTCTTCTCGATCGGAGTAGCCTTTTCAAAAACTCCAAGGAAGGAGCAGCACCTCTTATTCTCCGTGCTTCAGTTACCGTCGCCCATTTCGATCCCCTGTCACGTTAATGCACCATTCTCGCTGCCTTCCAGTCGACGAGGTATCCACTTTGACCCAGCTGGCGATAGCAACCGTGAGCGGTCAATCAATGACACAGAATGGAACCGGTGGATTCTTTCGACAGCCCTGCCGCCTCTCTATCTTTCCTGTCTGTTAATCTTGCGGGATAGATTTAAGGATAACGCTCACGGAGCTTTATTCGATCATTTCCCGCAAAAGAATCCGGAAAATAACATTAGCAAAGAAATTCTACAAGGCTTTTACGCTCACTTGCGCTCTTCCCCATTGCCTCTTCTTCCAACACTAGCGATATCTTGGACAACTTGGGACTCCGCTATCTTTCTCTCGGCTCTTCCACAGAAGATCAACAAGTATCACGTTCAAAGCGTTCTCTCTGCATTGCGGCCAAAAGATTTGGTTTTACTCCCATTTTCAGTACTCCAGCACCTCAGCCTGGATGCATTCTTGGACAAGCCATTGCAGGCAGGACGAAGTCAGACAATATCTCCCGCCATACTCCGGGAATTGATTCAATCTCATGCATCAGAAATCGTCACACTGTATAACTCGGGGCAACTAGGTTTCGATCCACTCACCACGGTTTTACAACTCCTACTCCTTGGTGGCGAGTCCGTAATAGGTCTTCCCTTGCTATTCACCGGAGCTCGTGAACGTCCAAGCCTCGACATTTTCCCCAGTTCTCAGTCCACAATCCTGCATAGTGATGACGAAGCGTTACGAGCGATTTTACTAGATTTGGTAGGACCTACCCTCGTTCTACATCCAACCACGCCGGGCGTTTGCGTTTATCTTTTGCTCCAATCTTCACCTGCACCTATTGCACGCCTTGACGAGTCACAAGCGTTAAAGCTCATCCAGATGCGGTTGAAAAAGGATTCAGTGGTTACGTACACCGGAGACATGGTGTTATGGGCCAAACGATTTTGCCAGCTCTTCGATTATATTCCCGGACTGCGCAATGCGAAAGAGCTGAAGAAATATGCCCTCATTCCAACCCTTAAAGCTAACGAACATATATCTATCGATGCCTACGAAACGTTCGATCACGTGGTGTGCTATACACCCCTCATCTCACATAAATTATTGGATGCACTGCAGGAGTATGGGTTCTTAGTGGTGGACAGCAAATCGATGCGCCATTTTAATTTCATAACCGCGAACAATTCTTCCCTATCCCTTGCGGCTGTGCTGCGGGGGCTACAGGGATTGAAACGCACCGGCCCCAACTTTTTGAAAGTGCGTGGCCATGAAGCGCTTGCTGAGTGGATTCGGGAATCTAATGAAACGGGAACCTTCAAAGGGAAGAGTCCAATGTATCATACGATCTCTAATCTCCCTATTTGGCCATCTAGGAAGCAGGGCACCCCGTTACTTGCCTCCGCGAGAGATACGTATTGCCTGCCTCCTGATATCAATCTATCTCAGTCGGAAATTCTTGCTCAATACTGGGAATCTCCATATCCGATCTGCGACCTGACGTACTCCTCAAGAGTCAGGAAGTTGAAAGGAAATGAACTCACAATATCCGACATCTTATCCAGATTACGCTTACCCTCTGTCATCCCAAGCTTCACAATGCGGGCATATGTAACGTTACTGACTGAGTTGCTCCAAACTCGAATTCATGACCAATCATTGCGCTCACTCATCCGTTCGCTCAAGTTACCTGATGGTTCTGGGACCATGCAGCCTATCAGTACGCTCTACCTTTCAAGTGTCCCCATCTTTCAGCATGTTTTTGGTTTGACAAATCCGACGAAATTTGTTCATCCCCTCATTCGCTCGGATATGGAGTCGCTCTTTCACTCAAATCTCATTCACTCTGTGAACAGGACCATACTCTTGGAGTGTCTTCGCGCGATTGATCAAGATGTTCGCACGAATTCTAAGGTCACAACCCAGCGCGTTAAAAACGTTTACCAAGCCTTCATTATGCTTGTAGCCAGCCTGAATTTAGGAGACCGTAACCCCGTGGATTACTCGCAAATAAAGTCCCTTCGGTTTATTGTTCGAGCCGACAAACGGTCCTCCCGAGCGACTTACGATGCGCTTTCCTACGTTGGTGAAGGAACTTCCCTGCTTTTACCACCCATTGTGTCACCTGCACAGGTGGTCACACCACATTTTGAAGGAGTTGCATGGACCCAAAGGGGTGTATTGGATAGCACACCATCTAATGACGTATTGGCTGCCATGCCCGATTTTGGCGTCCCGACGGTGTCTGAAGTGGTAGGTTCATACCTGTAGATCAGTGAGTTGCATCGTAACACATTTCCGATACGTACAGTCTCAGCATCTACGCGTATTGGTGGACATTGCCAAAGACCATCCGCAAAACCGATCTCTTCTCCAAGATCTGGAAGATACTTATAGATGGCTAAGCGACAGAGCGTCACGTTTCGGCAACCAAGAAGTAGGTGCAGTCTTTCAAGCGTGGTCGAAAGTCAAGTTATTCCTCAATGTCGATGACCCCACGATTGAAGAATGGACGTGGAACTCCGCTAGCGAAATCATTATAAACTTACACGCCGATCGTCATGAACGAGGAACGTACCCTGCTCGTCGATTCATAGACAAATATCGCCACTTACTCAAGAAGGCTGGATCTTTGGAGTTGAAGGATGTATCGTATAAAGCTCCCATCAATCAAGAAATGTTACGTTTGCCACCGATTTTTAACAAGATGCGTCACTCCAATCAGTGCACGGATATGATATTGGTACCACGACAGGAAGGATCGATCAAGATCGGTTTACCTCACCTGGAATGTCATCGCGTTGTCCTTGAGGCCGCTGTTCCCCACCTCGGGGCGTCTCGAAATTCTGGGATGATCGAGAGTGAGGTCAGCACGATGTCACAGTACCCAATCTTTGGGACGCCTTTTTGCGCTGCATTGCTCTTAGGTACGATGCAAGTGTTGATTTGACGCCCTACGGTATTGACCTTTGCTTTCTGACCTTTAGAATTTATTTACGAGCACGAGATTAAGATCAAGAAGGACTACACGGAGGATATGGACTCCCTCCTATCCGAATTGCTCACGCTTCTGTGCATAGCCGATCAATGGGAGTTCGACGTCCTCAAAACTGAAATTGGTCGAATCATCGTGGATGAGCTTAGAGTCCTAGATGTTTTCAATTACAGAGAAAGTAAGCCATGGTTTCTCGTCTTCGTTGCTATCGCTTTCTTACCTGTGACCATATCAGTTCGGACACAGGCAGAGACGTATCGTGCTACTGCCTTACTTCAAGTTTGTAAGGAATTCGAAAGCACCAACTCCGAAGCCATCAGGAGTTGGGAAAAC
Source organism: Volvariella surrecta (assembly GCA_951802395.1). NCBI lineage: Eukaryota > Fungi > Basidiomycota > Agaricomycetes > Agaricales > Pluteaceae > Volvariella > Volvariella surrecta. Next base: position 59,740 of record OX637784.1, read on the forward strand.
GGAAAGCAGTAGATGTCATCAATAGCCCGTTCTTTCTCAGGGACTTGTAATTAATGTGAACGACTTCATCAGAGAAGATACAGAAATTAATTCGTACATTGCACAAATTCGATGCGCACTTGAGTCGTCATGGCCACTTGATTCTAAAATATTAGCTTATCAAAGTCGAGCATGTAGACGAGAAGGCTGTACTGGCAGCGTCAGAGAGGTACTGAAAGCCTGAATAATTGTTAGTCCAGTCCAGTTTGGTGCGAGAGCTTCTGATTTGCGTTCGATTGACGTTCGTACGTGAAGTTGATTGCGCCCTCAGCGATCAGGCACAGCCGCCTTCCGTACGCGCTGTATAATTTCGCCTGACAAAGTTGGGATGTTGATGAGGAACGTGGAACCTCTCCTCGAGCAACTGCAAACCATCCTGACTGCAGGCGAGGCGGAGACACCAAGAGAATCATGAATTGTCCCATACGCCGGCTTACCATTACTCCTCACTGGACCAAAACACGATCCTGCCCTCAGCTGCTTTCCCAATCAGAGTACTGGCGTGCTTTATGTAGGGAGCGAACAGCTGCATCCCGATGCAGTGGAGTCCGTACACCCAGCGCCCATTTTGTGTCCGCTCGTACCGCGAGATGTTGCTGAACGCATGCTTACGACTAAGCCCCCTCTAATCGCAGAGTTCACGGCTCTTGCCGCCCTGTCACGTTTCATGTAAGACATAGATGTATTTAGCGTATACGTCCGAAGACCATGTGTGCGGTGGAAAAAGGGGCGTCGCTGATAGAACATCTTCGGATCTGTATTACTATCAACCTCAAGATGATGGATAGGTTTCCATTTTTAATATGCATGATGCATTGTAGCCGCGTCATATATAATAGCAGAAAAGATGTGTGATCTATAGCGTGCTCTCGTGACACCGTACCATCAAATGTAGCCCAACAATCTCTGCGTCTGGGGATGAGAAACGCCGAAAATCATCCACGCACGGGCGTGGACGCCAGAGCATTGGGCAAAGAAGCAAAGGGTACTGGGGGTTAAGCGCACGTGCACAGCGACGCACCTGACGTCGCTGCCATTCGTTCAAACTCATCGTCGCCACGACAAAACATCATGTCATTTCAACCAAATAATAGACCCACACAAGCCACAAGAAAAAAAAAAAAGGTAAAGGTAAAGCGTAGAGTATTTACCACTAATGTAAAAAAAAAAAAAAAAAAAAAAGGCGATACTTCGTACGACGGCAGACAAAAAAGTCAAACAATCAAATAAAGCTCGGTGCACGTCAAAGGGGGGGGGAAGGGGTCGTTATGGGTTACTTTTAAATAATGAAAGAGACAAAAAGTTCAACGGAAGAGTAATCAAACATGGAGAGTTGCGGATGGAACACGAGCGCCGAGGACAAGACGTCGAGTTGTCGAGCAGTAGGTAGGTCAATAAGCAACCAGTGCCAGGAGTGTGACGACGTGAATGAACAGGCCATAAGAGACAGGTAGGCTATATGAAAGCACGTATCCAACATATACACAAATCGAGGCGAGCCACGGCTCGGAGAGACTACAAAGTCTGACGATATGCAGGTATAACTACCAAAGGGATGGAAACATAAGGTCAGGATATACACCGTACGAACGATTCATATCATATACGTGCGTGCGGGTGCCGGTATGTGACGAAGAGTAGAACGGATTGGAATGTAGACATGCAGCAAGGGGGGAGACGAGAGGAAAGAAGTGTCAGAGGGTAATAGAAAATGCATACCATAGCCAATGGTCCCAGTCTCTCATACCATCCCTCAACCCGATTCCTCCTTCATCCCTCTCGCATACAAGGCCCGCCCTCTCACCAACAGCCACTCCAACTTCCTTTATCCATCCACATATCCCATTACGGTGGTACGGTTCCGTCAACTTCCAGAGGCGAAAACAATTTATAAATGCGTGCTTGACTGTCGATTATTGCATCTTGTCCATTCATCCAGGTCCGCGGTTAGGCGAGGATATAGATATGGATGGATATGGGAATGTCGATGATACGACGAGGAAAGGAGAACAAGGTATAAAGGTATGCGCATATTGAAGCGGTGAGGGAGGTGGGGTGAGAAGCAGACGGTGTATGGACAAGAACGACGCGTTGATGCCACACCATAGATCACAATAATGACGAAGCACATACATGGTGACAGAAAGGGAAGAATAAGAATAAGAAAAGGAAGGATCGTTTCATTTCGGTTCAGCATATTGAGAGACAGAGAGAAGAGAGACAGTGAAACAAGGTCGAGTAGAGCAGGAAGAGAGGTTGGGGGAATGGGCCGTGCACGGAAGATTTAATTCAATCACTCATTAGCAACCTAATAACAAAGTGCGTATAAGCCTCAACCAAACGTTAAACGCAACTCAACATACCTTCAACACCCTCCTCCTACTCGCATCCTCCTCATACTCACTCTCATCATCATCGACTTCCACACGAGGTGGCGTGTTTCCACCACTCGAGAACGGATTCCCCCCTGCCCCTTTCCTCTCCGGTTCATGATGCAAATCAGGTACAGAGGGATTCTTCATCCCGCCATACACGGCATCAAGATCTACATCATCCGTGTCCCCACTTTTATGACTTGGGGCAGAAACAGCAGCAGAAGCCGGTGCATTGTAATGCCCGGTGGGTGATGACCGTTCATAAGGAGAAGGTAACAATGGTGGGGAAGACGAAGGGACAGGATACCCAGCGTTATTATTTTGATATTGTCCCCCATAAGACGATGGTGCGGATGTCTGTGAATAATTCGACTCTCCCAGGGACTGACTCAAGGACTGAGCCCTATGAGGATTCAACGGCATCACTGAATGTTGTTGGTATTGAGATGAAGACGGTCTACGCGCGAGGTTGGCTTGTTGACCCGGTGGCGGTGATCTCGAGTTTCGACTTGAACCAGCACTGGGACCAATGGCGGCAGCACCAGCAGCACTCATACCAGCAGCTTCTAAAAGTTCAAACTCGGCGCTACCAGGTCCACGATAACCACCAGCAGGTACAGGTAATCCCATCGGAGTTGGCATTGGGGGACTACCTGCGTCGTTGCTAGCGCTCGGATAATTGTACTTTGGAGCGACAAGAGCGGGGTAAGGTGAGTTACCGTCTGCCAGTGCAGCAGCATAGCCACCTGTATCTCGCATACTCCTAGCCCGTGCAACGCCAATGCCAGCAGCACCAGCACCAGCAGCTGGACTTGCGTTGACGCCAGTTCCATATGCATGACTGTCGAAGACTTCTCCAATACCGACACCAGAGACACCAGGACCTTGAATTTCCCTCATACTATACGCATCTTGACCTTGATGATGCATGGGTGCTTGACCATATGTTCCATGCGAGCTTACGTCAGAGTAGGTATATCCACCAGAACCATTTATGGCACCGCCACCACCATTGCCAGCGTACCCACCCGGACCAGGACCATAATGATCATTGTCGTCGTCAAGGAAGACAGGGGCCGTGGCTTGTGCGGCTTCCGATACTTCTAAATCAAGTTTGCGGGCACGGCGACGACGGATGGAGGCTGTGATGATGGCGATCAAGATGCCGACGATGGCGAGACCGACGACGGCGAATGTACCGGCGATGGCACCTGTGTTTTGGAAGAATCTGCAATAACGAAGCAGTAGATGAGTTGGGCGTTCTGGGTTAGGTGATGGTGAGAGGGAAAGGGTTCGATCATGTATACTAGGACAAGCACAGGAGGAAAAGACTCGTACGACTCACCCAGTGGAAGCGGCGGATCGGTTGGTAGGAATGGGAACAGGGGGAAGGCTGGGCGTATGGGTGACTTGGATGACGGTGGTCTGGGTAACGACTGAACTGTCTGATGTGGACACACTGAGGCTGGTTGAGGAGGAAAGGGTAGGTGTTGGTGTTGGAGTCTCGGTTGAGGACGAGGTGGATGAATCAGGAGGGTCACTGGTTGAAGATGAGGCTGGTCCAGTTGAGGAGGGCGGGGGTGTAGGCGAGGGCGTAGACGAGGCTGGTCCAGTTGAGGAGGGCGGGGGTGCAGAGGAGGGTGTAGACGAAGGGGGATCATCGTCCTGGGTAGAAGACGGGGGAGGAAGCCCATCCCGGGTTGAAGACTCGGGGGGAGAGTCGGGGTCGATGGGGTCAGGCGGGCTGTAGAAAAATAGAGGGTCAGCACGAGGCCAGCAGCCAGCCCGTGATTGAGCTTACGGTCTTGGGTCGTCTACCAAGTTGGTTAGCACCTGGATGCGCAGAATATAGCGCTACTGACCTGGATTCGTTTCTGACATTGTTCAAGAAACAGCGTCAAAGACAAAATGGTAAAGAACGTGAACCGTCGAGGAGGAAAAAATAGCAAAAAAGATGGGTCGGGGAGGTGCACTGGTGAGAAGATGCGACCAGGGATTATCTAATCACCCTGCTGACTAATACCCGCTCCCTCGGTTGCTGACGGTTATCAGTGAGAATGGGGCGGGAGAACAGAGTCAACGAGATACTCCAACTTTGCTATCGATTTTGTGGCAAAGCTCACTTGACCCTGCCAGTTGTTCCTCATGCCGGCCATGACCAACAGGGTCCTTATTGCTTGATCCTCGCTTCGCTAATTATACACCTCCACGCCTTGCAGATCCACAAAATCGTGCCAGCCACCCACCAATATCCGAACGAAAACGGCGTTCTTCAGGCTCGAGGCACAAGACCATTACGCAACTTCAGCTGGATTAAACTCTATTATCCTCCTACGATGGCCTTTCCGAGGAAAATACGACCCTTGTGGCCTTCGGAACCACCATCCCATGACCTCAACTTGTCCCACTTCCGCAAACTTCCGCGGAGGATCATTGCCATGCTTGGGTCCTTCTCCCCCTCTGAGGCTGACGGTATCGGGTCACGGGCATTTGATCCCACCATCGTCGATAAAGTAGTTGAGCAACTTGTCTATCAGGCATATCTGGCCCAGTCCATGCCATCATGTAGTATATCAAGTCATTAGCGCGGAAAATCAACCGATATAGCGTGCCAATCCTAGCCGTGCACTTTTGCAGCATACCCTCCGCGCCGAGAAATCATCTTTTTTTCGCCCACCGGTGTAAGACAACGAAAAGTCGAGTCCCATGAATCGTTCAGCACTTGAACACCAATGACATTACATCCACGTTTTCCGCGTCGATGTACAAGTCTACAAATAATGAGTTCACCGCGATCAACACACCATTCACTATGACTTTGAAACATAGAACGTGCAAAACTCATGCGTAATCTCATTAGCATCCCTTGTTGACCATCAGGATCCATTGTTCCGCAAAACTACCGTAAATGATCATGCATCATGACTAAGAGGAATTCGCATGGAATTTCGCACGTGATATCATCAACTCGGACCGACATTCCAATTTCCATGTGGCGTTCGCGCGCAACCAGCGAGAAATTGGCTACATCTCCCTACCTTTTCAAGTCATCACTATCTTGCAACAAATGATCCAACACGCTAGCTAGCCAAAGTGAAACATATGATTCACCAAGAGCGTGACCGAGCAAGATGAAATTCGGCGTCCAGACCAGTCCATAGTGTGAGTTGACAGGAAATGAAAACTGACGGTGGCGAGCATGTCTGCAGGGCTTCGATGTCAGAACGAGGGATAAGTTTCTAGTGTTCGTCTTACGGCAGAGTTCCTTTACCTCGATGTGTGGCCTCATCTCCGCTTCTTGCTTCAACAACCTGGCCATTTGCCACGTTCCGGGGCGTTCCCAGATGCTTCATCTTCATCACCGCACACGAAGGGAAAAGCAAAACAATACCCAATTCATTAGTAATAAAAGGCAGGAATAACGACCTGAAACGACCTGATGTCTTCGACCGTGGGTTCTTCATCACATGTTGGGCTAGATTCGGCCTGGAAGGTGATACGAAATGGGAGTTTCACGATTGTTTGATCAGTACATGTTGTGCTGCAATCAACGCATGAACGCCTGCAGCGCGGAATGCGTCAAAGTGACCCGAGTAGTGCTCTTGGTCTTATCTTGAAGGAAAATGAAGACACCACCTTGATAAGGTTCATAATCGTTCGTGAGTCCATGACATAGTGCCGATCTCCAGATATAATGTGAGGGTTATCCCTAATCCATGTAGACATGGGCTGCGTTCTGTACAAGGAGATACATGATAGCTTGAGTAAAATCCTAAGCCATAGGTACTTGTTGTGCTGTGATCGTGATCAACGACTGATCTGTCCGAGGGCTCGCGAGCAATTTGGTCAAAATTAAGATACCTTTCGTCTGAAGGTTCATTCGATCCATTGATTTTTTTGCAACGCATCTCAATCCTGGAGCTTGAAATACAAAGTCATTGACGGCTAAGAGAGCTGGCCTTTGCAATTCCCTGAAGATCTCGTGGGCGATTTTGTGCAAGCAATGCGTACGACCATCCAAAATAAATTTGGATACAAATATCAATCGGTTGTGCTATTCCAAGCATGATGGGAAACGTTACTTGCCTGCGTTGTTGCCGGTGTCATCCGAGTTCTGTAATAACTCCCGCAGAATGGCAACCCGAAATGGGTTCCCAGCTGATATATTCCTGCTCTGGGGCACTTTGCGGTGGCATGGTCATGAAGAGAGAAGTTGTGAAAGTGAACTTGAAAGCTGTAGCCTATCAAGCAAGGTGCTCAAGCAAGAGGGTTCAAGCAGGGAGGGATTTTGCCTTGCATTCAAGCAGCTTAATAGCATTCATTTGGATGCTAGTGGCTCAGGGCCACAAGGCGGGCGTCTCCATCATGACAGGGGTTACGGCCACCGTACAGGTCACGCTATGGTCCGGTATTTTCCGTTGAAATCGACTTGCTACGTTTAATAATAATGTCTCGATGTCAGCCAAAGCTACACACAACATAGGGGCAGGGGATTTATTGTTGATATGACTTTTTTCAACTTCTAGACACCAGAAACGCTCAGTTGATGGCGATATTGAACGACCCCGTGTCGGTGAACCGAGTCGCTTCAATTCAATTGTGATCAGCATCTCTCCTAGATTACGACAACAGGTTGCAGCCATTCAACCCCTTGCCATCAGCACTCAGAAACTCTTCTTCATGTCAGTGAACGATGTCAATCATCTCAACGCCCCCACCTCAGCCCATTTCTTCTCCAGATCCTCACTTCAAATCGAGGGGAATGCCGCATTTGTTGCAAGAGACTATCATTACCATGAAGCATCCATGGCGCACAGATCTAGTTCGTCAATATTCCTAATTCAGCACCTGGTAGTAGCTGACTGAATGGGACGTTATATTCGCAACCGCAGTCATAAAATTCCTGTACCCCCTCACCAGCCATGCTCAATGGTGATGACCGACGAGACGCACCACGATGCCATCCCGAAGCAAGAAAATCGATAACAAAGGACATCCTCGCTTGGGCGGTGGATATCACTGCTGCCGCCTTCATCCTTTGGTTGACAGGCCCTGTAGGCACGGGCAAATCAGCCATCGCCCATCACATTGCGACGCAACTAGACGAAAAGAATCATCGTCTGCTTGCTGGCAGTTTCTTTTTCTGGCGGACTGATGGTGGACGGAACGGGTTAAATCTTTTCGTAGCAACTCTAGCCTACCAATTGACCTTGGCGATACCCGAAGCAGGTGCAATCATTGAGAAGAAACTAAGCAGAGACCCTTCAATTCTGGATCGCGCCGTCGATTACCAGTGGAAAACACTCATCGTAGAACCATTGCAAAATGCAGACCTCGGAGCCTCGAAGGAACGATCAATTTCGTCATTGACGGGGTTGATGAATGTGTTTCCGACGATGACGAATTGCTCGTCCTTCGCCTCATTGCAGAATTTCCCCGATCCCTCCCCATTTGTTTTCTCATCGCTAGTCGCTCAGAGGTTCACATCAAGTCACGTATCGAATCATTTTGCAGCTCGCGAACTTCCGCATTCCGTCAGCCTCATCTCATGCTGACGGAAACGGAGGAATTCAAAGACGATATGAGGTTGATCTTGACAACGGCTTTTGCAGAGGTGGTTAGCGAGAGGAAAGACATCATTGGTAGTCAAACATGGCCTCCAGATGGCGCAATTGACAACATCATCGACTTCGCAGCGGGTCAATTCGTCTATACCCTCACTGTCGTTCGATTCGTCACTGCCATCAATGGGAATCCTATCGAAAGATTATCTGCAGTTTTAGCACGATCCAATCCAGCTAAAACGAAGGCACTCCACCCCTTAGATCTCTTGTACGACACTATTCTATCAGCAGCCCTTCCCTCATCTCAAGAAGCCGGCTCACCGCCGGTGATGCTTTCGCATCTGGCTCTTATCATCTACCCGTGGCCCAAGACCGACTTCACCTTCGCCCCCTCCATCTTGGCTCTTAGTCAGCTGTGGGAGAAGGGAAATCCTGACATTCGATTTGAATTGCTACACCTCCATTCCGTTCTACGCATTCCACTCAAAGAAATGGACGATATGGTGTCTATCACGCGTCATTTCAAGAGTACCTTCAGGACAGCCTACGAAGCAAACAATATTCCCTCAATCGCCCAGATGGCTCCATTTTCATCAATATACTGATGAAATGCTTGCATGTGGCGCATTCCGCGAAGAGGATGTGTCGATTTGCGCCAACCATCGGATCTCTGTGGTTGCGCCTTCCATTTGATCAACTGCGTGTCGTAACTAAGAGCAAACTATACAACTAGTTACTGCGCTCTTTGCAAGATTTCGACTTGACACGCTGGCTTCGTGAATACTACCTCATGAATGGTGAACTCGATGACGGTGCAATTCAACAATATAGTGCATTCCGAACTCCTGGTTGGCACAGGTAGTATTGAAGGATGACTTCATGGTGCGTGTTCGCCTTGGTCCTGTGAGCCTTTACTCAGTATCATATGGTTCAGCGCATCGAGCATATCTATACTCCTGATGCACTGGAGAATTGGTTGCATAATTGGATGATGAAATTCCGCAAGCCCTCACCAGCCCCGTCAAAGCAGCAAGTACTCCTACTCTCACAACTCAAAGCTGGCAAACTTGATTGATAGTGCTGCTACGGACCTCTTTTTCGATAAACTACCGATAAGCGAGATTACCTATCGTTCCTAGTAACGAATAGTTAAGCACATATCTTCCCCAACTATCCTTATTTATCAAAACGATTGCCTCCGACCAGCGACAAAGACGTATTGAGTCCGCTAATGTGCAACAGGTTAACAGATAACCTTTTATGGTATAAGGGCCATCACAGACCGGTGACCACTCCATCCAATGATAGTTCCAGGTCGCTATTTCACAGCTCGAAACTCAAAGGTCTCTGTTCCCTTCCTCGCTGTGGTGGGCCTTCATGCGGCTTCGATGACAGTGTGAGCCATGCACAAAACCTGAATCAACAGGGCATAAGTAAGTCGTTTGTTGCTCTGGCTTCGCAGGTTTTTCGTTTCTTACTATCACCTAGTATGACATCGAACGCTTACCGATGTTGGTCGTTCTTCCTCAAGTGCTGTGCCAGGATGAGGGTGGATATCGACTCTTCAAGCTCCGTCTGTAACCTACATGCACAAAACCTTATATTCGATGTGGTCCAAGTCATGGCAAATCTTCCATTTCGTTCTTGTCTTGACCACAAGCAAGAAATAACGGAATTCATCGAGGTCAGTCTAGTTCGGTTGTTGCGAATATGGCGCTGAGAATCCAATGTCAGACGTACAAGGAGCACGTCCCTTCGGCTCTCCTTCAACGGTTGCAGCAATTGCAGAGCTCGGATGACAGTACCTCATATTTACTCTCGCATGCTAAGAGGGAGGCGATTTCGAATGAGCTGGCGCGTAACAGGACTGCTCTCCTGAGACAATTAAGTGAGGAGAAGGAACCATGGCTGTCCTCTGCGGTCGACGACACCATGTTGGTATCCTTAGGGTACGTAGCGGAGAACCTCTATTGCCACAGTGACGTAGTCTAATTTTCGTGAAGTCAAGTGATGGCTAGCACGGCTCAAGGGGGTAACAATGGTTCACGTCCAATCACACCGAAGCCAGCAAGGAAGGGCATGAAAAAGTGGCTCAGTTCCCTCAGCAAATAATGGTGTCCTTTAGGTGGTGTATCATTCTCGTTGCAAACATCCTTGTGTTCGTGTAGTTATTACCGCAATGATTCGTCATGTATTGAATCGAGCATTGTGACTTATACGCGAACGGGGACAAAGGCTTGCCGCTACGCTTTTGCTTGTACTACACAAACATATTCCTCCCCCGATGTAGACAACATGAAACTATACTGTACGGTACAACGTTAAATCATGCCAGTGGGTAAATTGGGGGTTGGGCGTTTGCCAATCAGAATCCAGACAAGCTTGTCAGCCGTTGGCTTCGAAACGGCTAATAGCCATCGTTGTGCATGAGGATGAGGGCATTCGCTAACCGTCAATAAGGTGAATGTAAAATCTGGCATCACTTCAAAGTGAATGCTCACATCCAAGCAAAGAACCATTCATCGGCCTTAAAACTTTCAAAGCCCATATCGCTTGTTTGCGCGCCATGCTTTTCTGGTTTATTCTATAAAAAGGTGTGTTCTCATCGCTGCTCTAACTTGCATTTTTGAAGGATAGTGGCATAAAATTGCGGATTTGTGGAGGATTAGGGCAGACGATGGAGTTCGAAGTTCCAGCTGGCAACTTCTATCCGTATCCCAACCGTGCACGCATCGGCAGTTGCCGTCACCGTGCAACTTCCTCGCCGCCTCCTTGCCATTGGCCCGTCTCCTTGCCTCTGGACACATTCCCTACACTCCGTCCTGAACAGCTCTACTCGAATCAGCGAGATAGTTTTCTCCCTTGGATATATCATTCATGGTGTATCTGTGCATCTACCGTTGTTGCAAGAATCTTCGTCGCATGTATCACGCAGTGAGATAATGGGTAGACGGGAATTGGAGGCTGCGGTATGTCAGAATACCGTTTTTACAACAACCAGAGGTGACGATGTCTCGTACACCTTCAGGCAATGAAAGTTCGAGGGCACTCAAATTATTGTGGCCGATAGTTGGCCGGGGTCTCATAATTAGCTTAGGATCCTTGAAAGCTGTTGCTTGCCCATTGCGTTGCGACTGCTCTCTTGTACGAGTATCCAATGCGTCTTTCGTTTTGTTTAATTAAATCTAGGAAGGATTTATCTTCTCGTCGGGCTGCATGTTGGTCTGCGGTATTTGCCGGTACTCACCACACGTTGCATCAGGCTGTCGACACATAGGGTGTGCTATGTGCATTCTTTCTGCATCTCTACGCCATGTCATCTAACGGTACCAGCTCATCCCTCAATCCACCCAACGACATTCACTTCTTTCAATCCTCGTCATTCAACAATCTCGGACTAGTTACAAATGTTGTCGGAGATTACCATTATCACCCAACGCCAACACTGCCTGCAATGCAGTTGCGCGCAACTTCAGCTAGTTGTCCGATTCTCCCTCTTGTGCTTGTTCACGCTAATTGGATTGCTGGCAGTTATGCGAATCCTACTTCCCCGCATCTATTCCCAAGCCATGTTTAATGGTGATATTCGACGAGACGCACCACGATGCCATCCTGAAACCCGGAAGACAATAACGAAGGACCTCCTCACATGGGCAGTGGATCTTACTGCTTCTGCCTTCATTCTCTGGCTGACAGGCCCTCTTGGAACCGGTAAATCGGCTATCGCGCAGCATATTGCCATGCTGCTACACGATAAGGACCCTCGTTTGTTGGCCGGAAGTTTCTTTTTCTGGAGGAATGATGGTGGAAGGAATAACTTGGAATTGTTCATATCAACATTGGCTTATCAACTTTCTCTCGCGATACCCGAGGTTGGCCAGGTCATCGAGGAGAGAATAGGCAGAGACCCATCGATCTTGAGTCGGACCATCGACTTTCAGTGGAAATACCTCATCGTCGAGCCAATTCAAGTCGCACACCTCGGGCCCCCAAAGGCGCGATCAATGTTTATTATCGACGGCCTTGATGAGTGTGGCACTCACGACGATCAACGGGTTGTCCTAAATCTCATTTCAAGCTTCCCCCGGGCCCTCCCCATCTGCTTCCTCGTCACAAGTCGCCCAGAGGCCCCCATCAAGTCCCGCATTGAGGCTATATGTGAATCACATAGCTCTCATTTCCGCCAGCCTCATCTTGTATTGACCGAGGACAAGGAATCCAAGGAGGACATGTACTTGATCTTGACCACTGCTTTTTCGGAGGTTGTTACCGAGCGGAAGGATATCCTAGGGAATCAAGCATGGCCTCCACTTGGCGCAGTGGAACGAATCATTGACCTCGCAGATGGACAATTCGTTTATGCCCTTACTGTTGTTCGATTTGTTACCGCAGACAATGGAAACCCCGTGTCCAGGCTGAACGCTATCCTATCTAAGTCCAGTCCATTCAAATCTGAGGCACTTTACCCACTCGACATCCTTTACACCACCATTTTGTCAACAACAGTCACTTCCCCAATCGACTTCGACTCCCCGCCGCTGCTGCTTGCGTACTTGTCGCTCATCAGCTATTCATGGCCCCGTAATGACTTCAGCTTCTCTGCATCTGTCTCCACGTTGAGTCAGATATGGGACAAACGCACAAGCGAAGTTCGACTTGAATTGCGACCGCTGCACTCCGTTTTGCGCGTACCAACAGGGGAGACTGAAGAAATTGATGTCTATCACACATCCTTCCGAGAGTACCTCCACGACCATTCACGAAGCAATAGCTATGTCGTGCTGGGCCCTAATAGTCCCATTATGGTGAGCGTCTTGATTCGGTGTCTGCACCTGGCGCATTCGGCGACTGTAAACAGCAGATTCCGGCCGGACGTTGGGTCGTTGTGGCTTCGACTTCCTATTGAGTCGCTTCATATCTTTCCGGGCAGCAAATTATACCATGCACTACTTCAAGTGTTGCAAGAATTCGATGTTGAACGTTGGATCCGAGAATATTACCTCCTAACGGGCGAGCTTAGTGATTCGGTACTGCAGAAATATCACCTGTTTTGGACCTGGCTTTCGGATGTGTTGTTAGAGAAGGATCGTGAGGTGTGGCGTGCTCAATTTGATTGCCTCAAGCACGGTATTGACTACACCCCCACACAGCGCCTCAGACAGAGACATCCTCCGGACGCAATAGAGAATTGGTTCCAGAGATGGAAGAGGGACAACCGAAATCGTTCACCGCCCTTACCACCTCAGCAAACGCACTTGCTATTTCAGCTCAAGCTAGCTGAACTAATTAGCCATGAAATAGGAGATTCTGTTTTCGATCAATCCTCTGAGAGACGAGATTACTTGTCATTCCTGATGAAGTTAGCTCCAGACTATATCCTCACACGTTATCCTCATACATCAACGAGGTTGGGAAAATCTGGGTTGGCTTCCAATCTCAGCCCTCTCACCTACAAGCGGTTCACTGACAACTTATTATGGAGTACATGTCATCAGCATGAAGACCATATCAATATTAGTTATAGTTATCGACTCTCAACTGAGAGTGCAAAACTGGGGCTTCCCTCCTCCTTCCTCACATTGGTTGCGCTCCATGGAGCCTCCATGGCGGTCTGTGCATACATAGAGGCCGATCCAGCAGAGTATCAGTGAGTGGCTCCTTGTCTTCATTGAACAGATATAATCATACATCATTGATAGCATACAAATGATCAATCCTCTCATCTACCAGGCTTGGGCATTTTTTCTCAAAGGTGCTACTCACACCAAAGAAGATTTAGACTCCTCTCCACTTGGTCTACATGCACAAAATCTTCTTCTGGATGTGATGCAGCTTATTTCTATTTTACCTGTTCAGGATTGCATCGATCACAGCAATATTATCATGGGATTTCTTGATGTAAGTAAAGTTGGCTTATATCCAACATTTGTTGAACAGCAGAATCAGGCATACAAGATAAATGCTCCTCAATTTCTTTACCAGCAATGGCACAATTTTTCATCGGAAAACCATAACCCAAACCACTTGTTGCTTAGTGCAACTGATCGTGATAGTATTGCTGATCAGCTGCGAGATGAAAAAGCTCTGCTTTTTGAGAAATTAAAAGAACATGCAGAACCTTGGCTGTATATGGTTCAACCAGAGTATGTTCAATTTAGAACATTATTTTGGTAATAGTACTAAATCTCATCTCAGGCAATCTGGCATCAGTTTGCTAGGGTGGAATTATATTAGTTATTACACTGGGCTGATAACAAACAAGAGCTTCAGACAATGGTTCAAAGAAATAATTTTTAGAAAATAGATTAGTTGTTCAAATGTACATCAATTCAAAAAAATTACACTGCTTCAATACATTAGTTACAATACTACAAAAAAGATGAGATTACTAAAGGATGAAAACAAAAATTATAGCAACCATTCTCTTATTACTGCCCTAACACTATTCATTAAGCTTTTTGTTGGTGACATGTGAGCAGGCTTTTGAGCATTTGCTCTAAATTCCCACCGCAAAAGTGCCTCAGTATTCTTTTTTTCAAATTGTTGGCATGCTTCTAAAATATCTGTAGCTTGGCTACTGCTTGCTTGATGCCAAACTTGCAAAAATTTGTTGAGTAAACTTGTTACAGTAGTAGAGTCAATGACTTACTTTGTAAATAATTTGGAACATCAAGCATATTGAGATCTTGAACAATTATTCTTCCAACCTCTGATTTAAGGCTCTCATATCTCCATTGATTGGCCAAAGAAAGCAGTCCAAGCAATTCTGATAAAACTTGCTCCATATTTTTCAAATATATGTTGTCAAGCTTGATGTTGCCTGTATAAGCAAACTCTATAATCATATTGATCAGATACTGGAGAATAACTGGAAACTATGTTGAATGGCTACTTACCTAAAAGCTTGGCAGCACCAAAGTGTGTTGCGGCAACCTGGTATTCCTGGACCATGGTATAGAGCCTGTTTTGCTGATGTAAGTCATAGCTAAATAGGGTTCCAAAGTGTGGTATTACACCTGCGAGTACAAGACTATGACAGTGCAAAGAGGGAAGATGAGAAGTGATAATAGGTGCCTGCTGGGGAATCAATACTAGGTCTGTAAGCTGAGAAGATTGCCGCATGGCTTCAAATGAACCAGGCAACAGGGCATGGTGAGAAGTAAATGTTGCATGATAGGATACATTGGTCATCTGGTGACAGCCAGCAGCTACCAAAAGAGTGCCAAAAGGCCGGAGGAATTTCCGAACACCGAAAGTTTGGTTTTGTGGGCGATCAATATGCAAGTTGATAATAATTTCATGAGCTGAATGCCACACCCAATCCTCCGTTAACCTCTCTGGATTATCAACATTAAGCAGCATCCTCTCCCCAAAGTAAGCCCTAACCTCACTGCAAGTTTTGTGGTCAACAGGGTCTCGCAGCTGAGCATCCAACCATGCATATGTCTCTTTGATGTCTCGAAGCAGCAGCAGATTTTTCGGGTAATCTCTGCTGATTTGCACCAGCACTTGCAGATGTTTCACCTATGAGTACCATGGTCATGATCTGGGCACGCATTCCATGGCCATTACCAACTCACCACATCGTGTATGCTTGGCACTCCAAATGTAGCCAATAGCTTCTCAGATTTTGGTAATATTTCACTCCCAATAACACCCCTCTGTGTCCATGCAACACTCTCAAAGGCAGACTGGATGACTTGTGATGGGCTTAATATCAGCGGGAGATCGCGCCCAGAGTGGGGACCGACATAAGGCTGTATATCATAAGTTGCAGCAACTGTTCGCTTGGCAGCCCGGACAATAAATCGTAAGGGCTTTATCTGTGAGCTCAGCCTTGAGTTGTCAAGAAGTAAAGGGGGTGCATGTATGGCGAATTCTGTATACACGGCTTGAGCCCGCTGAATGAGGTTGTCTGCCTTAGAGTGTTGGATATCTTCATCTAGCACCTGAAGACAGTCCAAAAGCGTGGTCGCGTTGATTTCTTGAATGAGGGACAGCATGGATAGACGTTCCAACTCGTCGCGAATACGAGGGTGAATGAACTTGGTTTTGTTGTTTTGGCCGAAGGCATGAGTGAACATGGGGACTGTGGACCGATAAAATTGTTGCACGGGTTTCATCCTTCCGTTGCCATCAGGTAACAGAATATAGTGTATATGCGTTTGGATATCGGAGAAGCGGCACAATGTTTCTACTAGCTTGGCATGACTTGGTAATTCGGAATCGGAGATGGAGTCCGGAATGGCTAGGCCAGCGAGCAAACGCGACAGCGAGAGTTCAGTGCCTTTCAGGAGTTTAATGCTTGATGTGCAATCGGAGTCGTAGATAATAAGGGAGCGGTCCAAGTAGTCAGGGTTGATGTCTGTATCAAGGTGGACATCCGCTGGTAGGTACAGCCCCACCCTTGCTGAAGCAAGAATCAAGTCGTTGCCCTTCTTCGCAGGCCAGATCGGAAGGTTGGCTAGGGCCTCGTCCAATGACGCTGGCACTTTCTTAACTTTACTAACAGCCTTTCGTATCCACGATCCAAGCTTCTGATGGTGCCGTACCGTCTTAAAGCTGTCACTCGTTTTCTCCAATTTGATCAGTCCATGTAAAACGGCGGGGAGGGTCAAATTCCTTGGAAAGTTCGGCCCAATAAAGCTAGAAATGTGAAGGCTAGTGGCGATATCGACGACTTCGAAGCCAAAGTCATGGAGGTTGGCGAGCAATTCTGGGGTAATTTCTGTTTGATCATAAGGAAGAATCCCAGAGAGGGAAGTACAAGCACGTGCGGAGGCATATCGATGGTCCCGTAGGGTTGGTACAAGTGGGTAATCGAGTAGCGCAGGGATGGACTTGCGAAGTCCTGGTAAGTGATCGAAGAGGTCCCAGAGCAATTGGATCCAACGGGAGACGTCAGGTGAATGAGTAGTGACTTCGGATACTTGCAGACGTTCTTTGACAATGCCAACTACTAGGGAGGCAGTGAATTCGGTGGTAAGTGGAGGGTCGCATTTGAGCATGAGGGTGACGCAATCAATGGGGACTTGCACATGCAACACCGGATCAGGGCTTAGAAGCCCTGCCAAGATTGAGCGGATATTGTCATCCTTTGAATACCAGACCTTTTTAGTGGCCGTAAAACGCTGAATTTCTGGTCGTGTCCCAGTTCCCGTGAGCAGTAATGGGAGGTTGGTGATCGGTGAGTGGTTACCATCGGAAAGTAGAAGGTGTAGAATAGTTAAGACTTGGTCAACGTCCACGTCTCCTTTCTTATAGAGTTCTTCAATTCTTTGCGCATGGAACCCAAGTTCTGCTCGTAGCATGGCTGGTGACACCACGTGGGGACGTGTGTTGGCGGATGCCTTCACATAGGGAACGAGTGGGAGCCGAGAGAGCAACGGAGATTGGAGTAATACGACGTCTGGGAGAGTGAGGCACGTGAGAACAATCTCTACGTCCTTCCTCTTGATACCCTCAGGTAGTGCCGAAAGAAAGACGGCGTTGTTGCATGACTTTGGCGAGCCTGTTATGGAAGGGAAAATGGGGTACTCGGAGTTGAGCAGGTAGTTATAGAAGCTGCTTAATATTTCGTCACTGATGGTGTTTCCCGCGGTCTCTGTTATGGGAAAATAGTCCATGGACTTGTTACCTTTGAGCATCGAAAGTACTGCAAGATAGAACGGTGGAAATTCCATTGATATGATCCACCGGTTCCATTCCGTATCATTGATAGATTGTGCTCTGTTGCTATCGCAGGCGAAGTCAAAGTGAATTCCACGACGACTGGAAGGGAGTGCGAATGGTGCATTGAAATGGCAGGAAATTGAAATGGGAGAGGGCAATTGCAAGACAGAAAAGAGGTAGCCATGGCCAATGAGCGGCTCCATGGGAAGGGCAACCTGGATCATGATGGAGTCTCGGACTTTGAGCCGGTACGGACGAACCCCTTGGAATTTCTCAGGTATCGGAACCTGAGTTTGAGCGACGAACCACCTCTCTCCATGTGCTAGGATAAGTTTCTTCGTCTGTACGTTGCCAACATCCTGGTGTGGGGCCCGCTGAGCTTGCATCTCCCATAAGAAGGATGTTTCGCCATGGGCATTGCGGACTTGGCAGTCGATACTTTCGAGGACGGTGAAAAAGAAAGCATTGTGTGCGAGGCTTCGGTACCGAAGGAGGTATTCTTCGCAGTCCCGGGCATCGATGGGCTTTCGTTCCTTCGACAATGAAGATCCTTGATACAAAGGGAGGCGAAACATAGTCTAAAACACAGGTATTCGTAACATCACAGACGGAGATAATCGGCACGTACGCCATTGTACGAAAAAGAGTTTTGAGTAAAATTACAGTCGTATTTTCCTTCGAATGGACGAAGGTATAGCGGGAAGTTCCTGTGAATGATCAGTACAATGTTGCACCACAGGGCAAGATTTACGGACCGGTGAATAGATGCAATAGTTCGCCTCAAAGCAGTTCGTTTCTGACCCCTTTGAGTATGTGGAAGGTGCTCCCCGCTCGGATCCATTATGAGCATATGTTGCCCCGAGATAATGGTCACCACCTAGTTGAAGTTTCTTAGTAAGTACACTCGCGTATATCTGGAATGACGTACATCTGTGAAATGGAACAAGGACAAAGCACCTAGTCCATATCGCCCAATTACATCAGGATTATCGAGTCTACCCCCCTTGTCGATCTGGAGAATAGCCTTGAAGTCGCTCTCCGTGAAAGTCGCGTTATTGTAGATTATTAATGCTGGTTGCGACACCAATTTACCAAGGGCTGGTGAGATTGGAAGTCCATCTTGACCCTCTGAGTACTCGCCCTGGTCCAGCATCATGGAGAATTTGGTGGCGCCTGCGTCGTGAGCATTAGCGAGAAATTCGTTAACTGCATAGTTGACGTCGTAATCGTGTAATACAGCCTGGATTCGGCTGTGCAATTCTACACTTATAGCCTCCTCGTCTTTGTCTTCTTTCTCTTCATCTGCCAACAACGCGCTGAGACACGGGATCTTGAGTCGATGTGCGAGCAACGGAGACATAAACTCGGCCACCTGTTGGCCAAACCTGTTCAAATCCCCATTGTAATGTGCGTAATCATTGAAGAAACAGGAATCTGGAGTCGCGAGCGTTTGGTTGACTGTTGGTATCCATGCTAGTGCTCGACACATATCGACCTCTGTCATGAAATTGAAGTCCCAAAAGACGTCTAGGACCCCAAGAAGGTGCTGTGCCTTTGGCAACGATGACGGTGCATACTCGGATATCCAGTGAATTCGATTGTTCAGCAGTTCTGGAGTGAGCTTCTGACATATCAGATTGTGTGTTCTGAGTAGTGATAATAACCGGGAACCAGCAGAGAATGAACCTGAAGGAAGGTCATCCTCGCCGAACAGATCCGCAATCGTGGATTCGGGGTCAATAACGTTGCGAGGAGCAACGATGCGATTGCCCACAGGAATGAATGGAAGGTCGCGGATACGTTCGATAGTTGAGCGCAGGTCCGCCAACCTGGAAAGGATTCGGGGAACAAACTGCTGCTGTAAATAAGATGATTGAACGTCCCAGTTATCAAGCGCCATCTCCAGGATATCGGGTTCGTCCAGAAATGGAGAAGCACCACCAAGAAGCCGAGATAATGAAGCATGAATTTGAATGCCCACGAATGTACCCTTGGTAGGAAGGAGTGGAAGCGGACCAGAGTAAGATGACTGAATGAAGAAGTGATCGCCATCAATGGAACTTTGACGCGTAATAGACGATATCAAGTCAATTTGGCCATCATCAACGGGTGCATTCACTCGAATGGGGAATATGGGAAATTGCTTGAACTTTGTAAGTGCTTCTCCATCGAGCCGTGGTGATCCTTCCAGTCTTGTGAGGGATTTACAGACCGCTTCCCAGCCAAGGGGAGAGAGTTTATCTAGGTGCGTCGGATTGACGTGCTGCATAAAAAAACCAACGTCATCCTTCAAGGCGACCCCAAAGCTCGCGAGTTTGTGAGGGGGGACTTTGGAGTGGAGGAATGGAACTCCTAACTTCGCCCAGGCATCTATAGCGACGCCACTGAGATCCTGAGGGATGTGTATACGAGTCCGTGGTTGATTCGTCAGAGTGACCCTTTCGTGTGGAATGAGTGGTATAAGGGGCAAATTGAGAACTACGTCAGAGTCGCTCTCAGATAAGAGGTACATCAAGATCAGATCCTTTTCATCATCAGAGCACTCGTGTAGTTGAGGATGTCGCTCCTAGACAATGTGTGAATATAGCGCCTGGGGCTCAAAATCTTCACTCACCCGCAACTCTTTGGAGGCCGTCGTAGGAGTTAGAATAGAAGACTTTGAACGTATTTTCTCGTAAATTGCGGGGGGAGGAGCAGCTATAGGCAAGCCAAGTCTCCCAAATAGTTCACATGGACACAATGCATCGATCGGATCCAGGAGATGTAACTGTGCCAAGGTTGATGCTCCTGCGCTTAGAGTCGGAAATACAGCCAAGTTTTTCTTGATCACCTCCGTAAGAACGGAGTCTAGTAGGGTCTGCCAGTAGCCACCCATATTGCTCTGAACCTCAAGCGGAAACGCCAACCAAATATCGTTCAGCCTACCCCTTCCTTCCAAGTCTTGAGCGAGGATTTTTAAAAGAGCTGCCCATGTCTGTGGTACAGAATCGTGGGAGATAAATTTATTCCATTCTGACAGCAAACTAGATGATGCGAGTGAGCAGTGAGAATTCAACCATAAGGACAAAGCCAACACGCATACCTATCTCGACGCAATTGGCCAGTTTGGTCATTGATATGTTCAAAATGCTTGAGGTGCTGTCGGTCAGAGGTAAGAGCGAAGTTGGCGTGCAGGTGAATAGGTATGTTGGGGGATATGGATCCCGGCAGGGGTAATAACGTGAACAAGCGCCCGGCTGGGATGGGGCCAGGATCTAAGCGATAAGCCAGACTGACGTTGGCAACCAGCTTGTCTTGCTTGAGGTCTTGCTCAAGTTGAGCTGCCGTGCACTGAAGTCTTGATGATAAAACCTCCATAACGTGGGGTCGGTCATATGTTCGACAATATAGGCGCCAAACAGAGTGTCGGTCGGGCTCGTTATGGGAGGTTGTAGTGTAATCAACGAGAAAGGTGCTCGATTTGTGCGTTGTGGATTCCGTAGTTCGAGGATTGTGCGATCTCTTCAACGACGCGCTCCCAAGGACGGTCCTACTCCCATCTTCTTCAACTACCAGAATTTGGATATGCTCAACGCTCCTTAAGAAAAGTAATATGATATCGAGTTCGTTGTCGATGAATGATTCGAAAAGTGATCTGATGCTTTCAACAGTCGTTTCGGTTGAACATATTTCGCTGGCTTCAGCTTGTTGTGCGGTGCGCAACGGTAGTCTTACAATCGTTTGGTTGAAATGGGTTGTTCGTGAATCCACACCTGCAGCCCCAAAGGCGTCAAGATGTCCCGAGTAGGTTTCTTTATCGGGATCTTCCAAAAGTATGTACAAGCCGCCGTTAAGGTCTCCTGGGAATCGCTCATGCGGGTCGGTGATGTAGAGCCGGTTCCCAGACAGGACATGCGGGTTATCCGTGAACTGTGGGACCTCAGATAAATGTAGACGCTGATAAACGCAGACGTACATGATAGTTTGCCCGAAATCCAAGCCCATACTTCCCCGTCTTGCTGCGATAATTGTCAAATTTTGAACGACAGCAATAATGGATGTCGGTACCTTTCATCCAGAACTTTATTTGATGCATGTAATTTCCGTAATGCATCCCAATCCTCCGGGTCTTTAAAAACAGTGTCATTGATGGCTAAAAGGGCCGGCCCTTGCAGTCCTTGGAGACTGGGGTCCGCAAGCGATTCGTTGTTGTGTGTACGAGTGTCCAGGATGAACGTCTAGGATGGGTGTGAAGCCCGGTCAGAAATTAAACGGCACAAAGTAAATGACCTCACCTGAGTCGTAGCTTTGGCATCATCCGAATTCTGCAGTAATTCTTGCAGAACTGCGATCCCATATGGATACCCATCCAGGATGTTCTTGATCTGTTTAGTTAAATCCGAACGCTCTCGCGCGTTAACAGTAGGCATATTCTGTGATTGTGAAGCAAAAGGATTGAAGAAAGAGATTCGAGCGCTCTACGCAGTGCGTGCCTGAATCGTTGCCAAACATGCTGTGAATGCTGTTCGGTGACAGCATCGTGAAGTTCACCATGATGCCCACGTGATCGGTTAACGACGCGTAGCAATACTGAGCACTGAGTCGCCCAACCAGTGGATCCTGGTAGATAAAACACGAAATGTGTTGTTCAAGATTAGAAGGAGGAAGACGGTGTAGCAATGTCAATGTTGCATTTAGATCTAGATGAGTGTGGTAACCGCGTATCGACTCTCGCGTATCAAACCATCAAAATTGATGCGAATATTAATGAATTTCAAAACTGCATCACGATAAAGCGGAGTTTATGCCAAAACATCGAAGAAAGCAAAGGGCAAAGCGTCCACTCAGGCGAGATTGTAACCGATGCTCAAGAATACTCTACACAGTATAACTGCCACCTCGCGCATCCCTCAATCTTCACCTCCAAAACCTTCGTATCGTCATCATAACTAACCTCATCTCCATCAACCCTCCTTCCATTGACCTCCACGCTTCTAGGTTGCTTCTCCACATTCAAAAACTTGACTCTCTCCACCTCAAACGTCTCATCATCGTCAGGCCTTCCAACAGATTTATCGTCCACCTTCAGCTTATTCATGTTGAAGTCGAATCTAGCGAAAAAGTGTCCACTGGGATTGATGGAGACTCCATCGTCGATGTAGAGTTGACCCTCCGCTCGGCCGTGGGTATCAGGTGCAACGACGAGTTCGAAGCCCTTTTGCCTTAACGCCTTGATAGTCATCGCACTCTCGACACGCAGAGGCAACACAGCGCCTCCTCTAATGTGTACAACAATGTCTTCCGTCGAAAGACCCTCAAATACACGCATTTCGCCATTTCCAGAGATAGGCTCCAAAGTCTTGAAGTCGTAGAAGATGTCCTTTGGTAGGTAAGCGTTGACGGAGGTAAAGCCTTCTTCAGTGACGGGCGATACGAGGATGGAGTCACCAAAGAAGAATTGAAGATCGAGGCTGTAGGTGGCTTTATCCTTGGGGTATTTGAACCAGAGCGGGTGGAGGACTGGAGAACCGTCTACATGTGCCTGATGGAAAGCGGTGTAGAAGTAATCCAAGAGACGGTATCTGTAAGGGCAGTCAGCATCGGGTAATTCTATTGGTTATGCGTGAAAATGGTCTGACCTCATGTCAATGGCATTGCGTGCAGCTTGTGCGACAGTCTCCCAGCGGTAAAACTCCTGGCTGATCGAGGTATCTCCATTGTGCTAGTAAACAGTCAAAAGGCCATCCACATGACGCTGGAACTGGATCAACTCACATTGCGCATGAACGGATAGAAAGCACCCAGAGTCGCCCATCGTCCACAGAGCTCTTCAGTCGTGTTCGCGCCTAGAAAGGTAATCTCAATCATTACCCTAAAACCGCCTCACAATACAGAACCGCTTACCGAAACCACAAATATCGCTCCCAACCATAGGTATTCCATAGATACTTGCGAATCCCAACATACCCCCAATCGAGAATCTATAATGCTCCCACATGCTGAGGTTATCACCCAGCCATTTTCCTACATGTCTTCCTGCACCAGCGAATGTTGATCGAGTGATGACCAAGGGACGAAGACCTGGCCTGCGTTTGAGCAAGGCATCATGCGTAGCGACGGACATCATGGAGCCATAGATGTTGTGCGTATCATACTCAATAAGACCATTAGCATGAACTGTATTCGTCTATTAAAGGTTGATAAGAAATGGCACATAATCATATGAACTTGGGATCATACCCAAGCAGTTCGGCTGGACAAGAACCCAGCAGAGTTGTTGATCTTGTATGGAGGATCCAACACGTCACGTTCACTTCCGGAAGGTGGTGGTGGTTGAGGAGTGTTTCTTTCATCCCCATTGTCTAGTTCAACAGGTTCAAAGGGTACAGAACCATCCTGGCGAGCAACGAGATGGGATTGGTCTTGGAAGATGGGCGCATTTGGATCCGGTGGTTGGTTGTTGCGTGGTGGTGGAAGATTTTGTTTGACTGCTTCGGCGAAGACATCTTCGCATGGCCATTCACAGAACTAATGGACTCTGTGAGCATTGGAGATCAGACATGTGGTTGAGACTTACGCTTGCAGGTTCGTTCATATCAATCCAAGCACCATCGATGTTCAAGCCCTCCTCAGCGCTGTAGAATAGCTCGAATTCACGATGCCAGTAATCGGCAACATTGGGATGGAACCAATCTACGTGGGCTATCAGTGATTTTAGGGTGTAAGGCAGTGTAAAGTCCATACCAGGGTATACGGTTACACCTGAAAGCAAACACGAATAAGATTGACATTCGTCTCTGGTGTAAAATGATGCCACATACCAGGCCAAACCAAGCCGAGGCTGTCACTGCCATTGGGCGCCTTCAACCAAATATCCAAATCGACACCACGATCATAAGAACCGTAACCCTCGCCGGGTAGGTAAGCCATCGCAGGATCAGTCATAACGACTAGCGTTGAAAACATAAATAAGGCCAATGCTTCATGTAGATCAAAGTAAAATACACACTGTAGTGTTGATCGTGGTTGTGGAGATAGTCGACGATTTCGCGCATTCGGTTGAGAGGAAAATAGTCTGGGTCGAGAGTGAAGGTTCTCCTCCTGTCCATGTAATCTGAGAGCAAGGTGAGCGCCCGGGCAATTCAATCACTACGAAGAGCCATACCGATATCAGTCCACATAGTTTCGAGAGGAATGCCGGCAGCGGAATAATTGGTGATTACATTGGCGACATCGACAAAGTCTATTGCCAGACCCGTTAGTGCTCAACTTAAAACGGAAGAATTGAACAAGTACCCTTGTAACCAAATCGACATTGATGGAAGCCAAATCCCCAGTAAGGCATCTCAGCAGGGGTTCCAACCACTTCCGCATACTGCCTAACCAACTCTGTAGGATCATCCCTACTTCCCGCCAAGAAGTAAAAGTCAAGGACGCCCCCAATGACATTGTACTCCAACCCTCCTTCGCTCAACTTGATATCCATCCCATTCGAGTTCAATAGCAAAACACCGTGAGAACCTGTTGACCGATGCTCAAAGTAGATTGGGTGGTTTCCGTACAAGTTCGTCGCGGGAGGGATACCATAGGCGTCCCTTGACCAAAGTGTCAAAGTGGTGTTTGGGGGAAGGCGGAATGGGTTGGTGTGTTCACCGAGACCGTAAATGTTGGCATTGGATGGAAGAGAAGTCTTGAGTCGAAGGTATTGGTCTTCGAAAACAAGGGTGCTGTTCACGGTGCTGAACAAGATTTCTTCTGTGGAAGTACGCGTGATGGTGAAGGAGAATGGGGATCTGGTATAAGAAAACTGGATGTCGGCATCTCCTTGGGAGGTGGGGGGATGAGACGCCCCGGGACGTGGAAACACAGATTCGGGAACCTCGTAACGCTTGTTCGTAGGATCCGTGATTTTGACATGGATACGCGATTCTACATACAACCATGTGCACTCCTTCAAATAGCACACAATGACGACATCACTTACTCGTTTCATACTCTACGTCGAGACGTAGTCTTGGTATATCGTCTCCGTATAAGTTGCAAGCATCTCCCGCAAGCATAAGATCGGCTGACAACGAGTCTCGATGGTGTGTCTGAACGTCAGTCACTCGATATCCAGGACATGATTCGACATTTTGAGCGTGTCCGCGGTCGAACCAGAGAAATCCGATGCAGGCAACAAGACCCGTGAGTAATGTCGTCCGCATCAGAGATATTAAGCCGTTGGGTAGTGCTGTTTGGGGGTAAAGGTGTGGGAGAAGGGTTGAAAGTGGTTCTGCCCTTCACGGCGTCTCATTTTCCTTTGCGCTAGCTTTATGTAGTTGATATTCGGCTCGGCAGGTTGAACAGGCGCTTTTTTCCAATTACGGGGATTGTGAGGAGCTTCGGTACCGCCCAAGCCTGCGTCCCACAAGAGCGGTCGCCTGACTGCATTGTTTGTATCAATTACAGCATCGATGCAGGGCACCTTCTCAATGACCAATGATCGTCTCGTGCAGTGTTGGGACTTAAGAAATAGCCTGGTCAGCTGTTGAAACGTTGCCTTAGATATCCTTAACCTGGGATGGTGATGACGAACCCCATAACGTGGTCATTAGATGGGGATAATAACGTGGAAATTTCTTCATACCTTGTGACCCGCAATGTGGAGAAACTTGAATCGAAGGTTTGAGAAGACGAGCCCACATGCACAGTTGCGAGACTTTAATGATTCTTCCACGTATTTGGGAATAAAGACGGGGTAGAGGAACCGCGAGGGAAGTGATGTGATCCTAATGTTGAATCAACCATATGTTGTGATGTTTTGGCGGTCCCTTCAGGGCATCTCCGGTGTTGTGATGGAATGATCTAGTTTTGTTGACAATGCGCTGAAGCGTTCCCCAGTTTAGTCGATTCATGGCGGTCAGTCTTCACATGCTCAGTGATCCTGACTCTACGTCAAGATCGTTTTAAAGATGAGATTCTGAGAAGACGGAGATTTCGTCTTGAACTGAAGGCACTCGATACAATCACCGGTCAGCCACATGTAGTCCGCCACATGAATTCGGCCCCGCTCCGGTTTGCTGGGCTTGGAGCCCTTGAACTTGACAACCTCTCATTCCAAACCTCGGCAATACCACTCACGCAAATCTGACTTGGTTTCGGCATACTGCTCTGCATGTGCGTTCCCCTTCATCCCTGAGTCGTTCCGATCTGGAATGTTGTGGAATGCAACATCCCAGATCAGAACCACGTATGAATGAGTGTGATGATTCGCGATTTCTCGAAGGATTGAGACTGGGTGGTAGAGACGAATGAGGTTTGTCGCTACGAAGCAGTTGGATGCATCCCTGGAAGGTGCGCTGATTGTTCATACAAAAATTTCTAGATAACGGTCGCTACGTCCTCGTATCTCCGAAACACTCAATGCGCATGAATCTAGCGCCATTGTGCGAGGAAGAGTTATTCAAGGCACTAACGATGGTTTCGCCAACATATCTCCTAGTACTTCCTACCGAATTCAGATTCAGTAACATTCCTCAAAGCCAAATGGCTGCGGTATGTGCCTTTATTAACCCTACTTTGTGGAGCAGGTAAAGGCAACCGGTCCTGGAAGTTATCAGTCAATGCACCTTTGCCAACGAACACCCAACCCCATGGGCGAGTCCAACATTTGCTGAACCATCGCTGAGTGAGCGCATACCCGGCAACTTGATGGCTCTCTGACCTATTCAGGTTCATCCAGTATATTTACCTAGATTCACCTTCGTCAGGGACAACGTCTTCGATAGCCAAAGATGGCTCACGGACTAGAAACAATTACGCCGCTCCACTCCTTGACATAAACTCTAACACCCCTTACCACACTCCTAGCTTAGAAGGAATAGAAGAGGTCCGGTGCCTTTCTGACCCAACGGAGAAGACCATGGGTGCAGGGCCAAGTTTATCTACCTACCATATACAGCAATGCTGGTATTCGTGTAAAAATCGCCTTCTAATGCCACTCTGGCCTGTTTAAGTAACCCATGGACTCCCAAGTGACTCTGGTCCAGCATCCTCCATCCAGAATTCTTTACTTTGACCGGGAGAGCTGGACCAATATTTGAATAACAGACCGTTCCCACCGACTTGTGTACAAGGTTGTAAGCGATAAAAGTGGGTCTACAACGCACATCTACGAAGGAGATAAGTCTGGTTAAGAGGATTATCCTTGCGCCACAATTCAGAGATCGAGTATCTTCGCGGACAAACTGAAGTTTCGTGGCCAAGATTTCATCAAGGTGAAGTGCTGGTTAAATGGTGGAGATAAAGTGACGTGGTTGTCAGTTATCTGCCCTGGCAGTCATCGACGCTCCCATCTAACGACACGTCTGATAGCGCGTTTTTTGAGAGTGGAAAGAGATATATCTGGAGAGTTTCTGGAATCGGCCGGTTCTCGGTGAGCATATTTGCATCGTAAGGTGGACATCATCTCATGCCTGGCTTCAGCTCTGCACCGAGAGGGATCCGGATACAACTATAGCATCCTTTGAACCTCCGCTGACTACAGTCGTGGAAGGACGAACTACAGTTTTCTCGAGCTCCCTTACAATCAAGGGAGAGGGACTGTTCATGATTACCCAGGTCTTGGTCTCTCACCTGTTAATATTACCAACAGTAAAAAGAAACCGCTTGCACTCTCCCTATCTCCATGGCCAATCACTGACCATACCACCCTCACTGTAAATCTTGTAACTCTTAGCGAGATCATTCCTTTGTTCCTAATCCATTAGAGTACTCACAACGCCATAATGCACCTCAATTATCAAATTATCAACGTATGCGGCCAGTTACATCAGAGGGTTTCAGCCTCGAAGAAATCCCACACCTTTGATTTCAACTACGATTCCCTTTTTTCCAGATCCATGGCTCAGACGATCAGGGCAGTTCATTGCCTTGCTTCAGTAATGACGATCGATATTTGATCAATCTTCACACAGGAGACAGAAGGTGCGGGTCAATTCTACGTACATCGTGGTCACCACTGAGAGGTGTTTAGGAAGTAATCGGGCGGAGCTTCTGGATTGCCGCGCCCGAAACTCAGCTTACCTTGCCTCGTCAGGAATGGCTGCTCTGGCTATCTTTCTCTGGACAGGATGCACTGACTGCGAACGCAGATAAGTGACCACTTTCAGGCTGGGGCTCAAGTGCTGAGTTCCTACCTAGGGTAGGCGTGAAGCTGGAGGAAATTTACAGGCAATTGCAATCCACGACACGAGATTGGATGCCCATGCAATGTGAGCAAATTCACACAACACGAGGGGAAAGGTCTCTGATGAGCACCTGCCTTGTTCAGTTGAGGATGTCAAGTTGGGACCATGGAGGCTGTGCATAAACCCATTTGGCTAATGTACTCCATAGAGCTTTTGAGGTGCGCAGTATAACAGCGCAGCACCTCAGGATATTCAAAGTAATGCTCATAATTGGCATAGAAATATCGGTCTATATTTCCGTACTCTACGATTGTTGAGCACGGCCGAAACGCTTGAAGAGGAGGGACGCGAAAAGCTTAAAATGTGAAGTAGATTCGTATGTCATCCAGAAAATTATAACTATCAAAGGTTCGCAGCTGACACAGCCTTGGTAAGTGCTGCCGGCATCTTACCTTATGACTACAAAATACCTGGAACCTGACCGAAATTCTTCAGGATACTTGGACCCCCAAGTTGCCCTTGTCCAGACAGCGTTCTCTACTTCGATCGAGAAAGCTGGACTAACGCTCGTATAACTGACCGCTCAGACCGACTTGTGTATGAAGTCGCCAGCGATCAGAATGGATATACAACGAAGATTTACGAAGGAGGCAAATCGGGCCAGGAGAGTAATCCATGTGCAAAGATTCAGAGGTCGGATATTTTTGCCGATAAAGTGAAGTTTAGGGGTCGAGATTCTGTAAAGGGTTAAGAACTGGCTTCTTGAGGGGGGACAAGGGTACGTCCTTGTATGTGAACAGCTTTCTTCGACGAACAGAACCCTACGACATGCAAGGAATCGGGATCCTCACTTTTCTGACTAGCTTTGCCCGGAGACCAACTCGAACACTCCCATTGCATCATCCGAAGAGGGTAGTTGTAAACAGACAACAGAAGGTTGTCCCAGGATACCTCATTCTCCAACGGGAAACAGAACCCATCGTAAACGAGATTTTGGTTTCTTATTTATTGCTATTGCCGAAAGTGAATAAAGTACAAATGCAGGCCGAGTATGAGCAGGGAAAGGTATTTGCTATTCGAACAGCTACGCCTTATGCTACCACCCCTGGGTTTTGATCATTATAGATTATAATATCAAGTGATGTTTTCATGACTAGCACTGTCGCGTATTATTTGGCTAGCCAATGCGATATCACTTATGCTTCTCTTGATGAGTTCCACTCCGCAGCAATCCACGCCTTGAAAGCTTGATACATTTCTCGTCTGTGATCATCCTGCAGGGACCTACTCTGTATATGGCTTGAGTACTTGAGTACTCGAGTGCTCGTGAGGCTGTGCGGAAAACCCGTATGGTGAAGGTGTAAGGCACACCGATCCTGCCTAGATGCACAACTTCAGGTTTAGCCAAGCTCTATCTCATACCTACATGATGCCCGCAGTCAGCTCAGCTATTGCATTAGCCGTCGGCACATTCATTTCTTGTTATAAACCCACTGCAACCTTGGCCAACATGCCTCAAGGCACATAGACTCCCAGATCACCCTCGTCGAGCGACCTTTAAATTCAAACAGAGTCTTATATCTCGATTGAGAATGTTGGACGACTCTGCGAATAACTGGTCGTTCCGGCAGGCTTGTATACGATGTGAAAATTGACAAGGACGATGATCTATGATGGAGAAGGTTCTGGTTACCAGACTGACCCTTGCGGGACGATTCAGAGGTCGGATATCTTTGCCGATAAAGTGAAGTTGAGAGGTCAAGACTTTGTAAAAGCCAAAGATTGGCTGGTTGATGGAGGATTTGCGATCTTGTACGTTTAGCATTTCACTCTCTGGATCAGTTTGACTATATTTGACCGACGTTACAGTATATTTGTAGAAAACGGGAAAAGGTACATCTGGAGAGCGTTTGGGAACGGTCAACTTTTGGTGGGGGTGTTGTTTCGTGGAGGGGTTCAATTCCTAATCGTCCTATTAGCTCTGCACAGAGACCAACTCGGAGAGTTCAATCGCCTTTGTCGACCCTGTCAGGCGGTCAATCGTAGATGGGCAACGAAATATCAGCCCAGGGAACCTTACGTGGAAGCCTGTGTACCATCATAAGCATGTTGATAGTATTGTAATTATGCTAGGCAATGGGTTAGATGAGCAGGTACTTCGTTCGTCAGTGGTGTGACACTACGAAGTCCGAAATAGCGAGCCCTTGTGGAATCATATATCTGAGCCAGTTTGAAACAAATTGAAAGAACGGGTTTGATCACGAGCTCAGTTTTGCTAAGACAGTGATTCTGGTACATTGATACATTGAAGCCAGTGGGATTATACAAGCCAGTCATAATCGTCCGAATGATATGGAGCAGGCCGTATGCCCAACGACAGCGATGGTCGGAAAGAAGTTACCGATGGTGCCCATTTTCCTACCCATATTCGACTCTTCTTGCTTTGGTCCTTCCTTGCTGCTTTCTTCGGTATAGGGACGACGGGACTCGGATGCTGTTGTTCCCAACGTTGAAGCGCGATCTCATTCCTCCTTTCAAATTCTCGACATGCCTGTAAAAGGTCCGTGGCATGACTCAGCTCTGCTTGATTCTTAACTAAACAATCACAGATTAAATAAGCTAGCGTCTTGCGTGCATTACAGAACTTACTCTCTGCGTAGTTCACAATGTCCAGCATTTTAAGTTCCTGGACCACGATCTTGCCGATTTCTATTTTTAGGGCCTCGTAGTTCAATTGATCCGCCAGAGGGAGCAATTCCAGGAGTTCTATTCGGAGCGTATCCAGATTTGCTAAATGGGCCTTCTCGATGGTGATTATGCCCGTATAAACGAACTCTACAGCGGATGTAGTTAGTTGGTCTCAGAAAAATGGTTGAGAGACTAGCAATGCACCTAACAGCTTGGCCGCACCGTAGCAGGTTGTGGAGATTGAGTACTTTGCCACGGAGTCCATCGCGCTTATGCTTTCAAGGGCAATGAGGCTGGACGATGACAAACGAAACTGAGGTATTACTGCCTCGAGGACCACACTGTGACAGTGTAGATGCGGGAGATCTGTTGTTATGAAGCCTAATTTATCTGGGACCAGCACTACGTTGGTGGATTGGCGTACGTGGCGCATACGATTAAAGGATGGAAGTAATTGCCCGTCTTCAGATACGTTTGATGCATGATAGGGTACATACACCATATGTTGACAGCCAGCGCCTACCAGAAGGGTATTATAGTTGTTGAGGAATGTACGAGAGCCATATATTTGACTGTGTGGGCGGTCGACTTGCAGGTTGATGATAATCTCGCGCGCAGAGTGCCACACCCACTCTTCTGTCGGCTTCTCTGGGTCGTGAACGTTCAGGAGTATCCTGTCCGCAAAGTACTGCCTAACCTCATCGCGTACGTCATACCAGTCTTCTCCCGCGAATTTCTTGTTCAACCACTCATATGTGTCTTTAATATCCTGAAGTACAGAGGGGTTCTTTGGGTGATTGCGGCCAATCTGTACCAGCACGCTCAAATGCCGCACCTGTAGGTGTTTCAGATTACTGTAGGCACTCTAGAGTTGCTTCACTCACAACGTCGAGTATGCTGGGCACACCCAATGCCGAAGATAAGGCCGGAAACGTAGGAAGGACCTCGCTTGCCATTACTGCTCGTTGCGTCCATGCAATGTTTTGAAGACTACGCTGAAGGACCTGTGATGGGCTTAGAATCTGCGGGAGGTAACGCCCAGAGTGAGGTCCAACATATGGTTCGACGTCGTATGTTGCAGAAGAGGTCCGTTTGTCAGCTCGGACGATGAATTTCAAAGAGCCGATTTGAGAGTACAGAGAATTTGGAAGCGAAGGGATAGACAATGCATGAGTTGCAAATTCACTGTAAACGGTTTCTGCTCGTTGAAGGAGACTGCCATCATTGTAATGCATCACGTCGTTGTCCAGGGCCCGGAGAGATTCCAATAATGTACCCGCATTGACGGCTCGAATAAGCGGGAGCTCGGGTATACGTTCCAGCCTGTCGCGGATAAGTGGGTGAATGAATTTGACTTTATTGTTGATGCCAAAGGCATGAGCGAAGAGAGGGATGGTGGAATTGTAGAAGTGACTGACGGGCCGCATCTTTCCATTGCCATCTGGTAACGAAATCGAAGATGTGTGAAACCTAATGTCAGAGAAACGACAAAATTTCTCCACTTGATTCGCATAATTCGATAGTTCAGAATCATGGATGTATTCTACAGCGGGTAGGCTGGGCAACAATGTAGTTAGAGATAGCTGAGTGCCATTCAACCTCCTGACACCGTCCGTGCAGTCAGTGTCGTAGATGACGAGAGAACTATCAAACTTCGGGGGTTTGATGTCCAAATCGAGACGTACGTCCTTTGGAAGGTATTGTCCAATCTTCGCGGAGGCAAGAATCGAGACATTGCCCTTTCTCGCCGGCCATATATGAAGTGCAGCCAGAGTATGGTTCAATGGAATCGGCAGGCTTTCCTGGGTGCTGAATGCCTTCCGAATCCAAGTAGCAAGCTTTTCATGTCCGGGCATTTTCAAGAATTTGTCACTGGTCTTATCCAACACTACCAATCCTTGCAAAATGGAGGTTAGAGTTAATCGTTGCGGGAACTTTGATCCAATAAACGCGTAGAGATGGGGTCCAGAGTGCGTGTCGACAACTTCGAATCCGAAGTCGTGGAGAACAGTAAGCAGTGCTGGCGATATTTCTGTTGGATCGAACGGAAGTATGCTAGAAGTGTTGGTGCAAGCGCTAGCGGAGACAAATGTTCCGGACCGTAAAGTCGGGATAAGAGGATAATCATACAGCGCATAGATGTTGCGAAGTGCGGGGATATGATCAAAGAGCTCCCAGAAAAGTTGAACCCACTGGGCAGTGTCAGGGGAATGAGTCGTAATGGGGGCTGCTTTCAATTGTCCTTGAATAAGCCCCACAACTTGAGTAGGCTCGAATTCCGTTACAAGAGGGGGGCGTCGAGCGAGCATAAGCTCAGCGAGGTCTGTGGGTACGCGGGCATGAAGAACAGGACTTGGTTTGACAAGACCCACTAAAACCGATCGCACAGAGCTATCCTTAGCATACCAGAGCGGGGTGCCTGCTGGTGGAAATGGCTGGAGCTCAGGTTTTATTCCTTTCCCGGTGAGCAACAATGGAAGGCTGGTAGCACTAGGTGAAGGGCCGCCATCGGAGAGTAGAAGCCGAAGAACTGTTGTCACTTGCTCAAGGTCAATGTCCCCATTTTTGTATAATTCTTCGAATTTCAGGGAGTGGAAACCAAGTTCTTCTCGAAACATAGCCGGTGACATCACTTGGGGACGTGTGTGAGCGGATGCTGCTGCATAAGGGACTAGTGGAAGGCGATCAAGCAGCTGTGGTGACAGCAAGACGACATCCGGGAGAGCGAGTAGCTTAAGAATGGTTTCAATATCTTTCCGCTTGATACCATCCGGTAATACAGATAGAAAAATCGCATTGTTGCATGACTTGGGTGCTCCTGTGATAGCAGGGAAGACAGGGAGATCGGAATTTAGCAAATGGGGATAGAAACTATTATAGAATTCTTGTGTTATATTATTCTTTGTGAAGTCATTCGTAGGGAAATAATCGAGGAGCGAGATGGATCTGATATCCTTAAGGAGTGACAGGGTGGCGAGGTAGAACCGCGGAAACTCCATTGAAAGTATCCACCTATTCCATTCCGTGTCATTGATGGACTGCTTCCGATTGCTGTCGCGTGTAGGATCGAAGTGAATGCCGCGACGGCTGGATGGGAGTGCAAAGGGGGCACTGAGATGGCAAGGAATAGAAATAGGGGACGGGAGCTGAAGATGAGAGAAGAGGTAGCTCTCTTTTGCCGAGAGTTTTGTAGGAAGGGCAATGGAGATAGAAATCGGGCCCTGTACTTTGAGTCGGTAAGGACGGACGTCCTGGAATTTCTCGGGTATTTGAACCTGTCTTTGTGCGATGAACCAGGCCTCCTTCCGGGGCAGGGTGAGCTGCTGGACTCGTATTTCTCCATCATCGCTATGCATCTTTCGTTCTGCCCGAAGTTCCCAAAGACATGAGATTTCACCCTCAACATCCCTGACCCGCGCATCGATGTCTTCTAGGTTGGTGAAGAAAAATGCAGTCCGTGCGAGGTCCTCGTATTGCAACAGAATTTCTCTGCAGGTCTGGGTGTTTATAGGTTTACGCGCTTTGGACAACGAAGAGCCATGGTATAGAGGAAGGCGGAACATAGTCTATGTTTGATAGCGTTAGCTGCATCGCACAAAAGGCAAATACGGCGTACCCCATCATAGTAAAATCCTCCTTGAGTGTAATTGCAATCATATTTTCCTTCGAATGGTCGGAGGTGAGAGGGCGAATTCCTGGACATCGAATTAAACCATGGTATATATTGGATGCAGTCAAACTTACCGATGAATCGAGGCAAGAGTTCGTCTCAACGCCGTTCGTTTCCGGCCCTTGATTGTCCGTGGAAGGTGCTCGCCACTAGGGTCCATAATTAGGACATGCTCCCCCGAAATGATTGTGACCACCTGTCTGAATCAGTTAAAACTCGACTGAAGCACGAGTATGCACGTACATCGGTAAAATAGAATAGAGAGAGGGCACCGAGCCCGTAACGACCAATAACGTCAGGATTGTCGAGCTTCCCTCCCTTATCGATCTGCAATATTCC
Source organism: Volvariella surrecta (assembly GCA_951802395.1). Taxonomy (NCBI): domain Eukaryota; kingdom Fungi; phylum Basidiomycota; class Agaricomycetes; order Agaricales; family Pluteaceae; genus Volvariella; species Volvariella surrecta. Next base: position 95,237 of record OX637784.1, read on the forward strand.
CTGAAAATCTGTCTCGGCGAATTTTGCATCGTTGTGGATGATCAATGCTGGCTGAGAAAGGAGTTGACTGAGTGCAGGAGAGATTGGTAGCTCTCCCTGGTCCTCTGAGTATGTGCCGTGGTCCAGCATCATAGAGAATTCCGTTGCACCCGCATCGTTGGCATTGGCTAGAAACTCGTTGATGGCATAATTAATGTCGTAGTCATGCAATACGGCTTGAATACGGCTCAATAATTCGACGCTCATGGCTTCCTCCCCCTCGCCCTCGTTATCTTCACCTGCTAACAGTGCGCTGAGGAAAGGGATTCCAAGTCTTTGCGCAAGTAGTGGTGACAGGAGTGCTGTTACTTCCTGACCGAATCCGCCCGAACGTTCAGTGTAATTCGTGTAGTCGTTAAAGAAGCATGAACTTGGTGATGCGAGAGTTTCGATGATGGTTGGTATCCAAGCCAGTGATTGACATCCGTCAACCTCCGTGACGAACTTGCTATCCCAGGCAGCGTCCATAACCTCTATTAGATGAATTGCTGTCGGCAGAGAGGCAGGTGCATGGTCGGATATCCAGTGTATCCTGTCGTTCAAGAGTTCTGGGGTGAGCGTCTGGCGTATTAAATCGTGCCTTCGCAGCTGATCAAGCATCTTGGAGCCGAAACCAAACATTCCAGAGGGTAGTTCGTCGTCTGTATAAAGTCCTGCGATAGGGGATTCAGGATCTATCGCGTCACAAGGAGGGACAACGCGATTGCCGATGGGTATGAAAGGCAGATTGCGAACACGCTCGACACATGGTGAAGGCAGATCCGCCAACCTCGAAAGGATCCGCGGAAGCAGCCTCCATCGTAAATATAGCGGTTGTTCATCCCAGTGATCCAGAGCCATCCCTAAGATATCTGGTTCCTTCATAATTCGAGGCGGGCCACCTAGGAGGCGAGATAAACTGGGCTCAATTTGCACATCAACGAATGTTGTTTGAGGAAGGAATGGGAGGGGGCACAAGGGGTACGGCTCCACAAAAAAGTGGACACCGATCACGGGACCTTGGTAGGTGATGGATACTTTCGACTCGTCTGGCCGCCCAGCGTCTGGTAGGTTCTCTCGAACGGGAAAGATGGGTAATTGCTTGAAAGTAATTGTGCAATCTTGACTGAGAGTAAGGTTTTGTTGCAAGCTGGCAAGGGATCGGCGGATTTCATTCCAGTCGTCAGGGAGAAGATTGCTGATGTTTGATGGCTTGGCGTGTCGTACAAAGAAGCTAACGTCGTCCTTCAATGATACGCCAAAATCCTTGACTTTCGATTCTGGAACGCGTGGATGGAGAAAAGGAATCCCAAGCTTTGCCCATGCATCCACCGCGCAATGGCTGAGTCCCTGGGTGATGTGCAGCGGAGTGAGAGGTTGGCGATTCAGAAGGACCCGTTCCCCCGAAATTAACGGTATTATTGGTAATCCCAGTGCTGCGTCATCATTTGATTCGTCTGAACCGTCCCCAGGCAGAAGGTACATAAGGATTGCGTCCTTTTCATCGTCGTCACACGCCTGCAATCTATCGATGCAGTCCTGCATCAGGCATGAGTAGAGTATAGAAATATAAGCGTTTCACATACCCGCAACAGTTGAGACAATACACATGGTGTGAGGATAGAAGCCTTTGATCCCAGTCGTTCGCAGATAGCGGCAGGAGGCTTGGTCAGCGAGATTCCAAGTTTGGCAAGAGTCGCTGTTGGACAGATGGAATCCTTCGGATTGATGATATATGAGTCCTTGAGCGGTGATAATTCGATGTTCAAGGTCGGGAAAACGGCCAAATCGTTGAGGATAACCTCATCAAGAATAGAATCAAGCAGAGTTTCCCAATAGCTTCCGGAATTGCTAGAGACTTGCAGCGGAAACACCATCCAAATATCTTCCAATTTTCTTCTCTTCAAATCTTGACCCACAATTTCCAAGAGGCCCGCCCACGCAGGTGGAACAAAATATTCAAATATTGCCTTGTTCCAATGCGCTAGCAAACTGGGTATTTGGTCAGAATTCAAAAAGCCTAACCACAAGCAATGGACATACCCATTACGATGCTGCTTGCTTTCCGGATCATCAACATGCTCAAAATTTTTGAGGTGCTGTCGGTCGGATGTGAGAGCAAAGTTGCTATGTAAGTGGATAGGGATCTGGGGCGATATTGATTGAGGAAGGGGCAACAACGTGAATAAGCGCCCGCTTGCGATGGGGTTAGGGTCTAAGCGGTACGCCAGGTTGACCTCTGCAACCAGTTTGTCCATCCTTAGGTCTCGCTCGAGTTCGACCGGAGCTCGGTCAAGCCTTGATGACAGGGTCTGAATAGCGTGAAGACGGCTATACGTTCGGTGGTAGAAACGCCACGTGGCGTTTCGATCACGTTCACCAAGAGATGTGGTGCGGTAGTCAGCAAGGAAGGTCGTTGATGCGTGCGTAGCTGCTGCGGTTGGAGCAGGAGTTGATGATTGCGTGAGCGATGCACTTGCAATGACTACCTTGCTGCCGTCGTGTCCAATTTCCGAAAGCTCTATACTCTTGACGTTCTTCAGGAATAATAGGATAATGTCAAGTTCGTTTGCGATGAAGGATCTGAAGAGAGCCTTGATGTGCTCGATGGTCGTCTCCCTGTTGCAGATTTCGCTCTTCTCAGCTTGATAACTATTACGAAGGGGAAGCCTCACGACGGTTTGATCAACGTAAGCCATATCAGAGGTCACTCCAGCGGCTTGGAAAGCCTTGAAATGACTAGAATACTGCGCGTTATCAACATCGTCCATAAACAAGTATGCACCACCATTGAGTGGATCTGGGAAACGTTCGTGAGGATCAGCGATATAAAGTCGATCCCCAGACAATACATGAGGATTATCCGTGAGCTGTGTGATTTTGTTAAATACATGACGACAGTGTAAGATTGATAGCGTACATGATAGTTTGCTCGAAATCCTAACCCATATTTCCCCGTCTTGCTGTGGTTAAAGTCAGATAAAATCCAGAAATGGGAGAAGGGAATAGGAATCACCTTTCATCTGACGTCTTATTGGATCCATGTATCTTCCGCAATGCCTCCCAATCGTCTGGAACCTTGAATACCGTATCATTCACAGCCAGTAGCGCTGGACCTTGGTGCTCTGCAAAACTAGGATGTACGAGTGACTCTGTGTCATGCTGGCGGCAATCTAGAATGAATGACTTGGGCAAGTACAGTTAATTTAGGAAGAATTCGGTGAGCCCGGGTGAACACCTACCTGGGTTGTGGCGCTGGCATCATCCGAGTTCTGCAGCAATTCCCGTAGAATTTCAACACCATATGGGTATCCATCCAAAATGTTCTTGATTTGCCTGGTCAAATCTGAGTGCTCGCGTGCGTTTTGAGGAGGCATGGCTTTGGAAGGAAACAGAAGATGCGAGGAAACAGGTGCCTGCTTAAACCGAACATCGCGTGCTTGACATACGGCACGTTGCAAATGGTGACATTCGTGACACATATACAATCACCCAACAAACGATCCTACCAGCCTAGTCTTGCCACATTCGTCCATGTTCCATTTTCTGTAAAGATAAGGGTCACAGTGTCCGAGCTCATGTGGTGCCTGATGTGGTGCTGAGCTTCTCTCGATGAAGTGATTATACGGTCATCATACAAAATCTTCACAGAGAACATGTTTCAATGCAATAGCATCGTATTCACAAGCAAAGGGTAGGTGGAAGGAAGCGGTGGGAGATGCCTAGCGTCACTGTCACTTCCCCATGGCCAACCGGTTCCTCCAGTCAGTTCCTGTCACATTGTCACACACGGGCGAGCCCAAATCGCCCGGTATGATAACAACTTTCACAAAACTTTCAATATCTCGGTCATGTACTAGGGGAGCCAATAGAAGTCCACACATGTCCAAACCACTGCCTAAATCCACCCTTTCTTGAAGACTTTGGGTTGGTATCGACGGCGTCAATGAAGGATTGTCTAAAACGACATTAATACATGATGACGCCAAGGGCTTCAGTGGAGAACGTACCCTGGTGGGACCAGTCTCTCATAATCGCTAGCATGTTGCAACCATGGTTCTAAGTGGCCGTCGAGTTGTTCTAGCAGCGAAGTCCTATCACGTGCCAGTTGATCAGAAATGGTGCCAAGTTCTGCAGTTGAGAGCAATGGTAATCTTGACTGGCGCTCATTTGACGAAGCGACTTGTCGGTACAGCTGGTAGAGAGTCGGAGAAACGTTATTTTTGTACGTCTAATATCGTACTTGTCAATTGCATGCTTAACGTTGATCGTATGCACGAACCTCGAGAAATTCACTGATAACTGCGCTGTGGTCCTTACTTGTTCCGAGCGGTAGGTCAATAATAAAGCGTATCACATCCAACAGAAGAAATTTTGCATATTGGCCAAGAGAAGATGAGTCGATATGCATCCTATGGCTGGTACAACACTTGAGGAAAAACGCCCAAGACTGGTGCGTGATAGTGACCATCCTATTTGTGCGTCGGATATAGTCAACGCGTATGTCTGCGAATGTAATCAGGGGCTACTTACTTTTGGTCTGCCGGACAAGTGTTAAGGCATGCCCATGCTGTCATTGAAGCTGCATGAAGCGCCACGATGCTGAGGAAGGGAATAGTGACTTTTATTTTCAAGCTGCCAGTAGGTTCGGCGCAGCCGACGGCTTGACTCTGGTGTTTGTTCCATATCAGGTTATCCGTGAGCCTCATGTACGTGAGCGGGCTTAATGTGGACGTAGCCCCATGCCTACGTATCTTCTCTGAAGTATAAGGGTATTTGGGAAGAATGTATACTTGCGAGTTCTTCATTAGAAAAGAGATATAGGTCCGCTTGTCGCTCTGTTGCTCAAACAGCGATTCCCCGACCGCAAGATCGATCAAAGTGGCAAGTTTGAGCTGTGAAAGGAGAGGTGACGCAGGGGAACGAGAATCAATAGCCCAATTGTGGAACCACCTCTCGAATACGTCAGGAGGATACCTTGCTTCAACACGCTGGATAGCAGACAATAAGAACGGAGTTTTGAGCAGGTATGAAGAGCTTCAAAAACCTACTTTGAAGTCCTCTTTTGAAGCAATTTGCGCTAACCAAGACCTAAATAGCTGGTAACGCTTCACGACGGAGTCGGTGAGCTCGCCATTCAAGAGGTAGTATTCTCGAAGCCATCGTATGATGTCGAAGGCAGACAATGCTGAAAGCAAATCACCATATGGCTTGCTCTTTTGGGCAGCATGCAGCCGATCAACTGGGAGTCGAAGCCACAAAGACCCAACATCGGGGCCAAATCGGTTCATCATCGCTGCCGAGTTCGCTAGCTGCAGGCATTGCTTCAGGACGCTGGCTAGAACCAAGCTATTTGGGCCCAACACGGCGTATTGCTTGCTTCGCGAGCTATCATGGAGGTACTCCTGGAATGACGTGTGATATACATCGATTTCTTCAATCTCCTCTGTCGGAACCCGTAAAACGGAGTGTAGTGGTTGCAAGTATAGTCGAATCTCGGCGGTTTTTTTGCCCCATACCTGGCTGAGCCTTGAAACTGAAGGAGAAAAGCTGAAGTCACCACGTGGCCATGGATAAGTGATCAGCGACAGGTAGGCAAGCAATAATGGGGGTGATTCGATATCGATAGGGCCTTGAATCGCTGCCGTTAGGACTGTAGTGTAGAGGAGATCAAGGGGAAAGAATGCCTTCGTTTTCGCCGGATTGGATTGGGACAAGATGGCGTGTAATCTATCAACGGGATTTCCATCGTCCGCGGTTACAAATCGAACGACAGTCAGGGTATAAATGAATTGCCCATCTGCAAGGTCAATAATCCTGTCCACAGCACCGGCCGGAGGCCATGACTGATTTCCGATGATATCTTTCCTCCCGCTAACTACATCAGAGAAAGAGGTGGTCAAGATCAACTTCATGTCTTGTTTTGATTCCTCCGTCTCTGTCAACTCGAGATGGGGCTGTCGAAAACCAGAGTTTGGCGATTTGCAAAGTATCTCAATTCGAGACTTGATGTGGGATTCCGGACGACTAGCGATAAGAAAACAGATGGGAAGAGACTGGGGAAAGGTCGCAATGAGGTCGAGGACAAGCTTCTGTTCCTCATGACTGATGCATTCGTCGAGGCCGTCGATTATGAAGATAGACCGCTCAGTCGAGGCTTCAAGGTTCGCCTTTTGCAATGGTTCGACGATGAGCGACTTCCATTGATACTCCGTAGCTCTATCCAGGATGGATGGGTCCCTGCTGAGTCTTTCCTCGATAACTTGACCAACCTCTGGGATTGATACCGCTAACTGGTACGCTAGGGTCGACACAAATAGACTCAACCCATTCCTCCCTCCATCGTTCCTCCAAAAAAAGAAAGTCCCAACAAGGAGACGTGGATTTTTCTCGTGTAGGAGTACTGCGATACGCTGGGCAATGGCGGATTTACCGGTCCCCACTGGGCCCGTCAGCCAAAGAATGAAGGTGGTGGCGAGCAGGTCCACTGCCCACGAAAGGAGGTCCTTTGTTATGGACTGCCGTGTTTCAGGGTGACATCGCGGTGCATCCTTTCGAATGTCGCCGCTGTAGGTGGCTTGAGAATAGACGCGTGGGAAGAGAAAACGCAAAACTAGCAGGTAGTTAGATATCAGTACGATGGGATTGGAAATATCAACAAACTGGCATCCGACGAATTTGGCGCTGGGTGATAATGATAATCCCCTGCTACATTTGCTACGTGTCCGAGGTTTGTGAATGAGGAAGATCGAAAGAAGTGAGCTTCCTGGGGAACATCGAGCGAGGACTTTGCATCGTTAGTTGACATGAAGTATGAATAAGGACATGAGAACGAGAGCACGCTCAAGGGCCGAACTGCTGAAGTATTGCCAAGCGGCTACAACGTGTTGGAAGTGACCATTGTATTCAGGCTAATTGATTCAATTATTTGATTATCGACCCACGCTCCCGTAAAACGTGGAAGAGTATTATTGCGTATTTACCAAGAGAATGCCCTTCGAAACGCAACATCGCTAGCGCCAAAGTGCGTCCGAAAGACTTCAAGAAAGCTCCAACATCAGAATGGCGTCATCTATACACAACAATCAACAGGAAAAAATCGTCTACGAAGCAGCCCTCTTCGGTGGGTCTCCGGTAACAGTTTTCCATTCTGTTCCTTCAGGAACTGACCAGTCACCACGACATCCGTAATGCCAATCCACCTCTTCGATAATCTCCTTCTGGGCAGCAACAAAAGTATCAAGAGGACACATTCCATCTATTTCTTCCGGACATCCTCGGATACCGGTCAAAGGAACGACGCCATCGTTGATGATGATACGAATCTGTGTATCGTCCGGAGAATCGGAGCATTCGAGAACTAAAAGGAACAAGTCAGTGGCGAGGACAAAAGAGGGGTACGGACGGCGCACGTTGGAATTGGATGTTCGTGGCAAATGGAGCAAGTTCAGACACTTTGAACTTGCGGTCAGCTGGTATATGGTCATGTGGTAATGGACCGCCCTCCGAGAATCGAGTCAGGTTCAAAGCAGTAATGACTGGGTGGAAGACCGTCAGAAAGATGAGAAAGGTACTCATAACGCGACTTACTATTCAAAATGACGACTTCATGCGTAGCATCAACATACAAAGTTTGATTCAAAGGAAATGTAACGGGATTGTCATTGAGAGTCGAGTTCATCGACGTGTTGTAGTCTTGAGGTGTGAAAGGTGTGTGAGTTAAACGAGCGACGAGTTCTTGAATCCAGCCAACTCCCTGCACACGGGCGACGGGGGATCCGAATGCTGAGCCGTACCTAATCGCCAATTAAAAAGGATTAAAACTGAAGGTTGAAGAAGAGTTAGAAGATATACCAGAAGGATAGGTCCAGACTATTGATGTAGGTTAGAACGATTCGTCCCAGGTTGCTCAGCAACTCACGCATAATCGAAGCCTCTCCATTCTTCCTGAGTAAAGAGTTCGCAGAATTTGGAGTAACCAATAGCAACGGTCTGAGGATTGCAGTGAGCACTCAAAAGCGAAGAATAGATGGGAGCCCAAATCAAAAAGAGATATACCTCATAGGCGCACATTTGCTGCATCACGTATACATCTTCGATAGAGAGGTCATAGCCTTGCAGCTGGGGTTGAAGTCGCGCTTTTGCATCCTCGAGGTAAATGTCCGCCCAACGCGAGACATACCATAGTCCCCTTTCGCTACGTTCCCTGCTGTTGGCATGCGGGCATCTATAGGATGGTATTAGGTAGATAGCATGGCGGTGAGCAGGATAATGCCGTACGTTTTATATGGAGCAAGGGTATTGTTGAACTATCGTCATTGATTTTAGAACTGCGTAATAGCACACGAATAGTGACCCACGTTGTTCCCCTCGATCGTAATGCTTTGCAGGTACTGGTGCTCGTGAGGATAGCCAAAGAACCCAATTGCAAAATTATGGGCCGAATAAAGCATGCGATCCCTACCTCGACTGAGACATTGCCGCGTGGTAGGAGATAATGAAGGACGTACTGCGACTCCGTTCTGAACACGGGAAGTGTGTTCGTGGCTGTAAAGTCCTGTCGATTGTTCGATGACTATATGCAGGAATAGGACATTTGCAATACCTGCAACAAGAAACCGTATTTCATGCGCATGGATACACCAAGATCAACTAACAGATGTTAACGCAGGGACGACGCATCAGGGGAGGAAATCTTACAAAGTTGTTGTCGACCAAATGGAGTCAAAACTATCCGTAAAAACTGTTAGACGTCAAAAAGACAATGATCACGCGTATACTCACCTTCTTCTCCGAGTTTGTAGGTCCTAAGGATGTCTAAGGGCGATGTAGATAGCGGAAATGGCCTACGCACCACTCGTTCAAGAAGCTCAAACTCCCCGTTGCATTCCATTTCTCTGCGGCATCATTCAGCCTCTTGGCTAAGGTTGCAGGTCCACCATATGCCGCTGTCAAACACATTTCAGGGCCAATGTCACGAGCCGAGTAATGCGGAACTTACTCCAAGCAGTAGGATACCTTGCACCATGGCGATGAAGGAAGTGTAATCCCTTAACCTTGCACTGCTCTGGTGCCTCTGGGCTCGAATCCAACCCAAAAGCTCCTCGAGGAACGCTGTTCCAGGGCGATAAGTTGCCCCACGACCTAAGCATGTCAAAATCCTTCGAGTGCTGAAGCTCAGTTGTTGGCGGGACTACGAGATGAGGTGCACCTGAATGCATCGGGTAGGCAGGAGCTGTTGCAATAACACCTGGTTCCGCGCCTGTTGGGGTACCTCCACCATATCCGACATTTGTGGGGAAAAGCGACGGTAAAGCATTGGTTGGTGATGTTGGTGGAAAGTTATCTATTTGTGTTGATCCCACCCAAGGTGGTGCAGCGATACCGACTTTATCTTTGATGCCAGGAACCGAAGAAGTACCGCCTGTAAAACAACGTGTTCCACGGATAGCGACTTGCGCTAGAAGGCATGCTAACCCCCCAGCAACAAAGGCTAACAGTAGCTGGATGATGTTAGAGCGTTTAAGCTTGCCAGTGTCTTGTTGAACTCGAAGTGGGACGTCATCTTCATCCTTGGTGGTGGTTGGAAGTAGTGACACTCGTTCGTGATCGGCTTCAAATGGCTTGTATTCTGAGCCAGTCTCTAGGTCGTCTTGTCTGGAATGCATGAACACCAAGAATGTATAGCCCGCCCAGTGCGTCGGGAGTTGAGCAACGCGAAAAAAATCAGAAAGGAGGTTGGAGAAGTGGGGAAAAGAGTAGCGAGTCCACGTTTCTGGTTCAGGGGCGCCGCATTGCCGCAGCGGAGCTTTCCGTGCTGGGCTCCAACCTGTACGTACTAGTACCCTTCAGCCTCATCGCCAAGGCTATTCACTCGCTGGGGCTGCCAATACAAGGATAATACGAGATTTGTTTATTTCAATCCATTTGTAAAAACTTTGTCGTATGGACACCACAACCGGTCGATCGCAGCTAATCGACTGGTACCATCGTCAAAGCGAGTCCACTGATACTTGTTGCGTAGCTGATCAGGCTTAAAGGCGTTGTAATACCTTTGGGCATTAGGAAGGGTGTTAAGTTGAGGGGCAGAGTGACACTCTTCTGCTCCATCGGCACACAAAGCAGAAGATTGACACGATAGCAAGGTCGTTTCTTCGTCACTTCTTGGCGCTTGATAGTGTCCGAAAGCGCATGATCAGGAACTGGATTGTTTTACAGACATACCTAATATCCTTCGTGTATTTCTCCTTAGATAGGCTGTCTAGCATGAATCAAGAAAACCTTCAGATTATATATATATACGAATCAATTTTGCTTAGTTTTTGCGAATTGAACCAGGATATTAAGTATGACACATTCAGTATAAACTCCATGACATGTCGTTGCTGTACAGCATTGCTATCACCTCCGTAGTAGACTACAAACCGTGTCCGTTGTCGTGCAGGAGGTACAACGAGTGCTTCCAGGCCGGACAAAGCAAATGTTATCTTTGCTCACGTATCGTTGACACTCTTCCTGTGCCTAGTAGGATCAGAAATGGACTAAATGCATGATAATAATTGCACTGAATGGATAGAGCCGATCTACTCCTCGCACCTTCCTGTTTGCAAGGCGATCAGTTCAGGAAGCTTTTTGGATACCTAACTAGGCTGGCACGTTGGCACGTCTCAGTTGGTAGTCGTTGTATACTTGAGCTGGAGAGCTGAGTGGATTGCAATTCATTGAGCGTCCAAGTACGATTACCCCATGCCTTTCGGTTCTAAAATCCATAGTTCAGGCGCCATTGCGGGTCCCTATACATTTTACCGGTGGACTTACGAGATACTTCATGAGGTGATTGACGATATGAGGAGGGACGTGGGTCGATCTATATTTGAACATCTAATATTTGGTAGTGCATGTGTACGTTCCATTTGTACGGTAGGCGCTGCTGGGGTAAGCGGTTTCGGCTGTTCTCTGGTTCCTGGTCGAACTGAAAACCACCCCCACTGAATATGAGGAGTTTAAGGATATGCACGATGAACAGTTTCAGTCGCGACGCAGCCGTATGAGCTTGTGTCGCGTCAAATCAATCATTTCTTGTTGGTCATTTCTTGCTACGAGGTATGTGTGATTATGTAGAAGACAGAGTCCGAGGGCAGGTTGTGGCTAGGTAAAAATTCACCCATTCATCGTGGGTCCATGGCCTGCTAATCACGAGTCAACATGATCCTAACTGGTCTCACACTGTTGTAACTGGAAAGGGCATCTGGGGCGCGGAATCGTTTGCCACGCGTTTGATATTGATCGGAATATGCCGAAAGCAGGGACCATCACTTCTTGCATTGACTGGGCTCGGCAGAATACATGAGTCGTTCTTCTCCGGTTACATCTCCAAAAAAATGGCCTCTGAAGAGAGTCCGTTACTATCTTCATCTACAAATGGAAACTCTGATACCCACCAAATCCAACACGATTTGGTCTATGAACGATTTCCGAGATGGAGAAAGAGGATCATCGTCGCAATGGTGTCCTGGTGTGGTTTAATGCCTTGTGTGTACATTTTTTTCTCCTGGATCCGATTGCACGAAAATGGGAACTCCGCTGATTTTCACTTGAGCGTTTGGTGTAACAAATGAATGGCAACGTTTCCACGTCGTCAACAGTGTTTGTATCTGGAACCTTCATTCCATCGATACCACAAATATCCAAGGATCTTAACACAACTGGAGAAGTCGTCAGGTAGATGGCTGATCAAATCTTACCCTTTGTACAGAGAAGCATGATTATCTGTTGATTCTATCGTGTCTTTCGTACAGTCTCGCTGTCAGTTTTTCTGTCTTAGCTGCCTCACTTGGCGGTCTATGCGGAGCCACATACTCGACTTTCTGTATGACGTGCGCCTTCCCTCTCGATCCAAGGTGTTAATATTCTCCAATCCAGTTGGTCGTAGACCTGTCTACCTTGTTGGCCTTCCCATTTTCGTCGTTGGGTCTTTGGGAGTCGGACTCTCGACGTCGGTGTCAGAACTCGTAGCGTGGCGGTTCTTTCAAGTCATGGGTTGTTCACCGGGTATGTCGGTCGGTGCCGGCGTGATCGGTGATATCTATAAGCTGGAAGAAAGAGGACAAGCCATGGGTTTCTTCTTCGCTGTAAGTCTGATTTGTTCACATTTTGAACCATCGTCCCTGAACTGCCATTTTTCTCGCCCCCTGGGTAGGCAGCATTGCTAGGACCAGCATTAGCTCCTATCGTCGGAGGTTAGGACGCGCTTCACCTCCACGTTGCACTCTTGTATATCCCCTGACATCACCTACTTACATCATCATCCAGGGGCAGCAACAAAATACCTCTCCTGGCGTATCCTGCAAAACATGATTGGACTGACAGGCGTCCTGATCTTCTTAATGATGCTCTTCTTCTTCCCAGAGACTAGTCACCCGAATGCACGGGGAGTTGACAAACTACGAGCCCAATCTCAAAAGCTTCGATGGAGTGACTATATCCGGAACCCATTGAGCCCGTTGGCGCTCATGAGGAGTCCAAATTTGTTGGCCGTAGTACGTAATCATCGGAATCTATAAGACTGTCTAATCTCACTTGGCGCAGTCTGTTTCAGGATTGCTGATCTTACTGACAGATTACGGTATGAGCCTCAGTGAGACGTTTTAACACCTGACCTAACCACCCTCAAGTCCTTCTCATCCCAATTGCGTACACCCTTGTAAGTAAAATATTTATGTTTCAGCACTAAAAAATTCAAAATACGAGCCACGCGTGTCTGTCATCAGGGTGCGCGATACGGTATTACGAATGAAGCAATCATTGGGGCGCTTTTCATCCCTGCCGGAGTTGGGAACATGAGTATGCTCCGAACCATCGTTTTTTGTACATCGCTAATTGCCTGTGTGCCATGACTATTCCATTTACCCATCGGTCCGACACATTCGCTGACACCATTCACCACTTACCCCGTAGTCGGAGCACCTCTCGCTGGTCGCATCTCTGATAAGCTCGTCGTTGAGTGGCGAGCTAAAAGAGGCGGTGTGTGGTATCCAGAGGATCGCCTTCGAGCCACGAAATGGGGTGCCCTTATTTTCACTCCGCTCTCCATCTTGTTGAGTGGTCTCCTAACTCGATACATGCCCAGCAAACTCGGACTAGCATTGAATTTGCTGTGCTTTTTCATGAACGGCATCGGGGTACGTGCCTTGACTACAGCTTTAATTTCTACATTGTCTGCAAAGGATACATGTGTCGTATCAGGGATTAACACAACGATCTAGGTCGATTTGGTACTCTCACCATCTGCATCGTATGTCGTGGACGTCATGCATTCACGCAGTGCAGAGAGCATCGCCGCAAATACGTTCGTATTCTTATTCATCCGAATCCCCTTTCCTCTGATGATTTTTCACTAATCCTTGATTCTCTGGTCCTCTCATCAACGCTATCTCTCCTCACGTCATACGTCATACGAAACAGTTCCCTCCGATCTTTCTTCCTTTCCATAGCAATAGCCTTTACCCTTCCTTCCATCAAAACATTCGGAGTTGTGGCAACTAATACTGTCGCCGCTGTTCTTGCTTGGCTTGGCTTTGGGTGTGTCAAGACGAGATATCACCCATGTGCGATTAACTCTGATCTTTGTTTTGCTTGTGTAGGTTGATATACCTGACTATTCGGTATGGTGAAGAGATGCGTGGGTGGTATGATGTGGGGTATTCAACTGTTGACACCAACTGAGTCAAAGGTTATAAAGTAGATGGCATGACTTTCATAGAGTGCAAAAATGTGAATGAGGATTCTCTGTATTGAACGTTGAACAGTGCTCTGCCAGTGATATGCGTACGCTCACGAGTTCAGAGTCTGTGGCCTGAGGGACGCTGAAATGTAACTTTTTATCCTGGTTGTACTGCACGTACATATATCGAATCACCGTTTGTACGTAGGGTAGGGGGTGTAGGGGTTGGGTTTTAGTCCCAGTGACTCGAAGCAATTACTCAGGGTGGACCGCAGATGGAATTGTTTCCAGAGAACAGAGTTTGTACATCTGGGGGGACTTGAACCGGCAGATGCATGGTTTCGCCCTTGCGAAGGGGCTCATCATAGGGCTTAACCGCTGCGCTAACCGGAAACAACAGTGTTCCCAATTTTGCATATCATACGCATAGTCAAACACGCAGACACGCGTTTCCGCCGCCGAGACCCTTTTCCCGTCGCAATAGCTCAGGAATGGGGGGTAAGTGTCGCCATTTATTTTTTTTTTTTTAGAATTGAAGGCTCGACGCACCCGAGGACGCACACTCTATCGATACTTGACACGTGAGCAATGATAAGGTTGGTACGTGACACCCATAAGGCAACTAGCGTGAGGATGAAGAGCCTGAAACTTCGGACGTAGCTCAAGGAATGGGGTTAAGTGTCGCCGTTTCTGAGATGTTGCCGTAGTTAAACTGCTTCCTAGGATCAAGTCATCTGTGCCGGATTCAATAGTGCGGAATGTTAACTGGAAGCACTGACGAAGCATTGCAAATGTCCTAAACGGCCTTTTCTCTAGTCTGGCTGTCTCCGAATCCGCAAGTGCCTTACTAGTTCGTGTGCTTCCAAACCCCATCCTAAACTCACTGCTCGGGTTCATGGAGCGCAGCTTTCAACCTGTTTTTGGTAACGACTAATTGGGCGGGTTGCAAGCGAAGATAATCTCTCGTTCATTTCACAAATACCGAGCGAGAACCTTCCCCAATATTCCCTTATTAATCATGCCACCAACCCATCCCTCATCATGGTCCCGCCTGGTTATAGCATACATCATGACAGTCAGGCCATCGACGCATCGCCAACAGCTTCTCCCACTACCTCAGGCCTATCCAGGAGTACCGTCGAATCCAGAACAAGTCAGAGAACGCAATCATCTGAAATAGAACCATATCCACTCGATTTGCCACCCACTTTGGATCCAAATTCAAAGGAAGTGCGCGAACATTTAGGTTTGTTCCCGAAACCCTTTTTATTCTCCACTCCCATCCGTCCAGCAATTGATTCACGAGCGCATGACAAAAAAGCTTCCAAGTCGGCGATCTGGATAGATAAAGGAAAGAAGAAGGAAAGTCCAGCCTTCGACGATGATGGCAGTGCCACCCCTTTACGAAGGAGACCGCTTTCTTTAGGCTTATCCGAACCCGATGCTTCCTCATCGACTCCAACCCTAGCTTCACCAACAGAGAGCTCCTCCCACCCAAATTTTCCTACAACAGTCGCACGTATTCCAATTGAAGGATTCCAAGGACATGCCTTGGATAACGTTCAACCTCGGGAGCAGAGCTCATACCCCGAAGAGTAACACCAGTTTTTCATGGAGAGAGAGGATATCATAAAGGGACACGTCTATTTGACTGCTGATTCAAGTAATATCCAAGCCGTAACCCTGACGGTAAGTCCACCGGCGTCAGGAAGAACCTACCTGCACATGTTATAAACGCGCGGCGATCATTTCTCGGGAAGGCAGTCAGTGCATGTGTCAGATACGAAGGTGTGTTGAGGGTACGTCAAGGAAGATTCCAAGTAAGCGGTACTCTTTTGACCTGCGAAAGGTACTGACCGTCGCCCCGTTGGAAATCGGCAAGTTGCTTTTGAATGCACATTAAGATGCCCTATCCCAACATCATTTACGAATTCCAGGTTGCAGCTCCATTCATCATTCGCTTCCAAAAGACAGAGCTGGCACAATGATCGGCGTGGTCTCGAAAAAGATCTCGATACCATCTTCATGCCACGATTCTCAAATGCTCATAACTCCAAAGCATCGACATCTATATTCAAAACCTCTCCCATCATACAAAGATCCTCATAAATTAAATGCATCTGCACACGAAGTGATACTTGTGCTTGAACACCCCTCCACAATGGCTCTAGCGAACTCTCTCAAGTTCATAACCCACAAGGTATACGGCCCTTACATATCCAAGCCAACAGAAACGCACAGATCCACAATCAAATGCTCAAAGTCCCCACATCACCCGCCACCACTTCCACTTTTAGGATATCCCGTCCGTACCAATCCCACCTCAAAGGACCGAAACGATCGAATGCTCCAACCAATCGCCAAATAGCAAACTGATACTTTCACCATTATGCGTTCGACGAATACTTTCTGCGATGGTAGGGCTAATGTCGATCACGACAAGTTTAGGACATCCGCTTCGGTGTTGAGTTTGTGGAATGGTGTTGGTGACCTGATGGGGGAGAGATGAGCGAGAGTGTCGTAACGAAGAAGATGAACATGAGAAGGAAACTGACGACGAGTTGTTCTATCGGTAATTCTTGAATACTGCTCATGCTCGTTTCCGACAACAACCCTGTCATCGGAATAAGTGAACATGAGGATACAAAGACGAAAAGACGATCTGCGCACCGTGTGAAATAAGCGCATAGATGGCCTTTGCCCCTTTTTCATGCAACGTCTTGGCGGCGAGCTTCAGCGTCGCGCCCGTATCGATCATATCATCCACCAAAAGAGCGACCTCGATCACAGTGTCGGCATTCATCACAAAGCGGGGAGGAAGAATGACCTACTTTGTCCTTGACATCTCCGACGAGAATCTCCATCTGTTCTGATACAGGATCGGTCTTGCCACCCCGTTGCCGATGAATCAACGCAAACTCGACTCCGAGCTTATCCGCAATAGCGGTTACTCTGAGAAACCAAGTTGTCAGCCCAGAACGGAGGGTAACAAGAGACAGAGCACACCGTTTCGCACCACCCGCATCAGGACTGACGATGATGGACTCCTTCCACCCCGCTATCGATCTCTTGATATACGAAATCATCAACGGCTCAGACCACAAATTATCCACAGGAATATCAAAAAACCCTTGAATCTGACTGGCATGCAAATCCATCGTAATCACATGATCGCAACCCGCCACCGTCAACATGTTCGCGACCAACTTGGCGGTAATCGGCGCTCTCGATTTATCCTTCTTGTCCATCCTCGCATACGGGAAACAAGGAATGACTGCGGTGATGCGTCGGGCAGAGGCTGTTTTGCAGGCGGAGATGAGGATGAGGAGTTCCATGAGGTTGTCGTTGACGTCACCGCATCCGGATTGGAGGATGAAGACGTCTTCGTCGCGGACGGATTCGAAGATTCGGACGTCGATTTCGCCGTTGGAGAAGCTGCGGACTGTGCAGAGGACGAGAGGGACTTCGAGGCTGAAGAGGGGTAGATGATGAGAAGGAGAGCAGCGGGAGAAAGGGAATCTCACCGTTCAGCGACTCTCTGCGCGAGTTCTTTATGGCTGTTGCCTGGACGAAAGCTGAGGATTGTTGATTTCTGGAGAGGAAAATACTGACCAGCGATGATCCTGATGGAATTGTTGTGATACATGGTCAGGAAAGCAAGAAGCGTTGCGGTGTCTACGGAGAGATCTGTACATGAAACGAGAAAATATATCGACCATCAACAACGACAAATACTCTCCTCAGACGCTGATATTTTCCACGACATACTCCGAATCTGCATATCCCAGTAGTTGCGTTAAATGCGAGCTGTCGTGCGTGAGGAACAAGTCGAAAGATTCGACGGGCGTCGTACCTGTTCAATCCCTTGACTTTTGAGATTTGCTCAGAATTGTACATGGCCAGGCCACGCCCAACTTCGACCAACTCGGTGTCAGCCTCATCGTCCTGGCCGTTCTCCACTTTCGGTGTCTCCATTTCTTCTGCTGGCGTGCTGGGTCTCGTCATTTCTAATCCTCTTGTATACGCCAGCCGTGCTGCTTCGAGCTCCTTCTCTTCCTTCTCCTTCCCTTCTCCCTTTCGTTTCCTAATCACAATCTTCACTGCCTGGCCAGAAGCAAATGCACCAACGACACCCTTGACTCCAGCAGCCAGTAATCGTCCTCCTGATTCACGTCTCGAAAGGACTTGATGTGCGCCTGCATCAATAATAACACTTCCAGATGGGAACAATGTATGTCTCGTCCACGACTTTAAATCTCTCAGAGGCGTCGGGGAAGGCGCAAACACCGTATGCGGTGGCCGCGTTCGAGTTGGACTGGGGTCGATTGGAGCAGCAGTCGTCGATGGTGTTCGTAGGGGATGGTGGTTGTAGTATTCTATAATTCCAAAAATATTTTCGGGTCGTTTGCTCGAAGTGATGATCGTGGTCACCCCAGCACCGGTAGCAATCTCCGCCGCAATAAGCTTCGTTTCCATCCCTCCCGTGCCCAAACTGGATCCAAGCGTCGTCGTGCTCACTACACCCCACTCGAAATGAGCCTTGAGACCTGCTGGGTGATTGAGACACACCTTGAGCGCGAATGTCGACTACGGAATTGACCACTTCGATCTGTCTCGCATCGGGATCTTTACGTGGATTGGATGTATACAACCCATCGACGTCTGTCAACAGGAAGAGATAATCTGCGTGGATCATGGAGGATGTTATAGCAGATAGCGTATCGTTATCGCCAAATTTGATTTCCTTTTCATGTCGTAGGCAATCTCCAACGAGGAGGAGAGGAACGAGACACTCACGCTAACAGACACTGTATCATTTTCGTTCACGATCGGCACGACGCCCATCGACAGTAACTCCTTGAACGTATTCACTGCATTGAGATATCGGGTACGCTGCCCATCGCGTCACCCACATCGTTGAGGAAAGGCATTAAACGAATAGACTTACATCCGATATGTCTCCCCGGGTGAGCAAAACCTGAGCAATAGGTTGCTCCAATTGTCCAAACAGGTTATCCCACAACGCGATGAGTCTTCCTTGACCTATAGCCGCCAATGCCTGCCATCACCGCGCATTATCCTGCCATCCCATCTCCTCGTGAAAACCAGACGGACATACCTGTTTCCCAGATAAACTCTTCGGCCTCACCGGAATCTCCATCCTCTTCAACCCAACGCCAATCGCACCCGAACTCACCAGCACGACTTTATGTCCCTGTTCTCTCAGCTGAACCACAGTTTCGACGGTCGAGGAGAGAGTGGAGAGAAGCGGTTGGTGTGTCTTTTCGTGCACGATGGAGGATGTGCCTGGGGTGACGAGTTGAGATCATGAATGAGCAGGAATGGGATACTTGCCTAGTTTGATGACGATGGTGCATGATGGACTGCTTCGAGGACGTGTAGCCATCGAGTTGCGTCGGGGCGGGATATCGAACGCTGCTACCGACGGGACACCTAATCCAGATCAATCTCACAGGGGTTCAATGTTGCCGCGCCTCACCGCGTACGTCGTAGCCAGGGAATCCAAGGGACTCGAACTGGGACATTCCTCAAGCGATCATCCCGGTCGATGAAAATATTATTGTACACATTTCAGGTCCTACAGGCATCCTGGATACCTTCAATACACAGAATCCTCATGCACAATCTCCTCCAACTCCTGTACTTTCTTGATCCTCCCCAACGCTTCACCATTCTCCGCTTCCACTTTATGCGCTTGCGTGCCTTTTTTTATCCAAGGCTCCACTTGGGATTGGGTCGGAATAGGATGATCCATGTTCTACAAAGTGTCAACGTAGGAGTCCGAGTGGTGTACATGGTGCTGGTCGACGTACGTGAGGAGGATCACGGAGGTAGTCTTCATGTACGAGACCATGAGATATTTTTATAATTCTACCCTTTTGTGATTTGTTTCTCGGTAGCACAGTGTCCTTGGTCTGCGACATGGGAGGATTGAGTGACGTCATCACGGTAACTGGCTTTGGGCCACAGTGAATTAGGCGTAGTCGAACTACGCGGTCGGCATTCACTGGTCGGAGCAACGATATCTTCTCTTTGCTTCTGCTTCAAGACTTGGCATTGAACGACGATAACATTATTCCCGAGTTCCTAAAGTCCGGCTTAGTATAATAAACTCATTTCTTGCTGTAAACCCCTACGGTCCCCCACGTTCCTACTTGTGTCTGGGGTCCTGATCGTGTCCCCCAACCATGAACGTCGACGTGCCCGCCAACGGTCATGAAGCCCAATCTGCAAGCCAAACTCAGCCAAAAGCGCTGACGACGAGGCAAGAGCGAAGATTGGTCTCCTATTTGGACGAGCAGTTTCTTCAACTTACGAGGGGGTTCAAGAAACGGTGCGTTTGTGGATTGTAGCTCGTAAGTTGGATCTGATGGAATAGTTGATTCACACCGAATGGTGGTTGAATGGGCGTATCGATGTGCGACGCTGTAGCTCGGAACCGTCGACACATTTGCCGACGCTTCATCATTACTTGACGTCTGCGAGACAGTTGTTGAGGTTTATACTCCAAATACCGCCCGTAGATCCTTCTACTGCGCTGAGAACGGCGTATCTGTTACATCTAACTAATGACGTGTTGTCTTCCATTCCTGGTGAGTCAACATCTGGCTGTCCTGATTTTGGTTCAATACTCCATATGTGGTTGAAGGTTATCCACCGCCGATATTCTCAAGAACGGTTGCATCAACGTTTAATGCTGAGGAAAGAACTGAAGGGGTTGGAACGGGAGATCAACAAGTCATAGCGGAGCTGTTGGACTTTTTGGATGATTTGGATCAGGCGTGGGTTATAGTTCTACAGGGCAAACTATGGGACGCGGAGAATGATGCCGTTAGAGACGTCGACGAGCGGGAGCAACACCCGGAGAACGGTATGGATGAAGATGAAGACTCTATGGAGCAACAACATAGGACGACAACGCCAGTGAGTCAAACAGAACGCACGAGGTTGAGGAGTTTGTTGGTGGGTGGTATGGCTGCGCTGGAGGAGTGGATAGCAGGTATGGGGACGGGAAAGAGGAGATTAGCTGGGTCGTCTGGAATGCATGTTTTGGATGACGATGCGAATGACGTTCATGGTCATGAGCATCTTACACGATCTGATGAACCTGAAGGGATCAACAGAGGCCAAATACATGCGCAAGAGCCTGATTCACACATGCAAGGCGTGCAAGAGACAGAGGGGAGTTTGGAGGAAGCGGTGGATGGACCACAGGATGTGGATGAGACTCAAGCGCAGTTGCAGAAAATGGGATTTCAGGAAGAGTTTGACGATTTGTTCAAGGAGACGTTGGATGAACTTGGAGGGTTGGGAGGAGTGGCACTTGATAGAGACATGACTAGCTTGACATGACAGTATTCGCCAGAGCATGTAGATTGTGTAACAGACTGATGTAGAACAATAATGTAGGATATATGGGAGTGTGTCTATGCTAATCGTCGGTGATGCGCCTTCACCGTTTTCTGTTTGTACGTCTGCTGTCGGCTGGGGGAACGAGCATGTTATGACCACATTCAACAAGCACGACCAAGACAGCGCACCTTTGGTTTTAGCCTTCTTCGGAGCACCCTTTCCTCTCTTCTTCTTGTCTTCCACGTCCTGTGCCCTCTGTTCCTCAACCTCATTCAAAATCTCCAATTCAGGATACATTCGTGCAATTTTGGAGAGATTAATTTCTTCGGGGTAATACCTGACCATCGAAGGTCCGCGAAGTCGTGCCCGGAGATACTTGGCACCCGTCCGAGTGCCCGTCGGGTTATAAGATGTTTGGAATATTGAGCATCGGAGTTTTGTGAGAGCCGCCAGACGCGAGGCAGTCACAGCAGACATTGGCGGTGTTGAGGTCGGCCAATGTCGACTTGGGGTTGGAAAAATCCAATGCCCTGAGATCCTAACAAGAGCAAATAGTGTGTCACGTGCATTGAAACTTTTCGCGCATTTGGCTTGAATTGTGCTTCAACGTTCAGCTCGACGCCAATGCATAGGATCAGGCTGCCAGTATGCTCGCAGTGTCGCTGTATTGTCCTGGGGAGCAGAGCAGAGACAAGTAGAGCCGCTGCTACCACGCCCAGAGCGAAGAGATTTCGCTCAACTCAAGCGGCGAGCAAGGCGCGTCCATCAAGACATCCCCCATTTACACCAACTTCAGAACCAGACCCTAGTCCCCAGCCATCTCGTCTATGGATACCATCGTATCAGCTGATTTCTAGGAACTCCAATGCTCAAAAGCCTGTCAACGCACGCACCTACTCTGACTCTGACGGTGATTTACACACCAGATTCACCAAAATAGAACCCTCTACGCTCGAACCCTTCTTCAAATCCTACGTCAGCAGATGGGTCAAACTTCCCCGTCTCCAAACTCGTCTAGAGATTTTTGGTGTCCCAACGAACGACATCCCCGCCCTCCTCTCAGCGTATAAATCTGCTATAAAGTCCGGACACCTTTCGTCTACGCCTGAACTTCAAAAACAGTATCAACTTTCACGCTTTTTCGGTGTAGACCATCCAAAGATATACACCCAACTCGATATCATATACAGTAACGTGTTCTTCCAATGGGCATCTGACCCTGCCCACGAAGCTCATCTCGTCGAAACCGTCAAAGTACCGCAAAGCACGGTGGACGTTATCCGACGGTTAGCAGAAGCTGCAAAGAGGATGTACCCGGAAGAAGATTACCCGGGAGCGAGAAGGATGAAGAGAAAAGTGATTATGCACGTCGGACCGACGAATAGTGGCAAAACGCATCATGCGTTGCGAGCTCTTGCTGCTTCAAAGAAGGGTGTATATGCGGGACCACTGAGACTGTTGGCTCATGAGATTTGGGAGAGGTTGAATCTGGGACAGATCGTTCCTTTGGGGGTGGAGCAACAGGAGATTGTTGGGCAGAGGAGGGTTGAAGGTGGACCGAATGAAGTTGCGCTTCCGGTTCAGGCTGCGGAAACATCAAAATCGAAGAAAGAGGAAGAAGAGGCAAAGCCGCTGGATATCCCAGGGGTATCGACTGCTGCGAGGCGCCGAGGCAACCCAGAATATGCGAAACTGTGTAACATGTTGACGGGAGAGGAACAGAAGATCGTGGACGAGAATGCGCCGTTGCTCAGTTGTACAGTTGAGATGTTGTCTCTGAGTCAACGTTATGAAGTGGCTGTTGTTGACGAGATCCAGATGATTGCCGATGAGAATCGTGGTGGAGGTTGGACGAGTGCGGTTCTTGGGTTATGTGCTGAAGAGCTTCATTTGTGTGGTGAAGAAACCGCTGTTCCTATCGTGGAGGCGCTTTTAGCAGATACTGGGGATGAGCTGATTGTGCGTCGGTATAATCGGCTTACGTCTCTTGTCGTTGAGGAGGAAGGTCTGGGAGGGGATCTGGGGCAAGTCAGGGCTGGCGATTGTATCGTGACATTTTCGAGGTCGAATATTTTTGGGCTCAAGAAGCTGGTGGAAGAACAGACAGGAATGAGATGTGCGGTTGTGTATGGCAAGTTGCCTCCTGAGATTAGGAGCGAACAGGCTGCGTTGTTTAATGACCCCGATAGCGGGTACGACGTGATGATTGGCAGTGACGCTATTGGAATGGGCTTGAATCTGTGAGTAAATGCTGGTTTGGTTATGAGTTTCTCTCACTTATGCGTTCATTTGTTGTCAGAAAAATCCGTCGAGTTATATTTGAAGCAGTAACAAAGTGGGACGGAGGTAGCGACCGTCATCTGTCTACGTCTCAGGTCAAACAAATAGCAGGCCGAGCAGGTCGATTTGGGTTACATTCCTCCGCGTCATCAGCGGGATATGCAACTACCCTCCAAACATCAGATCTACAATTCATTCGTTCCGCTCTGGCTAGTCCGATTCTACCTTTACCCCATGCGAGGTTGAATTATACGGCGAATACGATTATGAAGATTATCAATGCTTTACCGCCGGGATCGTCGATGTTGACGATACATCAGGCACATGTATATGCGTCGAGGATGAGAGGGATATATCAGTATGCTGAACCTAGTCAATTGGACAGTCTGTGCACATTCATCGACCAACGACTTGGGGATCAAGTCTCCAAGCGAGGGGACGTGACGGATCTACCGATCAAGGACAGGATCACATTGATGAATGCGCCTGTTGCGTGGAGAGATGAGCTGTGTGTGGAGGTGGTGACGAAGTTTATCAAGATGTTCCAGGAGAATGTGTACGTTAATTTGACGAAGGGGTTGATGGGAACTGGGTTGATGGAGGCGCTCGAGATGGCGGAATATAAGATGAAGCAGGAGGAGGCTTTGTTGGCTTCTCTTCATACTCGCGGGACACAAGGAGGGAAGGGGACGGTGAAGATGAGACCGCCGACGATGAGCTTGTTGGGGGAATTGGAGGATTTTCATAGAGTGGTGGTGTTGTATGTTTGGATGGGCTTTAGGAATCCGGTGGCGTATAGCGATTTTGAGTATGCGGGACGGTTGAAGGAGAGAGCTGAGAGAGCGTTGGAGTGGTGTTTGAGCAGGATGCGTTCCTCGTCGACGGAGACGACGGTTTCGACTTTGACTTTGGCGTCAAGGACATCGTCGTTGTCGGAGTTTTTGACTTCTTCTGCGACTGCTGCTTCTGGTGCCGATTCGCCGATGTTGGGTGGGAAGAGGGATCGGGAGAGGATGAGTCGGAATGCTCCTCCTTCTCAAGGACCATCTCGGACGACAGCTGGATCGACGACGTATTCGATGCGGAAGAAGAAGCCGGAGAGGTCTCATGGGATTGAGTATTTGAGTAGGAGAGAGTTGTTGGTGAAGCAGAGGGAGAGGCAGAAGGAGAATGAGGAGTCGGGAGTGTGGCACTCGTATTCGAGTTCAGCGATGGAGAAGATGAAGGAGAAGGCGGTTGCTGAAGCGGCGGAGGTGTTGGCGAGTTATGGAGGGAGGAGAGGGGAGAGTTCAGCGTAGACGTTGGGGACTTGTATGAGTAGTATTATATCGCTATCGCATTTTTATAGATTTTCCTTGTATGTTTGGTTAATGATAGTCACAACTCATATAATATCGATTTGGATGAACGACATTGGTGCCGAACGGGTTTCGAGCACGGGATTCCAGTCGTGCATGGACGGAATGTGGACATGCCGGTTCTGCTCTTATGTGCCAAAAAAATTCATTCATTGTAAGATATAGAACACTCGGAAGTGGTGGACCCCCCCCCAAAAAAGCGTTTACTCTAACGTGATATATTCCGCAAAACGACATTGCCCGAGTTCCATTTATTGTCCGTCATCACCTTTTCACCAAGGCACTCTCATCGAATTGCCGCCACACTCCTTTGTTATCCTTTTCGAACGATATCCATCCTGCGCTCAATTCCATCGCGGAGCAACATGCACAACTTGGCTTTCTAGTCACGAGTCCTCGGTGGAGGACCGTTCTCGGACATGAGTTTGGAAGATTGGGGAGTTTGTTATCGTGAATAGCGTTCGCGTCTACGCTCGTCTCTGAATGGAGATGGAGATGGAGATGGAGATGGGGAGTACAACCTAGAACGGCGAGTAACGAGTCGATGGGGTTTTTGAGTGAGACTCTGATGGTGGTGAGAGTGGGTATGGATTGTGTGAATGATGCGAGATCGGGTTTTGATATGTCTGTTAGCGCGTCGTTGGATAATTCGAGAGTGGTTACCGTGATTGGTGGGGATGGCCAGGGCGATGAGATAGGAGGGAGGGTGAGGGAGATGGAGAGAGATGGGAGGATGGAGGATGAGGAGGAAGGGGTTGCGGGAGTGGTTATACTTGGGTGGTTGGAGAGAAATGCCGCTGGGTGATGGAAAAGGGTGGGAGGAGGAGGAGGAGAATGAGCATGAGACGTGTTGGTGAGTAATGACACGAGGATATCGTGCGGATCTTCGGACCATGGCCTTGGGTATGGCGTGGTTGATGGTGATGGTGTGTGCGGGAGAAGGTGAATACCGGTTCGGGTGAGACGGAGGGTGCTGGTGAAGGGCGGTTTTTCCGAGTTGCGGTTGCTTGACACGTGCTGGTAGTGGATACGTAAAGATAGGAAGGAATGGAGGTCTTGGAAACGGAGTCGAAGACGGGTCGTGGATGGGATTGAGATATGGGTGAGGAGGGACATGATGACGCGGTCTTTGGAGAAGATGGTGAGCTCTTGGAGGTCGTTGAGTGGGATGAGGTTGGTGAGGGAGGGGTCGTCGTCGTCGGATGGGAGGGAATCGATGTTTTCCAGACGGAGGTGTTCGAGCTGGGGTGACTTCTGGAGGATGGAGTAGAGTTCGGAGATGGAGGGTGCGAAGGAGGAGACCATGCCGCGGAGAGAGAGATGGGTGAGGTTGGTACAGGATGGCCAATTGAGGGCTACTGCCTCAAGGCTGAGTTTACGCACGCGCGGGAGTGGGATGTGTAATCTTAGACTTTCAGAGACAGGTGGGATTCGGAGGGATAGGTCGGTTAGATTGGATATATTGGGTCCTATGCTGTAGAACAAGTCGAGCATGTCGTCGGGGAAGAGAAAGACATCGATGGATTGAAGTCGTTCGGCGTAGGGATGTAGATCGTCGGTGTAAAGTTTGAGAGGAGAGGCGGAGATGATGGAGATGGGTGAGGATTTAGATCGTTTGAGAAATTCTCGAGCGAGATGGGAGTCTGAGAGATCGATGCAACGCCATAATCGTGCAGAGTCGAGTGAGACTTGTCGCCAGATGCGGCAGACTTGGGTCCATGCGAGCCGGTATTTGGGTTTTTGGCTGCAGTAGAGCCATGACACGCAGATGGCGAAGATGTTTTCGAGGATGTCGGTGGGGAGTTTGGAGATGGGGGCTAGGTTGTTGAGACGGGTCCGGACGGCTGAGAGCATGCTGGCTATTTGTGATTCTTCGTTTAATAGGGCGGTACGTTGGGCGGCGATGGAGGTATTTGGGTTGACTGGAGGTTCAGCCATGGCATCGATAGTGAACTCTTTGCGGTTAAATTGACAGGTAAAGTACGACTATGGGGTGACTTTATACCCTGAGCCGCGTGTTCAATGCACAAGTTTGATCGTAATTAGCATCTTAGAGGATGCGAGTGCAGGACGACTGCCTGCTGAGTGCATAATGCGGCCATGCGGCCAGGCACCTCATCCTGGTCATGCGCCTGACCAGCTATGTGGGCAATGCCAATGGCAATAGCCTAGATGACCTATATAAACGATAAAATTAGTGTCCTTGCGCGAGTGAGTGAGCGCACTGGCTGTACTTGGTGTTTGCGACTGTTTGACGCTCCCTCAGACCATCACCATCATGTCGCAATGGGGGCAGGGCCAGCCAGGATATCAGTATCCCATGCAAACTGGCTTTCCTGCTCAAAATACTCAGTTTCAAGCTAATCCTCAGTTCCAACAACAGCAGCCTCAGTTCCAGCAACAGCCGCTTCCTCAGTTTCAACAGCAACCTCAACCACCTTTGCAACCATCGCTTCAAATTCCTCAGCTCGGCGCTGGTCTTGCTCCTCAGCCAACTGGTTTCCCAGGTCAACGTCCAATCCAAGGTTTACAGCCACAACCAACTGCCTTTCCTCCCGGGTCTGGCTTTGTTCAACCCCAACAAACAGGTTTTCCCGGTGCGGCGGGCAGCTTTCAGCATCGTCTTGCCCCCGCACCCCCAGTCCCATCCCTTCCCAATCAGTTTCAGCAACAAAATCAAGGCTCTGGTATGCTTACACCTGCCGGTCAGCAATTGCCCAGTCGGTTCCTCTCCGCGTCTCCCGGCATAGGAGCGGGGCTCCTTCCGCAGCAGACGGGCATGCCCGGAAGGGGTCCTCTCGTTCCTCAAGCTACGGGCTGGGTGGATCCTAGGTTGCAGATGATGTCATCAACGTTCATGCCTATGAACCCCTCCGCTCCTTACACTGCCGGTGGTGCTCCCCAACTTGCGCCAACCCAACTTCAAGGCGGGCTCACTCTCCAGCAGTCCTTCCAGCAACACAATCAGCAGCAACCTGCGAACACTCCGCAGATATCTTGGGTATTGACCAAATCTGAAAAGAAGAGCTACAACGATGTGTTTAGGGCTTGGGATGCGGGCAACACCGGTTTCATCAACGGCCACACAGCACTGGAAGTTTTCGGACAGAGTGGGCTTTCACAAGATGATTTGGCACGCATATGGTATGTGGATCATGGACTTTCTTATCTAGTTTATCTTGACGCGATCTCAGGACATTGGCCGATGTCGATGATCGCGGCAAGCTCAATGTTGGTGAATTCCATGTGGCGATGGGTCTGATCTACCGAAGTGAGCATACTGAATTTATTAATATGGTCTTTTATAATGTTTTTCGTCCAATAGGATTGAGTGGTGCACCCATTCCCGAGCAGCTCCCGCCTGAATTGGTGCCACCATCTGCGCGGGATCTCGGCGAATCAGTCGATCGAATGAAAGATTTACTACGAAATGAACCACGTTCCCATTCACCAGCTTCACTCGATAATCCCGTCTCCCGTCTCAAGGTCCGCTCGTTCAACAGTAATGCTTCCGCGCTGGATGCCGGACGTGATGCAACCATTTACAAGCATGATGACAGCGAGCCTCCTGGTGGATTCTATCAACCCCGCTCGCGACATGTCAATCGCGATAACGTTCGATCCCGTAATGATGACAGCCCGTTGTCTGACTTGTCGGAAATGAAACGTCAGCTTGCCAACACTGCTGAAATGATTGAACGAGCGGCCGCTGCTGATGCTTCCAAGACGGCAGAGGATGAAGTATTAGACCGCGAATTGGACGATTTGAAGTACCGCGTTAAGCGATTGACGGACGACTTGGATTACTTGACACGTGGACCCCGTTCAGTTGCCAAAGATGATGAACGACGCAAACTTGAACGCGAATTAATGAACTTAATGCACGAGAAAATTCCAGAAGTAGAGCGGAAGCTCAAGGCTAGGGATGAACGTCGTGACAGGGACAAGAGACAGTGGGCACGTGAACGTGATCGGGCTAATGAACGGTTTGGAAGATACGACTCAACCGAAGAGTCGTACTCGTCGCGACTATATGATGACCGAGACCGGCCTTATTCCCGTGGAGCATATGATAGGGATGAGCGCGACCGCGATTATCGAGACCGTGATGAGAGGAGTTCATACCGTAGGGAACGCTCTCGTTCTCGTGATAGGTCCTATGTGCGTTCAACTCGTACTCCCCCCGCTCGGTCGCCACCACCGAAAGCGAGGTCACCTCCCGCTGCTGCAAAATCCCCAGCACCAAAACCCACCCCTTCTCCTGCCCCGTCTAAATCTATGACAGCGGAAGAACGTCAAGCTTTCGCACGTGCAGAAGCGCAACGCAGGATTCAAGCTCGCATGCAAGCTTTAGGCGTCACTGCTCCTTCTACCTCTCCCGCCATCGATACTTCGGTGGAAGACAGATTGCAACGGGACAAGCACGAAGCTGAAGAAAAGGCCAAGGTTGCTGAGGAGCAAGCGAAAGAACGTGAGCGTGTGAGGAAGGAACGGCTTGAGCAGGAGAAGGCTTTGAAGGAGAACAAGTCTCCCGTGCCATCCCCAGCTCCACCTGCTCAGGCACCCCCTGTTTCCTTGGCTGCATCTGTGCCTCGTACTGCTCCTACTGCACCTGCGCCAGGACCTCGGGCAGCCCCTCCTGCTCCTAAGCCGAGAGCCCCGGCACCGCCACCTCCACGAAGGGCACCAGCGATCAAAGCAGCTCCCGCTCCCGCTGTTGTAGTTGCACCACCCCCAGCTCCAGTCCCGGCTCCGGTCCCTCCTCCTCCTCAACCCGACCCATACGAGGAGGAACTTCGTAAGCGTGATGAGGCACTTCAAAAGCAACGTGAAGCACGTGCTGAGAAGTTGCGTCAGCTCGAGCGTGAGGAAGCAGAGGCAGCGAGGTTGGAAGAAGAACAGTATCAAGCTAGGTTGAAGGCGTTGCAGGCCAGGAAGACTCAGGCTGCTGCTCCCCTTCCCGCTCCTGAACCAACAAAGGCACCGAGTCCACCCCCTGTGCGGGCTGCACCTGTTGTACCAACTCCTCCTCCGGCACCATCGGTACAAGCACAGTCACCGCCAGCACCAGCTCCACCTGCCATCGAAAAGTCGACGAATCCCTTCAGCAAGTTGATCAATCAAGGTGGAAGTGCAACTGCGACACCCGCTGCGGCACCTAACGGTGCTGCCAATAACCCATGGGCGAACATATCATCTGTCCCATCCCCTGCACCCCCTGTTATATCTGCGCCTGCACCCACGCCCGCAGCACCGGCAGTCAAGTCATCTTACCACGTTGCTCCATCCGCACCTGACGAGGATTGGGATGATCCAGTTGAAAAAGACGACGACGATGATAGCAGCGATGACGACATCACGAGTTCGAGAGCGGTGAGAGCTAATATCGCTCAAGCGTTGTTTGGAAACCAGTACCCGTCCCGGCCACAATCCACTGCACCTGTTGGTACGGAGGCTTCACCCACTACGCCTGGTCCTGCTTCTGCTCCGCCTACTGCTGCTCCGCCTATTTTCGCTCCTCCACCACCACCTGCGGCACCACCTGCTCCAGCTGCACCCCCGGCACCTCCTGCACCCAGTGCAGCTGCTCCGCCGCCGCCTCCTGCACCACCAGCACCTGCCGCACCCGCTGCATCTGGTGCTGGAGATGTTGGTGCTTTATTAGTTTCTATTCAACAAGGAAGGAAACTTCGACCTACGAAGACGGTGGATAAGAGTGGACCAAGCTCCACGGGAAAAGTTATTGGAGACACTGCTCCTCCTTCTCATATCACTGAGGCCAGACCACCTTCACCCGTGGCTCCGCCTACATTTGTTGCTCCTGCTGCTCCTATGTACCCAGACGAAGCCGATCAACAGCCTATTCCACGCATAATGATGAACAACTCCGACTCTGCCGATAATAGACAATCCATCGGTTGGTTCTCGGATAGGGCTGTTGATGGTGGAATTCCTGAAGTGGCCAAGATGCCTTCGTTTGCGGAAGAAGAGGAGTTTGCACCGAATGGTGCTACGGCTGGTATTCCTACTATTCACGTTCGTGATGCTACGAACGGTACTGCAGGTGCTGGAGAGTCGGATTTGATGGCTGATATTAATAAGGCCATTCGTGGGTGATGATTTTTTTGGGATGATTCCTGAATAACTGATTCGTGCGTTTGTAGAGCACAGCGCGAGAGCGTTGTATGCCTTTGAAGGCGATGGTCCTGAGGATTTATGTGAGTAAACAGCTATGGTACGGGGATTGTGATTGACGAGGTTGGTGATAGCTTTCCCTGAGAATGTGATGCTCACGGTTAGCCCCTCGAAATCCGGTGGAGATTGGTGGTATGGTACGCTTCTCAGCAATGGGAAATCTGGACTCTTCCCCAAGAACTATATTGAAGTGGTCAAACCAGGTAAAGGCGCTTATACCTTTCAATGCTTGTGATAACTTATGGCACCTCATTTTCAGTCAAAGCAAAGGCCTCTTTCGCTTATGCGAGTGCAAACACTGATGAATTATCCTTCGACGAAGGCGAAATCGTTTCGATTGTTGATACCAGCGATGAGGAATGGTGGAAGGCGGAACAGCACGGAACGGTATATATAGTCCCCGCGACTTATCTGGAACTGGTAGAGGGTTAGTCACTTCCTTTTTCACCTTTTGAAACTTGCACCCACCCAAAAATACGCTTTCTTTCCTCCTGGGGCCGACCGACTTCGTCCTTCATCCTTCATCCTTGTCTGTGGCCTTCTTTATTCCTTCTAAAATCGTACATTTCGCGTTCGATTTACCTATCCTTTTTTCTCCTTCGATCAAACAGGCTAAAGGATCTTTTTTTTTTGTTCTTCCTTGTTTTCCGTTATTATTTCAAACTCGTCTATCTACAAAACGCTTGTCCTCTGGTTCCTCCCACCCTATCACTCTTCTATCACTTCACACAAAAAAAAAAAAAACACGCTTTAACCTCTCGATGCTCAATTTCCGCCATTGTCGTTCATCCGTTCGTTCGTTCGTTCGTTCGTTATACGTGTTTGGTGCCGCAACAACAATCGCACGTGCTGGCCTCTAATCGCTTTCTATTTTCTATCGTATCGTGCATGCACTTACTTGAAACTCTATCAACACTGAATGCAACATGGTTTGTTTCCCTCGTTCGCGATTTCTTTCCCTTTGATTTTGTGTGTGGGTCCCGTCGACCCACTGGCTGTCGTTGCTTGACACGACATGACTATTGGATGCTGTGCCACTCATGTGAACCCCTAACACTCGTAACTAATTTGCCCCGACGATCGTCACATCCGGTGGTGACGGTGATGGGCTACTAACTCTTTCATGGCTCATCCTCTCTAACACTTTTACTTTCACCCCCCGCCGATGTCTGTACTCTATACCATCCTCGATTTCTATCCCGATTCTCCCGTTGACCATCCAGGCTCTACGCAGACCTTGCCGCATTCTAGTGATCACGGCCGCTCTCCATCTTCTCCATCTACTTATTCGGGAGCTCAGCCCATTGAAAATCCCTCAACACCCACCGTGATAACGGATACGACTTTCGGTCATGGAAGGTCGAACTTGAGTATCGTTGACGAAGACTCATCAGATGACGATGGGGATGTAGATGATGATAGTAGTGATTTGGATAGCGATGGAGAGGATGAAGATGGTCAAAGTCGGCTGGCGAGAGAACATGAGCGGAGGCTGGTCCTCGAAGCGGCTGGGTTGCTTGTGCATCCCGAGTCAGAAGAGGATGGGTATCGAGTGAGGATGAAGAAGGGAGAGAGGGGTATCGGGATCGGGAAGAGGAGGGCACCACCTCCCGTACCCATTCGGACGGACACCCCATCGACGGACTTGGCGCAGATAAGTGTAGCAAAGGATTTACCACCTGTGCCCGTTCCGACTGATGGCGATGATGAAGACGACAATGAGACCGACCATGTGGCGCGGTTGGAAGATGCATACGATCGGTATGAGATGTATGAACGGAGTCGACAGAGGCAGATACAGAAAGGGTATGAACATCATAGGATGTCGGTGCAGAGTTTCGATACGAGCACGACGACGGGTGGTTCGTCTTTGAAGTCGGATTCTCCCACTACGCTGGTGTTTCACCCTCCGTCTCCGTCTTCTGGACTTGGACAAGAACACCTACAGCTACATCAGCCGCAGCCACAGCAACCACGTGATCACAAGCCAGGACATAAACATCACAAGAGTTCGTTATTGGCACCGAGTGGATGGGATTTATCAGCACCACAGCGAGGGCCATTGCACAAGCTAAATACGGGTCTACAAAGTTTAGCGCCTATTGAGCCGTCACCTTCGAAATCACCATACCATCATAAACGTCATGCGAGTGGACCTCCAGCTAGTGGAGGGAGTGGATCGAGTTATAGTGGTTTGTTCAGCTTCTTGGGGAGGAGCAAGACGCCTGTGGAAACAGATAGTGGGAGCAGTGGACAGGGATCGTCGAGGAAGTTGGTTATTTCTGCGCCAATTTTGCCGGAGGGTGTATCTTCAAGGATTAGTAGTCCTTCGAGAGCATCGAGCCCGGCTCTTCGGATGGTATGTGGCTGTTTCTTGGGGTTTCGTCGTGGGACACGTGTTAATAAGCGCTCCTCTTAGTCTTGGGCTGGATTGGTGGATCAGAATGCTTTGGCAGATATTCCTGTCAAGGAGAGGAAGAGACAAGAAGCGATCTTTGAGTTGATCGAGACTGAGAGTGCATATGTACAGGACTTGCAGTTAATTATCGAAGTAAGTGTTTCGGAGTGGCGACATGGCTAACTGCTCGTGAGTGACTCATTGACTGCGATCGGCATTATAGGTCTTCTTCTCCAGTATGCTGCCAATGATGACGGAGAAGGAATGTGTGGTCATTTTTGCGAACATCGAGGAATTGCTGGTTGTGAATACGGTGAGCTCCCCGTATCCTTTCACCGATCATGCCGCTTAGTGCCATCAGACCTTTTTGAGCGCTCTACAAGGTCGACAGAAGGACTGCAGGCTATACATCGACCGAATTGGAGACATCTTAGACGAGTATATGAGAGAAATGGAAGCTTATAATGTACGTCATCCCACCCACGTACAGGGTATCGGCCATCACTCAAAGCCCCACTAGATTTACTGCGTCAACCAAGGTAATGCGATAAGAGTCCTAAAGTCAATGCGAGACTCGAATCATGAGCTTGGTGCACATTTGCGGGTAGGTTTTTCGTAGCTGCGAGACGTCATTGATGTTGATCATCATTCATCAAAGCGTCTACACGAACAACCTACTGTTCGAAACTTAGACCTATCTAGCTACTTATTGCAACCCAGTGAGTTATAATAGGCAAACTTCCTAACCGCGCTCATATTGACCGCGGCTTGTAGTGCAACGGATCACGAGATATCCATTGCTCGTTCGGCAGGTAAGTCAAATCCATGTCAAAGCATACAAAGTCGAATTAATCCAATTTTGGAAAGATTTTGCATTACACAGAACCGGGAGAGGAGCATAATTTGGTTCAAGATGCAATTGACACTGCGGAAGACATATTAGCGCGGATTAATGAAGACATACGGCAGGTGGAAAATCGTCAATTATTGCAGGATGTATCCCGTCATCTCTTTATTGGACATAGGTGCGTGATGCATGTGGATAGTAGCATTGTTTATTCATGCTTTCGATACAGCAAAGTGGATTTGACAAAGCCTACGCGACACATGGGCCCGCGAAAACTGATTAAAGAAGGGCCGCTATTTAAATCTAAAAGTGGACGGAAGCTGCACGGATATCTGTGTAATGATGTCATGGTGCTCGTAGACGCCAATCTGAGGACGCTCTATCGAATGGTAAGCGCATCATCACCTTCCAAGTGATGTATTGCCTCATCCGATTCTTTGATGTAGCCAATAGCACTGGTCCAGGCTCAGGCCGAGGGAAAAGGTCAGTGCATCGTGACGTGGATGCCTTCGGTTTGCTAACCAAGCCATATCGACGTGCTTCATAGACGATGTCACCTTCCAAATTTTGCAATCCTATCCCCGAGGAGGTGACGGATTGTTAATAAAAGCACCCAGTGCCCGCGAGTGTCAAGGTTTGTCTCATTCCGCTACATTGGAGAAGCCCCCTCGCTGACATGACGTTCACTCAATTTATAATAGAATGGATAAAATCAATTGAGAATTCAATCCGGAATTGCCGTCTTGCAGAAGACCATGCAATGAAGAGAGCGACGACCAAGGCGGAGCTTCAATAGTCTGCTGTCTCGTAGATGGTTTTTTTTTATGTTTCAGGGGTCTTAGTACTGTCATATATCATGGTCGAAACACGCTAATCTCATTTTCCATTATTTGTCGTTTGCTCATTGTCCTCGAACATTAGGTACCTGTTACGATCTATTAACGAATTATGACCATATGACCATATAGTTTACTGCGTTGATTGGCGGTTTGCATGTGTTTGTATTGTGGATCGGGGATAAGAAACCGGCAGAAAGAATGGCCGGAAGGTTGCCGACGCCTTTTATAACATTCCCTCGAAATAAATGGCCCTGCTCCTCGCCCTTTACATTCTACTTGTCTCGTTGCATCCATCATGTCTGGTTAGTCCGTCCTACGCCGTCAGTTTGAGTCTGTGCGCTTATACACGTAGCAGATTTGTCGATGTCCAGGTTGTTCAATGTCCAGGGTAAAATAGGTGAGATTGCCCAGCACCTCGCGCCAATCTGGGTGCTAACTCGCTATGTCTAGTGCTTGTCACAGGCGGTGGATCCGGTATTGGCAAGATGATGGCCACTGGGTTTGCGCAGAATGGAGCAAAGGTATACATTGCTGCACGAAAGGAGAAGCAACTCCAGGAGGTGAGCACCACTCTCGCTGTAGGTTGCAGGGTGCTGAGCCTGTCGGAACCGTGTTGGAATTCAGGCAGCAGAAGACATCAACAAGAACTTGTCAGGTCCTGGAAGAGTCTATTGGATACAAGCCAATCTTGGGGTACGTCACCATTATCCATTCCATCTACTCTTCCTTTCCTTTCGATGCCAAGCTTCGATGCCCCTCATATCCTACCTGATACACCGATTGACTGGATGCCCCTTGGAAACCCTGCTTTTAGTCCAAAGCAGGTTGTCAAGCTTTGATTGATGAATTCAAGAAGCGAGAATCAAAGCTCCACGTGCTCGTCAACAATTCTGGTATCACTTGGGGTGCTCCGTTCGAAGACTTCCCAGAAGAGAAGGGCTGGGATAACGTATTCAACGTCAACGTCAAGAGTATATTCTACAGTATGTCATTTTTTCAGTCCCAGGATTGTCTACGTTGCTGACTTAAATATATAGTGACAGCAGGGTGCGTCCCATCAGCATCCATCCCAACCGAACACCATTTAATCAAGTTCCAGGTTGGCGGACATTCTGGCAAAAGATTCAACAGCATATGATCCCGGCCGCATTTTGAATATCTCATCCACGGCTTCGGTTGAACCCGGGGTTGAAGGTCCTCTGAGCGGCCCCGGACAGGGGACATGGAGCTGTGCGTTCTTCAATTATGCATTGTTACCGACAGCTTATTTATATGCACCACAGACCAGCCCAGCAAGGCCGCAGGTAACGCCATCTCTAGCAGCAATGAAAAGCGCACAGCCTGATCACGATGTATTTAATAGTAAACCACCTCACCTCGGTCCTAGCCAAGAAACTCGGCCCAAGGCATATCACGTTCGTACTCTTCCAACTCATTCAATTCAATACCATGCTGACCCTGAATTCTGTCTCAGTGTGAACGCCATTTTACCTGGGTAGGCTCACAACTTCATGTCAAATAAAATGCGCGTGGCTCATCGTTTGCTCATCTTCTCTTGCTCCTTCCATCCAAAAAAGACTATTCCCAAGCAAAATGACCACATTCGGTTTCAAAAATATGGGCAGTGATGGATTCGCAGCTCACCAACCCACAGGTTCGTACTTATCCTCATATAACATCCCTTCGCTCCGTTCTTCCGCCTCGGAATGATGTTCAATCCGATTGCGTTTTTGATCTGCAGGACGTTACGGTATGCCCGAAGATATTGCTGGAATTGCCTTGTTCCTTGCTTCCCCAGCATCGGCCCATATTACGGGAACTCATACCCTCCTCGACGGAGGTGCAAGGTATCAAGTTCTAGGTATCACCCCCCAAACGAAGCTGTAAAATTCACTTATACTATACCGCGCATCGCATATACCTTGACCAAATTAGTCATGTCGGCTTTGCAACATTTTCTCTTTGGTGACACGCTACATCATCATATTCTCATGTCATTCATTTTATCGCAGAATTTCATGAGCACACACCAGGA
This sequence comes from Volvariella surrecta, assembly GCA_951802395.1. NCBI lineage: Eukaryota > Fungi > Basidiomycota > Agaricomycetes > Agaricales > Pluteaceae > Volvariella > Volvariella surrecta. Next base: position 132,304 of record OX637784.1, read on the forward strand.
AATTATCACAATAGTTTGCATTCTGAACGAGATATCGAGCTAGTGATAGGTATATACGTATTAAAAACAAGTGAGAAATACTGGTCCAAGAATAGTATATCGTAGGTGAGGGCGATTCAAAGCCCTTCGCCAATCGACGGCCCTTGGATCATTTAATCCTCCTTCCTGGTCCACTTCCTACCACTGCCAGGGTTCTGTGGTTGTGGAGTTGAAACACGACGGGGCGTAGTGCTCCCAGTTCCATATGCTGACACACGACTAGGCGTAGAAGCTCGAGCTGGTTCAGGTGCAATGACCTCTGGCTTCGCCGCCGCCGCCGCCGCAGGCGCTCCGTCTTGCTCCTCAGTTTTAACTGCAGCAACCTTGCCAACCTTTTGTGTCTTCCTCTCTGACGCCTTCTCATCCAACCTCCTAGGATACTGTCCATGGTAAACCCACAATTGACATGCCAACATCGTATTCAAAACCAACGCTCCTCCAAATCCAAGGGCCACATTCACATCCCCCACTTCCACCAAACTCGTGTACAACCTCACGATACATCCCACCGTTTGTGAGATGACTGCGAATGCGGAGAGTTGGCCTGTTGATTTGACGGCGTAGTTTTGTTGGATTTGGGTGAGCTTTGAGAAGAGAGAGAGAGGAAGGGTTGAGAGTTGGACGGCGGTGAGAGCTGCAGGCGGGAGGAAAGGGAGGAGGGAGAGAAGTCCTAACAGGACAGAGAGAGCGAGATACGACTTCATTCCCGAATTACTGTCATTACCCCGTGACGATGGGTAAAGCACAATTAGGAAAGTAATAATCACATCCTGGAGCGTAAGGAAGAAGTTTTCTCCATACGTCGAGAAAGGATGCTTGTTGGCGATGGAATAGGCTAATGAGACGGAATAGGCTAGAGTTTCGAGGATGTAGCCTGACAATGAGAGGCCTTCAGCTGATTGGGCCCTGATGACTGTAAATGAGTTGGATGACGTGTCAGTGATCCGGAGTGGGCGAAGCAATGAAATAAACATCAAGAAAATGTGGATGAGACGCGTGTTTTGCTCCAGGGGTGGTGCACTCGTGCTGTGTACACTACCCGCGAATAGGGAAGAGGCCAAGGACAGGTATCGACGTAGCGACGATGCGACTCACTTGTAATAATTTGTGGTACCTTCACAATAGCACCACCAACAACGATACCCAGTCCCATTCCTTTGGAGACGGCGTATTGTACACAAAGCACATCGGTGAAGTTCAAATCTTCAACCAGCGACACATAACATTTCTGTGAGGAAGTTTTCAAAAGTCGTCAAAACCAGTTGCCACGCCGACTTTGTCGACAATGTCAGCAAGGATCAAAGAGCAGATAATTACCTCGCCGACGATAGAAACACCGAGATTGCGGATAACTGGAGGGAGATTGCGGGTTATGGAGGTCATGGTGGTGAAAAGCGAAGCGCAGTGTGCGCGCCTAAATTTGAACACGTGGAAAGTCCATTCGGGGTGGCTGTGCAACTACGGGTATACAAAACGCTACAGGCTACAGGGACATCTATGCAAAAACGATTCCGAATGCATACATAAAACCAAGAACAATGCAATATAATAAAGAGCCATCATAGAAACTCAAAACCTTAGTCCCAATGCGAATGCGGACACAAACCATCCAGTCACAACCACGACATACGACATCATCTGCTTCCCCCTCCGCGACTTCCCACCAAGTCAGTCCCATCGTGTAGGCTGACTGGTCCAACTAAATTCATAGAGCTAATGCCCTCCACCAAGTCATTAACGCCTCCAGCATTGGGATTTGCCCCGCTCCCGGTACCCCATCCCGAGCCAAGTCCAATCCCAATACCGTGGCTACCAGTAATCGGCTTCCAATAGTTTTCCATCAATTTCTTCGCCTGGTCGAGAAGCGCCTGATACATTGCCTGATTAAATCCAATACACTGCAGTCCGATAACTGCGACCTTCAGCGCGCCAGCAGCATACAACTGCGAAGTCTCGTAAACATTCTGTGGGCTGGTATTTCTTCTCCCAGAAATTGTATCCTTGACGATAACTTGTGCAGTCTGGAGTAAGCTCGATTAGGTTCGTCAAAATCTGACCAAGTGCGTGCGTTACCTCTTGCGGCAACTCCGCCCATTCCCTGGGCGACAAGTCCTCCATCCGAAAGCCTACGTACATACCAGCGTAGTACCAGGTACCGTCCTTGTTGTAGAAACATTCTAACGAACCAACATCAATGACCGTCCCCATACACAGACTGAAACCTACCAGTAGGTTTACTCATCCTCCCCAAGACGTCCACCTTGGACCACCTGTGCGCGGTATTAACACGCGGGTTTGTGCTGCACTTGTACAAGGGGGTATATAATAAGCCATGTTCCTCTCGTTCAGGGCACCATAGAGTGGTCACGGATTGGAGTACGCGATAATTCGTGAGGCTAATTAAGAGCGTTATTATTCGTGCATCACGGCCACAAACTCGACTTACCCAGTCCTAAAGGGCTGTAGCTACATCAGAACGTAACACAACATGAAAGTCAATCTAGGTACTCACGCTGACCTTCGGTGCATTGGCAAGAAACTCATGAAACGATGTCGGGGTAGGTAAAGTAATGGGCTGCACGGTATCTTGAGGGACGGTGGATGGGAGTGGCATCGCCTCAAGTATAGTGTATCGTGCCTTCATAATTTCAGCGGGGTCATCAAAAAATTCGTCTAGCATTTGAGGAGACGCGTTGGAGCTATCTCTAGGAATGGGAGAGGGAGCAAAAGAAGTGCGCGAAGAAGGACGTGTAGGAGGTGCTGAGGTATCGCGATCGATCCTGTACGGTACGCCAACATGCTGGGGTCCTACAACAGATAATTGTCGAGTCCCAAATTCGATAGTAGCAGTCTGATTAGGACTATTCTGCTTGCTCCGATCGGCCCCCATTGCCTGTATAGCGTTAGTATATATATCACTATCGTTGATTCAGACTAACCTTCGGAGGACCTTCCTCATACCTGGGAGGAGGATCCGGCGATTTAGCTCCTGTTCCAATGGGTGCAAGTGGACCTATCGACGCAGTCGCCTTGAGGGTTTGAATCTCCTCTTTCAGAGCCTTCAGTGTCCTCTCCAAAGTCTCGATTTCATTGTCCTTGTCTTTAGCTTGGCTTCTTTCATTCTCTGATTCAGTGGCGCTTGCAGGTTGCTTGATCACCTCTTGAAGCTGCTCAATGACCGTATCCTTCTGCCTCAGTGCGTGATAAACGTCCGAGAGACGTTGGACGGTTGCATCGCGTGCGTTCATAGCTTCTACGACGCGCATACGCTCAACTTGCAATTCGAGAGCCATCTCGACGACGCGGAATGGGTCCTAATAAGGCCAGTAAGTTATAAATTCTAAAACATTCTCTATTGAACAGTGAGGTGCACAACGCGGTCTCTTGTGGGTATATGCATGGTGATGTGGCTGGCACTCAACTTGGAGAAAGCCGCCCAGGCTGTACGGACGCATATACACTATGGCTGACAGAAAGCATGAGACCTGAGCATGAGAATAGAAGCTTACCGAGTTCTTCAGCATCTCGATTTCCTGGCGAGCTTGGGCGAGCTCTTCCGCTTGAGATATGTGTGTGCCGATGATAGACGAGGACGCGTAATCCTGCGCCATGCCTTGGCTGGACATAGCGGCCATTTTGGCGGGCTGCGCTGAACCAAGAGGTGTCGTGAAAGTGCCTCAGAATGAGTCGTGGTTTGAGTAGCAGAAGTGGGAGAGCGCGTTCAGTGCACCTTGGCTTTATGACGCATTTGGCAAATACGAACAAATACGCTCGGAGTACCGCGCCGGACGTCGCGCTCCTTCCACTGTTGGCGACCACCGACCGATACGACTCGAATCAGGCAATACTGCGTTCCGCGAGATCGAAGCGGGTACGAATTACAATATATACAAAATTGCGAACAGCTGCCCAGCGCTAGCAGTACGAGACGTCGAGGTACATGCGAAGCAAAGTATTCCAACGATTACTTGTTGCCATGGCCAAAGCTTGGGAACCCCTTTCCAGTGACTTTTTGGAAGTTATCACGAATAGTATCCGCGATAACCTTATCCTTGGCTTGCTCCATAGCCGACTCATTGTTTTGTGCTCCATTCTTGAGGACGTGCTCTTGGACGAAATCGATCGCTGATTGTGTGATTAGACGTGCGTGATGACTAGTTATACGATACCAGCAACATGTGATCATTGTGACTAACCTTTATCCAAACCATCTAATGGGGAGATAGACCAAATGGTAAGCATGCGTCGTCCTCCATAATCCAGCGATCCGATATCCGTACTCACCCTCTTTCTTTTCGCCTGAAGTACCACCTCCAAAGACATTGTTGATCTTATCCCCAAACGTTTGAGGCTTGGGTGGCTCCTGGTGATGTCCTCCCAACATTCCGCCGAGACTGCCCATAAGACCACCAGCGCCAAGGCCACTTCCTTGAGATGGATTGGAGGAGTGTGATGGTTGATCCTGAGAGCTGGAGTGATGACCACCACCTAGAGCACCAGCGATTTGACCGAAAAGCTGATCTCCAGTGGAGGAAGGCTTGTGTTGTTGTTGTGAACCCGAGCTGGGATGAGATCCAGATCCAGAGTGACTTTGGAGAGCAGTCTTGATGAAATCCATGAATACGATCTGACTGGTGGGTGGTGGGTGTTGGTGGAAGTGCGATGGAGGGATTGAATTGCAAAAGACTCCTTTTATACTAAATCTCGGCTGCGTGTTTGCAGCATGCCGTCTATCACCCAGTTAAGGACAATCGATATGGGATTGATGGGATGGTTGACAGGGAAATCAGCATAGCCATGCTGGGATTTGAGTACCGGAAACAAGTCACGTTGGAGTGGTTATCCCCACAATCAGCGGAAAGGTCATTCGGCCCAGACTTATTTGCATGCTGCAAGGCACATGTTACGGCCTCACTCGAACCACAATTCGCCACCATCGCCGAACTCGATTGGAAGGGCAACGCTCAGATACTTCGATTTCGTCTGGGAGAGCACCAGTTCACCATTGCCAATAACAATATTCATGTTGGCGGACTCCGAGTCCATTATTATCAGTCCTCCTAATGGAGAAATCATGTGTCCCTGACTGTTGACCTGGATACACAAGAATAGTCACATTGTTGTTCGCTTAATGGATGCTTCCTCAACGCCCAACATAACCACCACCACCGTCTCTCAGAGCTATGACGGAGACTACTGCTGCCCCTGACCGCCGAACCCCTAATGACGATGTGCGCATACGCATATTCCACCCGAATGACGCAGATCAGGTTCGCAGCCTGTTCCTGACAGCTATGAGCACCACATGTACGTAGCCACTAGCACTTACCCCGAGCCATAGCGAACAACCGTTGACATACATTTACCCTTCTACCAGCCGACGCACCTATGAAAAATGCCAGATGGTCGTACTTCACCTCACCCCAATCACTCGCATGCTACTTACTCATCCTCACGATGGCCACCATTTCAATATCCATCCCTGGGAATTTCCTCGCTTTTATCTTCCTCACCGTTTTCGAGGGGATAAGATTCGACTACAAGAGAAGGATGTTGGAAACATCCCTTGAAAATTGGCTTAACGAAAGCTTGGACGACGATTTGTCAGATATCGTCGTGTATTACAACCTCTGGCCGATTGATCAATGGGAGCGGGAATATGCCCCGATAGATGGCAGGTGTTTTTGGGTGGCCGAGATGACTAATCAGGAAGAAAAGAATGAGATTGTTGGTTGTGTAGGTCTAGGTGAGTCTGCTATACATGAGTCCTCCCTTTCCATTCCTTGAGTTTGGGAACCAGATGTACACTATAATCGGGAGGGTGAATACTACGGAGAGCTGAAGCGCCTCACTGTATCCCCAAACTACAGAAGACGAGGTATTGCCAAGAAGTTGATGGATGAGTTAATTGATCACGCACGGCTGTCCAAGTACCCTTTCCTGCAGTTAGTGGTATCAGATTGGCAACAGCCTGCAGTTGCAACAGTTGAGAAACATGGTTGGGTTTGCGAAGGACTGCTACATACATATGATGGCTACACGGCGTTATCATGGAATAAATATTTCTTTGATCTTGCACCGACAGCGTAAATAGCGGTAGGTTTGCCAGTGGAAGGGTTTGTTACCTAGTGTTCTACTAATGCAGGAGAGCGTAATTGGGCCAGTGTGAAATATTTTTGTAATACTGTACCTTCCCGCTCGCTTTAATAGGTATCAGTTTGTTTAGTAAAGCTGATGAAAACCACCAGCGCCTACACATAATTGATTTACCCGGAATTACGAACAGGCTTCACAACGCTAGGCTAAAACACAGCACGATCGAGTGCCCTACACACTTTACAACACTAATGACTCTACAGAAAAAGATTACAATTCAAAGTCCATTCAAATTAAGACCTTGGACGGCCGACGTTCTGCCTAGATGACCAAATATTACCGTCAATTTCACTTCATCAGTAAGAAAGAAAGAGTGACGAACTCGAATTGGCCAGCGTAATTTCCCGGAGGAGAATAGCGGCAAACGATATATTTAGAGGGTTGTTGGAAGATGGTCCCTCCTTTGCAGTTAGCAATTGCACAGGCGACTTGTTTGCTACTCTTCCAAACGACCTATGCAATTGGGTCAACATCATCTCTTGGGATAAAAACGGAAGAAATCACCTGAGTGAAGTGACCAGTTGCCGAACTGAAACCGGGTTTATTATCTGTTGACACACGTCCCACTGAGTTGGCTATTCCAGTACCGGGCGTTTGTACTACTTACAGTTGTATTTAGCTGCTCATATCGTCAGTCAGGAAACGTTCAAGAAGGGTATAAGACTTACAGGCTTCATCCATCCAACTCGTCATCGCGCTTGTGAACCCGTAGGCGTTCCCGGTCCCGGCAGCCTACACCAACTTAAGGCCATCCTCGAATAGTGCACTACGCGACCCACCAGATTCTCTCCATATTTGCCATTTCCATTGCTAAGCGACGTTATCGTCAGCAGAGTCTACAAAATGCATGAAGAATAGTGTCACGTACCTATGTTGGAACTTGCATTGGTTCGCATAGGACTAGGTAGCAGGGTACAATGCGCCGCTCCATGTCACTGGCGGAGCACCATAATGAGTCCTATGCTTGTTATGTTCCTGAACGACTTCGGTCTTCCAGTCTGCGAAGTGAGCATCCTCCCCTTCTTCGAGGTTTAATACTTTGATTCCATCTTCCTCAAAGTGGGTGGCAGGCAACAGGAGTTCATCCGACTCTGGAACGGCTGAGAAGTCGTCAACAACGACGACTTCGTTGGACTCGAAGAATTCCTGAGTTGGCAAGGAAAATACAGAGAGGGCGATTGAGAGAAGGGCAGTGAGTTGAAGCTTCATTGTGATTGGACTGGGCGTGTTTCGCTGCTGGGTGGCGATGTTCAACTAGCTCCTCTCTGGTATTTAACCCCACAATCCAAGCACAGGACCGAGTGATTCTAGCACGACCATTCGAACATTCCGGAGGACTCACCGTGCTACCCGGATTGGCGCGGAACGGGGTATGGAGATGGAAAGATTGCAGGGATCCACAGAGGGAGTCCGATATGATGGGCGCGCCCATAAGTTCCGATTCTGGATCCTGACATAAGTGATTGTATCCCAAATAAGAAAACTCATACAATATTTGAGTTGATGACCATCAAGGCTCGACGAGTGGCGGCGGACGCTTAATGTTCTTATACTCAAAAAGGGTCGCCAGCGGATTCAACATCTCAGACAGCAAAGATAGAAGAGCGCGGGAGGGTCTAGTGCGACATAAGTACAACAGGGTGGCATCATTTTGATGGTGCTCGACTGTCAAAGAATCACGCCCAGAACATTCTATGTGAAAGGTGTATGCATTCGGGCAGGATGGTGATAGCAAGACAAGATGGCACCAATGAAGATGTTTGTTCCTTCTCAGCACGTTGTCTGTCAATTACCATCACGCCCAAAGGAGATCCAGGCCAGACGGCAATAAACAAACACGCCCACTGGGCGCATAAACACACCCTGCGTGCTTTTGATTCAACCCGACCATACCGCCGGCGTACCGATTTGCCAAACGCATTGTAGCCAACAGCAGTCAGTCTAAGCAAGATTGATCCTCAATGAGCGGGGATGACGATGACTATCAATGGAATCAAGTCTTACTCCTGCCCGAGATGACCCCACGGAACATAGTTAAGCTTTAAATGACGCTAGCGTTACGAAATAAAATGTCGAAGTCCACTCGGGCCCTACAGAGCGGTTATGATGATTTTTAGATTTCCTTCGTAGCGCGCACGACAGAAAATGGGACACCTTGACGAAACTTTTGGTGCGTGTAATGGCACAATGCCACGGTTTTCAGTGGAAGAGCTTGCTTGGAATGCAAGAGTCCGGCACCTGGAGGAGAAGTCGGAGCAGTGGTAAGCATGACAGAAGGACATATGATGCAAGGGAAGTGTGAAGGAGAAACACAACAAAATACGGCACGCTCTATAGAAATTCATCCCGCAGGGTATATGCGCAAACGCATCTTTAACCCATCGAGTACCATCCACGGTGAGCACATAGTCGACATGGCTTGATTGGGCCGTGATACGCCGGCGTTGAAGTACGGTGTGATTATGGATTGAGCATCGATGCATGATTCAGGCGCACAGGATAACGGAATGTTTGATGGGCCTGTGTCGTTGACGGTGAAAAAAGACGCCTTGACGGAAAATTGGTGGTGGTGTGCTTCGGACTTGGGCAGATACTTCGGATGGGCGTATCGAAGCATTCTGAGAGGGCATCAGATGAAAGCCGGATAAACTGAGGTCGATGAAATGGAGAAGAGTGCATTGCTCTGTTGATCCACCATTCCGTGCCCGGACACACATATGCCAGCGCTCATCTACGCGGGTCATAAAAGAGTAGAAAGGTATCTCACTGACGCCACAACCCCTCACCTGTGTGCGCGAAGAGGTTGATGAACATTTGTGATGACAGGGGATGAAGGGAGTGTGCTGTATCAGAACCCATCTGAGCGCCAAAACGTCGAGAAGCTTCCTGATCAAGGTCTGAAGGGAAGATTCCAGATGCAGCGAGTGGAGGCAGGGGCTTCAATGACCTGCACTGAGAACCAAGGCGGCCTTTTATACGTCGACCTTCCGAGTTAGCCACATCTCACTTCCTCCGTGGTCAGCCTCCTAGTTCCAGTTAACAGAAAGTCATCCTCATAGTGAGTCATCGATCGATGTCCAGCGAACGCAATGAGTTCCATTGCAGAAAAAAAAGGGGTAAAATACATCGGAGGAGTGGTGTGAATTTGTGTACGAACTCCCGGCTCTGTTCCTCCTGGGTAACCAGGACAAACGGTGACTAGCGTCGAGCACTTAGACATCCAAGTTCGTCTCCGCCCTGCTTTGGCACAGACAACCTGGAAGACTGGTGGCCTGCAATTTGACTTGAGTGCGTTGAGAAAAAAGTGCACGCGGTTGTTGTGTATATATTTGCCACATCACGTGATTACGTAGCTTAGTCAGCAGCACGTACGAGGAGCACGACTTGAGCGACATCCTCGTGTAACGATTCTGCCTGTGCTTCCGTTTTCGCCCGCTCTCCCTTCAAGGTATGCAGACTAAAGCCACCTCTTGTTTTCTGCTGCTCACATACCTCAGTTCAACTTACCGTCAGTGCCATTGTTGGACATCACGAAAACAAGCGAAGTATGAGCTCTCAAGACCCTCTACTTGTGTTGCGGCATGCCATCAAATCAAGAGGGAATATATCTTATGAAAATGCTACCGGTTCATGCTCTGAGATTGCATCCGCCACCCACCTCGTGATACCTCCGACAACGAAGCTAGCAAAGTCGGAACCAACACGACTCCGAAAACCTGGGATTTCGGCGCCCTCTGGTCCCCAGGACTTTTTCTCTGTAGAAGCAGTTTTCCTGGCTTGGCTACATCGTGATGCTCCTGGAGCTGAATACGTGAAGCATGCACGAGAGAGTGGGCTGACGGTCGGTTTCGTGAGTGTGACGGAGAGAAAAGGTGTTGTTGACTGGCTAGAGGGTCGGGTATCAGGGCATGAGAGAATCCTTCCTCTTGTTGGTACGTTTAGCTGGGTTAAAGCGTAGTTATATGCAGGCTGACTGCAAGTACAAGCCGAATCTACAACCCCCCCTGGTTCACCACCACGGTCTGCCCATGCTGCATTACCAACTCCTTCAAAACCATCCGCCGATTCAACTACTTCGCCGTCTAAGCGACGTTATGTGGTTGATCAAGCTGATGCTGAAATGGTGAAGAAGATCAAATTGGCCGAAATTGAGCTCAGAGACCGCAATACCGTGTTGCGTGGAAGCAAGATAAATGTGAGTCTTGCATGCACTGGCAATTCTCACCTATATTCATCCCCTTTTAGAACTTTACTTCCATACGGCAAACTTATGCGGATAAGCTGAAGAAGTTGAAGGATGCCAGTCGGTCTGGTGCACAGCCAGTCCCTGCTGCTCCAACACCAGGTTCTGGAATCAATTTGTTTCTGAGTATCGATATTCTAACCCTAATCTATAGATGCCAAGATGTTGGCCCGTAAAGCCAGTGAGCATTAAGTGCCTCATCTATTTTGACCTCCACTCACGCACCAGCAGAGAATAACTTCCCAATAATCATGATTTCGTCATCCCCCACTTCACTAGTAACCATGCATAACGTTCGCCGATTCCTTCAAGAATCAACGTGAGTCTCGATCTCCCTCTGATTTTGTTCTCTATTTACCATGAATAGGTTCGAAACTTCGCAAGACGCTCGTGCCCGTGCGACCGCGGAAGGTAACACGAAGCCAGAGGACGTAATTCCCATCTACCGGAAACGGACGTCGATTGATTCAAGTGGAAAGGAGATTGAGACACAAGCAAAGTACTTCATTGTGGACAGTACAGAAGCTCTAGGGAAGTTTGGCTCAGATGCTTGGGAGCGTGTCGTTTGCGTCATGACTACAGGTCAAGCTTGGCAATTCCGCCCGTATAAGTGGAATGAGCCCCGACAATTATTCCATCATGGTATGGTAACTAATCTTCTTCACGCAAGTGATGCTCATAATTTCTCCTAGTCAAAGGCGTTTACGTGACATGGTCGAATGAGCCGCCAAACGCCAAAATCAAAGATTGGAACGTCACTGAGCTGAAGGTACGTTAACCATCTCATCACGGCAGTCATTCCTTACGCCATGTCCCAGATTGATCCACATCGCCGGCATGTAGATAAATCAACAGTCGCACATTTTTGGAAAGTGCTTGACACATGGATGCTGGCAAATAAGCCATGGCTGTTGAAGGCATGAAATCTAAATCCTTCACCTTGGTTTTATCTGTTATACGTAGCACTTCACACCAACCTGTACCCCAACCTTTATATGCAATACTAGCCGCTTCCTTGACCCTCGCCACTGTCACTGGGAGCTTGTGCCTCTGGATCAGAGAACTCATCTTTGCATTGTAGATTATCGTCTATTTATAGCCATCTCAGGATCTCAAGTATAACGTTCAAGAATTGCTGAATGCCCCCGGTATATTGCCGAAGCAAGAGTAGCAGAATCCGTCGAGAATTGAGTACAAAACCAAGAGTGGGCTAAGCACGAAATTGTCGCAATTGCTGTGGCTCTTCACGTCGAGATGGCTTTTCTTCAAGTTCTTACATAAGTGGAGGGTGCGTGAACAAAAGCTTATCGAGGCTCCACGACCTCGAGGGGCTTTGATTCCGCTCTCTATGCCTTGATGCCAACCCATGTTGAGCGACAGTTTAAATTTAGCTCTTGATAACCGGCAACCATAATCTTGCTGCGTAATCACACTTACCGATGCTACCATTCCGTACGAATTCCACCGCAACCGGAGTACGACGGAGAAGGAGGGCACACGATGGAAATCGGACTCCGAGCCCTGCATATGTGCTTATCTTTTGGTTGGACGAGTCACTCCTGCGTTGGTAACCCCATCTAAGCTCCTCTATTCCCAAAATACTTGGGCAATGGGCCAACTCCACAACTCGTTGCCCGCAAATCAACTAAAAGTCCATCTACGTTGCGTCAGACCGTCCGATAACCAGGCAGTGCAGCGTCTATACTCTGATGGGGTTCTCATTGGGCGTGAGTTCGTCGGTTGTCGTTGTTCATGTGTATAACAGTATGTCTTCCACCCAGCGTGGTCGCCTAACCAAGTCGCGCTGCGTGAACAGCTTTTTGAGCACAAGTCGTACCTAGCGTACACTGTCATTGGAGTAGGCACCCTCCTGGCCGCATTCGCTCCTTCCGGACCACACCACGCTTGGTACAGGATTGGGGGCATCTTAACTGCTCTGGCCGCAATCGGACTTATCCTGTTTTACCGGCGTAAAATAACGGAGGGGTACAAATTCTTCGTTGATAACAGCGTACTGGATGACCTTGGTGACGTTGTGAAGCATTATAGAATCAAGGAGGTCATAGATGCCAAGGGGGAACAACACTGGTCTTTTGGCGGAGCATCTGCATTTTGGGTGGTGGAAACGGCTGACGAGTGGGACGAGGCTTCTGATTTGGAAAGCTCGAAACGGGTCGTAGGACGAGACTCAGAGTTGGGCCAGAAGAAAGGTGCGAGAGCGCCCAAGGTCGTTGCTTGCGTTGGCTTAGGTACGCGCACATCACATCGGTGCTTTCGTATCTTTTTCACTCAGGTATTGCCACAGATGTGGCCGAGGGGGAAAAAGTAGGCGCTGTACGCCGTATGATCGTTTCACCTTCTTTTCAAGGACGCGGGATTGGTAAAATGCTGCTCAAAGCTACCTTCAGCCATGCACACGCTCATGGACTCAAGGCACTCAAGCTGTCATCTACACTACACCAACCGCCTGCAATTCATCTGTACGAGAAGGCTGGATGGTACGTGGTGGGCAAGACATCAGTGGGAGGTTGGTGGTTCAAGGTCAAGCTTCTACACTTCAACAATGAGTTGAGCGATAGTAAGGAAGCTGACGCACGAGAGAATCCAAAGGAACGATAATAGCGTTGATGGTTACTGAACTTAGATGTACTGTATAGAAATCTTTATTCCATTCAGTCGCCCCTGGTGCTAGTGCTCTGAAATGCATGCCCTTGGATGTAATACAATTTAGCATTTTTTCCGCCATTGGCGATCAATTCCTTCACGACCAGCCTGTAGACAGCTAATTTGCCTACCGTCCCTGGAGCAATGCTATCCAATCCCATTTAGCCGAAAAGACCATGGAAGAAGGAAATAACACGATGAACAAGCCATTAGTGTTTACGAAGTGCAATTGCAATGGCCTTCACAAAGCTTGTGATGATCGATGATTCCTGATGCCAAAGCTGCTGTGTTGTCCAATGTGTGATATCCGGGTATTCACACTTGTAGGGAGATACCCTGGAAAAACATTTTCTATCACTTGCCAATAAGTTGAATGTTGATCGTCCCAAACACCTCTGACACAATCGTCGAGAAGCTCAACCATAGACCTCACGACAAGTTAACGGGACCACGTGAATTCATGCAGTCAGAAGCTGGCATGGGCAATAAGCCACTTCGAGACCAAGATAGGAAACATCTGTGGTAGCAAGAAATGTAATTCATATGCTAATATTAAGACCAACTTGAATAACTGCATCACGTACTGTACAACACGAATACAATACACAGTATCTATCGACCCATAACCTCAATAATTGCATTCGTTCTAAAACCGTCCAAAATACCTCTGACGGTCTTCAAGAAGCAGCGCAGAACACTCTAACGTGCACTAGCTCCTAAACTGCCGTGTCTATCACGAATCCGCCGGCATTGGCCTGCCATCGTCAGGAATCGAGGTTCCCACTTTCCGGCCTGTCTATCATGTCATATTGTCCGTACTGCCTACAGGTATGTGAGTCTTGTTCTGCTATCTAATCATTAGAGGACCCACAGTCGTAGCGATTCCATGAATTCAGCAACAGTTATTGTGTGCTTTTGCTCAACATTTGAAATTTCCTGGTGCGGATTGTCGATGAGGGACTAGGAGATTGAGTTACGAGGGCGAAGATTAGGAGGAATAACTCACAGTGGATTTTTGTTGTTTTACTGCGGTCTGTTGATGGTGAGGTTTGGCTACAACGACCTCCACGGGAGTTACAATAATAGGCGTAGTCGTCACGGTTGAGACTAGTTGTGGTGGCGCACTTGTACCCTCCGCATTTATTGGTCGCTCAGCTCCCTTCAACCGGTCAGGGGTATCATCAACCTGCATGTCACTTGGATTCGACTGGCCTTCTGTTGACGTATTTTGCCGGCCAACAGGGTCTGTACCAGGCTGTTCAACGGCCTTTTCCTTCTCTTCCATATCAACGTCATCATTCTTCTCTTTCTCCTTTCCCTTCGTCTCTGCACTCGCATCGGGCTTCTCCTTCTCCTTCTCATCTTGCTTCGGTCGTGCTCTACCACTGCGTTGTCTCTTCCTCCCCCTCGCACCACCTCTTCTCCCAGTTGGCGTACTATCATCATCACCAGCATCATCATCCTGATCACCATCCTGGTCAGTGTTCATAGTCACAGAACGCATTCTGACACGTCTCCCAGCAGCAGCCGTAGTCCTCCTCCTGCTCCTCTTCGTCGCACCAGCCGCCGTCAAACCACCGACTCCATTCCCATCTTCCTGATCCACATCATTATCTCCATCAAAATATTCATTCCTCGCCATATGTCTATCACTCCTTTCTTCCCCAGGAACCATGCCTGTCCCAGCGAGCTCCTCCTCCTCTCTCTCTTCCAAAGTCCTTTCTTCTTCCACCAACAATCCTTGCAAATCTGGCGGAATCTCTTGCATAGCCACACTCGGCGCTCCCTGCAAATATCTCAACTTATTTCTCACGCTCATTGTAATCCTCTGCAACGAGGCCGCCGAATTCTGATTGTCCACCTTGCCCGTCAACGGGGGGTGCAGCTTCCACTGCGAATCCTCAAAAAACGAGTCATATACTGTGCTCGGCAACTCATCAGGTATAGATGCCCCGACGAGGACGGCGGTCTCGTATGTCCAGCATCGGCTGACGTTTTTGATGGTGTACCCTCCTCCACCAACGACTAACAATGGCACATTGAATTTCCGAACAAAGTTGACGCATTCGCCGTGAGCGGCTATTGAGAGATTGAACGCCCCCAGCCGATCACAGCCCAATGAATCTGCACCACATTGGAGGACAATAGCGGTGGGGCGGAATGCGGTGACGGTGTCCTCGATGACAGTTTTGAAGATGGTGAGGTACATGTCGTCGTCGATGCCGTCTAGTAGGGGGACGTTAATGCAGAAGTGTTTTCCGGCACCTGAGCCGTTGTCGTCGAGTTTCCCGGTGCCGGGGAAGAAGTCGCCGGTGTATTTGTGGAAAGAGACTGTCATGACACGGTTGGAATTGTAGAAGGCTAACTCGACGCCGTCTCCGTGGTGTATATCGATATCAATATAGAGAACGCGGGGGTGATATCTAGCAAGCAAGGAAGTTATGATCGTGGACTAATGGACGCTGTGGACAATACGCACCTGAGTAACTCGAGGATAGCGAGAACAATGTCATTGATATAGCAAAACCCGCTGGCTTCGCCTCTTTTCGCGTGATGAAGCCCTCCAGACCAATTAATAGCAATATCCGTCGTCCCAGCACACAACTTCCGCGCTCCAGCCAAGGACCCTCCCGTGTACATCTTGCAAAAGTCAAACATGTCTGCAAAGATTGGACAATCTTCCACACAGTTGAATGTATCAATCATTTGCTTCATTTCATTTTGATTTTGTGGTGTCACTCTGAAATGAGAGAGAGAGCAAGAGGTTGGGAGGTGAGGTGGTTCAGCGAACGGCAATGGGCAGAACGTACCTGGATAGAAAGTCGATATAATCATGATCATGGTACATTTCTAGTTCTTCTCGTGTTGCTGGTCGTGGGTCGTATATATGATGTATTTGCTTGTCCAAACCGTACCCCATCACGAGCGCATTTGTCAACGTGAGTCGGTAAGGTTTCATTGGATGTCGTTCCTAACATTTCAACCACGTCACACCAGGGCCACAGCAAACAAGCAGAAGCGTACCCCATAATGATGACCACCAACTCCTTTCGGGAAATAATACGAAACAATGGGTCTTGAATGAGGCTACTCATGTCAGTGACATCAGGTCGCGTGCAAAAGAACGAACACGAACATTTATATGTTCCGTTATGGGCTGTGCTGTTCCATGCGTACCACGGTCATGGAAATATGGAGTCGAAGAGAAGGTGGTGAATTGGGAGAAACGACCCATGTGCTGGGTGCAAGTGGACAAATGCGGTCAGCATAGGTGTGTGTGCGTTTGTTTATCAAGACCTTCCACGTCCCGGCGTACTATGGACGAGGCGACTTGAAGTTGGCCACAGATGCTATAAAATCAAAGTCGCATCCAACTTAACGACATGGTAGCGTGGAGCATGGCGGTACTCTTACATAGGATGCTTGTAGAGCCAAATTCAAGCAGAGAGGACGCAAAACTCGGCTGAACAAAGCCAGAAAGCACGCACTGGCGAAACGCAAAGATCCAAACGGTACACAGGGTGGACCAAAGGTGGGATTTTTTGAGTGACCAGAGTTGAGAGCTTATCGATAAAATTGAACTTAGTCATTGTCCTTGACATGTGAACTACGACAAAATTGGTACTTTACACTGAGACTGAGTTGGCCGTCATGCTCCGAAACGCTCGGCACTCGCTTGGGAAAGGAGTAAGTATCGCCGTTTCCCTGCAGTACTTTATTCTACCTCTTATGAATCCAGTTCAATAATCAGAACTTTTCACTGATAGCGCGGATGAAGCCTTTCAAATGACTTTTATTTAGTCCGGCTCTCTCCCAAACGCCTTGCTTATACGTGTGCTTCCAGTTCCAAGTCCCCTCCCAAACTCACTGCTCAGGTTCATGGAGCGCGGCTTTTAACCTGTCTTCGATAACGACTGGTTGTGCCGGTTGCCAAGCGAAGAAAGTGTCTCCTTCATTCCACAAGTACCAAGCGATAACCTCCCTCCGTACTCCCCTCTTGACCATGCTCCCGATTTATCCCTGACAATGTTCCCCCATCGCTAACCACTATTTCGGCCCCATCTACTGGCAGCAGTAGCGTCGAACCCGGAATAACAAGTCAGAGAACACAGTCATCTGAAATAGATCTAGATCCACTCCATTTGCAGCCAAACCTCAATCCGAATTCAAAGGAAGTGCGCAAACATCTGGGCCTGTTCCCGGAACCCTTTTCATTCTCCACTCCCGCCTGCGATTGGTTCACGACCACTTGCCAACAAACTTCCGAGTCGGAGACTCGTATAGATAAGAGAAAGAAGAAGGAACTTGCAGCCTTCGATGATGATGGCAGTGCCACTCCTTTACGCAGACGACCCTTTCCTTACTTTTACTAGACCTATCTGAATACGATGCTTCCTCGTCGACCCCAGCACGAGCTTTACCAACAAATGATTCCTTTTAGACCTTAACCCCTCAAATTCTCCAACTAAAGCCGCGACGCACGTATTACAGCTCAAGGATTTCAAGGGCGTGCCTTGGATAAAGTTCACCCTGGAGAGCAGGGCTCGTACCCCACAGAGAATGGGACATGTCTATTTGACTGCCTTTTCAGCCAATACCCAAGCTGTAACCCTGACATATGTCCGTCTTAAATGAAATCCGACCTTGTGGAATGCCAGATTAAGGGTCAATTAGTCACCAGCGCTTACGAAGACGGCATATACAAGGAAGTCGGTGTCAGGCGGACACTGTTGGTCGATATACCTCCCATACTTAAATACGTCGCTTTACACCGAAGGAAAAAATCTACCCGCGCAAGTTGTAAATGCGCCGCGATCCTTTCTCGAGAAGGCAGACGGCCCAAGTATAAGGTACGATCTAGATCAGGTTCAAAGTAAGTGTCAAGCATCAATACCGTTGATGTAATTTCCAAATGCATGCCATGGCGCCCGTTCAATCTTAAGACTGCATGCGATGATCCACTACGTTCCAACGCTCAGATCAACTCTCTATCACCCTTGATGCAATTAGTATATGCCCAGAATACACCGCTAGCAGGACCCAGGGTTGATTTGATAGGATGGTTTATACTCAAACCCGGCATTACCTTAGCGACCATTTGTGCTGATTGACCGACAAGTACATTCAGCCCTATCTGTGTCCTGAACGCCTTGTACACTGCCAAAAAAAAAGGCCTGCTTTTAGGACCGCAGCCGAAAGCTGTCAAGCAACACTAAATAGACCAACCAATGGTCGGAAAGAGTCAGGGTGGGTCTGAGAACTCTGAGGCTTGCTATTGGCCGGTGCGAGTACGTCTCGAGGACGTCTCGCGAGGTGATCTAGCCAAATTAGGATCGATCGTGCCTTGCCCCAAAGACGCCGAAAAGATTTCTTCAAGTCCCCACTTAGCACTTGCACCTCTGTTGGAGTACTGATGATACTTCATTCCAATTCATGAGGGCTTCAAATCCTGGACATTTTGTGGGCTTTGCGTCTGCCTATCCCACCCCAGCTTATTTTGGTACCGGTACCATTCCCAGTTTGGTTAGGCCACCTCGCCCAGCTGACTGAGGTAGCTGTGTATGTGTGAAACAGGCTCTCATCTCTGCTTACCGCATTAGCCGTGGTCGGAGGTTAACCTTTTCACCCACCATCACCAAAACGAAGGACACACGGACTATAGATACATTTGGACTACTCTTACACGCAACATGCATCGATGCACTATTATTAAATACCTTTCACGACATGCTACAGAGCCTTGATCGAAGGTGGCGCTGTTTCCACTCCACGTGTTACCCATCATCGATGCATCATCACCCGATCGTTGACTCAACCACGCTATCGCGAACGGCAAAACATTGGGACTACCATGACTACATCCCCTAGCGAATTTGAAGACCACCTTGCAGGTCTTTTTCCAAGGGCTTATATATCTTTTGCATCTTGACGAGGGAATTATATTTGGGAACCTGGTCTGACGATTACAAGACGAACAAGGACAGATATAGAAGGTGCCAACCCAATGATTCAAAACGGTGCACAGGGTGGACCCCAGATGGGATTTTTCCCGGAGAACAGTGGTGAGAGCTCAAGCGTTCAATCACTCCTATCAAGAATATCAAACTTGTACATATTTACTCAAGACCATCCTGAACGTGGTGTCATGGTGAGGTTGATCGAACCGACGATTTCGGCGCTCGCTCAGAGATAGGTTGAGCCGACAAGTACAAGTGTCACCGCTTCCTTGCAGTAGTTTAAATTCCTCTTGGGTGCCCTGCCAATCCGTGTTCCAACTCCCATCCAAAGTCACTGCTTCAAGCTCATGGAGTACGACAGCTATCTACATGGAATTCATCGCGCCTGGTTGCGTGCATTGCCAAGCGAAGATAATGTCTCCTTCATTTCACAAGTACCGAGCGAAAACCTCCCTCAATACACCCCTATTAACCAACTGCCTGACTCATCCTTACTGATGGTCCCGCCTCTTTATACCCTGCATCATGACACTCCAGCCATCGACGCTCCACCAGCCGATGTTCCCACCGTTTCGGCCGTATCCAACAATGGCGTCGAACCCAGAACGACGAGTCAGAGCACACACGTACAATCATCTGAAATCGAGCCATATCCACTCGATTTGCAACCGACCTTGGATCCAAATTCAAAGGAAGTTCGCGAGCATGTGGACTTGTTCCCGGAACCCTTTTTGTTCTCCTCCCCCACCCGTCCAGCAATTGGTTCACGAGTGCAAGACAAAAAATCCTCCGAGTCGGCGATCCGTATTGACAAGGGAAAGAAGAAGGAGAATCCAGGCTTCGACGATGATGGCAGTGCCACCCCTTTACGCAGACGACCGCTTTCTCTAGACTTATCCCAAGATGATGCTTCTTCCTCTTCAACTCCAACCCCAGCTTCACCCATATCTGGTTCTTCCCATACTGATAACACCTCAAATTTTCCAACAAAGGTCGTGACGCACGTATTCCAATTGAATGATTCCAAGGACGCGCCTTGGACAACGTTCACCCTCGAGAGCAGAGCTCTTACACCTCAGAGTACACCAGTTTTTCATGGAGATGATATCATCAAGGGACACGTCTATTTGACTGCCGATTCAGGTAATATCCAAGCGGTAACCCTGACGGTACGTCTGCCGGCGTCTTTTTGTATCTCGATTTAAATCCAACATTGTGGCATGCCAGATTACGGGTCAATTGATTACCAGAGCTTACGGAGATGGCGAATACACTTTCCTAGATAACACGGCGACTATTTGGTCAAAGTCGTCCAGCTCGAGAAAGTCAGTGTCAGGCGGACACTCTTGGCCCATACACATCCCATTCCCAGACACGTTCGCACTACACCGAAGGAAAAACCTACCCGCACAGGTTGTAAACGCGCCGCCATCATTTCTCGAGAAGGAAGTAGGTGCAGATATCAGGTATCAACTTGTGTTGAGGGTATGTCGAGGAAGATTTAAATCGGATTCCAAGTAAGCGTACTAGTACCCTTATTTTGGCCTGCGAAAAGCACTGAGATCATGGCACCCATGTATCACAAGATTAGAAACGATGATCCGCTACGTTCCGACCCTCAGACCTGGCACACTATCACCCCTCATGCAGTTAGCGTATGCCCAAAATGCACCCCTGCCAGGCCCAAAGGTTGATCTGATAGGATGGTTTACACTGAAACCCATCACGGTTCGAGGAAAGTTTGGAAACCGGCAGGGTGCAGTTGAATACACGGTTCGTATTTATCGAATTGGAAACTATATCAGTAGAGTATTGACTCCTTATCAGCTGTCGCTGGCGAATCCGGTAAGATGGACCACTCCTGCAAGCAGGAAAACGACTCACCACGGCATTAGCTGTGTTACACCCGAGGTAGCGTTATTCCGTTCAGCCTCATGGTCAAGTCACAAGATTTTCAAGTTCTCGATACGTTGGCTTCACCGAACGTGATCTCGGTCGTCCTTAAACAACGCATTCAATACTATGAGGATGCTTCAACTTACTATCATTATCATGACCCTCCACCAGAGAAAGGGCATGCACTGGCTCGGGAGATATCAACTGCGAAATGGTGGATACCTTCAAAAGATGGTTTGCACGCCACAACGGAAAGACGATTGGAAGGTGAGCTTCACCTAGACGACGCTCTACAACCTTCCTGCGAGTTCCCTCTATTTACGGTCGAGGTCGGTCAATTTCCTCTTATCCTTCTCGAGAGTCTAACATACCAATATTCATATCTAGTACCTCGTCACGTTCTACTCACCAGAATGCGCCCTATTCCAACCTGCTTCAACCAAATCCCTCATATCGCAGCGCGTCAGAATTGGCACAGCGTATCCAGTCGGATGCCCTCTTCCGAGATCATTCACAACTTCCAAGTCCCTGCCCCACTCATCTTACGACGAATCAGAAGAATATCTTTGGCAATCCCAGAGCGAGACAGATATCCGAATGTTGTAACATGGGCGCACAAATCGTTATCTTTCTTTCGTGTTGGCTCTTTGGGCTGTATTAGTTAGTCTGCCAGTCGAGCCAGAGAATACTGAAGAGTGATGAGGTGCGCGGCGGAAGAACCGTCTGGCCCTCTCGTCATGTTCCTCGTCATCGTTCTCAATATACTCCGCTGCACCTGACATATGTGCGACGCGGCATGCAACCGCATGCACATTGAGATAACGGGGATCTGGCGAGTCATGTCAACGTTCTGTTGCAAGTAGATCACACAGCGTGACACACTGCGCATGGTGATAAACGGGCACCATACGATTCAAACGAAGAGAAAGAGACCTCGTCCTGCATCTCAGACGCGGACAAGAAGTAACAACTCGTAAAGAAACAAGAAACCATGATCTTGAAGACCTGGCTTAGATAGAGCAGGCTTCAAACAGCAGTAAGAGCATCGCTAATATCAGCCTTCACAGTACTCCCTTCAAAATGCCCAGCCACCTTCTCAAACTTACGAGCAACCAACCCCTCCTCCTCCGATCGATACAGCTTGATCCCAGCTTTAGATTTCGCGGTGGAACCTGACGACGCCGAGCGCGTCTGACCACCCCTCGCAACATGACGAGATCTAGCTCTCGAACCACTCCTCGAAGCTGATCCCGGTCGAGACGCAGCAGCGAGAGGCTGATTTTGCCGACGAAGACCGAAACGAGCGCCAAGTCTATCTTCTTTATGTTTCTTCATTCGGATAGACTGGCGTTTTGAGGGTTCACGGCTTTCGATTTCAGGTTGCTCAGTGTTGTCGTGGTCGTTGGCATGGGAAGGTGAGAGTGCCTGAGCGAGCATGGGAGAGTCGGTGGGAGTGTCAGATTCTTCGCGAGCGTGGTATTGGTGGCCAAGGAGAGATCCAGGTTGCTCATCGCGGTATCTGTAACCGCTTTCAAGGGGAGCGGCGAGAGCGAATGTAGAAGAATGGGTGAACGGAGTGGGCGTGGAGAGGATGAGGAGGACAAGGGCTGCTAGAGAAGAGAGAAAGAACGCGGGTTTGGAGGTAGTGGTGAACATGATGAGTGTGCGACGTCGCTTAGATGGGTTGGGCGCTGGGCGCTGGTGTTGGTAATGACAGGCAGATGATTTCACAGGTTGATATTTTCAAAAGTTCGGGTTATGAACGATCAACGTCCAGGGAGCGTTGTACAAGACGTATGGAAGGGTGGGTGATGAAGGTAAGAAGTCAAGGGCCTTGGCGGTGTGGCGTTGCTCCATTTGACTTTATATGGCGTCTCGGCGCCTCGGTCAGGGCACAGGCCGGTAGCTCGTATTTATAAAGGAAGGGCTGTGCGGGGGAGCGAAGTCTGGTTATTACGGCCTAGCAACCGGGGGATACAGAACAATACACCTATTTGGTTCACTCCTTCGAAATCTGTTCGATACGACCTCGCAGCAAGGACAAGGTAGTATCGAGACCTTTGAGCACGCTCTCATCAGGCCCTCGATCAGACACATGGTGCGTATGCGCAAAGTCAATGACCCTGACAACGAACGGCGGCCCTAGCTTCTTTCCTTCTTCTTCTTCTGCTTCGTCGTCGTCGTCGTCGTCGTCCTCATCCTCATCCTCATCCAACTTTTTCAATCCCTCTTCGACTCTCTCCCAATCAGCCTCGTAAATCACCAACAAACTTCCACCTGCCATACGTATCTCCAACTCCGCCATCACATCCTTAATCTCTTGTATATCCTCCACAATCAGTTTGAGCACTTTGAGTATCGTGTCTTTAGGGAGACCGTATGTTGAATTGGGATTGGAAGGGGGTAAAGATCCAACGGGGAAGAAACGAGCGATGCCATCCGGGAGGTCGGAGGGTTTGATGGTTTTACCATACGATTTGGGTGTATTCACCGGTTCGCCTGTTATATTATCATGTACCTATCGAGCACATAAGGAAAAGTGGCCGTGAAGCCCAAGTAGGAAGCGATAAGCGCACCTGGAATCCAGTCAACCTAACCCCCGTTTCCAAAGACGTCGTTTCTCTCGCAGTCTTCTCCATCCGCTCCTTCTTCTCTTGTGACGCAAATTCATCATAGAGCACCGTTCCAAGCTTGATATCCAGGATATTCGGTTTCACAAACGGATGTGCCAGGTTCTCAAGCACAATAGACTGTAATTACCCATCACCAAGATCAGGCTCAACATCTCCCCCTCCCAAAATCTCGCACACTCATCTTTATGTTGTCCTTCTACGGGTTTGAGACTAGTCCCATCAGGCGTAGCTTCCCCCTCCAACCTCAACGTCCCAATACACTGTGGGATAAACGGTCTCAATCTCGCAAACACAGGATTGGTCTTGACGGTTTGATAAAATGCGAGTTCGACTGGGAGAGCGGGTTTGATGATGAGGGCACCTCCTTCGGTGGTCATTACGCCTGGATGACCACCGACTTGGCTGTCGAGAGGTTTGATGGCGTCAGCGCTGATGGAATGGGCCACGGTGTTCGTCATGCTGATAGAGGCGGTGGTGATGGCGGTGGTACGGGTCAGAGATTCAAGTCAAGGAGGAAACTCCGTGAGACCTGGATTAGGATGATATTTGTTCGGCGACGGCATCCATGTTGATCATGATGGGCGGCCACGAGGATGTGATCTTATCTTATCCGCTTTTCAAGTCGATTAGGGGTTCCATCAATTGCACTTTGACCACGACCATCACGATTCACGACAGCATGCTCTTCACGTCTCCTTTACGAATGCGTTCATATCGACCGTCGCTCAGCTCGAATGATAAAGCAAGTTCAACTTCAAACTATCTCAACGTCCCCAATTTTAACGACGATATTCGCCAAATCCGAAATCGAGCTAAAGAGACACATTCGCAAGACTCGAGCTCTGAAATTCAAGAGCCTCTTCACCTCCTCCAACGCACAATCCAACAAACTCTTTCAGACCCAACCATCACTCAAACATCCACATTCCAATTCTACGCTCCAGCAGCCGCCTTTCTCGGGCTCATCCTCTCCCTCATCTTCATCCTCCAAAATCCTCACATCTTGGAACAATGCCATACCGCCAGCTATATTCACACAAACGTCCCAGAGGACGAGACGAACCACCCTACCTACGTTTTTGCTAAATGCGTCATCAAAACCAGCCTCATCCTCCTATCCGGAATACCCCTCGCCCTCCTCCTCCTCAAATGTCTCATCTTCATAGGAGCGGATTGTGCAAAACGATTTGCAAAGCTGGATTTGAGAGAGAAAGGGGAAGAGTCGGAGATGATAAGAGAGTTGAATCAAAAGGATTTGTTTTTAGGAGCGTTTTCGTAGAATACCCGTTGCGATTTTGTACGTCCTTTTGGAATATAGCTCTGTGGCCCGGTCGGCCCGGATTACCTCGCTCAGCGCGCACCTTGACCATGTCCACCTCACTCGACTTTGCTCAACGTGCCTACCTAGCCATAACCCTTTCCTCCTCCTCACCCTTCCTCACCGCCCCTTCCACTCTCACCTCTCTCCACCCCTCGCTCTCATTCATCGGACAAGTAGGGCAACTCCAAGATGTCCAACTCGTCAGCGTGCCAAAATCCCATTGGGAGGAGAACGGGAATGAGATCGTGATGTCACTGAGGAACGCAGAAGGGGTCGTGAATGTGGAGTTTCAACAGGAGAAGAGGAGGGTCAAGAGAGGTGGAGATGAACTTTGATGATATTGGAGAAGGGTACGATGATCGCGTTTCGTGTTTGGGCGTTCATGGCTAATGTGTCGTTAGGATGACTATTGTAGGAATATTGGAGTTACCTGACCAATCGTCGCTGTGCGGCTCACTTGTTGGCATTCAGTCCTGACGCAATGGAGAAAAGAAGGGAAGATGTTAGAGAAGGAGTTCATAGCGTTGATTCACAGAACCGTCGAATCGACCGACTTTCTGCAAAGGTCGTATATATTCATTTTCAGAGCGGTTCGCGAT
The DNA here is from genome assembly GCA_951802395.1 of Volvariella surrecta. Classification (NCBI taxonomy): domain Eukaryota; kingdom Fungi; phylum Basidiomycota; class Agaricomycetes; order Agaricales; family Pluteaceae; genus Volvariella; species Volvariella surrecta. Next base: position 157,812 of record OX637784.1, read on the forward strand.
GTACTTTTGAGCTAGGGTTTGATACATGGGCCTTTTGGCGAATAAGGTAGTTCTCATGTTGTAATGCGACTCCCTAATTTGCGATGTGATATGCTGGTGTCGAGGTCTACAATATAATTGTATATATGCTCGCGATTATAGGTCCATGTCTCCTAATGCCCTAACATTACTCCATGATATTCGTATCCTAATTCATTCCAGTATTATCAAACGCTTGAGCTTGAATATGATACATATTCGCATACTCGCCCGCGAGTCCTATTAGTTCCTTATGTGTTCCAGATTCAACGATCGAGCCCTCCTTCATGCAACTGCAAGTTACGCAAAAAATCGTTAAAAACCATGCGGAAAAAGTTGAGCGTAAGGGTAATCTTACATTACCAGATCGGCGTGCTTGGTAAGGTGTCCAAATCTATGTGTCACCAATATGAGCGTTCGCCCTTGACGCTGTGACCGGAGGTTATTGAATAATTGAAGTTCTCCTTCCGGGTCCAATGCTGAACTCGGTTCATCAACGGCGAGGAACGTAATCTTCTCCGACTGCAGTCTCATGAACGTTCTCGACCTATGTGAGGCATGATGAGCATTCAAGATGTCACCACCCAGGATGAAGAAAGGGTAACTCACGCCATAATTCGTTGTCTTTCACCGCCTGAAGTTGTACCAGATAAGTCAAATCTCAATGCTCGCAAGTCATACAATACTCACCGGATACAGAAATCGTCTTGTCGCAATCCTTCAATCGATCAGCCAAAGGTCCTTCATCACCCTCCGTCACGTGGATCCCATAATGACTCCACTGTGGTTCCAGTGTAGTCTTCAACCCATCCTCAAACTTCTTCAACAACTCCGATGCACCACCGTGTTTGGCTGCCTGCTCGACTTTCCGAAGATCATCACCTTGTAAAACTGAGTCGGCATCTTCTGGATCCAAATCCTCCCAGTTCCCAACGCCGATATTTTCACCAAGCGGAAGTGGGAATATTTGATGATCCTGAGTCAGCATCGCAGTTGCACGACGCAAATCGGCGTATCGATAGTCTGCGATATTATGCCCGTCAAGGAGGATGGTTCCCTCTTCTGGATCGTAAAGTCGGGCCAACAATTTGATGAGAGTCGACTTTCCACTTCCGTTGGCACCGACGATGACGACGAGCTGACCAGGTTTAATGGTACAAGATATATTATTCAACGCGTTAGTTGTCGTCTTGCTTTCTGGATAGTTGAAAGTGACATTTCTATCCCAATCCTTGTGAGTATTGCGCTCCATGATACGGCAAATTCACTCACTTGAGTTCGAACCCCATCCCAGGGTATCGGCTTTTCTCCAAAGCGTTGGGTGTTGGGTACGGTAGGTCTCCTTCCTTCATCTTGAGGATTTTAGATTCTGCCTCGTACACGCGTTTGAGTTCACTGAGTTGCCCTCGTGTTCCTTCGATGTCGTATGTTATCCCTTCCAAGGACCACCTCACCGTCCGCGAGGTCTGTTCCAGCATGGCAATAGACGTTAGAGAAAGCCTGGTAGGGTTTAAAATGGCATTTGCAGCGTAATATAACTAACGCAATGGTCTTTTCAGTTAGTATGCAGATATGACAAGCATTAATGACGTACCATGGGGAGATCCTCTGCAATTGAACTTATGATGTCGACGAAAGGGGTTTTACGTCGACCATACAGTGTGGACGGATACTCCATGGAGACGCCAGTCAGGCGCCTCAGAGCCTTTGTGAGCTCTGGTCTTAAAATTAGCACTGCGATAGAGATAATCTAGACAGTGCATACCTCGATTGATCCAAGGGATAAGGTCTCCACTCAAGACTTCTTCGCGAAAGGTACCATCAGACATCCGGCTTAATGAGCCTTTTCTGCTATAGTCTGGATTGATCGCTTCAACTACGTGAGCTAATTTCCATCCGTAAGGAAACCATGAACGGGAAGTACAAAGTGGAGTGCGTACCGACGTCCCACAAGGACTTCTGGGAGAACACCGTTATTAATGGCCGTGCGACACAACATATCACGAATAACGGGTCGCCAGTGTTTGATGTAGCCATATGAACGAGAAACCCCACTTGGCTGACCACCGAAAAGGCTCTCGTGGCCAAACCCATGAGGCACTGCCAAAGCCGAGTCGCTGACGATGCCATTGTGATATACCCTGACTGGTCGATGTCTAAAAGGTATAAACATATATGTCTAGAAATCCTTTTGGGAGTTGCTCACTCTTGACCGTTGAAATATCCATCTTGAGTTTTGCTGTAGGAAAAGGATTCAGTAAAATTGCTAGCGAGGAAGCAAGTACCGTGGAAACCAAACCTTGAAGAATCATATCTTCGTAGAATAGTGTCATTTGACCGTTAATTTTCTCCTCTGCTCGTTCGCTATCAATAACGAGTCATGATTGCAATGCAATGTCAAAAAGGAAAGGAAATACAAACGTACCTGTACCAACGAAAGACTGCGGCTACCAGAACAACGAGAAGACGCATAGTAGCTGCATATAGAATCGCTTTCGGATCTGCCCGGCCATTCTTCAGTCCCTCTTCGATCTGATGGCTAATGGTCAGTTAGGTACCTCGAGAAGGGTAGCGAACCGACCATCGTCAACAACCGACTCGAAAAAAACAATAGCACAACCTCCTTCAATCCATTCCAAATCTTTATGGCCACCAAGAGTACGAACATGAACGGGTTCAATCGGTACAAATCGAATAGAAACCTTCGTGCAGTCGCGAAATCGAAGCCAAAATTTGGTTTCCCGTTCGTAAAGGTCGCTTTTTCGAACCAAACTCTCCACACTCCGAGCTCGGCGTAAATCAACTTGTCGAAGTAGTCCTTCTGTTTCTTTGTTTTGGTCTCGGGTTTGATGGCATTTCCGTTCATTTCATCCGGATGTTGCTCGCTGAGAACGACCTTCTCGCATGTGGAGTCGACCATGTTGAAAACGAAGATGCAGAGAAAGCAGAGGAACAGGTGGAAGCTGTTGCGTCGATAGTCATTTTATACCCTTCATCAGGAACATGAGTTCGGTTAATTTTGATTATTAATACCCCGATATTATTGTAACCGGATTTTGAGAGATCTTGGACGGAGATAACAGTGAACAATTACAGCTTCATAATGCTGTGCAAGAGCAAGCTCCCTTTCGGCACAGTCCCCAGGTCCGATCAAGCCGCATCTTCGCTTACTTGCTGCATCCCACAGGCTTCTTCAAGCTTTGCTACGGCCATCGTCAAAAAGCAAGGAATGAGCGAATTTGGAGATTGTAGAAGACTGTGCTCGAGTATGCTTAATACGAAGCTCACAGAAGTTGAATGACACGACGCACCAAACTCCTCATACTCCAACCTTTCGGGCGGAATAGCCTCTTCATTGGCTCATTCGTCTTGCCAAGCCCCGCGGCTGCCATATGGAAGAGATTAGGATTTTTGTTGTCTAGGGGCCAATATCTATGAGCGTCATTGATGCTCGACAAGCTTCCGCGCGGTGGCTTATAAGGCAAAGCGTTCTCAATGGGCGACGTTGCCAAGAGCCAGGGAAGCGCCCCAATTTTAGTATGGAAAGTCAGTTTACATTCAAGAAAAATCTAACGACGTCGTTTGTTAGTTACGGGCTTGGCGAACGATAAAGCAGCAAACCAACGAACATTATTATTACCACAGCTGGAGTATTGTATAAAAGGTAGGCTCAATCTCTTGCACAAAACATCGTTCTCATACCCACTTCAATATGATTTCAGCACCGTCATCTGAACGTCAGCCGCTGCTACCTGCACCGCTCAAGCAATGCAGATCACATCTTTCATATCCAGGGGAATCTGCGTCGTTTGGCCCATTGGATCTGCCTGCCCCAAGGCGTAAAATGATACTGATTGGGATTTGGCTTGCACAATTTCTGTCGGTACGTGGGAGCTAAGACAAGTCAGGGGTTGTGCAGCAACTTACATTTCTTTCCAGGCATTGAATCGTGCGTTGTCAACCTTGTTCTTGTCTCTATATTGACAAATCAATGACTAGTCACACTTGTACCCACGAGTAAGTGCCGCTACCGACGATCAATCGGCTCGCTCGCGTTGCTTAAGGACTTTTTATCGAAGTGCTACCGTCCATATCGTCCGAGTTCAATCAGTCTAATCAAGCCAGTTGGCTGGGAACAAGGTTCGTCAATGTATTATCCATCAATTTTCTCTAAATATATCCACTTTAGCTACTTGCTCGCGACTTGCACGTTCACACCTCTCTATGGGCGGCTTAGTGACGCAATGGGGAGGCGAGGGGCAACTCAATCCGCGATCTGTTTCGCCGGCCTTGGAATCCTTTGCTGTGGCTTCTCCAACTGCATGGGTATGCTCATTGCATCTCGATTTGTTAGTAACGCACGTCCTCTTCGCCCAATCCCCACACTGACAACCACGTTAGTTCTCCGGTTTAGGTGGTGGTGGTATCTTCACAACTGCTGCGTGAGTAATGTTTCGTCTTTACTTAGATCCCTGAATTAATGAAGAGATCCAGGATTATTACGAGCGACATGTACACCATGAGGGCAAGTCTAACCTCTCGCATTAGGAGTCGTTTTTGCCTGAATCCTACTTTAGTCACGAAGTTTCATCCAGAGCATCGGTGGTATATTCTACGGAGTAGGTATTCCCTATCGTGCGTCAGTGTCGCCCCCTGACAACACCCCTCAGTTAGGAATGGGCTTGGGAGGTCCTATTGGTGGGCTCATCACGGACTCGTAAGCCTAGCCTCAGTCTCTAATTCACGACCGAATCACCTGAATTCTTATTAAGTCTGGGATGGAGATGGGCATTCCTTATTCAAGTCCCTTTCTTCCTACTCGCAATGGCCCTTGTCTCTATTAACCTGACGTATACGCTTCCGGTATGTTGAAAACATCACATTCAACCATAAAATTCGAAGGACAATATTGTGTTACTACAGGGTTTGAAAGGCTCTACTTGGGACATCCTGAAGAAGATAGACTACGGGGGTATCAGCTCTCTCTTTGGCATGGTAATGTGTCCTTTTTCGTCCTGAGGATTTTAACTTAGATGCGCACTCGCAGATTGCCTGTACCCTCTTCTTCCTCAGTTCTCGCTACAACGAAAACCAACCTGTATGTGCCGTTTCATTGTCTTCATGGCTCAACGATGCCTTAGCTCTGATCGAATCCAAGTGGTCATCTTCATATGTCTACTTACCCGCCATCTCCGCGATCATCCTCGGTTGCTCGTTCCTTTGTATCGAGGTCTACTATGCAGCAGAGCCAATCTTACCTCCGACTCTGTTGACACAGAAAGTACCTGTTCTCATCGGGTGCAGCAATGCATTAGTTGCAGTTTGCAACCTCTCCGTCACGTATTTCTTCCCCGTTTGGTTTCAGACCGTGATGCTTTCATCTGCATCGAACGCTGGTGCGTAATATACACTAAGGTTAACTCGCGAAATATGTTTATAGACTCCCCACGCTCTAGGCTTACATCTCCTCCCAAACAGTTTATGCATCTCGACCGGATCTATCTTTGCCGGGTAAGCGCATATAGACAGTTGTGCAACTGCATTAACGCCCTGTGAATATTTCAGTTGGGTGATGCATCGAACTGGAAGATACAAGATAATGAATATGACATTCGGCTGCATGCCTTTCATCGCGGCATGGTTGTTGACCCAACTTCGTGAAGACTCTGGCCCTGCTATGAAATGGCTTGTCATTGTAAGTGCCTCCGCCCGTCAATTGTCTTGCCACTGGGATGAGTAAAGGGTTGTATAGATGCCACTTGGCTTTGGAAATGCGGTTGTCCTTCAAACTCTTTACAGTTGAGTCCCCGACTTCAATTCAACCACGATGCACTCCAATGCTCAAAGTTGACACGCCGTCGTTCTCAGTCGCATTAGTTTCCAATTTACCTCCTTCCCAACTCGCAATCGGGACGGGTTTCGCACAACTCTTACGCGGATTAGGACAAGTCGGTGGATTGGCATCAGCATCGGCCATTTTTCAATCACGCTTAGACGTCGAACTGAGAAACCGTATCCACTCTCCTGATGCAGAACAGGTTGAGTGTTCGGGTATTTTGCAGCAATGAATCTGGCAACTGACAATAAATTAAACACACACAGGTCATTGAAAAAATCCGACACTCTGCGAAACTAATCTCCACCCTCCCACTTGACCTTCAGAGGGTAGCGAAGGATTCTTACGCAGCCAGCTTTCGCGCTGTATTCATCTTAGCGGCGTGTGCCTCTCTGTTGGCCTACATCTTACGAATACCGGTATGCATCGTTGTCTTTGCTTCGTCACCGGCCGTCCAGCTCTTTCAACATTGTTTACTATGCCATTTAGATTCCTGATAAAGAATTAGAGGATCACTTGGTTGCTTCTACGGGGCGATCGACGAGCAACGAGCAACACAAGCGGGATGGTGAAGCATAGCTTTGGGGGAGATACGAATAGCGGCCAGGGGGCAAAACATAAGTCGAGTAGACAGCCATATTATATACGCATTTATAAGACAGTCGATCGGCCTCAATTCAAGTTGCAGAGCAGGAAGAACAAGGTTAGGACAGCAACGAAATACAGCAACAGAGACGAAAAATCAAGGAATCACACAATTTCAATTACGCCAAGCTTTTGAGTTTCAAAGCGACCCATTGTATGAGTATATCGCTGCCCACACGAGCCTCCAATGTCTCCAATTCTTTGCTCTTGTCATCGGTAGCATTCCAAAACATCTCCTGTTCTTTCGCCGACAAGACTTTATCAACCTTCTCTTGAATCGTCAACAGATCCAATACGGCTCCTTCCTCCGTTTCATTTTGCTCCAGAGCGGCAGCATTGCCAGGTGGCCTTGACATTGGTGGCGAGCCTGGGGGAGACGAAGTGTCTGGTGGTGGTGGATGGTGCGGTGAAGATACTCGTGCAATCTTTGATGGTTTGGCTTCGGTCTCAACTTCTTCGACACCCTTGTTCTCTTCCTCATCATCGCTGGGAAATAGTAGCGAGTCGTCGTCGGATTCGTTTGCGGATAATGCTACGAATTCATCTTCGTCCTGTAGTTCGTCAAGCTCCTCTTCTTGCTCCTCATCTTGACTTCCATATTGGATTTCATCCTGCAGTTCATCCTCCTCCCCATGAGGTTCGCCTGGTTCCTCTTCCTGTTCCTCTTCATCGTCTTGCTCGTCCTGCTGTTGCTCCTCCTCTGATTCAACTTTCTCGTCTAGATCTGAATCGTCACCTTCTCTCTGGCCATCTTCATCGACAACCATCATTTCCACCTCCTGCGCATCCAATCCATCAAGCTCCGAAGCTCTAGGTTTACTCCTCAAGCCAATTGATATCCTCCTCTCCCTTTCCAACGCTTCTCCCTTCCTTCCCTGACTAACCAACCGCGCGTATCTTCCAGCCCTTGACCCATATGGAGGCGAATACTCCACCATACGTTCGTCAATATCATCGCGTGGTGGCTGAATTTGGAGTGCTGCAGACGTCAGCGAACGTCGTGGATGAGTTGTTGATATCCTTCGTTGCGGCTGAGAGGACATGAGCAACTCTTGTGAGGATACTGGACGATACGGAGAACTCGGTTGGTGGCTAACGCGCGGAGCAGGAGGCGACAGAGTTGGTGTCTTTGGTACAACGACCGGACTCTTAAATGTCATTGCCTCATCGCTGGGGCTGGCGGTGCGCATGTTAGGCACATAGATAAACTTGGATACCATTTCAGCATTGTTGGCTTCCATCTCCACATCTCGAATGTCTACTTTATCGTTTCGTTCCTCACCACCCATATTTTCATCGTTATCGTCGTCGTCGTCTCCTAAGATTGCAGCAACGCCGGCTTTCTCCGCAGCAGCCCTCATCTTTTTCAATATTTCCTCCGTCTTTGCCAAATTCTTCGTTTCTCTCAGCGTGGTTATGACCACCGATTCTGCGAAGCCATATGTAGAGGCCCAAACTCGTATTTTTTGAGCCAACTTGGCTGATTGATCCCAGCGATGACCGCCAATGGTTGAGATTGAGATATTAGACATGGATATTGAAGGTGATAAAGTGGCCCGTCGAGAGCTGGAATATAAAGGAAGTAGTTCCAAATCTCGAATATCTAGTATTGAAGGTTCGGAGGTAGACGCTCGACTTGACACAGCAGGGAGCGACTTCCTGTACGATAGGCGCCTTTTCGTTGCGGTAAGTCGAAGATCTATGTGTTTGGGATGGGCACTGGACAGGGTCTGTCTCCGATCTGGTGGCGCATCAATCGGACTGGTTGGTAGGACGAATTGAGGTTGGATGAAAGGATCGTTTGGTGACCGAGGTAATGGAGGGATGGAGTCCGATCTGCTCTTCTGTAGCTGTAACAGCATATGGGCAGGAGATAGAGCAGGGTCGTTGGATATCAATGGACGAGCAGCTTTCTTCTGTCTCTCCTCGGTAATGGGTCGCAATTGCGGTGAACCTGCTTGTATTTCACGATCTACTGTGACTTTCTCGACTGTGGTGGTGGCTTGCACCTGTGCCTCGGTCGTTTTGGGTGCTGGACGCGGCTTGGCGTGCGATCGACGTGGAGGCCATCTTCCACCCTTTTCTTCGCCTTCGGTTTCAGAGGAACTGACGTGTCGCCTCTGTTTCCCGCTGGGAGCAAACGAGGTGGTGTAGGGGCCATCAACGAGCTTTGGAGGTGATCTCTTCTGTGATGCATGGACAGGAGGTTCAGGTTCGCGAGATGGCGAAGAGGCAAAGTACTCCTCTGAAACTTGTCTCCGTTTTTTCCTATGTATCGTTTGAGATGGTCTAATTGACTGTCAGTCACGACGAGTTCTGAGTCTCGAGTGCGGACCTACCGCGAGGAGGAAGGATCTGATCCGATGACACTTCAACATAGTTCTGATCAATAGAATTCGGGAGGCATACAAAAGAAACATACTCCTGCTTTTCCAAGTTCACCGCGGCCTTTTTGGGTTCTGAAGCTTCAGCCCTGCGGTCAACATCCGCGGTAGCTTTCTTCAGCAGCGTGCCAACATGTCTAACCGCCTCTGTATCTTCTACTTCACCCCGACTTTGCTCTTTTTGTTTTGTTTTCATGCTGGTCCCTTGATCCTCGGACGCATGCGCACGTCGTGTCTCAGTCTCAGACCCATCCACGACTTTCTCCACTTTGACCCTCTTTGGACTGGTTGAGGCTACATCAGATACGCGCTTGCGTTTAATCGGTGGCGGATCTGCTTTGCGGGAATTTGCATGAGAAGCAGAAACCTTCGCTTTTCGTTCAGCTGCTCTTCTTATCGCTCTTTCAATGAGTATATTCATTCGCTCCTCATTTTTGACGTAGTAATCTCTCCACGACTGCCATGTATGCCGAGTATTCCAGGACCACTTTCCATCTACCTGAAAATAGATAGATGAATGAGGCTGCGTTCACGGAGAGCATGACTTACATTGTCACATAATTTCCTGTATAGAGCATTTCCTTTACGATCCCTTCCTTCAGGACTGTACTTTGCAAGATATTGGGCGAGGTAATCTTCATCCTCGCGAGTATAAGGATTACGAGCAGCTCCTGGAGGCATGATAGGAAAGTTTGGAACAACCAAGGTCGACGAGACACGCACTGTCACCTACATGTGATGATGTGACATGTGTCACAATTTCCAACACTCTGAAATGTACTATGAACTCCCGTCTCTTCCTGCATCTTATTATCACGAGGTGCGAGGTTGCCGCGATTAGGTGCCGCGACTAATGCCGGTATTGGATGCCGAGGCTGGCACCTCAAAAATAAGCGATACATCGGCGCCCAGCGATTGACTCGCACCCTGTCTTACTTTAGGCTTTGCCATGCTCGTACGTCGCTTTCCATTTGATTCCAAAGCGATAACGGCAAGGTGTCACACCGGGGTGGCGTAAGTAGCTCACTTGGCAACTGATGGCTCCACTTCCACAGATCCCAGCCCCGACCAAGGGTATGCACAGTGCGTACCTTGATACTTAAGAATACAACATTATATAAGAAGCAGGGTGGTATGTGATGCAACAGTTAAGATTTCTTCGTAGAGCTGCAAATAGAAGGTATTAAAGGATTCAATCGCCTCGGTCACAACCCATAGAAAACTTCCTCTTAACTTTCGAAAGTAGGCTTATATGCACTCACATCGTGCCTTGTTCGCTGCACACAGCCCTGATGCTGCGATAACCGAACCGCAGGGTCTGTCAGTTCTACTGGGCAAACCGCTCAGCGTGGGCAGTATCGTTCCTCAATCCCACTTCTGGGACCAGGTCATGCAGCTTATCGTGCCCAGTATGGAGCTCCAAATGTGACCTGGAGCACCGAACTCGCCCCGGGTATCACATCCTGAGTCAATGCTTGCCAGTTCTGGCATAGCTCCGCAGTGAATTATGGTGAAAACCCAAACCGCATAATTACTGAGGACGGGTGAAGTGGCAACGGATCATAGTGGGTTACGTTGCAGCAGAGGTCAACAATGGAAAAGCTCTTCGGATGATCAACTCCGTGGGGAGCAAATCCAGTGGAACAGTTTATTTGGCTTGGAATGCAATATCAAAGGTACCCTCAGCCTAAGGGTTCAAGTTGCTCTATGTAGAAAGCCGACTCGAAGATATTCACAGCAATATGGCGTGCGCGCGGGAAATGTAGGGTCATACAGAAATAAGATCTCCCCACGATTGTTCACTCGGTGATGTGAGCTTTCTGAATCGATAGTCAATTACGAGTGTATAGATCCATCATATGATGGCGCTCGCAAGTTTCATGCTCCACCTAATATATACGCGGTTCCTGTAAAAAAAAGTATTAAAGGAGCCCATGATACTAACCAATAATATCCTGTAGTTGACCTAGCCCAATCTACCAGAAGGGCCGTAGCAAGCCAAAATGAGGCACGATATCAGCATTCAAGTTGTTTCCAGGATAAATTAGCAAGGCCCGCAACAGCTTTTCTAGTGTAACCATATAAAATTGGCGAATACTATTCGCCTCCAGAGCGCAAACCCAAGAACACTTCATTCATCGATTTATTATCCGGCTTGAACCTCAGTATGATGTAGGCTGTTTATTGCATCTAACATCAACCATCAACGAATAACTAATTCATGAAAATAGACGTGGTTTTGAAGAGGACCCACCAGTTCCCTCCCTAAACGACAAAAGCGGCATCGCCCATGACGTTGGAATTAACCAGATTGTTTTTCGGCGCGCACCACGTCCACAACACCATGGCACTGGATGTCGAGCTTTCACTTTACGGAAGTTGCGACAATCGAAGGAAAAGGATACGGGAGTCTCTCTTTGAATATGTACAGGCCAATGAGCACACCGAACCTACTGACTTGGTTGAGCCGAAGAAAGTGGGTCGTATTGTAGCTCTGCTACAGGAACATGGGATGCAGCTGTATTACCGGTTCACGGAGGAGGGAAGTGGTTGCTTATGCTGGCATTTGGTACTCCTTCGTGAAGAATGGGTGACAGCTAAGGCGGGACATGAGGTGAAGACAGAAGTCAAGGCGATTCATGAGAAGAAAGGGGAGAAGAAGATTCCGTATCCACCTCGTATTGGGACATTCTTTGGTAGCGCTAAGCCACATATAGACTGGGATTGAACACCTAATACAGTTACTATGTATCGGGTATAATCTATGCATCCAAAGCTTGCACAAATCGTACAACATATCGCCAGAAATCCACCTCCGACTCACGAAACTCTCCGACTATGAATCTCCTAGCCCACGACCAACTCCTGGGCATTTTCACGTCGTGATCATTGTCTACGTATATCATCGCCTGCCTCTCAATCGCAGCCGGGTAGAATCCCGCGGCTGCCCAATCTATTAACCACACGCACCCACTCTTGTCAATCATGATATTGGGCGTATTAAGATCCCCATGATTGAACACGAAATCCCAATCCTCGTTGATGGGGGGTGTGGCGAGGAGTCAACGGATTAAATTTCTGGCAGGTATTAAAATTACGCCTCCATCCAACACAGGAAATGAACTCGCAATAAAGCCGAAAGTGATCAGCTGTAAATGGTCCCCGATCGAGGTGGAGGAATACAGGTCCATCCGTTTGGCCATCTGTAAGTCTTACTGGGGTATCTCGTTTGAGCGATCGTGGCTCCTTGACATAGACGCGCAAAGTGCAGTTGTGATTGAGATTCAGTTAGCTCCGCGGCACCAAGTAGCGAGTTCATGGTGATAGATAATTAGTATACCTTCCTGGTGGTAGATTTGCGCATATCCACCCAGTAGGTTTGTTGCATCATCTTGAAGAAATTTGAGCGTGATCTGAAGGAAAGGAAGGCAACTCGAAGTTCCCTCCTTTTCTGACATTATCTACTATCACAACAGGCAGAATCAGATCTTTGAGTGGGAATAGGATAAAGAACGGTAGTTCAACTATTCCACGGACACAAACGGCTTCTAAAACTTATTCATGTATTCCACACAGAAAGGTTCCGTTCTGCCCGTTGTGTATGTATTGTTTCTACCATGGTGACTAGAATAATTGACAAATCGAAGTTGTGTAGGATGTACCGTACATATGCAATGAATCTAAATGACTAGAGCTCTATTGTAAAATAACGATAGAAATAACAAGGTGCAGGTAAGCATCCATCAAATAAAGGGCATGAACTAATCGTCAAAGAGTTTCCACAGCCAATATAGGTATCCAGACTTGCTTATAATAGGTTAATCCCAATAGTCGTAGCTTTCGGTAATGACTCGATGACATGGGCTACAGCATGGCACAGAAACAAGTCAGACTATATTCTAGCCGAAGAGTGTGAGGAACTGACCTGTCGACCCCTCCTCAAGATAGCATCGAGTCCTTCAACTACGAATTTGATAAGTGCATACCTGGTAATGTGATTCCCATATTGATCTCGCGCAGGGATTGTTTGGGCTGAAGGCATAAGATGCTCATATCCAAACCACTAGAGATGCGAACACGAAATCAGACTCTCGCTAATTTACCGTAAACTTCTCATTGAGACTTACGTTCATTTTCCAGTATGACTTTTGCCATACACACCCGGGCCGATTCCAGGCCAGCGAAACTCCTTCATCCAGAACGTCCGCAATCGTTCTTTCGCGTTTCCTCACGGCATCAAAGCCGCGCAGTAAATCTATCAATCTAGGTCCCGGACACCTGTACGTGCTGACGATGATAGTGAAACTGCCTTGGCCGCAGTACTTTGGTTCTCGTGGAATAATTCGAATCTGCTCGAGGGTGAGACTACGGTCCTCCAGCATGAAACCTGGACTATCAAGAAATCGTGTCGGCGTGGGGTAGAGATGTGGAGACGGTAATGTGTGAATACTGTCGTTAGGAAGTACTGAGGGATCCCAAGGCGATGACTTAGTATTCCATAAAAACTACTCGCATGTCAGTCTCTCTCTAACCTGGATATTCCGTAAAAACTCACAGGTATAGTAGATTTCCGGAACAACTGCGGATGCGTATTATGGTGTTCTATTGCGTTGGGAGGGAGACAATACTGCATTATTGAGGTATGGTGAAGTTGGGACGATAAGATAAATAAATGGTGCGTAACAGAAGATGAGTTCAAAGTTTTCAAGGAATCTAGACGATGAATACCTACACCAGCGTCGCGTTGATCTTTTATACCTACATGCTGCTAGCCGTATGTTCCATTGTGCACATCGTTTTTTCCTACCACGAGATGACGCAACAGAGCAGAACGAGCAGTGAGCACAGCGTCAAGAGCTCTAGGTACTACATGGATTGTTGTAGCAAATTTTTCAGATCAATGCACACTTGAAGCGCCTAATTTTGGAGGGAAGGCGGCGTAAAAGTAGTGAAGAGAGAATGGATGGAGTCAAGGAATCCAAACGCGATTTCCTTGACGCGGTGGCAATGAGGTACTCCATCCATAATGTGATATTGTGACATATAGAGGTTGAGCCTCATTTGCTGTGCGCTCGGTTGAGGATGGAGATGCCGTAATTTCCACAGATGAGAAACAGCATCCCTAATTTGGAGTGTCTTGTATGTAAAGTGATGCATTCATCGTAATACAAAGTTGTATGATAAAAACATAACGTGCGAAAGTGTCTGGACCATGTGCAAATGTGAGGTATGCGGTTGGTTCTGCTGTTTCATAGAAACTCTAGTAGACCAAAGGTGAGCTGGGCATGATCCATACATGAGGCGCTCAATTAGATCATGGTACTTGCATTATTACGTCTTGCTTGGGATATATAATACCCAACCGACTGAACGAAAAACAGAATTGTTGCGTACCAAACAGCCTCTCGGTGGGGCGTCTCCTGCGCGCTGAAGCAGCGTAAGTTAATGGCTCAGCGCTCAGCCTTCGCCGTTGAAGGAGCCAACCTCTAATGTAGAAACCTACGTAAGTGCATTAACAGAGTGATCAGGCATTTTAGTGGACAACATAAAGCAAGAGGGATACTAACATGAATTCGTCCCGTCCGTTGCAATTACCAGGTGGACTGTATCCACGAAGAGCAAGTGGAGACAGCGAGGAGGCGAGGCTCAGAGCAGGGCCAGTTACAGAGCATGGAATTTTTGATGAAACTCTTCCAAGCTAGTCGAGTAAAGTGACCAGCTGCTACAAGGTAGCTTAGATTACTATACAGTGCGAGGAAGGTCAGGATGAAGGTTAGAAGCAAATAGTGGTAAATGATCACAATTGGAGATCGCCTGATACATCCCGCCAACTCCCATGCTTAATCTGCTAATCACAAAATGCTATGATTACGAACTCTGTTCTCACCCAGATTCTTCAGAAAGAGACAACACGACATTTACTGCCTCCGGAAGGCCAGAAGCAAGCTCAATACGGATCGTCGAACATCCTACCTTGAGTTCGTGGTGCGCCTTCAACTAAGTGTTGCACCACAAGATTGCATTTGAATGTAGGTAGATCAGATGCAATGTTGACGGAGCCTACTGGATTTGTGCACAAGAAGAAGCACCAAACATAGTGCACCTGTACGTACCAGAGTGACTTGCTCTGATTGACGAGGGTTCCGTGGGACCTGCCCTCAATTAGCCCTTCGAAATAAACAGGCACAAACTGACAAATTGAAGGCGGGAAATTGAGAGCGAGCTCACCATCATCGACATCCTTGAAGCATTAATTTGCTTCGGTCGGCGGCACCCTTTATCTCGTTTGTCTCAGCTCCCCAAAGTCGGCGATATCCGCTACTCGCAACTATGGCCACCCAGTATTCCCAGCAATACGCATGTTCGTAAGCACTTCGTTTATCAGCCACATTACCGTCTCGTACACGTACACGTGCTAGCGCCAGGAGGTGGTAGAGATAATTTCTGCACGTTTCTCCATGGGAACTGCCTTCATGACTACAGATCTTTCATTTCACCTCTTTGCGAATCTATACTGATCGCTCTCATGTCTTTGCAGTTCGCGCGCAAAAATCACTTGGCTTGGTCGGCGGTACACCTTCCTACATACCCGTCGCTGGGTTTGAAAGCCCTGATGTCCCCGCCCGAACCCATCAGTATAGCGCCGATGGAAGGTTTTATGCATATGCGTTGCCATCCGTGTAAGTTTCTAATGTTGATTTGACGGCTCGTGGCCTCCTGGTCCTCGTGTCATTCTTTACCCCTCTATCGCTGCATCATCTAGAATCCATCAATACCCCTGAATCCCGTGCCTCCGTTGTGCTTATTGGACTAACACATCCATCTCTATTCCGCAGAGTACGCATCTTCCAGGCCGAAGGAGCTCAACTCCTCCAAGAACTCCCGCTTCACAATATCATTGAACTCAACTTCTCCCCACGCGGTACTTACTTATCGACGTGGGAGCGACCAGGTACGTTGCCATCCATTGAGCCTTCACTCGGGTTTCTCACATCACTTGCAGTGAAGCTCGAGGACGGCGCTCAACACAAGAATTTGCGAGTATTCTCGGTATCTACCGGAGAGGAATTAATATCGTTTACCCAAAAGTTCCAAGAGTCTTGGGATCTGCAGTACACCATCTCGGAGCAAAATGCTATTCGACTTGTGGGAGGCGAAATCCAGGTTTATCGCCCAGCCGATTGGGGAGCAGGAATCGTAGACAAACTGAAGGTAGAGGGTGCGACGAGTGTCTCCTTGAGCCCAGGATTGACGCCGTCAGTTGCTGTATTTGTCGCAGAAAAAAAGGTGCGTTAACTTTATTAACTCCCATTCGCGCGTTCACCTCTCCATATAGGGTGCCCCGGCTAGCATCAAAATTTATAACCTCGGTTACCTAAAGACGGGACCAACCTGTCAGAAGACCTTTTATAAGGCCGATCGCTCAACAATCAAGTGGAACACCCTGGGGACACACCTACTACTTCTCACTCAGACGGAAGTTGACAATTCGAATAAAAATTACTATGGGGAGACTGGAATGTATCTTCTCAGCGCAGGTGGCACCTTTGATTGCCGGGTCACATTGGATAAGGAGGGTCCGATTCACGACTTTGCATGGAACCCCAATTCCAATGAGTTTGGTGTGATATATGGCTGTAAGTGTCTGCTCACACATATTCCTTGCTTCTCTGACCTAGTTGTTCAGTTATGCCGGCCAAAGCTATGTTGTTCGACCAACGCGTCAAAACTTTACATGATTTCGGGGCCGCGCCACACAATTTCATCTGTTTCAATCCACAAGGTCGACTAATTGCACTTGCTGGATTTGGTAACCTTGCTGGCAAGATTGACATCTTTGATCGGAAAAGCTTGAGCAAGATCAGCACGATAGAAGCTCCGAATACCTCGCACTGTGAATGGTCCCCTGATGGCCGCTTCCTACTCACCGCAACGCTCTCACCGCGCCTTCGTGTCGACAATGGTATCAAGATTTGGCACTGTACAGGTCCATTAGTCCACATCTCTAACGTCGACGAGCTATATCAGACCTCGTGGCGTCCAACGCCTGTTGATCATGTGGCTGCATTTGGTTTAACCATCCCCCCAGCCCCAGCCGCCAGTGACAGTGTTAAAGAATACGAAGCGACGAAGAAGCCTGCCCCGGCCAAAGCTGCTGGGGCTTATCGTCCACCTGGTGCACGAGGACTTGCAACGCCCGCCATTTTCAAGCGTGAAGACGAAGGTGGCGCTCCGACGAATGGCACCGCGACTCCGCCAAGGAATTATCATAATCGAGTTCCAGGCGCTCCAAATGGAGGGGCTGGAGGACACCACGGCCACAATGGTCACGCTGGTCACGGAGGCCATGGTGCCCAGGGCGGACGTCGACATGTTCCTGGCGCACCCGCTAGTACTCAACCTGAAGTGGAGAAGGACAAGAAAGCTACCAGGAAGAGGAAAGGGAAAAAGGATGGTGAAGGAGAGAAGGAGGAGGCTACGGCGACCCCTAGAGCGTCGCCTCCACCAGCATCAAACGGTCGAGCCAAAAAAGGTCCAGCGAAGGAGGAGCCGCAGGTGCAGAGTACTCCGCCTACACAACCTGCTACATTGCCACCTCCTGCAGCACCTGCCATCGATAATGGTTTAGACCCTGTCGCTAAGAAGGTTCGAAATCTCAACAAGAAGGTAGGATGTCTTCACCTAGTCTTGATCAGACTGCTTACGTGATATGTATGATGGCACGCAGCTCAAAGCAATTGACGAACTCAAAGACAAGGCCAAGAGGGGTGAGCGCTTGGAGACGACACAGATCAAAAAGATAGAGGGAGAAGCTGAGATTAGGAAAGAGCTTGCAGCGTTGGCTGCTTCAGCTGGCTCTGCTTAATTTTTATAACGCTCAGTGACCTCTGGTCGTCTCCCACGGCGATTTCAACGCGATCACGACCTCAGGGTGGCATACCATTTATCGTCCACCTTTCTTTCACCTTTCACCTTGTTTGAGTGTTGATTTGTTTGTATGTTGAGTATGTCGAATCTAACGTGTTCCATCTGGCCTTGTTTAGACTTTATATGTCGCCTTTCAGACGCCTGCCTTGATTTTTGTTTTCTGCTAGTCCCTTGAAATGGTGCATAGCTATGCTGGTGGACCCATTCTGGACGACTATGATGTCCCTCGGCGCTGTATTACTGTCTGATTTGTTACGCCACGGGTAACCCAAGGTGATCATTCGAAAAGCTTTGTTTTCATCGTTTCCATTTCATTTTTTTGGAGCTTTTGTCATTCATACAGGAGCGCTTTCTGGTGTTGTGTTGTTCATTATTGAAGCTTGAAGCTTGAAGCCTCGATAGCATGGACCCCTGGCGATCGTGTCCCAGGTATAACTGCCGTGGTTTTCACTTGATACGTAATGGCCAGCAGTGGGTTTGTCCCACCATTTATGCTCGCACATTTTAGCTTATAAGCACCTTACGTTCAACTGATGCTCTGCAATACCAAGCAACCTATTCCACAACAGTGTCCCAACCGCATCATGGTTCCGAATGATTCTTTAGCTCAATCGTGCAATTCAGACCCCATATCCGACCCAGATTCACCAGAACCATTGTTATCACCGTCCCCTCCTGCATCACCCCCAGAACGGGAAGCAATCGCCGATCGAGTTCCACCAGAATGGCGGTATCAAATCTTTGACCTCGCGTGTTGAGATGGTGGACATACAGGCTGCGCTTTATCCACCGTCTCCCGTCTTTTCAGAGAATCTCAGCGTCCCACAGATTTCAGTCCATTGCTGTCTGCGGATTCTGCCATATCTTCTCGCTGTATCAACAGCTAGTGAAGTTACCACCCGAAGCGACAAAGGCCCTATCATTGTTCATCTCAGTATATCCGCTTCCTAAGGAGCGTGATGAGACCTATGACGCCCAATTGCAAGATATACAAGACCTAGAAGACTTTAGGTTGAGGATCATACTTGACAATGCCAAGGAACCCATCATACACCATAAGTGCGGGGGTTTCACCGAGGATGTGAAAGTTGTGTCTGCAGATTTCAAAATCGAAACGTTGCCAGAAATTCAATCGCATTGGGCCTATTGCATATTCCTCGATCTCGTACTACCAACAGTGGAAATCCTTCACGAATACTGTTTCGTCAATAGCCGTTTCCCGAAAATGTCCACGTTGCATGGCTTTCAGTGGCAGACCCTAACATGTGTCAAGTTGCCAAAGCTCAGGGAATACACCGCGTACACGATCCAGAAGTCGTCCCATGATCAGTCGAACACGTTCCGAGGAATGTGTAGCCCAATACCAGATGATCCTAAATACATCCACGAAATCATCGCCTTTCATATCATCAATGTTTGCCATATTGCGCGGGGCACTACACCTAACTTGGCGGCGAAAGCGATCAAGTTTTGCGACGCAGGCTAACGAGTAATCCCAGCAGATCCAGACTGAGGCGAAAGTTCTTTCAGAGAATAGATAGAAGAATGGTTTACTTCCTTGGAATGTCTTCATCGAACAAGCTAGGAGTTGCACTCTGAATTATGAAGCTACCAGAATCAGTTCGGCGTGTTCGAATTCGGGTTAATGCCTCTGGGCCTTTAAACTAGCTCAGAAGCAAGGTGCCGTCCAAGATCTGGGGGACTGGGAGAGAAGGATGAGAGGATAGGTTTGGTGGTCATGAGTTGTTATTGTATTGTACAGGCCGTCATTGTAGTCAGATAATAGATAATAGGATATACTATTATTGTTCTACTGCATTACTAATTGTTAATTGGGTCTGTAACTGCGACAGAGCGATCGAAATGAGGATAAAGCAGATTTGTGGGGTCCCATCTGTTCCTTCTATCACAGCCATGACTATCAACGCTTCTTGACTCATGTTTCAATCAGGACATCTCTCCTCTAATCGCCGTCTATGACAATAAAGAACACGGCAAACCATGCAGAAAAAGAACTCAATAAAAGGCAGGATTAATGGCTCAACCATTGGTGTGCCAAAGACTAGATGGATAAGATGAGGAGTTGGCATCCTGTGCAATTGAGGATCGAACCACAAGGCATAAGCACGAATCGTTAGTATCATAAAGCCAAACAGCGACTGTATCCAAGGAGCCTGCCGTTGGATTATCCGACCGAAACATTTAGGGCTGGTGTAAGTTGTTGTCCTTCGGAAGTGCGGGTTTCGGCGAGGCAGGTTCAAGTTGCGAAAAGGGAACAAACAACGGTACATCCTAATCAATTGAATCGTTACAGGGGAGACGAGCATTACAAGGGCCGCCTTTGCCGAACTTGTATTACCATCCAAATCGCCGATATATCCAACAAAGCCTTGGCCAATTCGTCTACCAATAATTGGGGATTCGTTCATGGTCGCGACGTGTGTTGATTCTGGCTCATTTGAACCTGGGTTACGCAGATAGAGCGCATCTGATGGAGTCAAGGGCGTAACGCAGACTGCTTTCATGTCTATCTTCGCATCCAGCAAGGGGTTGGCTGACACGGTGAGGCTCTGAGGGTTTGAAACGAAACTAGTATGAAGATTACTTCCCGTCTTCCAACGCAGTCCAAATTTGCGAAATAAACTCTGCATTTCGTCGACCGTCACGAATTCCAGCAGGTCACCCGTGAATAAGACTGTTCCCCCAGCCTTCACATACGCAATAACCTTGTCTCTAAAGCTGTGCACCTCGTTCTGAGCGATCCCTGCATCCCCCAAAATAATACCGACAAGGTCGGGAGACAACATATGCTTCAGGGTCGTGGACTTATTGTGTGCTGTTTCGACCTTGACTCTTGCTCTAAGAGAGGCAATGAGGTGGCTGTACGTCTTAGTGAATGTACGAGGTTCTTGGAGTGTTACGATTAGGACATAACTATTGGTATCCAGGTTGCGAGGGGTGGGTGGTTGGGAAATGCCCGAGGTATTGAGGGCAGGAGGGGAGAGGGAGTTTTGCGCCATGGCGTCGGTCCTCTGATTTAGATGAAGTGATGGAGAAGGAGAGATAATAGAGGGACAGTCCGACTCCTCCAAGCTGATGTCTTCAATACCATCAAACCATTGCCAGGCAGCGCTGCGCGCAGCGACTCGAGTCATAGGTCGGCAGTAAACCGTGGATTGTTTCACAAATGATATTAGTGCACGATTTTCATCCCTAGTTTGTAACCAACGATCCGCAGGCAGGTATTCCGCGGTGTGGCTATATGGACACGATTCGCCGATATGGCATACATTCAGGATACGATACAGACAGACATCCCGTCCTCTGCCATGATCAGCCTAGATGAAAGGAAATTGAGTAAGTATCGAATACGTACAATCTGTCGCGAACACTCTTCTGGTCTGGGGCATGTGAGAATACACAATTGCTTGCCTGTTTACACCCATCACGGTTGTACGATCGACACGGGGTACCATTTCCACGGTGGCGACAATCACCGACTCAATTTCTGACTCCCAAGGAGCCTCAATCAACGGGGCTGGTATTTGGAGGTCAATTTCTCGTTCATCTGCATCCTTGATTTTCGAACGGTTTCGAGATAGCTTGTTCACCGCCTTCAACTCCGCACTCGTCTCTGGGCAGTTTGGTTCGAGCGTTAAGATAACCTTCAAATCTGCATTTTTCGTGACTGAAGGTGTATGGGTCTATCAGTCAAACTTACCAGCCGCTGCCCCCTTGAGTCTCCCGAGATTTTTCCGGGCCAATGCTCTCCTGAATCGAGGTTTGGTCGCCGTCGGATCATAAGTCAGAGCGCGTGTAGCTGCTTCATCTGCTTCTTTGTATCTATACCTTGTCGTGGAAGTAGAAAAAGAGGGGCTGCATTGGTGCTTACAAGCCAAGCTTCAGATATGTTGCCCCCATGTTCGAATAAATGAGATCTTTGAAGGCGACCGCACGCAATAGAGCTTGTTCGTAGAGGCTCAAAGCCTCAGAATATTTTCCTTGTTTGAATAGTTGGTTGCCCTAACAATTAAGAAGTTGTTGTAGTTCGGGTTATTATTCAAGGGTAACGGTGAGCAACCTTGTCTTTCAATTCGTCAGATATCTTCGTCCTCTGGATATCCCTCTGCTTCCTTTTTTCCTGCCTCTCTGCGAGGGTACGTGTAAAAGTTGATCGACCGGGTGAGGAGTCGTTTGACATGGAATATAGTGCCTCAGATGAGGGGAGTGGCGGAGTCACGTCTGGAACATAGTAAGCATTTTCCCACCTGTCAATGGAACAGGACCCACGGACTTTTACAACACTTCGTTCACGACCTGATAATGTATTACAGCTCACCAAATCGCTAGGCATCACGTTGAGTCGACTCTGACGAGGCTGCGCAAGCCTGTCCTCAGGGCAGTTCTTGCCATCAAAAGCCTTTGGTTTTTCTATGGAGAACTTCATTAACCTGCTTTGTGGACGATTTCCTCAGGAAATACAAAGTTTAACAGCTTACGCAGGTCCCTATCAACGGCGCTGTTGAGGACCTCTTTTGGGATGCTGAGGACGTGTAGGTGCATTATCCCCTTCACATCTTCGCACACTTATCGGCTGACAACCAGTTGCCGCACTTTCTCAACATGGCCACCGCCTTTTGGCCGGCCAGACATGGATGCCTCGTGTTTATGGTCCCCAGCGTATAAATTATCTGCCCATTTTCTGCTCACTTCCTCCATCACTGATTCACATTCCTCTGCACACTCTTGAATCGAGAACTACCACTCTTGCTATGCCTAGAACGTCCCGACGCCGTGCACAACCACTCTTCGAACGACTCTCGCCAGAGCTCTGGTTCCACATCTTTGCGTACACATGCACAGATGGAGGCTACGCTGGGGCATCTCTTTCGGCTGTCTCTCGACATGTTCGTCAACTCTCAGCTCAACAACGGTACCAATCGATTGCTGTTTGTGGGATCAGACAACTCTACGCTTTGGTGAACATGCTTGTCCGTGTTCCGCCGGAGATGAGGAAGGTTAAGGTGCTCTTCTTCTCGGAATTCCCACTGCGCAAAGGAACCCAACCTGGTCCGAACTCTCGACTGACCCCAGAAATCATAAGGATGACAGGGGGACCTTTTTCATCTATGATCAGTGCCGATGCAAGTGGTGACTCGTCCTGGGGAACTGTCAATAGGGATTTTGCTTTTCAGAAGCTGTACTTCAAATTCCTCGAAATTATCTCGCCAACCCTGGTAATCCTTCACGAATATCGCCGTACCTCCGATCTCATCCCAACGGATGTAGGAACGAAGGTTTTCTGGAAAACGAGGATCCTCTTGACATTCCCAGTCTTAAAGGAATACGCAGTTACCCATATTTCACTTCGTGGGGAGCCAGGACTGCATTCAAGAGGAAAGTTTGCTTTCGACTTTGGCTTTCAACATCTCGAATCTACAATTGCTGGTGAAGACGAAATGGAGGCCGTCGATGGTATTCTCTGCGGTGCTGCTGTCCCTCTTGACCATGGAAGACATATCAGGCTAAACCCACCCCAATTTTCTGGACGCTCTGGATATGCCTCTGATCCTGGCTACAAGCGCAACCCTCTACCCGACTCGGAATCGGATTCAGCCTCTAATTCAGGTGACGAATCTGGCCCTGAAGCGGGCTTGGTTCCTCTCTATGAGACCGATGCAGGTACTCATTTGAGAGCCCAAATGACCTACCTGAAGAGTATAACATCTGAAAGGTGGATGGATCTTTGCTTCCCAGCCCTGGAATGCTTGCATATTACACAATCCAAGGTCGATCTCCGGCTCCTCTCTATGCTTCCGAGATCTGTCAAGCACGTTCGACTTTATAATCCGTATTCATATCTCAGGGAGATGACGGATATCGTCGAAGCGGAAGTGAGGAAGAGCGAGCTGCAACACTGGGGGCAGATGAGATCATCTTCACCCCCTTTACCGACTTGGCCTTCTAGACGAAGAGTCTATCTCAGCCATCCAGATCCTCGTGACATCAGATATCGCCCTGTCCTTGAGTATCTCTATAGTCAAGCCTCGAGGCATGCATGGCTGAAGATCTTGGGGTCTAAATTCGTCCACGAGGAAAATGAACCTGGAACGGGTGACGAGGGGAGATGGGAGGATGGTGTGCGTCAGGCTAAGAAGGATTGGGTGAAGAGAATGAATGGAAGGGTCTGGTGGAGGATTTGAGTCACGGCGGGACTCCGTGCAAATGGACACTTTGAATTGCATAACGAATATCAAGCCAAGGACTTGTACATATCTCAATCTGACTCAGTATATAGGACTGTGTGCGCGACAGGTTTTGACCGATTACTACTGCTTTGGAACGGAATTTATGACTAATTCACCTTCAACGGAATCGTGATTCAGGTGGCCACTAGCAGAAAATAGAGCAAGTGCTGTATTTCGATCCGTTACTTATTCGACATTTGCCCGATTACCAAAATATTCGCTGGAGGGTTGCTTATCCACTTTAACAGGGCGCTGTCTTCTGACCCTGTGACAGCTACAAGACCTCTTCTGTTGAGGGCTACGAACAAAAGGGCACCTGGACCTTGACATCCCACCATTATCAGTACAATATCGCTTTGTTGTCCGCCTATCAGAATTTGGATCCATCTACCGTTTACCGAGACAATAAGAAGTAATAAATGTTTGTGCACAAGAGGCGCAGGTAAGTGAAGCTGTTGTGAGCTCCTGACGGTTTGCGTTTTATCGTTGTATCCCTGTAATGCATGGCAATAGTTGTTACCCAGCGCCCTGTTCCTGAACCCACAACAGCTTTCAAAAGGGCAGCACTTAATTGGCGTTGGTATTTCAGCAAGCAGCAGCCAATTAAACAAATCAAATCTCATCGGCTTGCCACCGTTTATACACCTATGAAGCCACCTCGAGCTCAAAGGAGCTTATTTTTCCCTTCAAAGAACTTATAGTCGTTGGATTGTTATAGCGGAGGACAAGAGATAGTGTGACGGTAGGCATGAGGCGTCTCGATCGCTATTCCAACAATAATTACTGGCGCTTTGTTCATGACGCATAATTGTGGCGGCAGCTGGTATACTTCGGCAGTAACGTACTCCCGGATCTTGCTCTTGTTCGGAGTGTCAATCCGCGGACACCCCTTACTACATAAGTAACTGAGGCCAACTGCTCAATGGCACTCTGGCTCCCCTCTACGATTCAAACCCTCAAGATTAGAAGCACCACCCCAGCTGCCTCTCAATTCTTTATCTCAACACATTCACCCTACGCCACCTGTGCTTATGATGAAGGACTCAACATATCCATCCATCTTCAAGCTTCCTGTCGAGCTGCTGGTGGAAATTTTTGCCATCGCTTGCCTCGATGGAGGATATACTGGGGCATCTCTCTCATCAACTTGTCGTGAAATTCGGTGGCTCTCGGCTCCATACAGGTTTCAGTCTATCGCTGTCTGCGGTGCAACGCAGCTTGCCTCTCTGCTCCGCTTGCTAGAGTCTACGCAAGACATTACATTGGAAAAGCAGCAATTGCAGAAAGCTGCTTCAACAGAGCATCACGCCACATTTACTACCAACATAACTACCAGCCTAGAATTCCGAAAGCCGAGGATACGTTCCCTCTTCTTCTCGTTTCTCCCTTTGAAAGGTTTGAAGGCTCACCTAGGTGATGGGGTGCCAAGGTGTTGGTCGGAATCTGACAAAGAGGGAGTTTTTGCGTACGGAGAGAAAATATCTCTGCCTCAATTTGAATACTTCAAGTTACTCAACATTCTCTCACCAACCCTAGAAATTTTGCACGAGTACCGCCCAACAACGGGTCTCATCTCAGCAGGAAGGTTTTCCCAGTTTTGGCGAGTTCGGACCTTGATACAATTCCCACTATTGAAGGAACTTACCGTTTCTGATCTTTGCGTTGCTGGATATATCGAGCCGGGGACGCGGGACAAGAGATATAGCCATGAAATGGACCTGGCCGGAGCTGGAGATGATCCAACTGCAGGAGTGGGCTTTTGGTACGAAGAAGAACCACGTCTTCTGTATAAAGGTCCCTGGATGAAACACTGTTACCCATCCCTGCAGCGACTGCACATTACCTTTACAAGATTTGATCCTGAAATCTTGACTGTACTTCCAGCCGCTGCGAAGCACATCAGGTTTTACCGACCCTTGGAGGAACTTGATCTCGTCATTCCATTTGGAGCTGGTTCGGTGGCATGTCAGGATGAAGCAGGAAATCTGACATGCAGGTCCAGGGCGATCTATATCAGCCACCCAGACCCTGGACACGAACAGAACAGTGAAACACTCAAATCATGGAAACAAATCGCGAGTAACCAGCCTTGTCTGAAGGTCTTGGGTCCTGAATTTATTGTGGCTGATCCTGTGCGTTCAGATTGTTCTGGCAAGATCAATTGGTACAACCAAGCAGCGTTGAGGAGATGGGATGCAGGAGTCTCAAAGGCGAAGGGCGCTTGGATAAGAAGGATGTGTGGAGAAGTTTGGTGGTCAGATAATGCCATACAGGACTCTTGTATATGACCCTTTGTCTACTTTTTGTCCCCATGTAATCTTTGTATTTTGTAACTAAGCAGGTAGGTTTGGAATGACCATCAGCCATGCACGTTTCATTCGTCGTTCTGGTTCATGTGACGCAAATAAGGAAAGTCACACACGGAGTCACACCATGCTGGCGCTTCCGTCTGTCCCACCTTGCTCTCATTTCAAGTCAAAGCTTCTATGGTTACATCCAATACAGCAGGCTTAATTTAAGTGACCTTAATCAAGGTCGAGAAAGCTGGCAATGTAGACCGAGTCACCTCCAATGCGAACGCGTCGGAATTCACATCAACTTCCTGGGTACAATGGCCCACAAAGAACGTAATGCTCATGTCATGGTTAAAGCCAAATGTTATCACAACTTTTCTACCTCCTGCGCATTCACCCACGGCGTAACTGCACAAGCTCGATCAGTTGCTCTTCATTCAGAAAAAAATCATGAACGTTGATACTACTACCGAACCTCACACTACCTCTGATGAGGAGTTGATTGCTCTATCAGCATCATCAACTCCATTCGAGTTCAGCGCCATCCAACATGATGAGACTCCCAACACCACTCCCGTTACCGACGATACACCCAAAGGCAGAACCAAGTCAAACCCAGAATACTTCTTTGAAGATAGTAACTTGCTTATTCGGGTATGCTCGTATGATTCATGTTGCCCTGGCCGCCTTGATCCAATTGACCTCTAGGGTCGAAAATGTAGACTTCAAGGTCCATCGATCCTTTTTCATGAGGGATTCTGTTCCGTTCAAGGAGTTGTCAAAAGATGGTATGATCGGTCGCATTATCGGTGATACAGAATGCGCTACCCCGCTCGTGCTTCGAGACATAACCAGTAATGATTTTAAGTGCTTTCTTAGCGTTCTTTACCCAAAGTGAGGCTTGGTCATCTGATAATCTTCGCTAAACTGATCGCAAGTGAATCCATGTCCCTGACCATGTCAGATGCTTTGGTGGGTATAACGGCGACCGAATGTTTCCTATGTGGCTTCTGAGAGCCCAAATCACATCATATTGGGCTTCAGTGCTTAGGGTATCCGATTCCCTATCCTTTCAATCCATCCGGTAAATGTTAGACAAATCTGCCACGCCCATTGACAAAATCGTGCTTGGTCGCCAATTCAATGTTGTGTATTGGCTCAGAGATGCATATCATAGCGCCTGTACCAACACGGCCTCGTTGAGTAAGGAAGAAGGGAGACGACTTGGTGTGGACGAGGTTGTTGGAATCATGGAAGCACGTCAGACCTTCCTTTGGCAGAAACCGGAAATGGAGAGAGATGAGCAGAACAAGGTCTTGGACAGGATATTTGGCTTGGCTCCCGAACCGGCACCTGTAGTCAAAGCTAAGCATAAGCATGAAGCGAGCATTAGGGATGCTACCAAAACGGATGCAGGTCAGAGAAAGTCTCAATGCCAGCCTAGCTTGGAAGAAAAGTCGCCAAACCCTGCGACATCACAGTCCAACTCGCCAGCAGGAGGATCGTCATCGAAGGAGTCAGTGGCTGAGGAGAAAACTCGAAAGCTGCATAAGCAATCAAAAGGCAGTTGGCTCGGGCGAGCTCTGGAGCAAGAAAGGAAAGAGGACGTAATATCCAAGACTGAAAGGGCGGGACCCAACAATCCAGTAGCCGCAGCGAAAGCAAGTGGACCAGAGCCACCCCACATCTGTTTTTGCCAAAGGCAGTAGTATACTCTGGAGCAGTGGATGCACTCAAAAACCCCGATCGGTAGCTCAATGAGCAGGTCAAAGTCACGAAGACAGATCGAACAAGCGGGTGATGAAGGTATTCGTTTGGGGTGTATAGATCCGATGAAATTGGCGGATAACGGTGGAGTTGTAACCATTTTGAATGGGTATCGGGCGTGTATTATAGCGATGTGCAGTACTTTCTTTCCCACTGTAATTGTACCCATCTCTCGGGGTTGCTTTGACCATGTCATGTACGTAAACACCATGTGTACATGTGTGCTGTATACTTCGACTCATTCATCCACTCGCGAACAGCCTACATCCTCATTTCAACTGCTCATCTAGAATAATTAAACAAATCTCAATGGAAGTCCTCAATATCTCGGCAGTTAGTGACTCAGCGCGAGACAACCGCTTTATCTGGATTGACATTGCCATTCGAACTCAATGCTATAGAACACGATGAACTTTCTAGTGCTACAGCCTCATCAAGCTACAAAGGAAATCAAAGTCGAGGCTTAATCCTCATCCTGTATACTTCTTTGAAGACGGGAATTTACTCATTCGGGTACGTTCCTCCCATACAGTATCTATCTTACCTGTATCTTTGACTCGGGAATCTTGTTGCTGCTCCCTTTCCATCGAGAAGCTGCACAATGTGGCCACACCCGTCGAGAAAATTGTGTTAGGGCTTCGGTTCAACATCATGCATTGGCTCAGAGATGCATACAAAGATATCTGCATGAGAGGGGGAACTTTTAACAAAGGAAGAAGACACACTCGTCAGCGTGGATGACCCTACCGGAATTATATAAGTGTGTCAGATTATCTTTTGTGAATGACCAAGAATGACAAGTCATGAGAAAGATGTGGTCTTGAATAGGATATTTGAATGAGGGCCAAAAGTGGAGGTCAAAGTCAAACAAGAACACAGCGGCAGTACTACTGCCAATTCACCGGAACGTCATCGAGAAACTCGATTGGAAGGTTCGAGTAGAGAATGGGAAAATGAGGCTCCTAGAGATCTGCAACCTCCTCCATACCAAAATTACAGTGCCGCCGCAGCCCAACACGCCTGTCGTCGCCCAAAAATTGTTCATCCAGCAATGGACGGCCGGGAGTGCAAGGACACGAGTGGTCAAACATACACATACAAATTCGCCGCCGCCACAAATCAACTATGCAGCGTGAAATTCGAAGTCTACCACGCGCCTGGGCTTGAATATTTCCTAGATTCAAAGGTAGCCCCTCTGCTCGTAGTAGAAATCAGTCATACCCCTCAATTGGCGGATAGAGGTCAGTCTGATGTGTTCCTCGACTCGTGGCTTTGCCGCGTTTTATGCTTACCTCATAAGGAAGTTTATTCATCAGTATGCCACCCTATCTATGTTGTCAATGACGGTGAGAAACATTCAACAAGTGCCATTCGTAACAAGATGATGTCTAAAGCAGCACATGACGCTCATGGCACAATTACTTATTTGGAACCCTTGGAACTCGTTGACGTGCTTGCCACACCGGACGCAGACCCTACAGGCTGCAGATATTCACCATTGTCCTCACCATCAAACCATGTAATATCGATGGGCTCCCCTACCGTGCTATCCGAACCGTCAATAATCATCTTGTTCAACATCTGGAGGTACTTGTCATCGATATCTTTCTCATCTCTCAAATAAGGAATCGCCAGAGTGTTGACTCCGAAAGAGAAAGGATCACCCTGCCCTTGCGTATCCGAGGCGACGTAAACATTCATCCCACGTCTGTTCGCATCCTCGAGCGCCGTTTCATGTCTGTGGTTCCTCGCCACATCTTCACCAGCTTCATAACGCTCCGCCATCTCGCGCCCAATGTCGATATGAGGCAAGTCGGAGCGTGAATAGCCCCATATCTGCTGTCCCCGTCTCCCAAGGTCGTTGTGTTTGACGGAACGGCCATCGCCACGCTACAGAATCTTGTCAGTCATACGTTGAGCAAACTTACGGAGCGGTTGACATACACTCCATTGCGCAAGTTTGATAGGAACTTCAAAAGTGGCAATGTCGTCGTTTTCAATGACCGAAGGAGGTAAAGGACAAACGGTGCACACAAGCTCGTCCTTATACGCCATTCTGTACACCGTATTCATCGAGAGCAAGTACCCATCGAAATCATCTCCTATCAGAAAAGCATGAAGAGCGCGCCCGTCATGCGATTCAGTCACGTGAATAGCGTTGGGATCGTCGCAGGTGATGATGGCATATGCCACTCCGAGGCCATAAGGCCCTATTTCGATTTGAACACCGTTTACGGTGATGGATTGTTGCTGAACCCATTGGGCTTGCGAAAAAGCTGTGAGTAAAAAAAAAAAAAAAAAAGGACACGTAGGATATCTACTTACACGGAAGGGCGCGCACGAAACGCGTCGCGTTCGCTTCTTGGTTGAGTTGTTGGACGCGTGCATCCTCAGCGGATAACCCTTGCAATGGACCACCAATTGCAGTGCCAAAGGATACTGTATGAGGACCGGAGGATCCCATGGTGTATATAGGTATGAGAGGTAGTAGTAAAGGACAGAGTCAGAGAAAACGGGCCCGAGAACAATTAAATGACGGCGTGTTTGTACTTATGGGAGCGTCAGGGGCAAACAAAAACTTGGTAAGCGTCGTTTTAAAATCCGTCGTCTTGGACGACGATGGAACTGAGCACTGAGCGCGACAATACTCGTACTTGGGTGCATCGCATACGCGTCGTTTCCATTGGCTAGGCAAGAAGAAGACGAGATCCAGACGGGCTCTTTGAGTCAGCTCGAAGACTCGTTGGGGGGCAAGAGCCCAGCAGCAGTACCGGCGATACGAGGAAAAGCAAAAGGAAAGTAGGCTTCGCGTCTGTTGAATATAACGATGCTTCACGCATAAAGACTCCCACCCCTGACTGCAAGTGGCCATTTCGTCTCATCTCTTAGCCATCAACGCGTCCATCATTTAGGCCCAAAGACGTCAACGTCAACGTCAACACCACTACATGAAACGATGTATCTTCTAAGCAAAAACATGAGTGGGGATTGTATCGTATCGATATAGCAATAATCGGTATATACCGTATATCAATGTATGCAGGTCTACACCACGGAGACGTCTAAACCCTCCCGAGACAATAGTAACAAACTCTACCGCCTAGAGCTTTATTTATTTCACTCCTCAAACGAATTGAGCAAACAAGGGTATCAGCGATTGCGCAAGGGTATAACTAAACACCAATTTCGGTCCCACAACCAATATCTGCAAAGCACACGCCGCCGTCAGCGTCAGCTCAGCTCACAAGAATCCCACATGACGGGAAAAATCAACTGCAGACTACACTCACCTTTGGTGTCAACCCTTTAAAGAAAGCCGTCGGCCCCTCATGCCTAATCAAATCCCTCACCACCTGCACACCCGGCACTTTCTGTTCAAAATTCGCGTTCTGTATCCTGGTCTTGACCGTATCCAACGGCGCCGCGACCGTAATCGACGCCACCGCTCCCGCAATAGAAGCAATAAAGTTTTGTGTCCACGTCGCCTTGGAGAATTCTTGCACGCCGAGGACGTAGTCTTTTGTGAATGCCGAGGCACCGAATAGCTAAAGACCGGGCGTCAGCGGTAGAGTTGGAATGGAGAGTGGGTCAGGCCGATGGAGGGGAGACGTACAGCAAAACTACCAGGCGCGTTACGCGCCATTGTCCACCCCCAACCGCGATACAGAGCTGTTCTTTCCTCGAGGAAAATTCGAACGAATCCACGTCCTCGGAACGCTTCAGGGTTCACTTGACGTTTGATTTTGAGTACATCTAGAGGAAGCAGGACCTATCATTATTTCAAATCGTCCGTTAGTTCATTTTGACAGGTCGGAAGCGAGGAGAAATGGAAAATATGCGGGAGAATGATGATGTAGAACGTATCCGATGGATGGAAGGGTTAATAGGTTACATGTGAGGGACGTTTGACGTGGCTAATCGAGCGAGTGTTGCCAGAGGCCAAAGATAGGCAAATGTAGCAACGGAGAGAACGGGTCGACTCACCACTTCTCCGATTCCAGTCAAGCTGTGCATCCAATCCATCATATTCGATAGACACAGACACAGGCAGCCAAGAACCCACAGCAGCAAACAGCAAAATCGAACAGCGCGCATACGGATAACAGCAACAGCACCAACAACACCGTTCACGTCAGCACGCACAATCCAATCACAATGAGCACAACAAATGGGAGAAAAAAAAAAGAGAGGAAAACCACGTACCTTCCAGCCGTAGCCTGCATCATCAACTTTCCCTTCCTCTCCCCAAACGTATTCGTAAACGAGGTTTTGTGGTATTTATTGATCAAATCATTGAACCACGGCTGACCACCGAATTTGTATATCCGTTGAGCGATTTTGTACCCTGCTGCGTAGCCCAAGCCTGGGAAGAGGGAGAAGAACTTGCGCGCGATGGGTGCAGAGGCGTGGTCTCTGAAGATGATGGTGTTGAGTGTACTGAGTGAGACCTGGAGATAGGAAGAGGAGATGAGGAAGGGGTTGGAAGAGAGATAAGGCGAGGCTGGGAGAGACGTACAGCACTTTTGTTGCTCATGAGACGTTTGGCGACCGTGTCGACTGGATGAAAGACCATCAACTCGGCAACACCTACACCAGCACGAACACAAAGCATCAGCACACAATTCTACATGATGGTCATAACACCCCACTGACCCGATGTTCCCGAACCGAGTATACGAGCAGCACCCGATTCCTTTCCTTTCCCACCAGCTGGAGGCGACATTGTGCGTTAAGACAAGTACGAATTGAAAGTAGCAAACGTCGCTTCGCAGGTCGAGGGAGGGAGGAGGGGATGCGAACCGAGAATCGCCCAAAATCTGAATTTTATTCGAAAACTAAACGACGGGATCAGTATTACGTCCCCGGATCGTTCACAACATGAGCAAATACACGCACTGCTTTCCCGCTTGCTGAAATACGTTGCATGCAAGCAAAACGGGCGCTAGGCATTGGCCAATCCTTTAGCCCACGTCCAACTTCTGTCATCCGTTAGGACTTGGCCAAAAATTATTCTTAGCTCTACCCTTGATTCACGAATGAACTTGATATAACTAACATAGTATGCTACAGCAGCCGCGAAATTTTTTGGTATACGGAGTATGATTGTGCCGTTGGCTTCTAGACCAACGCGGAGTTATTACATCCAATCTTATTCAGAATGTCTCGAGACAGAGAGGCTGCTGCTCGAGCGGTGAAATTTTACAGCAGAGTCTGCTATCCCAGTGCCCCTATCACCTCACATCCCTCACCCATTGTCACGAGATGGATTCTGAATGGGTTGTGAACCATTTCCCCAGTCTTGGTCAACATGGACGCAAAGAAAAACAGCTCTAAAATGTTTAATACTAATCTAAAAGTGTGTCTAATGGGAGGCATCTAATCGACAATCCCACCGACGCGTTCCCCGTTGGATAGTCAACATGTACAAATATGCTCTCGGTCAAGCTATATGGTATTGCAAATATATAAACTACTTGGCAACGGCGTGCATTAGATTCTCGTCCGAGCATTACCCCTAGAATCCTCATCAGTCCCAACCCAACGAAGAAAAAAACATTCACCCACCTGTTGACCATCGCAAACTTGTGCACCTTCTCCTTCTCCCCAAGCACCTCACTCCTCCCCTCCACAATCTCAATCATCTCCCTCGCAACTCTCTCCGCCACACCCCCCTTCCCCCCCTTCCTCTTCTCACTCCCATCCAATATCCACTTCACCGCATACTTCGTCCTCTGTTTCTCCCCCAGCGCTACCGGCTTCGCCACCGTCTTCCCTCCCTGTCGATGCATCAACGTCCTCACCGCAGGCGACGCCTTCAATACCGCCTCTCGCAAAATAGGCAACGGAGGTGCCCGTGTGAAGGTGTGTATATGCAAAAGAATCTCCGATGTGATTTTGGACGCGCGGTGCCGGTGTCCGTGCGTCGTAAGACGCGAGGTGAGGTAGTGTAACAGCGGGTCTTGTGCCGGTGGTGGGCTGATCAAACTCGGATCGATAGTGGCTAACGTAGGTCCTGTATGCGACACCACGGAAGAGGGGCTACCACCACCCTCACCGGCAGCGTCGGAAATACTCGTTTCGAGGATTCCGTTGGCTTCTGAAAATTGGTCATGGGTGTTTGGTTTCTTGTTGGCTAGAGCACTTGGAGTCGTGGTTAGGAGCCTTGTTTGACTCGAGAGAGACCGAGATACGGTTTGTCTTATGCAAGCCAGCATTGTGGACGCGAGCCGTGGTGGTGTTGAAAAGAAACCGCAACGGGTGTGACATAGTGTCACGTCACACTTTTGCCGGTCTGAATCCAAGGTTGTATTATCATTAGGTATTTACTTGCGAGAAAGTCGTAACGTGGTATACGTCGACTTTTAATAGTGAATTAGTATTCCGCCAAGCTCAGTCTGCGTTCTATTCCGCAACGCACTCAATATCCCACCTTCTTCGTAGCATTCTTGAAATCCCCATACTCCCAAGCAAAACAGTCCTAAAAACACGTTGACACATCGTCCACCAATATCAAATCGCACTTACCACACAGTCCTCATCCTCCAACACAGCTTCCGGCACCTCCAGCCCATTCTCCGGATCCCAATCATGATCCAATACATTCTCGAGAACAAACTGTATCCCATGAGACCTCACATCCACCGGCCATCCTGCACAATTCAACCTAACAAATCATACAAAAGCATCTCAAGCACTCACCCAATTTCGAAACGGTATCATAACGGATAACTCGTCCTTGGTGACATCTAGACTCCATAGCATAGCCACCTATAGCACACGTGGAAGTGACACCTGTACATGCTCCCATTGCGAGTGGCTGTCATGACGGCGTTCATCACGTGTTTTAATGGCGCAGATGTGGATGACTTACATCTCCGGTGTGGAATATGTGGGTGATATGCAACGCGGAAGGCTGAGTCATAATCAACAGCAGAGCAGGAGAGAAAGTGCACAGACACTTACAGGAGTGGGAAGGTGCAACCTCCTAGCCGCCATTCTCTCTGCTGGAGCTTCGAAAGCTACAACGGGTGCTCCAAACGTTGCGCCTACCAATGCAGATAGTGCACCACCCAACGAGTGACCTGATATCCACCCCTGAGTCTCTATCCGCATAACGAAAGACACACTCACCAGCCAGCCAGATATTCGCATTCGGATACATATACGAAACGTTATTATATAGATTCTGTTCCCATCCCGTCAGCAAAATCTCGATAAATACCCACTTTCATAAGCAACTGCTCACTAAACCAATAGGATAAAACAACCCCTCGTCTACCAGCGATTCCTCCACACAGCTCTGATCGCACTTGCCCGATCCACTATAACAATCACACACGGTGCTCCACGTCGGTCCCACTCTCGCACAACAACAGCTGAACAGCAAGTTGTCGTTCATCTTGTCTTTCTTCACGGTTGGACCTCCTCCGCCTACGAGCCAGCCGGCAGAGGTACCTTTGAGGGTGACGATGACGATGGATTCGTCGTCAGAAACGTACACGTGTCCACGGACACCGTCAGAGTTGGCTTCCCATCCAAACGGCACGCTCTGATATCCGCAAGCAAGAGTCAAGAGAAGATGGGAGGATAGACGGCTGTTGACGCCCGTACCTTGTTCCACCTACTCCCCAAATCGTACCACTCTTTACTCCCATGTTCATAATACGCATTATAAGACATCTTTGCCAGCTCTATCAATGTTTCTCGTTTTGTCACATCTGGGCCTTCCACTTCTTCTTCATCCCATCTCAGCGAGCTGCTGCTCTGTCTCGCATGCTTTGACAGTTGCCGGGCTTCGTAAAAGGCAGAAAAGGAGTTGGGCTTGAAGGTTCTCGTTGGACTGGTATGAAGCGTGAATGGAGCTAGCGTTTCGGAGAATGAGGATGGTATGTCATTGAATATGATATGCGAAGAAAGACGATGAGTCGAATCCACTCCTAAAGCGTGTTCGTGACGAAGATGGAACTGAACTGCTGATTGAGGCTCTGGAGGTTGTCGCACACCAAGCAGCGAAGCGAGGAGGAGCTGCAGAGTGTTGGGCAGGAGACCGAGCATGGCGTCCAGGTTAGACAGCACCTCCGGGCCGGAACTGAGCACTGAGCTGCTGCGGTATAGCCGGGGAGACCCCAGTCACCTTGACAGCAATGCTCTTCCTCTCCAACGCGCTGCAGCTACTTTTATCGACGTATATCTGGCCACCCTCCGTGGAACAGGAACTCACGTTTGAACTGCGGCATATCTACGTCGCCACAGAATCAGGTCGAAATGTCTTTGCAGATGTGCTTCCGACGATACGAGCGACCAGTGCAGCTGCGAACGAGACGTATACCGTATCTACACGGACGCTCAAGATATCCACGCCGCTCGACGACGAAGCAGTCTCAATCCAATGGGACGACCGAGATGTCATTGCTCCCAAAGTCGACAAACGCCACACTCTCTATCAACTCGCCAAAATGACCTTCAACTCCTTCTACGACGGACCAGAAGGTCATCCAGAATGGTACGAGCTAGATCCATACTGGAAAAAGGTGCGTTCGCGTTATCCATGTCCCTGCCCGTATCCATCATTTTCAACAGCACTACCCCTTTGGCTGGGAACCACCCTCAGCAGGTCTGCGCGGCCAAATCTTCATTTCCCCCAACAACTCTACCATCGTCATCGCCATCAAAGGCACATCTTCCCCGTGGCTCATCGGCGGCGAAGGCGGGCCCACCCAAGCCAGCGATAAACTCAACAACAACCTCCTCTTCAGCTGCTGTTGTGCCAGAGTAAACCCGAGCTGGACACCAGTGTGTGGGTGTTATGACGGTGGTGGTGGATGGGGTGGGTGGACAGCAGGAGGGGAAGTTCCCAATAGATGTGATGCGAATTGCGTAGAGAGGGCGTTGGTAAAGGAGGATAGTTTGTTTTATCCTCTTGCCATTGTGAGTGCCTAACGATTCCGTATGCTCAGCATGCCGCTGACGCGTTCGCGACGACAATAGAACTTGTACAACAATGTATCCTTCATGTATCCAGACGCCAACATCTGGCTAACCGGTACGACATACCTCAGATCCTCCACCCGACTTTGACCTCACAACACACAGGCCACTCTCTCGGCGGATCAGTAGCTTCACTCGTTGGACTCACCTTTGGCGCACCCGTCGTCGCATTCTCAGCTCCAGGCGACAGACTCGCAGCTCGAAGACTTCACCTCCCCTCTCCCGTGAGTTTCTCCCCTCCCCTTCTGTGGGTCATCAGCTGACACCGATTCTTTGTACAGCCATCGACACAACACATCACACACGTCTATCACACAGCCGATCCCATTCCAGTCGGAGCATGTACAGGTGTATTCTCAGTTTGCTCACTAGGCGGGTACGCCATCGAATCACGGTACGTCCAAGCCCTCCCTCACCACCTCCATCCTATCCCACCACCCACGTCCTTCCTCCCCTCCCACTAGCTGCCACCTAGGCAAAATCATCAACTACGACACAGTCCAACAAAAAGGATGGAGCGTCAGCATTCGCAACCACCCTATCCAAGTTATGATCGACTATGTCCTCAACGACGAGAACTGGAAGTTTGAAGGGGGGAGAGAGGTGCCTTACCCTCAGATTGACCATGATTGTTTCGTGAGTGTGGTGTGTTTTTACTTGCAGGTTACAGAGGTGACCTGCGGAACAGGATTGTACGGAGTGGGAGTTTGACGATTATGGGAAATGAGAAGGAGGGAGTGGTATGTGTGTATCTGATCGCGGAGTTGTGGATGTCGCAACGCTCACGGAGGGCAGGAATTTGTACCACCCTCACATACGTGTATTTTATACTCGTAATACTGAATGTACGTCTTCAGGAGGGTATATCTAATTCAAAACACAACAGATAGTTGATTCCTACGCTGCGGTGGGATCGCGTTACTACTTTTCTTTTCTCCTTTCTGAGGGGTTCATCAAATCGACAAGAAAAAGGTTCATTTCAACCTCGTGCAGTTCCGAGTCACA
This sequence comes from Volvariella surrecta, assembly GCA_951802395.1. Taxonomy (NCBI): domain Eukaryota; kingdom Fungi; phylum Basidiomycota; class Agaricomycetes; order Agaricales; family Pluteaceae; genus Volvariella; species Volvariella surrecta. Next base: position 195,925 of record OX637784.1, read on the forward strand.
AAATATATTACGGAGTAGAACAGTTATGACGAACGATACAGTTCACCGAATCATTCACCAGCCGTTTCCTGCGCCGCTTGTGCTATACGCCATGAACGCCCAATTCTTGGCCCGGGCGATATTAAATTCGTCGTTTCCGGCTTGCTTGATTTTTATTGTTACCTCCTAATCCTGTTGGCTGGTCTGCTTCGCTGGGTTGTTTCCCTACTATCCATCCAGATGTGGCAGATGGGCTTGGTCTAACGGGCAAAAATGGATAAGACCATATATCCGAAGGTGGTGCAATACTGGATGACCAATCTACTCCAAGTGACTTTTGTGAGGTCCACGTAGCATCGTTGGAGGCACCTTCTTGCGTTCGTTCTGTCTTGGGAGATGCGCCAACCGGTGAAGTAACGGCAGGTTCTGTCACGGAGGATGAAGACGGAGCTGCGTGCGGAATGCCGGATTTTCCAGTTTCAGCAGGTTTGTTAGTGCTAGCTTCCGAAGCGATGCTCTCCAACGCAGAACTTTGTTGGCCTCCTGAATCGCTGACACCACTGCCAGTGATGTTTCCTTGGGCACTGGTATCGTTATCTGTGGATTTAGTGTTGACTTCTGGCTCTAACCCAAATATCCTGTTCAGCACACGTTGCCGTACGCTCATTAACTTGGGTCTCTCCCAAAGTAAAATCTGACGTGCTTCCATGATTCCGACTACCTCGTCTACTCCAAGTCGTCTACCTTCTTCCTTGGTCAATGTCTCCTTTCTCTTACAGACATCATGGTAAGCCTCTCTGAGCCAATGAACGATGCCATATTCACGACCAAGTGCGATCTTTTCAACTGGAGTCGCAACAGAGGATAACCATTTGATGGAGAGCGCACGGATGGAGTCAAAGGCGAGAGAGGTAGAGACCTTGAGCACAGAGGACCAGTAATCGGAACTAGAACCATCATGCTCATCGAATCGCCTGTATTTGCGTAGTGATGATGTGTGAATGCATAATCCATCAATCGGCGAGAATCAAAAAAAGGATCAGCAGGAGGAGATACTCACTTTGGGTACAAGACGCTGAGAAAGCGCTCGAAATCGAGGCTAGTCGTGGACTCGAGCACAAGTGGCTCCGTTCGCTCCGTTGCATCCATCCCATCATCAACAATCCGGCCGATGATTCCATCCTTCGACAATGGTCGGAATGGAGCAGAATCCCTCATGAAGAAGTATCGATGGACCTTGAAGTCCACATTCTCCACCTACGCAACAGTATGTCAGGCTTCGACAACGCTGGCATGGGCGAAGTGAAAGAACTTGAAGCATACCCGGATCAACAAGTTTCCATCCTCGAAAAAGTACTTTGGATGTGGGTTGAGTTTCGATTTCATTTTGTCCTTGAGCGCACTCTCAGAATTGGCGACTGATGCATTGGCGAGTTCGTCATGCTCGATAGCGCTGAAATCAGATGGGGTTGGAGAGCTTGCCAGCGACAAAACTGTCGATTCATCATCAAGACCGTCGTGTGGTTTGGTAGAGTTACTACGATCCATGATCGATGTTCAAGTCAAAGTGATTGCTGACTCGCAAAATGCCAGCCGTCAAAAGCGCAAGGTAGGGACAACGTTCAAGTTGACAACTGAGGAAATGAAAAGCGCAGACTCATCACACACGTGCAGTGGTTATCCTGCAGTACCAATTACGTATTGGGCACCTCGTATATACGTATGGGCGCCTCTTTCTGAGTTTGTGATGGGTGGAGGGAGAGCTCCAGTTAGGCTACTCGTTTCTAACCTTGGCCCAGGATATATCCCCATTCGCAGCACATCGGGATGTTCCGTCATATTCAGTTACCTATCCTTTAAAGTCCTCGGACACGAGCAAGAAAACTCCAATTCTCACCAGGACGCATTTCAACAGGATGGATGTATTTGAGCAGGTCTGTTCTTGTCATGAAGCTCCATGAACACATGTTGCAACGAATAGCAGAGCCCGCATCGCAACACTGATTGTCAACTTCACAGTGCATCGGTTTGTGCATTTGACTAGGTAAGCCGAATGAATCTTATAAGCCTCTGCTCGTCAACTGGAAGCCTACTTTCACTCTTCTAATGGCCTGGATGTAGTTGCATTTGAGGCCACGAGCCAGAATTGACGACGCAATGATCAATTGCTATTCTATAAAGTACGTGCACGTTCGGTATAGGTCAGCCCCAAATGTCGCGATGGTGATGGCGGATCCCCTCACGCCTTGGCTTCTTTACTGTCGCCCAATTCGTTGTTGAAATGCAAGAGAGGAAGTTTAAACCAGCCATCGCCCATGAGCGATGTGCGCACTACGAACCAGCCAGCCTTCTCGTACAGATGGATCGCCCGCGGTTGATATACACTGGTAGTGAGTCGGAGTGACTTGACTCCATGATCGCGAGCGTGGTTCAAGACAGTGTTCAGTAGCATTTTACCAACCCCACGTCCTTGAAGAGAGGGAGAGACGACCATACGGCGCACAGATCCCTGATTCGTTCCCTCCGGTACATCTGGATTAAGAAATGATGGACAAGCTTGAAATCATTGAAATGGTGGGGTGCGTACCTAAACCGATACATCCCACAAGCTTACCCCCGCTCTCGTCCTTGTTTGGACCCAATTCCGAATTTCGCTCTACCCTCCCTTTTTCACTTTCCGAGTCAGAGTTCTCATTCCGTTCATCAACAGCTTCTATAACCCAAAATGCAGACGCTCCACTGAAAACAAAGTCCTTTTTCCCCTTTGCGTCTGTAACCTCGTTAATTCTATAATGCCCCACGACATCACGAAGATCGTCTTGCACGCTACTATTGCAAAATTCGGTGAACACCCCTGTTATATCATAGCGATAACGCAGTATCAGGGCAATTGCGATCAGAGCAACTGCAATGCCTCCGATCCTGTACAGAGTGCGATATGGTCCGGAAGGAGCGAATGCTGCCAGAAGGATGCCGGCACCAGTGACAGTATAGGCCAGGTATGATTTGATTTGATTACGCAGTGCGACTACGTTGGGTGATCCCGCTGTATGAAGTACCACGCGGTTAAGTATCTGACTGAAGACGGGAATGGTAGAAGAACTGACGCCCAGTGAGAATCGCTTGGACGAATAGGCGCTGTACTGCCCGGGTATCGGATCTTCTGACGCAACGCAACTGCAATTTTACTTGTTTTGCGGACGTTGCGTTGGATTGGGCGTCATTTGGGGAGCGTTGGCTCATCGATCAAGGTGTATTGACCAGTCTGTAGTCAATGACGAAGCTTGAATGTGGGTTGACCACTGATGCGTACGGTTATCATGACTCAACTTTATGTACGAAGCCGATGCCCGTCGAAAATTCCGTCAGCTATGAATACAAGATCCGATAGGATCCGTTGATATGAGGTGACCAAATAAGAAACTTGAAATCAAAAGTAAAAAGCTTGAGGCTTGGAGAAGAAAACTGCAGGATCATGATGTCTCCCTAACGCAGCAAAGCTGTTTTGTTACGTGATGACTTCCTGGATGGGAAATGTACCAGCGTAGACATATACTTGAAGTGAATTTAGACGGCCGACACCGTGGACGGCATTCTCTCAAATAGGTACAGTGGCGCGTCAACCAGCCACATGGCACGCGGTAGTAGCCGGAAAGCACTTATCATGAGCCAAAGGGGCAAAATTGATATCGGACTTCATTCTCGTCTGAAAGTGCGTTGACGAGACTGGCATACAGTGTAAAGGTGTCTGAAGTTATCACGAAATCACGCTAGTCCTTCCTATAGAAGTGCCTCCTCAACTCAATATCCTCCGCCTGGCACCTTTCAGGTCCAACACTCCTTCGCTTCTTCTCGAACCATCCAGACTTCTCGTACAGGCGCCTCGCCGCAAAATGATACTCAGTGATTGCAAGGTAAAGCGAGTTGAAGCTGTATTTGTGAGCGTGAGCTTCCAATGTTCCGAGTAACATCCCTGCAATCCCCATTCTACCACAAGAACGAGAAGCCGACCTTCAAGTATGTCTAGACGCAGAATAGTGGTAATGGTAAGCAATAATTCATACGTTCACAGGGGTAATACACACCGAATCCAACGCACCCAACCACTTCGTCGCTTTCTTGCTCCGCCACCCAAAAGACAGAAGGTCCAGTCGGGACGTAATTTTTATTCTCCTCGGCATCCACAAGTTTTTTCAGTTTATAGTGGTCAGCAACATCCTGAAGATCATCCGTGGAACCCCTTATGGATAACATACAGCAGACCCAGCATATATGCGGACGAAAGCAAAGCAAGCACACCTCCGATTTTATACCACGAAAATCGTGGCCCGCAAGGTCCAAATGTGGTGAAGAGAGCAGCAGTCGCGACGAAGAACTATGCCAAATATGACTTTGGTATGAGGAATTGATCATGATGTGCAATAGTTAAGGATACTAGGCAAGCTAACGCGGACATTAATCATCGACTAAGAGCATCAAATACGAGTGGGGTCGTACGCTTGATCTCAATCATGCTGCGAATCGAGACCGAGGAAAATATTAGGGCGAACACATTACAATATCGAGTCGCCTGCGCTCATATTCCCTGTTCCAACGCTTTGAAGAGCATGGTGAAGTTCTTCCGTGTAGACTTGCGGATTCGGTCCTGGTGTATCGTCGTCGTCATGGGTGCAATCCGGTGAGCAAAAATCCTTCAGCTCCAGCGATCCCATGACTTGATCTGATTCAACTTGCATTTGGGTATCACGAACCTGACCAGTGACACAGTTGTAGGATATCCTTCCCATACCCATACGATTTTTTTAACCCTTCTACGATATTCGTTGATGTTGCTTATGCTCTTATTATGGTCTGAGATTACACTGAGATCCTTCTATCAAGAAATTATGTTTATATATTTGTGACATTGAAATGGATGTGCACTACAGCTGTACTACAGGATTTCCACCATGTGAACGCTCCAGCTGGGACCAGGGCGTCCCAATTTTGATCGAAACACGGCGGTTAGGCGTTGTCACATTTCTGGCCCTTCATTCCCACGAGTTGCGCTCCGGCTGCCCGCCATGCGTCATGTGGCGGAAAAAATTGCTGGTGTACACAGTCTAAAGGTGTCCGTACTTATCACAAAACCACGCTAGTACTTTCTATCCAAGTGCCTCCGGAATTCAATGGTCTGCATTTGCCACAGCCCAAGTCTAATGAACTGTCGCTCCTTCTCGAACCATCCATGCTTCTCGTACATACGCCTGGCTGGAAAATGATACTGAGTGGTTTCAAGGTAAAGCGATTTGACCCCGTATTTGTGAGCATGATCTTCTAATGCTCTGAGTAGCATCCCTGCAATCCCCATTCTACGATAAGAACGAGAAACCGCCATCCGGCGTAACTCCCCTACGTTTTCTCCTTCATGTACGTCTAGTAGCAGGGTGGTGGTAACCAATAATTCATCCAATGTTCACAAGGAAAATACACACCTAATCCAACGCAACCAACCACTTCACCGCTTTCTTGACCATCCGTAATTGCCTCCACCACCCAAAAGCCAGAAGGCCCAGTCGGGACGTAACCCTTATTCCCCTCGCCAGCTTCAACTTCTTTTATCTTATAGTGGCCAGTGATATCGGAAAGGTCTGCCTTCAATGATGCAATTACATATTCATCATAGATTTTATTTGCATAGTATCGCAGACCCAGCAGATACGTGGACGAAAGCAAAGCCAGCGCGCCGCCTCCGATTTTATACCACGGAAATGGTGGGCCAGAAGGACCAAATGTGGTGAAGAGAGTACCAGTGGCGATGAGGAACCATGCCAGATATGACTTGCGTCCGAGGAGTCCATCATGTCGTGCAGCAGTACAGGGGGTATCCGCTGGTTGACAGAGTGGATTATCAGACGAGCTGAAAGGGATCTGCGGCATGAACTTACGGCCGATATATCCTTGAAGGAACAGGAGACGAATTTTAGGGGCATCAGATGGACGAAAACCTCGTAGAATGAGCCGTAGGTGCGGTAATTTGGGTTTAGCCATGGAGGTAACAAGGAGATGTAGTCGAAAACAGATGCGTTTTGGATGCCTTGGACAGTTTTTGGCAAGCCCGAAGCCTGTGTCCGTTTAGACCGAGCGGCTGCCACGGCGCCTAAAATCAAGCCATTCATATCCGGGGTAAACGTTGAACTTTTCCGTAAAAACCCCGCGCATCAATCATGACTATCCGCAAAACGAGCGGAATGGTCATCAGTTTTGCCTTTGCGGATGTCATCTCTACTGGAAGGCACTCCAGACTCTCTCCGTAAGGCAGCGATGGGGAGAAGGAATGGATCAAGACAGCCGCAGTTACTGTGTAGACATGGCACCGTAATGCTACTAATAATGGCAAACCCTTTTTCGGTAAGTGCTTACCAAGACATCAATGGGGATCAAATTGAGACGTTAGAGTAGCTATAGAGTATAATAGAAGTAGCCAGAGTTCACGTTCATTGTCGCCTCGGGCCAGTCGATTCAAATCAGGGAACACACTTGAAACAAGAAAGAAACAAAAACAATCTGAGAGCTTTCAAACGATATATGACGGCCCCTTTGGCCAAAACCCAAACTTTGCAATTTCTACTTCGATCGAGAACAGGGTTGTATATTGAATATAATTACAAATATCATCCATTATCCATATTGAGTTCCTTCGTCAGAGTTCTAACTAACTGGGACTAATAGCGAATAGTCCTTTTCGTATCATCCTCCGGATGTCCCAGGCGAATACAAATTTTGCATGGTACATCCTGAGCATGCCTTCCGCCCAATCTTCACACTACTCCAATACTGTGTAGCATTTCTCGAGTTGCTTCGAACCGACAAACTTGCTCTGAGCTGGCAGCGGAGTTCCAATAATCCCAGCCCTGTTATTGAACCAGAGTCCGTCGTTCAGCTGAAGACCATTACATACTATACTGTTCGCTTGTTGTTTCTGCCATTGATCCCCTATCTTCGGACTAGACTTCCTCTCACTTTCTGCCGCAGTGTATTGTACTTATATTTAGGCTGTCGACCGTGTGTCAATACACTGGATAAAAAAAAATCCATCAAACCCGATAATTGAAGCCTTTCAGGATTGACGTGGTCAACAGCTCAATGGATCACTGCGAACATAATCCCTACGTGCAGAGTATAAATTGCACTGACACCGCTGATGGTTAATTTATGAAGGCATGAAGACAATATTTACGTCTGTACTCATTCACAGGAAGTAAGGGTCTAATGACCTGTAATTTTCATGTTTGGCACTTGCGATTGGTCACCGTGATCCTTCCTTTGTCCTCGCATCATCGCCTCACAGGTGGCTCCAATAGCCTCAGCTTGATCCTGGTGCCATTTAACCGGTATTCCTAACGGTATTCCACCACCCAGCTTCAACATCGGAACAAAACTTTTCAAACCCGTTTGATTTATTTGCTCCCTTTGCCTCTTGACCCGATGTCTGTCCAGGTCCATTCGCTGATGATTCACCCGATCTGTCCTGCTGCTGTGTGAGTTTCTCCTCTGATTTTCCCTCCTCACTAGGCTGGTTCGCAGGTTTTGGCTGTTCCGACCTGGTATCATCTTGGATATGGGTGGCTGAGACTTGTACAAGAGCTGCGACAACTGGATTGGGGGGTGATGGTGGACATGGCAATGATGGTAAGCTATCAACTGATGGGGAAGTAGCTCGTCCCATCTTTTTTTTCTTGGTCTTTGGGCAAATTGATTTCGTAGGCGGTGGCGTCAACCGAGTTTGCGTCTTCTCTTTCTCCTTTCCTTTGTCCTCTGTCTTCCTCTGCTCGCCGTGTAACGACCTCGCTTTGTGCCCTTGTTGGCTTGTTTCAAAGGCTTCTTGGCTCTCATCCACTTGGCGCTCCTCTGGACATTCCAATCCCCGACCTTCCACGGTCGAAATCCCTTCAATATTCCCTACCCTTCCTTTTATAGTGGAAAACGATGGTTGGTGTTGCGATTCTAGTCCAAAGATCCTGTCGAGAATGGTATCCACTTCCGCCCTTCCCATTTTCGGTTTCTCCCAGAGGAAAATCTGACGGGCTTCCATGATCCCTACAACCTCATCCACGCCAAGTCGTCTACCTTCTTCCTTCGTCAATGACGATTTTCTAGTGCAGACACTATCGTAGGCTTCTCTGAGCCAACCTTCGATGCCATATTGGCGACCTAGCACGATTTTGTCAAGAGGCTTGGCAAGGTCGCTTAGTTTTGCAATGGATAGTGAACGAATGGATCGGAAAGACAGGTAATCCGCTACCCTAAGCACTGATGTCCAGTACGAGGACGTGTTATCGGGTGCATGGTCGAAACTCCTGAGACGGATAGTAATAGCAATGGTCAAACGGTCAGTTGAGGAAGATCGAGATGGACCACGGGTAAACTCACTTTGGATAAAGGATACTGAGGAAACATTCAAAATCTGAACTGCTTATTCCCTGAAGGACAAGCGGGGTCGTGGCCGTGTGCTCCGTTTCGTCAACAATGCGACCGATCTTGCCATTCTTTGACAACTCCATGAACGGAATGGAGTCTCTCATAAAGAAGTATCGATGGACTTTGAAGTCTACATTGCCAACCTACAACCCAATCGTATCAATAAAGGCGGGTCATTCTGAATCATGTGGGCATACCCGAATAAGCAGGTTACCATCCTCGAAGAACCAACCTGGGTGTGGGTTGAGAGTTGTCTCGCTTTTACTGTCGAGTGTATCCTCAGTGGGCAGAGTGCGGAGTGTCTCATCGTGCTCAACGTTGCTGAACTCGGATGGGGTAGGCGAAGCAGATAAAATTATCCTCTCATCTTCAAGACCATCAAGGAGCTTGTGAAAAGAGTCTCTCATAACGTGGCAGCACGATGGGGTGGAGGTAATAATGAGAAGCTGAAAGGTCGTTGAACATAGCACAGGAAACGCGCAGACACCCGCCCAAAATCCCAGGGCTCAAGCGCTCATGCGTTGACCCTCAACTTTGAAACGTACTATACAGTGCATCCCCCAGGCCATATTAGTTTGGCTCTATTTTCACCAGTACATATGCAATCAGGGAACCGACGTTCAGCAGTTTATTCCTCTAGCGAATGGTGGAAAGACCATTGAACTTCCAGTATCTAGCACAAAATACAATAACCAAATTTTCTCCGTAAATGAAAAACTGTAATCACCAGTTGAAGGCAGGCGCTAGCATTTGGAAAATCAGTGAGAGCGGATAGTGCCTTCTCGCGTCCCTACTATAGGACGTTGTAACGTTCTATCGAGCTGAAATCGGAAGGCGACAGCGATCCAGCCATGCCGTACTGCAGTGAATTACATGTCGTGAAGATATTCATGACGATTTTTTTGACGCTGGAATGTAGTGTATGGTCCTTATACGTGGTGTAGCGAAAGTACCTTAGTGCGATGATCCGATCAACCTAAAGACCTCTTCACGCTCAGGTTTGTGTTCTATGTTCTACTTTGGGCTTTAACCCAAATATCCTATCTAGCACTGCATTCCTCTCCTTTGAAATCCTTTCTCCGAAAGGTTATGACGTGCCTCCATAATTCCTCTACGCCAAGTCGTATCACGTCTTCGATTTATTGGTTAATGGCGCCTTTCTCGTACAGATGCGATGAGCGTCTCTGGGCCATTGGCTGATGTCAAATCCGCAGCCCGGTGCAGATTACTCGACTGGTGTCGCTACGGAGGATAAGGATTTGATGGAAAGGACACAAATTGATTCAAAGGAGAGCGGAAGACACTCTGAGCACGGAAGCAGCGCTAGAGCCATCGGGCGCATCGAATTGTCTATCATGGAATTAACAATAACCTCAAGTGGCATGCTTGCAACCCCAAATGCGCAATCTTGCTTGCTTGAGACCAGGTTATCATTAGTGGATCAGGTCAAGAAACATTACACCCGGCCATCGCTGTGACGACTTTTGAGAAATGTACTGGAAACTGTATAGTGGGTTGACGATAACTATTCGTATCCAAACTGGTCAGTACATTGCGCCGAGAATTGTATTCACAGTACATAAGTGCGATAGTACAAGTTTATGGTCCAAGAGGAGCGACTCCTACAGGACTCAATGATGACTATCAGCTTTTTCTGCAGTGTATGCAATACGACTTCTTCTTCTGACACCTTCTGCACTGCTTTTTGGCCGCTGGTCGAGTCGCTTTTTCTTCCGGCCTCTTCTCGACCGCTCCTGTATCAATTTCATAGCCGTCCGCATTAGCCCTTTGCTGTACCGGGATGATCTGAGTGTCTTCATAACCATCTGACGTGACTGTTTCCATAAGCACGGTGGTGGAAGATTCCTGTGATGGAGCCACTCGCGGCCAACCCCCTAGACCTTCTGCGACACTGGTAGATGGCCGAACGTCATCAGAATGTGGCATATGGTCTCTATTTGACCAAGAAGTTACACTGGCAGGTGGTTCTACCCTGGGAAACCAACCTCGGGATCGATAAAACGGAGAGGTATGTAAAGTCGGAGAGGGAGGGGGAGAGACATCAAGTGCGCCTCCTTTGGTCAGGGTGGGCGCTGTAGCGTGATGTGGTACAAGTGACTCTTGAACGGGAGGATCGGCGCCTACGGTCTGCACAGGGGATAGAGGGCGTATGGGTGTGACTTCAGTTTTAGCTTGGTAACTCGAAGATCCACAAGAGGAATGAGATGGTATGGTGGGGACATCATTTCCTGGGCTAGTTGTCTTGTCAGACGGCACTAGACCTAAGTCGAGCTTATCCTCCGGCACTTTGTCTTCGAGGCGAACATCCTGTGGTTGCGTTTCGGCGCCTGTTTCGGTCTCTGGTGTCGCTACTGATACCAAGCCCAACTCAAAGATCTTGTCCAAAACCGCATCCACCTCGCCTCGCGGCATATTCCGTTTCTCCCAGAAGTAAATTTGTCGTGCTTCCATGATACCAACTACCTCATCCACACCAAGACGTCTCCCTTCCTCCTTTGTCAACGACTCTTTCCTCGTGCAAACATCATGATAAGCGTCTAGGAGCCAGTAGCTAATGCTATATTGGCGTCCTAACGCAATCTTTTCAATTGGTGTGGCGACGTCATCCAACTTGTTAATAGAGAGAGACCGAACGGATTCAACGCATAGATAATCCGATACGTCGAGGACAGAGATCCAGTAAGAGGATGTCGTGTCGTCGTGTTGATCAAAGCGTCTAATGACAATTAGTAAGATAAGGAAATGCAAATCAGTCAAGAATCCAAGTACGGGGGAAGCTCATGCCCACTTTGGGTAAAGGACGCTCAAGAAGCGCTCAAAGTCGACGCTCGTGATACCCTGAAGCACCAAGGGGGTAATGTGCTCAATTTCGCTATGATCACCATCCGTCCCAGCTCCTACAACGCGACCGATGGTACCACATTTCGAAAGCTCTCTGAACAGAGAGGAATCTCTCATGAAGAAGTATCGATGAACTTTGAAGTGCACATCCTCGACCTACAACCCGAATGGATCAACGCGGTCATGTCGACTGGATTGTAAAGACATACCCGAATAAGTAGGTTACCATCTTCAAGGAAGTAAACGGGGTGCGGGTTGAGATTCGACGTGGCCGTGGCCGATTGATTGTCAACCTCGTCGTGTTCGATGGCGCTGAACTCTGATAGGGTTGGTGAAGCGGATAAAAATGAGATTTCTTCGTCGAGGTGAGCAAGTGGCTCGTTGGGAGCGCCTTTATCCATGATGCAACTGCACGATTCGGAGTAGATAGTAGTAAGTTGTAGAGATTTATAAGTGGTTAAACAGCAAATGCGCAGACAACTTACACGTGGTGTCCCCTGTTGTGGTGAACCTTGTCCCTGCATCGTATCGGTCTACCAGCGCTTAGTCTATCCTCGTCTGCACCTCAACATGTTCCTCTGATAACTTGACTTTTGTTCTTTCGATCACCAAAACACGTGCACAGCTTTGAAGACTTCGCCCACCATAGTTTGGTTTGCAACGTCTGAGCAGCGGTGCAGTGTCATGTTGATTTTCGTGACGATTCCGTGAAGGGGGTTGATGAAGTGGTAATGATAGCTTCCACACCCTTGCTGCTTCATGAGTGTGCGCACGGACCCCTGGTAGAAACACTTCTATTTCGTTTTTTCGTAAGATATGGGCCTTCTTCACATTCTCGTTCATGGGCGCGCAAGCGTTTTTCTACGTGACGTTAATCCCTCAAGATGCTTACCGGTTGAACAAACATCCCCCAATTGCCCAAGATCAACATCGGTCACTGCGGTGCGAATCTTCAAGTATGGAGGTGATTAAGCTATGGAAGGCACTGTAAGACCTACGGTCAAGAAGATAGCCACCAAAACAACGTCGCCGAGACCTCGGCTTCACTTATAATAACCCTCGCTAAACATAATGTTCTCACAATTTTCGAATATAAAAATGGCAAGCAGCCTCCAGTCTTGGCTCAACTTAATGTGATTGCAGCACGTCGCTGGGTGGCACAAGGGAGGAGGTAATTGGCGAGTCATGGTCTATGTCAGGGTTCGGGTCAACATGTTATGCACGAGTCGCACCACAACACATTCAGCACTCAGGGCACACGGGGCAACTTCAACCGCCTTCTCTTGACGTAAATCCTCCCTTCCCCCCTTCCCAGCTCAATTTGAACTGCCTAAAAGGCCAGTGTTCGCCTTCCTCCTCGTTCCTCCGGGTGGTCGTGGAAGCTGGTGGACTTTTCTGCGATTCAGGGACCGCGAAGCTTGTGTTCAAATTTCACGGTCGGAACGGCGTTCTTTCACTGTTCGAGCCTCAAGGGGGAAGAGAGGGGGATCACGCGTTGTCGGCATATTGGGCTCCTCGTTGTTAAACCTGGTCCACAGGTTTCTGGTTTTGGGGTGAGGAGATTGAATTGGAACTTACGGGAAGGGCGAGTTAGTATATAAACCCAAGCGGGGTACGAAACGATTGTATACCGACTTTGGGTTCCTTTTCAACAGCTCTATAGCATTTCTGCCAGCGTCGTGCTGCGGTGTCTCCTTCAGAGCGAGCTATCATCCAAGCCATTACCTCCCTGCTCCCAATCCGGATGTCATCCCGCATCCCTTCTGAGCCATCCACGTGGACAACGCTATCCGAGTATGTCTGTGCGAGACCGGTATGTTCGCCTGCCATTCACCCTTGATGACGATCTCTGACTGATCTCTACACAGGCCCTCCCACCAGACTTCGCCCACCCAGACCTCGCCTCTCCCTACTTTTACTGCCAAACATCGGTTGGCGACGTCTTCCTCGCAACTGGTGTAGGCAACTCGCTCTACATCTTCAACATCCTCCTACCCATCTCTCATCCACGAAATCAAAGCAGCACCCTTCCTCCCAATTTCACTCCTTTTGTCCCAAGCCGTACACCCGCTCCTACCAACAGTTGTCTGCGAAAATCCATTCAATCAGCTCCACATCACGATCCTCTCCTTACACCACCTTACAGCGCCACATCCAGATCTGGATCAGAATCATCTCTCAACTCCAACTCCAACTCTCTCAACCTTACCATGGATCAACTCATCGCTCGGCGTCTGTCAATGACAGGTGCCGTTGCTTTCGACTTGGACGCATTCTGGACGAGTAAAATCAATCAATACGTTGATAATAACTTACCCCTTTGGGCAGAATGGTTGAGGAAAGTACATCCAGATTTGCAAAATGCTCCGAGGGGAGAGATTAAGCTCTGCGTGGTGTTGGGATATACAAGACATCCACCCGTTTTGAACCATAACCCAACAAGTCAGTGTGTGGTGACGAGATATTCCATTGTTGGCCATTGAGACGTGGCAGTAAACCGTTGCGCTGTTCTGAGAGGAACAAGTGGTGGGGTGGGTCTTAGTTTCATCTTGGGTTCATGATTATCCCCTTTCGACTTCTGGTACAGACCACATGCTTCTTTTTTCGTGTATTATTTTCGTTGGGCAAGATAGACTTTACCCGTTCGCAGGAACGAACATGAGGGGAAAAACCAGCCTCGTAAATTTTCTACACCAGGATTTACGGACCCCTTACTCTCCCTTTCTTTCATTTTTGCTTCTCCTTCTTGCATTCCCGTATCGTCCTGATCACGATAATGAAGATACCCAATCATACTCTCCTCCATTTTACGTGTTGATCAAATGTCCTTGCATTCATTTTGACGAATATATATAGGCCAGTTCTGGTGCTCCTTTTGGCCACCATTGGAACTAAAATGGATCATATTTCGTGCCTTGAGATTCATCCATAGATTTGCCAACGCAGTCTCATTACCTATGACGATGTCAGGGTGCGAAGGCTGTGCCAAGGCGTTGGGCGCAACAGCGTCATAACCAATTCGCGATCGAAGCGGCGCGAAACGCCGTGCTCAGCACCACCAACCTCAGGCTTCACACACATATACCCTCATGGAATGGCCCAGAAAGTCATATAACGAATCCAGGAGATTGCCAAGTTCGCGCTCCGCCTGACACGCTCACTATACGATAGGAACACAGGTGGGTAACATAAAACTTCTAGATATCAGGACGGTGAAATCCCGAAATGAAGAACCCAGTAGTCGAGGATGGCGTCACCCAGCCCGTAGAAGCATTCTCACTGGCACTGGCGAGAGTTGAATGCAAAACAACCTCATGTGGCTACATTGACGCCATCTGCCAACGCCTGGTACCATAGAAAGATGGTACGAGAGATGCTTTGCGACCTGTTTCGCCCTTGCAAAGGGGCTCATCATAGGGCTTAATCGCTGCCCTAACCCAGCTCGATTGAACCGTGCCAGAAAAAAAGTCATCAACCACTCAGGAGCATCTCCGCTCGATAAGCCAGGTTTGACCTCGAGAGCGTGAGTGCATTGGAGGCAAGCCAACACTGGAACAGGAGTTATACCCTCTGATCGACTGCATGGCGTCCGTAGCTGCTTGCCCAGCCTCGACTTTTGCGTGGCACGGTGCTGTTCGTCATCCTGTGAGTCGAGCGAGTCCACGGGGACACAAGGCACTTGGAAGCGGCGCCGCATTGCCAAATAAAAGACAACCACATGTAGCAATATGTTGTGAGAGCAGTGCGCATATACAAGTACGGGCGCACTAGAGGCGAGTCTTTCATATACAAATGCACCGTCTGAGACAGCAGACTTCTATAAATGTGTGCACGTGAAACGGTCAAGTTTGGGTAGGGAGAGTGAACCGTAGAGTGAAGTGATTACGCTTCTCAAGTCAACCAACAATAAGCCACTTATTCACTTCCGTCATTCACTGTCAAATAAAGAACCTGTACGTACGCATTTATTTTAGGTGAGGCAAATATGAAAGCAATAGATACCAATGCCAAACAAAATTATCCTCCTGCCGTGCACCCTTAATGACAGATAACAATAACGAGATAATACGACGATTTCTTGGACATTAAAGTGATCCGATGAACGAAAGAAAGGACGAAGCGCCTGGCCATGGTCCGTGCATGCACATGCTCGCAGAACATGCGGCATTAGTCGTCAAATTAATTCGTTCTATTTTTCATTGTCCTCTTAAGGCGAGGACCTCCCGAGCGACGAGGAGTCGAAGTTTGAAAGATATCGTTCTGTGCACCTATATTGCCATACCTCAATCATTTCGTCCTCGATTCCTTTGGAATTTACTTACCCTCCTGGAATCCCATGACCATGTTGTAGCCAGGTGACTTGGGTTCACCGCCCAAGTCGAATCCGTCAAGTACGACGTTGTTGCGCTCGTTCTGGTGCCAGATCATAATTTGCTTGGCTCCTTTGACACACTTGGATGGATCATCTTCACACCAGACAGGGGGTTGAGGGGTGGCAAGAGGGGTGGTGCTCCTGGCGTTGGTGACCTTGCACTTATAGGGTTGTATGTAGATGTTGGGTTCGCCACATCTGCATTGGGAAGGGCCATGAGAATTTTGCGCCTCAAATATGAGCTGAAGCCTTCCTTACCCCTTAGGAACCTGATTGTGTAGGTTAGAAAACAACGTCAGTCAGAGATTTCTGTGAGAGTGCAAAGTTACTGACCCAATTCCACTGCAAGACGAATTGTTAGCCTTGAAAAATCGAAGGCATGGAGGCGACTTACAGTACAAATGCAGCCTCCATCAGGGCAAGGGGGAAGGTCGGCAGGAACATCGTAAGTGGCTAAGCGCCTCCAAGGTGTACTGCATAGAAAGTAATTATCAGGCATTGATGCTGAGATCGAACGCGTGTACTTACTGGCCCTTAACGCTGAAAACGACAAGGTTTTCAGGAGTAACCGCGCTCAAATCAGACTAGAGTGCAGGATTAGTAAACAATCTTGCATTAGTGTAGTCACAGGATTAAAACCGACATTGTAGGAAATGGCCCAGGAAGTACCAGCGGCCCGGGTCTCGTTTTGAGTGTGCACTGGAAAATAGCCTTATTCGTACATGCGCCGAAAGTGACCGCGGTCAAGTAGAAGACTCACAGTTGGGATCCGTGATGCATTCAGGTGACAGGTCCTATGAGCCATTTCAAGTCAGATATATTGTTAAAGTATCGAATAGTCACTCACGTAGTCATCAGGGTAATCCTTGCCGTTGGTCCAGTCAGAGACATGCGCGCCGTCATAGGAGTAGGTGGTGAATGCACGGTTAGTGGCAATTTGAACCTCGAAGGATCCGCCAGCAGGCCTAATTGTCATTCAGCTGATGAGCGAAGGGGCGGTGTGAATTTGAAATACTGACAGTTCAAGGAATTCACCCTCAGGTGGAGGGAATTGATCACACTAGCCGAAGTAAATGTCATCATGAATATTGCGCCTCTGGACGATAAGCCGAATAATATTCTTACTTTGTTGTTGGCGTGCACTATGACGTAGTAGGTTAAATCTGGTGTTCGTTGTTCACGAAATAGATGAGACTCACTCCAGTACTCGTTGTAATTGAGTTCATATAAGGGGTTCACGATGTCATTGGTGTTTTGGATGACGGTGCCGGTGTTTCCCTATGGGGAAATACGAATTAAGCATTCATGTCGATCCAGAACGGGAAGACGTTGAGATAGAAACTTACGTCTCTGCAGTACATGCCTGGGCCCCAAGCGGCCTGATGAGCGTTGGTAACACCAACCCATACCGCTGCGAGAACGGCGGAAGTAACAAAACTGCGCATGGTTGTCGGGCAAAAGTTGAGAGTCGGAGGTATTATGACGACCTGCGAGTAACCAATCGAGAGGGAGGGGTGTGTAGCAGTAACGAAGGCGGGTATGGAGTGGGGGATGTAGACACTCTCAAGTCTAACACCGGGGGTAAAGGAGCGCCTTTGTTCGAGAAAATCCACGACGAACAATATTAGGGTATTTATAATCTTGTCGCCTGCTCATAATCCGCCTGCGATCCACCCCACGACCCCCTCAAAGAGAAACAAATCAGACAAATAGCAGCCTACGGAGCGGATGCGTAATCCGCATTTACCACAACATTCTTTGCGCTTGATTGCTACCCATATCGATACCCACGGGTGCGGTACCCGTCGAGGTATTTTCGTCACCGGGTTTGTTTCTCGGGGGCAAATTGACGTCTGCCTAAACCGCCCGTAACAGGTCTTTCCGTCGGCACGATATTCTCTCGAGAATGAAGGCTGAGGAATCAATAGTGGTTCTATTGATTTAGACGGGCCCACATGGACGCCCTTGGCATACCAGTCAAAGAAACCAACCTCGTTCAGTTGGGGGATCTGTTGTCTAGGGAGGGTTTATCATTCAGAAAGGCGTCCAACAGCCATGGAGAAAGAAACGTGGCTTTCACATACCTGTCCCGTATGCAGCCTCCAATCTCCATTCGTCAGCCTTTTCCAATACCAAAAAACAATGTATATCGGCTTTCTTCACTGTCGTGTCGCATCACGGGTCTGAACATCCCGAAAGAGGAATGAGATTTGCGATCAAATCTCACGTAATCCGGGGAGAGGCTATTTTTGATGGAACATATTTGAATTAAGTGGTTTTTCTTCGTGATTCTTTTTTTTTTAACCCTGAGTGCATTCCGTGACCGCGGTCGACAGCTTATCTAGATACCGAGAGGGAACATGCTACCGGGAGATATTGAGACAGAGGAAGAGTGAAGCAGCATCGTAGAAAAAAAAGGAATATCACCAGTGCCAAGCAAGGGCAATCATTGAGCTGTATGCGCGTACGTACGGGGAGAGTCAGAAATAATCTGACGATATATCACGGGCGTCTGGTACGTACCACGAGGGTTGATAGTATAAAAGAGGATAAGATCGAGAGAAAAAAATTGTTTTATGTATACTCATGAGGGTCATCCGGGGCCTCGGCACAGGAGAGACCCTAGGTGATTTGCCGGCTCTTTGACCTTCGGCGTGCTTACGGTTGACGTCAAATTGTGGCTTGAAGTCACCAACGAATACTTTACGATACTCCTTCACCCATGATGTACAAGCGTCATATGATCATGCGTTAAAGATGGTAAGCGATTTCGTGTTGTAAGGCCAAGCGGACGAAGCCATATGGCGTGGTGCGGTGGTCATAATACCATAGCTGGATTATCACGCCTGATATCGCTAATGACGCGGAAATTGGGGTGATACTGTAGCGTCAGGGATATCAGCTGAGAGAACATACCCTTGAACGCGACAAGAGCTTGAGCCAAGATTTATGGAGTTGAGCACCAACGATACTTACATCCGACTCGACTTGACCGGAGCACAAATTGCCCACCAACCCCAAAGGTTTATTTAACGAAAAGTAGTAAGTAATGTAAGCAACGGAAGAACTTCGAAAGTGAAGAGCACGAAGCATTATTGTTGGTTGCCCGATTCCAATGACTAAGGGCACAACAGATATCGATATCGTGACTGCCTTCAGGTTTGCAAGTTCATCCCTCCATAATATACAAATTCACTGATGTTATGGTTTCAACTCTTTGTAGAGAGCGGAGTGGTCCGTCAGACACCGACATTCACACCGCCCCTTGTCATATACCCATCGCGAGTAAACCATGGAGGAATGCCAAGCTATTAGGTGCTCATGACCGAGGCAAACGAGGGCCGTTTTGGTATTGCTGGGTTTACGTTCGGCTCGACCATATGTAGTTGATTAATGAGGTTGAACATGCCCACGCGAGGGGGGTCGCTATCCAGCCAAAAGCGTCGACCAGCTTTATCGGCCGTCCTTGAATTGGGCGGATCAAACTTCTGACCACGATCCGTCCAAAATTATGGATGACATTTCATGATTTTCAAGAGTTATGAACTCGGAAGAAATAATAATAGAAGAGACAAGAAAATGAAAAGAATTTCAGGAATGTATATCTCCCTCAATGTGGATGAAAGGGTAGGGGATAGAGCAAACCGACAAGTCAGGCGCTGGAGCGACAAGACCTGTTGGAGAACATAGAGATGAACGTAGAGTGGTTTGGGCCACATTTGATGTTGCACTAGCAGCAGATCAGTGAACCTTGAGGGCAGGGTCCTCGGCCAATTCCCCGCTAATGGATTGTCCATCCGCCGTATTTGTAGGAATACCTTAGATGCCCGTGGTCATTCCGAGCATTCGGGGATAATTGATAGCGGGACGGCAGCAACTGAGTCGCAGAAAAGGAGTTAGAGGCAGAGGTGGGAAGGCGGGAGCGGGAAGCTAAAGTTTTGATCACAGCGGGAGGGATCTGCCATGTCTAAAATTGGCGTGGGAGTTGAATCGACGCTATTTCGGCCGTTATTTCCGTCTCGGGATCGACCGGAGGCGACGCACTGCACACAACCAGTCAACCGAACTCAAAGCTCAATTTTTAATCCCCTAAACTCAACTAAATTGAGTTTATTTCGGTTACTTCTACATGAAGTATGTATAGTACATCAGCAATTTGTCCGAGAGCTGGAAGAGCTAGGCCTAGTCCTTCCAGCTTTTCTAGCACAACCCCAGAAAATTCATGAGCTAGGCCTATACCCACATGCATGAAAGAACAAGGGGTGAGCTAGAGCGAACATTTTTCACTATCTACTGCGGTAAGGATCGCATTGAAGTATATGCATGTTCTATCGTTTAGTTACCCTTATACAAATAGATCGTGTTGTAGTATCGAAATGTGAGAAAATACGAGTTTGAATTTGAACTGGGGAAGCTTGACAGCTCGTGGAGAAATTGCTAATGTATCTATAAACGATATCTATATATATATAGATACGCCTAGCAAACTTGAGCACAAGCATAAAAATGTTCCAAAAAGAAACCGACAAAAGACCGTAACACAAATCAGACATCATGATATCCAGGTCCAGCTAGCCACCCAGTGAAATAAAAGCTCAGCAAAAATCTGATTACATACTATGCGGTCTTGAGGTAAGTGATGTAGAGGGTGGGTGGGGAATGTAGCGCTAACATGAGTGCTCTTGGTCAGAAAACTTAGAGAGAGAGAAAAATGACTGCACTATCATGAATGGGAAGCTCCAGGTGCACTCCGAAGGTGAGATAGGGTGAAGGTATGCGGAAGCCGAATAAAGATAAGATGAAAGTTGTTATGATTTACCCTGATCCTTTACAACTGTTGAAGGTCATGAGCAACTTGACGACGGTGGGTGTGCCTCGAGAACGTCGAAGAGGGAATACGACCATGGGCGTCGCGAGCAACAACGTTTGTGGTGACATCAATGTTATGAAGGGACTTTGCGGGATTGAACATGCCATTACGCCTGGGAGGGCAATACTTTAGAGTGGGAGATGCAGGATCAGGTGGTGAATTCGGGGATGTCGATTTGTTGCTGTTCGAAGGATCACCGCCTGATGGGGTAGCCCATTGTTGTCAATGGGTGATGCTTCAGATGGCGGGTCATTCTGAGCAGGAGAATCCCCATCACCTCCGTCGCTACCACCGCCCTCCTCTTCTAGAGCGTCGTCGCAGTAAAAAAGATCACCTTCATAACTGCCGTCACCACCGGTGTTGTTGCCTGAACCGGAGTTACCTTTATTACCACCTTGGGCTGGTGGAGTTTGATCATCGTCGCATTCACCATCACCTGTGCCATCTTCCCCTTCAGTAGGAGGTTCTTGAAGCCCTTGAGGAACACCACCCTCGTCCATACCGTCATCCCAACCCCCTTCTCTGGGTTGTCGAGGCTGTTCAGTGTCGGCGGTTGTTCTGGTTCGGTCGAAGGTTGCGCTGGGGCACCTTCACTTTCACCTTCATCACATTCCTTATCACCTCCATCACTGCCATCTTCTTCATCGCCATCATCGCTATCACTCTCTCCAGAAACGGGTTCAGAACCGTCGTCGAAATCACCATCAGGGGTGGAGGGCGCATCCAACGGAAGGGACCACGTTCGATGAGGTTATGACAGATGATGCAATGCCACTAGAAACTTTACCCAGCCCCACTAAATAAGCAGATAAATATCTTTGAGCCATTGTAGACTTGACTATGGAAGTAGCACTTACACCACATATACAACCCTTTTCAGGGCAAGTAGGCATATTGGCAGGAACGTCGTAAGTGGTCACACGCTTCCAAAGTACAAACGTGGTCTGGCGTCAATTTCGTGGTGGGGCAGTAGTTCTGAGATATCTCCTGAGTTCCCAAATCCATAGCTCAAGATACGCCATTGCTTACTGGGCACCGGTTGACATCCCACCATGAAGAGCTGCCTTCCGAACTTGGAATTACAAATCAACCAAATCACCATTCATGCTATACCCAACAGTCGACAAGACCATGAAGTGCCTGATTGGACCACCTAAATGCATACTTAGTTTCATAAACAAGGACAATCTCCGGAGCAGTAGAAGCGGTAAGAAATTGCCAGGCATCCACTTCAACTAGCCCGGGTACCGAACGCGAATTTGAACGATGGACGTTAACCATTTAAACCCCCAGAAAGGCAGACGTAGCTTACAGGCGGTGAGAGCCAAATGGATATGCGGTAAAAGTGAGTTATTTAAGTGGTTGGTTCTTCT
Source organism: Volvariella surrecta (assembly GCA_951802395.1). Taxonomy (NCBI): domain Eukaryota; kingdom Fungi; phylum Basidiomycota; class Agaricomycetes; order Agaricales; family Pluteaceae; genus Volvariella; species Volvariella surrecta. The sequence goes on from OX637784.1 coordinate 217,841, forward strand.
AGATCTGCGACCATAGCACAAGTTGGGTACTAAGAAAGGACATCAATCCCGCGACCAAGTCCAAGTTGATTCAATATACCCTGGAGCTGCATTTCAGATGACAGCGATCCGTTTCCTTTTGAATGAAACATCTTTTCTCCACTGAGCGCTGTGGAACGTTATCCCCTCAGATGCCTCCAGCCCATCAAAGTCGGTATGAGAGGCAATCCATGTGTCCCAATTACAGAAATGACAACCATCGCGCTATAACTATAGATTTTGCTTGGCTTGAGATCCTTGGTTGTCACTTGCCAGCGACTCTGATCTGCTTTACACTCAGCGTTGACGACTTTCCGCTGAAGATCACGCGCGACTGGACGTTGTGCTTTTCTGGTATTTGAAGACAATGCAGTATGGTTATTGGACACAGGTACAAGGTACGAAGTAGCAACGTGATCCGAACAATTCATACATTTTTTCAACCTTGGTAATACCTAATACCCAACATTATGCCTAAATCCTGGTGCATAGATCGGCATTTGTGTTTGAAGGGATGGCCCCTTAGAAGTTCGTGGCAAGGGATATGCTAAGGATGAACTTACGGGAAGGGACCCTCATAGTTCCCTGGTGAATTATAGCGACAAATGACGAAAGTCGAGGGATAATCGGGGAAAAGGGTACCCGCTTTACAGGTTTTTTGAACACATGCCAATTCTCCTTCGGCTTGAGTTGACATAAATACGCGGATTCAGTAGCCTCCTTTACAACGAATCGCTCCAAGTTAAGGGAAGAGCACCATAATAGGCTCGATAACCATTATGTCATCGTAAAACTTGATCTTTCCATTCTTCTCTGATTGCTCCTACTGATTCGTCTATTCCATCTACCACCACATCCGCGGGTGCAGGTTTGTCGGACAATGGGACTTGGCTATCATCGCCCGAAGGTAGTAACGAGTCCTCACCGGACACTTGTTCAACTTTCAGTGGCAGCTCATAATCCCATAAAGCTTCGGTAGCGCTGATCCCAGGCATCGCGTGTGCAGCCATATTACTTGAATGGTAATTGTGATCAATTTGTTAATCGCCTGTTGGAGGGGCTTTGGCCAGACCAGCTACTGAGGTGATGACTGGTGGTGGCACATGTTCTACAGAGTCTTGGGCGTGGACGATGGGGAGTGTAACAGCGAGAACAAGGGCATTGGCGAGGAAGGTGAATATCATTTGCACTGGGAGTGGTATTACTGAGAGCGAAATAATATGAACCGGTGTGTTGGGTTGAAGTGGTGACTCGTTGGCCGATATTCGTAGAGTAGGAAGGTGGTGGTCATAAGTTCGGAGTTGATGCAGGTGGTGACGGTAAGGAGCCCCTTAGGCTGGGTGCGAGCGGGGGATATATCGCATTGCGTGTCATTATTCCTTCATGTGCACACCAGGTGGATCACAGGGGTCTCGAATCGTCACCATTCATCTTGACCAATAGGGGAAGGGAGTATGCGCTGGTTGTGATCCGGCCTCTCGGGGTAGACAACAAACGGAGACGTGAAGACGTATCAGAGACCCGTAAACGAATTCTATAGGAATGCCATTGGAGTTGGCGAGGGCTTATGCCGTTCGAGATATGCACCTGGTTATGGAGTAGAGAAGGCTGTGTCATGTTGTCCTAATTTTTTGAGTCAACGAATTTCGCTCAATGAGCTCCCAGAATCGATGTGTATGAGGGCTATATTTGAGGCTGGATAGCCGGCTGATCAAGTGCCGTCAGAATAGGGCTGACGGTGGACAGCAGGAGACCCCGAACGCTCGCGGTGTCAATCCGCTTCGGTAGAGGCAGGAGTGAAGCCAAGTGATTGTCCTTATCACAAAGTATGAGTCGCGTGGCAACATCTGAATGGCAGCCATGTGCATTAATGGGGTGCCAAATATGTGCTGCGGTAGGAGAGTCTCGACTACATCGTCCACATGGAAGTCCGGGATTCGCGCCTTCTGATCATCATGGAGCATAGACACGTATCGTCATAGTCTGACTTTCGCAGGGGAATTGAGTGGGGATGATAATGCAATTAGTCTAGCTCTAAATCGACAGCATGGGTATGACGGGGGTGACCGGCAGGCTTGGGTCATGGTAAGCCGATTCTCGTTCTTACTTCCTTCATCGTGGCCTCCGACCTCTCCCTGGCTTTCGCTAAGCCCTGCTTGGCAATATCATCTAAATAACATATATCTCCTTTCAACTTTTCGAATTCGCCCCGCGGCCCTTTCAATAACTCCTCGACCGCATCAGCGACAGCGTTCTTGAAATCCCCGTGTCCGCTACTGGTGTATCTCAGTGCTACATCCTCCGCAGTCTGCTCAGTGCATGCAGCTAGGATTCGTAAGAGGTTTGATGTCCCAGGGCGGTTGATTGGGTCGTAGGTTATGCCATGAATGGAATCAGTCACCGCTGAGCGGATTTTGGAGCGAATTTGAGATGCCGAGTCAGTCATTAAGATGCGAGACCGAAGGTCAGGAGCAGATTTAGACATTTTGGATGTAGGATCCGTGAGTGACAGTATGCGCTTTGTTGAAGCTAAGGTGAGGGAGGATGAGTGTCATTAGTGACAGATATCAGCGAAACTGCGTACTGCTTAGTTGGGAAGGTAATGGGAATAAAGGCTTCTTATTCTTGTATGTTTTATTGAAAGCCTCTGCAATGTCTCGAGTGAGCTCCAGGTGTTGAGTTTGATCTTCGCCAACTGGGACATGTGTTGCCCTAAACCAGGGAGCAGTCTGAGAAGCGCATGTGTGGACCCAAATCAAAAGAAACGCACCTATAAACCAATATATCCGCTGCCTGTAGGACAGGATAGGTCATTAAACCGGAATTTAACAAAGATTCGTCGACTTCCGACTCGTCGTTCGCGTTACGCGCATCGGCCAGCCTAGACTGGAATGTACAGACAATGAGTGTTGAATATCGCAGTCAGATACGCATTATACCCACTTTCCACGTCGTCATTCGTCTTAGTTTGCCAACTGGAGTCAAGCAGCCCAATATCCAGGCGAGTTCAGTGTGTGATTGGTTCTGTTGCAGTGGAAGTGAGCCAGATATTCAAGGGATGTAAGAGGTGCATTACGTGGTCTTGGTGAAATATGGAGCACCGATTCGGATTGATGCCAATTGCCAACAACGTCGCTAACATATCGCGACGTGATGCTGCGAGCATCTTGGGGTCTTGGGGAAGAGTTAATGCATGCCATCCAACGATGGTGAACAGTAGTTCATCCTCTAGGGCAGCTTCACGTTGAAGCTTTACCCAGTTGGCAAGTGCACCCAGGTAGTTGCCTAACTAGCAAGTACTGAGCTTGTCTGGTGCATCCAACCACGTTATTGGCAAGACTCACATGCGGGACACCGGTAGGCTGTATTCCAGATAGAACGACGCGTCGTCTTCTGTTCTCAGCATCTGATACTGACGTCGAGTACTGCCTAGAGGATTTTGGCGCAGTTTTTACACGACTTCGAGGGCGTTGTGCGAGTGGTCTGGGGAGCGAGGATGGCAGGAGTCGGAGGCGTGAAGGTAACATAATTGTTGCACAGCCACCGATGGGTTTCCTTTTCGAGCACCTGACTATGTTACTCCCCGTCACCAACGTTCGCATCATCTGCCTTTGCCGTTCGGCCGTCAACGGCGTCTGCGTGGCCTAGAAGCAATCTCAAAGTCTGAAATATCGCAAGTCATAGCTCATAGATGGAACTTCCAGGTATCGGATTGATCTTTCAGGATGTCACAAGCGTGTTTGAGGAGGCCTCAAAGGGTAAGCATTTTGGAGCAAATTAATGTTTTACCGGGTGGATACTCCGTGCTCATCGAGCTTTGTCATCTCTTGATCTTCTGCTTGCATAGAAATGAGGTCTTCGGAGCTGGTCTTTATGGATGGGTTTACTCTTCAGGATGCGATGAGTGCATATCAGGCAAGGCTTCAAAGCTTGGCCGGCGTTGATGGTATTAGGATGACCTGACGATGATCTCCGCTTTCAATCCCTCGCTGCTTCCAGATTGGAGAGCCACAGTTGGATCCAGGTCTGGTTCTCGATGAGGAAAAGAGCAAGCCTCCGTTTGATCCCATGGTTCCCATGTTGCCCGAAGAAATATGTTGGATCATAGACCGTGCAATCGCATATGAGGTGTGTTTGTCCCGATAAAGTATGTCACACTTCCCCTGAATGTGGCGGTAGATGGAGTGGTTAAACGGGAATCACCTTCCGCATACGCTCTTCACGATCCTTTACATCCATCACCTTCCTCAATTTGATCCCATCACTCTGGGCTCCACCAAGCTTCCTAGCCAAGATCCTGCTCGTCCTATTGGTCTGGTCACTGTTGTCCTTCGCTCAGTTATACTGAGTCTGCTTAAATGCTGTGACCTCGCATGGCGACAGTTAAGTCGAGGCGGGATGCAAGATGTGAGTCGTAGTGATCTGCCTTTCTAGTAGTCGAGCATTCACAAGAACTATTAGGCAGAGGATTGGCAGTCTGAGAAATGCGAGGTCTCGTTGTTGGAAGGCGTCCCGGTTGAATATGTTGTGTCTATATTAGATGAAGCTGTCATTTGGTTGACGAATCCCACCCATGGCAAGTTAGTTTGCCTATTCCTGATATCTGCGCCTCACATACCATCCCAGCTGATCTTCCATGGCGAAATGCCCTTGTTGCCAGAATAAAATTTCGAAAAGTGAGCCAGCATTCCAGCATTCTCGCAAGTGTGGCTCAAGAATTCTATCCGCGGCGTTTTTTAGACACTGCTCCAATTGTTCAACTCCAACATATTTAGAGACTCTACAACTATACAATCCCTAATTGACTTTGCTCAATACCAAATTCAGCTCATGCGGCCTGCAACTCCGTCACGGCCGTCACAAGACTCGCCAGCGCTATTGGTATTTGACGTCAACATATCCCGTCGGTTAAGTACCTTCGTCCCCGTTCGTGTAATACCTCTCCCAGAGGCGCAGAAGATTTGGGACTCATATATTGCACTTTTGGATGGGTGGGTTGAAGTACGAAAATTGGCAATGACGAAGTATGTAACAACATGGGACGTAAGTGTCTACTAAGCCCTCTTTCCCGTAGTACGCGTTCTGAGTTGATTAGACTGTAGCATACCTTCAAAATTGGACATCAAGTTCGGAAACGAGATTACCCTATCTCCGGGCCATATCACAGGTCTGTCTCAACACTATTCGGAATCCTTGTTCTGATTTAGGGTCCTATACAATAACGTTTTCATGTCCACCATCAGTTAGCATTTTTCGATGGCGGCCAAGTGTTCAATGCACATAACCTTGCCTGGATGGTTGATCAATTCTTCTTTGAATCGTTTGGGGTAAGTTTCACGCATATAGCTGCGATTATGAAGGATTGTTGGCCCCATGCTGGATCACCAAATACGTTCAAGATGGAGCGGGAGTTGTATAAGGTTAGGCTCCACATTCATGACTGCGTGTCTGTCACCTGAGTCTCGACCTACAACGTGTTCTATCACTGGGTTTACTAGGTGATCCTATTGCATATAAGAGCGCAGTGGTACAACCCACCACGTCGGAGACGACATTTTATGAAATCTTTGACACCATGGCATGTAGTGTATGATGTGACACTCACGATGATAGCCGATCTTGATACCACTGTACGCGTCCCTTTTTCCACTGCTTCCATGCTCACTCACTATTATGGAACCCAGTTAGTCAAACAGGCAGAAGCCAGCATAATCAATAATCTGCCCAACGTCATTTTAGCGTGGCGGTTATCCATCCTTCGAGAAGTAGTTCTCTCAGGATTTCAACTAGAGCTATATGCGGTCGAAGAAAGACCCTTTGCGTACTGGTATACCTCGATTGTTGTGGATACACACTTGTCATGTCTGGATGACTTGATACGTATCGCTCCCCTTGGTGAGTCAATACTTGCAAGTGCTAAGACGGGATTTGATCTATGTTACCTTTAGCCTCAACAGCGCGCAAAGAAATGGAGTTCCAGAGTCGATTTTTGACTGCACTGGGTGCGATATCAACTGCTTGCTTCATCGTATGTCATAACTGCACCGTTCAACTCCATGATTTTGACACCTTGCCCATTGCTACTCGGTATTCGTCCTAAGATCACGTCGTCGCTGGTGTCAGGCACTCAGCCATGGGAACAGATAAGAACAAACTTCTTCCGGAGATACAAATGGGCGTTTAGCCCAGAATACGAAAACATCGAGAACGAAGTGATCTGTCAACCCGAGTTACGTCACTTCTTGGCTGCCTGTTCGAGGATATATCAGGTATGTCGTTGTCCAACGCTTTCAGGTGCCAGAATGACTGATCAGCTGTCGAACATAGAACTTTAACACCACGTCGCCGTCGCAGTTGGTTGAGTTTGCGGGGGTATTGCTGAACCAGTTGGTTCATTCCATTTCCACGCATGATACGACTGGCGACGTTGGTGAGACCGAAGAGGGATTTGTTCCACCTTTGACATGTGGGTGGGCGGATCAATGGAGCCCGATACGAGTGGAGGTGGGTACTTGTTTCAAATTGAGCATCCGTCCTGATGAATTCATCTCGGGACATCCCATCATTTTCCCTTACCATGCGATAGGTGGTTAAAGACCTACTAAGGATCTGCAATGAATCCTTGGCGGGATTACCAAATTCAGCGATGGAGATGCGGAACTTCGATCCAAGGAAACGAGTGAAGTGGGATGTTAGAGTTCATCTTTGGTTCCCTGGTGTTCTCACTAAGGAGAAGGATGATAGAGATCGTCAGGCCCCATGACACCTACATATGACGCTTCCATGTATGCCCTACTAGTGATCTTGGTTGATATAATAATGCATTTGGCTTTGCGAGATCGCGTTCGAGGGCTTTCTGCATATTTACGTTTTCATTCATACCAGCATACCTTTTCCATACATTCTCATCGCATCAGAGAGTGTGGCTTCACCACAATTCGGTGAAGATGTATCATGTATACGGGTAATTAAAAAGTTGGGCAGAACCAGGAACCAGACTCCCAGACGAGAAATAAGCAAGCAGCAACTACGAATGATAGGAATAGCCGGCAGCTTACCTGGATCCGCAATCAAACTATCAGCTGCAGCTTGAGACATATGATACATGGCATTCAGGTTGCCAGCAACATTGTTGACATTTGCATGGTGGATGTGTCCTTTACGCACTTTGGTGAAGAGGAACTGGAGTCTGTACGACGTCGTTTCCCTCCGTCCATAGTGTAAACACTGGAGAGAAGCCAGGCAAGATAAACCCAACAGCACGGCCATGGCAATTGCCGTATGCCATGCTACCATGATTGTCATTGTGCATGAACCCTAAATGTAGATTGTGTGTACACATCTCAAATTGCCAACACGTTGCTCTAGCCTTCCGCTGTAAAACGGAGTTAATCACTTCACGATCGAAATAATAACAAAAAGAACGAGACCAGCTTCGAGCATACACCCGAACATCGATTAAAACTGATGAGACCTCACTTGGTACGCGATTTGGCAACCGAAAAGTGAGTCGCTGATTTTGATCATGAGCTAAGCGCGCTGGTAGCCGGCCTTGAGTTTGGTAAAACGCTAGCGACGGTCTCCCCACCCCGATTTGTCAGCAACGCTCCACAACAACGCGCCTCCGCTGTATTCCACACTTTTCAGCAATGTCCGCCCTAAAACGCAGGCTCTCGGACACGATTTCAACGACTCTCAAGGCCAAGAATAGTCCATTTCACTCCGGTGTGACGCTCTACGAAATCAAGCCTGAACCTGGGTCTGCATCGGAACTCGGAACAACACTAGAGTCGACAGAGCCGTCAAATACAGAGGCTGTAGCAACGGCGAAGGCGCTTCGCAGGTCTTCGAGGGTCCGAGTTCAGATAAAGAATGAAACAACTCCAATACAGGGTGGACCAGAGGCCATTGATGGCGGTGACCTTGGTAGTAGGCGCGCCAACGCGGATCATCCACGAAAGAGAAAACGCGTCAAGATAGGGGAAACATTGATGCTCATCAAACCAGAAGAACAGGATGAAGAAATGGTGTTACTGAAGGAGGGGGAAGAACTCGTTCATGCGGAGTCTTCATCGACTTCAGCAGCTGGGCACTCGATAACGAAAGTTAAAGCCACAGCTGCAGCACCGAAAAAACGGAAACCAATACCGCAAGCATTAGATACCCCTCATCCTGCACCTGAGAGATGGAAGGAGGTTTACGATACTATCAAGGATATGCGGTCGAAGATAGTGGCACCCGTTGACACCATGGGATGCGATCAAGCTCAGTGGAAGGAAACGGATCCAAAGGTGTGTCCTTAAACACGTTGACCATCTCCTACTACTCGTTTCTTCGATTCGCGGTCTCTGCGCTAACATATTGTATTGGACAGAACCGGAGATTCGCGACATTGGTATCGTTGATGCTCTCATCGCAAACGAAGGACGAAGTTACAGACGCGGCAGTCTCAGCATTACGAGAGGCCATTGGTGGGGCATTGTGCGTTGAGGCAATGATTGCTGCAGAAGAGGCTACCATCTCGAAGGCAATTGCGAAGGTCGGATTTTGGCGGCGAAAGACACAGTGAGTACAAACCCATTACACAGGTTTACAACACCGCCCCTCATTTTCATCGGATGTACTCATGCTGGCGCAGGTATTTGAAGCAAACTGCTGAGAAGCTTAGGGATGAATTTGATTCGGACGTACCTAAGACGGTTGATGATCTTTGTTCGTTGCCTGGTGTGGGTCCCAAAATGGCATTCATAGCTCTCCAGGTTGCATGGGATCTGTATGTCCGCATCGTAATCATCCACCATTGGGAATCAGTTCACTAACCCTAAAAACGCAGAAATGTTGGAATCGGTGTTGATGTCCATGTGCACAGAATCACGAACCGATTGGGATGGCATAAACGGCCAACAAAGTCACCAGAGGAAACTCGGTTCGACTTCTATCTCCTCGGCATTAACTCTGTACTCACTCTGAGTCCTTGGTAGGCTGAACCTACAATCATGGTTGCCCCGCGAATATCACAGAGAAATTAATCATATGCTTGTCGGATTTGGACAGGTAGGGATTCCAGATTATCCTATGCGCAGAAGCTAATTCTACCTTGTCAGGTAATCTGCCTACCCGTCGGTCCTCGTTGCGACTCCTGCGCATTGAGTTCCAGAGGACTTTGCCCTAGTGCGCGTTCACTGAGCACGACCAAGTCGAGATCAAAATCTACATCGCGTGCGCCAGGACCGAAGGTTGAGATTCAATTAGAGGAATGACAGCTCTCAAAAAAGTGATGTCACGGGATTAGTGAATACGGATGGATGGAGTTGCCTTTGCATTGGGTACACCGCCAATCGTGGTGTTCAATATTCTAGCATAAGATACTGCCTAGTCATATGACCATCATTACGCATAAATATCAATGATTGCACAGCCAGAGGTCAATGAATCAGATCCAGTACGATTTTGGGCTCTTGCAATCCAGATATTAAGGCCTCTGCATCAGACATAATTCCATTGTTACAGTGAGGTTTGGGGTGCGTTTCTTGAATCAGAATCAGAAGGAACTGCTGGAACACCTTAATGGAAAAGTTGGTGGCGGCTTTTGGGAGCCGGGGAATCGATGCAGTAAAGCCGGAAGTCAACGTTCATGCATGACACCGCAAATCATTTCACTTGACGTTTGAGTGAAGATGCGGTATTCTATGCATTGCTCACCCTACTTCCATCTCCAACCTGGGGTGGACGCCCATCACAACCTTATCTTCAGATCTCCATTTCGATGCGTATTTTTTTCCTGTGTTGAGTCAAATGTTTTCTTTTTGTCATACTGGAAGACTGATATGCAGGTAGCGTGATGAAGTCGTGAGTCTCTGAAGCCGAGCAGAGATTCGGATTTCCGAGCCAAAACAATTGCGCGGTTGAAGCAGCGAGTGTATTTATTTGCTTCAACCACAGGCACAGCTCGGAGAATTCCGAGCTGGTGATCGTCCTATGTCCCAGCTGCACTTGACCATCACACACACCCACAAATGGGGATGAAACCAACCGACGAATCATGACAGCATTTTCACTGGTCAAAGTAGCATTGCTTCTCTACAATTACCTGTTTGACTAACTCAACCACACCCTTGTTTCCTAGAGCATAGCAAGGTTTAATTCACGGCTGTCTGGAAAGCCGTAGGCACACTATATAAAATTTATGATTATATTATCCGATAATAAACTCTTCAAGCACATCGGTTGTGTTACGCTGCGCAAATTAGCATAGGTGTCCAAATCGAGAAACGGGACGACCTTTATGTGAATTACGATATGCTATACAACAAAAAATATAGCACTCGGAAGGTTACTCCATCAAAATGAAGACATCCTGTACGGGACCAGAAAAAATCATCGTGTGTGGTGTATCTCGATTGTGTATAGTACAAGATGCATGGTGTATAAGAATCACTACTTGAATCCCAAACCAAAAGTCAAACATCATTCAGAGCAAGAAAATGTGCGCATCGACGAAAACTGTATCATGCGTCATCATCAAACAGAAAATCAAAGTCAACAGAGTCGTCGCCAGCTTGTACGAATCTCCTACACCTCTCAAGACGCTTAAAGCGACCTAGTCGCCTCGTCTCAACGACTTCCAGTCCCCACTCCACCCAGCTCCGACCATGTCGTTCATCCCATAATCTGGGGACCAAGACAACTCTATCTTCAGGTTCTTCTTCGAAAGCTATATTGTCGTCACCATCGCTACTGTTGCTGTTGCTTGCGCTGAAATTGCTGCACGTCGAACCTCTTCGTCTTATCCTCTGCTTCCGTTTCCTCGTCGGTAGCTGTTGCAACCACTCATCCCTGCGTCCCCCAACCGGGAACGCCACAACCTCCAGCTTGCTGCACTCTCTCAAAATGTGCTTGGCAATCTCGATACAGACAAAACTGTTTAATTTGAGAAAACGCAGTTCCGAGAGACAACCAAAGTTGTTCCCTTCAACCCAGTTGGCTGGGTTGGCCCATAGCAATTGTGAATTTGTGGTATTGATGTCTGAAGAATCGGGTTGATCGTGATCCGATTCCCAGGAATCCTCTAGGCAATGGAGGTACGCAAGGAGTGGATGATTGAAATCGATCCCTCCAATCCCTGGATCCTCATCAGATGTGGAACCCTGGCTAGGAGCGGATGGGAATAACTTCTTGAGTGGTATCGTGAGGCTCCTAAATGGATGCACCGTCGTTCTCGACTCGGAATTTATCACCATCTCCAAGATACCCAGGAATGTATCGTTGACGATGTCCTCACGGAGTACCGTAAGCTCCTGAAGGTTATAGCACTGCGTCAGGCATTCCGTCACTTCTTCTGGGTTGGCGCCGCTTTCGATGGTGAGGCGCTTGAGGAGGGGAGCTTTGGTAGTAGTAGGTGAGGGAACGTCTGGGTACTTGGCGTAGTCCTCGAAACCAGGAAGATTCGCATTTTCATGGTAGATTGGTTCGATCCTGCGGTCGATATTAAACAAATGAGTGGTGTGGGTTTGGATGGGTGGCGGTGCACTCACCAGTTTTTGACGTGAGGGGCTACATCGGATAGGAAACTATAACTAGCGCCGGTACGAGCGGCTAGTTCGAAGATAGCTCTCTGGAGCTCAGTCGGGAGGTAGGGTAGTACGTGAGGTTGTGAATGGAGTTCGTTAAGGCTTTGGGAGAGGTTGCCTCCATCGAGTGTTATTGTGTCGCTCATGGTGATGTTGTGTCTATGAGTGGCTGAGGCTCTCAACAATGGTGAATGGCAAGTTGAAAAGCTGTTAACGCGAGACTCGCTAATTAAATATGCAATGGCTGGTGAGTCATTTACGTTCGGGATGAGTATGAGTATTATATCGTGGGTACAGAACGAGTCATTGTGAATTGTCGGTGAGGTGAAGACGCAGAAGGGTTGGCCTGATCAGGAAATGGTGATTGGTGAAGCTGTGCGCGCCTCCTCCCGAGTAGCCGGCCTCATGGCAAGTGCTTTGGCCTGTACTAGTTGACTGCAGCCATATGAATTACCAATGCAATCCATACACCGTTGGTGATATGAAGGACTTGGACTAGGTTATTCGCGAGCTGTGTTGCGGCGATCGTGGCTATGATGCTGTCTTTTACCACTGGACGGCCCACAGCCGTACGCGCTCTTAAAATTCTGATTCATGACTGTGAATGAGTAATACTTACCAGGGTATAGCTTTACCCGGTCTGAACATTCGGCGAAATCGATGGGGAGGGGAGGAACGCATCAAGACAGTTCTATCAAGAAGCATGATTCCAAAGCAAGTGATCAACTAACTGCCGCTCTCACCGACATCCGACTGAAAACGAACCTTGGGACCAGAGGTTTTATCGGACAAGGGCGGGTCTCTTATCGCGACCATCGAATTGCATTAGCTGAGTATCACTTGATGTTACCATGTCAAGGAGCAAAAAGTTTACCTTGCCTTGCCTATGGCAGGGAGTGGAAGATAGATGACTCGTTGATGCCGCGCCAAGTCGCTTCAACTCCGATTTTGGGTGACACAGGCGCCGAAAGGGCGTCCATTTTGCTCAATTTAGCTCACCAGCGACCCTCGAATGCGATGGAAGAGGAAAGTGTGCAACTCGAGGTGATTTGCGGTGTCTATATATTGTGATGGCGTGAAATGATCTACCAGGCACTGGTTGATACTGTTCAACCATCTGCTGCGACCGGGTCCGCATCTCTCTCTCCTCGAGCGCAAAGTATGAGTTTGTTACACGGTTTACGAAGCAAGACAGCGTCTCTAAGATTGAGTCGAAGGGCCAGCAACATCGGGAACAACGATGGAGATTCGGCCGACGGCCAACCAACAGAAAGTGAAACTGGTGGAAAAAGCGGAGCGGCTTCCCTTTTCCGGTTTGTTTACCCCACACTGGCCCGTAACGCAAACTCTCGTGGACGAGGACAGGAGCGTAGCGCAAGTCGACGACAACGACAACGACGAACTCAATCAGAAGATGCTCTGGACGAAGCGAAGCATCTTAAAAAGGAGCTACCACCAGATCCGAGAACAAGCGAACTAAAGGGGCACAAAAGGCAAGTAAGGCTCATATGGCACCATCCCCTGAACGCATCATCTGATATCCCCCTTCGTACATTTATATAAATTTCGTGTCTCATCTTCATCTCCTCAGTGTCGTCGCTGCCGAAGTAGCTGCACAGTCAATATCTTCTTCAGAGTCATCGACACCGCCGCCGCCAGACACCACAGCCAGCAAGTTAAAGCGACTTCCGTCGTTACCTTCCCTTCCGAAGTCACCTAAACTTCCTGGTGCTGAAGATATGACATCGACAGTAACACTGTCTCAACCAAGGCGAACATGGGCTTTTCAAGATAAACTCCCCAAGCTCCCTATACCATCACTCGAAGAAACCACCAAGCGTTATCTGAGGGCACTGGAGGCACTTCAGGATAACGAGGAGCACGAAGAGACGAAGAAAGCAGTTCAAGATTTCTTGGAGAATGAAGGACCTAGGATCCAGGAAAAGTTGAAGGAATGGGCCAAGTCCAAGGCTAGGTGCGCATATACCCATGGTTTTCTATGCAGCTCTCCCAACGTTCCCATCTCATTCAGTTACATCGAAGAGTTTTGGTACGAATCCTATCTCTCCCATAGCGACCCCGTTGTTCTGGCTCTCAACCCATTCTTTATCCTTGAGTACGTCATTCCTCACACGCGAAAGGTTCAACTTCATGATCCGGATATAGGAACGACCCTACACCTGACAGGGGAGCTCAACTACCCCGAGCAGCAGCTCTCATCATCTCATCCCTTGGTTTTATTCATGACTTGCGCGCTGGAATCCTCGAGCCGGATAGCGTCAGGGGAACCCCGCTCGACATGGATCAATACACCAGACTCTTTGGAACTTCACGGATACCTACCCAAGTAAGTCAATCGAACGGACTACAAGTGGCCATCAAGGGAGCTAACGGAAGAACCTCGTTTCATCGACGGGTATCAATATGCTCAGCGTGGATGTAAGATGGAGGTACACCCTGATTCGAGACACATCGTGGTTCTTCGTCGTGGTCAATTCTGTAGGTTACTTTGAAGCCTGATTGTTTTGTTCTATCCCCGCCTGCGTCTTATATCGCCGCTTGATGTTTATGATCTAACTTTGCGCCCTTCTCAGATTGGTTCGATGTTGTCGATGAAGAGAATAGACCGCTTCTCACTGAGCACGAAGTTATCAAGAACCTCCAAGCAATCATAGCGGATGCGGATACGACTGATCAATCTCAGGCAAGTTTTTCAACTGTACTGCAATATCTCCTTTCGTCTTACTCTATGACTGCTTTTCCGGTGACATCGGGTGTTTTGACTTACAGGTGGCTCGTGGCGCAATAGGTGTTCTTACCACCGAGAACCGGAAGATCTGGTCAAAACTTCGAACAACTCTATCCTCCGATAAACACAATGCTGCATGTTTGGATATCGTCGACAACGCGCTGTTTGTTGTTTGTCTGGACGATACGACACCGGAGAACTTGGCCGATTTGTGTAAAAACTTTCTATGTGGGACATATAACCTGGAAGGGAACGAGCAGGTCGGGACGTGTACAAATAGGTGGTATGACAAGGTGAGTCAGCCATTGATTCATGAGGCGGTAGCATAGATCGACTTTGTGGTCTCGTAGTTGCAAATCATCGTCTGTGCAGATGGTTCGGCTGGTATTAACTTTGAACATACCGGGGTAGATGGTCACACTGTTCTGAGGTACGTTTTCAACATTTGTGCTCATCTTCCACTCGTTTTCTGCACATATACTCACTCTCATGATGATAACAGGTACGCAGCAGACATCTTCACAGATGGACTCATGCTTTTGGCTCGTTCAATCAACCCTTCCGCGCCAACATTCTTCCATGCTCCTCTCTCCCCTTATGCCAAATCTTACAAACCACCACGATCAGCGCCGAACACCACAGTAACTAACGGAGCCTCAACACGACTTCCACAAGAAACCATTGATACCACGCCCAAGAAACTAGAATGGAAGATCACAAAGGAAGTCAAGGTCGAAGTGAGGTTTGCGGAGACGAGGTTGAGCGATTTGATTTGTCAGAATGATGCGCAGGCTCTGGAGTTTAAGGGATACGGAAAGAATTTCATTACAAGACACGGATTTAGTCCGGATGCGTTTGTTCAAATGGCATTCCAGGCAGCATATTTTGGATTGTACGGTGAGTAGCGGTGGATATGCCCTTCGCCGTTTTGCTTGCCTTGGCGGCATGACAGAAATGCTGATGCGGGATTTTGTGTTAGGTCGGATCGAATGTGTATATGAGCCAGCGATGACGAAATCTTTTCTCCATGGAAGAACGGAAGCCATTCGATCAATTCAACACGAAAGTGTTGCCTTCACCAAGGTTTGTGTTTACACCATCAGCCTCGTTGTGAAATCAAACACGACGATAAACTTGTTGTGTTCGCTGTAGGCATTTTATTCCGATGCATCGCCTTCGGAAAAAGTTGCCGCGTTGAGAAAGGCTTGCGAGAGACATGTGGAATTGACAAAGGAATGTGGTCAGGGCTTGGGTCAAGATCGGTACGTCGACTTCCATCTCGTTCGGAACCAGTCCCGACCTCATCTTCGTCTACATTTAGACATCTATATGCGCTCTACTGTCTCCTTCAACGGCAATTAAGCGGAAACCTCGATCCATCGCCTGATGACCCAGCGGATCATTTCCCAATCAGCAAGATGCCGGCTATATTCACAGATCCTGGATGGTCGACATTGAGTACTTCGATCCTGTCCACTTCGAATTGCGGTAATCCAGCTCTGAGGTTGTTTGGATTCGGACCCGTTGCAGCGGATGGATACGGGATTGGGTACATCATCAAGGAGAATGGGCTTTCGATGTATGTTTTTCTTTTTCCTTATTTGTCTGGAATTATACTAATCAGCCTTGTCACTGATAGCTGTGCGACCTCGAAACACCTTCAAACTCGACGCTTCCTCGATACACTCCAAGGCTACTTGACTGACGTTCAACGACTTATCATTCACATCCACAAAGCGGCCAATGAAAGATCTGGTCCTTTTATAGACCATATTGGTGTGCTCAGGGATTCGAAGACAGGGAGACCGATTAATGGGCATGTTTCTGGGTCGGATAGTGACGCTGGAGGCGAAGAGGAAGAGGTTCCGATGTTTGTATACTCATTCTTTGATAGTGGAGAAGTTGAGCTGGTTGGGAGGAGGAAGAAGGTCTCGCCTTATTCTAGTGTCGGTAAGTAACCAAATTATAGGTTAGCTTTTATGTATGATTTGCTGACAGTTTTTGTCGTTTTGTGCAGGTAAAATGTTACAGATGGCGGAGTACTGATGTGGTGGTTGAGATCCATGGCTTGAATACACACTTGCTCATCATTTTTGTCGATGTAATAACCCCATAACTATGTTGTAAATTATGCTCAATTGAAGTTTTAACTGAACGCTGACTATCAGCCTCATAGCCTTTACCTTACGACATATCCGCTTCCTATTCCCGTACCGCACACCATGCGTGGTTTTCAAAAATTCGCCACCTTCTGCAGAATAATCGTCACTATTCCAGCATATTGTTGGGGTCTCGCCTTGATTGCTTCGTGCAACATTAGCAAGATTCATTGGTTTATGGGATATTATGCATTGGGTATGTTGGTGATATCCGTCTACATGTACATTTGGTCAGGGGCATGTTGCCCAGCACACATTCGGACATAGATCTTGTGTGAACAACAGCTCTGGCTATTCAACGATGCGTAGAAGCACTTAAATTAACTCGATGTCTCTAAATACCCGGTTCGCAGACATGCTGGAAAAGAGCAATTAGAAACATTGTGAATCCAGTTTAATTTCGCGTCATGTCGATCCTGGAGTTTTGATGGGGAATGCAGCGACGTTTTGCGGGGAATGTGGCTGAACGCAAAATGAATTTCGTTCCTGAATCTTAATTGTGGCGACGAATGTCCGAAATTCAACGACGTCCCTCCGAATCGAGTTGGATTGACCGTTGGAGCGATTATCACGAATGCTTTTGAGTTGTTGGGTGGGCAGGTGCTGACGGTGATGGTGGATACAGGGGGCAAGCCTGGTGTGTTCGAGGTCCGAATGCATTCGAGCTTTTGAACGGAGGTTGGTCGGTTTCACTGCACATAGAACATATGCTGGCGTTTTTCAATACCAATCCACTCGCGATTTCGCTCTCGGGTAACCCTAGCTCAAATAGCTTCAATATGCAGATCTATGAATGTACTGTACATGTGCAGCGAAGGGAGACGTCGATCGCGAAATGTTAAAACGACGAGGTGTACCTTGAAGCGGAACAACTTCGGCAACTTCGCATCCATGGGCATGGGTGGGGCTGGAGTGTGATGGCGTCCTGAAATCCTGAGAGTCGTGGTGGGAGTCTGACTTTTTTTTTTTCGTTTAAAAGTGCCACGTCGTCGATTCGGCAGTCTTGTTATTCCTTTCCTTCCTTTTATCATCCGTACTTCGATTCAACCGCCCCGAGCCCCATCACACACCGACAGACGCCACGGAATCTTAACATTTGTGCTCACATTACATTCAATACCCTACATCGTTATATTTCACGTCGGAAGAGAAAGCATGAGCTCAACGGGAAAACCAAAACCTTTGCGTGTTGCGTTCGTGCATCCTGACTTGGGTATCGGTAAGTTCATGAATTGTTGACCGAGCGGATTTGCCAATTTTCTGTTACTTCTGCTTATCCTTCATGCTTACCGTTGTCCACATCGGCCTTGTACATTTGCTCTGCTGTCATTACACCAATACGCCTCTCTCCTGTCTCACTCTCAAACCCCCTTCGCCATCCTCTAACGCGCACGTTGTCCCCTCTCAACAACGTTGGGACCGCTTATGACATGACACGTCGGGATCGGGATTGTGAACCTTAGGCGGTGCGGAACGGTTGGTGGTAGATGCAGCGTTGGGATTGGTGAAACGTGGCCATAAAGTTGACATATACACTTCCCACCACGATCCTTCACATTGCTTCGAAGAGACAAGAGACGGTGAGTTCTCTGCGATCCTCCATTATTTCAACAACTTAAAAATGAGCGTATCCCGAAACTTAGGCACACTCAACGTTCGCGCGATCCATCCACCGCTCCCTCGTTCAATAGCGGGGAAGTTTCACATCGTTTTCGCTCACCTTCGTCAACTTCATCTAACGCTTCACATGCTGTTTTCGCCCAAATCACCAAAGTACGACGTGTACTTTGTTGATCAGCTCTCAACATGCGTACCTTTCCTTCGTGTCCTGGGAGACACTCGAGTCGTCTTCTACTGCCATTTCCCCGATAAGCTTCTCGCTTCGGGTGAATTCCAAGGTCTCCAAGCCAGTAAAGGCGACAAGCGACCAATCACGGCGAAGAAAAGAATGTCACTCTTAAAACGGGTGTACAGACTACCGATGGATCTATGGGAGGAGTTGACTACAGGACAGGCTGATCTGATTTTGGCAAACTCGAAATTCACGATGAGGGTGTTTGGCGAGCATTTCCCAAGAATTTTAAAAGCACCCATAGTGATCTACCCTGGGATCAATTTGGATGTGTACGAGAAGAAGGTGGATTGGAAGAGTAAAGAAGTTGCGGATGTTACTTCGTAAGTCATATTCCTCTCTCTTTGCTTTGTTTCGATCCAATCGGTACTCATGCTCATGGGTTCACTCTCTGTGCTTGAATAGAACACGACCCACACTATTATCCATGAATCGATTCGAAAAGAAGAAGAATGCCGCCTTGGCAGTTGATTCGTTTGCCCTGGCTCGACAACAGCTGTCAAATCACTCAGAGTACAAGAACCTTCGTTTGGTTCTTGCAGGTATGTCATCTCAGGACGATTTTGGTTTATGCTAACTATTCTCGTCTCAGGTGGTTACGACTCACGTCTCGAAGACAATGTGATCACACTCTCCTCCATAATCGACCTCATAAAATCTCACAAACTCACATACCACCTCATCACACCCTCTTCCGATGATACCTCATCCCTTCAACTCCCCCCACTCAATACGACACCCGTCAGCCCTGATGTTCTCATTATTCTGAACTTTTCAACATCGCAGCGTACCGCACTATTGACCAGCCCGTCAACAAAAGTCTTACTATATACACCTGCTAATGAGCATTTCGGTATTGGACCCGTGGAAGCAATGGCTTGTGGATTACCCGTTTTGGCTTGCGATAGTGGAGGGCCGTTGGAGAGCATCGTAGATGACGATTTTGACTTTGATGAAGAGGAAGTAGATTCGAATTCTCCCGCAGCGTCCGCTGGAGCTTCGACATCCACCAGCTCCGGAGAAACTGATAACAAGAAGAGAAAGCGTAAGGGACAGAGCACATCTGCCTCTTCTTCAGCAATCACATCAAAACGAACAGGCTGGCTTCGTAGGCCAGAGCCATCCATTTGGTCTTCAACCATAGTCGAAATTCTGAAAATTACACCAAACGAACGCAAACTCATCTCTGCACGATCCAAATCTCGCGCGAAAACGTTATTTGGTATGGACGCCATGTCGAGTGCGATTGAAGAGGCTCTGAGGGATGTGATCAAATCTGGGAAACCAAATTTGAGGATGGTGGTTTGGGTGTTGTTGTTTTTGTTTTGTGGATTTTGGGGTGCGTATGCGGTTGGAGAGTACATTGTTTGGACCATGGAACAGGAGTATTTGGCGAAGAAGGCTGCGGGGTTGGTGAATTGATGTGAGACGAGCGCTTATCGTATGCTTCCTTATTGTTCTTTTCCTTTGGGATATGTTATGGCAACGTGGGTTCAATGGCATTGACATTTAATCCTGCTTGGTGTATCATAAGATGCACTGACCCGGCTACCCAAAACCCGTAACCCGCAGGCCACAGGAGGGGTTTGGCAAACAGTACAGTAGCAAACACACATCAATGCTGGCGATTCGGTCACGCGGTCACGCGCCTGGGTCCATCCTTACGGTCAAACGCAGATGCTGATACTTGCGCAGTGACCTACGCGTAATGTTGGGTGTTTCCAAGCCAATAAGGGGCGTGAGGGATTTGCATGTTCAGTGGCAAAAAAGTATGGATTGTTCGGATCTCTGTGTTACTTCATATCTTATATCTGCGTCCAATAGCGATATTAACTCGGTGCGGGATCTGAGCGAGATCTGTACGTCGAAGTGGGTACAATTTGATGCAGACCTATCAGCTATTATCCTATTGTGCAACGGCAAGGGAGCCAGTTGAGCCTAGGATTACCAGGGGCTCTAACGCACCCGCAGTTTTTGCCTGCAGAGCCCCCAGTACAGTCACACGACCCTCCAATATGGTGAACAGGCGATTGCGACCTGCTACTGTGATGGCTCCTCGGTTGACTGTGTGGTGAATCTGGACGCTTGTCAGGCTGTTCGTGAATCCCGAACAAGTCCGCCTTGGCCTCAATCGGATTGAAGTAGTCCGATCTGAACTTCACCCACCCGATCAAACGATCCCCTTCTCTCCTGACCCAAAACTTTACAGTCCAATAATCCCAAACCAATTTACCAGGTAGACATAACCCGCCTTCGAGGTTTTAATTGGATAGTCCATCGATATCGCTATCACCAGACTCCCATGGGAGAGCGAGGGATGGTTGGACTTTAACGAGTGAGGAACTCTCATCTGTGGAGTTGTAGACCCATAACTGCAGAGCAAAGCGAAGGATGGGTTTAATAAGGGCATGAGACGAAGAGGAGCCAGGAAAATAATACCTCGAGGATACCAACTCTCCATTCAATCCAGAATCCCCATCGTCCTGGGCAAGGTGTGTTTTGAATGTCGTTGGATTCAGAACGATATCAACGGATTTTTCCAAAAGGAGTCAATCAGATCTGTACAACGCCATCGCCGTCCGTCAGTTCTCCATCAGGAATACTGGGAGTTGCGTGAATGAACTTTAACCGAGCTCACCTGCGGCTTGTGTCGGCTCCCTAATCTTAGGGTAGTCGTCTGAGCCAGGCTGGCTATCTGGGCCACCTATAAAAGTTCAGTCAGTCAGCTGGAACACTTGGGAGAAATCAAAAGGTACGATGGGAATGGATGAACTTACAACGTACGCCATCTACGTTTTGAAAGGTTGGCATTGCTTCTTGCTTTCGTGACTCGACAGGACCATTGCCGCTTTAGACTCCAATCCAACCTATGAGATGCGACAAAGTGGTCTGGATTAGATATTGAGATGATTCAGGGTGTTACGCGTGGACATTACTGGTATCCGGTACTAGCATTGGCCCGGATCTGGGGTACTAATTATGGTGGTAAGGAGTTTGGTCCTAAGCCATGCCAAAACGAAACTTGATCCATTCCTAAATGGAAGATAGTTCGGGTTTTGGTAATAATACCGGCATTTGGTGAGGCGATTAATGGGGATGAAGTCCTAATTTGAAGTTCGTTTGAAGTCTTACGTCCTGTAGGGCGAGCAGCTTTAGCTGCCCCTTTCCTAAATCTAGAGAGCCATTTCTGATTTATGCCCTGTTCACGGTGGAAGCTAGTCAGGCTGCCATACCAAGCCTTGTATCTATTCTCAATATCACATTTATACTACATATGGGGTATTCCTGTCGGTCATGACTCGGATTTTGACGATAATAGTCATTGGACAATGAATGACACGGACGGTCCGCGAACTTGCAATGGGGACCTGGATTGACAGCATGGACGCAATGAATGGTGATGGGTCGTGAGAGGTCTGTGGGCCTTTGATGGCATTGAAATCGCTGGATTTGGCGGCCAATTTGAATCTAGCCGCCTTGGACTTTGCGTCTCCCAGGGGCCTGACCCAGACTGAGCACTCCATGCCAATATCGTACTGTGGTTTTCCTATTGACATATAGCCAATTGGCAGACTCGAACTTGACTGAGGTCCTGACGCCGGTTCCGACGACTCTGCTTGTCCACTTGCTTGTTCCGACGACTTTCATTGGTTTCAGTTCGAGTTCGCGTCATTCTTGCTCGTTTCTTCAGGTTTAAGTTCCAACTTAAATTCTGGCTCCAAATCAAACACTCGGTGGATAGCGTCCCAAATATGCATCTCCGGTTTCTCCCAATAGAATATCTGGCGAACTTCCATGATCCCAATAATTCATCTGCTCCTAGTCTCCTTCCTTCTTCCTTCGTCAATGAAGTCTTCCTGGTGCGACATCGAAATAAGCTTATCTGAGCCAATCGGTGATATCAACTCGACGATCCAATGCATTTCGCTCGACGGCTGTGACAGCATGTGATAACCGTTCGACACAAAGGTCAGCGAATAGATTGGAAGTCGAGATAGTCGGACACTCCAAGCACAGAAGCCCAGGAGGAAGGCGTGTCATCTTCATGTCTGTCGAAATACCTGGTAAGGACCGATATTAATGTATGGTCAGACAGAGTGGAAGCACAGCAGAAACGAAGACACGGAGACACGTAGGATAAATAACGCTTAAAAAGCAAGAAAAAGTACATGCTTGTGATTCCGTGAGGCACAAGCGATGCACTACGCTCCTTATCTTCCTCAGTGCCATTCAATTCCCCATCTAAAACCCTCCCACCGACATCACCTTTGGTACCTGAACGGAGCAGAATCTCTCATAAGGAAGTATCTATGAACTTTGAAGTCAACGTTCTCGACCTATAGAAGAGCTCAGTCATTACTTATAACCACTAAGATAAGGACCAGGGATATACCCGAATCAGCAGATTACCATCCTCAACGATGCACCTTGGGTGCGGATTCAATTTCAGTTTCGATTTGGTTTTAGGTTCCATCTGTGGTCAAAATCGTGTTATCATTTACTTCGTCGAACTCCACAGCGCCGAACTCTGAAGGAGTTGGCGAAGGAGAGAAAGTAGTTGACTCATCTGTATCAAATGCATCAGTATTCATAGTGATGATTAATGAGGCAGGCGCTCATTGGCCGTTGATGCTGCGCGCGGAAGATAAGAAGCTAAAGGATAATGAGAGTGGTCAGGAAGTGAGAGGTGAGAATCAACGCAGCACGTGTCGTTCTGTGTAAGGTATTGAGGCATGAGGAGTTTTCGTGGTCATTTAAGGGATTAATCGAGCCCAAGGTCACAAACGCCAACCTTTCCTGACATAACAATGCAACAACGTTGATTGTCTGAGTAGTTGCTATGTATGAAGAATGAAGGAAAAGTACGAATGAAAGTCCCTCTAACAAGCGTGTAAATACAGAGTGGTCCTTTAGAATTTGTCACAAGATTAATCGCCCGCGTCAGCGCATGAGGAAGCCTGAGGCTTCCAAGAGGCTTAGATTCTGTTCATGGTTGGAATGGGGTTTTCCGTCAAGATCCTTGTTCAGTGGGTTGGGCTTGTTGGTCCATGGACTGGTGAAAGAATTTGACGCCGTCGGCTTGCTAGGTCCTAATTCTGTCCCTTTCCGATACCCGTCCCCCGTCATAAGCCACGACCTTAATGGTGCCGGTGATTGGATTCGTATAGTTGTTTGCGGCTGTTCTCCAGATGGCAAAGCCCCTAGTGACGAACTTCGCTGAGATGGCATCGTTGGATTTGACGATGGTCCTGCTCCACTTGAGCGATCTTGGGAGCTCTGGTGAACCGGTTTTGGGTTGGCATCGTTCTCTTCATCATCATCTTCCTTGGATTCCGGCTTTGAGTCTGGCCCTAGTCCAAATATTCTCTCGAGAACCCCATTTTGCTTCCCTCGCTGCATCTTCGGTTGTTCCCATAAGAGAATCTGGCGCGCTTCCATGATCCTCACAACTTCATCTACACCAAGTCTCCTCCCTTCTTCCTTTGATAGTGGATCTTTCCTCGTACAGACGTCGAGATAAGCCCATTTAAGCCAGTCTGTGATAACATATTGACGACCCAAAGTAATCCTTTCAACAGAGGTTGCAGCATAGGACAACTGCTCGATGGAGAGCGAGCGAATAGATGCAAAGGATAGGTAGTCCGATACTTTGAGCACGGAGGTCCAGTAGGAGGAGGTATCATCACGTCGGTCGAAATAACTATGTGAATAAGTGTAAGAAAGATGTGTAATGCTTGAAGATTGGAGGTGCAACGTACTTTGGGTAAAGGACGCCCAAGAAACATTCAAAATCAACACTAGTGATACCTTGCAGGAGGAGTGGGACTACAGACTGGGTAGGATCGCTACTGTCATCAAGCCCACAGTCTACAATGCGGCCGATTGCACCATCATTCGATAGTCGCCTAAACGGGACAGAATCCCTCATGAAGAAATATCGATGGACTTTGAAATCCACAATCCCAACCTGCATCGACAAATATCAGTGGAGCGACAGGGGTATACTTTTATCAATGTACCCGAATGAGTAGATTACCATCCTCAAAGAAGTACTTTGGATGTGGATTGAGTTTTGATTTCGTTTGGCCTCCAGCGGTAGCCCGCATACTGGCACGTGTGATCTCGTCATGTTCTGGAGTACTAAAATCTGAAGGTGACAATGCTGTGGATAAAGGGAATGAGTCTTCGCGATGCAGATTTTGCGGTTCACTGCTATCCATGACTAAGATTGGTGCGAAAATCGAAATAGCAGTAATCGTAGGTGCAAGAAATGTGCGACAAGAGATTTGAACGACAATGAGCAAGCGTGGAAGGGGTGAGTGACGCGTGTCATCCTCGTTAACAATGTGATTACGTACGGAGCAATAAGGTTCAAGGCTGCGACGGGCGTCAAAGTGCGAGGCAGACGCTGGACAATAGGACTTTCAGTCGGCTCAGACGCAACTGCAGCTACCTTGCTTGCGCATGGAATGCTCCATCGTTTGCGATGGTTCCCTCCCATTTGAGGACGAGGACCACGGTAGTAATGTGCTAGATTGTTTGAACCATCGTAAAAATTGAAATCATAGGCGTCCGGAAAAATGTCTGCCCGAGCGGCAGATACAGGGAACGGACAACACATCGCAAGCTGCGAGGTCACCACGAAGAACGACATAGCTCCCAATGGAGATTGTGTTGATGTCCCTCTGCCATGCTTACGATCATTGGCGGACTACTTCCACCGCAGGACAAGAAAACTCTAGCTGAAAAACGAGGCCAGCGTAGCATGCCCTATAACATGAAGGAAAAATGAAAATGCCCTTAGGAAGAAGGCAACAACTTCGAGCGCCAAGTCAAACCACACAACTGATTGCAACCCAATTTGGTTGTTTGAAGTTGTTATAGTCTTGTGATGCGAGCAATTGATTGCCTGTTCATTCTTATGCACGTCTACAGTTGCACTATTCATATATATAACAAGCACATTGTGAGCACCTTACGAGTCCGTCGTATTCAGTGGGTGCATATACATGCATTTGATGACTCAGCAAAACAAATATCATTATATTCAGGGTTTTTTCTTCTTTACATTCGTTCCGTAGACTGGAAAGGAGCAAGCTCATACAATTAGCTAAGCTCACCAAGCGACTTATCACTAAGGGAGTTGTGTACTTTAGGGAGCTTATAAATGTCATCTAATTCGAAATGAAAAATGAAAATTTTCTCGAAAGATTTTCGAGAGTCTGAAATTTGATATACTGTGACAGCCAACTGGCAAATAACATTTAATTTCTCGGGCTTCAGAAATTCAAGTTTCCGACTGCAGAAAAAATTATATACTATTTGCCAGTTGGCTGTCACAGTATATCAAATTTCAGACGCTCGAAAATCTTTCGAGAAAATTCTCATTTTTCATTCATTAGATGACATTTATAAGCTCCTCAAAGTACAAAACCCTCGTAGTGTATTGGGTCTGGTGTTCATGGGTACATGCTTACTAAGTGTGAACTTACAACGGCTACCTATCAGTGTATATCAACATCATCTTATCAGATGACTAGGTCAGACCAACTTAGTAGCTGGCCTGGCCGCAAATATAAATACAAATATAAATATAAATTGGCGTTGAAGTTGCTATTACTGAAAATTTCAGGAAATTTATCAAAAGTTGATTAAATTATGAACTATATCTTCAACTTATATAGTCCATTTTTGTATGAAATCTAATCATATTTTATGAAAGGTACTATCTTGTTTGAAAGCTTTAATTTCGTATAATTGATAGTAATCTTGAATAAGGACAAAGGTCACATCACGTCACACGATCGGGCACGATCGAGCAGATGTGCAGAACGGAATCTTTCTGCGTGGAAGAAGATTTGAATAGGATTCAGAAGTCCTTTGTGTTCGTGGAATAGTTGAACTGTTTAACTGTTCTCTATCCTATTCCCACTCAAAGATTTGATTCTGCCTGTTGTGTAAGGAAAGCTGATAGGAATGATCCAAACAGGCGTAGCGGAATCTTCGGGCTTCGCGGAGAATGAAATAATGCATGATTAGCAGCACCAGTGCGTCTCTCTCAACTCTCCACCATTCCACTTTAACGTACTGTCATTCCCAACCCCCAACGCTTCCCGTCTCGCCCAATCAACCCAACCATCCGGAAAAGCGTGGAAGAGCACAAGAGAATGGTATCTGAGGTGGTATAGTGAGGTGTAATGTTGATAAGGTGAGTGTTCTTGTGGTGATGGTTGATCTATTACCAGCATGATTGATTGTGATGAGCCGTGGCTCAAGGACTCAAATGGTAGGTACGTTGGACAGAAAAGCTATGTACCGTACACAATACTGACGTACTTGTCCAGGCCATCAGGTACTTATATCTATGGTATGCACGTCATTGGTATCACCCAAGCCTACGTCCGGCATTACAACATACTACCCATAATTTTTGTAATATAGCCATTGTAGTTATAGTCTATAATGAATATATCTCCTAATTTGAACCTAAATGTTGACTCCTGAGTTATATTACGTGAGTTTTTTCTAGAAAGTTGTCTATGCTCTCTATATTTTCAAATTGTTAAAGTTTATGGCTTATTTTGAGAATATCACGTTATAAATTAAAATATATTTTCAGAACTGCTAAACTAACTTGGTTTAGCGTAGCGATAGGTGCTAAGCAGTCCTTTTGAATCGAAGTTTTAAATTGTCTCTCAACTCTAGGAGGGTTGTTAGTTCTCCGAAATTTTAAGATATCACAAATTGGACAGATTTCGATGTAATGATCCACAGTTGATCGATCTGCTTGGGAAGTGGTGATATAATGCGCTAAGCTGATGGGTTCAAGTGATTCGGGCACAACAACCAACAAAATTACCATGACAACCTCTTCAATGAATATCTATTACTGGAATGGCCCTCATTAGTCGCATTACGTTCCCGCTCCGCACCCTCACTTTACAGTTCCAGATTGCGACGGATATCAACGAGATTACACGCCCATATGGGTTGATATGCAACCCATATGGTACAATGTGCGTCGTTACTTAGTCTCAAGATACCTCCGTGAAAATCCAAATCCTCCGGGCGGACACTGGAAGACAAGTCGAGCTATATCTATGCAGCAGTGCAGCGTTGTATCTATTCTTCGCTCTCGAAGTAAGAGGCTTCAAGGCAGTACGTGAGTATTACTATGGAATAGTGCTCAGGGTGATGAAGTCATGGTCAATAAAAATAACTGCTCAGTTATTGACCTCGGCCTTGATCGCGGCATATGTGGTATTCATTATGCACAATTCCTTTATAATAAGAGGGACTGCAGCGAGCTTTCCCCCCCTTCCTTACCTAGCTTCCCGACGTACATTCCCCTCCCTCCATATACCTTTAGCCAGTCCTCTGTGCAAAGTATCCTACTCTCTCTCATTTTATCTGCGTGTACTATTCCATCTGGACATACTCGAGATAGCCCAATCTCTGGATATATTTCTCGCAAGTTAGGAGTTTAAGAAAAGCTAACATTGTCGAAGATGCAGAAATTTTCAGCCCTCCTCTCAATGGCGTCTCTGGCTGGAGTCGTCCATGCTCATATTGCTGCATGGCATCCAGCCATGTGGTGTTTAAATGTTCGTTATCTCCGCCCGATGTACAATAACGTGTTCGGCTCTAACACTCTATTTCTGATACCAGGGCACATCCGGGACTGATAATCAAAACACCAATGACATTGTCAGCCCACTTTATATGTTATCATTCAAAGATTGGTGGAGTAAGCCCCTTCCTCTTCTCTTTGCAAGGATGTTACCAACGTTCATCACTTAGTGCATTCCGTCAACGGAGTTCGTAATTCCACCGATGCTGCCAAAGAATTGTCTCATTCTCCTCTCTAGTGTGATAAATTTCCACCTGCAGATGGTGTTTTCCTCGATCTGTAAGTTATCGCATTTGTTATCCTTCACCCTTGCTTACCTACTCACAGCCCCGCGGGGGGGTCTTTCACCATGGAACTTGAAACTAGCCGAGCCACGACCTCTCTTTCCTACGGCGGACAGTACATGACTGATTGGATTGGCGGCAAAGCCTCTTCTGACGACTATGTAGCGGTATGTGTTGGAGCCATGAACTGATCTCCATTCGCTCAGCTCCTGTTGATATCAGAGCCCAGAGCATTGTATCTACGACCCGAATCGTGCGTTCATGTTTTCGCACTCTCAATTATCGGGGTGCTGACCCTCTGTTTCTTTCTTCGCAGTTCACACTCAAAACGAGACCATGGCTGCTGGTACTGCATTTGCCATCTCTTACGTGGTACGTAATATCCGCATCAAGTGCAGTCAGACATTACCGAGTCCGCTAATTCTGTCTTAAAAACAGTCCGATATCTCGGAGGTCACACCTGACAACTTGGTCGTTTTCTCTGTTAGATACCAGTACGTTTTTTTTGTGCCTTGGTTTGTCGTAATCGATGGTCTGACCGTGCTCTCTGCAAAGCACACCTTGGAAGCGTGTGACCACTTACGACGTTCCTGCCAATATGCCTCCTTGCCCTGAAAAGGGTTGTATATGTGGTGTAAGTGCTACTTCCATAGTCAAGTCTACAATGGCTCAAAGACAATTTCCCGCTTATTTAGTGGGGCTGGGTAAGTTTTTTAGTGGAATTGCATCATCTGTCATAACCTCATCGAACATTGTCCCTCTGGCTTCCTTACAACAGATTCCTGATAAGTATGTATTCTCTTTGCTGCACAAAACATGACGTTCTCATGCGTTTCTCTTAGATGCGGAGAACCCAACATGTACATGGAGCCGTTGCGTTGCCATGTCACTAACGCTATTTCATCTACTCCCCTCGCACCTCCTCAACCTCCCGTCTGGTGTGAAGATGACCCATCCCGTTGCGTTCAAGGTTCTAAGCAAATGCTGTACTGGCATCAATTAGAGGGGAACAACATCGAAGTTTCGGGCAATGATTTGAGCGGAACGGCTAAGTCGCCTGCATATAACGCCAAATGCGGTTTCCAGGATGGTACGTTCTCGATTTCTATTTTCTTTGTTAGCCAATTTTCCCTGCTATCGTATGAATCGTTTGTTAATCATGCCCATGACACTGATGAACCGAAATATCTTATTTTAATTTGTACAGGTGCTCAAAATGACATCTTTGTCGGTCCTCCTGTACCAATCAATAATAACGGAGCATCCGCTACAGATGAACCACAAGCTGCTGGGATTGTTCGCGACGCCCCTGTTCGGATTCCCTCTTCGATCTTCTCGAGGCACACCCATCGTCGTCAAGTTGCTCATGGCCTTTAACGGTGGTAAAGGGTCGGGGTAAATCACAACAACTCTCAGCTCATCTTTATTCGGCTTCCGCATAACTTCACCCCACTTTACCTTCCCAGTTCACCTGGACCTTCCCATTCATAACAATGCAATCGTGTTTCTCTCCCAAAAATTTCTGACCAAGAGCACTCATGTTACCTCAACACCGCACAAGATGTAATCAGAACTTTTCTGGGCTTTTCTTTCGCTGGCTGGCCAGCTGGGTCTGGATAGAATTATGTCTGATTTTTGTTACGGTCTATGGCCCATTTCCTCTTTGGAATAGGGTTTCCGGACATTTGTGCTTGTGGTCGAGTCCGCGGCTATAAGTGTTTGTTGACTCGCACATTCAATTTTGCTAAGCGCATCCATATATATAGTACGGTTTATGGATACTATACATACTTCATATAGAATCAACTCAATAAATTCGATTGAGTTGGCTTTTAGAGGTTCAAAGACTGAGCTTTTGAGTCCGTTGACTGGTTGCGTGCAATGCCTTCGGTCGATCGCGAGACGGAAGTAAACGGCCGAGATATTGCCGATTCAACTCCCAGGCCAAATTTAGACATGGCAGATCCCTCGCGCTGTGATCAAAACTTTTGCTTCCCGCTCCCGCCTTCTCACCTCTGCCTCCAACTTCTTTTCTGGCGGGTCCGTCGCTGCCCGCTATCAATTATCCCCGGACGTTCGGCATGACCATGGGCATTTAAGGTAGTTCCACAATATATCCCTCTACTGCAGGACAATCCAGTAGTGGGTATTGGCCGAGGACCTTGCCCTCAAGGTTCACGGATCTGCTGTTAGTGCAATATTGTCTGTGACCCAAACCCCTCTAGGCTCGTCTCTATGTTCCCTAGCCAGTCTTGTCGGTTTGCTCTATCCCCTAGCCTTCCATTCATCTTGAGGCAAATATACATTGCTTCCGTTCTTTTTATTTTGTTGTTTCTTCTATTATTATTTCTTCCGAGTTCCTGACTTTCAATAAACATGAAATGCCATCGATAATTTTGGAGGGATCGTGGTCAGAAACTTGGTATGCCCAATTCGAAGACGGCCGACAAAGCTGGTCGACGCCTCTGGCTGGATAGCAACCTGCTCGCGTGAGCGTTTTCAACCTCATTAATCGACTAGATAGGGTCTAGTCGAATATATACCCAGCAGCGATGGCGTAAAATACCAAAACGGCCCACGTTTGCCTCGGTCATGAGCACCCAGTAGCTTGGCATTCCTCCATGGCTTCCTCGCCCTGGGAATATGACAAAGGTCGGTGTGAATGTCGGGGTTGATGGGCAATTTGTGCTCCCGTCGATTCGAGTCGGATGTAAATATTGTTTGTGTTCAACTCCCCAAATCTTGGTTCAAGTTGTTGATACGTTCATCGATATGTTCTCTCAGCTGATATCCCTGATGCTAAAGTCTCACCCCAATTTCCGTATTATTCGCAATATCAGGCGTGATGATCCAGCTATGGTATTATGACCACCGCAAATACCATACAGCTTCGTTCGCTTGGCCTTACAACACGAAATCGCTTACCATCTTTAAAGCATGATCATGACGCTTGTACATCATGGGTGAAGGAGTATCGTAAAGAATTTGTTGGTGACTTCAAGCCGCAATTTGACGTCAACCGTAAGCACGCCGAAGCTCAAAGAGCCCGCAAATCACCTGGAGTCTCTCCTGTGACTCGGTCTCGGATGACCCTCATGAGTATACATGGAACAATTCTTTTCTCACGATCTTATCCCCCTTTATACTGTCAACCCTCGTGGTACGTACCAGACGCCCGTGAGATACCGTCCGATTATTTCTGACTTTACGTTGCTCCATACTCTACGTAGCTGCCGATTGCTTGTCACGGAATGCACCTCGATTCAATATATATATATATATATTTCTGACTCTCACGGGACACGCATACATATCTCTCATTGATTGCCCTTGCTTGGCATTGGTGATGTTCCTTTTTTTGCTACGATGCCACTTCACTCTGCCTCTGTCTCAGTATCTCCCGGTAGCATGTTCCCTTCTCGGTATTTAGATAAGTTGTCGACCGTGATCACGGAATACATTCAGATTTCTTTTTTAAATTACGAAGAAAAACCTCTTTGATTCAAATATGCTCCATCAAAAATAGCCTCTCTCTGGATCACGTGAGATTTGATCGCAAATCTCATTCCTTTTCCTGGCCGTGATGCGACACGACAACACAGAAAGCTGATATATATTGTTGTATCGGAAAAGCATGACCCATGGGGATTGGAGGCTACCTGTGGGACAGGTATGCGGAAGTCACACTTCTTTCTCAGTGGGGTTGGAGGCTTTCTGAATGATAACCCTCCCTGCCTATGGAGCCCCCAAAATGACCGGGGGTGATTTCCTTTGACTGGTATGCCAAGAGTGCCCATGCGGGCCCGTCATTTATTAATAGGGCCATTATTGGCTCTTTCGCCTTCATTCTCGAGACAACATTGTGCCGGCGGAAAGACCTGGTGCAGGCGATTTAGCCAGACGTAAATTTGCCCACAAGAAACAGGCCCAGTGAAGAGAATACCTCAACAGGTACCACACCCGTGGATATTGATATGGGAAGCAACCAAACGCAAAGAATGTTGTGGTAAATCCGGATTACGCATCCGCTCCGTAGGTTGCTGCTTGCCGTACTAGGACCCGCAAAGTCAGTGAATTTCCCATACGCATCTGGGTAAAAACATGAGTATGACTTCAAGTATCGAATCCCTACGTTTCAGCAACTTGTTTTGAGTTGGTTCGTAAGTGAATTCTACGACCCCACATCATGAAATTCATGGTAGAATACCCTCCTTTTCTCCCTCAAAACACCCCAAGATTTTATTTGCAGCTTTACCCTATTTGGGTTACTTATCATGGCAATACACATATAATATGGTCGACTGAGGGTTAGCAAATGAATATTTAAACGCAAATGAATAATGTATTCTGATAAATGCGCTACGTACAGATATACAACATAGATACATATACTAGCGGTCACTAATCGTGACTCAGACCTTGCTTGTCAAGCAAGGTTTTGCCCAAATCGTAAACAAAGTGTTTGATGACACTAGCTTGCTTGTGTTAGGAAACGACACACATCTCTCAAAATTGTACACAAAGCTATTGTTTGCTCGTATTAGGAAACGGCAGCGTGCCAGTCTAGAGATGAAATGAAATGCATGGCTGACTACGTTACGTAAGTAGCTCAGGTAACTATCAAGAAATAATCACCTCGCCAGCTCTTCGTAAGTTGAGTAAGTACGTAAGTACGTAAGTAAGTAGGATTATACAGAGGGAGGTAGCAGTAGATAAGATAGGTGAGGAGGTAGGTCAACGGAAGATTGTGTAGAAGGCCGAAGCTAGAGCGCAGGAGGCATGACGCAGCGATAGATGTTTGTCTTTGTGTGATGGAGGCTGCCTCAATAGCCGCTGTGCATACTTTTTGTTTACACCCACCCTCCACTCCCTTACGCCACCTGTATCTTGTATACATGCAAGATTCAGCTCACAGACCCAGTGCGACAGCTGAAATGTTTCCACGGAGTCTGTGAGGCGTCCCAACCCGCCCTCGCTCCTCCGTTGTTTTCCCCTTTCATAGTTGCTTACTGAGTCGGTCGACGCCTGCGGCATCTTCACCCACACTCTATATGTCTGTCACTACTATACTATTCCATCCAACATCGTAGTCTCCCTTTTGCTATACATCTCATATCATCCATATCTACACAAAGATCACGTGGGGGGTCTATCAAGCAAGGTAATATATAAATGTGACTAAGTAAATACGCGTGACAAGTGCTGTGACAAGAATATTAGAATGTACTCGACGGTAGCATATGATTGCACAGGCAGATAATACCGAATTGCGTCTCCTGCTTGTCCCATGCCAGCAACTTGGGTGCTGATCACCCAACTCTTGCAAGCACGGCCCTGTCAGTTCATGGACAGCTCGTGATCCATATTAATCAATATCGACGTAAACATGATGGTGTCTAAAAAGCCGACTATCAAAAGTCCTAGGGTGATCCAGATGCCATGGCTAACATGATAGTATAACATGCATATGCTCCAACGGATGCCCAGATACCACTGCAAACACTTGCCACATGACCCAAATTCTGGGGGAAAAAAATCTTAGGGCTAACCTTTGGTAAAGCCCGTAATGACCCCGACGGTCAAGCGCTCCCACTTGCTCCTTGTATTTATGGGTCCTAAATGCTATATCATTGATAAATATATCTATGACTGTCATGCTCCAAAACGTACTCATCTCAAAGTCATCCAGGGTCGGCCAGTCGGTTAGCCCGGAAGCGCAACTCGCGGGTACCTGAATACCTAAGAGCCACACCTACGAATCAATCAGAGTTCAGTGACACTCCAAACCAAGCTAATAAAACTACGATCATTTTTTAATTGCAACCAATGGATTGCCTATCTGCTATCTCACTGTAAGGTTGACGTTTCACTAGCAAGGAATATATGCAAATTTTCATGAACGCAACGATTCGCAGCTTACAGTGGACTATGCCATCATCATTGCTCTAGCGTGATCATGCGCGTCTTTTTCAATGCTGTCATGCGCGTCCCCTTCAACGTGATCATGCGACAACGTCGCGCTCTCCCCTTTAAGTCACAGAGCGTATTCTGAAAAACGTAACGTTCCATAATTAACTTTATCATGACCATGATCACCATCATTCACTCCCACCATTTGGTCAAAGCATGGACAAACGATGTGATTTAGAGGGTATGAGGATATGGATTAACCGAAGCTGTGGCCATTCTGAACGCGCAAGTGCGAGATCGATCAATCTATAGGGTATTATAATCCGAGCGGGATGCTACTAGTGTAGTGTGCAAGATATTTGTAATGAGGGTCAATTAGACAATAGCCTGGAGATCGTGCGGGGCAGCGGTCACCGGTGAGGATGGTCTTCTTGTAAAAATGATGACAGGATTCTCACTACCAGAGATGAGCGTCGCTTCTCCGCCATTATCTATCTCAGTGACGAACTCAACGTGCCTTTCTTACCGTGTGCTGGAATTGCTCATCTCTCCGGCTCTACTGAACGCGTTGACCAAGCGGTCAACATCAGCCTCATCAACGATCTCTTCCATTTCATCATTGGTCACTTTGTCATCCGGCGCACCGTTGCTGAGTGTTCCCTTTGAAAGACAAGTATAGCCTTTACCTTACGACTTATCCACTTCGTATTCCCCGTACCGCACACCATGCGTGGTTATACAAACCTTGCCACCCTCTGCAAGATAATGCATCTCGTGACTATTCTAGTGTATTGCTGCTGTCTCGCCTTGATCGCTTCGTACGAAATCAGCCAGATGAAGCGGTGGATAAGATATTCTTTCCATTGGTTATCTTGGTATTCTACATCGATTTCTACATTTCGTTTTCGGAGGGAGACGCTGGAGGTGCCGTGTGCCTTGGTAAACTATTTAGGTCGCTCAATTAAGGTCTGTCACGTGTATGAAGCTTGCGCTATTTGCCGATCCAGCAATCCTTCGCGTCATAAGTCGCCATTATAACCGTTATTAACCCCAGCTAAACGTCCTCCCTTTCTGCGATCCATTGAGGCATATCATGATGTATTGCAATTGCATAGGACCTCCTTGTCAGGTATTCCACAACCACAGTCTCAGCGCCTTTGGACACCCCAAGTTCTTCGATAGATCTATATTCAGCCGTGCCTTGACTGACTAGACGCCCTATCACGGCAGCATAGGTACGAGCGCCTTTGCATACACGAGCTGTGACTAATAACTTGGTGCGATCACAGCTTCACTGGTGGTTTCATTCAAATTGCGTCATTGCATCAACACTGTATCAATGCGTTCTCCTCCGTTGCACATCAATGCTCCTGGTTATGTCTGGGTTGTTAGAGAGTAACTGGACGCCATTTCACAAGAGGTTCGACACACACAAAACTTCGTGCTGTTGATATGCTATTCGGTTCATAACACGTGCTGCTGTTGCGGAAGACATGAGGCATTCATACGAAGATAGCGTTTACGAATCACTTGGACGTTAGAAATCTTGCAAAGTGCGGACTGAATGCCCACGTCGCCTATATCAGGCACAGCAATGACCTGCACTTCCTCTGCAACCGCGTAATAAAACAACGTTACGGCACTGATCGCGAGGTTTGCCATTCGTGTTGATGGGAATGCCGAATAGCCTCAAGGACCTGGACCATCGACATGAGGCAACGAGGGATGGGTATAAGGATGCTGTTGCGAGAGAATCCTCCCTCATACCCAAACCTCATGAACGGCCACGCTGCACAGAACATCTTTCGTGAGTATAATTCGCCATGTATTGGTTGCACTTCCTTTATCTAAAGTAACTGGGGTAGCGTCCCACAAGCGCGTTCTCGCAATTGAAGGCGGCGGCTTTTATGGCATTCCAACTCTATTGTTCCTCAATGCCGTTGTGAATGCAGCATCCAAAAGACTCGGAAGCCAAGTGCCCTTGAAGCCATTTGAACTCTTCGATATCATTTGTGGAACGTCAGCCGGTGGAGTCATAGCTCTCTTATTGGCTCGCTACCAAATGAGCTGTGAAGATGCCCTAGAAATGTACAAGCGCCTCTCGTTTCGGCTTTTAGTCAATCCCGGTTCATTTTGGCAGAACATCGTCGATCAGGTTGCCTTTGACGCCACGAAATACAAAGAGGTCTTGGCGGGTGCAATCAACGATCAGACAATTTTCGAAAGTACAGAAGGAGTGCACAAGGGCAAGGTTAGACCTTACTCCTTCTTCGATTGGCCTCTCATCTTACGATACCCAGGCCCTAGTATATGTGACAGCTGATGCACCTACCCACGACAACCAACATTATGCCATTCGTTCT
This sequence comes from Volvariella surrecta, assembly GCA_951802395.1. Classification (NCBI taxonomy): domain Eukaryota; kingdom Fungi; phylum Basidiomycota; class Agaricomycetes; order Agaricales; family Pluteaceae; genus Volvariella; species Volvariella surrecta. Next base: position 254,377 of record OX637784.1, read on the forward strand.
TATTCTCCCCCTTCAAATGCACTACCCAGTCCATATTCTAAATGGACCCTGCCTCACGCAGCAGCCACAGCCATCGCCAACCATTATTTCGTTGAACCATATGAAATTGATGGACGCTCTGTCTTTCGGGATGCAGGTTTTTCTGGATGTGTGAATCCGCTGGATATGGCGCTTGAAGAAGTGGCAAAATTGTGGCCGGGGGAAGTAGTTGGTGCTGTGGTCGGGATTGGTTCTCCGCTTCACCAGTTTATCCCAGATATGGCGAACCCGCTAACACCTTCTGAAAGGCGTAAGGGTATCAGGAAGTGGGAAAAGGAGATGCGCAAGGCGTTCAGCGCGACAGGTACCCCACCTTCGAAGGCAACCGAGCTACGTGCAAGGAACCTGACAGAACAACTCGTGATGCTTGCCGAAGAAAGTCACGGAATACACCTTCAATTAGAGAAAACGCTTGCCCCTGGGTAAGGCTCTAAATTTCCACGGAGCGCTCGCTGATATTGTTTTCTCAGCACGTATTTCCATGTGCTCCCTGAATGCGACCTTTCTCCAATCGCATTGGTCGACTGCTTCTCTGACACAGAGCGTTCTGTCCGAGATTGGCTCAGCTTGGACGAAACTCAGAGACTCGTCACGGATATCGCCGAACGGCTTGTGAATGATGGGCGTAACATCGCGCCTGTCCTCCCAATGGATATTAATAAGGATTATAACCCAATCCTTGACGAGCCACGCCCCACAAAAATCACCGAATATCTTCGGTACGGCTCACTCTCCCTACTTCTTGATTCAACTGACGGCATTCAGACTCTATCATGTGCTCTTCGTGATCGACGATTCGGGTTCAGTAGGTGAACGACAGCATTTCCCGGTCCCTGCTCACACGCTCTATATCAGATGGGAAAGGAGGGAAGATGGCATGAGGCGCGTGATGCCCTGATGAACATTGCGGAGCATGCTCACCGCCTCAAAACCAAAAACGTTGATATCCAATTCCTAAATAATCGCAAGAAGAACATCACGTCATTACAGGTACGATCTCTTTCTTTATGCCAGGAGGGTTGAATCTTACTCCAAGACGACTAGGGAACTGAGAGCCTTACTAAGTTATTTTCTGATGTCCCAAGAGGTGAGAAATTTCTATTATTGATAACGCCGTATCCAATAATCCATGTACAGGTCTTACACCGACTGGCGCTGTTTTGAAAGAAATTCTTGACGCGCATGTCAAACTCCTGGATTCGTCTATCGGTACAGATGCATACCACTCCATTCCACCCCTGGACATTATTGTTCTTACAGACGGAATACCTGGTAGACATTTCTCTGGTTACTTTTTTGGACAAGCAACTAATTCCTCCTGAATTCGCCTAGATGACGAACCTGCTGAAATCATCAGAGGGTCTGTCGAAAAGTTGCAAATTTCAAAACACCATCCAAATTGCGTGGGGATTCAGTTCGTCCAAATTGGCAACGATTCAGGCGCTGGCCCAGCGTTAGAGAAGTTGAAGTACGGTCAAGTTGGGGTACGTTAAATTCTTGATCAATGAACACTGCGAGTGCCTAACATGTTTTGACGCAGGATATTGTTGACTCCGTTCCTTATAACGGACGGCTTACGCCAGAACGACTGAGTAGAATATTACTTGGGGGCTTGCAACCGAGTGTCCGTAGCATGATCTCATCCTTCCGTCGATAATAATGATACCCTATTGTGATCTTACTGTATATTGTACTTGCTTGTTCATTTCGATCCTGTTTTTCGAGACATCCCCGCTCGGGCCCCGGAACCAGACCGATTCGCCTCAAATTGCAAGTTGAAATTTAACGTTGCATACGTTCCATGTCACCGCCTTACCACAGTAACAGCGATTCACTGAGTCACTGTCTCTGTTGCAAGGGTACTGATATGCTTACTAACATCATAACGAGTGCCATAGCCACTGCATTCCTGGATTAGGGGTGGAATTGCACCAATCGCAGTCTCCCGATCTTGGCCCCTTTTGCTTTCAGCAATGGATCGACAAGGACTGAGACTTGGACTGATGCTCCAGTTCATGGTAGTTTAACACCTTCTACCGAGTGGATAATCGAAAGGTAGTGTGCTCTCCCGATTAACGATCAATGTTGCGGTACATAAATCGTCTGAACAGAAGGGGCTTACACATCCATCGCATTGGACTTTTCTCCTGCGACTGTCATCCGGGATTCCTGCCAGCGCAAAACTCCAAAATGTCTATCAGTCCCTCGATCTCTAATCGACGTCGAAGTGCCCGGTTGGCAGCAGCGGCAATGGCCACCTCGACAATGACCACGACGGACGTGGCTACTCTTCCCATGGAACGGACTCTTGGACCAGGCCCTTTGACAGTCACATCCCCCCCTGTGCATCTTGCGCCAAAAATGACACAGAAGCGGGTTCGATTTAACCTTGAGAAAGCAATTGTCTTGCCGTCTGCGATGGAGAAGTTGGATGGCCTTGATTCGCCATTATCTGAACTCGAGAATGAGGAGGATTTCGATACGAAAATAGAAAGCGTCGACTTACCCAAAAGATCCGCGAAAAGTAGGCGAAGGAAGAGGAATCGTGGGGCGTTTGGACCGATGGAAAGTGAAGTGACGATGGACATGGATGAAGCGCCCAGTTTCGAAACGGCTTCACATGGAAAGAAACACCCAAGGGGTAAAGCGGACTCAGGAGACGAGGAGTTTGTCGAGCCCAAAAAACCACGTAAGAAACGCGCGCTAAAACCCGAGCCTGTTTATGTTATCCCTGAGGTTGAGAAGAAAGATACAACATTTCGAGGTAGATTAGGTGAGTTCACATTGATTTTATGCAGGGTACAATGGTCTTGATGCTTTTTTCAGGGTATGCCTGTCTCAATACTGTGCTTCGCAATAAGCGCCCAGCCAGCGAATCGGTCTTCTGCTCGAGAACTTGCCGGTTTGTTACCTTGTTCATATTTCGAGGATTTTCGTTAACATTTTATTTATCGTAGTCTTGACAGCATCAAGAAGCATGGCATTGAGTGGGTGAAAGATCTAGGTCGCAAAAATGTTGCAGACCTCATAACCATGGTTCAATGGAACGAAGATCACGTTAGTATTCCTTTTTTAAGGGCATCAGGTCATAGGCTCACATCCTTCTACACAATCAGTATATCCGTTTCCTTCGGGTTTCATCAGAAATGTTCCCTTTTGCTTCTCACAAAGTCCACGGATATTCCTTAGAGTTCTGTGACTCGCTTTTGGCTCAAGCAGGAGAGCTCGCGCGCAAATATGGTCACCGCTTAACAACACATCCAGGACAATATACTCAGCTTGGCAGTCCGAAGCGAGATGTCATTGACTCTGCGGTTCGGGAATTGGAATATCATTGTGAGATGCTGGATAGACTGAAGGTTGGCGTTGATGGAGTCATGATTGTACATGTACGTATGGACCTCTGCAGCTTCTGCATGAGCTAAAATGAAATTCCACAGGGCGGTGGAGTCTATGATGACAAGGCTGCTACAATGGAAAGGTTGAAAAACACCATTGTAAACATACTACGCCCACATGTCCGTAGTAGACTCGTCCTGGAGAATGACGAGGTAGGTTGCGACGCGCAGAATGGTATTGAGGGCACACTATTCATCTGAGCTGCATTTAGCTATGCTACTCAGCTGAGGATCTACTCCCTTTGTGCGAGGAATTGGACGTTCCGCTAGTCTTTGGTAAGTAGCCATCGCTGTCCGGATAAATGATCTCATACCTAGACAGATTATCATCACGACGCTCTAAACCCCTCAAGGATCCCTCCTAGCGTGATAATTCAAAGAGCTAACACAATCTGGGCAAGGCGTGGTATCAGACCAAAACAACACCTCAGTGAGCCTCGGCCTGGCGCAGAAACTATTATGGAGAAGCGTGCACATGCAGACAGATGTGAAACTTTACCTCCAGATCTGCCAGATGACATTGGTAGGGTGGCTAGCATGGTCATCGCCTCAGAATCCTCGTTGAATCTTATGCTTATTTATTGCAGACCTCATGATCGAAGCAAAGGATAAAGAGCAAGCTGTTTTTCAACTGTACCGAATGTACGACTTGCATCCAGTCAATCATGGTGGGTATTTCACCACTCCTCCTCTATATTAGTTGATTTAGGTCCGCTATATCATCTTTAAGCTTCCCTTCGTCCACCGAACCCGAACCCGTCAAAACAAACAAATGGACGCAAATCCAATAAGCGGGCGAGGGCCGCAGCCGTTCGGGAGGCAGAAAAGGCAGGAGTAGAGCTCGAGATTGATGTCCAAGATGGCGAGTTAGTTGAGAAAAGTCAATTTCTCGACAAAGACGATAAAGCAGCTGAGCAGGACGTCTTCTACGGGGAAGATGACGAGGAGCATGAGTCCAATCCTATTCGATGAACATTAGTTATGTTGCGCGCGGTGGTGCTTGTGAAGTTTGATTGCAAATTAAATTACTTATGAATCATTTGCTGGCGCGATAGACATCTACATGGACGCAAGAGGGGATCCTCGATGTTATCTCGATCCTCGTCTTACAACCTCGTACACAGTTTGAACGTTTTTGATTTATTGAAGAGCATTGAGCATTTGCATTGATTGCGATGTAGGTGTTAGCATGGGTCACAAGTATTTAAATGTATTCTCGATAACCGAAAAGTCCTTAAACCAAATGTGTTGATCTTTCGGAGTCGCATACTCCGGCTGGTGGCCACCGAAAAATGTGCTGAAGAAGATTCCAGTGAAGCCAATTGGTTCACCGGAATCTGTGGCTCGCGCTTCTACCGTGATTGTTGCGTCGTCATGCACATGGATATCTTCATCATCTCGGTTTAGACCCTGTTTGTGCGATGCTTTGGAAGTCAATTTCGTATCACCTTCTTCGTCGTCCATAGGATCAAGTTCGCTGAATTCGATCAAGCTGGGTTGTTGAGCTGTCGTAAGATATATCACATCATCGCTCGATATCATCTTCGGTATTCCATTACGCACAACTTGCGCGAGATAGACAGAATATTTAGGGCCAAGTAACCGTTTAAATTGAGATGCCAAATCGACTGGAACGCTAAAGATGATAGAATCAGCTCCCGAGTTTCCAGAATCGCACCTCCGCATACCCAGTTGAGATAGAGCTCGTTGATAACGGAAGACCTAATACCGAATTTTGTTGTAGAAATGCACGCTGCGGTGATCCAAGCAATCCGCCAAGTAACCCTTTTGAGTCATCACCGTCATCTTCATCTTCATCACTTGGATTCCCCTTCTTTCCGCCTGTGGGACGTTTACCTCCCTGTCCGCCACCTTTCTTCGGACCACTTTTCCCTCCGGTTTTACGTTCATCCCCATCTCTATCACTGCTGGAGCTCTTCTTGTGCGGCGTATCTCGATAATACACTCCTTCCCTCTCGATGACTCGTTTCCCGTTCACATCCAACACAAACGTCCCATCCTGTTTTCCGGGAGTATTCAAAACAATCGTCTGTTGAACAGTCGTCCATTTGCCGAGGGTAAAAGAAAATAACCCCCTACCGATCGAAAACCCGTATTTATCATTGCAAACCGACGTTGGATCCGCGCAGAGGTACGAAGGTTGTTTAGCCCTAGGCGCGTACTACCAGACCCAGATAAGGAATCAGTATCTCGAATGCTATCCACCCCAAGACCGCAACTTACAAGATACAACTCCCCTTCACCGTCCTTCCTCCACATTAGCCTCGTACTAAAACATTTATCCGCCTTATCACCACCCGAACATCCCTCATGCCCCCCATACAGCCCAGGCAACTTTCCTCCCAAAACCCAATCAAAATCCTTCGGAAAAAACACGCTATAACCCATCGTTACATTCCTGGCATTGCGTATCCCGGGGGGGTTAGAGAATGGGTTAGCATAAAATTGCGCTCCGCCGACGGGCTTTTTGGATGGATTGGCCGAATGGGCAGGGAAGAATATTTGTAAGACCTTGGTGGTATTGGTCCATAGGTTTGTCCATGGGATAATAGGAATAACGCCCTCGTCATCATCACCATCGTCGGGAGAGGGCGACTGGAGGTATGAAGGAGAATTTGGGTCGAATGTGGGACGTGGAGTTGGGAGAGCGCTGGCACTCGCTGGAATACCTTCGACGAGATCCACGTTGTGGACGTTTCCGTAGAACTTGGTTATCCCAAAACTGCTGAGGTCTTCTATCGATATTGGAGCGCTCCATGCTTTTTCTGGTAGTGCAGATGGGGTGGGTGAGGTGCTTGAGCTTGAACGGCTCGGTTTGGAAGGAGCAGGGGGGAAGATGAGAGGGATGGGGAGATTCAAAGAAATAGGAAGCGCTGGTATCGGAATGGGCAGGGGGATCGATAGTGGTAGAGGTAAAGTAAGCTCTGGGAGAGACGTTGTTGGGAGTAAAGTTGATAGCACGGAGTGAGTACCAGTGCTTGTGGGGGTAGCCTCAAGAGGAATGTTAGAGAGTAGATCGAGCACGTCATCGAAAACAGTTTGGGTCGTCGTCTCAACGGAAGTTACCATAACTGTGTCATGTATAGTGATTACATGCACCGTTGGTTCCGGCGTTGCAGTGTTTCGCAGCGGGGAAACCCATTGTGTCGGGGACGTGAGGAAGATGGGGCTGTTGTAAACTCCATTGATGAGATTGGGAGGTAACCCTGTGGTCGCTGATACCAGCGCTAGTTGAGACGCCATGGCTGTTGGTATCGAAGCTGTGAATTCATGTTGGGCTGACCTCAATGAGAGGCTGACCACCTGATCGTTTCCTTGTCGGAAGGTTACGGACCATGACCACTCATTGCCTGGACCGCAACAACAGCTATAAGGGATACGAGATCACAGGCGGTGTTGGGGAACATCTGGGGAATTATGTCCACGGCAGGCACCTAGCAGAAAGGATGTATTATGCTGTAGTATATATCTATCCAAATGATGAAGTCTATATTAATAACGAATGGCATCCGTATAACCACCAGTACCCACCAGGGTAAGGCAGTCCTGACTATACTAACGACATCTATGTGCAAGTGCTTCAAACGAGCGACACAACAGATAAATAAACCGTGCTTAACGAAGAGTTAGTCAACGAGAGAGATGGCGTGGAGGACAACAACTAGGGAGGGGAGAGGTGTATTAGCAGCGAGAGGATCGGAGACACGTACTTCACCGAGCTCTCGGTCGAACTTGCGCTCCCAACAATAACGCGATCTGAAAGCAGAAAACCAGGAGTAGCTGCCCCACTAAATCGATCGTAGCAGAATGTATAGGCATCGCATACGTATCGGGATCGCGATTCATCGACCACAGCCAGTGGGTGAGCTTATACGCAATAAGGAACGATATCACGACCTATATTCGGGGAAACCAAAGTTAAATTCTCAGAAAACGTCAAATAAGCTCGAGAAGAGGCTTACCGCACAACAGAAGAAGCAAATCGACAACACGACAAATGTCAGTGGAGCATCGAGCCATCCCAATGCTCGCAGAACGAAAAGGAAAATGATCTCCACTGGGATGGTGATAATCAACAGCGTGAGCATGACCAGTTTTGTGCTTGGTTCGGGGTGTTGCCCTGGCTGCATTTTGACAGCTTCATCCGTTGGTGAGTGGGCGATGGGGGGATTATCATGCTCTGTAGGAGGAAGTGGTTCGTAGCCAGTATGATGGCGAGGGAGGATGTGCGACATTAAGAGGCTAGGGCCTAGGGCAGCGGCGTGTAGCGCTGTCGATAACCTTGAGATGAAGATAGCGCCAACTGCACCCGGTAGGCCTGAAAAGAGGATATAAGAAGACGGAGTGCCTATATGCGGAGAAAGATGCATACCGCTAATAACAATAGACAAGACCGCAAAATCTTCATATTTAGCAACGAATAGGTCTAGTACTATTCCAGTACCACAGCTGATGATCATCGCCCCAAATAATGGGGACCATCCTTGGGTCAGTAGGTTTTTAACGTGCGAGTTCTTGATGGTCATTACGAGACAGAACGTTGTTGTTCCTAAAACGAGGATTGCCATGAAAAATGGAAGGGGGGTATTTTTGAAAGGAATGAGGCACATCGAAACGAGGCCCATGAGAGATAGGGTGACAAGATCGCCAAGACAGGCCGCCACAGCAGGCGCAATATTGTCTGGGAAATTGCGGTCATAATCGGCGGTAAAATTGGGGACTGTTGAGCATACCTGGATCACGTCCCCATTTCCGACAAAGAACTACTAGAGTACACATAAACGATCCGAGAATAACTCCTGATAAAGAAACGGCGGTCATCGCAGTAGATGCTATCAGGATAAAGCTGTAGGTTGAGTGTCAAAGAGTAAGCTGCGATGCAAAACAAGAATGACCAACGTGCTGAAGTCGGTATGTCGTGGTGAAAGATCCGGTGGTGCGGAAGGTAGTGGACGTCTTGGGTGAAGCAAGGAGTGATGAGCCGACGCGAAGTGAAAGCGCTCTAAGTGTGTTGCATTAGTAGCATCTGTTGCGTTGGGCGGTATTGGATTTTCTGGAGGGGTTGAAGGTGGAATAATGAGACCGAGAATCAAAGCGATGCACGCTGCCAGGAATGAGACGGCTGCAGCCTGGACCTGGAGCAGCAGCATGTTGCCTTTGATTATCTTGTTTCGCTTCGGCGGATCGTCGAGCTCGCCGACATTCGCTGCTGTACTCAGACGAGCAGACAGATTCATTTCTATGTTACCCTTCAGGTTGAGGACCACAGGAATGATAATGATGAGTTGGTCAACTTCTCTCATGGCCCGCCAATGCTGGAGATTGGGTTAACATTCGATCCCCGATGGAAGAGCGTGGCTATATCACATACAGAGACCTCATCTAACAACTGCCCCGTAAAGAACAACCCTACTGCTGTAAAAAGCAACGTGGGCGCACCCTAAAGTTTGTTCAGATGGATATAAACGTGACAGGGTGACACATTACCTCAACGACGATATCTCGAATCTGCGACCATATATTCGGGAGATCCTTCCATTGTATCCTTTCCCTTCCTCTTGTCTGCTCCTGTGAGCCTAGCAATGCGCGGCTCCCCTCGTCGCCATGGCCCAGGTCTGCTTCACCATCGTCCTCGTCGTCCAAGCGCTGGTCGTAATCTTGGTGATCTCGGGAGTAATCCCTTGAATGTTCATTTTTGTTGTTAATTCCAGAGAGTTCAATGTCTGAAGAAGATGGGTCGGGCGACAAAGAAAACTGACCCAATGTGCCCATAATTTTAGCCGCAAGGAAAGGGCAGAGCGTGGCGAGCGCGATGGCATTTGACTGTGGGAACGAATTACATCAGCGGATGGAGGGTGGGAATAATTTGTTGAATGCTGGTTTGGTGAGCTGAGTGAGTGCAGTCTGGCAAGTCGAAATGGCTCTCAGACTCTCTCCATTCAAACAGCCCCCTCCAATAACCTCCGCAATCGTCAAGAATGTCCCGGACAACATACCCACAACCGACGAGCTCGACAAGCTCCACGACGAACTCAAACTCATAAAACAAAAGACGCTCGAGAGGCTGAAGAAGGCTGGCGAGGATTTGAAAGCGCTTGAGGATTCCATGCGGAGACTAAGAGAGAAGGAAAGGGCCAAGTCAAAGGTCATTGACAAGATCAAACGGGAGCGTGATTGTGCGTCCTTTTTCTCGCCGTCGTCTGGTGTACATTACACGCTAACGCACCTCCGCTGTTCGCAATCATTGCTTTTGGTCCTTCTTCCCTGCATGTTGATACTCTTCGTGCCATGCTTCAACATCATTTGCACGGAACGACCCGCCCTACGGATCCGTTGCGCCGCTCTATTCTGGCGTGGCATCGCACGACGTCAGACACACCGTCTCTTGATTCCGAGGACGCGAAACCACCAATATCCCACTCCCGGCCTGGTTCCTATCCCATAAATGGCGTCCCACCTTCCTCTAGTAGATCTTCACTAGACCCTCGGAGATCGTGAGTATATCTCTGGCTACCTTGTACCCTCACCTCCCTCATCGGTGGCGTCCATAAATAGGATAATCGACGACAAGAAGAAGAAAAAGAAACGGAAACGAGACGATGATAGTGAACCAGAAGTTGGTGCGTCTCCATATCTATCCTCCACCGCAACTCCCAACTCACATTTACTTCCCAGAAACCCAACGGCCCCGGAAAGGGACATCACCCGCCCCGACTCCTCAACCACAGTTACCACCACCTGCTCCACCGAAAGTCCCCAAACCTACAATATCATCAAGTTCCAAGGTCCTTCATCTATACTCGATGCCTCTCCACCAACTGCTGACCTTTACCGTTTCCTCCCTCTCTCACCCGTCCATAGCCCTCTACAGGTCCAGATTTTGCATTGCCACCATCTTATCCCCTACTACCTGATCGACCCCCACTTCCCCCAGCGCCGGTCCCAATACCCAGCAAAGCCACTGACGTCACAGAAGATTTCAGCAAGCAAAAGGCACCCAACAACCAAACCCCCGTCACAACATTGTATAACACTGTAGAACCATGGCTCCGAAATATCCGAGAAGAAGATATCGGGTTTCTGGAGTATACCGCGGACGAAGTTGAACCGTTCATCATGCCACGACTCGGGAGGCATTACCTGGAAGTATGGGAAGAACAGGATGCAACCGCGTTTGGGAGCAGCGCAAGTGGCTCAGGAAGTGGCGTTTTACCTGACTGGCTTGAAGCTCACGAATCTTATTACCGTGCTCCTGTGCCTAAATGGGATCCCTCAACACTGACAGACCCGGATTTGGTGAATGAGGAGAAGGGGCACGCGCCACTAACGGAGCGGGTTATTAGCGCACTTCTACCAATGCAGGACGCTGGTTGGAAAACAGTCAAAGCTGCTGAGGATGCCATGGAAGGCAGACCTGGTGGTAGTGGTGCTGCGGCTGCAAGACGAGAGAAGATGAACGTGTCGGATTTGGAGAATAGAATAAGGGATACTATGCGAATACATGGGTTGTTAGATGGCGTGGTACGTGTTTCAGTCCTAATCGCTTCATTGCGTCTATATAACCAATCATTCTAATATATTCTCTATCTCAAACACCTACTGCAGCCGGATTTCACAAGTAAGGTCGATGATCCAATATCTACAGCACTACGCGAAGCGCAAGCCAAACTCCGCATCATTCTCGCCACTAACAGAGCACGGAAGCGCATCTTGGCAGAAATAGCACGCGACCGACTAGGTTATCAAGAATACCTCGAACTGCGAGATTCTATCGACAGAAACATAGCCACGGCTTATGCAAAGCTACAGAAAAAGGATGCTCCTAAACTGGGTAGAAAGAAAAAGAAAGCCGGTTCTGGTGGCGAAGAAGAGAAAAGCCATGGCCACGTGGTGAATGGGGTCAACAATCTCGTGAATGGCTCAGCATCAGCCAATCCAAATATAAATGGCGATATCCCGACGTCGACATCTGGTTCTGTGTTGCTACATCACCTACCACCTTCGGCGGCAGCATCAGGTTTATCACCTGACGAGCAGAATACCGTATATGTCCCAGAGCAACTCAGGCACCTAGCGGAAACGCGGCGTCAATGGGTCGATACCGTGGGCAAGGTATTCGAAGCTAAGCAACTCGAACGCCCTGGTCGAATATGGAGTTTACCCGAGAAGAGTATATACGAGGGTATCGAGGAAGAGATAGAAGACACACTGAAAGGGCTGAAAGGTGAACCAGAAGGGATCAAGTTTGGTGTTGGTGTCGGAAGTAATCTGAACGTGGGGAGCGTGGTGAATGGTGGAAGCGAACTGTATAGCGCGAGTAGTGCTGCTGGCGGAGGGCAGATAAGCAGCGCAAACGCTGCTGCGATGAACCTGGTCAAAGGATTTGCAAGCAGTGTTAATGGAAGTGGAGGGGGATGGAAAGGAAAAGGGAAGGAACGTGATGACTCGATGGATGTGGGATAAGTCGGGATCTCGAGGTCGACGCTCCCTGCTTTTCTTTCTTCGTCCTTTGGGTTACTGGGCTCAATTCTTCGCGTTTGCTACCTTGTCAGGGGTGTAGTGTTGGTTCATTTGAGGAGGCGGTTTGGTTGTTGTCAATGGGTTGTTCAATGACCGTTGGTCTGTTCATGGTTGGAAGCAGCTTATCCGCTAAGTTGGCTTGCTGTCGACGCTGGTCTTTCCAAGCGTGACCGTGCGGCAGCTTTCATATACGGCTTTGGCGCATAGACTCCTCCCGGGCACTCCGTTGTGGGAACAAGGGAAAGATGCACGCGGTATCATCGGATCAACCCTTTGTCGAACCTGCAAATCCGAGCATGGACAATCCGCCCTTGCCCTTTCGTCAGACTCAGGCCAAGCTCCAAATTCTCTCAGCTAATAAACCTAGCAATTGATAATAATCAAATCCTCGGACGTGGTATTTTATATTATTCTTCACATTCATGGTCACCTTATCTTATCTTTACCGCTCTTTCTATGTTTCATATTTCCCCAGCGTCGTAATACTCGACTGCATCTCACTCACTGACCCTCACTCCCCTCGTTCCTCATTCTTACCGATTGACACCCTCTTTCATCACTGTCTGTTCGCTCTCGTCATGCACTCCAATCCATCAACAGCATGCTATCGACTATCTCCCTTCCTTTCCATATTTTTCCTTTCCATATTCTTCTTTGACTTCTTCATAATTCCCAATCTCATCCTTCTCAACCCGGTTTATGCATACAGACCTGCCCAATTTCTCTGTTTTATACACCTTGTCATACAACTATTAACTAGTATTCCTATCGCTCTATCCACCGCATCTGGTATTATAGTTCTCTCAATGCATCTATCGGACCTGTCGCTCTGTCTTTCATACCATCATGACTATCGATCGATTTGCTGGTATTTGCTCGAGCTCTAAGCAGGATCAGGCCTTAAATCCTTGCGGGCTCAGAAGCGTTGGAATACAAGTCCCCTTTGCTTCTTACTCTTTCGAGTTCCTGCCTTGCCATCGTGCAGCTCAGAAATGCAGTCCTTCGCCGTGACCCTCCAGGTGTGCCAGCTAGAATACGTCGATATCTTTCCAGAATTTCTGGGGCTTCACACGGTGATGTTCCTTTTAGTTCCATGGAGTTCACGTTACATTCCTGGAATGCTCGGCGCAATATATTAGGGGGAGGAACAGACTGGCATGTGACGTCAAATATCTATGGTAGTGCCTTGAGGACGGTGGCTGTGCGTCCCAACTATATTGAAATCGAGCATCAGAGAACATCAGATAAATGGAAGGTGTTGGAATCGGGAAACTCGGAACGCGACGGTGGTGTAGCCAGTATTTGGGGATACGAGCCAACGATGTGTGTTGACTGAGATGTGGATCTTGGTCAAAGTAAAGCGTTGTAGTAAGTATTCGTTTATTGAATGCAACCTCATCTCACCGCGCGCAGTCGGTACCTTCGCGCAGCCAAGTAGACCGTGACGTTGCCGTTGCTCGTGTTGCGTTGCTCTATTCGCCTCAGCACCTAGTATCTTATCGCGCAGTCTGCTTAAAGCACATGTTGTTGCCTCTGAAACGTTGTGTCTCTTATGGACTTGTAAAAAATGACACTGGCGCACAGCCGCAGTGACTGCGGTGGGGCTAATTTCAAACTTTCAACAATACTTCTAAATTCACGTCCATCTGACGAGTTGCGCAGACGTAGGATGGGCCTGAGGGTGCAAGTTGTATTCCTGGGAGTGCATGTACTTCACCAGAGTCGTATACATATACGCTGGAGCCTACAGGGGACACCATCCCATACACACACATCATGCCCTTCAGCAGCATCGACCTCAGCAATGCAGGCCTGACCGGCCTGACCAGCCATCTCAGTGGTACATTATCGCCATCTTCTTCACCCACCGGCTCTGGTAAAATGGATGTCGTGCTTGAAGGAGACACCTCTAAATCGCTCGCCAATTTTCACTGGGAAACCTGCGTGCTCAATCCGCATCCAAGATATTTCTTTGAGGACGGAAACCTATTAATTCGGGTGAGACCATCTGTTCTCTACGGCGATTGTCACATTATCTGACCAGACCTCGGTGTGTGCCCACATAACGCAAAGGTTGACGGAGTAGATTTCAAAGTGCATAGGTACTTCTTTATGAGGGACTCGGAGAAGTTCCGCCAAATCTCAATCGGAGGAACAAGCGGTCGTATTTCTGGTCACCATGGGAATGATAAAGGCACCGTGTCCGATTCCTCTCCACTCCTTATGGAAGGATTGACTGCTACTGCGTTGGATTTTGAACGGTTCTTGAGTATACTATATCCCACGTATTATCTTATAAACCTCCTTCCAACATTTTCACGCTAACTCATTCGCAGACGTTTCGATAAACCCGACGACAATAGCGTTGAGCACTGGGCTTCGGTGCTTGAGATCTCCAAGTACCTCGCATTCTGGTCTATTTTCCTACGCGCTGTCGATGCTCTGAGCTCCATTGCCACCTCCATTGATCGAATCATCTTTGGTAGAAAATTTGGGATCAAAACCTGGCTCCTTGATGCATATTTTGATACCTGCACCAGGGAAGCCCCGTTGACGGAAGAAGAAGGAAGAAGACTTGGAGTCGATGATGTTGTGCGCATTATGATGGTCCAACATACGATAAGAAACAAAGAGAAGCAGATATCGCGGGATGAGCGGCTTGTGCTCGTTGGGTCGACCTTCAAACTGAAGATCGGCGACCTTGGGTCAAAAACAGTGGAGCGAGATGATAGAGTGGATATCACCAGCGCACAAGCTTTATGGCCTGAACGGATGGAGGAAAAAACAAGGTTCTAATGCTTCAACTAGTTCCTCCAGCGAAAAATATCGCGCGCCAGAGTCAACTCGGTGCTCCGCAGAAAGCGGGCGTCGGGCTCGGAGGATCGTGTTTGGATGAGTCAGCGACACGGGCTGCTCAACATTCAATTCTCTTACTTCGTGTCCTGTATCCAACCATAAAACGCGTACTACAGGCGAATAAAAGCGGAAGTTTCAAATGACTGAAAAACACGCTACGGGACAACCTTCCAGCCAGTCAGCAGGAGACAACCCAAACATGCCACCAACATCTTCAAGTCCAAGTCCCAGCGTTGTTGAGAGAGCTAGTACTTCAACTCTGCAGGATCCTGCCGACGCGACGGAAAGTCCTGCACCCATTGACGTGTCCGAGGAGAGCCAAGGGATTACGCTGAACGCGCATAACAAGTATTTTTTTGAGGATGGAAACCTGTGGCTTCGGGTATGGCCACGCTTCCTTTGCTCCTTTTCTTGCTGCAACTCATGCAAATTCGCGTTCTACCAGGTCGAAGATGTAGATTTCAAAGTTCATAGGTACTTCTTCATGAGGGATTCTGCAAAATTCAGAGAGCTTTCGCGAGATGGGTTACGCGGTCGCGTTCAAAGCGCGACCGTTGGCAAAGAGTCCGACGCGATTCCTCTTGTTCTTGAGAACGTGACAAGTTCAGATTTTGAGTTCTTTTTAAGCGTGTTGTATCCAACGTAAGTTAATGAATGGATCACCTGTTATTTACGCGTTAACCTTGTTGGTGGCAGGCTCTTTGGCAAAGACGACGCAAAGACAGTTCTAGACTGGACTTCTATCCTTCAAGTCTCAATCTACCTCGAATTTAATTCTATTCGCGAGCTCTCCGTCGAAAAATTGACCGCCATTGCCACTCCAGTCGACAAAATCGTGATCGGCCGCAAATTTGGCATCAAACATTGGCTTAGGGATGCTTACCGCGAACTGTGCATGAGACTGCCTACGTTAACGAAAGAAGAAGGAAAAAAACTTGGCGTCGAGGAAGTTGTTGGAATCATGGAAGCGCGTCAAGCAATATTTTGGGAAACCTCCAACATGGACCTAACGGAGGGGTACCAGATGATTGAGAACATATTTGGATTGGATCCCCCATCTACCAGTGACTCGCATCCAAAGGTGTCAAAGCAACCACAACCTCGGAATATAGCATCATCCAGACCACCCCAAAAACGGTCACCGTCAACAACTAACCAACCATCGACATCATCCACTGAGACTTCTGCGCAACCTGCTAGCAGAGTTACGCAACAACCCTATGCTCAAGTACCCCAAGGGAAACAGGCATTTTCGTTTGTCTTGAAGCCCAAAATGACGTCTCCAGTGTCTGGCACTTCTCCCAATGGAGCTGCAGCCCCTCCCTTCACATTCACAATCAAACCATCTACCGTGCCGACAAATACAGCCACTCCTTCCATATTTACATTTGGCCCTTCCAAATTCCAGAAGTGAAGTAATGACACCGACTTGCGTTCTCTAGACTCGTCGCATAGCTCCCCCGTATTCCAGTTTGTGTAGAAATGATCAAACGAACTTTTGCATATTGGTGCAGTACAGTACTTTAGCATATACCTAGTTCTGAATACGAATTCCAACCGACTTATGACTACTATTAAATGTGAGCGTTGGGCAATATGATCAAAAGACCATTCTCGCCCCTATCGTAGCATTTCATTTTGAGTCTAGCGGCCGCCAATTAGAGAGTGCAAACTACTTCTAGGAAGAGGAGGTATACATACGGTTTGAAGAGTCGCTGTAGACTGGCCCTTTGATGTTGAGAAGTCTCGTGACACATCGACAGCCGTATAGGAAGGGAACCGGCAACTGCCATTCTGCAAGGATAAAGGATTTGCTCAAGTGCACCCACGACAAGTGACAACCACGATGTGGTCATTCCACATTCACTGAGATCGACCTCAGCAGGGAATTCATTCAAGACCTCGAAATCTACGTTCACCATCCGAGTCAGCTAAAAGAATTGCACTAGCACAAGTAAAGCAACACACCGCTAAAAAGATCATGTATCCCCTGACTCAACTGTTCTTCTCTCAATCGTTTCCAGTGTATGATATCCAAAGCAGTCCGATTCCGTTCCGCAATGCTCAATTTCCAAGACGGTTGGTTCTGCTGATGGGTCAAAGCTAAGAGATACCGATCCAGATTGGCGATCTTGTTTCTCAAGGCCAAAACCTTCTCTAGTCGAGATTGGATTGCATCAAATCCCGAATCAGCTGGACTCCCTTGTTTCAAGGATGGGCCTGGGGAGTCGCCTTGGGCTTCAGAAGTATCTTGGGTTTGGGTCTGAGGCGTCTGCAAAACTACATCTGGCACACTGGTCGAGTCACTTTTGTCCGAGTCGACACTCACGCTGCGAGCAGGCAGCGGAGATTCCTTTCTGGATTCTTGCTTCGATGATGGTGGTGGGACAGATACAGGTTCCTGAGAGCTTGGTGAAGAATTTGCATTGACAGCCGCCGGTGTAGATGCAGGATGCTCTTCCCCCAGTTGAGGTTGACTTGGTGATTCCTTCTCATCCGAGGCACTTTGACTAGATTTTGCACTTTGGTCATCATCCGGGACAGGGACTGGCTGCGATGCCTGCTGTAACCCAAATAGCCTATCCAGCATAGTGTCCATTTCTTCATGCTTCAATTGCGGATCTTCCCAGAGGCATATCTGTCTTGCTTCCATAATTCCAACAACTTCATCTACGCCAAGCATCCTGCCTTCTTCTTTCGTTAACGACTTGGACCTTGTGCAGACGTCACGATATGCATCCCTGAGCCAGTAATTGACCTTAAATTGCCGGCCTATTACAATCTTTTCGATGGGTGCGGCAACGGTGGATAACCTTTTGACAGAAAGGGAACGAATGGACGCAAATCCGAGATAGTCGGATACCCTGAGCACGGAAGACCAGTACGAATACGTACTACTTCTGTCTCGACCGAAATGTCTGATGTGGAGTATATTAGTGACCAGAACCTCATAATGTGGTGGTCAAAAGGCGTACATGGGGTATAGAACACTCAAGAAGTGAGCAAAATCTTCACTTGAGATATTTTCAAGTACAAGCGGAGTACTAATCCGCTCCTCGTCCAAGTCGTCATCCATCCCATTGTCAACAACGCGACCGATGATACCATTCTTCGACATTTGTCTGAATGGGACCGAATCCCTCATGAAAAAGTATCTATGGACCTTGAAGTCCACTTTTTCGACCTACAGTAGTCACGTATGATCATTGTTCAAGGTAGTGAGTCACAGTCGGACGTACACGAATTGACAGGTTTCCATCTTCAAAGAAATACGTTGGATGTGGATTTAGTTGGGACTTCATTTTGCCTTTGGGGCTGTGACAGCCCTGGGTAGAAGCATTGGCAAGGTCGTCATGCTCCAGAGCGCTGAATTCGGATGGAGTCGGTGAAGCTGTCAGGGTGGTTATATCTTCAAGCTCATCTCCAAGTTCGCCTTTGGCGTTCCGGTTAACTTTCATGTCAGTAGGAGCTCGTATCAGTGCGTGAACGTTAGCTAGAGTCAGGACAAAACACGATGGTGGAACTGGTAAAAAGACGATACAATTATGTTCATCACGTGTCGTTCCTTAGTCCTGGATTTCTAGATAGGCGCCGAAGTCGTCTCTTCCAATCGTGCTGCAGCCTACTATGGCCAGCGCATATCCACTGATACATGATTTCCCGTGTTGAACGATTTGAAAGTTTACGATAAACAAATATCAGCAGTACACGAACGCAGAATCCAATCACAAGCGTGACTTGTACTACAGCGGGCAGGGTGGACTGGTAGAACGGAAGAAATGGGAATGCTGGTAAAACTACACGAGAACAATGAAAGCTCCTTTATTCGACTTGCTCCATATTCAATGTACCAACAGATGTCCTATGGTACTGTGGCTATTTGTGCTTCAACCATGGCGCCTTCTCCCTGGCCGGTCGAGATAACGGAGTGACTGAGCTTACTTGGTCGTTCAACGTCTGAAAAGAGGCAAAGGATGAAGGTCGATCTGGCGCCTCCAAACCCCGGAGACTCGCTGATGTGGTGGAGGAAGTACCCCTTGATGCCGACGCTGACACTTGTTCCTCACCTTGAGCTTTAACCACCGTGATGATACCCGTTGAGGAATGAGTGTTTGACGTTGAAGTCTCGCTTCGTCTACTCGAGCCCATTTGCATTACTCGCTTTGAGGGTCCAATGTTGCCTTCTGGTGCCGAACTGGGCGAGGCAATCGGGACTGTCGCTGATGCTCGTTGAGCTGGTGTTGGTGCTGGTGTGAGGAGTGGGGGCGGAATCACTAGTTGCGTCTCTGGCTGAGGAGTAACAGCGCTAGCGCTTTCAGATGGAATATCCATCGGCGGCGTTCTGGGAGATGTCAAGTTGAATAGGACTTGCAGATAATTGCGCCTTTCTCGAACACTGAGTTTTGGATCCTCCCAGAGTAGGCACTGTCGTGCTTGCATGATGTCAACCAATTCATCTTCTCCGAGCTTCCTCCCTTCCTCCTTAGTTAGTGTGCCTCTTCTGGTGCAGACAGCATAATAGGCATCGGGAAGCCAACGAGTAACGTCGAATTTCCGACCCAGAGCAATCTTGTCGACAGAGTTGGCAATTATGGATAACTTTTCAATAGACAAGATACGAATGGATTGGAACTCAAGGTGGGATGATACGGTCAGGACGGAAGCCCAATATTCCGACGTTGTATCTTCATCCTCATTGAAATGCCTGATCAAAAGGGAAGGTCGGGCTTAGGAATTAACAATTGATAAAAGGCGCTCAAAAAGGGATTTGGCTTACGTGGGATAAAGAATACTCAAGAAGCGCTCAAAGTCTGCGTGTTTTACGTCATGGAGCACAAGAGGGGCTGTATGGTCGCCGGCATTGTCCTCACCCTCAATGCGACCAAGCACCCCATCTTTCGACAACTTTCGAAATGGAGGGGAGTCCTTCATGAAGAAATATCTATGGATCCTGAAATCCACGTCTTCGACCTACATTTAGCGGAGGGTTAGTGTATAACAAGGTGATTATGGGACATAAATGCATACGCGGATGAGTAACTTCCCATCTTCAAAGAAGTACTTTGTGTGAGGATTCAACTTCACTCGTTCCTCTGAGAGCTCACTGTCAAGAACAGGAGAAATAGGGGCAACAGGGACAATGGGGGAGGCAGGGCCAATAGGGACGACAACCTCTTCGTGGTCGATGGTGCTGAACTCGGAGGGAGCGGGGGAAGCAGATAAGCTCGATAGGTCATCATTCAAATGGTCGAGCTCGTCATTAACGCGATCATTCGCCGTCACAGTGGTTGGGGTACCAAGCAATAACGAGGACATTGTAGTCAATGTCGGAAAGCTGTAGTTGGAGAGAGAGAAGAGATGGGAGATAAAACGTATGGGATCCCTTTAATAAGGCGTGGGTCCCTGAGTTATAGTTTCGTCATCACTTACCCTCTAAACGGTCATGTGAAAGCTGTTGACCTCTTCGTTTTCCCGGCTTGCTGTCTTATGAATGAGCTAGAGCGGGTGTAGAGCATTGTGGCACTTGGAGTGGGTGAATTTAACGCCTTGTTCAGGTTGAATGCTTAAGGGGTCGCTGGTTCTGCTCCAGTGAGTGGAGTACACGTACACAACCGAGAAAAACAAAGATATGTTGTCACTGTAGTCGCAGCTTCTTCCCCTCTCGCACATGCACACGACAACGAGGGCTGATCACAGTCTAGATGCGTAATCTATTCGTTTCTAACGTCACCTCAATCCTGGATCTCCGCTATGAGTTTGATGCCCACATAGAAGACCGAGGTTATGGCGACCCACACACCTGACTAACTGACCATAAGAAATGCCCCAACAGTCGACTTCACCCTAGCCACTCAGCCACACGGCATGAACTTTGCCCTTCACCCCAAAATTGCAACACCAGAACTTCTTTACCCACTCGCTCTCCATGGTACGACACCGCACCAGAATATGCGAAATTCTATAAGAAAGCATATAAGCTTTGCCAAAGTATTTCCGCAATCCATATCCCATCAACTCCTGTTGGCTACTTGGAGGACCTGTTGTAAACCAGCTTGAGGGATTTTAAATACGAAGCGTCTATTCCAAGGTATTCGTGGACGCTGTGATCCATTCCTACGGAGACTCTTCAATTTGAGCGAGGAATTTGCGATGGTCCACTTGAATGCGGAAAGACTTTCACTGCCAGGCATGACTTCGCCAGTCTGAGATGCAGATGATACAGATCAATCTGTGCCCCAAGTCCGCATTGAATCGACATAAACTTGCATTCAGATTGAATCTTTACCTTACAGACCAATAAGGCGTCTCACCATTCAAAAATGAACCTCATATCCGCCCTCGTTGGAAAGTCGAGCTGCGAATATTCCAGTCAACTTTTACTTGCCAACTCGGGCGGTGTTCAGGAGTCTAAGTTTTCTATCCTTGCATTTGCGTGACGCGCCCAGTGTATTACGACTTTTTGAAGGGGGGATTTTGATAGGACGATACGGCACATTGGAAGAGCAAAGCATTTCGAATCACACGCGATGCACGTGACACTCCGTCACGTGTGTCACGCAACGAAAAATGGAATTTCACAAACTTGAAGTGTGCTACATTAAAGGGGGGATAGGAGGATAGCTGACATACGGAAGTCGAGCATCACATGAGGAGGCACTACAGGAAATCTAGGGATCTGGGGTTCAAAGCAAATATTTACATAATGACTTACGCCTTCCATGCCGACTTGGTCAGACGCGAAGAAGCGTCCGAGTCTGCTAGTTGACTCCGAAAACCTTGTTCAAGATCAAATTTTGCTCGTCTGCCTTCAACTTGGGTTTCTCCCAAAGGAATATCTGTCGTGCCTCCATTATCCCAATAACTTCATCCACGCCAACCCGCTGTCCTTCCGCCTTCGTTAAGGTTTCTTTCCTTGTACATGTAGCACGATATGCCTCTCTGAGCCAGTGACTGATCTTGAATTGCCTACCCAACGCGATTTTCTCAATAGGGGTGGCAACCTTAGTCAATTTCTCAACGGACAGGGCGCGAACGGAATGGAACGCGAGGTAATCAGACACTTTGAGTACCGAAGTCCAGTGTCCAGACGACGAACCACCATCTACGTTGAAATTCCTGGGGGAATCAAAGCGAGTAGTCAGTCAATAAATGAGACACCTGAAGTCGATGGTATCCCACTTTGGGTAGAGCACGCTCAAGAAACGTTCAAAGTCCACGCTCGTTATGCCTGTAAGCACAAGTGGTGTAAGATATGCTGGGTGCTCTTCATCATTCTCGACGGGGATATGACCAATTTTTCCTTCATTTGAAAGCTTCCTGAACGTGGAAGAGTCCCTTTTGAAGAAATATCTATGGACTTTGAAGTCCACATTTGCAACCTGGAGAGAGGTCGTCAAAAGTGAAGCGGTCGAGAACGAAGGTATGGACAAACTCGGATAAATAGATTCCCATCGTCAAACCAGTAGCTCTGGTGCTTGTTGAGTTCTACCTTGACCTGGGGCTTGGGGCTAGTACTACTAACATCACCGTACTCCAAACCGCTAATTTCAGAAGGAGTCGGGGATTCAGACTCGGATTCAGATAAAGTTCCCATGTCGTCAATGAGAAAGTCGTAGATGCACTTATCGGTGTCGTTTTTTTTGGCGATGGCAGAATCTGGTGAGGTGCACATCCCACCAATGCAGCTGATGATGGGCGTAATGTTGAGAAAGGAAAGACAGACAAGAGAATGAGACACGGTGGAACAGGACGGGTCAGCTTAACTAATAAATTGTGTGTCTACTGACTGCGCGACTCTTTAACTCGATCAGACTTGGCGTTCACTGTGTTAATAATGGCGAGGCCAAAGGTCGTAGATTCCTCAATCATCCTAGTCCGCCCTGGACCCATCTTGCATTACGAGCGAAGGACAACATTGAATACGGAGTGGACAACCAGAAAGGACGTCTAATGGGACGAGTTAGGTAATGCCCTCTACCTTCGCCTATCATCAATGCTAGACAATTCCACTTATAACATTAACGAGCGACATACAGCGAGGCGAATCCACACGATTCTCAAGGCCACGACAAACACCATATTACGATATCGTTTTTGCTTTCTTTGCTTTCTTTACGCTAGTTGACACTTCCTCGTCACCTTTCCTTTTCTTACCACTGGCATCTTTACTGCCATCCTGTTCCTTTTTCTTGACAATCTCAACCACCGACACTTTCTCCCCTTCACTGTCCTTTTCGCCCTTCGTCTTTCTGGAGATTGCCTCCTCTGGCACCTTGTCTCCATCATCAACCCTTTCGTCGCCCATACCTGGTGGCTCCATGCTAATATCAGCATCGTTGTTGATAGTTACATCAGCTTCCGAGACAGCCAAGGATCCATAGGGCATGAAACGATGTTTTAATATCTCCACAGGATATGATTGACGTTCAGGATTCTTATAAGGAGGGCCAGTTACTTCCGGGGTGTTCTCAGTCCCGGCAGTTGTGACTCTATTGGCAGCATCGGTAGGTGAATGAGCCAGAGTGGGCAAAGCAGATTGTGCAGTTAATACGACGTGGCGCGCTATAGGCTTCGATGCTGCCAATGAAATCAATGAATTACATTGCTGAAGGCAGACGTGAGGGGATGGCATACCTGGATACAATTTTCCTTTTTTTCCTTTCCGAGGCAGGATACAAGTCAAGCCTTTCATTTCCTCAGCTGATATCTGCTGGCTGGATTCTGTGTCCTGCCCAACTGACCAAACGTCGAATGAGGTATATTTTCGAGGTAAAGTGCCAATTTTGAGAGTCTCAGAAGCTTGTTTCCGAGGAATCTCAAGCTTCAGATTTTGCAAATGTTTTGGGTTAATCTCTTACCCGGACCACCCAATATCCAAAAACCAAAGTTGAAGCCCATGTTAATATCATCATGAGGCGTCGAGTGGAGGGTGGGACTCACTCCTTCTGGTATTCGAATCAACCAGATCTCGTTGTCCTCTTGATCCTCAACAGCGTTCCAGTCGAACTCTCCGACATCTTCGTCCTCAAAGTCCAACGGGATGACACCTGGAGGCGGCTTATATGCCCAGTTGGGATCTACTCCTTCATTCTTGCCTGAGGCAGTCTTAATTGCCTTTGACCATTTGGCTGGTGGATTTTGAGCAACTTCAACGCGGGATGCAGGAGAAGAAGAGCGTGATGATGAGGAAGAAGCATCCATGGCCGTTGACCAGCGCCAAAATTTAACAGCGAGTCTGGTACATCAAGGCCGTTGACCTTAGATTCAAGCATGAACAATCACTGGCTTTGGGCGTGAGAAGATTTCACGGCCTCTATATTAGTATATTACTATATATAGACTCCGGACTCGGTCACGTGCGCCTCGGGATGCTCGCGTTTCAATGGATTCCTCTCTTACACGCGACAACCTCACCAACCACGGTTGGCGACGAAACGCCAGAATTTTACTCTGCGAACATCTATGCAACAACAAGCATATTGTGACATATGTTATGATCATCATCTATTCGACTCGTTCCTGTTTCTTCGATGTGGTGAGTGCATCCAGCTACTTGACTTCGGATGTCATCAGAAATCAACCGCTTTCTCATATCAGGTCACGGATTTTGTTCTAGATGTTGTAATCAAATCAAACAATGTTCCATCTGTCGCCAGCCCATCAAATCAGGAGACAGAAAGCCTGTGTATGCCACATTCGTTGACCCAGCATCGCCATTAAGCTACAATGAACATCGAGCGAGACGCGTTACAGAAGGGCTGAATTTAATGGATGCGGAGTCACCGATCCTTAGTTTGGAGAAAGCGGGCAGGAAGATCCGTCAGGTAGCTCAAGGTGCGTCAGCTTCAGGCAGTGGTGGCAGTATTGATCCTGCAACCGCCGTAAGTACCTGTCTGGTTACGCATGCGCGATACTTACAAGCAGAACGACAGGAAGGACTACTAGAATCTGCAAAAAGACTGGATGAGAAGGTAGATCTTCTTCGTTCCCTAGAGGAGGCCAAGGAGGAGTCCTTCCAAAATCAACAAAAAATGGCCAACCTTCAAGAGGAGTACGCAAGGATGCAACTTCGGTCAAAATATGTGGTTGATACAAAGGACGAAGCTATCGAGCGGCAAAAGGACGTCATCTCCCAGAAATCAGAAGAATATATTGCGTTGCAACGCGAGTTTGCAAAACTCCAAAGGGAGGTATGCACCATCCTAACGATCGAGTTCTTCGGAACTTCGTAGTTGAACGGAAGCCTGGATGAACGGATATCATTCCTATAGTTCGATCTGCAGAGGGCGAAGCTCAAGGCATTAGCAAAAGCAGCTAAACGCCGGCAAGCTCCAACCTTTGACGACCACAGCTCATCTTTACAAATCGAACATCGACCTTCCCCAGGTTCACCCCGTCTATTAGTGAGTCCTTTCATCTATCCGTGCTCGTAACCCAGATATTAACTTGGCATATATGTACAGGAACAACATGCCGCTGCCCATTCATTCAAGAACAATGGGTCAAGTGAACCAGAGGAGAACCATTTAGAGACAATTGCGAAGAGGTTCTCTGTTCCTTCGGTAAGGATCACCGGCATTGGAAATGCCGGACATACAACGTCAGACCGTCGGAAACGCTTGAAATTGTCAGCATAGAGACAAATTGGGGGGATGCAAAAGCTTGTGGGTGATCGATATTTCTCTGGAAAGCCTTGGCCATTTGTTTCTGTGTTTCGATAAAAATCTTGTCGGGAACCTGCTTTCAGATAATTGTGCTAAATAACTTGTGGAATAGACGACATGCTGTGGGCGCAGTACACGTGTTTCAAGCCAAGTGTCGGCTCGGGATCGGCAAATTCCGTAGCCGGAGCTGGAGGACCTATGACGTTGAGGTGTTCTCATCCAAATGGGCTTGGGAGTATGCAGAGCTCGTCCTTAAAACCCTCTCAATGCCCTTCGCAGCACCACAAAATTCCTTCTTTTCTTCCATCCATTCCCACTTTTTGTCCACTCTCGCAGCCGTGAAATCCAACCATGAACTTCTTTAGCCTAAATTCAGGCTATTTTGGTGAAGGTTCTCGAGTGGTTTCTCCATCTGAGAACGAAGGGGAAGGTCCTATTCGGCGATTGGCCATTACTTCCGAAGAATTGGTAACTCAACCTGCCCCTGATATCGAGACAGTCGCAGACGTACTCTCCTACGCCGCTCGCACCTATGGAACTGCGAATGCCATGGGATGGCGTGACATTGTGGACATACATGAAGAAGAAAAGGAGATCAAGAAGACGGTGGATGGTCAAGAAGTAGTGGAGAAGAAAAAATGGAAATATTTTCAATTGAGCGACTATAAGTATATGTCGTACGTAGAAGTGGAAAAGGCAGTCAACGATATCGCGTGCGCTCTTGTGGATCTTGGGATTTCAACTCACGACGTCGTCAATATCTATGCCTCAACGAGGTTAGTCGAGTCAAACACTTTCAAAACTGCGCCTTCTGACGTGTATATAGTCCAAATTGGCAGCTCATTTCTCACGCCTGCTCACTCATTTCGACGACAATCGCCACAGCCTACGACACCCTTGGTCCAGAAGGCTTAACCCATTCACTCAACGAGCCCTCTTGCGTTGCTATCTTCACAAATGCCGACCAACTCCATACCGTACTCAAAGTCCTTCCGAATACTCCAACTATCAGGCATGTCATCTATGACGGTGAACCACCTGCTGACATCATCAAGAAACTCAGTGCCGTTCACCGCGGGACTGTGCAAGTCCACACCATCACGGAATTGCGCGAACGTGGTCAAAATTACTCCCATAACTATATATCCTCGCGAAGACCGAACTCCAATACATTGGCCTGCATAATGTACACATCCGGGAGCACGGGTACGCCAAAAGGCGTGAAAATTACTCATGGAAACCTCATTGCCTCAGTTGCGAGTGTCAAGGTTCTCCTAGGGGGCCATGTGAATCGTGGATACCGTCTGCTTGCCTACCTTCCCCTCGCGCATGTCCTGGAGTATATCGTCGAGTTATGCGCGATGTACTTTGGCGTCGTATGTGGCTACGCGCGAAACAAGACATTAACAGACGCCAGCGTTCGTAAATGCGTAGGGGATCTCAGCGCACTCAAGCCACACATCATGCTCGGCGTACCCACAGTTTGGGAAACAATTCGCAAAGGTGTCATCGGCCAAGTGGAGAAGAGCGGTGCGATTGGGAAAATGGTGTTCAATACGGCGTTCCAGGTGCTTCGATGGAATATCCCGGTTCTCAGTTGGATCGTGAATAAAGTTGTGATGGCCAGAGTGAGGAAAGCAACCGGAGGCGAGCTGAAATTCACTTTCAACGGCGCTGCCGCAATCAGCAACGAGACGCGTGAATTCATCGATTTGACGGTTGCCCCGATGGTTGAAGGTACAATCCCCGTCTTCCATGCCTTGTTTTTCTTTGAATTTGATGTAACTTGATATTGACGAATACCTACATGTCTAGGTTATGGGATGACGGAAACATGCGGAATGTGTGCAATCCTTCCACCAGAATTAAATTCACTTTCAGACTCATCAGTCGGTCTGCCTTCGCCATCTGTCGAAGTTAAGTTCCTCGACCTTCCCGATGTCGGTTATTCGTCATCCGACGACCCGCCAACCGGAGAAATTTGTATCCGCGGTCCCAGTGTGACAAATGGCTACTTTAAACGGCCGGATCTTAATAACGACGAGAACGTGTTTACAAAGGATGGGTGGTTGAGGACGGGTGACGTTGGGAGATGGAATCCAGATGGCACACTGTCGATTATTGATCGGTAAAGTTCCCGTACTTCGCGTGGTGATGAGATGCTTACTCCGCTCATATATGAAGTATCAAAAACCTCGTGAAATTACAAACTGGAGAGGTTCGTACGGCTAATCTTATTAACTCCCTGTGCTAATCAACTGATTACAATTTGCAATAGTACATCGCTCTTGAACAATTAGAATCGACGTACAAATCTTGCAACCTCGTTACCAATGTCTGCTTATATGCAGATTCCAACGCTCGTCAACCTGTCGGGGTTATAATTCCTCACGAAGCCAATCTCCGTGCTGCCGTATCCAACGCGAACAAAGACTTGGGCTCCCTACCTCTCCACAATTTATGCCAAAACGAAACTTCCAAGAAGATGGTTCTCAAAGCCTGTAACGACTTGGCGAAATCAAAAACGTTCAAACTGCACGAATTATTGGCAGGAGTTGTTCTGAGTGACGAAGAATGGACGGTTGAGAACGGTTTGGTAACCGCCGCGATGAAGATTCAGAGGGCGAAGATTGCAAAAGTGTTTGGAGATGATATAAAGGTTTGTTGCTTGTCAAGTGTCCTTTCTTCCCCCCCCCCCCCCCCCCCTAATCTCTTCATTTTTCTGTTTGCTTCGTGTAGCGCCAGCTCTGATTGTTTTACTTATAGGCTGCATACGCAAAGTCGAAATAATCAGCATCTCGCCCCAGTCCATGAACATTTTATAGACTCTGACAATCTGCTTGTCCATTTCCCGGTTATAATCGAATACTCGTTTTGTATTATCTCGCTTAGCGCCCTTTGTGTTTTATTTTTACAATCCATTCATCCGTTACGGATTATCATCCATTTGTTGGTATATTTTATTTATATTCTGCTCCATCCGTTCTTTACTCATGTCGTCTACTACGTAGAAGTATCTCGACCCTCCTTTATTGAATCATCTCAACATCATGCGTCGCACTCGATTGTGGCGCTTGCTTAAAATTACAGTCAAACCCTTCTCTCTGTCGTCATAATGACCTCAAAGGACCCTACGGGGGCTGTAATGAAACCAGTTGCACTGATCAAATTCACCGTGTTAACGAGATACCCTTATAGCATACCGTACGCCGAGAGTTCATGTGAGAAACAGATGATATATATTGATTGGCAGGTTAGAAAATATAGAGTCATCATTACCTCACTAGCTCTTTGGTACAGGAGAATCCAGAGCATTTGCGTATGCAGCTTGTGCTACCATGCGCTGTTGGTCTCACGGACCGTCACCGATGCATTGGCCTACGACGTCATTCAACACAGCTTGTGGACTTTACAAGATGATGACAGACCTGAAGTTGATAAAAGATAAATTTTCAGGGATGTTATCAGGTTACCCAGGTCACGGCTCAGACGCAGATTCAAGGACTGTTAACACCACGAGGAGGGCACATCCAGCCAAAGGCTCCGGCACGCAAAGGAGACGGAAAGGGTGCCTGTCATGAAAAAAAATAGGAATTTGATAAAACGGCGGCATGTGTATTATGAAGCCTGTTTGAGATAGTTAATGCCAATTATTTTCATTTTTCATAAAACGGCCTTGGCTGTTATCATTGACCCAGGTCATGCCGTCGCCGCGGCCACAGTAGGCCAACACAAAGCAAACCGGTGCCCTACCCTGAGAGCCACGAGCATGGATTGCTGTTGCACAGA
The DNA here is from genome assembly GCA_951802395.1 of Volvariella surrecta. Classification (NCBI taxonomy): domain Eukaryota; kingdom Fungi; phylum Basidiomycota; class Agaricomycetes; order Agaricales; family Pluteaceae; genus Volvariella; species Volvariella surrecta. The sequence goes on from OX637784.1 coordinate 283,664, forward strand.
GTGAATATATTTATGAGGGAAAAAAAGCGCAGTACTGCCCACCAGCTATTTCTAAATCCGTGCGTTCGCTCCCCATTGTGGTGGTCGCTGTTATCCAGGTATGGAGGGAGAGGTACCGAAAGATCGCCACAGTAACAGGAGCGATCAGCTTGGAAGGAAGAAATGAACATTGGCATTAAGACATTCAGTTCTTTACTTTGATGATCCGCTCTTACCTACCTCACACTCCCGGGCCGTCGCCGTCGATAGAATATACTTGCTGGCCCGTCAACGTCAACTATTCAGCGCTTCAGCTTTCCACCTTGGGTATACGCAGCAGCACCATGAGGCTGCATCGCACACCTGTTTTGAAAATTTCAAGCTCTCTCAGGCTCAATTTACTTATGAACCCAACCGATATCAACAGTCTCAGGAATCCTCAGGCTCAACCTACCTTCAGCTCCGTTCCGTTGATGGCATTGCTGTGGATGACGTTGTTGTTAGTACAGTTCCCCGAGTCTCGAGTATGAGCCTCAACCTTATCCCTTACAATTGATGCTTTTGTGTACGTAGAATGACGGTTATCGTCATCGATACGAATACCCTTGTTTTCTAGGGGTATATATTAGTAGGATAAGGTCGTACCGTTTATCTGCACCACCCCAAAAGTCACATCTGACATCTACGCCTACCTTCTAAAGCCCATTTCATAACACCAAGAACAATGCGTTTTACCACAAGACCCACCTTCTCCATCCCATCGGGCTCCGATTCAAACCCACAAGCACAATCGCCAACCATCAGTAGCAGCAGTACGGCCAACGGAGGGTGGCAACCCTGTCCCCAGATGCCCTTCCCCATCCCAAGACCCTCCAACATCCCCTCCATCGGCAGACCACCTGCGCCACCAGCACAACCAAGCAATTCACCCATCCAAACTTCCAATAGTAGACCAGTCCCTAAGCGTCGATACGCTGGCGAATATGACATTCACCTCGTATGTCCCCTTGGTCACAGTCCAGCACCACCCATCAGCAGACCTCGGAAACCACGTTTGAGTCCCGTAAGCCAACATCACGAAGAGGTCCCTCCCCCAACCAGTCCTGGAAATTTAGTATTGACGGTACGCTGATTCGCCCCACCTTATTTCCATCAACTCATAGTGATATATTATCGATAGTTCGGTGGCAAACCATTCACAGAAAGCCGAACCAGGCCCAAGTCACCAAGTAGCAGAACGTCGAGCCCCTGTAGTGGGAGACGTCGCAGCGGCAGCGCTCTGGCCCACTTTATCATCACCGCCCTGCCGAATTTTGCAAACGAAGAATGGGTGGGAAGTTCGATTAGGCTTCGGAAGTAGACGTATAGAATCATTCGATGGAGATGTGGCCGAGATGGAGGTTGAGGTTAAAGCTTGCGGAACGTTACATTGTACATCACTTTTTATAACTCGTCACATTATTGCATATTGGATATATATATATATATCGTGAGATAGGATGTCAATCGCTCTCGTTAACATCTTGCCACGTTGACATCGCAATAGTAGTGATTGGAGCATCTTGAAAACTTCATGAATACTTTTTTAAACGTCATCGAGGTGCAATGAAATCCAGTATATAACGACGGATGATAAAGGATGGATAATGATGAGACGAGGAGTAAAAAGGGGGTGAGGATAATAAGCGACAACGTGGTAGTGATGAAGCAAATAGTGTGATAGTGCAGCATGTAGGCGGAGACTGAGAGACCATGTATGGCAGTAAGTAGGATTAGGATATGTATATAGATGGAGAGATATAGGGAGAGGATGAGAACGGGTAGGAGGGATGGACTTGGACTTGTGTATGTACGAAACGATGCAATTGAAACCATTACATTACCGTCGTTAGATGAAGAAAGCGATCCGAGGTGGTATGTAAATGCCAGTAGAAGGAGCATGAATGATATCCAGAATGCCAGGATGAGAAGATGCCATGCGAGGATGAGTGGGGAGGTGGTAGTGTATGAAAAGAAAAGAGAGAAAATGCAACAAAAAGTATACGACCGGAGCGTATGCGTACAAGGGTGGTCATGTTATGTCATGTCATCATCATCAAAGTGGTTGTGAGTCGGGGAATAAAATGCAGTGTGAGCCATTGGAGAAGTCGTCATCAAGAAGGGTTGGAACGCGAGGGAGGCGGGGTTGAGAATGCGAGGCAAGTAGATGGACACGGAGTGACTATATGCGCTCCTAATCCTTTTCAGCTCGAGAAACAATACAAACACGAACACCAGCGCCAATCTCGCCACATCCCATAAGCGCTAACATGCTCCAACAGCAACCATACGGGGCATAGCCGCAGAGATAGGAATAGCATGTACGACGATCAAAGGCGGTGGGGTGCTCGTCATCATCATCTGAGGGACCAAAGAACCAAGCTCCGGCTTCTCGACATGATTGACATTGTCGACATGACTAGCACTCGTCGTCAAATCCTTCTCGACTTTCAAGGGTGACGGAACTCTCGGAACTGTCGTACCAAATCTAGTAGGATCAACGTGCTTCAACGGTCCACGTGAACGGTATCGATCCTTATTATAGTGTCGGAGGAACATATTTGCGATGAGACTTGGATGGTCCAAAACGAGATGGTGATATCTAGATGATGGTAGGGTGGGCGATAAGGGTGGAGACCCGGATGGTGAAGGCGACGAAGCCGAAGAGCGAGGTAATTCCGAAGTCACAGGAGCTGAGGGCGAAGGTGACGTCGCTGAGAACAAGACACTGCTCGCACTCGGCGATGGTGATCCATTATCAGTCGCCCCTCCAACCGCGTTATCGTCGTGATGATCTTCCAATGCAACGATTTCAATTTCAACGCCAGACCCAGACCCAACACGTGTCTTTTTATCCCCACTAGGAGGAAGACTGACGGAGTTGTGTAGTGGTGCTGGGAGGATGAGCTCTGAAGGCTCCAATCCTCTGGAAAGCAATCGCGTATGGAGTTTTCGAGCTAGACGGAAAGTTTGAGAATCGAAGTTATCCAAAGTCGCGACGCATCGACGTGGAGGAGGTGGAGGAGTGTTGGACGTCTTTAAGACCACACTCAAACTCCAACTGTCGCTGTCGGAATCGGACAATCGAGTAGCATCGATCGGAGGCTTTTCGTCATTCAACTGCGAAGTCAGTTGAGATGGAGCGTTTAGGGATGAGGCGGAGGACGCAGCCAGGGCGTCCAAATGACATGCGCAGGACTTGAGCCCACGCGTTATGCTGCGCTGGACCAACGCCTGGAAACGGAGGTCAGAATGAGGGCGCTTCGGTTTACTTGGTCTGGGTGCCACTGCTATCAGTGGTTTCGTGGACAATGAGAATTTCGATGGCGATGGGGTACCACTAGATGAAGATGACGACGACGATGGTGAAGAATGAATTGTTGTACTCCCAGAGCACAGGACGGTGGCAGATGACGCCAGTTGAAGCGGCCGCGCGCCACAAGGGCTCTTGATGGTCGACGACTTGCGCTTAAGTGGTGGTTGGATTGGGGTTGCGCGAGGACGAGGACCGATAGGTTGGCTCCTTGGGCCGCCATTATATGATAGTGCATGAGAGTATAGCATGATCGACGACGGCTTGAAAAGTGCGTGACGCGAATCAGACCTGCTGAACTTGGTGGCAGGTGAAGCAATAGAAACTGCATCATAGTTCTGATTCTCAGACTTGCTGGGATGAACTGATGATGCTGGATTGGACTCCTGATGAAACAGAACGATACTCATCTCCTGAGTCAGATTGTGCAAGTCGGAATTGTTGTGCAGCGTAGAGGCGTTGGCAAGTGTGATGGTACAGGTTGGTGGTGACTTCCTGGATGGTACCCGAATGATCGGGGTGTTCGACTGTGCTGAGCCATTGGGACAGTTGGAATTTGTGATATCCTGTAACATGCGGGTCGACGGTGAGGTTGACATGGTTGTTGATGCTGCGGTGGCTTGAGCAGGATTGTCGAAGTGCACCATGGTAGTGTGGGGTTGAGTTGCTATCATGCAAGAAAATCGTTTTTGTCGTTAACGCCCAGCGTAGCGTGAAGAAAAAGGGTGAATATGGGGAGAAGGCGGCAAAAGGGAAAAGGGAAAATTAAGAGCGCAAAGGCAAGAAACCAAGCCAGTCCACCTCTCTTATTTCTATGTTCACCGGAATATAAACACCTGCATCATTAGTCAGCACTTCACATCCCCCCAAAGAGTGTTGTTGGTTTTTCAACCGGGCAACAATATCAATGTCCGTAGTATTTATACTCAAACGAATACAACGCGAATAATCAGGAGCGTCTTGTCCACGCTCTTCATACTCTAACAATCCTTTCTTTAGTCATGATTTCTCTGGGGTTCCACTACAGCACACCGTGTGAATATGTGAACTGGGGGTGACCGACCGTCTTGTGGCTGGTAATCTACCCTCTCACCGGACCTCGTTTGCCTCATGGGTTGAAAAACCGTTGAAGCCGCAGGTCAGTTCTTGGACATCACGCGACATAATGTTAGATCCGGGCTCCTTCGTCGCCCCACTATACAGTGCGGCTCAGTCAAAGTGAATACCTCGGAACGAAGGCGTCATAGAGTCTAGGGCCATTACTGCAAACTAGCTCGAAGGTGTCATGAAAGATCTGGCCGCCAAGTCTGCGCGGGCACTTTCGGAACGAAGGTGCTAGGCGTGTTCGCGCTTTGAAGCGTGAAAGAAAGGTTCGCGGTCGAATTCGTTTCTTGATCAGTAATCATTGGCAGGGAAACAAAGCCAGTCTAGTAACAATCACTCCAATCCAACTCCACCATCTTCACAAAGCCAAAGCAACAGTAACTTCCTTCGGAGAATGACTCATTGACCTGTACCTATTTCATCATCATCCCCATATTTATGAATCCATATTAATTAATAACCATCCGGTCCGCGATCTAGTAACGCAGTAGTGATTACTCTATGTAGGTCCTCTTCCAAAGCTGTGCTATGCAGAGGGACTGAAGTGTGCACAAGGTCGTCATGACTGTCAAGCAATACCGCATCAATATCAAAGCGTGGTGATGAGATCAAAGTATACTTGACTGATGCCTATCTCAGACAGCGGAATCTTTGCTCGGATTGCCAACCGATGGAACGATGGGTAGCGCACTGCGACTAATAAGACCAAGTAACTGTCTATCAGATGTACCAATCTACGACGCGAGTCCGACCAAATATGGAAAATCCCTTACATTGACCTACCTCAGCATTTCAATGGCCTTTCAAATCAGCCAGAATCACAAGCAAGCCCCACACCGTTAGGAACTCGAGTCCATTCTTGCTTCACCTTCTAGCTCATTCGACACCTCATAATCATCTCCGCTCCAAACGTAATATCCCAGCACAGGGTTGAGTTACACTACCCTCTTCGCTTGCCGCCCTCGACTAGTACTACACACCGGCATTTTATACACAACTGTTGTCTATAATGCAATGACCTCCGAAGCACCATTTCCCGTTCACCCTCATTTCGCCATAACGTAGCCCTGGAACAAAGTAGGTCGCACGCAAGGCTTTTACACCGACAAGGAATATACCCAACTTAGATAAAGAAGAACAACGCCGTTGACTGTTGTCGGTCCATTGTACTGCTTCGACAAGGGCCTCCGAGCGGCCAGGTACGTCCACATCGGCGTAAAATATGGACAGTAAGCATGACCGCTTGACGTGATTTATCACGAACAAGCCATCGCTCATATTCTAATTTCCCAATTCCGGGCCCTTTGTGAATTTGTCGATGTTCAGTCTATCTCCGCTGATAGGAATTGAAGGTTTCACGCATGTATCAAGTCCGCAAACATAAACATATCGACTCAATATATTGATTCCGCAAATAGTTGTAAAAAGTATCAATCTATAGTATAAACTACCTCACGCTGTCAACAGTTCGAGAGTCGTCAGCATGGTGGTCAACGAAAGCGGCCACAACCCAAGGCACATGTGCAGTACATTCACTCAAGCTGAAATTTAGTGCAGTGGCAGTGATCCACGTTGTGCAAGGCAGTCTATCAAATCAAGGTACCTCTGAGCCACCGTAACTTTCGTGCTAGCTGACCCCAATAACAACGTCAACGCTCACGCCTCCGAGTCAGGCTGACAGTGGTGCTGACAACGTCGACGTCACTAGGAGCATATGTCAACATTGAGAGAATACCTCGCAGGACACGAGGACTAGTGTTGGCGATACGCCTATTGCCACTAGTAGCTAACGTTAAGACAGCCTAAGTCAGCGCGCATACAAGCCATGCCACCACCAGTCACAAATGTCAATGGATACGCCATCACCCGCATCAACGTCCAAAAGCATATCTCGCTCCTCCTGTTCCCGATCAACGGCAAGACATGATGTCAGCAGGAACCACACGCACTCGGGTTGGGCGACTTGGCAACTTGGCAACGTCGCCAAACGCCACGCTATCCCGCATCCCGTCGGAAAAGGAAGATAAGGACTCATCCCCATTGATCCCTTTTGAAGGCTGTGCACGGGAATAATGCACTGGCTAAACCCGTTCTCGGATTCTCCTCCCCAGACTTCGACATCTACGTGCGTCCACCAATTCCAACTAGCTGTTGACCCACCTGGGTGTCAAAAGAACCCCCCATTCGTCATGCGTGATCGATAGATCCATTCAAGTTGACACGGCATTCAAGTTCCTCTCCGCACATCTGCTGCGGCACTCGGGCTCCACAATCCAGCAGGCAATAGCGTGTACAACGTTACCGCAGTCCATGTAGTCAATAACGACTGCGCACTGCCAACTTGAGCAACAATTCGAATGATCCTTAAGGGCTAGGTTATTTACCCCATACCACGCCTCGGAAGTTCCTTTCCCCCCAGAATCCCCAGTGCGAAATTGTTCGGACCGTTCATCTATGTGATCGATTCGTTGAAAGCTTGAAGGGTGATGTTAGGGTACCCCTCATGTTTGGGTCACCAGTGGGTGGATTAACTAGCACCGTTCGATGCAGAGAGTTTTGTGTTGTATCGAGTTCAATAAGGCACAGGGCCTGAAACCTTACACTACTGTATTCATCTTCATGGTAAGAGATACAGCACAGGGTATATGTATGAATGGGTCTTATTTAGTCGCTTGATCCAATCGGTCAAACATTCAATGGTATAGCGGTATGGGATTCAGCTCCATAGATAGTTAATCCTCTCTAAAAATAGAAAAAGCCAAAGTCGGTCAGTATCACGGAGAGCGAAGAAAGAGGGAGCGGATAATCTGGAGGGTGGCCAGTCTCTAATAGAAATAACGGCACCAACCTTGCGTGGACAATTTGAAGTCAGTCGATTACATCCCCATACTTTCAACTGCTTCAATTTCTCACAACCGACTTTCTCGCAGTTGTCTCCCCGTTCGTCCATCACCACCTGATAGTCATCTTCTTCTTCATCCTCTTCTTCTTCCCGCGTCCCATCTGAATCTACGTCCATAGCATCCTGAAGCATGTCAACCTCCGCCCTTTTCGCTTTGGCTCGGTTTGACACCCGTTGATCTTGGTAGGCGTTGGTTTCATTCCCATCGTTCCCATCTTCCCCATACAACCAAGCTTTAACCACAAAATTGTCCATAGCTCTACACCAACCAACATCAACCTCCTTCAACTCCTTCGCATACTTCCCAACCAACCTCAATGCGTCTTCTCCAACATCTTTCCATCCGTCAATCTCCAAGACCTCTAAGCACTTCCCAGAATGCTTTAAGATCCCCTTCAAAGCTTGACTCGCTAAAAGATGATTCCGCCCTAGACGGATTTTGGAAAGGCTAGGATTTTTCCCGATCCATTGATCAAAGAAGCGGGCTACGCCGCAGTCGGTAAGTTGGGGGATGTTGGAGAGCGCGAGGGATGTCAGGTGTGTTACGTTGGGAAGAATGCCATCCAACAAAAACCCATCGGTCAACGCGTCGTGCCTCGAAAGGTTGAGCTCAACCAACGATGACCCGACAGATTGCATCAAACCCACGAGGGCTGCCTCGGAACATGACGCTCCCGGTTCCGACAGATCAAGATGTCGCAAAATTGCTTCTCCTTTCTTCTGATTCTGTTTTCCCTTTCCTTTCTTATCCGTCGTTCCACCGACGCTCCCCAGAGTCGTTAACTCGGCGATGAATTCATCATTCATTTTCCCTATCTCCTGCAATTTTAATTCCGTCAAGGTAGGGCCACAATGACGGACAAGAGATTTGACGCAGTCAAGGTCGAATCTTGGACTTTGAGTTATGAGGAAACCTTCCAGAGTGGGATGGGAGGAAAAGAAATTTTGCCATGCTGGAAATCGAACTAGGAAAGGACCTAAGAGTTCGACGCGGGCGAGGTTGGGGAGGGAGGAGGAGAAAGTGGCGATAGCGGCATCATCAATTTGGCCGCAAAAGTCGAGTCGGAGTGACGTCAAGTTGGGATTGAGATATGCCAGAGTGCAAAGCGCGTCAGAAGGGAGACCTGGAATATTCTTCATTAAGCAGTGCCGAGGACAAGCCAGGCTATACTTACTCGTTGCATCATGAAATGTGAGCTTGGTATTGTTGGCGCCGTAGAAAAGTGTCGCGTTTTCTGGCGTTCTACGGTATCTTTGAGATGGGATGATAAAACCGAGGAAGGAAAAGGTAACTTACAGGCACCGATTTTTGGATAGGGTTTTAGATATAGCCTCCATGTTCACCTGACCAATATCGCCGAGAGCTTCAACATCGTTGATGTGCTTCGCGATGACCTGTGTGTTATATGATCAGGGAGGTGCATGGACGACGAGTCGAGGAATACGAACATCAATGCACAGGCTGACTAATGTCGGAAATCGTCTCTCTTCAAAGCTGACAATATTTCGTTTGTCTCCTGGAGCTCGCTTCTTCCTTGGTGCTGCGGGTTTCTTGAACGGATCCAACCCGGACGATTTGGCACATTGGTGGCAAAGGTACCCAGGGCCGGGATTAGCGGCCATAGTGTACTTTGTCTGATTACGAAGCGCTGTGTTGGTCGTCTCGGTAGTTTGCTATGGAAGGGGTATGGACGCACCACAGTGAATTGCTTTTCACATACGGCGCAGTCCTCAAAAGTACCGACGGCTGGTTTTGAGGATCCTCCCGTATTCTTCCACAAATTCTTGGACAGTGCAGTGTACTCATCGTCGTCGCCATCTTCATCGTCCGAAAAATCACCGTCATCACCCTTTTTGCCGGCCATTGCCCTCTTCTTCGCGTCAGCTTTCGCCTTTGCCTTTGCCTTGGTTTCGGCAGCCTTTGTCATCTTGCGCTTTTTGGTTGGTTTACCTTCCTCAGCAGGAGGTTCATCAAGTTCATCTGATGCATACGCTGATGCCTAGGGCACAATCAATTCCATGATCCGCACGAGTCAAACCCCGGATCCACTTACTTGAGCTCTACTCCGTCCACGACGGGGACGACTAGAGCTAAGTTCTCCTGCCTCGTTTTCGCCCTGTTGCTGATCGGCTGTATTGTTTTCATCTCTTAAAGGTGCTTGGCTAATCTCATTGTTGCTTCTGGAAGCTTCAGCGTTTCTCGTAGCAACGCGTCGTGCAACAGTTGTGGGCGTAATCCCAGATGCCTGTAAAGAAACGAGCACGCCGAATTCATTTCGTGCAGAATTAGTACGCGAAAGTTGGCTTTTCTTTCACTACGTACGCGTAGGAACTCCGTAAGCGCCGATGTTGGTCCTCGGACGTTGTTGCGACTCATCTCGTCGACCTAAATTGAGAAAATATGTGGATCAGAAGACATTATCCGGAAAAAGTGAGGATTTCACGGTGCTATACCTTACTTTGCTATCTGTTAGTGGCGTGGTGTAGAGCTGAGTCAATATTTGTGACGGTTGCGTGTAATGGGCGCGATCCGAATTCCGACAGGCACAACTCCCAAGGTGTCTGACGGTTGACCCATGTAGCGAGCCCTCAACGGCCTCAACCATCATCATACCCCCGTCATAGCCGGGTCTTTACTGCCTTTGCTGTTTGACGCTCGGTGATGATATAAAAACTTTCTGTAATTAATGCGATAACGGCGGTCCTTTGTAACACATCGAGCATGGAACAACGTCCCAGAGTACACTATCGGGGCAAAAAAGGTAAGTCCTGTCAGTGGCTATTTCAGCCCTCCGAACCCATCGAGGTTAAACTTAAGCTGTGCAAGGGTGACTCAGAATAACTCTGCTCTATCACCGGGATTCCTATGACACTGCATCCCTTGACTTAAGCGGCCCGCAGTAGGTCATTTTGCATCAGCCTTTTTGATCCGAGTCCTTGTAGGCTATCCAACAGCGCGCAGTGGTGCAGAGGTTGGGGCCGACGCTGGAGGGATCTGTCTCCTTCAGGCATATTACTACAACTTCATGCCTCACAAGTTCCTCAGCAGCAGTTGGGGCCGTACTTGATCCGATATCCCTGAGCGGGTACTTCTCGCCACATGAGATCGTCTAGTTGTGACACGCAACAAACTTCCATTATATGTCGCCACCGTACGTAACTCACCATTTCGTTAATCGACTAAAGATGTGTCTGGTGCGAAGCGCTTAGTCAGCACTGGTTTTGTCCAGCGGGCAATTTTTTATCAGGGTGGCGGGTGGGTACGAACAAGAGGTTGAGTGGTTTACAGTGTAGACTCGAATATCTTTTTTGTATTGCTCGAACAGGGCAGCATGGCTCAAGGCTCGAGATATTAGCTAAGGGAATGCTGAGTCATAGACGTGTCCATATATGGATGGACCCTGAGCAGCGGGCATGCTCCGATTTTTTTGCAAGTCTAGCAATGTTGTTCTCACTACTAGAAGGAGTGCTTTGGCTAGAAGGTTGGGGAATTGAGGTCGCCGTACAAAAGTAGAGGTCACTGAGCGCTCCACACCATAACAGATGATGGGACTATGTCCCGAACTAATCCAACTATCCAGCCAACACGGCATTGATAGGTCCGAGTCCGATTAACGTGGCCAGGGATGCGATGCTTCCAAGACTAAGCCAGGGCTACATCGGGTTCCACATCGTTTCCAGGTGCCCCTCCTGCTTTCCCGGAGGACTTGTAATCAATCCCAATGAACGTTTTTGTGTCCCATGCTTAAGGTGATAAACGTATAAGTGGTAAAACAAAGCTGCTGGCATTCGGTAATTCCAATGTCCCCTTCTTCACGCCCACTCGAGCCTTCGCGACAACTCACTCCACAACAGGCCCAGCAGCTTCGTACAGGGGCGGAAGAAGTTCTTCGTTATCTGGTCGAAACCAACTCCAGCACCATATACTTCAATGACTCTGACCAACTCGCCAAGTTCCGAACCGCTTTATGCCTCCATTCCCCCAAACCAGAGCCATGCGCGGACCTATTAGCGTTGTACACGTCGACAGTTGATTTCTCAACGTACGGCAATTACCTCCCCTACATCCAGCGCTTCATACCATCTCCTGGTGAGGCTCAGAACCGCGTTCTACAGCGTCAGGAGTCTACCCTGTCTAGTGTGTTGGCACCTGGCCTTCCCACTTTCGTCGCCGTATCATCAGGAACTTCTGGCACAGGTCCGAAATATTTCCCCAAATATTGCCATCCCGCGTCAATGTCCAAATCAACTTCCAATGTAATCCACGATTCAAACCCTAAGCCGCGTCACCCAGGTGGCTCCATTTGCGTCATGTTTGACCTCAAATATCGGCAACTACTGCAGATAGTAGGTGGTGACGATGAGAATCGTAAAATCCCATTATGCTTGATGAGTAGTGGAACCTTTAGAGGTTACTCGGGCTGGTCGGACGTTAACGGTGATAATGAGCTCCTCAAGGCAAGACGTATGTGACTTCTTAAACCATAAATTTACTTGACGAAGTAAGACCTGATTTCATCACTTGCAGGTGAACATAACACGTCTCCTCTGGCGGTCAGCTTCATCGAGCATTACAAGGTCTTTCTCTCGATGCATGCGCTCTTCGCGCTTGCTGATCGCGGGCTGGAAATGATCAACTCGCTGTTCAGTACCCTCCTATACGACTTCATCAAATATATCATCGAAGATTGGGAAGTCATGCTCCATGCAATAGAGACCGGAGTTCTTCCTGACTTCAATGGTGTCGAGCCGGCCCACCTGAAGCCGTACTTGCAGGTAAGGCATGTTTACTAGAATGGTTAGACCCTGAAAGTCCTGATTTCCAATTCTAGGTTCATTTAAAACCTAATCCTGAGCGAGCAGCTGAACTACGACGACTTGGTCGTCACAGAGATAAAAAAGGTTGGCTCAAGCTGCTTTGGCCCCATCTATACCGGGTTATTGCAAACTCGAGTGGTACATTTGAGAGCGTTGTCCCAATGGTAATGTCAATCATCCTATCGTCGGATCGTTATGGGACCAATACCCTTGCTCTTTCAGTTGCGCAACTACCTCGGAGATGAGGTCCTCCTCCAGAGCCTGACATATGGTTCGAGCGAAGCCTTCATAGGCCACATATACGATCCATTGAATTACCTCAACCTATACAAAGTCGTTGGAAGCGACGACTTCATTGAATACTTGCCTCTAGAGAAGGATAGCCCACGCAATGGTGAGGATGAGAAGCTTACAAGTGGTGATCTCAAGCAGCCAGTAGGTGGTCATTTCGTCCTTCAGCTGCCTCGCTAAGTAATTTGATCATAGTGGGAATTAGAGTCGGGTCAAATCTATGAGTTGGTTTTAACCACAAGAGATGGATTCTGGAGATATCGACTCGAAGACCTGGTCAAAATTGAAGGTTTTAATCCAACAGATGGCCAGCCCATCATCTCTTACCAAGGTCGGAGAAAGTAGGTGATTTATGCTTCCTATCTTTACCCCCTACTCTCATTCCCCTCGCCTATCTTAGTTGCTTCATGCAGATATGGTCGGAGAAAATGTCAGAGAAAGAACTACGAAGGGCTGTAGACGCAGTCAAGAAGGTACTTGTGGGCATAACCGAATTCGTCTTCATGGAAGATAGTCGTCTTCACCCTCGTTCGTACGGCCTACTGGTGGAGATCGCACCTTCTCCGTCATTTTCCGCACAACCCACCCGCTCGCAATCGTGGCTCAATGAAACAATTGAAGTTCTCGATCAGCAGCTGAGATCGAACGAAGCTTACCGCCGGCAGCGTGAGGAGGGTACAATCGGCCAGCCTACCATCAGGATTCTGCGCACTGGAAGCTTCAAAGCATACAGGGTTTGGAAGATTGAGATGAACGTTATCGGTTCTGGGCAAATTAAGATTCCAACTGTCATTCACGAACCCACGACCATCAGCTGGTTGCTTGACAGAGTTCATCACGAAATCCTGGCCCCAAGAACGCCCATGTCTGACCCACCCAGGAGCGTTGGCCAAGTTAGAGGAATCAGTTCCGAGTAACCAGTGTAGCAATAAATCTGGATAATTTGTATTTGTGTTATTTTTCATCCTATTATCATCTTACATCAATGGAGTATCATACCCTGTCGTGTAAAGCTCAGCGCCGTTGACCCTGATGAAATTCACATTCAACTTGCCCCATAAGCGTAATACAAACTATGACAGCGGCGTATAGGGGGGTCAACAGCGTGTCGGTACGAGGTTACTCTGACCTGGAAGGGTATGAGTGATTGTGAAATTGTACACCGAGATTGCTCTGACTTGATGAGGGTCTAGCGCGGGCATACAACTTGCAACAATGTAACCATAATGGCGAATCGCATCATCCACGGCTTTCACATCCCCGATAAGCTACTGCATCACTTCCATTGGAACAACTTCCCTTCATTCCACAACACGGTACCTGGGTTAGAAGTTAAGACCTAGTCTGGCCATCGAACGTTGACAGTTGCCATTGGTGCCGGTGATCCATTAAGCGACTCAAATCACTTGTGATGTTACAGACTGGGAAGGGGGGTTCTATTGCATATGATGTGCACGCTCGTACTGTATTGCCTAAGCCCTTGTGACAGAATTGGTCGCGTCTAGAACCATGACTTGTGCTAGAGATGTCAATGTAATCAAAGAAAGAAGCCGAGCCTAAGATCTTTCGAACAAGTCCCGATCGGCATGACTTAAGGGCACGTTATCTCAATTCACGCTGAACAGCTGTTTAAAGGGTAAAGATGGAATTTTTAAAGGCGCGTTATCTCAATGCATGCAGAGCAGCTGTTCAAATCGTAACTGGAGGGTTTAGGGCTAATAACAAAAGCTGATCAAGTGATTCTTGTGTGGTGATAGTACTCACCCGTTCCAGTATTCTTTGACATATTCCTTGTAAAATGAGGGTCTTAGTGACTGTATGAAGCTAAATTGCAAGGCTTAGCATCTTGCTATACTTCTAGAAATCAATCACCTCCATGCGGGGCCTGTCCAGAACGAGAAGATTGTGGAGGAATGCTGACGACTCGTGATAAATGTGATGGTCTCATGAGCTCTAGCTTGCGCAACCTCAGGAGCATTCCTGTACACCAGTCGGGTATATAAGGACGACAGAAAACAGGACCTACTCCTCAGAGTGTATCAGCATCTCTAAAGCAGCAGTAAGTAGTCTCCTCATAATTGCATCCACTTGGCTAACTTGCGATTCAACAGACCAGAGCTTTTTATCAGGTCCGTCCGTGTGCGGCGTATCTCCCTTGTACTTATCATCCTTTTCATGCAGAATGTCTACCGACCTCACCCAACTCCTCTTCTTCGTCGCCGCCAACCTTCGGGTTGTCAACTTCGACTACACCCCTCAGTGGAAGCGTGGCAACCCTTCCAGCTTCATCGATGCTGTCACCTTCCCCAAGGTCCTCAGCGACAAGGCTTACCAATATCGCGTCGTCAAGGGCGACACCGACCTTGGTATCAAGCCCTCCTACTCCGTTCAACCTGATGGCTCCCAGACCATCAACTTCCTCGAGTACAACGCCGGATATGGAATTGCCGATACCATCACCATCAAGGTCTATGTCGTTGATCCTTCCAACGGCAATCAATACCTCATCGCTCAATCGAAGTAGGTGTTGCATCTGCAGTTGACGGCCGTCACCCAAGGAGAAGGGGGACAGTAAATAAATTCCTTATTCTCAAGGACTCTGTAGGCTTGTTATGTGTGTGTAGTGCGAGAATGCGTTATTGTCTGTGATTGTGTCAAAGTTTGTGTGAAGTCAATCTGGCGCCGAATGAAGAGCCATCCCATCTCCACCATTAAGGGCATCTACTGATAAGAGCACCTGGAAAGTGGATCAGCATCCTACTCAAGCACTACTTTCAGGGAATGCTCTTTCTTTCTGTTCGGCTCCGCCGAAACGAATGCCCTGAAACCGTCTAATCAGTAGCAATCAGTAATCAGACAGGTGAAGGGACAGAAGAGCAAACAGATCGATTGTCATCGCATTTCATGAGCAATGTACGAGCACGATTGCAAGAATACTCAATTCTGTCCAATTGCAAATTACTCAGGCTACATAACACATTACTGAAATCAACGTTATAAGTATACTCCTCGCGCAGCCATAACCTCATTCGATCAAAACGCACCAAGCAAGACATGAACTTCTCCACATTCTTATACAAGGCTTGAATTTATCCTTATGCAGTCGAAGCAAATCATCAGCTGTGCTACCCTGATCATCATTCCTTCCTTCAATAAGGCTGGAACGAGGTGGTGGTTCCATATTATCCGTCGGGTCGTAGTGCATTTTGTTCCTAGAACAAACGATGTCGGCGTCTAAGTATACATAAGGGCACACATTTGGTCAGTCGAGAGGTGAAAGGGCATTACAATATACTGGTGCTGGTATTGAGACAGAGCGTGTCGCCCTTACATATACGTGACATAGCGCAAACGAAAGAGCTTGTAGATCGTCTGGACTAACAGAAGACAGTCGGCGCGTAAGCAGGAACGCCATCAAATGGTGCTTACGTGAAATTGTTCTCATACGGACTATGGTAAATTAAAGCAGAAGGTCGTCCAAGAATATACCAACCAGCACGTACATCTTCACACATTCAGTATAAATAGACAGCCCCGGACATAAATAAACTTGCGTCATCTCACCGAATAATGTGCAGGTCTAGACGTCCCTAAGACTCCACCATGACCGAATAAAAACCAACCAAATTCAGTAGAATGAGTTATATCCGTATCAACGAGAGTTCCCGCAGGACAATTTCTGCTATTATCAGCTCCATCCGATTCCTTTGGGAACATCCTACGAAAAACCTCGGAATATAGGTCGTCCCTGGACCTGATATAGACTGACCTGTTATGATGATGCTTCCCCACAACAATCAGGGTTATCTTCGGATTTATGTTTAGAGATGCACAAGCATCTGTAAAGTGTCATGTTGTGATAAGATATCAACGACAGAACGAACGATGCCGCGTACCTTTGATCTTTGGCAGCTCTAGATTAGGAACTTGTTGAAATTGCCCTTCAGAGACCCCATCTTGACCAGAGTCAATGAGCACTCTATCGGTATCAGCAGACCTGGCCACTCGCACCTCGATAAAATAACAGTCTTGTAGGTGCCAACTGAGTTCGATTTTCGCGCACCCGACCATAATCCAAAAATGCCTTCAGCCCATGTTAGTTGCGCACAGATCGATATAAGAGGACAAACGCGAGAATAGGAAGCCTTTACCTTGGTCATGTCTTCTAATTCCTCAATCATCTCTCGGCGCGAAGATTGTACTTGGCTAGTCGCAACATATCTGACTGCAGCCGTATCCACACTAGAGACAACAGCAGCGAATGAGGGCTTGTTTTCCGTTCCAGAAGGCGAGTGAACAACGTCAGCCCCTGCAGCAAAGTCTCGAACGAGGGCAAGGAGGGATGACGCAACAAATTACCGAGCACAATGGTAGGGTTTGAATAAAGAGAATGAACCATTGTGTGTTCCGGCGGGATTGGTATGCAGCAAAATGGACAAGATAAAGCCAACTATCACGAAAATCTCCAAAGCTGGGGATAACTGTGGTTGACTGAGAATACTAAGATCGAATGAAAGTCTTACTGCTTGGGGAGGATTACAAGCGTTATATGTGGCCGGGGTTACTTGTTTTGGACTTCATTGAGTTACTAGAATTGTGAAGTTGAGCCAAATGTAGTTCCGCCATATGCCCGAGGACTATACAATACCGTCATGACATTTCCAAGAGGGTTCAAACGCTCTCGTGGTGGTGAGATACTGGTGACGCTCATGCCTGATATCAGGGTCATATCACAATAGACATCATAAATCTTTCAGTGAGACGTACCATGCTTGCGTGCGTGCTGGATGAATTCGGCAAGTATTTTATCTAGCTGGTTGTCGTTCATATCAGCATCATACACGAGGACAAGCCACTTTTCAATGGTTGACGCTTTGAATAGTTTTTTTTGGTTTCTGAAATGGAGCGACTTCAGCATATGTGATGGGCCAAAGTGACACCCCAGCACTCACAGACTCCAGACGCCTCGATCGGGCTTCGGGCGTCATCAACCAAAAGCGTGTATCAAATGAATTAAATGACCTACCTTTATGTTACCACTTTTGTATTGGAAAATGGGGGGATGTAAAACCCGGGCATTGACGGTTAGAAGGCCGGCGTTTGTTTCAACTTGCATCCCAAACCGTTTAACGTATTCCGACTCGCCGTAAGCCAGGACCTTGTTTGAATTATGAGTCGGGTCAAGAAGATATACAATTCAAAAAACTACCTTTAAACCCTGACGGATGCTCTCCATGCGGGCTTGAGGCTTTTGCGTAGCAAAGCTTACGACATCTCGTGTTGCTTGAGGAGGGTATTGTCGCCGCGTCAATTGTCCAGGGAGTATTGTACAAACCTCCGTCTGCAGGAAGGCTCTTTTGCCCACCTGTTTGGAGTCCATGGTTAGTCTTAGAGGTAGGTTTACGCGCCACTCGCCTGTATACAAGGTATGTTGGGATATTCTAAACGCCTGTTTGTTGATCGATGAAGTATCTCTCAGTTGTGATCACACCTCCGTCAGGCATGGAGAATGTTAGCTCTTTCGCTCCTTGTGTGCTTAGCGACCTTATCACTCTGCCCTTATCGCCTTCACTACTAGGGGCCAACGCCAAGCTTGGGTCCAAGGACGAAACCCTGAGACCTAGGAGAAACTTCTGTAACTTTGCATGGTCATCGGGTCTCTGCCTCAAATCTAGGTCGGTTGGCCGTCGGACTCGTAGGACTTCCATGCACAAGTCGATCAAAGCCCCGCTTTGTACATAAGGCCCGTGGATATGTCCACATTTATGAGCATGTGACGTATTTCAGGACGCACTGATTGAAAGTATCCCCTCCAGAGTTCGATACCATGAGCAATTGGCTTTGCCTCTGCAGTGGTGAAAAAGGGTCGCAAATTTGAGGGATATTTCATCATCGGCTCCATTCGTATCACAACATTCAATGCCTGCACGACGGATTAAAGTGAGTTCAGCAAGGACCTTTCATGGGGGACTTTACGTTAATTGCGGTCTGAACCCTGCTGTCGTGAGATTCTTCTCCATGAATAAATCGCCGAAGGATTCTGGGATACTTTAAGTCGTTGTTACTCATCTGCAACTGAAATCGTACTCGGGATTAATCTCAGATACCCAGGTTATCCGTATCTTGTAATTCTTTGGTCGGACAAATCCTTGAGTGGCTGGATAATCAACTTCTAGCTTAATTCCCCATTAGTATCATGCAACACGATTCCACGGAATTGTTCTACCTTCAATTCGTTCCTTTCGGGCTCTAGAGGTAACTTATGCATAGTAAACATATTTCTTCGACCGTCATGCACTGCTGGTGAAGGGAATGCTTGCTTCCCCTTTTTCATAAGTTCCCGGATAATTTCCATATTCACCCGTACTGGGAGTGTATCGCAGCCATTGAATTCCATCCAGTGTGAATGGCCATAGCTTTATCCGATTCAACACAGTAACCAACTTCCATGTACAGGTAGTGCATATCAGCCTACTGTCTCGGAATTTAGAAATGATGAAACGAGGCATACCCATCATAGTGGCAAAGGATAGACTCAGGCAGAGTTGTAAGGAATGAATTGACATAGACTGTAAGTGCCTGGCCGGAAGTACCATGGCCAGGTCTCCTCACACCAACCGTTGTTATGGGAGCTATTTTATACGCACCAAGGGTAGCCATGAGTTATTGCATCGAGATTACGGAGATAACAAAGTTTGAACTGGGATAGACGTTACGAGCAGCAGTAACGGAGCAACCATGACCAACGGCACCTCGCGTACGAAAAGTCCCCCTCCCCCGTGTCTGACCCCTGTTTCCTACGGCGCGCGGAGGCATGATAATATGCAAAAATGAATGTTGAGGATTGCGATACACAATGGGATGCTGTGAAAATAATCAATCGACACCTAACAAGCAAATCGATTGAAATCGAAGGCATCGCGTGACATCAACTGGTTGCGCCATCATCGGTTCACCGTTTGTAGCCGATGGCATAGACGCTTGAAACTCACTTCTGTCACAAACAGCACTTGTTGCCTCTGTCGTGGCATTTTTTTAGAAAAAAAAGGAAGTTGACTTAATTATCTGAGAGTTTCAAATGCGGGCGAACGGTCCGAACCACGAGGTTTAGGGGGGTAAGGAGGCTCTCAAGATATAGATGCTCCACTATCAGAAGCTCAGACCATGATTGCGAATGCAAATCGTCGAATTTGGACGTGCAGCCATCGTACCCCAAACCGGAACTGCGATGAGCGATGAACGGCATCAGCCATTCCGATAAGCACCAAGGCCCAAACATGCTCGTTTGGGAGGAAGAAGTCAGGTGAAGGTGGTCGGAGATTTGTCGGGAACCAATGGTTCGGCAAAACCTCGGAAATTCCTTCCTTGCTTTCCATTTACCACCTTAGTGCGACTTGGGCAGCGTTTTTTTATCCCATGGAATATAAAACAAGCCACCATCCCACATTTTTCCACAACGCATCTTTCTCATCCTTTCCTCTCAAAAATGCCGCCGTCCGATTTTGCAAAGGCTAACATTGATGAGCTCGTCGAACAACTCACCCTTGACGAGGCCATCAACTTGACAGCTGGTGTTGGCTTCTGGCACACCCACGCTATCGAACGTCTAGGGATACCAGCAGTGAAGGTATGTATGGTAATCCCTTTCTGTGATCCTTCACTCATCATCGTTCAGGTTAGCGATGGTCCTAACGGGATCCGAGGAAATCATTTCTTCATGGGAACGCCTGCAAAATGCTTGCCGGTGCGCATTTACCCACACATTATGTTTTCGTGCTGAAATTCTACTAGTCATCTACTGCATTAGGTGCTACATGGGATCCTCAAGTCGTTGAGGAGGTTGGCTTGAAGCTTCTTGCTCCTGAGGCCAAGCTTCGAGCAGCATCCTTGGTTCTTGCGCCCACCTGCAACATTCAGAGAAGCCCTTTGGGAGGCCGTGTACGTCTCTGTATGCGCGTGCGCGCATATACTCAACCCTCATGGATAATTTATAGAGTTTTGAAAGTTTCTCAGAAGACCCTCACCTCTCGGGTATCATTTCGGCATCCTATGTCAACGGTGTACAAAAGGGCGGTATTGGGGCCACTATCAAGCATTTTGTGTGAGTATTGTGTGCACACACTCGGCGGGTTGTATTTGACGCACCGTTACCAGTGGGAACGATAAGGAGGACGATCGCCAAGGCTACGATAGTGTCATTAGTCAACGCGCCTTACGCGAGATCTACTTGATGCCATTCATGCTCGCTCAAAAGTATGCCGCCCCATGGGCGATCATGACTGCGTATGCACCTTCGCTTCTTGCGACGCCCACTACTGATCTAGTTTCCAATTCAAGCTATAACCGCGTAAACGGCATTCACGTCTGTGAAGATAAATTTCTACTCAAGCAGGTCCTGCGCGATGAATGGAAATATCAGGGAATGGTATATTCATTTAACCGTCGTTTACGAGGACATTACTTACTAAATCGCATAGATCATGAGTGACTGGTACATATACGCGTTTCCACGAGGTCGCACGTGCTAATCCTGTCGTAGGTTTGGAACTTACAGCGTTGACCATGGTATCAAAGCCGGCCTAGATCTAGAAATGCCTGGGACCAACAAATGGCGCACATTGGACCTAGTGAAACGAACGATCGGAGCTCATAAGCTCACTCCACGAGACATTAAAGAACGTGCAAGAGTCGTCCTTGAACTGGTCAAGAAGTGTGCGCAAGGAGCTCCAGAGGTAGGCAGGATAAAATCGGCGTTTATTAGGCAACTGTTCACTATCTCATTAGATCCTAGATGGTGATGGGGAGGAGCGTACTGTCGAACTTGAAGCTGATAAGCTGCTTATGCGGAAGATTGCCTCCCAATCCCTCGTCCTGCTCAAGAACGATAACAATGTGCTTCCTCTCAAGCCAGAGTCGGGCTCAATCAAGAAGGTTGCCATTGTTGGAGGCAACGCAAAGGCTACTGTCCTTTCAGGAGGAGGATCTGCGGCATTGAAAGCATCTTACTTCGTGTCACCTTTCGAAGGCATTAAGGCAGCTCTCGAGCCTCATGGAGTGGAAGTGACATTCAGTGAAGGTGCTAGGGGTTAGTACATTCTACCAACCTCACTGGAAACGACATGTCTGATCCATCTCCCTACCTCGTAGCATATAAAACTCTGCCCACTCTTGAGCGGGAGCTCGAGACCGAAAATGGGGAGAATGGATGGATCGGAACATGGCATACTCATGAGTCCGATGAGAGCCTTACACCGATTGAGAAGCCATTCGTACCACCACGGTTGATTGACGAAGCACGTATTTTCATCAGCTTATCATACCCAGCAGGCATCACAAAGAAGTGGACCCTTCGGTTAAGGGGCTTCCTCAAGCCAAGAGAAAAGGATACCAACTTTGAATTCGGTCTCATTGCTGCTGGCCGTGCCAAGGTACATCCTACTGAGTTCAACTCAGAAAACCTACTGACTTTGAACAAGCTCTGGGTCGATGGCCAACTAGTTATCGATAATTGGACTCGCCAACGTCGTGGCGAGTCGTTTTTCGGCAGTGGTAGTGAGGAAGAAACTGGTCTATATCTCCTCAAGGCTGGCAAGAGGCACGAAATCTATGTTGAGTTCTGCAACGTACGAGGCCCGGCTGAT
Source organism: Volvariella surrecta (assembly GCA_951802395.1). NCBI lineage: Eukaryota > Fungi > Basidiomycota > Agaricomycetes > Agaricales > Pluteaceae > Volvariella > Volvariella surrecta. Next base: position 305,751 of record OX637784.1, read on the forward strand.
GGTGATGAAGATGAAGCAATCATGGACAGGTATAGTGTCGTGTTTTCAATGCATTTCTTCATCTAAAATCCCCCTCCAAGTAACCCTGGTGTGCGCCTTGGTGGTGCTGAGGTAGCCAATTCGGACGATCTCATCAATGAGGCAGTAAAAATTGCTGCAGAAGCCGATGCAGTGATCGCCGTCGTTGGTCTAAACGCAGATTGGGAGACGGAAGGCAACGACAGAAGGGCCTTGGCTCTTCCTGGCCGAACTGACGAATTGGTTGAAAAAGTTGCCAAAGCCAACTCAAAGACAATCGTTGTAACCCAAGCTGTACGTCATTGGTTTAAATCTATGCGCGCACTTGTTTAACAGATTGTCCAAGGGGTCTGCTATCACTTTGCCATGGCTTGACTCGGTCCCCGCCGTCGTTCACTCATGGTACCTCGGAAATGCCACAGGAGATGCAATCGCGGACGTCCTGTTCGGCAAGCAAAACCCCTCTGGCAAGTTGTCGTTAACCTTCCCCAAGAGATTGGAGGATGTTCCTTCATATGGGCATTTCCACTCAGAGAACGGCAAGGTGAGGCAATCAGGCAGCTATGCCCCTTGACGTTGCTAACTATGACTTTCCCTTGTAGGTAATCTATGCAGAGGACTTATTCGTTGGGTACAAGCACTTTCACCACCGCAACATCAAGCCTCTCTTCCCATTCGGGTGAGTTCACATCCCTTGCTTGGAGTCATCTTACTTAACACGTCCGTCTAGTTTCGGGCTCTCCTACACTACCTTCTCCCAGAGCAACCTCGAACTCTCCGCGCCTGTTGTCGACCGAGCAGCGTCTAGTTTCTCCCTCACTGCATCACTCTCTGTCAAGAACACCGGTCCAGTAGTTGGTTCAGAAATTGTCCAACTTTACATCAGCTATCCTAAGACTTCTGATCTTACACATCCACCATTGCAACTGAAGGCCTTCCAGAAGGTTAAGGACATACAACCAGGTGAGACTAGAGAAGTCAAACTGGAATTGGACAAGTACGCTGTTTCGTACTGGAATGATAGGTTCCAGACTTGGACCGTCGAGAAGGGCGAGTACGAGCTTAGGGTTGGAAACAGCAGTGATTTAAAAGACTTGACTTTGAAGAAATTTGTGGTGAAGGATGGATTTGAATGGAGGGGTATTTAAAGCGAGGATCTGTCGTGTATAAGCGAAAAAAGAGTATCAGCAGATTGTCCATATGTAAACTTATCTCTTGTTGCTTGGAACTATATATTTTATTGCGTTGCGCTGAAACCTGCGTGAATTGCTTGAGGACGGCTGTTGTGAACATTTGGTCTGGCCATTCTTAAGATTCAATCCATGATGTCAACTACAAAGCCCTAGAACCTCGGTCAACTAGCTTGAATACGACGATCACAATTTCAGTACAACCCGGCCCACAATTTTTCCTGCCTCTAATTCGTCGAGAACACTAGTTCCGGTGCCAATTTAGGCGATCATTGTCAATCGAAAAATGCAACTTACGTATTGAGTTCGTCTAGTTCTCGAATTTGAACCTGGCATTTGATTTTGCCCTGGGCGGCTAGGTTCAGCGCTTCAATGACATCCCGTCGATTTCTGCGATAGAATCCATACGAGGTGCATCAGTACGTGCAATGCAGCCTGGCATGGTCACGGTGAACTTGAAATCATGTAGTGCTTACCCAAGTGCCGTACCGATAATGCGGAGGTTCTGTCACCGCCAAGATATCATGATGAGGATGATTTTTTACAGGGTGTAAGTTCTGGGATCCTCCAACTAGTTGTGAAGGTACGTGCCTTGCCCACTAAGAGAATTATCGGGATGTTGAAAAGTGCGGTTTTCTCTGGCATTCCAACACACACCAGTGTACCGGCTCGTCTAAGGTATCGGGCAGCTTGATTGACTGGTTCAGGCTAATAGCGAAGATAATTCAAAAGGTAAACTCATATGGTTAGCCCCGAATACCCTTTCTCTGACAATAATGACATACCTCGCCGGCGGTAATGATAGCGACATGTGGTCCCAAATCATCCGCGGCAGCTTGCACGTCCTGGACAATATCTTTGCTTTGTCTGAAATCTACCCACTTTTCGGCACCTAGTTTCATACACAGCTCTCTCTTGCTGTCTCCAGTATCTGTAGGAGAGTTCAGTGAAGGAAGGAGGGACAACGTTGAAACGTGATTCTGCGTCATCTTCAGTTGGTTGAAATGATGATCTTACCGATAGCGATGACACGAAGCCCCATTTCCACAGCAAACTGAACCGCTATTGGAAGAATGGTCAGCGAAACCAACATGTTCGCATTCTGCGCATCGTCACTTACCCAAATGACCCAATCCTCCACCAGCGCCGGAGATTGCAACCCATTGGTTAACACGCGCCTGTGAACTCTTCAGCCCCTTGTAAACTGTCAAGCCCTAAGAGAATATGCTATGTTTAAGTTTGGGAGAAACTGTGGCCAGCCGAGGGACTTACTGCGCACAGAATTGGAGCAGCCAGAGTGCCATCTAAATCAGGGGGGATGGGTGTAACGTAGTTTGTATACGAGAGCTTTCAACCGATAAGCGGGATATCATCTGAAAGCGATAAAGGTATACCGCGTATTGGGCAAAACTACCATCTTGAGAGTATCCATGAGCCTTTCGGAGGCTAAGCGCACACGCTAGCGTTGTCAGCCAATAAATGAAGGGATAGACCGGCTCAGAAGAATGCTCACTTCCAGTTTATGATGAACTACATACCTGTTTCGTTGTCTGCTCGACACATCTCGCATCTAACAAGTGGAGCGCACTGCATCTTTAGTACATAAATAGTTGTGCGCTCGGGCATACAGCACCTGAGGCAAGTAGTTGCAATCCATTTGATCCCAACCCGATCGCCAACCTGCACCTCCGGATCGACCGTTCCATTTCCAATGGCCACAACTATTCCAATACCCTCGTGCCCACCAATAATTGGAACAGGAGGTGAGCTCCAATCACCTTTCATTATATGTAAATCCGAGTGGCAAACACCGGAATATTGAAGCCTTATGAGGCATTCGCCTGGTGCGAGTTGGGAGGGTTGTAGAACGGGATGGTCATTGATAATTTCGTACTGCCCGCCAACTTGTTTGAGGACAGCCGCTCTTGCGGTTAGAGGAATCGATGGGGATGACATGATAAGAAGCCCGGAGTCACGGCATCTGAAATACTTTTATGGATTTCGGGGCAGGGTATAATATGATAATGAGGCTGAAGACTCAATGATAAATAAACATTAGATGGCAGTCGCACAAAAGCGGGTCAGATAATAGACTTTAACATGGGATTAATTTCCTCGTGATTGCTTAACAAACCTAAAGTTACATAACGAAGTAATTTAAGCCTGGACAAAATTCCAATCCGACCAACACCAGGGCGACCGAGCATGTCCCGAGCACGACCGAGCATGATCATCTCCATGTGTAAATAACTTCTCATGTTCGTCGTGCACGATGACTTTTTCTCTTCCATGTCCATTCTATGACGTGTTTTATCGCACAGAAGAAATAAGGCTCCAGGCCGAGTTTCCAATAAGTAATGAACACTAATGATCATAATGAACTTGAGCCAGATTTCGTTTTCACTGGGGGTCATGCATCGACCATGGTCAACATGCGTAATTTGCCACTGAACCCCTCGTAAATCGGCATCGTGGCATACAGCAGCGCATTAAGTTCTTATTTGCGTTGGCGGGAGGGATCATGATAATCTCCGGTCTGATTTTATAGCCAAACCGGAATCCTTGTACGATGTGCCAAGCCAGGACATAAGGAAAAAAGCAAAAAACAAAATGCGATCCAATAGAAATGTCAGGGTGTGCGCCCAATATGCTACCAGAACTTTCTACTCAACAAAATCGACGTGCAAGCGATAACAACTGCCAAATACCCCACATCCCTAAGGATCCCGACTTGCCTTTCACTTCGAATAAAATTTGCCCAAGCCTCCTTCGCATTGGGAGGCACGGAGAATGCGTCCCAGTGGGGTCTTCTAAGCCATACCCAGTACGTGAACCCAGAACTAAAAAGAGTTTGATGCAACATGTATGATTGATCGCTAGTCAAGAGAAGAACTTACATTGGGAGTAAGAACGTCACTCTTCCATCACCACCTGAACGGTACCAAGACCGGCAGGTAACAAATACCGTATCCTTCATTGCGTGTTGAACAATGTCATTATATGCGTCCGTGGCGGCCGTTGTGACCTCCATGGATGGTGCGACATTATTCAGGATCGGTTTGATGAGCTGCATGATATAACCAATCTATAGAGTATGAATAGCGCTGAAACGAGATAATTCATCGAATAACATACTTGGATTTCGCTGCAATAGAGGTAAGATGTGTGGCCAGTCGAAGTGTTGGGACCTTAAAGTGATTTAGCGAAGTGTTGAAGTACAATGCGAGGTCGTGGTTGACTTACCTCCAATCATGAAGAAATTAGGGAAACCTGGCACGGCCAATCCTCGATATGCTTTGCCCCCACCCTGGGCATCATAATATTGTTGTATGGTATTTCCCTGGCTACCTATGAATGGGATCTCATAGCGATTCTGTCAAACCTCGTCAATTGGATTTCCTAGATCAACTACTGGGGAAGCTTACCGTCATGTATCCTGTGGCAAAGATAACAACATCGAACGGCAATGTTTCTCCTAAGAGGATGTCTAAATTAGAACGAGGTAATTCAGTGATGACGAAGCAAAAATCACCTTTATTCGTGACTATCCCCTCCTCAACGAACCTTGCAATTCCATCCCAGCAGGGTGTCAGGTTAGGCTTGTGCAATGCGGAGAAATACCCAGAATCGAATGTCAACCTCCGGCAAGCAAAATCTGAAGCAACGCACGACCCATTAGTCATGGGATCTCCGAATGGAAAACAAGGTCCTCACTGTGGTCTGGTGTCAACTTCTCAATATATTGTGGTGGGGCAGTAGATCTGAGGTATTTCTTAAAATCCTACAGACATAGCTCACGATACGCCATTGCTTATTGGGCACCAGTTGACATACCTCCAGGGAGACCTGCCTTCCGAACTTGGAATTAAAAATCAACCAATTTACCATTTCATGCTATACCCAACAGTTGACAAGACCATTAAGTGACTGATCGGGCCACCTATATGCGTACTCACTTTTATAAACAAGGAAAATCTCCAGAGCAGTAGAAGCGGTAAGAAGTTGCGAAGCATCCACTTCAACCAGCCCGCATACTCAACGCGAGACTGAATGATGGGCGTTAACCATCTTAACCCCAAAAAGGCAGACAGCACTTACGGGTGGTGCGAGCCAACCGGGGGTGCGGCAAAATTGAGTGATTTGAGTGGTTGGTTCTTCTGCGAGCATAGGCACAAGTTGGGTACTAAGAAATGAAATTAATCCCGCGATAAAGTCCAAATCGATTTAACATACCCTGATGCTGCATTTCCGATGACAGCGACCCGTTTCCCTTTTAATGAAACATCTTTTCTCCACCGACCGCTGTGAAATGATATCCCCTTATATGCCTCCAGTCCATCAAAGTCGGGGATGAGAGGCAACCCGTGTGACCCAGCAGCAGAAATGACAATTTTCGCGCGATAATTATGGATGTTCCCTGACTTGAGATCCTTGGTTGTGACTTGCCAGCGACTCTGATCTGCTTTCCACTCAGCGTGGACGACTTGGCGGTTGAAGATCATGTGCGGCTGGAGGTTGTGCTTCTCTGGTATTTGACGACAATATTCGTGGATTTCATCCTGACGACAGAGGGTGTGTGACCAATTTGGGTTGAGGTCGGTGGATAGGGAGTATAGATGAACTGGAACGTCTGAGGCACAGCCCTGGTCAATCGTCAGTCGTGATCCAAGCACAATGGTTTTCCGACGAACTGGATAAATGTTATCCTGCACAAACCACTGTCAGTAACTTGAAGTCCACAACTTCCCAGCGATAGTCAAAACGCTGCTCACCCTCCAAACTCCTCCAACATCGTCAGCCTGCTCGATCACCTACACAAACCCAGTAAATCACGGTACTGCTGGATAAGATGCGGGCGCACTATGAAGTCATCGATTTCTAGACGCCTCTTGAGCGCAATACCACATGCAATGCCGCACAGGCTATGAGCATGGCTCTAATTCAACATGATTGCGCCCAGACAACGCAAGTAAGAACCACATACCCTGCACCAATGACCAACACAGAGACGGGGCTGCTATCTTTCGTTGAGTTCATGTTCGAAAGGCTCAGATGAGAACCGAGGGGTGAATGAGGTAGGACAAGGAAAAGAAGGCTATATCAGTGCAGGCAGCCAAAGTCAGAATTTCCTTTTGCGAGGGGACATGTGGTGCAAGGAGCACCCGAAGAATCGGTGATATGAGGTTACACGAGCGGAAGCGAACGGCATGATGATCGTTGAGCGACGGAGTCCGTGCAAGCAAAAGCCCACCCAAACTTACCGGTAAGTTACCATAGCCCGCAATGAGTGTTGCTGCAACGTAAGGTCACTCGCCTTACGGTGTGGCCGATTTTGGTATGTTACCGATAACAGATGACGCCTAAACAGTTTTATCTTTTCAGTCGTCGCCTTCCATAACATGCGCGTCACATCCCTGCGCACCGAGACGAAAACACTCGAGCTCATAGCCGCAATGCAGTTTAGGAAGAGCTCCAGCGAGAAAAGATGCGTGACTGCGGCCATCGAGGAAAATGGCACGTCAAGACCAACTTGCGAAGCTTCACATGTCAGCACCAGCTCCTGTGGCGTGTCAAAATTGCTCGGTGGTGCCCAAGTCAACACCCACCTCCGTAAAGCCAGTCTCTGACCGTGCGTACTTTGACGAGCTTCGGGTCTCGAGATTAGAAAAATTGTGTGCGCTTACAACCACCGGCACGTTACTACCTACCCCTCCCTTTGAATGCGCAAGCCAGCGCTAGCGATGCGATGCTTATCGTAACCTGACGCGTGATTTCGTGTGCTCGAACCACAAAGTACTTTGTCTATAAACGAGCATGACTGTATGCATATAATGTGCACCTGGGCCCTACATTTTGGGTCCGTCGAACATTACCAAAGTTCCTCCTGAATGCATACAATATGTTGAATCCCCATTCAAGTCCAAATTCATTTCATTTCAATTCAATTCTATGCGATAACTGTATACTGTACGGCTGTATGTATGTATGTATGTATGTACGTTTCGAGGTATAGGTATACTAAAAAAACGTTTCCAATCGTGATCGATAGATAAACATTTGCTAGAGAAACAGAGGCTGAGAAGTGGAGTTGTAGTTGTAGTTGGTTTACAAATTGTAAGAGAGCAAAAGAAAGAAAGACACAAAGGAGAGAGGAGAAGAAAGAGAGGTGGTATAATAGATATTATTGAATACGTGTATATGAGTAGAGCATTGGTGGGCGACGTGGTGTGGTGACGAGTAATAAAAACTGCAAAATGGAGATGAGCGATGTATGTGTAATGGTAGTAAGTACAAGCAATGTTGCATGAACAATTTGTAAAGATGCGATATCAATATCGTCGATGAGTCAATGACATGGCCAAAAATACAGAAAGCCGTGGTTCGCGAATGCCAGCGACGCACTGCGCAAAAGAAGAAAAAAGCCACATGCGAAAAACGAAAGCGACGCAGTTGTACAAAGAGCAGACACGAATGATGAAAGAAAAAGAGCCTTCTTGAGATATCGGTTGAGTTGGATGACAGCGAGAAAAGTCAACGTCAATAACAATATATGTCCAATGTTAAACCGGTGAACCACACATGTGCATGAAGCTTTGAAGCTTTGAAGCCGAAGAAAAAGAAAAGCAGGAATTTTTCATCGTCGTCGTCATCGTCATCACCACTTACTTTCGTCGTCACCCATCATACGTCGATGGTCGACCGCTCAAGACTCGCAACACACAACCCTCGACAAACCGCTCTTCACATACCCCTTCTTCGCACCGTCCATGCCCATCTCGGTACACGACCTGTTCAATCTCAAGCCAGAAGACGACTTCTTGGAGACATCATATACCCTGTTGAGGAGTATACCCGCGATCAGACGAAGGCGGGCTTGACGTTCCTTTTCGGCGTTGGAGTGGGCTAGAGCGTTGCCTTGGGAAGGAACTGGGGGAGGAGATGGAGACGGAGCCGGAGAAGGGGCAGGTACTTTGAGGGTTTTAGTGGGTATGGGTGCGGGAGAGGCAGAGCGGGAAGGAGCGGGAGCAGTGACCGCGGTGGTGGTAGTGGAAACCTTGGCAGGAGCGACAAACCCAGCCTTGCGCGACGACGTCGCATTAAGCTGAATGTGAATCGGATTAGGCATCGGATTCATAATCGCCACATCCGCCGAAACGGTCTGCTTAGTTTGACGAGGAGGTTGTTGAGGTGGGGAAGGAGAACGACGAGCTGAGCGCAGCCTCGAGCCTGAACCGGGGAATAAAGGTGGGGGAGCCATAGCCATAGCTGACGGGGAGGAAGTAAAGTTGGTATATGGGTGGGTATAGTCGGCTGTGGCTCGAGCGATTCCGGTGGAAGAGGTTCTATGGATGGAGGGGAAGGAAGGAGGGGGGAGAGCGGAGGGGGGTGGTGAGATGACAGGAGAAACACTATTATTTCGTGGACGAGTAGTGGTGGTAGTATTGACAGTGCGTCGTTTTTGTTGATGATTAGGAGAAGATAATACAAGACTCGGAGGGGTCTGGAGGGGTTTGTTGGATATGATATTAACATTAATTCTTGAAGGGGATGCAGATGCAGATGCAGATGATGATGTTTGCAGTGATGATACAGATGCAGAAGACAAAGAACCAGAACCGCCAGGCGTGAGAGGATCGTCAAAGAAAGGGTCAAAAGTAAAAGTAGGAGGCTGTTGAGGAGAATACATTGAACGATGATGATCTTGGAAGGATGGTTGGTATCTTGGTTGATGATGACGCTGTTGATGAACAGCGAGTTCCTCATGGTAAGACTGAAATTGATGTTGACGACGAGGTAGTTGTTGATGGTGATGTTGCACGCCAGGTGTTGATAGGTGGTAAACATGATTACCATTCATACGAGGAGGAACAGATGAACGTCTACGGTTGTAGTTGGAAGTACGCCAGTCACTCCAACCAGGACCAGAAGTATTATAAGCTGCAGTTGCAGCGGCACCACCACTGACAACTCCTGGAAACCCGGAGCCAGAAGGGCCTTGGAAATGGTGAGAGGGATAGTCTAGGCCAGGTGGGGTGGGCAGACGATGGGCATTAGGGATGTCGTCTGACCAGATGTATTGTTGGTGGTGGTTGGAGGCGGAGACGGAAGCTGCCCATGCTGGAGACGAGGCAGTGAAGGAGGTCTGGATGGTGCGAATGTAGTGCTGGGATGTGGACATGATTTTGAGGAGAAGAACTTGCTGTGGACGAGGAGGGGAGAGGAGGGAACAGTGAGAGAAAAGAGGAGGAGGACATCATTTATAGGCACGACTCTGTTTTCACTCGGTTCAGTTTGGATCTCTGATCCACCCAGTCCAACTCGAACCAGCCACGACGAGGCAGCCTGCATAAGCAAGTTCCTTGTACCGTTCATTGTACTCACATGAACCGTCCGACGGATGAACGGAAATTCCTGTAACGGTTTCGCTCAGGCCCCGCTCATTACACATTGCATTCAAAAAAAGACTCGACATCATCGACACTTACATCCTGGTCCGACGGCAGCTTTCCAGTGAAGCCTGAGACCTGAATAGAGTTTTCTAGTAGCCCGAGTCCGCACGGAGAGCTAACCGAGCTTGGGTCTCCTACCTAGCGCATCAGCCCGAGCTCTAGTTCAGGTCAGTTGTAAAATCTTCCCCTCCCACTCGGAGTTGCTCCCGGACCATCCCCTTTTTGGTTTTCACAACTGTATCACTTGCACATTCACTACCTGGACCGTCACCGTATACCCGCACTGCCAGCGTAGTTCCTCCTTCCACCGATGCCACTTTGAACACCAGGCAACATAAACCCGTAAACACCCGTGGCCCGCGGCACCCATGGCGGACACGCATATGTCATGACGCATTGCATTGCAACATCAAGCTAGGATACCTACGGAACGGACGTCGAAAGAAAAACACTGGCACGGCGGACCTGTGGGTACTGTATAAGGATCATTAATCATTCTCGGCATCAATATGCCAGCGTCCGAGTCTTCCTTCCTTAGTATACGTATACATGCCATCTGTCAGTCATGTTTTTGTCTCAAACTTAAAACTTATCATTCCATCCTTGTGCACCCGGGGTTCGATATGTCAGGAAAATTTAAGGTTGTTGACTGGTTGGGTGGGCTGATTGATAGATCAAGTGGACTCGCATGCGGAGTCGGACACCTTACCAGCTTAACCCCTACTTGGAAAGGTCTGGATACATAGCAACGTGTTTCATTAGCCATATCTTGGCACGCCTTCGAGCATCCGTGCAAGCGTGAAAATCAATCATGTAGCACGGAATTAGTATGACCGTGGCTGTTTTCTGACCGACCGACCAACGACTTCCCGTTACTTAGGTAAAGGAGGCTATGCCACGCGGTCACTGATTTGAATGGCGATGGACGTCCACGTCTATCTGATCAGTCGCGGTCTGAAAGCCCCAGTATCCATACGGCGATACTGGTGATGGCGTGACGACGCTGACGCCGATTCCAATAGCATTGGATCTTCAAGTTAGCGCTAGTACAGCTGTATTGCCGGCTGAGCGCTAGCGACTCCGACCCTAAATCGGACATGATATTTATTACTCCTATCAGTGTCTCATTTGTCTCACCCCGGATCCGGATCCGGGTCCTCGCCGTCCCCGTACATCCCCACATTTCGATCACTAGCACTAGCACTAGCGCTAATATCAAAGCCAACCCAAAACCCAAAATGGCATCGGGACATGGAACGGAAGATGGAAATGAAACTCGAACTCGGCATGCACCATGTGCCATCCTCTAGAAGCAAAAACTTGGATACCAGCCACTCCATAACAATACACAGCATCGATGCGCGAGTGCGTTCATTTCTCGGACCACACGCATGTGCATACCAGTGCGAAAATGTATATCCGATGCTATGTTCATCATGATGTCCCATATCAGGAAAGTTGAATGTCCAAATGTCGAACTCGGACTGGCAGAACACGTGGACTTCCAGTGTGTCAGCCCGTTCTACGCTTTGAGGCATCCGCCCACAGTTGACAGAGCAAATATTGGCTTGAAATGTACATTTTTTTCGTTTAACAGGTGCTGAAATTCGGGGATCTGTACGTACACCTCAATCCTTGAATTTCGGACTTGCTCTTTAGACGACTTTTAGAGACGTCATGGTGCATTTTTCTTTCGCAGGCAATTGCCTCGATATGGGATAAGTATAGGTACAGTAGGTATGCTACTAACTTCGAATCGAAGTTGATGACGCAGGCGATACAAATACAGCACGGCACAACTCAGGAACTCGACCTTGAACAAATACAAGCCAAATCGTACGACATCGCCGTTCCAACACCGTCAGTCCATCACGATTCTTCTTCCCAACCATTGTCCACCCAAATGCGTACCCATATTGAGACCCTGAACAAGGAATGCGCCTGAAGTCACTTTCCTTCTCCAACTATCCACGCGCATCATGTGCCTCATTGCTTCATCCATGTGCATGTGGCGTGATGGAAGATTTAAAAACTCATTTTGCTGTATAATATCTCAAGATGGTGCTCGCAGATCTCGGTGAGCCCCATTTGGATAGCTCTAGCAGAATCTACGTACTAGTACGGATCTCATGCTGGCATTCCGGGCCCGCCTCCTATGATATGTAGGGTTGCATTAAGAGGACACGTTGCACCATGCTATTACTGGAGGGTTCGGACCAATTCGAACAAGCAGCTCGGAGTGGTACGTACACAAGATGGTACGAGCTTCAAGTTGAGCCTGCGAGCCTGAGGCCGCTCTCACCGACGACTCCACCTGGAAATTGAAATGAGAAGGTGATAGAACGGTTATTTGAAGAGATATATATACCAGCAATTCCTCATTGTATGCACATGTACGGCCACTGCCAGCAGGGATAGACGGTGCCACACAAAATCAGCCTATTCCATTCTCCAGAGGTACATTGTTGACATCCATGACAACCTCAGGCACTTCTACCAGTGAGCGTGAATGCGATGCGTTGGCGCTCTCGCTTGCAAGCTTCTCACTGGCATATTAATATTTCCCGGGTCCAATGACGTTCCTTAATCTCTCCTTCTTCCTGGGTTCGTCCTTGTCCCTGTTACTTTACGTTACCGCTGGCATGCTAGCTTTTTCTCCGACTCGATATCATGTGGGTCCTGTACTGTTTACAGTATCGATCTCGCTATCTCGGTCTCGGAGCTTTAATTTTGCCGCCACAGGTTAGATTAGTACTGCAGAGGACTTCTAGGCTAATATAATATTGTACCATTATCAGAAGATCATGGCGTAGTAACTTTATGTGATGATGCCATGATGTGGGTGAGATTACTGTGTGAAGAAGGCTAGACTCAGTTGAGGTTAATGTTGATATGGGTTGTTAGCCTCGAGGTAGAGCATCCGCACCTCGAAAGAGGTGTCCTGTCCTGTCAAACTGAGGCACCGGGCCGTCTTTGATACTCGTATAGATTACATAATATTTTCCTACCTTGCTCCTATCATCACGACCTAGTCGCTCCATCTTTTTCTGTGTCCTCCCAACGACCCTACCTCCTGTCCTCCATTCTGTTTTTCCAACCCTCCCTACACTACCCTTGGAAGCTGCCAGCCAACACACAGTGCACCCAGGACAGGCACCGTTCTCTCATTTCTGCTCTCCTTTTTACTGTTGTATTAGTTTGACTCGCCCTTTCCCCGATCTATACGTAGCTTCCAATACATTCATATCACGCGAGTGCGAACGACGAGGCAAGACAGGACCACCATACCAGCCAGCAAATTTTACCAAACTCGAAAAGTCATGCAGTATACGTCATCTCGAGGATTTGATGTTTGGACCCTGACGAGACTGTCTCCGTTTCCAACTTCTGCTCGTGTATTGCCAATAGTAGTCATAGGGTGTATCCGATTATTCCATTTACCTGCACGCCTCGGTCACCTTCACCGTGACCCCACATATTGCAGCAGCAGCAACGACAACCTGAGCGCATCATGATAACGTCGATGTCAAGGACTCACGAGGAAAAAACCATACATCGGCGGGGAGTGGCATCGCTATGCTAGCACTACCGCTACCGCTTCCCCCTTTCCATATGCATAGTGTGCAAAACGTTAACTCGAGCTCGAAGCTCGAACGAGATGTTCGGATCTGTTCAAGTCCAAGTCCGTCGACCCGAGGTATTCGAATTTGTTCATGTGCTCGTTCCATACACAGGCCACTGAGAGTTTGTGTCTTCAACGTTGAAGAGATCAGGACCTCATCCATCTTCACCGTCCGAGTCAATGATTCAATCACGTTTGCTGACGTCGGGGCTACATGGTAGACATCGCCACTGATTACTAGTACATGTTAGCCAAAGCGTCTCAAGATCACTGACATGATCATCAACACTCTACATCATATCCATTACACGATAAACCGGGATGTTATCAGCAAACAAGTACAATCCACGCACTAGCACGCACCCGTAACATCAATGCAATGCACGCATGCATCTATGATACAATGCTTACAAACGTATATCCACCTGGGTCCATTTAAGTCCGCCAACGCCTACACACGCGATCGACAAACTGAGTCGTTGAGCAATTGAGTTTGGTTCGACATTGAGATATTCAAATTCAGACAAACCACCTGCAGTCTTGTTCAATGTTCGCCTCGCCATGGTCGTGGTCCAAGTCGTGCGTGGCATACCCACTCATGCATGGCCTGCCTTCCTCCCTCCTTCTCTCCCGTAGACCATTACGCCATCCAAGCCCACTTGATGCTTGCGCGTAAAGCACACGTTCCTTGGTGATGCACTGGTGCGAAAAGTCATCAACCTCATGTCCAACTCCCATCAAAAAAAAATGATCTCCACTCCAATACGGCCCTAAATTCCATCGTCTTATAGTCCCAGGGTCCGAAAGGCTCCCAATTGCCATTTCCCTTGTCTACACCGCTATTTTCCCAAAGATTTATTCAACACCCGATGACGCCCTGAGGTCCTCACGTTTGACTCAAAAGCCTCACCTCCTCCTCCTAAACCAATCAATCTTCCCCGCAATACCTTCTTCTCTTAAATTCTCCACATGCCGGGTCTCAATTCCCTCTTCCTCTCACACCGTTTTGACATATTGCGTCATGAAATGCTTTACTCCCGTGGATATGGCCATAAGGTGGAAGCCGAAGGAGCAGATAACTTGGATTGGTAGGTATGGGGATGGGAGGTTTTGGGAGGTTTTGCTATTGGTGTCGAAAATTGATGCTGATGATGGAGCTTGAATGCGAACCCTCGATCGTGTATCATGCTGCATGCCGTCCGTTCACCATGGGATCAATATGGTATCGCCAGTGACGGTTATGTAGTTGCCACTTGAGTGTTTTTCACTCGGTACGATCTACAAAAAAAAAAACACGGGCGTGTGAGCTATCTATATCTCAGCCTCCAAGACCGATCATCACCATCGCCGAACACCAAGCTCCCGAGCACCATATTCTCGGAATAGAATTTGTTATTGGAAGCTCCAGCTCCCGATTGGATGTCTCAATCGAAATGAGAAGGTTGAATTGTCATCGTCGTCGTTCAGACACGAAAAACACGTTGAGCGACTTTCGAGCGATATGAAGTAATTTGATAAATAAAAGAACCGAAGGGTAATGAGCATACATCCACCGCTCGATCGATGTGGGAAGGCAAACTTGAAACAAGGATCGTCAAATGAGATATCAAAGGACAATTCACTGTTGTGGACAGCGGTTGACCACCACGAGCCTGAGACTGAGGGAATGCAGCCTGGGTAGCGACGTCAGTTGCGAATCAAAATCGGCCACGTAGAGCGAGCGGCCCTCGATGGCGATACTAGTCCATACGGTCGATCGAGAGAAGGGGTAAATGGAAAAGGAATGACAGAGTGAAATTGGTGCAGAAGCTCGACAAGCGAGCGGCGCGTGTTGTAGATCGCGATTTGATAGGAATCCCCAAGGGAGAGGTGGAAGTAAGAGAGGATGTGAAGAAGCGATCCCTCAGATTCATGAAAAAGGCAAGCAAAGTTGGACGAAGCAGTACCAGGCGAAGTGGAGAGAACAATTGGACAGTGAAGTATGAGTGTCGTGAAAGGAATATTTTGCCTGAAGGGAAGGTTGCATTGATTGTCATCGAGCCTGGAGCATATCCGACTCAGTATCAGAGTGGTATTACGCGTATACCCTTCAGGCTGAGTGGGATTGCCACAAACACGAGACTTGGGGTACACGCACACAAATCTCGCAAGCTAAATTGAAGAAGCCTGGGTCAGGTCGAACGAAAATGAGTACCTCATCCCACGCACTAAGCAGAAAAGAACGGCGGTACTCTTTCGAAGACAATAAATGAGGTAGGGAAGACATTTGAAGTATCCCCTCATAATTAAATCTCGCACGGGACTGGGGCGGGGAGAATATTCGGTGGCATGCGAGCAGTCTCACAGCGTGTAATAATCCGGTGAATGTAAAATGAGCGGATCACTTACGAATAGGCGGAGTTTTCGACCTTGAGCTCGCCGTTCCTTCTCTCGACTTTCCCGAATGCCCTCGTTCCGTGAATAGAGGAGGCCACAATAGGTACAGGAGTAAATAAACTGGAGGATATGGTCAATTTCGGGTTTGCAGCCTGTTCCTTTCGAACTTCACCCTTTACGAGTTGGAACAAACCAACTCAAGCGCCAACCGTGCATCACGATGCGGAAGGCATGCTGAACATGTTAGCTCAACACGTTGGCATGAGGGGAGGGAACGGGCCTATTTTTTATATAAGGCGCATCAGAGTGCTGCGTGTTTAGTCGGTTAGTATCAAAAGGTTCAAATTGCCATTCCCTTCAGGTTCTTTCCAGTGAGATGCAAGTTTATCGCGTACCTACCTTCGGGGTTCCTTTTACCTCCTTTGAGACGTAGTAGGGCGTGCAACGGCACGGAATTGTTTCTTCGACGTAAATTTTTTCTATTTTGTTCTGGTGCTGTCCCTGCTTCCTACACCACAAATGAGGATCTCATCGAGTTGGAGGGGATGGAAGCGAAAAAAGCATCAGTTTTATCCACGTGTGAAAGATCTTGGGATTAGTTGACACCCATATCTTGGCATGTCCAATAGATCCCAAACTACAATTGAACGGAGTGGCATCTAGGCGTCTTGATGCGCATACCGTAACTCTTGCCTGCATTAGTTGCTCCAAGGTTACGGCGGCACCACAAGATGGTCAAATGGAGTTGTGTCAACTGTGTATCCGTCGCGTAAGAGTGATGGTGGTCAAAGATGAGCCCTTTTTTCTCCTTTCCTTGAAAGCGTGTTATACGCATGTCAGTTTCAAGGACCGGTCGAACCTTAGAACCCGTAGTTCTAGATGGAAGAAGAGACCTAGAATTCCGAGCAGGTCGTTTGCAGCGTTGTGGTGTGTCCGGTCCAGCTTGAAGAACGTGGTATTTGACGTTTGTGTGAATGATCCATTAGAGGTAAGTTTAGTTGGACATAAAGGGACTCGAGGCTCGATACAAACTAAGTCGATTTGTCATCACGCTTGGAACCAAGCCAAACCAAACCTCCGAAGTGTTATCCACGCCAGTATTTGCTTCCGGTCTTTATGCACAAGCGGGTTGCAGAGACAGATACGATAATTCGAAGGCCCTTTTTTCTTTCTCTGCATTTTATCCCATGATATTCAGTAGACTTCCTTGGCTCAAGGTCATCAGATATAGTACGTTTCTTCGCTTCATCAAACTCAAGGATTAATCAAAGGTATAGATGTCCATGTTTGCCTATCTCTTGATATTCCCTGATACAAATGCACCGTGACTTTGACCTAATGAAGGCAATCCCACCCGAAGTTACAATAGCTTCCAACCCCTGTTGTTGTTGTTGGAATTAAGGCGCATTCTCGTCACTGTTGATAGTCGGCCAAGGTGCTGTACCGTTCTCCGATTCGCACCATAGCATGAGAAACTACATACACTATTCCTGCACGAGGTATAGCCTCGCGTACTTCCTTATCTCATCTATTCTTTCTAGTGACTGTAATAGGGCTAGGAAGCCTGCATATTCCCCGATCTCGTGGTGGCAACTATTAAATCATGAACCTGGGCCGCAATACGGAACTTTCCACAGGATCCAGGTTAACAACAATTGCACTCAGCTGTAAAGTCTCGAAAATGAAAATTATTGTCCCCTAATGGTAAGCATGATCCTCATGTTGTGCGGTTTTATCGCAATCGTATCCATGACGAAGCTCTTTAATAATCAAGGGTGGGGAAGTACAGTGGGGAAGTACAATAATGTACATCATCTTTGCCGACATGATTAACTCACCCCACAGGGCCCAACTAGAATCAAAACAAAGCGCACCCATTCACATACCTTGACGACACCCATTATTGAGTACAATAGATTTCCTGACTTGGTATACTCCTTCATGCTACTAGGGCAAGGTGGAGCTCTTAGGCTTTGTGGTGGCCCATCGCCTTCCAAAAACCCACTCCTCACGTTCCCCACAAATGACATCGAGAATGAATTCCTCCACCACCTAAATCCCCACCTCCTATACCCTTCCCTGTTGCCTCTTCTCCACCTCCCCAGGACTGAATAAGATGGCCGATTGGAGAAGGTTTGTTTTGACAGATCCCCGCGGGATTGCGTTCAAATTTAAGCTAAACTTTCGGGGTGTATGACGCAGGGGCAATTTAGGCATCGAGCTGGACTGGCGCTCGGAGTCCAACCAGTGGTTCCTCCGCTCACTCTCAATGAAGTGTGCTCAAACAGATATCCTATCAGCAAGACCCGAACCGAGTGCCTCTCATATGGCCGCCAAAAGTTGCAGTAAGGTGCGGGAGGAACATACTGAAAACTCGCCTTGTCGGACGGAGCATAGTAGATGTTTTCTACTTGGTTCAATTTCATTCGCCCGAACTGCAAGATAGGCGCTAATGAACCATATCTGTGATGACAGTTTCAAGGTCTTCTTACTGCCATCAATGACGTCTGTGTATCGATGAATCAGCTATGGTCGAAGCCCTCATCATACGTGGCAGCTACGTCGCTGTTTCATTAGAACGCGGTAGGTTTTCATCTCGTGTTGGGCGGACTGAGTTTTTCTTTGACATGTCTCTGGGGGGTGAGCGTGTCATAGATGGGTGGGCGCTTCACCCTTTTCATCACCAAGTGCAATCAACATTTGCTCTCATCTAATTCTTCCATTCAGAACATCACAGAACTTGCACGGTGGGAATTATATATTATGAAGAAACTCAGAAACCGAACTCGTTGGGAAGGGAATAGGAACTTAAAATGTGACGTGGTTATCAGTACACAACATCAACATGAACATGAGAACTTTCTCATCGTGAGCGAGCTACACCAAACCGCCGTGAATACCTGTGCGGTCAGGGTGTATTTGGCTAATGCAGTGTCGGACACACATCATGGAATCGGAATGATCACATAGAGGGATATGCGAACCTTCATTTATGCTAGAATTTTCTTCTGTACGTCACTCACCCGCGATGGCCAGTGTTAATACCCTGATTTTTCAATCTCGACTTTCCCCGAGTCCGTCTGTCTTTACTCTGCTTCTAACAGGGCAGTTACACCAGAGCCGGCGGTAGTCTGCTGAAGTGTAAATAGCCTTATGTGATGCGGATATAGAAGCACGGACGATGAGGAAGAAGAAGTACAGGCGAACTAGTATCATGTTCCATCTTGCTGTAGTGGTGTCACTACACCTATCAACTAACTCTAGGCCCAAGGGACGATGACGGAACGATGCGTATATACCAAAGATATCCCCTTGCACAGTACAGTACCACTCTGCTTTGCCCAAATCACAGTCGTCGATTAATATTGCTACAATCTACTACCCCTATACCTCCATTTGGGAATTTCTATGTACTGTATATATTCCAACTCGTGCAGGCTGGGAACTGGCCCTAACATAGACTAATCAAAGTAAGTTCCCGTGCATTCTAGCTGGGCTCATGTGAGCTGAAGATCCCTTGATGAAACGCCGCAACGGTGGGTATATCGGGGTGGAGAAGTTCTGAAGGCGTCGTGCGTCATAAAATTAGTGGTTCCTGTGTGAATACTAGTAGTCATTGCCGTCTGACCTTCTTCGGGATGGTGCGAAAACCTGTGGGTAAATTTTATTGTTGATTCAAAGAATCTGGTCATGGTTCTATCCCAACAATGGATGCTACTTTGTCCAACAGGGAACTCCTATTCTTTTGTATCATGCCCGCCGACGAACGCCCAGGGCCTGGTCTGGGCCGACTGGCTTGATTCGAATGTACATGGACAAGGAAATGTGCGCAAAGTTATTAGGATACTCCGGGTTGATTTTCGATTCGATATTGTCTTGTTTCTGACATTTGATGGAGTTGGGGACCTAGGATGGAGTGTCCTTAAGTACACAGCTCAAGGAGGTGGTACTCTGGTATAACGAGCACATTGCTGTAAATGGCGTGCGGAAGCGAGATAAAGGAGCAACCTCAGTAGGATCCCACAGAATGACGACTTTGGGAACTCAAAACATGGAACCATCAGACATCAAGGGATCACTTCTGCCAGTGCCCCCATCACCTCCATATGGCTAGTACCTAGTACTGAACTGCTCCTGATAACATGGCCATTGCCTTAACACCGAAATTAGTCCACTGTCAAGACAAGTACGAACGTGTTCCTATCTCTGTCAGCGTGGAGAGTGTGGACAACACGAGAAGGGTAATTACTACGAATTGGCCACGTTTGCTCCGCGCCTCTTGTGTAAATGAGATAGGTTTCGGCTCTGCCAGCTATCCTCATATCTGTCCTGGTCCAGCTAAATGCGCATATAGACACCGTTCCCGTTCTGATCTGGGTTTTCTGTAAATTTTGAAAGTTCTAGAACTCCGCCTCGGTCAATGTGCCAATTTGAACTTACGCTTCATTCATAAAGTGATCGTGCCCAGTTTACCACCGTGATCATGAGTGCTGGATGAATCGAGGCAGAAGGAACACAGGGAAGAATAATTGAACCGATAATATTGATTGCGTGCATTGCAATATTCTGTCCTAGTCCCCACAGGTAGTATTTCGAATGGCAGCCTCTGCGCCTTGTCATCCAATGTTAGTCAGATCAACCACGTCTATCCTGAGAGAACTGAGCGCTGGCACACCTAGGTCGAATGAGCGTATATTACCAAAGGTGGCCAAAATGCACATCCGTTTAAATTGACGATATGGAGCAATGGAACTTCTGCATTGTTTCAGCTTTGTATGAATGATGCGAACCCGCCTTATCTGGCTGCGCACGCACGAACCAGATTTCGCGAACCATTAAGGCAATACACACATGCGTGATGCCTCAACGCAACGTTCGTGTGAATTGTCCGCGTTTTCCACATACAATTGGCCGATTGCCCCAGATCCACCAGTCAAATAGGCTTTCATCGTGAAGAAGGCTGAAAAGGGTGAGTTTGCTTTTGTGGTGCAATAGATACAAACACTGACCTGGAAGCAGCTCACTTCCATGATCGACGCTGAGGGATTTACATTCTGGTATGGACTGAAGTCGTCGAGAGCTGCTGGAGGCTGCTCCCTGGCCAGATCTTCACACGGAGAGCTTCGGAACCAGCGGTGCTATAGTGTAGTGGTTATCACTCGGGATTTTGATTGCTGGTCAAGTATTCCCGAAACCCAGGTTCGAACCCTGGTAGCACCTCGCCTTTTATTGTCATTACTACACGATTCTGACGAGCTGAATAGAAAAGCTTTTTCGTCTAATGCTTGCTGCTGCGGTGTGCTAGTGTGGCTTTGGCTTTGACGACGTGTTTTACTTTCGGTGCCCACATCAGCGCTATCTATAGGAGCTGGTAACCCAAGCGGTTGTCGGCGCTATAGTGTAGTGGTTATCACTCAGGATTCTGATCCTTACTTTCCTGAGACCCAGGTTCGAACCCTGGTAGCGCCTTTCTTTTTCCTCTCGTTTGACGGTCCCAAATTTGGGTGCATAATGCATCTAATCACCGACATCACAATGATTGCTATACAAAAAACCATGCACCATGAGGAGCGAGTTGAGTTCAATATATATGTGCCTATGATGATAACATGCATGGACGGATAGTAATTAATTAGACGTGAACGAGGAAGCCGAACACTGAGTGACTAAGTAATGTCAACAACGAAAGGAAATGGGATATGAACATAATCGCAAACAAGCCAGAGTTGAAAGGTGGAGATACAAGGATAAAAGTAAAATGCAACATGGGTCAGAATGGATTGGGCGGAGACAACTGAATGTAAATATCATTATGTGTCGTAGATGAATCGTGATTAAGTATACTAGGTGTATGAAAGCAAGGATTAGGAAAAGATGAGGGTATAAAGGAGGACAGAATGCGAGAGCATCCAAAACACCCCAGTTGGTTGACCGTGCGGTGCCAAAGAGAAACAGAACATGCAGCTGATAAGTTAAGACAGAGAGTTCCGATTGATGAAAACATATGAATCAGGGCGTTGCACAACTATTCGAGCACTGGTGTACGGGATCAAGGCTTAGACAGCCATAGAATGCCGCCTTCCTTCGTCCACGTCCTGCAGTGCAATTGCTCTCCTACTTGATGTTCCACCTTTTCTCCTAGACTCAACGTTAACCCAGCCAGAGACACCTCTCACACCGAGCATTTCCAAGTCACTGCCTCCGCTCTTTGTACTGCCATAAGCGCCGTATTCGGCATCCGCTTGGGCCCCGTCATCATCTTCATCGGAAAGCACAAGTGAATGCCTCGATTTCTTTCGCTTCACGATCGCAGGGGTGGTCGTTGTACTGCTGGTAGAGGCTGCCTTTGAAGCAGGTGCTGGGGTGCCGATACGAGCGGCAATAGACATTGAGGAGCTCGGCCTTGATGGTGGTAGTGGGAGCATGGCGGGATCGAAAGGACTTGTTGCATGGTGCCTCGGTGGCTCAACTGAGGATCGTGAGCTGGCTAACGCACCACTACCTTCTGCATTAGAAGAGCCATCCTCAGCCTCAGGATCGACTTCATCGTTGGTATCATATTGGTATCGCGATTTGAGACCTTCCATTCCGGGTTTTTTCGAATAGGCTACATTTGTCATGACAGCCGCTGCTGATGATCTAGCTTTCTTCAAGGCGGCAGCAGCAGAGGGTGGTGGGGGTATCACATCAGGTTTACGCATTTTACTAAAAAGCGCAGATCCATGAGCAGATGTTGAGATATCACGAGTGGATGCCAAGATGCTGCACTTACGTGTTGAGTTTCGGTTCCGCGTAATTGACACTCTTCCTTGTACGCCTCTCCCGACCTCCTGATGTTGATTGGGCATTGAGTTCTTCTTCAGTTGGAACTTCTTCCGGAGGTGCGGGACTAAGTGATGTCCGAGGTGTTGGCAGCTGAGAGGAACTCAAAGGCCGGGATATCATATCTGGTGGTTCTTCTATAGCAATGTCAATACTCAACATAGCCAGAGAATAATTCAATATACCAAAGAGGGCGCTGACTTTACTTCTAGGGGAGTTGGTGACATCCTTAAGGCGGCTCTGGCGAGTGCTCCCGGGATCTTCTTCAAGCAATTCGTCTTCATTGATAACTCGTTCACGGGGACGCTTCTTCTTGACGACAATGACTTCTTCAGGCTCTACATCCCGCTCCCTCTCTCGTTCCTTTTCCTTTTCCCTCCTGATCGACTTCTTCCTCTCCTTCCTTATGGTAGCGGCCGCGTCAAGCGCAAGTTCAGCATTCTCGGCCGCAATCTCGTCAACGGCCACTGCTAACCCGGCCTCTCGCCTGACTGGTGAGCCGAACGCTGGACTGGGTGCACGGGGTATACCAAGGGCTTCCTTAGCTGCCTCCGAGTCCATCAATCCGCTTTGACGTCTTGACGTCTTTCGTTTTGTAATGGTAGTTGTCAGATCAACAACCAGCGGTTTGGATGTATCCTGTGGCGCTGGGACCGAAGGAGCATCCACCAGGTGTGCGGATTGACTACGAGATGGAGGCACTGACTTGGAAGCAGATAACTTGGCTCTTGCATGAGAGGAGGGTCCCGGCCCTGAGAAGCTGGATGACGATGACATCCCCCGAGTGGAGCTTGACTTCCGGCGTGGTGTAGCATGTATTTTATGGATATCGCCCTCGTCTGAGGGGAAAGATGACAAGACGAGCTCGTTATCCTCGTCGATATCGGGTACATTGGGTGCTATCGCTATTCGTGGGCCTCGGATGGGAGAATCAGGACTCGGGACGTGATTCGGGTCGGGACGTGGTGGCCTTTGAAGCGCTCGGGGGGAAGACGGACTTGGGGGATCTGGAGCGGAGGTTTGGATGTTGTAATTTTGTCGGATGAGCTTTAGTTGTTTTGTGAGGTTTATACTCTAGGCGTCCAGATTAGAAACACGGGAAGCAATAGGCTGCGGAGAAGAGAAATTGCGACGAACTGCCGTTTCCGCTTCTGCCATTATGTTTCGTGACTTTTCACGCTCGCGTTTAATTTGAGCGGCAAGTGCTATTTCTGATGCTCGCAGCCGCAGATTCTCGACGTATAACGTGGATATTTGTGCATTGAGCTCTTCGATTCGAAGGCTCAGCGTCGAATTGAGTCTGGAAACACATGGACACGGCAAGGACAGTAGAGCGATCAGGATTGATCAGATAACCACACAATACACTGCCGCACTTGGTAATATGCTTGTTGGCCAAAAGGAATTTCTTCTTGACTAACAGGAGTAATGCCACATAGGTGAACAACGAATGCCAAGTTGAACCACAAAAGGACCTACAGTTTTCAAACTCAAAAAGCGCATCGTTCTGGCGCGTTGCCACAGATGAACGGGATTCCCTCCTGCTCATTGTGCTCGACGACGAGGGGGACAGATGGAAGCAACGGAAGCTGTCTGATGGTGGGACTAGCGACTCGTTTCTCGGGCTGGAGAATTGTGACGGATTCAGGCCAAAATGAGCAATCACGTGGCGTAGCCATTAAGCTTTATTTATATTACATAACTCTTTTTTTTGTTCGGTGTACAAACAATCTCGCTTTTGCATCAAAAAAAGGCCTTGAGGCTGTTCAGAAAGCGCCTATTACTTCCAATCAGGTGCTGCTTACCGCCGCATTAGGAGGACTGGCGCAGCCTCCGATGCTACAGTGTGTTGTTTAATTCAATTGTCTATCACCTTGAGGCCGATTTTTACTCACATGTTCAGTGGCCACGACGAAAAGAAGAACGTATATCTTCCCGTCGCCGCACACGTTTCGGATATCATCTCCAGATCGAAGAACTCGCCTAGGGCAGATTGATAAATGAATACCTTGTATGGCAACTGTAGATCACGAACGTACCTATGGGCATACCCCACAATCTTCGCCAACAGCAAAAAATGATCAGGATCAGCCTCGTGTTCAAAATTGGATTACAATGTTTGGAACTGACCCTAATAAGGTCTGCGAACACCCAATGGCATTCAGATTGACAATTATGGTCTTGCATTATCCGGATACGTACCTGGTGCATATGGGGGGTGCCCGCGGGCGTGGGCCAGCTCTGATGACCATTTGTTAGCGAACATCGTACCGCCGGGTGCAGATAATAAGGTAGCTGTA
Source organism: Volvariella surrecta (assembly GCA_951802395.1). Classification (NCBI taxonomy): domain Eukaryota; kingdom Fungi; phylum Basidiomycota; class Agaricomycetes; order Agaricales; family Pluteaceae; genus Volvariella; species Volvariella surrecta. Next base: position 330,529 of record OX637784.1, read on the forward strand.
CCTCCAGAGCCGGTTGATCAGAAGCGACAGCTGCGAAGTGATTATTCCTTGAACAATGGCAGTCAGAACAAAAGCGATGAGGTTCCCCGAGAACGCCGCAGAAATGCATACCACAAAAACCTCTTCATTTCAGTTGATTGTTCAATCCCAGCACTATGAAGAATTAAGAGGAGCAGGTGTGGGTAAATCGGGGATGAAAATTGAAAGATGACGCACAAGGTTTCCGGCTTAGCAGCAAGGCCATCCCTCGCCTCTTGTGTAGACTCGTAATACTTTTTGATGAACCCAACACGAAGTAAAAGAATATCACCTTGCCTAAACTCCACGCCTTGAGCCTTGGCACACGCCTCCAATTGGCCGACCGTGAGTCCATGAGTCGTCCAGGGGTCGTATGGCAGCGGCTTCCCCCCATTGCCAGTAAAGAAGCGCACGAGATCAAGAAGCACTCCGCGGCCGCATATCCCATGTTGGGCCCAATCTAATGGGAAGCATTGGTTAAAACTTAAATGAGGTTCAAGTTAAAACGTTTGGTCACATTGGATGCCTATTTTCTTCAATTTAGGGTCGATGTTATTGGGATCTCCTATCGGAATGACACCAATCGGCAGAGAATCCATAGGTGTGCTATAAGAAAACATAGCCGTCGGAATTGAGTCAGAGAAGCAAAATAAGACTCAACTTATTATAAAATATCTTATGCTCTGCAATACTGAAGTGTCTCAGTCCGTCCCACTGAGTTCCAGACTGAGTATTCTATGGGCAGGCATACTGTTAGGTTCGGGCAGGTGAGATGATTTAGGAATGCTGTCGTACGATGTGAATCTCATCGTCTCTGCTAATTGGCTTTTGGATCATCTTCACTTCTGGGGACTTTCTTCCAAAGACAGGCTATACGATCATGTTTACTTCAAACCACAAAACGTGTAAAATGACAACGGTTAACTTACCTTCTCTGGAAAATTCAATGGCCTTAAGAGTTGGCGCCACAGTGATCAGTACTGTTATCTTCAAAGCGCAGAAGTGTAGACATGGCTAACCAGTTTAACGAGATCGCATTCCCCGTTCTACGATTTGTTGGTAACAGGCTGTCAGAGGATGTACTGAGCAGTGTATTGTGATGCGTTCCCACCTGATTTCCTCAGATGCAGCCCTCTTGACTACGTCAGGTGTCAATAGGTTCACTGTTCCAAGACCGTCATTCTCTCCCCAAACCTCCCAAGCACATCCAGCAAAGTTCTTGAAATGGGGCAACTCATCAAAAGTCGGTAAATTCGCCCATGTCCCTTGCGATTGAACTGTGGCGGCACGGGCGGGCAACATATGTGAAAGAATGCTTGAAAGCCTATGAGATGCCATGATGATGGTAAAGAAGTTCGAGTGCTGACGAGTGAAGGAGGCACACGTGAAGTCTGGGCCGGGTGCACTAGTGGTCACTTGATCAATTTGCCCACTCTCGTTGTTCACAAAAAGCAGGAAATTCACGAGGAATACGTTGACCCACGAGTAAAGATGAACGGCACAGTACGTTGACGAAGCGCCTGGCTACTCAACGGGCCATTAAGTACGTGGTTCGCCCACGTAAACCCGGAGGCCCGAGGGCCTTGGTCATGGCCGCACTTGTGAAACACCGCGGCACCACCTGCGGAGACTGACACAGGTCTGACCAGAGCCATATAGTAAGGTCGAAATAGGAAAAAAGTTGGCTTTCAGCCGACACTGGAAGGAGGAGATAGATGCGCTGCTACCCGGCACGTATTTGGCTTTCAAGTTAGTTGTTATTGTGTGCCAGGCAAGAGCGAACAGATATCGGACAAGCACAAGTGCACTGGCATCAGGTGTCAGTAGACCGCTTGCGTCTGTTCCACATCACTGTGGGGGTTACGAAGGTTAATCGGATATCGGAGTACGAGTTGAGACAACCAGCTTTCATTTCATTCTCGCTTAGCAGCCCCGTGGTCAGAAACGAAACGTGGTGTCTACAGATATCCTACATTCCAGAGACATCTTTGTATATCGGTATTTCAGATCTGATAACATAGCTTGCGATGCCAGAGCGCTAGCACAATATTCGATGCAAGGAAGGAAATGACTGCCCCTAGAGAATGCTTTGGATACGTGCAAAGGAGTAGTAATACTAATATGAGCCAAAAAAAAAGAGGTTGATGTCGAGTTTTCATATCCCCTACAAATAAGTCATTCGGATTCTATCTTTTGTTTATATGTAGAGTATAGAGATTTCGTCACTAGGATGCATGAACTCCTTCTAAACACTCATAGCCATATCCCAAAAACCCTTCTCAAGTAATGTACACCTCGCCCAAATGCTCCTCCATTCTTCCAACCTCTTAGAGGACGGTGGATCTGCCAAGGCACGTTCTTCAATCACCTCTACACGGTAGTCTCATTTCTCTGCGATCATTGACGAAGGGAATGGCATGACTCACCAAGTCCCGCTCTAACCGCTGACTGGTAGCTTTCACCAGCATAATCCTCCATCCACTGTAGGTATGGGTTTGTTTCCCTCCATTGGACCCAACTATTGGGTTCTCGTGTTTCCCTCTTGAGCCAGAGACCCACTTCGCCATAACCAAGCAGGCATGCAAGCAAAGCTATCAACAACTTCGTCGAGTCACCTACGGATCATGATTACGCTCAGACAATATGCGGGGAGCCGAGAAATGTTTACCTTGTAGCCCAATATCTATCAAAAAGGCTCCATATGCAATCGTTTGAGGCTCCTCTGCAGTATTTTCAAGTTCTTCTTCGCTTACGCCAAATTTAGCGCAAAGTTGCCTGTGAGTTTTGATCTCTTGCAAGACACCAACCACTGGTTGTATCGCGGATTCAACTTCTTTGAATGTTCCTGACTTTGCGCCTAGAAGACTATGGCAATGTTGAGTGTTACATTTCACAGATGACTGCAGAAAACGTACGCATATGCCCGGGAGTAATACATCAAGTAGTGATAATCTTGCCTGCTGTGTGTCAGCATAGGAGCAAACGACTGTGGTAGGCCACATACTTTATGAAGCGGACAAAGTTTTTCTTCGGCAAGGTGCCTTTACCTAGGAGCTTGACGAAGTCATGCTCAACATAGTCTTTCCACGCGTCACGATTGTTCCCTATCAAGTAACGGGTCAAAGGGTATGGGTTGTTTACCGTCGGTCTTGGGAAATGTTTAGTGCCACAAAATTAACCCACACTGGAGTTAATCACCTTGGTACTGTCAAACGAGACATCGAATGTAAGTGATTGAGAGGTCCATTCCCAGCACCGATGGATACTGCCTGCTCGATACTAGAGTGAGTGTAAGTGGTCGCCGAAACGATTGCTTGTTCCACTATAAGTTGAGGAGAGTTAGTGGATTATGCGCGCTTTAATTTCAACTCTTTGAGTATCAGACTACTCACAAGGTTCGCCACGTGCGATCGCACACGCGATAGCAGCACTGAGTGTGCACCCAGTGCCGTGTGTATTCTTACTCTCTATTCGCGGCCGAACGTATATCGCTGAGGGTTGACCTTTAGTTGCCAGAACGTCAATGACAAGATCACGAGGAACACTGCTAGTTTGAAGGATTTCCATGTTTTCGTCAAGTATTTCGTGTCGAATGACCTTGAGTTCGGGATGGCCGAGCTGTGCCTTAAACAGATCTTCAAAAGTTACTGTGAGATGACCACCCTTCAACAGAACGGCCTGAGAACCCAATTGAAGTAGGTCTTTGGCCGCAAGCAACATATCTTCTAGAGAATTGATTTTCATAGATCGTCCCCGGCGAGAAAGTAAAAGCTCCGCCTCAGGCTTGTTGGGTGTAATGAGCGTAGTGAGAGGAAAGAGCTCGTCTGTAAGTACTGTGATTGCATTGGGGTCAAGCAGCGTATGTCCGGAGGTGGAGACGGAAACAGGATCGCAAACAAGAGGAGGTCGACACGGAAGGGCTTGAAGTCCGGAAATCACGGCGCGTGTATTATCTGCATCGTAGAGCATGCCTGTCTTGATCGCATCGACTACCAGGTCATCGAAAATGGATTTAATCTAGTCAACACGATTTCGTCAGACATTACGCACAAGGGCCGATAGACGTTGGCAGATTAAGCTGTTGCATTGGAAACTAACCTGTTGGCGTATGAATTCAGGAGGTACCGCATGAATACCTTGAACTCCCAGTGTGTTTTGTGCAGTGAGAGCTGTCAGCACGCTGCATCCGTAGCAACCAAGGGCAGTGAACGTCTTGATATCTGCCTGTCATATCTCTCGGAATCAGTGATACACCCTTCGGCAGATGGTAACCGAAACAACTTGAACGCCAGCTCCACCACTTGAGTCTGTACCTGCGATAGTTAATACGATCGGGGGCGATTTTGATATCATGAAGCGAGAATCGGCAAGAGACGCTTATGGCATGTATTCGTCCCGAGGAACTGAGTAAACGTAAATAAGGCCCTACAAGGTACGATAACTGTACAGAAGAAAAGCAAAAATATGGAAACTTCCTTCGTCCAGTGGTACGCGCTATGAATCAATAACCGCACTCGCTATCTACTTGGTTGAGCGACATTACTTTGAGAGGTTTCATGAAGAGATGGGCTAGATAGATAGAACATCGGAGTCTTGAGTCCGCAAGCAGAGCCCGAGAAAGGTAGCACTAAATTGGGCTCGAGATAGAAGGGTAAATACGAAAAGCTGACGCCAAGCCTCAGGCAGGCAGTCGTCGTTCAGACCTATCACCGTAGTCTAGTCTTTGAAATTCTATGGCAAGTGAGGTAGACGTAACAAGAGTTGGGTCGCCCATCATGTTCTAGATTCCACTTGCTATCGCCATCAAACGACGGTTGGAGGTGAGCGACCACTTCAAGTATTCGGCGACGTCTTTGGTGAAAGGATCACTGTTCGAAATCACTTTGAAGCTGGTGAAGGGCTAGTACTGTGGCAGAACTCTAATCGAAGTCAACAATGCATATCTTTCCGTCCGTATCGATGAGGAAAGACGTGAAAACAAGGGATGAGAATAAAGGGAAGTGCGTGCAACTAATGCAGAGCATCTCCTATCCCAAGTCGGATCCAATGTATTAGGTAGGGTATTTGGGAGTGCCAGTGCAGGGGTCAACTCAGTCCATCGATGGCGACTAGATTGAGCGTGACTAGAAATTCCATCTCGTTGAGAAGTTCAGTGCTCATCCGCAAATTACTCGATAACTTGGAGTTTTTAGTCACAGGTTTGACGTTCAACGTAACCGCCATGGATGGACTCATCTGACCCACCTGACTCCCAGATACTTCATCTACGTTGGATCCAAGGTGTTATCTACTATTCAATTAACAACTTCCATGACAGTCTCGTGTACTATCTATAGGCAACCTAAGGGTATTGCGCAGTCAAAATGTCAATAATTCATCTCAATTCGACAACCTATTCAAAGAATACAACTGCGATGCCGATCTCCTCTCTAAAGCATAGAATGAAATCAGTTAGCTGCTTCGAATCAACTCAAGCAGAGCTGGACTCACCTAGGTCTATCCCCACCGCCATACGCATAGGCACCGTAAGCTCCTCTCGCCATGTATCTAACTCTCGCCTCCGCTAAATCTAGGTCCGGTACGATACTCTCAACAACCTGTTCTTCACCAGTTTGAGAATTCTCCCCATCAGGAATTACTATAGTTTTTCGCTGCAAACCGATGACGTTGCGCAATAGGTGCATGGCAACATTCGCTTCATCCGCAGAAGTGTAAATCACCTCTGGACTCGCAACATCTTGGGCAGCTTTATGGAGGGTAGTTGGGTTGAAAGGATCTGGATACAGGGACGATACCTCTGCGGCTCTGCATCCCATTCGTGCTCTTCTGGCAGCTGCATATGGGTAGTCCTCCTCATCGTCTTGGTCGCCAGAACTAGTAGGATCGGCGGACATAATTGGTATCTCTGATGCTAGCCTGATAGTATCGGTGGCTTTATGCTGACCGTTAATAGTGTGGTGAAGCCAAACTCCAACTACATTGGCCACATGGACCGCTGATAGCGCAGGCCCGGGAGTGGTAGAGGTAGATGGTGTTGACGAGGCCGCAGGGAAAAGGGAAATATCAAGGTGATCTTCGACACCACTGATTAGAATGAGGATGTCTTTCGGCTGCGTTTGAACGCTGGTAATCGTAGGTTTAGCTGTTCTTTGTTCTATGATGATGTCATCATCCAGCGGTAGTTCGCCCATAAACTCCTTGTGTAACCTCCTTTGAACGTCTCTTGTCCACTTTCCGCCGTACTGTGCGTCCCCAAAAACAGAACTATTTGGAATAGCAAGATCAACGCCCATATACTCTGGTGGTGCATCCCTAAAGTGCGGCTTTTGGGGGTTGACTGCTTTTGGTCGGCAGAGTATTGCCCGGACTTTTGAACCAGTGTTGACGATTTTAAGTACCCGCGTATCAGATTCATAAAAGCCAATACAAGCCTCAGCAGCTGCGTATGAAGGTGCCAGAAATTGCCATGCTCTTTCTCGCTTTCCGACAACTGCTCCGTTGTATCTTCGAATGACCGCTGACTCATCGGCGCCTCCTGTGCGTCGTGGAATCAGATGATTAAACACCCCGTCGACTGCTTCATGACAAATTGTGTTATCAACGTCGAGAAAGGCGTCTTGAAGAACCTTGTCGATCACTTCATCTGAAGGTGAGGGTCGTTCGCTTGCTTGGTAATGATAAAACAACTCGCTCGCTGTGCCAACTGATTCTGACAAGCCGACCTCCATGTGGGTAATGGGTGTTGACGCGAGCGAGGAGAAGAGGTCGGCCATTGAACCAACAATGGCAAGGAGGAGCTTGTCGTATAGGTATAAGGCCGTTTGAGAGGAGGGTTGAGTTTGACGGGAAATGGATGGCGTGAAGAAGGGTAAATCTAAGTTTGAGGAGCCCTTAGAAGATGGATTGGGGCGTGGCGAAGGATATACGGAGGGGAATACACCGAAAAGGGACCAGGTATGCGTAGGAAGAACACAGAAATGCGAGGTAGAGTATGTGTGCATACTATCAAGGTTATGAACGATTGAAACCTCACGTCATGAAAAGGATTGAACAAACTCAGGCATGGTCCCTTTTGGCGCGCATACAGCGTCAATCCTTGCCACTCCGCTCTCTATGTAGGGTATCGTGCAAGTTTGCCATGAAAAGCGATACAGTGGGTCTATATCGCCTTTCAAAGAGCCATCGTTAAGTCCTTCCGGAAATTGGGCGCTCTGGAACATGGCGTCAGTCATTTTGTTGAAATGATCTTCCAGGGGACCAGTTAATGATTGGAATAGTGCTTCCCATGGATCAATGGGCTCTCGTTCTGACGTGTGGTCATCACCTGGTCCTTGGATAGCTGCAGAATCTCGTTCAGGCGTCGAATGTGGTGGAGTAGAATCATCCGAAGTCTCTGGAGCGGGGTTTGCAGAATCAGCGTGGATTTTGTTGTATAATAGAAATGCTACGAATGAAGTCAGCCCTGATGCATATACACCAGTCTTCCGTACATGGCCGAACCATTTCGGTTGCTGGTAGAGAGGAGTGAATTTTGAAAAATTATTAGATGAAAAATAAGAGTTGTGGTGCTGAAATGGGCGGAATCGGGAATGGTGAAGGCGAGCTGCAGTTCGCAGAATTGGTCTAAAGGAAGCAAACATAGCAGAGATAACGAGACAGGACGATGGTTCTGCTGTCAGCCATCCAGCGGATATCGGCGGCGATGAAGGAGAGGATGGCAAGGTGCCGGCCTAGGGGTGCGGCGTTGCCACAAACAACGATCTGGCTCGTGAGTTGCTTCCACGATGTGCTTCTTTGCTATCTCTGATGAAGCATAAGAATTTATGAAAAATCACTGTTCATCGAGCTGGACGACGAGCTCAAGCTCGAAGAGCGCAGAGTGGTGAAGGACAGCCACCGCACGAACCATATATCAATAAGGGTACATAAAAGGGTTCGGTCCCATTTGGCCTTTCTCCATTCGTGGTGTCACAAGGTTTGCCCGCTTTCTCGTCGTTTTGCGCAGCGACAAGCCATAGAAGAGCGGTATCATCATTCTCATACAGCCCGCATTTCCCATCCTTTCTCTCTTTTCGCCTTTATCGTGCGGTTCCCCGTAACCAAATTATATCTTTGTTAAGCATGACTAATTTGCCCTCAGGATCCTCAAAGCGTTCTTGGGAAGTTGGTGAGACAGGTGACGATCATCATCATCATGGAGGGAAGAGACATAGGAGTGTTACACAAAAAGATGAACCTAAAGACTGGAAGGATGTCCATTTAAAGAGCACAACGTCTGGCCCATGTTCTTCTCATTCCTCATCCCATGATGACGGCTACGGAAGGCGGCGAAGTCCCGATGGATACAGACGAAGAACCAGGTCAAGGGAGCATGGATCAAGAAGAGATGAGCGAGACCGAGACCGGGACCGGGAGCGCACTAGAGACAAAGAAAGGGACAGAGATCGTTACCGTCGTGATCGTCATCGGGATGAGTCGCGAAAGGACGATCGCTCTGCTCCGAGGTCCGTATCTCCTGCTCGCGTAAATGGTAACTCTCATCAACCTCTGGTTGCTGTGGTGCCAATGGATGATGAGAAGGAGGAAGGAGAGTGAGTATCGTAAGACCTTTTCGTTGACTATATGCTATCAATTATGGTTGGACGCGATGCGCTAACTGAATGTCTTTCACAGAATCTCTCCTCGTCCAAGTCCGGTACCTGCTTCGCGGTCTCGACGCTCCCCCTCGACTAGACCTTCACCCGCAAGCACACGTTCCTTTAGTGAGGTTCCACCCGCACGACCTGTTTCCCAACCTCTGAAAGTTTCAGTGTCCCGGTCAGCCGCACCGCAACCCAAGGATGTGGAATTGGAGCTTGAGTTGAGTAATTCGCCACCTCCCGTTGAGGATCTGCTTGCCCAGCGGCGGGCTAAGCGTCAAGCCATTCGCGCCAAGTATACCGAATCCAACGCTCCGTCTGCTGCTCCGTCTGCTGGCGTTAGTCCTGGTCCTTCTACGCCTGCATCTGCAGCACATGTTTCCACCCCTCAAACCCAAGTTGATGGCATTGCTCCAAAATTGGTGGAGCCTGGCATTGAGAAAAGGGGTGTAAATAACATGCAAAAAGGTAAGTGACTTGGAGATGTAGTCCTGTCAAATGGTATTGATGTTTATCGGCATTGCTTCTTAGGCGATGCTCGTGACTCAATGTCGACTTCTCCGCCTCCGCCTTCTGGATTTACGAACGCCAACGCTACTGATACAGTTATGGACGTAGACGGACAAGAATCTACGGTCGATGGGCTTTTCGAGCTCGCAAAAGGTAGTGCCGGGGACAACGGACAGACGATTAGCGAACAAGGCGCCGAGCAGATGATGGCAGCTGATTATGACCCAAGTAAGGACCGGAGAGAAGACGAACAACGGAGGTTTCTCAACGGCGCTGTCGCAAATGGCAAGGCCGAGAATAAGGCAATTGAGGTCATCGATGAAGAGGAAGAAGTCGAAGAGGAAGAAGAGGAAGACGACCTCGAGGATATGTTTGCTGTTGCAAGCGATGCCAAGCCCAAGAAGACAAAGGTCAAGAAAATCAAAAAAGTCTCGGTGAGTTGCTTTCGGAATTTCATCATTCATTGACACACCTTTTACTTATGGTTCATCATCAGAAACCCGCCCCAGCGTTGATTACCACGAATCAATTGCTCGACACTGCTTCTGATGCCGAAGGCTATTACAACATCATTTTGGGCGAACAGCTCGACGGGGGAAGATATCAAGTTTTTTCATCGCTTGGCAAAGGAATGTTCGCCAATGTTGTCCGAGCACGGGTGCTGTTGCCACCACCTGAAGGAGACACTGGCACTGAAGTTGGCCGCGAGGTCGCGATCAAAATTGTGAGAAGCCAAGAATCGATGTAAGTATCACATTTTATTAGGCGGCTGCATGCTCCGACTAGATGGATGTCTTGACCTGCCCATTTATGATGGTAGTGGCGCGTTTTGGTGGTTATATGCGCGTGGGCACTGAAGAATGTGGTTGGTGCTCCTGTTCTCTGTTCGTCCATCTTGTCGTGGGCCCATCGCCGTTATACTCAGTGGATGTTCATGGAACTTCATCTTTGTCAGGTACCGCGCGGGTCAAAAAGAAGGCCAGATACTGAATAAATTGAAGCAAGCTGACCCAGAAGACAAGAAGCACATCGTAAGGCTGGAAAGAACATTTGAGCACCGCGGTCATCTGTGTCTTGTGTTTGAATCATTAAGGTATGCTTATGCTATCGATATGCAAATCGAGGTACTGAATTCGTATTCCTTCATGATGGCTAGCATGAACCTGCGAGACGTAGTGAAGAGGTTTGGCAAAGATGTGGGCATCAACATACGTGCCGTTCGTGCATATGCACATCAGTTGTTCCTGGCACTTAGTTTACTGAAGAAATTGAACGTAATGCATGCAGATATCAAGCCAGATAACATTCTCGTGAGTCATTACCTCCGTTTGTTCATTCTACTCCCACTATCTTTTCTCTTGGAGCGTTAGTGGCTAATACACTTCCAGGTTAACGAGCAGAAAACGATGCTCAAGCTGTGCGATTTGGGTTCTGCATCCGATGCATCAGAAAATGATATCACACCCTATCTTGTCAGTCGATTCTATCGAGCGCCCGAAATCAGTTGAGTCCATATTACTCTCCTGCTTTGGCACTAAACTTATTCCTTCTTTCTGCTATCCAGTTTTGGGTATTCCTTATGATCCAGCACTCGACGTATGGTCTATAGGGTGTACCCTCTATGAGCTTTTCACTGGAAAGATTTTGTTTCCAGGAAGAACAAACAACCATATGCTTCTGCTGATGATGGAATTGAAAGGCAGGTTCAATGCGAAGATGTTGAAGAAGGCCAGTTTCCACGATGTGTACTTTGATGATAGGGGCGGCTTTATCAGTGTAGAGAAGGATAAGGTTACGGGCAATGTATGTCCTCATCCCACATGTTGTGTTCCCCGCTGTCCTGAATTTGTTGCCCTGTGCCCGCCGACGCTGACGTTGTTCGCTTTCCTTCATTCTCTAGGATGTCGTCCGAACAGTACACATATCCACACCCACGAGGGATCTGAGATCTCGATTGATTCCACCGGCATCAGTCAAGATGAAAGATGAAGAAAGTAAATTATTGACCTCATTTGTGGACTTGTTAGAAAAGTGTTTGATGTTGGACCCTGCGAGGAGGATTACACCTAGAGAGGCCTTGGCGCATCCTTTCATTAAGGGATAGAGGTGGCGTATTGACATGGAACGAGGTAGAGTCACCAGCACCACATTACGATTAGATGCTAAAGCTTCTCATTGATGACGTTTTTATGTGCGCTGAAATGTATTGTAACTTACTTGCTGCAATGTTGACCGGCCGCGGCGGCGAACTTTTAACATAGGCGGGGTCGCTTGGTGATATATTTTTGCGAATACACCGGAGCACGAGAAAGCATTCAGACGTCACATATCTGATGGCCGCGCTGGCTAGCGTGGAAATGGCCTGGAAGTTGTCAGTATATCACGTACGACGCCTAGAAATCTTTGGCTAGAACGATGTCGACAAGGCTAATAATGGCAGCTGGAAGAGAAGAATCTTGTTCGGTATGATGCTTATTTTAACCCATAAGGCTCTCACTGATGTATTGCAAGCTATGAACCAACGATGGTTCTGTCTGATGCCCTTGCCCCATCGGAAATTCTGAGGGATAATATAAATACTCATTTCCAGATCCCCTGGGATCAGAAACTCGTGGTGCGCTATTCCTATCCTGCACTCCACATTTCGTCATCTTGATAAATCCCTCAAGTGTCCCTCTATTCGCGTAACTCCCGCGTTCATTATCATCTTGGCCCTGCACTCCGTGTGGGTTTTTTAGCCCCCCCGGAACGCCTTGGCCTTTGGATTTCCTTGCTCCCGCTTTCCTCACGATATCGAATTCAACGACATACACAGCACAACGACTAACGACCTGATAAAGGATGGCCACCGAAAGGTCACCACTGCTACGCACCTCATCGTCATCACTATCCATTGGCACTGACTTGCAACGGGCAACACGCGACTATTCCTACGGCCACGATACCATCCATGAATCAAGCCCATCCGATTCTTCAAGTGCAACTTCAAGTGGTACTATTCGAGGGGAATCGCCTAGAACCCCCACAAAAGCTTTAGATGCATCCCCGGGTCTGGCAATAACGAAAGGGAAGGATTACGACAGATTTACTTCAGGGGAGAAGAAGTTCATTGTGGCCATGTGTGCTTGTTGTGGATTGTTGCCTTGTAAGTCGTCACTTCTCACTTCTGATTTCTCAAATCCCTTCGGCGCGGGTGCACAGTCCTATCGGATTGCTGAGCTATTTGAACCATATCACTTCATGTCGAATACCTGTTCAGTCGGCTCGTGAGGGAAGGCAGAGTGCCTTTATTACGACATGCATACGTAGCTGGGTCATTGCCACTGAATTCTACACTAACACATGATACGGTCCCTTCCTTTACCACCTCCGAAAGGGTAACTTGGGTAGTCTAAGAGTGGATGATGGCGTTTCTTCTATCCGAGGTTCTGATTGCTTCATCCTGATTGATATGGATCAATGACAGTCTTCGTATCCGGAACATTCTATCCGTCGGTACCGGCTGTGGCAAAAGATTTTGATACCACGCCTGCTGTTGTAGGGTAAGTGAACCCTTGCTTTGAGATTGTTTTTGCTTGTGTCATTGGTGGAGGCGTGTCGCAATCTAGGATCGCAATCAGCGTTTCTATTTTCTCGGCAGCACTAGGAGGATTGACTGGCGCAGCATACTCTAGCGCGTGTAAGTCCACGTTCACCTCATCCAACATAACTTCACATCCCCGGTCCAAGTACCGAGAGACCGTATTCTAACATAATTGGACGTACAGATGGCCGCAGACCTATATACCTTACAGGGCTGTTAATCTTATTCTTCGGATCCGTCGGAGTAGCGACCTCACAATCCATTGGTCCCCTCTTATTCTGGAGATTCTTCCAAGCTTATGGCGGCGCTCCAGGCATCAGTGTGGGAGCAGGGGTTATTGGAGACATTTATCGACTTGAGGAAAGAGGTACAGCCATGGGAATTTTCTTCGCCGTGAGTGCCTCCTCGCAATACTGAGCACATACATTCAATGGCATGTACTCATACCACCTTTGGGGAATACAGGCCTCCCTAGTCGGTGCTGCGATTGGACCCCCGATTGGTGGTCTGTTATCAACTTGTTTGCGGTGTGCGTTACAATGCTGATGTCCTTGGTTCTCAGGATTTGTGGCCCACTATTCTTCGTGGCGCTTCATGCAATTATCATTGGGCCTGTGGGGACTCCTGGGATTTTCCATTATTTATGCGTGGTTCCCAGAAACATTACTCCCACAACACCGATGCGGTGCAGTACATAAAAAAGACGAAGATGCGAGTGGGGATGCACCGCAGGAATCCTCAATCAAACGCACTGTTAAGGATATCTTGTCATTTCTTCAAAGGGGCAACCCTTTCTCGGCAGTGGGTGTGCTCAGGAGTCCGGTTATGCTCTTTATTGTGAGTACAGATGTTTGGCGATGGGAGGCCAACAAGGTTGATAACTAGCATTTATACAGACTATTACTGGTTTCAGCGTCTTGCTTACCGACTTTGGTGAATGAGATACTCTTCGAGGAGTTTATTGACATAATAACCTGTCTCTCTCTCAGTTCTCCTCGTTCCTTTAGCGTATACCATCGTGAGTCTAACTGCAAAGATCACAGGGATCGTCCCGTCTTACTTCTCTTCCCAGGCTCCTAAGTATGGCATTCACACCACTGCTGCAGTTGGAGCCTGCTATCTTCCAATTGGGTTCGGCAACATGGGTAAGCAATCAATATTTAATCAACTGTGGCCAACAACTAATCCTCAGGCAGTTGGAGCACCTATTGCCGGAAGGGTATCAGACTACATAGTCGTTCGATGCCGTCGAAAGAGGGGAGGGTTATGGTACCCAGAAGATCGTATTCGAGTCAGCATTTTTAGCGCATTCACCCTGGTACCGCTTTCAATACTTGGATCTGGACTTGCAACACATTTTATCGACGGTACGGTCGGGCTGGTTTTGAATCTCGTGTGCCTATTTGTGAACGGAATTGGCGTAAGTACCATACGTGCCTACGCCTAAAATTTTCTTATTGCATCGGTTGAACACAATGGGATCACAGGTTACGATGACTTTATCGACACTATCGGCTTACATTGTCGATGTCCTTCATAACCGAAGCGCAGAAAGCGTTGCAGTTTCAGCGTATCTCCTTTCCTTTGGTGCGGTGAATGCACGGCTGATGGTATTCTGCAGTTCCTTCCGCGCAGCAGCAGTAGCAATGACTGTATCAGGAATTATTCCAATGGTAGAAACCTATGGTGTAGCGATAACGGATGGATGTGCGGCAGTTTTTACGTGGTTTGGGGGCTTGTGAGTACAATTCCATCTTTATCTTCGTACACTACGGTTTGCTGATCACCCTGCTGGTGTAAGCCTTTTACTCATAACGTTTATGTATGGCGAGCGGTTGAGGAATTGGGTCGATATTGGGTACTCGAAGTCCACAGATGGAAACTAGACATGCCAAAAAGGACGTTACATTATCGGGATTCCTTTGCTTGCATATCCACATTGGTTATCACCAAAGACGACACACGGGCATAATTAGACCCTGCCCAACCTTGCTCTGTCATCGTTCAGCTTTGATGTAGTCAACCTACTATGGTGGTCAGCTTCGGCAGTGTGACACGTGTAACACCCTCAATATCAGAGCCAGCCACGAGACTTAGAGTAGCTTGAGTGAGGGCCAGCCAGACCTTCACCTCACGAATGAAGAAATCCCCTGCAACTCCGCTGCCGGCACAGGACGGGAAGCGTGATTTGGGCCAAGTCATGCTCCATTGAGGCAACTCAAGATATACCCTTGGCCTCCACACCAAACTTGCAAGAATTCCTCTATTTTGACTTAGGGGCTCGTGTGCAAAGTTTCAGACCATGATGCAGGGAGATCCAAGTTATTCATGGAATGCCACGGCCGAATAAACAGTCCGCCGAACCTACCGCCCACCGTAGTATATATCTCGGTTTGGTTAAATTGCAACCGCATTGACGGCACTGTCAACATAGCCAGTACAGCCCTGTGACTACAGGGTAGTCCACTCATGATAGTTTCTTTCTTTTACTCCCAACAGGAGCAATTGCGGATTGGACTCCGATGTAACAAGCAATGAATCGATACAATCCTGGAAATTCGATAATTCATGGAAGGTTATCCGCGCACAATCCTTATAATGGCCCGTCGCCGATCCCTTAGCCGCTCCAGTGAAAAGCAAGGTAATCCACCAGAGCAATTTTTTTATCCTCTCTTGACATTGACAGCCGTATATGTCTACGTATACATCAACTCACACAGAGACTATACAATGTCGGACGAACAAAATCCGATTGACACTCCCCAACTTGTCAAAGAAAGCAGGGTGTCAATACACAAAATCAGTAAACCAGAAATTGAATTGAATGTGCACTGTTTAACCGACGATCTGGGCGATATTCAGTGAACAGGGCAACATACGGTGAATACCGCGATAATTAAGGTGATGCTTGGTCCTGCGGCTAATACTCTAAGCATGCCGATGTGACCCAGCCTATCGTTCTGGGTCCATCACACTGTCTGGGGACTCGAAGACAGACAACCTCCTCCTCCTTGGGCGAGGCGGTAGAGGCACACCCGCTCCCACACCTTCATCTGCCGCTCTTGGTGTTGCTGTTGAGTCACTGTCATCCGATGGCAGTTCCTCGTCTTCAATAGTGCAAGTCGCAGCAGAGGGAGTTGATGACGTGCTCCGCTCTTCTGGCTGCTGTGCTGGTGCTCGTACGGGCGGCTCTTGGGGTCGTGATTGATCCAAATGTTGATCAGGTATCTGTCAATCAAGGTGATTTGTTCTCTAAGAATTCGTAGCCAAACAACGATTCAATGCTCACGGGTATTCGAACAATATATGCAAGTAGAGTAGAACAAGCAGCTAACACAAACACTCTGCGTAAGCTTACCCCATATGCATCCCTGGCAGGGCGTTGGATTTCTGGTGGAAGTTGTTCCAGAAGGCGGACAGATTGCCTGATTCTGAGGATGAGCTAATAGAGGAGCGTCAGCAGATGGAACACAACATAGCTAACGAATCACCTCATCAGCGTCGGGTGTATGGATGCGTTCTCGTAGCTCTGAATCTAGCAGCGATTGGAACACAGCTGACGATACAGCTACACCACCAACTTGACCTATCAGGTCGTGGAGGGCATATGATGAGACCGTGAGATCTTGCATTATGGAATACAACTTACCAATGCCCCGGAACAATTGTCCGAAACCGGTGCCGATGGCCATCTGCGAGTCTATGTAGGGCCTAGTAAGCTCTGCGAACGCTAGCGACGAAACATAGCTTACCGGGAAGATGAACCAAGAGGGCAACTTCGACCAGATGGAAAAGCATAGAGTACACTGGATTCAGTATAAAAAAAGGGATTAGGGAATGATTACCGCATACTGAGCATTGTTTGAAGCACTACAGCATTCCCGAAACCTAGAGGAATCTAGGGGTTGTCGTCAGCCCGACGTAATAAGGTAAAACGCGGGACGTAGCACCATCTAGGCAAACGCCGCAACTGGCGAAATAGAATACCTACAATACTAAACCAGGATTGGAGAGGACCGGATCCCTCGTGAAGTTGTGCTAGAAGAGTTGCTCCAAGGAACGGCATTAATCCAAGTATGGCGTTCAGCGTCTTATATCTTCCCGTCTTGTGCATGACCCATCCCGCGAACAAAGAACCAACGGACATTGAGACGCTGTTAGGCAGCAAATGGAGACCTAATGGAGGTTCGAATCAGTGATTAGCGGAACGCAGTCGATCGACGGATGCAGAAGACCCATTCAAGCTTTTGCCTGGAGGTGACAAGTAGATGCCCTGTGTCACATTAATTATTGAGCTTACCTGCAACAGAGGCGTTGGTCATCATGACAGTTTGGAACCACATCGGGAAAAAGTAGAAGACGGAGAAGTTGCACATTGCGACTAAAAAGTTTGACACTCCCACCAGCACAGGAATACGTTGCTTCAACAGAGATGGGGCGAGAACGGGTTCACGTGCAACCTTTAATTCGATATATAGGAAGAGTATGGCGAAGCATGTGGCGCATAGTAGCGAGGCCCAGACTGTTGTGTTCTCCCACTGTATAAATTATCGATTAGCAGCCGCTTCAGGAAGTAAAGGCAGTAGTACTGGTAAGCCCTCGTTGTAGCGTAGACTGAGGAAGATTAATATGGATGCCACCTGATCAAAGATAAAGATATAACACCACCAGCGAGAGACAGTATGAACTAACTGTTATTAGCAATGTCGCGCTACCCCCATAATCAATCCTTTTGAGGATTTCCTTGGTACTGCGTCCCTTGCCCTGGATGAGGTGTTTATTATTTCAGGGAAATAGACGGAGAAATTGCCATTCGAAACTTACAGGTGTCACGTAATTGAGATTGTACTCCGTCAGTAGAAAAGACAGAACATATAGGGGAATCTGAATTATAAATGCCCATCTCCATCCGAGCCTGCCTAGCATTTTAACGCCTGTGCGGGGGACATAGGGAAGACTAACCAATCAGTAACCAATCCTCCAAACGGCCCTCCAAGGCCCATTCCAAGCTTAATTAAGCCATAATTTTAGCTCATCAGAACGGAAAAGCGCTCAGCATTATGGACGTACACCGTTGAAAATACTTGCTACTCCCTGAGTCAACCCTCTTTGCTATGACATGCCATAAGCAAGCGATGCTGGATGTTCCCACCAACACACTCACTCGCAGAGAATACATGTCGCTAACAATAATGCTGGGGATGGCTGAGCCCACAGTAACTAGGCCTTCTGTTTAAAGCATAAGACTTACGTTGATGTGGTCTGCATTCCACCACCACCTATTCCGGATAGCTATCAACGAAGGAGATCAGCGCATTGAGCCATAGACAACTTTATTGACTTTAGCACGTACAAAACGTGCAAAAATGAGCATTTCCATGCTACGGGAGAACCCACAAGCCAAGACTCCGAGCCCTGCAAATAGCAAAGCTGCATGGTTGGCCCTCTTCCTTCCTAGAGCATTGCTCAAGCGGCCATACAGCGGCGTGAACGTGCAGGTAGCCAATAGATAACTGTAGTAGTTATGCGGTAAGCCCACAACAAGCGGTAACAGGAGACCTACGAGGTACCAATCCAGCTAGCTTCATTAGATTTGTTGAATTCAGATGAAATGTATGGAAGCACTGAGTCCTGGCTATCAGTTCGACAACAAAACCAGCACAAATGAGAGCACGCACTAGTTGGAACAAGTGTTTCTATTTTGGAGATATCGCGGCATGAATTTAAATGCAAACACCAGAAAGTTTGAGGCCATATACTTACGATTGAGAGCCTGATGTAGCAGGAAGCACGTTCAGAATATACGTCACCGGTGAAGAAATTCAGCATACTGAAAGAAATGACCCTATCCATATTCCAGCCAGAATCCCGTAGCGGGCAGAACGTGAGATCTCGAGAGGACCAGGGCGTCTTGCCTCCACTGGTTTGTTCCGGTCACTGCCGTCAATATGTTCCGAGGGTGGTAACAAGGGAGCTCGTTCATTTACAACAGACGCCGCGCTCATCATTCAAGCTTAGACAAATATAGTCAGAGGCGCTGTTGAGCGTGGTGAATGTATGGGACGCGACAACGGTGAGCACGATGAGTGTCATTGTCAATCCAACGTCGGATGTATCCCAAGAGATCACGTGACTATGTCCCCGCCAAAACTTTCCCGCTCCGACTGATGACTTAATGCCGATTGGCTTTACATTCGATCTACGGTGGTTGTGCACCTCAGGCAAGGTGTACCTGTTGTCATTGTCATGTCGAGCCTTCCTGAGTGCCATTTCAGGAGTCTCCTCCAAGGGGTATCCAATGGAGAATTCCAGCACATGGACTTGGGAGGGAGAGGGGGGGTCTTGAGAGACCTTAAACACATAGTAAGGCAATGACATTATGTGGCTATCAATACCAAATCAGGCAGCCCAACTCAGATAAGGCTCGACGACAACAGAGCTTGTGCATGCCATCTAAGGCAGGTCAAGCAAAGAAAAGAACAAGAACAATATATGTCACCCTCTTTTGGCCTGTGTAGTAAAGGCAGTAAAGAAGTTATCTATTTGTCAATGTAGGAACCGAGGTCAAGTGAAAAAAATGGTGAAGGCAAAGGCAAAGATAACTATGAAAGTCAAGGTGCGAGGAGCGATCCACAGCCTGAGGGCAAGAATGTTGGAGGTCAGATTGAGGACATGCCAGCCTTATTTCCTGGAGCCTGGGCCCTGGCAGTACCATCCGATATGCTACCAGATTGCTTCAATGGAGTTGAAATATCATGCCTGTTTGTGCAGACATAGGCTGTGAAAACTCATTACTGATGCTAAATTGCTGAGATGTAGCTCACCTAGCCGCAGGCTCATGGTATGTGGCCAATCATGACCAGAACTGCTTGAAAAAGGACTGATGAAAAGCCAACAGTATCACCTAACATGCAAAGTCTACTAAGGCAACCGGATGGACATTGATTTTTTTATTTTTTTAAAACTCTACTGTATTCTGTGACGTACAAGTCGACGGCCCGAGGGAAAATACAGGTAAGGAATGGGGAAGGCGGAGACATCAACTAATGTACACAAGCCGGCGTATCAAATACGCCGCCCCGAGAAAGATAGTGAGGTATCAGCTCGATAACATGGGGAATGGACGCTCTCGTAAAGAGCGGAGTATCATAGTGATGTGGATAATAAAAGATTGGGAAAGGTAAAGAAATTATTTAGGGTGGGGTAAACAGATTCTACGTATAGTACATAATGATGAGGGGAGAACAAGAATGAGAAAACTCACCCGGGGTCTTCCACAAGTGGTCCGTCCGCAAAGATGAACGCTTTAGGGTTTTCATGGACATTGATTTTGCGACCGAGGTTGCAGGAAGAATGCGGGTGTAGGCCGTGAGGGTGCGGCTCAAGAGCGACAGCAGAAGGTGTTGACGATTTGCTTCCATGGACTTCTCTCAAAACAGTAGTTAGGGTCTTTCTAAATGTAATAAATACTCCCTTAGTAAGAATAGTTCGGAAGGGGGCACTTATTCACACAGGGCAAGTGAGTGTACCGGAATTCTCCGTGTGGCTCTCCACCTCAGTTGTAATCTTACCTAATCGATGACCCTAGAATCTGACAATAGTCAATGTGTTTAAATCCCCCTTTACACCTTCTGCATATGCCAGCGACGATCATGGCAATGATCTGAATGTTACTTGGCCAATTGACTGCACCGCACGTTTCGATCACGATGTACGCCAGCGCCGTAGTTCCTCCTGCGCTCAACTCTCGGTATCGTAGGCACTAACTCCCCCCCCGTTTTTTTTTCTGATGCCGCCTTCATCTATCTTGAGTTTCACCTCTCCAATCTTAACTCCTACCCCTCTCATCAGCGCTTTTTCAGCCAGGGTATGTTTCACAGCCTCGGAGACAAATCACGATAAGGGATATAGCGTCGGCGATGCTCGTGATCGGTGAGCCCGTCAGGTTCTGCTTTTGTCATAACTCATATTTCCATCCTGATCTCATACCGCTACGGCGGTTTCCTACTTTTGGAAGCTTCTAAATAAAATCCCAGTGTAAGGGCCTTCTTAATATAGAAGTTCTAGCTTTATTTGGAACGTCTTCGAAATGATTTTATGAATTATTTAACATTTAGTGCTCCCGTAGTGTAATGGCGACGAGGGTTCGATTTTCTACCCTTTGCGTTCATACCCGAATTTTCAATTTGCTACCCTGAGTACTGCTCTCACCATCCCCTATGCGCCGCATCAACGTCCTATATATCGGTCTGTGTTCATAAGCACTCACGAACGCATCTTTGACAGCGAACTTTTAGTTCCTGAGGGCTGTGCCAGGTGCCCTATACAATCAACGGGCGTGCGACATCAATGGCACCTAGAGTGTTCAAGCCTGCTTGGATGAAACTAAGACGTGGGGTTCGCTATCTGTGACTGCACCTCCCGAACCCTTTGCTTGAGAATAAGAAGCGCACAGCATATGTGGTGGCACCCCACATCACTGTGCACGCGTGTTCTGGCCAATGCCTAGGCGCGTAGATGTAATATGTTGGGTGATATCAGGCTCCGCTCGATGATGCACCATCCATCCACAATAGCACCCTACGCTATCTGTACGAAGCCGTATTCATTTTAGGGTCATAGCACATGTTCGGTGTCACCGCTCTGCAGTGGAGCGCGTCATAAAGCTCTTGTTACGGATCCTCGGTACGGAAGCAAACTTAAGGTTGCCAAGACAAATGGGGACGGAATATACGCGCGACATGCAGATATGAGCCTGGAATAGTACAATAAAGGTGTACGCGAGGATTTCAAACATTTGTCTATGTTCTTAGACGAAAGCCAAGTTCATTTCCAGCTACTGGTCAATGAATGAAGAGGTGCATTGTACATCAGAAATCGATCAGATAAGCCAGGCCATTGTCTTGATGACTTGAGTCGGAGTTAGGATATTTGATGTATATAATTAGGGTTGCAATTGTGGAATGTTTGGGTCTTACGCTCCACCTAGTCATTTGACGTGAGCTGTCCAGAATGGGCGCAATACTTTAGGCCCTGAAAGGGACGAGGGGAAGTCCCGGGAACATGAATTGTAGCACTTTAATGTTGGACTCGCATCTGAGCTTACGCCTCACTTAGGTTATGAAACGACCCATTTGCCACAATGAAACATGGGAAACGCCCCTAGTGTTGGTCGGCGGCTGATTTTTTGGACTATAGTAGCGGCTGATAAAGACCCGCATGCAAGTGCAATGAGCATTGGTGCGCTCATCGATGTCATGTAATCCCCCCTAGGACATTGACGTCTCATTGCCGGTTTATTTCGGGCGTCACGGAACTTTTGGCATAGTTCGGATATGTACATAATGCCCTCATGAGAAATTCATGGCCTACAGCAAGTCGCGAAGCCAATTAATGATACCTCAAGGAGACAGATGAAAATACAGAACGATTCCATCTAAAATCCTGACAGGTTCGTGATGAGTGATTAGATGGCGAAGGCTATCCTTAAATTCACGACTAACTATCCTAATGGAGACAGCTAGAGGACATTTCCTTCGTATACACACTTAACCCCTCCGGTGTGAGACAAGGTAGATATATTCTGCTATATGTCATGAAATATACTCTCTCGAAAAAACAGACCAAATGGATTGACCCCTGAGCTCATGGGTGTAGTGTGTTGCGCATGCAGTACCTGATACAGATGCTTCCAAATTGTCGAGAAGATCAGGCGGTGGAACGAGAAAATTATGGTACCGAGCTATGTAAATGCAATGACAACATAGATACAAAAAGCATTGTGAAGGTCAGCTTGCGCAGTCAACACCAATCACGAATGAAGTGGAAGTTGAAAGTTAGAAACAGGGATTAGCGATTAGTTTAGCGGGATGTATTGCACAATTCAATAAGTGGGCGCGGGCGGGAGAAAACCCGGCCGTAGGCTTGAGATGAGTCCGCTCCAGGAGTCAGCGGTAATTAAAAAAGTGTCGCATTTGAGGGGTGGAGGGTGGGGCCAGGAAAATCATCTGTAGCCCTGTTCGGTGCAGTTAGGACAAAATCCATCAATGTTAGGGGCTACAAGATCCAGTAATCAGCATGGTGAATAGGAAAGCCAAGTGATGATACCCGAAACTTACAGTATTGTTCTGGATATTGCCGACTGTATGACAATAGCCATTGACGTTCAGTTGGTTGCACGGACCTAGATCGTGGCTATGCTTACTATTGCCAGCATGTTGAATTGCATGTTGCCCCACTACAATCCGCAGGGTGCTTTCGGCTGAATTTACAAGTCGGACTATCGCATTCAATCTGGAAATGATGTACGATATGTTGATGGGCAGTGCCACCATTTTTATCAGCTTATTTACTGTTATAATTGTTAACGAGGACGCACTATTTCCTCGGGCTGCGGAAGCCCACGGCGTTCATGTAAGCGACTTGTTGGCAACTGGGGTGGGGCAGGGCGGGGAATGTTGATTAATGTGCACAACTCACTAATGTTACACCATGCTTGCAACGAGTGTAATAATTCCGGACGCTACGAGCACATTTATGAGGTTGTCCTCGCATAGGTATTGCGCAAGAAAAGAGATATTTCACTCTCCGGTACTCACTGACGACGACGACACATGTTGACAAGATTTCTGACGCGGTGTTCGAGGATTGGTAGTAGGCAAATGAGTATGCGCACGAAGAGAGCTACTTGATGGGTAATAATGCACTTTAGGTCGGCGCAGGGTCTTTTATAGTTCAAACATTTCGTGTTCATGTAGCTCCCCACAGAGAAGTTGGTAGAAGGGCTCAGCGTGATTATCTTGTCGAAATTTGATTTGGGGGGTTGAGTCAATGCTGTTCCGTTCCGATCCCTCCAGCCAAATACGCCATGTGCAAAGAGGGAAGGTGGGAATAACTTGATTCACTAAGATGTCCAACGTTAAGCGTACCTGAATCAATTGACATCTTGCCTGCATAGTTTATTTGGACCGGAGTTCCAGGAAACGTGAGAAAGCGTGCTCACACAGCATGAAAGAGATGGGTCGGGAGGTGAGTCGAGGGATGGATCGAGCGGCAGTAGCACCTCAGTGGCGTGACCGGCGATGGAGCTGAAACCTGTGATAAATACATATTCTGTTAGATCATAACACTTCTGGTCGGTGGCTACGGCTTGTCGTTGACCACCAGCTAGCCAATCCTTCTCTGTGTACACGGGCCGGTCTGAAGTGGGTCATATTACAAGGGCATCACAGGAGATATGGAGGCATTCCGCCGCAGAATCATCGAGCAAGCGAGATCTTCCCGTAGACTCCACCTCTGTATAATGATAATTCATCACGGTGACGACGTAGTCCACAGAGCGGGAGTTGAGAGCCAATGCCAGTGCCGGCGGTCCCTTCGTGACATGATGTTCATAAACCTGGATCTACTGATGACATCCCAGATCACATCTGAAGAAGGATTAATAATAGAGTCATAGGACAAAAACATTCAAAATTCTTTCCCTGGCTTTCAATCACCACAGAGAATGTAATCTGGGTAAAAAGCAAGGATTCAAGTCTCCGTACGATATGAAAACCTCAGGGACAAATAGCGACAAACATCGTCGCTGCTGTCATAGTCTGATCGAAATCGTTTTCTCATGCACGTCTCATGCCGCCATTTGCACCAGATACCGATACCCCGCTCAGTATTCAAACGAAACATAAGGTTTTTCTGGACAAAAATGTATATTCTCAATTGAAAAGAATTTCCAAGAGATATGAAATTTACCACTTTTTGGTTCTGTGCACACTGTCCGTGTTTGGGCATGGGTTCTAGGATTCGCTGAGCCTCGCGGCTTCAATCGCCGTTTTGCAGGAGGAAAAAGCCGCAAAAAAAGTTCAACACTATTACCAAGCACAGGTAGGTGGACTCCGCCGCTGGAGTTGTGCGGGGAAACCAGTGCTCACTTTGGTTATTTTTGATTCTCATCTATCTTGCAGGAGGGTTTTCAACGCCGAAAAGAGGCGAAACATCGACCTTCGTCATCGAAGAGGAAATTGGTAAGATTTCCTATTATTGCTTCGCCCACCGCACTACTTAGTCATACCGAACTGCTCCATCTCTTTCGACGACCGTACGACATGACAATCGCGCTACACTCACACGGTTCTTGCATCTCATGGTGTGCTGTTCGTATTCGTGGATACTAAGAACGAAACCAAGGCCTTATTGGCAGTCAAACGAGCTCAATCCAAAAGAGAAAAAGTCAAGGCACGAAAACAGCGACGACAGGAGCAGTCCCGGCCTACTCCCGCCGGAGAACCCAGCCCCACTTCAAGCGCCACACAAAAGTCTCACCAAAAGCCATGCAAGCGGGTTTCATTTGCCTAACACCCAACAGGATCACCAGACCAAATATAATACGCTCATCGATGTTGTTTTCATTTCCTAACCCACGCTTACTTTACCGCTTTATTGAATCCAATGCAGTGGCGCACCAGCCACATGTAAGTTATTATGGAGGCTTTAAAATAAGGATATAATCATATAATCATGATTGCTTGATCGTATCATAGAAGAGGACCCCGGAAAAGCTGGGTGAACCTCTGATCCTGTTTCGGACAAATTTGGCCCCTCTAGGGCCGAAATCCTGGGGGTTTTTGGGACAAGAAATGCGTTTGGGGGCCGTACGCCAGGTCATGGTGAGGGTGATGGTGGGATGTGGATTGATAGGGCCACACGGACACCGGTTAGGTTGATGAGTTGCATAATGCGCTGTAGTTTTATGTGTATGGACGCGAGCCTCATGTTCAAACCGTGCTGATGCAGTTTTTTTTGCCTGCGGTGATATCCAATGTCTCTCAAGATTCATGTTCGAAGATTGATGCGAGCGTCTCACAACGTCGGCCACTTCGAACGGGGGAATTTGGTCTTGCGTTCGTGCAATCTGATATTGTTGCTTGCAGAAGTGAGTCTACGCTAATCCTTGAATCCTCGGGCTTATAGAGACTTCGATGCAGTCATTGCCATGAGCTCAAAGACGGGTGGTAGGGGTGCAAAGCATTTGCCCGTGACCGGGTCAATCATGCACTCGATCTCATACCTCATGCACATAGTTGAGGTCTTTATTCAGTCCCACGGCGACCTCTTGCACGCGGTGACGGATACTACAGCGACCGTGCAATGTGCCCAATATGCACTTCTCCCCTCGATTACTTTCTTATCTTTGCTGTATTTCAAACCAGATCACAACAATAACAAGCTGCATCTACACGAAGGAGATTTGGCTCGGAGCCGATGTTGAAGCAGTTAAGAACACTATCAAGTGCTACAAGAAGTGCCAAGAGTTGGAAGCTGAGAGGGGCTCGTAGATTTGTCTCATTACTTGTTGTAAAGCCATATCGTGTCGCAATATACCATTAAACACTTTTTGGGGAATTTTTCAGTATTTTTTGATTTTTTAGCAAAATTTCCGGGCTTGATTACAAGATCCCGACATCAGAGGGCTCTGCCGGCCTATGCTAGGTGCGATGCGACGAAAAATCCGGACATTTAGCCCATGACCGAAATTTTCCGTCCGGACATGAACCCTCCCTCCGGGATCGGACCTCTACCTAGATTTTCCGGGGTCCTATACGCACTCGGGCTTCGATATCAATGCAGCAGGGAGGACGACGCCCGAAAAATAGCACTTATTGCCGTACAGTAGCCTGGTAATACCGTTCACATGATTTTCAGGACTGATATCCTGGCATAACTATAATCAGCACGCTATTTTTGCACGCCGAGGACGTAAATGCGGATAGGTGCGCTGCTCCTCAGGACGTGGCTCCAATGTGCAAAGATGTTACCGTATGGGATGCTAACAGTGAGCTCTGCGTGTGCTTTCCGGGCATGCAAAGTTGTGCGCACATACTGAGAGCTATCGATGGTGATTGAAGTGGTGTTGCGCGCTATGGAGTATCAAGATACAGCTTACTCTGGCACCAGGTTAGTCTCCCAGCCGACCAGACCAACTCGAGCGTATCAGCAGACCATCAGACTATATCAGGGATACACCTGTAGACTGTGCGCGAGGGTAATAAATAGCCGACCTGCAAACCGCCTAGTACTAATTTGAACCAAATTTACGTCAATCTAATAAGGGTTGACAATGCAATGCAACTTGTTTACCGATCATATTTTACACTACGCGAAAAAAACATAGTGGTCTAGGTCTAGGCCGAGCTGGAAAGCGCGTCGGGTTCCATCCATGATGCGAGTCCAGATCCTCCTGGTGGATGCAAAATCCAAAAAAGTCTAAGGCCACGAATCAGCAAAGCATCTAAATGAGGTGTTCCAAATGCGTAATCAGTGTATCAGTGTATCCAAACATGTAGTCGAGTAAGCAAATCTCAATGTTGCCGCTTCCTCCTGATCCAGCATCTGCTAGAAAAATATGACCATCACGTTCAAGCTGTCTCTAACCTTCTGAGCTCGATACTCGTCTAAGTTGATTGCCGCAGTCACCAAGTCGTCGTCGGGACCGCCTATGGCATTACGGATGATATGTCTAGCTACGTTGTTGTCTATGCAGATAAATTGCTTGTCCTGTACAGGAACTGGTCCTGTAGTGATGGGTTTCAATGGAGCCTTCAAGGGATCTTGAAATAGATATGGAATAGACAGACGATGATGCAGATAAAGAGGTTGCTGGTATAATGAAGAGCCTGCATTTGGTTGGGCGAGATCCGTAGATGATTGTTCCTGAGACTGTAGGATGGAGTGACCGTCTAGTTGAGATTGAGTTGCAGATGTGCGTGTAGGCAATAAAACTGAAGGAGAGTTTGCCAATGATGATGATTCCAGATGAGCAACTGGGAGATCCTTGAACGTGAACACACGAGGAGGTGGTATAGGTAACGATACAGGTAGTGGTTCTGATGAAGCTGGAGGGAGAGTTGCAGGAGTCGGCGACCCAGGGTCGGGCGTAGACGTTGTATTGCCTTCACCCTTCGTGTCAGGTACTTCGGCAGCCAGTCTCTGCTTCTGCTCTTCTTCACTTAGCAGAACGCCTTCAAACTTCTCAATATACCTCTTCACTTCTTCTGATCGATTAATCCAAGCGCCAACCAACCCGACCACTTCTTCATTACTTAACGACCTCCAGAGCCCACTCGTAGCCATAACCAAGAAATCTCCGGGTTGAATTTGAACTGTTGTAATATCAGGTTCAGGGGTCAAATAAGGGTATGAAGGTGCAGTGGTCGTTTCCGGTAGATGAAACGGAAGAAGGATATCGTTGTAACCAAGGTAATCGCGGTGAATTTTTTGTTGGAGTTCGTAACTCCATTTGTGCGCTGCAAGGCCAAACGCACGAGTTACACCACTACCGAATAGCTGACCGGATTGGTCATAAAGGGATCGGTTAAGCTTGTTGAAGATGGAGTTTTCGTTTGAATCATGGGAAGAATCTGAAGCGTCTCTGGGTATGGAGTTTTCCAATTCGAAGCTTGCGTCTGCTTGCAAAATCCCATTAAGCCGAAGAATTTCAGAGGGGTTTGAAGGGATATGTTCAATTGTCAAGGGGTATACACCGTATTCCAAAGTTCCATCATCTTTCATCATTGGACGACCAATGACAGCTCTTGAATTGCCTGTGATAGCCACTTTAAGCAGTCGAGATGGATGATCATACATAGCGAGCAATGCTGAAGAGCCAGAAAGAGCCGTTCCCAGTGGATGAACGAGGGAAGTTTTTGATACGCCCGTACGGTTGGCATAATCGAGGCCTTGGTAAAGGACGCAGTTGTCGGTGATAAGAAAGGTTCGTTTGATCGCCAAATCGACGATTTTGGAATCGATTCCGTTGATTTTGGGAAGATTTGATGCATTGGAAGGAGGCACTGGTGGGGTCTTGCCTTCCTGGTCGAGGGAGATGAGACTTGCCAATGTTATTGCAACAGTACGGGGTAGAGTGGCGGCGAGGTAATGGCTTGTATCGCTACCTTTGTAAGATTCAAAGAGACCCAGGAAGAACCAGGAGTACGGCTGTGGAGTGAAGAACGTGGTGAAGCGGTCCAAGGGTGTGGCGTTAAGTCTGAGCGAGTGGGGTTTTCATCCCCTGCAAGCATCCTTGAATTGTCACTTACCGTGGTGTCGCACATAAATCAAACCTCTTGAATCCATATGCAGCCAATTCGTCAGTTTGTTCGACGACAGTTTCACGGCTCTTCAAGGTTATATAACTTGGGTCAGTGGCGGTACTCGGGCGCCTTTCTTGTGATTGTTTGGCTACACTTCTCAGGATAACATGATACAGTGAGTTGTCACCAGTTATATTGAGATGTTTTTGCGAATTCGGGCGATTAGATTCCGTGAATGCTGCCTTTGGCTGGTCATGACCTGAAGAAGATGAGCTGCGTCGGAAGCCAGTAATCGCGAGCACACCGACTGTGGTGACTGCGGCGACAAAGAGCGGAAAAGGGCGATTTGACAGTCTTCTCTGTCGCCAGATGTTCCTCCACATCCTGTTAGCTTGCATCAGCAAGCAAAAGCTCAGCAAGAGCGCCCACTTACCAGCTGCGGGCCCCTCGGCTTGTGCGGGGATTACGTGCGGAGCGGTGTATAGCCCCACCCATACTGGGTCGTGACAGTCACCATGCAGACAGAAAATCATGTGACGTGACATGTAACCTAATTTGGGATCCGGAGTCGAACAACGCGTTCGTGACTCTTATTATCCGCACGAGCCACGCGAATTTCTCTGCCTCTTGACACAGCGACGAGCGCGACGAGCACAGAGGGACCTGGCAAATGTCCAGTAAAGCTCTCCAGAAAACACCACCGAAAAGCACTTACACTCCAGTGTTCTATGCTGGTCCTTCAGCTTCCTTCTCAACGGTGACAACAGCTCAGACAAAATCTAGTCCGAGAAAAAAAAATACATATATCGATCAATTATCTCTTACGCACCTTGCCATGGCTCAGCTTGTTGCGGAGGCACCCCCCTCTCAACCTAGTTCTCACGGCAGCAGCCGCGAGGGAGACGAGAATCATGAAGATGGAAAGCAAGGGGATATAGAGAAAGGCACAGGAACTAACCCAGGCGCTGCTGCTATTCGCGAAGAGGTTAAGGAGGCGTACCAAGCCGCTGGCGGAGACCCAGCTGATGGGCGGTGGACGTTCCTATCTCAGCGCCTACAGATGGGAGTAACGAGGGGGGGATTCAAGTGGATCGGGACTAGAACAGATGGTACAATTCCACAGCCCGGAAAAGGATTCATTAATGCAGAAACGGAGGAGGAATGGTTGGATTGGGAGGAACGAAGACGCGCAGAGGACGAGCTCCGTGACAAAGTCGAACGATGGCAGAAAAATATCAGAAATACTGAGAAGGCACAGAAATCCACCGGAATGCATCTCAGCGCAGATGAAGGACAGAATTCAAAGACTGTCGCACAAAGTAAAGGTGACTCCAAGGCTGTCAAATCACAGCCAACTCCACCAGCTCCCGTTAAAACGTCGGCTCCTCAGAATCCAACCGGTCCATCGCCATTAGGGTTCTCTGTAGTGAAGCGATTTACTGTCTCTCTATCTGCGAAACCCAAGTCGAAGTCATCACCAAGACTTGCAGACAAGAATTCCAAAGATCAGGAGCTACCTCCACCTCAACGACTCCAGCCAACCCGAGAGCCTCACGACAACCTACAAGCTGCGTTACCACAGAATGGACGGAAGGCTGTACCCATATCTGAGAAACATATTGGAGACATTTCCGAAACTGTATGTTGTCCGGTGCTTTCGATGAGCCCACGTTACATATCCATTTTTGTTCTCAACTTGAAAAAAAAATTATCTAGATATTCTTTCCCCCTTCATTCCCGGCGCAACTCGTCACCTCAACGCCCAATGCGCAGCATAAGAATCGCTTTAAACCATCCCCAATACTCTTCCCGGCATTGTCATCACCACTTACTCCACATACTCCAACACGTCCTCAATCAGCTGGAAGGGACATATTCACGCACGATGCTGGTACCAGCATGAAGACTAATAAGAGGCGAAGATCAGTCTCTAGAGGTGCTGCGAATGGAGCAACGAAGAAGGCAAAGCCAGGCGCGGCCCATGATGCTGAAGGTATCTTGGTGCCTAGTAGTAGTGCCCCAACAGTTCCACCTGGTATGCACCATATTGATTCGTTGAATCTTGTCCTTGACCTAAATTTTCCACCTTTCAGTGAATCCAACCGCCATGGCTCCAATGTTGGCAAAGGATTCTAGGGCTGCCACTACGACATCATCAAGACGAGTCACGAGGTCTATGAAAGCTGATGAGGCCGGAGGTAGCAGCACCATGCCTAAAATTGTGGATCTAAGTCTCCTTTCACCCAGTCGATTAACCAAAAAACGCAATGCACGCCCATCTACTGGTGTGAACCAGGCAGCGGGTACGAGTAGCAAATCAAAACCTAGATCAACTGTAGCAGCAAAAACCTCGTCGGTGAATTATGTTAATTCGTCATCGTCCTTGAAGGGGAAGCGTAAAGAAACAGAAAAGGAAGCCGAGCAGGAGAAAGGAAAGGGACGGGGCAGAAGTAGGAGTAGAGGGCGAAGTGCTGCCCCAAATAATCGAAAAGCCTCGCGTTCACATTCACGTCCACGAAATACGAAGGCAACCGCTGGAGCAACGAAACCAAAGGCAGTTCGGCCAGCGATGGGGAGGAGACCCGTAACCCGTTCACAGTCCCGCACCAGAGGTCGAATGAGTAACGAGCTAGGCAGTACTCCTGTACCTCCAAGTTCATCATATGAACAAGAAACGGCTCAATCACCCCTTGATGTGATACCCACCATAACGAGCAAGCCTTTGCCGGTGTTTACCCTTACACCTGTTCCAACGCCCGATACCTCCCACGTTGACGAACCCTTGTTGCCTGTTCCAATACAAGCCGTTGGTGATGCAGACGCTGATCCTCACCTCATGGAAGGACCGTATGAACACCATACAGATGTTAACCTAACTTTGGATCGTGTTGGTGATATTGAAAATCATCACCAGGATTTCGAATACGCTCATGATGGTGCTAATTATAACGATGACTTTGGCGATGGTGGCAGTGCTGATAATGACGCCGAGGAAATTCAACCAATTCACCATCCACTGTACACATATGTGGATTACTACACGCCTACGCATACGGATGACGGGACGAGCGAGCATAATCGTGATTTTGGACTAGGGATGAATATAACCGTGCCAAAGGCTCCACCTTCGTTATCCTCGCTTGCAGAAGATAGTGACGAGGAAGGTGAAACACCGGGGTCGGATCCTTCAGGAGTTTATGATGATATTGACGACAGCGAAGACGAGGAAGATGAGGATATCGAAGTGGATAGCGAGGGCGATGAACGACATCATGAAAAGGTGCGGAGACAGATGCAGGCTACTAGCTCCGGTGAACGTGGAGCCAAAGATTTAGATATCGATTTACCATCTTCTGAGGCTGAAGTTCTCGATGAGATTATTGATGTCGGTGTCAGTAGAGAGGAAGCCCTGGTGGAATTTACCGGGAATTTGGATGACTTCGATCCTCCTTTTGCTTCGACCCAGGTTAATGGCACAAATCAAGGTCGATTTGTCGGTCGGATGGGAAAGGAGGGCCTTGGCTCTAGCTCACTTCGCGGGAGGCAAATGAATTCCAAGGCAGTCGGTAGTATTGGTCCCACTGCTGCACAAACGAAGCCGAGCGACCTGGAGGTGGAGGGTTCCAGGCGACCCCGATCGCGTTCTCGTTCCCGCTCGCGGGCTAGAAAAGGTTTAGAACCCGGAAGCAGTGGGATGTGGATGGGTTATAATTCTCAATTTGACGTTAATGGGCAAATTGAGAAGGTGAGCAAGTTGCTGGAGGAGGATGTAGATATTTATGGATTCGGCCAGATGGAGACGATTGGATCGCGGACTAGTGGGAATGGCAGGGCAGGTATTGATTCAGACGTGACGGATGAGATTGAGAACATTGATGAGGACTAGTGATTTGTGTTGTTTCCCCCGATTTTGGAAGCACAATACTTTTTTCGATTGATTGTGTTATTCTTATTCTTCCTTCGTTGTTCGCATTTATATCTGTACATATGATTGACCACGATTGCCAGGTTGTCAACCTTCCAACCTTCGATCTTACCAGCTGAGGCTCACCGATGCATACAATGATATCTCTTATCCTCACATCATTGCGCCTCACGTTATCCTCTGTTTCTAGGGAGGTTGTGAGTTGTGATTTCCCTTGGCGAACCTTGTCTTTTGGTACAATCATATCATGAGGCTTCTCCAGCTTTCAATATTTCATCTTGAGTCCAAGAATAGGCAACTTGACTCTAGAACAAAGAGTCGGGCTCCTCTCTGAGCCTCGGGTCACTGAAGGAGATGCATATCGTGCGTTGCTTCAATCTGTCTTGTCGTGCCCAAGTAACCATTGTCTATTGAATGGATTGGCCGTTCTAGGTGTAGTATGTGGTAAGATGAGGATCCGCTTGCCAATAATAAGATCGTATGGCCTGAGACACACAACCTCGTTATCATGATGGCCAGAAGCGATAAAAGGACACGGGGATAGAATTCGTATGCTGGGCAATGTCACTCTACCGACGCCCCTCCCAGAAATCACCACAATAATACCAACCCCACTGGCACATGCTTATTCCAGGACAGGTGCGCCACAATCCATCATGCGAGATGAGATAACGAATTGAGGACGGCGTCCTTTCATTCGCCATACCATTTCATTTTACAGAAAACATTCAAGAAAATATGGAGATGCAGCCCACCGTTGGGCGGAATGTTACGCTTAACGCCATCACGAACTCGAGAACCAGTTGAAACAACATGCCCAACAATACGGATTACGCCGCCTGACGACAACAAACCATTACCGGAATCACCAAGTCCGAATACCAAACCGCAAGATATATATTATCCAAATGGTTCTAGCAATCCTACAACGCCGGTCAAGAATTCATCACGGATCGGGGCACAACTTCAACAATTGATCGACAGTCCTGTATCACCATCCCCGACGTTGTATTCTCTAGGCTCTTCGTCACCGTTTCTGGCCAATCCGCCTGCTACACTACCGAAATCGGAGAATGCACAAGCTCAGGTTATACAGATTGTAAAAGGAACAAAACAGCGAGTGGCTGCGATCGTACCCCTAGATGTGACGGAAGATTCCGCACTCAAGGTCCATCGTACCAAAGGTAAAAGAAAAAAACCTAGAGCACTGGATAGTCCGAGTTCCTGTGCGAGTGATCCATTAGATACCGTGATTGAGCCACGTAGCGCGTTGTTTGCAGAGGTAGAACAACATGATGGCGGTGGTGGACGATTGGACGCTATACTCGAAGAAGAAGATAAGGAGGAAGGTGTGATCATGGTTGCGAAACGAGCTGGAGTGCTCAAACATATCGATTATTCCGCATACTTGGAGGCAATATCAAAAAATGATGATGACGATGCCTCGACTATTAAGAAGCACTCTCCAAACAACACGGTCCAAGAGCTAGAAGAACGATTGAGGCGACGAGACGAGATCCTGGACCTAAGGAATGGGTTACTCTTATTACAAGGTTCTAACCGAACAATGGAAGAAACGCTGAGAACAGTTCAAGACGAGGCCGAAAAGTGGAAGGCGTGGATTGCGATGCTGTTGCAGAGGGTTGAGCAGTTGGAGCTAGGAGCGAAAGGAGAGGAAGTTCCGGGTTTAGTGAAGAGCTAAATAGTGAACAGCAGGTTTCAAGAATTTTCGGCTACGCTACGCCAACTTGGATTTCTCTATAACGAACTTATGGCGTCAATGGTGTCAATGAACTGAACGACTTATTTTTACTTACGATCCGCGTTATGTCTCCGTCTATTTAGTTTGGTGTCCGTTGCACTACCTACAAATAATCTAATGCCAACTCCAGTCCTTCCCAATCGATACCAGGTCGAACGAGACCATGTGTTAGTTACGATACATTCTCAACTTGTGCGGTGATTAGTTGACCAAAAGTGTGATATGATATGCGAGTTATTACAATGCAGTGCTGGGTATGGCAATCATGAACTAGTGATCAAAGACGAATAGCATGAGATAAGTCGATGAGCGGCATAACAAAAATGAAAGAATTGAAATGGTACAAGGGATCATGAACCGAACAACAAGATAGCTATCTGAAGCACAAAAATGGCCACTCATCACTATGCATCACTATGACCGTGACAAATTGTTGGAAGAGCCGGAAGCTGGAAGTTTGTTGACGTCGATAATTTCAGTAAGCTGTTGATTGCGTTTCTGCGCAAGCTCAAACTGCTTCTGCAGGTTCCTATTCCACAACAAGTCCGTCAGAAACAATTACAAAAACACATCAACCAGACCCACTTGAGGGTATTCTCCAATTCCAAAATCCTCTCCTTCCCGCCTTGCCGTTCCCTCTTCACCCTCTCCTCCGCCTGCCTCAACCGACTTTCATACTCCTTGACTCTCGCCTCCCATTTCAAATCAGCCGTTGTCGTCCTCTGATTCATAGACGCTATCTTCTCCTCCGAAGCAACCAGCTGATTCTGCGCATTATTAAATCTTCTCTCCGCATTCGCAGCTCTCGTCGCCAACGATCGAACCTCCATACTATCCGATTGACCAGGCTTCCTCACACCAGCCAATTGGGCCGTCAATTCCGTGTGCGAGTTCTGTAACCTCGATGTCAATGACCACGAAAGAGCCGATGAAAGAAAGATGGCGATGGGTGCTCATCGAACAAGGAAAGAAGCAGAATAGGGTGACTAGCTTCCCTCGTAGATGGATGAATGTGAAATCCAATGGCCTTATCCGCACCCGGACCCAGATTTCATACCCAACAAACGAGACCCCCTCCCACAAAATGGCAGCGTAGAAAAGACGTTGGCGTACCTTCAAAGCTTCCAATTCTCCTTCCTTTGCGTTAAACTTTTTTCTCCATTGGGATTTCAGTTCAACGACTTGCTTCACGCTGGCTTCGAATTTATCGATTTGTCTCCATCGGTGATCCAGTTGACGTTTCATATCATTGAGTCTTTCGAGGAATCGACCTTCGATATCTTTAGATCGTTTGTCAAAGTCGAGTTGAATTTGACTTAGAGATTTGAGACGAGTGATGAGATTGTCATGGAAGACGGTAAAGTTAGTAAACGGTTTCGTTTCTGCTGCGCTTCCTTTTTTCTAAAAGTCCGTTAGCCATTGTCCTCGGAGTTGGCAGAAACACTGTACCGGAGTCTTATCCACACCCAAAATCTTATCCATATACTGATAAATTGTCAACAATAGCGTATTCCTCTCGGTCAACTGATCCCTATACTGGGCTTCAGCAGCCAACAGCGATCTCTGATCCTTGGCCAATCTCTGCTCCAACTCCCCAGCTTTTGTCCTAAACTTTTCAAGTTCCGTTTCCGCCGTTTTCAAACTGGCTTGCACCGTATCTAGCTTCTCCGAGATGTTCAACCTCGCTTGGGTTTGCGACGCCAGTTGTGTGGCCAAATCCCGATTTTCAGCATGTAGTTTGTCCAATACGGCATCACGGTCTCTGCCTTTACCCTCCCGATCGTCGAGCTCTTTCCTAGCTCGCGCCAGTTCAGCTTCCACTCTTTCCAGATCTCGCTTCAACCTATCCACCTCCAACTGTAACGAGAACCTCGCAGTCGTATGGCTCTCTCCCAGTCTCTTACTCTCCTGCTCAATCGACTGCAACGCAGTCTGAACAGCCTGTAAATCTCCCTCTCGTTGACTCAACAAAGACTGGGTCTTTGCCAGATCATTCAAAGCACTCTTGAGCGCGGATTCTTTAGCCTCCAAAGAACGTTTCTCCCGACGTATTTCCGTCTCGTAGTTCTTTTGAGAAGTGGATAGCTCAGATTCGAGATGTTCCCGCCGTTTGTTTTCTTTTTGAAGTTCCTGAACAACTTTTTCAATGTGTGTAGCG
Source organism: Volvariella surrecta (assembly GCA_951802395.1). Classification (NCBI taxonomy): domain Eukaryota; kingdom Fungi; phylum Basidiomycota; class Agaricomycetes; order Agaricales; family Pluteaceae; genus Volvariella; species Volvariella surrecta. The sequence goes on from OX637784.1 coordinate 367,212, forward strand.
AGCTCTTCTTGACGCTCGCGGTGAGCGTTTATTTCTTCGGCAGAGGCTTCATACATCTCGGTCGCTTGTTGTAGCTGATTTTTGAGAGTGGAGATTTTCTAAAGAAGGACAGGATATGTTAGAGGTGGAAGGAGGGCAGCGTAGATTTGCAAGACACACTTCTTTAAGGGCAGCTACCAGCACCTCCAATCGTTCACGTTCAGCATCATCATCCTCTCTCTGCCGTTGACTTTCCGCTTTCAGACCCTCATTCTCATCCTCCAGCACGTATATCTGATGGCTGAGGTTATCAAGCGCGCTATTAAGATTATCTAGCTGTTCGTCCTTTCGCTGCGCTTCTTCCTCGAGATGGGCCAAGGCTGCTTCAAACTTGGAGTGGAGGTCGTTCGTGTTGGTCTCGAGCTCGGATATGTGAATGCGTAGTTCCTTGGATTCGCTGTCCCTTTCTGCCAATACCTGCAACAACACGTTAGCATTATCATTTGTGATTTGGCGAAAATGAACAAACGTCTTTGAGTTCTTCCACTCGCTGCCGTGCTTCTTCAACCTCACCCCTCCATTCATCTTCAACCAAAGCTAAATCACGCTCGTGACCTTCGGCAAGGTGTCTGATATCTTCACTCAGCCTCTCGCTTTCCTCTTCTCGCTGTTGCAGTTCGATGGTCAAAGCAGCGACTTTGTCCCGCATAACGTTGAATTCCTCTTCAACAGCCTCTCTTTGATCCCGTTCTTCGAGGAATTGTGCACGACTCTGACTCCTTTCAGCGTGTTCGGCATCTCTTCTCCGCTGGATATCCTCAAGACCCAGCTTCAACCTATCAATCTCGTCCAACAGGTCTTCTCTTTCTTCCTCTTGTCGGTTGAGTAGGACGCCCTGCTCGTCAAGCCGGACTCTCAACTCTTCGTTAACGTCTTCCAGTCCTTCCATCTTCTTGCGCATTCTTTGGTTCTGACTTCTTCCTAGACTGTCTTCATCACCTTCCTCTCCGTTGACTGATGATGAAGGATGTTTCTTCTCGACCACGTCCCTCAATTTGTCCAGTTCAACCATGTTGTCTTCCAATAGTGCTCTGGTCTCCTCCAATTGGTCCTCCAGCTCTTGATTTCTGGTTCGTAGAGCTTCTTCATCAGCGCTTCCACCAACTGTACCACTGAATCGACTGGTAACATCATCATCATCCCGATCCCTCCTCAATCGCCTTCTTAAGTCTTGTATCTCTCTCTCTCGTTCCTCCAATTTCTCTTCCAACTCTCTTTCACGTTCTCTCCCACCAGTACTAGAAGACCCGCCACTGGTAGTCATCATCCCCCTTTGATGTGCCTTCTTCAACTCGGATTCCAACTCTTTCACTAGTCGTTTGAGTTTCTTGATCTCCACACCACGTTCTTGGACTTCGATTTTGAGATTGATATTTTGCTTGATGGCCGCATCGAGTTCATCAGGTGCCAGCTGAGCTAAACGATCTTCAAGGAAATGAACGCGAAGTTTGAGCGAAAAGTTCTCTTTTTTGAGATTGTCGATGTGCTACGTATCCCAAGGGCATCGATCGTATCACGATAAGTTGGATATCGCATGAGCACGTCGAATTTCAGGAGGAAAAAATTGGAAAGGGAGAGCGTTAGGAAAGGAGCTCCTCCGAGAAAATACGACGCCTCGTTCTTACCTTTTCCTGATCTCTGAGCGTAAGAGTGACACCCTTGGATCCGCCAGCTTTTCGGCCTGCCCCAGCGCCAATCAGTCCAGCACCAGTAGTTCCCGAGCCGCCTGCAGCTCCTCCCCCAGTGCTACCTCGAATATGGGAAATCTGAGGCGTCTGAAGGCCAGGCAAAAACGAGGCTAACGATAGTTCTTGACTGCTCGCCCCTGGCAGTGAGATATCCATTTGAGAACCCAGTGTAGACATGACATGAAAAGCTCTGAGGTGGTTAGAAGGTTGTGTTGGATGTGTGGTCGGGTCTGTGGCTGGTGGAGGTTGGACGCGTTGTGGTCCAATTATAGCCAAGTCGTATAACCCTGGATTAGGGCTGCGCGGTGACACGGTTGTGACCCGACAGGAGAGCGAACAAAAGTCCTGATTTCATGCTACCAACATTTATTGACAATGAGAAACCGAAACTGCACACGCCACCATCGCGACTACATAAAATACCAACTAGCACTCAAAGCGCAAAGTGAAAGAAATGTAACGAGCCGAGAGAAAGTTCATGATTATTTTATTTTACTTATTTTCCGAGGGAGAATGCAAGAAGCAAAGCAAAAAAGAAAGCAATGACACAGGTGATGAAGAGAAATGCATATGATGTGTATGATGCGTATGATGCGTTTATGAAATGAACAAAAGAAAAAAAAAAAAAGTTTAAACGTCGAGAATATGCTGAATTGGATTGAAAAATGCTCAAAGTGGGTAGTAGTCGATCAGGGTAGGGTATTCATGCAAACGATACTGGCGTGTGCGCGTGGAGCATAGTAGTGCGATGGGGTAGAATAGCCTTGAAGACTAAAAAATCATAAATGAACAAACACCCCACAAAAATACTCCAAATCGAAAATAAACTCACCTTCAAACGACTCCGTGGCCAAAATGAAAATGGCACAACGAAAGCAATGAATGTACATCGTGATTCCAAATTGTCAGAAAATATAGACGAAAGCATTGATGCCAAAACGAAGATTGAAGTACACTTGTGATTGTTCTTGGTTGGGAAAGGCTAAAAGCCAAAGAGCGATAGATTCAGAGAATCCGGTTCCGTTTCAAGATCCATATCCGGCAAAAACGCGGATCCAGATCCTTCAAGGTCCCGTAAGCTATGAGGAATACGATGATGGCTGTGGTCCAGCTGCATATCTTGCGAAGCGAGATCAAGCAGCGGAGAAATAGAAGGAGGCGGTAAAGCAGTCAACGCAGAACAAATGGACGGTAAAGACGATTTTGACCCGAATCGGGAAAAGTTAGCAGAAGATAAAGCAGACGAAGATGAAAGTAGAGATAAAAGACTTGAAGATGAATCCAATGGGTTATCCAGCGGTGCCGTCGGTATCGTTCGCGAGACGGTATGATCGATATCCATCTCCACCCCTTTTATGTCTACTTCCTTCGTCGTCAACCTGTCCCCCTCACGTTCCTTTTCACGATTCAAACTAGTGTCACCTTCATCCTCCATTTCCTGCGTTTCCAAATCTTCAGGTAAAATACACTGCCTCAGAGGCGATTTCACTGGCCCAAACTTCTTCTCTCCCGCACCCGACGAACCACTTCCCGTCGCGCTCGTTCCCAAAGCAGTTCCCATCGAGGAACTACTCCCACTCCCAGTCAATCCAGGAGGTACAACAAATCCAACATTCGTAGTGTTTGACCCAGGCGATCGCTGCATCTGCATCTCATTCCTCCTAAGGAACATCCGCGCTACAAGTTGCTCCATCGTCGATATCGACGCATGGAGTTTCTTCGACGATGTATGATGTGGTGTTGCATGCGGAGCAGGCGGCGACGTCGGCGCCTTCATCTGGCTATCCTTAGCTTTAGATCTCCCCTTCCTCTTCGTCCGTATAGATTCATCACCACCCGTCGGACTCCGCGTAGCTTGTGGACCCACACGAACACCCCTCTCGCTCAACTTTAACCTCAAAAACGTCGAAACCTCTCTACATTTCTCCTTCTCTCTCCTTCTCACTCTTCCCGCCTCTTGCGCGCATCGAGTAGCAGCGGCAGGTCCCAAGTTACTGAGTTCCACGCCAACGCCGCTTAACCCTAACCCTGAACCAAAAGGTTCACCACGGCTATTCCAGCCAAATTCCATTCCACCACCAACAGGACTCCATCCAGATGGTGAACGGTAACTTGAGTTTGAGGAGCCGAAACTCCAAGGCGTGGCCCAGGCATTATCAGGGTACCCAGGATAAGCGGCGCTGCCACTCTTAACACCTCGCGCCGCAGTGGCATTAGCCAACGATTCCCATCTCCTAGCTTCTCTCTCCGCTTCCTGGGCTTTAATCCTAATCTCATACAGCCTATCCAACTCTGGTTGATCAGTGGCATGTTCAGCAATGACGTTCGGATCGAGATAATAAGCCTCCGGCGACGGAGAACGGGGAGGATTCGGTGTTGACGAGGACGACGTCGAAATCGACGAAGAGCCTCGATTGTGTCGATTGGAAGGCCCAAGGTCTAAGCCAAGACTATCCAAATGCGCTGAACCATGAGAGAATCCAAATGGAAAGCTCATCGCACGCAACGACATTGAAAGCGATGGATGGAAGAACATGCTATCCTTCTTCTCCGGATCCGATTGCGAACGCGCAAGTTGTGATCGTGCACCACTGGTGGCTGAGGCGTTGCTCGGAAAAATAAGTGGCGCCAGTTCGAATGGCTCATCCGTCTCTGCGCCAGGAAGAGTCGTCAGCGTAAAATGCGGCGAGGACTCGGATACAGGGGATGCAGATAGTGATAGTGATGGGGGTGACGACGTCGTCGTCGGATGTGAGATGGAACGGGAACTGAGGCGCGTAGACGTGTAATCGTCCATTCCTCCAACATCGTCAGGATCGTCCCAGTTCAGCAGGGAAATTGGCTCGTTTGTCAGACCCGCTAATAGAATAGTGTCACCTTGATCTTCCATCTCTTCGTCTTCCGGGGGTAATGGGGAATGAAGGTGTCCGAAGGAGGCGGGAGAGCTGGGACATTCATACGTGCCCCCATCGTCGAAATCTAGTGGAGGTCGATGGAACAAGGACTCGAAAGGTTGTGACATGGAATGGCCACTATCGTTTATTGTACCAAATTCTTTGCTGTGCGCGTCGTTTGAGGAGTAGAACAATCCTCGAAGGCTTGACACTGAACCCGTGTCAATGTCCGAATCCCCGACATTGGAATTTCCAGCAACGGAACCTCCGTCACTCTGAGTATCAGCCAGGCGATGATCGTTCTGATACTGATGCATTTTGTCGTCAGGTGGCGTAGTTGGTGTTTCAGGAGAACGAGGCGAAGTTGGAGATGGTCCTGCAGTCGAACTCGATGCTGTATTTGCTGATTCCTCCTGTTTGTCCACCAATAAGGAAGGTTGAGTGGTGGTAGGGGTAGGAATGTGGTAAACATGTGGGGTAGTCAGATCCATACGGAGATGGTGGCCCTCCGGACAAATTATCCCCGGTGGATTACCCACAGGTGTGATCGACAAGGGGGACGACGGACATCGGACTCGAGCTTGACCCTGAAAATCCGATAAAGGTGACGCAGGTGGGGACAAGAAAGGGAAAAATGCTGAATGTGTAAGAGCATCGTCCGGATCCCATCCGGAGAAAGTGATATTGGGTGTGGTTAAAAGTACAGATCCCTTGTTGCGTAAGGGGAGTGCAGCGAAAGCACCAGAAAAGCTGGAAGCTAGCATGGGAGAGGGTATGGGGGACATTGCCAGGTCGGAGATTCCAGCAGCTTCCCATTCTGAAGTGAGCGGGGAAAGTAACGCGTTCGAGTCATTGCGATTGGTATCGATTGGAGAGAGACGGGATGACTGCAATGTTGAGGCTGAAGAAGCGGCCGAGGGATGGGCTGTTGGCGCAGGCGCAGGCGCAGCTGAGTGGGGCGGAGCGTCGTGGGTGTCATGATCGTCGTCGCTCTGGCTGCTGTCGTCGTCCATGAGGACATCATCCAAAATCCAGGGGGAGTTGTTGGTAGGAGGGAGGTCTTGGGTCGGTGTAGGGATGGTGGGTGGGGGAGATGGGGGAGCCTGTAAACGGAGTGGATGATGCTTTAGGACGTACGGAGAGTCCAGGATGCCTCCATAAGTATCTGCAGCAGTGAGTTGTGGGAAAGAGGTCATCCGCTTGAATTCTGATCCGGTGGATGGCGGAGAAGGATATGGGACTGGGCTCGGCTGGGTACGTGGGGGGTTGCGTATCGGCAGCAACGCAGTGGGGACTGTGGATATTGAAAAAGGACTCGGAGATGATGCAAGGCGAGAAGAAAATAGAGCAGAGGACTCGGAGAACATTGAACCTGAAGGAGAGGGCTCTGACTTGGGAGGATGAAAGGAATCAGCGTTGGCTAAAGGCAGGGTTGAACATATTTGACCAGGTTGAAAAACTGGCAAATGGTTCGACGAGTCCATAGCAGAGTGAAGAGGCGTAATCTGTTGCGTAGAGCAGTGTCAACGCTGAGGACGTCGAGATGGACTGCGAGGCACTTACGACGATGTTCAAGCAAACGGATAATGGTCCATTATTCAACGCCAACACAGAACAGAATGGCAGTTGGTAGGATCGAATCCTTTCCTCTTCGACGTTGTTCGCGACAAGAGCCCAAAAGTTTCGACGGAGCACTGCTGAAGCTGGCAGCGACTCCAGTCCGCCTCATGCCCACTAGCTTACGTAACCAGCGCACAGCCTGATGACACTCAATAAATTAAATACAACAAGCGTCCTCCAAGTCTATTCAACGATTCAACGCATCTGCAAATTCCTGATCCCCTGTAAAAGTCCCACAGGACCTTGCCTGCTCCTCTTCTCGTTCACCTCCTCCGTAGGAGACGACACAATCCCCTCACTATCCGGCAGCGGAGCGGGTCCACGATCCAAATCCTCTTTCCGAACCCCTCTCTTCTCCGACCCATACCTCCTACATGCCTCCCTGCTCTCCGTCAACTCCTCACTCGAATGATCCAGCACCACAATCCCCAACCCAAAATCCCCAAAATTAAACTGCAACAACTCTTTCAAATTCTGCAAAACCCGCTCATCAGGCGCATACGTCCCACTGTTATTATCAATCACCAACTCCCAATCCACCTCATCGTCCGAAATCGCATCGTCAAAGCCGTCCCAGTAGCCTTGCACGACTGGACGGAGGTGGAATTCACCCGCGTACCGAACCGTTTCTGCGCAGTTGGCGTGGAGAGCGTGTTTGGAAGCGTAGTCCATGAAGAAAGCTGCTCCCGTTTCGGAAAAGCGGAATGAATTGTCCTTGGAGGAGAGGATGTAAGTGTATACGGTGGGTTTGATCCGATCAGAGTATGGGGTCTTCCAAGGAGGGGAAGGCGAGCGTTTTTGTCCAGGAGGAGATCCCAATGTCACTGTTCTTGCTTTTCGTGGGGGTGAAGGTGGTGCTACTGTTTCGGGAACGGGCATCAAAGGTGGTGGTTGCATGTGCATAGCATTAGCTGGCCCTTCGGCAAAAGTGTGAACATGATAGGGATGTGCTGCTGGGAACTGCAGTGCGCCAGGATCAGGATTCATTTCCGGTTGAGGGAACTTGAGGGATTGCGATGGGGTGGGTATATGCTCCAACGCGGGTGGCTTATCAGGCGTTTCGGTCCCACCACCCGTCCCGTTGCTGATCCCAGACAGCCAACCCCGTCTCGTAGGAGGAGCACCAACGGAAGAAGACGAAAACAGCTGCATCACATCCTCCCTACGCTCGATCGTTCCAAATCCGTTATGCGCCGTCCTAGCATACAACATCTTATGCCCCATCATAATCCCTTGTTTCACCGCAAAAGAAGCAGGACTTGAGGAAAAGATCGTTTGCGCGGATTTGTATTTCCTGTTCCAGGATTGGAAAGGGACATCGATGAAGAATCGCGGGACTTGACGGAGATAGATTTTCCAGGTTGTGTAGAGACGTGCTTCGTCTATGTTGGTGAGGTGGCCGACCAAGGGGGAGTTGTGTCTGGAAAAGCGGATGGGTCCGTCAAAGAGATACTTGGTGTCCGTAATATCTCTAGCGTTTGGACATGGTTCCCAATGGATCTAGGTAGAACATGAATGGGCATGGATCTCACGAGGAAAGGCAAAGAAAACTCACTCGGAGCTGAAAACTTGCATCACAGTTCAACCGTCTGAGTCCCTTTGTGTTGATTGGACAGCTCAACTCCTCAGGCTGCTCCGTTAGATAGCTTACTTCGAAATCTCCAACGTAATCGTCCGTGGGATTATCTTCGTCTTTATCAAGAACCTGAACCGATAGCACCGCAGACTCGGGAACGTGCAATACCTTCCATGTTTCATTCCATATCGGTTCGAGAGTATTGGATTTGACAGTCGACCTGTAGAACAAGGCGGTTTAGTGATGCTGAGATGCGAGACGGGGCGTGGGCAGATGGATGAAATATAGTTACGGAGAAACATGGCATACACGAAAGACACCGATTCATCAATTTTCGCTACGAAATAAGGGTCGGCTGATCCCACCAAATCAAGTTTTGGAAGACCTCGAGCGCCGACAAACTTGCAAAATGCTCGCTTAACTTTAGAGACCATCTGTAAGCAGAGTGGCGCCCTCACCTCTATCGTCAGATTCACAAAGGTCGCTTTCTTAAATAACTCCTCCGCAGCAGGAGAAGGCGTAGGCTCTCGCGGTGTCGTGACAGACCCGAATTTGTTCTTTATATTTTCCAAAGTGAAAGGATTGCGTCTTCCGGGCATATTGCTGTGTGCCGATGTCACAATCTGGGATTGTAGAACGCAAAAAGGTGAGCGCTTGGCGGGGGCGTGCCCTATCGTTGATGATGTGGATATGAGAACAGGGTGGAGTGAGCAAGTGTTTCAAATGGTCCAGCCAAGCTCGATATTTATATCTGTCTACCCTTCAAAGCTTCAATCCTGCATGGTACCGACGGTTTGGTATTATCATCGGCATTGGGCGCAGTCCGAGTTCTCAGTCGTTCCAGATAGGGTGCTGAGCTTCTGTCAAGTTTAAGGTATCATATGGATCTAACGAGGGTGCGTTATGTACGTGAACTCTTCGCTCCATGCAAGCTTCGAAGGAGGTCCCAAACCGCATAGACATTGAAATGTAGCCTTCCAAAGGTGAACAAAGTCTAAAATAGACGTTGTATGATGCCAAATTTAATCCTTAACGCTGCTGGTGACAATGAACCGCTGGCAGCCGACGACGTCGCACCTCCTACTACGTATTGCACAGATACCAGGGTACTAAATTTTTCAATTGCGAATGCTGGGCGTAGAATGAATTGATGACGGGCCGCTGACAAAAAGCCGGGTAGACGGTGTGATCCGAGTCTGCCCATGACCACACGAAATGGATACGGCAAGGCGCCGTGTGGAGTTGCACATCGGCGGAGCAAATGAATAGTCAAAGCGATTGTTAACATCCCTCCAAATCCTAATGCACAAGCTTTGGGGGATTCTGCCGAAATGCTCAAGTCGAGCACATGTGCGATAAAATCGGTGATATCGTAGTATTCTAAGCGGTCATCTCGAAAGTCCAAGCAGATAGAAGCACGAAAAATAGCAACGGTAATGCGATGCGATAAGAGGACTAGCGACATAACGAAGACATATGTAACGTGTACGAAATTACGAATGTAAATGTGAAAAAAAAAAAAAAAAAAAAAAAAACTGGAAACGAAATCATCAAAAGTATGGTACAGATACAACACGTATTATCAAGGGAGTCGTCGTCAAGAGAGGGCCCGCCAACCGTCGAGGTGGTCGAACATGACAATTTACAAAACGAAGCAGCAACAGAGAACAGACGTAACAAAGTCGTGAAGGAAATGGGAAACCCATGACGCCTCGGTCGTTTCCTAGTAGTATTACCGATTTTGGTTAGAGGAGCGAGGACTCCTCGTCTTAACGCCTCCAGCGGAGCCACCGAGCATAACGCCACCTGTCAATACAGTGCTTACGCCTCCTTGATATAGGTACTTGGTCTTCTCAAACTTGGCATCGATAGGGGACACGCAATCAAGAGGGATTCCCGATTCGGCGGGTAATTGGATAGGAGCTGGAGGACTGGCAAATCCTGATGTGGAGAACCGAGGAGGCCGGGGGGCAACGCTCGGTGGAGCGACATGCCTGCGACGAGGAGCATCAGAGTGAGGCACATTTTGGGCGAAAGGTCTATGATGGAATTGATGATCCAATGGGTGTTGAGCGAACGAAGGAGGATTAGACTGGAAAGTGGGTTGAGTATGTTCAAATTGTCTAGTTGCGTAGCCGGGACTATTAAGAAGAGATGTAAACGTGAAGCTGTCGTCTGTGACGGATGAAAAGGTCGAATTGGAAGATGCTGCGGAAGACCGCGAACTTGGTCTTGTTACAGGAGGAGAAAAGTCATCCATACTTTTGTAGGTCTTGGGCGAAACGTAATGGCAAGGAGGATAATTCATGCATGAAGAGGTGATGGAAGATGTCATTGGAGAGAAAGATGGTTGAGTGGAGGTAGGGCCTGTGATAATGGCATCTGTGATGGAAGCGAAGAGCTCATCAGCCTCCCGGTCCTCCTCAGGCGATGCTAAAATCAATTGAGCAAGTGTTCGTTGTCGAGTCGGGGCGTGGGTCATGTCAGGGGCAATATACGGAGCGGACTCAGAAGGGCGATCGCGGGGACGTTCGCCAGTCATGGGTGGAGGATAGTTGGACCAGACGAGGCTGATGGTGCCATCAGCATTCCTCGCGGTGACTCGGTCCATTTCCACCACCAAATCGAAAGGCTTTCCTCCCAATGCCTTCATCCAGTCTGCCCAGCAAATGTCTAGAGACATGCATGTCATGTAGAGGGCACTGGGTGGAGTCCTTCCGGGCAACAAGTTCAAGACGAATTTGTTGCATTGTTGGAAGAAAAGGGAGGAGAGCCTAGTTCCGAGTTTTCGTTGATGAGAGACGATTTGAGAAGGAGGGTAGACAGCTCGAAGTGGTTGAGTCAGAAACTCGACAGCGTGAGCGATGCTTGGGGGAACGTAAGTGGACATGAGCAGGGCAAGCTATAATCAAGGAAAAAATGGGCAGGCGACAGTCTAGAGTCAAGAGAGTGAACAGGCGTTTTCTAACGTGAAGTGGGTGAGAAGGATACATACCGTTAGACAGGTGATTAGGAGAAGGATACCAATGACAGAAATCACAAAACCTCGTTAGGAAGCGAACGAATCCGGGAGATGAGAGGGAGATAAAATGTAAAAAAAAAATCACAACGGAGCTAACTCAAATAAATACATCCCGCCTCTACCACAGGGTTGCAGGGATAATGGTTCACAAGCTCATTGTCCCTCTCCTCCCGAAAGCCAAATTGTTTGGCGACCTTGAAATGAGGCATCATGTTTGGCATTCTTTGGCTACAACCCTGAATGGCGTTGAAAAACATCGATCAATAGATTAGCACCCACGTGATACCAGCTTGACTCGTCCACAGTGTCATGAACGTTCATGCCCAGTCTGGTAGTTCATCTGACTATTTTCAAGACGATGATCCTGCTTTTCTCGATGCCTTGAATAACATTGTATTACCTGGAGATAAGCCGGAGGACATTGAAAACGACGGCGTCAAGACCGGTGACGGGAACACAGATGATTCAGACGTAATAGAAGAATTCGAGCCGCCTTTTCTCAAACGAAAGCGGACTCCAACGCCGGAACTATCCCCTACCTCGGTACAGGAACGCGCCATAAAATACAAAGTACACAAAGCGCCTCCTAAGGTTTACAATGACTCGAATGATATCTATGGTGCTTCTCATTTCGGCGAATTTGGGGAGTATATGCAAAGGAAAAGGGCAAAATTGCAGATTCAGAACGAAGAGATTGTGGAGGAGAGCCAACATCTTGGCGATGCTCAACCGAAGATATTTCAAGGGCTATCCATCTATGTGCGTTCATATTATGGGTGTCCTCACTCACAATAAATATACTGACAAAGATTAGATCAATGGATGGACTCAGCCTTCTATACAAGAACTGCGCAGGATGATCGTTCAACACGGTGGAGTGTTCCAGCCCTATTTAGACAAGAAATCAATAGTGTGGGTGATTATTTCGCCTATACATCGGTTGATATTATAACTCCTGGATACAGCACCCACATCATCACATGCTCTATAACACCCGCAAAATTGCGCGAATGGAAGCATCGTAAAGTCGTTGGTCCAGAATGGCTCGTTGAGAGCGTACGAGCTGGTATACTACTAAACTGGAGAGACTTTATCTTTATACCCACGGAACGCGACGAACCTACTCAAGGTGCGAGCGGGAGACAAAAGAGACTAGTTCCCGTTGGCTCTTTGAAACCTCCCGGCTTACCCCCAATGCAACAGCAAGTCCAGGCCAAGGACACTATCGCACCCAAACGCGACCCCGTCCAGACCGTGGGTTCATCGACGACACCTTCTAATGCACCCCACCCCAACCAACCTCCGCCGTCTCAGATCCCGCGTCCTCCAAATGTCATTGCAGGCGCACCGCCCAATAAAGCTCCAGACCAACCTACAGGTCCTCCACCGCCCCAACCAAAACTCCAACCTCCAACCACTCACTCCACAGATCCCATCCACCCCAACGTTCCATACGCCGAACTAGAATCAAATCCTAATGCTCAACGTGCGATGGCAAACCCTGAGTGGCGGAAAGCCCATACATCCGTTGCACCTGATTTCATCGAGGGTTATTACAAGAGTTCTCGCTTGCATCATCTTGCCACGTGGAAGGCCGAGCTGAAACATCTTGTTACGGAGGCACAGGAGAGGGCAGAAGCTGATGGTCAAGGGAGCAATGGGAAGGAAAATATGATTACCGCTGGAGGTGGAGGTGTGAGTATGCGTGGAGCGGAGCTGGTGATGAAATCGTCTAATAGTGGAGCCGGGATTAATGCTAAAGGGAAAGGCAAGGCGATAGAGGAGTACCCTAAAGAACGGGTTATCCTGCATTGCGACTTTGATTGCTTTTTTGTCTCGGCTGGGCTGGTTAGTCGACCGCATCTGAAGGGTAAACCTGTCGTAGTGTGCCATTCTCAAGGGACCACAGGAGGAAAGAGTAGTACGAGCGAAATTGCTAGCGCGAGTTATGAGGCGAGGGACTTTGGGATTAAGAATGGGATGAGGTTAGTGCGACGAAGTGATTTGTCTTGTTGCTCGAGGTTCTTACTTCTATGGTTTGTGGTTTCTAGTTTGCAGCAAGCTAGAAAGTTGTGTCCCGATATTCAGACAATTCCATATGAATTCGAAAAGTAAGTTATATGCCATCTTTAGAAGCTTCATTGTTCTCAGGCGTTCTGTCTGTCCAGGTACAAAGAGTTCTCCTTGAAGTTTTATACCATCCTGATGCGACACGCGGACGATTTACAAGCTGTATCAGTCGATGAAGCTCTGCTCGACGTCTCTAACGCTGTCCTTCAGCACAAAGTCAACAACCCCGCAAAGTCCAAGGATGGTCCCATGTGGGACCCAGCAAAGGAATTAGCGGAGTCTATCCGTGATGACATTAGAGCTGCTACGGAATGTGAAGGTAAATACACCCGCGCTCCACATAGATGCCCCTATATTCTCATCCGGCTGCAGTCAGCATCGGCATCTCGCATAACATCCTGCTAGCTCGGCTCGCTACACGACTCGCCAAACCAGCCAAGTCGTATCATCTTTTACCAAACGAAGTTTCGTCATTCCTTGCTCCACTGAATATCACGGATCTGCATGGATTCGGATGGGCCATCAAACAGAAAGCAGAAGAAAAACTTGGCACGAGTGTACTCGGAGAGTTGGGGAAGAAAAGCAAAGGTATATTGTGCGATGCATTGGGGAAGGTTAATGGAGAGAGGTTGTATAACGCAATACGAGGTGTTGATGATAAAAAGTTGGAATCGGATAAGAAAAGGAAGTCAGTCAGTTGCGAAATAAATGTGTGTATCTCTTTCCTGGAAAGCTTTTGTGGCTTTTATATTATAAGGTTTCTGTGCTGACCCTGTGCGAACAGTATGGGATCCGATTTGAGAATAACGAACAAGCAGAGGCGTTCGTATCTCAGATGGCGGCTGAAGTTATGAAGAGGATGAAGGATGTGGATGTGGTTGGAAGATCTATTACGCTGAAAATCATGAAGCGCGATCCTTCGGCTCCAGTTGAGCCGCCAAAGGTACTCCCCATCATCGAACCCATTCTGGCTTCTTCTAACTCGCAGTGTATTACATATAGTTTCTTGGGCACGGACCTTGTGAGACATTCAGTAAACAATCACCGCTGATAGGTCCAAATGGAAGAACAACGAACGAAGGTAAAATCATCGGCGAACACGCTTGGAGACTTTTGAAGTCGTTCAATTTTGATCCAAAGGAGTTGAGAGGTATCGGGATACAAGTACAGAAGCTCGAACCCGTTTCTGGGTCGAATAATGCAGCTAGTTCTGGAGGGATCCATCACGACAATGAGGGCCAGGCGGTGTTGCCTTTCAGGAGAGTGGAGGTTCCGACTGGGAAGAGTCTTTTGGGTAAAAATGGCGTGGCCAGTTCTGACATCCAAGGGGGCGCAATCGGGAAGGCAAAGCACGCCAGTGCTTCGATATCCAAATCTCCTACAATCGCCGTCCAACCGCCATCAGAAGACGATGATATTGTATTGCTCAGTCAAGCGCCTGCAGCCTTCCAACACAAAGCTGCGCGAGGGGCTGTGTCTACGTCTGCTCGCGGATCTGTTGCGGCAGGGCCATCCAACGTACCTGTCAATCCCTCCGTCGCACACCTGGATCTTCCATCATATTCCCAATTGGACAAATCCGTTTTGGAGGCGCTGCCTCCAGATATTCGTCAAGAAATAGAGCAGGAGTACAAACGAAGATCAGCTTCTCCAATGCCTGTAGTCGTCAACAACAATAATATTGGTCACGACAACACTCGACGATCCAAATCTCCCAGCAAAATCATCGCTCCTCGCATTGCAAATCCGCAACGACCAAAAAAATCTGCGCCTCTCATGGCTCGTGGGGGGAGACTGGTTGCACGAGGGTTTGTCAGACAGCATGCTCGCCCACTATTTCCCACTAATAAGAAAAAACTGGTCAACATTCCTCGAATTACAGGTCAACTCGCCCCCCGAAATAGGCCTGGGAATCACACTACAGCCCATAAAAGCAACCTCTTTGGTGCACCGAAGCAGCATTCGTTCACTACTCCCAGCAGCAACTCACGTTGGGCCAAGGCTTTGCTCAACTTGGCTTCGGTTGTCAATCCCCAAACGCGTAAACCGACTGTCGTCATCTCTCCTGAGAAACTCAAGGAATATAAAATTGACCCAGCGGTGTTTTTCGCCTTACCTGAGCATATCCAACGCGAGCAGCTGGTTCGCATGAGGTTGTTGAAGAAGAATGGTGGTGTCTTACCGTCGCCGGAGAATTCACAGAGGTTGGTCTTGAAAGCAACGCGGCCCGCTTGGCCACCCGGTTGGAAACCTTATATCGCTCCTCCGCCGTATGCCAATTTCAAACCAGTACCGGTCATTCGTAGAGTGGTAGATGGCATTAAACGCGCGTACTCCGAAACTGGAGATATTCAAGATCTCATCGAAGCCTGGGTGAATAACTGCAGAAAGTGGAATAAGCTGCCTAAAGAAGGTGACTTGGAGTTTTTGACGAAATGGATTGTCAGGGCTGTGGATAAAGAGCAAGCTACGGATGTGGATGTCATTAGAGCAGTGGCGGTTATGAAGTGGTGGAGGGTGTTGTTGAGGAGAAATTGGGGCGCGGCGGAGATTTTTGATGATGAGTTGGATGGAAGCCAGATTGATCAAGTGGGGAGGGCTTGGTGGATTGCTTTTGAAGGGGTTAAGGATAAGATGGACGAGGTTGCGAGGAAGAAGTGGGGAGGATGTTTGTCGCTGAGATAAGGGGGTGCTTTTATGATGTTCTTATCATCATGCTTTGACAACGGACCTGTTGAAACCCCTCTAAGTGCAGACTCGGGAGGGATGATTGGGCATGTGCTGTGGTCGCATAAGCATCTAGATTCGAGGCATTAACATTCCTGTCAAAAGAGTCATCGTACGTATAAAGGGAGATTTGGGTCGCTAAGTAGCTCCAATTCCCTCCACAAAAACCAACTCTAACCAGTACCATCTAGTTAAGGAACGTTTGTATCAATACCGAGTCTGTACGCCTTGAGAAATAACATCAATCTTGAGTGCATTAGATTAAGTGGACATCATCTACGCAGAATGTCTGCAGCCCCGGATTTAATGATTTACACCGATTCGCTAGTTGTTGTCGACTTGTTGAATTCTTTGTGCTCATTGGCGCGGAGCACCATATTTCCAAAGATTCCAGAATAGGGAACAACTGAAGGCACTTCGGAAAGCCCGCCAGAACCTCTTCTCTCTCGAGGAGGTCATCGGGGTAATAGAGGTGGATCTGAATGAAGACAACTTTGCTGCAAGCTGTGACTTGTTCGGCGTAATCTGGGTCGCTCGATTGGGCCTCGTCCTTAAGCCAACCCATCGCATATGTGGCAATGCTGATTCTTAAACCAAATACGACGTTGTTCATCCTTCGGATGGTGAAGCCGTCGAGTCTTACGCCGTGGCCAAGTAGATGGCGGAGGAGCGATGTATCCGTGTTGACGAATACACAAAGTGCTAGTGATTCGAGGTTTGGGAGGGGTTTCGGACCAAATCTGGGTTTAAGAAGGCAACTGATCAGTGAGCCAGAGGTCACGATTGTCGTCAGATGAGGAAGAAAGAGTAAAGGGGGCGACCACGATTGTCGAACGTAGGCAGTCAAGCCCATATCGAGCACCTTGACTTTCCTATGTCGAACGAGAAAGTTTACAAGTAGTGGTAGCGAGACGCTGCAATGGTTGAAGTGGAGCTCCTCCAGATTGGGCAGTGTCATTGTTGCTATAAAAACACTCCACATGGTATTCATCCACGGTATTGAGAGCGTTCGGAGGGATGTGAGGCCATGTGCGAACCAGTCAAGTGAATAACTGAAGAATGCTGGGCGAAAGATGATAGGAATATCGATGGTTAAAGCAAGGAGGCCCGAATCTGATGATTCTGACTTGGAGAAAGACAGTCGTGGTGTTGGAAGCCACAATTTTGATGCCAGTCTGCAGACGGTCTGGATTGTGTTGGAACCCTCATAACCTCCACGTAGCCACGATATTTTGCGAGGAATACGTTGTGCGAAAAGAAATGGACCCCCAACGATCATTAGATGTGAATGTCTACGGAGTTCCTTCCTGCTATCGTTTATCAAACGGAGGAAATTCAGCACCGCATCTGATTCTGGCCACTGGCAGGCGGATTCAAGAATGACCGTAGGACCGAGGTCAATGAAAATGGACTCGACAGTTGTTGCTCTCGGATTATGCACGAGGAATCGACCTAAACTCCTCAGCTCTTCTTTGAGGAGTTCATATTCGTGAGGGTCGGAGAAGCAATATATGACTGTCGTAATTGGTCGCTCGTAGGACACGAACGGCAAC
This sequence comes from Volvariella surrecta, assembly GCA_951802395.1. Classification (NCBI taxonomy): domain Eukaryota; kingdom Fungi; phylum Basidiomycota; class Agaricomycetes; order Agaricales; family Pluteaceae; genus Volvariella; species Volvariella surrecta. Next base: position 384,401 of record OX637784.1, read on the forward strand.
GTAACCCGCAGACCTAGAAGAACGGGCAGGTTATTAGGCGCTTTCAAAGTGATGCATAAGCCCGAGGTGCTGTGGACAGGGACGTAAATCGGGCCTGGGGCACGACGCGGAATGGAACGGTTTGAAGTGAAAATTTGATTCCGAGTGAACAATTGGAAGAGCGATGAACGATGGAGGTAACGACAGACTAAGGCCAAGGTGCAAAGGTCCTCGTCAACGAGGAGAGCCTGCAACTCCTGCAGCAGTTCGACTGGTAGTTGCTCTAGCATTGGATGGGGGAGCAACGTTCGAATTCTGCCCCGAGGTCGAAGCTGAAGCTGATGTGCTGATGTACGGTTGTTTGGTTGACGGCACCGACAGATTAATCAATTACCATTATTCCTCCATTTGTTGTAGTGATTGACAGCACAGGACAAATCACAAAATATCCGCAGACTTGGATTCGGTTGCTTGCATCGGTACGCTAAGTTTTGTCGCTCCAACGAATTCTTCGCCTCATCGGCGTGCACCGCCATATCTCCAAAGATCCCAGAACAGGGAATAATTGAAGCCACTCTGGGAGATATTTGAGAACCTCCTGGTTTTTGAGGAATTCCACGAGACGCTCGACGTGGATTTGAATGAATGTAACTTGGTTGTACACTGCGATTTGTGCATCATAATTCGGATCGCGGGATGCGTCTATGTCCTTCAACCAGTTTTAGATGAAAGGTCCTCATGTAGATTGTTAGTCCAAGTTTGACCTTTTCAATCTTCGAACGGAGTCATCGTTCAGATGGACTCCGTTATAGTATGAACGATGGCTCATTTGAAGTAAGAGTGACCGTGAGAGCGACTGAATTGAGGTTTGGAAGAGGTTTTCGACCAAAGCTTGGGTTGAGGATGCAGAAAGTAGATATCCGGAGGCTATGAAAACGGTCAAGTCTGGAAGGAAAAAAGGTGGAGGTGACCATGGCTTCATGGGGATGTGCATGGAACCTGCATCCAACACCTTGATTGCTGGGTGGCGCACAAGGAAATTCGACAACACTTCCACCGATCTGCCACAATCATTGTTCAGGTAGAGCTCCTCCAAATCTCGGTAAGTCCATATTTGATAGAAAGGTGTTCCACAGGGAACACCACATAAAGATTGTGGCCACTGCACAAAGGCCATAGTCATCGAGGACAACACATAACGACTGTAACAACTCTGTGGGGAGTTGATCTAACATTGGGTGGAAAAAGAAAGTCAGGACGAGGCCGGATGGCTAAGGCTGATCTGCGGTTGTTTGTTGCCCAGATATGTGGTTGGTGGATGTGGAGCTTATACGTACTCATCTAAGCATCGACTACTCTACATGATTATTGAGAGATACATTCCGAAGTGGCTATTGGAAATGGGCCACGTCTATTTAACGAAACAACCATGTATATTTTCCCATGTACTTTGGGCGCGAAAGTAGCCGGTCCTCTGGGTCGAACCACCTAAATTCTGCCTTGTTCAAGTTCGAAGATGTCAAAAAATTATCATAGTACGTATCACGAGCTCTGCTGGAAGATGATTCAAATGTAAGCATGATTATGCTCCGAAGTTTGGGGAAAGCTAACAGTCCATCCCAATCGTTCTCAGGGGTGAAAATGAGCCCATCACATCCGTGTGGAAGATATTTCATTCCGGAGTGCATGATAATGTGCAATTGCTCCATCGTACATGCGTGATTCCAGATTGCTTTGCGTATGAAAACGGCTGTAAGGCCCGAATATACGTGCTCCCCAATGCTGATCACGCATTTTTGCAATCCCTTGAAGGATTCGAGATATTCGAGAAGCGCGGTGCTGATGCTGACGGTGGTGAGTGTTTTCAGTGAGACACCACTATCCTTTAGACCGTGCCAAAGTAGATCAATGTCAATGAGGGGTTCGGGGCGATAACTAGAGTGCTTCAACTCCAAGTGCTGTAGGTTCTTTGGCACAGAGATGGGGTAAAGGTCACGAGATGTGGGTAAGAACGAACAGTTGAAGGAGAGTCGTTGAAGACTGCTCGAAGCACAATGGGGAGGAAAGATATCATGAAAGTTTATTGGAAGTGAGCCGGGGATCCGAAAGGCAATAGAACGAATAGAGGGATTTCGTTCGACCAGGGACCGGAGCTGAGACGCGGACCCGAACCGTTCATCTGGTGGGTTACGGATTTCATTGTGTTGGGAGTCGGAAACATAGATCAATTTGAAGACCTCCAGAGACCACAATCTTGATAAATCATCTGGAAGCGTCTTTAGCTCGATTTCGGGTAGAAGAAGTGTGAGTTCCTTCAGGCCTTCATCGAACGCATGGATCACGTAATGAACGGCATCGTCGACCATGAGCTTGCATTCCTTTCTCTCCAGTTCTTCATCGATAGGGTAGCAGTGAATGACCAACTTCTCCACACCGCTGAGGTGGCACAACTGCTCCCAGAATGGTGCGGTGAAGATTTCGGGGGTAAGAGCGCGGGGAAAGATAGCCAGACTAAGGGAGCGTATGTGGTGGATAAATGTGTCCGGGACTGCCTCATATGGCACACCGTATGATCCATGATGCGCGACCTCGTTTATAACCATCTTGAGCGGGTGTGCTACTATGATGCCTACTGATTGAACGGAAAGAGGGGTGAAGGTTGCGCACCAGCGCCTGCAGACTAAGCGCAGCGGGAGAAAAAGAGGTCCTAAGTCAATGAAATCCGCGATAGTGTACAAGATCTCAGAAGGCAACTCGATAGCTTTGGCCATGGAAGATTGGAAGACAATGAAGTTGTGCTCCAGTTATCGAGTTGAACGCCAAGTTGTGATTCCCACGCAAAGGGGTGATATTTAAGGTACTTCTAGTTCTAGATCGACAATAGACATCAAGCAAAATATATCATCTTCAAGTCTTAGATGATGACGGGCTTACCACCCTTGGCAATGAAGAGAACCGCATCCTCCGGTTTATCTGCCAAACGAGTGGTGTCAAAAGCAAAGGAGACTAGGCCCGCCCCTCTAAATAATTTTTCCATGTCCTCTTCTCCAAATCCTGCAGCATGAGGGACCGCCTTAGCAACCTCTTCATCTGAGAAGGGGCCTGTGGTTTAATTAATGTAAGCACCATAAATTTTTCTAAATGAATGAGCGTATGATTTCACTTACCCGAATTTGCACGAGTGTGGGGGTTGTCGTACCCTGCGAGATGGTCCACCACAAAGAGCTTACCACCTTGCTTGAGGAAGTACGCCAGCGTCTTTGTTACCTCTTCCACAGAGGGGATGTGGTGATATGATGACGCACACTATCGATTCAAGCATTAGCATACAATAATGTGGGGCATCATACTACGTGCCACGATGACGTCAAATCTTGCGTTATCTAGCTCGCCTGTCGCACCCTTCAATTCTGCTCGAACGGCCTTTATTTTCTCAGGCGATAATCCGATATTAGAAGCGTTTTGGTTGAATTGATCAACCACCCCCTGGCTGATGTCCACGCCGAGGATGGATTTGGCGTATGGCGCAAGCTCCTTGGCTACAAAGCCTGGGATCACGAGGCACGGCGAAGAGTTAAAATACGAAGAATGTGGATATGGCACAAACGTACCTGTTCCGCAAGCGAACTCCATCATCGTCGTAACTTCGGCATCGAAATCATAGAATTCCCTTAAGGCAGCAGCAGTCCTAATAAGAGTGACAATGAGTTGTTGATGCGGGACAGTGCAATAGTATACAAACCTTTTACCCCGCTCCGCTGCGTACTTCAAGAGGTCAAACTCGTGTGCGTGCTTATCGAAGAACGCCTCATTGGCAGCAACGTAATCATGACCGTGGTCGTGCTGGTGCTGGTGGTGGTCGGACATACTAGGAGATGAACTGCAAGATGTTGGACAAGCTCCAGCTACAAACCACTGCTCGTCCTCCACTTACTCAGCGTTGTACTCCGTAGAAAGAAGTTCACCGATGGCGAAACTCGAAGCAGCAGTAATTTGTCACTGGCATGTGAGGTCACGCACAACGTCATCCTGGCCAATCATTGAATGAATCAACTTCAAAGGCAATCACTTCCGCAGTCAAGCTAGTCAAGGATCTGATTCATCCCACAACTGCTCGAGCATGGAAGCGTTACTAAAACTCCTCGACCAAATGTGCAAGAAATTGATATCGAAGCTTGAACGGAGTCGTAAAGTCACGTGCTATGAAGCCCTTAGTCCCTTTAACCCCCGAGTCCAAGTTTGATACCGCACTAAATGTTGTTTACTCGCCTTTTACTCGGTTGTCAACCCATCTTTGATCTAGGGACGTTAAAATGGTCAGCCCTTGCCGGTTATATGTAAGGTTGGAGCCATTCAATCGTGCTCGCCACCATCTTCTAACCTCAACCCAACTTTTCATCGGCCATCGCGGTCAACAGTGTATCTCGATGAAGGGGTCATTGGCACTCTTTTGCGTTTTCAACTTCTCCGTTTATCATCTGTTTGGTGTAACAGCCAGCAAAACATCCATTGATTCAAGGTTCACGCACCGGGGAAGGCGCCCTCACATTCGCCGAACTGACACTGACCAAGGGCATGGCACAGGCGATCTATTTCCGTCTGGCATCCCTGAAATGCCATCGATGGATGACTCGTCGCTCTTACCGGACATAGGCTTCGGTATTGGACAGGATGACCCTGAAATTCAGGGAATGTATGCACGTCGATTGGACACTATCATTGAGTCGCTTGGTGGAACAAGCAAGATCCCAGCCTGGTATGACTGCGATTTTTCACCTTAGCCTTTGAAATTCATGCTCTAATACTAGGCTCTCTACTCTTGGTCTGGACGGGAAATGGCCAGACAATGAAGTCAACTATGCAACGGGATGTGAAGCCCAACGAGCCAACTGGCCAGCACAAGCGCATTGGCCGCGTATCGGTACGTTCATTCCCAACGATATTTGCGTATGTATGTAATTTAGTTATATCCTAGTGACCATGGCCGGCGCTTGGCATGGCGGGGTTCGTAACGGACCCGAGGAAGACGTTCACAACCTGACGCTACAAGATGCTATCTCTCGTGCCATGGATTACTGGTTTTCAAGAGACTTCACCAACGATGATTGCCTGGACTCCGGTGGTACTGATAAATGTCCGTGCGATAATCCCGAGAATTGGCTATGGTGAGTTAAACCCATTTTATTCCTCAATCCGATCGCTCAAGTTGTTGCCAGGAATACAAATTGGTTCTCGAATGTGTGTGCACTTTTTTCACCGTGGGCATGAACTAAGTTCCATGTAGATTATCCTTATTCCTGACTTCGTTGCCCGTACATGTTTGCTGCTGGGCGATGCCCTCAGCCTATCTCAAAGGGGCAAATGCGTCGAAATCACGGGCAGATCTTTCCAAAAGTTCTACGAACCCATTAACGGTGTTTCTGCTGGCCTAACAGGTGCCAACGCACTTGATGTTGCCCAAATCGGAATGGATAAGGGACTTCTGACTGGCAACGTCACTTTGCTTGAAGACGCTTATCAGCGCGTCCACTCAGAGCTTGTTATCCAGAACACTGTCCGCGCGGATGGCATAAGAGCTGATGGCGCCTTTGGTAAGAAAACTTGCTTCGTAGATGCTCATCTAACCACCATCAAACCTTCCACAGGACAACACAGTGGAATACTCTATAACGGGAATTACGGTGAGTTAGAGGAACACACTACGGTGCGTTATCAGTAACAACTGCCGCATACAGGGAAAGACTTGTAAGTGTAAGTCCTACATAGCCGTCAACCGATACTCAAGGCGCATAGTGCCAACGACTTGCTTGGTATGGAACTTGAAGCTGCTGGGACACGATTTGCTGCTAGCCAGGACGGCCAGTCTGCTTTCGGAACCCTCTTTGAAGGGAACAAGTGGATGATTGTGTTGAATTCCTTAACAGGGGTTTATCATTGGGATTTCGTGGGTATTTTCTCCATATTCATTACATCTGTGAGACTTGAGTCGGGCGCAGTCCGTCCTTGGTCGTTTTCTCGTTTTTCCCGTTATCGATAACCAGTAAGTGGAGTTTGATCATGTTGAGAATTCACCTCATCCATTGCGTGTGCAGAGCGACAAGTAATATCAAGATGAATACCTCACAGGTCGCAGAACTTGGAAAACAATGGAACAATCAAGCCTTAATTTCCTTTGCCGATGGTTTGTCGCAGCCGGGTAACAACGCCAACGGCAACAAGCTGGTTGGGAACAGGATGTTCTTCACCAACGACTATATGGTGAGTCGTCATTAGTCGGGCGATATTCAGCCACTCAATGGTGGTCCAGGTCCACCGAGGATCGGATCATGTCACAACATTAAAGCTCTGGTCATCCAGAACGAGAAATAATGAGTGTACAAACTCAGCTAACGTACGTACAAAGTTGTTCACAGTTGTGTCCTTGAACAATCACCGGCTCCATTAGCCATTTGGGTTCCACCTTGACGACGGCGCCCAGTACACCTACACCCAAGGTGATGAATATGAGGACGTTCCAGGCGCATGGGATTGGGACCTCATTCCTGGGATCACGACAGATTATGGTGGCACCCCTCTACAATGCTCTAACACACGCATGCTCGGCGTAGAGAGTTTCGCAGGTGGCACCTCGGACGGATCACGAGGAGTTGCGGCGATGAGATTCACCAATCCTGTCACGCATTCACTCTCTTGGCAAAAGGCGTGGTTCTTCCTGGACAACAACATCGAACACGTATTAGTTGCAAATATCACTTCTGCCAATGCCTCAGCGCCCGTCTATTCCGTCTTGGATCAACGCCGGTTGAGCGGCCAGATTTACGTTGACAACCAACCCATCGATCAATCCACGACACGCGACCGTTTCAACTCCCTATGGCACGCCAATGTCGGTTATACATTCGAAGATAATGAAAATAATTTCTTGCCAGGCCAGAGCCTTGAAGTGCAATTTGGTGAAAGACAAGGGAATTGGCAAGCCATAGGAACATCAACACAGCCCCCGTTCACCATGAACGTTTTCGCAGCATGGATCCATCACGAAGACCTTGAGAAGCCCCTGGCATACACCGTCTATCCTGGCGTGAATCCTCCTCAGTTCGAGCAAAAGTCTAGTCAGGCAAAGATCAATACCGTTTGTAACGACGCGGATGTTTCAGCCGTCTACGATGACAAGAACGAAGTCTTCATGGCTGTGTTTTGGAATCCGGCGGGCGGTCGCGTGAAAATTAATCCTGGACGTGGAGTTGGTCGGATGGTCATTGAAGCTGATGGAAATTGCTCGTTGATGTATGATCTGAAGACGGGTAGTGTTAGCGTTGCGGATCCGGGGCAGTCTTTGGAAGTTGTGACCGTCGCGGTGAACTTAGAAAATGGAAGACGACCGAAAGCATGGGGAAGGGGGAGGTCTAAGTGCCTGGTGTTTGAATTGCCGATGGACGGATTGGCTGGAGATACGGTTACACTGAATGTGCAGGATTCATAAATTTATCCTCGATTGGGAGGCAGAGTACTGGGATTTCTTTACTGAGATACTGATTGCTAAACTTATTCCTTATGGCTAGCTAATTGGCATGCGTATTTGTTGACTCCTTTCACGCAAATGGATGTGTATACGCGGTGATAATACCAAGCTAGAGTGTGCAACCAGAATTGGATGGATTAATGCGCAGGAGTCCTTATTCTCATTCATTGGACAAGCTTGCGATGCAAACGGATTGCACCGAAACTAAGTGAAAATACGTCGAAGTTGGTGCGAGGCTAAGCGTAGTTGAAAATTAGCCATAGACACCCGCGGTTTTTCTCTGCTCCTTCCTTGTTGGATTGTCTCATAGTCAAGGTACCAATCGCGTCGAGGTGCCCAGTTCAAGGAAGTTCATAAATCAGCAAGCGAACTCTTGGATTTCGTTTCCGAATCTCCTCAAACGACAGTCGGCGTTGCAACGTCTTCTCATCTGCCCTAGAACATCCACACAAATCCACGTTTTCAACGATAGGAAACACTTGCAACCAGGCGGGAAGACCTGAGTACCCCCCGAAAAGCTGAAGAACACACACTAGGAGAGTTTGCTCTCCGTAGTAAAGCGCAGCCCCCTCAGCGCCATAAGCGTCGCAACAAAACCATTTTGGCATGTTCATTGGGTAACACCATGCCAGTTCAACGGCTACTAGCGAGGAGTCTGATCCAAGTTATTTGACATGAACTTCAATCCCGGATGGAGCTCGAGGTGGCACTATAGCAGAGATTGCGGTTGGGCACTGGCAGTTGTCGCATGAGAGGGGAAGTTGGTATATATATATATTTAATTTGTGTGTTATACTGTACAGTAGTGTGGTGCATCCAACACCGAAGACGACAAAGGACCCTGGCCCGATGCGGCTCAGGCTGTGTGAAGATGGGGCCGGATTGATAATTTCAAGTTGAAACTATATACTTAAGGTCTCGGACAAAAGGATAGGGCAACAAATGTATAGCCAGTATACGCGTAGAAACGTACGGCTCAAACAATAATCGAAAGGAGCTTTCTCATCTAATTGCATAACAAGAATAAAAGCTTTCCATCTATCATCAAGAATTAGGACGTAACTAGCGGCCTTTGTACGTATCATGAGGGGTGTTATACCCCAAAATTTGGTCGTGAGATCAACTCGTGCATTGGAAACCCCATGCTAGCTAGGATAAAGAAAAAAAGACAGTAGAGGAAGAAACGCGAAAGCAAGGCAAGCGGAGAGAAACGAAAACATAACGATGCCGACAAAATTTCCTGAATTCCATGTAGTTATGTCTTTCATACAGATGCAATGCGCAAGCGTACCCAGGGAAGGACATCAAGCCCTTGAACGAAGCTCATGCGTGATACCATGAAGGAGCGTCAGCTGTTAGCGAGTGATCATGACCTGATGACAAAAGTAAGCGAATGAGTGTGTAGCATGGTGATAATTGAGAGCGAGTCGGAGGGATGTAGGGTGATCATAGGTAATCTGTGATTGCCAATGAGAAATCAGAGAAGTAGACGTCTTGGTCTTTAGGCGAAGCGAAAGAAGGGTCGTTGCCTGCAAACAAAAGATTTAATGATCAGTTCGACGTCCAGGAGATAGGTAATGAAAACATTTGAGAGAAAATGGACATGTGATCGTTCGATGTATCGACGGAGTCATGAACGGAACACTTACCGCCGAAGAAAGTTTGACCCTGAATACCCCTCATCCTTCCAACCTCACTATCCCTCAAAATCAATCCCGAGACGTCGATAACACTTCTGCCATCAACGAATAACTGTAACTGCCCATTTGCCTTTCCGACATCGTTCAACCTCACTCGCTCGGCAACTGCTACCCAACGACCTGTATCAAACGAGAACGAACCACGACCAACCGATGCACCATAAGTGGGGTTACATTCGGAGTAAGGTGGAATGTCACATAGAACTTCGTTGGCAGAGAAGCGATCATCAGTGAAAGGTGGGAGGTAAGTGTAGAATTCTCCAGCTGCCGCTGCTCTCCACATTAATCGTGCGGAGAAACAAGAGTCTGAACGACGACCGCCAGAGCAGCTCACGGCTTCATCATCACTGTTGCCACCATCTGAGATGGTGATGAATGAAGGGTTGAGTAGGCGTGGAATGATAAGATGATCGGAAGTGATTATGATTATGAGTGTAGAAGTGGCATGGAAAACAATTAAAACTTACAAATCCCAGGTAATTTCCCACCTTTCTGGAAGGCGAATCCGTCCTCGAAGAAAACGGAGTACGCGAAAGTTACCTCCCTCGCAGCAGTGATATCCACCGATGCAGGACCAGGTGCATAGAATGACCATCCACCCTGAGGTTGGTGACCGAATGTGTAGGAGCCTTGAGGGAAATGAGCTTTGAGAGAGCGCTTGCCATCTGGTGCAGGAACGTATGGGCGAGGGAGTGCACTGATGATATTGTGAGGTCGCAGAGTGTCATCGGATAATGGTAGTGCGCCGTCAATAGAAGGAGAGGTAGACCACGATTGACTGAACCCAGGGATTGGGAAAAGTGTGTTAAATGCATTACTCGGGCCGCCTCCACCCTGGTTAGGTGGTCCATTGTCAGTCGGAACAAGGGAGCTAGGCGCGCTCCTTCTTGTGCATTGACGTTTTCCTATCCTGTTCAAGTTACGCTGGTGATGTCGACGATGATGAAATGGTTGCACTTGTTGGACACGGGAATGTGGTTGAGCAGATACAATGGCCCCCAGGGCAACTATGACCAAAAGCAGCAGCGTTCGTGAAACGTACGTGGACTGCATTGCGCAATGCAAGTTGTGAACAGCGAGAAAGGTCGTGAAAAGGATTTTTGACCACGAATATGTGTAAATAAACGATCGGCTGGCAGAAAAAGAAGCAACAGAATGAGGGGACCGTTAAAGGACCTTCAAGCCATTTTTCTTGGCTGCTGATCCGAGATCTCGCCTATGCGGAACGGGGATAAATAATTCTGCATGTTGACAAGGCGCGGCACTGATCCGACCTGGTCACTTCATTGTTTAGCAGTAATTTCTTGACCATTTATTATCTCATCACTGCAGAGTCGAGGCAGCAATGCCTCAACAGCACCTGCAAATCCTGACAGAAGCTACCGCTACGAGATATGTGTTCCTTGATAGGGAAAAATGTTACGGTTTTGCTGTAGCTGACCCCAAACAGCATGTAGAACTCACCCTGTGAATACCAGGTCATGCCTGTGGAACATGCTTTCATAGAAGTGGACGTAACTTGCTGATGCCATTTTGCTTAGGTTAGCCAAAGCCCGAGAGGCGCGGCGATGCAGATGATTGTTGACTGCACTTGCAAATTGCGGTCACCGGAATTTCAGCCTCGTCCTTGAACTCACACAGCAGGATTGCGACCCGTGAGTGTATATCTCTGCGATGCCGGGAACATTGAGCAACAAGCAAATGACCTACCCAGCTGCGCATACCGGGCAGCATTACTAGCGGTCAAATACAAGGGCCTCGAGACGATCAAGAAGACAGTCGCTGCGGATGGTACAGAGAGCATGCTATTGCAAGCTGGATTGTAGATATTCCAATCACTAGCTTGAGCAAGACGTACATGGAGTAAGCGGAAGCAGTATTTGGAATCCAGCCTCTTCGATCTTCAATCATAAACAAACTCGCAAGGCTTCTTTGCTACGTCACGCTTCCTTTTCAACATCCATCTCACGCCACACATGGACGATGCCGTACGTGCTAATCCTCCAGACCCCAAGCCTCAACAACGGCATCACGATAAAATACATTGCGGGCGAAGTTCTCCTGTCCATGTCCGCGAAACCACATCATCCAGGAGGACACCCGACTTTGCCCTGGACTCGTGTGCTTCATCCTTTAATCTCCGTCTCCTATATCATCGGATACTAGCGTGCCTTGTGGTGTATTGGGCGTGGCGGACGGTTTCTATGGTTTACCAGCAGAGTCGAGTATGGTATGGTTGGTTGGCAGTATGCCATCATCCTAGCAGAGTGGCTTGGGCTGCTACATGCTTTGATAACTATATCTTGAAGGCTCCCATTGCACTAACATCCTTCGTGGCCAACATGCTGGTCTCAAATGGGCAAACAGTGGTCGGTGCACGCTGTCCTATAGAATCCACGCCGTTGTCCGTTCTATTCCTCTTTACATTAGTGATCGACGTTACGAAACCAAATCTGCTGGGCGTGGTTCCGGATCGCCCGCTCACGGCATCGCGTCGCGCCCTAATTATCAGCGCCGAATCTTCCGTGATGACGGGAGGGTCATCGGGAGGGAGGATAACCCACTCTTTTTTGTCATCGATTCCACCGCTGGCAGCAGTAGCGGCGTCTACGTTGCTTCTAGCCTTTGTCACAAGACTTATTCTATGCCAGCCGCCGTTCTGGATTCAAGTGCAGGCAAAATGCGGTAAGATTACGGTGGCTTTGATTGCGCCTGACCACACTTCTTCAAGCGAGGTGATTAACCCCTTCTGAGATTTAATTGGGCATTATTTAATGAAATCATGAAGCGCGATAGAATCCCCGTACCAGTTCAGGAAATTGTGGAACCGGAAGGAGATAGGGAGCGTGGGGTAAAGATGGTATGTCCCTACCTCAATCAGCCCATTACAGATTGCGACTCAGAGAAATCCAGAGTCCTTCTGAAACACCTGTCATGGTTCCACAACAAGATGCGAGCCTCTTGGAGGCACCACCAGACGCAAAATGTTCTATGGTAAATTGTGCCGCTTAATTGCGTCCAATGGTTTATAATGTTGTGTTCAGGAAGACGGCGGGAGTGAGAAGAAGGAAACCGGAAATGAGGCTGATACTGACTCTTGTTCAACGCCTCGCGCCTCAGCTGGTCCAGCGAACGATCCCCCATTCGGACTCCTTATTGTACGCTATGTTTACCTCGAATCGTATGAGATTCTCATCGCCAAATATGAAACAGGAACAAATGACCCTATTGGCGGATCGCCTAAAGGCACTGAACGAAGGGGGTCGTCATTCGCACTCTGCGCCAAATTTGTGTTCTCCATCGACAAATAACGAGGTGAGTATCTCTATCCAGTTGGCGCGGGATACTTGATAGCTTTGTTTAAGCAGCCTTCCCTATCGCCTACGTGCCTTGACACTCCTCCGGAAGCATCGTTAACCTCATCTCCTCTCTTCACCCACCTACCTAAACCTGTTTCGGTACATATGCTGTCGCCCCTTAAAGATAAGGAACGAAGATGTCGATCAAAGAAGCCCAAACGCGTGGCTAAAGAGGCAAGTTATTCATCAACATTTCTCTTTGCGAAGCTTGACATTGCAACAGAAAACGGATTCTGTCTCTCCCGGAAGTGCTGCAGGTCCTCCTACAACAGTAGGTTTCCATGTTCAGGTCTCATTGATATCCTTGACTGAAATACTATCAGACTGATGCGAACGCGATGGCGGTGAGTGGAGGATATGAATAATGTCAATCAGACTCGATATGCAGAGCAGCTTGTCCCCGTTTCAAAACCCAACCTATACGAAGTGACGTTTCCAAAGGCGCTCTGGCCATGGGCGCTTGATGGCTTTCAAATTCCAGTCGAACCTCCATCCAAGAAGAGAAGGGTGCGCTTTGCTGAATTCGTTGTACAAGTCAGACTTTCTTATATCATTGGTCATTACTCATGGATAAGCAGGACACCGAGCAGGACCTTGTTGTCATTTATTCGACACCAGTTCCGAGTCACATTAGACTAATTTCACTTCAGGTCGAGGACAATACTCTGGTGATATCAATCAGGACTCACCGCCTCTTTCCATCTATGCTAACCGAAGTATTAGGCTGAGCAACCGCAAGCCGGCACTTGCATCTCCCCGTTTTCAACTGGAAGTGACTTAGGCTCACCAATTGTAAGATAGGCGATGTAGTTGGGGGATTTGCACTCATCACTCCTTAGACACCAAAGGCAGATCCTACGTCGTTAGCGTGCTCCCCAAGGTTCTTCAAGCTAAACGATGTCAACGGGGTTTTGGACGCTGCATTAAGCACATGTACTCGTCAAATGAACATCTTCGAACAGCCTGCGTCGATTGGAGGCCAACCAAGGAGTACAAACAGAGGAGTTGCAACAGCAACAAGTTTACCTTCTCATGGAGAGACGGTGAAAGCAGAGGCACTATTTGAACAATCGACGAGAAACCACGTACTACCTGTTCCACGCATCGTGCCACCTCCTCCTTATTCTCCAACACCAACCGCGCCTGGCCTGACAATGAATCAACGCTCTCCTGCTCCTTCTTGTTCCTTTACTTTTAATGCTCCATTTCCGACCGCTTCAGATAGTAAAATTGCCATGTGTGTCGGAGGTACAGGACCAGCATTTGGTGCTACGTTGGTAACTCCGAACCTCAGACAAGATTGCACTCCTGTTTTCAGGGACTATTCTTCACCCTATATTGCGGCTAATCCCTTTAGCAGGACTTATGAGAATACGCACACCACTACCGCACAACAGACGTGCACAAAACCTACTATCCAACCTCTCTATTTGTCTCAAGAAAGGGGTGGCTACGGATACCCTGTTACGTCCCAGGTGGATACGAATTGTTGTCCTCCATTACTCCAACCCCAGCCAATCGTACCCCCTTTTAACGCACCGTGCGGTCCCTCAGCCCCACAATATTGGACTGGCGCCAACATCATGATACAAAATGGGATCAGTCAGCGTCCGCCACCATCCGGAACTCAACCTGCACAATACCACAATCACCCGCATCACCCACATCGACTAATCCATCCATTACCCAATGGCTACTGGGCGAAGCGGCCTATAACCGGCGAATTTGTACCGTCTATGCATCCTCCGGGTCGATTCTACAGCTATCCAAACGCCAACGTGCCGTCGAGACCTCGTGCAGCCTCCATGTCAGCTTCAATGCAAACTAGTTCTAATGGTCAGCACCTGCCATCGATACCGACATCTACATCAAGTACGATATATGAAACACCATTGCCTTGTAGACCCCCGAAGAGAGAGCTGCCGGTCTCTGGCACATCTAATCCAATGATGCTATCCGCGTTGCTCGGCCCGAACTATCCTATGAACACGACGAAAGACCATCCGTTAACTCTACCTGCATCCTACTCCTCTGGACCACTCAGGACGGCTACTGTTCAACCAGGGCCGGCGATGAAACCCACTTTTGTCGGTTGTTTATTTGAATCAAGTTCATTTTCGGAAAATAACACCCCTGGCTACTTTAAGAGTTCTATCTGGGCTTATGATCCGACTTCCACCAATACGACTGTTGGCTCTACTTTAGTGCAAGACTTCAACAATCTGGATCCTGATGTCTCATCTACGGACTCTCGCTCCTATATCCCAACTATACCAATCGACAATGCCGATGTTTATATGCATTCGAATCAAGTCTCCAGACACGCTACGAACCATCCGAACCCGAGCACGAACTACTGGTACTCGTCAACCTCCGCGTACAATAACGAAGGAGCAAGTGCGCATCGGTCCGGAATAAATGCCGCTGGTGACGATGATGGTATAGATGCAGAACCACCTTCAGACGATGAAATTCCTTCGGACAGCAGTAACGTCTCTGAGCTCCTGCGCGAAGCAGTATCTCACTCGCAAACTCACCCAACATATTAGCACTAGGATAGGTAAATTTATCAGGTACCCCGCTCTATTTGTAAACATCGATGCATGGATATGTATACAGCCTTTTCGGAATTAGGAGCCCTGTCGGATAACACAAGGCAAGGTCAAAGTAACGACGCAAATTGTATGGTCGACAGGAACGACACAGTGACGCGCTCAACCAAACAGTTGACACCACATGGTTGGCAATGGTGCTTAGAAAAAGGTATATTGAAATCGTAAAACATGACTCGTTTCGAACTCCAAATGGTTGGATGCTGGGCAAAGTGTCAGTCACGCTAGTAACGCCTTGCGCCCCGTTCTCGTCCTCAGAGCCAATGCCTATCCCTAGTAGCACGGAAAGACGCAGCTCATGGAATATGACACGGATCAAAGAGTCGTCTTCCCGGACTTCTATGTTTTTCGAAACCAATGAAGGAGCCTCAGTTGCCTGCAATTGTTGATAAGTTTTGGGTTGTTTCAAGTTCGAAAAGCCAATTTCGTGAACCTCACATGTACAATCGAGGCATTCCCAACCACCTCCAGTCACAAGTAATACGTTGTAGGCTAATCTAGCTACAAATTCCATTTCCACATCGTTATGGTGATGTCAAATGGGAAGGGGATGACATTCTATTTTGTTGAAGCATTCAACGACACTCCACCGTACTATGATAGAGTGAAGGAGCCCATTTATCACCTTGAAGCAAGTACCGACTCATTTTTTCAGTCAGTTAGCGACCTATATCGAGCGTAGCCAAGAATGACCGCCACTAACTTGGTTAATGACCGATTAATATTTAAATGATTGATGATCTCTGATTGCCAAAAGAGTGCTCGAAAACATAATGATAACTTACGCAACAACAAATCAGTACCGTAAAAAAACATATTTTTCAAATCACCTCA
This sequence comes from Volvariella surrecta, assembly GCA_951802395.1. Classification (NCBI taxonomy): domain Eukaryota; kingdom Fungi; phylum Basidiomycota; class Agaricomycetes; order Agaricales; family Pluteaceae; genus Volvariella; species Volvariella surrecta. The sequence continues at coordinate 400,407 of OX637784.1, forward strand.
CATTCAACTTCACGCTATCGCCAGCGAATCCGCCTCTAGGCAAGGTAAAGTCCAGGGTTCGAGTAGTCCCATTTCCCCAGACCGGTGGCGTTCCACCACTCCCTAACCTCAACGTAACTCTCGCTGTTGATGCTGATTGTCCCGGATCAGAAACATTCACATCTCCCATCTTCACATTATAAATCAATGCAACAGGCTTATTGGCGGTGACAGTCACGTCCGCAATGCCACTTGATGGCTTGAAAGTGACGCTTCCCACATTGGGACGCCAAAATACAGCTGGTTCCTCTCGCGGCTGTATGCATCCTCTAGTAGAGTGACGTTGCCCATCAATAATGCATTATCCATTCCGATACGAGCTACGTCAACGGTGTTCGCTCCGGTAAGTGGACCGACACCATTTATACGAACGGAGAATTTCTGGAACGCTCGCCCGGTCATTTCAATGCACTTGTTGAGTTGGGTAGAGTCTAGGGTCTCCCCAAGTATTAGACACATTTGACCCACGAGTTTTGGTATGAGGATAATCTTTCAGATAATTAGGTTTTCACCACGGCTTACACCACGAACATCTCACATTCGAGTACCAATTGCTATTCCTGCATTTAAGTTCAGCCTCTGCACTTCAATATGATTATATAAATGCACCAGAGCCAGTTACAGGGATTGTCACATGGACATCGGCTGGTGCCACCATAGTCCATGCAATCGTGGTTCGTAAAATCTCGGGAGAACCAGTAGTTTACCGCACGGCCAATAGCCTCGCGAAATGAAGCATTCTTGACATGGCTCTGAGAAACACCTGGAACGCCACCATGCCAAGCAGCAGCCATTATTACTAAGAATCCAAACGAATAAGCGACGTATGTCCATTGGCATTAGGATCGAATGGGATACACATGGCTCTCATCCCCACCCACCTATACGGGTCCAATGGACTTAAGCTGGCCAATTGGCCCGTTGAGCTCCACACCCCGTGGCGTAGTCGACCTCACTATCTGGCCACCTACCACTGGGTGCCAGAGTTGAACTCACCATGCCGTTACTTGGTTGGCATCAGTAAGGGTACCGATGATGGAACTCAGTCTACGTGCATACATGATGTCGATTTCAGGATCAGCAGCCACAGATGAAGGCGAAGAAGGGATGAAGCTTGTGAATTGCTCGCCAGCAGAAGCAGAGACATTGCCAAATGTCGAGGATAAAAGAATAGAAACGTCCAGGGAGGGAGATGGACCAGCAGTAGTGATCTCAACAAGGGTGGAGGTAGGAGCATCAGGAGTAGAATGTCTTTGCGACTCAGTACCAATGGTACCGGCTCGTTAAATGTAAATGGGTTGAGACGCAGCTGCCCTCTCTGCGCGCCTGCCGTCATAAGATGGTCCCACAGGATTGACAGAGAAAACATGAGGCAAAAGAGAAGGAACGAGTGTGATAAGCAAGAAAGCGAATGCCAATTTCCTCAACATTAGGATTCACTGTGAAAGGTCGCTCGGTGACTGGAGGTGGTCAAAGCGATGGCAAAGGATTTGAATTGATTGCCTGAAGAAAATGCTCATTTATACGATGAGAGTGGGTCGAGCACTCAGCCAGAGCTAATTGAAAGAAGAAACGGAAGCTCACCGAAGCTCTGCAGCGAAGACAGACCACATCACTGTTCTCGAGGTACAGAATTGTCTCTAACCCCGAAATTGACGTCGTACAATCATATATGTGACTCGAGCCGAGCCGGACAAATTGTGCACCCAACGAACTGAACTGCATCAAGTAGTTCCTCGTCCGAGCCTGTGAAAGAAATTCTTTTGAGTCTATTAGACCATGATCTGAGCTAGCAATTGCAAGCAACTGCGACAAAGAAGGTCTTGCTAGTCAATATCCTAAGCTAGAAATGGCCTTGGCTTCGATACGTCTAGTTCGGTCATTTCGCAGCATGTGTTACCATTTGAGAACCTGCTCAGCGAGCATGCACCATCCTCCATCTGAGCAACGAGCAACGTTGCAACATGTGCGCGCATCTTACAAAAGCCTTCAGAAGAGCAGCCAAGCCCTTCGTCACAGCCCAGCTGATTCCCATCTGACCCATAATGAATACTTTCTCTAGCGAACGGAAACATGCATGGCTTGACCCTCGTGAAGTTCACAATGACCCACCACGGCATTCGGTCCGATGCTCTGCCCATCTCCTTACTTGTGAATACCCGATAATTGAAGGCTTTGATTTGCCATCTGGTCCTACTAACTCAGGAAGTGTGATAAATAGCTTCGATGTGGTGGTACATGAGGTCGACTGAATGCGTTTACTAAGCTCCGCTCCTGCCAGTGCCCGAGGTGTCTCTTGAGAATTTGTAGACAAAGTAGAGAAGAGCAGTAGCTATGCCAATATCTTAAAGGTAAGCACAAGCAGGAAATACCCGGTGTGAAAATAGAGGATCTTTCGAGGAGATGATGCCAGGAAGAAAGTTGAAATGCCAAACGCACCTGTTATAATGACGTTCAGCTTCGGCACTTTCAATGTACAGCCAATTAAGACACCCGCGTCCACAGTCCTCAACAGAAGCTTACGCTCTGAGTTTCTCTAGAATGGACCACGGGCATGACTATACCTCTGCCAACGAGGCATTCTTTAATGAAGGTTGCTCATAGGTACGATGATGCGCCTCATGCAGTTGAACGTGCCAGAAGGTGTGAGCATGTGAATGCGTTGTGCTTGCCGTCATATATGACCCAATTTTCTTCACTAGGACAGCTGCTGTTTGGTGTAAGTTATTTGAATTTAATGAGGATATAACGACGGCTTTGGACTTGGCAGGCCTGATATCCAGAGAAATTTCTCCTTACCCTATACAATAGTTGGGGTTGCTATAGGTCAAGGCGTCGTTGATCAATACAATCTACGCGTTTTTAATCAAGGAATCCCCCCCGAGGCAATGAGGGATATTCGTGCGGAGCTGAAAGGCGTTTAGGGCGAACTCGATGGTGCAAGATTTGATACAGTCGTGGTGAGTACATCAGGTTGATGGACTATGAATTCTTATGCTAACTCGCATGGTGGCAGTGCGCTTCGGCATATCACCACTTCCTATGTGGAGGAAGTGACTAAGACTCTAGCCTTCTTTCTCAAGCCAGAAAATGTTTGTCTGGTTGTTGACCTTCTTAAGGGCCATGATTCCGCACATATCCATGAAGATAGAGGTGTGTATGATTAACATGAGATCGGGTTATCGCTCTAAGTCCGTCCTAACATATCCTCTTTCGTCAGGCCACACCAGTGAGGAGAAGATTGCACAAATGGTCCCTCATAGAGCAGGATAATTCTCCTTCGCTTTCACTACCGCCATCAAAGCTAAGCAAGAGCAAGGTGGGAGGGATGCAGTTCTTTTCATTGCAAAGGGAACGAAACATGCTCCTTCATAATCCGATGTGAGCTCTTGACGGTTTATGCGTGCAAGGTTTACTCCTTGACCGAATCATATGATGTGTATTAGTGAAAGAGGCGTCTACGAGTACATTAAATTCTCGGAAATTATGCGAATTCCAATCTTGCTTGCTTACTGCACATGTATACTACTAGTATCAGCAGTGTTGTACCAGTAGTTATCTTCTCTCACAATCAGTCAACGTTCTGAATGCCAAACGTAGCCAAAGGTGACCGGTGACCGTTGAACTTCAACACTGGATTAATTGAAGATAAACGAGATCTGATTGCCAGGAAGCGAAACATAACAAATACGCGTGTACATTGTACAGCAACGACAGGTTACTCTTCAAATCGTCTCACATTCTGCATCACGCTATCGCCAGCCGATCCACCAGTGGGCAATGTAAACGTAAAGTCCAGAGTTTGATGCTTTTTTCTCTCACTTCCCCAGACATGTGGCCTTCCACCATTCCCAAACTTCAACGTAACTTTTATGGTCGATGCTGATTGTCCCGGATCAGAAACGCTCACATCCCCCGTCTTCAAATCGTAAAGCAATGCAACAGGCTTATCGACGCTGACCGTCACATGCGCCATCTGGCTTGAAGGCTTGAAAGTGATACATCCAACATCGGAACGCCAAAATACAGCCATGAACACCTGGTTCCTCTCGTCATACACAGCGGAGATGTCACCATCATTACGAAGGGTGCGAATTCTTGCTTTGCCAGATTTCTTTTTGAACTGCTTTGCTGTGACGGCGGGATACACCGTGTATGCCAGTGCTGCCGTACGATCTTGGTGTTGTACGTAGGCAGAGTAGATGTCCATCGAGTAGGGAGGCTCTAGCGAGGTTCCAATTGCCTGCCAGTTGCCTTGTCGTTCTCCAAATTGGACAGTGAGGGCGAAGTCACTTTGGCAAGAGTGGGTGTCTTCGAACGTATAGCCGATGTTGTTGTGCCAGAGAGTTCGGAATTGGTTGCGAGTGGTACCTTGGCTAATGACTTGATGGTCAATTTGAATACAGCCGGAGAGCCGACGCTGGTCCAGAACCGAGTATACAGGAGCAGATGAATTACTAGCAGTGATGTTTGCGACCAGCACGTGTTCAACGTCCTCATCCAGGAAGAACCATGCCTTTTGCCAACGAAGTGAACGCGTGACAGGATTCAAGTATCGCATTACTGCCAACCCGCGGGTGCCATCCGATACACCACCAACGAAGGTTTCCAATCCTTTGAGAGACGTATTGGAGCAGGTCAACTCAGTAGCGCCGTAATCAACTGTAACTCCTGGGATGAGATTCCAGTCCCATGCGCCAAAAATGTCTTCATACTCGTCTCCATGGGTGTACGTATACTGAACACCATCTGCAAGATGGAAGCCCTTAGGCTGCAACGATCAAATGTCAGCAACAATCACGTTGTGGCGATGTAACTTACATTAGCATCGTTAATGCATTCACTGTTCTTGGTCCTCTTCGACCACATTTTGACGGTAGTGATATGATTTAGGCCACGGTGAACCTAAGAAGCAGTTGTTCAATGGCACTAGTCGCGAAGGACATTGGCAACTCCAAAAACGAACCATATAGTCGTTTGTGAAAAACATTCTATTACCCAATAGCCGATTTGCATTTGTGTTGCTCGATGGTTGTGAGTAACCACTTGCGAAATTCGAGAGGGCCTCACTATTCCACAATTGACCGAGTTCCCCGACTTTCGTCAGGTTCATGCTGATGTCCCGGGTAGGTCTACGGGGTTGATTAGGTGATGACCAGTTGATGCTGAACCATCTGTAGCTTACTGATTGTCACTAACGGGGAACGCAATGAATCGGCCAAGAGCAGACTATTTGGTGTCAAGATTTGAACATGCAACCCGTATAGTCAGCTGTCAACGTACGAAGTCCCAATGCAACACACCAGTCAAGGTGTTGAACACAATCATCCACTTGTTCCCATCAAATAGTGTCCCAAATGCAGATCGTTGGGCTTCAGTGGAAGTAAACTGTGTGCCTGCTGCTTCAATTTCCATGTCCAAAAGGCCATTTGAACTGGCGCGCTTGTGAGTATGGTCGAATCAGGATTGAGTTAACAGACCTACAAGTCCTTTCCTAATACCCGTTCAACGTCATGAGCATGAAGCATGGTAACTAGGTACGCACCGTAGTTTCCGTTGTATAGGACCCCGCCATGTTGCCCTGCATAATGAAGTCACAGTGGTGCGCACGTATACAGTGAAAGACTCACCAAATGCGCCATCCGCCCTGATTCCATCAGCAGCAGGTGAGCTTTGAACAACAATTTCAGAGTGAGCATGAAAGTAAGCATCCTTCAATAGAGTGACGTTGCTTGTCAGTAATGCATTATCCATCCCGATACGTGATACGTCAATAGCATTTGCCCCAGTCAGTGAACCGAGACCGTGTGTGGAATGGCCGAATTTTTGATATGATCGTCCGGTCATTTCAATGCACTTGTTGCGTTGGGTAGAATCCAGGGTCTCCCGGAGCATTAGACACGTTTGACCCACGAGTTTTGGTATGAGGATTATCTTCTACATGGTTAGGTTTCCACCACGTCGAACACTACAAACAACTTACATTCGAGAACCAATTAGTGTTCCTGCATGTCCAATTTCAGCCTCTGCTCTTTGATGTAATTGTATGAACGCACCAGAGCCAGTTATCAGGATTGTCACATGGACAAGCGTCGGTGCCACCATTGTCCAAGCACTTGTTGTTCGTAAAATCTCGGGAGAACCAGTAATTCGCCGCACGACTAATAGCCTCGTGAAGTGAAGCATTCTTGACATCGCTCGGGGAACCTCCTGCTGCGCCACCATGCCAAGCGGCTGCCATGGTCACTAAGAAGTCAAGGAGTAAGCGACGCATTTCCATTGGCGATGAGATCAAGTGAGATGCGCATGGCTCTAAACCTCACCCACCTATACGAGACCAATGCTTCTGAGCTGGCCAATTGGCCCGTTGCGCTTCACATCCCGTAGTATAATCGACCTCACTGTCTGGCCACTTCCCATCTGGACCCAGAGTCGATAACCTGGAGTAAACAAGTTAGCCGAAGGGAAACATGAGGTCAACATGATCTCACCATGCCGATACTTGGTCAGCATCAGTTAGGGGGCCGATAATAGAGCTCAGTCTACGTTCATACATGGTGTCGAGTGAAGGATCAGCCACCACGGGTGGCGCCGAAGAAGGGATGCAACCTGTTGGTTGCTCGCTAGCAGAGGCAGAGACAGCGGTAGCGCTCTCAACGACTGTAGAGGTAGGAGCATCAGAATCACTTTGTGACTCAGTGCTAATGATACTGGTAGCATTGGCTGGAGTTGCTCTCCTTGCGTAAATGCCCTCATAAGATGATGCCGCGGGATTGATAGCGGAAACGCGAAGGAAAAGATACGGGAGGAGGGTAATGAGTAAGCAGAGGGATGCCAGTGTCCTCGACATCACGATTCACTGTGCAAGGTCGCTTGATGACTGGAGGTGGTCAAAGCGACGGCAAAGGGATTGGGTTGATGGCAGGAAACCAAACGCCGTTTTAAATGGCCAGAGTAGGTCGAACACTCGGCCAGACCTAATTAAAGGGGAATTGAAGCTCCACCGAAGCTCGTGCAGCAAACACCATCAGCACTGTCCTTAAGGTACAGAATTGCCCCTAGAGTCTGATCCTGAGGTTCGATTTATTGCGGTCATCAGGACTCGGACCGAGACGGACCGATTGTGCACCAACGATGCATGCTCCTCTGTAACTTAGGAGAGAAACTTGTCCAGTCTATCAGATCAAGAAATTGTAGGAAACAGTGACGAAGCAGGTCTAGCTAGTCAACATTCAAAGCTAGAAACGGCTTTAGCTTTAATACGGAGGCCAGCACAGACGAAATTTATTTCTACCCACTAACATGCTGGATTCCCGGAGGCATATCCGATGTACCTGTATCCATGTCATAAAGAGCATCTAATTGCATCCAATCCTATTGTCACGGTCCACCTGACTCAGACTGACCGGCCTGAACCATCATAAATTCTTTACCTAGAGAATGGGAACATGTACGACATGATAGCCTCCACAGTGTCGGGCCGATACTCATTGCTCGTGGACACCCGATGATGTTGTCTCGTTCCCACGACGTTGCAAGCGATGGAAAAAATCGCCCTTGCAACGTCCTGGACACGAGACTACCGATGATGGTTATTGAGCCATTTGGTCTTGCCATCTGGTCCTGAGCTCAGGACGTGGGATAAATAGCTTCGTGATGACTGGTACAAGAGGTCGATTGATTACCTTTACTAATCACATTCTCTCGTATTTCTAAGCAGAGAGGAGAGACGAGTTCGGAGCTGCATCGTACAAGAGTTGCTCAGTGGGAGAACATACTGTATCAAGAGATGATGGCAGAGAGGAAGTTGAAATGCCGAACGCGAGCAGCCAGTTATCTAAAATATTTATAATCACGTGATCAAGTTCAATGCTCCGAGTGTTCAAGATTCTGTCGAACAATACAACAACCTACTTGTTTTCAATCAAGGAATGTCCCCTGTGAGAATATTAGGGCAAATCTCGCGGATTTGAAAGGCGTTATGGGTGAGCTTGATGGTGCAAGATGAAGCTAAAACTCACTCGCATGATGCCTAACAGATCCGCTTGTACCAGGACCCACCAGTGAAGAGCAAATTGCACATATATGGCCCCTCATGATGGAGGGTTTTACGAGGAAGATATGATGAGACCATTTGAAGGAGTAGGCTTAGTCTCCTTCACATTCACTACGGCAACCATATAAATGGGATGCAGCTCGTTTCATTGCAAAGTGAACGAAGGTTGCTCCTTCGTGATCCGACGTAATTTGTTGTAAGCGTTTGACGATTCAAGTGCGCTGAGTTTACCTGTGATTACCTAATGAAGCGCAGTAGAAGTGGTGCGACCGTTTTCGAGCTGCCATACGGCATCTCGGGCTTAATCAACGCGAAGAGATCACACCAGTTTCGGGCTCGAATAGGCAAGCGGGATGTGTTGCGTGTGCGCTTGGCTTCTCGACAATGTACTGCAATCTTCACTCCCTACGCCGTTGAGGCTTTCAGTTTTCGCGTTGGACCCAAACTCATTGGTTGCACGACCAAGGACAGTATGAAATCTGAGAAAACTTGCGAGAATACAGTCGCGCGCCCATACGAGATGCCTTCGTCAAGCACTTCACTTCGCTCAGAGTCTCCATTGAGCTCCACCGGGGAGGTCTCGTATACACACCGACTCATTCCATGATTTGGGAACTGTTGCCGCGGTTCACTGGCGTAAAGAAGTCATCGGTTAACTTTGTTAGCACTGACAGTTATGATTGGTGTCGCCGCGTGGAAGTTGGACCAGTACTCGATCGATTTTACAATATTATCGTTGATGCCACCGATGCACCCTTGAACTTGACCTCACACGCCCATAGGAGCTGAACGTTCTCCCAGATGCATTATCCCGACTGCACGACCTGGAAATCTTCATCGTCGACCGTGATTGCGACGCAGAGTTGTCGCCAACTCCCGGACGAAAGCGTATATGCGTATCTTCACCCACCATAGCAACGCAATTCCGTTTAATAACTCAACAAAACCCAAATCTTCGAAATATCCGGTGTGGACGAAAAAATGAGTATAGTGTCATAGTTCGTCTTTCCCTTCGCATCTCGGACCGGTCTGTTCTCTCTAGCCACACATAACCAGCGTCACTTTTCGAGTTTCCCTCTCTTTTCCATGACGTAGTTTCTCTCGTGACGTAGCGTATCGAACACCTCGACCTTTTTCACAGATAGAGGGAGTTGGGTATATAAACCTTCCTGTAACGATGAGAACAAGAGAAATTTGTATCCCCCATTCTTCCCTTCTCTCTCTTACACTCTCTTTCACTCGAGTTCCCCAAGCATCAAGATACAAGTCAAGTATCAAGATAATATTCTCATTCGTAACCGTCGACGACAAGACAAATTTCCCTATAAGTATTCGATATTAAATAACCCTTTTCCCTCTCGTCTCTTCTCTCTTGTCCTACCGAGACGACCGCGTTTCCCCTGCACCCATTTCTCACCGGTATGCCCAGAACCGACCATTTCCATCCACCATATTCTTCCTCACAAAGCCAATACCACGAACCTTGAGCGGCTTACCATTCAGGGCCTTTTCATCCCCAGTCCCACAAGTGTTGAAGTTAATATCCCCCCTCTGCCAAATGTAAGCAACCTTCAGCATTTGGAGTTGACAGGCGATCGCGCGGAGTCACCTGCAAATATCGATCGATTCTGGAATACTCTGAGAAGTGTGCCCTACAAACTCTCACCATCTGCCATGTATCCCCGGTGCTCATGGACTATCTGGGCTCTTTCCAGGGGTTGCAGAACTGTGACCTTGGCCTTCCAGAATCTATCCTCCCAGCCGTCTCAATGACCTCGTTTCGTCGTGCCTATATAGCTCATGCAGCCACACCCGAAACTCTACTGATTGGCGCTGGTAGACAGTACGATATTTTACCACCAGGCGCTGAAGGATTTGCATTCTCGCATCATACGTGGATTGAACCAGCCTCCTTTCGTCGCCTCAGACACCTAATGATTCCGTGTGCACCCAATTTGGAACTAATCCCCGCCAGCTACGATGCCCTCTGCAAATTCCTTGGCAGGTTTCCAGTCCTCGGTTACGTGCAACTTAGGTGGTTTGGCACACGAGGCCATGAAACGGACGGATTCCCTAATGACTTCTATACAAAAACCAGAAAACCCGATACCTTGGTCATTCAGCACCACTCAGAGTTTTATAATCGTGGTAGGATGATCAAGACTAAGGAGAGCACTGTGCCCATTTCCATCACCTGCTGTATGTACAGTATTTATATCGCCCACTATGCCAAGATAAACCACAATGTATAAAATTTAGTTTTAGCTGAACATCCATGTATTGCAAATGCCCGCAGCATCAATTCTTGTCCGATATGAGAGTTTTCTGGGTCCCTTCATCGGCCACCCCGTATCTCCAAAGACTCTAGGCGGGGAAAACATTGGAGCCACTGGGCGAATTCCATGCGAATCGCTTCGCTTTCTGGGAAAAGGAAACAGAGCTTTCCGAGCCTTATGTGTAAAACACCAACGAGTTTGCTGTCTTGCTCAGGGAAGGCGTCGGGTGGCCACACTTCCGGCAGCCAACCCACATGATTAGCCTTCACATGACGTTTGAACTTTCAGTCTTAGTGCCATGCCATCTAACCTCTTGATATTATGCGCGTTGAGAAGCCGAATAGAAGTTGAGGTAATGGCTGGCTGTCCCTGTCATGAATGCCCACGATGAGGGCAGGAGATCGGAGAGTCGGAAGCGCCTTGTGACCGAGCTGGGGCTTTTGAGCGTCCCAACGATCAACGTCGTCAGATTGGGAAAACAGAAAGGGGGTGGAGATCAAAACTTTTCGTAAATCGTAATGAGGGTGCCCATATCCAACACCTTCAGCCTTCGACGTCGAACGAGGAAGTTCGCCACCAGGGGTATAGGAAGTCTACTATTACCGAGGTAGAGCTCCTCGAGATATGGGCGCTATGAAGACTTCCCAAACGGGATTCGGCTCGGAGATGGAGAGTGCTTGAAGGGATCTAGGGTTATACCTCAACCATTCCAGCGTGAGGGATACAACTTCGTAATAGAAAAGTAAGGGACAGCTACGTTCAAGAAAAGAAGATCCGAATTTATTGATTAAGCGGTGGTGATCGTGGCCGTGAGAGTAAGAGTTTTTCGGAAGTCAAGGTCTGGATGAGGTTGGAGCCGTTGTGCCCACTCTATAACCATGATAGCTTATATGTCGGTTCGAGTTGGCGTATATTACCACCTGTTTACCTCGCCGCCCACTATTATCAGCGATAAACACTTTGGCAACCTCGACATGCCATCGCAAAACTGGCCCAGGATGTCCACTAGCGTACTAGTGGTAGGTTGTCCATCGTGTGTCAACAACCACCCTTCTCCTAAATTAAAGGATAGTGTTTCCATTGTGGCTGCACCCGGATTCTCCCTGAGGAACCCCAACAACTCATTCCTACGCAACCAATCCAACCCCATGATCATCTGCCCTCCAGGTGAACTCGTACCTAAATGCTGTTATTGGGCGCCCATAGAAGAACCTCGGCGAGTTGTAAAGCAGCAAGATGGGAGTTGCGGTATGACCTCGAATCGATACAAAGACCAGAGGTTGGGCGTACATCAACACATTTTTGTCTGGGTTGTGGAGACAGATTGAAGACGGTTGGTCGCAACGAGAATGCCCCTCGTAATGAGAAATTCGTCAAGTGCTGACATGTAAAGAGAGCGGCATTGTCAAGCAGGATTGTGGGGATCTTGTGAGCAAAGATGCTTATATATAGCATCGAGGAGCTCGAACGGTTGCAGGATTCAGGAATTCGTATGTGATTATTTGGTTTCCAGAGTGCCTGTAGTTCAACCGGTCTTGGTGACTTCCTTCACCTTTGTTTACAATGGATCACATTCCTCAGAGATATGGTACGAAGCCGTTCAACATATCGATGACACTTCTGATATCCGTTCCTCACGTTTGGTCTCACAGCAATTCGACGCAGCATTTACCCCATTCGTACTTACATCCGATCAAACCACAATTAGACCCAACGGACAACCTACTATGGGACCGCGCACTCACGCTGCGGTAGATTGGATAGTAGCGCTAAGTTCGTCAGCAAATTAAACCTGGACATCCTACTTTCGCCGCCTCCTGGATTCCCCAACCAAGCCTTTTGGGATCAGATTTCACGACTCAGTGGTTTGAAGGAATTGAGGGTTTTGTATCTTGACGCCAGCCTCGTTGATCAACTTGACTAGACGCAATACCCACAACTGACCTGTTGCTAGAGGTTGTATACGACACTACCAATGGCAACTTGGCACACCTCGCGCTCGGACTTTTCCGCTCTGAGCTCTTGGGGACTCAATTAAAATGCAAAACCTTCAAACCCTCGCTCTCTGTGGTCGATGGACCACATCAACATCCAAGCTGCAACACCCATATTCAACATCACACTTCAAAACGACGCATCTACACTCAGTGCTCAAAATCAATCCACTTCTCCGGCACCTCAGGTGTGATTACAGGCGTGCAAATGATAACATATCCTTACACGATATCTTTCTACCCCATGCGAAACCGATGCAAATTGCGCATATTACTATTACTGGATAATTCTTGCCGGCTAAAGTCAATGCTGCCGCGCTTCCATTGCCCACTCTGAGCCATCTTAAGCACCTGTGCTTGAAACATCAGGAGGGAACTACCTGCGAATCGATCAGCTTTGGGATACTCTAATGCGCACTGGAGTTGCTCTTAACTGGATATGATTCGGCTTTACTGATCGAATAGCTGGCCTCTTACCATGGATTACAAGCATGCACTCTATTATCTCCCGAAATCAATTCACCCAGGCATCGCAGTCGCTTCCTTTCGTCGTGCATGCTCTGCTCATGCAACCACGCTTGTAAAACTCGAGATACATACGGATGAAGATGATATGCCAGCTGGCGGTAACGCATCTGAATTGAACCATCCTCATTCCCCAAACTGTCACCTTCCCTGAGCCTCACACGAGACAACTATCGCCTTCTCCGTCATTTTGCTTGCAATTTTCCGGCAATCAATGCAGTGACAATCTAGTGGTTCGGGACACAAATTCAGGATACTAGAGATTACCCCCATTGCTTCTATCACGAGAATAGGCGCCCAAGATGTTTTACGATACGTGGACCCCAGGTCATACCACTCGAGCGTGGCAGTGAGTTGGCGCCCTCCAGACTAAGAGAGAGAAAGCCACTGTAATGTCATGGTTATAATTTGGGATCGCAATCACATGTCTACGCCAGGGAATGTACAGTATATATCAACCACATAGTGTATACCTCGATGTCCTGTCAAATGTTTCACATGATTTGCCTCTATGTCCGCGAATACCCCTCAAGTGGTAACTTCATTGGCATCCACTAGGAAGTTTCGCTTGACAACCCGTTCTGCGCGCAATATCGTGCCGAGATGGACTGACTCTACAGATAATGAACGTTATTACCCTAGCTAGGCTCGACTCCGAATACATGACCTCAGGTTTGACTGATACCTCAGATCTGGAGTTGCATTTGCATAAGCCTGTGAGGGACGTGAAAGTTTGCGTAAAGGCTTCAACATGCAACTGTGGAGGGTGGCGTACATGACCCCACCAATCAGGCTCAGGAGCGCCAAAGAAAATCTTAACTGTGTTACACCACGAGATAAGGTGAACAAGGAGATTACACTATGTATAGGGTGATATGGAAAAGATCTGGGTGCCCTGACTCCAAGTGACCCTTTCCCAAAGCCAGCAAGATAAGAAAAACCCCAACAACCCACAAAAACCGGACTTCTATTAACAGCACTTGCCACCTTGGTTGGCGTTGGGATCGGGAGTCGGTCCACTAACAGTGATTCTATCCTTAGGCGGTTCGATGTTAGTGGTTGAAGACTCGAGTGTCTTGCTGGATACGATGCGGTATATATCTAGGGGCAGACGATAAGGAACCCTTGCGGATCAAGCGATTACCAAAATCGGACATACCTGTAAGAATCGTTTGGAATGCAGACTCGACATTTGAGGCGTCCAGCGCTGATGTCTCAATAAACGAAAGTCCGTTTTCCGCTGCCAACAGGTCAGAGAATGCCAAAATGCTGGTCTATAAAAAGATAGAAACGCACTCGCAAATGTCTTTGCTTCATCTGTCGGCACAGCCCGAAGGTGTTTCAAATCGCTCTTGTTGCCAACAAGCATAATGACAATGTTCGAGTCGGCGTGGTCTCGCAATTCTTTTAACCACCGGGTGACGTTCACATAGGTAGCATGCTTGGCGATATCGTATACTAGAAGTGCACCGACTGCACCACGATAGTAACTATGGCACCCATTAAGGACAAAGGTATGGTAGCGATCGCAGGAGTTGGCTTACGCGGATGTAATGGCTCTATAACGCTCCTGTCCAGCTAAGGGTGATGGATCAGAAGGTGGTACACAGATAAAGGATCGCCGCAGCAAAGACAGAACTGGCGAGAAAGAGAGGCAAAGAAGAGGATGCCCGCCTCCCTCGAAACCGCTGCACCCCGCACGGCGGACCCACGGCAATAACACTCACCAGTGTCCCAAATTTGTGCCTTTACTATTTTTGAGTCTACGTTTATAGATCGAGTTGCGAACTCTACGCCGATGGTCGACTTGGACTCGAGGTTGAATTCATTGCGAGTGAATCGCGAAAGCACTGTTCGGAACAAAATTCGCTCTACATATACTCAAAAAAACGAACGAGAGCATACAATTGCTGAAGATAAAAGAGGTCAGGGGGAAGCATCATAGAAAAATGCTTGCATACGTACGATTTGCCAACTCCGGAGTCACCAATAAGCACAACCTGACGAGCAAAAAGATCCAGAAAGGGATATAACCGCTAAGCAGAGATATCATACCTTGAAAAGATAATCGTAATTACTGCCTTCTGCCATTGTTAATTGTGTGGATCGGTAGCGAGATGGAGTGAGCGCAGTTGAGGAAGATGTGGTCAACGAAAGGAGAGTGGGGCGAGCTGCGGAGTTTGAAATGGCTGCTCTGCATTTTTCGCTGCAAGTCCGCTTCCATCAACTCGGCAGAACGTAGCCCATTGTGTTGGTTTAAGAACAAGCAAGGATGATCTCAGAATCATAGTGTTCATGCAACCAGGACCGTATTCAGTGCTTTGATCTACCTCAGGGGTACTGCAAGAAGCTTTTCGGTGAAATGATCTCCAATTACATGATTTGTTCAAGCATTCCTGGCACTGCTCTCTGCTGTCTTGGGCAGTGGCGGTTACACCGGTCCGGCCACAATCCTTGCATATAAGCGACAGATTGTCTGATTGAAGCCCAACGATGGCGATCCCAGGGAAACGCGTTTGCCAAATCATCAAGGTGAGTATGTATCATTACATTCTTGAGGACCATAATTTACAAGTTGTAAAGCTCAAACCAGAAGCTGAAGCTGAATACAAGGCCATCCATGCTTCTGTATGGCCCGGGGTACTCGCCGCACTTGAGAATGCAAATGTTGTGGACTATTCAATCCATTATCATCCACCCCTTCAACTGTTGATTGCCAACTTCAAGTACATCGGCACGGATTACCATACCGACATGAAGAAGATTAGCGAAGATCCTGAGACTCAAAGATGGTGGAAACTCACTGATGGCATGCAGGAGTCTTTGGTAGAGGGAGCAACTGGCAGTGGAAAGGACATACCGTGGTGGCAGGTAAGTTTATATCTCAATCATATGTCCAGCGTTAGTGACATTCCTCAGGACTTGGAAGAGGTCTTCAGGTTTGAAGGCAAGTCGGCATGATTTAGAGCGTCACGCCCTGCTTTGCAGCCTGGATACATGCTTTCGAGCAGAGCCCATTAGCATACAAACGTACTTGATCGCAGAGCAGCACTGATGCAATCTATTCATCCACGCAATCCACTCTCGATCTCATATGATTTCAATTAATCTTGCCTACAACGCCTGTCATGACATAAACAGCACAGTGATGGGAAATCCATTTATATGCTCGCTCTTTGTAGCCTAGATGTTATAGAGCGTTACAGATAGATGATTTCAGTGTCAATTCAATCAAAACGTTTGTTATTGGTGCCTCGTCAGTGCGCTCTTTCCCCACACTGTTACGTACATACCGTCAGTGGGACCCTTATGAAACTCTTACCCCAACCATGTTCCAGCAATTACCCGCAGAACTGCTAGGACTCGTCTCTGCTGAATAACCATGACATTGACAATCTCGCGACGTGCATTCATCGTACCCATGTGGTCTGCCTCAATGAACTCTTTGCGTAATAAAACATTTCAAGCAACTACGACGGCTCTTGCCATGCCAACACCAGGAATACCGGTCAAGTTGTTGCTAGTTATGCATCTCATTCACGGATACTGAAACCAATTTAACGGTACATCGCCGTTTGCGGCTCTCATCGCCCGACCTCTTTGAGCACCAACTCCACGTTACCGACTTATATTATAAATTTCTCGGCTTGGCCCTCTTGGCCCTTCTCAGTCTCTTTAATGGTAGTGGGAGGATTGGTGGGAAAGAGTTTGCTCAGTGAGTTTCATTTAATGATACAAAGCGGACCAGTTGGAGATCCATACCCCTTTAAATTCAACCAATTGCAACCGTCCTGGTTGCAAAAGGGTACGAGGCCGTCTAATGTCGTGCAAACTGTCATGGCGCTAGCGTCTCGACCTTTCGCTTCTCTTCGTCCACAATAACTCACGTTACAATTCCATGTCAATGTGAGGACCACACGTTAATTGCAGAAGAATGACACCAGAGGGAGGCGGAGTCGTACGATCGCGTGAGGTATATGGAAGTTTATTTGTGGATATCCTGCTGTAGGGGGAATTGCAGTCATAGGTTACGATCCGATGAATGAGCACAACCATTGTTCTCGTCAAGAGTTATTCGAATGGTGCGAGTGAAGAATCCGGGAATTAGTTCATTTCGTGTGAATGTTATTTCTGTAGAAGAAGTCCCCGTCACTTTGTCAGTAATCTACTAGAAGTATGCAACAGATCGAGCTCATCGCAGATATTGATTCTATATGCATAATGGGTTGCGACCTCTGGGGAACGTTTTTCGAAGCTGAATATATGGTTGGGCGTTCATGACAGTTGACTATCATGAGTGCACGACGATACTGTTATATTGATAGCTCAGCACATCACATGCGTCTTGGAGTGAAGCTGTACCTGAGTTATAGAACAACAAGCTGGCTGAGGCATGAAGACGAAGGAGATGAACAGACTGCACTGGACAGGACATACAAAAGGGTCAAATTCATTGAATCCACACCCGGGATCAACCTGGCTAAGGCTGACTTCCTTGAACTACTGTAAATGATGTGCAAGAGAACTTCTCAAGTTAACTCCAACGGTTGCCTGCTGTTGAACGAGTGGAAATAATTGGTTGTGAACGTGTTGACAAGTGATGATGAACATGAACCTGGGATTGCAACTTACCGGCTCCGGATTGGCATTTTCGACTTCCTTCTTTACCTATTCAAACTGATGCGGACTGACGAGGGATGTACAGTATGCCCCAAAGATTTTCCCCAATCATTGGGCTTTAATATAGGCCGGAATATGCTGTTCAGACTCGTGGTTCTTGAGTCGAGTCATAATAGGAACATCCTTTGATTGGCACGGGGTGATTTGGCTTCATATGGGCGGCTGCACAGAGCGCTCAGAGCTGAGCGCTGAGCGATATAACTATGCAATTGGGTATTATCTTCTGCTGGTCATGAATTCATGAGCAAAACCTGTGCTAAGACATTATATGTTGCCACATAATAACCGTTAGCTAAGCTGACCGTGGTCACCAGTTCAGCGTGAGCTAGAGTGAGCAAGCGTGGAGGAGCGTGACAACTCGCGAGGTGCAATCACCTCCGGGGTTATTGTCAGATGAGAATCGACATAGGAAGACTAATTGCGTGAACTAGGGCTGAAGTCTGCAGACGCCAGATCCAAACCTAGTCTCTACTTTGAACGACACCCCACCTACAGCACGATGCTTGAGCGTCTACCTGCAGAACTTTTGCGGCTTACGCTTCATCCGCTCGATAGTCATGACTTATGCAGTCTTGCAACTGTCTGCCGTTCACTCCATATCGTCGCTCTCGATGAGTCGTTTCATCGGGACAAGGCGCTCAATCACACCTCAGCCCGTCGGCCTGCCCTTGCCATTATCCGAAACCCGTACGATACTACTCACCCCCTGTATATGCATCCGATAATTTACAGTACGCCTCGCGTTGGATTTGATTCGTGCTTCATCCTTCAATCTCTTGACGCGCACGTCACAGGTCATGCCCGACTGCATTGAAGCACTCACGCTATGAAGGACCAATTTTTCTTGGCTCCGTATTGCAGGACAGATAATCTTACCCAATCTTCAAGAGCTTTCATTTAGTTGAAAAATACCAATCAGTCTTCTGCTCGATTGGCTATATCTTCACCTTGACGAACTTGGGCAGAATACCACCATTCTTCCTCCCCAACCTCACGGATCTTCCGAGCCTACCCTCTCTCCCTCCTCACCTGCTCGAAGCAACCTTCAGTGTAACATCCTTTACAAAGTAAGCAATTCGTCACATGCTTAATGTATGTGTATGACGAATCCTCGACTTTCGAATTCTGGCCGACTATTACTCCGCATATCGAAAGAGGCTAAGCAACCCCACCTTTACGCTCAAGTTAACTTTCTTCATAGTGATGACGGGTATATGACAAGTCAGTGTCGGGTTCCAAATTACTGTTTCTGCGACAAAGCTAGACGTCTAGAACTTCGACATTGGAAGGACTCTGGGTTTCTCGAATTAGAGGAGGTGGGCTTGGGTCTTCCGAACTGGTTGCAATCGTTCTCTCTGGTACAAAGGTGGATATTTGTGGGTGCTCTGTGGCAGACGAAGAGACTGCTTCCGCCGCCGATTATTCGCTGAGGAGATTCGTGAACAAAATTCAATTGTTCAAACTGTCGGTATTGATGGAGTAGTCGTGTAATTTGTATATAGTGATCGAGATACCTTCTTTGCCATATGGACAACTTGACGTAAGATATGTAAAGTATTCCCGCAACAAAGGAGCAAAAATAAGACACAGGAGACAATTGCCCTTTGAGGTGGATCAAACCTTGGTTAACATTTTCCCTAATTACTCACCGTTGTAGTAGAAGATTGTCAAGGGCAGGAGATGCGGTCGTCTCAGGGTCAAGGGAGATTGGGAAAGGGATGGAGATGAAATAAGGAGGTACGAGAACACTTAACGGACAGGATACGTCAATCAGACGGCGTTTTGTCGAGCAGGAGTGTCGGTGATGATGTAGATTGTGTAATAGACTTTAGACTTTGGCTCTAGCTTGAGGAACTCTTACGAGGACGAGAGGATATGGGGGCAAGGGGAAGCAAAATTCGCCAAAGAGACGATATACGACAGTGAGCATATACGTAAAGAATACCCGAGGAACTACGGTACTCATCCTATTGGACTATAAGACAAATCCCTAAAGTAACAAGCCTCGACGAGATAATGAAAACGAGAGTAGGGGTAGAATGAACTAGTTTTGGACAGATAAGAGAGAAGGTAGACGAATATGAAAGGTACTGGGGAAGGAAGAGAGGAAGAATAAGGTAACTAGGTGATAGGTACGACGGGAGACAGGTGAATGACGTGTGAAGGTAATTAGAGTCGTCGAGAGGGGAACAAAGAGCAAGAAATCAAATAAATTGTAAAGTACTCAACATCATAGAGGTAGCGTCGGTCCCGATCCTCGTCCACACCGTCGACGTTGACTCCTCCAGAGGTTATATCTGAGTCGAACACAGGACTGTCTTATTACATGTAAACTACATTCCAGGCGAATTCCATGTTGATTCAATCCAACACATCTACCACAACGCATAGTTGCTCTAACCAAGTGAATTCACCAGACGTACAAATTCGGAATTCATCAGGCTGCTGCAGTGTACGGTTTGATACGTAACGGCAGCTGATTTTTGCCCTCGGGGTCTGATTTCAACAATGGCCTCTGAACTATTGAAGTTTTCTTCGTGATATCTGAAGCAGGTACAGCCAGCTCGAATTCAAATGCACGGATCAATGTGAACAAAAGTGCTTTCGTTCTAACCCCCAAACGTCAGAAAGCAGTGCTGAATATATGCGCACATATAACTTACTCAACGAGGGAGAAACGATAGCCAATACAAGCACGAGGTCCTCCGAGGAACGTAAGCTGGTTACCCCAGACACCCGGGATGGAAGAAGCAGCTTTAGGTATTGATTCCCAACGTTCGGGCCTGTATGTGTTCACCGAAAGTTAGCACGTCTATGGAAGGATGAGAAAACAAGATACGGACTTGAATTCAGTGGAATCATGTCCCCAAATGTTTCTGGCACGGTTAAGTGCCAATATAGGGATGATCATTGTTTGACCTTTATTGATTCTGCTCGATTTTGTCAAACGATGTCATTAGCGCTCGACTGATTAGAATATTGCTATACCTGATGCTATCCCTCAGGACACCCTTACGATCTGTAAATGGCTTGCTGAGCGGGAGGATATCCTCACGAGTTGAAACCCTGATAGTGGAAGGCACTGGAGCATGAATGCGAAGGGTCTCACGGACCACCGCGTCAAGGTATGGTAGGTTGTTTAGCTCGTTCATAGTCGGGTTGTCGGTAGAAATGGAGAGTAATTCTTCTCGTAGCTTATGCTGAACTCGAAGGTCACGACTTAGGGCATAAAGTGCCCAAGTTGTTCCAGTACTAGTGCACAGGTCAGGTAATGGTGATAACTGAAGGTAACGACCGACCTCGTAGTTTCATGACCAGCAACAAGAAACGTGGGCACCTCTGTACCAAACATCATGATCGTGCATCATGGAGAATTGGGAGATGACGTACGTGCAAGAACGTCTTCGTCAGTCATTCTCTGACTTTCAGGCAAATCAGGTGCCATGTTGGCGCGAACCAACAATGAGAGTAAGTCACGGCGTTGGTTCTTTCCGTTGAGGGATTCCTTATGATCAGCAACTGCTGATTTGCTCTCTCGAATCAGCTGGTCTCCTATGCGTTGCATTGTCTGTCGTGCCGTCTTGGTTTCTTTGGAGCGATCCGTTGGCTGTAATGCAAACGGTCAATGACCGGCTATTTCAGGTTACGAGATGAGCTTACCAAGAATCGTAACAGAGGGAACGTGGCTCTAATCATTGGAATGAGTTGCATTCTAGTAGCAGACTTGAAGAGCGTTGAGAAAGCTTTATTTAATTTATTGGGTTTTGAATTTGAAGGATTGAGATTGTCGAAGTGGTAATTAAACCCTGGTGAAACACAGTTACTTATCGTCTAAAATGATACGAACTCCACTGTACCTGCAAGACCGATGACATCCAGAGTCATCCTGCTCAACCAGGAAAGGACGTCAATTCGTCCCACACCGCCTTGCTTGATGGCTTCCGCTGCCCAAACATCTCGGAGCTAAAAATGCAATTTAAAATCCATGTCGTTGCGCCGAGACAGCCTTCCACTTACTTCAATAGATTTATCCACAAATATCTCGGTTAGTTCTCGAATTTGAGCGGCACCAAATGCTGGATTCTAGTGGTTGATTATGAGGAACAACTATGTTGCGAAGAAAAAAGGCTGCGCTACCATTATTTTACGCTGAAACGGTGGAGCATTAGTATAGAAAGCCATCCATCAAGGCGTGACAGTACCTGTTGTTTATGCTTATCCCCCTCCGTGATAAGCACGCCTAGCAACGCATCAGACTGAATAATGTCCCAAAAGTACATTATACCACACCATTGCCCATGATTTCACTCAGATTAAACCGCGCAGGTTCAGGTTTCTGGTATATGTAGCTATTCATCAGAATATGATTGATGGCCTTTGTGTCCGTAGTATACAGCCGGCTGAGCTACATGATGTAGTGTCAGATGGGTAGTCCGCATAACGCATAGAATTGACTAACCCCGAAGAAACCCTTATACTTAATGACAGACCCGTATTCATCAACCCATTTTTCGTGCAGTACGGAGTTTTCCTATGGCAACGGCGCACGTTCGCTACGATGTTAAGGAGATCATGATATAGAGACTCACCGCTTCCCAAATTTCCTTCAAATTACCCCAAAGCCAGCTGGAGGGTGCTGGGCCAGGTAACTCCTGCAGTGGTGAAGTCCATTCCCCATAAAAGAGTGTGGCCAGGCGATACAACAGGTAAAGTCCCAATGTCGCGAGAAACGGTCCTAAAAGCTGGGTGATCATAGCCATGACTTCCAAAATGCCCGACTATGAGGAATGGTGGAAGTGAAAGTGTATGGGATCCTGATAGGAGAAGGTCCAGGTCTGAGTTATTGCAAAAACTTGACTATCAAGTTGTTAGGATCCTGTGTTGCGCAGCAGCCTAAGGCGTGCGTCAGCTACTTTAATGGGGTACTGGAGGAGAAAGGGAAGTAAGATGAGGAGTCGGTGACTATTATGGTGCCGTGTCGTCAGCCTCGGGTATACCGGCTAAGTCCTGAACCATCAACCCAATAACTTAATGCTTCGTATATTTAGCAGCCATTCCTCCAGATCGCACGCTGATAAGGTGCAAAACAAGCTGAACACTGGGTGAAGGAAGGACCGACACAAACCGCCAATCACTCCCAACAGGTACCAGCGGGGTGCCGCAATCAAAATTAAATACTAAGTACTGGGGATCGAAGCTTTTTGTATCGATAGCTAGGACTGACTGACTAAGCAAATCAGGAACGTTACTACAACATATATGATAATCAGGAACATTACCATATGCAATATAGTAATGTTGTTGATGTACGACATACAGGTAGGATCGGCGTCGAACATGTTTTCCTCCTCTCGACGACCGACTTGCATCGCAAACCAAATCTCTCGATTTTTTCTTACATTCTAAAACATCATATTGATATTAGAGGAGTAGAATCAAAATCCAACGGTGTTTGACCAATGTCGCGAGAAACGGGCCCAAGAGCTGAGTGACGACAAGACATGAATGACTTCCAAAATGCTCGACTAAGAGTTTGGTCGAAGTATCTATGGGATCCTGATAGGAGAAGGCCCAGGTCTGGATTATTGGGGTAACTTGTTCGAGATCGTAACTCAGATAGTGGAGTTTGCTTTGCGTAGTAGCCTCGCCGCAGAGTAAGGCACGTGCGTTACGATGACGGGCCAGCATTTAGGGAATGTTGTCCGAGTGGGTTATGTTTAAGCATGTCATCCCTACTTGGGTCAACCGGCCTAAGTCTTGAACCGGTTAACAGTCACCATAGCGCATAAGACCTGGGTGGCATGTGATCTTGCCGTGTGACACCGCGCTACTACTCCCCTCGCTTATAAGTTCCACCTTCATCTCTCTCCTTTCGACTGCGACGATTTCCTTTTCTTTTTTCCCCACCCACTCCCCTTAGATCGTGAGCGCGTGAGCCCTCGCGGCGACCAGGTCAGGATAGTTTCTCATCATATACAGCCCCACCACACCCTCTCGGCCCTCCTGTCTTTTTCTTGACCTATCCTGTCCTTTCCCCATTCACACACGATCTTCGGGGACATAGGTATATAAAATACATTTATCTCCTACACGAAACAAGACACAATGGCAAGACTCAATATTGTTCCAACAATGCAGGACCTTCCGATCGAATTTTGGCACGAAAAGGCACATCACGTTGTCCACTCCTCCCTCTCTTCGTTAAATCTATTAGTTTCACTGTGGGACCAGACCTCGGCATTTCTTCCCAGTGTACAGCCGGGTCCAAGGCATTTGGGCCAACTCCTGACGCGTTTGCGAGGCACATAGACTCTCTTAAGCTGGCATTTAATGCCATCCAGGGTGCTCCAGACAGCAATTCAAGGATCTGGCCGGGCGTCTTGTCGGTATAGAGAATTTGTCCATCCTCGTTGTATCTGATACCCATGTGTACCGTTCCGGAGGCTTGGATGATGTGGACATTGTACCAGTTCTCGGCAAATCATTGGCTATTATCATCGACGTTGCAACTTTAACATGCGTCAACCTGAATGCCTTTCAACGTCGAGAACTGCCTATGCTGCCTGATGCCTTAACAAGGATACGCGGATTGGAAGTTTTCTCGAATACCTACATACTGGCATCACCGGGCATTGTATTGACAATATTCATCAGCAAAGATAGGGGTGAGCGCCTGCTACCAAAAATTGCCGTATACGTCGAACTTTTTTGATCAGCTCAACCTTTGATCTTACTTACATGTCCACATGAATCCCCCTCTCTTACAAATTGCTTGATGACCCGGGATCTTTCTAGAGGCCCGTGGGGTAGAGCTAGACTGGAAATTGCAGAGCGAGTCAGAATGGTACCAACAATCGCATCAAAGATTGCACTCACAGCGGTCCCACACTAGCACACCATCATTGCATCTAAACACAGCGTATCGAGATGACAAGCAACACTCGAGAATAAAAGCTGAGAGCGATGAATAAATGTAGTTAGGCCTTTTGAGCTTCACCTCCACCGGCCAAGGCGTGAGCAGTCTCAATCTCCCTATGGCGGATTTGATCGCTCACCAAACCGGGGCTTGACTAGGTCCGATCTTGTAACAGGCATCGTAGCGTTTCATCCAAATGAGCGATATACCTCTCGATATTTGGCACCACATTGCACGCTCCGTTGAGTCAAAAGGCGATTGCCTGCGATTGCGCTTGGCGTCTCGCCTTTTTGACGCGATCTATATGCCATTTGCTGTATCCTCAATTTCAGTTGGGATCGAGTTCGCTCATAAACGTAACCCAAGGAACTTCACTTACAGGAGCCGCTGCACCGTTAAAACTCGCCCGTTCTCCCCAGTCCCTGAAGCGTTCGCCCAACACATTACATCTCTTCACGTAGACATTTGTCCCCTTGAGCCACATCAGGCCGTCAATCCGGAGTTGAATGCGGTCTTGCGCAAATTAGCGAGACTCTGTATGGTCAAATATCTGCGTGTGAGCTGTCTAGAACTTGAGCCTGATCTCGCTGGACCTTAGTTTTTCCTGGTCCAATGAAATACAGTCGTTTCCGGATAGCTTGGATAAATTGCGCCGACTGGAGGCATTTGAGTTCAGCTATACTAGCGACGAGAACCGACGAAGGCTGAACGTATCCTCTTTGACCCCTGCTCAGTGTTATCTTCAAGAATAACCCCTCTATTACAACACTACGATCTAGGCGATTTGGCGCCAAAAATCGGATCTGCCTGAACGATATATTGCCGCGTGTTGGAATCGATGGAAATCGAAAGGCTCATGGTTTTTGGCCACCTCCTACCCGCTTCCGCCAACCACCAACCCCTCGTCTTGCCCGCACTAAGTCGCCTTCAACACCTTCATTTGTTCCACGACATATTCACTCCCACTATCAATATAGATCAATTCTGGAATGTGTTGAAATATTCTGGAACTGAGCTCAAGAGCCTCAAGGCCCTATACGTTACTCCAGCACTCCTCGACTACCTTGCCTCTTTTTGGGGACTAAAGGATTGTACCTTCGACCTCATATCGCCAGTTGCTCCTCTTCCCATCTCGGTTGCCGCCGTTCAGCGTGCATTATCCGCTCATGCCAGCACACTCGAATCCCTCTTCATTGAAACCCATGATAAGGTATTATCATCATGCTTCAAAGCTTTCGCATTTTCTCCTTCGACATGGACGAACCCGTCCTATTTCTCCAAGCTTAAAGGAGTGGTCATGCCTTGCTTACAGGATGGCTTTATGCTCACAGAAGAAAACTACGCCTCGTTCCTTCAGTTTGTGGCCAAAGTTCTGAGGATGTCTGTTTTAGATGTTCGGTGGTATGGGACTTAATATTCTCAGACTTCAAGTGTACCAAAACATTTTTGCACGGAAACTGGGAGACCGCACAAGATCACAATACAGCACGATGGCTACGGCCGGTCATCCTTCGCGAATGATGGCCTCTGTGCGAGGACTAAAGAATAATGAACATTAAATCTAGGGAATAGGAGTGGAATTTGATTTATGCAAAAGACTTGATAAGTTTTCGAATAGCCCCGGAAGCTTTCTGAAGCTTCTGTATTGTTTAGCGTACGCACCAGTTCAGTGTAATTACAATTTGTTATCTAACGTGAACGCTGCAACTATCCAAGGGCGATAAGCCGTAAAGTTAGTTAAAGCGTGGATCAAGGATTCTCATTGTGATTTTCATGCACAGGTGCGAGTAGCCAAATTTCTACTAGAGCAGAACGTCTTGAGGATGCTGCACATGATTCAAGGGCGTTGGCGTCGCTCCACGGAAAAAGCCATTGGCGCAATTGTTTGGATGTATGAAGTAACAAACATACCGTACATAAAGGATTCAGAAGCACAGCGTATTTGATTGACTATGATATGCGAGCTTACTTGGTAACAACACGGAAGTACATGGCATGGGCAAAACATGGCCAAAGGGTGGTAGACACATGACCTTGATGAAGTCCGTGTACTGAAGGTAACAGAGTCCAAATTGAAGCTATTCAAGTCCGGAAAGCAAAACATCAACATTTCAATGTCCATTCCTCTACACCTGCAAATTTTGTGAGTATCAACACCGTGAAATGAATCAGTGGGACCTACCATGTGACAGAATTCAGGACTAAGAAGAGTCTCAGTAGCCTCGATTCTTCCCAATTCCCTGGCTTGGCCATTCGTGAGAGCGTCCAAAGCGTCCACGCTCAACACGAATCCCTCTGCAGCGTGGTCAATAGCCACCACCGTGATTGAAGCTCCTTCGAATGATAATTTCCAGCATGATCCACAGGATGCTGAGTTCCATCCCTCAACGTGATAGGATGAGCCAAGGGCGGGGAATATGGGAACGTCCCCAAATGTAGGGAAACGGCTCATGAGACCGTTGTTACCGTCCGAGCAAGCGACACTGCTCATGGAACCATCTGGATTGTCGTATATTGCGTCGTATCCGACTGTCACGGCGAGAGCAGAGGGGAGGACGATCAAAGAGAGCAAGCCGGCGAACTTCATTGTGCTAGAGCTGAGGTATTCGTTGAGAGTCAATGGAAGGTGGGTGAGCAAAAGACTGACACTGGTAATGGGGAACAATACACAGTACGAATGCCCCTTTTATACACCTTTCTGGAAGGCGAGTGGAAATGGTCGCCGTTGGGGTCAACTTGAAACTGGGTTTCTGACACGGCGTAGATAATGGGCATCATTGCCATGTGGGCTTGCCCGGAACACGAAGTAGAGTAATTGCTGCATCTCGTTGATCAATACTGTAGCCAAATTTGATTATAGTCCTTAACTTTGCCATGTGATTTAATAAACTTGTCCTGTGCAACGGCGAGTCAGGCCTACATGCGATGACCCCCATCTTCCTTGGTATAGTTTAAGCCTTGAAGAGCAGATCCGGCATTCGCGTACCGCTTGTAATTAGGAGGCTGCAGTTGCAAATGCGGCCTCATTCATTGCTCCTCCACGTGATGGATTAAGGCCAAATGAATGAGACTGAGTTGCATTATTTGTATTCATAACAGCCTAATACTAGAAAGAAGGCTCGCCAAGCCAGGGAATATGTTATACCTTGTCGGAGGAAGATTCACCCTGCCCGACAGTCAACGTCAGGGGCTTCTGAATCTGATGCATCTCATGAGGGATCATACTGAAGCTGTACTTCGTAATATTAGCCGAGGTTCGCAGCAACAGTGGCACGTAAGCAGATAAGGATATCCATGTCTGATTGTAATCTGCTTCACGTAGCCGAATCGGACAAGGATCACGTGATATTTCCAAATCTAGTACGCCTTCAGAGAAATGGCAGGAGCTTGTTCTTGTGAGCGACCCTGACACGCTTCAAGGTGTTGTGCCCAAGAAAGACTACGCACAGAGTGCCCACCTTGAGATATTGAGAATTCATGGTCAGATTATGCAATGAAAGGCAAAATAAAAGGCTACCAGGCCAGGTAATTTGGGGTTGCTTAATGTCATGGTTCCAATACAGTGTGTGCGTTTTGAAAATCATTTTCCGAAGAAACATTCTGAAACTTGGAGATAATCCTAGGAGCACTCTAGTTTCCTTCCTAGGACTGTCTGCTCTAGAAAACGAAGTATTATTATTCCATGATTTCTCGGGGGGGATTTCGGTGGTCTCTTCCAGATTGGAGCAATCACGTGACGTTAGTCGAATTCTGATTGCGCCTCCTTAGTACTGTACTGGAGGATACCAAATGCTGCACTTGAAGCTTGAAGCTTGAAGGTTGGATGATCATACCAGTTGACCCAACGTAGTCCCTTTAGTCGTCGGCGTTGCCACTTTCGATCCCTGGACTAGAACCAGTTAAAGCACTCAATAAGCCATGAAAGGCGCTTGGGTTCAATAAGGTTGTTATGTCGCGGCGAGATCGTAGGTATCCCACGCCCGGCACCTACTCCTCGCACCCACTCCTCCTCGCGCACCATAATAGCCACCCACTACTGCCTGCCCTCTCTAACTAGTTTACTCTCATTCTCCTATGATCCTGCAATGCTCTACCTACATAAGATCCAGCTCGTAACCCTCTATCCCTTAGAATTTATATTCTGATTCTACGGGATAGGTACGATGTTTCCTGTGTAGGGCCGTTCGTTACCTCTAATACATATCTGGTTCCACGGGATAGCTTCACTTGAGGGATCTGGACTGTTACTGCTCGGTAGTCCAATCACAGTTCGAGCCAAGTCTCAATCATATCCGTGACATCGTTACATGAAAACAACGCAAGCAGTCGAAGCATCGTGCATCAAGAGCCCAGTTCGACATTGGCGGAAACTAGGAATATATCCACCTAACCCTCCCGTACGGTGTTTTTTCCGACCCTTCTTCCTGTTTCCCTCTCTCCACCCAAAAGGCAATTTCGAATATTCCACCATCCTCTTCTCTCAGTTCGGCTAAATAGTCTCCTTCTTCCTGATCCCCTGGAGCAGGTAAGGCGAGGATCAGCTTTGGACGTCTATCGTGGGATATCCCGATGTCGTCGGGGGATGTTGAGAGGCTCGAGGATGCTATGGGGCGAACGGAATCCAATTGCCATACGACCTGCGAGTCCGTGACATTGATCGGTTGACTACCGACGACAGCGGTAAGATGCTGAATGTTCCGAGCAAACGCGGGTCTATTTGTGAGCACACGCACATGGGCTATGCCCTGTGCTGATGAAGGATGCTGCGTATTGGGGGGTTGGAGCGGAACCTGTATGCGTATGAAACACAAGAATTCGAGCGTTAGCCCGTGCCGACGATATGGCAAACCAGGGATGGAATGATGGGAATACGCGAGTCAAATCTCAAAGGATAAGCATGCTTACTTACCCTCCATGCCCTCGGGGTAATATCACCACAGAAGAACGGTATCGTTCTCTTATTTTGTGTCAATGTGATAAGCCATTTCAAAGCCTTCCCATCCGGTCGCACTCTCCCTCCTTCAACTTCCTTCTCAAATCTAAAATCTTCAACTTTAGCTTGTTCAGCTCTCCTATTGACTATATCAGAGATCCTGGATCCTTCAACTTTTGACCCATTTCCAAGAAAACCGTAATCGGCCCAGCCTGGCTTCTTCGATGCAAAAAAATGTGTATCGCGAGCCTTACGTTCCTTTGAGCCGGGTGGGTAATAAGATGGTTCGTGAGTGAATGATATCAATTCGAGGTAGGCCTCATCAGATAGTATCTGTGGTCATTGAAGTCGACGCAATCGTATTTTAACCTCCTCAACGGCAGTTCAACACATGGTACCTACCACGAGAGCGTTGGCAGTTAAACCATCTGCGTGAGAGCCTCCTGGGATAACGCTAGAAGCAAGTAAAGTTAATAGAAGCGCGCAGAGAGCAGGGGATGCGAGGCGAATAATACATACGTGAAGCCAAGAGCTCGAAATCGTGCTGATGCTTCGTCAACGGTACCTGGGGGAGTCAAGTGCACAATATGGTCCAAAGTTTTCGTTGATGACTCAGTCATGCTTTTGATGAAGGGAGCAGCAGAGGGGGTTATCGCAGCGAGAGAAAATATCTTGGGAGGCTGTCACTAAACGCGCGGCGGGCTTGATGGATGAATGGGTGTGTATCTATACTATCTATGTTATACGTACAGATACTAAAAACGGAAAGCATAAGACAGGGAATTATCACTGCCTGACAAGCCCTCACTCATAATCGATTAACCAACGATTGCAAAAGGTAAACCCCGGGCATGCAATCATAGACTACGAACTCGGGGATGCCATTTTTAACGTAGGGCTCGGGCATGCAATCATTGCGTGCCCGAGACTTAGGCTTCTTAGACCCGACTTAACCGGTTTGACCATTGACTCTCCCAGGGGTATCATACTTTCATCGTGTCGTTATCTAGAACATGTACTTCTAGTCTTCCACAGTGGTGACCGTAATGCATTTGTGACTTTCGCACACGCTGCAGCAAGACACAACTCGATCTAAGCTGTAAGATAACGGCCCTGACAGGACAACTTGATCAGCAGGTATTAACTGAAATGATCTAAGGCACAATCTCTCTGGTGCGACATCTATGAAGGGCTTCATCGGACAAAACACAGAACGTTGCTGGCTATCGAAGTCATCTTCGATTCCGTTCGATCGAAGCCCAAAGGCAATCGAATCTTTAGGGACTTAGCAGGTACTTAACAACAAAAGCTCAGACTCGCTGTCGCACCTGCATTCCCCAATTTCGTCGACTCCCACAGGGCAGACACCTACCTTGTAATCAAATATGTATCTACCGCAAGTCTGTCATGATTATTTATTATAGATCTATCTTCAGTGATCATAACTACACGACCCAACCTACAGTTGCGACTTAGCTCAAACTGCGACGTAGGCCTTAGCCACCTTACTTGCCAAAAGTGGATAATTACTGAGGTTTTGATTATTGATGTATTTTCATAGTAATTTAATGTGTTTAATATATAATCCGCCATATTCGATCAAAGTCCGAACTCGACCGAGCTCGATCGCAAGTCGACAGAACCCAACTTTGCAATTTGGATTTTGTCCCAAGGGGCCCGTCATAGACATCATATGGGTAACAGGCAACCTCACTCTGTGCATACCATGGATCCCAGGTAGTCGTGCCGCTATGGCATCGCAGCAAGCACAGAAGGCTCAGACTCAGAGGCCTGTAGGTCCTCCCCAACCTTTGACAGCAGTGCGCTTCCAGTCTCTCACCTGGCGTTCAACCCAATCAGATCACTGGCATTGGGTGCATCCTAATCCGCAGCTCACAGTTAATCAGGCAGATAGTCATATATGCCACCTTGATATCTTTCAAAGATACCATGTGATGCTCTCTCACAAACCCACAACTTGTTGAATGCCCTTGTGCCCCTTTGCCATCTGCCAGCGCTAGTTTAGGTTCTGCTACAAGTGGGCTATGGCAGAACGCGCCGATTCAAATTTCTAAAAAATTGTTCGAACGAACAAAGATCTAGACTAGAGGACCGGGTTCGTTGGATGGTTTGGATGTGGTTTAATTGCTGCAGCAGTCTGAAATGTAGTTCAGATAAGGAATGAGGTATACACAGATAAGCCAGAATACGGAGATGTTTTGTGAGCAAATCTTGTTTATTGTCTTCCCTAGAGGCAGTAGTGAAAAAGTGAAGTATGCTCACGAGGTGGCCCATACTCGCAGTATCCTGTGAATTGAGGTCTAAAACTGAACTACAACTAACTTGAGCACCTTATCTTGGTCCGTTTGCACTGGTATCACAGTCATGGTAAGTCGGAACTGAGACCACAAGAATTTTGAGTGCTGCTGTATGCTTATTAGCTCCAGGATTTCAGACTTCAAGTATGATGCAACCATAATTGAGGCTGAATAATGTACTCCGAGAAATTTCATTATGGGTAACAATAATGATCTCGTTGAGGGGGAAAGATTATGCTCTGATACCTTACACTGTACAGTTTTAAACCGGCGATCCGAACACCATCAACCACCTGAACAATTGGCTATTTCATTGTCATTCATGTAATGTCCTCACAACTTCTATTCTTTTTATATGTAATCATGTTGTCTCTACCAATGTATGTTATTTATATAGAGACTTTCGTAACAACCAGGTCAGTAGCTCCAAAATAGGTGATAATGGGGTGTTTACAGAAATTAGAGTGTGACGTGACGTCAGAATGTTCAGGGTCATCTACCTCTCAATGCAACCCGCAGTGTCGACGAACCCCCCCGCCCCCCCCCCCCCCCCACTATTTTGTCATCTCACTTCTAGCGCAAAAGTACTCCTTTAGTACTTTTACATGTCTTACATATCTTGTCATTCCAGAGAAGAAGCAACAAAAGGGAGGATAATGCCTCAAAGTTGCGAGGATATGGGGAACAAATGACATGGTGATGCGTGCAGATTTAGGTCACACACGATGCGGCAAATTCTAGTACAGATTAGTTTCATGCCCAGGACGTTGCAAACGATACTACTGGATGGTATCAGTATTATTTGGGAACGAGTGACGATGCCATAAACCCATTAAGAGTGATTATTTCATAACAAACACAATCGGGTATACTGAAATTTGGAAAGCCCGAAAGCGTGTTTTGTAAAGCTGATTCTACTATAGACAACCTCTACAAAACAAGTGTGCATACAACTAGTATTTCACTCTGCCTTCGCGCCTTTACCCTTTTTCGCAGGTCGAATGTTGTCGCCTGCTAACCACATAGCTGAAAAGATGAAGAAGGCAATACTCGTACTAATAGCTCCAGCATAATAAGGCCAAGCCGCGCTCAGGAAGCGTGGATACCCGTCGTGTCGCGGTGGGACAACAGGAACCGTCGTCGAGCTCTGAAGGTACGACCATCTATTTATGGCGATGAGCTGCGGAATTTGCGATAGTAAAAGTAGTCCTCACCCTGTTCGCTTCCAGTTGATGACGAACTTGAAGACACCATGCCTGTCAGGAGCACGGAAAGTCGTGGAGTACTTGCCTGGGCTATTGGGAACAGGCGGAAGAGCGGTACGGATATGGGGGTCCAACATTGTGAATTCCAACTGCATGTCGTTGATTCCAGAGTACGGCTCCCATTTCCCCTTCTTTGGATTGTAGGCTGAGATATATGCGGAGTATTCCTGTGAACCATATGAGCGACTAAGAACCGCAGGGCAACAAGTGCTCACAATTTGATCATTAGTTGTATATTGCTCTTTGGAGATAGTTGTATTAGCGAGGAAATGGGTAGTCTTATCAATGCGCAGGACTAAAGATTCCTGGAATGTCCAGGCGGCCATGTCTTGCGCGAATTGTGAGTTCCCCGAAGCACCACCCCTGCGAATATGCTGTCAGTGGCAGGTAACTGACAATAAACTTTCAAACCGTACTTGAGTGTCTCCTTCTCTGCAAACTCGTCACTCAACAAGGCCGAGCCGCCAATAAATGTTACTCGCGCTCCCGCCAACGTTTGGAATCCAGTCACCAACCCAAGTTGGCTACCGGCCCATAAACCTTCCCCAGCCTTCTCTGCAGCATCAACTAATGCATCAGGTGTTTCTAGCTCCGCCGCAAAGCTTTCGGCTGGTGCCTTCAATAAGGGTACCAGCATTGGGTTGTTTCCAAGCGCGTAAGGTACACCTGAGAACCACACAGGGGGCGTGTTCGGTGTGAGTATGCTCGATTCAGGAACCTTCACGGGAATGACTGTTGCAGGATCTGAGCGCTCGGGGAAGTAAGAATAGAGGCTTTGACCAGAGGGAGATGGTATGAGGGAGAATTCAGTTGCGAGGGAGGTAAGTGCTGTCTGTTTTGACGACAGAGCGAGAATTAGGTTTGTCCTGAGGTTTGTTAATTCGACTAGCGATTGGGGACTAAGATCCTTGGGGAGATCTAAACGTTTGTTAGATAAGCACGGACTGGGTATGCGGAAATGCAGTCGTACTTTTAGTTTCAGAGGCTAAGACTATGACATGTGAGAAGCTTGGGACGCCATATTCGATGGCTGCCGGTGATTCAGCTTTGGGTTCACGGAATGTAAGGTCGTATCCTCTGCCTTGACCAAATTCAGTACGGATGACCCAAAATGCGCGCTATGTGGACATACTTGTCAACCCATCGAAAAACTTGGAGTAATCTGCTTGCCGCTTGGCCTCAACCACGACAAGGACAGACTCGCCGCTACTGGACTTGGCCTGGATGAAGTTTGCAAGGCCGGCAAGAATGAAAAAGAGTGAGCGCAGTGAACGCATAGCGTCTGGTCAAGGACGCGTGGATTTGTGTGGAACGGAATTGACGACGACCTCCACGTCAATACTATGCTGTATTTGTACTTGTTTATGCCGAGGTTCTCACCACAAGGCTGCCGGTCGTGCTCTGTATCCAGAAACCACTCGAGCGTCAGGTAATAGGTCAAAACCAGATTTCTACTAGGCTATAGCGCTATAGAAAAACAACTTCCAGAACGACATCTACTTCCTCTCAGTGCCCGCGCGAGTGGTCTCCGTTCACAGTTAAAGGTCTGCCATGCTCAGACTAATGAATCTTTGAGACCTTCGATTGAAACACGTCAGGCGCAAGGCAATCATCTGGTCTCCAAGTGATGGGAAGATTCCAGGTTGACCACTCACGGTCTCCAAAAGATTGGGGTCTCTGCCATCAATATTTACGCCACGATATTGTGATTTGAGGATTTTCGTAATTTTCCTTCCTGAAATCACCTCTGTGTCTTTATGTAGCACGCATGGGTCGTATAGCCCCTTAGTACGTCGCCATGCTCAAATCCCTTGAACTCGAGCTGAAGCCTAGCCCATGTGTTTTACATTGACCGAGCAAGGAGATCATTCGTGCCAGTATTCAAATACTCATTTTTCATGGTGGGCGATCTATCGTGAATCTTTTGATATTTTTCTCAACTCTGAATTGATCCTTTTAATCACTTATCGACCACAGCTTGATCGGCACACCCGACGCTGAAGTTCATTCTGGATCGCGTGCCAGTGCCAATGCAGCCCGTCACGACAAACGAATTTTTTATCAGCGTCATGTGTTGCTTGGATCATGAAGAGAGTGGTACACCTGAAAAGAAATCAGACACTCCAGACCTAGTGAGAGAATGGTTGGTGATTGCTCACAGATAAGGGGTACAGTGTCAAATCCGAGTCGACTTTACAGAATCCAGTATGCAAATTTTTGATTAGTGAGTTCGTTGACGAGCAAGGGGTCGTGTCGACATCCCTGAAATTACACCTACGTGAGAGAATTCCACGATAGATAACTTGATTCCGACCCGGAATAGACTGTGCACTGTATAACAGAGCTTGCGGCTCCCTTGTGCGGCCAGGCGAGCAGTGCATAATGGCCGTCGTGACATGTAAAGATTCAGTGTTATCCTGATAACCAAGAACCCAAGCTGCATAACAAAACTCATAGATTCATCAGTAATTTGTCTAGGGTTAGGAAGAGCTAGGGCTAGTTCTTCCAGCTTCTCTAGCACAACTCCAGCAAATTGATGGACTAGGCCCAGACCCACATGCATGGAAGAGCAAGCTGGGGTAAATGGTTTTTACTATCTACTGACCTACAAATAACATTGAAATATATGTACGTCCTGTGCGTTAACTATCCTCATGTAAATGCATCTTACTGCAATAATAAAATGCGAAAAAGCGAACTTAAATCTGAGCTGGGGGAGCTGGAGTGCGCTAGTGGGGTATTCCAGCTCCCTAGTTGTTTCAGCTTTCGGACAGATTATTGAAGTTCCTGGCAATCAGCAGTCTAATGCAGGATGCAATATTTGTAGACGAAATAAATGTCTGCGGTCAACACGCTCCAGCGCTTATCCTCGCGATCAGCTTACAGCAATGGCCCACCGTCGGCAGTCTTAGTTCTTATCATTGGAATGCTTTCACATTTGTTAGTCAAGGCAGTGGGAACGCCCACAATCCTGCCGCCCTTACGAATATTTCCTAAATCAGGAAGCCGAATCTGACCGAGAAGTTCTCCGCTCTCTGCCACTTAATCTCCGACCGAACTGCCGGAAGTTGCCCTGACCAATTGAAATGGCGCGGAGGAAAGTGGACCCTTTTCCGTGGGGTTGACAGTCCAACTCGCACGGAACCGAGCACCTATACCTTTGCTCCTTTCACCTTCGTAGCTTGCTTTCTAAATAATGGGCGCGTCTGGAGAACTCGAATACCTCAAGTCCCTGGTTGCCCAGCTTAATGAAAAGATTGCTGTCCTTGAAGCAAAGGCGGTGGGTTTGGCTCATCCCAAGACCCCAGCTCAGCAACTTCGGACGATCTTAGTTGGTCCTCCAGGTGCTGGTACGTACTTACATTGAGGTTTTTGACGTCTACACGTCCTTAACCGCGTATTTAAGGCAAAGGGACACAGGCTCCACAGATTCGTGACGAGTTCTGCATCTGTCATCTTGCTACCGGTGACATGCTGCGCGAGCAAGTTGCTCAAAAGACTCCCTTGGGTGTGGAAGCAAAGAAAATTATGGAGGCTGGAGGACTACTTCCAGATGATATTGTGGTTGGTATGATCAAGGACCAGCTCGAGAATAATAAGGAATGCAAGAATGGGTTCGTGTTATTCGTTTGGGTTCTCCTTCTCCGCTCTCTCAGCTTACGATGGCACTGGTAATTTCTAGCTTTGTTCTTGACGGCTTCCCGCGCACAGTCCCTCAAGCTGAGAAGCTTGACGCGATGCTTTCTTCGCGGAAAGAGAATCTCGACTCCGTCATCGAACTAGAAATTGATGACCAGCTTTTGATCTCACGTATTACCGGCCGATTGATACACCCCGCAAGCGGAAGGACATACCACAGGGAGTTCAAGTGAGTTTATCTGCTGTCGAGTTGTGTGCTTGTAGGTTTGACGAATCTTTCCGTTCCATTAAGTCCACCCAAAAAGCCGATGGTCGATGATGTTACCGGAGAACCTCTCATCCAGCGTTCCGACGATAATGTGGAGACACTCACGAAACGTCTCAAGGCATTCCACATGCAAACCGGGCCCGTCGTTGATTACTACAAGAAAAACGGCCTCTGGCATGGCATTGATGCTGCCCAAGCACCCAAGGTTGTCTGGGAGGATCTGCGCAAGGTTTTCACCGTTAAAAACAATAGACCTTAATCACTGCTTTGAAATATAGAGGACTGTTACCATATGATGCTAATCATTGTATGGCCGTGTGGCCCTTGACCAGAACGAATGTATTTGGATCCCGCCACGCCATGCATCAGCCCCCGAGTCCCCCCATTGCACTGCTCTTCAGTGTTCAATCTCCAGGACATATTGCGAATTTCGTTGACATTATTGAAGGAGGTGAACTAATTCAACCGTTGATAGCCTTGACAGGTCCATATTACTCCACTGTGAGCGTCGAAACTGCAAACAGGGGCGCCTGTCTCAAGTCTTCCATTATCCCTGTTGACCAGAGCAGAGCGCATCGCGAAGTACACATCGATCTGTCATCCACTATGGCGTGCTAGCATCAGCGACCATTCAGGCGTGCGACCGGAGGACGGTGTAAAACATGCCGTATGCAAGATCACCTGGGGCTACTTAATACCTGGACAGCGCTTGCACATCCACAGGATCAACCCGCGCGGCTGATTGCTCAAGCGCTCAAGATTACAGCGAGGGTGGCGGTTGGATTCATTATATGTCATGGTATGTACAAGTATTTACCGCTCTAGAAGGGTACGTGAAGGTCAGGGGGTGATGCGAAATGGCAGCTGGTCAAAAGTATGAGTATTTGTAAACAAGGCGCAGGGAAGGAACATTTTTTTGATCAGTGGGCGAGACATATAGGAGCACGTACCGCAGGCAGGAACTGTACATCAGACCAGAAATTACACCTCCCCATACTTCGGAGGGAAGTTCAGGCTTGAAAAAGGAAACAGAGCTCATTACCCCGTGAAACAGGTATTACTTTCCCATCATCATTCGCCCTTGCGAATACGAAGCTGAGACATCCCCGGGACATCCTATTGGTTGTATTTTGGATCATAAGACAGACCAGTTGCTTAATGATCGATTGGTAATCCGTGTTCAGCGCGAAACCCGCGGTGTGTCAGTGCTCACAATGTCGAATAGGAAGCTTCTCGCGACGTCTTATGGGACGTCTATGGGGTCATCGAACTTGAATGATAAGTTCCGTCGCTGTAGAGCTTATGGGGAGTGTAGGAGTGATTTAATCCTGTGGACAGGGGTAGGAGGCTCACCCGAGTAGGATCATGACCTCAGGCATCATGATGTTATTCAAAGCGGAATTACGCGGTGATATGGAGTTGACACATGTGTGGGGTTGTTGGGCAGTAATGGTACCAAGGTTCGACTGCCTTTTTCTGCTCTCACAAACCCAAAATTAATCAACTTGCAAGAAGACCTGGAAGGGTTTGCTTGAGAGACGGTGATTATCGTCAACGTAACCACACTTGCAGTCTTCCAGAATAGGAGGAGATATGACGACGACACGTGGCCAGTAAATGCTCTACCCAAATCGGACTTGAGTAATCCTCGATAAATAAGTTACGAGCCAAGAATACCTGAGACCTTTAGCTCTGGGCTCGCCTTTCTTGAACCCTTTATTTTCCCCCATTCCTTCAGTTCCTTTGTTCTGAGGTGACCTCACTTTCATTCAACGCAAGCATAACCTTTGATTGTAGGTCGGACGTCGATATTGCCACAGAGACGCCTTGGTGAGCTTGAAGTTCTTACCGCGTTAATTTATATCTTTAACCGACAGATTGTTCGCGTGTCCCGCTCATGCCCAGGTATTCAGTGAGGACCACAGGGAAAGAGAATACGGTGACTGGCTGTATTGTGATAAGTGGCTACGCGGCACTTTTGCAGTTACTGTCCGCCACTTTCACGTCATAGGTCCTTTGTAAGTCAACCATAGATGCATTGAATGAGAACGCCGTGAACTAAGCTCGCATCTTCACCGCATATTACTCCTGACCTGTTTCTCAGCAGGCACGTTCCTAACCCCAGGTTTCCAGCTCTCCATCGTCTAGAGTTTCCATCGAGTTCATCTTTCTGGCACGTAAGGGGTCTCTTGGTCATGGCGCATTCCTTCATTCTCAGCCGCAACGCGTATGATAGCATCAACAGATTCCAGCTCTAATTTCGTTCTGAATGATTACCACAATTAATGTTCATTCGCACACCATGTCTGTTAATCGGGACCACCAGCCGTTTTCTCGCAGTTCCAATTTGGCGGGAGGTCCATTGCCACTTGTGCCTCGAAGGTCATCGTCCTCCTCCAGGATCCCTACAACGCCCTCTGGTTCTCCCGCATTCGACCCACAGCATTCGATGTTACCGGTGATCGTCACTGTTGAGCAACCTTCTCCGGAGCGCCGTGGTCGCTCGCATTCCGCGGTTTTTTGCAATCCTACGACGTCTACAGAAGACCGTGACAGTTCATCTGGTCTCTCCGATGACGAACGTCCTACGATGACCACCCGCAATAGAAAGCAGCGACATGCCGTTCATACCCGTCATACATCAGAGCAGTTGACGCCAACTCCAGCAACGCTTCATTCGGCCCATCTCAGACGACCTAGCCCCACACGTTTGCAATCACCAATCGATGTGGTCATGTCGCCGTCAATAGGAGCCCAAAGTGCGGACCCCTTGGATCAAGCGATACCCCGTCCTACCCGTCCAATGATGTACTCACCTGGAGTTCCGCTGCGGCTGACAACCGAAGCACTGAAAGCCCATATTCGCACTGGTTCAAACATTCATACTCTAGCAGAGACTCCATTGTCCAGCACCTCCGAATCATGCGCGTGGCCAAGACTGGTACGCAAGAAGTCCGGTCAAATCGTGAAATCATCACTCAAGACTTCAAGGCCTTCGTCTCGCAGAGGACTCTCGGTAGTGACGATCGGGGGAACTTGTAAGAGCGAGCCTGCCACGCCGACACACAAGGCTGTTCACTTTGATGCCAACTTGGAACATGTCAAATTATTCCTCGCAGAACAAAAGCCATTGGCGGTATCTCGTGATGGCAGCCCAACGGATGATACAAGCGGTACTGACAGTGACTTCCCGTCGTTCATCTATGGTGATTCGATGGAGGATAAGCCCCCCCAAACGGAGGCCCAGATGACGCTAGTCAACATGCCGGACAAGCTCAGTTTGACTGGGAACGTCGTATTAGAGAGCTTGAAGCTTAGCTGCGATGACACAATCATTCAGGGGAGGGTTCGGGTTAGAAATCTTGCATTTAGCAAGTGGGTCGCGATTCGTTTCACATTCGATTCCTGGCAGACGACTAGTGAAGTTGTTGCCAAATACGCGGAGTCCTTTGGACCAGAGTGCGACAGATTTGACTTCACGATTCGCCTGGACGACCTACTCGCCCGCATTGACGGCAAGATCCTTCATCTGGCGGTTCACTACAGGGTCAATGGACAGGAGTACTGGGACAATAACAACGGCAACAATTACTTGGCTAAATTCACAAAAGTGCAAGCTTCGGCCGAAAGGACCGCCGGGGACGGCCTCGAAAACCTACATAGCCGACTAGAAAGAGTTGTTCAGGCGAGGGATACAAAAGAGGCGATTGCGAATGGTTATGCTCATGGGAACGAGGATGCGCCCCCAACAGATGCTTCACTTGCCTCCCGGTACAGCTGGGATTCCGCCCTCAAAGACCCTTGGACACCCCTTGATTTCCCTACACCCTCAAAACCGATCCCCACCCCAGCAGCCCCCCCTTTACCGATCAAAGCTAGCGAGGCTACGGTTCCAATCATCAGAGTTCCATCTCCAACCCCACCTTGCCTACCCCGCGACACAGGGAGCGAAAGCAGGTCTCGCGACTCAGAGGATAACGACACCCCTAGGTCTACAAGGATCAGGAAACACCGACGAAGCTTTTGTGGCGCAGACCCCATAGTATGTGAGGAAGTCAAGTGGACACCACCTGGTAGCCCAGCAGCCACTTCCTTTGGTCAAGAGGAGCTCCCTGTGTCGCATACCTGTTTCTACACCCCAAACACTATGGCCGATGCACTTGATCTTGGGACTAAACGTAGACCACTAACCAACCTGGACTTCTTGGATCCGGGCTCAGACGACCTTTCGACACCTTCCATTATCTCCTCGCCCAGCTCTTCGAGATCGTCCTCCCCATCGCCATCGGACGGCTTCCCGTTCCCAACTATCACCACTCAGCTGGCTTCCTATGAGCCTGATACCGACTACAGGCAGTTTATTGACAAGTATGTTCCAAGCTATTAAGAAGCGCGTTCCCTTCCCCGATCCTTGAACGTGTGAACTAACAGCATTATCACGGATAATTTAGATTCTGCTTTTTTACTGGTTTGTCACCACTAGGTACACCGCCGCCA
The DNA here is from genome assembly GCA_951802395.1 of Volvariella surrecta. Lineage (NCBI taxonomy): Eukaryota > Fungi > Basidiomycota > Agaricomycetes > Agaricales > Pluteaceae > Volvariella > Volvariella surrecta. Next base: position 441,813 of record OX637784.1, read on the forward strand.
TCGTCATTGCTTGCGCGTATCGATCGTATCTCTCAAACGCATCCCGTAACGATCGTCGATGAGATCTTTACTAGTATGTCGCCCAGATTCCATAGGCCCTCAAAACTGATTTTAATCGTAGCACCACTCACTAGAGCCACCGTCCATTCTGGAAGTACCGCGGCTATGACCTCCTCGTCTTCTGTCGCTTCTACCCATGGATTTCTGCAAAGTGGATGTTCTACGCCAATCCCCGGTACGCCCAGGAAAACGATGTTGACCCAACTGTAATGCATGTGTGGCCTCCATCGGCACCGCCTTTCTGTCTTTCCTTTCTTCATTATCGAGTTCAGCAACAACACTAGGCTTGTTTTACTCGTTCCTACCCTGGCAGCTCCATTCTCCAACATATTTCCAGAGTGGTGTCTGCGCGCTTTCGACTCGTCTTATCGGCATCAACCTAGAAGTGTCCGCAAACTCTGGCCCTGTGCTTATTCATTTAACCTGATATCCTCGTTCAACCAGCTCCCCACAAGAAACCGAGTCTACATATATGCGTGTGTATGATATTGCATCCCATTTATGATCTTTTCCTTCAATTCTCTTTTTCGCGTGTCGAAACATTCTCTCCTTTGGCAATCATCATCAGGACTGGGACTAGTTCAGGTCAATTTGCATCCCTTTTTCCTATAACTATATTCCTGTCCATCACCGCCGCGCCCGCCGCCATTTCGTCTATTAGAGCCTACCCCTCCTTAAACCCGCCCACTATATACCTCGCAACCCCTGCTCTCGCGCGGTCTTTCTTCCCGTCACTTCACGTATTTGACTCGATCTCATTTTCATCATTCAGCTGCATTTTCGCACAGCCTATCACTTATCTCTATGCTAAGCACGCGTTCCGATTTTTTTGTTCACGGTGTACATATAATCAACCTTTCTTCAAGCTTCAAGACTTGGTTCCATTTGCTCCATAGAACGTCATACTTGGCTTACGTTGCCAATTCATAATGATATAATAACAAACCTGTACTACTCATGCTCGACATATTCGTATATGTCACTCCACTCGTAAAAACTGGTGCCTTGAATTCTGTTATTGCCCACTCGGCCAGAAGTTTGGAATATGATACCTGAGTAGGACGTAGTCATTTGAGTGAGTAAGCGTCTTGGGATTGCAACGTTCAAACGGCTATACGGCAATACTGGATGATCTCAATTGCGGGCCACATATTTAACTACCCTGCCTGACTCTTATCTCCATTGAGACAATCTCAGGAGGGCCATGGTATTCAGCGAGCAGGCCGCCCGCTGGACGTAGACAGTGGGGTTCTACAGTCGAATTTCTCGGTCGTCGCGTCGGACTCGTTTTCTGAGACGAAGCCAGTGACGTTCACTTCTTTGGTTGATGGCGAATGCTCCAGTTGGACCAAAAAAACCCTGACAGCTTGAGGGCAAGGCTGCCCAGCCAACGGGCATAAAGTCCTGCAAGTCCTGCAAAACGGGAAGTTGTAAGCCACGCAGCCAAGTCTCGTGCATGAATGGGGAGAACAGCTGTGAAGAAGTTCGCCTCCGAAGGATCGACATCAGATTCCATGCGAATTCTAGTCCCCAAAAAGAGTTGGGGTAGGAAAGATGGCTGTCGCTGCCATGCTATATGACTGTGGCTTCCTTGACTTTAACTTGTTGCATACGCAGCGAGGACCAGACCTGGTCTGTGGGTAAGTTTTGTTGATCAGCTTGATCCAGGACGGTAGAGAAGGAATCCAGGAGTGGAATAGTTGGCAAATTGCGAATGTTAGAGACGTAATTTGCGGAAACATAATGAAGGGAAATTATGTGTGCCTATGGGGCAAAGATATCGTCAAAGGTAGACCCGAAGTCTGGGCATGTTGTGGGCGTTAGCCTTTGGATAGATGGCGCATTGGTCATTATCAAGGATCGAATCACATTTCTGGCCTGAGCGCTGGTCTGCGCCAATCAAAATAGGAGGGGCGCTGTGACTAGAGCATCCACATTCTAAGACGAGGAAATGGTATGAATTGGATCGATAACGAATGGACTGAGTTAGTAGCTCGATCTCCGCGAATGCATCGGAGAAGAAATCGAGGATGTGGTCTCTTTTGTCACTGCTAGGGAGTAGCGGAGTGCAAATCGCCCCGAATCTGGATTTTGAGTTGGGTGATGTAGGGAAGAACGACGCCGGGTACTGGGGTGATCTTCTCACTCAGAGGTCCAGATTTCCAGGTATTTCCCAGACAGTCATCAAATACTTAGAGTCTGTCTATCCGATTTCGGGCTCCCATATATGCAGAGTGCACTGGGTGTGAAGACACCGGAGAGGGCATGACACGTGACGCCTTGAGGCTAAGGTTAGGTGCATCTTTTACCTTTCACTATGTTGGAATGAAGCTGAACTGGGCATCGTTGACGTTGAATGCTAGGTCTGTTACCCGAGTTACCGCTCATGACAGACCTCGACCGTGGTTAATTAATCGATTCTTGGATTGTAATTTAAATTAGAGCCTCCTGAATCCAAATTTCCCTTCCTCCATTGTGGCGAACATGAGATGTGAAGATTTCCTTCAATTTTTAGTTTTTGAGTTGGGGGGCTATAAGAGTCCAAGATCACTAATCGGTGCAGCAGCTGTCGATGATATTCACCTGCAGATTTCAGAGATAAACAAAGATACAGGTAGAATCCAACAAGGTTAATGTCTGATACCCTGGTCAATACCTCCCACTGCGACCACGTCCACCCCAGCGACCTTGCCTGTTGTATCCGCCTCCTCCGCCACCTCCACCACGTCCCCAGTCGTCTCCTCGTCCACCGCCACCACTTCCACCGTAATCATCTTGGCTATGGCTGGGTCCTGGATTGTATGGGGTTTCCTGCTGACTAGTTGGACCATTTGGGTAACGACTGGGCTCATCCCGACTGGGCCCACCGAACCCAGGTATATTTTCTTCATTTCCACCCGTATCATACCCTCCTCGTTGATCGTATCCACCATGTTTTCCATAACTATCATCAGGTTTATTCCACCAAGGGCCACTACCAACAGCTCCACCACCGGGCCCACTACTACCGTAGCCACTTCCACCTTGGGCGCCTGCTTGACCAAAGCCAAAACCAGGGAACATGGCCTCATCTTCGTCTTCCTGGCCAGCAACGTCTACAGGCTCTGGCGGCTTCTCTCCGCCGCCGCTGAACACTGAAGTGACATCACCAGGTCTTTCCCTCGACCAAAATCGTGTCATATGGTCGTTGGAGGCACTGACTAACAAGTGACCGAGAGGGTGGTAGGTAAGTGACCAAACATTGGATTCATGTGCTTGTGAAAGGACGGCACGTGGGGAAGACACTGGAGGTCCGAATTTTGGTTCTGGGAGAGAAAGGTCCCAATGAATAATTGCACCCTCTGAACCCCCAGATACAAGCATTGGGTGAATGGGGTGCCAGGCAACAGCTATGATGCAGGTAGACAAAATGGAGTGTATCAGAGAAAATTCTACTCGGGAGGAGCGATGGAACCTACAGCAAACCTCCTTTTTATGTCCTTTGAGAATACGGAACTCTTTCATGGCGCGAATGTCGAAGACGCGAACTGTTTGGTCGCGTGAAGCGCTAGCTACCAAATTTCCATTGGGCGACCATGCCAATGCCTGAATAGTGTTCTTGTGTTGATGCCTGAAGTCATGAATGAATAAGTATTGCAATAGTCAACAGAAATCTCACAATGTTGAAAGGCAAGTTCCTGTGCGTGGATCCCAGAACTTGATTTGGTTGTCCTTGCTTCCGGAAACAAGTAATCCCTTGGTAGGGTGCCATTGCACGCATTTGACGTCCCACCCGTGACCTATCGACACGTTAATTTTGATAGACAGGTAAAAGGTCATAGGCTGATACCCGCTAGGACACTCTCCACACGACTCTCCTCGAATGACCAGATCCGCACACTTGAATCGTCGCTAGCTGTGGCAAACCGTCTATCATCAGGACCGAAACTCAATCCGCGGATAGCTTCTCTAGCTGTGGAACCTTGCCAGGCTGTGAGATTATTCATATTGGGTTCGAAGTATTTGATAACTCCTCCCTTGTCTGCTGAAACCAGATAGGCACCCGAATGAGAGAACGACATTGTACATATCGCATTATCGTGGGCTTGAAGGATAGTCTCGAAGTTGAATGTGAGTCCATTCCATAGTGTGAATTCACCACTCTGCGATCCAGTCAGGATGCGCCGACCCTCTGGAGTCCACTATTCCCCTGAGATTATTGAGAGTGGCTTGAGTAGAACCAGTGCAATACTGACCGTAACTACGTTCACGGGACACCGAATCTTATTCGTTGATGTATGCACAAACTTTGTACATAAGGATGTTGAGCAGTTTTCGGGGTATGCCTTCGTTGGCAGAAGCTACAACCAAATCAGGACCTTTCAGCCAATTCACGTGGGCTAAGAATGTGCTGCGTACGTCGATAACATAAGGTGGACTAGGGCGCAATGAAGGTACATAATATGGGCTTGGCCGTAGTTTTCGCATCTGGTATATTTGCTAAGCTTCATGATGACCGCCTTGAACCCCCACCGAAGACTAACCAGTATCCATCTTCCCATACCTCCATGATAGTCTACCGTCCTCCGTGGTCGTGTTTTCTTCATTATCTTGCCATCCAGCATCTGTCGTGCAGCCGCTAATTCAAGTTCCTGCTGCTTGGTGTCATCTTGTGGTGGCGGCTGTGGCGTAAATAAATATCGCTTTGGCTTCCACTCTAAGTGAGAATAAGAGGGTTCTTGCGGGATGGCTTTGCTCGGAAGGAGCAGAGGTAATGTGGTGGTCATAACCGGCTGAGATGATTCTGACGAACACATTCAGGCGTTCCTTGCCTGAGGAGGTTGTTGACATTTATTTACAACGCATAAATACAGGAAAACAATCACACACGTTGACAGTCGAGTCTGGCACCTTGGACAACCTACTACACATCTTTCCTGTTATTTTCTCTTCGAAACCAAGTTCATTGGCACCCGATATACCTCCAGTCGTCATGTCGGACGACTATCCTAATCTGTTCCGTACGTCTTGATCGCCATACATTTCGTGACGATGTATCTCATCTTTCGTGAAGGCTCGGAACAAATGAGCTTGGTCCAGCTCTTCGTTCCAACTGAAGTGGCCCATGACGCTGTTTCAGAACTTGGAGAGCTTGGTAATGTCCAATTCAGAGACGTGCGTCTTGTGCCTCGTGGGAATCCTCGATTCTAACTTGCCATAGTTGAATTACAGTATCAATCCTTTCCAACGATCCTTTGTCGGCGAGATCCGACGCATTGAAGAAATGGCACGGCGCGTCCGGTTTTTTGCCTCCCAGATTGAGAAGGAGAAGGACCCCATTCCAATTCGAGCTCTTCATGACTCGGCTCCATTGATTACTGTTGGCCCGCGTGCAGCACAGACTATCGATGAGCTTGATGTCACATTGGCGGAATACGAGTCTCGATTGACTAAGATGAATGAGAGTTATGAGACGTTGAGCACCAGGGCACGGGAGCTGATTGAGGCTCGTCACGTATTAATGGAGACTGCAGGTTTTTTCAACAAGGTCAGTGCATCACGTCTCCGCAGCTTTTATCTCTTAACATTTTCCAGGCGCAAGTCCAACAGACAGACATCCGATCCTCCTTTGATGAGAGCTCGGCCCCATTGCTTCAGCATGAAGACCGCGAGGGCCAGTACCCCGCTAGCCAAGTTCAATTCGACCTCGAGTATGTGCGAAGTCACTACAATTCCTTCCCTGCTAAAAAAGTGCTGTAGGTTTGTTGCAGGTACTTTGGATCGCATGCGGATTTCTACCTTCGAACGTGTCCTTTGGCGTGTGCTTCGAGGCAATCTTTACATGAACCACACGGACATTTCGGAGCCATTCGTTGACCCAGTGACTGGAGCAGCAACCTTCAAGGACGTATTCATCATATTCGCTCATGGAGATGCTCTTCTGGCTAAGATTCGCAAAGTCGCGGAGTCTATGGGAGCGACGCTATACCCCATTGATGCTAATGCCGACAAGCGCAGTCAATCATTACAGGATGTATCATATCGCCTTCAAGACCTGCAAACCGTTGTCTATAACACCGCAACAAACAGACGTACAGAGCTGACTCAAATTGCGAATCACCTACGTAGCTGGCAGGATGTAGTCAAGAAGGAGAAGCTAATCTATGAGACTCTGAACCTATTTAACTACGATACGCGGAGGAAAACTCTTATTGCTGAAGGGTGGGTCCCTACACGTGATATCCCTGTCATTCAATTGGCGTTAAAGCAAGCAACGGTATGTCCATTCCTTGGTACACATGGACCCTACTCATTTCTCATCAGGAGGAGTCTGGGACTAGTGTTCCGCCTATTCTCCAAGAACTCCGTACTAGCAAGACCCCGCCCACGTTCAATAGGACCAATAAATTCACTGAAGGTTTCCAGAATATCGTCGACAGTTATGGCATTGCACGCTACCAGGAAGTCAACCCTGGATTGTTTGCAGTTATAACTTTCCCTTTCCTTTTTGCGGTTATGTTTGGTGATATCGGCCACGCCTGTATCATTACCACCGCCGCGTTATATTTGATCCTTCGGGAACGTCACCTCGCGAAGCAAGAACTTGATGATGTCGGTGATTTTATCTGTTAAATTTTTAACGCATGCTCACATCTTATCATCCCTGTTACAGATTTCGGGACAATTTTTCTAGTAAGCTCGGCAGTAATTTCCATCAGAGATAGGGAGCTGAGCCAATCACAGCGGGCGTTACATCATCCTCGTGATGGGGTTGTTTTCGCTTTACACCGGTTTCTTATACAACGATATTTTCTCCAAGACCTTACACCTCTTTCACTCCGGCTGGTCATTCCCAGAAACTAACGGAACGGTAGTCGGTGAATTTACTGGACACGTATACCCATTCGGCCTCGACCCTGGTTGGCATGGGTCCGATAATGCATTGGTCTTCACCAATTCTTACAAGATGAAGCTGTCAATTGTCTTGGGAGTCATCCACGTATGTATCTTGGTACAGAGATTCCCATTTCATCTATGTTAAAATGTGTACCGGCTCCCAGATGACCTTCGCTCTTTGCCTTCAACTACCGAATCATATCAAATTCAAGCGACCCGTTGACATATATTCAAACTTCATCCCTCAAATCCTCTTCTTGCAGTGTATCTTTGGCTACCTCGTTGTATGCATCCTATACAAGTGGTCGATTGATTGGTCGATGGCATCGATACAGCCCCCATCACTCCTGAACATGCTGATAACGATGTTCTTATCCCCGGGTACGGTCGCCCCTGAGGCTCAACTGTACAGGGGACAGGCCTTTGTCCAGGTGGTACTACTGATCATGGCGGGCATCTGCGTACCATGGTTGCTTATCATGAAGCCCTACACCGTATGGAGGGAGATGAAGAAGATCCAGGACCAAGGATATATTGGATTACACGGAGAAGATGGGCCTCGTCATGATACCGATGACCTTCTTGAAGGTGAAGAGGAAGGAAATGGCAGAGCCATAGTTGAGGCTGCGGATGAAGGAGAGGTAGGATTGTTTATTCTCTCTTAGCGGTGTTGGATGAATACTATAGCTGATCACACCTTTTTCGGATGGGGATTGTAGGAGCACCATGACTTCGGGGAAGTTGTGATCCATCAGGTTATCCATACGATTGAATTCTGCCTGTCCTGCATCTCGCATACTGCGTCGTATCTGCGACTCTGGGCTCTTTCTCTCGCACATGCGCAATTGTCGGAGGTGCTGTGGGATATGACCCTCTCAGGTGCACTCGGCCCGACGACGGTGTTTGGGTGGATTGGCCTTATCATAGCCGCCTCGCTCTGGTTCTCGATGACAGTGTTCGTCCTGTGCATCATGGAGGTGAGTCTAATTCACTTTTGCTGCCCCCTTTGGTCTTCCGTCTGATGTATACCTTATCTAGGGACTGTCTGCGTTCCTTCATGCTCTTCGGTTGCACTGGGTCGAAGCAAACAGCAAACATTACGAAGGAGGGGGCCACGTGCGTCAACATTTTTCATCCCTGATTTGGAAGCGCTAATTACGTTTTCCCTGGCAATTATAGGCATTTAGCCCGCTCACGTTCGCTGATGTGGATTCCAAAGAGTAATACTTGTTTATTAAGTTTTTTTTTATCGTTACATTGGTTCGATCAATATCATAGTTTGTGGATTGGTCAATCAGATAACGCTTGTTTTTTCTCCACAACGGGGAAGCAGTGCAAAATGCAGGCAGATCGTGATCCATTCACCGCCTTGTCCCGCGCTGGCCGTGTCAAATATAGTTTTTAATGCCGTTTCCATATCCAAAAATTTTTCAAGCTCCGCTTTAGTGGCTTAAAAGCGATAAGACCAATCCTGTTACTCTTTCTTCACTCCTCCCACCATTTTCTTTCCCTCCTTCTGTTCCGTCAATAGAGGTAAAGTGCTTTCTGTGTTCTCTGACAATGCTTCTATAACCCCAGACTCATCCGTTTTTCTACAGGCGTTTTGCCATCCTACACATAGAGTGTTTTTGTTCCTTGTCAGCTTTTGCCAACGGTTAACGACTACTCTTTCACCTCAAAAATTTTCAAAACTCCGTCCTCGAGTGCGTTGTTCATCCCCGCCTAAGCTACAAATTTTCCTATCTGAAAACTTCTCGTTATCACCACTTACTAGACTAGATTTACACCATGCCGGCCGTTACTGCCACTACAGCTCCATCAATCCCTGACCCTGCCACCCTCAAGGCCGCTCTCAACCCTGAGGTTGCTGTCTCTCAGATTGACGTTTCCGCCCTATTCGTCACTGATAGCGCTACACGCGAAGCCGCAGCTAAAAACCTCGCTGTTGTCGCCGGGAAGGAGGGACCCACTGCTTTCGATGCCGTTGGCTTCGCCGACGCCGTTAAAAAGGCACTTGCCGACAAAAAGTCCCCTGCCTCCCGCCAGGGAGCCGCTGACGCCATTATGTCCATTATCAACAACAATGCCATTAGGGCCCTTGAGCCCGTCTTCATCTCGTCGGGCATCCTCGCCGCCCTCTTAGAAGCGTTTGCCGACAAGACTCCTGCTGTCAGGACAGCTGCCATCGAGGCCGTTAAGGGATACGTTGCTGCGATGAATCCTTGGGCCGCTGCCCTCATTCTTCCTCTCATTCTTAACGAAATTAAGACTGCCGGTAAATGGCAATCGAAGACCGGGGCTTTGTCGATCTTGGACCAACTCGTCATTAGCGCTCCTGTCCAGACAGCTAAGATCATGCCCGAGATTGTTCCTGTCCTCTCTGGAGCTCTCTGGGACACCAAGGCAGATGTCAAGAAGGCTTCTCGTGAAACGCTCACAAAAGCTACCGCTCTCATTTCAAACAAGGACATTGAACGCTTTATTCCGGCCCTTATTCAGGCTCTCATCAACCCCGTTGAAGAGGTTCCCAAAACCATTGGCCTCCTCTCGGCCACCACGTTCGTTTCCGAAGTAGATTCAGCTACACTTTCTCTCATGGTTCCCCTCTTGAGCCGTGGTCTAAACGAGAAGTTGACTGCTATCAAGCGAAAGGTTGCTGTGTAAGTGTTTTTCCGTGGTTCGATGTCATCCATTGATGCGACGTCATGCTTAATTTCCTTGAACCTTATATAGCATCGTGGATAACATGTCCAAACTCGTCGACTCTGCTGTTACGGTCCGACCATTCCTACCTGACCTGCTACCCGGCCTTCTGAAGATTGAGAATACTATCGGTGATCCTGAAGCCCGTAGCGTCGTTGGTCGCGCCATCGCCACTTTGCGCCAAGTCGGCCAAGTCCCAAGTGACTCTGATGGTTCCAACCTGCCTCCTCTCAAAGTCGTCGAGCCCTCCCACCTCGCCAATGGTCTTACTGCCATCTACAAGAAGCTTGACGGCGAGATTTCCACATCTCACGTTGCCGTCCTTTACGCTTCTGCACTCGCTGCTAACCTCGCTAACGCCAAAAACTTCGATATTCCTGAGTGGGATACTCTCGCTGTCTACCTTGGCTTCGCTGCTGCCACTCCTGACTCAGTCGCCGTAGTTCGTGAGTGGGTTGTCCGCTCTGCCTCTGACGACCTTGAAGACGTCGAAGCCCTCGACGATGAGGAGGAGGGCGAAGACCTTTGCAACACCACCTTCTCCCTTGCTTATGGTGCCAAGATCCTACTTAACACCGCCACTCTCCGTCTCAAGCGTGGTCATCGTTATGGTCTCTGCGGTAAAAACGGTACTGGTAAATCTACCCTTATGCGTGCCATCACCAATGGGTAAGTGGATATCGCTGCACACTGGAAGTAGCTGACATTTCCTCTTAGACAAGTCGAGGGATTCCCATCCCCTGACGAGGTCCGCACTTTCTACGTAGAGCATGATATCGATGGTTCTGAGGAAGAGACCTCCGTCCTCCAATTCATCCTCAGCGACAAGCGCGTTCTCGCTGCCGAGCAAGAAGTTAAGGACGTCCTCAATAGCGTCGGGTTCAACGAGGAACGCCAAGGGCACCCCATTGGCAGTCTGTCTGGTGGTTGGAAGATGAAGCTTGCTCTCGCTCGGGCTATGCTTTTCAAGGCTGATATCCTCTTGCTCGATGAGCCTACTAACCACTTGGACGTCGTCAACATCGCTTGGTTGGAGAGCTACCTTACTGGCCTAAAGACTTGCACCTCCAGTACGTTCCGATTCTGATGCTAGTGGGCGCATTTGCTAACCGCCCTTTATAGTCATCGTCTCGCACGACTCTGCTTTCCTGAACAACACCATTACTGATGTTCTCCACCTCAACCGCTTCAAAGTCCGCCGCTACCCCGGTAACTTGGAGAAGTTCGTGCAGGCTGTCCCCGAAGCCAAGTCATACTATACCCTTGAGGCTGCTGAGGACTACAAGTTCAAGCTCCCTGACCCTCCTCTCCTCGATGGTGTAAAGACCAAGGAAAAGAGTTTGCTCAAGATGCGCAAAGTCGGCTTCCAATACCCTGGGACTAGCGTCCAACAACTCCATGACATCACCCTCCAAGTCTCCTTGTCTTCCCGTGTTGCTGTTCTCGGACCTAACGGTTCCGGTAAATCCACCCTCGTAAAGCTCTTGATTGGCGACATGGAACCTAACAAGGGTGGTGAGATCTGGAAGCACCCCAACTTGGTCATTGGTTACGTCGCTCAGCACGCCTTCCACCACATTGATAACCACCTTGACAAGACTCCTCTCGAGTACATGTTGTGGCGTTACCAGACCGGTGAGGACCTTGAGGAGTTGGGCAAGGCGAACCGCCAGATCAGCGCTGAGGAGGCTCAAAAGATGAAGGATGGATCACTCGTCGTCGTTGAAGGCCAGAAGCGCTTCATCGAGGAGATTCTTAGCAGGAAGAAGCTCAAGCAATCTTACGAGTACGAAGTCTCGTTCAAGGGTCTCAGCTCCTCTGAGAACATCTGGCTTCCTCGTGATGACCTTATCAAGCGCGGTTTCGAGAAGGTTTGTGGTCTCTCAACTACAGTTTGCACTGCTTCTGATCACGAAATCAACAAAACAGAAAGTCCTCGAGGTCGATACTCGCGAGGCTCAACGCCTGGGTCTTCTCCGCCCTCTCGTTCGTCGTGAGATTGAGAAGCACTTTGCTGACTTCGGTCTTGAGCCCGAATTCGTCTCTCACAACACCATGAGGGGTCTCTCTGGTGGTCAAAAGGTTAAGATCGTTCTCGGTGCTGCCACCTGGCGTCGCCCTCACGTTGTTTGCTTGGATGAGCCTACCAGTGAGTACTACATACACGTGTTCTGCATACGCAACTCAACTTGGTATCATAGATTATCTCGATCGCGAGTCATTGGCTGCCCTCATCGATGCACTCAAGAAGTTCGAAGGTGGTGTCCTTGTTATCACCCACAACCGCGACTTCTCAGAGTCCATCTGTACTGAGTGAGTCTTTATTTGACGTTATAAGCCCGACTTCCGCTAACTATATGCGCAGGGTTTGGGCCATGCGGGATGGAACTTTGGAGGCTTCTGGACACAACTGGGTTGAAGGCCAGGGATCTGGTGCTCGTATTGACAAGAAGGAAGGTGAAGAAGAAGATCAATATGACGCCATGGGTAACAAGATCGACGTCAAGAAGAACAAGAAGTTGACTTCTTCAGAAGCCCGTAAACTCAAAAAAGAGCGTATGGCTCGCAAAAAGAAGGGAGAGGTGATTACTGATGATGAGCTCTAATTATTTAATTTGGATCCATTTTATCGTATGTTGCACTCATCACCATAGAATTCTCTCATGCATTCGTGTCTACATCACTATACTACACGTCTACTACATATTTCCCTCTCCATTTCCCCTCTCGTCTGGTGCATCTCTGTATTTCTTGTCTTATATCATGTATTCCTGGGCCTACATATTATTTACAGTCACAGCCTATACCTTTATGATCGGTCATGACGAATACAGCTATATGTTCATTTGCGCACCTGCCTGGTCTATGGTTGATCGGTCGTGCGTAGACCTAATATCATCGATATCAAAAGAGGGTGATGAACTTAACGTCACTGGCTACAACGGAATGATTCGCAAATTCAAGATAATGGTCTTGATCAAAGTGAGATTGATTCCAGTGCACTCTAGTCATAATCAAAGTTGGTCTACTGGGAACAGAACGAGCATGTACTTGAATACTATCTACTCTGACATGAGTGTAACTGATTCTTGGTCATCATCATGCCGTTGTGGGAGGATGTTGGTGTGGCTGGGTGGTTTGGTAACTTTGGTGATACTGGTGAGACGAGAAAGTTGAGTCGGCGTTGAGTGTAGTTGAGCCTAGCTTAACGTCGACGCGTTGACAAGCAAACTGAGAGTTCAAACTTTGAGAATCCACGACAGCTGTTCGAGAAGATCGTTCGTTCAAGGTGCTTGAGAGAGAAAGGTTGACCGGGGTCCGGGATGTGCACCAGCGGGTGAGCGTCACGGTAGTGAGAGTGATTGGAGCGGTGAAGAGGTGATAAGATGCAACGACGCCATCGGTATCAATTGTGAAGTTCTGAAGATTTGGAAGGTCAAAAGAAGCGGATCCTACGACTTCAGGACATGAGGTAGTTTGGGGTGCCGTGCGTCGTGTATGGTATGAATCGCGGCCACGCGAGGTGGACTAAGATCGCGTCTTGCTGTTGACAGATGGCAAGGGGCTCGATAGCTGTGTTGGAGGCAATGAGCATTGCTGAGAATCGGAGCGCGTTTCTCGGTGAGCACCTCGTCTAAATGGAGATCGGTAATACTCGAGTGGCGACTCAAGAAATTGATGAGATCTGCCAAGCTGACTGCGCATTGAATCAATTGTAATTCAGGGAGCGACGTTGCGTTGACATCGGTGTAGAACTTTTCCCAGAACTCGCAAGGGAATCCCCAGGCACATGGAGAGCTGGAGGATGAGTGGGGAAGCATTGATACTGCCAACTGTCCAGCTGTAGATGAAGAACAGGTGAAAATGAATATACAGATTCTCGAGAACAATTCTTTGACCAGCAGCATGAACGCGAATGGATCGGTAATCTAGTAGGAACTCCTCCCCTGTTTGTCTCTTGCCTTGTTCGGCGGGACCAGTGATGGATTGGGTTAGCTTCTTCAGGGGGCCGAGTATGTTGTGGCCAGGCTTGCCACTTGAGTCCAACTCGTGCACTCCTTGGATATGCTTGGGCAATGGTAATGCGTTGGACTTTGACGTCGAGGAAGGAGGAGGTCCTACGACGGACATTGAGAGATCTATACGATTTACTAATGATGGAGTTGGGCAGAAACCCAAGATGGCTTTTTTTATTGTCTAGTGTATTACGGAGCAGGTAGCTGCCGCAACCCAAGATGGATTGACCAGCTTCGGCTGATTGGTCGTTGAAGTAGATAGACAATCTGGCGTTCGTAAAGCCAAGTCACTGGACCGACTCCACCGACGTGAGGTGACACTACGGGGGGTTCCTACTTTTGGAAGCCACTATATAAAATTTCAAAATCTAAGAGTTCTTCTTAATAAAGAAGGTTTAGCCTTAGTTGGAACATTTCAGAGATGATTTCATGAATTATTTTAACATTTAGTGCTCCCTTAAAGTAGAAACCCTGTAGTGTGAAACAAGAACGCGTCTACCATTTAATATCCCTTAATATGGTCCACTCATAACCGACCTCGAGTAATAGGAATGAATATTCAAACTGTTTGAGGGACGAGACCATGGCTGGTGGGATATTTAGCTCACTATCGGGCTCCAGTAGTCTCGTTCCCATCCGGTCGCGTAGCTCCGGAACGGAATGGGCACGAGACTAGGGCTCCAGGCATTGTCGAGCGAATCCCAAATGGGTAATGTAGACCGGGAAGAGGAGTTATGCAATCGCTGGCAGTCCAAGGAGACAATTGGCGAATAGTATGACTCTCGAAAACTTGAAGCATTAACTCGTCCAGTAGAGAGAGAGAGAGAGAGAGAAGCGATGACTGGGTGTCGGAGGATTTGAAGGCGAGTCGTGGAGTTGGCGAGCTAGGGGGGGATAAAGTAATCATAGCTGATGGTGGCGTTTGATTGCGGCCGGTTGATGGTGTGCTGAGACTGAAAGACGAAGGTAATAAGTAGGAGCCATTCCAAAATAACCTTCTTTACTTTCCTTGGTGACGAATCGCCGCGAGTGCGATAGGTATAGTGCTGAGACGACAAAAGGAGACAAGTTATTGCGATGACCGCGATTCACACTCGTTTCAGTTCGAGGGGGTATCTTTCTTGAGCTTGAGGCTCTTCTAGGCCTCAGGAAAGGAGGTGAAGATATCGCGAGGATGCACGTGCTGATGATATATGCGCTCAAACAAAAACTCTCACCTACTTGAATAGATCATTCATCTCTCAACCTAGCCCTGCAGAGTTCGCGCATAAGTGCAGCAGGAAACCATTTTCAAAGGGGTTTTAGCCGATCCCAAACAAGAAATACATGAACGTGGACTTGAAAGACGTGTTAATATCTTCTTTACAACATTATCGTTGGTACGAACCTGAGGCTATGATATAAAATGGGGAAATCCACCCTCCCAAAGGGTCCAGCCCTGATTTCGCAGGATAACCTGATGGTTATTTCCCTTGCAGATGGCTTTCCATTAGTAGTGATGGGAAGATTGATTTGTTATATCGTCAATGAGATGAGTCCTTGGTATGATTAAAGCGCCTAGACAGGAGCTTCAACACTAGTACTGACGCCACAGATAGATGTGTAAATGATGAGTTATCTCATGGAACGAGAGGGCGACCCTTGACTCGGATACCATAGTCTGAGTCACGACACTGAAGGATTCGCCGATAGGCATCGGTTTGTAGTCTGAAAGCATGCTCTTTCAGCAGACGTCTTCTGTGATGCCGGGTACTTGCAATCACCGCTGTGGTATGAAGTCGCTTCAATTAAACCAATATGCCCCTAGCTACATGCTAGTCAGCAACAATACCAGCGAGATGGACAACGTTAGGCGGCGATTCCATAGACTTTGAAGTCGAATTAGAATTGTGGCATCATGGTCCTTTCTAGGTTCAGCACTTGGTTAGTGTGTTGCGAGCATCAGAAAAATTGGACTGTGACGCCTCAAAGTTCAAATATCTTGGAAATGAGGGGAATTGAGCCAACGTGCACCCACTCACGTCCTCCCAACATGATATGCCATCGGATCATCTGGGAGATGACAAATACTTCTGGTCGAGTAAAGAGGCCGCACACAGAGACCCTATTAGTTCCGATCCACTTCGATGGAAAGTAGTGACCAATGGGCCGAGCTCTTCCAGCTCCAGTAAGATCAAAGACGATACATTTAGCATACATAATGGTATGTACTTAGCTTAGCTTCATAAATTCTATTTCACATTGCTTGATAGACCTATATGTATTCCCACCTAGTATCGGTTCCTTCTCCACCAGAGCGACGGATGACTCCCTCTTGCTCCAGCTTCCGTAAATGGAGATCGATACCCCTAGCGGCAGGTAACCACAGTGACTCTGGGTAAGATGCATATAACTTCTTCACGATCGTCCACGTCGTCCAGGACTCCGCCGGTGTTTCCGATGTGACCAGCTCGGCTGGGTTGACAGATTCGTCACCAAGTGGTGGTGTCTGTAACAATTGTAACACCTGGGCCTCCCGCTCAAAGCGGTGCTTGATGTACGTTTTGATCACCTCCTTGCCGTCTGAGATAACAGGTCCATGGCCAGGATAGAGGCATTCGTAATCGCCTACACAAAGCGACCCGTTGATGTTTATTCCTTTGCCATATTCTAGCATCTTCTTCAAGCCCTTCAAGTACAAAGCAAGGTCCTCGAATACGGCCGTCCCTTGTCCCAAAACATTATCTGCGGTATATAGGGCGTGATCGCTAGGAAGGTAAAGGCATATGGAGTCCGTTGTATGGCCGGGAGCATGAATGACCTGCAAGCCTGAAGGCGCCAGGACTTGGCCATCGTAAAGAGGGTGGAAAGGTTCGGCATTAGGGCTCTGGGTGTAAAGATCAAGGGGCAAGGATCGAATAACGGAAGTCAGGATATTGGAAGCGCTGTATGCATCCAGAGGCGTGTTGGGGTCCATTGGAAATTTGTGCAGTCGGGGGCCCCGATATGGGATAGAGGGATTTCGCTGTTCCCATAGCTTATGGAGTAGTGCGAGAACTGTTGGCAAGCCACCCACATGGTCATGGTGCCAGTGGGATATAATTATATCAGAAATATCTGGCTCTATGGGATTAATTGGACGAGCGGTCTCTCGTAGTGTTGACTCGAGCACTGAGATATACTCCTCTCGCCCTTCACCTGTATCAACCAGGATGTATGGGTTCTGTCTCCCGATAATATAGGTGTTTGTCCCTGAACAGGGGGGAAGCAAGTTGCACCAGGTTTCAAGATCTCAACAAGAGAAGACTGACCTTGCAGCGTAAACTTGCCAGGATTCTAATTCAGAGATAAAGGATAGGAATTTGTTTTGGTGACTGAAATCCAGCAAATGATGGAATGTGCATAACATACCTGACCTATAACGCGCACCACATCATCACTAAGCTGCGGGTCACGTCAGACCAATGAAGACCTAGTGAATGAGTGCCTCACCCTGGCAATAGAGGATAAGGCTTGGAGATTCTCCATCTTAAGCGTCGTGGTTGATGTTGACGAGATGGGTCGATGGAGACGATACAAGAGGGGTATTTGCTGCCATTTACTATAGTAAGCCAGAGCTCATGTGATTTGGCATCAAATGTTATGCAACCTGTAAAGCGACATACCAAGAATTGTTTCGTTGCTCTGATGGCGTGCCGTTGACAGAGCATCTAACCGGCTTGGTCTGTTGAGCTTCTAGTACCTCGTCTGGGTTGTCACCAAAATCCTTGTCGTAACTTGGGCTCGAACTTGAGACACAAAATACAACCAAACAAAACCATTGCGCTCACAACATTGGTACAGCCAAATCACGTCCTCTACCATCCTTTTCAACGATGTCGGCGACAATGATGGCCTCCCCTGCACACTCGGATCATACACCGTACAAGAGGAAAAGGTGAGTAGTTTTGCTTTTCAATGATGGCCTGTTCATGCTTATTTCCTCAGGTCTCGTTCTCGCTCACCAAGTGACAGAGACGCCCCACCTCTCAGTCGGCGTAGGTCACGCTCTCCGCCAGCAGCGTCCACGGGCGTGCCCAGAGTTGGTGATGTTGATCCAGTACGACGGGCGGAGAGGGAAAGGCAGCTGGCAGCTAAGATTGCAGCTATGGAGCTGGAGAAAGCGGACAAGAGCAAGAACGAGAAGGATGCCAAAGAAAAGCAACAGTCGGATGCACAAGCCGAATTTGCAAAGCTCATTGGCTCGAGGTCTGGGGGTGTGTACATGCCCCCGGCAAGGCTACGAGCCATGCAGCAGGCCGCATCTGCAGACAAGTCAAGCCCGGAATACCAACGACTAGCATGGGACGCTCTTCGCAAGTCTCTCACTGGTATCGTCAATCGAGTCAATATTACGAACATAAAGCAAGTCGTACCGGAGTTGTTTGCTGAAAACCTTATTCGGGGCCGAGGACTCTTCGCCCGCAGCATCATGAAGGCTCAGGCTGCTAGTTTGCCATTTACGCCAGTCTTTGCTGCGCTTGTGGGAATCCTCAATACCAAATTGCCTCAAGTTGGAGAGCTGGTCTTGACTAGGCTGATTAGTCAATTTAGACGGGCGTTCAAACGAAACGACAAGGTATGGCACCTAGCTGTCTCGTGCCGTGTTCTCTTACCCATTCTAACTCATAATAGATCGTTTGTGTTTCGTCATCAACATTTATTGCGCATCTGGTGAACCAAGCCGTCGCACATGAAATAATTGCTCTCCAAACCCTCATCTTGCTTCTCGAGCGGCCTACAGATGATTCTATTGAAGTTGCCGTCGGGTTCACGCGGGAAGTTGGCGCTTTCCTGTCAGAAAACTCACCAAAAGCCAATGCGACCGTTTTTGAACGTTTTCGCGCCGTTTTAAACGAGGGCAACATTAGTCAACGCGTGCAGTATATGATTGAGGTGTTGATGCAGGTTAGGAAGGACAAGTACAAGGATAATCCCATTATCCCGGAGGGCCTTGATCTTGTGGAGGAAGATGAGCAAATCACTCACCAAATCAACTTGGAGGACGAGTTGCAAGTCCAGGATGGGCTTAGTGAGTGCCTTCGCGACCCAGAATAATTTTGACTGACTTTCCGGATTAGATGTCTTCAAGCTCGATCCCAAATATCTAGAAAACGAAGAAAAATACAAACAGATCAAGACAGAGATTTTGGGTGAGGAGTCAGACGAAGAGGAGGGTAGCACGGAGGACGATTCTGACGATTCTGAGGGAGATGATGGTACGCTATTCTTTCGGTTATACAAAGGTTTGCACTGACTTCGTGGTGCAGTTGTTGAGGAAAAGGAGGGGATCGAGGATCGAACAGAAACCAACCTCGTCAACTTGCGTCGTGTGATCTATCTTACAATCATGAACGCCCTCAGCTATGAAGAAGCAGTGCACAAACTTCTCAAGGTACAGCTCCAGGAGGGACAGGAAGTGAGTTCGGCTTTCTCACCTTTTTCTTTTCTGACCACTATCACTCAGATTGAGCTGGTCAACATGGTCATTGAGTGTTGTTCTCAAGAACGGTCCTATTCAACCTTCTACGGCCTAATTGGGGAACGTTTCTGCAAGCTTAACCGTGTCTGGACAGAGTCATTTGAGGCTGCATTCGGGAACTACTACAATACCATCCACCGATACGAAACCAACCGTCTTCGTAACATTGCTCGATTCTTTGGGCACCTCTTCGCCAGCGATTCCGTGAACTGGGTCGTCATGGAGTGCATCAAAGTGAACGAGGACGATACGACTTCAAGTAGTCGTATTTTCTTGAAGATCATGTTGACGGAGATGATGGAGAGCATGGGGATCAAGACGTTGGCGGAACGGTTCAAGGATCCAGAGATCAAGCAGGCGTGTCCAGGAATGTTCCCCATGGATATACCCAAAAATACGCGTTTTGCTATCAACTACTTTACGAGTGTTGGTCTGGGTGGTATTACAGAGGAAATGCGTGAATGGCTCCAGGTAACGTTGTTGTCCCTTTATTCTTGGTTACGCAATGTATTGACTGTGTCGCACAATTTTTTAGAACGCACCACGACTTATCATGGAACAACGCCGAAAAATGCTGGAAGCGGAATCGTCTTCGGATTCTTCATCAGCTGATTCAGATGACTCGGACTCGGACTCGTCGTCTGACTCTGATAGCGATATATCCTCATCGGATGACGATTCGAGGTCAAGGTCGAGGTCGAGGTCACCACCAAGAAGGCGTCGTTCACCAAGTAGATCACGAACTCCGCCTCCGAGACGTGGAGGGAGGTATAGGAGCGAATCTAGGTCTCTGTCTCGCGATCGCATGAGAGTTTCGAGGTCGAGGTCGAGGAGTAGGTCGGTTGGCGGTGGTGACCGTGACCGTGACCGAGATAGAGGTTATAACCGTGAAAGAGATATGGAAAGAGAAAGAGACCGGCCGAGGGAGAGTGAGAAGGAGCAGGACAGACAGAGGGACGCGGCGAGGGACAGAGACCGACGTGATCGTGGCCGCGATCGCAGGTATTCTAGGTCGAGAACTCCTCCTTCTAGGATGGATGATAGGGGTAGAAGAGATAGAGGATATGATCGTCGTCAGTGAAGGATGTTCTTCATCCTTCGCACATGCTCGAAAAAGTTTTTCAGAGGCACACTTATGCTGAGCGTTGAGCCTTGTCACGAAAGGTGTACTATTTTTTTCTAATGTGATTAATCGGATCGACCGTGGTCATTATTGTTGACATGACTATATACATGGTATCGATATATTACTAGACTACGTACGACAAAGGAAATAAGAATTCCTCGTTATGTATCTGAATCTTTTGAATGCTGGGACACTGGTGCTTCATCGCTGTGACAAGTTTTGTCAGTTGGGGTGGTGTTAGACTCGGCCTGTGTTCAACGGGCATAACGACCTCTTGCAATCGAGAAAAGTTGCGCAACCACAAGGGCATAACATCCACAAACCTACTTATCGTTCTCCAAGCAGTGACGATTTCGATTTTGGACACGGCTCGTAGAGTTATCATGCATTCTGGGCTTGGGGATGAGGACGGTGGAAGAGGCATGGTATAGTCGTCTATAATGAGGTGCAAATAGAGGTTTGTGGTGATATTAAGAGGGGAGGTGACTCGGAATTCTTGATATAAAAAGTTGATGGTTTTGGTTAGAGGATTAGAGCGACTCATGGTGGTCATGAGGCAGAGTCCTTGGAGGTGTATTCGGGGCGAAGAGGTGTTAATGAGGGTTATTGCCCAAGGAAGGTGTGTTGGGGTCACCAGTAGGTGGTTCACGCGAGGTAAGATACCTGGGGCATGCGTAGATGCTGATGATCTTGAAGGCGTAGAGAGCGCCTCTCCAAGACGAAGCATGATAATGGATGGATGACGAGAGAGAAGAGACGAAAGATCTCTCCATTGTGCGTCGATGTGCGTGAGGGATAAGTGGGCAAGGGATGGAATGGTAAGCGTGAGCAGGAGATTCGTGCTTTGGAATTCAGGGTTACCGCGGAGGTAGCCCAAGGATAGATGTGTGATAGAGGTAAGTGACAAGAGTATTTGGGTGCTCTCAATAGTGGGCGGCTCGAAGAACATGGCAGAGTGAAGGCTCAGCATACGTAGATGGTTATTTGAGTAACATGCCGCCGCAGCGGGGATATCACGCTCATTATTGCCGTTCACTTTCATCGTCCCAAACGAAGCAAAACTCGTCGGCCAGCTAGTTTGGAGATGATGAACTCCACTAGTCATTGTCAACGACTGGCAAGTGGTGTTTGCAATAGCACGAAGCATTGCCGACAAGGCATCGGTACAATGAAGACTGGGAGTAGTCATTTCGGTATCCCGATTTGCGAGCCAGAACTCGACCCCTGTGAAATCTATGGAGATTTGAATGGGGTTTCGAAGTGACGGAATGAAATCCTGTATGGCTTGAAGTTGGTTGATATACCTCAAGGGAGAAAATTTGCCAAGAGCGTCCAGATGGGTAGAGGATCGGAAATGATCGATGCCTGTGAGTAATCCGCTTCTATGTAGCACAGGGAGGAAATCCTGCGTCGATTCCTTCAAGACGAGTGTTATGGCCTCGGGTGTGCATTCTATCAGTCCAGCGCGGGCGAGGTAGACGGGTAAGAGTTGAAATTGTAGGCGCTTGCATAATAACGAGAGGTTGTAGATGATGATAGGATCGTGAAATTTAGGGTTGAATGCGTCATCGACTATCTCCAGTAATAGTTCAATAGGCAATTTCAAGAAACCGCTGACTCGAGTAGCTTGGGTTGTGATATTATTATCCTTCATGACACCACTGGTGACGAAGAGGGCGGTATCGATGTCTGCAAACCAATGTCACCCTGCTATGCCTCTGCAGAGTTGCGCACTCACCTCTGGAAACTTGGCAAGTTTAGTTGCTGTGCTAGGTAGGCCACTGCCACAGCAAGAAAGGTGGAATGGCATGTCCCCCTAAATAGGCGTGCTCGTGAAAAGTAAGTATTAGGCGCCCTTAGCATCAAACCCACGGTCAAGCCGGCTTATAATAGCTGAGCCGTTTATCTCCCTCGGGATGGTTCCATTTCAACCTGGTCGTGAGCGGTTTTCCGAACTACAATTACAACGCTCGTCTTACGATTTTACACTTTCTTAACGCAGAAATACCTTGCTCATTTCAAAATCTTCAATTTCAATCCTCGTCGCTATGCCCATTACGCACGCTATTGATGGAACCGTTGAGCGTTCTTTCGGTCAACTAATAGGACGCGATTTCGAGTCTCGAATCACCCCGAATGACACCCAACGTACAACACTCATTGTGGCCGGATGTTATATTCTCGCTATCGGTATACTATGGTGCGTCGCTCTTCCACTGTGCTACGACTTTTCTCATAATTTGAATTATGAAGGCACGTCCCGATCTTGAAGCTCATCAGTGAGTAGACACCTCGGTTCGAAATGAAAGCATTAACAGTGAGGTAATTCCTATGAAATCAAGTTTATCCCTTCAAGTGAGTACATCAACTCCTTATTCATGATGCACAAATTAATGAGATGCACGCGACAGGCTGTTGACGGTGGGATTCCATGAGGTATAGTCATGACACTTCGCCCGCTCTTACATCGTTCTCAATACTACTATAGATGAGCCATGCCTTCATGGGCGTCCTGACCTGTGCCAGAATCCATTCTATTCAACTTGATCGTAAGTCTTCATATTGATGACATGTTCCCAAATTAACCCCATCCTGTTCGATTAGCTGATGAAGGAGGAGCGACGACGATGTCTGGTGGTATTTCATGGTTGACTTTACCAGCGGGATATCTCGGTTCTTCGTTCATCGGCGCTTGTCTGATAGCCTGCGGATTCAATACGAATGCTAGTAAAGTCGCTTCGCTGATCCTAGCTGTGTTCTTCCTCTTTACCCTTTGGTGGGCCCGACGTAATTTGCTGTAAGCCTCGTTGCTTGTCCTCGTGCTTCGTAACTTATACATGTGATAGAACGTGGGCGCTTATCCTGGGAATGTCTGGTCTTATTGTACTTTTCTGGTTCGTAGCTGGTGGTGTAGCATTGAGATACCTTGTAAGTCCCTTATGTTACCGACACGCACGCATATATCTAACTTTCTTAGGTATTATTCATTGGAGTCATGTCTTGCATGTATGTATTATGGGATGTTATCGGTACGTCGGTCTATATTGTGCCAATTATGCACATCGTCTCATCGCCTCATTGTTGACTTCTATCAGACGATACTATCGCTCGAAAAGTCAATGCCTCGGATGCCTCGCAATTTGCTAAAATTTGCGGATGCTGTCCGTCACAAGGTGAGCACCTACTCTGCTCTATCCACACCGAATCTTCACTTGTCCAACTTAGTATGGGGAGTCATCTGGCTCCTTGTAGCCATCATCTTCTTCGCTCTTGGTGTCATAGTTGGGTTAGTAGCGTTCAAGGTAAGTACCTTCTGCGCTATTGTGTACATGGCTTCTCACGTCATGCTTATTGTTTGCAGCAATCCGCAGAGGAGCAAAAAGAGGACTCTTCAGACTTCCTTCCTGTTCCCGGAAGCGATTCGAGCGCGTTTATGAACACTCCAAGTGGACTATTGGTTTCCGTCGTTACCTTGGCTCTTGCCACAGCCGGTTTGTTGTAAACCCTCGGAACTTTGTACGATTCGCTCGTTGGCTAGTTTCCAAGGACTGCTGGACGAGCTCGTAATGATCTTCACGATACTGCTCAGTACAATAATGCAATACCTGGCCCCCCGGTTGTGTATATGTCGCATATAATATGTTCAATCGGACGCTTTTCCTGCGCACTATTAACCAACAAATGGAGGGAACCAAATCAATCCGATTCAAGTTGAAGCCAATGTCCACCAACACAAAAACCAGTAATCGTAGGGTTCCTCTCTCGCATAGCTCCAAACAACCTCTCCCGATTCGGCTTATTCTTCTCGTTCACCTCCGAACATCCCCAAACCTCCACAGTTTCTACTACAGGGAACAACTTGAGCCAAGCGGGGAAAAACAAGCCCACATCCTCCGTTTCAAGGAATTCGGGGTTATCTAGAAGGGAGATTTGTAATATCCGAACTCTATCGCATATGGTAGCCAACCCTATTGATGAATCCTCGTTGTCGCGTAACCACCTCGTAGTAGACGTCATGACGTGAAATCTCATTATGAGCGTGACGGAGAAGTTGTCCAGCCTTTGTGAGAGATGACGAATTCGTATCCTTTCGAGCATGTAGGGGATGGATACGTCCCAGAACATGAATATCGGCAGCGTGATCGTTTTGAGTTTGGGGAAAGGCTTCAATGAAACTAAGCCTAGCGTGGCTGATTTAGGGAAATATGGGAGGAGAGAGGATGGTAACACCAAGTGCA
The DNA here is from genome assembly GCA_951802395.1 of Volvariella surrecta. NCBI lineage: Eukaryota > Fungi > Basidiomycota > Agaricomycetes > Agaricales > Pluteaceae > Volvariella > Volvariella surrecta. The sequence goes on from OX637784.1 coordinate 466,332, forward strand.
CCAGGTTAGGAAGAAAGAAAGGGGGTAGAGTGACAGGGTTTTTGAGACGAGAAGGGTGCCCGCTTATGTGGAGGAATTTGATCTTGCGATGACGGACAAGGAAACTTGAGATTATATTTAGAGAGATGTGGGAACAACTGAGGTAGAGCTCTTCGAGATTGGGAAGAGTGATGCAAGCGAGGATGTGAAACCAAAGAGAATTGACTCTGGAGAGTGAGAGCGTACGAATGGAGTTTGCAGTTTGATGGGAAATGGTGTATGAGCGTCTGGTGTTGAAGAGATCTTGGAGGATGAAACATGAATCGATATCCAAGGCACACAGTCCAGGAGGTGTCGCTTTTGACCTTAAGACAGATGAAAATCCCTGAGACGTCATTGCTGTGAAAGTTTGAACGAGGTTGGCACCATTAGTACCGCTCCTCAGCCATGTAGGCTTATTAAGATCGATGAGCAACTTGTCGAATAGATGACCATTGACCACCGTCAGGGATTTGCACAGCGGTAATCTCTTTTCTCCATCTCCGAAGAGGCGAAAGAAGTTTAGAATAAGCTCGATATCTTGGAGACACAGATCACCCAGGCACTCCGTTAGGGAGGCAGAAGCATCGAAGGTGAGGTGGACGACCTCCACCGTGGATGAAATGGAGTTATGAATGAGGAACTGAACCAAGTGATCCATCTCGTCTAGGACTCGAAAGAACGGTCCATTGAATACGCATTTAATCGCTGTGATGGTCTGACCAGCAAATATGAATGGCAGCGCCAGTCGTAACCCGGTTAGGATACCAACATTCTCCGGCGATGTAAGGTTGATACACAGGCCATCCTTCGGCCTTGTGTACCCAGATTCTGATTCCGGGGTTGATTGCGAGCGTAAGAGGGATGTCGAGCTCGGTGTGAAGGTCTGGTTCTCGGTGAATAATTTCTGGAGGCAGATGATGTGAAGCAGCCGACTAAGTGTTGATACGCTGCATAGATCTCGATTATCGAGGAGAGATAGTATGGCGTGAAGGAGCTCGATAGGCAGATGGTCGAGCATCAGTGCATATGGGACATCTCAAAAAGCCTGTGGGATGAAGATTTTAGTGTGGGAGCCTGAGCGTGCTGTCAGGGATAAATATATAGCAATAAGGCCAAGATCTGTTGCAGAGTCTGAGCTAGGCGTGACCGTGCCTTCCCTTGAAAAGCATGGCGTACGTGGATCGCCGTAAGGTTGTACGCAGAAATCTCATCCAATTTATTGCGACTAAACGACCAAGAGTTTGAATTCTATTTGAGCTCGGTATAACGAACGTGCAACTATGATACGTGGGTACCGTATATAAATCACAAATTAATTATAAACAGCCCGGTGTATCGAAAGAGCGCGTAACGGTAAATATAACGCTACATATCAACCCCATCAACGTGAACGACCTTGATACGAGGGTTTCTTTCTCGTATATCCTGGACCAACTTCCTCTGGCTGGAGCCATTCTCTTCATCCATAGCTGAACAACCAAATATCTCAACCCTCTCGACGGCAGAACACATTTGAAGTTCAAACCAACCTCCTCCCTCTCAAGGAACCCTAGATCCTTCCGTATGTGGAGCTCCACTTGCGTAGTTTTGTTATAGATCGTTTCGGATGGCCTCTGAGCATTGCGCAACCATCCCGTATATGCATTCATTATGATCAACGTCACCTTGAGGGCCAAAGTGTGATCATCCAAACTTTCAGAAATACGACTGACCTCGGAAAACGACGGTACACAGCCGTAGAGGTATGTAGGACAGGTGACGGCTTCGAGACTGGGTAGCGGCATGGAACCAAAATCCGCTCTGAGCAGGGAGAGAAGCCAGCGAGGTGGGCATATCAAGGTCCTCAGGTCGGGAAGAAATAATGAAGGCAAAAACCTTGCTTTTTTATAGCGTGGGACTAGATCTTGTAGGAGTAAATGCCTGATTTTCCTATGCGGACAAGGAAGGCTATTAACGTTTTCGCATCCAATTTAGCAGAGATGAGGGATAAACCTTCGAGATTGGGTAGTGTAAGATGACCGAGTGTGGGATTCCAGGTGGATTTCATCCTGGAGAGTGAAAGAATTCGAATCGAGTGTGAATATTGGGGGATTGTGTTGTGCGAACTATGTGTCGAGGGACAGAGGAGGACGAGTGGGAAGTCTAAATCCACCATGCGAGGCGCGCAAGGTAAGGCATCTGCGTTAAGAGGTCCTTGGGATGTCAACGTCCCTAGGGTATAAAATACATTTGTGGCCCTTGTCGTAACCATGACGGTTTGATCAAGCTGAGAGGCAAGTTGTTGAAGGCGTGAGCGCCAGAGAATGTGAGAGAGACGCAGTGCGTGAGCTTCCTTTCTCTCCCCACCACGAGTTGAAGAAAGCCTAGAAGGGTGCCAGCATGTACAGATTTCGCCTGAAGACCAACCCAAGCCGGGCAATTCTCGAAAGCAACGTCTATAATCTCGACACCATCTGCGTTATGATTAGAATGCAGAAGCTGAGTCAAGTCCCTCATCTCCTCCATGACAACACTAAGACATCCATTCAAGGTGCACTTTATGACTCTAATTGGTCGCCTAACAAATAAACACGGCTGCGCTATACGTAGACCTGTAAGAACGCCCATGTTCTCCTTAGATGTGAGGCTAATGCATGCACCTTCGTTGGGATGGATGAAGCTTGTTTCTGAGCGCGGGAAGAAGCATAGTGATGGGTAATATGACGAAGTGGGAATGAGCGTCCGGTTCCGTGTAAACAGTTCCTCGAGGGCAATAATGTGTGAGCGGCAAAGAGAGGCCACTCCGCACAAGCTGAAATTATCGAATGGAATATTACATCGTGCAGCAACTCCATGGGTAGACGATCGAGCATCGTGTTGGAAGTTGGGGTGGAGACCTTGACGGGGATGCCCTGAACTGGTCTAAATTTTGGTCGTTCTTCAATGCATATTGTTTGGTCAATCCAATCGATTGATACGAATCTGACTGAGTCTCCTCGTTAGAGACCCCAAAGGGCTCAAACCTAAATAGAATTCCGTTCAGGTTCCATCACCAGGTTGCACAAATGGACATGTTCCTGAGGCTTGAAACACTTACATTGACAGTAATTCCATTCGCTTCAGAATACTCAGAGTAATGGCAACCCACTCCGCACTACATTGCTGTGCTGCTATCGAACAATTCGACATGTGAACAATCTCAATCAGAGTACAAAAGGCAACATGACTCGACAAAACCAGAAATCAGCCTACACACAAGGGCCAGGCCCGGTGAACCATCTCCACTACTCTGGAGTCAAAGCTCCTACTCACAGGCTCTGCGTGTTGAAGATACGATACCAGATCGTCATGCTGGATCTTGAACCACGTGGGTCTACCTGTTCTAGTCCAGAAAATTGGGGATACGTTTCACATTGAAGATGTTGCGTATTGAACCACCTGATTGATACGTGGCTACAGCCTGAAACTCCGCAAAGAAATGGCGAACGGATTCATGATTTCTTTCCGTCAGCTCTAAACCCGGTAGGCATGTGATCGAGAGCGATCGCAGCATGGGGAAGAGGGAAGGTTGGTACTAATCCTGAAACGAAAGAGCTAACCCTTCGCAACCATCCGGTACCTTGTCACCTCGTGTGTTTTCGAGTGTGGCTGCATGAGCTAAGTACGCGCGATAAAATAATTCCCTTGAAATACTTGGATGGACCGTTACGTTGTCGACGCAGACTAAGCAGAGCCGCAATGCCTTATAGGATGCTATATAGTTCAGAAGGGCCACCGAGATAGTGCGGGTGAAAGCTATCCTCCAGAAGCGAGCAAGATATTCCAAAGTTGATCCATGGTGAGGTGGGTTACAGGCAGGAAAGTAGATTGGATATGAATCGTGAGTTCCAGCAGTGGTGGATTGTTTTCGATGATCGTGCGAACTTGGGATACAATAGCTGATGAAGCCTGGGAGGATACCTCGCTACTTGCGCCTCCCACGTCGAGGTGGACAAAGTAGAGGCCAAAGGAGAATGAAAACCTTTCTATTCCGCGTATTCTTACGAAAGCATCGGGAGGGGCAGGCATCTCTGGAACACGAAAGGTCACAGATTTTAATGGGGAAGAGCTGGCGATGATGTCCGATAATTTGTTGAGGACCAATGACACGTCCACACTGATGTTGTCCCAAACGTCGTCCTTGTCGTGCATGGCTTTAAGAGTTAATTTCACCACCCTCGTGAAACGTGCCAGCTCAGGCCAATCTTTGAATCCGGATCCGGAGTACCTCGAATGACTTCAACGTCAACTTAGAGCAAAGTTATGTGCCTAGTAAACGCGTCAGGAATCGGTTCAAAGACCCTGAATCGGTCGGTGCAGTGGGGAGATATCTTGAGCTCTGGCCCAATCAGCAACTGAACAATGTTGACGAGAGGGATATAGCCAGCGATTTTGCGCCAAAGTTCAGGAGGTAGTGGCTAAACGTAAACACCCATCAGCGGTGAGTTGGGAATCTCGAACCCTAAGAATTAAAAACATATGATTGATGTCACGTGTTTGTAATTGAGCGCTCCATGTGATCGTCGACTCTTCTTAACTCGTCCATCACGGGCTTCATCGGACAAAATACGTCCACATTGTCCTGGATCGTGAACGACACCAGCACGATACTTCCCAATGGATATGAAATCGATATGACCCATTACAAGGTGGGTCTAATTTTATCTGATAAAACCCGTTATATTTTCGCAGCGAACGTACCTCAGGCTTGGTGGGCTGAAGGTTTCTCATGAAATAATTATTTCTGTCGCACGACGAACGTGCAAGCTGTGGTGGGCTCTCCATCGTCAGATAGTTGACTTCACGTTCCTCTGGCCTGACGGGTTGCGACTCGCGAAGACACGGTGCTGTACCTGACTGCCCTGATGGATTGGGGGTATTAAAGGCAGTAGTCTCGTAGATGTATATCCAGAGGTACCCCATACTCTGGTCAGCTTCCTAGGCATTTCGCAATGGTTCGCCTTCAGGTATTCGAAGCCGCGGTCATCACATCCTTGCTCTCTCTTCAAGCCGTCGCAGTACGGTTCAACCCGCTTCACCACTCCGGCGCTGCGTCTCCTTACTTCGATGCCCCATCGCAGGAGGGCATCCCTCATGACACTCCGTCTGGTTGCGTGGTTGATCAAGCGGCGTATATTGTTCGCCATGGCGCGTAAGTTACGATGCCCTTTCTCCATGACTTAGTCTCATGGCTGTCTTAAGACGTTTCCCCGAACCAGGGTCCTTCGGTGGCTGGCAGTCCCTCTTTAAGAAAATTCAAAACGCTACTTTTACCGCAAGTGGTGCACTGGAATTCCTGGGCTCATGGGTACCGCCTGTAGATGATGTGCCCCACGAGCCGTTATTCCTCACTTCTACCGGCTCACTTGAATCGTTCAAGTTGGGTGTGAAGCTCAGGAAGCGATATGGATTCACGCCTGGTGGTCATAATCTGACAGTATGGTATGTGATCTCCCCTTGCCGATGTCTGTAGCTGACGATGCCTCAGGTCTGCTGCCCAGCAGCGTGTAATCGACACCGCTACCTACTTCCTACGTGGTTATCTTTCTCAAGGAAGCTACCTCGGCAACACCACCGCGAACCGTGGGATCATCATCTCCCTCCCGGACTCCGTGAATTACACTTACGCGGAATCTCTCACAACTTCGGTATCATGCAAGCTTTATCCGTCCGGGGACAAGTCGTCGTTCGCGGGCCAATATAGGGCAAAGTATCAACCAAAAGTTGCTGCTCGTTTAAACGAGTTTTTGAATGGACTAGTGCTGAACGCCAGTGATGTGAGTGTTATGCAGGACCTGTGCGGGTTCCAGGCCGTGTTGAATGGGGATTTGCGTTTCTGTGACGTATTTGAAGGTAAATGTCCTTCCTTGGTCCACAAGTACTTCTCTGACGAGCCCCTTAGACAGCGAGTGGTTGGACTATGAGTACGCTCACGATTTGAACTACTACTATGGGTGTGTATATTCAATGTGGTATGATAGTCTAACTGCACTAACGGCACCTAGATCTGGTCCCGGAAATCAATTCTCTGGAGCTACTGGCTTCCCCTGGGTTAAGGCGATCACTGATCTCTTCCAAATTGGACCTAACGCAATCATTCCCAACGCGACGATCTCGCCATCCCCGTTGATAATGAGCATGACGGTTCGCTCATCCCTCGTTCACTGTGCCTTGTTCTCATCATCTCCATAGCACGACAACAACATCACACCCATCATCGCTGCACTTGGGCTCTGGAACGATTCATTAGTGTCTCCGCTCGACGTGAACTTACCGGATCCTGACCGTCTCTTCCATTCGTCCGACCTCGTTTCCTTCCGTGGATACGTTGCATTGGAGAGGATTTCGTGTGAAATGGACGACCAGCAGTCAAACGTCACACATATGGCGAATGTTGTCAACCCAACTCTCGGCAGGGGTCAGCAAGCATCGCACTACGTGCGTGTCCGCGTGCGTATTGCCCTTCCTATGACTTTGAAATTATGTCCTAACGATGTGTTGTTCAGGCCAATGACGCACCGATTAGCATTCCTGGATGCGCTTCTGGCCCTGGTTCAACCTGTCCTCTCGACGATTTCGTCGAGTATGTCACAAAGAGAGGTGAGATCGTTGGCGATTTCGTCACGACTTGTGGCCTACAAAACGTATCGAACGCGACGAACACCGCGACCTTCTTCACAAACCCCCCTGTGTTTGCCCAGACTTTCACCGCAGTGTAGGCATTATATATGAGATATCTATAGTCTTTAGATCAGATATGCAATCGTAGCCCTGTCATGTACACTAAATGATGCAACGTCTAAACCTGCCTTTTCAACGCCGCCGCCATAGTTTGGGGTGGAGACCTTGACATGGATACTCTGAACTGATCTATATTTTGCTCCTGATCAGGGCCTCCTCGTCAACATGGAGACCCCAAGGGCCCAAACTGGAATAGAACTCTGTCCAGGTTTCATCACCACGTCGCAAAAATGGACATGTTCCTGAAGCCTGAAACACTTACTGTACACTGCGGTCACCATAAAGTACTGGTGATGCCTGCAGTTAAAATAAGAGGCCAAACAACATATTATAATTCGTTTTAGTTTTTAAATATCGTTTGGCCTTTTATTTCGACTGAAAGAGCCACTAAAACTTTATGGTGACTGTCAGTAATTCCTTTTACTTCAGAATAATGGCAACCACTCCGCACTACATTGCTGTGCCGCTATCGAACCATTCGGCATGTGAACAAAATCTCAATCAGGGTACAAAAAGGCAACGAGACTCAACAACATCCAGAAAGAAAAAAGAAAAAAGAGCCTACAAACAATGGCCAGGCCTGAACCATTTGCACTACTCTGCGTGCTGGAAACGCGATACCAGACCGTCGTCAAAAAGTATGGCCAACATCACCTGTCTACCTGTCCTAGTCCTGTAGGTTTAAGGAAGCGTCCGAGTTTGAGCTTTCTTCGCATTGAACCGCCAACCACCTGATCATTACTTGGAACATGGCCGGGGAACTCCGCGAGAAAATCAAGAATGAGTTCATAATTTCTTCCCATCGGCTCTAACTTTCTGTGGGCATAAGACATCGACAAATGATAACTGGGTGAAGATGGAGGCATATGGAGTGTTGAGAGCGGCGAGAGCACCAAACCTTCACAACCATCTGGTAGCTTGTCGCCTTCGACGAATACTCCCAGGTATCCAAGCGTGGCTACACGAGCTGAGCATGCGCGAGACAGTAACTCCGTTGAAATACTCGGAGGGACTGGATGTTCCTTGAAAGAAAGCTTGAGGGATCCCTCATAGGATGCATATAATTCAGAAGGGTTACCGAGATGCTGCTGGTGCGAATCCTCGTAAATTTGGTTCCAGGAGCAGCCAAAGTATTCCAGCGCTGGCCCATGATTATGGAGATGTCAAAATTCAATCTAAGAGACTGGAGATGGATGAGAGCTGGTAACGTGGAAGGGAGTTCATTGCAAGATGACGGGCGAAGTGGCCAATGTATAAATCGAGACATTCCAGGTTCATCGCAGCGTAGTAGGAGAACAGAACATCGTAGAGACTGATGGAAAGATGATTACAGAAAGACCAATATTAATGGTGAGGTCCAGATGATGCAGCTACAGCTGACTGAGAACATCTCTAATCCACGTAATTTCCCTAGAGCATCTGGAAGAGCAAATTTTGGGCCACAAAAGGTCACAGTTTTCAACGAGTAAATACTAGTAATGATATCTGATACTTTATTGAGAGCCCACGATACCTCCGCCACGAGGCGTTGTTAGATAGTTTCCTCGCCCTCATGAAACCGGCCATATCTCGCCAAATATTTGCATTGAGATTGGGAGCAGCTTCCGTGATTACAACATGGAGCGTAGTAATGTACCCAATGAACGCGTCGGGAGTTGATTGAAGGCCTTGAACCGCTCAGTCCGGTGGTAGACTGAACGGAATTCACGAAAAAAGGAAGTATTGAAGTGATAGCATACTAGTCGCAGGTTCGCAATGTCGTTCTTTTCAGAGATATAGCCGGCGATTTCGTGCCAAAGTTGGGGAGGTAGTGGCTGGACAAAGTCATTATATTGATAAGTCTATAATGCCCCGCTACGTAAGTAGTGGGTTTCTGTCCGACTTGTCAGACTTTTCACTATGTGGGAAAACATCAGGTTTTTCCACCTTGAACTTCATACGATCCCTCCATCTATTTTCCTGCTGCAGGTTACACCCAACTCTCGTCTTTGCCATGCATTAATCAACCGTTCACCGATAACTTACCAGCCAAGTAACTTAGCTATAGCTGACCACGTAACTTATTCTCCGCAACTTCAATTGGTTATGCCTTGCTTCACCTCTTCCGCACTGCATGATTTCCGAACGACAGCCTGTGTGACGGTCTCTTCGACAACGCTGTAAATGAGGGCATACATTCCTAAAAGTCATGATAAAACATCACCAATTTAATAAGGTCTTGCAGGGCAACTTTAACCTCTTAATTACAGGCGCCTGACTGTCCTGCAATGAATCTTTGCTATTCCAGAGCTAACGTCCCACAGCGGGTAGCTCTTACCGGCCTAAAAGCCTTACCCGTCCCCCAAAATTTAAGAATTTTAATAGGCGTCTACGACTTTTGTGTGTTTGACCACTCTGAATCACAAACGGATACTGGTTAGAACGTATATCAGCTCATTATTTATGACCAAAGCATGAATTGGAAGCGGCAGTTGCAACCATGGAAGATTCCTGTCAATCGTACTATAGTAATAAGTAATCACACAGAAATCTTGTCCTAAATCAAGCTTCATCGCCATTTTGTCCCGATGTACGATATACCATTAAAATTTTATCATTATCTCCCTCGTACGTAGCGAGCGTCGCGTGTGTCAACACGCCCTCCGTGCTTAAAATATGACGCGGATAGTGTATTACAATCATGTGATATGTCACGTGTATATAAATTATTAATTAGTATCCCACGACTCAAATCACTCGATGGTCATTCCTGCCAGCTCTCCACGTTATGGTATGTCGCCCAATTTATATTCTCGCTTTAAATGAGCTGCTCGCACCCAAATGTTAAGACTCTGCTCAATTGCCTAGTTCAGTTTTTGGAACCGGGTTCCTTCCTGAGGAATCTGACCGAGACGTCAACTATCTTGACATCCTCCGAAGATTTTTAAATCTCTCCGGCAATACCACCAGTGGAGCTAGATTACCGAGATGTATCTCGTGGTCTTGGTGATACACTCATATCACTCTCCTTGCAAGTTGATGATGGTTGCAACGGTTCAGCTATAATGAATGTCCTTCAAACCATGAATACGTTGCTTCACAACTGATCACGTCAACGTCTCTAATGAGATCTAACTCAGAATCAAAATGTGTGGTTCGTATTTTGAATCCATAGTCGAACTTTCTCTTCCTCCCATAGTGCGCAAACTACAAGCACAATATCGTATACAACGCTCGCATACGATCCGCGTGCTTTCTCTTTCCGATGTGGTGCAATGGCCCAGCGCAGAGCAGCCTCCTTTTTTTTAGCTCACTTATCTTTCCCCCATCTTGAAGGGCTCTCTCCGCACGATCCCTCACGAATTTTCCAGCGAATCATCACACTCTCAAGGTCTTTGACGTTGTTGATAGCACTGGCATTCCAGGCAAGGATAGTCATATGACTATCCATCCCCTCTTTCCTGCCTCGGACAACAGCTCTGATTGACTCGGAATGGCTATTGATCCTTCTACGACTTCTGAAACCAGCGGTCCCCAGTCAACCACCTTTCCCATCATCATCGGGTCCTACTCACCTTTTTGGGTCCAGATCCCCCCTCCGATATGCAAAGCGACCTTAGACAGACTATACGCCTGGCCGAATAAAGCTCGAGAGCTGGTAAGCAGATTCGATTGCATGACTAGCTAAGCAATGAGGTGACACGAAGAGAAACTAACAGATGCGCAGAGACAACAAAAACATGGAAGAGCACACACAGATAGGTATCTATGAACCTTGATTGAGAGAAATCAACAGCACAATACATATGCAATAGCAAAGTCAAGGAGAAAAGCTTTAGAAATCAACAGATAACTAATCCGAGTCACTATCCGACGATGTCAACCTCGACGACCTCGATCGTCCTCTACTCCTCCCCCTCGAATGCGACGTCGCTATTGAAGGTGCAATTCCGACCCCATGCGCACTCCTCTCCCTCTCCCTCTGCTCCGCCAACTCCTGTTCCGTCGGCGGATATCCCTTAATACACTTAAACACAAACGTACACGGGAACGCATCCCCAGCCAACTTCTTCACCAACTCTTCATTGTTCTCAACTCCACCAAACATGACTTCTGAAGCCAAGAAATCCATCCTCCTCATACCAGCACCTAGACTACCACCAGGAACACCAGGCGCTCGAGATCGATTGTGTTTATATGCTTGTCCAACTTGTCGTTGTCGATGTTTGGGTAGGGCCTTATAATCCGGTTCATAAGACATCAGTCTGATATTCTGGTATATCGCGTCGATGATTTCCCCACAGGTTACGCCAATTTCTGGGTCGTCTGCTATAACGTCCACCATCCAGGGGTATATTTCGGATATCAATCGTAAACTTGTTACTCGAGGGAATGTCGCGTGGTCTTGACGGCCATTGGACCATGATACGTGAGCAGGGTCAGTGGATAATCGACAATTACTTGTTGGGAATAACATGTTCCATTGAATATGTGCTCGGTCGCTTCCATCATCCGGCAATGGTTGGATGAGAGGATTGATCCTCACTTGTGCTCCGACGACCTTGACTAGGAAGGGTTCAAGGACAGGTCCATCTATGCGCCCATTTCAGCATCAACATAACACCGGCTAAACGTTACCAATCAAGAACTTACAATGCTGACCAGCCCACCACTCATCGACTCTATCTCCAACTTGACCAGCAGCACGTGCTAAGGTGCTATTGGTAGGTTGCATTTGTGCTTGTATCCAGGGCGGTAGCGCCGGGTTGGTCACTGTAAGACCACCAGGTGATGCCCATCCACCATCGAGCCCTGCAGTCGCAGGAGTGGGTGTAAACGCACCAGCTCCAGCGCCCCAAGTTTGGGGCATGTTCATCGGCATACCACCACCCATTCCACCCATGGGCATACCCATACCCATACCCATGGGACCTGTCATTCCCATATTCATGCCCATGCCCATTCCGCCCATTGCACCCATTGCACCCATACCCCCCATATTTCCCATGCCCCCCATGCCCCCCATTCCTCCCATTCCACCCATTCCACCCATACCACCCATTGTAGCCATTGCCATTGGATTCATCCCAAACGGTGCATATCCTGGTTGTTGGAAGGGTTGATACCCCCCTGGTCTCCAATTGTTCTGACCACCAGCACCACCAGCCGCTGGTCCAGCGGGCTGTGTTGGAGCAGTGAGGCCTGCCACACCAGCACCCAAAGACATTCCACCGGGTCCATTCCAAGGCGTCCCAGGAGGTAAGCCTGGAGACTGAGCCGGAAATGGTGTCTGAGAAAAGTTGGGGTAACCCGTGTAGTCTAAGGATACACCCCCATGCCCTAAAGGAATAGTTCCTGTCGAACCAGAAGGCGGTACGAAATTGGGTGGAATCATACCGGGTGCCATGGCTGGCGTGCCAAATCCTGCTGCACCGGGACCCATGAAGGGTGACGCTCCTGCAGCAGGGTTGAATCGTTGATAACCGGCAGACATTGATCCTGCTGTTTGAGCCCAGGCTGGTACCCCACCTGCTTGAGAAGATTGGCCAGAGATGGAAGGAGCTACGCCAGGGAGAACGGGGGGTTGTGGACGTGGCGATGCTCCTGGACTTGCGAGGGGAGGGATAAAAGGTGTTACATTGGGACTAACGCGTCGAGAGGACATTTTGATTGTCTGGTTTAAATTGTGTGCTATTTGCTGTTACTATTTGCTACTTGTCGTGGAATATAAGGTGGGATCTCGTTCTGGTATGCGTTATCAGCAGTGCGTGACGTGGTTAGCAGATTAGCGAGATTGACAGTAGATCTGGAGCAGTGCATCCATTCAAATTAGAAAAGGGTGAAATTGGGTGGTAAATATGGGGATATGAGGACAAGGAGCGCCAGTGTGCGTACCTGGATTGAATGCAAGATGACTCGAAATGAGCGAAGAGGATATCGTTCTAGTCAAATCTAAGTTGGTGGTATATGGTGGCCTGAGATTATACCACAGTTATGAGCATTCAGCTATTTCGAGCGGTAAACTAGTGCCTCGTGCGGGTGATTAGACAGACTGTGAGCTGTCCACCCTAAATTCCAAGTGATCGACGATCGAAGTATACAAAGGGTCAATCCAAAACTCCTTCCGTCAACCAAGGTCAGAGCCTCTCAGTAATGTCTGAAACGACGAGGAGCGGGAGAAAAACAACGACGAGCAAGCGATGAAGAGGTAGGGAACAGGGTTTGCCATATGCTCATCTCATCATAGATTATCCTAATTTGGCAGTTCCCCTTGAGGAACAGCGAATGGGAATCGATCAAATTCTGGTCCGTCAAGTTCTTGATCGGTGAGCGTAGTATATGTAGGGTTGGCGAGTCCACTACCTTACCATGCAAAACTTATGTTGCACGACTTTCAGGAGGGATACTTCAGTAAAGATACGCATATTTGTGGAAGGGGAGCAATCTACTGTTCTTGGTACACCTTCTACTTCCATTAATATATGTACTTAGATCGATACTAGCAGGATTAGTAAATATTCAACAAAAAGGTCTTTCTGAGATGCTATGTATATATCCTGAATAAAAGATGGAAACTCATTTGTAATACTATTGGTCTTCACTAGTTTCACTGGCAGGTGAGGAGACTCTTATAACTGAAATCAATGGATACACCCTTCCAAGTCGATCTCAGTTATAAGATAATATAAAGAATGTTGTATAGATCACACTGAGGAGTGATGACAGCAAAATAGCAATATAAACTGATCATCGCCTGATTCCGGCACAGCAAGAATGGATATAGCAAGATATAAGGGTTAAGTGCAGATGTGGGTCCAAGTAATCAACCGCTTTAAGCGATCAAGCTTAAGACGAAGATATTGGGTGCTCTAAAGCCAAGACGAGAGACGGCATATGGGTCGTTCTTCTTAAGAATTTCAAAGAAGACTCGTTCGCGAAGCCAATCTAACCCAGAGGTGGATGAGCAAAATTACAGAATCGACGTAGAATAGAGGCATACCGACTCGTCGGAATCGAGGAGTTTGTTGGGGCGTGTAGTACCCCCCGCTCCAACCTGCTTGAGCGATATTGTGAGCGCTCACTCGTCGAACTTGTTCTTGTACTCGTGGAGGGAGGGAGTTGAATTCTGCATCCGTTACGTGATGCTCTGTGTAGCTAGTAGATCAAGCGTCAGTGCAACCATTCTGATTGAGAGGAGAGGGAAAGAAGATGCTGTAGAACTATCGTGAACTTACTCTTTCCAAATCCTGGTGCAAACGTCGCCTAACGTGACGCCATTCTCGTTCTTGACGATCGTGCACCACGGACTGAGGTCGCAAATGATGATTAGTTGCTGAACCCGGGGCAACGTAGCTGGTTCGTCTTTTGCAGTAAAGGGTAAATCCCGATCTCTTGCGTCGGCATTGAAGCCTCCAGTTTGGCCTGTTCAGAGGCGTACGTCGTAATCGATGTGGCATAAGAATTAGTGCAGTCAGAATTGGCGTGTTCGGAGCGCGAATAATGCATTTAGTATTTGGTGAGATCGGATAGTATTTAAATGTACCTGTGACTAGGTTAAATAATAGATGGAAATCCGAATCTCCAGTCAAGATGGGGTGGAGAACTAGGTCGGTATTGAGGAGATATAGATCCGTTTGGGAGAGAACGGGACCATCTGTCACATTTCAAGAGTTCATGAGCGCGAGTGTTATGATCAGCTCGGTCGAACGACAGGGTGAACTTCCAGAAGCAATGACTTACAATGTGCTCCTGCCGTCCACTTCGGTACTGTGTCTGCCATCTCTCAGTTCTAGCCGTGTGCGATAATGATGTTGATATGCTGGGATTGACAGATCTTATATCAAAGGACGGGCGAAAGGGTTCAACTGCAAAAGCGGTGTAATATCGTAGATGACCTCCCCCGCGCGCTCAGTTATTCTTCATTCCGCGCCATCATCACCTTCTAAATCGAGGTCATCATCCAATATCGGCCATTCGTCATCAGAACACGTAATCTGATTCACGAGATTAGATAACGTCATGTAACCTCCACTCTTTCATCTCTCACCACAGCTGTAAGTGTTGGGCACTATACATGGTTTGATTCCTGATGGATATGCAATGTAATTACATAGAGTTTACATCGCAATGCCGCCAAAGGGAGGGAACGCAAAGAAAGAAGCGGGCCGCGCAAAGAAAGCCGAAAACGAGCAGAAGAAAAAGGATGCAGCATCAGCAGAAAAGGTTTGATACAATAAAGAATAAGCACTTGTCGTGCTAATATGCTATCTATTCTTCTTAATAGGAACATAAAGACGCTGAATCATGGCAAGACGGTGCGAAAATTCGTAAAGCCAAAGATGAGCGAGAAGAGAAACGCAAAGCCGAGTTGGCCCGTAAAGCCGAAAATGCACGTCTTTTGGCAGAAGAAGAATCATCTACTGCTGGTGCTAAGAAGCCCGCACCCAAAGCTGGTGCCAAGAAGAAGGCAGTAGATACAAAGCCCGCCGGCCCTGGTGCTATCGCGGCAGGAGGAGGTTTGACCAGCGTGTCACTGGATGTTGGAGATCAAGGGAAAGTGGCTGAAAAGGGACCAGAGGAGGTGGAGAGTTTTTCAGCAACTGGGATTGATAACGCATTGGACCTATTGGAAGTTGTGACTGCGAAGATGGACAAGGCTAGTGTTGGGCAACAAGCGGCAGGAATTGAGAGGCATCCAGAGGTACGTTCAATCGTTTGGTAGCAAGGCGCATATCTCATCCGTGGCATGCCCTGTAGCGTCGATTCAAGGTAGGCTGCGCATACAGCTTGCACTACTTGACGACTTATATGGTGGTGATTTAGGCCGCATTCGAGGCTTATCAGGAACGCGAACTGCCCAATGTTAAGCAAGATGTAAGGATGCCAGTTCATCTGTGGTTTAACGTATACTTATCACTGCTTCTCCACTAGCACCCTGGCTTGCGATTACAACAATACAAGGTAAATTATCTTGCCAAGCTGTTATCAGATAGCAGCGCAGCCCTGCACAGTTTTCTTTTCGATTGACGCCCTGGCTCCAAACACAACGCACACAGGATCTACTTTATAAGCAATTCCAGAAGTCACCGGAAAATCCGTAAGTTTTTTCTTCTGTATGGAACATCAATAATCTGATATACGATTCTTGCATTGCCTTCGGTGCCCCGCTTTGGACATGCACCCTCTTCGATGTCGCTTACATTTTCGGATCTCTCGCGGTAACCTAGATTCAATCAAGCCACGGTGGCATACGACGCTTCCAAGGAAGAGAAGGTAGATGCTTTGAAGGCGAAGAAAGCTCAAGTTGAAGAACGGCTGAGAGAGAAATCGCTGTAAAACAGCTTCGGTTTGCTCTGCTTTTTGGCCAGGATGCGTCATTATTCCAGTACATCGGACTCAGATTATGGCATGGTTGGTTATTTTGGTGCACGTCTTTGACTTGCTGTACCCATTTGATCACAGTGCACAGCTGGTCGAGAGATGGGTAGATGGATGTACGCCGAGTAGTAATAGCGAGGGGCCGGAAGCTGGGGCATAAACGGGAGCCTGAACCGTAAATAACTAGTCTTTTCAGAGATATCATGTATTCTGTGAAGGGAATATTGCCAACGGGCGTATATGCATAACACATTTGAAGACATAACTAAATATGCGTGGCCTATCTGGAGGTCTTGATGTGGAGCCAGCTGACTTTGGGTTCTTATGGGAACATGTCCAGTATCGTGCATAATCGAATTTTTGGAGCAGAAACCAAGCTTTCTTCTAAGCCAAGTCGGTCCGCATTAATCTTTACTCCTCTCCAAGTTCCAGGGTTTCCATCCATAGCCTTTTTGCACCCACTTCTACACGCCGACGCCGTGGCACGTAACATTCTGAACGAGGCTGTGCACGAACAATCACAAGACAGACGTATGGCTGTCGAAAAAGGCGATGCTAAATGCACCGTATGCTCTGAAAGAATTGACGATACTGTATATAGGACACCCCGGTAGCTGGCAGGTGGCGCGGGGCAGAGAGAAAAGGCGGTGATGATAGGATTAGTCAGCATGTTGGGCCTTGATAAAGACGGCCTCAAATTTCGAGTGATGCAATTTACCTCCCTCACTTGTTGAACTAGATACCCCTCAACATCAGAAATCATGTCGCTAGGTGTTCCTACAACGACAGCATCGATGATCCCTACACCACTGCCTCCGACATCATCAGGCTCTCCGACGATTCAGCTACCATCACCATCTTCAGGATCGTCAGCTTCACCTTCCTCTGTTAACACATTGTCGACGTTGTATTACCAACGGACCAATACACTCGCTCTCGCGTCATTACCCAAGACTTTCTTCCATCCAACAATACTGGATGTTCTGAAACATCATTTTGAAGGATTTGGCGAGATCAACCAATGGGTACCTTTACCCGGTTTCGGAAGGATTATAGTGGTGTTTTACGACGAGGACTGTGCAGAGAGTGCAAAATTGGCTTCAGACCCAATTGTACTCGATGGAAATGGAATTGTAAATGAGTATGTGTTCCTCCATCTTTTTTTTCTAATCTGATGTGTGGTTGTGTTTAGGGAAAAAGTTGTACTACGCGTTTATCGCGCGGATCCTAACCCGCTGATCCCACCTGGTGGATATTCGGCCGTACCTGATTCAAAGCTCCTTCGACCGCCTGCTATTGAGAAGAACTTCTTGATCTCACCTCCCGGTTCTCCGCCTGCCGGTTGGGAACCAATTCGGGAAGATCCACCCAACTCCACGCCTCTCGCAGACGATCTTATGGCTGCGTTGAAAGAACTACAGCTCCAAGATAGATTTGCAAGAAACGAAAACGGGCATCAGAGAAAATCGAGCCTGGTTTTGTTGGACCCCATGGAGTCTGGTGTAGGAGTTTACGTGGAGAATTATGATGAAGATGAGGATGTGGATGTGGAAATGGATGATAATGCTGAAGACCGATGGGTTTATGGTGTTACGCCGCCGACAGGAAACCGATGGCGACAATATGCGACATCTATGCCGCCTATTCAAACGATTGTACTATAAATATAGCGTTGGGTGAGTATGCGGACGAGCGCCCTTTTTTGACTTTTTTGGTGACATTTTCGGGATGAATATTTATCAGACCTGTACTGAACCTTATGGGTTTGGAGGACAACTTGATATTGCCTAATTATTCTGATTTTCTTTTTCGCTTCTTGTCTTCGTCATTGTCATTTCGTCTTGCTGACTTGTCTCGTTGCAGATCACTTTTTATTCTAATTGACCTTCATGATTGGGCAATATGTGCATGTACAGTGAGTATTTTTATTCCTCCGCGATCCCACTTCGTGCTCTGTCTATTTGGATTTTGTCCTTTACCTGTGATGAATCATTTTCAGACCTGTTCTGTATCCACGATGGAGATACTGTATATTGCCAACTTTTATTCTGATTCTCCTCTTTCGCCCTGTTATTGGCCACCTCTTGAATAATGCTGACTGTTGCCTTTCTCCCTATTTAGATATTTCACGCAAAAAGAACACGATATATGTTTTACCCTTCCCTTGACTCAATCGTTGATATGAACAATCCAATCAGAGGCTTCGGAGCAGCACTGTCAGGATCAATAAACTTATGTATAGTAGTTGTGCTTGGACATACATCAATAATTGAATCTCCTTCCTTGACTACGCCTCGAGGTATGCTCCTATTGGCCAGGGTAGGCCGACCTTGTTCTTTTCGTCTTCGGCTACACGAAGCCCGAGAAATTCTGCTTGTCCATGTTTGTTTTCAATTCAAACCAAACAAGCCAATACTATCGCAACTGCCTTATTCAGACAGCACTTATTGTAATCGAGTACAATAACGCTCTCCATACCAAACGAAGAATCAAAGCGGGCGATGTGCTGCAACTATGCACCCCGTTTCTCGAGAACAAAGGCGGGCCGAACGCCTCCTTCTGCCGGTTTATTCCCTGATAAGGGAAGAAAGGTACATGTGATGGTCCAGGTGAGTGTTTTGTCATCGGATTGATAACCTGTCCTTTGTTGTTCCACCTGTCTTGCTTCTGTTGTTCACGTCCCTTCTAAATTTTTCCTTCTTTTCTCGTTCTCATTCTCTCCTACTCTCGTTCTTTTTTTTTCCTTTTGCTTACGCCCAAACTCGCGCCACAGAGACAAAGGAACCTTTTTGGTTGTTCCGTGCAATCAATTCCCTTCCCTTCCTTTCGACATCATTTGGGCTTTTTGGTCGACGCTTGCACCACAGCCTAGAACGACACTCTGATACTAACAAGGTTCTACGAAATCTTTTCGCGACGATCGACGGGAACCAACACTCTGGTCTTGTTTGAATATTGGCTTGAGTTATGTACACACGATGGATGGCCTTATTGAGAACCGTAGCAATCGGTGCAGTCGCTTTGGGGTTGTTCCCTGGTGTTGGTTAGTCTATTCGTTGAATCAGTCTACTGACGGTTCTTCTGACGTATTCTCTGCTTGGAATATGTAGTCGCGCAGAGCACGAACGCAGATTCAGGATCAGAATCCCCCACTGTTGTATGCATTGCTGGTCAATGTCTACAGGGATTTTCTAACGTTACGAGTACGTTCTGTCTTTCCCACACCAACCCCGCGTGTACTGACCTTACAACTCTAGTTGGAGCTGTGCTCTCAGCAGATGGTGCACCCACCTCAATCCGTCTCCTCCCAGGAACATACACCGCAACCACAAATCCCCAACTCCTTCACGACATCCTATCTTCGTCTTCAGCCTCCCTCGTCACTTCACCCGGTTTCGAAAACATCACAACACCACCATCTTCAACTTCATTCACCTTACCTTTGGATGTCAAGTTGCAACCTGGACTCGCAGTTTATACACTACCTTTGTACGGTGGTGATGCTGGATTTTCAGCATTGAACACGAATCAGCCCTTTGGGAACGATACGCAGATCCAACTGACGGCGGGATCGATCGCGCTTTCTGAGAATGTTTGGATTTCCTTGAGGTCTTCGTCAGATGAACCGAGAACGGTGGTTTGGGATTCAATCCCCGATGTCAACCAGCTCCCACAACTACTATCGTCGTCGTCAACGTCAACTTCGTCCCAGTTGTTGACACTGTTGGACATTCAATCGTCTAGCTGTTCACCTCCTTGTTCGTCATCTGGTGTCTGTTCCCCTTCCACCTCAACCTGTATCTGCCCACCCAACTTTACCGGTTCATCCTGTGAACAATGCGCTCCCGGACATTTCGGTCCTGAATGTCGTCCATGTCCTCAATCTACCAACGACGGTGGTGATTGTGAACAATGCGATGAAGGCGTTCAAGGGACTGGTGCTTGTTTGAAGAGAGTCCTAGGAGGGGATGAAAGACCGGGAAATTGTGATTGTGAGAATGGAAGTTGCGGGAGTAATGGACAGTGCGAGTGTTTGGAAGGATGGGAGGATGGTGGTGATGGAAAGAAGTGCTCGACTTGTAAACGTGGATTCTTTTTGACTTCGACCGGGGATTGTCAAGGTTTGTATCTTTTTTTTTCTTTGTTTGTTGAGCCTGATGGCTGATTTTCTAATGATAGTTTGTCAACTTGGTTGTGATGATTGCGCGGATACCACTGGTGCTTGTTTAGCTTGCACACCTCAGTTTTCATTGGACCCCTCCGACCGGACTAAATGCAATCCACCTATCACGCAGACTTCATCTGGCCAACAATGCGGAGATGGCAGTTTTGGTGACGGCGCGAAGTGTAGCGTTTGTTCACCGACTTGTAGCACCTGTATTGGCCCTACATCCAATGATTGTACACTTTGTGCGCAAGGGACGTATATGTTGAATGGGAGTTGTGTCAGAACGAGTGCAGAGGGAGTGTGTGAAGGGACAACGTTGATTGCGGATAATTTGAAGAGTGAGTGCGATTGTAAGTGTCTCCGTCTTTCTTGTTTTGCAGTTGTTAATGACGACGTTGCTCTTTTTAGCGTGCGGGTCAAAATGCACTACTTGTCGTATTCAAGGATTTAGCGTCGCTTCAACACCAGACCAAGTCGAGTGTACAGGGTGCTTACCGGGATTCGTACTTTCCCAGGGCAAATGCGTCGAATCGTGCCCATCTGGCACAGTCGTCTCACCTCAAGATAACGTTACTTGTATTCGTAAGTGTCATTGATGCATTTATAAAACCTAAACGCTGACAGTTTTTATTGCAGCTTGCTCATCTTCTTGCAGTACATGCGCCGGTACCCCAGATTTCTGCCTCACCTGTACTGCCAATCAACTCGCTTTCAACGGCCGTTGTATTTCCTCCTGTCCACCGGGCTCCTTCTCCTCCGGCACTGGTGCAGGAAGCGCCTGCTTAAACTGTCACCCGGATTGTGCTTCATGCACTGGTTCATCATTCAACCAATGTTCATCATGTCCTCCCAATCGACCAGTTTTAGCAGCCGATGGACGATGTCTTCCTACATGTTCGAAATCTCAGTATTTCGACAGCGCCAGTGGCAGTTGTAGAGACTGTGACTCGAG
Organism: Volvariella surrecta; assembly: GCA_951802395.1. Taxonomy (NCBI): domain Eukaryota; kingdom Fungi; phylum Basidiomycota; class Agaricomycetes; order Agaricales; family Pluteaceae; genus Volvariella; species Volvariella surrecta. The sequence goes on from OX637784.1 coordinate 487,589, forward strand.
TTGTGGAAGTTGTTTGGGACCCGGGAGGGAGGAATGTTTGAGTTGTAGTGGGGATGATCGAGCGCTTGAAGGAGGAAGTTGTGTTGCTGTGGATTGTAGTGAGGGATTACCGCAAGGATCTAGTGGTGCTACTGGCGGAACGACGATTGGTGCTAATGGTGCTGTTGGAGGTGTTATACCAGGATTGGGAGTTTGTCTCTCGCAGATCATTCGGGTACCTTCGCCTACGGATGGTGGTGAACCCGCGTTACCCACAATCACAGGATTGGATAATCCTACCGTTGTGGAATCATCAAGCAAACCTCCCTTGGAGTGGTGGCAGATTTTGTTGATGGCGTTAGGGTGTGCGTTTATTGTGCTGGTGACTTTGATCTGTTGGAGGAGGAGGGCGATTAAGAAGAGACAAGAGAGGACGAAGATGTTTGCTGATGCGAAAAGGTTGAATGAGAAGAGTGGAGGGTTGAGAGAGAGGTTGATTAGGTTTGGAGAGAGGTTCTTTGGACATGGGAATTGGACAGCGCCGCATGAGAGTGCACGAGGACAGCGAGGTGGAGAGAGATATAGAGATATGGATGGGGATAGCCTCGAACGAGGAGGGTATAGAGATTATCCGGAGTATGAGGACGATGATGGTCATGCTATGAAGATGAAGAAACTGCCCAGTGGGAGAGAAGGAAGCCGAAGATCCTGGGATGACGGAAAGTACTCGGCCAGGAGAACGACACAAAGCGGCTTTAGCAAATACATCGACGGATATGCGGATCGTAGCACTCACAAGACCGGTACTACGTCCAAGTCTAGCTCTCGATCCAGACGTTATAGGGATGACGGCTACACATACCGACGTCAAGAGGGCGAAGATGAAAGTGATAGTCGTTCTCGCCAACGAAGACTTGGAGAATTGTTAGATGGAGCATCGCTTTACTCGGAGTACACGAAAAACCCAAGAAAAGGACCTGATCCAAGACAGCCCTTCAAATCTACACAGTCGTCGTCGGAGACAGTCGGTTTGAAACGGTTGGATTTGTTACCGAAAGCTAAGGATTTGGAGAAGTCAAGGCATTCGATCAGTACTATTGGGTCTTCATGGTTCCCGAATCGACATGGGAAAGTGGGGGAGGGGAATTTGATCTCGGTGGACGAGGCTGTTCCGCCGTTGCCGACTGAGGCTCAGGTTTATGCTATGACTGTTAAACCTGAGTTGATGGCTTCGTTGGGTGGGGATGGGAGTGGGAGTAGAGGGCAGTATTGGATGCAGCCGAATATGACGGGTACGACCGCAACTTCGTCGAAGAATCCATTTAGACAGAAGGAGTACCAGCAACAGCAGTGGTTGAACTGAGCTGTTCGCTACTTCCTTATCTGTCATTGGCATTTTGCATACATTCATTCGTTTTTGTAACAGTTCCATTCATTCGGCGAGCGTAATTTATCTGCAATATGGCAGTTAGTCATTAGTACATATAATATATCCTACGTTAATTTCCGCTGCGTTTTTTATCCTTTTAGAGGACTGTTTCAGATTGTAGGGGGTGTAAGTTGGGATAAAATGGAGATAGCCATATTGAACATGACATGCATGACATTTGAACCGAACACGGATTGGTAAAAACAAGCTCCCGAGCAACTCACAGGCTCGTGCCTCTTTCATGTCCGGTGATGCTGTGCTACGTACGTGCAGGGTAAAGTATGTACGGGATTCATTAATATATTCATTTGTCAGCGTGGTGTCACGAGTTGGTGGAGTTCCGTGCGTTATATCATTTCACTGGACAATTTTGAATTCGGGATCGTGATAGCCGTGAGGATGCGCATGCATGGCACACGAAGATTTCATACACACCTTCGTGCTGACCAATGGGCACGAATACTGAGGACTTCCAGCCCCACATCCAACCCACAGCAGACTCAGACGCCCACGGATACCATCCGTGAACACGTGCACGCCGTGGCATTGTCATTGCCATGGCCAGGGACGACTAATTTGGTGCCAATCGTCATCATTGCGAGTACAGGTCGCGGTAATGTCACCTGGAAGGTGTGCTACATCGCGTGGCTACTATGATACCTGGGGAAGTGATATGTAACCGATATGTTGGTATATTTATTCCTTAAGCGATCGCCATTAATATCGATGTGGGTGTGGCTCAAATTTTATCAGATTTTCTTATCTTAATTTTGCATTCTTGGGGTTCCGAGGCGTTGTGGACAGGCATTGACAGCGTCGGTATTTCACTAATATCCTGTTTGTGTGCCTTCCTTCACTTCTCGCCCGCTCTTCCTTCGCTTTGATTGCCTTGATATCGAGTAATCGCTACTCTTACCCCCATCATCGCCTTTCACTACTGTATGCACACACAGTAACGACTGGTAGACGAAAAAAGACCACCAGGGGCTGTGGTGCAGATCGCGCAATTCCTTCAACATCTTACTCCGAAAAAGTAGCACGATTTTCAAGTTCTAAATTGCATTACCCCGCATAGCTGGCCAAGGTTAGATTGACTTCCATCATCAGACCCAACTCGACTCGGTTCAGCAGTTGTATTGAGTTCCGTGAGCAAGGCCTCATACAGAATTAGGGAGTAAGACCCGTATTTATAAATCAGAAAGAAGGCACCGAGAAGGAGGCGTATTGTTACTCTCCTCAGGGCCACGGCGGAAATACCAACCTCTAACAGTCTTGCCTTGCCTTCTTCCATCACCTTTCCCTATATACCATAACTTTCCCTGTCCTCATCTCGCTTTAATAAGACATCCATCCTGCACCACCTGACTTCCCTTTCCCACCGCTCGCAGTTCTAAACTTAACAATCAAACCAGCCATTTAACCCCACATATCAACAATCGAAATTCCGTCCATCAACTCCTTATTCTCCTCTTGTTTCTCCTTCTTCTCTGCTATGATCATCGAGAGAGCATCTTACGACTGGGCCTACTCGGAAGATATTCCAGGTTCGAGGTGTGGTCCCGAAGATGCTCAATGGCCTCGGCCTTATCAAGTGCTTCAAGAGCACGAGATATGGAGAGAATTAGGCTTCCTGGCTAAACCGCAGAGTACAAGATTAACCTCAGGTGACGCCGGCCCAGCAACAACAACTCACGATTCTCAAACCAATAATACCCTCGGTGGGGAGGCAACAGCAACACAGCAACGCGTCTTCAGAGCCGACAGCCTCAATTTTCAACCATCGCCCAATACAAAAACTCAGGACAGATACGTCGTTACTCAATTGGAGGTTAATGGAAAGCTGTGGACATTGACCGGTGTCTTCGATGGTGAGTTTCCATGATCCGCCTACTGTCCATGGACAAGCTTTTGTGGACGTACTATCTTCTGTTTCTTTTTGTTCCTTTCCTTCCATCATGCCGTTGTCCCCAACAGGGGCACGTTCCTGCCTGTTCGCAGCTCCCTGATATGATGACCGAAGATGCCTAGTAATCCCACGGAAACGCTTTGGAGTACTAGCTATCATGCTGCATTGCTGCAGTTCTTCCCTCATGCGTTCTCCTTTGCTATCCGCTGAGGGGCCAATACATGAAGGCTGACGATTATTATCGATCAAAAATTACCTTCGTCATTCTTGTCGGGGCCGTCGCCCATGCCTTGTAGACCTGTCATTGGTCAGCGTGGGGAACGATGACTATATTCATTGCTCACGGAGAAGTGGTAATGGGGAAAAGGACAAAGTCCAGGTGTTGATCGTGTGCAACCCTATGCCCCAAACGTTCACCAATTTGGATGATGTATACCATGACAGTCCATCAATTCATTCTTGTGTTACTCCATTTGTCTCCACCCTTTCTCCCTTTGGTGTTTACCCACACCCTTCCGTACTCGTGTTGGTGGTCCATTACCCCGCATTTTTTTACGTAGTACTTGCCTCCTATCTATCGCCGCCTACGATGTTGTCCGATTGTTGAGTATGGAAACTGACTGAGTCGGACCTTTCCATTATTACTCCTCTAGGTCATTTGGGTGATGCAACAGTCGAACACGTTGCCCATCACCTTCCGATCATCATCCGTAATGCACTCAAAGCTGCATTTGATGCTATGATTGCCACCGCAGCCAACGCAGCTTCAAATCCTACGCGATTCGTAACATCACCGTCGTCGTCAACAGATTCGGAGTCGGATTCGGAATCAGATACTTCGTCGTATCTTTCAGGTCCTGAATCCTCACCATCATCTGGAACCGCTTCCATCTCTCCTTCGGATTACCATATTCCCGCTTCTAGTAATGGCACGCTACCATCAAATCCCTTTTCGCCTTCCTTCATCTCCAACCTCTTGAAAAAATCCATCCTCGACTTTGACGACGCCATCAGCAATGATGTTCTAGGCCTCTTCGGAGGTATCGAAGGTCTAGATGATTTCACAGATGCTGAAATCAGGAGCGTCATCAACGATCAGCATCGCGGCGGAGAGAACTGGAAACGGGCAAGATTGTGCATGTATGGGACAACAGCGCTCGTAGCACTCGTAGACCCAGACTATGAAAATTTGTGGGTGGCCAATCTGGGAGATTGCCAAGCTAGTAAGCGGTGTCTCTACCTCCCCTGGACGATAGTGCTAATGACGACGATGCGCACTAGTTATGGTATCTCCGAAGGAGAAAGTTCAGCCAGATGGAGTAAAACCGACAGCACCGGTATCTCTAATGAAGGAATGGGACATTGAAGTATTGACGACGATGCACAATGGAGACAATGACGCAGAGATTGAACGGGTGCAGAAACTACATCCAGGGGAGCCCGAGTGTGTTGTAGACAGAAGGGTTTTAGGTGCTTTGGCCCCTTTCAGATGTGAGTCTTGGTCTCACTTCGGATGCGACAAGATTACTGAATACTTTTTGCGTTGTTTCCTGTTCCGTGGTGATTTGGCAATAGGTATAGGAGATGTCCCATTCAAGCAACCACCTGAATTCACACGCCGCATTCTTTACAATTTGTTGCCTGGTTTCCACAATACATCACCTTGGGAAGAGTTCCTAGTTAGGAACAAAACGGCGCCCTATGTTATGGCCGAAGCCGAAGTTATCCACCGGCGCTTAGTCGAACCTGGTTCTGGAGACACGAAGCAAGAACAAGAACGGAAGAGGAGATATCTGATACTCTGCTCGGACGGGTTCACGGATTTGTGTAGTGAAGGGCAAAAGAGGATTATTGAGAGTTGGGCCGCTGGGTTGGAGGGGAGCGGATGCTTTGATGAGGATACCAATGGATCGATTTCACCGTCACTACCTCCCCCTCCAACCAAGAAGTTCTCATTCTTTGGGAGCCCGACGAAACTTGGATTCGGAGGGATAAAAGCTAATGTAAAGGCACCTAATAACTTGGCGTTGAGATTGCTGAGAAGAGCGTTGGGAGGAGAGGATAGAGCCAGCGTTTCGAGAGTTTTGACCTTGGATATGGATCAAGCTTGGATTGATGATACGTCTATCGTGGTCCAAACCCTTTGAGAGGATCTACGAGGTCGTTGACGGTGGTGTCGTGGAAATGGATACCCTCATTCTGGAATCGATCGACATTTTTCAACTCGCGCGTTCATATTGGAAAAGAACACATCGCATACTCAACCTTTCTTCAAATCATCATCAAGCAAAAACATTTTGACATACATTTCTGAATCCTTTTCTGCTTTTAGATTTTCACACCGGTATATTATCAACCTTCATAACGACTTCTTATCTTATCAACACACTACTACCTCCGCCTCTCGTCGTCATGGCTGTCTTTCGGGGTCCAAGCTGTTTTTGGCCTTCCACTCAATCTTCCACTCCTTGATATCCACTCCTTCCTCTATTCATCGGTTCTCGTATCCCATTTTGCTGCATATCCAACGACCGATTGTTGTATTGCGTTCCTATATCATATACCTTTTCCCTTTCACTCAGCCACTCATACTGTTCTGTGTGGTTGGATATGCATTGTATCGTTCTAGTACCTCAACCGTCTGTACCTCAACCTTTCTCCGGGTCATTCGAGTTGTTTTGTTTCCTTCCTTTCGTTCCCCTTTCCTCAATGGCTCGTTGATTGCGTATTTAACCACAAAGCCTCTTCACGACCGTTACGACCTCTCTTACGATCAATCATTCCTTAAGTCACCAGTTTAATGCACCCTGTCCGTTGTCAATACTCAATTTCTTGAAATCTTTTTTTCTTTCAACTTCTGCACTTATATACCTTAAATACCTTTATTTTCTCCCCTTCCTTTTCTCTACAAATTTGCTTGAGCAGTCAGTGAGTACCGTTAATCGTAAAACAAAGCTTATTGTGATGTACAGTATGTATTGTTCAAACTTGTAATCCACAATTGCATCCATATCGTCTCATCGATGTCCCATTCCTCGACAGATTTACGTCCGAATCAAGCCTGTCAACCACTTGCGATGTCTCGATCTCAGAGCACATTGTGCCCCACAGAAAAAATGGCACAAGTCATCAAGACGAGATGGGATGGCGCACATGGGATTTCAAGCCGTCGTGGCGTAATGGTAGCGCGTCGCTTTCCTATGCCATAATGCAATAGGCGAAGGTTGTGGGTTCGATCCCCACCGTCGGTAGTGGATACTTCTTTTTGGGTGTTTTACTTGTCCCCCTTTTCGCCTTGTTCTCCACCTGATTAACCTTTTTGCCGAAGAATCATCACCAGTCCCCCATTAGGGTACGGTACATGTCTTGTGCAGTGCTGGCCTTGATCAAGTTGCGACCGCGTGCTCGAGGGTAAAAAAATAGTCAGCTGGCTGAGCTTCTTCCTGCTTCTTTCAGGTATGCAGGTGGTTTTAAGATGCGGGAATTAAATATTAAGGGTCGTAGTGGCAGCTAGCGCACCACCCAATGATGGCTTGTAACATATAATCAGTTTGTTAGGCGGAAATGCAGGTGTCGGCAACGGTGACGATATCGATAGGAAAGAATGGGCTGCTTACTCCGAGGGTGCAGTGCTCTCAACACATCATGTCAACTGCAGTAGCCAACTGAGCGCCACACAAAGCTACGTTCTTCGTCAACAAGGGTCTTTGGGTCCATCCAGGGCTGCACACAACGCTATTGTTAAACTTGGTAAAAACCCAAAAAGCCCCATTGATGATTATGTCTTGTGCCCCTGTACAGATGTACACTGTTTTGCACAAGTGTAAGTACAAGAAAGCCCTAGATCTAAGCGTACAGGATATTCGTTTGGTGGGTTATATGTTGGTGGTAAAGCAACAAAAACCTTGGTCCGCAGCGCGTATCGTTAGCACAAGTTGATAGCAAAAGTTATCGGAAACCACTAAACCGTAAACGTAAAGAGAAGAGGGAAGGGGGGAAAGCAAATAATATAAGTAGCATGTGAGATAGCGACTGCCTGGTCAAAAAAAAAGCAAGGTTCGAGTTTCGAGTCGAGATAGCACCAGAAAGTGAGCATGTCCTAATGAGAAAATGTAAAACACATCCTTGAAATGGGAAATCCCCATGCGGAAGGAGGTAACCAAGAACAAAAGGCGACCGACGTGGAGGAGGAATGGCTAGAAACCCTCGATGAACTTGGAACCGCCTTCGAATGTCCGTGCAGTAAATCCAGACTGCGAAGAAATATGACTTGTAATATCTGACCGTGAGTGATATTCATGAAGAGGTGTCATCTGTTCCGGTGATGCGGATCGTACAGGAGGTGATATGCTTGTAGAACCGGAGGACGTCGCAGGAGAATAGTGTACATGGATACCAGGAATACTAGATTGGATTGATGGGGCAGATGGATCGTGATATATAAGCCCACGGGCTGCTTGGAGATCGAAGCGTACACTGGATACTATCGATTCCGAGGTTGGTCGTGAGACGGGTGACGCGATGGTGGTCGTTGGAGATGGCGTTCGGAGGATGATTGGCATGCGTTCTCCAGCCCGGGCGGATTTCGGTAGTGTATGAGGCGGTGTCACAAAACCAATCTGGTCCCGAGATTTGGGGAGCGGCGAAGATGCCCAATCGTCACCGGAGCTTGTCTTGACCCAACCTGCTTCGACTTTGGGTCTTGCGGGATTGAAGCGAGAACCGAACTTGGCCTTTGGCAGAGAAATGCTGGCGAGGTATTGTCGGATGCGAGAGAAGAGGGTAAGAGTGGATGGAGATGGAGTGGATTTGGGGAAACTGGGAGTAACTGGAACAGCATGGTGATCGTATTGACGTGTACGACGGTGACGAGGGGACTCGTCTGCTTCCTTGGAAATGAGGTAAAAAGCACCCATCGAAGCCACGATGATGACAACTACGAGGCAGACGACCAAAGCTATGAAACCTAGAGCAGACGCTTTAGAGCAGGAATTTAGGGGAATATGTCTTGATGGACTCACCTCCAACTGAGCCACCTATTTGGGGGGCGTCACGTTTGAAAAGGACGGAGGTCGAATGAGAGGGTGACTGGGTGATGTGTACAGAAGAAGCTGAGAAAAGATCCTTCCTGGGCAAATACATGGAGATAAAAAGAAATGGGGTGGTTATGTAAATGGAAAATAAGGATCAGATGAGGTGACTAGCAAATGAGAATCTGTGTGGACATAGAGCCCGGTAGCGATTTGCTGGCGAAAGTTGATCAGGGAAGTTGCCAAAGGCTGAGAAGATGGGGCTGTGGGATAGGCTATGGAGAGAGTAGTGACGGAAAGGGCTGAGGATGGATAGGGGACGTGGACAGAACTGCAGGGGACGTGGAACAAAACCGCAGGACGGGCTAAACACTCCACTCTGCAAATTTTGGAGGGCATCACATGAGGTCGCTAAATCCGGTCAGCGTGTGACTGGCACGTCACGGAGCTTTTTGCCGTAAGTCAGGATTGCACGAATGCCTCTGACCTTCAATGCATATGCCCCGGATCACTGGGGACAATAAACATCAATTGGTTCAGCAAGAAACTTACAGGGCGCGATTCTCACCTTAGTGCGTGGTCACTGATCTTCCCTTCTGAACCCCAGACATATTTTATTGGCTGCACGGAATGTACCTCCACAGAGTAAATGGTTCGTGTTCAATTTTCCGACATCCACGCTGCTTTCAACATGCATTCAGACGATGGAAAATGGGCTTCTGAGGCCAAAGACCTCAAAGACGCGCATTCTCTCAGTAAAAACTTACAAGAGGCGATATACTCACGTCAGCGTGATTTACCCCTTGCGGTTATGGTAAAAGTTGTCCCTAGTGCTACTTGCCTCGAATAACGAAACCCATCATTATTGCATTTTGCCTTTCTGGCACTAACCGTAGGTACAATGCAGAACGACTTAGAAATACGATGCACCCAAGTTGTACCTCGTTACAATTAAGGCTGGGAATGTTCGGCACCAAACCTCTCCATCGCAAACAATTATATATCCTAAAGAACCGCATCTCACCAAATGAGCTCATCCGTTCTGCGCTATACAACGACCGGTAATGCCAATCCTGTCATCCTCCCTGTACATCTTATTTCCACAGGGCCATCAGTGGTATAGCTCTAACTCCAGATGCGTCACTCACCGAACAGCCCTCCAGTGTATTGTTCGCACACTACGAATCTTAAAAGGAATTATTACTTACCTTTTCGAGCATTCCGATCTAAATTCAGTCAAGGTATCGCGACCCTGGTTTGAGGCATTTTATCTCCAATCTTTCTGAGACAAATACAGTACGCATACGAAATCGACATTTTTGTCAGTCAATTTCGACAATCCTGGTCCAATTGAATCTGCACAAAAAAGAGCAGCAAATAAACTCACTGGTGCCTGTGCAGATCCGGGAATGGCACTATGGTTGAGAATAGGGTTACTGGTGATGAATCAATGGAGCACATTCTCACCCCACACGGGCGAGTCTCGTCTCTGGAGCTCTTTTGCCGCTTGGGGGTTGAGCACCCCAGCGACAACTGGCGAATAGTCATCGGAGTCATAGCATTTGCCTCATCCGCGCACAAAATTATATTCTTAATAAATGCATAACTGACGCAGCACGCCGGTCAAGCAGTTTCTCCAGGTTTTGGACCGTAGAAAGCCCTTTGGCTCGTCCTAGTCATATTCACCCCGTGACATCTCACTCTCAATTGGATACCATTGAGATCGACTGCTGCAATTTCATATAGCGCAGGCAACCAGCAATCGATGCCAAGGATTGCCCCAAATCAAACTAATTGATTTCCCCTCTCTCATTCCAGGAAATTTCTTCCCAGTCACATTTGTGAACTATACCCAAATATCCCGTTATGTCGGTACACCCGAGCTGACTTGCATAAATGGAACGGGTGTTCATTGTCTTCAAAACTAGAGGTCGTAGCGTCTTTGACACAACGCCACCTGTTTCCCTTTCCCTTCTTGATCCTTCGCCTTTCAGAGTTGCATTCCAGCATTCTTCCTTGTTTGCCTATCATCACTTAGGCACTTCACCTCTTTGCCTCTGTCATGTCTTCATTGAATTATCTCTCTGGGTGGTCTCGGTCTGGTAACCTAGAAGCTCATGACATGCCAGAACGTCCACCTCATCCAGCCTTACGCATACTCACGGAGCGACAGACACCGACTTCAGCCATCAGTCCAGCCAGCATCGATCCCGTGAAGCTTTCCTCCTCCATTCTACCCACACCCCGCGACTTTGGGTCCCCTTCCTCAGACACTAGCTCCTCCTTAGACCACGCCTCCTCGGAGGTCGGAACACTCTCGGACCAAGACCTAGAACTTTCTCAACCGCAGCAGCAGGCGCAAGTCAACCAAGAGGGCGAACCAGTTCCAAAGCATGGAGACCCTACCTGGGTGGCACGCCCACGCAATCCCTTCATCATCTTCAGGTGCGTGTATTCTCGGAAGAACTGCAGGGAGGGGAAGCGTATTCGTCGTCCTTCTGGAGCACCCCCAGAGAAGTCTCTATCTAAACGCGCTGCGGAAGCATGGTATGTCCTTCCCAAGGAGGAGAAGATGAAATACAAGGAACTTGCCGACGTTGAACGTGAAGAACATGCGAAGATGTATCCACAGTACCGCTTCCGTCCGGCGAAACGTGGAGTGAAAACAAGGAGGGCAACAGCGATTCAAGAGCAGCATCAGCAAGCCCAATCTGCGGCAGAGTGTATGTTGACCGATCAAGGAACGGAGGCGAGTCAGGAGCTCAACACCAACCCTGTGCCTCCTAACCCCCCTTCCTCCTTCGACCCACCTCTCTCTCCTAATGCTGGAGACCATATTCTCATTTCACCTGTCACTCTTCCCAGCCAGGCTGGTCATGGACTCGGATCCACCCCAGTTGGAAGTAGCATGCCCGGTCTGCCACGTGCAGACCTCATTAAAGCCAATCGCCGCAGGTCTTGCTCACAACCCATTCCCTTGCCTGGACTTTTATATGCGCCGGGATCCTGGCGACGCCCCAGCCTCCCTACCGCCACCACTGCTGCTCGTCAACCTGTCGCCCAGGTCTCTGTCATTAAGGTCTCGCACATCACGGAAACTGATGGTCTTCATTGTCCGGAGTTCGAGCGTTCCCGCTCCGCGACTGGAAGCTGGTCAATGCCTTTGGCACGCCAACCCGTGTGCCCTCATGGCAGCGGCACACCTTACGAGGTAAGGATCCAATACCTTTACCACTAGCGATGGCTGACGGACTATGCATTTAGCAATATTCGGCCTCTGGGTCAGCTAGTCCTCAAACCCGCTCACTCTCTCCCAATAATGCGCATTCCTCATCCTACGGTGCAACCCAGAGATCGCTTGCATCCTCGTCCTCTTCCCTGGCTAATTGGAACCGTGAGGTAGACGAGTCATTCGTTTATTCAGCCAGCTCCGCTTCATCTTCTCCTTGGATAAACATGGCCACTCTCAACATTTCGTCCTCCGTCACTGCCAGCCCCTTGAACTCTCCTGGTCAACAACAGTCAGGAGAATACATTAACTTGGGCCTCGTCGTCAGAGAGTCTATCCCCCCTTATTTTGTGGCAGAGAATGAAGCTGGTATGCAAGGCATCTATACACCCCCATCCAGGCGCTGCAACACATCCACGACACTCACAGGGATAGGCGAAGAAAATATAGGCGACTACATGATACTCAATGACATGTTTCAATGCTCTGAAATGACAGATACCTACGACTTGTTAGGCAATATCGACTTTGCTGCTGGTATGCTTGAACTAAATTCAACGACGACATCTCTAGACCACGAGATGGTTACTTCGAACGCCGTCCACGGCGACCCTGCCTCTATCCAACGCGGGCAGTATGGCTCAAATGATGTGGAGATGATTCCTCCAGACCTTGACCAGTATCTTCATTCTCTCTGACCCTCTTCCCCAGTTTTCCATAATTTCAATTTTACGCGCTATTTATTCACTGTCATCGATTGTCGACATTGCTGTACTTGCTATCTCACCGTTCACCCCCACCCCCTTTCCCCTATCACTCCAACTACACTTTACGCTGTCCGCGACCGCATTCCCGCATCGGGCTCATCGCTATCCTATAAATCATACCTTGTGCACAAATATACCTCGGCAATCAAATCTGTACTCGTCCTGTCTCCTGTCGCTCTGCTGTCTCTCGTTCAGCCGAGCAGAGGCAATTAATACATTCGCATTCGTTGTACGTACTTGGATCCGTGGATTTCCCTCTCCTGCTGCCCCCCTCCTCTTCTCTCCTCAGACTCAGGCTATGTGGCTCTGCCATCTTAAAACAGTCTCCCTCCTCGATTATCCCCCTTCTTGTCGTTCTGGACATGCTTCTTCACCTAGCCTTTTAATGATGGCTCAGCCTTACTGTTTCCACTTTTCTTGCCATGCTTTTCTAATGTTTGTATTATGATTAACGACCTTGAAGTGTTCGTATTTGACTCTGTCATCGGTGCCAACGACCGTTCCCTTCAAAACTACTACACTCCAACTGGCGTTGTCTTTCAGCTTTATGATTCTCATGATTGTCTATATGAATATGTCCTTTTGCTTCCTTTCTCTTTCTCTCCTTGGGCTATGATATCTCCTTTCGTTTTTACCTCCAGCGTTCATACACGTCAACACTTGTCCGTGCTCTCTGGCGTCATGTCATATATAATATATAAACAATTGGTCGCTTCTGTTCGGCCACTGACACCCAAAAGTTTCTCCTATTCCAAAATCGTTTCGGGTCTATACTAACTTTGCGCTGTGTCGAGCTAGAGCTGGGGGTTTTTTGTTTGCATTCTTCGCGAAAAGGCATCGCGCAACTCTGGCTGCCACCCTGAGCCTGGGCGCGTGCCGAGTCAAATGCGGTTGAGGCGATCAAATATACGATCATTTTCATAAATTTTGTCAACTTAAAAGCCATAGATCAGCACCCCAATTCTATAGCGTCCCCTTAGGTTAACTCGCGGAGCCCTAACTTTACTGCGTGTGCATTCGATCATAAAGGTATTGGCTTCTTGGGCTCTTAGCGCGATGAGGTACATCAATATCACGACCCTGAAGGGTACTTTGACCAATAACGGCAAGAAGTGTTCACTCCTCGATAGCAGCAGGGTATGATCTCAATATCATGTTGATAAATGAATTCTGAACCGCGCGCCTCGCGAGAAATTGGGAGATATCTCCGAGTGCATCAAAGGTTGTAGTAGGTCGAACCGCTAGATTTCTAGCCATGCGCATGGAACATGGGACGGGAATAAAGCAGCGCAATTCCAATATCCAAAACATGTATTCACTGCCAATCGTAGGGACAAAGAATGAAGCGGCGGCAGGTTTCAGCGCCAATCAGTCAATGGGCATCGTTTTCACCTGATACGCACGCTCCTGGTACCTTGAGAGAAATGGGTGCAATAGGCATAGGAGAATGAAATGGAGACACGACGGATTCTGTTCACTTGCAAATAAAAGCTGAGAATATAAGGAAAGTTTGTGGCATGAATATCATTGGAGCGGTGAATTTGTTGGGATCATTATCTGACCTTGACTATCCAAGACGGGAAATTTCTGGAACTCAAAGGGTTTCGCTGGAGTTGAATGACAAAGGGGTGTTGGAGAGCCATCTCGTAATCAGGTCCTATTCGGGTCCAAGATAAGGCGTAAAAAAGTAGAAATGGAGGAGATCGCAATTGAGTCAGTTGACTTGTTTACGCTGGCGCATTGTGACGGAGTGTCGACTTACCAGCGCAGCCTCCGGTTGGTTATAAGGCACCATGTGTCTATTTTTGAGAAGAATACGGGATCAGTAAACGACATTTATAGAAATGGCTCCTCGATTCCCAAAGGGATTCGACGAAACTTACCCTGCATCATAGACAGTAACAAAGGTTACGTTTCCAGCGGTAAAGCCGCTTCCACCTGCGCTGCGAACTTCACCGGCTAATTGGCCCGACTCGGCGGTGACCCAGGGTATCGCCTTCGTCTTGGAATATTCCGCATGGAACTTCGTGTCTAATTGTTCTACCCATCGTTCATTGCCCTGCGTGAATGTAGATAATTAGAATACACAAAGATATGGCTGGCGGCTCAGGTGCTCAAGGTCAGTAAACTCACCATATAATTGCACATCATGTCTGACAAGGAGGAATGAAATGATTCGTCAGTACAGCCGGTACCGAGACCTTCATCAACACTTACCCGCATTACCAGCATAGACCAGGAGTCTAACACCACTGTTCACCAATTCAGGGAGCAAGCTCGCCGAGTTGTGCATTCCATCGCCTTGGAAGCTGAATGCCTGATTGACTTCCATGTTACAGGAGGCAAATTCCCTTGAAGGGTCGACACCCAAGGCTGCCTTGTTCTTGGGGTCATTCATCCACGTCTCAACCCAGGTCATTTGCGCATAACAGAGATTTCCGTCCTTGGCTCTGTCACACGGCACGCGAACATCGTAAGGGTTCAATCCGGTTTCTATAGACAATGATTAAGTGATTAAATATTTGATAAGCCAGGGCAGTCAGATATGGGAGGGAATGATCTTACGCATTAGAGGCCCTAAGAGCTGCGTGTTACAGTACAACTGCGCCCCAACGCAGGGAAACTTCGAGTTGAAATCATAGCAGGCCTTGATTAGTCGTTGACAGGTAGGAACCTTCGTCTTCAATGCTGTGCAGCGAGGATCTTCAGGTCCATCGTAAACAGGGAATGGGCCCTCGCAAACAAAGTCAGGGATGGAGGCAAATTGAATGTAAGGATCCGTGAGACCATTGGCCAAAATGACTGAAGCAAGATTGATATGGACCACTCTGGGTATAGGGGCAAGTGATGATTCCTGGTTCCTCTTATGAATGACGCTGGCAAAGTTAGGTGCATATGTGCCACCATAAGATTCAGCAGCAATGTGGAATGGCAGCTGTGAGTATTCCGGGAACCTATCGAAGAACAACTGCAGGAAAGCGTAAACGTCTTGACCGGCAATGGGACTGGTATTGACAGTGGTGCCATCATCTGCATACGAATAGCCAACGTTGACAGGCTGATCAAGGAAAATTATATTGGCATCCCTATTCCAGCCGTAGGGGTTGTGCGTCGTGTTCGATCCTTTATCTGCGATGCTACAGGGCCCAAGCTCAAAAAGGAGTCCGGTGGACGAGCTACAGCCGGGGCCACCATTGAGCCACAGAATCAGTGGTGCGTCCTTCGGGGTTGATCTTGATTCAAAAAACCTAGAATTAGGCGCGTGGTCAGCACGCTCGGACCTTGTAGGAGTGAGCACGGAACTGACCAGAAGAAGAGATGTTTGTCTTCAGCAGCGTCTAGATAACCGGAATATTGCTTGACGGAAGGATCGCAAAGGTCAGGCTCCGTGATTCGCAGCTGGTGCTCAGTGAATGCGGGATGGGATACAAGTTCGTCTATACAGGGGACAACATCTTAGACCAGATATGGGTAAGAACACCGGAAACGCACATAACAGGTCATTCTGCCTAATATATTCCTTGCCGTCGTAATACCAGGTTTGCAAGTTCTCCTTGCCTGCGAGGATGGCTTGCTGCGCGGCGTCTAGATAGCTCGAGGCCGTTTGCGGTAAAGACTTCTGAAGGTTGAAGATAGCTTGATCGGCATCGTTGGCGGGAGCAGCGAGAGCTGTAGTAGCAAGGAAAGCTACGAGTAACAAGGAGCGAAACGTCGAGTTCATCGTCGCGAACAACGAAAGCAGCAGACGTGGAAACCTGGAAGGCTGGGGAAACACGGTCCTGGCGCCTGGCGGCTGAAGATCATATGACTGAAACCAGGATACCCGAGTCCCGATCCGCTGGAAATTGATTGACCCGCGTTTGCCCATCTGAATTTCATTCCATCGACCAACTTTACGACTACCCTACGATGTTCGAAAGCGTATGTACCTTGAAGTGTTTCTGATTGAATTGTACTCACATCTTCTAACAGGTTAGCAACTGGTTTGGTTCGTCGTCCACACCGACACCATCGCCACAGAAAAGTTGCAGCACTGATAATTGCAGCAAACCCGGAGGCAATTACGACCCAACAGATCCCAAGCAAAATCCTCTAAACCCCGAAGGTTTGAGGCCGTATGTTTGGTTCTTCGTATCTCTCTATGAAGTTAACCGAAATGCCTGCCTTAGTTGTTGTGCTTGTCCGCAAACAAAAGCAGTTCGAGATGACTGTTTTCTCAAGTATGGTGACGAAGCTACGGAGAAGTGCAAGGACGTCGTTGCCAACCATATTGCATGCATGAGAAGTCTTGGCTTTGACATTTAGAGCCTCCTCCAGCCTTATATGAACTTATTATATAGAGCAGCATTGGTTTCTATCCGCTCGATTTACCGCACACCACTCAACTTATAATTTTAGAGCAAGAACGTGCACAATTTATACCGCTGTCACGATGTCATTTCTCAATACACGACCACAGTGAATAGAACGTTCAATCTGCATAACTCTTCTGCTAGATTATAAACGCACAAAGTGACGTCGTCATGAGTGATTGTGAGTTCAGTTCGTACGATACTAATAAAAGTCACTGTTCAGGAGTAATTAAGCATCCATGAATCAATACAGCTATTATAGTCTGTATCCGATGGTACGGAGAATTAGCTACAGAAAACGAATCAACTTGGGCAACCGAGGAGAACACCAACAAGGCTTACCAATGGGTGGCTCAGAGGCCGCATTCTGATGCCGGGAGTTCCCGGGAAGTTACGTCGACGACGCCATATTCGACGCCATGGCCATCGGTCAGGTCGTTCATCGCGGCGAGGGCAATGTTGAACCCGCGCGTGGCATAGTCCACTGCAGTTATTACAATGGTGCGAGCAGGGCTGCCATTGCCGGGGTCAAAGGTGAGCTCCCAGCAAGAACCACACTTGGGGGAGTTCCAGCCGGTGACAGCCTCGGCGCCACCAATATATGGCCATGTAGGTAGCTCCCCGAAGGTTTCGAAGCCACGAGTGACGAGGCCATAGCGCCCATTAGAGCAAGCGACGGATAGCATGTCCCCATTACGTTTGTCATAAGCTTCGCTGTAGGTGGTAGGGTCCGCGTAGGCCATGAGAGCAGGTGCTACGAAGGCAAGGATGGCAGTGATCTTCATTGTTGTTGTGGCTGCGTTAGCTCGGGTAGGTCGTTTGCTGTCGTCCTTGGGTCAAACAGCAAGGTATTTATACTGTTCTACAAGCTCAGACGCGGTCAGGGTCTGCCCGTCCTGCTATGTCTTCGGATCTGCAGTGGAGCACACAGGGATGGTGGAGAAGCTGCAATCTCACTATGATGTGTTACAGCCAGGCCACGGCGCCAGAGCTTCGCTGGTCGGGTGGTCGGTGTGAACATGCCGCCTTTGTGGCTATGCCACAGAACATTTGAATGGCATTTGTTCTTTCTCGTCGCTAAGAATACGGAGTGATTAGCATCTGGTGCAAAGGCTAATTTTTCCGGGGGTGGATGGCCACTCCTGTGACCTGCGGCAGAGCCTGGAGCAACTGGGCATCGAATACCGCGCCTTAGCCACTAGCACCACATTCTATGATTGGTTCCCGTTCATGCAAACCCTTGAGTGTTGGAGGGGTTTCTTTAGTGACCCTACTTCAATAGGAAGGTCAAACGAACCTTGACGTAGTTTCAAACTTGGTTGGGGTGGTTTGTAAGCAGGGTGCTAGCTTTGACCTGGAGTGCATTACCTTGCTCGCAAAGCTTTAAAGC
The DNA here is from genome assembly GCA_951802395.1 of Volvariella surrecta. Taxonomy (NCBI): domain Eukaryota; kingdom Fungi; phylum Basidiomycota; class Agaricomycetes; order Agaricales; family Pluteaceae; genus Volvariella; species Volvariella surrecta. The sequence goes on from OX637784.1 coordinate 505,671, forward strand.
AAGGTCACGGCATCCGTCATGCTGTCCAAACCTTCCAATTCGTGACTTTCCGAGACCCACACCCTAATTACACGAGTGTCCCGTCGTATCGCAACTTCTAGCATAGGATTATAATATTTTGGCCTAAAATGTTTATAAATGGGGGACAACCTGATAGCGTATAAGTTCTCTCGTCAACAAGGTCCTTGTCGAGCCATCGACAGCTAGCATAGTAGGATACTGCTCGGCGCTAACACTATCAGCCAGGCATATGCTGGCGCAACCTCCCTGGGAATAGACCGTGACGACTGGAGCAGCGCCAACCTTCCGAGTTTATTGAGTGACGTCGGTAGTACTGCTATGCCACGGTTGATAAAAACTTCGGGATGATACGAGTGTTACAGTCGAATCCTATGTAGTGGTTATAATCGGACAAAGCTAGGGTGTGAATGGACCGCAGAGCCTGCGAGAAGTGAGTCGTAGATTGAGCATGTCCAAACGCTCGGTTTCCATGAACTCGGTATGAGACGCATATGATCACCGTTGACCCGATTGTAGGGCGCTTTGACTCAATTTGGAGTAATCGAATTTCTTCGAATTTAAAACTAAGTGTTTACAACTAGAACCCAGTCTGCCGCGACCACCTAATCTTCCTTCTAAGCCAGTGACCTCCGTCACACCTCACTAAAAATCGTCGGCCAGTAACCTCCGTCACGCCAATTCGAACTACCTGCGCCAAGTGATTGGCAGCATTCAATAGCTTCCCCGAGATGCACATGAAGATGCATCTTGATTCTTGGCAAATTCAGAATGCTCTAAGTGTTAGATGGAACAGACCTAGGCTAAGAATGTTCGGCGCTTGCTAAATTGCCATCTGTGGGAAGCAAACAGGGGTTGCATAGCCACGTGGCGAATGTCATGATCTACCTTTTCCTATTACGAAAACCATTACCACATTTTATGTGCATCACAAGCCCCAGTTAAGTCATGCTAGTGGTGACGGGATCATACCAGATGTTTTGCTTTGGCAAGTACCCACCTCACCCTGTAGATGCGGACAGGAGAGGGTGCGGAGAACCCTTCCAGCATGATGCGTACCACACAAGTCCAGGTCTGCCTTCCACCCCATTCTCTCTCTCTCTCATTCTGGCAAAATTCAGCAGTACAGATTTGTATTGCTTCGATGCCTCAATGCTATCTAATACCTTATCCGTCCCATCAGCGCGATTTTTGCTATGGGACACCGGTTGGCAACAGGCAAGCAATCACTGAAGAGATTTTCCTGAAGCCCGTATACTCAGCGTTTCGTCTGATGGCCTTTCTATTTCGACCCATGGATGAATGCTTGAACCTCACTTTCCCCGATTTCGCATGAAGATTCGCCCAGACCACAAATAGTGAATCTGGTTCGCGATATCAAGCCTGAATTTCAACTTACGTTGATCAACGATTATCTCAATTTAGTCAAAGAGCCGCCACCTCCCACCTGTGTCCCTTGAGGGTTTTTAGCTGTTCGCTGGCTTCAGCGTGCAGCTCGGGGATAGGCCACGCTTCGCTCATAGGCCCCGTGGACTATGTCCCCTCTAGGTATCCTGGAATTCTACGACGCATGACCGCAATCGAATCTAATTTTGTCAACTTTGGCCCTTCTCTGTAGGCGATGATGCGTAAATCTGCCTGTGTGGGATCCAGAATAGTAGGTCAAGATATAAGAGGCAGTGGATGGCAATAAACCCTCAGTTCTTCTCCCACCTGTTACAGCGCTTCGTGCTCTCCCGCCTCATGAGTGAAAATACCTCACCTCCTCCCCAAATTGCCGAGCAGCAGCGAGCAGAAGACGTTCAATCTGTTGAGGAGGGACAACCTACTCGTACCATAGCATTTTCTAATGAGTCAGATGTCCACGAGGAAAAGAGTGCGATCATCACTACTCGACCTCTTGGTGCTGGGATCGAGATGAAGCAAACACTGACCACTCTAACTCAAGACGAGAAGGAGTTGGCCGCCGCCGGTTATGAGCATCTAGGTGCTCACAAGACCAAGGCGAAAACGCACACGGACTCGGAAGCCAGGAACGTTGATATTGACGAGCACCGGCTTCCGTTATTCGACCTCGAGAAGACACTGGAAGCTTCGATCGACACCAAAGACCCCAGTCAGTCGTATGGACTCAGCACCGACGAGGCAAAAGCGCGATTGGAAAGGAACGGTCCCAATCACTTGACGCCGCCAAAAAAGAAGTCGGCTTTGAGGAAGGTACACTCTTTACACAGGTCATCGATGAGTGAGAATACACAATGATGGCCGACTATGACAGTTCGTGGACCGATTACTGACAATGTTCAATATTCTGTTGATGGTGGCCGGGGTGTTATTATACATCCTCCTTGGGATTGATTATAAGGTACGTAATGCATATGCTGAGTCTGGATGGCTATTTGCTAATTTTACTCAACCCTCGCCGATATCCCTCACTGATGAACAGGCTAACTTCGCAAACTCGTACCTTGGCGCAATCTTGATCGGTGTTGCATTCCTCAATGCGGGGATCGACTTCTTCCAGGTTCAGAGATCGGAAGCAATCTTAGCCTCGTTTTTGGCCATGATTCCTCTTACATGCCGCGTTGTTCGGGATGGGACACTAACCAGTACTCAAGCGTCCACCCTCGTGAAAGGGGATGTTGTGCTTCTTGTGGGTTCCCACATTCTTCTCAATAGCCCAAGCACTGAGAGATGCTATCCTAATGTAGAGAGTCGGAGACAAGGTCCCAGCGGACTTGTTGCTGTTCTCCGCTACGGACCTCAAGGTAGACAACAGCAGCTTGACAGGAGAATCAGAGCCCCAAGAACGTCGTCCTCTTCCTCGAGGATCGACAGTTCGTCCCGTTGAGGCTGAAAACTTGGTTAGTCTCTCTCGTGGATCACTTTCGACATTTCTCTAACAAATCATGCAGGTGTTCAGCTCGACTTTGGTCGTCAATGGCGAAGCCTGGGGGAGTCAGTTTCAATATTCAATGAGTTATTACAGATTATCTGATGACGAGCAATCTAGTTGTCGTGAGGACTGGGGATCACACATTCATTGGTATGTTAGCATTTCCTCCAGGCGCTTTCTGGTCATTCAACGCTATGCTAGGACAAATCGCGAAGCTTACAGGAAATGAGACGGGTAATGAAAGTCCACTAGCACAGGAAATGTATGCATTCACTATCTCCACATCTTATTAGCCGTCGTTGACGTTACGATAGCTCGCGCTTTGTTATCACCATATCGTGTATCGCCCTCACCTTTGCGCTCGTCTTCTTCATCGTGGGGATAGCAACGGTTTACAAAGGAAAGATTGCGCCTACATTCACTTTTGCGGTCACTGTGCTTGTGGCTTTCGTGCCCGAGGGTCTCCCATCTGTTGTCACAATGCTCTTGGCTATAGCTGCAAAACGGATGGCAGCGCAAAACGTGCTAGTAAAGGACCTCCAAGGCGTGGAAACCCTGGGTATGTTGGAACTCTCGTATTTGTGAGTTTGTTAGATTAATCTCGGCCCGCATCCAGGTTCTGTGAGTCTCATCCTCAACATATCATTATCGTTGACCTGATTGTCTGTCTAGTTGACGTTACTCGCAACAGACAAAACTGGCACTCTCACCAGGAATCAAATGACGGTACGTATACCTAAAACCGCCAATGCGCTTCCCCTCTGAGGGCCTCTCAGGTTACGAACCTTTGGAGTGGCAAAAGGATGTATTCAGCTTTCCAGGTCAGTGTGCCTCGGGCTGCCAACTTCCTCTCACTTTCGGGGCAGCAAGGTTAACCAGTTCGTAACGTAATTATAGTCTAATAACGACGAAGAGGGTGTTGCTGTATTCTCGATCGATGCTGCTGGGATGAAGGAGATGGTCGATGTGGCAGCTCTAAATTCCCGCATCAAATTTGATAACCCCAATGTCAAATTCGAGGAACGTAACATCCTGGGAGATGCTACTGAGACTGGCCTTGCTCGCTTCGCGGGGAAAGCCCTAGGTGGCAATTATGATGAACACGTGAAGGCATGTCCAAAGAAATTTGAAGGTATGTTCGCACCTTGTGTGGGTGACATGCGGCTTGATTCAACTATGTATTGTCTATCTATACTTCCCTTATGATCGTGCGGCGATTGGGGGCGATGATCGCATGAATTTTCACATTAGTCCCCTTCAATTCTACGAACAAATGGGCTTTGGTAATCGTAAGTTATTCTAACTGTGGTGGTCCGGGCTCGGTAATGCTAACGTTCTGTCCCTGGCTTTCAGGTCAACAAGCCACACGCAATTGGGTCCCTTAGCGCATACATGAAGGGTGCTCCTGAACGAGTATTAGCCAAGTGCTCGACTTACCTTTGTGACGGAGTCACAAAGCCTATTACAGATGAGTTCCGTCAATCCTTTGACGATGCTTACAATGTAAGCTTGACTGTCGCGTTATTTAATGTCCCACACTGAGTGTTACTAGTATATGGCTTCTCGGGGACACCGTGTCATCGCCTGTGCGCAAGCATTGCTTTCAAAGGAGGACTACCCCCTGGACTATCAATTTGGGCTATCTGACCTTAAGTACCCGACGTCTGATTATTGTTTCGTGGGGCTTGTTTCCCTCGAAGACCCACCCAAGCATGGCGTTCGAGAGGCTATTGGTACACTTCGACAGGCTGGAATTAAGGTTATGATGATCACCGGTACGTGTACCGTTTGTGTCTGAAGTCTTGGGAATATATTGACAGTCGTTCTCTTTAGGCGATCATCCTAAAACTGCGGAAGCTATTGCCCGGAAGATTAACTTGATCCTTGGGGATACAAAGGAGACCCTAAGCGCAAAGACAGGAAGACCAATTGAGGAGATATACGATGATGAGGTCGAAGCAGTCGTGCTTCATGGTGATGACATCGATCAGCTCGAAGGTTGGCAATGGGACCAGAGTAAGTCGCGGCCAACGGTAACCCTTAATATAGGATGTTGAGCTTGCGCACTGTGCGCAGTCTTCATGAAACAGGAGATCGTTTTCGCCAGGACTTCTCCCAAGCACAAATTAGAAATAGGTATATCTGCTCACTTGTTCGACAAACGTAGACTGATACCGTACTTGTAGTAAAACGGGCTCAAGCACTTGGTCATATTGTTGGAGTGTAAGCAATCCAGCGATCTGCCTGAGAGCAAAATGTAATTGACCATTCTATTAGCACTGGAGATGGTGTCAACGACTCGCCAGCATTGAAGAAAGTGAGCGTGCATATACGTACATTGTTACTGTTATTGACTCTCTCTAGGCTGACCTCGGAATTGCCATGAACATTTCTGGCTCGGATGTATCCAAGGAGGCAGCAAACATGATCCTGTTAGGTATGGTTCACATATTATCAGAATGGGCGGCACAAGCTAATGTAGTCAATAGATGATAACTTCGCTTCCACAGTCAGTAAGTCGCTGATTCCCCGTCATCTTAGCCAGGAATCTACTGATTATATGCGTAGAGGGAGTTGCAGAGGGTCGTCAGATTTTTGTCAACCTCAAACGCTCTATTCAGTAAGTCAAGGCTCCCTTTCGTTCTCCTGGTACTAACGTTCCTCAAGGTACACGGTTTCGCACAGTACACCTGAGGTTATACCACAACTCCTTTGTAAGTTATAGAAAACGGTCCTGATGACCTAACTAATGCCCCTTTAGACGTCGTGGCTCCTATTCCGCTACCCCTGGCCGCCATCCTCATCCTCGTAACTGGTGAGTCTTTTCGGTAGCGACAATATGCAAGGAATGTTAACGTTGGTCCAAACAGATCTCGGCTTTGAGCTTTTCATTGGTGTGCGTATCATCCTCGAGAATTGTGATGCATGTATATATATTTCACTGTCCAGCTTTCATTTGCATGGGATCAGCCGGAAACAGCGGATGGCCTTATGCACATGATGCCCCGCAAGCCAGGTAGTTGATCGATTAGACGTATGTTCATGCAATTAATCCAGACTTTCGTTAGTAACCGAAAGGTCTATCATGTCCCTCAAACGTCGCGCACTGCACCGTACTCGCACCGCTGTTCATGATCCCGAAACGCAAGAATTCCTCCCGCCTGGTCGTTTCACCAGGATTTCTTCAATCATTAAGAAACCATTCACGCGTCGATATTGGGAGGATAAACTGGAAAGCACGAATGATGAAACATTGGTGGATAGGAAGTTGCTTAGTTATGCATACTTGGAGGTTGGAGTGATTGGTGCAATGTCCTTGTAAGTGCAATTTTACCTCAATATAATAACGGTGGCTTAAGCGTTCCTTCCACGGATGATTCTTCAGGATGGTATCCTACTTCGTGGTGTTTCTTAAGCACGGATTCACGCCCATCGATTTGGTAAACGCACAACGCGCAGGTGGTAAGTCCCGGGTTAGATGAATGATCTCCTATGATGCTAACCATAACTAGTTTACTTTACAAAATCGAGCCCAGATTTTACCAATTCTCGAGGACAGGTCAAATCCGCCGCCACTCAATTCGAAGCATTCGCACAAGCTCAATCCATTGGTGAGAGCAAATTCTGTACCATTATGCTCGTCACAGCATTGACATCTCTTGCAGTATATCTATCCATTTTGATCACTCAATGCTTTAATGTAAGTGAAGCAACACTTCAAGCAACTGTTTAGACCTAACCCTTGGACCTCCTATCCAGGCATTCGCTGTGAAAGCCCGCCTCACTTACCCTTTTGGACGCAGGACCATCGCAAACAAATGGAACTTTGCCGGTATTGCGGGTGGTGCTGCTTTCAGCATGTTCATCATTTACACTCCACCATTGCAACCTGTGTTTAATGGTTCGAAGAACCTATCACCAGTGTATTGGCTTATTCCTGTTGCGTTTGGTTGTCTCATTTTGGCTTGGACCTCCATTCGCGTAGTTTTATTGAGGCAATCGGTAGATTCGCAGCGTGTTAAGAATATCAAGGGTTTGATGATGTGTAAGTACCAATATTGTGTTTTGCGCAGGATGGAATGCTGATATCGATGCCTAGTCCCTACTATGCGTACGATGAGTATGCGTTCCAAGGCCAACCATAGCTGATGTGTAACCAGCTAGATTTGCGTCTCACGATTTTAATGATACTAATGATACTTGATACATGACTGCCTTTACATGCGCCGGCATATCCAACTCGAGTACGTTTCAGATTTGCTTGTTTTGCATAAATGTACAGTAATGAAGATCGGTTTGAAATTGATACGCTTTCACTGAAGTATGGACTTGCAACTAAAAAGGTGCCTACATGCGGTATATCCACATCGTCCTGAGTACGTTCTGGCACCGTTTGATGTTCGAGGTGAATGTATACATTGGTTCACGAGATAAGCAGTAAAGGCCAGTCAACGTCGGCAACACTACACCCACCAACCCAATTCGCAATCTCCACTTCTTGTTCATCTTCATTAAACTCCAGCTTCTCTTACGTTTCTCCGCTACAGTGTCGTTATTGTCTCCTGTTGAGAACCACCTCGAGTTTCTGAACCAAGTATTCCAGATGATCCCGAGTCCGTCAACGGTGTGTAAAACCGTGAATCCAACCAGACCGGAATATAAAAACCAGCTTCTCCATGGCCAATACTTCAATCCGACTTTGACAAACTCGTAATCCAGCTCTGACGGGCCTAAGGAGAGAATCGCTGGTGATGGATCCGTCGGGTAGACTCGATGCGTTAGGTAGTGTATTGGAAGGAATAAAAAAGCGACACTGTAGCCTGTGACGCTCATGAGACTTGATAAAGGACGGAGTGGGGGTATTGCTTCCGAGTTTGAGTTATCGTGTTTGGAAGACCTTTTGCGCAGAATGAGGAGTCGCTTAGATAGGCCACATAACGCGTGAATAGTCAAAGGGCATAGCAGCAGGCACCTCTCTCCAAATGAAGTTTGGTAGTACTCCCTGCCAAAGAGCTGGGAAATCGTGTGCAGTCCAGCAGATTGAAGCAAGCCTCAGCTCAATAAGGTGTCCATGCAAAGAGACAATCTGGGCATACCATTGTTTGCGAAGACAATGAAGAACCGCCAACATTGGCTAGAATCGGTGCAGAAAGATGGACAAGCAAGAACGCGGATATCAATGGTGCAGTTGCATGAGAACCGCCTGTCAGGTATGGGATGGCTTTCTTCAAGAATTTCTTGAATTCGTTGTTTTCCGTAGGATTATCCGAAGCGGAACGCTTTGACATGGCTTGGGTTTGACGCAAAAAGGTTGCGCAGGGCGGTAGGGCGACTCGAACGAGGGAAATCCGAGTACATTACGTAACATTTGCCTGATCCCATCTACCATGGCAGGATCAGCGGTACAAATCCCAGCTGAAATCTTACTCGTCATACTCGCGGACTTCTTGCCTCTTCGTGGACGGGAGTACGTTAGTCGTGGCATCCCTCGACATATCCACGGTACAAAGCGGGTCGAAAAAACGTACCATGCACGAGTCCGGTTTTTGGCCACACTCAGAGCAGTGTGCTCGCGCTGGTATCAAATCATCACGCCCTTTCTATACTCTACCTTTGTTTTCGTTATCACACCGCAAAGCGTTTTGACTCCGCAGCTTGTGGTTTTCCGATCTCATTCTCGCCTTTCAACACCTCATTATAGAGTCTGATCTACGTCAATGGCACTTATCGAGGGCGACAGTCCTCCAGTACGCCGAACTCATAGGAACTTGCCTCGGGGAATGCACAAACATTCGCACACTACAACTCCTCAATACTGAGGAGATGTTCCTACGCATAGCATCCAGTGATCGTCGGCGGATCTTTTTTTCCAATCGTCGAAACCTTCCCAACCTCACCTCCATCATAATAGGAAGCAGGACAAACGATCAAGCTCGTCTTACAACAACAACTACTCCCGTTGGTTTAGGCCCAGATGTTTGCAGCAAACTTACCAACCTTGAGATTTCCGTCCGTAGACTAGACGGATCCAGCTCCCCATCTGTCAATCTCTCAGCTTCATTCCCCAACATCGTTCGTTTGGTCCTAAGATGGCAGTTTCAGGTGCCAGAGCTCTACGAAAAACTTCTCTCTCGTATTGTAAAAAAGCATGCAATTCAACGCACGGAGCCGGATAGTATCAAACGCACCACTGCGATCGTTCCCCTCCGTGAGCTCGTTCTCGAAGCAACAAACTTGCAACCTGAAGTTGAATGGGCTAAGAGAGTACTTTCCATCAATGGCCTTGGTTCCACTTTGTCATTCCTCGATATCCGTCTACGCAATATCCAATGGTTTAATTATTCGGCTTCCCTATCTCTCCCCAGTATCATTCCATTCGTTCAGTGCATCATCGCGAGATGCACCTCCTTTACGGCTTTCTATCACTCCTCACCACATCCAACTGCTCTTCTAATTTCTCTCCCTGAGAGGTTAGAGGAGATTGGTATTCAAGTTACCCAGTACAAGCTATTTGACGATGCTAGTCCAGACCGTGCATTTATACTACAAGATTTGAAGCCGGTGATAGATTGGGTACGCTCTGCAAATTTGAGTGATAATTTGTGCCGGATTAGGGTAAATTTTGTGACAAGATATAGCCATGCGGATATAATAGCCACCGAAGTACCTTTCACGATGGCAGATGACTGGTACACCCTTCAGCAAGAATGCTCTGCAAGGGGAATATCGTTGATGCAGAGTATATAACCCTACCCTACAAATTGCTCATATTGATCTTTAAAACCACAATTGTCTACAGTCACGTTGCGGTCCACTACCCTAGGCCTGTCATTGCCCTCACACCTCCCGGACCGATTAGAGGAAATTGGTATCCAGACTACTACACCAGATCATCACTGGGATAAACTAGAAGACCTAGAAGACTCCTCGGCCGGCTATTGATGAATTTGAGACCCATCACAGAATTGATTCGTTCAAGAAAGATTGGCTCTGCAGTTAGAAAGATCGATTGATCACCAGTGGCATTTGATCATGGTTCAGATTATGTCTATCGCTTCGAGTACTGCACTCAACGACTTAGACGATGGCCGCAGGGCTGAAACGCACTTCAGGAGAAATGCACTAGGAGGAAGATAGTGCTTGGGTTGTTCTGGGAATAGTTCTCATAGGTTGATGTATGACCTCATGTCGACATGTATACAAACTAGAAAATCCTACATAGTACAGTGAGGACTGTCGAAAATAAAACATCGTCCAATGTCCGAGACTACAGTTACTTGCGCAATATGAAGCCCCAGTGGTTATTTCCCAGCACCATTGTTATCATAAGGCGGTGGATGATTTGGGTATGGTGAAGGCGCGGCCTGAGACGAAGGCCGTGGGGGATGTGGCGAAGACGATGGGGGGTGAGATGAAGAATAAGGAGCAGACCGGGGTCGAGGTGGCGGCTGCGGAGGGGTCTGCAATTGCTGCTGTTGTTGATGAGCGCGGAGATCCTCCACTTTATGTGGTTGACCGCTGGAGAGATGTGCTTTGATATATTGTTTCCCGGCTCTCTTCAACAATGCCCTCCGACCGATTCCAGACATATCGACGTATACCAATCCCACATTCCGCGCTGTTCCCGCTGCGAGCAGAGATGTCTCTCTGGCTTCAGGTCCGTATCTATCGTAATGCCAATGTGAGTAAGCACCATCGAAAAGGCGAAGAAAAAGGAAATACGTACTTATGTCCAACTACACTCCCAACAGTCTCCGTCCCACGATTCAACAAGCGTCTCGAGGAATCATCGAGCGTAGACAAGATCAAATCAGCAGATAACAAAATTTTGGCTTTGGTTCCAATCTTCAATGGTTGCCCTTGATAAGTCGTTCCCGGTACTGGTTGAGGAGCAGCTATTGCTCCAAGTGGACTTGCACCCGTACGTGGAGGGAGAGGTGGAGGAATAGGTGATGATCCCCTGGGTGGCACAGGCCCAATGTGCTTCTCGTTCTGCTGAGCAGTGGAGTGCCCAAAGCCTGGTGTTTGTTGTTGTGGGGGTGGTGAAGAGTATGGTGAATATGGTGAAGCACCGTATGGTACTGCTTGTGGGGGTGGAGGATAAGGTGCATATGAAGGATAGCCACCTTGAGGATTCTTCGCTTTCTGTTTACCGCCTATAGCTCTCCTGATCATGACATCGATGACAGAGATAGTCTTGGCAGATACTTGTACTGCCTTGCCACTGACAGCATGGACCGTAGATAAGTTCCGCCTTGTCGTTTCAGAGGTGAGGAAGAGCATGGTCTTGGATGGTTGGGCCGGTTGACCTGGTTGGTTCGGTAGTGGGGTCCCCTTCTCCGAATGTGTGGGTGGCGTTGCACCGTTGTTGGGAGGGGGAGTATAAGGCGCAGAGTGTGAGATATAGTACGAGGAAGCAGCAGTGATCGTAGTGAGTAGTAGATTGGTAGTAGTTGATACAGCATGGCTGATAATAGAACATCTTAGTCTCGAACCGAACGACACCGATGCTCGACTCACCTAACCAACGTAGCCGACTTCGTGATCCAATCCTGCTGGTCAGGTGGAATAGCCCTAACGAACATTTCCATGGCAGTAGCATCTTGTTCCGCCCCAGTCCTCTCATCTGGAACTTCAATAATCACGGCATCGCCTTCATGCCCAGTCACCCTAAGATTAGGGTCTTCATGTACCTTAACCTGATGATCCAGCTCTCCGATGATCTCTCCAGTCTCTTCGTTAACCATGACAACATGACCACGGAGGTCAGGTGGTAAATGTGCTGCATGCCCTGGTGGAGGCGCATGATAAGGCGCCGACAATGAGGACCTAGTTGTAGGAGGTGGTAAAGGTCCATCAACAGCAACTGTATCCTGAATCTTGTGGTCTCCAACCTCAACACTATAACCCGGGGGCTGTTGTGAACCAGCACCAGCACCAGCACCCACCATGCTCATATCCGCATACTGCGCCAAGATTCCATGAAAAGTCTCCAAATCCTCCGCCAGCTGCGGATTAGCCGACGCCGGCACCGGGGGGAACAACTTCAGCGTCATCTTATTAGAATCAAATTCCGTCCGACTGAAATGATACGTCCGCCACGTTGGGCCGTCTTCACGGTGAACGGTTTTGGCTGGATCGAGTGCGATTTCATGGCCGCTGATCTCGAGAACGAGGTAGACGTCGCGGTTGGATGACGGTTCTGGTGATGGGGATGAGGAGGATTTGGCGGATGAATCTGAGAGAGGCATGGTGACGCATTGGAGGTTGAGTTGGCCGGTGTAGTGTTGACTGCCGAGAATGAGCAATGCATTGGGGAGGGCTAACAGCAGGAAAGCTTCAGGTGCTGTCATGTTGAGCCTCAACGAATTCCAATCAGCGAACACGGTGAGTAGGAGGGTAGTGCAGAATGGCCCAACCGGTATCGATGGGAGGAAGAAGGAGACGGGTCCATTCTTGGCTCTATGGGGCCCGCTGAAATAGTCCAGCGTCTAATGAGATCTCCCGCAAACGTCCAAGTGCTGCGCTAGTCCGGGGGCTAGAGGCTGTGCTCCTCGCTCGGTCTTGGAAATGTCCTTTTGCTGGGCGAGAACGAACCCCAGAGCATCGCAAACGTCAAACCACATGGAATTACGATACTGACAATCGCCACCTCCAAGGCTGTGCAAACCGCAGTAGACGCCGGTTACTGCGAATATTTCAATTGACCGTTGATTAGCCTGTGATTTGGGTATGCCACCAGATAGGGGAAATGCCAATTGTCAGGAAGTAGATATGTACTGTCAGACGGAAGGTACACTATATTTGGATGCAATGTAGTAGCACCACCGTCATGAGAATAAAAGTCCCAAGATTGAAAGACGAGTGGTATAAAAAAATTGTCAAGGAGTCATCGCACAAAAATACACAAAAGAAAAAAAGAAATAGCAATAAAGAGATCGTGCATTCCATCCAGGTCAAGAACGACACTCCATTTATCGTCTTTCTCTGAGCTTAAACCAAACGACAACGATAACACAAGCCGCGAACCCAGCAATGAAAGCGAACAAAACCAAGATATCTCGATAATAATTATCTGTTCCAAATCCAAAAAGCTGCCAACTACCATCAGCACATCATAAATGCATAAAAATCAACGCAGACTTACGAGATTCATGATCAAGGTCGTCGAAACGCTAACAGGGACTCCTTCCAATGAATCATTGATCGTCGACCCAGCATCGACCTCATTAACGGACAATGCTTCTAAACAATACTTCAGAGGACATAACCACTGTAACCATCGAATGGCGGGTGGAATTGAGTCGAGATGCACGAAGAAGCCTGCATATGTCATTTGATATAGTGCTGTTAATGCTGATAGAAGAATCGCAACGCCTCCGTTGGAGAAGAGAGCTCCAAGGAGGAAGTTCTATTGGGAGGAATATGAGTGGGATGGCGGACGGAGGTAACGGAGAGGATGCTTACGAAGAGGGTCATGACCAAGGTATACAAGACGATAATAAGTAGGAACTTGAAGAAGTGTGCTGCATCATGCGTAAGTCCTGCCATCCAATATGTTCTGCACGAAGCATCGAGTGAGACAAACCATCATTGCGGGTCGAATATTCACTCACATTGTAGCAACAATGATAGAAGGCATGATGCGTAGTGGGATAGCATCGAAGAAGAAACGCGACATCAACCATGCAGTGGGGCTAATAAAGATGTGGATTAATTGACCAATCTTCATCTCGAATGAATTGCTACGTACCTGTAGTATGAACTTGATCGTTCTCGCAAGAAAAGCGGGCGAGTATCCACCACGTTGTACAGCGCACTCAGCGTCGAGAAAGCAATAAGAGCGCCCTGAAAGCCCAGTCAATCTGGTATACCAACAAATTGGGCACTTCACGTACCAGGAAGAACAAGCATCCAACTCTAGACTGGAATCCTGCAATAGTATCATCCGTCTGGAAGTACAACCCACCGCAAAACACTCCCAACACGGACGATACACCTATATGCGTAAAGAACAGTGTGAAATCCCTAACGCCCAACACTCATCAGTACACCCATCGTATAACGTGTATAAGCCAACACTATAACCTACCTCTGCAGGATTTTCCATTCCCTTCCCGAAAGACACTCCAACTGTGTCAAAAATGTTGCAGCATACTCCGACCTTCCATGCAACAACTCCCCCATCACACCCCCCTTTTTCCATCCACCCTTCGACTTCTCTGCCACTTCAGAGCTACTATTATTTACACCAATGACAACATTAGCAAGCGCATCGCCCTCACCCACATCTGTGGCAGACAAATATGACGTTGAGAACAACTGCACAGGCGGATCGGTGGCTACTTCCAACAGGTAATCCGCTATGTTGTATCCTTGTGGACAGGGAGGAACGACGTCGGAATTGAATGTAGAGAAGTATCGAGCTGGTGCGGATGAACCTGGGCCGCAGTATAATGCTCGGCCGTGGGAGAGGAGCATTATCGAGTCGAAGATTTGGTATAGTTGCGAGCTAACAAGGCGAATAAGGTTAATGGGGGAAGAAACAACACCGTATAGATACGCACCTCGGTTGGTGGATTGAAGCTATGATGGGGATTGGATTGACAGGATCCTGAGCGATGTCTTGAAGCACCTTGGCCACTCTCGAGGCCGACACGGAATCAAGGCCTAGCAAACATCGTCGATATCAGCCCTCACATCATCTCGCGCAAAAGACACAAAATCCATACCAGAAGTAGGTTCATCCAAGATCAAAACGTCAGGACGGGCAATCAACTCCAATCCAATACTGACCCTCCTCATCTCACCACCACTAATACCTCTTTTCTTCCCCCCACTTGCTTCACCATGATGTCCAATCCTGACGTTCGTCAAATGACTGATACCCAGTTTTTCCATCATATCCAGCACCCGCCGTCGCTTCTCTGCATACGGGATGGTCTCTGGTAATCGGAGACGAGCAGCGAAGAGGAGGGCTTCATAAACGGTAAGCATAGGTGGCAAGATATCTTGTTGCGGAACGAAGCCAATGTGTGGAGATGTGGGGGGGTTGATTCCTTCGGAGTGGAATGAGATGGATCCAGTGAATATACCAGATTTACTCTTTCCAGCGAGGAGCTCGATTAGCGTCGTTTTTCCGGCACCTAAGAGTTTTGTGGTTAGCTCTTGAATGAATGATACGTGGACAGATAACATACCACTAGGACCAAGAATCGCCA
This sequence comes from Volvariella surrecta, assembly GCA_951802395.1. Lineage (NCBI taxonomy): Eukaryota > Fungi > Basidiomycota > Agaricomycetes > Agaricales > Pluteaceae > Volvariella > Volvariella surrecta. The sequence goes on from OX637784.1 coordinate 520,806, forward strand.
TCATTTGGCCAGCTCTCAAACCACCACTCACGTTATCCAAAATCGTCTTATCGCCTTCTTCCAAACCACCATTCATCAGATTTACAATACCGCCCCAAATTCCAGGTTTTGAACCAGGAATGACATAAGAAACATGATCCCAGATGATCCCCAACCTGGTTCCAGCAGGTTCATCATACTTCTTGTTCCTCTCATCCCTCTGTCTCTTCAATCCCAAAAGCAAGAACAACAACGCCAACCCCACCAAAGCACCGACAACCGCCAATCCAGCAATGACACCCGCACTCAACGAGCTCCCTCCTCCGTCATTGTCATTTACAGTATCGGTCACGTTCCCATTGCTATCAACAATACCCTGTGCAACGCACTCCCCAAAAATACACCCATCCAGTACCATTCCTCCAGCTCCAAACAGTGCCACCAACGTATCCTGTTTGAACTGACACGACGCCTCTCCAGTCGTCGTATTTGAGATACCACAATCAATATCCAAAGTGTTCGCCAACGAATCGATGGCGCCCGTTATATCCGTTAGTGGGACACCCCCACAAAAGGTCGTCCCTGGTCGACAGGTGCATTTCAAGTTTCCGCAATGCCAGTCTGTAGCGCCTGTGTCGTTTTGGAAAGACTGAGAACAAGTGTCGGCGGTGCAGAAGAATTGTTCGACGCCGGCGTAGATGAGTTGGGCGTAGACTGAAGCATCGGTGCCAAAAGCCGTGACGTTGGGTATGGGTGTTAGAGATGAATGAAGTGTACGCATGATGTTGAGCGTTGATTGCAGTGGGAATAGAGCCTGCAGCGTAGGATTCTGAAAGCAACCATTGGCGATGAAAAAAAGAAATTGGAACTAGAAAAAGACACCTACATTGACTTGACAGCTCATCTGACTTGCAACAAACACCCTTGGTGAAGTATTACAGGTCAATGTATGATTCAACCCATCCGACGTTCCAGGGACCGGTACAGCTCCCGCTGACGTCGAAGAGTTCGCATGAAGGTCACTCCAGGCGATCGCACAACTATCGAACTTTTGACAGACATTACACCCCACACCACCCCATCCATCCGCACACTCACACCCCGAAGACGTCAGATTCGAAGATTGTTGTCCAAGTGAAGGAGGAGCTAGAGGTCTTTGATCGCCCTCGAAGATGGTCCCACCACATCCGGGCTGGGAACAAGTATCCCCTCCAAAGCCAGTGGGACAATCACACTTGGAGGTCGTGCTGTTGATTGTCCCATAGTTATCGCAAGTTTGTTGGGCTACGACGAGGTTTGCGAGTATGAGAGTATAGATGAGCCCGTTCATCGCCTTTGTCAGTGGAGTTGACAAGCGACTACGTTGCTGGGCGGTATGCATGGTCTCGACTGGTAAAGAGAGTGGCAGCTCTTCTATAAGAGCACTGTGGGACCAGGATCACGGTGGTCGAGGCAGTACGAAGAGAAAATAGTCACATCATGCTTAATTCTTGAACCCTCAGCGTGCCAAGATATTCCAAGAATGGCAACATCATTCGTTGATGGACGACGCCATGATGCAAAAAGGTTTGTGATGGGCCCGCACCACTGCGCGACTGACGACGTGCCCTGATCTCCGAAGACTAACTCGGCGAGTCCTGCATGTTGCGGAATTGCTTCCCTGGCACGTCAAGGACAGATTATTCCAAGTCCGGAATCACTCTTTACAGAGCGAGGAATGTGGAAACCAAGTTTTCTGGAGGGGACAGTCTTGAACCAGCGCACTGACGGTGATAGCCGGTGAGAAGAACCCATCACATTCCCGAATTACGGCCATTACAACCGATGAACTATATTGGTGGGCGAATTGTAAGCGGAAAATTGATATAATTACACAAAAAGATCGATTTTGATGCTGCGCTCCTCTACAAAAGCGTCGCAGTAGCTCAGGCAAGTTTCATCATGTCCTTCCTCCTCCCCATCATTCAAATATATCGCTACTCCTTGCAGCCCATCGCACCATTCACTTGGTTCGGTTTGGGCTTCAGCTCTTTGGATGTCATTGCTACCTTTCGGCTTTGCCTCCTCCTCCGACAGATTCGGGAAGATCTCTACGCAAAGCATGTTACGACAAGGAGTGCAAAGAGTACGGTGGAAGAGCCTTCGTTTATGAAAAATCTTGCCACGACTTTGACTGTCGTGTACGGTGGCGAGGCGGTAACAGGTACGTCCGCTTGCTCTTCGGTGCCTCTCGCGCCACTCATGAAATGTGTACAGCACCCCTTCTTGGCGTACCCCCCTCTTTCATGCTTTCTGGGCGCGTGCCGGGTCTATATGCAGGTGTTCAAGCCCTCGTCGACAATCTTCCTTTCGTTCCTCCCATCACTGCAACACTGGAGTTACCCTTATCTTTCGTGGATGGATTGACTCGTGCTTATTTACTCTGCAATTTGATACCCCCTTCAGTCGTGAAGCATACGGCCCCTGCCATCGCTGAATCCCCCTGGACTCTTCTCTTGACTTCCTTGGTGCGTAGTCGTGTGCTTGCCCGCTCCGTCCTTCTGACCACCATACACAGGTGGTTGCCAACGGAGGCTTCTTCTTCACCAGTGCATTCTCCTTCCTCCAGCCCACCTCCTGGACCGTCCAAACTCCTCCACAATTACAGGCCTACGGATGGACCACCGCCGATCTCTGGTGTGCACCCGCGATCACAGCACTCTATTCTCTACTCACACACTCCCAACCGTTCTGGGAAGAGCTGCATTTGGTGATGGTTCAAATCCTCGGTGGTGCTGTTGGCGCCAAGGCCATTGACCCTGTTGATGACGAAGTTGCTCGTGCGATCTGTGCGGTGTTGCTTTCTGCCCTATTCTTCGGAAGGACGGTGAAAAACTTTGGCGGCTTTTCTGTCATCTTCCCCAAGAGTGAGTTTACTCTCCACCTAGCTTGCATCGAGCTCATTGTGTTCCCAGCTGTTCCCAAAGTCAAGACGCAGTAACGAACCAATGATGGTGGATGATGATGACTATGACCGCTATCATATGACATAATGTTACGAATGTTTACTACATGTATTGTTCCCTTTATACCACAACTTTTGAAATAAGGCATCCCCAAATGGCCATGCCATTCATTCCTCTATCCCCGGTGCCGTGAAAGAACAGTGCGCCTTTGATCGACGACTAGTGCTTGTCGTCCCAAATTTGGACAGAGAATTCTTCTACAACCGTTTGAAGATCTTGGTCGACTTGAGCGGGTCTGGCACCGTAGAACCCAACCCAAACCTCCCTCACGCCCTCGTCCTCCTGCGCAAACACCCATGTGATTTCGCGTACGACCTCCCCGTTAACTTTAACAAACAACGACGAACCCTTTCCGGAACCATCCTTGAGGATCTCCCTCTCGACAGAGATCCTGACACTCTGCCCACTGACCAGTTGGGAGATACCCCAATCACTCCATTCCCGTGTGACCACGCAACTTTTCTTCAAACCACCAAAATCAGGTTCGTACTCCACGCCTGCTTTGATCCATCTGTCCGGCCTGGATGGGAAGAGGAGCACCAATCCGACTTGATCATAGAGAAGCTCTGGTTGTATGGAAACGGTGACGGACGCGGACGCTAAATCGTATAGGTAGAGAGCGGTGTAGAAGGTAGGCTGGGTATCGAGGATGGTGGAGGGTGGCTTACGCCATAGATCTGTCCTTGGGGCGATTTGGAACGTGAATGGGAAACCGGAGGGGATAGTTTGCGAGGTGTTGAGTGGGATGAGGGACTGGATGATGAGGGGCTTGGTCTGGAGGGACTTTGATTCCGTTGGGTTTTGGAGGAGAGCCATATTGCGGTGATGGACTGATTAGAGGCTGGATTGAGTTTATATTGCGTGTCCCAGGCCACACAATCAGTGAATGGACCCTATTCTCGTCGTGAGATCTGGTTAAAGATAGTACAAATAATAATAGGGGAGCAACATTGCGAAAGCCAGCGTTGAATCGCAGTCGTCCAGTCCATTCAATATTGCATTCTGGCCCGCCCGGACAGGTCCCTGATCCTTGCCTCGTTGCACAGCGTCACTGAATACGCAGGTTAAAGCTATCGGATAATGTCCAGAAGGCGCTGTCCAAACATGAACAAATACGCGCTAGCCGTCATCAGCGACGGACACTTTACCCTGAAATCGATCCACATGTCGCCCCATGCCTGGTCGACGCTGACTTGCCTCTACGTCTTACTTTATGCAACCAGCGTGCTCGCACTTTGGCCGTTCCCTCAGAAACGGTTCAGAGGAAACTCTCTTGTTGCTGCTGGGTCACTTGGACTCGATGGTAGAGTGGTAGCCTTTGGGGACTTCAACGGGGATCAATTGTAGGTAATGTCATGTTTAGTGTACCAGTCATCAGAACCTTCACGTACTGCGCTCGTTTCGTTCGCCCTAGCCTCGACGCCATATCCCTCGATTCTGATCAACAAACTATTACCCTCTATCTCTGGGATCATGGTTCGTAGACACCATATTCAATCCAGATGAGAATTAATGCTGGCGTTGCTCAGCCGACTTTCGTTTTCGATTTTCATTCACCTTCAAGCATTCCCGCAAAATCGTCAACGTCGTCCCAGGGGATTACACTCATAACGGGAAACTGGATATACTCGTCATGAGCGAGGGTCAACAGAAGAACACACTCGATCTTGTCGTGTACCCGGCGTTGCCAGAAGGTGGTTTCGGTACGTCTCCATGCAGGCCATACGCACAGTCCCATCTTAAGTTCTCGCAGATACGGATAACCGCATTTCCGTACCATCATCGGCAACGTCCCAGCCCATTCTGGTGGACATCAATGGCGATATGAAGGTGGATCTGCTGGGGATGACGCCAACGTCGAGAGACGCCCATTCACCTATTCAAGTTTGGAAGAATGTTGGGAATGCTTCGCAGCCTAATTCGCCACTCTTCAACATGTATGCATCCATTACTTTGTCGTCCTCTTCCATCACTCACTCGAGCTGAATAGAGAAAATCCCAAGTTCTCTGGCTCTCAGTGTAGGATCTCTGATCCGCATAGTAACGCTGTGGTGGACCTGAATGGAGACTGTCTTGCTGGTGAGTAGTCACTATGTCCATTGTGACTGTAGCCAACGACAATGCAGACCTGTTCCTTGTCTGCGACAATGGAACCGACGGCAAGTCGTTCCAGATATGGCTGAACAACAAGGAAGAAGGGTTTTCGCTAGTCCAACAAGGATCTCTACCATCCAATCTCCAGTCAATATCATTCGCCGATATGGGTACGGGCGTCATTGTCTTGACTGAACTCGTGCTAATGAGACATTGACAGACCGTGACGGAACGATAGACTTTGTCTATATAACGTGCTCTCGCGTCTTGTCTGGAGTTGGTTCGGATTGCTACATCAACATTGCGTATAATCAACAACTGGGGTTGTGTAAATCGACCACGGATTCGGGGTTGAAGGATGGTGTGAGGGTGTGTCGGCCCCCTGATGATTTATGTACCCCAGACTCGAATTTCACGTTCAACCTCTCGGATCGAGAGGATAACGATGTGGGCATACTTCTTGCCACAAGTTGACTTGTCTCATATTTCGATCCCACCAGGCTTTCGTCCGCTTCCCGTTCTCTGCGTTATTCCCAGATGGTCAAGCGCCATCGCTATTAGTCCAAGACACGACACACTCTCCACCTCTACCTGTACCAATCAAGCTCGGGGACGCCAATCTCGATGGATTCCCGGACCTCCTCTTTATAACTGCCTCTAGAAATGGTCGCGTGCCTCAATTGGCGTTCTCTGTACCATGCGCCAAAGGAGTTGCGGGATGTAATGCCAATGGGATGGGTAGACGGGGTTGGAGTTTGGCAAGCAAGGGTACGGATATGTTGAAATCCGTCAAGGATGCCCGGAGCGTTTCATTTTTGGATATGGACGAAGATGTATGTGACGGTTTTTCTGGTCCGAGACTTTGCTCATACATATAATATATATTTTGCAGGGAACACTGGATATAATGATTCAGAGAACGGGGGATAGCGAGGAAGGCCATGTTTTGTTTGTGCAGAACAACTTTTATTATGATGCTTTCTTCTTGAAGGCGATTGGTGAGTGGGTTTGCGACAGTGGTTTTGAGGAAGCGTGCTGAGTCTGTGCGTAGTGCTGAATGGTGCGTGTGGGAGTGGATGGTGTTATAATGCCAATGGATCCCGATATCATGTGCGTCGCTCCTTCGTTACTTGGATGTCCTCGTTGACCTTGGTGAATAGCCATTCGGCGTGAGCTACCCCGGTGCAACGTACAAGTATACCGTCCTAGACACCGCTGGGCATCGGTCAGCCGCACAAGGTACGACCCCTCGCATACTATCCATTGCCATTCTAATACCCTCCAAGTCGCCCAGCTATCCCAAACCTCCTATCACATGCTCAGCACGCCCTACACCTTCTTCGGTCTCGGACGTACAAACAATTACATTGAGAATCTCTTCGTTGGATCAACACTGCACTCGCAACAACATTTCATCAACCTGGAAGGCGTCATTCCAAACTCAAAATTGGTGATTCTTCCGGCTCAGGAGGGAGAAGCTTGGAAACGACAGCTGTTTTTGAGACCTGGAGATTGGATTCCTTGGGTTACGTTGACGATGGTCGGTGGTGCTTTGATGTTGGCTGTTATTGTGTTTATGTTGCATATGAATGAAAAGGCGAGTTCTTTGTTCGGTTCCTCTGTATGATTTTTTGATCTAATGATTATTTTCTCAGAGAGAGGATGAACTAGAAAGGAGAAAGACGTCTCATCATATTAATTTCGACGCATTGTAAGAATTGGGACAATAACTGTAATTTGGATTCTTCTTGTTGCGCTTTCAGGTTGAGTTGCTGACTTTGGATATGTTTGAGTGGGCGCGTCTGTGGGACATCAACATGCTAACGCGTGACGTCATGGTGGTTGTTAGGGACGTGATGTTGTCTCAACGAGCTTATTTAAAGAGGTCTCATGGCTGTCCCGAATTTCTCTCCTGATTCCTCTTGCTTTTACTCCCCCATCATTACTCTATCTTGCTCCTTGCCCCTTTTCTACACTATCAATGCCTGGTGAGTCGATTGGACTCGGCAAGATTGGACGGACAGAGGGTTAACTCTATGTGTGGGGGTTGGATAGGTACTAAAAGATCATCTGAGGATACTGGTGCGACCACTAGATCCGCTAAAGCCTCTAAAACCGATACAGCTGCTGCTCCTGCGAAGGGTAAGAGAGGGGGCACAAGGAAAACGACCAAAGTGGGTTTATAGCTCGATTTGTGATCGTATCCCCTCGTTTGACTCAATGGCCCCTTTTTTGCTGTTTCTCATGATGCGATAGGCTGTTCTCCCTGCCACTGCGTTCAAGGCCAAGGCGAAACCTTTACATATTCATGTGTCACATGCGGCTCCTGCTGCTGAGGGGGAAGCTGTATCAGGGGAGGTGGCAGGGCAAATTGCGTACTTGGCATTGACGCCTAGTTCGTTTGCGACTGGGAGTTATGGGTGGAAGGGGTCGAAGAGGGTTACTATCGAGTTGCCGAATTCTGAAGGAGGAGAGGAGAAGGAGAAGGTTACCGTTATGATGAGGTGGGTTTTGTTTCTGTCGTTGCTGTGATGGGACGCTCATTGTGGTTTGGTAGCTTTAATGCCACTGTTGTGGGAAGTAAAGGGGCCAAGGAGGGAGATGAGGAGGAGATGAAGGTAGATGGGGAGGGAGGCGAAGGTAAAGCAGAAGAACATGTTGACGGTGAACATACCGCAGAGGGAGGAACTGAAACTGCTGAGAAGGAGCCTATTGCAGCGGCTGCAGAGTAAATATGCATTATGATTTAGTGCATCCTGACACTTGTTTCTCTACTGTTTTATAGCTTGCTGTTATGTCTATATTTTAGATTTCTATAGGGAACATGATTCTTGGTGTTGACTCGGGGCAGTGGGGCCACTGTACGTTGGTTCATGGCTGTTAGCGCACTATTCGAGTGCCATTCTACCTCATACCCGAATGGGCGCAATCGCAGCTGCTCCTTGACACGGCGGACAATGGCCTGGCAATGTTGGGGAAGTTTGGATCACGCCGAGAAGTTATATCCCCGACTCTCCATCATAATGTTGGCACTGCAATGATGGAGAGTTGATATTTTTGCTTAGCGTGTATGATGGGCATAACGGTGTGTAATGGGTCTAAGCGCCCCTGACCAGACGCGGAACCACCAAACAGCATGTTGGAGTCTTAATTTGCAGGCATCGGCATTCAAACAAAAATATTCAAGACTGAACGAAACCCCCAAACTGCCTAATTACGCTGGATGGCGGATCAGCGTCAGATCCAAGAGTTCCCTAAAAGTTCCATGCCGCAGCATCAAAGGCCCGTGGGCGCCAGAAGAGACAAGCTCGAGCTCGTGTCCGCATGTAAGTTGTTCTTCCCGATTATTTGCTGTTGAACATTATGAAATTGATGGTAGCTGAGCAAGCGCTGGTTGGTCGAACGGATGCAATGGTCTCGAGGATGGATGGTTTATCATGTTTGGCAAGGTATCATCTAGATATCGGCGTCGAAGGAACAGCTTAGTTGATGCTTGATCTATTCTCGAACCTGCAATACATGCAAAAACTCCACCACGCATGGCTCACGCGTGCGTCAAAGCTGTTTGTGGTGTACCAAAAAGAGTCCTAAGCGCGGTATATGGTTGACTATCCCTCCCGAATAACTGAATTGCACCACAAGCACCCAAGACAGCATTTTGATCAGACGTGTCAATTCTCATGACACGATGGCCTTGACGGGATTGCAAAAATTTCAGAATTCCTTGTTTCTCTGGAGATTAAACAGAGCTCCGGTGTAGTTTATCTCTCTGCATATAACAGGGCTCTCCCGGTCACAGTAGGATTGAGCCAGTCGCCTAAAGTGCTCATCCGTTCATATACAGAATCCTACAGCATCAATCGCCGACAACGCTCAAACGCTTTGGAGTGCGAAACAATGAACCCATCCTGGCCATGCGATGACGTCTTCCATGAGTTTAGTACTCCCGAGATACAGATGATAGCAGCAAGCCAAATCGATGTATCTACGCCACTGCCCGGTATTCTGGACCGATGTCCAAGGCTACGTCGAGGAAAGTTAAAAGCCATCCTGCATCAGCCCGCGTATTTGTTAAGACAGGTGAGTTCTAGCCCTACCTTTTCCGCGACCTTACAACGCACCGAGGAAGCGTATATAATCGAGATTCATCATGCTAAAGCTTTTCAACAGATATTCCAGTTCTTATTGCCACTGGATATTCTGAATCTATCTCGAACGAGTAAAGAACTTCGTCGATTCTTGATGTTACAATCATCGCTTTCTATCTGGCAGCAGGCGAGGTACAATGTCAGCGGCCTCCCTGCCTGCCCGAACGATATGTCGGAGCTGGCGTACGCGTCGCTGGTTTTCGATAAACATTGTCAGGTATGTTCGAATGATATGGTTCGCGAATGAGAGCTTTAGTAACACGTTCTTCCATCTAGTTGTGTACAAGTGGTAGGGTCCGTGGAGCAACCTACTGGAATGCTCGAGTTCGTTGCTGTACGAGATGCTTGCCCCGATTGTACGCACATCACTCCTTATAGGGTGTGGCCGTCCTAATTCACGGGCTGGATCAGGTTCATCAAACATCGCGCAATGTCAAAGGAGTATCCTGGACTGACACCGAAGATAGTAAACTGTATCCCCCGCATATATGGAGGTACGTTCTTCTCAATCGAGTATCGCTTGGATGAAGGTTGAGAGGACTTAGGGGGATGCACGTGGTATTACCTTCCAAGTGTCAAACGATATGATGAAGAATATAAGCAACTTGGCGCGGGTGACAAAGCGCTGGTCAATCAATGGGAAGATGGTTTAGCCGCGCATCGGAAGGTTAGAGACCAGTTTCAGGTAACGCAGCCAGTTCATGTGAGTGGAAGGTAACCGCTTACCGTCTTGTTAGAGAGCTTTAGAACGCTATACGCAAGAAAGTGAGACGTATAATTCCCGTCGTCTCCACCCTCAGTATGGGCAAGTAGTTCTTATACTAATCGACTGAGTTTTGTTGTCGGCTGACTCTGGTGGCAGTGTCATCCAAAGACTCTTGGAAGAAGGCAAGTTAACTTAGTTGTGCCATAGAGAGACATTTCAAGTTGATTGCTTCCAGGGTGGGCGAACATCATGCGCGATCCCCGCGTTTTGGTAGGCATCCTGGAATCCGTGATGCTCAGAGATCCTGACGGTCTCACAGATAAAGGTAGAGGAAACCGCCCTAATGTCTGAGCACCATCCTAATCCCGTTAAACCAGCCTGGTCCAAGCTTCGCCCTGCACTACACAACTTCCTTTACACTCAATGCAACTTCAAGCTGGGGGAGATGCTCCAATACATGAAGGAATTCTACTACGACAGAAACAAGACTGGAAAGCTGCAAATCATCAAGCCACCCATTGCCGATTTTGCGACCTTTCCTCCAGTCTGGGCCATCCTCAAGGACTTGTCGGTCGTAACTCGTGGAAATGACATGATCATTCATAACGGGGCGAACCTCCCTGGTCATTCACCTGTCCAAACTCCTAATGCTCCGGTAAAACATCTCTGGGTTCTCTTACAGAACCATTTCTCTCGATTTGAAACCGAATGGAAATGCAAGAAGGATGAAGAATTAGTGAACCTCATACAACAAGGGTTGCAGAGCCAGGATGGATTGTCAACGGATCACCTCAACTTGGCTTCTACGTTTTTCGAATGTCAAGTGTGCAGGGAGCCAATCCAATATCCACGAATCCTCGCCCATCGTTGTCTCTCACAACTATCCACAGAGCACGCTATCACTTCGAAAAATGGCAACATCATCTACACCGGGCCCTATACGGACGAAATGTCCAAGACGTTTTTCTATTTTCAGGAGCAGCCGTGGAATTTTAGAGGGAATCAAGTTGTATTTAATACTGAGGCTTATGAAGAAGCGCGACATGTTATGAGATCTGCAGGGCTTTCGCCGGACGAAGTGCCTGCAGCCGGAATGCACGAAACTGAGATGTTCGAGTGCACGATGTGTCGTACTGAAACGGACAGGATTCTGATGAATTTTTTTGCAGCTGTCAGTGGGCCGCCGTCTTGCTTCTGCTAGGGGTTGTTTTATGTTCCAGGAGCGCTGATACAGTAACTTGACTTATTGTAGGTGCGACACGGACTGGAACACAGATCAAGAGGCGAACGAGCGGTCTGGAGGTCCTTGACGCCTATGGAGAAACAATACGCGTCCAAATACGAGGGTAGAGCATACAGAAAAGCTCTTATGGCTTGGCGCACCAAAGACTTTACATGCATTCGCTGCAAATATCGAGGAACACTGTTGGAGATATTCCGTCACATCAAGACCGAGTATGTATCCCACCTTATCCGAAGACCGTACACTGGTACTAATTTGGGCTGGTGCACATATAGGCACCGCTACTGCGATATGTCTTGCCCGAGCGGCACGAAGAAGACATATCCTGTGCAATTGGAAGAGTTTTATCTTGATCTTGATTCTAATTTTGTTACTCCTGCGTTTGTGGTTCGCGTTGAACGAGATACGGAAATGTAGCTGTGAAAATTACGCTGGAGTTTATATCGTGTTCCGCTTATTGTGTTAGTATCCTATCCCACTAAAGATCATAACAAGATTTTTGGGGAATGAATTAAATAGCGAGTTTGGGCTGTTAGGTTACTCGATTGATACTTAAATCAGCGTCCAGCGTCACATCTATCCCACTTCGAAATCAGCTTGGTCGATCAGGGCAGGCAAGTGTGCAAAGTCTACCCCTGCCACGACGTTTCGATGCAGTATCACACCGCATCTCAGGAATATCTCCAACTTGACGCTCTCTCCTCCTGGAGCGCATTCAAGCTACAATTGCATGCTAAGTACCTCGACCTCCTTTAGCGCACGTCGTAGCTATCTCAGATCACATACAATAAATAAGCGTATCAGGCAGGACCTATCGAGTGATGGCCGAACAGCTAGTACTATCACCGTATATATAATATCCGGACATTGACCGGTCGTCAGATAGTATGAGTGCCTGAGCTTCTTAAACCACATGTCCCAGTTAACTAGTAGCCGAAGTTCACAGCCTTCAAGTTGCGAAGACAGCCACAGTACTGTATTTTCAGTCCCTCCAGCGCTCAAAGCTCGCCCACTGACGAAGTGAGTACCTGCTTGGCAACCTTCAGCGTTTGGCTTGATTGATTATTCTGGATCGGGAAGTACAGCCTTAGCGAATTTGGACACAATCATACCTCTGATAGCAGCTAGGCGTCGAGCGAGAATATGAACCGAAATCCTGCCTGTCGTCCAGTCAATATGGAGATCGCAATGTCAACTAGTAGAGTACCTTAAGCCAATGGGGCGCCGATCGACGCCAAGGAATATAATCACAGCTGAGGTTAAGCTTGTGCTGCTCTTGTTGGAAGACTCGCGATCCCTGGTAGCAGCAACTCTGCATTTATCGAATACGTCATTAGCAAAATCATTTACGGGGATAGGACACAGCCCCTCTTGAGTGGCCAGTAGCACATGAACGATACACACCAGAGTGAGACTAAGTGCCGTATTATATTAAACCCGTTGATAGAACTCCTCCAGCCAGGGATACTTTTGAGAATTTCACTTCTCAAGCAGCTGTGACCCACTTCAAAGTTGCGCAGCTCCTCCGATACCAGGTGGGTATGAGCTGCCTCGTCATAAAGGCGACGTTATTTAGCAGAGCCCAGTAGTTCTCAACAAGGTAAGCAGGTCATGAGTTTAGGTGAAGTCAAGCGACCCTCGTCGCCAGGTACATCAGAATGCAGTGGAAGGCCTGTGGCATGTGTGTCGAGAATGGGAAATGGTGAAAGTCCAAAGCCCACTCAACTATTATCTCCAAATTCGGGTAGCTGGAACACTGAGTGGAGTAAGAGCGGGGTCATTATTGAATTTTGAGGCTATGGGATAATAACCATAAGCGAACATCGTCGCATCATCCATCTCCAGGCTAGAGGATTGCTCACCAAAGTACAGATGGTTGTTGTGACTCACGCTTTGCCCCTACGCACTGAAAATCAGGATGGGTGATCGAACAGACGGCTGTAACCGAGTCCTCAAAATATGGAATTTGACTTGGACTGGGAGAGAGCCATGCCTTTGGCGACAACCACAACTGGCCACCACTCCATAACAGCATTCTATTTCGTGCGTTCATATGATTACTCCGCAAACGCGGATATTGCACTGTACACAGCCTCCTGCAAATTATGAACACACATCAGCCTCTGCTCGAAGAAGATGCCTGGCAACCTCGCTGCCTGGCTATCACGAAAACCTGAATACCAGAGGAACACAAGGATATAAATGGAGCCAATAAGCTTCTAAGCACAGCCTGCGTTATTCCCCTTTCTCGTCGGTTGTCATTGTGAAAATTCCTGGCGAAGAAATTCTGCGCATAGTAGCCCAGGTCCGGTAACTTGAACTATTAACCGGCGGTTCAGTGGATATGTTGCAAAGGCAAAACGACTCAACTCTTCAACTGAGCCTCACTGAGCCTCCAGACATATACCCCATCACATTATCCACCCATTAAGTGACACCTGTATCACTGCACATAATATATATACCCATCTTCCAACGCAGCACTGACCCTTGCACGTTAGCTCACCACATATACCACATATTAGTCCCTGAGCATTGGGATCGTGTCTGCCCCCCGCCCTTGTATCCTTTCTCGCCCGGAATCCCTCGTGTGGACTTGTAATACAGTAAACATGGGGGTCAAGCTAGACCATACATTTTTGCTGCATCAGGAACAACTGTTTCTGGCCGTGACAAACGGAGTCCGAGGCTTACCTTTAACATCTAGCGAGCTGCGGCGAATCCCGCGCGAGGTGGCATCAACGATTTCGGCCGAAGCTGCACATACTGCACTAATTGTGATGCTGGCCAGTAAATCCACGCCTCGACTCCAAATAAATAACGGAATCGATGCGATCGATCGAGCGTACCGGCTATAGGCACCAATCCCAATTGTGTCAGTGAGCCAGGGCTCAAGAGCCACGCATTATATACCTTGAGCGTATAACTAGTTCTCGTCGCTGTTCATGGTGCCTCTCGGACCGCTTTGTTTCAAGCCCAAATGAATCTGGGAAAAGCTTGCCGAAAGATACCATTAACACCCATCCAGTCAACCCCCTATGGTTATCGCTCATCAATTCTCGTCCCAAAAGGTATGTTAATGCTTACTAGTACCTCTTGACTTAAGCTTGCCCCGCCGAATGTCACTGTCCACATGGTTTCCCCGGTTGAATGCGCTCGTAATCACACCCTGACCAGTAATTCGCGTCATTTTCTAATGCATGTACAGTAGAAGCATCTCTTGGCAACCCCCACCTGGAAGTGCGGCAAGGCAACATGCACCTCGTAGACCGGTGATTTGATTACCATTACCCGAAGCGGCCCACCCAGAAGGTATAAAGACAAAGTGAGCGGTCAGAAGCTCGAACCGATCTGTGGTCCAGCAATCATTCCCGCGACATTATTGCACCCAAAGACCCTTGGTAGAACCTAAAGTATTATACGCAATGTACGCACCAATTATCCGCCGTGACGGTGATCCAGAAAGCTGCCAGTGAGTTGTGAACACAGGCGGTTGAAGGGAATTTAGGCTAATTATGTGCCCTCAGTGGCCTCTGCCCTGACTCGAAGATCCTCGTCGGGGTCGCAGTCCCCGTTACCGTACTCATGTGTGCGTCCCTCTTGCAATTTGACTATTCATTGCATTGAGCCTCATCTCATAGTGGCATTCATCGTCTGGTTGACACTGCGAAGCAATCGGCTACATTTGATAGCGATGGAGTCACAACGAGCCCCTCGGGTTGTACGCAGTGAGGACGACGACGATGAAGAGAATGGCCGCCTCCCAGCTTACGACATAGCTTTGAAGGAGATCCAACCACCTGCGTACCCACAGCCAGCCCACACGCAACCTTCACCAGCAAGTAGACATCCGTAATGCCAAAGGAACGATTGGTAGATTCCCGTCAAAACAAACTCGGGAGACGACTTACCCAGTTGCATTTGCCATGTCATCTTGAGAGCGCTCGCAATTTCAAGCTGGAATTCCTTTCACGAACTATTGTTTCTGTACGATCCCATGTAATAAATATTGCAGACGAGACATACATCCCATAGCATTGGGCACATAAACGAAGGCGAGAGGGGGAGAGGTCAAAAGAGAACCGTTTCTGGTGGCTGGTCGACAGTCAACAACAGAAATACAAGTCTTATGGGATGACATACCGGACCCCTCGTCTCAAAGGCTAACCAATCGCCAGTTCCCATTGGCAAAAGCCCCATAGACCAACACTTCCATAATCCAACGCCAAATGTAAGCAAATTACACAGGATATACATGACTTTTTGAGGTAACAAACTCAATGCCGGGTTTGGAGGGGCAGGTGACGGTACGAATGGCGCGAATGCTATTTCGTGGGGAGGGGAATCCTTCCATCAAATTTGATACGTCTTTAAGACGTATATGCACTCACTCTGATTCATCCCAGCAATATTCTTGAATGGGGTGAGGAGGAGCATGAAGACGATTCCCATACTAAAGATTTGGCCTCCTCCCCCCGACATGTACAACATAAATGCCTGCATAGGTAGTGATTTGGCTGGTCCAAACGCCAAGTCCCAAGCCCGTTTGTCCTTGAGTTCATTATAGGTATCTTGCGAGGGTGCAGCTGCCTTGCTAGACGATTTGGACTGATATAGTGACATGGATTAGTATACATGTCTACGCATAGTCAGGAACAACTAAACCCACAGATGAAAAGGTTTTGGAAAATCCTGGAGGTGGTGGTAAATTTTTCCATCTGAAGAGTGCGTTGGTTCAACATTATGAGTATTTTGGGTGTACGTCTTGATACTGACCTCGAAGATGTTTCTACGCTGGCATAATCAAGGATGGTCGTCGCGGTCGGCATGGAGTGGTAGTAACAACAGCCATGCCAAACTTCGACGAACTTGAAGTGGATTACGTAAGGCATGGCTTTAGGGGTGGAAAGGTGGAAGCGACGGCCACTTCAACAAACCTCTAGGGTGCAAAGCTTGGCCATAGGGCGAGAACACGACTTCTACAAGACCATATGCAATGGAAATACGAGTAATTCTTGCCTACCACATCATATGTAGCTGATAAAGGAACCTTGCGGTTCTCGGTACGTCAATTCCACCAGAAAACGACTCTACACGAAGAGAAGTCGAAGGCATATTCTTAAGTTAGGAGATGAGGATATATAAGCTCGAGACTACGAGGCCAGGCAAGGAGGAACCAGCCGAGTATAACTATCCCCTCCGCCCTAGGCAGGATAAGGGATAGGCCCCACACCTGAGAACGATGCGCGGCTGAGACCCAGAGGGAGCTTCTAGGGCGTCAGCCGCTGTGGACGATTTATACTTCGTTCTGAAATGCCCGTCCTCCCAGACGCTGTTATCCTCACCCTCAGCCGTCTCATTTTCCTAAGTAAGTGCAACGTTCATTCGTCATGCCAGGTACTATCCTCAAAATCACCTACCTCCACCTTGTGTTTTATTAGGTCCAGATCCTTCATCCCTCCACTTTTTTCTTCGGCCTCATCGGTAGGTTAGACGACAGTTACTCATCCGCTTCTTCTCACCAGAGACGACGCAGTAAGGGAGCAACAGTAGCACAGGTCGAATCCCACCCATCTGGCAGCATGCCGACCACCCCAATATCTCAGGACTCCATTCCGGGCGATTTGACCAACCAGAGCGACACACTAGTGGATGCGACGCCTTCGCTACGAAATCTCAATGTCTGGGCCTACCTCTCACTTTCCTTCATCATAATAGCAACTACAACGATCACTCTATACGCCCTCTACAGTTGTTATCACTCTGCCAGAAGAAACGCTTATCTCAAACAGTACAAGGACGGACGGTTTGCTCAGTTCACGGATTCTATTCATGGTTTAGGCAGCTTTAGGGAAAGTACTGGGACGAGGTCGTGTGACGGGACGCCATCGAGGTCAAAACCAGGGTTTCCTAATAGCAAGTTATCCCCGTTCAGCAGAAGCCCCTTCAAGAAGGAGTGGTTCAAAACTGATAGCCAGGTAAGCTCTTCGTCATAAGTCGTGCATCAACCACACCAGTACGACCAATGCCCATTCAGATATCCTTGGCACAATCAGAGCCAACCAACCACCACGACACAGATGATCACGATTCAATCGTTCTCAACCAGCCACCCATCATTCGCCCCCTCAGTTTCAGCAGCAGCACCCACAATATCCCTTACATCGAACCCAAGGTGTTTCCCAGTCCGCCACAACCAGTGGCTTTCCCCTCCTCTTCATCATGCGGACCACAATCTCAGCATGGTCTGGATCTCCATAACATCCGGTTCGTTCCACGCCAGGGAAGGTATGGAGACGGTTCAAGTCCATCAGCTCGTATTTGGACAGATCCAAAATTGTCACCAGTTATGGGTCCACCTGCTCTTCCGCCGGGTTTGGGTTGTAACGATTCCCTTGCCACTGGTAGGACCGATAGCCCCGTAGCATTACCTGGCCCAACACCCTTAGCTGTCGCTGCATCACCGCTCCCAAGGGCTGGAGCTAACAATGACACTACCAATAAAACCATGGGCCCTGGTAGGCGCGGAGATGGAGATGCAGGAAGCACTTCATCCCCGTCGTCGAAGAGCAAGAAGATGCATAAACGCGTTAGACCGCCTCCCAAAACGCCGAGTAATACAATAGCCCCGAACGCAGAGAAGACTTGAAACCAATAGCCCGATGTGAGTCAATCACGAGATAGTGAAGGAAGCCTGACTTAGTCGTCTAAGCGGATAGGTGTCATGGGGTATATTGGAGAATTTGCAGACAGAATCACCATCTCTTTCTTGATCGGAATTGTTCGTTTCTTCCTGTGCACCGCCATTCCTTTTCGAAAATCAACCACATTATACCCGATCCGCCTCTCTTGTGACGACGTCCCGAAGCGTTTCACTCATCACTTCCAATGTCTTTCAATGATATTTGCAGAGCACGTAACATACTTCTTTATCGAGATCACGACTTTCACCTCTGCACTCTTATCCTATGTACCCAGTTGAAATTTGTATATACATAGCACTTTTATTCACTTTCTTACCTGAGGTAGCCCTGGTGTATGTATCAACAAAACACTGTCCAATCCCATCGCAATGCATCTGCGAGAGAGCACTCATCAATTATATGAGACTTGACCCATGTAGCGTGAATAAACAACACAAGCCTACAGATAGCAAACAAGCAAGGTGCCGAACAAAAATCAAACCTAGAACTGAGGCTGTGGAGACGGGGAAGGCGCAAATGGACCACCGAACCCAGGCGGAGGCGGAGGAGGCGGGAAACCGCCATACATCGGAACTCCTGGCGGTCCCATCGGAGGCATTCCCATGCCAGGCGGTGGTGGCGGTGGCATCTGCATTTGCATCTGTGGTGGCATAACAGTTTGTTGAGGCGTGAATCCAGGGGGGGGTGGAGGCTGAGCGAGAACGCCAGCAAATTGTCCTTGGTAAGGACCTTGGAAACCTGGCACCGGTGGTCTTGCCCCGAAACCCATTGGAGCACCAGAACGGGCAGCGACAGGTAAGGCGTTGTTTTTACGTGCTTGAGCCGCTAGTAGACGTTCGGCTGCTGTGCCATGACGCTCGCCTTTACCATCCTTCTTAAAGGCGTATTGTACGGTGATGGCTTTGTTCATGAGGAATTGCCCATTCATGGCTTCAATTGCTGCGTCAGAAGCTTCGAAATCTGTATAAGAGACGAAACCGTATCCCTTTGAGATACCAGATCCTGTGTCACGAGCAATCTAAAAGGCATTTAAATGGGATGTCGCAAACGAATTCAACAGAATAGGGCTCACCTTGGCCGTTGTAGCCATCAAACCGAACGCACTAAACGTATCATACAGCAGCCTCTCATCGACATTTTCATCCAGATTTCCGATGAACAAATTGGCCCCAACATCCAGTTGCTTTTTGTCCGAAGATGCCTAGTGTCAAGGTCGGCAGTTCGTTAGGGCCTGGACATGGAGGAGAGTGAGCCTAAAAGAGCGAACCTTGTTAACTCGGATGGGTTTACCCCACAGCTTAATCTGGTTCATAATCTTACAGGCATATTCTGCATCCTCCTCCGTCAAGAACTCACAGAAGCCGTAGCCTTGGTGTTGCATGGAAATTCTATCCTTGGGAAGGTGGACATTCACTTTTCAGCACATAGATAGCACAAGTACGGTCAATAACTGCGCTCTTGAAAGCATTTAGCGGATGAACATACCAACCGGTCCCGCTTGAAGCATCAATTCCCAAACGAGTGCATCAGTACACTTCTCGTCCAAGTTTCCCTGCGGTACGTGAAAAAATTAGTTCAAAAAGCGCTTATAAAAGCATAGATACTCGCCAGATATACTGTCGCTTCTTGATTTCTATCATCCTGAGGCCGCGACATGGCGATGAAGTGGCAACCTAGACTTGCGCCAGCTCGAAATTTCGGTCATTTGTGTTGTACATTATTTGGCTATAGCCTTCCCTGCCACGCGGGTGCGCTACCACGAACACCATCTCCAATGAAACTTGGATACGCTTTTCTGTCTCTTCGTGCATTGGATGAATGATTCGCCCTCTCGTGTTTGAGCTAGAACAACACCTAGCGAAGCAGGTTGAGTGCTCGGTCCAGGTCACTGGGGCCAGATCATCATTTATCGATTGTCTCTCAGTTGAACGAGCATGTTAGTCTATGTGATAATTGACACAGATGATATGGTATCATTGCCCCATGATGCGGAGAAATGCAAACTCAGAACCAGTTCTGGCAATGCCCTCCGCTCCGGGATCCCCACGTTTCGAGGTACATTTCATACGTTTCTGTTATCATATGACTCATATGCTTGAGCGCAACGATTTATAACGACAGCCATGGAAGTTTGGTCAACTACAGCAGCCCATTCCTCTGCGTCTAACTTTAAGCCAGAAACTCGAATGGAGTCGAGGATAACGAAAGAGAAGTATGCGCGGCTCGAGGATCTAAAGACGCTCAATATTACTTCACATATTAGACTCAAGTGTGTCGTAGTGGGTGATGAAGGAGTTGGAAAGGTACATCTCGTAATCCTTATGCTCACAGAACAGCATATTTTTTCAGGCAAGCTTGATAGCGTCAATTGTCAATGAAGAGGCCTTGAAAACCGACAACTATTAACGAATCCCCTGTCGCCAAGTACCCTCTCAGCTACAGCAGCGCTCATCCCAGCAGGTCCTCGAAGAGGGCAACACAATCATATCCCTTCGCAACGGGGAGAATGTGACACTACATATCCACGATACCTCAAGGTCGAGAATACGTTTCTTGACATATGCACAGATGGATTTCTTCGTTCTCTGCTTTGACTTATCTTCGAAAGAGAGTTTGGACAACACAATGGAGGTATGGGTAAGAGAGTTATGGCATCACCAACCGGGTGTCATGATCATTCTCGTGGGGTTAAAACCTGATTTGAACGGAACGGTTGCTTCGGCCAAAAGTCCAGAAAAAATTAGCACTGGGAGTCGACACAACCTTTACCAAAGGACGCGAAAGCGATGGTGAAGAAATTTCAACTTGATGGATATTGGGAATGTTCCGTTCGTGATAAAGAAGCGCTTTGTCATATGTTTCGTGAAGTAAGTAAGCACTGTGTAATTATTCGCTCCCCGTTCGGAAATAACAGTAATTGCGATTACCAGACTGCATGGTCGCTCCTCTACGAACAAAAGCGCCAAAAGCCACATTGTACTCAACTGCCCTGTATCATTTGTTGACATGGATACTACGAATCAATGACATCAGGGCTTTGTCCTGTGGAGGCGAAATATCCGCGCGTGGGGTAGACTGCCCGCGTGAGCAATTTGGTAGGACGTCGTATGAGGCATATATTCATACGGAGGGTGTTGTAGGCCTTCTCGAGAAAGAAAAGGTTCCATCTTGGCGTTGATGATAGAAGTTGCCTCAATTAGTTCGAAATGACCAATGGCGGATGACTATTTCATTCTGAGACGTAAATTACACCGACCAGCCGTGAGACACGATTATAATGCTCGCGGAGTAGATGTCGCCGGGCAGTGTCTTGGCCAAGAGTAAAGCCTCGTTGACGTGCAGGTGCAACTTGAATGAAATTGTCCTCGGAGTGAGAGATTTATAGGGCCACCGAAATGACTATTCAAGACATCGCACCAAATAAAGCGCAGCACAGATTGACGATCATGTTGACTTGTATAGATTCTATTACCACGATCATCGAAGACCAAATTATTACGGGTACTCTATTGAGATCCCGGTGACCAAGGGGCTTGTCTTTTAAGCTGATAAGCTCTGAGTTAAGAATCGAGTCTCAAGAACGAGCAAAATTGTGCCATAGAATGCGGGTCCATGGCCTGACTTACGTCATTCCGTTCCGCTGGGGGACAAGAAATTTTTTATGAACGAGTCTACGAATGCTAAATTCGTCGAGCACCGGCTGCAAGTGTGTCTTTTAATAGATAAGGCTGGTATCCGCCATCAACATGTGCATGTGCGGATGGCCAGTTGGAGAGTAGAATGAGGTTAGCTTCCTGTACCTGCTTTCGGGATTCCCGCGGGTCGGAAGACGCTGCGCGCAAGGACGTGTTGCAAAAGATGGATTTCGAGTAGCACAAAGGCTCGATTTGCCAAACCTTGGCAGGGCGGGAAGGCTAAGTTGCGTTCTTCGAAGAGGCGAGGTATTACTCTCATATGCTGCCTCCGCGGTCGAGTGAAGAGGGCATATGAATCAACTCGTGCGTGAAGTACTTGACCTATTACCTTCCGAGGCGGATAATTAGCTCCTATACGGGGAGAGCGTTCACAGTTTTATTGTACATGTTTCTGTAGCGGATCGGGCGTCTAAATGTGATATCAAATAAGCACTGCACAGAACCGAAAAACGATAAGAGTGGCGGGGTTGAGTTGAAGCACATGACCAGTGATGTCAAGAAATTGTAGATGCATACTGGGCGTTGATTAGATGCAATGCCCCATTAGTGTCCCACATCAACAGGGTGGTCTCTGCCCGTCAAGCTGGCATGAGGCGGACGTGAAGGAGGACCATAAAAGGGAACTGGAATTGAACCAGTATTTGTACATGTTTATATGCGCCACGGTCAGGGCCGTTTACATGGGATCAAGACGTTGCAACCAACCGCTTCAGACCGTCAGCGACAGTCACAGGCTCTGCGTCAACGTCCCTTCTTCTCCTCATCTGCCCCTCTGAGTACGTCCTCCTCCTCATTTTCCTTTCTCTTTTCTCTTTTATTTCTCTTTCAAGCGCTAACATCCAACGCTATCAGCGTGTCGCCAGGCGTACAGTCCATTGATCTATCTTCGTCGTCGATTACCATCACCTAACTAGATCGCAACTTCCTCCACTTTCACCCCTTTTCTCTTCACTTGACCCGTAAGTAACCCCCTTTCTTCCAGATTAGATGCCTCGGACTGCGCCCGCACGGCCACGAGGCCTCTCGTCGCTTCAAGCTGTTCATGTACTCATCCGGAGGAAAACCAATTCGGACCTTCCATATCCCACTTTTCCATGACATTGCCCATTTCTCATGCTTATCTGTTGTTCCTTTCTACCTTATAGCCACCATACGCTTCCGTTTTCGCTACTTCTCCCTCGCGTCAATTCAGTATAATGCAGACTATCAAGTGTGTAGTTGTTGGAGATGGTGCTGTAGGAAAGGTGCGCCCCAAATTTCGACTACATCCATCTGTGGCATGCCCACTAATTAATTTCCTCCTTGGCGTCTGCAGACCTGCCTATTGATTTCGTACACCACCAACAAATTCCCAAGCGAATACGTCCCCACAGTGCGTACCGGACCTTCTTCCCTCAGTATGACGAAAACTCATTTCTTTATTCAAGGTCTTTGATAACTATGCGGTCACCGTCATGATCGGTGAAGACCCCTATACACTAGGACTTTTTGATACCGCTGGTGCGCCTAGTTTTACGCTTCTCTGATGGACAACCCTGGGCTGATCTTTGGCTTAGGTCAGGAGGATTATGATCGTCTTCGCCCTCTATCATACCCCCAGACGGATGTCTTTCTTGTCTGCTTCAGCGTCACCTCTCCCGCCTCCTTTGAGAACGTCAAAGAAAAATGGTTTCCAGAAGTCCACCATCACTGCCCAGGCGTCCCTTGCTTGATTGTTGGAACACAAGTCGATTTGAGGGATGACGCTCAAGTAATAGAAAAATTGGCCAGACAAAAGCAACGCCCTGTGACAAACGAACAAGGCGAGCGTCTCGCAAAAGAGCTTGGAGCGATTAAATATGTTGAGTGCTCGGCGTTAACGCAGAAAGGTTTGAAGAATGTTTTTGACGAGGTGCGTGCCATTCATTGAGCAGTCAAGAAAGTCTTCTCATCAAGCGCCCATTTTCTTTGTTCCAATAGGCTATCGTAGCTGCCCTGGAGCCCCCTGTTGTGAAAAAGCCTAGGAAATGTGTTATTGTCTAATGGAGCATATTTGACGACAGCGTGCTAGTTTTTCCCTTCCCCCCACTGTTCCCTCTCAAGCAACAATTATGCCCCCTTCACGATTCTCAGCTCCACTTTCTTATTTTCACGCTGCACGACCTGCCTTTATATATCCCGCCACTATCGTATATGTTAGTTACTTCATGTTTTTTTCTCTCTCTTATACAAGTTCTCCTCTTTAACCTTCACATGTTAAGTTCCAAGGCCTGCTACCCTCCAACTGTCACCGTCGTCTTTGGAGGCCTCTGAATTCTCTCCCGCTCCCCTTACGCTACACCCCATATCGTCATCCTCTTTCATTCGGCACTTCTTTTGTCTTTCCGGGCTTTCTCATCACCGCTGTTGTTCCCCTCATCCTTCTCTTCTTCTCTTCGTCCATTTCTTGACTTGACGGATAAGTGACTGACAACCTCACTCGGACCTCCTAGATGTTTTTCGTCTCATGGGGTTTCTCCTTAACCTGCTCTTTCGAGTGTTGGCTCTTTTACATTCGCTGTGTGGTTATTAATATATATCCATAGTCAGAACGCGCTCCCTCCGTACACCATGATAGCGTCCCTTCCGCCGTCGCCGACCTCCATTATATGACATATAGCTAGACAAATGCCTTAATGGATAATTAAGGGCACACATTTCAAGAGATTTTCGTATCTAACGCGAGGCTGGGATGGGAGCGAGGGGAGGGAAAAGGAGAAAGAGCAGGTGGTGGCTCTCTTTTGACAGGGATGGTGCCAGTGTTTCACGGGGGACGTGGAGGTGAGCACGAGGATCTGGAGCTCTTTGGATTCAAACTGGTTATTTCTTTTCTTTTTTTGTCCTTCCCGCGCGTGCAAGTGAAATATTCTCATTAATTACTTTAGAACACAGGTCGTTCATGTTCTTTTTTCTTTTCTTTTCTTTTTCTTTTTCCTCTTCTTTTTTTGGCAATTGGTCTTTTTTTTGTTCCTTTTGGAGGTTGCTTTTCGGGAATTGTAGGGTGTTTTGGGACGTTAATTTAATATACATTTTGGCAAATCTTTTGTCGTGTGTGGCTCTCAGACGGAAATGGCCACAACATGTGAATCACCACTGGCATATATCCCGCTCAATGTCCAAACACATTTTAAAAAAATCTTTCTGCCAGCCCGGATCCAACACGCCGTAAAATTTTCTCGTGATATCGGTTGCATCATTGCCCGTTTTCGGCGCTTATCTCTTGAGAATATGTATACCGGCAGCTTGCAGTAGCAACGAAATTACTTCAGCCCGGCCGCAATGAATACATATACATTTAGACACCCAAACACATGGCCAATCGCCGCACTATGACGCTAAAAATCTTTTTTGTTTGCCGTACTGAGCCTCACCGTACCCAAGACTCTGTATGCCTTGGATCAATCAAGGATAACTGCTGCCTGAGTCTGTTTCAGGATCATCAGCCTGCCGGTAATTTTATCATCATTTGTTCTCCAGGCTTCTGAGCCGTCAGAGTATATTTGGGCTGTCGAACCAGGAGCAACTTATTTAGGACATCGTTCTCGTCGTCCACTCAAAGCGTGTGAGCAGGGCCTCTGATTGATGACTCTTGCCATAATGCATGTCTGTTGACCAAGCCATGCGCGACATATTGCATACGCACTCAGGCTTGTACGAGTGTCCCCAAGGCATAGGTCGGACACGGGTAGAGTCTCCGTGAGTTGCGACTGAGCGCGGTACACACTAAGCTTGTGTAGCCCGGGTCACCGCGAACCAACCAGTTGTCGGGTAAAATTCGGATGTGAGTTGGAACGAGTGTTCGTGGTGGCATCGAACTCCGTCTCAATCTTAGCCATGGGACACCCAATCAACTTGAAGCCAGCATACACGTACAGTACCAGGAGAGAGTACAGCTCTTCACCTAGACAACATATTCATAAAGTATTCATAGAGTATGCCTAAGTCCCTCGGCTTTGAAAGTGCGTAAATCGTGCGGGGTCAGGGACAGGAAAATTGTTATCGCGTGGTTACGATCTCGCGCTCGTGGATGCCATTGAAATTCATAATCTATTTCCCACGGTCCTTAATGTCCATAAGGGGTCTCTATATCTTTATGCCATGGTCAACGTGAAAGCAAGCTCGCAGATAGCAAAGGTACAAGGTTCTGACGGGTGGCACACGAGCCATTTAGCGATGCCCAGAGGGTTACGAAGGGTGCAGGGGGATTTCCTAAGGGCACGGTAAGTGGAAGTGGGATCTGAAAGCCGGCGGAATCATCGTCTAAAGGTCTCTTATCATTCAAAAGTTCGGCCACCTACCAGAAGGCAACCGTCAATTCCGATACCTGCAACACAAGACACGACGCGTCAAAATCCCGTCAAGTGGCGTCAATTCAGGGGCAACTTACTGTAGGAGAAGGACTTGGGCGAGAACGTAAAATCTTCGTTCCCTTGAACCCCGAGCCTCTCGGATTCCACTGATTAAGAGGCCGGGGTACCGCTGCGTCTGCTGACGACACCAGCAGAAGCAGAAACATAGCGATGCAGACAGAACGAAAAAGCGTAGCATGGATCATTGCGTGGTGGACCAGAGGAGTCCTCGACAGCAAGAGAGACGGGTAAAGAACGCTGCAGAAGAGGTCTGCCTGGAAGAAAAAGGGCTGGCTTGCAATATGAATGGGTGTGCGTACACGTTGAAGGCGCTTCAGGGCCGGTGGTGCGATATCGAGAAGCATTCGATGAAAGCCAGGTGGAAAAGAACTTTTCATAAGATTGGGGTACGAGTTCGGAGCGCATAACCACTGATAGCGCGACCTGAAATGGACCGACGCGGCCATAATATGAAAGAAGATTCAGCGATTCTGGCCGCTTGATCTCTTATTTAATGCCGGCTTAACAACTGTCAGAGAGCAACAGATCAAGACTCACCACAAAGGATCGAGGAGAAGCGAAGACATTTAGGGCGTTATTGAAGCCATATAATCCAACATAAATTCATTTATACATTGAATGGTCCCGAAACGATTCGAAAGAAGCAGCCTAAACTCTACCCGCAAATGGCGCGGACATTCGCTTTCTCGATAAGGCACAGCTCGAAAGCGTTCACAAGGGGCGTGGATCACAGAAGTTGAACAAGAAGCTGCAGCACGAAGAAGGTTTTAGAAGACGGAAGACATACATCAAGAAAGAAGATCAAACCATTCATTTCCACTATAGGTCGTGCGACTTTCGGGATTTCAGGCAAAGCTTGGAGTCATTACGGTCGATTCGGTAGATGGGGCCGATTTAATCAGCTTAAATGGCACTGAGGTCCCAGGTTTAATGGGTCTGGGCCTCATTCGATTACTGTTCTGGTGCCACTTATACCAGACATAAGATGGTGAGGCTCGTCCACAGTACTGAAGCGAAAGGTGATTTCTCGTTCTATCAGAATTGTTAATTTAATATATAAAGGATTAATATCAGGACGTATTATACCAAAAAAATAAGGGCACATGAACAGCTGAAAGAGAAGAAACAAATATTTAGGGGGTTGGATCTCAGGCGCCTCAAATTTTTGTGGGTGGTTCAGGCAATAATACAGCGCCTGCTAGTGGTATCTGATGCAGCGTCAACGGCGGCAAAAAGGGCCTAAGACATACAATAAGTGTTTCAGCTCTTCTTTAATTGAACAGAACTAACCTCATGAATAATCGCTTTCACTCCTTGCACTGTTCGAGCAGAACATTCTATATATGCGCGTGCTCCGACTTCCTTTGCAAACTCGTATCCATCGTCCAACGAAATTAGAGTCTCCGGATCTATTGTCGGATCGTCTCTTAGATCTGCATATGTTCCAGCGATAACGATTGGCGCTTCAGGGCAAAACTTTCGGAGTTCGGGTATCCAATGGTGTCGGAGCCTGGAGATGGCTATATGCGAGTCTAAGTTGAAGCAGCAGACGAAAACATCTACCACGCTGTAAATCAGTGGACGGAGGCGAGCGTAGTTATCGCAAGCTAGCAGCACGTATGCATCAGGCGTTACGGAATAAAATGTGTTCGGTCATGTACCAGTCACCTCATAATATGCTAGGCCATATTCCCGCCCATCAACATTAAGCAGGTGGCAGTAATGGGTCCAACACTATATTGGTGGTGCTTAAGCTTAAGTATGGGCGGTAGTCAGTTGAGAGTCACGAACCGAGACTTCCTGGACCGTTGGGCATCCATTAGATGCGAACGCAACTTGCAGTGAAGTCTGACCGGAAGTGCGTTCAGCCGTGACATTCCTCGTACTCACTTTTCGCACAGCAGAATCCCCAACAAAGGCACATCTGAATATACTGCCACTCTTTGGGCGTCGTCGATGGGTAGGGTTCTGGCGCATCATTTTGCGATTATCGGGAGGAGCATTTCACAATTGCAACGAGAGAATGAGCGCTCCTCAAGATGGACTAGGGCCATCAATGACCCAAAATGGGAAGTAACAATATATTTGATCACGAGACATCCACATTTATATTCTTGATAGACCAAACTTCAAGACGGACGAGGAAATAACACCAGAGAGTATAAGCTACGACACTATGTAGGGGGTAAAGAGCTCAGAGCAAGATGTTAGTTGAAGTAATGTAAACGGGAAAAAAGCCATAGGAGAGGCGCTACCTAATATACAGGAAATCGAATTGCGGGACGGAATCAACAAAGAAGAGGGGTAATGACCACTGTAAAACCACCAGTGGACACAAGCGGATATGAGAAAAAGATAATAATGAAGGCCGTCACAGCGAGGAGTCGTTGAATACCGCATTGAGAAAATACATGAAGCCGTGGGAGGAAAGAGTCAGAAATCATAGTCTATGCCCTAGTAATTGTACAAGCGATTGGATTAGGCCTAACCGCAAGCACAGGAGGTCGTGAGATAGGATTATAGACGTTTCATGACGTTTTCTGTCGTTTCTGTGATTCCTCCGCTGTTGGTTCACCTGTCAGAGCTAGCTGATGAAAAGAACAATCACCACGTACACTGAGGGGCTGCTACTGGTTGCGCCCACCACGATAGATACCCAGACTTGGTCCCTGTTACAAGGCACCCATCTACTTTCTGGCTCCCGTCAAAGCTCTGTATGACACGTTAGTGAAGCCCTTCGAATCGCATACATTACTTACGGCTGCTGCTTGAATAATATCATCTATACGTCACATAACTTCATCAGATAGACGTCTGTTAAAGTAAACTATCGTAGACGTACCATCCTCGTGCTCTAGGCCATACACAATAGCCGTCTTCTTTCGATCCCAAACTAACAGGCATCCGTCCACAGACCCAAACAAAACCGCTTGTCCTTTGGTAGCGAAGATGGCGCCAAACGCTATGCTGCTTGGCTTTGATTCGATTTCTGAGGAAGTGTATATGAGGTCATCCTGCGCGCCGCTTGCTGCCGTCGCCGTTTTCAATTTGACCGCACGGGCCGCTCCACCGACGTGACCGACGAGGGCATGCGTTTCAGTTGGGTTGATGTCCAATGACGTTCTGAGCAAGCCATATGTCAGGAGTGAATTATTGTGCTAAATTGTACTGCTTACATTTTGTGTTTGAGCATCGCCAAGGCCCGCAGTGTTCCGTTAGGGATTTCACAATGCCACCTAATTCATCTTGAGCTAGTGTCACACAGGATCAACATGCTATACTCACAAGACACCGTCTCGCGTTCCACCAATCAACGTACCTCCATCTTCCACGAACCTGATCACTGTGACATTCTGACGAAGGATTGACCTTTGAGGCTGCCATGTCCCTGATGTCATGTATATCGTGAACAACACATTTAGACGAAAATGGTGTCTGCCGTTACCTTTCAGCCACATCCAAATCTTGACACCCATACTTGGAAACGCGACTGCGATACGATCGCGCATATACGCCAGACAGCACGGTTCTTCCTCTCCCTTTCGCTCAGTACACGCGTCAATAACTTTCGCCCATTGCCAGGAATTTCCACCCTGAGAACATTAGTCACGTCAACCAACTATATCTGCCGTAATTCCTGTTTACTCACAGTTCGTGTCCACTTGCTTACGATACCATCTTCACCTAATGACACAACACCCGCATCGTTCTCCATCCAAGACACGGCAACAACCTGAGCGTTATGCGATAATCTGGCTATTTCTGCACGATTCTGACAGTTCCATATCCGGATCGTCTTGTCAGCACCTGGTAGATTCGTTGTCAGATCTAAACATCTTTATTTGGTCCATGTGCGGCAGAGCGACTTACAAGTAATGGCGAAAAACATTCCATCGGCACTGAATGTTATACTCTTGACTGCTAGGTCACCGTCTCCCTTTAATGCCACATTATGATGAGGATCAACAGTTGGCCACTTGAATGTACGTCGTCGTCTTCGAGCATAATCGTAATCTGGTGAAGCTGGTCTTTCTCGCTTGATACCACGACCGCCTTGCGCCAGCACAGGTTTTGGTGGCAGCGGGTGGTTCAGTGGTTGAGGCAGCGTTGAGGCTAGGTAACTTTAATAAGCGACGAGAAACGATGAGAGCCGCTGGTGCGCAAACCTATGGATGTCGTACGAGGGCGAGGACTTGCTTGTCTCTTACTCGAGGAGGCTGATGTGCTTGACGATTGGCCAGCATAGCGCGAAGAGTCCTGATGAGGTTGATTATTCGACGTAGAGGTAGAAGCTTGTGTTGGCGTAGTTGAAGGGAGGGGTGTTGGGGTTGTAGAAGATGTCGTTGCGTTTGCAAGATTCGCTAACGTTAGAGGATGGTTTGAAGTGGAAGCGACGGCGACAGCAGAAAGGCGGTATCGGGCTATGCGTGTTATGTCGGCCAGTCTGTCATGATAGGTCATGAGCGATGGACATACCTTCTTCACCTTGATAAGGGGGAGGTGTCCTTAGAGGGCGATTATTAGAAAATGAAGGAGACGGGCTGCTCTGTCTAGTGGAACGAGATGCTATTAAAAGTAACTGAACACCAGAATCGAAAAACCTAACGGGCACAGACGTACTTTGAGCCGGGCTACGGTTCGGTGATTCGGTGTAATCGAGCCCTGGTGAATTTGAGTGAAGCATCGGCCGCTTGTTTTCTCGGAAGCCGAAACCCCATAGATCTTCTGATGAAACTGGAGGGTGTGAATAAGAATATATGTGATGGATGCTAGTCGCTAAGGTAATATACTTACTTGGCAAAGGATCCGCCTTCGTATGGACGTTGTACTCACTCCAGGAGTCGTCTGTTGGCCCATTTTTTGATGTAGAAGATGGCGAATTGATATCCCCCGCAACGCGCTTCCACTTACTAACGCTGGTCGCTTGAGCTTGTAATGCTTGAATGGGTTGCACAGGTTTGGTAGGGGGTGGGGAGGGTGATGTATAACTAACAATTCGTGACAAATCAGATGGCTTAGTATAGCTCGTTCCTTGCATTGGGTTTTCGGCAGCTTTCGAAATCGATGCAGGCGCTGTAGGTATCGCAGATGCAGAGGGGGGTGGTGGTGGTGGTGTAGGTGTCATGCTTGTCGGAGCTGACGGCCCAGCCACGCGCGTAGGCTGCCAAGCGGTACCTACCACAACTCTCTTTTTCGTGCCATTGGCAGCCAGCACTTTCGGGGCAGTCGGAGGGGCACGGACAGGAGTACGTTGCATCGTAACGTTGGAGGGCCTGATGTTCAGCGGGTTGCTCGCCGGTCCTGATGGGATGTATGCAATTGACTTCGCGTCTGGCGGTGGAGATGTCCTTAGAGCACTTGGTTGAGTGGGTATCTTCTTTCCGAGTGAAGACATGGCTTGTCGCAATGCAAGTGGTGAGGTTGCTGGCTGCTTATCATGCAACCATGCACCAGGTCCCCAATTAGCAGTGAGCGCCTTAGGCCCGATCGGAATCGTGGGTGCACCATCACCTGTCGATCTCAATGCAGTGATTGTACCTCTAGGTGCTAAAGGTTGCTGCTTCAACGTATGACGCATTGGTTGCCGCTGCTGTGGTTCGTTGTGATCAGAACTGGCCGTAGATGAGACGGGGGAAGGTGGATCCGGAATGGCATTTGGGGTGGACTGTCAGATTTTCAGCATCCCATTACACGCATGCTAGAACAAAAATAATACCTGGGCCTGTTCCTCTAGCTGTGGAGCGGCCTTTACGGTGCCGGTTTGACCGCCTACAAATTCAGTAACAAAACCACCAGATACGAAAGGATTTGTAACCTCTGCTCGTCCCGATGACTGCCGAGATATCGTCTTTGGAACAATGGGAGTTGATGAGTGTAGGCTCTTAGGGGTAGTAGCTTGGCTCTCCTCTGATTGTCGTCGTAAGTGGGATTCATCATTATTTGCGAGCGTCACGAGTGGCTTGGGAGTGGAGGAAGAGGGGGTAGAGGTGGGTTGGCTCTCCACAATGGTATGTGTAGATGGTGTAGAAGGGGGTAGAGATGTATTAATGCGCAGAAAGTTAGGTTGTTTGATCTCTTGTCTATGAGGGACATCGGGCACTTGCCCCCCAGAGCTAGATGCTATCGATGAGGCAGGTGAAGGCCGCTGAGGCATACGGTTGAAATTGGATGGCAGCTGTGAGGTTGCAAATAAAGGGGAGTTCGGAGCACTATTATTAGGCGAGAAATTGGGAGAGTCTAACTCCATGGGTGAGAGGCTCCGATCGCGGGTAATGCCACCACCCTTCTGTGGTTCAGTCGAAGGCATGTCCTGGGCACTGTTGGTACGCACCAATTTGTGTTCTGATGCAGCGCTATGCTTATTACCAGCCCCAAGGATCCTTTCTTTTGTCCCCAAGATCACGTAACCTTCGGTTTGTACATCTGAACTGACATATGTGGGGAGGTCGTTGGTTTGAACAGAGGATGATATGAGGGGCGGTGGGGTGGGCGGATCAACTTGGATTGCTTGTGAAATGATTTCCATAGCAGTTTGGACGCCCATAGTGTTGCATTTTGGTGTTGCGTCGATTGACACTGATGAACGCCAAGGTTCCCATTGCACGCCTTGGGACTGGTAGAGGACAGGTTGGGCTGCTAGAAGTGATATGCAGGGTGTTAAGTGCATAGAACACCTTCATAGATGCTA
The DNA here is from genome assembly GCA_951802395.1 of Volvariella surrecta. Taxonomy (NCBI): domain Eukaryota; kingdom Fungi; phylum Basidiomycota; class Agaricomycetes; order Agaricales; family Pluteaceae; genus Volvariella; species Volvariella surrecta. Next base: position 553,456 of record OX637784.1, read on the forward strand.
GAGAGTCACTTACCAACGCTTGGAGTCACCTCCACCTTTTTCGCCCATGCCCTGCGCATCTTGGGGGGAATAACTTCATCGGTAGGTGGAGGGGGGATATCTTCCTCCTCCTCAGCCACTTGGGTATCCCCCTCCTCATCAGAGATATCATTGGCTGAAGGTAAGTCAGCTTCAAAAACGACAGGTTGCTCTTTGAGGTTAGAGTCCGCAACGTCGACGCTGAGGAGGATCTCCTTGCCAGGCTTGACTTCTATGCGTTTTGATGCAAATAAGCTATAAGAGACTATTTGAACGACTTCTCCCCTTTCATTTGTTCCTTCTCGAACTCCGACACGTCGTAAAACCACATGGGGTTTCTGTGTTGAGCCATGGGGTCGAAAGCGGATGTTGCCCTTAGTACCAAGGATGGAGGCAACTGTGGGCCCCGAGGATAAGGAGTCTGAGTCTGTGATAGTGGAATCGTCCATGCAATCCCAGTAGGAGTGATGAATCCACTTAAGAAGACGAGTGGAGGGCGAAAGCTGTCGAGGGACTAGCACAAAATGACCTGCAAGTCCAATGTCCGGAGTCCAAAGGGTCTTTGCCACTTCCTGAAAGGGAAGGAGTCATGTGACCAATCTGGTCCATGGACCGTCGGAAGGGAGCGGGAATCGACTGAGGATAACCTTCGGGTTCAACTGATCATGCGAAAAATTCACACCACCTTCATTTTCTCCCTTTGTCCACCTAACTCCACTTACAACGCTTGCAACATGACTGGAATGGACCTTAAAAAGCTCTTCGATACGTTCAAGATTCCGTTGACGAGATTCTCAACGTCTATGTCGTAGGCTCGCGGCTGTGGGGCACCTGCACGCCTTGCAGTGATCATGATCTCTTAATCGTTCTCGAAGATCCAATACAACAGATTTCGAGTCGTAACAAAACGAACTATGCTATTACCTTGATCTCTCGAGCGTTGTTCGTTCAACGAGTTGGAGAAGGATATTTCATTGAGACGATGTGCTCACTGATAGATGACAATGAGGCGTATGTGTGGCAGCAGAGGGTGTCTGTGAAGGGTTTGGTGCAGATTATAAGCCCATCGTCAAATTGGCTGGCTGAAAGAGAGGAGGTAGATAGGGAAAGGCGTGCAAGTTCTGGCAAAAAGGGGATGTGGGTAGCAGGTTTCAAGATTCTCCAGCATACCATCACGGCAGAACTGCTGTTACGCCATTTGCAACAGAAGGCCAGTGAGTTGCGAGGTTTGAGCCTTACTGTGGAGGAGGTGCAGGCTGTTGTTCGTAATGGCAGACGTGACGAGGACTGGGCCTGGTTGAGTATGGCCTGGGATGATGCAGTGAAGGCACATCGAGAGAGAATTGGTAAGTTGCTCGACGCTGAAAATCAGCCTGTTGTACCCAGACTAGCAATCTTACAGCTGAGATCACGCAATCATCGTAATGTTGATACCATGGGATGTGTGGAAGGACTGTCAGTAGATCGATGGATATTCCCATCATGCAGTTGGCGTCCCACAGGGTCCATCACCCTTGAATATATTGTCCTTCCCACTACTGGGTGCTATGTTCGATGTGCTTCCTAGTTGATGGTTTTCTTTGATCCGTGAGCAGAGGCCATTGAAAGCTGGCGCTCCCGGTCATCCTGCGAATACTCTGGTACCCTTTCACGTAACCTGCCGATGTTTCGGCACAGCGCCGAGAAAGCTAGCTGACACTTTGGTGGACTATAATCAATTGCCCACAAATCGATGTAAAACATTCGATGCTTAATGCCATTAACTGGAATGACTGTATTACAGTGGATTTATGCCAAGATACAGTCGTCATGCTGGTGATGCAATGCAGCAATAGTAGCAAGAACGGAAGTGAAATACCAATCAGACAGGGCGCCGTGGTCCCCGACACAGTTCACAAAAAACCTGCAAGACACTGGGCGATCGTGCGCTCTAGCATCAAGCTGATGAAGATGATGACTTCTCATGACCACCTACGGTGGCCAAGGGGAGGCATCATGAATCTCCAGCTTCTGAGATGGGGGGCATCTCAAGAGGGTCGAGGCCGGCATCAATGGCCTCTGGCGGCTCTTCAACCTCCTCAATCTCAGGCTCAACAGCTGTCAAGAAGAGCTGAACCTCCTCAGCATCAGCCTGGTCGGAACTGTACCCAGGGTCTTCGTCGGCAGTTGTATCGGATGTGGCCAACAGGTCTGTGTCGACATCCATGCTTTGACCACAAGTACAGAGATCCTTCAAAGACTTGGGTGATTCTCCCGCTTGTAGGATGGCCAAGGCTCGTTCGGCAGCTACAAAACGGGCCACAGGAAGGGAGCGAGCAAGATATGGCCCAGCAATAACGGTGCCATGGACTAGGGTCGCATAACCAACGCCTTTCACGTGCGATCTTTCGACATTTTGTTTCCTAAAGGCAGCGAAAATAAAAATTTCAAGGATAATGAGAATGAATATGACGTTCCAAGGATGAAAAGAATTAATAGATGGGTACATACACAAGCTTAAGTGCAATGCATCCATTCTTTGCAGTCCATTCCGTCAATTCTGAAACGGGGTCTTTCTTCATCTGGGGTGTCAAGGCTTCTAGTACGTCCTCCATGACTGTCTCCACGATGGCAGCGGTGACTTCGTAGTTATAACCTGAATCCACCATTACCGCCCCAATCACACTCTCAAATACATCGCTCAATGCCTTTGGAGGGTCATACTCCCAACCTCTCTCAACAATGATCCTTGCGGTCGATTTCTCCAGAATTGGGACATACTGGTCAATTTCCATGCTAAGATCCACACTATTCGCAAGGAGAATCTTATGCAGCCCCAACGTTCGCACGGCTACGTGGGCAAGTGCAGCTGCGCACACCGCTTTGGAGCGCGGCATCGCTAGTTGTTCCGAAGTAGCGTTGGAAAATTTATCATAGAGATATTTTACGACAACGAGGTTGAGGATCGCTGTGAATCAAAGTCAAAACGTCAATTTGATGAAATTCGGCGGAGATAAAGGACATTACGTACAGTCACCCAGAAACTCTAACCGTTGATATGATTGTCCTTCTGACGTAGATGCGAAAGAAGGGTGCGTCACTGCCTCAATCAACAACTCGTTTTTCCTGAAGGTATACCCCAATGCCTCCTGTAGCTGCATAAACAACGGTGATGATCGATCACACTCCTTTTCTCCGTGTTGGGCATATCTTGATTCCCAGGGCTCGGCACCACCGAATGCCATACCAAGGGAGGTACCCGCCTGCAGCGCCATGGGAAAGCCACCCGTCAAAAATGCAGCACCTAGTACGGCCTCTACGCAATCTTGTAAGCTCCGTCGAGGGAAAATCTTTGGAGCCTGTCTGATAGTCTCCGGTGCGTTTTCTGTAACTTCTCCTTCTTCCATGTCGTTCTCGTTGAAACATCCATCCAGGCCAGCTTTTTTCCTTGACGCATCCGTGATGCCACCAACAACAAATCTCCATCTCCCTCTCCCCATAGACCTAATTTCTGCACCAATAAATCGTTCCAACCCGTTCTCAAGCGCCCTCCGCATTAAGAACCAGTTCCTGACCACCATCTGCCTCATTGACGTTAGCTGTCCCTCATGTCTCCACTTCCACTTCTCGAAAATATACACGCTCACAGCCAATCCCAGCACGGCATCGCCCAACGTTTCTAGTCGTTGGTTACTGAAAGGAAGATTGACACTTGGAATCGTCAAGGCCTCGACAAGCAAGAAGTCGGATATTGGGGGGAGGGACAGTGAGAATCTGGCTGCTCGTGCTCGATATACGTCCGTAAGGAGTCCAAGGAAAGAGGGTAGCACAGGAGCGATATGCGTGAGCTCTTCAGGGAGTATAAACCACTTCGTGCCGATCTGGGGTAGTAGGACGCCATCTGGGACGGTGTGTGGACGAACATAAGTCCGGTAGGAATTATTATCAGTGAAGGCTGGATAAACGCCGTTGTTCGATCGCGCGACGTAAATACCCTCGACCATCGGACCAACGGAGGGTACGTTTGGGACGCCTTTCTTACGTGTCCAACGTTGAATAAAATACTCGCAGTACGTTGCAAAACCGGTTTCCCTCGACCCCTCGCAAGGTTCAGACATGGGGGTCAAATCATCTCGAATCCGCACAATACGCATCAGCCTTCCAATAAGGTTCTCATTCATCGCCAGCACCCGGTTTGCTTCTACAGAGCCTTGGGGGAGCGCGCCCCAATCTGCGTTTCCTCGTGGGTGTTGAAGGATTTCTTCCATGGCTTCAAGGTCTGGCTGCCCATTAGAGTCCAGGAGTATGATATATGCGGTCAAGGGTTGCTCAATGGGGCTCCCGGTGATCTGAAGCCAAACAACGAATCTCGTGAAACTCTCCATCGTCCTCCTCATGTCTCTCTGTTCGTCTATCCCAGGCAAGATAAACTGTCGAACTTCCCCCACTCGTAGAAGCTGATCCTCGTAGGGCATGGTCACTCCGTGAGGCATCACTGCACTTGTAACCACACCTATCTTTCCATGGCCTACAAATTTGTCGCCTGCCCGAGTCACTTCGATATCATGAATCCATAGAGCGCCTTCATCTGATATGTACCACGGATCGATAATTCCAACTTTCAAAAGCGCCCCAAGCCTCTTCAGTTTTTTCCTAATCCACTTCTCGATATGCTGCTCTGCTTCCCCTTTGCCGCCCATTCCCACACCGAAATTCTTCACCTCCGTTGAGTAGCGAATTGCACTTCCCCTATGCCCTCCTGATGATGCAAATGTTGGGTGGAGGAACTCATTGACGACTTCCTTCTCACAGAGTCGCTTCAACGCTTGAAACGCCACCGCACGTTTCGCCTCCTTTTTTGATCCCTTTGGAGGACCCTTGAAAACGCGATCCTCCTTGTGGAGTGGTAAGCCTGCAGGCATATTCAGCGTAAAGTAGTAACCCATTCCGGCAGACTCGACCTCCGAACACAGATGATAAATCGGTTTTGATGGTGGGGTATATATGTCACGTGGTATTGCGCTGCACAGTGTATTCACGAGTTGTATGGCGTTATCGTAAGTGAGCACTGCACCAGTTGTGGGTACGGTGTATCGTTCCCGCTCGCGGAAATCTTTCGGATCTACCAGTTCGTCTGGTTCATCCTCCTCCGCATTTCTTCTGGTGGACCGCTCCCTGTTAGAGGTATCTGGACCAGCCTTATAGAGTTGACCGTTGTACTGATAGTAGGTTGATTCTCGATCGTGGACCACCTGCTGCATGAGCGGTTCGGCTTGATTGAGCTTCTGGTAACGGTCTTGATGGGTTTTATCGTCCTCGCGGATCATGACTATGAACGTGGAGGTCTTGTTTCTGGCGCGTCCACGAGATTGAAGATAACCAACAAGATGCTGAACTGGATCGAAACGAATTACAAGGTCGCAAGCAGGGAAATCAAGTCCCTCCTCCGCAACAGACGTGGCGATTACTGCACAAAATCAGTCATAAACGCACTTGTGAATAAGAAAAATATACCCACGCAAGTTGAGATCACCTTTGCGGAATTGTTGGATAGTTTCCCTTGCGTTATCAGAGGAGGCAAGAGTGTTTGGCATTCCCTCTTGATTTGCGCCCGACCCAACGAGATAGGCGCACTTGATCTTCCCCCGAAGTTCCTCCAGGTTGCTCAAAAGCAATGATAGTAAAGCGGCGTTTTGACGCTGCTCGACGAAAATGATACCCTGAAAGCCCTGGCCAACGTTGCCTCCTTCAGGGACATCTTTGGGTGTATTAGTATATGAAAGGAGAATGTCTACCAGCACCCGTATTTTCGGCGTGCACCAATCTAACGATACCGGGACGGGTGTCTTCGACTGGTCCGAGGGAGCGGGGAACCACGGTGCATAATCAAGAAGAATGTCGTAAATTTCGTAAGCTTCATGGGGTAGCGTGCCAGAGTTGGGTGAGTAGCGAGAGAAATTGGTATCGGTGTCCATGGCTTGGGATTCGTCAAACAGTAGTTGGGAGGAAATTATTGGCGTCATTTGGGAATCGATCTCTGAGAATAAGAACAAGGAGGCAGCGTAAGGGCCGAGATTTGCTAGTGCGGCCCAATATCGCAGCCGGATGTTTGACCATGGTATATTCAACAAGTCCCAAATAGTCGTATCGTAGAGTTCCATGCACTGGAAAATAAATGGTGAAGGGAATTCGTCTCCTTCAATGGGAACGGGGTATATCTTCGTAATCTATAGAGCCATGAGTAATAACATTGCTTCGATATTAACTTATTAAGTACCTCCGTGGGCTTGGGCGAGTGATTGGCGAGTTCTGCGCTATGGTCTTGTACGTCGATTATCTTTGCATGGAGATTTTCTTCGAGAGTTGAAAGTGATTTGACTGGGTCCCTCATGTTCCATACCGGAGAAGCCGTCATGCCAAACACCTTTGGGCGATGGGGTATTGGTAGTACGGAATATTCGCGCATGACGCTATTATACGGGTGATTCCTGCGGGTATGATGACATTCATCAAAGACAAGAAGAGAAACTTTGTCGAGACTCCATAAGGAGAATGTAAGGATGTTAAGGAAGACCTGGGCTGCAACGCGAGCGTAAGCTGTAAGCTATGTGGCAAAACTGATTATTTCTGATAGCGTACCCGTCATAACGAACACATCGTTCTCCTCGAATTGCGCTTGCCATCCATCCCTATCCGTTAGGCTCAGCTCTAGAGCGCCGTGCCACTTGACCACTCTGAGTGGTGTGTGCTGAGCGATGAAGTTGCCCTGCTGCTCGACCAAGGCAACTTTCGGAACCAAGAAAACGACGATCTTGGGGCTTGTAGTCTCCCTTAGTGTGATCCATTTAATGAGAAGAATACTAATTAAAGTCTTTCCTGAGCCAGTGCTTAGTGCAGCAATGACATTCCCTGTATCAAGATGGAACTTAGTTGATAGGACGATGAGGCGATAGTGACCGAACCTTGTGTAGCTTGCTCGAAAATCTCTTCTTGATATTTCCTCGGCCTGAGGCCTTCTTCGTCCATTCTCGCGCACGATGCAAGAGAGCCTAGAGAGACGAACTTCGGGCGGGTACGTGTGGGGGGGAGCCCCGCTAATGCTTCTCAAGAGTCCTCACCGCAGACAGTCACGTGATGAGACGATTCAGAAAGTGACCTCCTTTTCTGGCACAGTCCCTGCTCAACCCTCAACGTAATTCAGCACCATGGCTCTCAACCCGGACGAGGATACGGAATTGTTGGTAAAAGTCTTGGGAGATTAGTCCTTAGCCTCGCTCATTGCCTGCTCAGCAACGATGCTCTGCGCAAGCACGGAATCCTACCGCCCAAGGCACCACCACCTCCTTCGCCATCACCACCACCATCACCTACTTTATCTGACTTCCTTGATGATTTCACCCCCGCAGAAATACATGAACTTGCGGAATCTGCCAAGAATGATGACGCTGAGCGCGCAATGCTCTCTTATAGGCAACAGCGCCTTGTAGAAGACGCCGAAGAAGCGGCCAAAGCACGGTTTGGTCGTGTATATCCTATCGGACGGGATGACTATACAAGGGAGGTGACAGAGGCTAGTAATATCAATGAAGACGGCGACGGGAAGGACCAAGGCACTGGCGTTGTTTGTTTCTTATACAAGGATGGGTAAGCTGTATTACCTTCAGCCGCGAACCATCATTTCTGACCCATTTCTCAGCATCCAAGCAAGCGACATTGTAAAAACTCAGGTCCAAACACTCGCCGCACGACACCCAAGAACTAAATTTGTCTCCATCGTTGGAGACAAGTGTATCCCAAATCTTCCGGACAGCCGAATTCCAATGATCATTGTTTATAGAAAAGGTGAGATTCGACATCAAATGGTTGCATGGGGTGCAAATCGATCACGAAAGATCGAAGGTATATTTTGTTTCATGTGAATTTACATCGCAATCTCACATCAGTAAAGAGTTTGAGGCCGTTCTCGTTACATGTGGTGCTATTCTACCACCAAAGAGGCCATCGCCCTCCTCCAAGAGACGAGACGAGGAGGACGCAGACTCGGATGATGAAGACGACCGCTCATCCCGTACGCGATCTTCTACGATGTCAACGAACGGCCGTAAGCAGAAGAAAATACGACGAGGGGCAGATCCTGAGTCTGATTTCGAATTCGACCTGTAATCGTAACTGTATATCCATATCATCGTAAATTAATACTGGCGCTGTCGCAAATGCTACAGAAAGCAAATTAGAATACATGAGAGCGAGCATGTTGCGTATCATCTTCCTCGGACGCAGACCCTAAATGACGGGACTACGAAATTTGAGTCAAGATCCAGGTAAATTTCGTGGATCTGTACGGGGCGGACCCTCTTCGGCCCCGTACCGCTTGACCCATAACGATGACTGCACCTTCAAAACTGAGTAAGCCATGGAAACATGGAGACAGGAGCAATCCCTACGTTGTCTTGATATGGTCGAATGTTGCCCGCAGTGTGCCTCGAAACTTACAATGGACACAAACAAAGTCTGGCTTATCCCAAGCCTCCAACCCTTTCCTGCATGACCAGGTTTCCGTCGTAAGATATTCGGATTTGACCATCAAACTTCTCCACTGCGCCCGCTCATTTCTGACTCTGTGCCATGACCCATGGTGTACCTATAGGTGAGAATTAGACATGCCTGACGCATCCTCAGGGGATTTGCACCGACCGCTGGCAGGAACCTCATCACCAGCCTTCCAGATTCTTCGGAAGTGCAGGATTGGCATTCGTACAGGCACTCAGATTGATGCATCGCCTTCGCCGAGATCGCGTCCGGGTTCCAGTCTACCCTGTCCACCGAGCCTGTGAGAATGATCCTCCTCGCTTCCCAGTATGTTTCTTCGTTAAATCGCACTTGAGATCCATTACGATTCCACGGTTGCTCTTGCAATACGTTGAACACCTGTTGTAGTTCCTTTGAATGACCCGTAGCAGCACCGCCCCGCAAGGCAGTATCCCCAGGTGATAGTTTGGAGAGACAACGATGGACCAGGATCCGAGGATATTGAATAATGCTCTCGGAGCAATTCTGGCATTTGAAAAACGTCGTAGCCAGGTTTAAGTGGCTCGTCGACAAGGGACTAGCAGTTAAGTGAGGCGATTGCTGCATAATGGCCAGGAGTTGTTCGTCCTTGCTTCGCTTCCAGTCCAATTCGAATTCCGCGAAATAGAGCTGCAACATTTTCCAGAGGTTTGGGCGATGGATTTCTGGCATATTCACGGAACTGGGAATTGATACTAGAGAGCTTCCAAGCTTGCTATTTCTGCCGGTAGGGATGACTGACGGATCCTTTACCAGTGAGTAAACAGGTGGGAAGGTCGCGAAATCTGCGACTGTAGGTTGCAGGAACGGAAGCGGCGCAACTTTGAATTTGTCACGGTAGAAATCCTTCAAATCCAAGAGTACTTCCTCTTCTTTAAGTTGACATTGCCGACGAAGAAAGTCGCTGAGAGTTGGGCGAACTGATCTGGCCCAGACTGGTGGATCGCATCAGCACAGCTCTCGATAGCCTTTTGAATTATATCCACCATGATCAGTAAGCCCTCGAGGGATCTTTATCACCGCATGTTTCAGCACACTCGTTAAAATACGTGGCTCGTGCAGTGCACTTGACCACCCTGTGTATGATGAGTCATGTCCTCAGATATGTGATGCTCGACGCACCTTCATGCTTGAGTTTCTCTATAATACTAGGAAATCGTCAGCTTAAATCGAAAAGCAGGAGGAATGGGCTCACTCCCGCTGTCTGATTCTACGACGGTCACACAATTCCTGAGTTCGCTCTGCCTGCCGACTTTTATCGAACGCTGTTATAGCCAACTGATGCAAGCACAGATTATGCTGAGAAGTTCATGAATAGAGAGAGTTCCTTACCTCGAAGCTACTCCGGATTGCACTATCGACAGAAATCTTGTCCTCCCATCGGGCCACAGCCTCACTATCTCTAGGCGGCAGTTTCGCATACTCTCCTTGATATTGCTCGATCAGAGGGAGGTAATACCACCTATTTCTCCCTGATACCATGTAACCTTGACCATCAAGCTAAATAGGGACTGGCACACCTTCCCAAATAGAGGGCATATGGCGGTGTATCCTCAGGGGCAGCCTACTCGACATCTCGTTAAATTCGACAAATCTAAATATGATACCCTTGTAAGACCAAATCAACACCAGACAAAGTACGTACATCGTAGGCAAACAACGTTTACAGCATCTGACTCGAACATTCCAATAGGCTGTCCGTGCATTGGGTGTACTGCATATCTAGAAAGGTGACATGAGCCATTTAGGGGCTACCCAGCGTCGAAAGTTCACTACCTGGCATCGATTTTCGAACACCAACGATGCATAGGAGGGCTCTGACATGCCATCAGGACAGTTAGGGATGCTTGGGAAGTTGCACCTTGCCGCTTGCCAGAGATAGAGCGATGATCTGGCCATCAAAAATTGGCGCAGTTGCCTGCTGGTACGGGCCAGTTGCAGAAGATCACGAGGAGAAAGGAGCTGGAATATCTGCAAGGAATAGGTGTAAAGTACGTCACATCTGTTGAAAGCTTTTGGAGTTCCGTACCTGCTCTAGTAACTCCAAGGGAAACCCCAAGATCTGTCGCAGCCCTCCTCGGCGCCTTCTCTTCACAGGGCCTTTACCAGACAGGGATCATGTTGCGATTTAGTATCGCGAGTCGAAACGGAGTTCACATTGTAGAACGCACTGCCTGAGTCCATGGCCTGATAGTGGTGTCCCCCGATGTCAAGCACGTACTAGTGAAAGTACCAGTGGGTGATTAATACACGGAGAGATGCGACATTTTATATGCAAATTACAGTTGCTTTATGCCAATGTTATTGTCCAGAGATAGGTCGAAAGGCGTAGTAGCTCCATTCCAGACAGCTGCTGACTGCGGTATATGGGGTATGCTGTCTTTGTGCTCGCTGGTCGATAGAGAGTTAGGCGCATATCCCCGGTGACAGTCCAGAGGCGCCTCGGGGGCAAGATCTCAGCGATGAGATCTGAAGCACATTGACAACACGTGGAGCGACACAGTATGTATGTGAGTGGACAACACTTAGGAGTTCAAAAGTGGTTATCACAGTATGATTTCAACCTGATGCTGTTCAGTACATACAAATCCAGATAATTCTCCAAACTCTCGTACCCCAGCTATTCTAGGGCGCCATCGATAGCACGCAAGGAAATTGTTGGGCTGCGGTTGGCACGTTGCTGGGCTGCGGTGGGACAGCAGGTGGCTCGTGTTGGTTCATCGTGCGTTATTCCTGATAGACCAACGGATGCGGAATTGAAAATCTGACATCCAATACGTCGCGGATGCATCGCTCACAACAGCTTGAGCTCGCTTGCCCATTCTGTGCGGTGTTAGACCGTTGATAACAAACACTGTGAGAGATTTGAACAGCTCAGATTCGGCTCTCAGCTCGGGAACCTTGGAAAAAACAGTTTCCACGTTCTACCCAAAAAAAATAGCGCGACTGCCTGACAGACCGGTGAGAACCGCAAAATCTTCACTTTTTCCTGATTGCATGGCAGGCGTAGGAGATAGATGGTGTCCGTAGAAGCGATCATAATGATGCCCGGCCGCGCCCATATGCATGTCCTCGCCCCGAAAGGCCATCACACCTTCGGCTATCAACAGGAGTTGCGGGACGGCATCGAATCATTATTTGCTTTTCTTGCGCCGCAACCTCTGCATCCTGAGGAACACGTTGAAGAAGCCTTTATCGTGGTCATGAAACGATAAGTCCCCAAGCCTTCGGGGCCTTATCACGAACAGAACCCTCGTGGACAATAACCGCTCCCCTCGCCTTGTTCCTATTTACGAGCCCGCATTGTCCACACGGAGTGCCACAAACTGCTAATGAAGATTTAAAAAGGACAGAATGTAACCACCGACGTCATTTTGCCTCTCAAACTAAAATCCGAGTCTCTAACCTTCTCAACTCTCACCACGTTTCTACCACGGTGTACGTTTAATTCTCATAATTGCTACATCCAAAAAAACCTAGGGACCATGATCCCTCGTGTACACCGGCCGCCCGTTCGCTCTCTACCTCTTTCTTCTTCCACCCTCTCACCCATAGTCCATGACATGCCAGTACCTCCTTCCGACTCTAGCTTCGAAGATGAGTTCTATGAATGCTATGTAACGACATTACCTGAGAAGTCGGCCGTGAAGGTCGAAGGCCGCCGCGAGTTATCAAGAGTCGATGTGTTCTTTCGATTAATGGAATGGCGTCGAGAGATTCTTGGGTTTGAGGACGAGCAAATGGAAGTGGAAGAAGAGGTTGGGGCCCTTGTACCCTCAGGTCCCCGGAGAAAGACAATACCTGGGTTAAGGAGCGAGGGTTCTCTTATTGACTTGGGTGCCACAGCTCCAAATGAGAGTAGTATTGAGGATTTGCACATACTGCCGAGCATTTACAATATGCAGGTTGGTTTTGCTTGCCTTTGTCAATGATGAAAGTAACTCGTTATTCTGGTCTAGCAATTCTGCGTCCCCCCTCTAGTTCTGCAAATCCACGACTTGATCGGCTACAGGCATCTCCAGCCCTTTCAAGATGGGTACTTTTACTACGATACCGCAATAATTCGCCTTGCTCTTGAACTACGAAAAAGGGCGATACCTTACTCACGCAGACTTTCCATGTTGCAATGCCCAAGCGTATACCAGGAGCGCGCCGTGCGTGTCTATGTTCAAGTACCATCAACCGTGAAAATTGGCGAAATGTATGAAGGACACTACCGATACATTGGAGAATGCTACCTAATGGTTACCCACAAATTCTTGAGCAGACGAGATTGGAACGCGTTGGATGAAAATGTTGGCTTCTTCTCTTCTCACCTCGACATTTCCTAAGTGCTCTTTTGGCTTCTGATGATTGGTTGACACCGTTTAATATTGTTTCCGCCCTCTTGTGCACTCTCATTTTCAGACACGAGATTTCTTCATCACAAGACACGCTCAACTCCTGGAAGACAACCACGTTCCCGTTGAAGAAGAGGACCTTGAGCGCCTATTCGATCAAGGAGGCGTCTTTCCGCTGATCGTCCTTCGTCAAGTCCTCGGCCACCTTGTTAAACCGCCGTCCCCTACCCAACCATCATTTACCCGGCTAGCTGTTGGGCATGAAATATTAACGCAACCAGTTGACCATCACTTAATGACGATTATACCCCCTGCCATACCAGTTCCATCCTTGGAGTCCCATGACGAGCCTTGTGGTTTGGAAGAAGAGCGTGGGACCATACCACCTACGCCGGCGCCAGAGTACGCTACTGAGGACGACATTGGACCGCCCTACCAATCTGAACTGGGAAGTCCACCAGACACGAGTGCCCTGGTGACGACAAAAGACCCCCATGGCGAAATGCCTATAGCAAGTTTTGGAAACGGAGTTAGCAACCCGCAGAGCTGGAATATAGTTCCCTCTCCGCATAGCGTAACAGATGATGAACGTGGCCGTTCTAAAGACCATGACGCAGAGAGTGTGGTGTTTGGTAGTGCTCGTGGACCAAGTGAATATGAGCTCCGGGATAGCGGAATTGACACGGACTCGGACAGTTCAGATTGCCATGTGAAGGGCGAGAGAGCTCTCATTGCCAAAGATTGTCGGTCCCCTATACTCCGGCAGACAGAAACCCCGCCACCCCATGGCCACGCGTCCTGCGGGCGTTCAGTACATTCAATAACGAATTCCCGAGAAGATATCACGAACAACGGGCCTTCAACGCAGACGATCGACAAATTTGATCGAAGGTCACTACGTGCTCGGCGTGTTACAGATGAATCTGTCGCCTGGTTAGCCACCATGTTTCGTAACGAACAAAGAAAATCCATCACTAACAACTTTGTTGGCTTTCTTGAAAGTGCATATGCCACTCGGAGGAGGAAAAAGCAGACATTTGTTCATATAGAAGGGATGCTGCAAACATGTTACGCGCAATTGCGTAATGATGGCTTGGAACCTCCTGGTCAATGGGACGAAGTTTTCTCCTCGCCTACCCCGCCCCTGCCGACAGACGGAACTGCCTACCCCAATCTGATTGGCAAGGAAATTGAGTTGGGTATGGAGGACCTGTACGAACCGATAGAGAGCTTTGAAAGATTCAAGACAAGATATCAACCTGGGGCCAGTGACACGCACACGATTTAAATGACTATTCGACGGCTTTATGATTATGACAAGAGGATCAAATACACCCCGAGTCTTCGTCTTTCAAGTATGATTTTTTCCTGGTCGATCTTCTTATCCGCCCGTAGCGAAGACAGCTGGATATCATTTATCCCCATTTATGACTGATCTATCACTTAACCTATTTTTGTGTCTATGCATTTATTCACACGTACTCTAACCTATACAGCATCTTACCGTCAATCATTTTCACCGCACCGCAGGTCATTGTATCTCATACACTCCACATACTCAGTCATTCATTCGCACGTACCTCTCACTCCCATGACACCTGTACTTTCGCCCATGCATCACTTCTGAAAATGCTATGCTTTCATCTAACATGTATGATATACTGCATAGAGCTAATAATACGAATACTTCTGGATTTTTAGAGCCAAGTTGTCCACTTGTTCTCGCGACCTTGCAAGACATCTGCGATTTGCCTTCCAATCACACGGTTAGCCTGGTTTGAGAGGTGAAGTTCATTGAACCTGCATATGTTCATGAGATTGAGCAGGAATAAGGCGAAACTGTGGAATTTGCCTACCAAATATAACTATCCCAATCAGTACCGTTGACCATTGTACATGTCGGGTCGCCTGCTCCGTCGATGGGATAAATACAAGGATTTATAGATCCTGTGACATTGAAGGCCGCAGTTCCGTTGAGATAAAGTTCGGGGTGATCCGTCATATCCGAGATAAGGCTATAGGAATCGAAGATACCTAGGGATTTCCCCACAGGGTAAGCTATTTCATACATGTCTCAAGGGGAGCAGGCTTACCAAAGTTAGCACCCTGATGTCCCCTAGCAAAATCTTCAATCATGAACTGTGTAAGAGCATTGCCACTTCTGACGAGTTCTTCCATGGTGTAGTGAAATTCGGTGGAGTTTTTACCCGCAAACCAGTACCTGGTTGGGTACGAGTTTAATTGGTACATTGGAGCGTTCTGAAGAGGGACCATCTAAGTTGGATAGCATTAGCACGACAGCCTCTGCACATCAGCGAGAAGAATAACTGACATTCATGAACAAAAAGTTCCTTGCACCACTCTTGTACAGAGTCTCTGCCCATTCAGTAACGCAAGCAGACGTCTCCACAATGGTGGTACCAGGAGTCTGGTCACCAGTCAATAGACACCCAGCACCAACATCATTGGTACCGATCCAGACTACGTAGAGAGCGTTCTGGGGTTTTTGATGCAGAGTTCCGTTCCTCTCCGCATCAAAGTACGCCGGCAGTTCATCCTCCAGAATTGCAGGGTAGATACGGGGTGTGAGGGCTTGTGAACAAGTTGCACCGGACTGAGCGAAATCAGTGAGCTCAATGTCCGCATATCCTGCTGCCCAGTCCAACCATTGGTACCGATCGCCTCCTACATTTTGAACGGTGTAAGAGTCACCAAATGTGATGAAGTGGTTGATCTGGTGTAATGGGTTCTTGCTAGGCCTATTGTGAGCAGGCGAGGCGCTGGCAAAGAAAACTAGTCCGGAGAATGCAGCCAAAGCGGTGGTCGGCTTCATGGCGATCGTGGAGCACGGGCGGAAAAGAAGCTCTGGGGTCGAGGAGAGAAAACCAGAGAAGTTTATGTATTCTTAATGTGGTCTGCACGCGGAAAATGTTCGGGTTTTGGAGCGAGGATGAACTCAAATCATGGGATGTTCATAGGTGCTTGACCCCATGACTGAGTGATAATTCTGCCGATTACTAACTGTGACGCTAGCCCCGAGGCAGAGACATTTTAGCAACGGCGGGGCAGGCGCCGATGACATATCTGGGTCCAACGAGAGAATTCTTGGAAACATTAGGTTGAATTGTCAAGACTGGACACAGTACACCTCTGTGCGGAAATGTGGGGATTATGGTCGGAATCAGTTCAACAATCGCAACCGCCCCCTGTCAACGTCTCCCCGACAAATAGGTGTGGGGTAAGTCGAGGTGATCGAACTTAGCGGGCTCGCTGATCTGTCCGAGATCAATTGGTGGGTGCACATAGAAGTACTAGTGGCACAGGATGAACTGTAGTGCAAACCTCAGTGAGGAACGTGTTAAAAATAAAGACGTACATAGGTATCTTGAATTAATCTTGAACTACACTGCTGCCCATGGTCATCCATACCTGAAGAGTATGGCAGGTGACCATGTTGCAAGATGTCGGCAGTATTAGTTGTTGGACACCGTAAGTGAAAAAGGACAATTGTCGGAGTTGCTATGCCGTTGTTCGCGCTGCCTATCAGAACTCCCTGATGATATCTAAATAATTATCGGCTCCCAATGCATTCACTCCTGAAGCTAAGGATCATCTCTCGTTCATTCAGCGCCCTTGTATCTCCAATTGTATTGAAGGATGTCCGTATTGTATTTGGATGGGCATCAGAATTGGAATCAGATATGCAACTTCAGCGACTGCGGTTTTACGTCGCCTACTTTCCCATCTCGCACGTTCACAACACTGGGGTCGTGCTACGACTTCAGTCGCAGAAGAAGCAGTGCAAGAATTATGCGAGAGGATTGGGCGAAGTTCATTACTTCATTCATTGACGCTTGTGTGGGCACAGCCCTGGGGTTTTAGGGCCTCTAAAGCCTATAGCTACTTCACCATCGGAAAATGGTAGGACAATGTTATTCGATCGGTCCTCAAAAGCGGTAGAGGATCGATGAGGAGTCAGTACCTTCAAGGGCCCAGGAATATTGATCGCCTCCCTCCGAGCTTGTTGGAGTTCGAGGGCTCAAAACTCTCCAATTTCGCCTAAATCAACTCAAGTGCTGGAGTAGGCATCGTTTTAAACGGGCAGCTGGGCCATTATTTGTGGAAGACGCAGATTTTTGCTGCATTCGCTGGCATTTCTCTGTCGCGGACACTGTACGTCGCATGATTCGACAGAACCCCACTCTAAAGTCGAGTATGATCGATGATGCCAAAGGCATGCCGTTCAGGAGGCTTAGCCGTAGTGGTTTGCCTACTTGACGTCGTTCCAGAGGGTTCAATATTTCCTTTTAGAAATCAAGAGGCTTCTTCGGTGTACTATTTCACGGTTGGACGCAGTTTTTCGTGGTCGCTCACGGTTTGTACAGGCTCACTGCCGCTTCAGACGGCCCATTCCGAAATACGTTTTCACTGGGCCTCATTGCTTACCCTCCTGGCATCGCTTGTAAATAGCGGATCAATTAAAATTAGGACATGAGCATCGTGGCCTGACAAAGTGTACTTATACGATCGAACACAGGCTAAATCGTCGGTACCGGGTGAAGAGCTCGGGATTTAGATGGAACCAACGTGAGCGATCCCTAGAGTTGATACATAGATATACATTAGCATTCCCAGTTGAAAAACATTCTGCAAAAAAGTAGATATATACATTATGACGATGCCAATCGCGGGCAAGGAATTAAGCTAACATGTACATGCCCGTATATATACATATGCAACCCACCTCGACTTAGAAGGTTCCCAAGTTGCTCCTCACTTTGAACTCAGCAGCCGTCTTCGCCGTAATTTCTTCCAGCGTGACTCCCATCGCCAAATCGGTCAACTCCAACTCGCCATTAACCCTATCCACTTTGAAAACGCCAAGGTCAGTGACGATTTGGCTGACGGTCCTTGCACCAGTCAGGGGAAGGGCGCATTCCTTCAAGATCTTGGGTTTGCCACCCTTGGCAGTGTGCTCCATCACAGCAATGACTTGAGTCTTGTCAGGATTTGAGACAAGATCCATGGCTCCACCAATACCTGCCAACAACGGTAAGTACATTACATTGTCAGATACGAGGAATTGAAACATACCCTTGACCATCTTGCCAGGAATCATAAAGTTAGCAATGTCACCGGCTTGTGAGACTTCCATAGCCTGGAATAGGTGTCAATTCTCGGTGCTTCCGCATTGTTGGAGTAAACTTACACCGAGGATGGCGACATCAATGTGACCACCACGGATCATGGCGAAGGACTCATTAGAATCTTAATGGGTAGGTGAGGCGTGAAGAACCAAAAGACAAGGATACAAACCCACCGAATATAGAGGCACCGGGGATCAGAGTGACGGTTTCCTTGCCCGCATTGATCATGTCACTTGTTTGTGGTTACTCGAGAGCCAGACTAAGAATGTCTTAGATACTCACGGGTCCAGTTGTTCCTTCGTCGGGTATGGCCCCATTCCGAGGATACCATTCTCACTCTGTAACCACACCCTTACGCCTGGCTCAAGGTGTTCAGGTACCAGAGTAGGCATTCCAATACCCAAGTTGACATAGTAGCCGTCCTTGATTTCTCTGGCAGCACGCTTGGCAATGCGGTGCCTAATAGCTTGCGCAGCAGCCTTCTCTGGCGTGAGTTCCTCCGCTTCACCAGAAGGAGCAAGAGTGATGAACTCGATTTCCTTCTTCGACGTTGTATGGACAATTCTGTCGACATAGACTCCTGAAAGGTGAATGGCATTAGGCGAGATTGAGCCCGCTGGGACGATCTCCTCAGCCTGTAGAAAAATCATTGAGTCGAGAAGATACTTGTGACAAATAAGGTTACAAACTTCAACAATGGTCAATTTTGCGTTCTTTGCCATTGCCGTGTTGAAGTTTTGTGAGGTATAGCTACACGAACGTTGAGTTGAGGTCGGGTGGGATGAGTGCGCTGAACTAAACCTACCGGAAGACACAGTTGCCCACTTCATCGACTTTCCAAGCATGAATCAAAGCGACATCGCCTACGATGGCGGGCTCAAGGATATAACGGCGCCCGTTAAATTCCTTCGCTTCCTTTTTGAGACCTGGGATGGCAACGCCATTTGCGAGGCCGCCTGGGTTATATCTTAGGGGAATAGACCCATGCTCCACAGCAGTAGAAGCTCCGGTTGGGGTATAGAATGCGGGAATTCCAGCTGCATGCGCACGGATGCGCTCTACCAGTGTTCCCTGTGGTACCAGTTCCAAGGAGATATCGCCATTTAGATACATGGCCTCGAATTTTTTGTTCCTATCGTCGAAATGGTTATATGGTTTATGCGGAGTTCATCCGAATCGGACTACACCCACCCTCCAGGATATGATGCAACCACCTTTTCCAACTGCTGAGCATTTAGGATTTTTCCTGTCAATGTATCAATAAGATTGTCTACTACTTCGTCCACAAAAAACTCACCCAAACCCATATCTCCTGCACCAGCGTTATTTGATACAGCAATCAAGTTTTTGACATCCTTTCTCTTGGCTAGGGCGGCCAATAGGGTATCTTGAATGCGAGTTATTAACCATACCCACTTTCATTATATCAATGGCTAACCTGGGATACCGGCCAAACCAAAACCTAAACAGTACTATTGAATAGAAAACTACTACTACGACAGCGTTGTGCTTACCACCACACATCAATACATCTCCGGTCTTGACATCCTTGATCGCTTCATCTACTGATGACCACACTTTTGTTTTACTTGAAGAGGTATCTTTAGCGATGCTATAGTGCCTTGCAGCGGGTATAAAGCATCGGACTGAGAGTGAGGTCGACAGACGCGTCCTGCGCAAGTTGGCGGCGATGATCATGATGAGAGTAGAGGGTGGAATAAAGATGAAAGACGGATGCCGGGCTTTAGAAGGGTGTATATGCAGGGGAGCAAGAGGGACGGACTGAAGATGTTCCGGCCGAACCCATCACACTCAACGTCTAGCATGCTCTCTACAGTTCAGACCGTGTCCAAGCTCAACTTCACTTGCCTTGTATAGCAATACCGCTCTTAATTTAACCCTAACCACACCCAATTCTCCGCTGCCATCAACAACCATGTCGGACTGGACGTGTAGCTCAAACGAAGCCCTAACGTTGTCTATGGGTACGTATGACTCTGTGTTTCTACTCATTATCCTTACATTTTCGTGGTACAGTGCGGGCGCCAGAAGACGAAGAAGCTTTGGCTAAATCCGAATCCTTCGTCAACTTTCACCCGGCCTTCACATATCCTGTGAGTACGTGTCGCCATCTCGGCGGAAGGCCTGATTGAACGTGATTCCAAAAGATATATGGGGAGGACGAAAAAATTTACGGATACAATGACTTGGTCATTGATGTGAGTCTCGAAAACATTGGGTGTATGCGTAAACGCTCAGTTATTGTGTCCAGCTCAAGTTCGCGTCAGGATCTCTAAAGCACTACGTATCAATAAAATATTCGGAAAGACTAGAAGCAACAACAACGGTAGACGACGTAGAGGAAATTCTTTCACATTTTATTCCTGAAGGTAAAGGCGTCGCGTTTGCATGGCATTGCCTTTCATTGACTACATGCGCATAAAAATATAGGGTATTTCACTGAGGAATCCAAGTTTCTGGATGCTGTCAAAGAAGACGCCGCCAACTTTCGTCCTGTCGGGCAATTGGTTCACTCGTACACACGAGCCTCGCCCCTCGTGCTTGAGCAAGGGAAAGGGAAAGGCAAGATTGACGGGCCAGTGTTAGATTCGGAGAGTGAAGACGCAGTTGTGTATGAAGTATACCATGTACGTGGCTCTTCTTTTGACGGCAGAGTTGGGCCTCATACTTTTCAGACCACATGGGACACACCCGGCTTCAGAGAGTATCACAGGCTAATGCAGATTTTTATCTTACTCTACATTGAAGGAGGGTCTTATATCAATGAAGAAGAAGACACATGGGAATTTATGGTTTTGTAAGTCCGCAGTTCCTCATGGTGTTTTCCAACTTGACGCAAGTAGATATGAGAAACGGAAAAGGAGGACCGCACCGTTCATACAAACGTATCACTTCGCTGGATACACATCCTTGTATCCATTTTACCATTTCCCCGAGAAAGTCCGACTTCGACTGAGGTGGGCAGATTTCCGTGTCTACTCTACTGGGTCGTTTGGTTAACCTGCTTGCAGCCAATTTGTCATTTTACCACCATATCAACGCGCTGGCCACGGATGTAATTCTGTTTGCTCACCTTCACGTGCTCAACTAACTTTCATGTAGCTGAATTATACAGGGCAATCTATCACTATATTCTATCTCAACCCTCGATTGCTGAACTAACGGTTGAAGATCCTGCTGAGGCATTTGAAGATCTACGCGACAAGAACGACCTTCAAATGCTGCTTGCAAATGAACAATTTTTGGAAGAAGGGTTTGGCCTTGGGTCACTTTCTCACGGCGGTGGGCGTGTTGGAGGCGTGGGCAAGGCTGGTCGTATCGGAAGAGGTGTTAACCTTGCAGCGAGGGGTAAACTTGGACCTCCAGCAGATAAAGCCTGGGTCGAAAAGTGGAGAAGAAATTTAAAAATCGCAGGAGTAGGTTGATTTGTGTATTATGTGCGCAATGGTACTGAAACTCTACCAGCGACAGTTCCAACGACTAATCGAGATGATTATCATCTCTCGACTAGATCCAGGAGATGTACGTGCTATGCGTGCATACCGACTGCAAGTCAAAGAGCGCTTGTACCGGTTCAACTTTGTTAGTCCATAAGTTTACCACCCTCTTATTTGTGTCTCACGGTGTATTGCAGGAGGTCCTCATGCAGCTCGAGAAGGAAGAGAGGCATGAAAAACTGGAGGAGACTTTCCAGGGTGTTCTAGAGGACTACAACAGGATATTGGGGTTGGCTCGGTAGTCCATTATTCTACAGCCTGCAAGGATATTTCCCTCTGCGCATCACATCTAATTGCGTTATGTATTATTATGCTATGCTATATTACAGATAATCGCTAAACAACTCTAATAGCCCAAAACACAGTCCATGTCCCGCGCGTGGAATCCAGTGAACTCTTCATCCGGGGGCCAGAGCTATGCCTCGCCGGCTGAATTACCTCCATCTCCTGGGACTTCTTCATCGTATGGTCCTTGCTTCGTCTGATCTCCTAAGCTGTCTCTCCTTTTCTTTTCCATCAAAACGAACGTCAGGATGAGCAGGTCAAGATCGAGGTCGCACTTGGGATGGATTCGCAACACCGTTTTCCGTTCTCCCGCGAATAACCCTTCAGAGGTGATAGCGTAGGTCAAACGAGCCATTTCTTCGTCGTCATCTGTCCGAGTAAGCTTCCGGAAGGCTTAGCTGTCTGGACAGGGTATTCGCGCAGATTTAGGAAAGGGTGATGCCTTACCACACATCCTGCGCTACGAAGCAACTTCCAGCGGTATTCGCGACCGTCATCGCCAATAAAATAGCGGGAGCTGGAAACGCAGACGAGTAAATACATTTGGTCAAGTTGTGTGCCTAGCGCGCTAGTCGCTCCGAAGATAATTATTTCACTTTGAAGCAACAAAAACTTACGAACTAAACCTTGACTTGCTGTAGAGAAACTTGTTGGCCTTGATCTTGTCGAGGCTTCCGCTGTCTCGCATGCAGTCAGCCCTGGCTCTACCTTTCCACTTCGGCCGTGGAGCGCTGGTATCTGCGCTACTCCTCTGGCTCCAGGACCACCTTCGCCTCTCAACCCCAGGTTGAGGGCTTGACGCGTCGCCCCTCTTGGCATACTGACCTAGGTCATCGCTCCTATTATTCATGGGACCAATCAAATCACTTTTCACGGTCGTTGGATTTGCCCAATTCTTCCAATCGATTTCGGCCACAACGCTTTGCTTTTTCGTTGGTGCTGGCCTTTGGATCCTTGATTTTCGAACGCCATCAAAGATCTTGGTGGTATGGATTTCATACAGCCCGATTGCACTCGTGTTATAAGTCTCCTGGGCGTAATTGCGACTCCGACTGCTGCCGTGCCAGGTTGAGTGATGATAATTCCTGGGCTCGAAATTGCCACGCCCGGGTTTGTGGTGGATAAGGGTGACATTGGGGTCCGTGGGTTCGGTGATGAGGACGGTGTTTTCGATGTCATTTGGGAACAGGAAAACTTCCATAGACTTTGACACGTTGTCCGTGTCTTTGGAACTCGAAGGTGCATCGTACGGAGATGAGATCTCTGGGTAATCCATTACGTTCTGGAGCGCGGGGGAGGTGGCTGGTTGATGGAACGGTGACCTGGATTGTCTACGACTGAGCTGGTACGAATTCCGATACATCTCGACGGTGGGTGACAAAATTGCCCAGAACGAGATGGCACGCGGCAGGAATGACGGCGAATCCGGCTAGCCAAGATCCAAGGAGAGACGAAGTGGAAGTGTGAATGAGATGCAGCTATTGCTTGACCAAAGCAAGCAGTTTGATTAGGCTGTGATTGAAGGCCCTCAGGGCGTATCGCCAAAGAGTTCTTCGAGAAGGAAAGATAAAGCAAGACTGAATGGAGTGGATCGTAAAGAGGAGATTTAGGGTGAAGTAGGTGCCACACTCCGTCTCTCCACATTTTCAAGTTTGCTCCGTTTCCAGAATTCCACCGAGACCATGTCCAACGTCAACCACACGGAAGGACCTCAGTTGTGTTTCGGACTGGACTTGGGTAAGCATACCCATATCGCATGTTTTTAGGGGGGGATCTACCTCGAAAGGGTAAATTACAAACTTGGTTCATTAAACTCAACAAACCGTTGGACTTGGCACTTGGCTATGGTCGCTAGGAATGAGTTTGCCTGTTAAGGAGAAAAATGTAGTCTCTAGAAGGCTAGGTCGAATACTGGTATTAAATTGCCCAATCGATCAGGACCCAACTCGTATAACACCGTCGGGGTTGATAGTGGCAATATTGCAAAGAGACTCGAAAAGTTGCGCATGTAAGCTTGGCAGTACAATGTGGCGAGGGGCTAGACCTCGTTTGCAGATAGAATTTAAATATTGGTGAGAAAAATGTGGGACGGAGCAACGCATTTCAATATCCCATATCGTGGCCATTGATCATGGTCATGAACATCTGAACTAGCCGGTAAAATCCTGATTCTGGTCATAGAGGTAGTGCCACAGGAGTTCGCTACCAAAGACCGAATCCTCGAGTTCTACATCGACTCGAGGTACCAAATCCTATTCCAATACAAAATGTAAATGTATCTAACAGGTTCATCTATGTCTGAAACAAGAATGGTAAGTGATCAGGAAAGTATTCATGTTCGCTTAGCATGCTTTGACGTATGTAGTACTTGTACAATCCATGGAGGGGGGATAAAAATTATAAAGATCAGGAAAATTGAGGATCAAACCAATCAAAATCAATATGGAGGACATGTAAGTTAATCAGTACCCAGACACTTAGATGACG
This sequence comes from Volvariella surrecta, assembly GCA_951802395.1. Lineage (NCBI taxonomy): Eukaryota > Fungi > Basidiomycota > Agaricomycetes > Agaricales > Pluteaceae > Volvariella > Volvariella surrecta. Next base: position 577,798 of record OX637784.1, read on the forward strand.
AAATAATCAGGAAAAAATAAGACGAAAATCAACATAAAACGAAGAAATGAACAGACAGCAAAAGGGTTCAGAGAGTTCAGAAACGTCGAACGATAGCCATTGTATATCCAAAAAGAAGTGAAAATGTAAATGGAGCGAACAAAAGGTTATGAATTTGATTGATCGAATTCGAACACTCCAACGGTGTTTCCGAAGCCGACCAATGCACAATTCGACGTTGTCAACACTGGTGATGCCCTAGTGAAGGGTAATCTGGGAACCTCTCGTTCCCTAAGATTCCAATACGTCGAAGTCGTTGAGGCGGAAGTTCCACTTCTACCCGTCGAACAAGAATGCGCAGAAGAACTGGAGGCATTCGACGACATACTCAATCGTCCCATAACATCTTCATCTTGACTCGCTCGTCTAGGTGGTTGACTTTCCTCTCTGCGAGGCGCCAGTCCTGCCAGAACGGATTTTTCCAACGAGGTCGAAGTTGGATCGAAACTCCACAACTCCCACCGCTCCAATGTTGCTTGAGTTAGCCCTACCCCACTTCGATGTCCACTGGCTCCGCAACTCGAGCCAATGGAAGGAACATCTTTCCTTCCCAGGTTCCCGCTAGATCTTCTGGTAATCCCTACCACTCGCCCTCTACAAACGTCCCATCCACCTCGTTCAACTGCTGCCATCATAACACAACCCAGCGTTGCGCGTTTCCAAATCGATGTTGATGAAGAAGGTAATGCCATTCCTGACATGCTTGGCCCTTCAGCTCCTTCATTGGCTCCAATGAATGATGGAGGTAGAGTCAACAGCATATTCTCAAACGACCTCCTCCCGTTCTCTTTCTCTGTAGCCCTCCTTGAATGTACACCGTGCCCTGATATAGGGTACGCGGCAGGACTCCCTCCAACTATCGTCGAAGATGCAGAAATGACGGCCGCAGACGACGGTGATGAAAGCGACGACGGCGGCATCGACCCAGAAATCACTCTCGCTTTAGGGATCATAGGCGACCCATTGGCACTATTACTCCTCGAGCGTTCATTACTTGCTCCAACTACCACTCCATGCCGCGCTATCCCAATCGTCTTCCCCATCCCCAATCCCGCAGCTGCAGCAGTGACATTTCCTGCATCATAGCATCCACATCTCCGTTTCATCATCATTAAACTCTCATCGCTCCATAAGACAATCCTCCAGCATTGAACGACGTTATCGGAACCCTCGACAGCTATTAAAACGCTTTCATTTGGCAATTCTCCACATGTTCGACAAGTTTCGCATGGTACGGGAATGACTCGAACTTGCTGTATCCTATTGCTGCTAACGACGGTATTATCCACGAGCGTGGACAACGGCATCGAGGAAGAGAGTAGCGATAATTCTTCAATGTAAATTTGCAAGATACATTCGCTCGAAGAGCCCGGATGGACGTCCCAAGCTGATAGCAAGCCACTTGAGGTAGTTAGAGTGAGAATCAAGTGCATCGACCCGCTGATTTCTGCTCGGTTGGCGTGCATGTTCGTTATTGGATCGAGGGTATTTGACGACGACGAAGCCGTCGATGCAAGTTGTGCTGAGCGTATAACGGCATTCGTTAGAAGTAATGGGTTTGAAGGTTCAGCATCGACCAGTTCAACACTCCCGTCCTTCATGCAGAATGCCACCAAGATGTGGTCGTCTTGAGGGACGCGAAGTAGATGTGTGGTGATAATTTCCCCTCCTCGACTCCCCTCCTCCAGCTTTGGTCGTATATCATCATCTCGTGGGACGAACCCCTCTGCGAAGTCCTTCCACCTTATAACTCGACCGTCTTCGTAGCTGACTACGATCCAAGATGCACCACTGTATGGCTTGCTGTGCGTTGTAGGGCCTTCTGGTACGGGCGGTGCCTTGGTTGGGCTGCTAGGATTGCTAGTGTTCGCATTGAAAAGCGTTGAGGACCCGAACTGAATATCAACGACTCTCGCAGCACCGTTGCAGTACCCTATCAGTTTGACCCCAGCTCTTTCTACTTCCCACACAAGTACAGCACCTTTTTTGGTACCAACGGCGAAGTGTTTTCCCCCATCGTCGATGGCTATGCTTGTCAAAGTGACCTTGCCGAAGATGGTGGAAGCTTGAGTTGGTGTTCTTGACCTGGCCATTATCGCCGAACCGACTCCGAAAATCTCATCGGCCACGTTGATAGTAATAGAGCTTCCTTTTCTCTTTCCTTTTTCTCTCGTCCCGTTGCTCCATCGAACATCTTCTCGCCAAAGCACAACTTCGTCGTCTACGCCGACGCAGACCATCACCTTCCCATCTTTGCTACTCTTCATCCACTCCACATCGCAATTCAACGCCCGAGGAAGTGTCTCAAACACCACATTCTTAATTTCAATCTCTTCGTCTTGGGCGTTCAACATCCCACTTCTCTTCTTCCCGAGCATCTTTCCCGTCTTGGCATCAAGTGGTCCTGCATCCAAGTCCTCCAATTTTTCCGGTTTATTTCTTTGAGCTTCCAGCAAGTCCGCATCCTTCAATAAATAAAGACAGAGACCCCACAGGGCGACAGTCGTAGCCGTAATTGGCAGAACCATAATCTTGAAGAACCATTTCACCAGCCGCCATGTTCGTCTCATCGTGGATCGTTCTCTAGCATGGAATGAATGTCGTTGATGCTCTTGCTCCTCACCACCCTCATTGGTATCTAGGTTGAGCGTTACGATGGTAGGCATCTCCATCCGAACATGTAGCAAAGGAGCTTGATTTGGGTTCAACATCTCCCATAATAGCATTGAAGGGGTCTTGTCATCCAGTAGTTGTGTGGAATTGTTCGATTTCGGCCTTAAAACACCCCCAAATGTTGTGGGCACTGTTTTTTGACCGGACGTGGTCTGCGTTCGCGATACGCTGCGATGTCGATTATGTGGTGAATGTAGGATGTACTCGGATGATGAAGTGGTATAGGTGGTATAGTATAAGGTGGCAGTTATAGCGAGAAGCATGAGAAGACTGAGGTTGGCTGTGGCCCGACTCTGGAGGCGGTTGCGTGTAGCAATGACGAGGCGGTGCCATCGGGATTTAGGCGGCTTGGTATTTGTCTCCTTAGAGGGACGTGGAACAGCTGGTGCTAAATCTGAATTTTGTCTGAGTAATTCGTCGAGCTATATACGCATGTTTTTAATCCAGTGATGAAAGACTTGCAGCGGACATTAGTGCTCACCTCCAAGCGTTGAATATCAATAGATAATACAGCAATGAAGAAGGTATGAGCCAAGAACCAATGAGCAACCAACACGACGATTGCGAGCCCACAAAATTGTCTTATGGCTCCTTCTGAGAAAACGGCGATAATACCAAGAATGATATTGTAACAGACGACCTTGAGGGTATTGGATGTCCCAGCATAACTGAGGCCTTCGGCAATCCTTTGCTTGACAGAAAGTGTGACATGCGTCTTCCCCACAGCATCGACCTAGGACAAGGGAATAAGATGATCAAAAACACCGACAGGGCCGTCTGACTCACGAGATTGAACATATTCTCTGCCCCTACAAATACGATCACGATCGGCAATAATTCCCTACATGAGAAAATGGCCAATGTGTAAGTCGTATTGATACGGGACGATACGGAAGAACCGATAAAGCATACCAGGGTACCATTGTGACCTTGAAGCCAACCAAGGCACACACGCTCAGGCTAGTAACTGTACTTGCCGCGATTTCCACCAATGCCGTGAACGTGACTCCCACCCTTGAGTGAACTTTGTCCATGTAGCGCATCGACCAAGTGACGTATACGATGAAACCAAGATAGGCGACGTAAAGAAAGACAGAGATGGGTGACAGGCTTTCTCGTCTCGATTGAGTCGGGTTGTACTAAAGGAGGCGTTAGCATTTGGAAGCGAAGTAGCACCAACATGAATGCGGTCGTAATGAGAAAAACTTTACCTCAAGTGCTATTAGCGTTGGTTCTTGATCAACGAAGGCTAAAAGTGAGTGAGGCTCTGCGGCGTGTTGCAGCGTCTGGAGCCACGAGGAGTGTTCGGACTTTCCAATGCAGTCGGATTGGGGGAAGAGGTAAGTCAAGGAGAGGAAGGTAGCATAGTCGAACTGGGATCCTGTTACATGTTCGGTTGAACCCCTGCCCGCCAGTACCATTTGAGGGGTGACAGGTATGCCGTTGACGGTAACATTGCTGGAGAGGCTGAGAGTATCGAGAATGTTTGCGTCGGACGATAAGGCTTCAGCATCATAATTCCAGAAGAGGAGGGGGGAAAGAACAAGACAGTTGCCTTCTGGTACTCTTAGGCAGGAGTCGGAAGTTAGTAGTGCAGATTCAATCTTCTTCTCGAGTTGGAGAGTGGAGAGCAGTATCCTGTGATTAAGGGCGCCATCATGGTCCTCTGTTATTGGACTTTGGATGAACACACGTTCCACTCGTACAGCTCGTCTGCCGATACTGCATTTAGCTCGTGAAACAGCGTCTTCGTGGACTCGAAGAGTTTTGTGTATCGACCATAGGTTCTCTAGATCGTCTTGAGCAGTCAAGCCGGTGAAAGTTTGTGGGGGTACAAAGGAGTCGATGAACGAGAGAGATTTTGGTTGTGATGAAGAATACAATGCAAGAGCAGGATAGGATAGCGAGGTGATGACGACGGCAGAGATAAGAATGACACGAATTTGATGAGTAGCACAATGACTGTGAAGTGTGTCGAATCGGTTTTTTTTTGGTTCGAGGATAATTGGGTTGAATTCGGGAAAATTAGAAGATCCGACCAGGGACGAACTGGGTACTTACAGGCCAAAACGAAGGAAGCAGGCTTGCCCGACGGTTCTTATGCGCTGCAGAGCATGCGACGCATACGAGAACATATCTTGTCGTTGGCAGAAATAGCCCGATGTCCGAGACCCTGTGGTGATCGTGTTGAGTAGCCAGCAAGCAGGAGGGATATTGGTGCCAAGATGTCGGGATTTTGAAGCAGAATCTAGCGGGCTGGGTGCATGTAGTCCTGGTGGGTTAGCTGTGAGGGTTAGGAGGAGAACGTATATGATGCCTGCACAACGTAATTATAACCGACCTTGGACAAAGGGATCCGCAGGACACTCACGTGATACTTCCGGCTTATAAAATTCAAGCTTAACGCTCATCCCGACGACGACGACGACGACGCAATGTCCTCTTTGGCATCCTCTTCTCGGCTGCTAGCCAGACTTGTTCAACGACGAGGTGCGGTATACTCTTCTCTAGGTGACAAGGAATGTTGACCCGCTACCAGGAATTCATCAGTCTCATGCCCGTTATGCAATCACAAACATGGAGATGCCAGCCATGTCTCCCACCATGACTGAAGGAGGCATATCAAGCTGGAAAAAACGTGACGGAGAATCATTTATCGCTGGGGATGTTCTGTTGGAAATCGTATGTTCACACTTTCCGTGCACCAACCCCTCTCCGCAACTCCTTCAAAATTCTCTATCGTAATAGGAAACAGACAAAGCCACTATTGACGTTGAAGCTCAAGACGATGGTATAATGGGAAAGATTCTGGTAAGCCCGTGACGCCCGGTTTCGTCACCAAGACTTCATATATGGCCTCTATTGTGTGCGCTACAATTAGCTTCCCGATGGATCCAAGAATGTACCCGTTGGCAAAGTCATCGCACTTCTAGCAGAAGAAGGAGACGACATCTCGAATCTTCAAGCACCAGTAGAGAGTGCTTCTCCGACTCCCAAACCCCAAGCAAACACGGAGTCCTCTGCACCCCCTACCCCTACTCCCCAACCTTCTCAACCTCCAACGGCCCATGCCCACCCTTCATCGCTTCCACCACACTCTAGACCTCTTTTCCCATCAGTCCATCGACTCGTACTGGAGTATAGCATTACCAGCCTTGATGGCATCAAAGGGACTGGTGTACGAGGAATGCTCACCAAGGGTGATATCTTGGCGCACCTCGGAAAGGCGTCCAGTCCTACTGGTACATACAAGGAGAAAGCTGCCTTTGAGAAGCCCGCATCCGGAGCTGGCTCCGTGGCGAAGAAGGAAGAAGTCAAGGTTCGTAAATCAGCTTCACGCTATAGCAGATGATTATCTAACACCCTGCCAAATAGTCCTTAGATGGTCCTGCCTTACGCCAACTTATCGTCTCGACCATGCTACAAAGTTCAAGCAAGGCCAGGAATCCAGCACCCCAACCAGCAGCAGATTTTGACGCTATCATTGCGGATTACTTTCCACCTTCACCCAAACCCTCCACTACACCGCAAATTTCAGTTTCAGACACAACTCCAACAAAAACTACACAAGCCTATTTCGATGGCTTAATTTGAACAATTCTATAGATGGACTTGTCCTCGAGATAGACCGGTGTATATCCTGCCTGCCCTAAATTGGACGTTTTGTCTCTGCGGACGCACCTCAAACTACGGTCACTCGGCCCCCTTTTACGCCGACGGTTCTTCGTTATCTCATCTTCTTGTTTCAGGTTTCAATAGAATTCGCTAATCGTATCATAATGTTGCGTCCATATTTATTATCTTTGTCGAGGAAGCTACACCATCAGCCCTTGTCGCTGTCATCGCACTCCAAATACAGCATGTCATACGTGCCGAGCGCTGAGCGCTCAGGACGTGCCATCAACGTTGTGGAAACGAGACTACCAGCGTCCAGAAGATGATAATGCGACTAACTCCAGAAGGTGCACCTATTCTCTGCAATATCACGTTAACTGTGGGGGTACCTGTGTACCTGTATCTCGGCACACTCAACGATGCTGATCTTCACCGTTATCTGCCTATCTCTCTCTCTCGAGTTAGCACCGGTACCGGTTCACCCATCTTCATAGCATGGCCTCTTTCTCATCGATTTCCCGGCGCACCGACCACTGCACATTCCGTCACAGCATGAGGGAAAATTACATAAGACCCGAAATTCTATTTTATCGGTCTATTCGGCTGTGCAGCTCTTAGGAGTTCTCCATGCACAGATGTCAAATGCGATCACGTATGAAGTCGCATCTCGGTGCGTAAGAAACACTCGACTTGGTGAGTGTAATATTCGGCAGGAAGCTCAAGCGTGTATACCAGTACCCTTCCGGCGCATAAGGGGCCGCTGATGTATAGGCTGAGATGGAATCGTTCGTGAACTTGTTTGCTCCCCATTATGAGTATTCCGAAGAATTCCAATAGCGGGATCAAGAGGTACAAGCCGTTGATCACGCAAAATAAGTGAGTATATACTATATCTAACGTAAATACTGCTATCATTGCTCAAACTATCATCATACAAACAATCCTAGGGTATAAGTATGTCAGAGATATCCATTATCTGAAGTTACATTCCACCAGTAACGGAACCAACTGTGCAGGATCATCAATGTAATCCAGCAACGCCCAGCCTCTAATTCTTGGATCTGACACCTTGAATACCGTATTAATGTCTCCCTTTACACCTTTCGCTTTCACATCTATATCTCCAGCTGAGGTATCCATAGTAATGGGAACAGAAGGCACATCAGAATTTATCACACCTGTGAAAAGATCCAACAACCACCTCCCCAATCTACTGTTGATACCGTCAATACCAAAGCCATGAGCGATGGCGGGTGGAAGGGCCAAAGGGAATGAAGAGGCGGAAAAAAACGAGATGGAAAGCATAGGGGCAGGTAAATTATTGACAGATGGAAGCAAGGTGCCCGATGCAAGCATGAATTTCTCGGGTATAGCCAAGAACGAGGGTATCTCATACCTAAACGCCAATATCATTACCCCGTGCGTCGTGACATTAAGACGAGGGCTCACCAGTCCTGGATTTTGACAATGGTACCTTTGAGGTCCCAGGTAAAGCCCGCTTTCGCGCTGTCGGGCCATTGATATGGATGAATCCCCATTCCTTCCGTTCCGTTTTCCCATCCTTCACCCGTTCCACCAAACCGACTGAACATCACCACTTTGCCTCTCACTTCACCCAACGTCGGTAGTCTATTCTCTAAGAACCAGAGTGCCAATCCACCGGGACTTTCCTTAATTTCTTTCAGAACCAACCGAGAGAAGTCTAACCATGGAGTAGTGCGGAAATCTTCTTGCTTTATGGACATGATGATCGTTTCTTGTGTTGAGGTCGTCAGGAAATCATAAAGTATCTGGAGGATTTCAGAGAAGGGCGTCCGTTGTGGGTATATTCCGTGGTAACAAATTAATTTGTCTTTGATGACGGAAATACGAATATCGATGACACGAATACCAGACCGGAGTTGAGCATCGAGGGCTAAGGATTGACATTGCGAAATTGGCCACCCGTGGATCGACATACTGAAACACATCGACGTTAGGAAGTCTACAGATCAAGGAAATTGCATGGAATATACGTTTCGTGGGTTCCTGGAAGAAGTAATGATGACAGAGGGAGCATATCAGGCAATTGTGCCAGGAATGATCTCATATCCCTCATTGGTATTATGACCACGTTGTAATGGTCGTTTGATAACTAGTAACAAAGCGTCAGATCATGTTCCCAATAGCACGACATTCTCGCACCTTCCGACTGTAAATTCTATAATGGCAATTTGTTGGTACAGTTTGGGTCTTCCATGGTGCGAAACCGAATCCGAATGATAACTTGACCGTAAACTCCTCTGTCACCCCCCGACTTTCCTCGATCTGATTCCTGTCCACAGCAGACCTCAAAGTTAATTTTTTCCGTAGTGTCGACCACTGAGTCGTAACACCAGACGAAGGAGAAAGCAACACAGCTCCCGGGTGCTTAAGTTCCTCAGTTCCTTTCCTTTGTTCTTCGCTAGGAAGAACGCCTGTCGTGACGAGTGAATGACTGGCTTGAAGGGCTTGGTGGATAGATGCCCCATGACAGAGGCAAACTAGACTAGTATGCGTCAAATTGACCAAAGTTACGAGCATGTCGTGGCGGTACTTAGTGAGCTAGCAGCACCGAAGGTTGTGGTTGTCAAGCTTAAAAGTGGTTGGTGCCACTGAGTAGGCACCGTTGTCGTGATAGTTGAAGGAGACCGTACGGGCGGTGCTGAGGCACGAGGTGTCAAGGATGTTGGGGACGACGTGATGCCTCATTGCCTGCTGTGTAATTATTACTATCAAATCACGGGACGACAGGATCGCAACTTACGAGTTAGAAATAGGCTGTGAAGTTCTCGGCCCGGGAGTTCTCATTATCGTTAATAGTGGGGGACCTGTGTACCGTGACTATCTAATCCGAATCTGGGTACTTGGTTCTTAATATGACCCTGACTACGTCGACGTCCTGCTCCCCGTCGATTATACATCTCCTCTTCAACTCCCCTCTTTCCTGACAGCGACGCAAACTTGAAGCAAAAGAAACCGTCTGACCACAAATGTGTACCCGATCCAGCACCTCAACTGCTGCTGTTGCCAGTGCCACTCTTGGAACAATCACAGCAATCACGTAAGATATAGGCAAGTAATTGTATACATATCTAATGTAAATACTGCTATCATTGCTCAAACTATCATCATACAAGCAGTCCTAGGGTATAAGTATGTCAGAGATATCCATTATCTGAAGTTACATTCCACCAGTAACGGAACCAACTGTGCAGGATCATCAATGTAATCCAGCAACGCCCAGCCTCTAATTCTTGGATCTGACACCTTGAATACCGTATTAATGTCTCTCTTTACACCTATCTCTTTCACATCTATATCTCCGGTCGAAGGATCCGGAGTGGTGGGAAGAGAAGGCACATCAGAATCTATCACACCTGTGAAAAGATCCAACAACCATCTCCCCAATCTACTGTTGATACCTTCAACACCAAAACCGAAGTTTGGAAAGCCAAAGCCTTGAGCAATGACGGATGGAAGGGCTAAAGGGAATGAACAGGCAGAGAAGAATGAGATGGAAAGCATAGGGGCAGGTAAATTATTGACAGATGGAAGCAAGGTGCCCGATGCAAGCATGAATTTCTCGGGTATAGCCAAGAACGAGGGTATCTTATACCTAAGCACCAAGTATCATTAATTCGTGTGTCATGCGTCGCGACATTATGACGAGAGCTCACCAGTCATGGGTTCTGACAATGGTACCTTTTAGGTCCCAGGTAAAGCCCGCTTTCGCGCTGTCGGGCCATCTATATGGATGAATCCCCATTCCTTCCGTTCCGTGTTCCCATCCTTCACCCGTTCCACCGAACTTACTGAACATCACCACTTTGCCTCTCACTTCACCCAACGTCGGTAGTCTATTCTCTAAGAACCAGAGTGCCAATCCACCGGGACTTTCCTTAATTTCTTTCAGAACCAGCCGAGAGAAGTCTAACCATGGAGTAGTGCGGAAATCTTCTTGCTTTATGGACATGATGATCGTTTCTTGCGTTGAGGTCGTCAGGAAATCATGAAGTATCTGGAGGATTTCAGAGAAGGGCGTCCGTTGTGGGTATATTCCGTGGTAAGATATTAATTTGCCTTTGATGACGGAAATACGGATATCGATGACGCGTATACCAGACCGGAGTTGAGTGTCGAGCATTGAGGATTGACATTGCGAAATTGGCCACCCGTGGATAGCCATACTGAGACGAATCAATGTTAGTAGTAAGTTTAACAAGGTAGCTGCATGGAACATACGTTTCGTGGGTTCCTGGGAGGAGGACTGACGATAGAGGGAGTGTATCCGGCAATTGTGCCAGGAATGATCTCATATCCCTCATTGGTATTATGACCACGTTGTAATGGTCGTTTGATAACTAGTAACAAAGCGTCAGATCATGTTCCCAATAGCACGACATTCTCGCACCTTCCGACTGTAAATTCTATAATGGCAATTTGTTGGTACAGTTTGGGTCTTCCATGGTGCGAAACCGAATCCGAATGATAACTTGACCGTAAACTCCTCTGTCACCCCCCGACTTTCCTCGATCTGATTCCTGTCCACAGCAGACCTCAAAGTTAATTTTTTCCGTAGTGTTGACCACTGAGTCGTAACACCGGACGAAGGAGAAAGCAACACAGCTCCCGGTTGCTTAAGTTCCTCAGTTCCTTTCCTTTGTTCTTCGCTGGGAAGAATGCCTGTCGTGACGAGTGAATGACTGGCTTGAAGGGCTTGGTGGATAGATGCCCCATGACAGAGGCAAACTAGACTAGTATGCGTCAAATTGACCAAAGTTACGAGCATGTCGTCGTGGACCTTGTCGAGCTAGCAGCGCCGAAGGCTGTGGCTGTCAAGCTAAGTGGTGTGGGTAGGTGCCACTGAGCAGGCGCTGTTGTCATGATAGTTAAAGGAGAGATATAAGAGTAAAGACCATACGGGCGCTGCTGTCACCTTCTCCACAGGGCCAGAAATACAGATCACATACAGTTAGCGGAACTAGCAATAATAATGCCATCATGAACCAGTCTGGGGTCCTAAAGGTGGAGAGCAGAGGCGCTCCCAATCCCAAGGGGCAATATTGATGAGTGGACCCAGGATTACGCATCCAAGTCCGGGCCTTTACGTCCCAGTTGACGAATCATGCCTGACCCTGGGCTTGTTACCAACATCGAGGTGGGCCCCAATACTGCATACGACAAGATGGATATCGATGACGTGACATATCTAGTATGTGACAGATCGCAACGTAACTCCAACCATCGAATAGATCGCGGATCTCGAAGCTTTCGTGAAGCTCCGAGATGGGTCCTCACCATTCAAATCGAGGTCGGCTGATGATTGAAACTGAATGGTATTCGATACATGTACTCATTATACGTTGCACCAATATGGCCAAGGAAAGTTGGTTAGCTATAGGTTCGAGTCGAAACAGGATACTGTACAAGTGAGAAAGAAGAAGTTACCAATTCACCGAGTAACAAAAGCGTATACGTATATCTATCTGCTGGCGCGAGAGAGCTTAAAACCATCCATCCGCCAGTCCCGACCTTGAAATAAATTCTGAACTGAACCCAATAGATCCAGGACTACCAGCGCTCGCCGTCAACGTATCCAGGTTTGTATTAATCGGCTCAACGCGCAACCCCCTCCTTGCACTAGCACTAGCAACAATTTCGGGTTCCGAAGGGATGGGTGAGCTGACTCTTGAAAAGTCCCAATCGGATGAGGAATCCCAGTCCGAGGGGAGAGACGACAGCGTCCCGGAGCGGGGTGATGATAATGTGCTGCGAGAGGCACTCCCTCTTCGACTTGAAGAAGGATTGTTCATCTGAACCCACGGATCAAAATCTGACTGCAAAATCGGTGAGAATGGCGATGGCGTAATTCGAGTGTGTAGAGTAGCTGATAGAGTCACTGGTGATAGATCCAGAGAAGGCATCACCAGGTTTTGTGCGGGATCAATATGACCGCCTTCTGTTGCGGTGTTTTGATCCCTTGTATATGCGTCCCATTCTGCTGAAGTACCCGTCGTGAACGAAGCTTCTGATAAGGAATCATCGTCTGCAAGTATCGAGTCCTCGTCCCCTCGTGAAGTGCTTCGGATCTCTTCCAAGACACACCAACCTTCCCCACTCTCTCCAATGACGGCAAGCACGTCCTCCTTCGTCCAACCGATGAATTCCAACTTCAACATGTTACAAATGCCTCCTCCCTCTCCTGCGTTATGCGGTGCAAGCAGATGCGAATAGGACGAACACTCGACTCCCTTGTCCCAAACCCTTGCCACATCAAGGCGCGTAAAGAGTGTGTGAACACGAAGAGAGTGCATTTCGTTCGATATCTGCGTAGTTGCTAGCTCTGCCAATGGTAACAAGCTAGGCGGCGCAGTGGATGCAGCAGGGATTGATTGAAGGGGTGTACGGTTGGTTGGTGTAGGAGCAAGGGGTACGAGGAGGTAAGTCGTGACCTGTGCAACTGGGGTAGGGAAATAGCTGTCTAGCTCTTCTGGGACGTCCTGAGTGATGGCGGGGGTGGGTGCAGCAGAGACCTGTTTGATCTTGTTAACGGACTCCATGGGCTTCGACATTGCCTTGGATTTGGTCTTCTCCCGCTTCTCCCTCATCATCTTGAATTTCATCATCTCCTTCTCCTTCTGCATCTTCATCTCCCAATCGGCTTCATAAAACGCTCTCACAAAGATCGGTGCGTTCTCCACCAGATTCTGGAACATAGGCCGAGAGGTATGGAACCTCCTTGCCGTCCCTAATCCGACTTCTACGATGGATCTTGGTGGGATGACAGGCGGTTTAGGAAGGATTGTGCGTTGATGGAGGAGAGAGGGGTTACGAAGAGTGTAACGTACAGGGAACGAGAATCCATTTTGGATGGATTGTTGAACTGAGACGCGGGGCGAAATGAGTGGGTTGTACGTACGCGGGAGCGGTACAGGGATTCCTGGTGCAGCGAGATGTGCTAACAACCGAGATGCGATATGCTTTGAATGTGTGAATAGTTTCTGAGCACCACCAACACTAGGTGATGATGCAGAGGAAGGCAAGCTTGCTTGTGCATGGAAACCACGACTGGCTCCAGAAGTGGCGGTGGTGGTGGTGGATGACGGAAGATGGACTTTATGCGAATGGTGAGCTAGCCCAGACGCTGCCTGCGACTGACTGTGGCTTGCAGCGCTGGTAGCCTTTCGGAAGAGGAACCTAATCCCCTGAGATGCGAACTGCATCTCGTAGGAAAGAGAGGCTGCAATGCTCTACGCTCCTTGTGCTTGGATTTGGTTGACCTAGGGTTAGGTATAGAAATCGAGTTCTCCGGGATGTGGAGAGAGATGAACAAAGGATATGAGCGCTTGAGCATCATATATAATTGCGAGCGGAGCCGGCGAGCTTGCGTGAGCTCGGCCGTGCTGTGCCGCCACGTGCTTCTCCGGATCGTCGTCTATCCTGAGACTCCCGGCCGTTCTTCAGGACTTGGGAGCCTTGCTGCGGGGCATTGACTCGTATGTCGCTCGGCGCTTAACTTTCATCACCCTCGCCATGTTTCTATCACAAGAAACGATTGGCGAGATGGTTGACGAGCTCACTACCTAATCACTTGTGTCAGTATGGCTATGACAACGTAACTTTGAATTCACTTCTCAGCCTTTGTCTCTGCAATGGCGACATTCATCGCCTGACTACGCCATGGCTGTCTCGGTCCATAAGAATCCTCAGCGATTAGCAATTCTTCCGCCATCATGATCTCTTCATCGCAACCCATTTGGCCGACCACAGCACGTCGCTATACCTCGGCGGATTCAAATCCCGTGCGAAACGACCAAACTTCCTGCTGAAAAATACTACTCAATTGACCAGTTTCTTTACTACCCTACAACCTTCTCTCCGTAGACTCTGCGTCGATCGGGACACGTGTGGCATTAACGAGTAATCGAACACCAACGAAATCAGCTCATGCAAGGTATCCATCACTGACAATCTCGAGGAGTTCTTCAATATTCGACGTGTGTATGGGCTTTGGGAAACGAAAGCTTCACGCCTCAATCCAAACTCGTCGTGGAGACATGGCCCAGTTGGGTGGAACCGGATGAAAGGCTGCTATTGTACGGTGTCGGGATATCTCCGTGAATGACGCGAGCCCTCATGCAGGAATATCTTACGTTGTGCAGGTTGTCACCCATGTTGCCCATGGCATGTGGCATGTAGTGCTAATGCTACCACCGAAATCGAGGCAAGGCAAAGTCCGTCTCGCTCCAGAGGACCTGGACTCCGAATCAAACATGGCATGTTAGTTTGGAACTCACAAGGTGGACCTTGCTCTGGAGGAATGCTCTAGAGCATGAGGATGGTGTGTTCCAGATGTTGGAAATCATGGCGAATGTTGGGTGGGTGCCAGCCTGGCTTGCGATAAATGTTGTGGATGGAACCATATGGGATGTCGGGAAGGACTCTGAGGCGGGACAAACCACTACCGGAGTCTGCAGAGTGAGTTGAGTGCGTTGAATGATGCCAAGGCGAATAAGTCGTAACAACCATAAATTACCATATATCACTGTCAGGACATTGCGGTATACGACTAACGCCTGGCATGAATAATGTGTCTTATACAATCCAGTTGGACAATTCATGCCTGTGCCACTTCATTTCAAATCTATTATCTCTATTTAAGTTGGATAGCAGCTGCGGTGTCGAGTACTGTAAATTAATCAAATTCGAATTTCTGACTCGGACTGAGAGCAACCCAACGGTCACGTGCATGCGCGTTAATTAGCCTCGTTCAGTTGCTCTGGTGGGTGACACTATAGCTATTAGGATTACTTCATGTCCCAAGCCGCGGTAGAGGAACAACCACCAGTGCGTTCACGAGATTTTCGATTCTCCATCATGATCTCAGTCGTCGTTTGATAGGCCCTAAAGGCTGGCATGCACGATGTCCGATACTTCGCTACTCTCCTGAGGGGGGTCAACTTTGCCAACGTGAGTTTCTACCTTGCGCACATACCATCAGTCAATCGTAGTTACATCACAGCGTGGAACGGTAACAATTACACATCGTGGGATGACCATAACGGTTGAAGAAGCGCGAACACTTCTCGGTACAGCAATTTCAATCTTTTCGTCGTTTTTCAAGAGCCACCCTGAACACCATTTTATCTTCCTTTTTTATGATTTTTCCAACCCTAACCGTTATCTCTTGCGATACGGTTACCCTTTGATGTGATACTCCTCGGGTTTCGTGATGCAAATCCTTGTGCAATGTCTCGCGGGCTTGCATCAACCTACGGGCGATTCGCAAACATCACCAACGAAATATCCGTTGGATCAAATTCGTTGCTATACGGTATACTCTGGACCCTGGATTGCCCCAATTACGACCCTTTGTACGCACCATCAACATCTCATTGTACCAACGCGAATGTGTGGGCCGTAATCAAGGCACCGCGTTCATTTTTGCGGAAATCTTTGACGAGTACGCCTATCATCCAGAGAACCCGCGCCATCGGAAGATTGCCCCTTCGCAAATCTCGCAGATCGATCAAGACGATATTGATAATGCTGCCTTTGAAATTCCACTGAACACGCTGATCGAGTGTTTGAATATCTTCGGCACTGCCGGTTCGCAGTCGTTGAGTGGTGCCGGCGCCAGCGGACTGGCGATTAAACGGTGGAAACGGACTGGGGTTGGACATTCTGATGACGACTTGACTCATGATGAAGGACGGGGGCTGAGGGGGCCGCTTGACAATTATTTTGGTGGAGGATCAGAAAAAAGAACAGGAATGAGGATGACTTATGTGGGTTCAGGACATCCACTCACGCTCATAATGTAAGTCTATGTCCGGCCGCTTTCTGCTTTTGAATCCAATTTTCTCGCCATCTTGTTTTCCCAACGTGATCGACGGAACACTAATCTGTGGCGTTGGCTTCTTGTATGCAGAGCTGAGGATGCCTCTGGGCCTACGACAACATGCCAAATTACGACCTTTGATCCAGAACCTCAACTTGAGCTAGACTTTGACAACGACCAGCTGTAAGCCTATCTTCTTCCAATTCAATTCATGGCCTCAATCATCCATTCTCCACTAGGGTCCTCAGGATAATTCTCAAGGTCTGTGCTGTCTAGAACGGGCTATTGCTTCTATACAGGATCAACTCAGCTCTGGTCACAGTCTTCATGGCTTCGAGATGCCTTATCCGAGCTCGATCCCTCATGCGAGAAGTTGACATTCATTGGTAACCCACCTGAAGAAGGTGCAGCTCAGGGCAGACGCCCACCGCATCGAGATGCCAAACCAATACTACGCATACAAGCTGATGGCACATTCGGAAGCACGGAGGTGCGACAACGTCTCATGCGTTCTTTGGGATAGCTTCTCAACTGATCAATCTTGCATGTCGTTCTATATGGTCTCATCTCTATGCGGCCCGGTGCATTGCGCTTGACTGCGAACATTGCTTTGCTATGTCTGGTTGACCCACATCACCCCATGGGGATAAATGGTGTGGCGTGCTTTGCGCCATCTAACGATAACATGCTGCACACCCGTTGCAACATGCTTTCCCCAAAAAATTAGATGGATTATCCGAACGACCGCGAAGTCCTTGAAACGTTCGAATGCAAAAAGCCCGTCAGCTTCTCGTGCGTACAATGATTATTTTTGAATCCCGTTGTTTTTGCTGCTTTTCGCGTGGGTGGTTTGGTGTGCTGCCTATATGCGTACCAGGTCCCAGATGTGGCACGATGCTTATCCTCCACGATTGAATCTTTTGACGTTTCACATGACTGAAGTTCTCTCGCTTTACGATGGTCCCACCTTCTTTGTCATGTTCATGCCCTCGCATATGACCCCATGCAGATGGAGCGACGACGATCAGCTATAGATGATCACACCTTTCATCCTATCTTACCCCGATGATCATCGCTCGTCTCTATTTAGGTATCATCATACCACCTAGGACCATGTGTACCTTCGCGACTAACATTTTCCCCAGCATATGGCCTAGTACCTATGACCTATTGCTCCACGGCTTTTCTTCCCTTAATGCACAAGCAGATGCTAACCTAACTGATCCTTCCAACAGGTATAGATTCGCACATATCTCACGAGTCCTTCGCGCGCTACAAACATCAACCAAAACATCACTACGTATCGATGAAACAGGTCTATTAAGCCTGCAATTCCTCATGCCATCTGCCAAATCACGGGGTACCGGTGGCGGAGGAACAGTAGGAAGTGTTGAAAGCCCTGCTGCGTTCATTGAATTCCGGGTAAGTTCCTATTCCTATAATACGCATGAAATGGCAAGATACACGCCTCCATATCAACTATGCTATATGGGATCGCTGTATCTCATCTTGTGATGGTTGGAATGTTGTGATGGTATGATGTATGTTTTTGGGGCGTTGTCCCGGATCTCTGCTCTACCCTCTGTTTAACCGTGATGTATAGTCGTACGGACTATTCATTGCGCCACACACACACACATCCCTTAGCGTTGCGCGATGAGTGGTGTGCTGCGGCACCAAGGGCATTGGATAGGCTTCCAGGATCGAAAACAACAATATATCCACAGCATGTCATTACCTTCGTGGACCTTTATGCTCTCGCACGGAACTATTTAGGCTGATCCTTTCTTCTTCTTTTTGATGTCATTTCTTAGTGTTTAGCAGTCGATGACGAGTGCTGAGCGGCAAATGGGCATGAAGTATGATGTGATATCAAGCTGGAACTCAAGCTTCATGTTCGGGAGCGTACAATGGAAGAGTTGGCAACCTTGAAAATAACCGTGGCTCCAAGTACCTGAGCTAAAGCGTTAAACTAAGCCAAAGCGTTAAACTATTGTCGATGACGTCGTTGTGTGTAATGCAACTCGGGACTGGGCCTGAGTCATTATGCGCATGTGTGTACAAGAGCAGCACAGGAGGTTCAAGTACAACTTTTATTACGATAGTACAAATTTGAAGCTTGGTACACATATGAATACATGGTTGGGTGTAGAAGAGTTCACGAGTGGCTTTGACCTACCCGATAGAAGCCCCCTAGGTGACTGTGTGAGTGGGTACGTAGAACTCTGAAAGAAGGGCGACAGCGATGAGGGAGAGGAACACCTAGCACAATCCCAGGCGTATTCCGGTTTGAGAAAAGAGACAACATAGATGCTTGAAATGGACAGCTAAACTAAACGGGGAAACAAAGATTTAGACTCTTTTGGATCAGCCCAGAAACTTCCCAATGACAGCAAGAGGAAACAAAGGAAGAGAAAGGATTAAGGTGTAGGAATCGATGTTGCATGGGGTGTATTGATTGTTGTGCCGTTATCGATAGCTTTAGAGGATGCCTTCGAAATATTCGTGTGGAGATTTCTCTACTGTAGCAATCGTATGAGCATGAACGTGTCTCACATACGAAAGGTAAGAGGACCAACCAGGCGAGTTACGAGAGAGGTTGTTGACGATGATTCTCCGGATGCTCGCGCCGTCTAGCTGCTTAAACAGAGAGGTGAAAAGCGAAACTAGGTCAGTCTCCGAGGTCACAGAAACATTGTAAGGAAACGGAGAAGGGGTGAGACAATAATGGAAAACGACACTAACTTCACTAGCAAACCTACTCTGTAAGCGGCTTTTCGGAGTTCTAACAGCAGGGTCATCTCCGACATGGCCGTTGGCAGCAGTTGAAAAGGAGATAGTATTCCGCCTCGGTGATGGTGCGAATGGTCTAGAGTTTGAGGATGGAGTAGAGGACGCAGATGGGTGAGCACCAACGCCTGTCAAACTCGTTGATCTGACATGATTAGTTACCATGCCACGAACGGCGCCCGCTGAGTTGTTGTAAACAGGGGGACTCGGGCTAGTAGTCATATGCGATTGGTAGCGAAATGGCAACTGCCGAGTAACAGGAGTACGAGGTGATGAGGACGCAGAGGGTGAGGTTGGGGACAGTGGTCGATCGAATGGGATGGGGGATGACGAACGCCTAGGTGATATAGGAGACAAGGAAGGCGGAGATTGCAAGGGTGATTGAGCACGTATACGTGCATATTCTTGAGAATCTCTAGCTACAAGTGCAATGACTTGTTGGAACGGAACGTTAGCTGTACCGTCTGGTATCTGTTGAAGGAGTCCCGCCTGTCATTAGGAAGTGAGTGGATATATGGAAGTCGGCCGCACCAGTATCCTAGCTATTATCCCTGCATCTTCTGCTGGGACATCAATCATGGCAATATCCGATTCCTAATTGGTTGTGGCGACGAGAGTGAGTCAGGGCAATAATAGAGAGGAATGAGGCGCACAATCTGGAGGAGAACATCTCCTGGGTAGAATGCTTCGCCTTCTTTCTTATTCCAACGACTGATGGTGCACTCTGTTAAAAATGGAGACATCACAGGCATCCTGATGGCATGCTGGATGCGCGCTTCGTGTACAACTGGTGGTATGACGTCCATTAGCATCGGTATCCTCCCTAATGCCGAACTAGGACCTACATCTCTTGGGTGCGGTGGTTACGATAGGCGGCGGTATGCTAGAGGAGCGCGTGGCGATCCTGGAGAATTTGCTGATGGGTCTGGTGGTCATGTTGGCCAGAAGCTTGAAGTATGGATTGTCAGTGAAGCGGGTTGAATAAAGGCCTCCAGAGTTGAAAACTTGGTGGAAAGCAATGGAGAAAGAGATAGGAGAGTGTCCAGCTTTAACGGAGGAGGTGACGGCAGGAAAGGAGGCAAGAGATCCGAGGGCATTAGATCGAATTGTGTAGTTACTTCGCAACGTGTTCATATCATATAATCATGTTGGCCCTGCAACCTCTCCCCGTCGTCCCCTTTATAAGCTATACGGCCGGTCTGATCCTCATCAGGTAGATATCATATCACTGCAACACCCACTCCTCCGACTCTCATCGCCACCCCGTCAACAATCATATTCCGAAGTAGATCAGAGCATGCATCTGCCAGAGACAGCTGATATCTCCACAAGCCAACTCCTCCGAGCCTCTGACATCGTCATTGGCCCCTGGAATCCACCTTACCAATTTTGGTTAGCTCGTCGTTGCCTCCAGAGCCACCCAGAAGTCCACGATCCTTCCTATGCTGTCTCAACTGGCTCATTCACACAAAGCTTGAGCATATTTCAGCGCATGTTAACTTGCTCCTCAGTGGAGCACAGTTAGACTGTTAAGGTAGCTGTTGGTGGATTCTTGATGTACTTGCACCTTACAACATGATCGACTGGATTGTGGAGAACCATACCGTTTGAGGTATGCCGCTGATGGCCAAAGTCCAGCTAGATTTCTCAATCTGCCGTTAAGGGTAGCTCCACGTCCTTCTAAAGGGTTTCTGACGCCTTCGATCCCTCAATGTTGTTCAAAGTATACCGGCTGAATCGTTGCTGCCGTCAGATTTGACGAGTCATGAAGTTCCCAGTGATACCTCCACAACTCCAACGCCTCTCCTCCTCTCCTGTTCACGTGATCTATGACGCTCGTCGACGTCGACTTCATTGAATATGTGTCTGACGTTCTGAGTGATGTCCTAGGATGTCTGACTTCAAGAACGCTCACTCCCGCCATCATGAGTGGTATCGCGTCCTCTGCTAAACGTACACTCCAAACCATGGCGTCTACAGCCAAAGTCAACGATTTGCGCAAGGACACTTTCGAGGCCGATAACACGAAACTTACAACGGACCATGGTGTTAAGATCCCGAATACAGACGACTGGTTTGTTTCACCGGTTATTGGGAGTCGCCTGTCCTCTTTCTCACGTATTTTCTCTAGGCTCAAGGTGACCAAAGGGGATGCTGGACCCTCTCTTCTTGAGGATCAAATCTCAAGAGAGAAAATTCACAGGTTTGATCACGAGCGCATTCCTGAACGAGTTGTCCACGCTCGTGGTTCGGGCGCGCATGGCTACTTCAGAGTTTTTGACGACCGAGCTGCCAAATACACTAATGCCCCGGTCCTGACCGATCCAAGCAGGGTTACTCCAGTCTTTACTCGCTTCAGCACCGTGCAAGGTTCCAAGGGCAGTGCAGTAAGTTGTCATTCGCAATGTCCAGAAATATTTTCTCAACAGGGTACAGGACACTGTGCGAGATGTTCGTGGTTTCGCTGTCAAATTTTACACCCAGGAAGGGAATTGGGATATTGTTGGAAACGACATCCCGGTCTTCTTCATTCAAGATGCGGTTAAATTCCCTGACATTGTCCATGCTGTTAAGCCAGAACCCCACAATGAAGTCCCGCAAGGTCAATCCGCTCACAATAACTTCTGGGATTTCGTTGGCCTGCAGCCGGAATGTCAGTCTCGAACCTTCTCCCATCATCACTAGCTAACTTATGTGATCTAGCCGCGGCCATGATCATGTGGGTCATGTCAGACAGAGGTGTGTACACTAGATATCTCGGTTGATCCAAAATTCATCAATGGTACATCCAGGCATTCCACGCTCCTTCAGGATGATGCAAGGATTCGGGGTTAACACCTACACGCTCATCAATGCGCAAGGAAAGCGTTACTTTGTGAAGTTCCACTGGATTCCAGAACTTGGTGTTCACAGTCTCACTTGGGATGAGAACATGAAGATCGGCGGTCAGGATCCAGGTAGGCATTGCGGCCGCTGATTTTGAGGTGGAACTAATTACCCTTTGCAAGATTTCCATCGAAAGGATTTACAAGAAGCCATCGAGAATGGGTGTCCTCCCAAATGGACTCTTGGAATTCAAGTGCTCGATGAAGAGCGTGAACATGACTTTGAGTTCGATATCTTAGACGCTACCAAAATCTGGCCGGAGGAACTCGTCCCGATCCAGCCTATTGGAGAGATGGTCCTTAATCGCACCGTCGACGAGTTTTTCCCAGAGGTCGAACAAGTCGCTTTTTGCACCAGTCATATTGTGCCTGGCATTGGGTTTAGTGATGACCCTCTCCTACAAGGAAGGAATTTCTCTTACTTTGATACGCAAATCACAAGGCTAGGGATTAATTGGGAACAGGCCAGTCGCATAAGTGCGTCAGAATTGCCCTTTCACTTACATCTTTTCCAGCTCCCGATCAACAGACCCGTATGCCCTGTGATGAATCACCACCGAGGAGGTCAAGCGCAACACCGTATTGTACCAGGGCCAATTAACTATTGGCCCAATCGAAAGGGTTGGGCTCCGCCCCAGCCCACGAGAGAGGGCGGTTATAATGAGTCAGTGGTCTCCTTTCTTGGAGCTCGTATGGTCACTGAAGTGTTGCACCGTAGCTATCCCGAGCAGGTGTCGGGAAGGAAGCAACGAGCTCGCGGTGCCAAATTCCAAGAACACTACAGCCAAGCACAATTGTTCGTCAACTCTCTCAGCCCTTACGAAAAGGAGCACCTTATCAGTGGCATTTCATTCGAGCTCTCTCATTGCGACGACCCTCAAGTCTATAAGTCGTACACTAAACTCTTGAACAACATCGACTTCGATCTCGCTAAGCGGGTTGCTATGAAAGTTGACGGCATTGTTCCTGATGCTCCTGCTCGAGAGAATCACGGCAAGTCGAGCGAGGCCTTATCTCAATTGTACTATATCCCCAAGACCCCTACCATCGCTACCCGTCGCATCGCCATACTCGTGGCTGACGGATGCCACGCAGCTGAGGTCAGGGGGGTGCGAGCGGCTTTGACTGGCGCGAAGGCTTTCACCTTCGTGGTCGGCCCGCGTCGAGGCAAAGTTCAGCACCCAGGACGAACTGTGTTGGGTACACATGATGGTGCATTGACTGCAGACTTCCCATACGAAGGCCAACGGTCGACTACTTTCGATGCGGTCTTCGTACCGTCTGGAGCAGACCATGCGAAGGCCTTAGCGTCTAATGGACGGACTATACATTGGATTAGAGAGGCGTTTGGCCATTGCAAGGCGATCGCTGCTGTTGGAGAAGGTACTGTCTATCTTCTCCGCCTTTTATAGCATCTGCCCCCCTCGTGGCATCGCTATCACCTCTGCGTATTCATTAACTAACGGTTTATATCTGTTTATCTAGGAGCGTCTTTCATTGAACACGCATTATCCGTTCCCGAAATCAAGACAGCCCAGGACCTGGCTAGCCATGACGTGGTATCTTCTTACGGGGTCGTCACTACGGGCAAGTACAACCTAACAGCGGCTGCCACGGATGTTATGTCCATCGCGCGTGGATCTCATAAGGGATTCCTTGCTAAATTTGCCTACGAGATCAGTAGGCATAGGTGCTGGGAACGCGAAATGGCGGGGTTAACCAACGGGGTCGCCTATTAAGTTGGTTGAACTCGAGCTTGTATTGGGTTATGAATAAAATTGAAGACGCAGGCAAGGACTAGCGCTGGATAAGGGCGCCGAATTTCATTTTCCATCCAGAAAACTGTTCACGACATCTATGCCTCGACCTCTTCCATGTACGATATTTGATGGAGGTGCAATTTCTGTATCGTTAGTTATCATATACGCATGTAACTTGAAAGTAGCTTGAACTGAAACAGGATTGAATACCGTTGCATTATCTACATCTCCGTGGTCCTTTTCCATGTGCGTCGGTAGCGCATTCAAGTCCTCATGGGATATACAGGCCACCTGCCAATCAAAACCGCCTAAATCACTGACACCGTAGACAGCCATTGAACACGAGATTTAAGGTCCGCGTGGTAATCCATCTGGGTATATCAGTTTATCGCGGCACCATAATATCTTCATACTATTGTATGCTGCCATGCATCGCATTGTTTACTGTGTGGGCTTAGCCTTTAGCGGATACGAGCATGAATTCATAAATGTACCGTCTTACGGCAGTTGCTGCTCACAAAGGCATGAGACCCGAACATTCGTGGGATCGCAACCAATGAACGTGGTGGGTTTCAATTCTAAAGTGAACGAGCTCTGGGAAGTTTTGGTGAGCATATACGTTACAACTCCCGAGTTACTACCCGACTTCGAAAGTTAGATATTCAAAGCCGAACACCGTACCTTGCGGATATGCTGTATTACTAGCAAACGGTCGTGAGTAGTTAATTCGTGAAGTTTATCCCATCGTCAGGTTACTGACTGGATTGGTAATGTCAATTAGTTCGTTCGATTGACCGGGTTGAGTCGAGTTTTATTAAGGCAGTGAAGCTGGGCCGGGAAGGTACCACTTTAATGTCAATGAGGTCTAAAAATTCTTTCCCTATACGTACGGCTGAGAGGGGCTAAACTTAAGGGTGTGGCGAATCTTCGGAAGGAGAAGCAAAACCGTACGAAGTGGGGGATGTTTTAAGTTTTATCTTACTCCTATCTGGATGCTATAAATGATCTGGTCTATTCAGAATCATTAAGTTATAGATGCATATGGGGCGTGATTTAAATAGGTACCTATGTGGTGTTTGCTCGGTTTTTGTCGGGATTGATGTATCATTTTACAGCAATCTGACGCAGTGCCGCGCGGAGAAGAAGATAAATTGCTGGAG
The DNA here is from genome assembly GCA_951802395.1 of Volvariella surrecta. Lineage (NCBI taxonomy): Eukaryota > Fungi > Basidiomycota > Agaricomycetes > Agaricales > Pluteaceae > Volvariella > Volvariella surrecta. The sequence continues at coordinate 602,582 of OX637784.1, forward strand.
TAGTGGTCGAGGAACATATGTTGCAATGGGAGCGCTTGAGGATTGGCAATATCTTCCTAATCAAACTTGACGTATCAACATCGAAGAACGACGTACTAGCGTGTGAGGGTGTAATGAGCTCGGTAACTTGAATAGTATTGGCAATGAGTTCAACCTGAACAGTGGTCACAACAGATAACGGAGTTTTCGCTGAATTGGGAACAAAGGCCATCGTGGAGAAGATGGATATGTTACTCCAGTTCGAGTTTGAAAGTTTTGAAAAGATTGCTTAGATTATCGTATGATATGATACAACGTGCTGCGGACACATGATTCCAATCATTGCGCCCGTCAGCATAAGGGAATAACGGGCTGTGCTGGGGAATTGAAGACAGAAACCAGACTTCTGGAGAGTACGAGTTTGCTATGCATCTTTTCAATACTGATATGCGTTAGGACACAGGGATGGAATGAGAAAGTAGGGAGGGCTATCCTGTTTCCATTCTGGTTGAGAGTAAAAAGGCATCCTGGCAGTCAGACAACTATAGCTAATCAATTCATCAATGAACCGTAAGTGGCCCAATCAGGACAAAGAAGACCGCAGGAATGTGGAGCATTGATGAACCAGAGCCAGTGAGATCTGATAGTGGCCAGGGAACAATTGGAAGGAGAGGTACGAAACCCATGCAGCAATTAAGCAAGGTGGACGTGTTTGTTGCGCACTGAGCCGTGTTAATTCTTCGAGCCGACTTTGCACAGGTCCAAATATCGATTGCAGATTAGTGGGGTTCAACTGAATGGTCTCCTGTGTCCTAAGATCAATCGAGGGCGAGCTTCAGTGCAAACTTGAAGGTGACCGCAGTCTAGTAACAATCCCTCTGACACTTCGGGATCAATTAGCGCAAGGATGCGGAAACGACCGCTCATTCTGTCCGCTGTACGTATACGTACATGGGATCTATAGTCTTGTTTAATCATCATACCCTTCTTCAGAAATGAATAGAATTCAACCAACCTGGATGTTTCTTCGGACAAGAGCAGCTATTCCCCATTTAAATCACTAACGTAACTCTACGTGTATTCAGTCCAAGTCGGCTAGCTGATGATTGTGAAGCAGTGGATGTGTGACGTACCCACTTTGATTCGATGAATAGAAACTCGGGCCGGGGACCTTAGTTGCGTGAGTGGTTCCTCAAACCACGTTGTTTAGGTTAGGGCTGAACGGGAGCATGCGGTGCCGGCCACCATACCGTAGGCATGCAGAAATCGCGCCCGAATTTGCAGCGATTTAAATAAGAATTGCCTTATAAGCCCGTGTAATAATCGCAGTCGAAGGTATAATTTTAGAACAGAGGCCTCGTTCCATTTGTGGATTCCGGGGTGCTGCGTTATGCTTTATACGCCTAAAATCGAGGATGGATACGAGGCAGCTTGTGTTGATAGCGAGCTAATTATTACACAAGGTGGCGACACCTACACGAGACACCTCGGCTGAGGTGTCCTGTCTTGTCGAAGCGAGGCACCGCGATCTGTTAGAGTCAGTTACGTGTAGGTACCTTACATAACCTTGTACTACTGCCAGTGTGCTGAGTTTACTGTCTACCACTGCGACGGCGTCGCGCACTCTAGTTATTCTCTGTCCTCCCACCCACCCTACTCTCCCTTTCTCATTTTCCATTCCTTCCATTCCCCCCACCCACCTTACTTTCGGAAGCTGCCAGCACACGGTGCGCCTAGGACCGGCCTCGCTCTTCCTTTCCTATCTATAGCTTTCGCCCTGTCCTTTCCCCAGCACACACGTAACTTCCAGAACATGTTCATATTTGCCCACGCGAGTGACAGTATCCGGCACCTTGCCACAGCCTGAATGGCGAAAAATCGCCAGGCTCATCTTCTCGGGGTTGACCCTTAGTCTATTGCTCCTAAATCCACTTTATTGATAAGCGTGAGCGTATTGGCCCAGCGTCGGTTGGACGAACCTTTTTTTGTGTTAGTTCAACATAAAGAGTCTGCATTGGCCACCGTACTACGTATATCAAGTCAAACATTGTAGTGATTTGGGACCCTATTTCATGCAGACAGCAATTCAATGATCAACTATGACAACACGAGGCCAGAAATTGCTGCTTCCACCTCCTTTCCTCTCTATTATAGGTATATTGTACTCTTTGAGCCGACGGCACCGCCCTCGGAATATACCAGAGTAAAAAAAAATAATACAGATCAAATCCCGGTCAATTGTGGAGAATCCGTGAGGTTAAATTTGGTGGTGTCCTTGTAGATATCTCGAATGAGCTGAGGTAATGAGCTCTCCCCACTTGAAAGGAGCGGAAGCATATGAAGATAAACTTCCAAGATGACTATCTCCCAGCACATCTTGTGCCCTGGTACCGTTGAGCACCCACAACAGTACAGTAAATGAGATGGGAACATCTTGAAAGAACCAGCAAAGTGAAGTTCACGAAGGCACGCGTGCAATCTTGATGAAGCCACATTCCCCGTTGAGCTGGTGGTTTCTTCACAGGCCATCTTGAAAATTGAGCGTAAGTTTGAAGTGGTTCATTATTTTTGAGGTCATTTTTGTGATGCCTTATCCTGTTAGGTGCCTCTCCACGGCTCGTGGATCCCAGTTCTGTTTTTCCTTAACTCTCCCGTATCTGATTTTCTTTTTTTTTTTTAATCCACGCGGTGAAAGACCCTGGAGCAACCATCAAACCATAGATTATGCTGCATTTACAGTATAGTAGCTCCGTTCGAGCCGTTCCATTTTCATCACCAAGACACTCCTTTCCGTCGACGAGTGTTTGAGAGCAATGACAATGACTGTGAGGGTATTTAGGGTAGACACGTGCTCTGGGTGTCCAAGGGTTGTCAGGAGGAAAATCAAAAATTCATGGACTAGGCATCGGAAAAATGTGGTATAGGTTCTCAGGCGCATACCAGGATTAATCTTGGTATTTGTTGGTCCATTGGAGCACGTTCACAAGTGCGTAACCGTCGTTCGCAGACGCGAGTATGAGCGGAGATATTTTGGAACAATTACCGTAATATTTGTGAATCTACCCGTTTTTAGGTTTTTGAGGACACGGGAAATTTGGGTTGCAAAGGGGTCGTCGATCATTATCGATCACACTTGTGACAAGATCTATTGAAGAAGCATCAAGATAATATTGTGATGTTTTTCCTTCAGTAGGTCTTCGGTGAGTTGGTTAGAACGGTCTATGGTGATTAGATAACCCGGAATCCCGGACTCCTTCTGAAATAGATGTGCAGTTTTTCTGGAAGTTCCCGGTTTCCCCGCAAACTCAAAAGTGGTACTCGTACTCTGTGTCTGAAAGGATGTCCGGCGCTTGTTTCCCGGGTTAGGTAACAATGGCTAGCGGGGCTTCTGATTATCTCTTTCAATGTGTCAACATTGAGTAACATGAAAAAGGTCAAAAGTTGACTGGTCGGTCACCTGTACAAGGCAGCTTAGCGCATTTGTAACTGGTACTATCAATGTGTTCAAGCGATATCCGCATACCAACTCCATTGGCAGCCGACAAGAGGAAATACCCGAATCTCTCTCCCCCCACCGCCCTTCACCGCCTGTGTTGAACCGTCGCGTAATTATGTCAAAGCTGCAGACCCCAACAATGGTCAAAAGTGTTGACAATAAAAAAAAAGGCAAAAAAATTCTCCTGGGCCCACCCGCTCTCCTTACCTTTACCCCCTACTCGTCTGATCCTCAATTGATTCCGGATGTGTAATGCAATTAAATATCGTCAATCAGCGCGGAACTAAATTGTCTTGGGAGCACTTGAACTGGCATCAAAAGGCCGGCTGAAGGAGTGGTAAACTCTCCAGAGGCCTTTGGCACTCCAGTTTGGAGACGGATGTGTTTGGAAGGTTGCTAGGTGGAAGGCTGCGAGCTGAGTCCTCGAAGACCACTGAGGCAATTGAAGGGTAGCAGTACGAGCTTTTTCTAATACAGACACGACATTTACTACTTATATACGCCAGCAGGACTCGGGACTCAGTCCCGGTGTTCCAAATGTCTGAACACTTAAGACATCCATTCCGTAAATTACGGAAGTCCATCGGAGGACTTGGGTGCTACAGTTGATTCAACCAAAGTGTATACTATAATCAGTTAGCATTCGGGTGTTCGGAAAGTGGTAACGGAGGGAGGAAACGACAAGGAAGAGGTACGAACTCAGATCTGGTTGAGACTTAGATCACCTCTTCTTCTTTGCTTGAGATACTGTCTGCACCGTGTGGTACATCACAACCATATGCGTATAATAGGATATTCTTCGAATATTTGTTGCATGCATCGCATGCTTTGGACAACGGATGGGAGCATATATTGGTTTCACCCACGACAATACCGCCGATGAGATGGATGCTCTTGCTACTGCTGCTGGCATCGGAGATCACCCATTTGTGCAGAACGTCTGAAGACGGCAAGTATAAGCACAAGGACTCGGCGCTTGGTGACGCGAAATAGGGGGTATAGGAGATAACGTCAATTTGCAGGATCCAGGGTGTTTTGAGGCAGCGGTGATGTTCAAAGAGGGGTTAGTATCGTCTAATCCTCCGAGATTTGTGCAAACAGAAAGTAGCTATTGAACTGTATTCTATGGCTATCAGATCCAGGGTGGTGAAGACGATGATATCTATGTATGGAGTTGAAGTAAGTTTCTAGTTCTGGGATTATATATGAAGGCTCGACGTTGAACTTTATATGTTTTGTAATTGCAAACATACCGTCCAATTCCTAATCTCTGCCAAGTTTGACATTATTTCTCCGCCTTGTATGGATTGGCATTCGAGAGTATGAAGCATATGACGTGACCGTGACACTACTATAATTAAACATGTGAGTACCCTCGCGGTAACTTTATTACTGCACAATTGCACTCGAGCAAAAAGCTAACTATCACCCCTGGTCTACGCGTAGATCAATTCCCAGTTGTCAACTTGACGGTGTCGATGAGGATGCGTTAGATTTGCCAGTAGCTACTATACCACGATCCACCCCGGAAGTTCCAACGTTTGAATCTTGGCACTCACTCGTCCTACCTGCCAATGAGCTGTCTACCAATGGTATTACAAATCCGAATCAACAGAACAGACTTTTGAGTTCCTTCCTCCGGTACAGATCTGTGACCGCAAAGTTTTGTGCTGACACCAAACCACCAACTGCAATCTCCTTGATGGTGGCGCTCAGACTCCTGCAACTTGAGACATCACTGGTCTATATAACCCACACCGGATCTACATCACTACATGTGCACACGAGATCTATAGCTAGCCTGAGACACTGCGAACCAATTCAGTTTGACCTCAGGCTCTTGAGTGCCAGTTTACAATTTCAAAGTACCCCGGCACGGCACTGCCCGTTACCACCTCGCGCATGCGCGTTATGAGTCTGACACTGGCAAGCATCTTTTCACTACCCCAGGATACACGCTGCACATCATCAATGAATTCAATATTGCCAACTCCATAACTCCATAAACCTCAAGATTATCACCCTCAATCGGCTTCAGTATTAATTTAAACGCAAACATGCGCAGAAACTGCGATGATCATCGTATCATTCATAATCTTGAATAGTAGATGGACGTGGTATAGTGGTTATACGCCTACAGAAAAAACAAAACCAACATTAGTCTGTGGTGAAGTGAAGAGGGGTAAAAGAGGATGATCTGATCCCCGTAACAGGGTCGGCCTGAGCTCGAGCACTTGAACAATACAATGTCTATAGAGTGAAAAAGTAAGGTGCGGCCGGTGAGGCCCAGCCAAACTGGCATCCCTCGCATCTCCGGGCCATCATTATGAGATAATTGACTCGCTTACCTCAACCAAGTTCGTCGTTGTGTACGTACGTACAACTGGGTTCACTGGTTCATAAACGATCCACTTCGCATCTCTTGGCATTGAAGGAATGTGGGGTGTTGAACGGTATTCAATGGTGCCTTGTTTTAATTTTCGATATGTTCGTGGTCCCTTTGGTATGTTTAGTCGTGTCTAGTCACTATTTGGTCCCTGGTCCAGGCCCCCAACCAAGACTATGACCAAGACCAAGACCAAGACAAGACCAGGGAGTTCATTGAAAAGTGGTGCCTCTCGATGCATGTTACTAAACACCGCGTACCCAGGCTTCCACCCGAACAAGCCCACAACGAATATGAACGCATTTGCATTCAAAGTTCAAACGCGGTCGTTCACTTGCCAATTCTATGGGACCGGGTAGAGTCAGTTGACCATGCTGATATTCATATTGGTGTCGGAAACGTGAACGGAAACGGAAATCGTGACTCACTGCAAGACAAGACAGGTTTTGATTCTAGGCAACCGTCGATCCTGATCCCGTCGCCGATGAGCTAACACGGTTGCCAAGTTCAAGTTCAAGGCTCAGGACCCCGAGCCACTGTGACTCTATTTGCAGCAGCCGCAGTGTACACGCCATCATGGCCGTAACTCGTCAAGCAAGTGGCAGTGGTGCGAGTCAGGCTTTAGCTTGATCATCTAGGCATGCGCATGAACGTCCGAGTCTTGATGTCCGAGAAGATGCGGAATACCGACCTTTTCGGGGATTGTGGAAAGTCCAAACACCAGAAAAGCTGAAGAGAAGGGAGAACGTGCGAGATTCAAAGGCGGAATATATTTTTTTTCGGTCGTAAACGCGTAAACTGCGATCCAAAGTCGGAGATCCCATCCTACCCTTGAACTTGATAAATTAGCTGGCCGGGGTCACGGAAACCCAAAAAAAAATTGACAGCAACTTTTGTACGGCACCATTATGAGTCGTTAACGTTCATGACGTATAGTATGTTTATTATGGGCGCTATGAGGGTGCCACTGCAGGCTCGGGGCTCTTAAGTTGTTCAAGCATGATTCTGAACACAACAATAAATAGCTTGTTCCCAAACAACATGGTGTTGCAGCATGGGCGTGCGTTAAAGGAAAAACGAACTTCCGATTAATAGGTTGGCAATGAACACATGAGGATACCACGATGATGATCTCAAGTCTCCCTGCCTTGATCCCCTCCTGACGTATCCTATCATGCTTGGCCAGTTTTCCTGTCTTGCTTCCCTGACCGATCGTGTTCTTATTCTGACTCTAACGACCATCTCTACATCTGCAGGGCTACACAGACACTTGGAAAAAAACCTCCCGGCCAACATGGATGTTGTGCAGGTTCGAAACCAGGAGTAGCGACACTAACCTTGATATGAATATTCCGAGTCTCTGTGCATACATATGCATGTACATGTACATGCTCAGTCCTACATCTTGAAGCTCCATGTACGGGGTTAGAGAACGTCAAAGAGCCCTCTGGAAACATAGATCTTTAGCGAGTGAGGTCCATTTGGTAAGTCGAGCAAGCGAGGGTCCACACTATTGCAACACTGGCACTCGATTGCCATAAGAGCGGCCTAGTCGTGGCAAATCATTGCACAGGAACGAGATGACGTTGAGAGGAAATGGGGATAGGAGTCGTCATTCACGGAGCTGCTATTGTCTGCGTAGGATCATGACTATACCTGCTATCAGTCGTGGTCTCGAACGGTTCCAGACAAGCGGGGCGAGGAGTTGTGTTCAAGAACGAACGAAACTTACGTGGCGAGAGAGGTAAAAGTACCCAGCCCTGAGAAATAGAGTATAAGCATGAAAATCCGAGAGAGATCACATGGCTAATCACACACCTCGTCACCATCAGTATCGACATCATGGCGTTCTCGTACTACAGGACCCGCGATCGTGTCTAGGATGGACGTGTGCGTTAAACCACATTCGTCCACCGTCCACGTTTTACGCTGTCAAACAAGCGAGAGATAAGAGAAAAAGGTGCTGCATCGCAAGTCACGATATCCCTAGCGATTATAGCAATGTTCACGACCATACGGAGTAAATCGCAATCTGAATATGAAGAAATGCAGATTGAACGGAGGAAACAGAGAGGGAGAAAACCAGGCTGCAAGGAGATACGAGACATGCACTGTTGTCTCATGGACATGCTTGTTCCTCTTGAGCGCCGATTTTGTTGATTTGTTGACTCCGTTGATGCGCACTCCTGGGAAAGAAGAAGAATGTGGATTTCTCTGTTGTTGTTGCCATTGCCATGCTCAATTCCAATGTGACCCGGTCAATTGATGATGGCCACCGCCATAGCCTAGGGACAGGCGGCACATGGGCAAATGGGATTAGAGAGGAGGGGGTTGAGTCTGCCTAAAGGGGATATGAAGCAACGAACTGGTCACTATTTGATAGATACAAGGATAGATGTCTGACTCAGTGACGCGGCGAAACCCTTCTCTCTGCGAGATAACCTTCGTACATGGTTGAAATCAGAATAGAAGATAAATTTGGGCCCAACTTCCATCGTGCTTGTGCGGTGGACATTATGGACTGGTACTGGTGAGGTACTCATGTGCTCATGCCTGCAAGACATATGAGCCATTTCGCTGTTTGCCGTACCATGCCAGGATCAAGGTGTTAGCGGGCCTGGTGTGGGCATGAAAGGACGATTCTGGCAAGTGTGAGTCTGTTTCGCAATTGCACGTACGGGGTATGATTGTTGGTCATCAGCACTGGTCGCTGAAGGCGCGTAGTAGTACCGCCACCTGGTGATAAATGAATATGATAAATTGACGGGATTGAGCAGCACGGAATCAAATGTCATATGGCAACGTCGTTTCTCGCTTTCTGTTCTCTCTATATCTGTATTGTGGAAGTAGGGAATGTGGAGGTCGCGGAGAGAGGGAGATTGGAACGGAGCATATATCAGATTTGATCGCGTGAGGTCAACCAGCTCAATTCGACACGTGTAGCGAGGACAGGACCCCAGAGAGCGCAGAATAATGTAGATGGATCGGGATAAATTCATAATAGTCACGGCCCTCTTCTTCTGCTTCTTCTTGCCCGTCGCGCTTTCTTTCTTTCCCAAACAACTCCACCACTTCCTCCCAGCCATGGCAGCCGTCCTCCGACCTGCTACGACTGCTCCTCCCAACCATCCCTCTCACCACCAACGACGCCACCAAAACTGCGGAATCCTCCTGCCCTCCGCTCCCCAGCCCACAAATTCACCTTACATCTCTTCGTCGTCCGCATCGTCGTCCGCTGCCTCCTCCTCCTCCTTCTCCCACACAAGTCTAACAAATACCCCTCCGTCCTCCGCACCCTGCTCTCGTCGTATCCGCTTCGCCCCTCTCCCGGATCCTAGACGCCTAGTGATCATCAACGATGACGGCACAGAAACTCCTTTACCCGAGGATGCCACTCACTATCCCTCCCCCATTGCAGCCCCTCAAGACGATTCCCTAGACGCAGACAACGAAAGCATCAGCAGTTCCGGCAGTGCCTCAAAGCGCAATAGTTTCACCGGAGATTCAGCTGTATCCACTCCTGGAACAATGACTCCAATCTCAACCTCACCAGAGGATACCCTCAACCCCGGTTTCCCCGCCGCTCTGACCACTTCGTTGGCAAAGAGCTCTGGTTCCTCATCCTTAACAAAGTCCCTTCTCTTCCGCCCTTGGTCCAAAAAGCCATCCGCATCTTCATCCTCTTCCACCTATTCCCTCACCCCCACCGCCTCCCATGAACAGTCAATATGCCCAAAGGGTACCTCCTTCCCCCGTATGAACATCTCCACCGAGGAGATCCTCACTCTCGGTACCATCAACCTCTTCCGCGCTTCATCGCGTGATCGTGACAGCGACAACACCTCCGGCTGGGGCCTCCAACGATGGACAAGTGCCGGATCTGGCAAAGAACCTACTCCCTCATGGGGTGCTCCTCTCGCCCGCTCACAAAGTTCTCAGTCTTACAAGGACAGGAAGTCCTCATTCCTATCCCTCCCCTCACCTCTCTCTGGTTCAAGTTCTACAAAGTCCAAATCCAAGTCTCGCCCCCCTCCTTCTTCCTTCAACTCCCGGCTTACCGGTACCCGCATGCTCAATGGGCGCATATATGGCGGTCCTCGCCGACCCAACGGCCCGCCCAAGAACCCGTTCGCCAATGTTCGCGACGAAGACCCCGAGTTCGTCGAATGGGGATACGGTGGAATGGGTAGCGTCAAGACCAATGCCGGCAACACTACCATGTGGAACAAACTCCAGAGTGATGGAAGGGGCGTCGTAGTCGGTGACAATGCTGAGGAGGATGACGGAAGCGGCATGGGTTGGGTGAGAAGAAGAAGAGAAGAGCGTGAACGTGCACAGAAGACCCAGGAAGAGGGGAAGGAGCAGCAAGAGCCTGAACAGACCGAAGAGACCGAAGACACACAAAATGACGATGCTTCTGCTCCTTCTGCAGCAGCAGGCGAGGCACATGTTTTGCGCGCCGTCAACATTCCCGCCCCCCTTCCTCGCCACCCTCATCATCGCTCCAATTCCAGGACACATGTGCGCACATCCAGCGCGGATCTCAGTATCCTTGTTGGAGAGCCAACAAAGGAAGAGCAAAAAGCCGATACTCAAATCGTCGCGGACTCGGGAGAGGATATCAGTGAGAGCGAGAGCGAGTCTGAAAGTGCATCAGGAGACAACAAGGGTGACGACGAAGACGACTTTGATGATGATGAAGATGACGAGGATGACGATGATGTGAACAGGATGACTAGCTTGTGTGCTGGTGTGGAGAAGATCTCACGACATAAGGAGGCATCAGCAGCAGAGGACAAGGAGGGAGAGAGCAAGAATAGCCGATGACCGAGGCGCTTGAGCTACCCACGTATTCGTCGTCAAGGTCAATTCATGGTCCATTCCTAGATCTAATGGCAGATCTATAACATTTGCCAACGCTTAACTCCTCTCCGTGCTTTCGCCTCCATCGTCTTCATATATCTCGCACCCCGCCTCAGACGCCCTCAAAAATCTCATCTAGTTATCACACCACTTTATCATTATTCCCGCTAGGCATCCTCCTCGATACTAGAGGGGTTTGCTAAATTAGAGTCCCGTTTTCTCGCTGGTTCCTTGGATGCATGTGTCTGTTATTCAACGGTTCCTCTCTGTATGTGGTGAGTTTCTAACGTTCAAAGTATCTCCTTCAGATTCTCATCACCGTTCGTAATTAGAATATTTCTTGAAATTGCCACCGCCGGATCCCCGGCGCCGATGTCAACGTTTGGTGCTTTTTGTGTCATACCCCTTCTTTTCATCTCACCTCCACTTATTGTTGGATGTGATTGTACGCTACTCGTTGTATGATCACGTTCGGAAACCGCAAAAATTAATCTGTCGGGTATTCGTGAGTATCTTTTTTTCTCTTCGTCTTCTGTTCGGACCAAAGTTTCTAACGACGGCTTCTTGTAGGGCTAAGGCGAAACGAGGATAGAGATAATTATTCTCATCTCTTGCCCCCTGACCCACACCCACCCCGCTCTAATACATTCTTTCTCTCTCTCTCCCTCTCCCTCTTATTTTTGGCATTGCTCATACTCGCGCATATACGGTTATTACGATGAACGATCTCTCTTACTCTCTTACCTTTCCTTTTTTGGGCAACGATGTTTCTCCTAAAGCTCCCTTGCTTCCCTTCCCTTCCTCTTCTTTTTGGCATTTACATACGTACACAGCATACCCTCTCTTTACCCCTCTCTCTACTCTCTCTCGATCGCAATCTCAACTTCCCTGTGTCTCTCGTTACTTGGTCCTAGTCCACTGTCCTTTTACTTCGATACCTTGTCATCTCGCATTGATTTTTTGAATTGCAACAATATCCACTCATTCCCTTGTCCATGTCGACTCTTCTCGTCTCTCGCTGTCTCTCTCTCGTGCGCGCACGCGCGTCGCCCATGTCCATGTCCATGTCTTTTTTGTTGATGATCACGAGTTTCCTGTTTCCTTGCATACATGACACTGATGTACTTTTTTCATACACTTTAAAAACCGGAAAGTTGGCAATAAGATTTTCCGGATCTTTGGCATGACGATGATGAGTGATCTTGTTGATACCACCACTACCACCTTTCTGATACCGCATGCATATGTACACAGTATACCGACGTAACGACGCACATTTGGCATCAATGTGCCACTGCGCATGCATAATTGACGAATGCACATTTACTACCACGAAAAAAAAATTTTGTGGTTGGAATTTTTGCGTGTGCATCAATGGAAATCATTCTGGGGTGCGTATTGAGGGCACTGCCTTTGCTTTACATTTCTTCTTTTCTCTTTCTTTACTTTGGAATTGACGGTTCAATGCCAAGACGTCGACTGAGAGAATTGATGAGTCACATGCGTGTGCATACATTTAATATTCAATGTTGTACGCCGTGCCTCGACTCTCAAGCGGTCCTAGACACTTGCGAGATTCGAGACAGTAGAGAGCGCCCAGCAAGTCTGAGAGTCAATGTAACATCTTTTACTTCCACGTTTGTTCCGAGGACATATGCATGGATTCATTTCTTTCGTATCGAAATGTGCGGGAGGATATATCGCATTCAGATGTTTGAATGACGAATATGAATTCGATACTTAAGAAGGTAACCTTGGTCGCTTGTCTCGGACTCGATGGTTTCGGATCTTCCTCAGCCGCAGGATGGTGCCTGACGCGAGCGCTGAGCTGGTGTTTCTCCGCTCATCGCCGAGTGGTCAAAGTGGCGAGTAAAGATATCATGTGCATATGCGTATTATTTGCGATTGGATTGGATATTGGGAAATGAGGGTGCGCCAATCCACTTACGCACACCTTAGAATGAAATGCACTGCAATATGACATCGTCACGCCTACGGGTCATACGCAACACCACCGGCCAAATGGATGCTGCGGAATTCTTTGTGAGACCGTAGATACCGTAACTGTCTTTTTCGGAGCCAGGAGTGTCATAAATATCGTGGCGGTGCTGTTGGCGCGCGGTTGTACACGGTGTACGGTGTCCCTCGTTCCTCGAGAAGCATTATTGATGATGCACCTGTGGTTTCCGGGGCGGAGGCCAGTCTGTATACCGTAACCAAACCGAGCGATTTGTGGAACCCGACTTTTACAGTCTTGCGAGTCAAACGCTTATTTTTTTTGGATCGTATGGAGTTGCATCACTGGTGCGCATCTTGCTACATCATAGATTGGACAAAGGGAGTGCGTCACCCTGTACATCAGGATTATACGATTTATAATCACTTTTTTCAGGTGCGAAGGGGGAACCCGGGGTATAGGTTCTTTGCCTCCGGTGGATCCTATTTGTAGATTTCTATTCTCTAGTCTAATTGAATGGTTCATTCTGGTCCACTGAGCCGGATGCGAATACGTATGGTTTTTATGAACCGAGGTGAGACAGACGACGAGAGGATGAGGTTCCTGGAATTAGACGTGGGAACTCGTAGCCTGAGTTGGACGCATGTTCGTGGTAAATAAGAATTTTTTTCGTGTGATATGAACCGCCAGCGTCGCTTGTGGGCTGCCATGTCGGTTGCCCATGTCTCACTAGAGATTGGAGTGAGCACTTTTTGTCTTTAAGGTACAGCCCGGCCGGATGGGCAGGGCTGTGAGAGGCCACCGCGGAGGGATTGCGGTTGCATATTCCATTCTGCAGCGTTTGGGTACCGATTCATGGGTGGCTTTGCAGAGTATTTGTAGTATCGCAATGTCTGGGTGTAAATAAAGCCTGCATGATTCCTTGAAAAGCGAGGACCAGAAAATGGCGTTCTGATGATTCCCTCGGTTCTTTTGGCCTAGCCTATAGAGTACTATTGAGCCCAAGGCATTCCGCCCCGGATAATCCGTTGGGAGCTGATGATCAAACGTTGGAGCTGCAACTAGTGACCGGCGGCGAGAGTTTCATCAAACCACAAAGTTTCGTGGTTAGCAATCTGAGACCTGGTATTCGTTGTACGCACCAGATTATTGGTAAATGTACGACTGATATACCTGATGATACAGGGAGTACGGGTTTAGAGGGAGGCTTGCTGTCACGTGTTGCCAGACACGGTAAGTAAACTCTCATAGCATTCAACCTCCAACAGATTTTCAGGTTTTCGCCCCGTCGTTGACGGAGAAAGTAGCTCAAAAGGCGTTGTTCCTGCATCTGTAGCGCTGAACATTCAACCATTCCGACTTGCGCGCCGACTTGAATAAGCTGTAGCAGCCAATTGCTTTGATTATTTTCCACTTTTGACAAATCCTATTACCAAAACTGGCTTCACTCGCCCTCGCAATCTCTTCATCAAATTGTTTGCGAAGATTGGCTTTGGATTGCCATCTTCAAAAGCTCAGCCCGCCATCAAGTTCTGCACTTCATACCTTCCCCGTCCTCTCATCCCAAAGTCGCGCTCCAGCGTATAGAACGGCTGTTCATCGACTTGATCAGGTAGCGTAATCTCCTTTCATCGCTATTGCCGTTTCAGTCCTCTCTTGCTCAAGTCCCTTATCGCTTGGGCGATTATTGCGCGATGTCATGGTGGGCGTAATCACGGTCACCATTCCAAGGCGAGGCCAGGGAAATGTCATCATCGCTCTTGAATGTCGGGAATTCCCTTCACGCCATCGAACTTCTCGACGCATGCTTATTTGTATCCTGATCCCACGATTACCTTCGTGCTCCGCATTGATTGGTCAATGAGTTTGATGCACCCTCGTCTCATTTATCCTACTCGCTTTGGCACGTTCTGAAATGTTGTTAAACCAATGCCCGCTCTGCGATATTAGATTAGAAGAGCCTTAACAACCACACAAACCAGCAAGATGCCTCCAGTCTTCGACGGACCTACCAGGGAGAAGTACGATTTCATTTTGTTGGGTGGTGGAAGTGGTGGATCGGCTGCTGCTGTAAGTATTTTTCCGATTTCGTCGCACTGTTGGTCCTTATCTTCCGTCTATCGCGAATCTTATTTACCTCGGTGGACATTGTAGCGTCGAGCTGCTCTCTATGGGAAGAAAGTTGCCCTTATTGAGGACCACCGTCCTGGTGGAACTTGTGTAAACGTTGGTGAGTACTACCTCCTATCTTGATAACCCTTACTCGGCGGTGTTGCACTTTATACTAACAAGGTCTCTTATGTGATTAGGATGCGTTCCAAAGAAGGTGAGGGAATATACTAGACTGGGAATGTACATTCGCTTAAATCCACGCACAGATTACGTGGCATGCTGCCGATATGCAAGATCGCTTCAAATACCACAGTGCTGGATACCAATATTCAGGCGTTGATTCTCCTAAATTCGACTGGACGTCCTTCAAAGCTAGGAGAGACGCATATATCACCAAGCTCAAAGGTATCTATGAGACCAACTGGTCAAAGGAAGGGGTCGAGTACCATGCAGGCGTAGGCCATCTCACTTCCACGACTTCGATCGAAGTCACTCGCGATGATGGGCAAAAATACACCTTGCAAGGAGATCAAATCTGTGTTGCTGTTGGAGGAGAACCTATCATCCCCTCTGATGAGCAGGTCCCTGGAGCCTCGCTCGGTATCGATTCGGATGGGTTTTTTGATCTTACTGAGCAACCGAAACGCGTCTTGGTTGTTGGCGCAGGTTATATTGCTGTGGAGTTGGCTGGGATCTTCAACGCGTTGGGTACTGAAACTCACCTGGCCATTCGTTATGACACTGTCTTGAGGAGGTTCGATCCTATGGTACAAGAAACCATTACTCCGTGGATGGAGCACAGCGGTCTCCATATTCATAGGCGTACAAACGTTACAAGGGTCGAAGGGACAAAGGGGGGACCTTTGACTGTCCATTTGACCACGGGGGAGAAGATCGAAGTCGACTGCTTGCTTTGGGCAGTTGGTAGGCGTCCACTCACACGTGGCATTGGATTGGAAGAACTCGGGGTCAAACTTGACAATGCAGGGAATATCGTTGTAGATGAATACCAAGTCTCTTCTGTGCCCAACATCACCTCTATTGGTGACTGTCAGGGCAAGGAGCTCCTTACCCCAGTTGCCATTGCTGCAGGACGCAGGCTGTGCAATAGGCTATTCGGACCCGAGAAGTACAAGAATGATAAGCTGAGCTATGAAGATATCCCTTCCGTTGTATTCTCGTACGTATTCAATCATGATCTCGTTCTATTCATCCACTCGATTGTGGTGTCCTTGTGGCGAATTTGCATCTCCCAGTCATTCATCATTTTATGCCCTCCGATTGCCTTGGAGTCATTCCGCGCTGATGGTGGTACTGACGAGATGTTTACCCCTTTTTCCATCACTAGTCACCCACCCATTGGTGCAGTTGGGCTAACTGAACCAGAGGCCCGCAAGAAATATGGCGATGACGCGATTAAGATATGTACGTTGAGCTTCAACCCTAACTGCACCAGAATATTCCTATTAAATGTTAATACTTCCGAAACTTTCAGACAAGGCCTCCTTCAAGTCCCTGTACTTTGCTCTCATTGATGAGCCACACAAGGAACCCACGGTCTACAAGTTGGTCTGTGCCGGCCCGGAAGAACGAGTAGTAGGGGTACACATCATCGGCCAGGGAAGCGACGAAGTCTTGCAGGGCTTCGCTGTGGCTGTCAAGATGAAGGGTACGTGGTCCTGCCTTTTGTATGACCTCTGCCTTCCCATCATTCGTTTTCATACGACCTGATATGTGGCTACAATCGCATGGATACCACATTTGAGGAGAGTAATGGGTTTTTCATTTAAAGGCTTTCACGTATTCTCTGCGACTGCCCTCCCTTCCAGGGACAGAGCCTAGCGGGGTGGAGTGTTGCCCTTCGATATTGCTTTCTCGTTCCAAAAATTCCATTTGAGATGAGGTCTGATTTTTATCCTCGTGTAGCTCGCAAGCAAGATTTTGATGATACAGTTGCTATTCACCCAACTTCTGCAGAAGGTAAGCGACGATCTTTCACTTCCGTATGATGCGGTCACTGCTGCGTGGTGGTGTTTCCTTGTGCTTGATGTGCTCATGTCTTTTTTATAGAACTCGTCACCATGCGTTGAAATGTGGCGTTCACGATTCAGCTATCGGGAGGATGGGAGAACTAGAAGTGGACTGTATCGCTGTAAGAGGATATATGTAAAGTGACTGTATTTTACTCTATGAGGTGCGATTTTATGAAAAGGGTATCGCGCCTTATCTTGAGGACGATTTCACTGTTCTGTCCTTCTTTGAGAATTTAGCTTAAATCGCCCTGCCTCTCCAATTCACCGATCCGGTGATGTGCTTCAAGAAGCGCGTCACTCAAGCGGGCACTTCTCTGCCGCGTAACGTTGAAGCACGAAGCTCATCGACACACATCCAGTTACGCTTCTTCATTTCCTGTACCTCTTGCGTCCCTGCTCTATGACTATCAGCGCATTCCTGTGATACATTTATCACTGTTTTTTTTGTGGGACGGTTAAACCATCACCGCATATCGAGGACTAGTGGGGACAGAGAAGTATCTAATTCAAGACTTGAAACCAACGACTTCCTCAGTCAATTTGAACGTGGTCACCAGCCAGTTGTGGCGTCGATGCCTCGATGCATCACTCCCCTACCAGGCTTCCTAACCCGCCTCCCTCTTTTCCCGTTCCTTGATTCCTTCGTTATTTTTAATCGCCCTGCATGCCTCGCTGCTTCGTCGCTGCCTGCCAGGTCTCCACTTGTGCTTATTAGGAGCTTCGTTTACGCCTGGCAGCAGGCTTTCCTTCACTGGGTCATGGGGTGTCCAGTAATCACTGATGACGCGCTTCTGCCATCCTGGTACGTATTGTTCAACGGATAATCGGTGCTTGATCCCCGTCGAGTGTACTTGCATGTTTAAGTGGCGAGATTGCTGATTGTATTCGTCTGTTCGTCAATAAGTGATTCGTTCATCATCATCCATCATCATCATAGTTGCACTCTATCCCTCCCTTTCGTTGCGTTCGTTCATTAGTTTGTCCTTCAGGAATAGTCTTTCCTAGGCCTATGGACGGGCGGAGGCATGCCTAGACCTTACGGCCTTGTGCTCTCTGATTGATTGCGACGGTGTGCTGGTGGTGGTTTGGGGTCCTGGTGATCCGTTGATGTCCGTTGCAAACTAGAAGGTGACGCTACGTTGAGTTGCTGTCAGATTGCTCTATTAACACGTTCATCAAGGTTGATGTTCATTTGTTCGCGTATGTGCCATACTACTGGTCCATATACATTCGATCTCCTCCCCCGATCCCATGCGAAATGGGCTGCTTCCTTATGCTTGCGCAAGGGCCGCCAGGGGGAAGGAGGAGCAATTACGGGTTTGGAGTATGTGTTTGTACGATGCACGATGTTAGGCGATAAGAAGTCAATTGCAAGTTAGGAGAATGATGAGCTTCGTGGGCTTCCAAGGATAGAAATCTCGACTCCTCCAGATGGAAGAGCGCTAGGGAGGTTCGTACATCGCGACTTTCCGTTCCTTTGCGAGTTTTAGCCATGACCGAAGTAATAAAGCTCGTTGATTCTCGCTTTACAGATTTGCATCTGGATAACCTCTAATGGCCATGAACGCGTACAATACTGAAGGGGTTCTCAGCTATTCCTCGGCAGTCGTTTACAAGCAGATACGCGTAATCATTCCATTCTACTGTTTGGTGATCGTTGTCTAGGTTCCTTCTTCCTCGAGCCCCTTGTTTTTCCCCGCATCGCATTCAACCTGACGCCGCCATACGTTTGTCGGTTCCGGCCCATCAACCCTTAGATTGACTTCCCTTTCGCCCGCTTAAGGGACGCATGTAAGCCTTCTTTTCGCGGTTCTACGTGGCGCAAAGTATCAGTAAGCATTTGACCGAACGTAGGAACTGGTATCCTGATTACCGGTATCAGTGGACGTGTGGCCTTTGTTTCTTCCCCTTTCCCTTCCCCTTCCCCCTTGCTTTTGCTCTTTCTTAGATTAGTTTTCAGGGCTTCTTTGGGTATGGGTATGTCGTTCGTGGGTTTTTGTGTAGTCGGCTTGGACTGCGGGATATCGCAGTCAGCAGGTCGGTGACGTAATGAAGAACATAGCATATCGTCTACCTCTGCTTCCAATCGTCATTTCTTTGCACCCCTTAGGAAGTAACTTCAGGTTAGGATAACTTTCACACCGATGTGAACTTTGAAAAACTCGTCTATGGGTATACATCGGTGAAGAAGATGGTATGTGTTTCTTATTTTCTCTCGTTCGTTAATGTCCGCCTTGTCCCTTTTCTTGAACGATGAGTATGTTCCTTTTTTCTCTTCAGGATTTGTGTAATTCCTAGGCAGTGGCGATAGAGAGGCTACTCTCGCCACCAGTTATGAATATGTGGCGTCTAATTGTAAATGTAGAATGCGAAGCTCTAAGGTTCAGCGCAGAAATGATGCAATATTCTACCTGTTCGACTTGAATTGAATTGGACCGATATAATGGAGGAAGGCGACCCAGGTCTGGCCAGGGACGTGTGGTATGCTACGTGCTGATCGAATTGGTGCAGCATCCTTTCTGCCAAGAAATCAAGTGGTCAGCTGAGTCCCTTTGGGTCATGCAGTTGCAGGTCGAACTCTGAATAGCAACGCAGGGACTCGGAGGTGTGATGGATAAATTTCGTATGACTCATCCTGATGTCTTGTCTCTCAGATACTATTTGTCCTGGTGAACCGCTTGGTATCAGTAGAACCGGACAGGTGTCTGGATTGATGGAATGCTTGTGGAGGTCTTGTGTATTTTCTATGAAGTGTCAACTGACGGGACGTGTCATTAGTACACGCTGCCATCTCGCAATGTTGCTTGGAACATTTGAGGATAGGCCATGATTGCTTATTGAGATGAATGTCCCCGGACCTCGAGGCCGAGTACACTGCGCTAGCAGATGCTATGTCATATATCACGATCGCATATCCCGATGTGAGATCGTTTCTGCAATGATAGGTCTTGGCCAAGGGTTGATATGGCTCCTTAGTTGAGAGAGGGTGATTGGGCAGCATTCGTAATGCAGAACTTTGAAAGCCAAGACTTGCGCCTTCGACGAATTCCTTAATCCAGAGATATATCATCATACGCCGGGTCTTCTGGTGATATGACATGAGCATTGTTAGTCGATGATAGCAAATCACGTTCATCCTTGCGGGGAGTACGGGACTTTGGCTATTGGTTGGAGGGAGTCTGGACAAACGATTGAAGCCTCTAATTGTGGGTGGCATATGCATGCCTCGGTATTCTTAAATAACGATCCTACCTTGATCGTTGGTGAATATTGCTTTTTAAAGAAGTAAAGCTGTGTGGCCAAGAAATCATGTGCGCTGATGCACTGATGAGCGGCTCGTGTGACTCTCTTTCCAAATTTGCTGATGAGCCTTTCGTACATACTTCTCAGAAGATGGTGACATTTGATGAGAGAGGAACGGGGTAAACTAAGGATGAATAGGCCTTGTTCATTGTCGAAAGATGGTGGGCCTTCGCTTTGGGTCAGCTCGCAAAGATCGCAATGTCATAACAAAGCTGATGTGGATGGAATAAGGGGGGGATGAAGGGAAAGACCTCGGGAACCCGTTCATTATGATCACCGGACGTTGGAAATGTAATGTCGTTCTTCGAATGTAGGAGAACTGCCATCATGCGAGAGTACAATGTGGACTCGGAGGCTAGCCAGAGTTTCGAAACTGGAAGGGAATAGGCGCGCGTGTATCACAGATATGGATACATAGAAACCGGATCGCTATGTGGGGGTAATCCTTTTCATTTATGCGATGCCCTAACCGCCTGCGCTGTATTTGCGTGGCTGAGAAATGGAACGCCCCGCATAGAAGTTGGACGAGCCTGCGCAAAGTATGCTCATCATCATTCTTGTCTATCATTCCATATCTGTCGCACTGAAGTAAACTAGGGAACGAGTACCGCATAGGTTGCCAAGAAAAATATTCAAGAATCATTCTTTGACTGCAAGGCTCTTTGATTATATAGGGAAGAAGAAGGGAGCATGAGGAAAGCCCTGTGTTACGGATCTGGGTATACGGACCGATGCGTTTAGGGGTCGCTTGCTCCTTGGACTTCCATGACTTGCATTTCATCAAGAAGGGCAAGTTCAAGGGTGACGGAGATGCAGGCCAACCCATTGACGCGAGTGACTGACAGCTGCTATTATATTTCGCGATTGAAGCGATCGTGATGCTGCGACTCCGCTTACCGGGTGCATTGTAATGCATCGTCTATGACTCAATCCGTCTTGAAGGCAATAAGAGGAATACGATCTCGATGATAAAGTTTCGAAGTCAAACGTCAGCCAATCGAACTGGTATTGGATGGTTTAGTATGGGGGGTGCTGATTAATGGGCTGGACGTGAATGTTGGAGAGGTGGTGACTCACACCCTTATTCCGGGACAAACAGCTCGATTCAAAGTCAATAGCAGGCCTCGTGGCAGAGTGCCAGAATTTGAGATCCTTGGTGCTGCGGCGAATGGACAAGTTAGGTGGTTCTCCAAGGGACAAGAAGGACTGCTGTGATGCCGCAGTTTCGCGCAGATAATCACGCAGTCAACATTTCTAGTTGCGGATTGAATGAGGATGAGCGCAAGTCATCCTTCGATTAGTATTTAACCTGAAATCCACCTGAATTGTCGCTCCCCTTCCCACCATCATGAGAGTAGTAAGTGTGACTTGCCCCCTGCCATTTGTTGGATCCTGGAAGCAAGTTGATGGCGTGGTGTACGTGTGTGCCAGTATCGGGAGATGCTTCAGCTACCTCCTCTCACCACTTTATTCAAGCTACGTAAGTGCATCCGCCGTCACGGCCATGCCAGCGCCTATCCCCGGTCACTATGTGGTATGACATTCCGGCTCGAGAAGTCAGCGGGGAATCACAGTACATTGGTTATTGATTGTAAAAGGACGTGCAACAAAAGGAAAGTTTAATGCAGTGATCCATGCTTTGTTGGAACTCGGTCGCAAGTAGACCTTGTAGGTAGGGATCCTTCGGACCAATGACAACACATCGTCGCGCGCTGCACGCCGCCCCACGGTTCAGATTTTGAAGGTCGCGGAAAAGATAGGGCACTCCACACACCTGTCTTCGAAAGCTCCAAATTCCCATGCCCCAAATCATATGCAAGTTGAGCAGCTGGGTCAGGCTTTGTGAGGTGGTGTTCTTGAGTGCAGTTAACCCTGCCATTTCAATATCAGTATCGGCGCAGTGGAAATTGGAATTGGGCGCTTCGGGAGTTTCCGGTGATTATAGAGAAAAACCCAAGGCGAGTATAGCTCGTTTGTTTAAAATTCACGGCACAAATATTCATTACTTGCTTCTAAGTATAGGTTCGTTCGAATCTATACAAGTTTCCGGCGCAGCTTAAAGGTGACAAAAAACGCAATAAACCCCGTGAAATGTTACTGGCCTTCCCTGCTGTGCCTTTTAATCTGTGCGACCTTCCGTATTCTGGTGATTGTCGTTTTTTAAGACAACACGCAGCCCTCAATGATTTAAGGTATAAGAGTGGCTCGTCGATAGCAGCTACCTCCACCGCTCGAACGACCATCCTGTAACAGTATCAACTCTCTTCTGCTACAATCCATCATGTCCTACAACACCGATTCAAATGAAGATTATTTCAACATCGACTTTGACTTCAATACCTTGAGTATGCAGGACAATTCGGACACGCGTGGATTTTCTGCATTTGTCGACCAAGCCGTTCAAACTGCTGGATCGGGTGGGCAGGAGGCCAATCCCACAGAATACCCCATGGAGCTGCTAAATCTCCCTTTCTCCGGTATAGACATACAGTACATGATGGCTTCAGGCGATCCAAGGATGGCAGATGTTCAAGCCAGTGTCTACTCAGATTCATCTCACTCCTCACAGTGGACAACCTATGACTCAGTTTCCCCAATGAGCCAAGTATATTTAGGTATCTTCTTTGGCTATCGTTCCTTCATCCTTATGGCTTATTGGGTCTAAGATTCCTCGGCAAACTTGCCAGTAGTGGACACAACTCATAGCCTCAATGTCTTCCTCACCACTCAGAATGTTATCCCAACATCAGCGATCCATAGCACTGCTGTCGCGTCATCCTCGCAAGTACCAGACACAGCTTTCAGCCCTACCCCGAAACCATCCGATAAGCGGAAACCCCCAAAGCGGGAAAAGAAGTACAGATGCAAGATATGTGGTCACAGTCAATTTTTCATTTCATCTTCCGCTAGACGACGCTGATGGCACCCCCAGAATGCGATCGGTTGTCAAATTTGAAGCAACACGAGTCGACGCACAACCCAAACGCTCCCAAGCCTTTTGGGTGTCATCATTGTGGACGGAGGTTCAAGCGCAAGCACGACCTCAAACGGCATCTCGGCACAATTAAGCACCAGACTGATCAACAATTTCGACACTTTCAGGATAGCCCCCCCGCCTGAATCCTCAGGTTATCATGCAGAACCATTGACGTCCGTATCCAATCTGTGCCGGGACTACTTCCGACACGGTGGAAACGGATGTCATTGGTGCTGTCAGCTCGCCGTGTGGGGCTGCTTAGCGCGATTGTCCATTGCAATCTGCATGCACACTCTCGCTCCGTCCCCTGGAATTGGCCTCGAATATTTATTGCGGTGCGCATTCAATGTGTATTGTTTAAGCGCGTGCAGCTTCCGATATACGGTCTCTCGCCAATATTTGGTCCCTGATTCCCTGCTGTTGAATTGTTGCCTTTATGTATATTATCCTCGCTAATTATTGAGCGCTCCTGGTTTCGCGGTCTTGCTCCTTTGTTTCCTAACAATCTCATAAAGATAATACTCTCTGAGCTATCCTACTGCACAGCGTCTAATGTATGAATACCCCTATCCTAATGTTTGTTGCTCTATTTTTCTCCGTAAATTTGTTGCCAACGTGGATGTGTCTTTCTTTGCACTGAGTCATTCAACGAAATTTGCAAGCCTGAGTTTAACTTCAGGGCGACAAGTCTCGAGCTGTTACAATGGGGCGTGGACAGTTAATTGTTAGCCCAACTTAAATCTATTAGCTACTGTCACCCCTTGTATAGTTGAAATAAATGGTAAATCACCGTGAGGACTCGGATTAGCTGGCAGCCTCGGTCCTTTTGCACTTCCCGTATTCTGTGATCGTCATTTGCCGAGACAACACAGCTCCAAGCATTCAAGATCTAACATTTAAGACCCACACTATCGGCCATCCAGCCGTCATTTCTACCATCAAACACCCACATCCGCTCATTATGTTCTACAGCAACGATCCCGGAGCCGATTACAGTTACAGTAACTTCAGCGCCTCAGAGTTCAATCCAACTATTGCAGAATCGTTGTTCGATCTAGGTATCGATGGCACATATGCAGACAGTCAGTCTTCATATTTGTCTAGATCTCCTTTGATCTATCCTGGCCGCATTTTCGAATTCAGTATGTATCGTACCACCCTCTCAATGTCGACTGATCCAACAGTCACCCAACCACCAGCCGGTAATTCCTCTTCTGCCTCGTCGCTTTTGGGCAAGTATGAATCGAACTCCCGCCCTGCAAGTCAAGTATATACAGGTGTCTTATCTCACTACAACCCCTTCATTGTGCTAATGATGACAAGCCCCATCGAACTCTCCGACAATCTCACCACTAGAGGAATCTGATCGCCGTAACACCCTGCTTTCAAATGCCATGATATCATCCTCCGTCCCTACGGACGACTTGAATGACATTGCCTCATTCTCTAAGCAGGATGGCCTCGGGACATCGAAGACCATTGTTAAGTCAAAGCCACCAAAGCGATCCAAAAAGTACAAATGCCGGATTTGCTCACATAGTCAAGTCAAGTCTCTTCGTCTATCCCATAATGCTAATGATGTCCTCAGAAACCGATCGTCTGTCTAACTTGGAGCAACACGAAAGCACCCACGATCGATATGCTCCTAAGCCATGGGAGTGTCCTCATTGCGGGAAACGATTCAAACGAAAGTACAACCGGGATCGTCATGATCTGCGTACGCAGAAACACAAACAACACCAACGTGATCGATTTTGCGTTTATGTGGACAGTCCGACTGCCTGAATGCCCGGGTGGTCATACAGACTCATTGACGTCCGTATCCAATCTGTGCCGGAGGAGAAGACTCCCGACACGTTTGAAACGGATGCCATTGGTGCTGCGGACTTCTATTATGCAGGGCTGCTCGCGATTGTCCGTTGCAATTTGCATGGACACTCTCGCTCCGCCCATTGGAATTGACTTCGAAAATTTTTTGTGGTGCGCGTTCAATTGGTGTTTTTGAGTGCCGCATACTGTGCTATCGCTCTTTCGCCAATATTTTGAATTACCAATTCCCTTTGTTTCCTTGCCATCAAACCGTTGTCTTTATACCATCCCTCCTATGTCATTCAAGTTGAGAGCTCCTGCGTTTGGTAATCTTGCTACTTTACTTCATGAAAATTTTATGAATGCTCGCTGTATTATTCCATTGCCTTGCTTGTTTTCTGTATCCTACTGCCCTGTGTCTGATGTACAAGTATCTGCTCTGTGTACGTGCTAGTTGCTACGTTTCGTCTGCGAGATCTGTTGACTGCATAGTGACGCACTACGATTCAGATTTCGATATCTGACTACGGGAGACTAAGGGCCGCCGAAAAAAATTGGGGGATCACTGCTTCACGCGTCCTCGAAAGCTTTTAACCCCTTGGCTCAGGTCACAGGCAACTTGGTCTGTAAGAGAAATCTCAATTATGCCAGGCTTTGTGAGATGGTGTGTTTGCGTACAAATCACTGTATCAGCATATGCGCAGTGGACATTGGAGTTGCCAGTGGGCATTTCGGGGGTCTCCCATATGTAGATCGTATGGACAGCTCGACGTTAACAATTACAATCTAGATATCCGAACCGAGCCACCACCAAATATTCAACTGCTTCAACTAGCTTCGTTGGCGTCTTTACTACGCATACGGATTTGCAAGCGCAGCTTAAAGCTAAGAACAGCGCGATATCTGGAGAAGTCCCAATTGACCTACTCTGTCACTTGTGCGTGTTTTCTGGGACAACACGCAGCACCAAAGAATTTGAGGTATAAGACCCTTCAATCTCTGGCTCGTTGATATCTAGCTATCTCCGAAGCCAGTACGACCATCTTACACCAAATCCCTTGGCTGCGACCACCCATTATGTCGTACAATGACACCTTGAACGAAGGCTACTTCCATAACGACTTCGACCTCAATGCCATGGGAATGCAGGGCCCTTCCGACACATCTGGTTTCTCTGGGTATGTCGACCAAGCCTTTGCTGAGCTTGACGGGCAAGAGGCCAATCCCATAGAGTACCCTACGCATCTGCTCGATCTCCTCCCCGTCGTTGAGACAACTCCGGATCCGATGTTGACATCAAGTAATCCAGCGATCGTGGATCCTCCGGCCAGTGTCTGTTCTGACTCTCATTCATCGCAATGGATCAGCTATGATTCAGATTCGTTGATGAGTCAAGTACAGTTAGGTATCTTCATTTGCTGTGGTTCTTTCACTGCTATCACTCATCAGTCACAAGGTTCCTCGGCAAACTCGCCGGCAGCAGACGCTGTGCACCTGTTTCTTTCGGCTCGGAGTTTCACCGCAACGCCAGCGCCTGTTGATGCAGGCGCAGGCGTTGCGGTTGCATCTTCGAGTTCGTCGCAGCCGCTCGAAGGCAACGCCCTCAGCTCTACGTCTACCTCTGGACAGACATGCGAACAGATGCATCAATGCAAGACATGCTCTTATAGTCAATTTTCTTTTTTTTTCTCCCACTACACTATGCTGATGAATGCTGATGTTGTCCCTAGGATGCAAACGATTGTTCAATTTGAAGCAACACGAAGCCACTCACAATGGTCCCAAACGCTTTAAATGTGACTGTGGAAAGAGCTTTAGACGCGATTCCGATCTAAAACGGCATCGTACTAAGACGAAAAAGCATCAGGACCAATTTCGACACTTTCGGGGTAGTCCGACCGCCTGTTGATTCAGGCGGTCGTGCAGAACCATTGTCGTCCGTATCCAATCTGTGTCGGGACTACCGACGCGGTGGAAACGGATGCCATTGATGCTGCACTTGTATTTTTCGGGGAACTCGCGCTTGTCCGTTGCAATTTGCATGGATACTGTCGTTCCGCCCTTTGGATTTGGCCGCGATGTATGTATTGTGGTGCGCGTTCGATTGGTGTTCTATGACCGCATGTATCCTCCAATGTTCGTCTTTCACCACTATTTTCTGTCAGCTATCCTTCAAGTTGTTGTCCTCAGTGATCAGTTTCGTGGTCATAGTCGTTTTTTTTTTCTAGGACGTCTTGTTATTACGTTGTCAAAATTAATTGCCGTGATGCTCTGACCGTGTTCAATGTAGAGTACAACTATTTGTGTATGCTAATGCGCAAACTTCGGTGCCAACGTGTCTATCCTTTGCACTGACGTGACCCGATTGACTACTCAGTCAGGGATTTTCCCAATGAAGGTGGTTCAACTGATAAACATCGCCCGCAACTGAGCGCTGGGTGATGCTTTGAAATTGGTGATCAGGTGGGGATTGAAATTTGAGATCTCACTAGGATAGCGGAGTCTTGCCGTGACTGCAGCTGCGCGAGCTCAGCACGCAATGCTCAGCTTAATCAATAGTCGAAAATAGAATGGAAGAGCGATGATGATTAGACCAAAAAGATCTCGAAACAGCTGTGATACTGAGCGCCGCGCAGGCCCCTTTCTTTTTAACCGGATACGTCACTACTTTCAGCTACGATGACCTCAACCATTTAGCAGTGATCGAAGCCCCTACGACGCGAAATGATAGTCACATGATTGAATCCATACCCAAACTAGGCAATATGTGATCCGGATTCATGTGCCTCGGATTCTCAGTTGATTTCCCAGCGAACGCCGAGCGAAACTAGTGTCAGAATGTCAAATGGTGATAATAAGATCAGGAAATAGGGTACACTGGGAATGGTAGCTCAAACAAGATATTGCATGTGATGGGGATTAATTGGAAGAAATGATACGGGATTGCTCCGGTTGGAAGGCTGTGTGATTCTGATTTCATCACCAAAATAGGCAAGATCGTGGGTGTAACCCCACGTCAGAAATCTGTGTCCTTTCTACAATAATCTTCAAAATCCAACCCACTACTCTCCACGCTCCGGTTCCTCGCTTCACCATGTTCTCTGCCACTGCAGACGGTCACCATCGCATACCTCATTTCTTGTATTGGTCTTCGTCGTCTAACACAACGTCCGTATCAAATCCGTCATCGTCGCCGTCGACACGATCAAACCTTTCCGCTCTCTCTACTACTTCTTCACTTTTATCCACATTCTCTGACTTTTCAATATCTTCTATACCATCACCTATACCATCACCAACCTCCCCTCCAGCTCAGCCAACATCGAGGACGAATGCTTTCTTTGCGTCTCCTTTCTCAACAGGTCGACAATCACCTTCGCCACCCCCATCTCCGCGCAAGTCAGAAGTGAAACCCGCCAGGAATCTCACAACTGACTTCTTCGCGAAGAGTTATACAGACATTGTACCATCCACTTCCCCAACCTCAAATCAATTACCCCCCATGTCTCGCCTATTCCCTTCACGCTTCACAAGTGTTTCACGTCGTACCTCACCGACCCCCTCCTCAAATTTCGTCACTCTTGATGAAAGCGCACTTACCCCAGAGCTAGATTCTCCCAGTGACAGCAACCGAGCACCCATACCAACTCTCAATCTCATAACGGCAGCAAGCAATACTAAGCGTTTACAGGACCTCGTGTTCGCTGCTGATAATGAGCCCACGCCTCGAGCAGCGGCCGAACTCCCTGCCTCCCTGAAGGTTATCATCCCGACCAATGAGACAAATGCCACGTTGGAGAGCGAAAGCAGCTCACAGGATCTTGAACCCGGCTCAATCATCACCTCCACCTATGCATCTGATCATCTCTCACCCGCCAAACCGCAATCTTTCAGTACTGATGCGCCAGCAAATAAAATGCGTTTGCGACTCGTCAAGCTGTTGGGGCACGGTGCATTCTCCAGCGTCTGGCTAGCAGATGACCTATCTGCCACGTCACTCTCCTTAATGTCGAAGCGGTCCCTCCGAGAGCTGAAGAGGAAGGCGTCGGTGTTGTCCCAGGCGTCTAGTCTTGGCCGCAGAGTTTCAAGGGAAGCGTCAAAGTCAAGCGCCATGACATCCTCGCCCAATGCGCAGTCAACTTTATTCTCGTCATCGCCAATCGATTCGGAACCAGAGACCTTTCCGCAAATCGTAATTCCACCAATCCCATCCTATGAGACATCTGGTTACGGATCATGTACGGAGACACCTGTTTGTCACTCTCGTGCGAGCAGCATCAGGAGCACTGTTTCAAGAGCTGGGAGCACGAAGAGCACTGCGAGTCGCTTTACGAGGCAGCGTCGTCGCGCTGGTGAAGCAGAAACTTCTAAACTCGTAGCGGTCAAGATGACGCTTCGAGATGGTGGGTTCGGCGCTGGACCTGAAGGGAACAAAGAGAGGGAGAAGACCCGCTCTGCTTTTATTCGGGAGGTCGAAGTCCTTCGGGTGAGTGTCCATTTTCGTCTCCTAGTACGAGTGGATGGACAGTATTGTCGTGGTTACACCGGAGGGCGCATATATGCGCCTAAGGATGAGGGCCTCCTGTTTCCGTCCTTTACTCTTTATAAAGACTTGTCTATCAACTTCTTATCTGGTACTCTGGCATCAATTGTTGGTGATGCCGGTCGGTTGACTTGCTGTGTCGTCTCATATGGCTCAAGTTTTCGGGCGGCCAGCGCGCATCGACAGCCAACATTTAGGTTTGATCAAAACCTAGGTTTGGTTGAGGGCGGTGATCTTCTAGATTATCGCCTGCCTGATGTTGTGGCATTATTTGTGTTGCTCTCTTGATTGAGGGGGGATGAGTTTTTGAGAGGAGTTGAAGACGACCTGATCGTGTGATGGGTGGATGGACGGACATTTAATGTGATCGTGCCTAGGCGGTGTAATAGGCGCCTTAGTGGCCCGGCCACCCTCCACTAGGCATGCTCCGTTCGTACTGCTTGGCATTTTAAGGTTCATCCTTTGGTTACGTTCAGGGTTGTGGGCTAGCCTCAGTTTCACTTAATGTTTTTTCTGCTCTTACTGTCACATAGAACTCGTGCTGATAATTTTTACATTTCTTTGTCAATCAACGTTACCCAACGAATCGTTTTTACCGCCGCAATAGCATATTAGCCACCCCAATATTACGGCTCTCCTTGCTTCACTCACTACATCCACACATCACATACTAGTCTTACCCTATCTCCCTGGAGGCGATCTTCTGTCACTGGTAAATAGTGATGTCGCATGGACCAACCTTGGAGAAGACGTCCTGCGAAGGTCGTTTTGTGAGCTGTGTAAAGCTGTAGGGTGGATGCACAGTGTGGGTATAGTTCATCGAGACATTAAGCTTGAAAGTACGTGACATTATCTCGCACACCACGTTGTACCTGACGGGGCTATGCTACAGATATCTTGCTGACTACATCAGCATTTGCCGACTTGGAAAAGCAGGACGAGAGCTTGAGACGCCGGCCTTCACTCGATAGTCTCCCAGCGCCGCCTCTTCCCCTGATCAAATTGACCGACTTCGGGCTTTCAAGGTTCATTGATGTTCCTTTTACTGCATCAGCTCAATCTTCAAGTGATGAGGGTCATGATGACGAAATCGCTTCACCCGGCGCCTACGGTTCACACTTTTACGAGTCAAGTGCAGACGGACTGAAGCGTCGACCTGGAAGGAAGGCTCGTCCTCATCGCGCACGTGCCCTGTTATCCACACGTTGCGGATCGGAAGCTTATGCTGCTCCGGAACTTGTCATGGGCGGTGGCGGTCACCGGGGTATCTACGATGCAAGAGAAACAGACGCCTGGGCCTGTGGTGTCGTGCTTTACGCCCTTGTAGCTCGGGCGTTACCCTTTGGTGAAGGTATTACTAGTGAAACGCCTGGCAAGATCGGTGGCGAGAACGCGCTGTCCCAGAATGCCGGCAGAGTCGCAGAACGGCGAGCATGGTTGATGAGGATTGCCCGTGGGGAGTGGGCTTGGCCCTCTGCTCAGACGCTTTCTGGCAGCGTGGACAATGACAGCCACGTCGACGATGGCGTGCTTGTTGGGAAGGGATTGGCAGAGAGCGCTGGTGCAAAGAGGATGGTTGAACGGCTACTCGTTCGTGACCCCACCAGACGCGCTAATGTCGAAGACCTTTGGGATGATGAGTGGATGCAGGGTGTTGGTGTTGTTCCCTCGTTTGCCTCCAACCCTTTCATCCTCTCATCCAGCAGTCATGCTGCGGCACTGGCAGACGAAGGTGCCGTAACGGAGGATAAGGATGCATCCAAGATGGACGCCGAAGACGTACTGAATGATGAAAGTGGTGATGATGACAACGAAGATCAGACTGAAGAAGATCAGGATGATAACCAGGGGTGGTTACTCGACGAAGAAGGTATTCAAAGCATTGCGAGGCAGGAGGTAGTTTAAGAGCGCTTATGCATGTCATCAAATCAAACAAACATCAACGAACCCTGCAATATGTTTCGTTTTGCTGCTTTCGGTTCTCAACTACTCAAGAAGTCCGTGTTAAACCTACGTTGAACCGACCATCTTCGCTGAATCCCGACCATCTTCGCTGAATCCCGACCATCTTCGCTGAATCTGTCCTCTTTCGACTGTTTCCTCGTCTCGCCACGCATACAGGAATCCTCTGCTAGACTATCGCCGCTCATCATTACCTCTTTCGACCTGCCCCATATGGCCCTGGTTCACGTTCGTAAGATCATTGGCCTAAACATCTCCCCGGGTGGAGCAACTCCCTGAATTTTTACTGTACCCGATCAGAGAGATTTGGGCTTTCCAGTGGCCTTGGCGGTATTGGCTGACCAGCTCAAGGGTGGCTTGACGGGTTGTCCCCTCTTTCTTCGCGATCGAGCCACTGTTTTCTACGCTTGTACGGAGCAATATGGCCACAAGACGTCCGTCGCCACCGTGTGTTGCCGTATTACCTTCACTCTTGTATTTGCCTGTAATTGTGCGAATAGTGACGAATCTGCTTCCTTTTCATCCGAAGTATTTTTGTTCCACGCTTCTTAAATAATTCTGTTCCTTTTTCGTTCTCGATTCTCCACCCTCTTGCATCATGCATCATTGATTATTTATTTTTGTCACCGCTTCTCGTCTTTCCCCACATTCCCTGCCGCAGATTCAACACTTTTCCCCTTGCATTACATCATTTTGACTCCTTACATTTTTCTCTTGTCATTCCTGTCCATACATCCCATGTTGTATGTCACTTTATAGGTCTGCCAGCCTCGCGTGTTGTTTAATTAGAATTGCAGATATACGTACACGTCCAATCAGCAGATATCGATATCACTGTTGCAACCTTTTGATATGTTGACTTATCATTTTTTATCCAATTTCTGTTTCTTGTTAGTCCTGTTGGGCCCCTTTTCCCGTTCGTGTCCTCCTTTTCCTCACCTCTCTTCATAATTGTTTCAGACGTGCATTATTCTTTTCTCCTATCTACATTTAGTCTTCGTAATCCATACCGAGACCGATAGATACTGGACCGTCAGAAGTCGCCTTTCTCCTGTCCTTTGATGATAACCCTACGCCCCATTGTAGGCAGCAGCAGCAATGCCACATACGTATACCCCCTCCTATCGCTTTCCTTCACTCTTTCTTGGGAGTCCCTAGGGCTAATCCGTCCTACCCTCTAGAATTGTCTATTCGCACACGAGAAGGGAGCACCGAGACAGTTAGTTCCGTGATGCACCTTGATCTGAGCGACACTAGTACGCCTTTCCAAGCCTCTCCTTTTACTCTATTTTGCAGATGCATTACGCATATATACCCACCCAAGTTACCCCTCCTGTGATGCCATTAAACCTCTGCAGAGATTATGGCCATTGCATACATGCATCCACATTCTGTTTCTTTCACTGGTCCTATCCCCCATCCAATCCACGATTGAAGCAGTTGCAATATGTTGATGCTACGTATACCAATCACACTAGCACTCTTACCACTCATCTAGCTCCCCACACTTTTTTTTTGATCTGTTCTCCCATTTTACTTATCTATACCCCTACACTATCATTGTGCCATAGACAATAAATCTTAGTTTACACTGTCCTTGTCATCAATTTCGCAACTTTGCGCGTGTCGTGAATTGCGTTCAGATTTATCACACATATATAGACCAACTTTGTTGATCGCCTGGCCGTCTGACTTGATCTCTTTGAGTCTTTGCTCATTGCTATCAGAGTCACGTCACGAGATTTCGTAAATTTGTAAATAGTTGCGTAGATACAGTGCTAACGTCGAAGTGGAGATATTTCAAATGGAGTTTTTTTCTTCGCCATGTATTTGCGAGTTCACCGTATGGCTCGGATCCGAGCATACGAGAGTGTATGGGCACTGGCCATTCGGAGCAGCCCGTAATTTGCGTGATGGAAAGTGATAGCACCTAGGGTTGCTTCGGAATTGTGCTCGAGGGGAGCGATGGTAGTTGACTCGCCAATGGCAGAAGTCGTACTCACATGGCATAGATGGCATTGGAGGGGCGTGCCAACGACATAACGTCCGTATGCTCGAAAGCCAATTGATGGTACCTACTATATGTCTATCTCCTGCTCTGGTTCTTCAAACACTACCTCTCCGAAAGTGACTCGTTGCGACTTGGCCTTGCCTTTGCCCTTGTCGTTCCCATTCCGATCTCGCTTCCCTTTTTGTTTCTTATTTCCTTCGAATTCACCATCCCCGATCTTGAATACTACGAGCAGATTTGATTTCCCTCGCGTTTCGTATTTGATATCCTCGTCCTCGTCTTCTGGTACTACTTCGTCCTGAACTTCGACCGTACCGGTTGTTGTCTGGATCGTGATTTCGTCTTCTGCGAATGGAAGGATTGGTGGCAAGGCCATGGTTAACTGAAGTAGAAGTGGTATAGCAGCACCCATCGCGCTGAGATGCAGGGTCTTGAATCTGACATGACGCGTGAATAATTGTCAAACGCGAAGATGGTAGTGACCGACCCGTCTTGGATGATCAGCTCTTTACAACGACGCATATACGCGCCCAACTTGGTCTTTCGTGTTATACAGATGTAATTTTTCCCTTCTTTGAATGCAGAGCGTGGACCGGTGGCAGAAGCGGATGTAGGGACGGAGGGCCATGGTCGTGGAGGAACTAGCTTAGTTCTATGGGGTTTCGGTTTTGATGCGTCTGCTGCGTCTGCTGCGTTACGATCATCGTTCGTCGAGTGGGCCTCTGTGGCAGGTGCATGATCCTTGTCTTGACTTGCAATGAGAGGTGATTCAGCTCTGGAAGTAGTTGTAATCATGACTTCGCTTGACGCGGACGGGGCCGAAGTGGTGGTCGCTTTGACTCGTTTGACCTGTTTACTTGCATCCGAGTCCCCTTTGCGTTTCTTGGAGTCCGTTGGCATTGGAGATGAGGGCGATGTAGACCTAGTCATAGCGCAATCAGCAAGATGGACCGTACTGCGATTTTTAGCACGAAATATAAACAACCGCAAACACCGTTAAGATTAAAATCAGAGTTCCTCCCCGTCAAGTTTTCTGATCTCCTTTCTCTCAAGCCCCCTTTCGCCTGGATAGTGTTTTTTTATTGGGCCGTATAGTTGCTGCTCAGAATGAGTACCCCTGATGTGGCGGAGCAAAATATCCAGATGTGGAAGGTTAAGAAGCTCATCAAGAGCCTTGACTCGGCCAGAGGGTTAGTACTGCACCTGCACCCCAAATTTGCATATCCGCCGTCCAGACTGCTTATTTTACCGTCATTAGTGCTGGAACATCCATGATTTCTTTAATTCTTCCTCCAAAGGTACATACGCGCATATATCCTGATCACCCAATCCATCATCGCCACCATCAGTAGAAGAAACGTTGAAGGTTGACACAGAAACGCTCTTTTGGTTGTAGGATCAAATCTCTCGAGCTTCTGCAATGCTCACGCAAGAATATGGTACTGCGTCGAATATCAAGTCTCGTGTTAACCGTCTTTCAGTGTTGGCGGCTATCACTAGTACGCAACAGAGGCTGAAGCTTTACAATAAAGTTCCCCCAAACGGTTTGGTGCTATTCGTCGGTACCATTCTTACCGACGAAGGAAAGGAAAAAAAGGTCTCGTTCGACTTTGAACCTCACAAGCCTATCAACACGTGTGTACCATGCTGTGATCTAACACGGGAGCGCAGCTAACGTGTTATCCTAGTTCGCTTTACCTATGCGACAACAAGTTTCACACAGAGGCGCTCTCTGAACTTTTGGAATCTGACCAGAAATTCGGTTTCATTGTTATGGATGGTAACGGTACACTCTTTGGCACACTTGCTGGAAATACTCGCGAGGTCATTCACAAATTCACCGTCGACCTTCCCAAAAAGCACGGCCGTGGTGGACAATCTGCTTTACGTTTCTCGCGTCTACGTGAGGAAAAGCGACACAACTACGTTAGGAAAGTAGCCGAATTGGCAGTGCAACACTTCATCGCGAACGATAAAGTCAATGTCCAAGGATTGGTGCTGGCCGGTAGTGCAGACTTCAAGACGGAGTTGAGTCAGAGTGATTTGTTCGATCAGAGATTGGTGGCGAAGATTATTAAGGTGGTTGATGTCAGTTATGGTGGCGAGAATGGATTCAACCAGGTATGATTTGATAGAGACGCCATTTATTTGACGGCTCTAAATGCATGCATAGGCTATCGAATTGGCGTCAGAGTCCTTGGCTAATGTGAAGTTTGTCCAAGAGAAGCGACTCATTCAAAAATACTTTGACGAAATCAGCCAGGATACAAGCCGATACTGCTTTGGTATCGATGATACTCTCAAGGCGCTCGAGCTGGGTGCTGTTGAGACTCTGATCGTGTGGGAGAACCTTGACGTTACTCGGTATGTTCTCCGCAATGCTGCAGGAGGTGAGCTTGTTGAATATACGCAATACATGGCGCTAACATCCATCAGAGGAAATTATCATTCACGCCAACAAGGAGCAAGAAAAGGACCGTGAAAAGTTCCTGGACAAATCGACTGGGCTTGAAATGGACCAAGTAGTAGAGCCGCACCCTCTGCTCGAATGGTTCGCCGAAAAGTACAAGGATTTCGGCGCAGCGCTGGAATTTGTCACCAATCGCTCTCAAGAGGGAGCTCAATTCGTCAAAGGGTTTGGTGGTATTGGTGGTCTACTCCGTTACAAGGTCGACTTGACCAATCTGGGATCCATTGATGAGGATGAGGATGAATTCTTTTCCGATGATGATGACATCTGACGGTATTGCCGGCTCTTCGGAGCCCCACCTATCGGCAGGTCGGGTGGTAGGGGTGGAGGGACGAATGGTGTTGGGAGGAAAGGTGATGGTGGGAGGAACCTGGGCGATTATTGGAAATATTCAACATTTCATCATGGGTACCTCGGGGGAGTGATTTTGTTCAGGGTACGACCCGCGGAGGTGCAGTTGGGTCGACTGGTGAACGTGGTGGGCATTGGCGGCGATTGTATGCGTGTATGTTACATGTGGAACGGTGAGTTATTGCTGTGTCGCTGTGAATGTTGCTTGCTGATGACAGTGTCACGGGGTAGGAACCTGAGGTGACCAGCCACAACATCTGGCTGAAAGCGCTGGATATGAACGCTATCGTTGTAGTTTTTTTGTTATTTGATCGGTAGCACTTGGAACTGAAAATTGAAGTCCCGGACGTGAGGAATGTTACGTAATCGTAAGATATGGTCGGGAAGGAGACCAAACAGCAAGCCAAGCCCAGTATAAGCGGGACTGTTGCGGGAGTCGTCGATTGAGTTGGCGACACCTCTCTCCACTGCTTCGTACTATCTCACAAATGCGCTGGCTGTCCTCCCTCTTTCGCGCTGACAAATCTCCCTCAAGAAAGGGACAGGCTTTGTCCTCCACACATGAAGCCTTTTCCCTCCCAACCTCCTCTCCCGTTTTTCCAAGTTCAGAGCTTCATGTGGAGAGCCTCACTACTCCAGATCCTGAGTCCGCCTCAACCCCTTATACCTACCCGCCTCCCCAGGGGATCAACAGCTACGGATACGTTCCAAACTCGTGAGTCCGCACCCATTTCTCTTCGTCCTTCCCTATCTAGCTCTATTTTATAATTAACCACCTCTCAAACAGCTCACGACAAATTTCCTTGCTCCCAACCCACCACGACCAATTCCACACCCCCTTGTCCCCAATTACTCCATACCCACCCTTGCACCAAACCTGGGATCGACTTCGAGTATGGTTACATCGGGAATACCCAGAACTCGGAGATACCCTCAATTACGGTATTCTCCCTCAGGATCTTGCTCAAATCGAGCTCCATTTCGGATTCGCACTTCCAGCCGTCGTTAGAGAATCGTATCTATGCGTCGATGGTCAGGAAGCGGAGTCTTCCGCTGGCTGCTCGGAAGGATTGTTTTTTGGGTTGACTCTGCTCCCCATGGAGTCCGTCTACGAGGAATGGAAGTTTTGGAGAGAGGTCGATGATGATCCCAACACCGGCGCTAATCCTCACTTGAGGGAGGCTATGCAGTCAATACCTCCCGGCTGGATCAGAAAGGAGTATTCGCAGAGAGGATGGATTCCGCTCGTCGCTGATAAAGCCGGGAATTATATTGGCATCGACCTCAACCCGGGTGACGCCGGAACGGTGGGGCAGGTCATCGTTTTTGGCAGGGACTTTGATACCAAAGTCGTGCTTTGGAGAGGTGAAGGCCGTGCGGGCTGGGCCAAATGGTTGGCGAACTTTGCGGACGATCTTGAAAATGGAGATGGTTTCGAAATTGGCGCAAATAGCGAACCTGAAAGCGGAAGCGAAGATGACATTGGTTACGAGGGGTACTTCTTCGATGGAACCGGCCGTGGTCAGGGCGATGGTGGTGGTGATTCCGGGACAGGCGGAGGACTGCGGCTAACGGGCGAATATAGAGGCTGGAACGTCCTTGAAGCTTGGGCTGATAGAAGTTTGAAAAAGTGGTATGAAGCTGGGATTATCAGCGATCCAAATATCCCTGGGCAAACTGAGCCGAAGGTTCGTAAACCACAATGGCTATCTTGATGGTTAATCATTTTCTTGCGCCCTTTTTCTAGTCTGATAAGGTTGGCTTGGGCGTCGTTCCACTAACGCAGGAATCCTCTGCCGAGGTCCCTATACCCATCTTGGAGGTGTCGGAGAGCCCGTTACCGTCACCAACGCAAAAATTAATTCCCCGTCCTGAATCGGCGCAAGTTCCTACAATCTCAGTGACAAAGGCACCAGCACCGTTACCTGTGGACGTGCCCACTGCCTCTGATATTTCACCGCCTGAATCCGCTCATTCAAGCTTCGATGAAGATCTAGAAGCAGGACGAAGCACTCATATGAGAGAAATTCATGTCCAACCCGGAGTTGTGACTAGACAACAACCTCTCGCCATTACAACTAGCAAAATTACCCAGTTACCGCAACCGTCATCTACTTCTCCCTCCTCTGCAGCGACCGAAAGGGCACCTTTGCAAGATATCCCCACTACCGTTACACCAACAGCGGCATCTTTCAGAGCACCTGTTGCCGATTTGATGTCGGATTCGGCCCGTTCGTCGTTGGAGACTTCAATTCTGGTTCCGCAACTCTCTTCATCTGGTCCAGCTTCACCGATCCAACTGTCAGCATCAGCATCGTCATCAAGGGCGGAGCTTCCTGAGGTTACGCACGTCCTGACGGACGAACATGAGGATGGCGAGGAACATGAAGGACAACCTTTAACTGAAGCTGTCGAAGTGCCCGCTGCAGAGGAGGAGCCTCAGCCTACAACGATCCGACTCGTCGGGGCCGGAGGTACAACTGGGGCTGCCGCTGAAGCAGAAGGATTCCTAGACGAAATCGTTGCTGCTAATACCACAGCTGCGAAGGACCCTGATATTGCCTCTGTTGCTTCAGTCGATTCAGCCGCTAGCGGCTCGGGCGAGAAGGTCAAGAAAGATAAGAAGCGAAAGACTGAGTTGTCTGGATTGAAAAAGTTGGAGCAGATTAGTAGGAAGAAGGGCTCTGCTGGAAGCGCCAAGGACATTGCTGAAGCTGCCGTCCCCGCTGCAAGTTAGACATTTTGGTGGAGTTGAAGGAAAACGAAATGACAATATTCTACAATTTCGAAATTTTAGGTCGTGTGTAGGCTTTGACCTATTCGCACTCTTTGGGCATATCCTCATCGTTTCCCCCTCTTTCTTTTTCTCCTTTACATCTCACCGTCTCTCTCTCTCTTCTTGCGTTCGATCTTAACACCTTCTTTTTGGATGCTCTTGTCCAGAACAATGGTGATAACCCAGGGGTTGACTTTATCGGATTTTGGGTCTACTTTTCGCTACATATTACCGTATTTTTTTTTGCTTGTTGGGTGGACTTGATGGGCTTTAGTACTACCTCCTACCATCGTCATCAATAGCTTCCCCAGGTTTGTCTTTACAAGTATCTTGGCGATGGTCGAAGCTCCTCCCTCTTTCGGTGCCCTTAATCGAGACCTCATGCTAATTCTCGTCGTTTACCCATATCAGCTTTCCACATCAATCGTATCTTTTGTGACATCAAGTTGACAATAAGGCATCTCTTATCATGAGCATAGATCCAGCACGTGTCAAGCAACCGCCAACTCAGGAAAACCGCCCGTCACGTAATATTCTCGCTCACGTGATATTCAGCCCACGTTGTGTCGCGTTTTGGCACGCGCAGAGTTTTTTAAAGTTGAGATTGCAGGTCAACCTGATTCTTGTTTTTCCTCCTTTTGTCTCTCGACTACTGCCATATCTCATCACCGCTCCTGGTGGTCTCAGTGTAACGACGGCGCCTACATCCGCCATTATCTAACGCATATACACTACATCTGACGAATTTGAACCAAGAGCTAGTACACCTACTCAAGTCTTACGATCATTCCTCAAGAACGACGAAATGTCAAAATTGTTGGCATTTTTATTGAAACCATTATTGCCGTTTAGTCTACCGGAAGATGAGGATGCGGGGGCGGGGGTGGACATTCTGATCACCTCTGTAACCCTGTTCATTGGATTGGGAATATGGCTGGTGGTACAGCGGTACCACAAGGCGCATAACAGTCCTATTCCATTTGAAATCAATACACCTGCGGTATGTAGCGCTTGGTCTCTAGCGACAACCACTGACGAAACAATGGATTTATACAGCAAGCCGAGCCCGAGTGGGTCGGTAGACCTATCCCGAATGCACACCTCGAATCCCATTTGGAACATCGTGATATCATCCCATATGTTGCTATTCCTGGCAGAAGATACATCACTAGCTTTGATCCAGCTACTGGTTGGCACATTGGCCACTTTCTGGCAGACACGGAAGAAGATATCGACACGAAAATACGCCTTGCACAGAAGGCTCAACAACAGTGGAAGCGTACCGATTTCACGCAGAGGAGAAGAGTGATGAGGAGTTTGTTGAAATGGTTGGTGGACAACCAGGAGGCATGTGCAAGGGTTGCTTGTAGAGATACTGGAAAGACCCGTATGTCTGCTCTCGACTGCAATGTGCGATGCGGCTGATGCGTTATTATTATCCAGTAATCGATGCATCACTTGGAGAGATCATGACAACATGTTCCAAGTTGGAATGGCTTATCAACCATGGCGAGAAGGCTCTACGCCCTGAAAGAAGACGTGGCAACTTGGTGATGAGCTACAAGCACTCTGAAGTCCACTATGACCCCCTTGGAGTAGTTGCAGCCGTTGTTTCATGGAATTATCGTAAGTCAGGTCATCGTGGGAGTATGCTGCCCGGCTTTAATTGTGTGTCCGAACATTTAGCTCTCCATAACTCTTGGTCTCCAATCATTGCTGCAATCTTTGCCGGAAATGGTATCGTGCTGAAGTGTTCTGAGAACGTCGTTTGGTCAACGTTCTGGTTTGTTGGCGCTATTCACGCGTGTTTGGAAGCCTGCGGCCATAATCCTGATCTCGTTCAAGTAATTACTCACATATACCCTTACTGGATGTGCTGTGCTAATTGGACATAGGTCGTGTCCTGCTATCCTGAGCAAGCAGAAGCGCTCACAGCCTCACCACATATCAAGCACATCACTTTCATAGGTTCGGAACACGTTGGTCGCAAGGTGCGTTGACCTCTGTACATTCCTTTAGCCTACCATTCATTGACTCATTGACTCATATAGGTCGCCCGTGCTGCTACAACTCATCTGACACCCGTTACAATGGAACTTGGCGGCAAAGATCCAGCAATTATCCTACCCAACACCGATTTGGACAAATACATCAGCGTTTGGATGCGTGGTGTCTTGTAGGTCTCCCTATCATGTGTTCTGAATTCGTGCTCGGACTTACCTCAATGCACCCTATTTCAGCCAGAACATGGGTCAAAATTGCGTTGGTCTTGAGCGCTTAATTGTCCACTCTTCCCAATACGATGATCTTTGGGAGAGGTTCGAGGAACGTGTGACCAAGCTCCGCCCTGGTTCTGTGATGGCACCTACACCTGAAGGATACGTTCAAACTGTTGATGTCGGTGCCATGATTTCCAAGGATAGGTTCCCTGCACTCGAGCGTTGGTTGGAAGATGCAACAGAAGCTGGTGCCGTTCTGAAAGGTGGTGAGACTTATGTGCCCACACAATCAAACCTGGAAGGCGGCTTCTACTTCAAGCCTACCTTGGTCGGACCTGTTGACGATTCCATGGATATTGCCAATCATGAGCGTGAGTCTAAGACTTTATTGGGACGTCCGAAAGTTGACTGACTCTTCTTTTGAGTCTTTGCACCTATCGCACTATTGATGCAATACGACACGATTGAGGAGGCTATCGAGCTTGCGAACGGTACAAGATACGGTCTCGGTGCAAGCGTCTTTGGTCCTGACCAAGAGAAATGCTTGAAAGTTGCTCGACAACTTGAATGTGGTATGGTTGCAATTAACGACTTTGGCGTCTTCTACGTAAGTCTCTTCCATCCCTCGAATTATCCATCACTAATTATTAACCATTGCTACCCTCTGTTCATTATCCAATTTAGCTCAAGTAAGTTCAATTTTCAAGGCCATCTCGGTGCTAAGCAGTATCTAACCCCCGTCCTCCCTTTATTCTCTTTTCCCCTTAATTGTTTTCACGTGCATCTCACAGTCAAGATTTACCATTTGGTGGTGTCAAGGCTAGCGGTTATGGTCGATTCGCCGGTCCTGAAGGTCTTCGTGCTTTGACGAACCCTAAAGCCATTGTCTACGATAGATGGCCTTCCTTCATCCAGACCGCTATACCACCCGTCTTGGACTATCCCGTGCGATCGTTGTATTACAGTTGGTGCGTTGCACTTTCTTTCGCTCTTACTGATCATCTGTCTAACATGTGTGTTGTAGGGAGTTCACGAGTGGATTGATTAGGTTCTTGTATGGTGAGAACTGGAGAGCTAGTTTCCGTGGTTTGAACACCCTCGTCAAGGCTGCGAGGAAGTAGGCGCGTTGATCTTCGCGCGCGATAGGATTCTTTCTCGGAATTGGTGAAAGGAGGGAATGTGAAGACGACTTTAATCACGATTTGGACGTATATTCTCATGACTTTCTCTTCTCTCTTTTGTTCACTTGACCTCAGTCTCTTTTGCTGAAGTTTGGTTTGTTTTCTGCTTTTATGACCTGGCAGTCTTACGTTAAGCGCTTGTTTTTCACTCTATATACTCCGTGGCTACCCCTCTACCTCCCATCTTTTCTCCCAAAATGCTTTCACGAATCATCTGTACGAAGCATAGCAATGACTCTTTCAATACGAGGCTCGTCCCCATTTAACAATCTGATTACACACACGCCCAAACTCCGAACAGAATGATAATTGTCGTTGATTCGCTGACGTGAGTTTTATGCGAACGAGAGCCGTACTGAGACAGCAGGCAGCAGGTCAGGTGTATGAACGTGGATGAAACATTGTTATGAACAAGGCAAAAAATGCAAGTGGTATGAATATAATATGATATACGATCACGCCAATCATATGCATGGGGTACGCAAGTGTGACAGAAAGAGGCAATAAAAGCGTGGTGGACGAGAATGGATGGACATGTCAAGTGAA
This sequence comes from Volvariella surrecta, assembly GCA_951802395.1. NCBI lineage: Eukaryota > Fungi > Basidiomycota > Agaricomycetes > Agaricales > Pluteaceae > Volvariella > Volvariella surrecta. The sequence goes on from OX637784.1 coordinate 645,556, forward strand.
GCCTACATACATCATTAACGAAACAAGTCCAGAATCTAGGGAATGTAGTGATACGCATTGCGAATCGAGTGGTGGTGGTAGGCACTGAGCAGCACAGGAGAAGGAAGGAATGACTCGTGTGTTGTGTGCGTGTGTGTGTTGTGGATGAGTACATCGCGGTGCAGTTCGTGAATAGTCTGGGTCAGCTCTGCCTGGAAGAGCTGAAGGGGGCATGTCTGAAGATTAGCGAGGGAATTTGGTTGTCGAAGCCATGACATCATGACCATTTATTGTTGCTTTGCCTTCTTCCATGCCACAAACTCGTCGAGCAATATTGGCCAAGCCTATAGAAGGGTTCCAAATGGATGAACACGAGTTGAGTCAACACGTGCATTATGAGAACTTTAATGAGGGTACGTACGCTCTCAGATTCGTCATAGTTATCCAGAGTTGGTGGAACGGTTTCACAGAATTCCAACATCTAAGAAGTTGTTTCAGCATGGTAATTGAGGGGCAGATAGGAGGCATGGAATTCGGATAGGGGGCAGAGATGACCATAAGGGTGAACAGCACAATCAGCAATTCAACGCAGAAGACTTACCATCGACCATAGATCCTTATTAGTAGCCCTGTACTTGCCCTCTTTCTCCTACACAATACAAAGTCAATTACCCTAACTCCTGTACCATCGCTCAGGAAGTAAAAAAAGAGGAGGATGCGTACAGAGATGAATTCTAAAACGTCCGCCATAAGCGGATACTTGGGCACGAGGAGGACAGACCATAAGGCTGAAGACATCTGCAATGATAAATACCTCGGGTAAGACTCCAATACACTTCATGATAAACACAGGAGTGGAGCAGCTGTGGGGTGGGGCATCTTACCTCCATTTCTATGACCCGTGCAGCCCTACCGTACATGAGTTAGCTTAGCGGGGGGAATATGCTGTGTAACATACGAAGGCTTGACAAGTTGGAAGCAGAACATATACAGCTTCTGGAATGCGACCCTAGGTTTGTTTGCATAATGCCAATAATTTGTCCGGTCGTAGCTATCCTTAGCGCCCGAGTCTTTCGGCTGCGTTTGGCCCTGGAGCAGCAACTTCTCCAGGTCCCCAATGGCAAGTGTTAGAGGTGGAATGGACGAAATCCTATTAAAAAGCCAACAATGAGAACTTGTGAGGATCGGCCACATCTCCAACGAATTGTATTCGTACTTCAGAGCTTCCGTACTACTCTCCCACTCTGACTTGGTGATCTTTCCCATTTCGTGAGCTTCCATCTGCCACGATAATATCAGAGGCAGAGCACCCTCCATGGCCAGTCCGGCATCTTTACACAGGCGCTCAAAGCCATCGGTTGAGATGACATCTGGGTCGTCTGGATCCGCGTAGCGCACGAACAGTGCTTGCGCGCGTTGTCTGGTATATGGTTCTATTTTTAGTGAGCCGGCTGGACTTGATGTAATCGCGGTCGGCGGCCTAGAATCCGTTGTCAACGACCCATTAGATGGAAGGACCATTGGTTCCTGATGAATATGATGAAACGCGATGTGAAAAGAGCACAGTAAATAATATTGAAAAAAAAAAAAGAATGAAGGGCACTGACAATGTTGTTGAGAGGATGTAATATCGGTTGCGAAATGGGGTGGTTTTCGCCATCACCGTGAATGTTATTCAGATTTTTGGAGCAACAAAATGAGAAAAGTGAGGATAAGCGCATGAGTTAATGGGCATTCAAGGAAGATAAGAAAGACCCCCTATTAGCTACAACTATATAGCTTCTGGGGGTTTGGTGGAGCGTGGCAGAGGTAGAGGATGGTAAGCGACGGATTCGAACTCACCGCCTTCCCTCTGTCACACCGCCCTCGCGTACCTGAATCGGTTAGTGGTCAGCTACCATTTGCGGAATCTCATTTAAGGAGTATTACGTCAGCAACAGCGCTGGGCACAGTTTTGGTATGGTTGGTGAAAAAAGTAGAATGATGAGGGATGGATGGCGCGTGAAGAAAGGCATGAATTGGCGCCAGAGGGCAGGATATATTAGTATATGGACATGATGGAGTTCTGGCATTTACATACGAAGCATTCTTCCCTTTGACCGCACGATTCTGGGTCTCGGCAGTCCCTTTCGTTCTAGATTTTTTCGGAGCGGGCAGTTGCTGAAAGATAGGAGAAATGGGATTGATGAAAGACATATTGTCTGATCTATACTCACAGCTATGCTTGCTTCCGTCCTGGATCCGACGCCACACCTAAGTCGCCTGAACAAACAATGTCTGGGATGATTGGGACATACTGTGAATTCGAAGCAACCTGTGTCATCGGATGTGTGTCAAAATATGTGCTTCATACGAATGTTTGCCACTAACCGCTGCAGAACGACGAGTTACACGCGTCGTAGCCTTGGATGCGGCGGTCTGAGTGCTGGCATCGTCATCGTTGCGTTTTCTCTGGGAAGGTTATGGCCATTGAGTTAGATACGCGTACGAAGACCCGCAACGAATTTGCCACACCTTAGGCGGCATTTGCTGAGCTGTGAAGAAGATAGCCAATTAAGATAGATGGATGTGCGTTAAATAGAAGGTTAAGCGAGGACGCGACCTCGGCAGGCGTGACCCTTTCGTGACCGTCCGAGTTACCTCACCCTCAATGACTGTCAACGCTCCTCAAGTGACTCTGAATTGATTCGAGAAGTACTACGAAATTGCGAGCAATCAGTGTGCTCGTTGTGCACGTTTACTTCTGGTAGAACAAAGATAAATGCGACCCACCGCCTGTGTTGATGGTAAATTTCGGCGTATTCTCGTAAAATATACGCGCATAAAGTATAATTCATTTGTGGCTGGTGCAATTCTTGACTGTTTTTGGAGTTAATTCACCCACACATAATCCATAATCGGCTGAGCGTGTCTGGTTCAAGATGTGGCATGGCGCCAATGAAGCAGGACCCCTGCAGTCAGATCCTTCTCACGGCCATAGCTTTGTTTGTACGACCCGTGACCGGCCCTCGGCCCGGCCCCTCCGTTGTGATTGATCAGAAAACCTCACCTTTACCAACGCCTGCGACGATGAACGAAATCTACAACCCAAATCCCACTATATTCGCACCTGTTGCCTCGACTGGTAGGAAATCAGAATACACGGGACAGTCTTTGTGGGTTGACGAAGATGTGCACTCAAATGAGGAAGAGGACAGCATCGAGGCTATCGAGAGGGATGAGATTTATGGTACGTGGTTCTGCCTTTGTTTTTGGTCTCTCTTATCGAGACAATTTTTTTATTGATGCGTTTCTTCGATGTAGAACTTATTCGCCACATCTACGACCCAGAACACCCAAATACACTGGAACAGCTGAGGGTGGTATCAGCGGCCCAAATCATGGTCGAGCCCAATCGAATTGATGTCGAGTTCACACCTACTATACCGCATTGCGGTATGTCGACCTTGATCGGTGCGTCTTTTTGTAACATACTGTGTAGTGAGGTCTGACAAGTCGCGGTGTAGGTCTAACTATTCGTGTGCGCCTTCTTCGCAGCCTCCCGAGTCGATTCAAAGTGGATATCCATGTTAAACCTGGTTCGCATGTGAGTGAACTCAGTGGTGAGTACCCCTATTCTTCCTGCCATATTCTGTATCTCACCACCTATGGCGATACCCATCCCCGCCTTCCCTCTCATTTTCTGCTCGTGCACGACTTACACAGTGAACAGGCAGTTGAACGACAAAGAACGAGTCGCCGCTGCGCTGGAAAACCCACCGATTCTGGAATCTGTAGAGATGTGCCTTCGTTCTGTCAATCAGAGTGGGGTGTTCCCTACAGCATGAAGCCCCTGCCTTCACCACTGAGCATCCATGACACGATCTTAACCCCTATCAGTTAGGCTGGAAGAAGGGGATTCAGCCCATGGCTCCGTGGATGTCTCTTCAGGACCTGAATAGCTCAGGTCAACACTCTATTGCCGTAATCATCCCCACAAAACTACCAAGTATACGACGGATTTGGAACAGTTAGACAGCTTGGGGCCTTGTCTTTTTTTTTATTTAACTTTGGCGGTGACACGCACAGGGTGACTCTTGATGACAAATTTATGGTCCGTTGTCCGTTCCTCTCATCCTCGTTGCGTGTGAGGGTTCATAAGTTAGTGTAGCACGTACGTCACGATAACGAGCACAGGACGAGATGCTGTCGTCCTTTTGTTCTCCTAGGCTTCAGCTCTGTAGGACGCCATCCTGTTCCAATCCTGAGTGTATCCTTCGTTCGCACACTTGCCGTGAGAGGTCTGCAGAAGTCATACTCCGCAATAATGTACGTTCCTAGACTCCAATCTGTGAAGACAATACCCCTCACACTCGTGGGATGTGAGTCATCCCTTGGCCCCACGAATAACATAACTTCCATTCCCCGCTCATCTGCCTTGACCCAGAGTAGAGAGTGAGAGGAAAAATACAACAAGAACCTTACGGAGAACTAACAATGTTCTCACTTTGGGAGTTCTCGTCAGGGGTAATGACACCGCTCTTTCCTTTTATGCGTTCCTTCGGAGAGTGGTCGTGTACTCCAGCCTGAGGGTTTGTTATTGTTATTGTTATATGATCCCACCCTGTGGGCCACGATAGGGTACCGCCCAGAAAGACTGGGCAGTGGGGCTATGTCTCTAGCAGCTGGAGCTTTGGTCCACTCATCATCATCAGCACCGCTGACTTGAGGCTTGAGTATGTGGTGCTGTTCATCCAGGAGCTCGAGCTGAAGATACACACACAACAATTGAGACGGGATAATAAGTGCAATATTACGTATTGGCCTATGAAGGACCATCACATTAAGTGCATAGGAGTAACCCAAGACACTGGTGCTTGGTAAATTGATACATGGCGGAGAAAGTGCGACGAACGATAAGGAAGCTAATCCTGTGGGATCTCGAGGCTACATACTAGGAGATAATAAAGAGTCTCGAAAGCGATAGAACGAACAGTTTTGTAGAGCCTAGATACAGGTATAAAGACATTGGTGTGGTAATGCTACATAGGCGCATGCTTGCAGAAGAACGAAGAATGCGTTGCGGGTATTTTTGATGATTGTGAAATAGATACATGATTGTGAACTGATACGTCTGTGAGGGATGAATGCCAGAAGCCGAAATACATGCGAGAGTGAAGAGATAGAACATGCGGGATGCCCAAGATGCAGGAATAATGCGATGATGCGATGAACGAATATGACGATTGTTGATGCGAATAAGTGAGTCAAATGCGAAGAGTGTATGCGTTGTTAATCGTCAAGAAGGAAATCCCAGTCCATGAGCGCAGGAGCAACGGGTTGTCTCCGTAGACATGAAAATAGTCTCTTCAACGTCTCCTTGCGTGGATTTTCAGGTTGTAGAAAGACACAGTCCCACATGCGGAACGTCACTTTTCCGGTCGTTTCGATGATGATCGTGTCTTGGTTGGGTTCGTATACGCTATCCTCATCATCAAACTCGACACGATGTATGATGCGATTGATGAATCCCGCTGACAGCTTGGCCTTACCATCGTAAATTATGGTACCCGTAAAATCTGATGGTACCCAAACGGTAACGTCTCCGGAGTTAGATCTAATATATGCATAGAATCTGATTCGGTGCACAGGCCGGCACTGCAAAATGAAAGAGTTAAGAGTTAGCATGCATAGAACCCAAGACCGATAATTAAACACAACACACAATCTTGAGCTTCACAGATCCTCTCTGACTTCCGACATACATGTGCAACCGCTCGTCTGGTGGGTGCCAGCGTGAACGGAAATGAGGGAGTCGTAGACACAAATCGGCCAGGCTATCACCCAGATGACAATACCAATCCCAAAATTCATGAGGATTATATGCTACTCTCCGGCTACCTGTGAGCCCATTCTCTGTGCTCGGTATCTAAATCAACGCGGTGTAAATCGGCTGGAATAGGGTCTAGGGCCGAAAGGGCACCCTACCGAGAGCTTCTCCATGCTCTTATCTCCTACTGACTGTGAAATATGTTGAGTATGAGTATATTATTGAGAGAAGCGAGGAACCAATGACTCACGAACTGATGATCCTCGACTCCAGCACACCCTCGCTCAACTTCAAGCATTTGGACGGTGCAAAGCTTCAATTCACGAACGAACCTGAACAGAATGTGGGATAAAAAGTACGCAAAATCCCTAGCACAGAAAAAAGCGGAGAGACAGGGAGGGAGAAAAAGATCGGAGGGGAGACGGGAGGAAGAGGCAACGAAATGTGGAAAGGAAGGGGAATTGTACTTTAATGTTAACGGGAATGGGGTCGACTTGCCAAAAAGGGTACAAGAGATGGCACCGAGCACGTGGCCTACTTTAAACAATAGCTTCCTAATTCGGCCGTTCTCTGTCCAGCCTCACCGACCACGAGTGAATCTGCTGCTTATTGTCGTCTTCCATAATACTCGCGTGTGAAGGCGCGCCATTACAGGACTAGTCCACCACGCCTTGTCCGTGTGTCTCCACGACTTTCTTGGGTTCCTTCCACGATGATTAGCCGGTCAACGCCAAGGGCGGCCGCGTGAAATTCCGAGCTGTCAAATAATACAATGGCCATGTTGCTCATTTTTCGATCCTCCAAGTTCCAGCAAATTTTGACATGGGATATTGTCGGTCTTTCATAAGCGTTCGTGCCAATGGGGTTCGAGCATGATCATCATATACCTCTCTATAACGCAGATATATAACGTGCTCCTCCTTTGATGTCGATGTCCCATTGCGCTGTTGCTCTTTCCTGTCCCCCTTGTGTTCTCCAATGATGCCGTGGTTCTATTTATGAGCCCGTGAGTAGCGTAGGTATGTTGGTACACTCATTATGGGTGCCCGTCGGCGGCCAGATCTCCCAGCATTACGAGCTTACATCACGGGTTGCATGGATGTCCAAGAAACCCCTGGTAGGATATTCACTGTCATCTCAGTCGAGGTCTATAATGTACCTTACCCTCTTCCTTGCCATGCAGATGTGATGTGCGCCCGGAGTGAAAGACTGAGCTTTGAACTCACTTATCATGACATCGACCGTTGTGGCCGGGTCCACAGCACAGTTATAGACCCAGATCACATATACTGGAGTGAAAGTTATGGCTTAACGCAAGATCTCAAACTGCGGTCACAGCACGACCAACAGGTTATCTGCGCCCAAGCTGCGTCATGATGTTCTAATTCACCATGTGCTCAGAGTCAATACGTCTGCGCACCCGTTAGCCCTAACACAGATCGATGAGTGCCCTCCGTGTGGCTGCCACATTACTCTCACCTGCATGACGAATGTATAAGCCGAGTGTGCGGGGTTGTTTAATTTACTGCATGTTTGGAGCCACTACTATGTCAGCCATCCTAGCGGCGCCAATGTTAAACAGCTGTACCAGGTGATGTGGGCTCACAAGGTCAACTGAAAACCGGGCAATAGCCCTAACAAGTAATACTGGAGCTGTGCATTGGTGTATTCAAGTATGTGTTCAGAAAGATTACGGGTAACAGTACATAGGAAACGGAAAATCCAACAAATATCCCCGTGAGGCAACATTGTAATAGATCACACGACGTCCATGCATCCATCACTTGGAGCATTGTAGCGATGACAGTCAAGGTGGGGTAGACTCCTGATGCCCTTGGCATAGAGTTTCTTCCACATTTTGGTTTGGGGTATCAGGCTTATGCTTCTTATTGGGTCGAGCAGCTTCCGTAAGTCGCAGAAACTCAGCTTGATGTGATTTCTAGCAGATCCTTTAGCTTAGGCACCATATGAATTACGCCACGGGACCGCATTGAATCTTACCTCGTATGCTTTGATGTCCTCTACTTGAACTTTCTTACGCTTAGATCTCTGCTGTTCCCATTGCTGCATCTCCCGACGAAGCTCAGGAAGAGACTTCCGATTCGCTACCGACTTGTCTAAGTTTGCGTTGTACAGCATCACCCAGCTACGGGAAGAAGCTCTGGTCAAATGATGTCCATGCTGAAATGAGGTGAAAGATCGTACTGTTGGTGCCTGCGTTCCAGAGTAGCATGATCCCCTGAGGTTAATAATGCATGCTCCTGAAGCATGTCCCTCAGTTGCCGATCCTTCAACGTGTCATAAGACACCTTCGGGAGTCGATCGGTGGAGACGCTGTCTGAATCCCTGTATTGTGTTCACATAACTTTATCATTACCGGCTGTCTTAGGAAATGACATACTTCTCTTTCTCTTTCCCTTTTCTAGATTTATCCTTATCCTGCTTTCCGAACATCTCTGCCCATTGTTTTTTCACTGACCGACCATCTTCCACGTAGCCTTGGCAGCTATTATCCATGTGTGCGTTGATATTCAAATATTTTACTTTCTGACCACATAGTGGACATTCCACGATGCCGTTGCTCCCTAGTTCGAGTAATTTTGAGATTATGCGTGTAGTAGATATGTGCAAACTAGTGAAACTCACCGCTACCCTGACCCATTCGTACGTCTTCATTGCTTTCCTCCACGTCTGATGAAGGTATGGAGGATGAGATGGACTTGGTTTTAGGTTTCACTCTCGGTTTTTTGGGTGTTAGTACGAGTTTGCTTGAGGTTGTTCGCGATGAGGATCCGACCATGTATTCCACCTCAAAGTCTTCAACCATCGTAATTTCACCGTCTCGTCTTCGTTTTGGTCGTCTGGGAGTCTGCTCGTTGCTGCTGCCTGACCGAACGTTCTCCATTTCCTTGATCAATTCTAATATATTACCCCTAAACCCGTCGAAGAGCCAAAGCCATGTGGAACGTAAGATTATGCTTCAGCAGGATGACTGCAGATAACACACCTAGCACCCTTCCATGCAAGCACGGCTTCTTCTATAACCGGATTTGGACGAATATGCCCTTCATTTGAACGACTCCGGCAAGTTGGACATTCTTGTTTCGTCTGCAGGGCAGCTCTAACACACTTGAGAGTTAGTCAATACAAGAAACTCCACGGAGAGCTCAACGTAGAGCTTGGTAATACACCATCAAACTTGTGACTCACACAGGAGCAGAAACAATGGCCGCAGGAGAGGGTAACGGGACCATCGAATAATTCACCGCATATTGTACATCTTAGAGCGCTGTCAAGGCTGCGTAGACCTGGGGGATCTGCAGGAAAGTCGGTTGGGTCTGGAACGTCGGCAAGGAAGATCATCGTTGTGGCACCTTAATTGGCTGAGAAATTTGGGATCGCGTTCGACGTGGCTGTCACATCATGTGAACGTCATGCGACAATGTGACGACCCAGCAATTTCAATTGAATTCAGAATTTGTAAACGGTCTTGGTCACGGATTCTCTCCTTACAGAATGTCTGATGCTCAAACAGATCCACGTTCGATAAAAGGTTAGATTGCATTGCATAGTTTCCAAGGATATAATTCATTGCGACGTTTTAGAATCACACGGATACAAGCTTACACTGATATTTGCATCCAACAATGTCGAGATAGTAATACTACGCATTGCAGTTTCCAAGAATCAAGTATCGAAATCCAATCAAATAATCTGGACAGGAATAATCGTCAGGTATGCTAGTTCGCAAAGAGAGTGGGTTGCTTACCTCGTTGATGTGATCATCGCCTCCAGGTCCTTGTCTTACACTGCGAGAAGACCACAACAACTTGGTGAGTTTATACCGTGTAAAAAGAGCTAGACTCACCGTCTGGTAGGCTTGAATTCTTCTGCAGGGGTTTCCCAGAAGCTTCCTATACTACTTGCACCTCCTGGTACCGTCCTCACACGTCTAGTCGGAATTGCAAGACAAACTCAGTTCCAGTTCCACAGAAGTGACTCAGGGAGGGCTTATCACCTGGTAGGCTTGAACGAAGAATTGAAATTGATACCAGATTCCTCTTCTGGGGTTTCTGGTGGAGGTGCCGGTCCAGGCGGGAGTTGAACCTAAACGAAGGTCGGCGCGAAAATGGGACAAGGCTACATTAGGCAACACACGTGAGGCTTTTCTGGTGCCGGTGGGGCCTGGGATAATGCATCATCGTCACCATCGTGTGAGAAGATGTCGGTGTGAGCTCCACCAGGTGCAGTCCTGACGCGTCGGGATGGCCTGAATGAGGTGCCTCCTGTTGTGGAATCTGTGGATAATCCAGGATAGTCTCTATGCGTCGGGAGGTATTACTTTCCTTCTGTTTCCTCCTCCTCTTCCTGGGACTTTGCAGCTACACTCTCATCTATCTTGCCAAAAATTGCATATCCTTAACACGAGATCAGGGCATGCTTGGAGGCTAAGGGCTCTGATCACTTACGAGGTAGTTTTGAGATGTTGGTAAAATTAGGATCGACGGTTGTACCAGCATATCTAGGATGAGGTCAGCCCTGAGTTCGGTGTCGAGGTTACCAGACGTACTTGAGGAATTCAATCAAAGTCCTCTTAGTGAAGACGATCTTGGTGTTATCCCAATCGAGTAAACCTGTGGTGTAATTCAATGGATGCTCGTTTAATTGATAGAGTTGGACAAGGCAGCGATGAACACACCAAGGTTTGAAGGCCATTCCTTCTCTTTGGACATGTCCACGACATCACTTGGCGTCCAGCTTACATGCATTTCTTGAGTCAAAGTTCACCACGGTTGTTGACTGACATACCTGGCACTCATGATGGCAGATTGGGAGATTCTGGATGGTATTTACGAGGAAAAAATCACGGGTCGTTAAGGTGGCTGGATATGATACATACGAAGACCATCGCAGGAAATCACGCGGTGTGACCGTAACAAGCCGTGACGGCATTTGTGCTGGAGTCCTCTCCTTGCTGCCCTCTACATCGTTCTGTCCTCAACCCCCGAAGGTTATTACAAGTTCTTTGGTTTAATTTATAATGTTGCTCTTGCGACCCGTCACACGATCTTGGAAGCCTGGAGTTGCTCAACTCTTCCGTCTGTACTCTTCAGACACTCAGGCAATACCACCCGCCTCGGCACGCTATGTTGGAAACCAGTACAATCCAAATGACCCTGCGGTGTCGACGACACCTTCCGAGATTTCAGAGGAACAGCGAACTGCCTTGAATAGTGCTCTACGGGTTGACCAAGCAGGAGAGATTGCTGCTAATTACATATACCAAGGACAGGCCTTCATACTTGGTCGTGACCCAATAATAGGGCCTACAATACGGGTACTCTCAATATCTGCGCCTATTCTGGGTAGTCTCGCTAACATTTGATAACAGGAAATGTGGGAACAGGAGAAAAAGCATCTTGACGTCATGAACAAGCTGCAAGCTCAACATAGAATCCGGCCAACGGTGCTCACAGAAGTGGCCAAAGTCGCTGGTTTTGGTCTCGGTGCAGTAACAGCACTGATGGGGAAGGAAGCAGCCATGGCCTGCACAGAGGCTGTGGAGACAGTTATTGGAGAGCACTACGACGAGTGAGTTGGATAAAGCCTCTGAGACATGGCATATCCTGACGCTTCAACCAGTCAATTGAAAGAGATAGAGTCATTACCTTCCGACCATCCGAGTGTTCCGTTACTGAGAGATGTAGTGCGAGAGTTTCGAGACGACGAACTTGAACATTTAGATATTGCGATAGAAAATTTTTCCCAACGCGCTCCTGCACATGCTCTTCTGAGTAGTGTAGTGGGTGCAGGTTGCAAGGTTGCTATTGAGCTGTGCAAACGAATATAGAGTATTACTCCCGGAATCCTACGATAGAACCGCTTCTCAATCTGACTTCGTGGTTCGTGCAGCGACCGTCAGCGGTTGGTCCTTCCTCGTTGCAATCCAATCCCATTTCAGCTGCAATGCCAATGCATGGTCAGACTTGCAAACAACCCAGACGACATCAGGACTCACTTGGTATCTGCTGGCGAGGTAATAAAATGTACCTGGTACGATAACAAAGCCCAGGATCGTTGTTCTCACTGTCCGCGAGGTCCAACGGAAGTGCTTGAAGGCTTCTTCGCGCTGTTTATGAGATCAATGGATGTGGGTGGCATAAATGTTACTTTTACATACCATCCGGTTGAAGCGCTCAATTGCGGGATCTTCCTATGGTAGACGTGTCAAATCATGGTGCCACGCAATTTTGAGACTATATTTACTATTACAGGACCTAAATTCAATGCGCATCAGTTTCCGCAGACAGCTGGCTGTTAGAGAACCCACCGTGAGCCATTGTTGTGGAATTGGGATGCGCAACTTCTTGAGAGCGGGTTAAGAGGAGTTATTTGGTCTTGTTTTGTTCCACATCAACTTGACTCCTTTCCACCATCGTTTCCCGCATCCCACTAATTAGCTTGCGTTTACATGGCATACAACCGCGAGTGGGACCAAGGCAAAGAAGCTTGGACTGAATCGTCCTGGGCTGGGGGTGTGGATAGAGGTACAGTTCGTGGTAGGGAAGATGATCACTACAATGACGGAAAGCGACGCAAGTATAATAATGGTGTATGTCCACTGCGCCTCCACATCTCCTTTCCCTCAGAATTGGCTTTCTAGGGCTATGACAACTACTCGTACGACGAATACCCCCAAGGAAAGGGGAGTTACAACCAGGACTATGGCGATGATCGTGGGCAGCGGGGTGGGGGTTTCAAGAAGAGACTCGCCCCGTCTGAGCCAAGCCCTCATGTCATATTTCTGGGCTTAGACCCTGACTTCACAGAAGCAGATGTAAGCTCTGTTTCCAGCTTGCAAATATCCGATGCTAACGTCCATCTATGAAGCTACAAGCCTACCTCACATCGAATGGATGCAGTATAGAGACAGTGACGATAATAAGAGAGAGATCATCAGGCATTGCAAATTTACATTGACCGAGTCGCATATGCATTGACATATTTCGCCGTTCGATTTACAAGGTTCATCCAAGGGCTTTGGTTTTGCCCAATTTACGACCACCGAACACGCTCGAGCTTTCGTCGATCCACTGTTCCCGTTCATTCAAGTTCCTCCACCTGCATCTCATGGTGCCTCTGCAACTGCTGCATTCTACAAGGCTCTCGAAACGGGTCTGCCGCACAATGGCCGACGGGTCAAAATTGATTATTCGCAAAGTGCGTCGCCACACGATAAGGGACGGTTCAATCGAGCGAATGCAAACGACGGCACTCGAGATATTGGCAATCAGCAGGCGCCTGTGCTGCTCTTCAGAGGACTAGACCCCTTATCTGGGCCTCAAGCAATCTACCAGGCAATTCTGTATTCCAAAGGACCGAATAAGGAGACACCGAAGGGGATGCGACGTATCATCCTCATCAAAGACAAAGTCACAATGGCCAGCTTTGGCTTCGCATTTGTCGAGTTTGTTGATGCTCAAGTGCGTTTACCTTGTTGCTCCTAGCCAATAGTGGCCAACTAACTGTTATCAGTGTGCTGCCGCAGTGCTGGGTGCCACGATGTCCCCTCAGATACACCCGTCTGGCTTCCGCATCTCAGATAAGCCTGTCGCTGCATCGTTCGCTCATCCATATTCTTTCCAACCCGTGACGGATTTTCTGTCCCGAGATGAGGCCTGTCTTAAGTCATCACTCAGTCTCGGTGGCGCTGGAGATACATGGGTCCGATATTGGGATGAAACATCGACAGTGGCCGTGTTGGAATTTAAGGTTGACGAACCAACGTCAACGACCTCCTCTCAGAAGGAGAAAAAGGAGAAGAAAAAGCTCAAAGGTATAGTCTCACTTTTGTCTGCTAGTCGCCCATATCAATGTTGCTCTTCCATAGTTGAGAGTGAAGCCCAAGGACCACAAGCACCGGCTGCTCCATCCGAACTCCCTATATCAGACAAGCCTGTTACCCTCAGCTTCAACAAAGCAATTGTCAAGCCCTCAACAGGTATGCCTCATCATTGAATGACACGTACCACATCTCATCTGCTGCAGCAACTGGACCCGTGAAGACAATGGTAGCTCTAGCTTTGGATGACAGCCCCCCACTTGCTGAGGAAGAGCAACTACCACCCGAATCGAAAGGTTTGTATTTAGCTAATTTTGTGAGATTTCCCGTGGCTCTTGTTCACATCGCTTGTACACGCAGTGCCCAAAGTTGTGCTGCCTCTCGTTGGAAAGAAGGTAACGTTAGCATACCTATCTCTCACTTCAACTCATTGGGGCTTTCACTAGACTGCAAGTAACATTTCTAAGTGGACACAGATCCAAGAAGAATTGGCGCAGGACTCTGCTGCTCCGGCAGCCCCCCCTCTGGTGACCATCCATTCCTGGCTGATTGCAGCATGACCTGGGAAAGCATCGTTTCTTACGTGATGAACCTGTTGATAGCAGGCAGCCCCTCGGACAGTTGCCGCCAGTGCAACATCTGTCTCAACTTCTGTGTCGAAATCCGCTTCTCCAGCTCCAGTCGAAACAGAATTCGAGTTTTCAGACGTAGCAGGATTGACTTGCTTGCTCTGCGCACGACAATTCAAGTCGCTCGACCAGTTGAAACGACATAACAAGGACTCTGATCTGCATAAGGCTCGCAATCTCAACTATGATCTACACCTTCTGTGACTGGGCTGACGTCTTTCTGCTTTCTTGTTTTCTTTTATCCTGGACCCCGCTGGATACAAACACTATGACATGGTCGTTCATCTGCTCTTGGGACCAACAGAAGAACTTTTTGGACACCAACCTTCGCGAAGTTGCTCGTCAAAAGGTGGCTGGTAAGAAGGGAATATCAGGAGCAGAAGCACCCAAATATCGTGATCGTGCCTCGGAACGAAGGATATTATTCAACCAACCTGACGTGCCAGTACCCGAGAAGGATCCTAGCAAGGCCTCGGGGAAGAACCCTAAACGCGCCGAAGGCCCACCTAAGCCACCGACACCACCACCTCCGCCCATCAACCCAGGTCAAGATCAGAAGAATATGGGCAACAAGCTCCTCAAGCTTATGGGGTGGAAAGAAGGAACCGGTTTAGGTACCGAAGCTGATGGTCGAGTGGACCCCATGTAAGTTTCTCGCGTATGACAGCCTCACCCGACAGGTTGGGCTGCTACCTAGCGATGCTGACAATTATTTTCTTACTCTGTTGTTATTAGATCAACTGCGATATACGCGCAAGGAGCTGGACTAGGCGCGAGCAAGGGCAAGGATCTAGGAAAACTTACCGACGGATATTCAGGATACGTACAAATGGCGCAGGAAGCGGTAAGTAATCACACGACCTGCACTGTTTCTGCTTGAGAGAAACACTCTGGAATCGTTTCATTGACTGCGTCGTCCTCCGTGTAATTCAGGCCCGCGAACGATATGGATCATGAAGAACACACTATCTTGGAGCTGATTGTGACTAGGCCAATTCTCCGTCTCTGGCTTCGATTCTCTGATTCTCTTAAATTGGCTTTGTTGCTACTGTCTTGCGTCGTGCATATAATGCAGATTTGACCGTCTCAAGTCTTGGATTACTCAGTCTTCGTATTTACATCAATCAACGTACTTATGTTATCGTACACCACACTTCCAAAGTTCGAGTGTTAAAAAGATGAACAAAGGCTATTTTCCAAGAATTAGGTATGGTATGAACAAAAAAAAAGTGCAAGTGAAATAGCGACAAAGTGAGAAAGCAAATAGAGAGGTGAGTAAAAGAGTCCGTTCATGAGATGTGTGGTAATACAATGAGCATGTCAGTAAAGATCGTTCCAATTGTTCATCAGAAGCAGGCGTAAAAGTCCATGGTCCGTAACAGAAGAAATTCGCAGAACGTAGGCCCTTCAATCAGATACGAGAAAGCACAGTTAGGGCTTGACGCGAGTAAAAAGTAACATTTGTCCACGATCAGAGCGCAAGCACAAGGCTGAACGAAACGACGCCAAGGATCATGTGCTTGGCGTGATTATGATGGATGGACCACCCACTGCTCTGCGTCTCTTCTGAAGAATGGGCTTCTTCCGCTGTACCCGTCCCGTGGGAGGTCACGTTGGATTCGGAGGAAGTAGGAGAGATCGGGAATGGAGTATTATTGTCTGGCTTGGTACCAGTTTCGGAAGCCACAGCGGGTGTAGGGTCTGCCGCTTCAGGGTCTTCGGTGAGCCCCCCCGTAATAGTGGTGCCGATGATGGGGATTGGGTCAGTGATCAGAGGACTGGTAGAGCTTGGCTCTGATGCTGTAGGAGTGGGAGAAGATTCGTCCCCGGGGGAACCCCCTTCAATTCTAAATCCGGGACTGCTGTTCCCCGAGTCGCCGAACACTTGTACGGAGTCACACTGTAAGGATAGATTCGTGAACGTTGGGGACTGTTACTCACCGACAACAATGTAGTTGTCCCGAGGGGGAACGTCAGGAACAGTGATTTCTGCGTGGCCATCCCTCACCATGAAACCTTCAGCAAGGGGTGAATCTGTCCAAGAATATTGTCATTAAATGACTAAGAAAGCGGCAGGGGGGGATTTCGTGGAAGTACAGGAGACAATGTATACGTACTTATCTGCAAATTCATGCTATCCGTCTCCTGCCAACCCAACACAATTTTTCCTATTGGGTTTGTGACTTGGTCATCCGGGGGCATATCGCTCGTATCCCTAAATATGGCAATAAAGTAAGATACTTAATCAATGTTCGAGGAACAAGATGCTTACCACGTCACAGTCTGCTTGCTTCCTACTTGCCAAACGGTTTCTGCATTTGGATTGGTAATTTGAGGATTGTAAACATCCCGCTTTTCCAATTCGACCGGGAGAGCATGAATAAAGCTGAGTAGGAAGGCAAGACCGTAGAGCACGACTGAATACATGGCAGGAGGGCGTGAAGAACGTCTCGTAGAAAGCGAAGACGGAAGAAAGTTCGAACGTTGATGGGGATTAGGGATCTCCTAAGCGCCAACGGAATATGTTGGAGAGTAGCCCTTTTAAGTAGGTCGCCGCATAGAGCCATCACATGATGATTAGCCGGACACATAAGCGAATCCAATGTCCCTTGTTACATTATCAAAGCTGTGCCATTTGGCCATTGGCTGGGAGCGCATGCATGTGCATTCGCACCTAATGGAGTTCCATGATAGTAGTACCACTTTCTGGGACATGCGCTCGATCTCATGATTATTTTAAAGATCGGTTTATATTATACTGAGGTATCTAAACGAGTGAAATGCACAAGTCCTATTGGTATGATGTTCAAACAACAAGCATCATAGCAGCACCGGCCAAAGCCAAGAGTGGGCTAACGCTAAGTGCAGAAGCAGCAGCGCTGTTGTCGTCGGCACCGTCAGCACTGGCGGTTGGTCCTGCTCCAGAGGATGTGTCAGTACCCGAAGCAGTTTCGGAAGCACTGCCAGAGCCAGATGGAGCGCCCAAGGTAGCTGTGTCAACAGCAGTGGTTTCAGGAATGGAGGCGGTAGATTCACCACTCTCGACAGTAAAGTAGTTGCCCTAAAAATTGTATCGGAAGTCAGCAAGGACCACGCTTCCGTAGCGGTGGCCAACGTACAGCGACGATCGGGCCTAAGCCGCTATCCTGTAATTTGAGTCAGGGTTAAGTTTTTGTGTGGACTGAGGTTGCGCAACGAACGTACCTTGGCGTAAGCGTTGAGGTCGAAGGTAGAAACACCCATATTTGGTTGAGAGAACTCCGCGGGAGGGGTAAAGGCATCAGGCTGTTCATAAAGCAAGACAGTATAACGGTGAGGGCCATCACCATCGGGGGGAGAAGGTCCGGCGTAGGTAGTGATTGCAACCGCTGCGTCTTGGTTCAAGACGTTTCCTGCGTGTCATATTTAAAGACCAGTTCCGAATCCCTTGTGGAGGGAGACGTACCATCAATAGTAACACCGTTGACCAACCAGTGACGAGTAACACCGGCGGAGGTGTTGGATCCAACATGTCCAGGATCCGCCATGACCAGGGTATAGGCTCCGCTCAATTCCGTACCGTTTGGAGCGGTAATAGTAACCGCGGGTGCGGTGCCGACCTCTATTCCATTTGAAACATGTCAGTAATGGCGTACAAGTGTGCAACTCCCAGAGCAATTTAAAGTGAAAAGCGACATACGGTCCTTAGTCAAAGCCTGTCCGGGGTTTACATCGCCAACGCCTTCAAAGTTGAGGGAGAGAAGGGCGGTGGGATCGAACTTTTCCAATAGGTCAGGAACCAAGTGGGACTGTTGGAAATGGGCTTTGATAGCCTGGAGTTGGGTGTCAATTCCATCTTGAGCAGCGACAAAAGGAATGAGAGCAAGTGTCGCAATGACGGTAATTTTGGAGAGCATAATCGTAGCTTTATTTAGAAGTATAGAGTTGGTGGGACGTATTAAGGAAAGGAACGACTGTGGTGGATACACTTAAATTGGATGGAGTGGGATGCGAAGAGTTAGGATTTTGGGACTTGACTCGTGGGATATTATAGGAGCCCAAAAGTGCTTGGCATGCGCAGTTGCGTCTTGGCCCGACTACGGTGGGTAAAACTGTTATTTCGTACATTGGGGGTTAGCCGAGATGACCACCTTTTTGTTGGCCACATAACCTTAGCAGCTAGAATCGAGTAGATTATACAAATGAATTCCTATGCGATATCATGAAGCAATTGGCGATTATAATAGTTAATCCAGAGCGGAGGGAACCGAGGGAACGGGCACATAAATAACACTGGTAGCCAAGTGCCGGGCTCGTAGGAATGCACCAGCTCGCCTATCTGCTCAAACGACTGTACAGTCACCAATGCAACCAACTTCCAAATACGCGAGAGTTGAACATGGAAGAGCACCTTCCAAAGGCTTATGCTCATTCCCCGTGATCTTGCAGAGCAGTCCTTGATTACATGGGAGGGGCAACGGGAATTGAGGATTGACCATATAAGAAATGAGATCCCGTTTCTTAGTTCTAACCTATACAAGGGTCCTCAGAGACTCAGACCTTTCCCTTCAGGTTTGCAGAGAAAGATCCTGCTCGTATGGACACAGATAGTATGATTACTACCAGTAGGCCAAAGAAGAGGACAACACGGCCTCGTACAAGGGCTCAAGATCGTGCAGAAACACAGTAGATACTAGTTCTAATGATATCTTATCATCCACTTGGTTGGCGCCCATTAAGCGTGCTTGGCGATGGCCACGCCGAGCCCAAATATAGTTTGGTCAGGTTGGATAGTCGAGGGTTTGATGTGGATTTAATTGTTGTGAACCCACGAGGAACACCTACAACTACAAGTTAACAATTAATGCTCACGAAACATTGACTATTTTGAAGAGAATTGCCGCGGAAATACTAAACGACTGGATGAATGAATACAGCATGGAGGTCTGGTGCGATGCAAGGTGTAGCTAGGGAATCGGAAATGAAGGAACTACCAGAGCACCCACTATGTCACATATACATATGCCTAATCGCTATTAGGTGGATATTGAGGAAACGGATATGATGAGTAAACATAAAAGCATGTACCAAAGACCAAATAACAAGAGAGAACATAGAAAAGGTACTCCTTGAGTGAATAACTTGTGGATGCCAAACAAAAAATGTCCAGAGACGACAGTGATTCTAAGGAGCTAGTAGACTTGGCTTTGAATCCAGGAAATCATACAATACGGAGCATGGGGTTGGTACGACCCAAGCTTCGTCTGCGCTACGGTGTGGGTGTATTTCGGTTGTCATCTTCGTGTCCATTTATGGCACCAATATTGCTGTCATCAACGTCATCTTCTTTGCCATTATCCGAGTCGTTGTCCTTTCCAAAGACGTCAAAAGTTTCTTCATCCGGAGGATCAAATTCCACTGTGATTTCTGTTGACAGTGGTGAAGTAGGCAGCTCGGAATGGCTTAGGCTAATCGACGAAGAAGCAGCTGCCTTATCTGCCCTTCTCTTTGCCCTTCTTGCGGCAGCGGAGAGCGATGGCGATAACTGTGTTTTTGATGGCATTAGGCCACCGTCCGAATGTAGCTGAGCAAGCAGGTCACGAGCGAGATCGGCAGTGTCAACCGTGCTGTCGTCCAATCGTAGAGGTGTGATAGGCGCATCTGGGGCTTTTGGAGGCCGCTTCTTCTTTCGCGAAATCGTACCTCCGTCTTTAAGTTTCTGGAGGAGGCTGTCAAGAACATCGGAGGATCCATCTGTACTTGCTTCCCGGGCCTTTTGTCGCTCCTTTCGGAAGTTTTCCTGTGCTTTCTTCCTCTCTTCTGCTGCTTGTTTTTCATCCTCCACAGCTTGGTTTTCCGCTCTACATTTCTGCAATTGGACGTTAGATACTCCCTCCAAAGACGTTGACAAGACCTGCTCACCTTGTAGGATGCGACGAATGTCCTGAAAATTCCATAGAATTCTGAAGACGATATATCCTTACTATCTTCACCATAATAACTACAGACTTCATTGAATACCGATTCTGCGCTATTGATGTCCCGTGCAAGATCTTCGACTCGAGCAGCTGATTTCCTTGAGAACATCCACATCTGTCTTGCATATAAATCGTGCTCAGAGGCATCCACGAAGTGGTCGTTCAGTTCCTTTTGAAGGACTTTAAGACCATCGCGCAGTTCAACGAGGCCCTTTCTCATGTCATTCAGATTGACTAGGCCAACGTATTAATTGTCGGATGTTGTAAATCTAGTAAAAATGGGCATACCTCGATATGCTTCGGCAGGTTTGATGAGCTCTTCCAAAAACTCTTCGTATTCAAGAAAATGTTTTTTAACTGTGAGCGCCAGGAAGTGAAGGAGAGTGGTATTATGCACAGATTTGGTGTCCACCAACTGGGTGCAGCTTTAAGCAGCTATTTGCGCATCCTTCGAATCGTTGACTTACTCGGTTGATACTGCTAACTCGGAATCCATAGGCACCACCTTTGATGTTGTCGTTGTTCATGTAGTTCCCGACCAGAAGGATAAGCTATTCAAGGTTTGAGTACAAGTCCAACCGGCGAAAGAGTTTACAACATACACTCAGCAACTCTTTGAAGTGAGAAGCATGTTGTAGTGCCTCTCCGGCATCTATTAGCTTCTTTGCGCCCTAAATACAGAGAAGTTAACCTGAATATTATCATAAATCCAGAATCGAGAGCGCACCTCATCCAGGGGTGACCACCGTTCCTCAAAAGTGGACTTATAAAGCATACACTCAAGACGTGGTCCAATACGATCGATTTTGACTAGTTGGACCATCAATCGATCGGAGGGATGCAGCCCGGCAAGTTCTTCGGAAGGTGAATTGCGATATACATTCAATTTGGTGATCTATTGTGATACCAGATGAGTCTAGGATGATTTATGTGTTCATCCACGAACAACCATACCTGCTCCTGGGAAGGAAGAATAGGCTTTAATTCGCTTAAGAACACCTGTGTGCAAACTTCCTCATCGAAGTATTCAATCTTGCGTGCAATTTCCTCAGGTTGGAATCTCTTGACTCTCTGAATAAGGATTTCTGCAGCTAGGTTCAGCAACCCCAACATCAGTTTGAGGTCAATCAAGAGTACTCACCAACACGTCTCTTAGTCTGGGGATCTAGAACGCTCTTGAGTTCAGCATCCTTCTGTAGACCTATACATGCAAGGTGAATTAGCCACGCAAAGGCAATGGGACATTTTGAGGGTATTGGGAACACATACTCATGAGATTAATGACCAACTGTTTCGCTTTGAAGTCCTCGTCCATTTGCGTCCAAACACCACCTGCCAACAATCGTCTCATGATATCCTCCTCCTGCTGCTGCTCTTCATCACTCCACAACGTCTTTGCAACATTCTGTTGTGGTAGTTTTTCCCACTGCAGATGCTTGAGTTTGTGGCCCGGTTTGACATGCATTTCTTTACGATTAGCACCATAACTACCTCCCACAAATGACTGTCGCGCAGAACCTGGTGCAGAACTAGGGTTGGAGCGCATGCCAAGGGAAGGGGGTGGTGCAGGAGGGAATGCAGAACCAGAACCAGACAAACCGGGGAGTTTGAAACCTCCTGGTGGGGGAGGTGGAGGTGGCGGACCTGGCGGACCGCCGAAGCCTGGAGGAGGAGGTGGTGGTGGTGGCGGTGGCGGTGGTGGTGGTGGAGGCGGGGCCGTAAAGCCATTCAAACCACCTGGAGGAAGAGGAGGTGGAGGTGGTGGAGGTGGTGGTGGTGGCGGTGGCGGCGGAGCGTCACTAGCAATGCCGCTGGTCATGCCTGCGCCTGATTCATTGATCGCTGAGAGCATTCCTAATGAATTCATTGGGCTAGAGTCGGGATCGCCGGAGGTCATACCGCGAGCACGGAAGTGCTTCTCAAGCTCATCCGCGAAAGAAGATCCTGGAACTGGCTGGCCATTCACAGAGCCACTCGAGCTCACAGAAGTTGCATGAGTATCGTCAGTGAGGGTTGTGAAACTACTTTTCCCTGATTGGTGAAGATCGCTCTCATCGTCATTGGGTCCGGGAGAAGATGGTGAGTCAGAACCGTTCTCAAGGTGTGGTGCCAGAAGTCGAGCTGCTTTAATCGATGCCGATTCCGATCTGAGTTGGGTTTTCTTATTTCTCGGAGAGCCACGAAGGCTCCTTGATATGGAACCGGGACCTCCTGCTGGAGAGTACTGTGTGAGGGAGAGTCAGTAAAATAAAGCAGCTTTCGACTGAAGAGCGTACAATCTGTGCACCCACTGCTAGTTGTTGCTGTATCTGTTCTTCAGCGTGGTCATCCTCCGCATCCATGAACTGCGAACCACGGCCATCCTCGCCCATCGTGGCTTTGCCAATCTTTGCTTTCTTGACCAATGACTGGGAGCGGCGTAGCGCAGATTTCCCAGGTGTGGCATCCAAGTCCTCTTCCGACTCTCCTTCGTCCTCTCCCTCACCGCCTGCTCCAGCTTTATTCCTTTTCCGTCTGCTACCCTTGCCCTCGAGAATACTGATAGTTTGACGTCTTTGCCACTGCCTCTCTAGTGTATCAATCAAAGCCTTCCTATCCATCGTTGCTGAACCATTCTCGAGCACAGAATTGATGTCACTACCGTATTCCTTGAACATCTTAAATAGCTCCAGGATTTGGGCTTCCAGTTGCGCAATCTTCTCTTCGTACTCCGCCCTTTGTGTATGCAGCTGGCCCTGTAGCCTGCTAGTTGTCTCCAATGAAACACTCAATTTTCCTTCCAGCTTCCCTACCTCAAGCTTTAAGAGACCGACGAGTCCGTCGTGACCTTGCGCCACCTCGGCTTCTAATGCCTCGTTCTCCAATTTCAACCTCGCGGCCAAAGCACGAGCAGCAGCAGCTTCCTCCTGAGCGGCTTGAGACCTATCAACCTCATTGAACTGAGAAATAATGCGGTCGACGGAGGTTCCAAGCCGTTGCTCAGCTCGGTTAAGTTTCCTATCTAGCACCACTTCGGTGACGAGGGAGTCGAGGAGTTGGAAGTAGCCAACCATCGTCATGCCATCCTCCTGAATTAGTAGAAGGTGCTGCATCATCGAAAGAAAGTGGTCCTGCGCCTTGGTATCTCTGATCTTGGAGTTGATGGCGTTGTAGACATCATGGGGATCCCTCATATTTTGTAGTATCGCATGTTGCAGTTCTTCACGGAACTTCAGTTCATCTTCCTCCAGCTTCTCCTGGAGAAGCCTGATCTGTGTGTCTATAGAGTCCACTCCGAAGTTATGGCACAATTCCAGGATGCGATCCAGACCTGCTGCGTCCATTTGCGAGCGGTGATGGAGACGTATTTGCAGATCGTCAATGTGATTGATGATTCCATTGATGAGGAAAAGACAGGATACCTGTTGAAAGTGCCGGCCATGAGATATACAAGCGTCATGATTTCAGCACACAACCTACCGCATACTCGTTCAAGTTGCTGTCCTCGCCTGCCCTCCGTACTTCGTTGCTAGCGCCAACCTTACTTCCCATTCTACCTCTGCCCACTAATGACGCTTCCATCGTTCTGAACCAATAGGCATAACAGTTATTGCCATCATCATTGGCGACACTCAGCGCCTCCAGAGCAGATAAAACGGATGAAAGGCCCTCTCCTTCGTTATAGTAGCAAGTGAAGATAAGGATTTCCATAACCCATTTGCGCGTTGGTATATGGGGTGTATTGAGCGCTGACGCTATTTGGGTAATCAGCCGATCATGGCTGTATGCTTCTCGTATTCCTTCCTGAGCAATTTTAGTGATGATCTGAATGAACAGATGATAACATACAGGTCGATTCAAAATAAGCCGCATACACTTGATGATTTCGTACTCCAAATTTATGTCATTTTCGCGACTTCAAAGCTGATGTGAGTAAAGACTCATGCTCGTGAGCATGTACGACTCACCGAGAATCCCCTTTACGGCTAATTTGGATTAGGGCTTGTGCCAATGCAGCCGTCCCCTTCAACTCGACGAATTGGTAGAACCAACTAAGTTAACTGTCAATCTTCATACGCACGATTCATGAATCCATGCAACGTACCTGACTTCGCCACCTCTGAGTTGGACTGCTAAACCCTGCACCTGCTTTGCTGTTATTGTCTTGTCCACGAACTTCCTGATATACCATTCAGGAGAACCTTCGATTAACTGTGGCTGCGTCTGGCCAATCTCCCCATACCGCTTCGCCTGCTCATTTCTCGTGAGCTCCTCCTTACGCCGCATCTGGAAATCACTGCAAACTATCTGCCACTTTTGCTCCTTTGTTAGGGCCAGTTGGCTGGGCATATCACGGGTCCGCATGACAGCCTCAAATCGTGCTTCGACCTCTTCGTCACTGGGCATTGATGTGGCGGATGGTTCTTTATGAGTGAAACGATGAGAGTATACTGATGAGTGATGAGAATGAGATTCAGATGAAGTGAGAGACGAGGCATATCGTGAGGCACGGCTCGCCTCGGATCGTGCAGTCATAGTGGACGTGGGTCGGGAAGTTGGTGCATTTGGTGTATTAGGATGGTAAGGTGGTAAATGTCCGGATGAAGATTGTGCGTGCCCAGAGTCCGTCGTGTCAGAACTCCGTGAAGATTGCTCGCTTCTACGAAAACGATGGGGTTGTGGTGTAGCAGTTTCATCGGGATTGTGAATGTAAAATTCCTCGTACAAAGTTGAAGAGTCTGCAGTTGAAACAGATGCATCTGGGGATGGTGGACGTCGATGGTAATTTTCGTAGGCTTGTTCTCGTTCCGCGTTTAGACGTTGCATCTTGAATTTATTGAACTCAGTCCCAGAAGCTGTAAGAGCAGGATTGGTGTTGGGCGCCGAGATCCCTCGAAGGAGTGTATTGGGTGCGACCATTGGAGAACGAGGAGGTGCTCCTATTTTCTCATATGGTGTGGATCGTTCTGCCAGGTCTTGGGAGGCAGAGGATTGGCGAGCTCGCCCCTTCTTTCGCCCAAATAGACTTTCCATCTTTTCTATCTTGATGGTGGCAATTGGCTACCAAGTGAGCGAACGATTAAAAGGTGCCACGGCGGGCTGTGGAAGTAAAGAAGGCCGCCAACTTTACTTCGTTCGTTGTTGGTTGTAAGAGCCTTGTTACACTCTACCCAGTGGTGTGATAAACAGTAACAAAGTGATCAAGATCTACATTGTACTCCTATCTACACTCGACACAATTCCCCTTTTCATTCCCCTTTAATTAGGGGTCCGAGGTGCAAGAACGGACCACAGGCACGACATCGTGTATTGTCATGAACCTGCACTGCACCCTTTGGTTGTGCAAGTCTCTTATGGCAGACAGCAGGGCACTCTTGTCCACGAGCAACTTTGGTCGGCACTTATAGGAAGGCACAGAGTTCAATCGGTTCAGAACGTATTAGAAGTCAGAAGTTCCGAAAATAACCCAAGTATGACCGCAATTAGTTTGTAAAGAGCAAGCAGGAGTGTATTCAACTTTTCAATACTTTTCAGAAAGGACTGTACAAGAGTGAGAAAGGTCCAGAACATGCCGAAGTACAACTTACTTATGGTCACTAGAGATGTCCATCCAGTAAATGGATGGCTTCTCTTCCCTTCTCCTGTGATGGCGTCATACTGTTCCCATACGTATCCCGTGCGCTCATATTCCTGGATAAAGCATTAGCAGGATACGTGACACGCCGCGATTTGGACACGTACTTTGAACACATTATTGACCAGGTTTGACCTAAGCTCTTGATATATTTCCCTTGCTCGGGCCTTATAAGGACCATCATGTGCGCCGTATGTCTGACGCCAGGTATAAGCATTTCCCAAGGGTTGCCAGAAGGTGCTTCCATGACTTACATTGTGTAATGCACGAAGAGCTAGGTAGTTCATCTGAATCCAGATGGGTCCCCTCCAGTAGTTTTCACCTTGACCGAATTCGGGGTGTGAGGCAGATAAGCTACGGATACCATAAGGTGACCAGAGGTGATGCGGGTCACGAAGGATATCTAAAATGGGTCCCAGATGATAGGACGATGGTGGTAAGAGTTCCAATAAGAATGGGAATAGTGAGAGGTATCCCTTGTGGCAGACATGGTATGATTCGTCTAGAGGAAGTAAATATGAATGTGATGATCGCGGGAGGAACAATGCGCTGCCTACCATCATCGTCCACATTTGCATCGCAGTACATTTGCATATCTTCGTTCCAGTGAAGGTCTGTCCAGGATGACCGTCAATTTTCCGCCCACGAAGATAGTATGCACCTACCGTCAAGGTTATCCACTATTGCTTTTTCATTCTCTCGATAGGTGACGGCATCGTCTGTTTCGCCAATGTGCTCAGCAATCTCCGCCATTGTTCTCGAGAAAAATCCCATCCACGACAACAAGTCCAGATGCAACTCTCCAGCGTGAGGTGGGCCACGAGGGTAGTCATCCATACCGCTGGTTAGGACATGTTGCTCGGTTCGACCACGCCACCTGTACCCCTCAGTTCGGGACCTTGCAGTCCTGGTATATTGTTTGATTTGACCGCGCTGAGTGCGACGGAACCAATCATAGTGCCGCCTGAGCGGTCCATAAATCGACCTTAAGAACTCCTGAGCCAATTCGGGCGACTCCAAGTATTGGTTACCGGGGCCCGAAGGTTGATTCTTGAAATGGACTTGATCGCCAACACCGGTATCGAACCCAAGGTCCTGAGCAGAGGGCTCCGCTGCCCGCTTCAATCGTTCAATGAAAGCTGTAACAGCCATAGTCAGCGTCGGTGGGTTGGCATAGCTCGGAACCTGTGTTTGGAATTCCTCAGGCACTTTACTCCGCGCCTCCTCGCCCAATATCTGTTCTCGAGCGATCCAGCCGTCGTTGTCAATGAGGTCGATCCAATCCTTGAGAATTTCGAGGCTGTGACGGATTAGTGAGGGCAGGGAATTTGTGCGCTGAACTTACCTGAAATCGTTGTCCCATTGTCCGATATGCAAAAGGTGGAAGCCTTCATCCCTAACCACAGGTGAACGATCTGTGCACTGGTGGGTAATATTTCACGTACCAATAGAATCCTCTTGGGAAAAAGCTACGACTTGGGGTCGCAGTCAACAGCGCTTTGGGTTCTGTCAACTTGGGGCCTTTCTCTGACCCGTCGTCACCATCATCCTGTGATTCCTCTTCGTCCCATTCGTAGGAGAATTTCTCATCTATGATGGAGTTGCCATAGAAGTAACCTATACCGCCGATGAGATTAGACGTAATGGCCTTTGAGAATTTCTCCAAGGCAGCCTGGTTTTCTCTAGGGAAGTCGTGTGGATAAGGGAACGCCTCGTTGAATCGTTCACCATAGGCGGTCCTCAGAGCAGGGATTCCTTGGTCCAGGACAGAAGCTGGACGACAGTGAGAGCTAGACCAGTGGACATGAAGCTAAAATACTTACAACTGAGTCTCTGTTTGTTGCTTGCACTGTCAAATAGTACATCGTATTGGAATGGACCGTCAAAGGTCTTTTGGAACGCAAACAGATTGCTACCGGTGTATACTTCATTGGGCAACTGCATTACGAAAGCGGGGTCGGGGTAGCCCTTCGTTCGGTCTTTGTATCGTTCGATAATCTCTTGAGCATAGTTAATAAGCGATTTCAATATCGATTCTGCAATGAGGTTTCATAAATTTTCGTAGGTGATGTACCAGTCACTTTACATACCTTTTGCCTTCCAAATCAATCCAGGTTGTATTCTTTGCGTACTGTAGTACGTTCTGCCAATGCGCTCGGAAAACCGTTCCACATAGGGACCGAATTCAACAGCACTGTTGTCTGGCCCTATAGGGGGTAAATACTCCGGTTTGCGCATACACAATGAGATAGAACTCACCATCCATAATTCGAATGGTAAAATCGTCTAACTCCGGTGTTGAACCAACAAGCTTGACGTTGCCTTCGATTCCCTGCCCAATCCCATATTAGTTGTGTAATCCAGACATTGCCAAGTGTTCACAACATTCTCATCTTCTTCTGTCTCCATTTCAAGCCCACCAAGACCCTCTAACCCGAAATAAAATATCGTGGAGACTCTGGACGGTGCATCTAATACAAGCATGTCATTTCAGCACGTCCTGTCTTCAACATAAGCACTTTTTAACTTACCTGGATCAAGGGGCTCTCCTTTTATTCGCGCAGCCCAACTACCACCATGGTCACCTCCAGGTACTTTCAAGAACTCGGTCGTAAGCTTGACATTATTGAGCTTGTCCTTGATGACCTGAACACCTCCTTCACGTGGGTCATATTCCTCCCATCCATAACTATCCAATGCGTCGCCTTGTTCGCATGCATGCCGGGTTTCTGTAGATCCACCTCCGTCAGCAGATTCTCATCAACGTTCCCAAAGAACTTACGAAGTACACTCTGGTAATCATGGACACCAAACCACATGAGACCAGTCATCAGTGAGTTGGGTATACGAGGTCGCAGACCGAAGTACAGGTTCGGTCGATAGGCACCCCATAGAAGCGTGTCATTCTGCGATGAAGCAGCCGCAACTGAGTTAATAGGCACTAACAGGAGCCAAAGCAACTGCATAGTCGTTGTACCTGCGCTCTGCTACAATTGGCTTGGCAATATTGTCAACAAGTGCCAGACTCAGACGTGGCGGTATGCGATCACGTGGCAATGAATCACCTCCGTTTAAATTCTCTGGAATTTGAACCTTTACCGCTTCAGCTTCAGGCCGCAAAAGGTAAATTTAGGGGTTCTTCTCGCGGCCAGGAGTTATGAAGTTACATAAGCCAGAGATTGGGGTCTGCGCTGCGTGAGAAGAAAAGCTCATACTCTCTCTCCCCATCGCATCGCCATAATTCATGTCACCTATATCACCAAGACAATTACAATTAAAAACACTTATCGAGTGCTTTTCTTGACCCACTCACCACACCCAGAAACCGAAAAATTTACACCTCAAATTTGCTGGACAGTTGCAGGTCTCCACCGGCAATCACGACCTGACGAGGGCGCACCCGTTGTTCCCCAGGTCTCCCGTGGTGCCTTCAGCTAGTCGCAGCCCCTTCGGGGCTTGCCCACACTATCTACTAAATAACATATTGCCCTGGTATACATCGCGTATCGCAATTACTACGTATACACGAGCTTTCGCATTAGTAGTGCAGACCAGCGCACTGGTTCAAGGGGCACCGAATGACAGCTCCGAGGCTAGGTGGCACCGCTCGCCAACGTGTAGCAATTCTGGGTAGCTTCGAAAACCCCTCATCTTGCTGCACAGCACTCGCATCCATTGCAATCCTTTTACTAGTGCCGGGTAAGGAACTAAACCCACCGATTTGAAACACAGAACACGCAAGCACAATGCCTAGTCCAATTCTCGACAATTTATCACCGCATATGGTACAGAATAATCAGCGCTCTCGCCGTTTCCCATTACATACCGATATCCTGAACTTCAGGCAAGTTATGGTGCATGTAGATGCTAATACGATCCAAACGATAAAAATGCATGTACCTTGGTACGCATGCACCACCAATACACCTTATGCTGTTGCGCCAGATGACCACGCGTGAAATGGTGTTGGTTCAATGTGCGGATGCCGGAGTTTGAATGTTCTTATCAGGGTTGACATCGTCACCAAAGCGCACTTTGCCGCTTCGAACACTGCCATTCGGTGCTACCTATCCGCGCTTGCCGGAAATTCCATCCAAAGCCTGGCGAGAAGAGATATGAGACTGCAGTTAGGTGCACTTGACACTTGCTCACAGATTACTCTGACCTAAGCGAATCTGCTGGACTCAAGGCAGTACAGTTGTTTGCGAATAGATCCATGGGTCGTCGCGTAATTAGTGGCGAACCTACTGTTCGCATTGCGATAGGAAGGCTGTACACCGCACCTAACCAGAAGTGAAGTGACTCAATAAGGTTTTTCTACGATCTGATGACTGCTTCTGTTCACTCAGCTGCCCAGGGATTCACGGTAGAGGCATTGTGTCCATTTTGGATAGTCACGTGAATAGCTCCTGGTTGCCGCCGAATGAAGCTTGAGGGAAACCAGTTATTAGCACTTGAAATTTACGAAGTGTATTGCTGTGCCCAAATGAATTTTACACGTCATGTTTGCAGTCAAGAAAGGATTCGGGGCCCAGCCATGACGGCTGTGATCGCGGACAGCGGTGTCGACAACAACAGGATCAGGGTCGTCCCAGTTTGTGTAGGAGGTTCCTAGACTCGAAGGAAGTCAGGTCCTTAAATACAACAGAAGCAAGGTGGCGTTCAGTCCATAATTCCCCAGCTCCTTCACTCACACACATGCCTGTTACCATAGCTGATACCGCAACGGTCATCGAAGGGTTATCACGGAAGGATACTCGCGAAGAGTTCCTACAAGATGCTAAGAAGCCAATGACAACTCCAATACAACCTTTCATGAAGGCACCTATACGGCCAGACTTCTTGGCCGAGGATTACCTCTCTAAGGAAAGGCCATTCTTTGTCATAATAGGCAAAGGCGGTGTCCTGGCAGCGCTGGAGGAGCTTGACAGACAACTCATCGCCGTAAGCCTGATCATGAATAGTTCAATGACGTCGCTTATTCCTATGCAGTCTGGGAGAACCAAGTTGTTGTCGTCTAAGGTGTGGCAAACCAGCAGTTTTGTTCGAGCCAAAGCTCCTGACGTTCTCACCCATTTCAGGAACCCACAGATTGGACTGGTGAGGAAATTGGTCCTGGTCAAGTCGGTTTCATCAACCATGGGTAGGAGCATTCAATTAATGATGAGATTCAATTACTCATCTGCTCACTTCCCTATCAGTGGGAATCCCAAACTTCTGACCAAACCCGGTCGATATCCAAGTTTCCCCCTTCGTAACTGGTGGGGTCGATCCTGGTATGGTACCAAAGGACGTAAGTCGGGTGACAATACTTTGTTTCGCCAGGAGGTTAATATAGATTTCGCTCCCAGTTTCAGATACTGTGATCGAGTTTCATGGTTTGACCATCGTACAAGTCGCGCAGAATCAAGCTGCCGTGGTATCTGATCCTCAGAATCACATCTTCGTCGTGAAGAACTCTGGTTTCGCCACATACGCCATTGAGGGAACATACAACGTTCTCTCTATCGTGGATACTACACATCTGTCGACATCTGTGGTTGACCCTAAGACTAAGGTGACTCTAGGGTGGACACAGGAGGTCAAGATGAAAGGTGAGGTCTCTGGTCCAGAAGCAGGATCTAGACAGATGAAGGATTATGTTGTGGCGTTATTGTAAGTATCTGCAACCTCGTGCAAGCATGTGGTCTTATTTTCGACATTAGCATGAACATACCCGCAAATAATTGTGCAATTCTACAGCGCGAGGACGAACTTGAACTGCTTGGCGCCGGTCAGTCTGTTATTACCAACCCAAATGTGACCCTAAGGGGGATGTACACCTTGGGTGAGAATCAAGTTGAGCTACCAACAAAGGACCTGTAAGTGCCGTTGTCTTATTCAACAAGTATCTACCTGATTCGCATTCCCCAGCTTCACTCGCGACCAAGTCCCTGTCAGCTTGACGATCTACCTCAAGTGGCAGCTTACGCACCCTCTGAGCCTCGCTCAGCATGGCTACCACACACCCTATGAAGCTCTTCGAGATAAAACACAGAGTATCCTCACCCAAATTGTGGCCCACCTCGATTATTCTTCCATGGTAATTCACATATCTCGTGTATTCTGCGTCATACTTACAAGAAACAGGTCAAGCAACGCTCTCTAGGTCCTGATCACATGCAGGATAGCGAAGACCCTTCGTCACCTTTCATTGATGCGTTGCGCACTCGTGCTATGGATGATCTACACGAAGCAGCCCTGGAGTATGGTATCTTCATGAAGGACCTCGGTAAGCATGACAGAAGATCTTCGAAGATCGGATGCTCATCGCGTGTGTCGTTGTAGCTGTAATTAACCGGGAATTCAAGGGAGAAATTGCAACAACTATGGACAAATTGACCAGTAAGTATTGAAGCACGCCATTCATACCCAACATGACTAATGAGGTTTCGCCTCGTAGCTCGTGCCCTCCAAGCACAGGTTGAGGCTGCAGTACGTAAATTTTCAACCATTATGGGATTGACTGCTGATGGATATGCTTCTCTAGAATGTCGACAGAGAGAACAGCAACAAAGTCAAGCAAGAGGAGGGTGCTCTATCGGTTGCACGTATCAAGGCCCGGACCGCAAACACCAAGGCGGATGCAGACGCATATGCAATCATTGCGGCTGCGAAAGCACAGGCGGAGAAATTGAGGATTGAAGCTGAGGCTCAGGCTGCGGCAACGCGGATGGCAGCTGAGGCAGATGCGGAAGCGATTCGTATCAAAGCACGCGCAGACGCAGAAGTCGTCGATCAATTCGCAAGGGAAACGAGCTTGCGCCGTTTGGACATCCGCCGCGTGCAGGCCTACGGCTCCAAGACAGTGTTTGTGCCCTCGGACGGTCTTGGTGCAAGCATGGGCAACGCCATGGCGACTGGCATGGCTGCACATATGGGTGCATCTCGGGCCACGTAATTGGTGAATCCCGCGCACTGGTCGTTCTTCATTCTAACCAAACCGATACCAATCTTTCGGATATTTTACTCAGCATTTTGCGAGTGCGCCGTATACCCTCCCTACATGTATTACGTTCTAAATCTGCCTGATGCAATTAACTTAGTAAGCTAAGGGTGCTATGAAACTTTCTTGATTCTGATTGGTCTGCGAATGACTCTGGATGACATAATGACCCAAAATGACAGTGTAAGCCAAAAGGGGACATCATTCTCGCAGCGTCGAGTAAGCCACAAGTAGGAGGTAGGGGGGTATAAAAGCAGGCACTGGAGCGGCGAAGAAGGGGTCATCGTTCAGTAAGCAAGGTGAGTTCCAGGGGAGTGAGGCGCTGCGGGAGCTCTTTGTTGACGGCTGTTATTCGAGTCACAGACGAACAGAGCGTGTCTGGGCCTTCCATTGTCACTCTTGACCACCACCAGCAACCACTTCAACTACTTTTGTCCCCTTTCTCTTCAACCCTTTCAGCAACAACTACACTTCCTCTATCATCTACATCTACATTCACGATGAGGTCCAAGTTCAAGGATGAGCACCCATTTGGTCCGTGCATTATTTAGACTGCGCTCAATCACTTACTCATCCTGTACTTGTTGCTCCTACCCACAGAGAAGCGCAAGGCTGAAGCTGAGCGTATTCGACAGAAATACCCTGATCGTATTCCTGTGAGTATCCGATCTCATATCCTTCCTTGGTATGTTCTCTAAACCATTCTGGTGCCACTTTGTAGGTCATCTGTGAGAAGGCTGATAGAACGGACATCCCCACCATCGACAAGAAGAAATATCTTGTCCCATCGGTTTGTCCTTCGCTTTCGATTCGTCCTTAGTTCGCTTTCAGCCTCCCTAACTCGGTTGGTTATACAGGATCTGACTGTCGGTCAATTTGTATATGTAATCCGCAAACGGATCAAGCTCGCACCTGAGAAAGCCATCTTTATCTTCGTCGACGAAGTTCTACCGCCAACAGCAGCCCTCATGAGCGCGATTTACGAAGAGCATAAGTAAGCCTTCGACCCTAATGTTGTACATTGGCTAACGTAACTCCACCATTAAGGGATGAGGATAACTTCCTGTATGTGAGCTATTCTGGAGAGAATACATTTGGGCGAGAGGGTTGGATCGAACTGCCCGCAGATGCGTGATTGTCGTGCTTGATTTCCGAAGTAGGATCAGACAGGCTAGATTCGGGTTTCATTATCGTCTTTGACGGCAGGGGACGGGAAAATGGGGAAGTTGTTCCTTGCATGTTTAAGTTTGAATGTTTAAGGACCTTTTCTGAACTTTCTCGTTCCACGTCGTTACACTTGCCTACTGCTCACGTTTTCCCTGACATCAAACGACGAACATTTGCATCATACCCATCCTCACCGCAACACGTTTTAGGTCGAAATGCTTTTCACACTTGTACTTTATTTCCCTTGCACACTCTGGCTTCGAATGTATCTTCTTTTATATAATAACCTGAGATTCTTTGGATTGATCCTCGAGGTGCTCTGCGTGCCCTGCAGGCATTGTGCGATTCAACCTCGTGGGGATGAGGATAGATCAAACGTCTCGGAGCATGGTGCGTGGTGGTGCTTTGACTCCAAGACCAACTGAAAACTCATGGCACTTGCGATAGACGGCACGTTAATAGCGTAATGCACCATTCCAAAATGGAGTGCGGAGTTGGTGCACTTCATAATACTAGAAGCAGTCGTTATGGTTATCGTTATCCTTTGATACCCTCCAAGCCACACCGCACCCTTTTTATATGGGGGGCTCTTCCTCATTCCCTAGGTTTGCTGGTTTACCCTCACGCGAAGAATGTGGCACTTCACTCATCTTCTCCCTGTCCTACATGTCGCTCTCTTGAGTGCGTTGTCGCCGTTCCTCCACACATCTACTGAGTGCTGATCTATCAACTCTGATAGATATCATATTTATTGCCCAGTTGACGGCAGCGATAGTCTTGACCGTCGGTTTAGTGGTGGCATGGCCAAATGATGGTGAGTACCTTTAGCGCGCTCTTCGAAGCCATCTTGACGGATGAAACATTTGTTCAGTTGCGTGGCCGGCCATTCTATCAACCTCGCTGTGTTGGTCTAATGTCCTCGCATTGGCGTGCACAATCGCTCATCGCATTCTTTGGCCGAATCCAAGACACAGAAGGATGAGGTATTATATCGGTTTTGGGACGTCGTTCTTGGCCAGTCTTCGTGAGTATTGATGCACGCGCCTCGTGTTCAGCAACCCGGTGCTCATATGATACCCGGTCAGCCACTTTTTCTGCTCAATTAATCCGATATGATACAGTGGTCATGTTGTTTTCCGACTTCAAGAACCCTACGACACTTGCTGGAGTCATTGTGTCTCTGAGCACAGCGAGTCTAACTTTTTGTGAGTTATTTATCCCCTTGCCACTGCGCTTTCCCTCTTCTATTTCACATGTGTATGCGTGGTATCCCATGTTGACCGCTTCATGGACAGCGGCTGTGGGTATCCCGTGGGTCTTCTTCGGTAAAGACGAACCCATCTCGTTACCCAGCGAAACCTCGACAATTGTTCATCAACACTTCAACCACTCTCAATCCTCCAGTCTTTCGAAACATCCTTTGAGATCTATGAAGTCCAGAAAAAGCCTGACGATCTCCGCTCCCTCTTTGACGACTATGCCAAGACAGCTTGATAATATGCAAGAACTGCAGTTGGCCGTAGAGAAATTGCATGCATTAAGATTTGAAGAGGCCCCAATCTAGACTGTTGGCGCTCGAGCGCCACTACACGTGTGGTTGCACCTATTGGAGCTCCCTTCACACCACGCTCTTCAGTGGATATGAAAGGATCTCGAAGGCTATGGCGCTGGACGCCAAGTCCTTAGCTCAATATTTATTGACCGAGGTGTGGCACAACAGAAAGCCAAAAAGGCTCAACGAGGCGAGGGGGAGATATGTTTACGTTTTGCGACACCAACACCACCAACCAACCGACCATCCCACGGTCTCTACCAGTATTTTTACACTTGCATCCTGGCACTACGGCGATATCCCTTCACACTTCTTTATGATTTCATTGCAGATTGTATTTAAGAAACTACCAATTGATTTCATCCATGCATGTGCCTGTAACCAACTGCAGATCTTGCCAAGAACTTTCCGAAGTAAAGGTAATTATAGCAAACTACAATGGCGTTCCGCGGAATAGGTTACCGCGTGGTAGATTCGAATTTCGATTGTGAAGTCGTCCCCATATCCGTCCTCCCCTGTAGTTCTAATAATGCAACCACCTAACCGGGGCACCACTCTCGCGAACTAGTAATGCCTTGGCGATCTATTTCCACTCAGGATTCCTTTCTCACCAGTGCTGCGGTCGCATCACAGATAGGCCGTACCAATCATCTGGCAGTGTGATACCTGGTGGGATAGCTTCAGCATATTATTTTTGTCCCAGAGAAAGAGAATTATCGAACGACGGGGTCTTATGGCATTTTTGCCTTTAGCAGTGGATATGGAGAAAAGT
The DNA here is from genome assembly GCA_951802395.1 of Volvariella surrecta. Classification (NCBI taxonomy): domain Eukaryota; kingdom Fungi; phylum Basidiomycota; class Agaricomycetes; order Agaricales; family Pluteaceae; genus Volvariella; species Volvariella surrecta. The sequence continues at coordinate 681,863 of OX637784.1, forward strand.
TGAGACCCGATTGCTCCAAAGAGACCCAAGGGGTGCTCCGCACTTCAGGTTCCACCCGTGATGGGAGAATAAGCTATGATAGTGAACGTACACACATTCCTTACAAACAACAGTCAGGTGTCCCAATTCATTACTGAAGGTACCCAATATGCCCGTCCATATTGTTCGTCTTGTTCATCCAGCCAGCATAGCCCATCGCGTAGAAGCATGTTCTGTAGAGCAGCTTCGGCACGTTCCCAAGACCATCCCTTTCTGATTACAATCCACTCTTCCACGACCTTTCCACCTTCTTCCTGTGCAATAGCCAGAACGACGTTTTGATCATCGTCCAACTCCTTAACGACGCTCCGTACCATCTTCCTGCCTCCAATGACAACGACTTGATAACCAGCTCCCAGTGGCTGTAGGGTCTTAATACTCTGGACGATATCGTCTTCCGTGATAACGCCACCTTCAACGCCCCGCAACTTGCTAACCAACCTAATCAGCTCTGTTATTTCGATCAATCCTCCATTCCTCTCTCTCGTACTGACGCAAACGTCCACGATCTGTACACCGAGCTCGTATTGCCAGTCGCCCAGCCCTAATAATTCAGCCCACCAGCCACCTTTCCTTGGACCAGCCAAGGGGTCCACACCGATGGATGAGCACATCTGCTGAAACGCATGTCGGAATGAGGGATCGCTCTTAATTTTATCTCGATGTGTTGAAGCGAAATGAGCAAGTGCAGTACGAAATTGATTCAACTGGGAATGAAGGTTGTCGATTTGAGACTGTGATAATTCCGTAGAGAGTTCAGCAAAGGATCGTTTAGATTGTTCATGGCGGTCAAAGGCGGCTAGTCCTGCACCACCAAGTCTACGCATCCTGGATTTGAGAGTGAAATATATGACGTGGATAATTAATTGCCAGGCTCAGATCCAATAACGCCAATGCCCTGGGCTCGCAATAAAGCCAAATAAACCTTTTCGTCCTCAAAAGTCAAAAAATATTCAACGCCTCATCAAGGACTCACGTCGCAAAAACACTGGCTTCTCGTTTCATTCTATGCAGAACTCTGCATGCGGTTCAATTGCCATCTCGGACATCCGGGGCGCATTACTCAAAAGGACCTCGATAAGTTATAGTCCTTATTTAAAAATATCAGGGGACCCAAGCCCTCGGATTTAGTCGTGTCCCCTGTCAAATGCTGTACATGTCAAAGGCGGGAGGGTATTTTTAGACCGGCAGTAGTGTACTTTTGAGGCATTTTCGTATAGGTCACGATCGGTCAAGTCGGTCAAGTCAAAACTCGACCGGGGCACTCTCAATATCTACACAAGACCCGAATTTCCACGGGATTCTCAGGGAAATTATTTATTCTGGTTAAGGTAGAGGTATTCTTTACTCGTGTAATTTGAGGAATAGTGCTCAATCTGTTGCTACCCAGAGTTGGTGGGCCGCGTAGATCATGCAAGCAAAGACTGATCTTAACCCCGTTCGCATCATCTTCGTTCCTGGCATGATGTCACCTTCACAATGCAGCCATGGTACGACGAGGTTCACAATCGCTTGCAGGGGGGCCGGCTCATTTTCAAATTCACATCGCCTAGGAAGCCAACTAGGTACGTCCTCAAAATAGAATATTGCTCCCGGCAAGGAGACATGATGTTGCCTTGGAGCACCCCCATGACATGAGCGGCAATTCGAGTTGTTATTCCGAACTCTCTCAAAGTTATCTTGGTTATGATGACCCGTGCCGACATGTCCTGATGATCTTATTCAGCACGATAAATAGCTCTTCCTTGGATGGCAAGGGATCCTTTCTACATCCTCATTTCCCATACGGAAGCAGTTGTCTAAGGAGCATAATGAAGTTGGCCCTTTCGATACTTCTTGTGCCAGCATTGGTTGCTGCTCAATACGACTATGGAGGAGGCACCACGACGGCCAGTTCTGGCTCGGCTGCCTCTGCTGCCCCTGCTCCCCCTGCTGCCCCTTCCGCCCCAGCTGACACTCCGGGACACATTAACGTAAGTCATCAGAATACGTCCAGTTAGCCTGTACTTACAATCAAGGTTTCAGATTGAGGTCGCCGCCAACGCGCAGTTCGTGTACAAGCCTAACAACGTCAAAGCAAAAGTCGGTGACGAGATCACATTCTGGTTCCCCAAGTTAGTCTACCAACCATTGAAATGTTATCAGATATGCTTGACAACCGCATGCCTACAGTCTTAATCTCGATCACTCCGTCACTCAAGGGTCATTTGGCGCGCCTTGCCAATACCTCACTGCAAGCGACAATTCTAGCGCTGGCTTTGATTCCGGTTTGATTCAGGGCTCCAATTTCACGATCAAAGTCACGACCACCGAACGTATGTACTTCTGAATCTATCAGTAGAATTGTTTACCATACGTTCATACAGCCATATGGTTTCACTGCAAGCAGGTGAGGAATTCGTGATCACTGTTAAGTTCAATTCTCACACGATAATTATTCAGCTTGACCACTGTGGCATGGGCATGGTTGGGGCTATCAATGCACCAGATAACGGCACCAATAGCTTCGACAACTTTATGTCTGCTGCCTTGGCTGTAGGAAAAAGTGGCGAACCCGCGGTATGTCGTTTGTAATGCTACATGTCCAACTGCATTGACGTGTATATTTCAGCAAACCAATGGATCCTTTGCCTCTGGTGGTGTCAATGCCGTTGCAACAGGACCACCCGTACCCGATATTAATGGAACGGCGGGACCATCTAGTGCAGGCAGGAAGTTAGGAGTCAATGATGGGATTTCTGCCTTGGTTCTGGGTTTGATCGGAGCCCTACTATGAAGCAAATAGTGGTTGCTCTCCCTATGACAGTTTAATATACCTGTAAACTCTTACCATGCAGTTGGTTTTTTTCGTGATTATGATTCATAATAAAGTATGTGTCACAACACATCAAATTATCCCCTGGCAATTGTCTGCGAACGTCCCTGGGCGGTGGCTGTGTACGATTACCCTTTGCTCCTACGGTGATACGCCACGATATTGAGACTGCTTACGTTGCGACACGACATTGAATGTTCTCCGGGATCCCTCAGCGTTTGACTGCACCCTTCGGTCTGCTTGGTGATGAAGCAAAGCTAGCCTTCCCTAGTCAACCAGGGGGGATTCTCAAGTTGGCCGCCACACGAGTGAGGAGCACTTCTTACGTTCCAGAATTAGTGGGCATTCAACGTGCATTCATGTCATACTAGGATATCCCAGAGACCGATAGCTATTGGGATCAGGTAGGTTGAGCAATCCTTGATACGGTATCAAGTTGCATAGGTGCTAATGGTCTCTATCAGTATTTCGTGCTGTTTGATACGCCTTCGGAGGTTTTCACCCTAATCACACCTCATCATCGTACGTCGTCCTAAGAGCATCAGGTTGCAGTGGTGCTTATTTCGTTATCAGTACGACGAGCATTGTCCGAAGCACCAGAAAATGTGGCGACTCTGATACGAGTGGTAACGAAGCGATTATTAATGCTCACATCCGACCATAGCTTCCCCTCTTCTTCAAATGGCACAGTGACGACATTTGCATCCAACTTGATGAAGACTGCCACAGGATCAAGCGAGCGGCAAACAACTAAAGAGGTGCTGAACTGCCTTCGCATTTTGCAACGAGCCTTGCCAGTTGTGTTCGAGCTAGAGGGGGAGTCAAATGCATTCGAGACTGAGTTGCTTTGGAAGGAGGAGGAAGTGGATGAGGAAGATGAAGTTACTGAGCTGGGGAATGAGGCTGCACAGTTTGTGATAGATGATGGTGAGGAAAGTGAGGGTGAAACTGAGGAGAGTCCAGAACCAGAACAAGTGACTGTAGAAGATTCAGCACCAAAACCCAAGCCAAGGAAGCAACTACCATCTCTCGGAGACCGACTTTTCAGCGCAATCATAGACTTGATGTTCTGCTGTGGATTCACGCTACCCACCAAACTTCAGGTTGACCATCACAAAATTCAATATGTGATCTGGTGTGTTATCATGATCATCACAAACCATGCCCAAGTCCTTAATTAACGTCAGGGAAAAGGGGGTAGGATCCACTGTGGATCCTGGACCTAGCCATGCTTATGAAAATAATAAGACTGAAGTCCTCCGGTTGCTCCTGATCCTGTTGTCGCGCCAAATCTATGTGTCGCCTGGCTCCTTGTTCACCAAACCATCCCTATATAGCCTTCACTTTGTTCAAAACACCACACGACGCGACGTCTTGACCGTGCTATGTTCCTTGTTGAACACGGCCATAAATTCAACGACTGTCAAGGACACTTCGATTCAAGCAATGGCCGGAAAGCTGCCTTACAACCACCTCGTTTTCAAAGGGGAAGATTCTAGGTCGATCTTGGTCGGCACTTGCTTCCAATTACTCTGCGTGTTACTGGATTTCCAGAGTGGCACTGCGAGAGATAATGTGACAGGAAGTGATGAGCAACAAAGCTATGCTGCTACTATGAAGACGAACTCCTTCCGGTATTTCCTGATGAAGTTGGTAAGTCATCCTAAGCATCAAGAAGCCGCCATTTTTACGTTACCTCCAGCACCGCGTTCAAGATTTCGAGTTTATCCTGAATGGAATCATGGCTATCTTCGAGCAGCAACTAGCAACTGTAAATAACCTCCTGCCGGGCGCACGAAAGTCTGTCCCCTATATGATGGAAACGAGTACGCGTTCAAGCATATGCTTTCTACATTCACTTACTCCATATACAGTTATCTTCCTGTGGAGAATGCTTGACCTGAACAAGGTTAGTTCGTTCATTTGATATTCGATATGCCTTTGTCAGCCCTAACACTTGACAGAAATTCCGCGCATTTGTGTTGGATTCCGACAAATGCATGGACCTTGTTGCTTCCCTTCTCTGCTACACACTTGAGATAAAGGATAAGCCACGTACGTCAACCCATTTATTTTGGTGTCGTCCCTCTAAAGAAGCTGACCATTTCCAGAACAACATGGCCTATGTCGGGCACTCTCTTACATCATCCAGACATTGTCTGCCGAACCAGCATTTGGGACAAATCTTACGAAGCCAATCAAAGTACAACTTCCAGCGAAATGGACTGCCCCTGGTACTGCTGCAGATTTCATGATAAATGTGAGGAAGACTGCAACTCGCCAAACCTATTTCTCACACCACTCCCCACATATAGGCCATCTACGCCATTGTGGCAACTACTTCCGGGCAATTGAATTCACTGTATCCGGCTCTCATTATCGCACTATCGAATTCTGCACCTTATTTCAAGAACCTCACTGTGACGGCATGCACGCGGCTTGTGCAGTTATTCACATCATTCTCTAATCCACTTTTCCTGCTCTCAGATGAGGGACATCCACGGTTGTTATTCTTTATGTGAGTACATTTCGTGGCACGCATATATTTACCAATTTTGATGCTTGTGTACAGGCTAGAAATTTTCAGCTCGGTTCTCCTGCACAACCTCTCCCAGAATCCTAACTTGGTGTATGGAGTATTACAGTCACACAAAACCTTCAAAGACCTGGGAACTTTCACTCTGGCGAGGGGATTGCGAGAGATACGTCGTGTCCAACTGGCGAAGGACGAACAAGCTCGGAGGGCAGAAGGAAATGCGAAGGGCAAGGCCGTAGGGAATCAAGAAGAACAGTTAGAGCCTGGTGATGAAAAGGCGAGACTACTGGAGCGCGAACAAGGGCGCGCTCGTAGTCCTCCACAGGAGGATGCAGGAAGCGAGCCCTTAGAGGCAGATAGTGCACAACCAGAACCTCCAACCTCCCCGACTTCTGACGCTCCTTCTGGAATATCAGAAAAGGCACGGGGTAAAATGAGGGCCCGGAGGTCCATGTCAACGGATACCACAAGCAGCCTTGATCGTGTTGCGGCAACTGGCGTGGGGAGGAATGGCTTCGTACCAACTCAGGAATGGGTGACTTCATGGCAGCAAGGGTAAAGTTCTGCGAATACTTGCCTTAACCCTTCAACTCATCTGTTTCTAGACTCCCACTAGATGCAGTTATGCTTACGATCTCGGAACTCATGCCCCAGGTCCAAGAGCTACAAGCTTCGCGACACAAAGCCACTTCAGCCTCTGCTATCATAGATTTCCTTTCGAGGGTCTCAATGCAGAATGTCCTACCTACGCCTCCTCCATTGACACCACGCAGATTTATGGTAAGTCTGTTGTAAAGAAGGTTCGACTGAGACTGATGAAACCACCAGTGGTCGGATGCATCTATTGTGTGGTTAACGTCGTTGATTTGGGGAGAAATCTACGTGAAGGGCATGACGCCTCTAGGGATTTGGAATGCGACCAATGTCCGCTTGTTTTATGTAAAGCACACGCAAATCCAACAGCGACAATTAACGGAAACTGTCTCTAACGTTGTCGGAGGTTTCTTGAGGAGGAATACCCAATCAGAAAATGCACGGGGATGATTGTATTTAAAACTTTAAGACGTCTGGTAGCGTACGCCACAATCCAACTGCTGTATACATAATTTGCTCCTGTACTTTTCAGACTGATCGGACCTCTAATTGACCATCACATAGTGGCTCTGTTCTACCTGGTATTGCACTGCGTATGACGAGCGCAGAATCTTCAAATCCTTTCTCCAATCTCACTTCCACGCAACAGACTCAGCTAAAGAGAGGTCGCACTTTTTCTCGGCTTACTGCCGTACAAGTTCTGGGGATAACGTGTCCTGACTTCATGCCTAGGAGGCATCTCATCTCTCGATGAACTGCTTCGCCGGCCACCCAAAGAAATTGCAAAGAAGGCCAAAATTAGTGCCCTGCAAGTCGAAGAGTTGATAAGTGCCGCTTGTCTGGCTGCACCATGTCCACAACCACGTTTGTTGAAAGACGTACGCGATGAGGGAGGGGAGATGTTCACTACGGGCGATTCCGAGTTGGATCGCGTACTAGGTGGCGGAATACGCGCTGGAATGATTTGGGAAGTTGCAGGAGAAAGGTATGTTCTGTCTCCGACGTGCTGTTTATTACATGCTCAATCCATCGATCTTCAGCGCTGCAGGCAAAACACAATTCGCCCTACAGCTGTCATTATTCGTGCAGCTTCCAAAAAAGCATCAGGGCTTATCAGGCTCTGCATGCTATCTTACCACCTCATCCAAATTGCCTACTTCAAGGTTGTTGCAAATTGCACAGCATCACCCTCTATTATCTTCGACCGATTGTGGATCTGACCATATACACACGACACCCGTGCCGACTGTTCACGCACTCCTCCATGTTTTATCTCAGATCCTACCTCCATTCATTCAAACCAAAGTCAACACCTCGAAACCCGTCCGACTTGTGGTAATTGACGCGCTTGCCGAATTATTCCATGCATCGGATCGGACGACTACTGCAACGCTCGTGGAACGTTCCCACAATATCGTTGAAGTCTCGACCTTGCTTCACAGCATTGCCAGCACTCACCAGATAGCCATACTCGTCCTAAACGAGGTCGTGGACGCGTTCAACTACGGAGCACCCGTTCAGGATAATCCAACCACGGATTTGATTTATAGCGAGCAAGCACGACTCTTCAGTAGAGCCGAAAGTATTCCCGGAGAGGGAAGGAAAGAAGCAGCATTAGGTCTCGTCTGGGCAAATCAAGTTAATGCCAGAATTATGTTCAGCCGGACAGGCAGGCGGAGGTACACCGAAGAACTGGATGTATCAGAAGGGCATCCAGTGAATTTCAGCAACAAGCGACTAAGATTGGATACGCCTCTTCCGCAGGCTACATCTGTATCTCAGCCGTCTTCACCTGGACAGGCTAATACAATTGAATCGGAAAGCACGACGATAATACGCCGTTTGAGCATTATTTTCAGCTCGGTCTCTTCTCCCGCTTCTTTGGATTATATTGTCACTGTAGCTGGGATCTCTGCAATCAATACAGAGGGCAAAGAAGAAAGCAGACATCCCTTGCCGGTATCAGCATCCTCACGTGTGGCGGCAGCGGCAGTAAATTTAGGTGCGGAGGATGTGCAGGAGTCGCAATCGCCTCAGTTTGCACCGCTGGACGTTGGTTCGATCGAAGCAGGAAGACAAGAGTCCGAAACGGAGCAGCGAGCATTGGCCGCAGGCGATGAAGATATAAATGGTCCAGGTGCTGACCAGGATGAATGGGACCAATACTGGGAGGATCACCAACTCACACAAGCAGAGGTCGATCGGTTGCAGGATTAGGTATGCCTTAGTCTACTTCATCGTCGAAGCGCAGTGTATCATTATTTAGGATTATCAGAATATATTGTGAGTTTTGTGCGTGTAATAGCTTGGGGTGCTGTTACATTGGCGAAAGCAAAATGATGAAAACGTGTGGCACTACTACTCCATTGAGAATTCTTCGCTACCTTCTGGTTGCTCGTGATCGTGATCATCTGTGAGCATGGGCTCAGTTAGTGGCGGCGACTCTCCTCTCACAGGCGGTGCTGCAAAAAGGGAAAACTTAGTTCAACGACTGCTACCGAACAAAAAAAGGCAAACCCCTACCTTCCTGCGAGTCCTCTGCTCCGCCTGTCATATTCTCAAAGGCGAATCTCATTGTCTTAGTCTCAAGATTTCTGAGGTTGATCAATACTATAGTCCCTGTTGTCGAAAATTCTGGTACCAATACGATTCTACATCGCTTTTTCCTTCCACTGCCCTTTGATTTTTCCGAGTCTTCCACCAAACGTGTCGCGAATCTCTTTTGGCCACCAGCGATGTAAATGTCTGGGGTTTCGGCCAGCACGAAGGGGTCTCCAGTGAAGTAGGGATGACACCACAGTGTATCAGGGGCAGTTGGTGCTACATGTCTCCATTTTAATGTTGATTCCAGTATGTCCAATCTTGTATGTGGAGTTGGGAGGTACTTGAACATGTCGTTGAGTGGTTGTCCTGAGTGTACCAAGATTGTTCTGAGCGTTGTATACTTGGGGCCACAGCCTAGGCGGATGAACGTAGGATTCGTCTCGCATGAGAGCAGCTCCGTAGTAGCTGCAGAACCGAACATGGCCCTTGGGAATGGTTGCTGAGGAAGGATGACGCCGGATGGATCATTTTCACCTGGCAAGATATGGACCGGTAATGAACCAACAATATCGAGTAGGTGTGCAGCGAGCGAGTATATCGGGTGTGAACCCAAGTCTGGTGGATCATCATTTCGTTTTCTCTAATGGGACATCAGCACCCATGCAGTGATTCAACATCATCTACTCACAGGTTTTGTCTCCTCTCCTTGCCTCACGATGTCACCCTTGGCATTCAGGGTAATACTCGATAATGAATTCCCAGCAATGATTAGTCGTGATATCTGCGATGCCATTTCCTGGTCGCCTGGTGTACCGCCCTCTCCGTTAAGAAACTCGACCAACATTTGTATGAGTCCATCCACAGGAGATGGACAGCCAATGTTGAGTCCCGACACAACCGCAACCCACTCTGTAGGCTTGGAGGTTTCGTCTACCGAAGGGATAAAGCGTGTTGAGCCCTCGAGATACTGACTAACCGAGAATATGACTGACCTGCATCGTCTACATCCATCTGCTCTCCTTTACTCTTTTCCAACTCCAACGAAGATTGTGGGCCCATCCCAGCAAAACAGATATCCACCACTTCAAAGTCTCCATTGGTAGTTTCAACGCCCAAGGCACCCATGATAACGCCAGTCACCAGTCTTGTTTTCTTGATACATTCCCCTACGAGTCTTATTCTTCCAGACTCGTCTTCAAGCATGACTTCATCGTCATCAGAAAAGAATTTTTTGGCGGGAGGAGGTGCAGGTAGCGATTGCTAATGAGAGCAAGTATTAAAACATTACCAGCATGTGTCAGCTTGAGATCAAGATACTCACATCACGGGCAAGGTCTATCAGCACATTCGGCTTCAACGGCATATCCATATACACAGTCCCGACGATATAACATAGCTTTGATTTGAGGACTTCCAAGACCCTAGGAACAAAGATGGGATTCCCTATTCCAATTCTGCTAAGACCTCGACACACTGGAACATACATCAAGGTGCTCATACCTGAAATACCGGCCCATCGTTTCAGTGCAGCATCTTCAATGTACTTCCTCAAGGCCCTCAGTCGTACGAAGTAGATATTGGAATATTGGTACTTAAATGACTTGATGCCTTTCTGCAACTCAAACGAGGTAGCACCCTCCGGTGGTGGAGCGATTGCGGTAGAGGCACGTAGATTCGTATCTGCACGACTTCAAGGGATGAGTAGACCATGTCAACTTCGGCGCGTGTACTCACGGAGCGGCCATACAAAGATCCAAAGTTTGTCTTCTTGGCCAGTGGCTGTAACATGAACGCGTCGCGTCTATTTGCTCAAGTTTTACGCATAATTATTTCGCTACCCTCCTTCAATCTACGATGTTATGAAGTCTTTTTGTACATGAATATTTGTTCACTTGCTTCACCCTTTCCTTACTTTTCCAACACCGCTGTCCACCTATACCTGTCGTTGCTCACGCAAGGCACGAATCAATGCTTTCTATCACAGGAACCAACTACGCATGGTTCTCAGCTCTCAGCTAGTCAGCGTATGACATCAAGAAACCTAAATGCCTAGTTAGGCAATCATGATCATCTGTACTGGGCTATCCAAAATACCACGCAGCAAATAATACTAGGAGATGTACTCACCACGGCCAAAAACCACGAATAAACAATCCCCATCTTCCACACGTTCGTGTCATTCACCACGCGCTATGTTTCGTCTTATCTCTCGCCAACTCGGAGCTCGCACACTTCCTCTGTTCAACTGGTCTGAACGACGAACCTCCCCAACCATGACTCTGTGGAAAGACCTCGTTCAAGAAAAGTGCAAGTGCCCACAAGAATCTATACCAAAGGAGTGGATTCTCAAGGATAACCCACCACCAAGCGTATTGGACGTTTCAAAAAAATCCCTGAGACCTGTGGGTTATTGACAGACAGGGAAACCACGATAACCAATACGAGCGTCGGACCACTGCTGAAAGAAATGTGAGTGGTCTGCAGTGAATGTGACAACGGCCTTGTCCAAGAAGAAGCCGTCATCGCCATGTCGGAGGTCGTCGACGCCGTGTTGAGAGCACGATGGGCAAAATTTTGAGAGTGCGTGGCACTGCAGTGGCGTGTACCGCTAATGGTGTGGAGAACAGCGGGGAGCCATACGGACGGCTGTTCAGCACTAGCACCGAGTAGAACGGTGCATATGGGACAACCGTACTATATCAACATCCATTGCAAGCGGTGAAACTTAAACTTCTTCAGAAATGCTGATATCATCCCCGCTGACGCTGTCGGGTGGCGTCAGTGGTTTCCTGACCCGAAAAGTTAATGGCATCTTCGTCCTCATCTTCAGTGAGACTATTGTATGCTAAGTATCTGGCTGCGCACAAATGTTATCTTTGAGAACGTAATTTCAATTTTTGCAGAGTTCTGTGTACCAAATTTACATCTAGCTACAACGTTGTGGTTGTATCATACGTTAACAAGGTTTTGCATATGTACCGGACGACTTGAGTCCTTGGATCTTCCCAAGGAGTGATGACCAATGATGACGAGCCGTATGATGAGCACTACCCAAATCATTGAGTGCATGCAGAGGGGAATCGGTGGCAACCAAGTTCTCGGTAATTTCGATCTATGGTGACAGTGGATCATGATCAGTATAGCTATAAATATGGATGACAAAGTAGCCTACAATGTCAGTTACCAATTGGTCGATAAGAACCTCTGTAAGATTCTCTCGCACAACCACACGAAGAATTTCGACGTCTTGCATATCTGGGGCCAGCTCATAGTTGGGCACAATCCTGGGTAGGGATATGGGTAAGTTTGTCATACTGCTAACTCTCGACTACACTCACCATCCCTTAGCCCTGAGGAGTGTTTGAATCCAGCGTTGTTGGATATCAGGGCTATTCTGCCTGAAGGAATCGGAGAAGCGGAATGAAACAACAGGAAGGCCAGGCTCGTAGCTCTACATGCCAAGATTTAGTATGCATATGTCTATTTTCTAACCACAGCGTACCGCAATATCGTCATCCTCATTGAATGTAGATGTCTTATCAAGGGCAGCTTGTGTCTCTGGACGTATCTTGCGATGAATGTCACTCAAGACGGTATAATACCCGCTCCGTTCCAGGGCACGGCTTAGTAGCCGCGCATTCTTTAAATCATCCAATGCTATGGCCCTGTATCCGCTGAAGCCTAGGTGAAGGAGACTGAAATACTGCGCGATGATGGGTGCCGCTGGACGAGAAAAGTTGAGCGAAAAAGAGTACTCGACGGAACCGAGGTAGTGCAGTTCGAAGATTAGGTCTTTGGGTAGGTGTTCCTTGTCCCTCCATATTACCCACCCAACACCAACATAGGCGAGCCCAAACTTGTGTCCGCTGAATAAAACTTAGGAGGTGTCCATTGTTGTACAATATATGACCCACGAAGTGTTGATGGAGACTACGCGAGGTAATCTGAAGTCCCATAGAAGATTTGGCTAGTGGAAGAGGTCCATCAGTCAATCATACTCAGATCGTCGAGGACGCCATACCGAAACGAATGGTGCAAAGAACGCTCCGGAAGCGCCGTCAACTACAACGAATTAGACGTCGCTAGGACTCTGCCTCAAGAGGACGAACCGTGGATCGGAACATAATTGCCAGTCTTTGCCTCATATTCATCCAACAAATCAGACATTTCTTTGACTGGCTCATACTGCCCAGTATATGTACCTGCAAGTACTAAGCGACGCACGACACCATGAAAAGAACGCTTACTGCCAAGGATGACGTAGATACCGACGGTGTTCTCGTCCACGAATTGCATTGCCTTCTTCGTGTCCAGCCTGTAGCGACTTTCTTCGGAAACAGGCACCAGTCGGCACTCCACCTCAAAATAGCGGGCAAATTTCTCTAAGGCGACTTGCGCATTAGCGCCCATCACGATATTAGGGCTGCAACCTATATTAGAAATGAAGCAAGAGGAGATATGTACCAACCCAGGATTGTGAATATCTTTTCCTTTCGCCTTCATACGTTCTTGCCATAGTCTCTTCATAGCCAGGCCGCCTAGCATTATAGCCTCAGAGGAACCGGTAGTTGCTGTGCCAATCGCTTCCTTGGCAGATGGGGCGTGCCACAAAGAAGCCAGCATCGATATACCTAATCCAAATTAAATTTCTTGGACACGGTCGTTTAATAAGGCGGGGAGACGTACATCGAGTGTGGATTACCTCTTCATGGAAATGACGTCAGAATGAACCTACCAAATGATTTTGCAAGACCACGTACGAGTTGCAGGATATTCATCACAGTCTTAACTGTGTCAATACACTATCGAACAATGGCATGAAACCGGAGAGATGTACCTATCAAGTTCTTCGACATGTTTTCCTGCATCAACTTATCTGCTTGCGGGGGCATCCAGGTATGGACGAAAGAAGCAAGGTTGAGCACTGGGCTTCCGTCTAGACAACGAATTAATGCGTAGGTTCATTTTGGTAACATGTATGTCGCTACCAAGACTGAGCATATCATGGATGAGCTGGTAGGTTGTATCCGCGCCAACGCCCTACAAGGAGATATGAACTCTAGACCTCAGCCAAGCGAAACAGGCTTGAGATCTACCTCCTCTGGGATCTGATACTTGGGGATAGGTGTCGTACCGTATCGTGCGCCATAAGGTGGCACCATGACGGTGTTGTTCACCTTTGTGAGATTGCCTTCGTCCTGAGCGAGCCAACATTGAGCGCATATAGTCGTCAGAAGGCTGATCGATCACCAACATGAGACTCCTGAAGGAGGCGCTCTGGATCAACATGCTGTAAATAAAAGTCAGTATATTTCGCATCATAGTGGACAGCTGCATACCCTGGATAGTGCCATTCTACGAGGGTAGTGGTGTATGATTAAGTGGGGATCTTGGAATCGGTGCTTATATTGGTGTGAAACTAGATTACATCACAACTTATGCATGCATTAGTTATTTTCGGCCCAGCCCATTCCACCTGACAGTAATCTGATAGTCGCAATCCGCACCCTTGATTTGCAGTTAAAATTAGAACGGTGACAGTACAGAAGGGTGTGTCTCTATTCGGAATTGCCCATGAGAGTTGGGTCGCTGCACTATCTGAGCCCCAAAACGTGGGTACATTCTTGCCATTGGTGGAGAATTATATGAAATGCCTCAGTTGGAAGATCTAAACTGCCTAGCGAGACATTAATAGCAGCAGGTGATCATGCCTCGACGCGTTCTCGACCCTCCAAAACATTTGTATTTGGTCTAAATGATGATAACAAACAACTTTTCACCTTCGCCCGCAGGCTACGAACATGGGCGGACCAAACCTTGAGATTTTCAAATTCAGCCTCTATCTTTTCGTGCCAATCGCTGCCTTGGTCCACTTTGGCGACCCAGAATGGTATAGGACACATGTTATTCCAGTGAGTGCACAACCTACTCGAACCCATATTTATTTTGAACGTCTCCGCAGTACCGGGATAGGCTATTTCCACCGCTCGAGCGGACCAATCAAGTAGGATACGCGCGGATCTGCTTTTTTACTCTGCTCAGTCTCCTGTTTTAGCGTATTCCCCATGATGCCAGTGGCGTTCGCGAGGAATTGGATCGGATAAAGGCGGAACGCCTTGCGCGACGAGCTGCTCGTGAAGCCGAAGAAAGCAAATAAATGGATCCAGTTATATTTAATATCAGGATTCTTGCGAGTGCTTGTAAGTAGCAACTTACTATCCTCCTTCGCAGAACTCAAGTCCATCCCTAGTTATATCACTTATCTACCTGGAATATTGTTCCGTCGTCACAGAGAACACCCCAGGATGCTCCACCCTGCTGGATGTCACGTTCGACTAGTCTACCATATTCCACTATATCGTGCACGTCGATCTTGAACCCCCCACATACAATAAAAACCACCACTCTTCTCTTGTCCCCCTTCGTTTGAACCAGACGATTAAACAAGGCAGGATTGTATGCTGGCGTCAGTGTTGTCGAGCAAGACAGTTCCACAAGGAGCTTGTGGTCAGCTTTCAAATGAAATTACTCGGTGGTTAACCCTCGTATTTTTCCAAGCCTAGTCACGTACCGGCAAAGTTTACAGCGGCTTGCATACTAAGCTCATCCGGAACGCTCGCACACTGAACACCACCCGGTCGTTCCAGTGACATCTTCATTACTCTTGGCGAGGGTTGAGATGCTCCTAGGGATCCTGATGCTTTTGATGTGAACGTGTTGAAATGTGACAGGTATAGGCTTGTCTCTGCATGATGAACAAGTTCAATGCCCGTTGGCAATTTCTTGTCGACGTGGTTGAATCTGCCTCCGTTCATGGACATCGAATGAAAGAAACAGTCCGAGCCAATGGTCTCGAGAGCGATGAGCGACACTGTCTAAGGCCTCAGCTAGGTTCCAATTACGTTCACTGTTGGTGCTTACCATCGTCCCAACCTACCTTTCGGCAGCCAACTATTAACCCACCAAGCAGACCACCTCCACCTACGCTGCAGAAGATGGCATCGGGCTTTTCCGTTATCTGCTTGGAGATTTCCTCTATCATTGAGCCATGACCATCCCATATGGTTGGGTGGTCATAAGCTGGCACCAGTATCCTCCTGTTCTGACCTGAGCATCATTCTCCAGTTAGGTGGGCGAGACACCTACACACCGCGTTCCTTGTCTATGAATTCCTGACAAGCTCGTAGTGCTTCAGCATATACTTTGCCTATCACCACAACCTCTGCTTTCTCTTGTCCGAACAAAGACAAGGTCTTCTCTGTGGCCCCTTCCGGAAGGAACACGGTACACTTGACGTGTAGGGCCCTTGCAGCACAAGCAGCTGCTAAACCAGCATTTCCGCCGGAGGCAACCACCATGTGTACACCTGGGCCATGAACTTCCTTGGCTTTCTGGATGAAATGAGAGATGCCACGAAATTTGAATGAATATGACGGATGTAAATTCTGGATGTTGATCCATCTTCAGCTCAACAAGTCAACAAAAACCAGCAGGTGACACTAACCTCTAATTTAAGATAAACAGAAGCCCCCAGCCTTTCGGACAGGTGATTAGAGTAAATTAGTGGAGTTTCCTGCCAGAGAGCCGTCATATGTACCAAGAAGTGAGGGTTTAAGGGTGCGTAGCCGTCTATCTCAATCTAATCTTGTATGTTCGCAATTTTTACCCCCATTTGTTGCGGTGACAACAACCGACTGCTTCCCAGAGATGCGGGCTCAACATTGTGCCGCCACTTACAGAGCATCTTGAATTGACTGAGGCTTCATACCGGGTTGGGGGTATCGACCTTGAACTGAATTGCTACCCCTGTGGGATTTGTCACCGCTTATTTGCGCTGCGTCTCTCAACTCGGGGTCGCGCTATCATCTGCATGAGCTCCTTTAATTTCAATCACGGGATTACCCCACATTACTGCGATCAACCAAAGAGGACAGGTTATACATTCTTTATGACGGTACGTATGCGCTTTCATATGCATTGAGATGTATAACTCTGGGAAAGATGTCCACTTCGTTGTGATGAAGCGAGTGGTATCACAATGCAACGGGTGAAGAATACAGATGTGCTGTTATTAGCGGGCCGCTCCGAAATCGACTTCCATCGCTTATATCCAGTGGACGGCCTGGGATGAATATTTCTCTTCTGTATCCTCAGTTTATCAGTCTAAACGGCCGATGGGTCGGCCTTTCGTACATCCATTCATCCCCATGATGATCTACAGAACTGATCAAACTTTGCATCACATGTCCTTCCGTGACTTGATGGGGACGTCGTAAGAATCGTTGCTACAAGTATGTTTTATATATTCTAGTCCGGGAAGTCCTGGGCTCACCCACAGCACGAGTCTACGGTCTTATTTCGGGCATTTATAGCGGCCCGGGAGCTATCATTGCATATTCTCGGCGCAGGATGCAATAGATAAAGTCAAGACCTGATTAATCCCTGGAGGATAAAACGCGCCCCATTTTTCTCCAGCATGAAGTTCAACGACGGCTTTTGGCTACTCAAGAATGGAGTAAAACCACTCTACGGCTTGCAAGTCGTGCAAACGACGGAAACGAACACAGGTTATGAACTTCAAGTCTCCACGAGACCGATCAGACATCGCGGAGATACTTTGGGAGGTATGTGCCGCTTGCATTGGTATTGCAAACACGAATATAATAACACTCTTTGGAATCAGGTCCAATCCTCACCGTGAACGTCCACAGTCCGACTGAAGGTGTTATTGGTGTAAAGATTGGCCATTTCGATCATACGCCAGCTTATCCACAAATTCCTCTATTTCCCAACGACCAACCTGTCAGTAACTTCACTAAAGCTAAGGACGACACCAGCCACACCCTTTCAACCGGAGGACTTACTGCTGTGATCACCGAGAATCCTTACACAATTACATTCAAATCGTCGAAACGCGTCCTGACATTTGCTGGGCCGAAACACCAGGCCTTATTCGACGTACCCGTTCGGTGGACTCTGCATAGTGCTTCAAATAGTTCATGCACCGCATTAGACCCCGCTTCGAACCCTAATCCCGAGAAATTGCCCGAGATCGTTCGCTACATCAACTCGGAGCTCAATCTGTCGCCTGGGGAGCTTATATATGGCCTTGGTGAACAATTTGGCTCATTTGTGAAGAATGGTAGGATCCTTGGATTCAGTTACAAGTCTTTCGCTCATTGCATTTCAGGACAGTCAGTGAAACTTTGGAATCAAGACGGAGGAACGTCAAGTGAACAGGCGTACAAAACTGTACCGTTCTACATAACCAACAGAGGATATGGTGTATTTATCAACAATCCCGGTGAGGTTGAGGTTGAAGTGGGATCGGAAAAGGTTAGCAGGGTGGGAGTATCTATTGCGGGCAGTAGTCTTGAATATTTCATTATTTTTGGTGAATCCCCATTGGAGGTGAGGAAAGTCAAATTCGAAATCTTCATAGGTTTACGATTGCATTCAGATACTTGAAAAATACACCAGGATTACTGGGCGTCCCGCGTACGTTGTGTCCATTCCTTGGCCGAACATGATTGATTGGAGTATTATCCAGCCTATTACCAAGTTGGACCTACGGGCTGTGGTTGTCCACCTCCTTCCTTACCTCATATTCTGAGGAGACAGTCTCAAGTTTCTTGCAAGGCATGCAAGACCGCAAATGCCCAGTTCGGGTGTTCCATTTCGACTGTTTCTGGATGAAACAGTATGAGTGGTAGGTTCGCTTTCACCGTTCCGAGTTCAACTACCTACCATCTTGGGTTAGGTGCTCCTTTACGTTTGACCCAGAGAACTTCCCCAATCCGAGAGCATATCTCACCGAAATAAAGCAGAAGTACAACGTCAAAGTCTGCTTGTGGAGTCTGTATCAATATCTGTATCTCACTAGGCTGGTTTGCTTATCCACTCACAGTCAATCCGTACATTTCACAATTGTCACCTATCTTTAAAGAAGGCCTTGAGGGGGGCTATTTCATCAAACGCACGGACGGCACTCCATGGCAGTATGTCCATTAATCTTGAGCATCTTTCCCTGTCGCTAACTATATTGTCAGATGGGACCTTTGGCAGCCAGGTATGGTCTTTGCAGCCTTGGGTCGTATGCAACCTTAAGGGCCGCTACAGGGCTGGCGGTAGTGGACATCACGAATCCCGCTGCTCGCGAGTGGTATGCGAGCAAATTAAACGCTCTATTAGACCTTGGAGTTGATGCTTTCAAGGTATGCCGCATACCAGGTTTCGGAAGAGTTTCGGTTGACTGATTCTACAGACCGACTTCGGCGAGCGAATCCCCCATGCTTCTGTGAAATTCAGCGATGGATCTGATCCAATGAGAGCACACAATTTGTATTCGGTTTTGTACAATGAACTTGTATTCGACCTCCTCCGGAAGAGGTTTGGAGAAGGTGAAGCGGTTGTCTTCGCACGATCTTCCTTTGCTGGTGGACAACGGTGAGCGGAAATATTTGGCTTCCACATGGGTTGGACCTGACCTGATATCTCGACCACAGATTCCCAGTGCACTGGGGAGGAGACTGCGAGTCGACTTGGGAGGCGATGGCTGAAGCTCTTCGAGGGGCCCTATCGCTTACAGTATCAGGCTTTGCTTACGCATCACACGATATTGGTGGATTTGAAGTATGTCATATTGACGATTTGGTCCAAGTGTCGCACCTCATGCCAAATGCTCTAGGGTCACCCGCCTCCTGAGATATACCAACGCTGGGTAGCATTCGGCCTCTTCTCTTCCCACTCTCGTCTCCATGGATCATCTTCCTATCGAGTTCCTTGGCAATACGGTGAAGAGGCAGCGGTTAGCACGGCCAAATTCATGGATACAAAACATCGTCTCATGCCCTACATCTACGAGCACGTAAGTCCCGGGCAATGTGTACCCCAATTGATAGCCGACTTCTACTCTCTCAGTCTCTTGATGCACGCGTCAAAGGGTACCCATTGATGAGAGCTATGTTCCTTGAATTCCTCGATGATCGGTCGACGCACTACTTGGATCGTCAATATATGCTAGGTGCGTAAATAGAACTGATTATGGTTCCTTTATCAATCGACCCACGCAACCCTTTCCAGGTCCCAACCTATTGGTCGCACCCGTATTGGTCCCCCTCGAGGAGGAAACTGAATACTACATCCCCGCTGGTCGTTGGAGATCTCTTTTTAACCCAGAGCGTCAAGTGACCGGTCCAGTATGGACCAAAGAAAAAGTCCCCATTGACGAAATCCCCGTCTGGATTCGTCCAAACACACTCTTGGTTATGGGACCCCAAGGCATTGGCCGTCCAGATTACGATTACACGTCGCAGCTTGAAATCCACCTCTATGAAATTGCGGAGGGGAATATCGTAGAAATTAGATTACCATCAGGACAAGGGGCAGAAGTTGCGGCAATGATGAGGGCAGAAAGAAAGAATGGCACATATCGTATCGAGGTGACTGGCAACCATGCGTCCAACGTGACCATTTCAAAGGTGATGGTATTCGATGAGAATTCGCTGCCTGGGTTTGAACCCAAGATTCCTGACTCGTTCTCCAGGGAGTTTACTTTTAGTATTCCAGCGGCATGATTTAGAGATAACAGAGCTCCGCTGTAAATCATTTGTGCATATGTAGCGCTATTGTAGCTATGTGACACAGTTGTGAAATAGTAAGTACACTGAACGAAACCCTTGTTCAAAAAATCTGTGGGATCTGAGAAACAAAGTGATGTCATCACTGTCCAAGAGACGTTAAACCTGCTAATACGCGGCAAGGCGCTCTGCAGCCCATTCTGCACCTGAAAGCCCATATGAAATCAATAAGGCGCCTGGTAAGTTGCACACTGCGTTGCCTGCCACAGAAAGTGGCCACCGGCATATAACAGAAAGGCCAACCGCAGGTAGATAATGACACCGCATATACTCCACCATAGCCTATGACTGAATCATCTATTGCGACTGAGATGGCAAGCCCAGCTTGATGGACATTGCCAGTTAACACCCCTCAAATTTTGCATTCAAGCAGGGAGACCCATTCGTCACAACGTCAAGGCCACCTACTACCCTGCTTCTTCGCTTAAAACCTTGTGCTGGGACAGTGCTGCCCAACGCTTAAGGGGAAATGCATTTCCTCCAGCAGGGAATGATGCTGTAAGGAGCGCTTAAGGCCAACTACGCGGAGGTCCGATGATTTCTTCATTCAAATTGCTCCAAGCGAAGAAAAGAGCAGACATGCAGCTGATAGAATGCCAACATGTGACTTCAAATTCTTCGAGATTCACTGTGATAGTACGAACTCAGTGTCGGAGGACCTAGAGGGGCGGGTCGTGACGGATGATCAACGACGCACGGACGTTGGCGACCCACATTAACCTGTTGCACTATCGCGGTGGCCCAACCACAACCGCAATCCGGAACATCATCAGAAGAATAAACTGGTGAATCGAACCTCGTCTGCGACGCGGTATCAAATAGTGCCATCAATTGATATGAGCGTAGGTGCCTGATCAACCTGAGGGGTGGTGGAGCAAGTGGTGGGGCTACCATCCCGCTGCAAGCACCGCGAAGGTCAGGGGCTCAAAACAACTCCATCAGTTAAGTATTAACCGCTTTAGACGTTTGATTGGTCAAATTTCACGTTTGGATTGAGGAAAAGGTCGCCCGCCGGTATTAACTTGCTATGTAATGCTCGTGACGACGAAACGAACGTGGCGTCATACGGTTCCATCTAACTCTCGAAATTCCTTTAATGCTTGATCAGTTTTCGCTTTAAAGAGCTTGGCGGCCTCTCTATTTTGAGTTGTGCGAGAAACACGCTGGGAAAGTACGGTCAGAAATGGGGCACCATCGGCAAACCTGAAGGCACTTGCCTCACTTCTGAGACAATGGTTGAGTTCGTCCTTTAACTGATTGCAACCGCCGGTCATCCTAGCCCATCCACTGAGGTGACATTTTTCGAGTGCCTGGATGAACTCCCTGCAGGCTGGGAGAGTCTATCGAATGCGACGACAACTTCGGACCACGCAAGTGCTTACCAATCTTCTTGTCAGATAATTGTGGATGCATGTGCGAGAAGTCTCAAATCCGAATACAATATGAGGGTAAAGGAAAGGTGAGAAATTGGAACTGACGAGGATATATCACGAATTAAAAACGGAGGGGTTTGTTGGAGCTGTCGCAATTGCCGGTCTTCTCGGACCGGGAAATGTTCCGACACCGGAGATTAGATAATAATTAGTCGACTACAAATCCTTGAGGTTCTCCTTGATTATCGAGAAGACATGTCCTCTTTCGCCCCACACAACTCAGATAGCGTCGCCATCGCCACCATTCGCACTCTCGCTGCGGATGTCGTCGGTAAAGCAAATTCTGGCCATCCAGGTCTGTCAACATACTCCTTCATCTACGCTGTACCCCTGAGGCTAACCCCTTGAATAGGCGCACCTATGGGCATGGCTCCCGTCGCCCATATTCTTTTTACTCGGTAATGCACGCCAATGTGCTGAACTCTGGCCCAAGCACTAATCTCATCGCCTTCAGTTTTTTGAATGCCAATCCAAGCCATTCCAAGTGGTTCAACCGGGATCGCTTTGTCCTATCTAATGGGTGAGTTCTTTCGGTGGGTTTATCCTTCGATCCAGAATGAGTGACGAAAATCACATACAGCCATGCGTAAGTTTATACTATTCCAAAGCTTGAATGCAAACCGATTGCGTTTTGTAGTTGTGCCCTTCTGTATATTTTGCTCCACCTCCTGGGATATAAACTTTCCATGGATGACCTGAAAGCTTTCCGACAAGTGGACTCTTTAACACCTGGACACCCAGAGGCCGGACATACCGATGGTGCGGACTTACTTTCCATACTCTATGCCCTGCGCTGACGTCCAATATCAGGCGTGGAGGTCACTACTGGACCCTTGGGTCAAGGTATCTCCAACGCTGTCGGCTTGGCCATAGCACAGGCACACCTAGGTGCCGTTTATAACAAGGATGGGTTTGATCTGATCAACAATTACACTTACGGCATGTTATATGTCTCTGATGCAACCTGCTCTTCTCACAACCTGACTAATTGTCTCAGCTTTCTGCGGTGATGGATGCTTAATGGAGGGTGTCGCAAGTGAAGCGGCCAGTCTTGCTGGTCATCTCCAGCTTGGAAATTTGATTGTTGTAAGTTCCTTTCCCCATTTGGTCTATCTACCAATAGTCATTTATCGCAACTAGATCTATGACGACAACCGTAAGCCGAGAAGTAGAAGCCTTCATGTGGCAGATCTAATCAAAGAATCCAGATATTTCCATCGACGGAGATATTGCTGTAGCTTTTACTGAGAATGTTCCTCAACGCTTTGAGGCCTACGGCTGGCAAGTCCTCCATGTTAACGATGGTGATAGGTAGGATGATTTCCCCACCCTCTGTCCCTTACTCAAGTATGTCAAAGTGACCTTGAAGGGATTTACAACGCCATTGCGGAAGCCCGTCGAGAAAAATCTAAACCAACCATGATTCGCCTCAGGACCACCATTGGATACGGCTCCAAGCAACAAGGGACGCATGGTGTCCATGGATCCCGTGCGTTCTTCATAAAGGATGATTGTGTATTTGTTCAAATGGAATCTCTATGTAGCCCTCAAAGCTGATGACATTCAAACCCTAAAAACTAAGTTCGGGTTTGCTCCTGACAAGACTTTCCATGTTCCACAAGAGACCTATGACTTCTATGCGGAGTTCGGCAAACGAGGAGCCAAGCTTGAAGCAGCTTGGAACAATCACCTTGCTGCATATGCTCAGGCATACCCCAATGAGCACGGAGAGCTCATCCGCCGTATCGCTGGAAAGCTGCCAGAAGGATGGGAGAAATCACTGCCGGTTTATAAACCGTCTGATCCTGCTCAAGCATCCCGCAAATTGTCTGAGATTGCATTGACTCATATGTCGCCTGTCCTCCCCGAACTTCTCGGTGGTTCTGCGGATCTGACTGGAAGCAATCTCACCAAGGTGAAAGGCAGTGTCGACTTTCAACCTCCTAGCACTGGATTGGGTACTTATGCTGGTACATATATTCGCTATGGGGTTCGTGAGCACGGAATGGCTGCCATCGCCAACGGGTTGGCCGCATATGGTGGCATTATTCCCTTCGTCGCAACTTTCTTGGTATGTCGTGAAACTTTGAGTCGCATGCTCTGTACTGATCGATATCTCTCCAAAGAACTTTGTATCATACGCCTCTGGTGCTGTGCGTCTGTCCGCACTCAGTGGTCACCGAGTCATCTGGGTTGCCACTCACGACTCTATTGGTCTTGGAGAGGATGGTCCTACCCATCAACCTGTTGAGACTGCTATCGCTCTTCGTGCAACTCCTAACCTTGCATTCTGGAAGCCCGCAGACGGCAATGAGACCTCTGCTGCATACAAATGGGCTGTTGAGAGCATGCACACTCCCTCAGTCCTCTCTCTCTCCCGCCAAAATCTTCCCAACCTCGAAGGTTCCGCTATTCAAAAGGCCCTTCGCGGTGGATACGTCCTTCACGAAGTCGAAAATGAGGACATCACCATTACCAGCTGTGGTAGTGAAGTCTCGATTGCCCTTGAAGCAGCTAGTAAGCTCTTGCAAGAGGGTATCAAAGCTCGAGTCGTCAGCTTGCCCTGCTGGCTCGTATTTGACCAACAAGATGAGGAGTACCGCCTCAGCGTCTTGAGAAGTGGCGCACCCATTCTATCTCTTGAGGCTGTTTCGGTAAGCATGTTTGGTGTCTTTGACCCCGCTGATGTTAGCTGACGAATGCTCTTCTAGACTGCCGGATGGCAGAAGTACAGTCACGAAGTGAGTGCCACCGCACTATTGATAGTCACAAAATCTGACTCCTTTGCAGCAATTTGGTCTTAAGGCATGGGGTGCTTCAGGACCTTATCAGAAAGTATATGCCAAGTTTGGCATCACGGGCAGCAGTAAGTCAGACCACCAGATGGACCGAGTCAAATGTTGACAATCCTTTCAGATATTGCCGAGGTTTCTAAGAAGGTGATCAACTTCTACAAGAAGCAAGGCATCCCAGTCGTGTCCCCTCTCTACAGAGCCATTCACCTTTAGACGTTCGCGCTTGAGTCCTGCACTACGGGAAGTAAAATTTATAGATCCTGTACTATCATATCAATAGGGGAAAGAATTGATTGTTCTTGCACTTCATTGTCGAATTGGAGACAGTGATAAGGACGGCGCTCTGAGGATATAAGGATAGCATTCTCTAGGATTAAGTGCCAACCCGCGATATCTAGAAGAGTAGAGGAAAAACAGCGATCTAATTTCTCGTGACCTTGAGGTTATCCCAGTACGCCCTCTCTGCATCCTCCTTTTCGACAGCCTCGACGTGGGGCTTAAGATACCGTACATCCTGTTGACACAATGATGAGGATTAAAAAGGCATATCAAGGCCACAATGTAACGCACCTCCTCAGGCTTTGTCCATTGCTCCTTCGGTAGGGGGGCGTGAAGGACGCTAGCTTGGGATGCACGTTTGAGACGGAAGGCACGATCATAACCTTCGCCTGGTGTCAGCCGTGTCAATGCCTAATGTGTAGGTGGATCCATCAGCTTCCATTTCCACCCGGAGTTGCGGATTAGGGAGCTGTGTGGTGATAAAGTGAACATACCCTCTGGACATCATCGCGCTCCTCGACGACTATTTTCAGACACGAAGAAATGAGAAACATGTTAGGTGTTTGAACGATCGGGAGATAAGAAGGGGAAACGCACGAAGGTCATCATATTTGAAGCCATATTTACGGTAGCCTGCGGCATTGGCATACCAGGTTGCAAGGGGCTTGATCCATCTGTGCAAAGTGCGAGAACTCTGAATGTATGGCGCGAATGAGAAGCCAAGAGGACCCCAAATTGCCATAGTATTGGAGAAAGATACAAGGAAGGGTAAGATAGTGTTGAGAGTTTCAAAAATGTGGTGGACCTGGTTTGGAGACGGGGATGGAATTGGTCCGGATGGTTCCGGGGTGTTGTGTTTGGATATATTTGGATCATGTGGCAGATGGGAAGAATGTGCTTTTAAGAAGAAAAAGTAGTAATTGGAAGTTTTTATCAGTGATCGCGATTTGAATGAGGATCTGGATTGATAAAGAAACTATGTACACCTAATAGTCGAGCGATGGCTGGGATATAAATTCTCCCCTCCGCTCTCTATCTTCAACTACTCCCTTCTCCACTTGCCTGTAATCACCACCTTTTGATCTTCATCGAGTCTACAATGTCTGCCAAAGAACGCACCTACATCATGGTCAAGGTCTGTATCTATCGTCATAGTCATAATCAATTTCGCGCCCCTCAACTTTCTTTGTGTCGGCGAAGCATATCACTCACGAATTTCTTTCAGCCCGATGGTGTCCAACGTGGACTCGTTGGAAAGATCATCCAAAGGTTCGAGGAGCGCGGATACCAGCTCATAGCCCTCAAGCTCGTTCATGCTACCCCTGATCACCTCGAGAAGCGTAAGTTCCAATCAGCGCGTAGATTTATGGGTGTGCTTAACCTGCCCCATCCAGACTACGCTGACCTCGCGGGCAAGGCTTTTTTCCCTGGCTTGATCAAGTACATGGCTTCCGGCCCCGTTGTTGCTATGGTTTGGCAAGGTCTTGATGCCGTCAAGACTGGCCGTGCCATGCTTGGTGCTACCAATCCCTTGGCCTCTGCTGTCGGTAGGTTTCTTTGGCCTCAGGGCTAGGTCACTGTCCGACGATCGTTCACTAGGCACCATCCGTGGTGACTTCGCTTTGGCTGTTGGACGCAACATCTGCCATGGTTCTGACTCTGTTGAGAGTGCAGAAAAGGAAATTGCTCTGTATGTCGTCCTCTCATCTCATCGCCTTTGGCTCCAACTAACTCGTTTATCACAGTTGGTTCCCAGAGGGTACTGTCCAATACGAGAACTCCCTGGCTTCTTGGATTTACGAGTAGAACAGATATCCTGCCGCGATCAGGATCTTATCGTAAAGAAATCACGTGTTGTAATATACAGTAAACGTTTTTAACCAATTTGGAAGCGCCCCGAACCTCCCCTTATGTGAGTTTTTTGTGTTTAAAATGGTACACTCAGCGATCACAATGGCTCGTGCATGAATGAACGTGTGCATTGTCAGATAAATAGATATTGGAGTGAGTGATACTCAAGTGCGATATACCCAAAAAAAAAAACACCTATCGTAAACAATATATAACACCACTATATACGGAGATAACATCCAACGAGCCCAGTAGGAACAAGATATGATATGTGAACCAGGCTTTTTGAGAAAAAAGAGTGATAGCTGATCTGGAAATGGAACGAAACGAGCGTGCAGCTAAAGGAGAGACCATGGAGCGCTGGTATATAGTCTCGCATTTGCTAGGGGGATATGAATGAGAGTGTGACTGCCGATTGGATATGGGTAGCAATGATTGGGAGGCGTGGATGCTTGTCACGGGATAGGAGAGAGGTGGGGAGGGAAACGCCATAGGACAGACTGGCTTCGGACAAACAAAGAGAAGTAGAGACGAGGAGCATATGATCGGAAGCATCGGGAACAACAAGATAACGAGGAATTCGTAATCCTACAACTACACCGGGCGTACAGTGCGAGCACCCCTAACCGTTTAGATAGATATGCAAGAGGCCGAGTTGAGACAAAAATGACCAGAAGATTGAAAGAGACAGCAAGCGGCCGTCAAATACGGATACTGCATTGCGACGTCCTCATCAACGTATCGCCTTGACAATAACATCGTCTGATGAAGCGCCGCGGATGTCTTCGTCGCGCATCCTCAGCACAAAATTACCGACAGCAGCTTCTCTCCCTCCATGAGCATGGCGAGCGATGAACGGGCCAACAGGAGAATTGAAAAGCATTCAAGTCTCATAACGTTCTGTGCGTCGTTATATACCTTTATGTCCCTGGAGTAAGGATAGCGGCGAGGTCTTTTTCGCTGGCAGCTGGGAGTTGTCGGGCCCGGGCCTTGACACGCACTATAAAGGACCACGATCGACGATCAGAAACCCGTTTCGAGTGAGTCCAAGAGCAAATCACTTACGGTTACGATCCAAACTCAATAATACGACCTTGATTGCATTCTTGTCGACTTCTTTGGACATGCCACCCAACATTGCCGAACGATCAACCCAATGTTCTTCTTGCCAAATCGCTGCCTTCAAAATAAGGTCATCCATATTGCGTTCCGGATCGCCATGTGAGAAGTCAACTTGTTCAGTGCGGACGTTGAGGCTTGTGAGGTAGTTGCCCTTTGAGGTTTGGACCTTGAGGGAAGTGGAGTGAGAACGGAGGTGGGCGGTGATATAACTGAGTGCATTTGAAGCTGCCATGCCGAGAGGAGAGTTGTTGGTGGCAAGCCCATCGAGCTCCATGATAACAGGTAGAGGGATGACGACAGTCCAGCGCATAGACTCAATGACAGTTGCGAGCATCGATAGAGAGGAGAGTAAGATATTGGTATCGACCACTAGGATTGTATAGCCAGGATGAACATCAAGTGGTACAGCCTTCGCGACGGCCTTTCTTGACGTGTGTTGTCGAGGCGGTCGCGAACGCTGTACCACTTGATGTTCAGTCTGGGATAATAACCCGCGTAGGTATCTTCTCCTCGCTTTGAGCGCTTTAACTTCTTCAGACTCGTCCGAGTCGGCTTCACTGTCTTCAGAGCCAAGGCCGTCACCGGCGCTGTCCTCCTCCTCGTCGATGTCCATAGAGTCATCAGCCCACCGACGTCCCATCCGTCGTCTTTCTTCCTCTAGTCTGGCGATCTCGTCCTGTTCTCTCCATTGCTTGACCTTCTCAGCTAGTTGGCCCTCTACGCTCCAGCGACGTCCACCTGCATATGTGAAGCCGTTGACCATCTTGGACAAGTCGACACCGCAACGGAAGACCCTGATCCACCTCTGATCCAATCTACTCGACTTGGACTTGCCGTCGTCGTCGTCCTCGATTTGTCCATCACAGTCCATTAGGGCTACGCTCTCTTTCACCTCCAAAACCTCGAGCTCCATTCTCTGATCGTTGGGTCGTTCACCGAGTGTATCGGGATCAATTTTGAAGTAGCCCTGAATGAACACCTTCTTGGCAATCCACTCCATTCCACGCATACACCAGTCCTCGTTCAATGGAGGTTTGCAATCGCTGGTGAGCATCGGCCACTTCTTGTCGGATTGGGAGGCGATAATCGAAGAAGGGACGGTCTGGAAGAAGCTTGCCAGCTCCTCCCAGGGAACACTCCTCTCGAGGACTTCGAGGATACCGCTCTTCTTTGCCATGGTGGTGATGAATGTCAAGATGATGCCAATGTAAGGGTTGAGGGTGGATTGCGAATGAGGAGTTGGTCTTCGGAGAGGGTTCCGCAATGCGAAGGAAAGAATGGCAAATGTCAGTTGAAGGGCGAGTGTGAAAGCAGTTGGCAGTTCGGGGGCTTCATCGACGTCGGACGGAGCAGGTGAGGGTTGAGTGTTGACGGAAGGGACGAGCATCATTCCTTCGTTCCTCTCTGCTTCATCGACATCCATACGATCGTCAGTGCTTCGGGACTTCGTCATAACTTTCACGGTTGCAGCGCCCGCTGTTTTGATGCCTCGGATAACGCCTGAAGTTTTGCCATATTCCAAGAGAGCGGTGATATTGATTATAGCCATCATGATCCACTCTCGCTCATCTGCACCGTCGATGGTGAGGCGCTCGATCAACCGGGCGAGCGTAGGCTGGAAGTCGTCGAGTTGGATATTCGTGAATAGCATGCCGTGAAGCAAGACGAAGAGCTCCGGTACACGTGCATCAGGTTGTGAGCGGCGTGCTTGAGCAGCAACGGACCAAATAGGCAGCACGGATTCGCGTGCGGTAGTAAATGGCTGTTGCGTGGTCAAACTAGGGAAAAAAATCAATAGGGCGTCCAACGAGAAATTGACCATTCAAACCTCTTAAGGAAATGGTATGCCCCTTTCAATTCCTCGCTCTCCACTTCTCGACATAGCAAACCAAGGTGATGATGTAGTTTGCCGCTGCCTGGCAGCTCTGCCAAGCCCCTGCTATACCAATCCCTCGCTATTTGCCTCCAACGCTCTTTTTCGGGCTCAACTTCGAGGGCACGCGCAGCGGCGATGCCAATGCTGGGTGGAGCCGAATCATCAATCCGAGCCGCAGCAACGTCCGACACAGATTTGGGGCCGCCCTGATCTGGCTTCGAGGGGTGTGGAACTTCTGACAACGAGGCCGCGGTGAGTCTATTTCCACCGAAACTCTGGCTATTGACCATGGCAGCTACTGCCATGCGGTATCTTGCCAAATCGCCAAGTGCCTCGAGCCATCCACTTCTGAAGTCACCGAGGTTTGGTTCTTCGTATAAGCCGGTGTAAAATTTGTACGCATAGTAGATAAAGCTTTGTAGGTGCTCCAGCGCCATCGGAGAAGTGAACGATGCACGGCGAAGTGACTCCAGGAGTTTGTGGAAAGAAAAGGTCCAGAGCCGGACTATGATGTTGTACTTGGTGGGGATATAGCGTAGAGAAGAAGGGACTGAGGGAGAAAGCGAGATCTCCAGGAGATTGTGAACCACGTCTGCTAATCTAAAGTCCCACAGTCATATGTATGAGCATTGCAATCAATGGCAGAAAGAAGTTGCATACTTTTTATGTACATCGATCATTGCATCCCACTTTTCCTTTTCCTTCTCCTCCGCATCACGTACAAGCTGCTTTCCCTGCATAGATCGACCATTGTCTTCTTCTGCGGCGTCTTCTTGCTGTATCTTTGTTTCATACGAGACGATCTCCCGATACAGTCGCTTGAGCTTGTTCGCGAAAGCATTGCTTGCAGCCTCATCACCCTTAGGGGCGTTGGCTCGATCGAAAAGCGCTGATGAGGCGCTCGAGTTATCTGTTGTTGATGTCAAGGTAAAGGAGGAGGAAATCGAAGGTGCGTATGATGAAGATGATGCAGACATATAGTCAACTGGTGCGTGCGCCCGTTGTGAACCCTGTTGTGGGCGTGCGAGCACAGAAAATCGAACGGGGTCGTCCCTTCTATGATCGAATAATTGTCGAGGGTGGGCATTTCCATCACGCTCTCTTGGATGAGGTGAGGTGTGTGCTGGAGCAGGTGCAGGTGCAGCGCGAGGCACATGTACGTAGGACGATGATGTGACGTCGGAATCTGGTTCTGCATTGCGCCGTACGGGAATTGGATCTGTATTGGGGTTGTACAGCTTGCCCTGCATCTGCTTTGAGGTGGCAACTGCACTCGATCGCGTTGCTGGTGGTGGTGTAGAGATATTTAGACGTCGAGAGAATTCCTCGGGGTCTGCTTCAAAGGCCGCACGATCTGTTTGTGGTGCTCTTCTGTGAGATATCTGTGGCGGTTTCGAGATTGTGGATGAAGGGACGGAAGTGTGTTTTAGTGAGCGGGCTGGAAGAGCTGGTGGTAACAGTCGTTCCCTCTCGGTCTTCTCCTTGGATCTCGGAGGACTTGATGGGTGGTGAGCGGACGCCGTGAGCTTAAATATAGTGACATACCCGGCAGTTCGACGACGAAATGCCAGCAACTTCTCGTCAAGATCAGTGGGTTGTGGAGCGTCTCGAGGGAACTCGCGCTCTTTGCCTTTCCTTGCTGATTTCAAGGGATCCATGGTCGTTGGGGAACAAAGAAGATAAAGAAGAGGGAGAAGAGGAGAAATAGAGAGCTGCGCTGCGATACCCGAGCACTTTTGGGCTGTTTGCAGTCGCAAAAACCGCAGTCACTGCCTGCCTTGCGTCCCTAGCCATCCGCAGCACTTCTCGATCACAGTTACGTCACGTGCCTCGCACCAGCTCATCTCCATGCAACCCGGTCTGTATTTGCACCCGCCCCATGCATCTAACGCATCGCTTCCATCCTGAAGCCTTTCTTGCTCGCCATTCTCGACGTTGTCTACAGCTCTCGACTATCTCTGCCGCGTACCTCTTATGTCATCCTTGCAGTGCACACAGCACTGCACCACGCACCGTGGGCAACCACCGGACCTTCATTCATTCCACGTCTCATTCCTTGAGGCTTCCGCTGCTCTGACTTTGCCGGAGTCAGCACTTGAGATTTGACCATCAGCGTCACCAGTGATCACCGAGCATCATGTATCTGGTACCTAGTCCCGAGCTTCACGTGACTCAATGGCAAGACTTATTTATGACATCGACCACTTTCGGAAATTTAGCGCCAAAATTATCCAGTCTCAGATGGTGATTGAACTGCGGATGCTAGGTTATGGACCCATTACAGTTGACAAGCGGGCCTCGATGCAAGGTTGCGCATTAACTGGCTCCACTCAGCTCCGACTTCAATTCCTCTTCCTTCCCTCAACGGTGAGGGTCCGGCTTAATGTCAGCCTATTTGAGCACACTTCTCTCGTACCAGGTAGGTGTACATGCAAGTCAGCACTGATCAAGAACATCTGACCAGAACACTGGCAGTCATGTTTCTTTTATGACATCTGATCTCGATCTGAATTGCCTGTGGACCCAGGTTGCGTGCGTCTTGGAATCCTCACTGGCGGTAAAATTGAGAACCCTGTTCAGGTTATTTCCGTGTCTTAAGGGTCATGGCTGCACTGGGGGATTACATTTCTGGTTTACCGGTTTGCTACTGGGAGTTGCACCCCTTGGTGCGCGTTGTGGTCCCTGTCAAAGTGAACCATTCATCGAGGCACGGAGCAAAAGTTTTTGATTCAAGTTTGTCGTCCCGTGGCCATATGTAGGTATAGAAAAAGGGAAAGTGGTGATTCAAGGACACGGTATCCATTATATTGGTCGGAATTCTCATTCATAGCCTTCATACAGCGCTCGGCACTCGCTCTAGTCGCTCCCATATCTTTCACGCCTGTGCGCTCATCCTAGGTACTACGGCACTTAACCCATATTGCATCCTCGCTAACGAAGCTGATACACTACTTCCTTGCTCATGACCTTCTTTTCTACTTCAGACAAGGCACACAAATTTTTGGGGCGTTCCCAAACACCTGGCATTATCCTGCTATTCGGAGCCTATCTTCATGACGCTTTGTGGGTTACGTTCCATCTCCATTTGCAGTTTGACGGCGCAGTTGTTGCCGCTTCTTCTGCCTGCATTGTATCTTGGCTTGATATGGTGGTCCTTTTCTACGCAGTCTTCGGCAATCGATGTCACCATCAGCTTCATATTTCCGGTCTTAAGCTGTACGCGTCATACTGGTACATGTATTGGTATGCATACAGCCATTTCAACATGAGGATTCAAACTGCTGTATCACTTGCTATGAGGGTCCACTCGAGTGTACAGTTCGATTGATTCATTTACCTTGAAGAGAGACTCGTCATCCAATGTCTCAGGCATAGACTCTTTCCGACGATGACCTATATTCATTGATAATATTGACACCTTTGCCGGGACCGCAAGCCGATTTCCTTCTTTTCTGGTAACATACTGTAGAGGTCATCGGATCTTCATCTCATTGTCACTTCAAATGGCCAGCTACCCACAAATTTGACCTCCAGGCCCCAACCCTCCTCTCCAGCCTACGAGGCGTCGTTCCAGTAGAGGAGAAAGATTGAGGGGCCCTTGCATATAGACGATACAGCCCGATAGAATTCCATTTTACGCCTTCACCGATTTGAACGCCTCAGTGTTGTCGTCCTTCGCCTCACTTCGGATCATTGTTCTACCTGTAGTCTTTCCCTCCGCCCATCACGGGCACTCAACAGCAACTCGAGAGGACCTTATACCTCTCCTCTGCTTGCAACTGCTTCATTCCGGTAAAGGAAGTAACGAACCGCTTTTTATAGAAGTCCTGGTTCATCTCAATTCGAATCGAGGTAGACTTATTGCCAAGCGCTTTAAAGATGAACACCATGGCTCGGACGAACTTCGTTGTTCTCCACATTCGTATTCACACACACACTCACACAATAGCCTCAAATTCTCGGCATTGGAGTCAAGATCCAGTACGCCACGTACTAATTCAGAAATCGTCAGCCATCAGTACGCTTTCGTCGGATTGTTTTCTAGTCCAAATAACCACAACCTTCCTTTCTCGGATGATGATGCAATCTCCAGAGTTCTCAAAATCTTCTCGCGTTTCGCATTAAACTCGTCTTCATTGTTAGAAACCTCGATGCGGAATCAGAGAACCTCTCGTGTGCCATGACCCTTCCGAAAATTAGAAACTCGTGGCACAGTTCTGATCCTCAAAGGAGACTTCTTTGTCATCCTTCCATCTCGCCCTCTATATATATCAAGTATCTTGGTGGCATGACACACTTCCCGTCCGCAGTCAGGGGTAAGCTTCTCGTTCATACCATTTAGAGTGATATGGTTCGATGCTATCGTCACGGAAACTTTTGGTCCTCGAATGGAAGTCCAGCAGCCATGCACACATTCTATCTTGGCTGCGCCATTGACGCTATCGAGGACACTGTTGGACTCTCATTTCTTCGTGATGTTCACCCTGATGCACTGGCAGGATGAGTGAATTCGTATCAGAGAGTCTACGCAGCCGACCATGGCCGCAGTCGCCGGGTGCAAACTTCATCATTTGCACTGACAAAGGAATAGATCTTCAGGACACGAATCATGATGAATGATGAGGTAGCAGCGTGGCTTATCCTTGACTCCATCGTGGTCGGCCCGTTTTCAAGCCAGCTCGATGAAGTGACCACATGCCATATCGTGCACTGCGTAAAAAATCCTAAAGGTGGCGTGTACTGCCCTTCTTGGCTCACCTACGTTGCTGGCGATCAAGGGGGGGATACCATCTCGCTTGATGCATCATCCCGTCCTGGTCTACGTTTACAGAGGTTCAACTGTTTTCGAGCATTGAAGGTGTTCTACAGCGTGTACAAAATACGCATAACAAGCAAACTCAGCGAAGCAAACTGGACCCATTTTTGACCGAGCTTCCCCATTTTCTTTCCATCTTTCCGTCTTTTCAAGAATCAGGCCGCCATCTGCACGGAATAACCAAGTTGCGATTCGTTAGCCCATCTGTTGGGTGGAATTTGTCCTTTACCAAGAATGGTGGCCACCGCTTACGAGGATGCTGCGGAACGGTCATCAGCTGGGGTCCCCTCCCCCACATCCGTGTCGGGTAATCCCATGACAAAAAACTCACTCGCTGCCTGTACAAAAGCTCGAGGCATCACTAGCGAGCCATGCAATCACCCCTCGTAATTCATCTGGTCGTCCAATTCTTCCCATAGGGTTGAGGCTGGACCACTTGTCCAACAAGTGTGGTTGCTTATCAATGTACGCCGCCGTCATCCTGTGTTACCGGATTTAAGATATAATGAGGTAGGCTCCAAGACGTTGGGAATAGCACTGACTGAGTATAGATGTGGCCTGGTGAGAGCGTATTGACTCGAATATCTCTTGTGCCTAGTTCACAAGCCATACTTCTTGCCATTTGAAGAACCGCGGATTTGCTTGTGTTATAGGAGACCCACGCGTGATCCTGAAAAACATTACATGTTCATGTCTGCTGAGGTTGACTAGCATGGGCACAGCGACGTACCCTATTGGTGATGCTTCCCGACATCGAAGCGATCAAAATAATACTTCCTTTACATCCGTACTTTTCCATCTGCTGACCGGCAGCCTGGGCGGTATAAAGTACACCATTGGTATTAACCCCCATAACATCCTCAAATTGTTCAGCTGGGTATTCCAAGCAGTCTGTATGACTCTTCAAAATTCCAGCCGCAGCAATGCAGACATCCATCCTCTTCTCTTTGTCTCCAATTTCCCTTCCCACGCGCCAAACGTCCTTTTGCGACTTGACATCGACACAGACATATTCCAGGCGGCTTTTGATCTTGTCTCCATTCGCGTTGGTTCCAAGATCAAGTTTGGAGACATAGTCTCGAGTTTTGAGCCATTCGTCGGAAGGGGTTTTCGGAAGATCGAGACAATAAATAGCACGGGCGCCTAATTCGCAGAGGACGAGCGCCATTTCCAAACCCAGACCACGATTTCCGCCGGACACCATCGCCACTTTGTCTGTGAGTGCAAATTCATCATAAATCTTGGGACGAGGGCTCTCAGATGACTGCGCAATGGCAGCGTTGACACCGATGGGAGCTAATGGCGATACAGATTGTGGTTTGAACTGGAATATCGGTGCAGAACTGGCGAGTGATCGAGTTTGGTAGGATGGTTGAAAATGTGGTTGACGCAAGACACTCTGGCCTCTAACCAAAGCAATTCGGGAGAGATGTTTGACACTGTTGAGCATTTTGTGGTTCGAAGGAAGAATGCAGGCTAACGCTGAGTTGAGGTTTCCATCTGTGCGGCTTTTTAATTTCAGCGGTTGTATGTAATAGTGGGGATAGGACTGTCAGCTGATTGGGGTGGGTGTGATCATCCCTGTGAAGCATGTGTGAAGCCCCGAACAAGGGCGGCCCGAAATTGATACTATCGGAAGGAACAACTACAATACTCGTACATCATTTTAAAAGTGAGGAATAATATGACCTATTAAGAAATGTCTACCCAGATTATGTCCCATTCATGCTGCCGGTTTTGGTAGTCGTACAAGCCACGGTGTTAGTTTCGCATTCAAACGACGCAGCAACCCGGTGCCAAATCGTGATGGCAGCTCATTTCCATCCCACTGGTCGATTAACCTGACGATTTTCTCTTCTTCATCCATGTCCACTACGATGATAGAGTGCACGCGCTGAAAGTAGATGCTTCAATGTCGCGGTAAATGTATCAGTTTTGAGTCTTCATACCCTTTTATAGCCGAGCCAGCGGAGAGTGTACTCCTGTGTTTGCTCGTAGATAAGCCGGTTGGGCACAGCCGTGGACGACATAATGCGCGCCCCAAGCGTCTCTGATGCGGAGAAAAGCTTGGGCTACCAAGCGTCATAAAGACGTATATTTGACACTCCTTGTTACTTACCATGGCAAACCACTAGACGTCAAGGGCATAAATTGGTTATCAATTCGGCCAGTACTTTGACTTACCTGGGGGGCATATTCATTAAACCCGTAACAATGAGATAGGGGGTCCTGATCATCAAACTCATGTCAAAATGCCACATCCGCAAAAATACAGGTGTATCCCACCTCAAAAACCGCATCACGTCTCCATGATCTATCTAATATTTCCAACGTTGGCCGACAGCAATACAACTCTTTCAAGTCGCTCAAGACGCGTTGATGGTCATATCGGTGCCGGTCCGGCCCGCCAAGTTCATTGTGCCGATGTTGCAGCAAAGCATCAGGGTCAACTCGAGCGCCTGAATAATGTGCTGCACCAGCTACAGATCCCAGAAGTGCAGAGATCGGAAAAGGGAGGAGTGGGGCATTCAAACTAAGGGACGGTGATAGTGACCGTTTCCGACTATGTGTAGGAGATGGAGGAGGAGATATTGAACCGCGATGGCGAAGGGTGGACATATTGAAAGCGACAACAGGTCAAACTAAAGTGAGATCCTTTGTGCACGAATGCAAGGGATTGACTCGCTGCGTACTGTACTGCCTCGCCGCATTCTGAAATGACGTAATAACACGTGAAAAGATACAATGCGAATTATGTAATTAATGCAACTAATTTCCGTTGGGATGCCCTTGCCACAATCCATACGACTTGCCAGGCGTCGTTTGCCATAATCGAATGGTTCCTAAACAACCTTGTGAGACGAGAAAATCCTCTGGGTAAATAAAATTGTGACGCACCATCCTCTGGATGAAGAGAAGAGTATATATGCGATGAATAGAATGGAACCTGTGAAGACCAAGAAAATGCTCACCACTTCCACTAGCATACATCTCTCCATCAGGACTAAACTCAATGCAGTGAACAGGACCGTGATGACCCTTAAGAACCTCCTTCTCTTCCCCGTCCATGCCATGAACTCGGACCCACTCGTCACTGGTACTACCTGTTACGAGTCTATCTTGCAAAACAGGGTGAATAGAAGCCGAAGATGGGCAATATGGGAGCACGAGGCTATGCGTAGCCTGTCCCGTAGGAATAGCCGGGATAAATGCGACAGTATTTCCAGATGTCACAACCAGCCTTTGTGTCAATGTTGAAAGCTCCATTGAGGTAATTGGCTTAGGGAACACCAGGCTGGTCGTCTGCTTCCTTGTCCGGAGATCCCACCACCTTCATGAACCCGTTTAGTATTTGGCGAAGAGCGAAAATACTGCACGTACTTGACCCGTCCGTCTTCCCCAGCAGTAACGCCGGTGTGATCACCAACCCAAACGACGCTTTTGACCGTTCCCTCGTGAGCGAGACCAGTTCCATCACCCAGGTATTCTGGTTCGGCATCTGGTCTAGCCAAGTCGAATATCCTAACTTTCTTTTCTTGTCCACCAGTGATCAGGTGAGATGCTGTTGGTGAGATCGCGACTGTCCTGACAATGTGGTTATGAGGAAAAGAATGAAGCTGATTTCCGGTATACGTGTCCCATATTTTTCTGGTTGAAGACAGTTGTAATTACGTGGGTGAAAGAAATTAGATAAAGACGGACTTACGCCGTAAAGTCTGCACTACCACTAGCAGCGCGTGAGGCATCAGGTGAAAGTTTACTGCTCCAGACGGCGCCCTTATGACCCAAAAAAGTACCAATCCAATCTCCAGTCCATTCTCTTAACATCGGGTTGCCATCTTTGCAACTGGATATAAGTAAGTATGTTCCATCTTCTTGGAGTGCAGAAAAGGAAAGATGTGTAACGGGTCGAGTATGACCGGGGGCTACAAGAGGCACGGCTTTTGCTTGCTGGTAGGACATGATCAAAGTAGATTTTAAAGTCGTTCGTTAGCGAAAGGGTGGTTGATGGGTTCGTGATTAATAGAGAACGATGATTGAGGACGTGAACAAAAGGGATTTCGTGATTCCAGGCGCACTGCGCACTGAGAAGGATGGAGGTCGTTGTTCACGTTTGCAATTTCTAACCGAATCCCGTGCCATGTCCTGCCCTTACCTATTTTGGCCATCTTTTATTGTTGACTTTGGTTTTACTTTATGCAATTTCGTTGATTTCGACATGGCATTCTTCTCTTTCTGTATGATGAGTCTTCGTCCAACCTCTTGCGGTCGCACTCAACGTGACTGACCTGATTTTCGAGGCACTCCCAGGTCGGTCACTGTGATCGGCAACCAAAAGTTGATTTTCTCCCAGCCCTCAAATAAAATACAAGGGCGTAGGACATACAATTGGCGCCTATAAGCATTTACTTCGTGTGCGCATTAGAACCTCAAGATAGACGTACTCTGGGTTTACACACCCTAAAACCATAGCCTTTGCTGCGGTAGGGGTCTAGCTGGATCTTGGCAAAAGCATAACTCCCAGCACTAACGCATGTTGGCCGAAAAGTTTCCTGCTTGGTACTTGACTGTACCCGGGAAGAACACGACGGTCATTGTTCTGTGGGTCATTGCGTGTCCCTTACCGATTTTTGAATTAGCATTTGGGTAATGGTGAGCTCATACACGACTAATACCTTCAAACCTTCTACTGATATCAGCACTCGACGGCCAGGAGTCTTGCCTTTGTGCACTTTGAGTGACAAACTGGAAGGTCGCCATCGGCTATCATCTCCAAAGTTCATGCGGGATGTGACTATCAGCCTAGCCTAAGCTGTACGTGAAATGACAGTCGAAAACTTGCTCCCCTCGAGGTCGTTGGCAGATCAATTCAGTATCACGAGGCTGGCCACCGCAAGTTGTTCCAGTCGACGCAATAACATCCCCGAATTGTTATATACATTAAGACCGGAGACGACTGTGAACAACAGGAAACACTCTCACTGACAAATGAATAAGAATGCTGCCTCAC
Organism: Volvariella surrecta; assembly: GCA_951802395.1. Lineage (NCBI taxonomy): Eukaryota > Fungi > Basidiomycota > Agaricomycetes > Agaricales > Pluteaceae > Volvariella > Volvariella surrecta. The sequence goes on from OX637784.1 coordinate 721,213, forward strand.
TAAAGCATAAATGAAGCGCATGCATTTCGAGATTTCCACTCCCCGATTACTAGTCCAGTGGCTATGTATCGTCTACCGACCCTCCTTACTATCAGTTCCTGATTGGTGTTAGCAACAACTGTGGCCAATGACGCAACGTTTATGCTTCTATACTATACAAGAGGACATAAACCGGGGAGACAGATTACAAAATCCATTCAATTCTGTCCGTTTGTACGTTCACTGAGTACTGCATTCATTGTGCGTGGGAAGGAATAACCGAATCGATGGATTGATCAATCAGCATCAACCACTCTCATCCCACTACATGTCAGCGTGTCATCGAATGTCCTAGCCAGCCAGTTCCACAACATTTTTTTCCCTCACGATCATCCCACCAAAATTTAATTCCCAACCTCGTGCACTCGTATCATTCTGCCGCTGACACGACTCCTTATTCATATGCGTACGATTTCTCGTTCTTTATTAGTTGTATTTACTTGTCTTAGATAAGCCGCCGATTTCTGATCACGGAATACGAGATTAAAATTAAAATTAAAATAAAAAAGCTCCATAACATTCTCAACCATCCCTGGCGCAATGACTGCAAATGACGTGCGAGGAACGCTAGGAGATGCATCGTGCTCAGTCGTGCTTGAACGTGTTCCTCGTGATTTTTGTCTAGACGGGTCGGGTCCCTCATTTTCCATTACCGATAGTATGCGATACTCACAACTGGGCCAGGTTCCCGTCACGACCGTGCGTGAATCAAGTGGAAATATCTCCGAATTAGGACGCAATCCATTATCACACTCAATGCCAACAATGCATTACTCTCACCAAATCGCACACTACATACAATGCTTTGTATTTAGTCTTGTGGGGGATAAGATTGAACACGTGTCATGAACTCATCGCTAGCACTCGGTGTGTCCTTCAGTGGTTGATAGTTCTATGTGCCGACGTCCTTGGGGACGTGGAATAAGCTGGTATTCGATACCCACGATGGCATTCTGAATTGCTCTTCTGTCGGTGCAGCAAAAGACATGATAATTGTTTATTCAGTAGGTTATGTACGCAGCTCTCCAGCCACCAGGGTTTCATGTCACCCTCGCGATGCGCGGGAGAAGTAACGATTCAGGGAATTCAACAGACAGCCCAATTGAGAACAACTCCTTGGTATGGTTGGGCAATTCACCTCAGCGTTACTTCATCGCGATTCAATAGTTATTTATAGCTAGTAGCATATGCCATAAGTGCATTCCTTCTATCCACAGTTGACATCTTGCCCACTTCTCCGATTATACCACTCGTAAAATTACGGCGAGTCGTATGTAAGATTTTTATCTGGTACAGTCACGGGAGCATCAGGTTAAGATGCGGCGCAAAGGCACGGCAGTAATGACTTGCATCAGCCACTAGCTTATTTGAGCTATGCACCCTCTACTGGCAGCGAGCCTGAACGTCGCATTGTCTAATGGCATCGGACTGAATTGCGCTCCACGTCGTGCATGATGCCAATGGAATTTGAACATGAAAACTTCATAATCATAACCGTCAACACCGAACTCAGGTTGTGATCGCGCCTTTGAATTCGAACTCAGATGCAGCTACCCCGATGGTCCTATTGCGCCATTCCGACTGCAAATCGCAACACCAAGGCTCATCGCCTTTCATATTGATTATGCAAAAACTGATATTGAGACACAGAAAAGGGGACGTCCGATTTCTTCCAGGATGATAAATGGGCCCGAATATCCGTGAGTCCATAATTTCCTGTCACGTACCCGGCCAATTAGAAAAGATACGACTTGCTTAACTGGCTCCACTTGTGTAAAGCACACATCCAAGCCTCCGAGGCATATGGTCGATTATCAGTAGGTAGGTCCTCTAGAGCAGAGAAAGATAGTTTTGGTAAGTTTTGGGACTGAGGCGGCCCATCTGCTGTCGTCACAATGGTGACCCAATCCTGCGACTGAGACGGCCACCACCTGTTGGGGGCTCTCCCAAATGCAGTAATATCAGGTTGTGAGATCCATGCTCAGCCGATTTGATGTCACGGATTTAACTGCTTTTGGTCTATGACAACAGCCCCCGTGTACGATAAGGGGGTATTACCCAGCGATTGGCTTAGCGGAAAGGTCATAAAGGCTTGCCCTATTTTTCCTTTCGTCTAGCTCTTCTCCATACCACCCGCTGGCCTCTGCTTGCCAGCCTCTCAGTGAGGATTCAAGGCACAGCAAACATGGCGTCCCTCAAGCGATTTGGGCAGCGAATCATTGGATACCCTGGGAGTAGAGTGTCTGTCATTTCCAGCAAGGATTGGCTGAAGCAGTTCGGCCACGATCCTATCACTTATGTAAATCACTTGACTCCATGTCTAGACTCAACATTCATATTGCACGTTACCCCAGGCAATTGGATATGTCAAAAGCTTGTTCCCAATCACTGGTTGGATAACAAGATACAGTCCGTACAATGGCTTTCGTTAAGCGTAACGAGAACTAACTCTGTTGTGCAGACCTTGGTTGGTTGTCGGGTGATGTAATTGCTGGATTAACGGTCGGGATGGTGCTTGTGCCCCAAGGAATGTCATATGCCAAGGTATGCCCTTTAGTGGTATCCCGAATAAGTATAGCTCACGAGTGTTACGTTTTTAGATTGCTACGCTTCCACCTGAGTATGGTTTATACTCATCATTCGTCGGTGTACTTATTTATTGCGTACGCCATATCTCAATAATAGTTCTTACGAGTTGATCCTGATAGTATGCATCATGCAGTTTTTCGCCACATCTAAGGACGTCTCCATTGGCCCTGTGGCAGTTATGTCATTGACGGTTGCCACCATAATTAAGAACGTCCAAGAACATGGGGATTGGACTGGTCCTCATATCGCAACTACCCTCGCTCTGGTGACAGGATTCATCACCCTTGGGATAGGCTTACTCCGTATCGGCTGGCTTGTAGAGTTCATTCCTGCTCCTGCTGTCAGTGGGTTCATGACAGGGTCTGCCATCAGTATTGCTGCGGGTCAAGTTCCTGGGCTCATGGGAATAACTGGCTTCGAGTACGTCTTCACCTACTGCGCACAGAAACATCACCAATGTATTTCCAGTACTCGTGCCCCTACTTACCTTGTTATTATCAATACGCTCAAGAACTTGCCAGGAACAAAACTCGATGCTGCATGGGGCCTTACAGGTTTGTTGGGGCTTTATACCATCCGCTACCTTTGCCAATGGTGCAGCAACAGATTTCCGCACAGGGGTAGGCACATATTCAGGAATCCTGAGCATTCATGACTGATCACTACCTCACTTTCCAGCTCGTGCATTCTTCTTCCTTTCAGTGATGAGAAATGCGATTACAATTCTCGTCTTGACGATTGCTGCTTTCTTATACTGTCGCACCCGACGAAACTCCAGTGGAAAATACCCAATCAAAATTCTGCAAGATGTCCCGGCTGGTTTCAAGCATATTAAACGACCAGAATTCGATACTGCCCTGATTTCGGTCCTTGGTCCCGAGTTGCCGGTCGCAACCATCGTTCTCTTACTGGAGCACATCGCCATTTCGAAATGTATGTCCCTGTGCATCCTCAGCTGGGGAAATGCTGACCATTTTCCTATGCGATTAGCATTTGGCCGGCTTAATGGCTATAAAATAAATCCAAACCAAGAGCTGATTGCAATTGGTGTCACCAATACCGTTGGTTCTTGCTTTGGTGCCTATCCTGCTACAGGTTCATTCTCTCGATCTGCCTTGAAGTCAAAATCTGGTGTTCGCACGCCAGCCGCAGGTATCGTCACGGCGTTGGTCGTCATCGTCGCATTATACGGCTTAACTCCTGCTTTCTTCTGGATTCCGAGCGCCGGTTTATCCGCCGTCATCATCCATGCTGTCGCTGATCTGGTCGCATCCCCAGCTCAGGTGTGTTTATGCACTCCCTTCATCAAATCCTAGCTCATTTAGCCATAGGTTTACTCATACTGGCGTGTCGCTCCGCTCGAGTTCATCATCTGGCTTGCGGCTGTCCTAGTCACCGTCTTTTCATCCATCGAACACGGCATATATACTTCAGTTGCGTCATCCATGGCGCTACTCCTTATCCGCATAGCCCACCCACGCGGATCGTTTTTGGGCAAAGTCATTGTCCGAAACGATTCTGCCGACTCAAAGAAATCGCGTGAAGTGTATGTCCCATTTAAGGCGAACGGAGTTGTCAATCCTCATATAAAAGTTATCCCTCCATCTCCCGGAGTGGTGATATACCGTTTTGAGGAGAGTTATCTCTACCCCAATGCATCGATAGCAAATGATGCTTTGGTGGGCTATGTCAAGGAAAACATGCGCAGAGGACGCGACATGAGTGCTGTCAAGTTGTCTGATCGACCTTGGAACGATCCTGGTCCACGACCTGGCGAACCGGATGACAATGAACGCAATTTGAAGTTACCCGAATTGCATGCCATTGTGTTAGATTTCTCAACAGTGTGAGTCCTGCTCGCCTCCTTTCCGTACATGTAGCCTTATCGAACGTTTTTCACAGCTCTCATATTGATACCACAGCCGTTCAGGCGTTAATCGATACCAGGACTGAAATAGAAAAGTGGGCAAATCATCCAGTAGAGGTACATCCCAATTCACTTCTGCCGGCGAATCATTAGCTGAACATTCTCCTTAGTTCCACTTCGCCACTATCTTTTCGCCTTGGATTCGTCGTGCGCTGGTTGCTGGAGGATTTGGTATCGGCGCTTCCGCCTCTCGGGCACCGCAAGATCTTGCAGCAGTCGTACCATACAGAGATGGTCGTAGGGAGCCTGCTACGGAGTCGATTGAGTCGGGGGATATTGAAACAGGTGAACTAAAGGGGGATGGACCAAGTTCGTTGTCATCAGCGCCTGCCATTCCAGATTATGCTCCGATCTACAACACGGATACGCCATTCTTCCACATCGACCTGGAGTCTGCGGTTTGTGCAGCAGAGAGCGGAACATGTCGGTTAGCGCGGGCTGAATGATAAATTAATCGTCACCAATGAATGATGGACTCTTTACCGCCCATACGCGCCTCGACCTTTAGTTGTCGTTTCTGGGCGGGATGTACGAATGGAAGTGAATAACGCTTTTCTACGTCAAAGCTTGCACTATTTGCTATGAACAGTGACTCCTACAATTGTACTGTACCCCACATTTCTACGAAGTACATAATAAATTGCTTGTAAGCTAAGTGTTGTTTGATAGTCGAGTCCAGATCTGGTTGCATTATAACGAATGGGTAAGTAAGGGTGGGTTGAAATTGGAGGCAACATCGGAACGGGCTCGGAGTTTACTGGGCCGATCATGCTCAGACTTTCGACTTGTCGCGCCCGTCCTCTTTTCCTTCAGCGGTTCTTCTCCAGTTCTCCCGTTGCTTATTCGGGTCACAACAAAGTATGTCCAGTGCACAGCGTTACTCTTAAAAGCCAGTCTAATGAATAGTGAAGTGGTCAAAAATCAAGCAAAAAAAGGGCGCCAATGACGCACAGCGAGGTGCAGTCTTCGGAAAAGCCAACCGCGTGCGTACTCCCATGCTATGGCCTGCATCTGACTTATATTTTCTACTAGGACATTGTGCACGCTATTAGAAGTGAGTGGGGAACGCCATACACTGTTAACCAGCTGGGCTCATATGCTCGGACTAGACGGAGGTTCAGCCGATCCTACCAAAAATTTGGCGCTAGCAGCCGTTCTGAAGTGGGCCAAGGAACAGGACGTGCCCAAGGAAAACACAGAAAAGGCTATCAACAAGGTATATCACCTCGCATTCCTCCAGCGCACAGTTCACGTATTCACGTCCATGGAGGCCACCCAAGGGAAAGGGAAGGAAGGAGAGAGCTTGACATACGAAGCATTGGCCTATAACTCAGTGGGAGTGATGATGTGAGTTACTGCGCCACTGCTAATTCTTCTGAATTTTGATTTGCTTGCAGAGAATGCCTCTCCGATAATTCAACCAGAACTGTGCACAGTGTCCGGGACATCCTCACTACCCATGGGTACGTCACACGTCCCTGGTTCCTAATTAATTTACCTACCCAACGGACTTAGCGCACGCTTTGCACCAGTCAAGTTCATGTTTGATCGTAAGGGTTATGTGAAGGTTGCCTCTAACACCGAGGCAAGTCTCGAGCGCGTAATAGAAGCAGGACTGGAAGCCGGAGCAGAGGACTTTGAGCAACTTGAAGTGCAAGAGGATGGGTTGCACGAACTTGAGGTGCGCTAATCGCGTCCATCACTACTTTCCAGAGCAAGCAATCTGACTCCTTGCAGCTTACATGCGCTCCTACTTCGTTGGCAAAATTGACCAATGCTGCCACTGCACCGGACTTTGGGTGTGAGCTACGCGCTAGCGAGCTCATCTATACGCCATTAGAAGCTACGCCTGCATCAGGAGAAGTAGAAACTAGGCTCGGCGGCCTCGTTGAGGCGCTTGAGGCTAACGAAGACATACTCCGAGTATGGACGACACTGGATTCATAGATGGAATCTACTGATGTACACGCCATATAATACACTTGATCGGTGGTACTACGTACGTATAGAATTATGGTATGCCTAGAATGATCTTCCAACCTGGCATCAATTTCACCCACCCATTTCCTTTTTCACCACCAAGTTGAATAATACCAAGGCGTTCAGCAGATTGAAGGTACTCCGTATAGTTATCCACTCCTGCCTTTGCGAAAAGTACCCGCTTGTCGGCTTTCATTTCACCGACTATGGATCTTCCAGGCTCATCCTTCCCTTTCTTTGTTAACTCATCTAACCATGCTACCATCGGTTTATACGCTGAAAGATCTCTGTCCTTACGGGCTTTACCAGTGGAGGTGCGTGTGGATGATGATGATGGGGTGTTATTTACGGGTATAGGGCGAGTCGTCGCATTTTTCAAAGGGATTGGGTTGGTTGATGGAGTTCGCCAATCTGCGATGGTAGCCAAACGGAAGGCAGGCGATGATGGTTTTGGGATGGTTGGGACGACTGGAGTTGGCCAATCGGCGTTCGTAAGCTCACCGAAGATAGGCGGTGATGGCGTTGGGATGCCTGGGTTATTCAACTTGGGATGTGCTGGGGTAAAAGGGAGCGCCTTAGGGTTCATCGCCGGTGTTCCAATGCTAGATATTGATGTCGCTCTTTGCCCCAAGGTGGATTGGCTCGAAGACGAGGTCGCGGTTATGAAATCCGCAGTATCAGAAATAGTCGGTGAAGGTGGGTACATACGCCCCAAAGTGTTGGAACTTCCAGCAGTCTGGGCTGTCCAGCTTGGATGTATGGTCTTTGCGACTCCATTTTTGGTTGCTGAGAGCGGACCCATTCTAACCAGAGGGGTCTCAGGAGATGGGGTTCTCCTGCTCCGATCATCCTCGAGTTCCCTTTCAGAAGTATGCGACCACCCAGGTGGAGTGCTGAGATTCAGCTCAATATCCGTCGCCCCATCAAGGTCAGAAATCGACCATCCAGTTCCACTACTGCCACTGCCAACACTGGTGACTGAAGATATAGGTTGTTTAGGTTGCTCATTCGAACTGACGGCAGGTACAGTTGATGGCTGGTTTATTGGACTAAGAGGAGGAGTCGACTGGGCTGGGGATGGATGGCAGGTGGAGCAGTTCGTATCATCCCGTTTGACTTCTGGAATATTGGATGTTTGCCTGCTCACCATTGAAGAAACGGATGGAGCCTTGGCTGAATTATGAGAGAAATTCGACCCTGATTCTTGTGGAATCGGTTGGAGGCGTGGACTGGCAAGTTGGTACGATGGGCTGCGGTACCCGAGCTGCGGGCCACGGCGCAGGACATCCAGGTCCCAGTCTAGGAATACTGAGGACTGCAGCTTGAGCTCCTCGTATCCAGTTGAGTTCGAAGACGCGACCAGGATGACAGAATACTGCCTATGTCGCAACAGTGCCATTGGGTAGGACATTTCAACGTCATTCGTGATTAAAACAATTGGAGATTTCGTTGCCCAATCCATGGCGTGGATTAGGATGTCACCTAAAGCCACGTATGAATGGTTACGACATCCAGCCTTAAGTGCATGTAGAAAGAGACTGACTGATCAACATGGTCTTCGAACTTCCAGAAAGGAAGTCATCGTCCAATGGGGGTTCAACGATTTGCACTCCCGACAGGCATAACCTTCTCCTCGCGCTGGTAATAAGCCTGAACTTCGTGCTGCGGGCGCCAGTCGCTGACCCACCCCGTGTCACGTCATCCCGTTGCGAGTCCCCAACATATGCCTTGATTGAGCCCAGACTGCCAAAGGCGGCAATGGCCCGACGGATGTTGTTGACCACAACGCCGGCGTCCACATCATTGCCGCAACCTTGGGTGCTCGTGCTCGTGCTCTTGCCCTTATTTTCGAGGGGGACTGGGTAACACGTTTCTGTTGTGGGGTGTGGCCAGTGTCAGGGAGACGGTAGTATTGTAGTATGGATTATGCTTGATGAGCGAATGGTCATAGCATTCGCGCTAGCAACTCACCTAGATCCCAGAACACTGCAATTTGGCGATTCGACATCTTCTCTTGCTGGTCGTGGTCGTGGTGTGGGTCTGTCTTAGAGTACACTCCAGCTCACGGCTCTACAACTCGCCGTGGTACAAGCTTTAGGATGGTAGATGGGCCAATCAAATGGCCACCGCTTAGAAGGTTGGTGGTTGTGTACAACACGAATACAAGGGCAGTTGTCTAGGTGGGGTGGTCAAGGGAGAACTTAAGGCTCGAATCACCTTGAGAATCACTCCCACATTTAGCAGATGAGCGTAGTTGACAGATCGGATCAAGGTGTACAGCGGGGACACGCTGCCAGAGTGCTTGCATTCAAGCTGTTAGCATTTGAAGACAGGAGGCAATCGCGAGGCGCAGCATTGGGGTAACCAGATTACGGGATTTTTTGATCGTATTGAAATATTCAAGGCGTGCTGTAAAGTAAAAAGCGCGGGACAATGCACGGTAGACATCGGAATTAAGTAATGAGCATGGAGGGACACTCTCGTTTAAACCCAGAGAATAAATAACATGATTGTACAAACTGTTGTAGTTAATACCAGATTCAAATGGTGCAGTTTGAGCACAAATATCTAGAGTACATTCCAAAAGAGTCCCTTGGTCCAAGTCGATGAGCTTCAAGCGATGATTAGTCTTACCAAAGTCTCCCGAATGGGCGAGACTTCAAGTTCTACTATTCCCGCTCTGCTAGCGGCGTCTAGATATTGGGTAAAGGAGGAGACCCCCACCGCTTGATACAGTTTCTTTTTATCGCCCTTCAAACCACCGGCGTCGGATGCAGTCACTGGGTCTCGCCCAGTCTTCTTTAGAGCTTGGAGTCTCGCTATTAAGGGAAGAAATGGCTGCAGGTGGGGATGGTTATTTAATGGGGGAGGTGTAATAGGTGGAAGCACAAGGGCTTGGGCTGACGCACCACCTTCCATATCCATAGCATAGCCTACAGTGTGCGGGACGCGAGGCGGAAGTGGGGGCAGTGGAGGTGGGGGTGAGAACGCTGGTGCTTGAGTAGCGATGGCCTTCAACGTTGCGGCGGCAGGACCTAGGCCATCTGGATAGGGCACTGCAGAGAGATCTATCGTGTTATGTACAAGTGGTGGACTCGCAGGGCGTAAAAGAAAGGGTCGCCTGTGAGAGATGAAGGGACGAGGGGAAGGAGCTTGTCTTCGCTGTGGAGATATTCGACCTCGTCTAGTAAAATCTGGTGAATCGCGTGGAGACGGTTGTTCTGCATAAAAACCCCTGGTTAACGCATTGGCGTGTACCGGCCACCTGGGCCATGGTTGAGCCAGTTTGTCTTCGTTCAGCGGCAAATCTCTAGGTAGCCCAAGAGGGTGAAATGAGATAGTTGTCGCATTCGGTAATGATTGTTGTTCCATCGATTCATCGCTTCGAGGAGATCGGGGTCGTTCTATATGGTCTAATCGTGTAGGGAGCGGTGGCAAAGGGGAAGGGCTACGACTACGAGATGGCTTATGCTTCGAACGAAGTGTAGAAGAGCTGGAACCTCGAAATGAACTCGGCGGTCTGAATGCAGCTTTGTCGTTGCGCCCAATGTCATTATTCATGATCGCGGTATCTGGGAACGCAGGTTGACCGACCAATGGGTGGAATTCGGCAGTAGTATGAGTTAAGTTCATGACAGTCAGGGGGGCAGGACGCTGAATGACTCCTAGGCCCTTGGATGCGCCATTTCTGTCCTCCTCGCGAGCTTCATCTCTGGATGATGAATAGGATTCGATGGAAGTAGTCGTGGCCACGGGTTGATGGGAATTGTTGACCCATATACTGTTGGCAGGGTGCTGCGTGTCTTGAGGATGCTGCATGCCCAGTACGTCGGTATACCAATCCAGTGTGGTCGTAGCTTGATATTTGAGGCTGTCGTCAACACGTTCCAGAGGTGCCACCAACGTTAATGCAAGGCGCCTGTTGCGGAGCATGGCTAGAGCGTAAGATAGGTTGGGATTCGTCGTGATTAGCATAATGCTTGCTGGCGTTTGGTCCATAGAATGTGAGAAAAGATCGCCTGGGAGCGCAAGATGAATTTAATGCTCGTTGCTGAGAACGGGAGAAATAACGCATACCAACGAGAAAAGGAGGGTCTCCTGGTCCCTCAGGCTGTCCATCATACGCCTCAACAATTTGCATGCCAGCTAATTGCAACTCCCGCTTGAGTGTATGGACCTGGACTTGGCCCAGAGAAATCGTTGAGGAGCGAATGTACGCCTTGATACTTGTGAGGTGCCCAAATGGTATTGTTGCGCATCGTAAGCGATTGACTATATCATAGCCGCTGATATCAGGTACCGGCGGGCAGCTCTCTTTCGTGAAAGCGGGTAGAGGTCATGAATAATCGTGCCAGGAGTCGGGTAAAAACGTATTTTCCCACTCACCCACGTCCCAAAAGATTGCTATCTGACGCGAAAAAGTGGCCATCGCGACTTGATGTATGTATGGAGGCTGATCGTGATAAAATCCAGGGATTGGGTATCTTTGAGGAAGGGTGGACGCTGCAGTGGGGGGGCAGCTGTTAGTCGAGGGCAACCCTTATAGTCAGAGTAGTTTAGGATGTTTGAATAGGGTCGATTGTCGGGGTGTGGGTTCGTGATACATAAACTGCCTGGTGAGGCAACTGGCTTTGAGGAAGAACACCTCATTGCTGCCATGCTGATCCTTGAAGGGGATTCAGAGTTCGGCTATACAGAGGACCCAAGTGGTCGGGGACTAAGATTCATACTCGGCCAAATACGATTCCCCACATTTGACTACCTCTGGGTGATATAATTAACGAACATCCAAGAAAGCCGACACTAGCCCAAATCTAGTTGAGGTACCTGATGTGGCACGGGCAATATCAGAATAGATTTACACCATGCCGAGCGCTACAACCTTATGAACCCTAATGCAAAGGGTGACAAGAAACCAGAGTGGACACAGTAGAGGCACTATTACGCGGAGAGGCTCAAGTCGTTTGCCTCAACTTCAAAGAATCCCGCCCAACCTCCTCGATCAATTCTGCCCGAATGGCAGACGCAATGTACTCCTTAAAGTTTTTGACTCCAGCATTCCTGAAGATCGATTCCCTATCCTTATGGAAGCTACCCACGGATGAACGTAGTACTGCACCACTTTGCCCATTATTTAGGCGCCGCATATGCTCAAGCAATGGAATAAAGTAAGATGGAATGCGGGGGCCATCACGTGTTGCTGTCGACATGGAATGCTGAGGAGGGTGGTGAAGGTGAAGAGGTACTGCTAGGGGTTTTGGCGGTGCTCTTCTCGTTGGCTTATCTGCGGAATGGCCGTCAGGTGGGCGTGATGAGAATACAGGCGCGGTAATTCTGGGCTGTGTTATGGCTGATGCAGGAGAAATGACCTCCTGAACAATTCGAGTGGGGTGAAGAGATGTTAAACTTGGAGCAGGTGTCTTGCGAGTGGTGAACGGAGTGAACACTGGTGCACTGAGGTCGAGGCTACCAGCCAATAAGGTTGCGGCCGCAGGTCCAGGTGCCGGGATAGGAGGTGGGGGTGGAGAAATGATTTCCGGAGTCCCTGCAATGCCTTGTCGTGTTTTCGACGGCGATGGATTCAGGTTGAATGAAAGAGGCCCAGCCCTGGGCGCGGTTGTGGAAGCTGAGGAAATAGGCCATGTTGTAACAGGTCTTTGGTATATGGCTGATCCTGCGGGAGAAGCGACCCTGATAGGTACAGTTGGATCAGAAGCATGGGGGCGTGGCGTTGAACATGGGGAATTGTGAGGAGATTCGTCGAAGACCTTGATGGGGCCCATGAGAGGAAACTCGTATACAGGCAGGTTTTGACGGGGTGGAGAATTAGTAACGGATTCAGGTGTTCGGAATGGAAGACGTGTGGTATCTTGACCACCACGAACCCTCGATGCACCGGTGTCCGCATGACACTCTGGGTCTGTTGGAGTGAGGGTAATATGGGTAATGACCGACATGCTATCATCTTGTCCTCGTCGTTGAGCATCCGCTGTTGCGTGTGCTGAATCGTGGAGTCCCCAAGGTGAACAATGGCCACGAGATCGGGTGGCATGGTCTAAAGGGGAATGAACGCGGCCCTCAGGAGGTGTTCTTGAACCCGGCCGAGAGGGTGGGTCAGAAAGAGGTGATTTATCGACAAGAACACCAGGCGCCTGGGGGTGAATCACAACCGCGGGTACCTCTAAACGTTGTCCCATCTTTCGAACGCCCTCCTCGTGATGATTACCATGTCGCGCACTACCCACAAGATCACTGTTAGCGTGCTCTGCCTTCTTTTGGGAGCTAGGGAGCGGTGAATTTGAAGAAGAGCTAGGCGTAACAGCCCGTGAGTCTAGTCCTCCGACCTTAGACCCACAGACGGGATTCATTGCTTTCAGTGAAGCTGGCTGGGGAATTGCTGCGTATCCAACCAGCAACGTAGGAGGATCTACACCACCTATTAAGCTCGTCCCATGCTGCTGGATGGGTGAAGGTGAATGAGGTGACGAAGCCGCATTGATAACGCTCGCTTGTCTTGTCAATGTCGAGGAGGTTGCTCGACGAGAGAATGTTAAAGTTGTTGCTGGCGCAGAAAGTGGCACCGCTGCCGAAGGTTGTTGAGGCTGAAATAGGCTAGTAATTGATCGTGCTTGTGGTGATGATGTATACCGTCCGGAGCTCATAACCTCTCGATCCCAATCTAGGACTCTCGTCGCGTGAACTTGTAAGCTTCCGTGGACCCCGTTGGTTGGCATTACGAAACTAAGAGAGATCCGCCTATTTCGAAGCAATGAAATGCCATAGGACAGACTAAGATCCCTCGAGATCAGGATGATCGTTTGTACCGTCTGATCTATCCCACACGCGAAGAGGTCGCCTGGTACAGCGCGTCAATGACAGGTTACGTGTCATAGCGAAAGATTAACAGAACTCACTTATTACAATGGATGAAGGCGATGCAGACCGCACAAGTACTTCATCTGTTTCCACAACTTGAACGCCTGAAAGTCTCAGCTCTCGCTTCAACGAGTCTGTCACATTGCTCGATAAATTGTGAGAGCTCGGGATGTAGGCCCTGACAAATGTCAGGTTGCCGAAGGGGACGCTGACACGGCGTATGTTATGCATGACTTGATATCCCGAAATGCCTTGAGGTGGGGGATACGTATCTAATTTCATCCCAATGCCCACAAGCGATCAGGATGTATCATAACTACAAGTCAGCGGCGCTACGGAGCTCAAAGGACTGAACTCCAACGCACCAAGGTCCCATAAAACCGAGACATTCCTCGGGGCAGACATGATATCCAGTGATGAGGGGAAATGTAGAATAAGTAGTAGTGACCGAGCTCAGAGTACCAGCGAGCCAATAAGTATCTTGGATAGAGTGGGGTAGTTGGGTTATTGTCACCAAGGGTTATATATTCGTCTTGGAAGTCGAAGTCGAGTTACGTTCAAGCCGTCTGCCTCAAGGTGTGTCCCCGTGTACCCACAAATGATGTGATCGATTTTGAGCGGGCATGGCAATCCACTTTCGAGCACATTGCAAGCATGCTGTTAAGAGGCGCAGCTGAGCAAGCGGGTCGAATGACCCCCTCAGCCCCTGTCACCAATATGACATGGTGCTCATCCTTTGTTCTTCTTAATAAAGTAATTTGCAGGTGTGGTCATGGCCCGGGTTAAGAATGAGTGTCTGGCATATGAGCTTTCCATCGTAGAGCAACGGAAATTGACCAGTATTTCTGTGAAGCTCAAAGTTTAGATGACAGAGGAGAAAGGTGCATTAGGTATACCTCTTTGTCATCAATGTTTCGATGCTAGATCATATTCAATCAACCCTGATGACGAGTTGCATCGTGACACGCGCATACAGAGAATCCAGACACTTACGATGTATGTACAATCACACCCACGGGATGCCTCCGTTGGCATTCATTATGTTATTTAAGCAGTTGTATGTGTTGGCGTGATCCCATCGCGGCGTACATCAGAGTATTCCCCATGACAGGCACGCCAGCTAACAGCTTTTGCATCGCATTCACTAGTCTGGTAATCACGATAACAGCTTTTGACACATCTTCGAGTGATCACAACAACGATGGGTAGTGGGTAACATTGGGCGTCGATTTTGCTGGATTCTGACAATTGCGGCAAACATGGACAAGCGCACATAACATTAGCCCAATTTACTACCACACAGCTATAGCCAGATAGTCTAGTTAGGATAAAGATCTCGAGCAACAAGTAGTCATACATTCGCTACACCTGCTCTCTTACAGTCATCTTCATCCTATCCGCCACGTTCCCCTCCCTTGCCAAATAAATCCTGAACAATAAATCAATGCAGTCGTTTGTCAACTCCGTTCCTATCCGACAGCCCACATGTTCCAATATGTCCTCGCGTTCAAGCAGACACACTAGCTGTCCTCCATTGAGGAGCCAACAACACAGTAGAAACTCCTTTTGACGTCTCTCCCGTCTGCAATATATCCGCCTTGATAGCTGCTTTGATATAAGCCTTAAACTGGCGCTTCTTGTCCTCGCGGTCTTGAGCGTGCACGGATACGGCTTCCGCAACCGCTGGTTGGCTCATCTTCCCGAAAGTGGTCTGCTGGCGTGGCTGCAAGCGTCCCCATAATTCCGCAATGGATATGGTGATTTTATCTTCGCAGTGAAGTTCCAACATGACCTCGACAAGTCGATTAAAGAAGCCATCATAGAGAGCTGGTGGAGAGGGATGAGTTACAGGAGGTTGAGTAACAGTCCCAGTAGTGACCATCTCTTCTTTCTGTGCTTCCTCAACATTGAGCGGAGAGGATACAGAAGAAGTTACTGGGGGTGGGGGAGACGCCAGCGTGGCTACAGGCACCTGCGCAGGAGCAATAGCGGGAGTAGTCGCGCTCTCAGCACGTGCCTCCAGCCTCTCGCGCTTGCCTCGCCAGTAAGGCTTCTTGCACCGCTTTTTTGATTCAGTAGACGGACCTTTTGCTGGTGGAATTGTGTGCAATGTATTTCGCTTTGCAGTGGTTGTTTTCTTATCAGCGGGGGAGGAGCCTTTTGCATATGTTGAGGGTACGGTGGGCTTCGTCGACTGCGAAGCAGATTCAGCTTTCGGTGAACCTGATACCACCGCGCAGTAAGAGAGCGTGCCGGATGGGGCCTTAGATGAGACAGTTTTGGCCTTTCTGTTTTGCTCTGAGGTCGAATCGACGCGTGGAGTTGCGGTGAAGGGAGCAGGTTGGGGATTCTCAGAAGATACCGAAGGTTTCTTCGACGACTTCATGGAAGGAGATCTATGTGGCGTGACAACTGGGCAATGATTTACCACCATTTCAGTCCAATCTAGTCGTGCCGTAGCCTGCCCGTTTAGAAGAGGGGCAGCAGCTTGCGCAGAGATCAATATGACTTTTCGTTGTCGGAAAGTGAGCCTTGCCAGGGTATATGCATAATCGCGGTCACTTGTGATAACGACGAATGTACCCGGACCATGAGGGTCAAACCCGAGTGTCATAATATCCGCTTTGGAGAATATGAGCACTGAGATGGAAGGCAGGAGCTGAATCATACCGAGCATCATCTTGTCCGCAACCTCCTTACGCCCATTATGAGGGCAGTCTGTGACGGACACTCCAGACGCCTGTAGGCCTGTTCGTACGTCTAGCCTTGTGTTCCAATCAAGTTGATCGTATGCTTTAAAAAGTTGAATCGGCCCGTACTCCAGTGCAATATCGCGAATGCGCCTCGCAATGTCAAATGAATTCCGATTACTGGGAACACGGATATTCTCTGCCAAGTTGTCAGAGTGTAATGAGTGACACAGATGAAACGAAGTTAAGAGAACGTACCAATGTCCCAAAAGATAGCCACTTCATCTCTTTGCTCTCCTGGTGTTGTGGGAGTTGGGGGTGATTCCATGTTGCGTATGGTCCTCCTTTGCGGCAGCGTCACCACTTATATAGCTAGAAGTCATAAAATTGAGACAGAATAACCTCTGAATATCCGCTGTTTCATCATCCCATTGATGGCGACCCAGGTCGAGGGGCCAAGAAGGGTATACGTGTCAGTCTCTGCGGGGCAGCCGAGGAATAATGTAGTGAAGAGGAGCAGGGGACACGTTTACCACCAGACACACAAAGCAAAAACAACTTCAACTTGGCCTGGAGTTGCAATATAAGGTTTGCGCGAAGATGAAAAAGCAAGTAATGAAGGGATAGCATGCTCTATTTGCCTGCCCGATCGATGGATCAGTCCCACAACCTCTCATAACTGGATTCATCGATGCCTAACCTAGGAAAGCGATCAGGGTATCTGGACAGGCACCTCCAAGGATAAAGAGGCAAGCACCAGTGGGGTGTAAAATGATTGTAGAATCAATAATGTTTCCATTAAGAGAGCATATTAGAACATGAAGCGACGCGGATATGTGTATTTGATAGCATGGACGTCATCTCCACGCCCGTTCCATGCACATCGATGTGCATCACATGCCCAGAAGCTAATTCAGGGTTCTGCAGCACGCCTGGTACGGGTGTTTTGTTTTGATCCAGAGGCGGGGAGTGGTTCAGTGCGTGGTAAATGGAAGAGGGCAACTGAAGCTGTGCTGGCTAGACCATCAGCCACCTGCAGTTCTCTATTGAATGTTCTTTCCAAGTCTAGCAAGATGATAGTTGATGGTCGGCTTATGGGTCTTTTTGGGCATTGGCTATGGGAAGGCAGAACGTTACTGAAACCGCAACCACGAACTCCATCAGAATGAACCACTTACTGTCGTCCGCATGCATTGGAACAGCGTTTGTGCAGCTTCAGCGCACGCTCCCGTCGAATGAATGTCATTCGTAGCTGCCCAGCAGCCAAGCATGGTAGCGAGTTGCGCTCCACACAAATTGGCAGTGGGTGCTAAAAACGAAGGTAAGCTCTTGACCAAGGCAAAGAAATACACGAGATCACACCCTTTCTTGGCCTAACTTTTAGTTTCTTGATATGGATGGCCATCGACGACGAAGGACGCGAAACTTCGGAGGACTCGAGGACAAATTGGCGGAAGTTTGGAAAAATAAGCACGTGACTCTGTGCGGGTTCCACGTTGGCTGTGGAGATTGGAAGCAGCTTTAGTACAGTCTATACACAACCGCCCCTCATTAATCCTCCTCGTCAAATCCTACCCCAGAACAGTTGAAACGCATTCAGAAAGCCCACTATGGCTGCCTTGAACAAGAACAACTCCGGTAATGCCTTTTTCGACTAGATTGATAGCTGCTGCTCATCCAGCCACCATCAGCCGTTAAGCGTATCATGCAAGAGGCAAGAGAGCTTGCTAATGACCCCTGCACCGATTATTCTGCTGCACCTCTGGAGGTATGTCTCTACCGACTCACATCAAGTACTGTGCTCATAATTTGGCTAGGATGATATCTTTGTGGGTCTATCACACCCCTTTGTCATTCCTTGGCTTGACAACCAACTATCACACAGGAATGGCACTGTACAATTCGTGGTCCAGCAGGAACAGAATACGAAGGAGGACTATACCACTTCCGCATTGTCCTCCCGGCCGAATACCCATTTCGCCCTCCTTCCATCATGATGCTCACGCCAAACGGCAGGTTTGAGTTGAATACGAAGGTACGCGATGCTGTCATCACTTCCTCAGCGCGATAGTACTCACGCAAGACGTCATAGATTTGCATCAGCTTCACGAACTGTGCGTCCTCGATTGATGGCCATCGCCTGCACCTAGTAATCTTACTCTTCTAGATCACGAAGAGTTGTGGCAACCTGCATGGGGCGTACGAACAGGTGCGTCTCGTGTTCCTCTATGGGTCATGAAGGCCAGAACACTTACCATTGCTGTTCAGCAATCCTCGGGCTCCAAGGATTCTTCCCTTTGAAGGGACAGGCTGCTGTTGGTGTTGGGTCCATAGAGAATCCCCAGTCGGAGAGAAAGAGACTTGCTGGTTTGTATGTTATTCACCGGTATCATATGCATTGGGATCTATATGCTGACCCCTGATGGCGCCTAGGTCCCGGACTTGGACTTGCCCGCAATGTCAGCAATCCAACTTGGAACTTTTACCTGATCCATCAAATGCCGCCTCGACGAGTTCAACGGACATTAAGCCGCCCGTGTCCAGCACAGCAGACCCTGAGACCGCAGAACCCCCGCTTATTTCGGATACGGTGCATAAGACGGAACAGTCATCAGAATCGAAGACTCCGACTCAATCACTGCCCGGAGCGGTAAAACCTTCTGTCATCGTGTCCATTCCCGAGTCAGCAGAAGCAGTGACTACCCGTGGGACCAAACATCCAACTGCAGCGACCAGTGCAATTCCGAGTCGACCGGCTGAGATAGTGAACCGGGTTCCGAAAGCCACTCAATCCGCCGAGTCGGGGCGTTCTGTGGTGGTCCAGCCCCTTGGCACGCGTCGCAGCAATGGAATTAGGAGCCATCGACCTCCAGTAATCCTGGACACGGCAATCTGCGTTCTTCTGGTTCTTGCGTGTGCATTGTTCCTGAGGAGACTGGTATGAACACGAGGACTTTTAGATCTTTTCTTGGAGTAATGTTCTGTGGCGGGCAGCCCTGTGTAAATTAGCATTGTGTGATATTTAGCGTTGACTATTCTAGTCGGAGGTTCAGCGGCCGAGTTGATGAGACTCAGGGACAGACAAATGTCTTAGCACTGTCTTAACCCAATCGGGATGCTATAAATTCTACCCTCTGGTGCACGATAGACTCCATAATTATGCCTGTCCTACATTCTCTCCCCCTCACCTCATAGTTGTTCTTCAACTTGTCCCCATCATGATAACAGATCCATCAGACCGTCGCGCTTCGTTGTCTAGATCGTCTTCAGCCTCCAACCGTAAAGGTCGCCTCTGCCGCAGACGCTCACTCCGTCTTCCAAGCCCTAATCAATCTCTCCATGTTCCGATACCTCCATCCTTGCTCCAATCACCTTATTTAAATTCGCCACAGAGCATGTTTCAACGCAGTGTCTCTGCCCCCAGGTTGCCCAGCGAGGAGGATGAGGAGTGGTTGCAGGATACCGTCCCCATCTCTGGACAGACCCAAGTTGGTTCCAACGAAGGCGATTACCCAAGTCTACAGAACTCGATCCATCGTAGACACGGTCATCAGCGAAGAACATCAGTCTGTGCGATGTGCTCTTCAACAGCCAGCTCAGACCCTTCACCATCTTCACCTACCTCGAGGCTTTCAGCATCTTCGGGCACAGGCTTTCCTGCGATGATGACTGCTCCAGCAACACCCTACTCCAG
This sequence comes from Volvariella surrecta, assembly GCA_951802395.1. Taxonomy (NCBI): domain Eukaryota; kingdom Fungi; phylum Basidiomycota; class Agaricomycetes; order Agaricales; family Pluteaceae; genus Volvariella; species Volvariella surrecta. The sequence continues at coordinate 741,008 of OX637784.1, forward strand.
TTGCTCAGCTGGTGCTCCATTTAGCTATGCTCACTCCCCGCGTCGAAGCACATCACACGGTAGAGGGATTGGCAACGGAGTTTCGGGAGGTGTCGCAATTGGCGGTCTAGAAGTCGAGCAGACGGCAAAAGAGCATTCATTGATACCTTCATCTCCGCCCTTGACTAGATGGCACAAGGCTTGCTCAGGTACCATGTCTTCACCCTGGGTGGGACATTCCTCTTCCCGATCCGACTCCAACGTCGAAAGTTCATATTTCTCGTCCTCGTGAGCTCTTATGGTCAGCGAGTCTGGTCACCCCCCGATGCCTTGGCCAGTCCTGTCTCGTTTTTCATTCTTTCCCTTCCTTTCCTACGGCAGAGTTGTACGTCCTATTCTCCCATGATCCGACTTCCTTTAATCTCTGAGGCTGTCTTAGATCCAATGCATGCCTCTATCTGTCCATCGATCTACCCACCCAACCTCCTCCAATTACTTCATTCAATATGCCTTCCATGGCGCCACGGCATCTATTCATCCCAATATTCGTCCCGAGACTCAAAAGGTGATACACACCATCATACCTCTCCGCGGCATACTTGGGATATCTGCCGAGGCTTAAATTCTTCGGGCGCTTTTATTCAATGTTCTGGGTCTTCTTGAAAACTCGTTCACTTGTTTCATTTGGGTTTACGGCATACTTATATGGCAAGGATATGGAACCAATTCAATTGTGAGCGGGATTATTCAGTCACCAGCTGAGGGTGCTGCCGCTGGCATGGGGGTTGACCATTTTCCTTGGTCTTACTAGTATGGTCTTACTAGTTATTTTTTTATCCTTATCCTTGGAGATCCTAGCTCCATTCCTGTTGTATTTCTGGATTCGACACATCCTGAGACACGTCCCACAGACACCTCTCACTTCCCTTGATTGGCTTTACATTTTCCGACTCCATTCCACACAAACGTTCCCCACTCATAGACGACGGCCTAGTTCCGACTCTCGCATTTGTTCCTGGTTCCATTTTCATATACATTGTCATGCTTGGCAACCATTCCAAGTTCCGCATAATCGTGGGGATATCAGCGACACCACCCCGGTCCTCTTTCTCGTACCAGTTTCGATGCCTTCCTTATCTTATTACTTCAGTTCGTTACGCCGCTTTCATTCATGACCTTTCCTCTCGATACACCCCCCCCTCTTGTTGTCGAAAAAGCATTCTCACATGCTGCATGTGTGTATATCGTATAGGCGAGGCCGCTTCCTTATTGTTGCGACCCCTTTCACCACCTTCTCATTTCCCTCCCCGCTTCCATGCCACGCGTGATCCACCACCTATCACGCCTTTGTAGGTGCACGTATCAAGATCACATCACCAAAAATTAGTATAACCTATTGCTAAGTATGTTAGAGCGATTAAGTAGATACAATTTCCTCTCTCTCGAAATAAAGAAACCTATCCCCCTTGTGCTCTGGGTTCGAACGAGGGTCGAGAATATACGGGATTTATCGTTTGCGCCTTTCATCCCGGTACCATCGGCATTCTATATGCTTCCATACTATACCTTTCTGGACTTCAACTCCGACTCGTTCAGTTTTCAGGGTCGCATCGCGCTTTCAATTGGCAACATCCACATGCGCAAAGCAGACTTAAAACCAAAGTCGGAGTTGCTCAAATCTCACATTAGCATGGAGATGCGATCCATACCATGGCCGTTGCCCATGGCCCTGGAGCCAGCCAACCAACTCGTGTCCGACAAATTCGGAATGGACGACGTTATTATTACGAATAACATCGGTGGACGTCTTGAGCGTATCATTGATGCATGGGTTCGGTGAATTGCGTCCGAGTAAAAAAGGCACCAGGAATTGGTATACATATCCGTGGGGATATTAACCACACAGGTGGTAGGAAAAGAAGCAGGCGAACAAAACCATCATGGTCCACGCTGTGCGTACACACACATGATCAAAAGGATCATTGCTAAATCATCATTATCCATCAGCCCTGAACAACCCCTATACTAAACACTCACAGAGAGCTTCAAATTCACAGCCAATCCTTGAAACAAACACCGCTTATACCGTGGACGGCTGGACGAACCTAATCTCAACGATACATGGGACAAGCATGCAATTGTGTATCGTAAACGACGCGACCCTCAACTTCACGTTGAACTGCGCGAACAAACATGTCGATTACCGACGTCGAACCTCATGGCCTTTTTTCTTTTTTTAAAATTTACTCACAGTTGTGAGGATAATCCAGGTCGAAAGAGCGAAACCCTGACAAACTCATGCACTCGTGTACCGGGTCAAATCATCCGGTGAATCACAAGGCCTTGCGAGCAATGACGACATTTGCGCCCTTCGGAGACTCTGTGGAAGGTTTCGTTATTCCCGAATATAGCGAAAACCATGCTCGATATACCCAAATTACCCTGTAGACGCGCCATGGCGAGGGATGGATTTGAGATTATCGAGATCAGAAGGACAATGACGCCAACCGTGGTAAGGGATGCCTTGCAACTATCGCGGCACCCCTATGCGTGCGCATGCGTCTGCCATCTCGCCCAATAACGAATTGCTTCCAGCGTTCGATATGGAACACCCCGTTTGCGCTTAGTAGTAGCTTGAATGTCGTTGAACATCATCAGATGCATCAGAGTTGATAGTGACGAGTCAGTATTCCCACGGATAGGAGTAAAGCACAATCCAAAACTGTAGGAGTGGGGGGCATTCAAGTTCTGGACATACCACAAGTCGAAACGTTCACATCTAGCTCACTGAGGATACCAATAGTCTTACAAGAAATGTATTAAAGAAACCGGCGGCAGATGCGGTATTGTATACGTTGTCACTACTACCAAGGGATGAATGATTCGCAGGGATGTAGAGAAGCAACAAGCAATACAAAAGACTCGGGTAGGGACACGAGATAAAAAAAATTTCAGAAGTCAACAGCAACAGTAAGAAATGAGCTCAGGTCCCCAACCGTCCCAAGGTCAAGGTGTAGTTTTTTTGTTCGAGCACCCAATACGACCTTCCTCGCCTCGCCTCTATCTCCAATCGCTCGGTGATTTCCTTTCCCTCGTCCACGTTTCTACCACCATCCAGTTTTACCGGTCAACACAACCCGACCCTTGGAAACTTCAAAGCCTACAGCAATCGCTCCATCCCCTTACTCCTCCTCGTCCTCCTCCACTCCTCCCTCGCCGTCACCTACCTCCCTACTTCTTCTTCATAGTACTCAAACTCATAACCAACAAATCCTCATCCTCCAAATTATACAAAGCAATCGTCGAGGCATTCGTCAACGTTTTGCCAGCATACGACAACCGAATCCTCGACACCGACACCGCCGACCCCGTAAGTTGCACTATTCTCTCCCGAAGCGTCGACACCAACAAGTTCATCGGGATGTCGGATAATAAAACGACCATTCCATCCAGTTTCCATTCCGGTTTCGTTGGATCGTTGGGGAGTTGAACTTGTACCGAAATCGGATGCTAGAAAAACCCAAAATAAGAAAAAAGGGTTCGTGTGATGGGATTGGATATGATACGTGGAAGAGTTCGTTTAGCGGAAAGATAATCATCGATAATGGAATGAAAGGGGAACAAAAAATAGAATTGAGATTAAAATTGCAATGAAACGACATGGCAACATATTGCCGAAAGGAAAGGAACAAAGAATCGAACAACACAGCGGGAAAAAACCAAAACGAGCACGCCAAAAACTTCACCAGCTCCATGGTTCTCTCTCGTGATCAAGGGCTGCAGTCGAACCAGGCATTTTTGGCCAACAGGCCAGGGGTGTTGTCCAAAGCCTCGAGGCGATCACAAGCTCCACCGACAAGAACAAGTGGATTCTTACGAGACCACCAGGAGGAAGTACGAATAAAAAATGCATCCCAAAATGCAAAAGCGGATGAAAAATGATAGAAACGATGATGAAACACTCACAGGATGCATAGCAATCCAATCGGCCTCCGAATACAGCTGTGTACCCGGTATCTTGGCCACTCGTTGTCTCTTCGCAGGTGGCAATTCATCCACAGGGTTCATTCCATCCCCTTGCATCATTTCATCTGCGGATCTAACAGTGCCAGCTGATGCAGCGGCGTTGTTTTGTAAAGCCCCGTTAGCTGCCGCCAACGCTGCCATTCTGGTAACGTGTAAACCGCCTGGTGGAGGTGGCTGATAGCCGAATGGTTGGGCTGCGTCTAATCCTTGGAAATGAAGAGGGGGTAGCATCACTGGAGGTGGCTGTGATGGGTAGAGTGAGGCAGGTTGAGGCCCTGATGAGACGGTCGCAGCTGAATAGGATGCATTGCTTGAAGATGAAGATGATGCGGCTGCTGCTGCGGCTGCCGCTAATGGTGGCGCAGGTAGGGATGCAGGTGGAGGAGGTAGGGTCGTTAACGGCGGAGGTACAGCTGCAGGACCAATGCCAGGACCAATGGCGTTGACGTCTTGTCTGGGTTGCGGAGAAGATAACGATAGCGACCGCGGGGTAAACGGAGAATTTAGAATCAGTAAGAAGAATCTCAGAGGCATTGAAGGACTAGATTACTCACGGTCCAAGACCCTTTGCACGATGAATAGCAGCAATCTGCTCATCAAAGTTGACGCTGGTAGAAAACTTGTCGAGCGTATTGGCCTTTGAAGCCGTATGACCATCCCAAACGACTTTCTCCCTCTCCCTACGTTTGAGCCTCTCTTCTTCCTCTTCCTTCTTGCGTCGTTCTTCGTCCTCTTCTTTACCAAAGATATCAACACGAGTACGAGCCAAGTTCTTGAGTGATGTGACGACATTGGCACCCTGTTGCATGACGGATGCCTGTGCTTTACGAGCCTCCAATACATCACGTTGTTCCTTCCATTTAGGATCAAGAAGCTCAATACGCATGTGCTCCTGCAATTCGTCGACAGGAATTTGCTGACCACACAGAGAACAAGTCGTTATCATCGCCTTGTCCTTTCTTGCACCAACTACAGATTGACATAATGAGCAGAATACTCAGACTTGATGGAGTGAAACTCACGTTTTGGTACATAGTCTGTTCTGATCTTCATTGGCCCAGTGGTATTCACAGCCTGAGCGCGGGCCATCTCTCTTGCGCGTTCCTCTTCCTCTTGCTTCTTTCTCGCGACCTCATCTTCATCATCACTCTCATCCATGGCCTCATCATCAAGGCTAGCCATAGCCTGTTGAGCAGCGATGGCGGCGGCAGCGGCAGCCTCCGCCTCCGCCGCGGCTTGTCTTGCTTTGTGCGCCTCGACATCCTCCACGGTCGTCTCCATAACCATAGCAGCCATCCTCTTCTGAGCCAGAGTCATATTCTCGACATCTTGGATGCTCATCGGAGCAGGCAATTCTGCATTCCCATCAGCAGCGGTGAACTCGATCGTCTGCACAATAGCATAGTCATGCCAATCAATCTCAGCGAAAGCAACTACAACACCGTGTTCAGCAATAAACAAGCCACGAAAAAGCGAATACACGCACTTCTCTCAGCTTCCTGGTCATCTTGCCGTTTTCTCTCCTTCTCCCTCTGATTCCTCTCCCATTTAGCGTGTTTCCTCGCTTGTTCGAGTAGGGCCCATCTACTCCCCTCTTTAGACCTTTCTTTCAACTGTTCCAAGACGGCCCTGTCAGGTTGAAGAACTTTCGTATATTGCTCTACCAACCGATTGAAATAACCAAACAGCGAATGCGTTGGTCTGAGGAAATCGAATTGGTAGTTTCTCCCTTCGCGTTGTGAGAGATTGGCGAGGAAGGCTCGGCCACGACGAGCCGTGAATAAAGCTGTTAGTTTCATAATGTCTCTATTGCGAGAATGAGTATCATAACAGCAAAAGTAAAGAAAGACGTACAAGTCGATAGCACTAATGTTGGGTAAATCCAACGCAAACTCCAAAGGCGGCGGTTCAACCCCGAAATCCACAATCTCGACTGGTTTCTCCTCTCCACTTTCCCCCACCTCTTTTCCAATCACTGCTTCATCCTCCGTCTCTCCTCTTGCGATTTTGTCCATTCTGTGCCTATAGTACCCATGATATGGATCTGCAGGGTTCAAGAAGGAAAACTTTGGATCGCTACGTTGGTTTTCTCGTATTTTATCCTCGAACTGAGGAGGGTTGGCGGAACGGGCGACGAATCCCGCTGTTCGGTCGATGACGGCTGTTGGTGACAATGTCGGTGTTCATGTAAGAAGAATGTGGTAGGAAGAAGGGGGTACGTACATTTGATTTCTGGAGGTGGTAGAATGAGACCACTGGCGAAACGGTTGGCTCCAGAAGGAGTGGGTGTGGGTGTATAGCCCAGATCAATGTCGCCGTTGGCATGGCCGTTGGGGATGGCAGAGCCATTGACACCAGACGGATGAGCGACCATCATTTTGCGTCGCGGTGTTTTCTTGAGCAAAGGGTGTCTTGAGACCGAAAAGAGTACAAAGAAAACAGTGAATACCGTCAAAAGAGATGAGCGCCAGGGAAAAGTGGGTGGAGGTCGTGACGGATGGCGACTCGACCCTCTTTCACGCGCACCTCGAATTTTCTCACGGTGCAATATTTCTCCAGGACGCAGTCCGAGTTCGACCTTGCCAATACCCCATTCATGTTTGGTGCATTCAGACCGACGAACATAAATCTAGGAGGTCTTCTCTGGTGAGTAGCTTGGTGTGCTACGGTTGCGTTGATATTAACCCTACCGCCGACCTATGACGCTCTGGATATTCGGATACTTTACAGGAAAACTCCTTGGAAGCTGTCGCCTACCAGAAAAGCCAATGCTCGTGCCCGACTGAAAAAGGTGGACTCTGTGATTGAGGCAGTACGTGCTAGTGGTGTTCAATGTTCCGCATTGGTGAGTGATTCGCGCTGTGGGTCGTGGTGATGGACATGGTGAGCGCATGAGGTGTTCATCCTGCTGCCCAACGGGCATGCAAATGGCTGATTCGTTCCCAAAGGACCGTGCACTAGAACTACCGAAAGAACACGAAATGCCGGCACGCGACAAGTACACGGTATTTTCAAAAACCGATGCTGGGTATCGCAAGGGAATTCACAAGGTGCCCAAATGGACTCGGGTGCGTATTATTGAATTGATGGGGGGTCTCCACTTGACTCTGTTGACAGAGAACACTACGAGTGAACCCGCAAGGCTTTTAGTGACGGTATACCTCTAATTCTACACCTGCATACAAGTACATGCACTCGATGTTAATGAAGCTAGAAGAGAACCAGTTTGACTTTGCCTTCACGCAGGGCACTGAGTACTTGAGGTGCGGCAAGAATGGTCTTGCAGACTTCGTCTCGTGTTTCGGGGATGTCCAAGAGGTTTCTCTTCTTGGCATCTCGGTGTGTGACATCCAGAATGATATGGGTCAATGCCAATGTGGATAAAGCATCTGGTGTGGTGTAAGATTGGATAAATGAGGGAGGAGTGGGACAGACCTGTATCACAAAGAAGCTTTCCTATCCGCGCAGGGGTGCCCACAGCAGCACCAATTTTTGTGCGTTTCAAATATGCAATGTGTTCGGCGAGTTTAAAGTGTTTCGCAAACAATTTTGCGACTTCACCGCCTTTGTCTCCTTGGAGTTTTCTATTTTTGAGGACGCGAGTGACATCAGCTACGCGCAAGGCAGCACCGGCGATGTATAACACTGTGGGAGCACCATTTGCCTTTGATCTTTGGGATAAGCGTAGATGGAGAGTGGGCAAGACTGGATATTGTTAGTGGGTGTATGGAGTGAGAAGGAGGCGGTACCTTTGATGACAAAGTCGACTAGATGGTCGAGCGTGCGAGGACCGGTCCAGGACGTGGTGTCCGCGATGGCTGTATCTGGAATCTGCAGGTCTGCGAGCTCGAGCGGGGAGAGTTTTGGAAAGACACTGGTCTGAATACTGGAGAGATATGTCGCCAAAGCCTGCGGGCCCTGATGCGTCACCGACGGCTCCGTGGCTTCAGCGACGACGGCGAGTTTTCGCTTCTGTGGACGATGAGCGGGGACATTGGGAATGGATGATGGCTACCTTTGATAATTTCCTGTCTTTTTCTTTTCTTTTTCTCTTCTTTTCCTGGTCCAGCTCGTCCTCAGGGTCTGTCCAGGCTACGAGGTCATCTGGTACGAAGTCGTCGGTGAGATGATCTGCCATAGAGAGACGAACACGTGAGATGGGGAACTATACATAGCCCACCCATTACAGCCCGCTCATCATCATCGACAACGTCCGTCAACCCGTCAACGCCGTCGTCCGCGATGAACGCCGACTTTAACTCTGTGCTATCAAGATCCTCCATCATCCTGTTTGTCGTCTGCGCAGTGTGCCTTACACGATGGTCTTATAAACGACTCGTGCCAAAAACACGCTCCGACCTCGTCTCTCCTCCCGTCCCTAACAATCCCTCTCCCATCACCCCTGCAAATACCTTTCTCTCCTCTTTCACAAAGATGCGACATCGACGTCCCCCCGTCGAGGTCATCGAGTCTACACAAACTCTTCCTCCTCGCCCTACGCTCCATCGCTTCCCACATTCGTACAGTATCGCCTCGCGCCCAAATCATTCCCTCAAGAATCATCTCCTCGATCCCGCCCCAACCGTGTACCATCCCTCAAATCCTATCCCCTCAACCACAAAGCAGCCATTCGATGTCTTTCTCGTTTTAGACGTCGAGGCTACTTGTCATCAAGGCACCAGTTTTGACTTTCCCAACGAAATCATCGTGAGCTATTTTTTTTTTCTCTTTCATTCGCTCATCATGTCTAATTTAACCTTGCTTTCCTAGGAGTTTCCTGTCAGTCTACTGCGTTGGAAAGACAAGTCTGAAGATCAGAAAGCAAGTCAACTCGAGGTAGTCGACGAATTTCGTAGTTTTGTTCAACCAACTTGGCGTCCAAGGCTTTCTCAATTTTGCACAGACTTGACTGGTATCACTCAGGTCAGTCCACAATACCACCGGTTCCTCACCCTCCTCACCACCCTCCAGGACCAAGTCGATGCTGCTCCTATATTCCCCCAAGTCCTCGCGTCTTTCCGACAATTCATGGTCGAACACGGCCTAATCGACCCAAAGACCGATCAACGCAGAGTGCGCTTCTGCTGGTGCACTGATGGCCCATTCGATATCCGCGATTTCGTCGTAAAGCAATGCTTCATCTCAGACGTCCGTACTTTCCTTTTTCCGTTTCTTTCATTCATCTCATTTTCCTTTCATTAGATTCAAATGCCGGATTGGCTTCAAGGGGACGTGTTGGACGTTAGGCTTGCCGTCACACATTGGCTGCACACTCAACCAGAATCCTCCCTCTCCCAACCACAACTCCAACAACGCCTCAGCTCACGGGTGCGTTTCCTCCATGTTCCCATTCCCTGCTTCCCTTCTTGATTATCTTCACCTGCCATGCATTTCCCATTTCTTTGTCCTAATCCCTCTTGCTCTCCGCCTCCAAATGGTTTTTTCTCCTTTTGTCATCCACTCCGGTTCATCTGCTACCCAAAACATTGCTCGGTATTGACCTATCTTTAGTCCACCAACCGACGATCCATGAACATACCCTCACAACTCGAGGCATTAAACTTACCCGCCTTTGAAGGGAGACAACACAGCGGCATTGATGTAAGCCCACATATCTTATCTCCTCGTGCTTCCTTTCCCGACATATCAATGGACTTAGAACTGACATCGCCGCCTTCTTCCTCCGCGTGTTTCGGCAATCTGCTCCTCGCACCCTCATCTACATAATCTATACACCTTCTCCAGGATACCCGGAATCTTGCAAAGATAGTAGCCGAGCTAGCAATGCGAGGAGTCTCATTATTACCAAACACTGTCGTGCAAACCAACCGCCGTTGGCATTGGATGGGGAGACGGGGCCAAGTCTTGGAAGATTATTGGAATTCTATACCAACGTGATTTATTTTCTTTTTACCCTCGTTTGCTGAGTATCGTGTAGTGACCTACAATTTTTTCTTTCTCTCTCCTCCCCTCTTTTGGCGACCTGGTCCTTCCGACCTCTGGTGTTGGTCCTGCTGTGTGCTCTCGCTTCTCTGCCGACTTGACTGCTCTCTCTGTGTGCTCATCACCGATGTGAAATTGGGCCAACTCTCTCTCAAAAAAAGCCAAAGCAGTCAGAATTACGGCACCCACTGTCACTACCTATCTGGTCAAACGTATAGCATCAACCAAGGGGGTATCAGCATCTCATTCACGATCCAGAAACCTCAATCAGCGGCTATACCCATCGTGGCACCTCCATCATCCGTTTCAGCGGCACTGACGGCTGCTGCTGGAAATGCGACTTCGCCAAAGTCGATGACGACGCCAACTCTTGTGCCCAAGGCCATTGCTGTTGGACCGTGAAACCTGCCCTCCTCCTTTTTACGAATTTCACGAATTTCACGAATTTCTTATGAATGGCATACACCGCATATCGATCGCAACCCCCATGAGCTCTCTAGTTTCTAGCCAAATCTCGTCTTTTCTATCTCCACATTGTCTTTTCTGTTCTTCCTCCTCCCCTTTTCTTCTTGGAGAGGTGCGTGCGTATAAGGCATCGAAGAGGTGTTGTCGTGTGCATAGTCTTTCGTGCATCGTGTAATCTTTTGCTGTGTAGTAGTAGTCATCAGTATCCTCGTCAGGCTCTGTTTTTTGTCGTCGTCGTCGTATCATAGTAGCAGTAGTCGTCGTGTTTTTGGGTCGGCCGTTTTTTTGTTCTTTGCCTCTACGCTCACCCCCCGCACTGTGCCTCCCCGTTTTGTTTCAAGTTCAACCAATTCTGCGTCTTGGTCTTGTTCTTGGTCTCCTTGCGCTTTTTTTTTCTTGTCGTTTCGTTTCCGTTTCCGTTTCTATCTCCTAGGCCCCCACTCAACTCCTTATCCCCTCCCAGTTTTCCTGTCTTGTGCTATTCCGTTCTCTTGTCTTGTTATTCTCACCTTTATTTACGTCTTTTTTGTTTTCTTATCTCGTTCAATTTTGATAACGTAGCTATTTGGTATCTCCTGCTTTCATGTTCTTTCATGCCGTCTATATCTTTCTTCTTGTCACATATCATCTCCCCATCTCGGTATCTCCGTCCTCCTGTTTATCCTCGCCATCACCTCCCACGTATATGCGAGGCTCATTGAACACCGGGTTGACGAGCTCTTCCACATCGACTCCGTTTCAACGTTGCTGATACTAGTACCAGTAACGACACCCGCCATAGTATATTCTGATCAGCAAGCTCTGTACATATCATCTCCATAGTACATACAATCCACATTGCATTTTCTTTTCCCTCTCTAGCTCAGGCTTTCGTTTTCGTTCTCATTGGTATCTTTGAATCACCGGCATGATTTGCACTCCACTCCACTCCACTCCAATTAATTAGCATTTACTCGAAAACTTCGTTGTGACTGAAATTGAGAAGACCATACGGGTTTTAGTACTAGTGGAAGTTGATCATGATTATATGGTAATGTGTTTGGACTCGGGTTTTCCACGAGGGAATCATGAACGACTTCGCGAGCGGAGGTCGCCGAGACTGTGAAGGTAATACGAGTCATGAGTGAATAAAGCGACACATCAGGCCATAGATGACACAAAGAAGCGTTGTCGATGTCCTGTCAATTCCTAGACGGTATGGGACGGCGAGCTCCTCTGAATCCGTCATGGTAAGTGCAATCGAAGATGTAAGCAAAGCCTAAGAGACCAGAGTCGGACCAGAGGTAAAATTATACGGAAGGTTCATGCCATTATTGCATTCATCTTCGCATCCGTTGAACCCGCCCCATGACGGTTTGAACGAATGCGAAGGTGGATGCACTGTAATGACCATACAGTACCATCATCAGAGCATACCTGTCATCAAAAGTAGCTTTAAATCCCGCTGCAGTGTCTCTCAGATCTGATGATGATGACCAATATTGCAATGTCTGTTCAGTTAACGTTAACCGCTTGACCCATTCACCAGGGTGCACATGCCAGTGGGACATATGCATAAGATTATACAGCCATTCTCGAACATCTTTTGCCGAGTGCTGGCGCTCGTGGTCAAGAGTTCTCTGCCTCTTTCATTATCCATAATCCCAAATGGAGTGTTGCGCACCGCGCAGTCGGAACGTCATCCTGAACCCCTTTTTTTTTACCTCGCTGTTGAAGGCCTCACCACTCCTTTTGTTCTCAATTGTAGGTCAGGTCATGCTTCTGCGCTTCTGGTGGTGATCCGTTGCCGTGTTGGGTTGCCTTTGCACAATGCGCAGCCCAGACTCGATAAACTTCGCCACAGCGATGCCTATCATTGCTTCGACGTCTTGGAACGCACATACTTCCAAGAATCACCAAGAATGGCGTAACAGGACCCAGGTATATAGGTGGGTTTTATTGGAATACCAACCCTTGGTATGATAGCGGCTGGGTTACATGCATTGCAATCGTAAAATGTAGGCACAAGCTTGAAGCCTTGAGATTATTTAACGATAATCCATCAGAGCAAGGGACAGCGGTTGAGTTCAACCGCTTCAATGGGCCGTGTCATATTTAGTGTTTCTTGCTCTGGGAGTCATGCTGCCAAGGTTTTCTGACTGCGAGGCCCATCAAGGCGACGGAGCTTCAAGTGATCATCCCATTTCTTGAGATGCCATCCTATCTCTTGTGTGAATCGCTGCGCGGAGGTCCCTACTGGTACAGAAAAACAGCGAAATGGGATACCGCCCAATATTTTGGCGTAGCTTTATGTCACTTCACGCACTGGCATGCGCACCGAAATCAATAAATACCAATATTGGCATGTGGCATGGATGACCTACACAAGATGTATCAGATGCTGTGAGTACCACTCACATAGTTAGTGAGTTAATAAGTCTTACCATAACCCTTCTCCCAGCCCACCACAATAGCTAGAGGTTTGCGACGATCGTATGTCCAGACCTTGACCAACACCCGGTATTTCCGTTGATTCCGACAGGTATCACAAAGTTCCGGTTGAAAATTGCGAAATACACAAGGGAAAATACATAGTCAGAAAACTTCCTCCAAAGCATATCATAGCACAGAGCAAGAGGGGTAGTTTAACGATAGATACAAAAAAAAAATAAAGAAAACAAAAACAAAAACGAAAACGAAAAAAGAAGGGACTTAATCCGCTTCTGCGAGGTCTCGGAGATCCATCAAATGCTGGGAGACCTCTGCTTTAAACATGGCGATATCGTGACTATTCTTGATGATGAGGTGAATCAATTCCTCCTTCAGCACCTTGATCTTATTTGTTTGCTCTGCATATCTGTAGATGGAGTCGTTAATAATGTATTGGGGATGTTAGCATCGCCTACTTACTTCACTCGGAGACCTGCCAAGCGTGATGTTACTCCCATCCCGCTCGCAAGAGCAGCAGCTTTGGCAGAGGCCAACTCTCGCTCCAGACGAGAAGCCTCATTACTAGCTATCTGTGCCTCTTCTTGTGCAGTCTACAACAAGTCATCAGAATCAGAGCATAGGAAGCAACACAAACACTTACAACTCTCGTCTCCTCTGCCTCCGCATTCAAATTGAGACATTTCCGTTCAAGTTCAATGATATCTTGCTCAATGCTCTCACACTCTCCCTCGAGTTTATCGATTTCACCTTCCACTTCCACCCTCTGAGATTCGAGTCTCTGCTTCTCCGTCCGCTTGGTGGCTGCCACGGCGTTCAAGGTCGGCTTAACGACACTCTTGATATCAGGTCCTTGTAGTAGCTCCGCTGGTACAGATGTCGCAGTATTCAAATCAAGGGAAAGGTCGATTTCCTCATGCGGAGCAGGCAGCGGCGGTAGCAAATCCAAGGACGCCAATAGGTTGGTATAATTGTCCAAAGCTGTTTCTGCCTCCGAAACGGAATTCGAGAAGGTGACCTCCTGCGTCCGTACTTGCTTGTTGGCCTCCACAATCTTGTATTTCAATTCTGTTAAAGTGCGCGAGAGGCTTTCGTGTTGGCTGTTCATTTCATGGACTTCGTCAGGTGTTAAATTTTGTTCCTCGACAATCCGTTGAAGTTTCTCGTGTTCCGCTTTGCTATCTTCCAGCGCCTTTTCTGTATGCACGCATGATGAAAAGGTTAAATTCTCGTGACATTAAAAGCCCACCATCCAACGACAACTCTGCCTTAATATGAGCCACTTCGCCCATCAACTTCTCTAGCTTCGCTTCGAGTCTCTCCAAGACGATCGGCAGCTTTTGATTGTCCCGTTTGAGCGCCCGATTATTTTCCTCCAACTTGACTATCGGGGCCTGAGGTGCACTCTCGTCAGCCTGACTTGATATCTTACAGAGAATAACCAATGAAATACCGGTGTCGACTGTAGGTTGTGTAACTCCTCCTGCGCTGCTTTCAACCTCTCCTCCTTGCTTTTCAAGTCCGCCCTCGTGCGCTCATTCTTCCGATCTGAAAGTACAGCATTCAGCATCGCTCTGGAGGTCTGCACAACAAAATTTTACCATATCGAGCTTCTAGCTGTTGCATCGGTTCTGAAAAGTCATCTACACCGTCTATAGCATCAAGCCACAGGTGATATGCTTGCTCGTAGAACTGGAACGCCAGTGCATCATGGTCTAGCGGGTCATCAAACTCCACTGGCACGACATCAGGATTCTGTATCGATGGATGGTTGCTCTCTTCGTACGAGGCTCTGAGCTACAACAGAGTCAATTTTGCAACCAAAGGAAGAACACATTGTTTTCACTCACCTTTGAAAGCTCCACAAGCCAGTGTAGAACACCTAGCAACGAGGGCCAGGAATACGGACTTCCCGGTAATGCAAACCATTTGCTATCCAACTGGTGCACGAAAGGGTATCTCAGAGCTTTTAATATCGCGATATATTCCTCGTCCGATTGATGCGTCGGGACTAGCGGTATGTCTGGATCAATCTGCTGAACCAATAGGTTAAACAGCGTTTGGTATTCTTTCGCCTTGACGTTGTTGAGCATTTGTGGTGTGATTTCGTAGTAGTTCAAACCATTGAGATAGGCCACGATCTCTCCTCGTAGTTTAGCTTGGTACGGTCGGTCGCGTAGCGGTCGTGTATCCTTGAAAGGTTGGTTTGGAGCTGGTTGTGAGCCCATACCCATACCTCCGCCCCACAACGATGGACGACGAACACTACTGCTCACCGGCTTCAGTAAACAGTTGAAAATCCCTTCAGTGAAACCTACTTGTTCAATGGTGTCCGACCGTATACGGACTTACTCGCGCTTTGAAGAAGCGGATTAACATGCGTAGAGCGCATCAAAGACTGCCTCGGGTTCGTTCCAGGAACATGAGTCGGTGGAGCGAGATATGGTGCTCGCAACGCAGGTCCAGCTAATGACACTCGATGCCCGCCAGTTGCAACGCCCGTAGGCCTTTTAATCGTCGAAGGAACGGGTATACCAGACCCCGGTGGGGGCATCATGGATGTACGTCGATGATAGTCCATACCGAATGAGAGCGGGGATGAGAGATAGCGCGACTTCAAGTTGCACAGTGATGGCACCCGAACTCGGGGTGTGACGTGCGCGTTATGTCACGGTCACGAGAGATTTGTGTGGCGGGTGGGACTACCAAAGGCGGTGTGATTATCGATGGACGGCGGGACTGGAATGAGAGACCCTCCGTGCTCCTACAACCTCGTCTCCTCTTGAAACCCAAAAATGATGACTGCGTACACCTCGAGAGACCTCTATGGCGGTGCTCTTAACGTCAGCACCCGCCCAGATGGGGAGCTAATTGATGCCTCGTGAGTCGCTTCAACCAAGATCACCAAGATCACCCATTTCGTAACGATAAAAGACTGATTGTGTAACGGTGCACGTTCATTCATATGTGGATAGGGAATTGCGACAAGTTCCAAACAGCCAGGAGATCTTCCTCTACAGGAACTCAACCGTCAGCATCATCGTGGAAGTTCTCCAGTCTGCTGACCCTACAGATAACTTTGAAGCCATCAAGCGCGTATCCTACTCTCCCACTTTTCCATGCCAGCCTTCTAACGTGTACTACGATGCGTAGGTTTCATTTCGATGCATTGGCTCATGACAACGATTCCAAGGATACAGTCGTATACTCAACCTCCCTCATCGTAAATGACAGAGGAGACCGAACACCTTCCGTCATAATACTCGATGGCCTACAAAAGGTCCCCAAATTCAACAACACCGTCCCAGACGAAGTCAGGATTCTGATGGCTCTGTATCGAGTACCACAATACAAGGTGGATATCGTCGTGACATTCAACATACCCATTGGATTACTGCCGGAAGCAGAGCAGCCCGAATATCTGGACGACTTTGACGTCTTTGCTAGGTCCCTTCGAATTGCGGACTTTGATCTGTTCGGAGGTGAAGATAGCTCTTAGTGAAGTATTCGCCAGCCCCCATGCAGCCTTCTGCTCTCTTCTGCACATATTTACTCTAGTGTACTCGCAATCCCTGTATCCTTGACTTATTTTACGGAAAAAACCTACCGTGATGGATCGGTCATTTAATCATTATTTTGGCGGCGATGAGAATGTATGTAGCGGCGGATTTGATCAAGCACCCAACAGAAAGGGACAAAAATCCCGTTTAAGTGGCAGCGTGGAGTAGCAGGTAGGAGGTAGGAATGAGCAGAGCCAGCAAGTGCTAATGATACACATATACATACACCGCCCAACGCATGAAAAAGTGGTCATGCATTAGACGCAGAAGAGGGGTGAAACCAGAACATCATGTCACAAAGGAAAGTAAGAACGAGAGCACGACAAGAATCGTAATAGAACCTAGCAATAGAGTGTCACAGCTACGGATAAGTATCCACTGTGGAACCTATCAGTAAGCCTGTACTACTCCCCAAGCACAGAAAAATGAACGAAGAGTTACAAGGCAGCTTCAGCCGCAGCCTCGGCCTCTGGATCTTCAGCAATTGGATCTCTCGCAACTGGTGTGTGAGGGTGACTTGCAGCCTTGGCTTCCTTCTTTTTCTTTGCAGATTCCTTGAGCTTCTCCCATCGTTCTCGGAACTTGACAATCATCGCTTTCTGTGTAACGCATTCATTCAGTAAATCTCCAATGCTTTGGGATAGCGCACATCGAGCAGGTAGTACAGTTGTAGCCGTACTTACATGTTTCTCGTTCTCAGCTCTGATATGTTTCAATTCTTCTTCCAACTCCTGGATTCGTTGCTGCAATCGCGCTTCTTTTTCTGCTCCAGCATTACCATTAGCACCATTAACTCCAGAGGCGGCTGTGGGGGAGGGAGGTGCTGGGATTTGAGGTATTTGTGCTGGTACTTGAGTCGGCGTGTGAGCCCGTACTGGCACCGGGCCTAAGGATGGTTGGGGTTGGGGTGCAGGAATATTAGGTATTAGAGGAGCACCTGCTATCGGGATATGAGCAGGCGCATTGATAGCAAGGCTGGCTATATCTGGAGGGCCAGGTCTAGTCAATATCGCTGATGCGCCCATAGCCCTTTGGGCCTGTTGACGCAATCATGTCAATCTATGCGCATTATTAGGTATAAAAATAAAAAGGCGCAGACACACCTCCCGTGTGGCCAACAAAATACTTTCACGTAGGTGTACGTCTTGATCTTTTCGTACTTGTATGATTCGTTCTGCGGTTTCGAGATTCCTACGAAGATTTTCTACCTCCGCCTTGAGTGCTTGATTCTCCTGCTTAAGTTGTTTTTGCGAAGGTTCACTTCCACCAGGAATGACATAAAACGACTCCGAGATATCTTCGTCTGAGGCTTCAATATGAATGCGGGGCAATATTTAGCACGACTTGTTCTACTATTAGCTGGGACGGCATTACCTTCTTCTAGGAAATCATCAAAATCATCATCTTTAATCGACGATATTGGCTGCTGAAGTGGTGGTTGATACTGTTGGAAAGATGTCCTTAAGCCTTTACTGGTCTCCCTTGTCAAAGTGCTCAGTGTCTTGGAAAATCTTGATAGCATGTGGTCGTCAGAAATGGCATTTACACAACTTGGTTCTCTGTGTAAACCTCTCCTCGGAGGATGTGTATGCGTAGAACTCGATGTGCTTGAGGGCATTGATGACGAAGGAGATGATGTTGGTGCAGAGGCAGAGGCAGGAGCTGGAGGCTCTACTCCAAGTGGCGCCGTGGCAAATGCGACAGGCTGGGATAGATTGTCCAGCATCCCTTGCATTATATTCCAGAAGTGATTGAAGGCATCTCCAGGCTCTGACTGGATGCAGATGCACGCATCACAGAAGCATTACGTGAGGAGACCCTTGTAGACACAAGCCAAAGAAACACGCACCCTTTGGCCGCCCAGCAACATGAATGACTCATCCACGTTATTTTGCGAATCAGTCATTGCAGAAGATCTTTGGGAAGAATTACTGGCAGCTTGGCTTGGTGTGGGGGAAGGTGCAATGTGTGGAATGCCAAAATTGGAATGCGAATTGAGTCGAGGAGCGGGTGGAGCCGTCGGCTTTTGTGGTAGATTGGGGTCTTTGCCCTCTTGCCTCAAAGCCTCTATTCTTCGTTGCAATTCTTTTGCAGCTTTACTATGCTCGTTGTGTAATCGTAACAATGTTCGCTTGGCCTGATGTTATTGTGTAGGATGATGAGATGGATCAAGAGGCATATAGACGAGTACGCGTCAGCACATCAAGGAGGGACGGACCCCGATCAACGTCATTGGAATTATTGGCATCAGAGAAGAGATGCAAGGGCGAGAATTGGAGAGGTGGGGTTTAGCGCGGAGAGAAGTAGGAGAGAGGGTTAAGAACACACCGAATCGTCCTGACTCTTCTCCATCGCAGCCCGAAAAGCTTCTGCGGCTTTAGCGTGTTCTTCGGCGGCCAATACTATGAGCCCTTTTGCCAGATATTCATCTGCATTGGCGGTGTGCTGTCGAGCCTGTGGGGTAGCAATGACAAATTGATAGCGGGAGAGGAGTTAGGCGTGCATGATGATTGGAAGTGAAAATCTAGACAATTACGATGTTCATAGGATTACTAGTGTCCTTGTCGGCCATTTGATTGACATGAACAATGAAGTTGTGAGCAGAGTTGTGAGCAGAGTTGTGAGCTTCTACGGAGGATGTGATGACGGCAGTTGTGAGCAGGCTGTTAGAGCGCGTGATAACCCGATTTGGGAGTACATATTGAGAGTGCCCCGCAGCCGATCCGCAGCAGCCTGGTGCTCAAGCTCGGTCCATGGCTGGTCCCTGCGGCATAAAATTACAGAGCTCGTCGTGCAAGATGACATCCAGCGCGGCCGTCTGATTATTGGCGCTAGAAAGCCGAGGAAAGGGACAACATTGATTTCAGTTCCCTGCGTGACGTAACGGTGACTGTGACAGGTTCGTCGTTGAGGCCGATTTATGGGCTTGGCTCTCACTTGACCTCCACGATCAAGCCACCTCACTCCCGCCCTCCCGACCCCGTCCTTTCCTTATTTCCATCCCGTTGGTGGCCCGTGACGCCGCTCCAGCAATATGAGTGTTGCACCCAACGCCAACGAGTTAGTCTTGGCCTCTTTTCGCCTGTGTTACTCTTCCTGACAATGCCTGCAGGAGAAGGAAGATTAGAGTCACTGGTACTCACTTTGGGTGAATGTTAGTGGATACAAGCTGACACATATACGAAAATAGTCGTGGCTGCCGATGGATTGTCAAAACGAGACGTTTTTCGTCTGCCTGATCCATTCGCAGTCGTTACAGTTGACGCTGAACAAACCCACACTACCAGCGTCATCAAAAAGACTTTGAATCCCTACTGGAATGAAAGTTTTGATATGTAGGTGGTGCCATCTTATTGTTTCGTATCTATCCCTAATGCCTTCCGAAGCCATGTCAAGGATGCTTCAGTAATTGCTGTCCAAATCTTCGATCAGCGCAAGTTCAAACGACGAGATCAAGGATTCTTAGGAGTTGTGAATATACGGGTATCTGATGTATTGGATTTCGAATTAGGTGGCCATGGTACGCACAATTTCTTGAATGACTTCATTCCACCAATATGGTCATGACCGCTGTCCTCAGAGATGCTGACACTCGAGCTCCAAAAATCCAACGACGGTCTCGTGGTCCATGGAAAGTTGATTGTATACCTCTCTACCAATGTTAACCAACCCGCAAGCAGCTCTCCTCCATCCCAGAGTCTCGCCAGCGCCGTGGCCGACCTGAACCTTAATAATACCTCACCGGGTGCAAGCAGTTCCAAATTAACTATACCTAACGCATCGGGGCTGTCCCGTTCATCCAGCGCGAACGCCACAGGCGCTTCATCTACACCTTCGGTGTCTACGCTCACAACTGTGGAGTCAACCTCGCAGGTTTCGTCGGCGGCAGCTACCACTTCCAACACTTCGACATCTACGACCCAAGGGTCGTCTGCTCAAGCTTCTCAACCACCTCAAGCTACAACTGTCTCAAACCAGCCGGCCAGCAGCTTCAATACGACGGTGGACCAATACGGGACACTTCCGCAAGGCTGGGAACGACGTCTCGACCCCCTTGGACGAACATATTACGTCGATCACAACACTCGCACAACCACTTGGAATCGCCCTTCAGCTAACGCGCAAGTAAATGCGCAGGCAAACACCAACGAAACTAATGCTGCTCGTGACCAGCATTCCCGTCGCTTGCTAGCAGACGACATTCTGAATGCCAATGACAATCGGAGCACTATCAGTGCAGCACCTCCCGTAGCCCCTAGTCCTAACACGACAATCTCTACCTCGAACGCCACGACTGCTGGCAGTGGAAGTCTACCCAACGGCTGGGAAGAGAGATATACGCCTGAGGGTCGACCATATTATGTGGATCATAACACGCGAACGACAACATGGGTGGATCCTCGGCGACAAACCGTCCTTCGTGTTATGGGTCCCAATGGCCAAAATGCGGCGCTGCAACCTCAGACTATCAGTCAACTAGGACCATTACCGTCTGGTTGGGAAATGAGGTTGACATCGACAGCCCGAGTGTATTTCGTCGACCACAATACGAAGACTACGACCTGGGATGATCCACGTCTTCCTTCATCGCTGGACGCCAATGTACCGCAATACAAGCGAGACTTCAGAAGGAAGTTGATCTACTTCAGGAGTCAGCCTGCCATGAGAGCACAGCCGGGTAATTGTCAGATAAAAGTTAGGCGAAACCACATTTTCGAGGACAGCTACGCGGAGATTATGAGGCAAACACCCAACGACCTGAAGAAAAGGCTGATGATTAAGTTTGATGGTGAGGATGGTTTGGATTATGGTGGTTTGTCGAGGTATGTTTTATCTATTTCACGCTTCTTTCCCGTGTGCGCGTCAATCTAATGAAATATTCAGAGAATTCTTCTTCCTTCTCTCGCACGAGATGTTCAATCCATTCTACTGCCTTTTCGAATACTCTGCACACGACAACTACACTCTCCAAATCAATCCTGCTTCCGGGGTCAACCCCGAACATTTGAACTACTTCAAATTCATTGGTCGTTGTCTTGGTTTGGGTATTTTCCATCGTCGATTCTTGGATGCATACTTTATCGTAAGTTTCTACAAGATGATTCTGAAGAAGAAGGTTACGCTGGCAGATTTGGAGAGTGTGGATGCTGAGCTTTTCCGCGGTCTGACGTGGATGTTGTACGTCATATTTCAGCCTCCTCCAGCATCGTGGTGCTCAGCATGCCTACTTACAACAGGGAGAATGACATAACGGATGTCATAGATGAAACCTTTACGACAACTGAAGAACGATTTGGCGAGATGGTCACCATTGATTTGAAACCTGGAGGGGCAGATGTTCCGGTGACCGAAGAGAACAAGAAGGATTACGTTGATTGTGTGGTGGAGTACAGAATTTCGAGGAGAGTCAATGAACAGTTCGAGGCGTTCATGTCTGGGTTTAGCGAGTTGATTCCTCAGGACTTGATATCTGTGTTTGACGAGCGGGAGTTGGAGCTGTTAATTGGTGGCATGTCCGATATCGACGTGTATGTCTCTCTTCCCCCATTCCTTTTGCCGTCTGCTTAATTTCATACACAGCGACGATTGGACCAAATTCACCGACTACCGAGGTTACGAAGTTAACGACGAAGTCATCCAATGGTTCTGGAAATGCGTTCGTTCATGGCCCGCAGAACGAAAATCCCGTCTACTCCAATTTGCAACGGGTACTTCACGTATACCTGTCAATGGGTTTAAAGACCTTCAAGGCTCAGATGGGCCGAGAAGGTTTACGATTGAGAAGAGTGGAGACCCATCGCAGCTGCCAAAGAGTCACACGTGTTTCAATAGGATTGATTTGCCGCCGTATAAGGATTATGAGAGTTTGGAGCAGAAACTGACGTTGGCTGTAGAGTATGTGTTTCGTTATGTGAACATCGTGCTATGGTTGACTTCACTCTTTCTTTCTATAGGGAAACCGTTGGATTTGGCCAAGAGTGATATATCCGCGCCTCGTTTTTACATCCTCTTTTCACACTTTTCCTGCTCCATGTACCCTCTCCGTACCTTCCAACCGTCGACAGCACCTCCCGTTTTCACTTTACTCCTATACGCTGGCTGGCCTTTGTCTTCACATATGTGGTTGTTTTTGTCTCCTCTCTATGTTTCCTCCCCTGTTCTTCTCTGGCTGTCCAATATTCAACATTCAATGTACATAATTGGTCCTTCTTGTCTTTTACTGCTTTGGCTTTTTTTTTTTTGTGTACCGTTAGTCTAAGAGAGACAGGTTATTCTCTATCCTTTAGGCTTTTAATTTTGATTGTGCGTGCGCTTCCGAGTCCCCGACTGTTCCACGTGGAAAGGTAACTTGCCAAAAGATGTTCTTCGTCCTTTCCCCCCCCAGATCAGATATCCAACCAAAGTCTTATTTCATTCTTCTCTTAGATTTCCGAGATTTCTGTTATGTTTTGCCCTCGATTTTGGACCCTTTCAGATATTGATCTCGTAATTGGTCTTATCATGTGGCCTTTTTTTTTTTTTTGGAGTGTTCCTTCTTATGCATGCGTTTTGTTTTACTCTACGTCGAATTTGTGACTCGCCTAGGAATAAAGCATGTATTGACACGGGGAACATGCATGCCTATGAACGGGTCACTTGAGGCCAACTGCGGCCGCAGCCTATGTACTCTACGGGGGGAGGGGGGTAATATGAGGGCCGCCGGACCCGAGGCTGCAGACAACCCTTTGGTGAGGCGCGCAGCATATCAGCAACACATGGCCCGCCAGGACTTCCAACGCCGCAGCATTTCTGATTCCCACCCCTAGCTATCACAGTTGGGCGGATTTTACCTTGAAAGAACGATCATGGAACAAGACTCATCCGCGTGCACGAACAGTCGGACGCACAAAAGCGCTAGGCATCAGATCATAAAATTCTAAGCTATCGTATATACGTTATTGTTTCATCGTTTATACAAATATGCCCATGCACGCGTCGAATCCACGAACAGCAGTCGCCCGTCGACCTCAAAACCCAGAACAGAAGAATGACATGCCATAACAGACGAGAAAAGGGGGACGTACGAGAACACGAATTCAGAAGGGCGACACACCACAAAAGTATAGGTGCCAATTGTGTACAACGCGAAATGAAGTAATGGGTCCCATGAGCGAGAAAACGAATGTATAGAGCTA
The DNA here is from genome assembly GCA_951802395.1 of Volvariella surrecta. Classification (NCBI taxonomy): domain Eukaryota; kingdom Fungi; phylum Basidiomycota; class Agaricomycetes; order Agaricales; family Pluteaceae; genus Volvariella; species Volvariella surrecta. Next base: position 764,583 of record OX637784.1, read on the forward strand.
CAAACGCCAAGAGACAGAGAGAGAGACAGAAAAGTGCATCTTTATACCGAGATGAGATATTCTGCGCGAGTAAGAACATACGTAGAATAGCTCGCCGAGATACTTGTAATGGTGTATTGTCCCTGTCACACCGAGCCAACAAACAGGTGAGCAGTCATAACCACAATAGTCAGAAACTTAGATATGAGACGTCTAAGACAGCAGAGAAGGAAGTGAAAGCAAGAGTCACAATCAACGCTTTTCAAACGCAAACGCAATGTATATGTCTATATGGAAAAGCAATCGTGAGCACCAACGAGACTAGTAAGGAGAGGATGATACATACTTGCGGCCTCCCATTGTTCTTCGTCTATCTGACTGCCTCCATTCTGATCCATGACGTTCATTCTAATCATCAACTGACGAAACTCGGGGTGTGTCTGATTCTGGTCAAACACGTCGTGGAATTCCTGCTTATAAACCGGATGCAGACGGAACTCCGCTGCCAGCCTGAATTGACACCTTCGGTCAGGGGGGGTGCTCAAACAAAAAAAACCAATGAAACCATCACTCACTGAACGAAATTCTCCCAATGTACAACGTACTCGGGTACGTTATCCACGGCATCCTTCAATTGGAACCAATACCGGTGCCCGAACACGGGGGACGAATCGCGTTGTTCGAATCGGATCGTGTATACGTTATTTCCGAAGGACAGGTCATCAGAGCCTCGGGGCAAGCGTGACAACCGATCGCTGATTTGGCACACAATAATATAGGGCAGAACCAATCAACATGATTCCCAGAGGACAAGACGGGGGAGAAAAGTGCGAGCAGCACGGAAGGAAGGACAACTCGAAGCAAACGAAGGACTCACAGAAGGTGGTCAGAGTTTGGGATAGTGCCGATAAAGACGCCACCCGGCCTAAGATACCTACTTACGTTGTCCAGCATGCATCGAGCCTTCTGAAGTGTTTCAAAAGCATAGTGCATGCAAAACTGCATCGATACCACGTCGAATGGCTGTGCCAACTTGGCAGGAGGGAACACCTTTGCTAAGGGCTCCGTCCAGCAGTCCAGTGCTTCAAAGGATGCATCGAATTTTGGCCCTTTCAAGTCGTGCCATCGTTGTCGGGCTTGGTCGATCGAGATTGAAGCAATATCTGGAAGAACATCAATTTGATTGTGCATGCAGGAGAGTAGCAATTGACCTACCAACTCCAAACAACTCTTTAACTCGTGCTTTCGACCATTTCGAGATATCGCCGCCTTTGCCACAACCTACATCCAGAACTTTTCCGGATGGTCCCTTCTTCTGAGGTCCACTTCGACCGTTGCTTCTTAATTGACTACCTGCAAGTGCAGGATGGGCAAATTGCGTGATTAACACCGACTTGACCCAATTATTGAAATTCTTCAACCCAATAATTGGTGAGTCCTGGCGTTGTACAACTCCCACCTCTGGCCTTGAGTTATCTGGAGATGCCCACATGCGGTTACTAACAAACACGTCTGCTTGTGACGATTCAGCTTACAGTGCTCCGCGATAACATTCGTATCTCCTGCCAATTTCTTCATTGGCGGTTGATTCCGGTCATCACTATCATTACTCCTGCCTCGTTTCCGCTTCATCATAAGCCGCAGTGAACCCTCTCCGCGAAAGTCTCTATACCGGTCCTGCTCTTCTGGTGTCAGGGGTATTAATATAGAGGTTGCAGGGGTTAGTCTATGTTTTGGTCGGTATGGGATAGTCTGTCTGGTTGCTCGTGGGGATGGCGAGGGCTGCACAGACTCGGGTGCTGATGGTGGAGCAGCAGTTGACTGAGCATGGTGCCGCGGTGGCTCAGACGAGTGATAGACGGAGACGATTTGCATTTCAGCTTTGCCTTGGTCTTGGGAGTGGGGCAGTGTCAGTGGCGGCGGAGATCGCAGTAAATGTCTAGAGACCGCTGAAGAGGATGATGAGGGACGGGAAGTTAATGAAGAGTGTGAGGTAGGAGAGTCAGGGGGTCGAGCGTTCGAGAGACTAGTGGTCGGTGAGGGCGTTTGGTAGAGAGCGTATTGCGAGGAGTGGGTAGAAGATGCAGATAACAGAGATGGCTCCTGTGCAGAATCACGGGCAGAATCCCAGGCAGAATTTGAGGATCGGCGAAAGGGTTCGGAGCTATTGAGCTTGTCCTCGGTCGTATCACGGTGGAGAAGGCGTGACAAGGTAGTTGAACGGGGAGGTGTCCGGACGGCAGGCTCTGACTCGGCGTTGAGAAGGACCGAGAGATCTGTTGCCCTTCTGCCGACAGTGGGACTGACAGAGGGAGAGGCGGTGTAGTTTTGGGAGTGTGAGGAGGAGGGGGAGGATATAGCTGGCTGGAAGCGGTTTTGAAGGGCAGATGGCAAAGTGGGTGCCTGGACGGTTGGCGAATTCAGCACGGCATCGCGGACAGGATCAAAGGCTGGCATGCTCAAAATCCCCTGAAATCTCTGTCACGACGAAAAAATTATAACCAAGTTACTTTCGCGCGCGTTCCACGACACAAACACTACATTATGTAAGGCTACCCTACTTCTGCTCCCGTGCCCATTTCTCCAACCATCGTTTGAGATCCTCCGTAGACCGCTGTGCATTGGTTAATATCCCGATACCGCAGACTTGGACTGCTGGTGCTTACCCCAATGTAGGCTGTCTTCGCTTTGATCGAGTCCAGGCACTGTGCCAGGACCATATCATACTTGGACTTGTCTTTATCCTAAAATTTTCTGTCACCACATGGGTATATTCTGAATGCCAGATTGAAGTACCTCGAAGAATTTCACGACATCATCGTAGTCTTGCTGCGAAGATAATGAGGTAAAGGACGACTATGCCACCCAACGCCGCAAATTTGATGAGCGGACATAGACAAATCAACACGGATCTCCTACCTTGACGAGACCAGTAAACGAAAAATTCCCATCGAAACGCTTGACCAACTATCAAGAGAGAATACAGCCCATCAGAAAATAATCCCGCCGTATCATCTCACGCAACAATGCTTACAGCGTCGTATTCAGTCTTGAAGTATTGCACCAAAGGCCTCCTCATCTTAGGGTTGTGCGCCGCGGCCCGGAAGAAGGAGAGAAAGTCCTGGGATCTGCTCTTGTTCGTGATAAAGTTCAAGGTTTCCTTCCCCAATTCAGCGTCTTCAGTGGCACACATTGCACCGCTGTATTTCACCCGTCATAAGCTCCACTGCGCACGAAAGGGATCAAATAACCTTACATGGCAGCAATACGCGCCGAAGGTGTCTTTGGCTTATCGTGAATCTGAACTATGGCGTCATATTCCGCACGTCCACCGAACCTGACCGCCTAATGGTTGTTCAATCTCAACAATAGCTACCCAGGCAGATTGAGCGGACATACCGTAGTATATGTCGCACGCTGCAAATCGGCAGGAATCTTGGAGTCATCACCGGTCTTGAGCAGGTGAGCGAAACGAGCCTTGAGTTCGTTCACAACCCTACGGAAGCCTGTCATTACATCTTTCCATTTCCGCTGCCCCATCCAGTACATACTTTTCGTCGCCAGCAGCAGAGGCATGGCTGATGGCCAAGGTACGCAATTGGTGAATGTCGTTTGATTCACTCTCATGGTACTCGTAACCCAAGCGGTTTACGATGGGGAAAAAGAGATGCTGTCAACCCATGAGTCCTAGTCATACCGGATAGTTTCAGACATACCCGGCGGAAAGCATTAATCTCAGCAGTAACCTCTGGGTGCTCCCACCAGATAGAAGTTAACTCCGCAAGGGTCTCAGCAATACCAGACCAAACGAGATCTTAGAGTCGATGTATTCAGCACACAAGGGTAAAAGCAGAGTTCTTTTTTGTCACTCACATTCCTTTTCGTTCCTCAAGATATTGATCAAAGTGAGGGCGCTGCTGAGTTGAGATAACCCGGCTTGGGCAAGGGCCAGAGCATCGTGGACAAGACCAAGACGATCATCAACCGAGAATGCAGAGTTATCCTTTGCTGCTTCTGCACCGATCTTAGCTAGTCGCTCAGGTGTATACAGCACACGGTCTGCGACGGGAAATCAAGGAAGGAAGAAGACGTGATTTCCCGTGTCAGCTGGCAAGATGACTTTTTAAGCTTCCAACACTTACAAACACCAGCAGTTCCTCCATTAAGCTTGAAAGGCCGACTGGTGTCAACTGCAAAGGTTTTCTCGCGCTCTTGGAGAACGGCCGCCTTGTCCACAACCGACTTCCCATCTTGTCCAACAGAAAGAATGTATAATGGCACGTTCCTAAATATTTGAACGGTTCAGTTGGCCATCAATAGCATCGGGTATATGAAAGATATCCGAGGATAGCAGTCAAGAACGTTTCTTACCAAATGGTTTCGTTATCCTTCGGTTCCGCAAGTCCTGTCTCCAAGAACCGATCCTGTCGAATCTGAATCCCATGTTCGTTCTCGGTCACTGTCAATACCGGGAACCCCATCTATAGATGTATCAAAAAACTGCATGTTTATCAATTGGTAGAACTGTCAAACCTTGCTAATCCAGTTATCCATGAATTTGATGATATCGATACCTACCAGCAGTCAATGGTTGTGCACGAGCTCGCCGCACGACTCCATCGAATAAGCTTACCAGTGGACTTGGTGATACCTTCCCAAAGGTCGTTGGTGACACTGTTCGCAAACATCTTACCCTTGAGGTAGATTGAAACACCCTTCAAGAATCGGTCTTCTCCGACATAGTTGGAAAGCATCCGCAATACTACGAGCTGTCAGAATCCTTGGCGTAGTCAACGTGCCAATGCCACTTACCGGAGGCGGCCTTGGAATACGACAAGCTGTCGAATATCTGTGCCATGTCAGCAATTGCCCCTGCGAGTTGACTGCGAAATTTTACCTGGCCGATTCGATTTGCGTCTGGGCAGTCGACTTCAATGGGATGGGATGATAACTTGGCATCCAAACTCAATGCGCGATTTAAATGGCTGGAAATGAACTCAGAGTTCGCTTTCCACTCGGGGAATGCTCTAGGACACTGTCAGATATAGTTGTGCTCGATTATGAAAAGAACTCGCTTGTCTAGTGAAGCCCTTAGTCACACGCAACGAAATCGTCAGAAAGGCACTTACCTGCGATGATAACTTCACCCATCTGTACATATAGCGTCAATAATATAGCAACGCAAAGATACCAATGGACAAACCAATGTGGCGAATCCTGTCAAAACCACACATTAGCATCCAAAAGTCAGAGAAGAATATAGGAACCGACCCTCGTTGAGGTACAAGTAGTTCCACCACTCCATGGTAGTGATGTTACCGAACCTAGATGCGACTGAGCCTATAATATCTCGGTCACGATGCGTTCTGCGTACCACATATGCGCAACTTCATGACTTTGTACGGAAGCAACCAATTTCTTGGTAGCCACATCCGGCCTTTCCGGGTCCAACAAGTAAACACTCGTACGTCCAGTGATCAAACCCCAGTTCTCCATAGCGCCTGAGCACATTCGTAAGTCTCAATCCACGACACAGCCAAAACGAGGCGTACCGGCATCAAAGTCACTTGCCTAGTGCACTTCAGTTGTAATCAGAATCGCGACGATACAAGCAGACTTACGACAAGGGTGTCAAGTTTAGGCAGAGGATAATGAACATCAAACACTTGTTCGTAGAGCGGTAAAACCTTTGCCTTGACATCGAGAGCCCATTGAGCTTGATGAATATTATCAGCGGTAGCTGGAGACAGATAAGTCTTTTGCAAATGGATTAAACCTAACGTGTTGCCCTACCATAGATCTGAAGGGGGATCGTCTTCTTGCTGATGGGCAACTCCACCGTCGTCTTCAACGATTTGAATGGTCCATTAGCCCATGCAACGATGTAAGAGGACATAATTGGCGTGGTTTCAAACTTGGTGTACTTCCATTGTTCGCCCTCGGATGAGACTGTGTATAACTTGGCAAGGTCTGGGTAGGCGATGGAGCCATGTTGACCAACGAAGCCCTCTTCGATACTGGGCATGTTGCCCAAGTTAACAGTATCAAATCGAGAGATCAACGTGAGCGCAAATGTGGCTTTCAACGCCGGCTCATCCCAGCATGGGAATGCACGCCTTGCAGTCGTAGGCTATCAGCTATTCTTAGTATCGCATATACACTTCCATACAATAGATCATACCTCGAATTGCGTCAAAGCATAATGCTTGGTCTGCCCATTCTCTTCCCAAGCCGACTTGTAATATCCCGCCAAGCTTCCAGTCAGCTTTCCACTAAACGGAACGCGAAGTTCAGCTTTCGAACCCGCAGGGATGACTTGTTGGAACTCCAAAGTAAGTCTCTCTTGCGCAGAGTCGAAGGAATGACCAATCTGCGTCTGTTCGATCTTCAAAGCATCCGAATAGATAGAACTAGAGCAATTTCAGATATTTTTAAATGCATCTTCCTAACCAATGATCTAATCTATACGTACGCGACTCCAAGATCAAGCTCCGATGAGTTCAAAACAAATTGCTTTGTATCCTCCTTGACTTGAAGACTACATCCCGGCATTTAGTCATTTCATCACCAGTGTATGACGCCTTGGATAGAGCTGCTCATACCTAATCCTTACGAATCCGTCAAAAGTCAACTTCTCCAAGTCAGTTCGGATGGTGAGGTCATAATGCGCGGGCTTGACGTTGGTTGGCAAGCGATATTGCTCTGGGTTGGTAGAAGTCATTCCGGCAGTAGATGCGAATTCAAAATGAGTTGCCAAATTACAGTAACGCGCTACGGCTTTATGGAGCCCACGATGGTGAGACAAGCCGCTGGATCGGAGTCCGGCTGCATGTGAGCGCGTGAGCAGGTACTTCTGTTCAGCGTGGTCGCGTGGGATATTATGAAAAGTCCGGACATGACATATAGATACTTGTGGAACAGAACGAATGTGGAAGGTGGTTGTGCCTAGTGTCCGCAGTGACGAGAGGACATAGCGTTGGATAGGCATGTATGGATGAGAATGAAGTGCAGTACGTAACGAAATTTTTATTCTTTGTTTACAACATCACGCGTACGTAGTCTTACTGAACAACCTGAAAGAGGCTGGTTGGAAACATTCTGGTTGGTGAGCTACGGCGCAGCTTTTGAATAACTGCTGTCAAATGTGCATTCGCCTCTTGCTCCACCATGTGCAGATTTTCCCAGCGTTCAATCAGTTTGCGACGATGGCCGGAATAAACCGCCTCTAGCTCAATCAGATCGTTATAGCATTGTACACTTGGAGCTCAAGGTCAGGGGCATATGATCTTGATTCGCCTGCGGAACTACGAACCTCTCTGCTCTCATGTTCTTCAAATCAATCGTCGCTTCCTTCAAAATTGTCTTCTGACCGGTGTGTATATCATTTCTGACACCGGTAAAGCGGTTTTGGATGTTGCTGAGCACAACCTGATTTGTGTCTTGGTCAAAAATGACAAATATTAAAGTTCCTGTCGGGCTCACATCCGTGATTGCATCAATTGTCTGCGTAAGCGGGAAGAAATTGATACAGAAACTGTGCATCGGGCTTATAGCAGACATTACCTCGATAATGCGGGAGATAGTACTAGTCTCTTGAGAGCGCTGAACGAGTCCACCATCGTGCTTAGTTTCTGGGTGAACCTGGTCCCTGAATAAAGATCTGCCTATAAATTATTAGCTACTGTCTTCAGCATCACGTCAATCTCTCATCTACCTATACCTGAAGGTGTGTTGGAGTTGCGCTCCTGCTGGAAGGCAAGCGGCTTCAGTCCGTCACGACCAATCAAATTTGGCTTTGCAAATTTCCGTGGTTGCTCAGTTAATGCCGTCCGTTCTACGATTAGCTTAGCTGGACGTATCAACTGCGCAGATTTCCATCGTAATCCGGGCGCTACGGAGTCCTGGGAAAACTTGGCAGGTTCTGCGCACTGATACGATCTATCCTCCGATTCCTTATCTGAGGTGGATTGATTGTCCAGCCCGGCCTCGGGTTCCGGCTGTGCCGCACTTTGGTCGTCCTTGTCATGGTTGCAGACTGGTATCTCAGCCCTAGAAATCGCCGGGGGTGTCGCATCCCTAGTCATTGCATCACCCACCGTATGTTCCGGAGAAATCCGAGCACGTGCCATAGGACGAGAGCGAGCTCCTGTCTTCAATGAGGCGACATTAACAATTAGCAAGTTCTGATGTTGATTCGGGGACAGCGTTCGGCGATTATCCTCGCAGAAAAGTCAATGGCGCATCATAAATACGGTTTGGTTGAACTTACAAGATCCACTGGCTGATCTTCTTTGCTTGGAGTGTTGATTACGGTCTTCAACAGTTTGGTGTTTGGCCCCTCGAGTGCAACATTTTGGCTCCCAGGAGCTTTTCCGCCAGCAGGTCCGACCGTATCTTGTGAGTTTGAATTATCAACAGCGGTTGTCTCCTCTTGTGCACCATGCGTAGTGAGTAAGGAAGGATCCACCCCCTTCTTTGGCTTCCCAACCTTCTTTTTAGCGGTTACCGCAACTTTGGTAGTATGTGTCGCCTGTTTCGGGGCCAATATAGTCGGTTTACTCACAGCTTCGGTTCTGAGTCGCTTAAGCGGCGTATCTTCCGCGCCGTGCACGTCGTCGGACACGGGGACCCTTTTTCTCTTGGGGCGACTGTGTGGCTTAGGGGGGTGTATGGGATTCATAGGGTCCTTTCGCAATCCTTGCGGCACAACCTGTGCTACAGGCTCGGTGGATCGCTTTCGCAACGTCCTCGCTGCTTTGACGGCTTGACCCGTGGTGGGCCTAGACGGTATTTTATTGTCGGGAGGCAAGCACACTTCCCCGCAGTTGGCTAGTCCAGTAGATTCGAACGAGTGTATAACCCTCCTTCTCTGCAATACTCTGGCTGGTCTGGCGTTCGGCCGTTTAGTAGGCTTGCCGCTTGCGAGTTTGGGAGGTTCCAGATCGGATGGATCCAACAAAGGATCGTCACCCAGGCCGAACATAGTTTCATTGATAGGTGCTGACTTCAGCGGTGACGAAACCTCTTCCGCCTTATCTGCAGTAGGGGCGACACGATCCTGAGGTTGCACGTTGGGCGCAGTTTCCGTGCCAGGACTGTACATTGGCTGTCCCTCCATGGACCATACTGTAAGACGTCAGTAATCATAAATCATTTATTAGCTGGAGCACCCACATCTTTGAATGCTTTCAACTTTTTCCTATTGCGTGCATGGTCAAGGATTGCCTCGATAGACACAAGCACCACTTACGTGTGTCGAATATTCAGCCACATCATCCCGTCCAAAATTGAGGTCAATAGAAGATGTAGGTTTCGAAAGTTTACGCGATGACCCCAACACGTTCACCTGGTTTGAGATCAGTGTGCCGGATACACAACGAAATGATGCCCTCTTTACCAGCCCTCGGTCTTCGAAACAACTCCGAAAATGTTTAACTTGGTGCTGTTGGACTTCAAATGTAGCGAGGCGGGAGTCCTCATCAATGGGCGTTCGCCCTAGTTGAGGGGGCGAGGACAGCTTTATGGACACCCCCACCTTGGAGTTGACGGGCTTTCCTATATGGATTCGCTGAATGGACGAATATAGGACTCGCAACGTATCCCATAGTCCATCCTATTGAGAGAAGTGTTATTGGGGTGTAATACAGTGAGGATTTAAATTGTAACCATTTCTAAATTGGCGGTTAAGCTATCTTCGTCAACATATATGCGCTGAACCGCAAAGGATTTTGATTCTCCGAGGATAATGGTTGGTGTATTGATCGGTTGGGGACTGGCTATACGTTAACAAGGTCCAATGCACCGAGTCTACTCACAAGTGAATGTCTGATTGTGCAAGGGTATCTATTATTCTAACGGAAGTGTCTTCCCAATTCACGCTGGACGCTGAATTCAGGTGTTCTAGAATAACATCGCTACAATCAAATAGACACGGGTTGAAGACTTCTTCAATGAACTTTGTTCTCCTTGCTCGGCCATCAGGGTTCGTAATTGAGGGTAGTAACTTTGCGAGTAATTCTAAAAGTGCCTCCAGTGTCAAGAAATCTGCTCATGAATGAGTATTGGACAAGTTGACGGGATTCTCCCGATTATCTGACCTCTTGTTCGTGAAATATTACGACCCAGTTGTTCGCTAAGCATAAATTAGCCAACAGGGATTTCTGGGGTAGTGAGTTCTTACCCTCCGAGGACGGAAGGCCTGCGCAACCGCCTTTGATTTTCGGCATGAGAGGTTGCAGTTTCCGAGAGCAATTGGTATATCTCGAGAATTTTGAGTTGCCTACGGAATAGAGGGTAACATATGCTCACCGTATAGATTAAATAGCTCCCAGGATGATCCTTGGCATCCACTGGAGGGCGAAGGTACATATTGCACAGCAGCGGGTAGAACTCGATGGCGATCTGTTCCTTGTACGCGTCTATGGCAGGAAAGGGTGAGCTTAGATTATAGATAGGTGCCACATCCAGTCATACGCGTTCCATGTGTATCGAGGAAATCCTGGCGGCTCACTTCAGCACAGTGAGTTTACCCGCATATATGCGCAAGATTTACCAGTAACCCAGATATGAGAGAGACTTGCACACACTCCCAGATTTCTTTGGACTGCGTTGCCTTTAGTTCTTCTGCTGGAAGCACCCTATCTTGGTAGATATAGACCATCACAGCAGAGCAGAACCTAAATGCAGGAGCGTTGATGCATTCATACAAGTATACCAGATCCCGTCGGAGTGTAACCTCCAACAGTTGGAGCGATTTGGAAAGAGGATTTGGGTTTTTCTGGAGGCAGAAGCTAATGAATTCCCGATTGGCATGCGTTTCGTACTTACGAGTATTTTTACGGCATTGGCGATGCAGGCAAGCGAGGGCTTGACATCCTTTCCTGGGTCAGCCTTTGCGACTGCTTGCCTAAGGGAGTTAGCAGCACTCTCCACGTCTTTGATGAACGCTTGCTCTTTCTTTGTCATGGAGGTGGGCTCGGAAGGAATGTCCACTCTGAGTATTAACACTGAGAAGCATATCGCGGTCCCGTGATCTCGACCCTCGAATTCTGCTCCGTCCACAGATGCATGTCACATTACTGCGTGCCATTTGCTCCCGTGCGTCTTGTAATGGATCAATACGTCATAGCATTCAGAGTCGGTACGTTATTCGAAACCCGGTGTTCTTGCACGATAAGGAGCGTATTGAACTGCCTCTATCGATTCTATAGGTGTGGCAGGGGCGCTAAGGCTGTGGTTAGTCACAGTCATCTTGAGAGTGGTCGTCCGACCAGATGATCATGATGCCCCTGAGTGATCTTGTCTTGTAACGGAATTCATCTTCCCACATTCAGTTATGCACAGGACACAGTAATGATGCAGGTTCATGATCAGTTGGCGGCCAACATCAAGCTTCCATACAAAACTTGGAAGGTTTGCGGTTGCCACTTCGTCCTTGCTGACGCCCCTCGCCCCTCTTCCACCCATGCCCGCGTTTACAGCGACTACCAGCCTCCTTCCAACCATAAAGGTGGCACCATCCATCCCTAGATCCCGCTGTTCTTTTCCTGACATCCCAGTGTTATCAGGCGCCACAGATCAAGAGGAAATATCTACGGAAGGTAGGCGATATCACCCAGTCATATTTTTCTCTTGCCGTTCGTTATTGAGCCAGCTCTGCAGTACTCTTGGTTACCAGATGTATTCCGCCTTAAAGGCAGTGTATGTAGACCACCTCGTCGGTTGGGCAGTTCGAGAATGAATCCCTGTTCTTTGCAGATAATTGCTCGTATCATTGGTCCCGTCTTGACTATCACGCTCTTCGCAAGTGGTGTTGCATACGCTGCGGACAATGGTTACACCTTGAAATTGACGAATTCTGTGGTACCTCTCTTATCTGTCGTGGTTGGTCTTATTCTGGTGTTCCGGTACGTGTTCAGCCCCAGCCGCCGTGCGAATGCTGATGCACTGACCGTCCGTCATTAGTAATGGGTGGGTATCACGCGATGCCTTCTGCACCACTCAACCACAAGACTAACCGCTCACAGGACCTCTTACGACCGTTATTGGGAAGGCCGGAAAGCATTTGCTTCCCTCGTTACTGGTACTCGCAACCTTACTCGCAACCTTTGGGTCAATGTCGCTCCCGTCCCAACCGATGCTCAGCCTGCTTTCGTCAGGGGCAAGACTCCCACCTCGTATATTAGTGCTCGAGATCTCCGAAAACATAAGATGGAAGCCGTTCGGTTGTGCCTTGCTCTTGTCGTTGCCACTAAACACTATCTGCGCGAAGAAGAGGGATTCGGTTGGGATGACTTTGATGGCTTAGTTCCCAATTCCCTGGCTTTTTACGATACCACCGGCTACCAGTCGCTGAAGAGTACTCTCGGTTCTTACCAAGCCATTAGGTCTGATTTGCCACAAACTGAAAATAATTGTGATACAAGTACGGGTGGTAGGACGACCCCTGTTCCCTCAAAACGAATACGTCCCAAACGAAGCAAAGCGCGACTGGCGCAAAATACTGGAACAACTCCTTTGGTAACTCGACCCGCAACCAGCCATAGCATGCCCCTCCCGATGGTGTATGTTCCAAGGCTATGTGCATTTATACGAGGCTGACATACCCCCCCTTGAAGCATTGCCTATGAGTTGACCAGGATCATCTTCCAATTCCGACGTCAAGGCTTTTTGGAGACAGTTGGTCCCGCTGGTATGGCACAACGACATTTGCTTCATCTTCACATTGATTGACGTTTCCTTGTAGGTACAAATGCAATGGTGCAGTTGTAAGTGATGTATTCGCCAACCCTCAAGGTGTCATTCTCATTCCAATGAAAGAATTTCAACAATGGTGGATCAAGTGACTGGTATGGAACGTATTGCAAGCACACCCATTCCTCGTTCATGTGAGTTGCACAACTTTCACTGATAGAGCTCTCTCACCACATTACAGACGGAATTCACCTCAAGCAATGTGTAACATTATACCTATTTGCCTTGCCTCTTACCCTTGTTCCTGAGATTAGGTGGCTTGCGGTTCCCATTGTCACCGTTGTTGCGTTCACCTTCATGGGAATTGAAGGAATCGCTGAAGAGATTGAGCAGCCTTTTGGTACGTCCCGCTTACTCTGGAGCGCAGATGCTCGTTAATTACCCATCAGGCAACGACGAACGCGACCTTCCTCTTGGTGAGTGGTGTGATATCGTTGTAGATACATAGCTAATGTTAATTAGACCGCTATTGCGAGGATTTGAGAGAGGAGATTGAGTGAGTCCTATAACCATCTCGCCCAAGCTTTGCCATAGTCTTAATCCAATTCAGATTTATGATTGGGCGCCTACCTGAAAATGACGAGGGATTACACGGCTATGATGATGGCCAGGGAGACGATTAGAATAATGGTTTCAAATCAGAGATTTAGGCGTCGATTGCCTTGCTCTCGTGTAGTGAACGTTTTCGCATTGCTGTACTGGTCACCAAATTGTCAAAGTGTGTTTCATGATCCAATTGCAGGTCTCGCCGTCCAGGGTTCTACCCATACAGCCTGAAGCTCTCCGTTGAGCTCTTTTGACAATGATGTCCATAAATAAATATGACGCACCGCTGTAGTAAAGCTTTCCTCCCCATCCTTCTCCACAGTTCGTACTGCAGCACCTCCCTTTACGCTTGGGCTATTGACAAACCTCGCCAGACTCTCCAACTTTTGTACATCGATATTATGCTCTTTGGCAAGTTTCTCAAGCTCTTGATACGTCTTGACCGACTTTCTCGCGTCCAACAAATCGCTCAACGTTGGGGCGTGCAGACGATTGAGAATTGGCGTTAGGGCGGAGGCTTCCAAGTCGGATTGGGCTCGTGAACGGAAGAGTTTATGCGTATCGTCTGCCTATAGCGTGCAACCGAAAGCGAGAATAAATAAGTCTAAAACAACACACCATGACCTTCAGACACGCACCGTAGTCTTGATCGTTTGCATGTGATGGTCCACTCGTACCGCTCCCAGCTGGCTCAAATTCGCCAAGAGATGAGGGTCCTTGGCGTCTTGTAAAACAGCTATTCCACTCGTGAAACACGGTCAGATCTATACGCGACATAGCAGGCGGAAGGAAGAAGCTCTCACCTTCCGTTTTCGACTCACTGGCCAACGGCGGTCGCGCTGAACTTTGCCGCGAACTTGGCAACTCGGGATTGGGGGTTCGAGCACCTGCCCATTTCGGTGGTGCTTTTGGCAATGTACGAGCAGCCTTGGAAGAAGAACCACCCATCGTACCAAGGTGCCGGTGATGGCAAATTCAAGCGTGCAGATGAATTTAGCGCAGTACGTCACAACTTTCCCACCAGTTACCGTACATAACCAGTGTCAGAAAACGTAGGGCATGCATATATGTATGTATATCCTTTGTCTGTGTACCGTCTATGGACTTCCATGACTGCTATTCTCACAGCCATAAATTTGTTGTTACAAAAAGACGAGCAAAGGGAGAGGGTAACGAGAAATATAATCAAGACATAGGCCGAGTAAGATGAATGTGGAGATGTATCGAACTTTTGTGGAAAGAACAGGAAAAAATCAGGCAAGGCACATGAAAGGGTGAAGAAGGAATTGAAAAAGGCTTATAAACAACTTTTTGCCAACCAATGCTACTGGTCAAGTAATAGCGGCTGCACAAACCTAGAACGACGGAGACCCAAAGCGAAGTGGAGCACGTTGTACTGTGCCTGGTAATTGGTACGAGTATGCATGAGGGGGTCATCGACGTTTCGGACGCAACAAAGATGATATGACGATGTTCAAATGGGGAAGTCGGCAAGGGAATGAGGATAATAGGAAATGGGGTATCAGAAAACAATCACATTGGTGAGAGGTCGGCTATGCGAACGCACAGTTTTGGAAACAGAATTTAGAGCAACCGGGGGTAAAAGGATGATTACAACACTTATTGGATCGACCAGGGAAATGAGTGTGCAACAGATGGTTGAAAGGCGAATGATCAGAATTTGTTTCGAAAATGAGCGACGGTGTAGCGGCATCATGAGAGGTCGTCAAGGAAAGAACCATTCACTTTTAATTCCCGAGGTGATTATTTACGAGTGGTAGGAACCCGTGTTGACATTCGGAGGATTTTGTTGGAATACTTGATACATGTAAGATTGATAAAGATGAGGTGGAACATTTTGCGGGGGCATGCCTCCATACGTGGGCTGTCCCATTCCATAAGTATTCCCGCCTTGGGGTACAGCTTGCGTTGGAGGAGGGGCAGAAGTAGTATAATTTGCAGGATTAGGTGCCATCGGCCCACCAGGGGGAAGAGGCGCTCTACGAAGTCCGGATCGTGGGGTGGTTGCTTCAGGGGTTCGCATTGAGAATGGGTTGAACGGATCGGTGACAGGCGAGTAAGGGGACGCCGGCATGGAAGCCTGGAGTGGTGGTGGCCTAGGGTGAGGTGCATTTTGTGGATGGTAGGAAGGGGCGTTGATGGGGGTTTGGGGGCCAGATTGAGGATTCTGTCCACCCATTTGCAAGGCAGCCATCATAGATGCAAGTCCTTGATCGTTGGAAGGATAACCAGAGGGCAGACCTGGTAATACATAGTTGTTTTGTGCGGGAGGTTTCACCTTGCCACTAGGTTGAGGGGTAGAGGTATTGTAGTTTGATTGGAAGCTAGGGACAGGGAGTCCTACTTCCTCAATCAATCTGCGATAGGCCTGTGTGGCAATAACTTTCAATTCGATGAGGACACGCTTCGTGGCTTCGACGAAGGTAGGCTTGTCGCCAGGTTCGATGAACTGGCTGGTTAGAATCTTGTGTACAACAGCGACACCATTCACTTGATCGCCGAGGACATCAGTTAGTACATGATCATTCGGGGAAGAGAATAGAGCCTCGACGATCTCCCTAGAGGCTCTAGGTTCAATCTTTTGGTTCACAATCCTGAGTACCGTGAGGGAAGCAAGTTTGTGTGTGCATAGGTGGGATAAATGCGGCGTGAACCTGGGGGCCAAAAGGTTGTAACGCGATGGGAAACCGGAAGTATCCAAGAGCCAGGTGAGAAGAAGGGCACCATTGGGGTTGGTCGCCAATGGAATGGAGTTAAGGATAATAGCTGTCGCAATTCGCCGTTGCTGGCTGAGTGAGATGTGGGGGCTTTCAAGGCATGCCCTCATACTACGTGCACCGAAGCGACCTTGGGCAACCTCCCACATACGATCGACCATTGCATCAAAGATGAAATCATTTAAAGGTGGACCGAAACGAAGGCAACACCTATAAACCATATGAGATACTGCCCACTGTTGTCACTTCGCTTAAACTTACTGAACAACATAGTTGCCAAACTGATCAAGAAGAAGAGGGGGCGCATATGCTCGTAAGTTCTGGGTAATCAATCCAATTTCCTCGGGAGTGGAGATGCATTCGATGATCTTTTGAGCTGCCCATGTACCATTCTTGTGAATTCCAATCATGGCCAGATTAGGGGCAATCCTCTCCAGCATCGCAAAGCGTGGCCCAGAAGAGCAGCGCTCAAAAAGTTTTTGGACCACCTACCAGCATCTGGTCAATGGAGCACGGTGCGTGATAAGCAATATACGCACTGTATTGCCAAGCCAATCTGATGCAAGATCAACAATCTCCCCGTCCAAGAAGTCACCTGCAACTTGATCAATCTCCTCAACCGTCATGGTACCAGAATCTAAGCGCTTGCGTAACTCGCGGAGCTTGGCAGCATCCCAGCGCCTGTTGTTTTGTCTCTCTGACACCAAAGGAATGGTGGTGTAGTACATAGTTGGGGGACGGAAATCTGTATTGGCTGTTAGGCAAGCGCATATAAGCTTAATCGAGAGGAGGACGAACCAGCAAGTGCCTGAACATCTGCTTCAGCATCAGGGCTTCCAGCACTCAATTCACGCATAATCATCTGTTGCTCCGTAACAGAAGCACTTCTTCCAAGGCCATCGGCGTTGTGTGCTCCGCTGGCAATCATGCTGAGAAGCAAATTGGATCTATAATTCTCAACGGCACCACCGAGGACTTGTTGATCGGCAGGGATCGTAGAGGCACCTTTAACAGTGCGAAGTGCATGGATGGTGGCACCGACGCTCAAATCTCCGACACCTTGAGCAACGATGTTGGGGCTCTCGTCTGTGCCTCCGTTGGGATCTTGGCCGTTCTTTACAGGTACTTTGGCAAATCCAATGCGAATAGCACCAACATCACTCCCAAGAACATCACGGCCATTCAGGGCCTTACGAGCCCGAACAGCGTCGTCCAGACGCTCGAAGTTGACTGGAATAAACTTGTCAGTATCAAACACACTATTACCAGAAGGGAAGCATACTAAAGCCGCAGTTTTTATGGGTCAAAACCCTGGCAGATTCTATGGGGCCGTAAGGGCTGAAGACGCTCAAAATAGTGGCAGGAGTAGTGGTGGAGGGGATAGAACCTATCCACAGTGCTCGTGTAGGGGTAGATTGGAGTTGAGCATCTATACCGTTGAGGCCGGCATTTGCATTCGAGGTTTTTCCGCCTGTGCCCGCGGGAGAAGAAGGTACCGGGCTGACATTGGCACCTTTCGCGGGGGCAACAGGGGCGCTGTCAGCCTTGCCAAAGCCAATGCGAACGGTTTGACCGTTTGGCATCCCAATATTACCACCAA
Source organism: Volvariella surrecta (assembly GCA_951802395.1). Taxonomy (NCBI): domain Eukaryota; kingdom Fungi; phylum Basidiomycota; class Agaricomycetes; order Agaricales; family Pluteaceae; genus Volvariella; species Volvariella surrecta. The sequence continues at coordinate 782,199 of OX637784.1, forward strand.
GCCTATTCAAGACGTCATCCTTGGCGCGGATAGCGTCAGCTTGGTCAACAAAGTTGACGAAGCCACACTCCTGCCAAATAAAGGTTGAGTGCCATCGTGTGAGCTAATGGGGGATCCACGAACCTTCTCAGGGAGGAGCCTTAAGCTTTCGATGGCACCATAAGGAGCAAACACGTGAATCAACTGTTCGCTGGTAACCGCACTGTCCAAGTTTCCAATCCAGAGAGAGCGGGATGGAGTTTGAATTTGTGCAGAGTTGTTGGAGTTATTATTGTCTGCCTTGGGTGATAAAGAACGGTTTTGACCTCCAGGAGCAACGAGATAACTAGAAGCACGATCGCGGGTCTCTCCACCAGGACCGGGGAAATGAACAGTTTGACCACCAGAACGAGGGCCAGCTGAACTCTTATCCGACTTGAGTATACCACCAGGAGTGTTCATATTGTTGCTGCTGCTAAGCATACCGAGATTCGAGGATTGGTTCAGGTCATTCAAGTATGAGTGAGTGTCGAGCACAGTTGAGCGACGTTGGAGGCGCATGGGATCGTCCAGATTACCCACGGAGATGGCACGGGGCCGAGTGGAGGCAAGCTGGTTAACACTGCCAACACTTCCTAGACCCTTGGACAAGTAGGAAGAACCGCCAAAAGAGGGATCAGTGGTTTCTGCGTCATAGCCGAGGCCACGGTTGTATGCATGTTCATCGTACTCATTGAGGTATTCTTCATCTGGTTCTGGTGGAGCAAGCAAGGGCCCGGGAGCTGGTGCTCTAGTACGGTATGGATTAGACACCGTGCTGGCACGGAGACGGGATGGATTGGCTAAGTTGCCAGCGATAGCCGCTTGAGCTTGATTGCGAAGTTCGGAGATAGTGGCAGCGGGTGGAGGAGCAGGGCGGTGGCTGTCATCTAAACCAAGATAATCCAATGTGTGTACGTCGAAATCCTCCACACCAGAATCTGCCGAAGTCACCGATCTCAGCTCGTCCAACACGGAAAACCCAGTACCACCACCATTCGCAGAAGGTAACCAAGAAGAGGAAAAAAGAGATGGGCCGAAAGCGTTGGACAATCCACCTGATAATCCTGCAGCTGGCAGAGTGAGGGAGCCAGACCTAAGACGACTATTACGTTCAGTCACTGCTGTCGATGCGGCTGATGATGCCACTGAGGTTGCATGACGCAGGCTAGGACGGGCAGGGGCGAGACCACTAGGAGGCTGGATCGTGGGTTGTCGTGATTGTTCGAGTAAGGATTCAGTGGAAGGAAGGGTCGATCCCAATGTGTTTGAAGCTACTGCAAAACGATGTGCCGCAAGTTGTACATTGGAAGGGAGGGTTCCAGCCCTCGGTCTCTTGTATCCAGTTGGGTAATTAGCAGGAGGCAACGTGGCATTATCTCCAGAGGTCGTAACGGATGAGATCCCCTCACTAGGAGGAGAACCACCAGCGGCAGCAGCAGCTAAAGCGCGGCGCGCAGGAGGCAGGTATCTGCCACCTCCCAGGGCATCTCCGGCCTGTAGCTCCCTCGCCCTAAAAATACTCAACAAAAAGAAGACAGTGAGAAAAAGGAACCGACCTTTTCGCGAACGCAGCTGATGGGGCGGGGGGAGGTGTCTTGCCAGAAGGGCCTCTTCCAAACGTGCCTGTATTGTCGTTGGCTGATAATGACATTATAGATGATTTTGTGGAGTTTGTACGCAGAACGATTAGAGATTATGATGATTAGGCAAAGGTGGGCCCGACTGATGCACGAAGACTGTCAAGAAGGGTCAGGGATTTCACCAATTAATTCGATACGAATATCGTCCAAGAGCGCAAGACCTCGGGGAGATGTCGTTGTGGTCGTGAAAAAGATGGATTCGGATGAGATGGGGTGGAGATGAAATAGAAGATTTTTCTAGGCCGAAGGGAGACGAGAGTAACCCACGACTACTACGAGAGAGGGTGCGCGGTTGGAAATAGTACTAAGTAATAGTGAATGGGTTGTTGGGAGGTGAAGCTCAATCTTCCTCGCTGGCTGCTTTTCTTCCCACGCTCATCCCCCTTCCCCTCGGCGGATCTCCCGGCCAACATCCTCTTCGTCCGAGCGTGTCTTCCATTCTACTCATGTCCATCAGGCCTGTGCTCTCACGTCTTCGCCTGTATCTCGCATCTTGTACCACTCTTCGTAGTCAATGTTAGCACCTTTCATTCCGGCTAGGATTCCTAGCCACATAATTCGCCTCTTCTCGGGTTTCGAAAACTGTCATGAAGTGCCATCGTAGCACGTAGACACATGAGTATCTCTGCCAATCTCGTGCTATTATCCCCATATTGCCTTATTGCGTATATCCCGCACAACTGAGGGACCTTTCAATGACCTGAACCTGATATGCTAGGGCTTTGCAGGCTTGCATTGACCCAAAGACCGGCGTTAAGCGTTCTAGCGTCCGCTGCGTCTAACTGCCATTTTCCGGTGGAGGTCTTGGTGTGCACCCACCCCACCATACACCCGGATCTTGCCATTGCTGGCGCTAAGTTTGTGTCTAAAGCTTTTTACGTGACAGAGCCTTCTGCCTGCGTACCTGATAGGCCCCTTGCTCTGAAAGCCTTCGTTGGCAACTGGCATCTCCTCCAATCTCATCCCGTGATGCCTCTGCGTCTTTCGAAGGAACGTTCTGCTCCTCTATCACGATTGCACACTCCGCACATCTCGGAGCCGTACATCGGTTCAGTCAGTATGGATGCCACCCTCCTCATAGTCGGCCTCAACGCCAGCGCCCGGGACCCAGCCAGACTCGCAACGTTTAGCTACGATATTATGCCTGCGCTGGTCCAGGTATATCTGACTCGGCTGTAGGGTCGCCATCACCCTTCATTAACATGAACACACCTCGGGTTTCTGACTTTACTTCCGAATCCACATGTGCGCATGTATTCCATCAAAGCACGTCCGCAGAAGCTCAAAGTTGCTGCGTCCTGATGCCTTCTCCCGCCGTGTTGAAGAGTCACTTGGTCGCCAGTCTATCCTCATAAGAACAGATAAGCCTTGATCACTTAAGTGTACACTTCACCTCGGCCAATCAAGTCATGCATCGAAGGTTCTGACCACGTTAGCCCCTTACGTATCAATTTCCAAACTGGTTATTTCAATTCTTACGATTTAGGGTCTGAGAGCTTCGTGCTGCCTTGCATCGTGCACCTCCTGCCAACGGATTAACCCGCCTCGTCTGTGTCAAATAAGTTTAAAGTCTCCCGTGAAGACCCTGTCGACCTGAAGTCAATTCGGTCAGGACTCGAATTTGAACACGAAATTCTGAGTATAGAAATATTAATTTTCATACAAGCGTGACGCAGTTGAGTACGATCCAAAAATAGCGCACGTCTGATCTCGGATGACTCTGAACATCAATCAAGTTAAACACCCTAGACCATTACACTGCAACTGTTTTTACTGCCAGATATTCAAATGAGCTACCTCATCATGCAGTTGGCACCGCCATGCGTTCCAAAGGACAGGTCAATAAGAAAGAGGGGGCGTCTCTCTCCTAATTAACCGATCAAGACCAGGTCACCAAAGGTTTGGCTTCGGAGTATCCAAACACCGTCCGTTGGTCCGAACGGACGCATACAGTCAATATACCCATAACATATTCAAGTGATGACGAAGCATGTCTTGCAGTGAGAGAACCACGGAGTTAAATACAGCTCTCGACAATGTCTTCATGGATACCGCGGAGGGCGACTGTTTCTGCGTTTATTACCCCACTTTTAAAATTGGTTTACAGCTGCAGTACCCGATCCAAAAAAATCTGTCTCCTACGATGGTATTTCGCCGCCGCAACCATAATAGTCCCAAGTATTTCCTTTGATTTCACACGTAAGATTGTTCGGAAGCGGACCATCTGTCGTATAAAAATCTACAATTATGATGTATGATATACATGTGCTAGGCAACGTGCGAAGACAAACCAGGCTTCTTCAAGGGGTCAAGAGTGACTCAGAATATCATGACCAAAAGACAGGAGGAATAAATTAGGCCAGATCGTACGCGTGCGCGTGTCAAGGCCGAGTTCAATTTTTAGGGTGAACAAGAGTGACGCCGAGGGAAGCACACCAACATTCGCGTTCCCTAGATCGATAACGTGGGTGGCCAGGTTTCGAAGCTGACACTGACAGGCCCAGGCCCAGTTCCAGGGGGGTGTAATGGGATATGCCTCTCTGCTCCACTCGCTCCGCGCTCGGTTGCCCCGCGAACCTTTTTCGTAGTGATGCCGGCGGACACCGAGTAGCCGAAGCAAAAAAGAACGAAAAAAAAAAAAAAAAAAAAAAAAAAAGTAGTGTAAGTAGGTATCAGGGGAGGAAACGTGAGCTGAATGGAAAAGTGAGATTGTATCCATGGAGTTGTATTCGTATTCATGTACTCTACGCGATCATAAGTGGTTGTACCTACATGCCAATTTGGAACCTGAAAGAATAAGGAACAAGAATTGCTACACGAGTGAGACGACGAAATGAGACAGAACAGTAAATAAAAAGCAAGAACGTGGGAGTAACAGAGAGAAAAAGAATATGAAGCATGTTGGACCATTAACGGTGTATGCAAGCCAGCGCTTTAACGGATGAGCATCAGGTGTCATGACGATGTAATACGCATTATAGTAAGAATAAGGGTGAGAGTGGGGGTCTTCGATCTATCTAGGCGGGTCTTCGTCGTAAGTCGTTTATCGTCAATCAATTAATTCATAGAAGAACATGGTAGGAGTGAGAAGTTTATGATAGTGAGTTTCTGGAGCCACGTCGACGGGACCTCGTCCGTGATCTTGCCGCAATGGCTTCTGCAACCCGTTTAGACCGACGTAGAGGTCGCTCTACCCTTGATGTTCGGCCAGAAGACGAAGACTTGGAATTACGAGGTGGTGTAGGGTCAACTTCCTCCGATGGTGGGGGCGCCGGTAAGGTAACAAGAGGTTCGGTGGTTGGTAATTTGGGTGAGCCCGACGATGATAGGGTCGACGTTTCCGTCAAAGGTGAAGCTGGTGGAAGATCGGGGGTACCAGACGCATCCAATTGTTCCTGTAGGTTGTCAGAAGAGCCATCGACATCCTGCACATTCAAATCACGTTCTTCCTGTGCATCCTCGAGATCACCGAGCACACCTAGCGGGCATCCTGTTAGGGAGTCCAGCGTGATGGTATCCTGACTTGCTCCATGGGCTGTACTGATCTCTTTGTCCCATTCCGGATTGGAGCAAAACTCGTGGAAGATTTCTTGCTCCTTCGCGCTTAGTGGCGGAGGCGTATCTTCAATCTCGCAATTCGCTTCGTTCACAGTCTCCTCCATCAGCCCAAAAGGTGGATTGAACACAGCAGCAGGATATATGTTGTCGTAGGACGTGGCTTCATAAGCTGAAGGCTGCAGTTGTCCCAAAGTATCAAGGTGAAGCTGCGGCGGCGGTGACGTGGCCGAGTCTACCCGAACCGCAAGTTGCGCAGCCTGCAGTGTCGATCCAAAATGCGGCCCGAATTGATTGAGCGATCGTTCCTGCGCACTGGAGTGGTGGAAGTCCTGTAGGGCTTGTGGGAACTTCTCGAATAGCGAGTCCGAGAGGAATAGGTCCATCGACCCTTCCGGTAGTTGGTGGTCCTTCACGTATGCTTGTGCTGCTGAGAGAGGAACCCACGTTCCGGTGACCATCGCCGAGCCTCGACTCACAACAACCGCATTTGGTATGGTGCTCAGAACAGGATATGGAGCCCCAGAATGTGCCACAATAGGAGTCAAGTTGACAAAGTCTGTGTCAATCCGCCGAAGAAGAGCGAATGACCCTAGCATCATTTGGTAAACGGAAATGCCTATGGAAAGGGAACATCAGCATAAGAATAGAGACAGCCTTGGAGCTGATGCAAAAGCATACCTTCTATCTGCGTTGCAGTTATTGCTGGGGTGCAGGGTTGGCAAGTATGAACCACCACCACCTCGGGTTGTACACGCCCATCACATCTTGTTTGCTGTGGTGATATGCACGGTGGTGGTGTCTCGACAGGAGGCGAAGGAGGTATGCTCATAGACAACGATTGAATCATGGATGCCAAGGACTGTGCAGAAAGTACAAGCGATTGTCTCGACGACGGAACGGGGGAGGATGGGGATGGAGATGTCGATTTTGAACGAATTGTACTAGTCCATCCGCAATTAGCTATTGGCGTGGCATCAAATGAACTCAATAAAATGGGATTATCCTGCGATAGAGGGGTTGTAGGCTTGTCATGAGGAGATGTGCAATTGGAGTGAGGTGAAGCTATGGAGGACGACGAAGATAAACCGACAGGCGAAAAGCTGAGATCAAGATCATAATCCTCCTGTTTGATGAACGCTTCTGAAGAATTCCCTGGTCGGAACCAGTTTCCAAAGTCACGATCCCAATCCCAGACGTCTTGTGGCTCCACTTTCACCACACCGGGCATACCTTGGAAGGCATTTGCAGCGGTCTGGGCCAGATCCGACATTAGCCTCGCCTGGGCCAAGTTGGAATCGAAATAATCCCATGCATCAAGCATGCCTTGCAGATTTCTTGGTTCCTCTTTGACTGTGATCTCGCTGCCACTAGGTACCAGAGGGGCAGAAGGTGATCGGGGCCCAGGACTTTCCCACATTGTTTCTCCACCCTCACTGTCAAGATCCCCATCCATATCAGGATCAGTCGTAACGGGGGTGCGGCGATCACGTTGTGGGCGCATGCCTCGGGTGAAAAAGTCCAAATCTTCGTCGTCGTCAGAATCAGGGGGGAGTGATGCAATGCTGCACGTAAGCGATGGTGACCGTTGGTAGTGCGGTCTCGAGTCGTAGAAAGGTACGTGGAAGAAGGCGAAAGAATGCTCCTGAGAGGGAGTGTAGCAAGGTATTGATATTGAGCGTCTGGGATAGGGGGGGAGTGACCATGGTTTCTCTTCCTCTTCTTCTTCCTCTTCTTCTTCTTCCTTCTTTTCGGACTGTGTAGGATGCTGATTGTCGTTGCCTGATCCAGAGGCAGAGCTGGTAACAGATCCCTCATCATCATCTGATTCAGTTTGCCTTGTCAGGTCAATTACCCCCGTGGAGCCGGAAGGTGACCTCGAATGGAAAGAGGTCGCCGAGTCCGTCGTAGAAAGTCTCGGTACCAGCGGCTTTAGCCGTAAAGTCAATTTTACCTTTGATGGAGGTTTGGGGATGTCTATGTCAGAGTCAGAATCAGCTTTGTTGCCGACACATGATCTTGTAGGTCGTTTCCGCTTCTCGCCACACTGCTCTCCGCGCAGTTTCTCTTTATGTTTCTTCTTCTCACTGGTGTAACTCTGACTACGTCTGCCGTTTTCACCATAATCGGAGAGGTCGATGCCTGCTCGAGCGAAAGGGCACTCAGCGCCGGTGGCTTTACTAAGATACCAGACAGTGGTGCCACGTCTAAAGTTGGTTGCACGCTGTTCCTGGTTTGCGATACAGTGGGCACCTCCTGAACGGGAATAGAGTGCCGGCAAAAGGTCGTCGTCGGCAGAGATGCCGGACATGGTATGACGCATTAAAAGCGGATAGTCGAGCTCGTCTTCGCAGCGATCCATGTGGGCCCGAATATAAGTTGTGATAGCCTGACTGGCGGCGGATACACTTGAAATTGGGGGAGAATTTGATCAGCCACACATCATGGGATCAATGAGGGCGACTGGAAAGGAAAACCCACTTTTGGCAAACAAGACCAAAATGAATGCACATCTCAGCGAGGTCCTTGATTGTCATGGCCCTGTTATCCTGACCCAGGCACGACACAAGCCAACAAGGGTCGGAAGGAAAAAATGATATTAAGACCTGGCCGAGAACCGATAGCAAGGGGAGGGTATCATGTAACACTTACGACGGAAGTAAACGCACGCCCAATGGCCAAAAAGACCTTGCTAGTCGCGTCTGCTTGATGCAGTGTGACCTCTGGAGGAGGAAAAGAAGGCCAAGGAGTCGATGCGGAGGTAGATGTAGCGACGGGGCTGATGGCCCGAAGCTTGACTTGCTTGTGCTTACGAACAGAAGGTAAGGAAGCATCTAGGGGACGCCTTAGACGGGCGGACGGCTTAATAACGATATTTTGGCGAATTCTAGTGGCGTAGGAGTGGTTTGAATGGTGCTGGGTTGTGTCAACGTCTGAGAGGATTGTCGCCGGAGTTGTGGCAAATGAAGAATCCATTTGGGATGTTTCAGGCAAAGGAAATAGAAATGAGCCAGACGGGAAGAAGGACGGAAGCAATGTTCGACCAGCGAAGGCACGAAACTCGGTATGGGGTGAGGTAGGGTGTAAGGATGATGGTGGTCGGTCGTAAAGGGAGAAGGAAGAGGGAAGGAGATGCGTAAAGGTAGAAATGGAAAGCGGACAGGGCGAGGGAGGCAAGGGAAATGAATGGGGTCATCCCTTGCATTCATTTCCTTTTTCTGAAGATCGCGAGAACGCAGCCACAGGGACCCCGTAACTTCTCTTTTGGCACAATGTCTTCGGGGTCTTTCAACGCATCCTCGCCTCGTTCCCTGACAAAGTTTATGTTTTCAGTTGCCATCACATGTTCTCGAGGTGATTGTCCGAGTCAATCCTCAATCATATCCGGTGAATCGTATTCTATTCTGATACTACAGACGCGGAGGTAACCCAATTCACTCAGCACTTTTCAAAGTGCATGTCATGTAGTCATTAGTTGACCACCCATTATCCGCGACGTGGTCATAACAATAAGTGTACAAGCAGAGTATGCGAGAAGATAAAAAATGGAGAAAAAACAAAAAAGGAAATGCCACATATGAGAGGAAACCGCTCTAAAACGACTAGATCATGCAGACTAATACATTACGACAGTCAGTGATTCTGGTCCGAGTTACGTAAATCATGGTTACGGTACCTTTTTCGCTTTAGATGTTGGCTTCGTTGCACCCTTGGATCGTGGCTTGACAGCAGTGGCCTAAAAGCATTCAGCCCATCTAAGTGATCGAAGCTACCAGTTATAATCAGACGAGACTAACCTTCTTTTTCGTTGCAGGCGTGGCTGCCGCCCTGCCAGATGATGGCTTCTTTGTTGTAGTTGAAGTCTTCTTCGTAGCAGCCGTTTTAGCCTTTGTGGCAGGTGTCGTACCAGTCACAGCCTACATATGGGATAATTAGACAGACTCCAAACAATCCTCCAGAAAATCCAACCTTCTTAGCCGCGCCTCGTTTCGAGGCCGTCGTTGTCTTCCTTGGTGAAGCTGTGACTTTGGGTTTGCCTGCCAAAACCTTCTTTGTTGTCGTTGAGGGCTTCTTGGTGGTAGCGGCCTTGGCGGGTGCTTTGGTGGCCGAAGCCTTGGTAGTCGCTTTGGCTGCTGGCTTAGCGGCAGCCTTAGGCTTGGACGCGGCCGCAGGTTTCTTCGTCTTGGTGGCAACAGATTTGGACGTACTCTTGGTGGCAGATTTGGAAGTCGGTTTCGAGTTCTATGACCGTTATCAGTTCCATCTGCTACCGAACGACTAGAAATGCGGACGTACCTCCTTCTCCTTCACAGCCTCCTTGGGAGCAGGCTTGGACTTTGGAGCAAGCTTAACCTTGCCAGAGGGTCCCTTGGGCAACACAAAGATACCTGCCTCAGCACCAGTGGTGATAGCTCGGTTGAGTTGGTAGATATTTGTTGGAGTGCTTTCCAAACGGTATCGCTCCTCGGCAAACTGCCACCAGGTTTGAGTAAAGGATCCACGAAGCCACTGCGCGTAGTTTACGAACTTACCTTCTTGATAGTGTTTCGTGATACACCTGTGCGAGCTTCTTCCTTGTTGTTGACAATACATTCCTGGTAAAAATAGAGTCAATGAGGATTATCCACCCCGAGGCAATGGAGCCACACAAACCGTAATGATTTCCTTCCAAGTAGGGTGGCCGGGTGTGGGCTTCATATTCTTCACAGCCGCCTTTGCTTTGCTCGCCTTTGCCGCAGCAGTGGCCTTCTTCTTGATAGTCGCGGCCGTAGATTTCTTTGTGGCCTTGGACTTTGACGCCTTGGCTGGCTTCGCGTCGGACATTTCCTCAGATTTGGTAACGTCGGTGGCTCGAGCAACGGGTTCTGGTGATGCAGAGGTGTTGGAAGACATTGTGTATGTGTTGGGAAGTCGCGATGAACTAACAAGTAGGTATAGCGTTTAAACAAAGACGAGGATCGTGAGTGGCACTCGAAACCAGCTTTGAACAGTGTAACCGGACAAAAGAGTTGATATTTCAAAGACACTAGGCAGTGGCAAACAGAGGAGAGTAAGTTGAGTAGTTGCAGACTCGATGGGCGAAAGTTGAAAAGAAGACCTTGTCCCTGTAGATTGAGGTGCCCAATTTAAATCCTTTGGACCCCCTTTTGGCGCGTCGCCGGGTCACGCGTCGGTGGCTGTGAAGAATTTCATTTTTGTTTGTTGATCCAATATGAAACACGCGACGCGTGACCCACGTGATCGAATAATCCGATATAAACGCCAAGTCACACCGAAAACGGATGGCCGTCCCTCCGTGAAAGGACGCTAATAACGCGGAGATTACGACATAGCAAACCATAGCAAAGAACGATTGTGATACATGTACAGACGTTATATGAAAGGTCCAGTAATGATCAGTGTGCCATTGGGCCTTACAACTGCACTACCCTGGGTATCCAGCCATCCTTCATCATCAGCAGGGGAAGGCACGGTGACATAGTCTTCCAACCCTTGCAATTTTCCAACGGGAGGTCCTCGGACCAACAGCGTACCTCTGGGATCCGCGCCCTTCTCAACAGCGTCATCATCCACCCCGCGCAACTTGACTTCAATGTTAACACTTGGAGGACCAGAGTGAGCGATTCCTGTTGCATCATCACTTTGTGACACAGGGAAGTCCTGTAAGTCTTGAGAATTGGTCGCAAGAATCGGTCCAGCACAGATCGGGTGTGTAAACGCGACGACGAGAGGAACGGATAATGCGATACGAGCGGTGGCCATTACCTCTGACGCCAATGGACCTGTACATGATGCATTAAATATACCCAATGCCGTATCATAGGAGCTGGGCCTTACCTCCATTAACAATCACTGCACGAAGGGTGCCAAAACCATCGCCAATTGCCTCGGTACGCGCTGCGTCGAATACCAACCTATCCCAAAGGCTGTCCTTCGTGATAAAGCCCTCTCGTAACCCAGCTAATTTATGTCGCCAAGCCAAGGAAGAGATGAGCGACGAGTTTGCAGCCTCCTTGATGGAATTGACAATAGGAGGCAATTGCTTGGATTGCAAGAAGGCAATAGTCGGCGATGGAATCGGGTAATCCTTGACAGTGAGCTCAATTACATTGCCTTGGGCGCCTACAGAGAAGCACCAATCAGAAATGGGAGGAAGTACTTGGAATAGATGACTTACTGTCTCCTTCAACGAAAAGTTTAGCACTTTTTGTAGTAGCAAAACTGGTTCCCTCGAAAATTGCAGTATATAAGATAGACCTGCCATGTGGACTGCTAACGGGGTGTGCAGAGATGATGGTGTCCAGGGGCGAGATGGGCTGAGAAAGGGGCAGTTGTAAACGTGTAGCAGCAACGCCTGCAGTGAAATTCTCGTGCGTATACTGAGCGCCATTAATTGGGCCGTCAGGCTTGCGGAACAGGTGAACAGTGAAGACATCGCTGGATTCTGTTGCCCATAAACATCAGAAAGATATAGAAAAAGTATACTCACTTGGTACTGGACTGAGGATCTTTTCAAAACGGTTACCCTCACGCTCTAGTTCACTGAATTTCAATATCTTGATTTGGCTGGCGACGCTAGCCATAGCAGAAGCGCTTGGTTCGCCAACGACGATGATAGTGTGAGGGGTTCTTGCTTCGGACTCATAGATGAGTTCAAGTAATTGGGGGAGCAGGTAGGCATGAGTGATAATAGCGGACGTGTTGCGGGACTCGAGAACGGGAGCAAGAAGGTCACTTGAGTGAAGCGTGTACGATATGATAGAATGAGATGCAAGTGCCAGGTCGCTAATAACAAATTCTGCAAAAAGGCACGATCAACTCTAAATGCAAATTTAATTCAGACCATTCGTACCAATTCCCTCCTGGAGGAGCAACAGCACGTCAGATTCCTTCGATTTCAATTCAGCGAGGCGAAGTAATCCCGTTCCGAATGCAGCGACACGATCTTGCAGGGTAACGTTACTTATCTGGACGCACACTCAGCAACGGAAGCATCTTTTTCGGTGAGGAATACTTACTTTGGTGGACCACAATGTTCGCGGGGTATCAACGTCTGGCTTTACACAGTCCACGAGGAGATGTACTTCCTTGCTAGGTCTGATGGGGAACTATAAGTTGTGTACGGTAGTGTTATTTTTTCGTATGAAGTACCGCAAGTCCCGGCGATGACGCACCCTCCCCAACAATCCTGTGCTGTAGTTCCTGTATACTGCACTCTCACCAGGGTACCTTACCCGAGCAGCTTCACTTTGCCTTCCTAGTAGAATTGGATGAACCAGAGGCTGTGGTTTGTAGAGGTTGTTGAGCAGGAAGAGTGTCGCAGCTATCAAACCCAAGAGGATAGTGAGGTCGTCAGTGACGAGAGAGTCAGCGAGATTGACCGCCATAATTTAGGTCGTTTATAAAGTAGATATGAACGGGTTATACGTGAACCGTTCGAGGTATTTGAATGAAATAGTGAGCGACAGACACGTTGACGAGCACTCTGCTTCACACGTAGTTAGGGTTGTGTGATACTGTGGTGCACAGTTTGGTTCGACAAATCCCAACCCGTCTGCGTCATTTTCACCGGCCTAGTCCTGGTCTAATACCTCTACTTCACCTTTCTCACCGGACAAGCATGTGCAGACGATGCACGACAATGCTGTGATAAAAAAACAGCGCGACGACATACTTCCGAAGTATCTCAGGCTCTGATAAAGGCCGGAATCGTTCAGGCCCTCCAAGAAGGGAACCAACGATCTATGGTCTTTATCTCTGGACACAATCATCCCATGGCCGCCATTTTTTCTGCATTAGGTCCGCTACCATCCTACCTTCGACCACCACTCGAAATAATGGTGACCTGGTCGTCGTTTTCGATGTTTGGGGCCTATTTTTTAAAGGGTGTCCGTGCGTCGGATTGCCGCACGTGACTATTAAGAGTGTCATTTGGGGGGTTCGTCAGGTGCCCTCATCCCTCCCTTGCCTCCCCATCCTTGCGCTACTTCTTCCTTACTGCCCTCAAGTTTTGTGCTCCCCTCAATCTAAGCTATCATGCCGACCTCCAACAAGGAAACAACCAAGAGGCAGGCCCCCAAGGCCACTTCTAAGGCTGCTAAAACAAGCAGCAAGTCTCACCAGGCCGGTCATCCCACCTGGATTGATATGATCAAGGTATGTGGCAGCATTCCCCAACTCAACCCGATTCACCTCACTCTTGACTCACATAACCTATCTCACCGTCTTATCGTATCGTAGGAATGTATTGTTGCTCATCCAGATGAGGCACGCACTGGCGTTTCACGACCCAACATCAAAAAGGTCCGCCAGCATCATACTCCCGACCTTTGTGACAGACACTGATCCCTAACCACCAGTTTGTTGAGTCGAGATATCATATCGCGTTCAATGCCGTCGCTGCAAGCCAGTTGAATCGCGCTATCACTACTGGCAGCGCCAAGGGAACGTTTCTGCTCCCCAAAGGTAGGCCGTGAGTGCCAGCATACATGCAACCAAGCCTTACCTCTATGCCCAGGTCCTTCTGGGAAAGTTAAATTGGCACCTAAGACGCGCATCGAGGCCACGAAGGAGGTAACCTGATTCATTCTTGCTCGTCGTTGTCATCAGCTGTGTCTCACCCTTTGCTTAGAACACTGGACCCGCAGTGAAGAAACCTGTCCCAGCTAAAGCACCTGCCGCTAAGGTGACCACCGTATCCGCTAAGCCTGCAGCCGCAAAGAAGGCTACAACGAAAGCCACTACTTCTAAGCATGCAGGCAAGCCAAAGGCCTCTACGTCTGCGACCAAACCCTCAGCTGAGAGTAAGAAGCCTGCCGCGGCTGGGAAGAAGACCATGACACCCGTTAAGAAGGCTATTGGAACGAAGAAGGTCTCATCCACAGGCAAGAAGGCGACGATGGCAAGGAAGGTCCCTGTAAAGAGGGTACGTCACTTTCGTGGGTTGAGCTCGCGGGTGGCTTATGTTTTGTTCCTCCATAGGCTATCACCGGACATGCGAAGAAACCGGCAACTAAGCCCAAACCAAGGACTGCAGCTACTAAATCTAAGGCAGCATCGACGACCAGCAAAACAAAGACCACTGCGAAACCGAGGGCAGCAGCAAGCAAGGCCAAATCTACCTCAGCCAGGACTAAGAAGGCTGCTGCTACATAAGCGCTTTGTTGTTTCGCCTATGCTATTAGGGTCATCCGTGTGCACTGTTGGTAACACTGAGTTTTGTGTAATATAGCTCTGATTTCTATGTCCTTACTTGCTACGAATTTAAATGTATGTCCTGTTCCGAAAAGTATGGTGTTGTGCCTTGTTGTCATTCTGGCCTTGAGATGCTCTACACCAGAACCCAGTCCAAGTCACTGCTGTTACAACCGTTCTGGCTCACCACCTTATGGCTGCACTAGATGGCGATAGTGCCACACACTCTCAAGCTGTGAGAGAGGTCATCAATCGATTGCGCGACCCTATTACCGACATCAACACCTTATTACCTCTGCTCTGCGCCCCTCTCCATACTCTCAACCTCCTCCCGCCTCAATTCAGGCAGCACAATTCACAATCACTGTCGAAGAGTTCTGAACTTGCTGTTCTTCGACGGATCTCTGCCTTTCAAGAGGTCATCTTGGATAATATAGCGCCAGTATGGGATGTATCACTTGCAGAAATCAACGCCTCCGTTCTGCTTGATCAATACTTTTGTCCTGGCGCACCCTTTTCTGCCACGGCTGCTGCAGGAGAAGTCAGCCTACAGGCTTATTCTTCGATTCTTTCTCGAGCTCTCTCCAAATATTCCATTTTCCTCCTCACACGACTGTCAGTAGAGTACCCTATAGACAGGCTGCACATCGCCCTGTATGGACCAGATAATCTCTCCAGGGAATCGGGTAAAAGCGATCATGGCATGATTGGAAAGGATAACACTTCGTATAGGGGCATGCAATGGGAGGACTGTGTGCGCAACATAGTGATGGTTCCAGCAAAGGTCGCCAATACTTTGGGAGGACAGGGAGGCAATGGTCGCGTAGAGGTACCGCTCACACTGGAGCATGGAGGATATTTCAATAATGTCTGCGTGCGGTGTGAGTATTTGATTTCAGTTCTCGCTACTAAGCACACCACTGGTACGTGCAATTCTATGAGTAACTATTGACCACAAACTTGACCCATTTCTACCGACGTCCGCTCAAACATGCCGTATTGGTAAATTCAGAAACCCTTCAATCCATATCATATCTGCTCCAGAAACTGGTACTCGTTGGGGCGTTTCCAGCGTCACCACCATTGTCGCGATCGCAGCCGTCTTTCTTTCAAACGACATTGCCTACGATACGGTCTCGGTTGAAAAACGTCGGTGCAGCATCGCCGACATTGCTCTATTCCAGGTTATGGAACTCATTGCTCGCTGGCGCACTACCTTCGCTCACGTTACAGTCCATTTTGCATTCGTTATGCGGCTCTTTGACTAAGATTGAGCCCACTGAAGGCCCTCTGAAGGAAAGAGCGATGTCAAAGCGAGAAGGTCGGCTGCTGAAAGATCTTGTGGGGTCATTGGAACCGGATAGATTCGAATTATGGGAGACTGCGATGGGGATCATATTGGGACGTGATTGGGATGAAGGGCATGCTAGAATATTTGTGTCCTGGGTATCCGGTGGAGGGTATGCGCAACCAAATGAAAAAGGTATGTAGTAATGGTATACTGACTCACACAAGCATGATGGACTGGGATTTGAATCGACATTTTGGTTACCAGCTGTAGCGAAATTCCTCGATGCAATCTTGACAATGTGGTCTTCCCCAGACCATATCAAACACTCACTTCTTTCAAAACATAGATGTAGGTCGATTCTTGAACAATGTGAGGAGTAGCACTCATATTCTATGGATTGATCAGACACCACTTCCTTATTGCTGCTTACGATTGTTTCATTTCCTTCTTCCGCTAAACCTGTGCAATCTCTCGCGCTTTCCCCTGCCTTTATATCTGGCATCGGGAAATATGTGGCTCATCTGGATCCCTCGATTCGGCGATGTGGCATGCTGGTGGGAGAGGTTGTGGCCAAGTTGGCAGGAAAGAAGCTAGAGTTTGGTGGGTGGGAAGGTGACTCTGAAGGAAAGCCGTGGGCACGTAGTCTCAGGCAACTTATACAAGCCCGGGACATCGACGTCGATCTCAGTGTTCTTGACGAAGAAGAGAGCTCTATACCTGAGGCAGAAGAGAGCACGCCCATCATAGAGGAAGCTCAGGCGACTCCAGATCAAGTTCACAAGGCCACACCACGCCCTGCTTTTGCACCAATTAACTCAGGGTACGACTCAGATGATTCGATGGAAGGCTATGCTTCGCCACCCTCTTCACGATCTGCATCCCCTACGCCTTCGGAGCTGGATGAGATAGAAAAGGACCCGACGTTGAACGTTGGAAATGCCAAGGTTGCACGGCCTGTGTATCTGGTCCAATTGGGAGACTTGATACGGCCTACCGGCGGACAGAAGCAGGAGAAGGAGCCCCACGAAGCCGATAAAATCGAAATGGCACTCAACGTTGCAGAGGAGCTGATCAGAAAGAAAGCAGGATACGGCACAGAATTAGGTATGTTGTCTAATCGGCGACCTTCATTTCACGGTCTGGTCCAACTTTCATTTTAGAGGAGAACGCTGTCAACTTGGTATATGCGTTTATGGGTATGCAGGATAACTTTGATCTCGAGGGATTTGAGGAGAAGAGACAAAGTGCAATGAATAGCTTGGTGGCATGTTGTCCACGCAAAGCGGCGCCGTGAGTAGTCGAAATTATGCTCTTTTGGAGTGACTTATGATAAACGCATCTCAGGGCATTGATTGAAGAACTCTTCAAGAATCAATATTCAACGACACAACGCTATGTCGCCCTAAATGCGCTTGCTTTGGGTGCCAGGGAGCTCGCATCGCTCCCAGTTCCACAATCCACTGCACCCGCGAACAAGATAGCTTTTCCAAGCAAAATGCTCCCACCCAGCTTGCATCATAAATACATCGCAGCGGATGCACACCAGAGATCCAGACACATCCTCCCACAACTGGTTGAAGGCATCAGTCGAGAAGCTATCGACAAAAACAAAGAATCTACCGAAGACAAGGTGCCAGAATTGGTACGCGAACGTAGACTCCGGGTGCAGCCATCGCGTAAAATTACTGAGCTATCTACTCAAGCTCAGCATGGAGTTCCCGCTCAGTACGCAGGATTTGGACTTGGCACACAAAAACGTACGACCTTTGCAGAGGTCGCGACGGAGTACTTTATTGCGCCGCTGATCGGCCGATTTTGGCAGTTCCTTCGAGACGAGCGAGCAAGAGAGGAGCGCACAGCTCAGTTCGAAGGACGCTATCGATATCATGGTGCAGGGACAGGTTTGATCTTAAACGCGGTCGTGCTCTCTCAGCTCTTAAATACAGTGTCTATTCTGGTCCATGCATCACAGAACGCACTTGAATGGCTTTCAGTGACAGCACCAGATGCGTTGGAACTGGCTGTTACAATCGGGACACGACCCGTATCTCATACAGAGGGCGATGACGACGATGACACAGAGGATACAGGAAAGCGGTCACAAAATAAGAATCCGCCGGAGGAGAAACAAAAGAAAGAGGCAGCAGTGCTGACTTCGGCATTAGAGCTGGCGCTCGTCGTACTGGATGGATCCATCGAGTTGGATGATGGACGCGCTTTAGGTCTGGAGCATACATCATTGGTTTTGGGTGTTGGTGAATGGGCGAAGACTTTGTTCTCATTGCTTGAAAAGGGAGTAAAGGTTTCTGGGGGCGGCGGCCAACATCAAATGAGGCTGAGCCGCGCTGCTGCAGGTCTGCTACTCAAGATTGACGAATTAACATCGAAATGGCGCCGATCTATGATAGATCTATAGATTTACCACTATCCCAATCAATTGTCTTAATACTTGTGGCTATTCACTTCCACATCCCGCCAGTAGCTTGATGGTTTCTACTTCAAACATAGAGAAAGCTTTGCAGAGGTTTTCAAAGCCTCAGTCACGGCGATGGACCCGGGTTAGTCGAGGTCTTCAGCGCTCTTGACGATGGCCGTTCACAGGATCGTCCTACTTGAATAGACGTACCATTTGCCACAAAGTCGAGTCACACCAAGCTAATGTTAACGCAGCCACCCCTCCAAACTTCCACCCTACCTCCTATAAAGTGATATGCGAATCTGTACGAGGGATCGTCAACGGGCGAATGCTGATTGGTTGCTTGCAGGAACACGTGACCTCTCCGAAACTGTCACCCGAACTCTGCTCGTCGTCGACTCTCCCAGGTTAGAGCAAAATGCTAGGTCGTCTTCCGAAGCAGATTTCGCGTCCAATCCTTGCTGTTGCAAGACGGCCAATATCATCTACACCAGCGGCTCGCTCCGACTCTCTTTTTGTGGTAGGTTGGCACTCTGTTCCTATCTACAAGCGATGAAGTTTATGCCCGTATTTGACAGCACCGCGATACCAAGTACAACAATCCCAAGGTATTTGAACCGGGTGTAATTATCCTTGAACCTTTCTGAAGCCTCAGCTGCGATGGAATAGATCCCCTTCGAGTTTACTCCGGAAAACTTGAAACGCGCACAGGAAATTATCTCACATTATCCCCCACAATACAAAAAGGCCGCTGTCATCCCTCTCCTCGACCTTGGTCAGAAACAAAACAAGGGATGGACAAGTATAAGTGTGATGAACTATGTGGCAAAGGTGCTAGAGATGCCCCCAATGCGTGTCTATGAAGTCGCTACTTTCTACACCATGTTTAACCGGTGAGTTGGCGTGGCTGCCTTCGAAAGCGGTGTAATCTGAATGATTCAAAGTGAGCCCATCGGTGAGAACTTTGTGCAAGTCTGCACAACAACACCATGCATGCTGCGAGGGGCTGAAGAGGTCCTGGACACCGTATGCTCCCACCTCGGTGGAATTAAACCCGGTCAAACAACAAAGGACGGCAAATTCACTGTGATCGAGGTTGAATGCCAAGGAGCTTGCAGTAATGCTCCAATGATGGTTATTGGGGAGGATTTCTATGTATGATGCACAGCTTCTTGTCCGCGATCGGTCACTAACATGCTACGCAGGAGGATCTAACTCCTGACACTACACGCAAGGTTCTGGACGCGTTCTCCAAGGGACAGAAGCCAAAACCAGGCCCTCAAAGTGGTCGACATACATCGGAGAATTCTGCGGGGCTTACGTCCTTGACATCGAAGGTTTGTCGCTCTGTTACAATCCTTGAGCCCTAACTTATTCAACGATAGCCATACGGACCGGGAGAATTTTGCCAACCAGAATTCCAATAGGTGTAGACAGTGCTAATGTTATTGACCTTTCGATATACGCATCATAGAATTCCAAAAGTGGTAGGATGCCTGAGTACATTCCCGACCTATCCAAACTTCAAAAATGCCGTTTTTTAATCCAACTCGTCCAACGTCCCGACCTATACCCAAAAAGCTTCGCTGGAAGCAGGATTTGGACCTACGCGGTGAAACACCAAGTGATAGATTTGATGGTTCAAATCACTCGCCTTAACGACTCGGCCATCCCAGCCACCTCCGCTCATTATTTTCATTTGGGCCAATGAATAAAGATTATCTGCAATTATCAATTAAGGTTGTGGACTTGTCATCCAGCACATGTGAAACAAGAATGTATGTAATGGATTGGGAACAATGAATCTAGGTGTTCTTGCTCTGTCCAGCTTGAGGATGGCACGGAAGATCTAGATAGACACAAAAAGATTCGCTGGAAGCAGGATTTGAACCTACGCGGTGAAACACCAAGTGATAGATTTGAGAATTCAAATCACTCGCCTTAACGACTCGGCCATTCCAGCTTAGCGATTACCGCTCGATCGTGCGTGTTTGGCCATAATGAGCCCTCCCTGCATCATACATCCACTTCCAATATTCGTGCCCGTTGTTCCTACGATTTAGCATGTCCATCAACGTGAAAGACGCGATGTAAGCGCGTAATGCCTTCCTTCTCATATAAATCGACTCATTCATGGTTGTCCAGACAGGCCATCCGCGAAATGGCACCGATCATCAATTTTGAGGAGGACTTCCTCACAATTGTGGCTGCTGAAGAGACTATAGCAGCCAAAGAAGCAAAGCGAAGGAAGGAACTAGAGGAGTGCAGCACAACCTTAAAGGGTATACTTGCTTTCAACCATCCCCTCACCCACGATCTCTGACTTGGCATCCACCTAGCCACGGCGAAAACTCTGGAAGCAGCGCGTCTATCTTCAACACGACCCAATACTGTGCCTTCAGCTGCTGCGCATGCTTCAAAGTTGAACGAACTTGATAGCAGTCGGCTGGCGTTAGCAAAGGCAATAAGCGATGAAGAAGGGTTGGTGGCAAGTCGTGGAGCTGAACTGGCATCGTTGAGGGACGAAGCACGGCGGCTGGAGGAGTCTGATCCTGCCGTTGAACATGACCGGGAGTTAGATGGCACAGCGTACGTCGAGAGACCTTCATTATGCTGCTGTTACTGACAACGGTACATGGCAGATTACGCTTGCAGATCTTCAAGGGAATGGGTTTCGAGCCGGTGGTGGATATGGATGGCAACCTAACCAAGATGCTTATTCGTGAGGACTTCGTTTACCTTTTTCGTCATGACATCGCTCATCATTCTCAATAGGCGGGGAATCGGAAAATGTGCACTGCATGGAGTTCAAGGATGGCAGAGAAACTCTTCAACAAACCCAGGATTTATGGAAACTTGCGTCTTCATAGCACCATTAAGCCGCTGTCCATGAAAATCTATATTCTCATGTCGTATCACTAGGTCTGAAGATATTATAGTTACCCGCCATATATAATAACAATACATCAAACCAAGAAAGGATGATACATGAAATGGGTAAAAATGCGAGTGAAGTAAGAAGAGGAATCACAATGCCTGCAAAGCAGCCTAAGGCCAATTTGAGCTGAATGGGATCGCTGCAACTGCTATGTACAAACCTTTAAATCTTGCTTGATAACCCACACTTTCCTATCCTTACATCGTTCCCCAACCTCTCGTACCTTAGCCTCGATGGCGTTCTTCTTGACCTTGTGGACCCGCAAATCCTGGTAAAGGGTCTCCACTAGGAGAGTAAGGCTCGAAGCTTGCAATTCTGCAATTTTGGAAAGCAAATATTGGAGGTGAGCTTCTGGGAAGGCCGACTTGGCAGTTGAAGCAGCTTTCTTGGGTGTCGGCACTCCGGCATGAGAAGGGTTTGGATTCATTACATGGTCAGGCAGCGCGGGGATGGCGAATACTCCATCACTGGGGCCAGCAGCAGCGTGCTTTGCTGCTTTTGCGTCCTCGACGCATGTTGATGTAAATGTAAAGGGGTTGATTGGGTATGGGGTATCTACCAAGAGGTCAGGTTGTGAACGAATATAAGAGGAAGCACATACCATTAAATAGTTGAATACGATACTGCGAGAATGTTTCGTAATTGCACTGGCCGATTGTAGACTCCCAACACGGGCCCTTTGCGAATGGCACAAGGGGGACCACAGCCCTCCTCTTCTTCATGTTTTTCTTCTCGTCCATGTCTGATTTCCTCTTGGGAGCCGCTGGTGGTGGGGATGATAATACATCCACATCCATGGGCGGGGTCGCAATATCGTAGGGTTCGAGGGCCTCCACGTCGTCATCGTCCACCAACCAACTATCAAGGTCTGAATCCACCTCCTCGTCTGCATCCTCTTCATCGTCATCCACGACATCATCAGCATCAGCATTCCCTTCCTCTTCCCATTCAGCACCGCTGTCATAAGAATAATCGAATTCTAAACTGTCGTGAGCGAGAGGTGTCCTCGGTCCTATGATACGGGAGCTCCGGGTCCAAGTGCCGTAGTAGCCAGGTCGTGCATCCTCATGGAAAATGAAGACTTTAGGGGGGAACATGCTGCGGTTCTCTAGCTTGCGCATTAGGGAGCGAACAGCAGAGATGTCACCGGCGACTTCTGCCTCGGAGAGCTGGCTCATCATGCCACGAACTGAATGAGGAACATACGACTTCAAATTATCTGGGGATCGAGTACGGCGGGGAAGCGCCGCTGAATCGACTACTCGTGGCACTGAGGCGATTATGTCTCGGAGACGATCTATAATGGAGTCAGAACGACTCTAGCGTTCATTGGTATGTTCCATACCACTCGCACTCCTCCGCGACAGGTCCGTTGTCGCTTCCATATCCAAGCACCTGATCGCTGCTTTACGCTCTTCCTTGTTGCATAACACGAACCAGTTGGCAGGAGCCAGGACGGTATCCTTCTTCAACACAAACGGCTTGAACGTTTTCTCGAAATCAGACTGTGGCTGAGCTGCGGGGGGCACTGCATTATTATCAGAGGTAGTCGCTGGCTTGGGCTTTGCGAAGAAATTGGCCATCATAGAACGAGATTTGTCCCGGGCATCTTGCTCCTTTTTCTCCTTTTCAGCTTTTGCCGCCTTTTTCTCTAGGCGTTCCTTTTCCTGTTGTCACGTTAGACAGTTTCGTTGGTTTAGAAGAACGATTGCTTGCTTTAGCAGCCTTCTCTGCAGCCTTCTCGGGATCAGCGACTTTCTTGAGCCTCCCAGGCTTGGCTGGTCCTGCCTTCGCTGAGTCTGCAGCCTGATACACATTAGGTGGGGCCATGACTATCCATGAAGTCAAACTTACGGTATCAGTATCCTCGTTTGTATTCACGGGCGGATTTGATGACTTTTTCGTCGTTGACTTCTTGGATGGGGATGGGGCGCTGTCATCGGCAGTTAAATCAACTATATCGCCGATGTTCGTTGACCCGGCCTTGTTGGATTGCTTCTGCTGGGTTTTATGATTGCCCTTGGGGTCGATTATTGCGTCTCTCTCCTCTTGAGAAAGGGCTTCAAATGTGGCTTGAAGTTCTTTCTTAGCCTATGACTCCTCTATAAGCTGTTCATTAACGATCTTGGCTTCATACCTGAACCCGTTCCGCCATTCTTGACTCTGCTTTCTGCCGTGCATTTTTGGGCAACCAGTCCAAATGCTCGGACTTGACCTCCCATCTCCATACGCACACCCCCGCTGGGGGTTTCCCAGCGGCATTCAACCCATAATTGTTTCTTATCATAACCTCTTTAATCGCACTCTCCACTATGGTAAATGGAAGAGCAGCGGAAACCGGTGAGTTTCCATCCACCTCTTCGTCATCTTGCAGTGGGAGTAGCTCGTGGTGGATATGTTTCGTTAGCGCGGTAAGGGTCTTGTCGCTGGTAGCACATGAGCAGGAGATAGATTGACCAGGGGTTTGGGATTCACCTCTCGTGCGCCAGTTTAGCGATTAAGGGCTTGTGGTTGTCAGGAAATAAGACGAGCGGTGGTTCTTTAACCCTCACGCGTTCCTCGAGCATTTCCCTAAAGTTGACGATTTCTGCAGCGAGTGAAGATGGCTCCTGACAAAAATGAAATTGGACCTTACCTTGCAGGGTATCTGACTGCTTATCGAACGAGATTGGCTTCTGTTTGAACACCACCTTTCCCCCCTTTAATTCTGCCAGCGATTCGGATTTGGCTTAGATTTGACGTCTCTCATCAGTCCAACATGTACAAGATGGAAAACACGCGTCCTGCTCACCAACAGGTGCAGAGGTATCATGTTGCGCTGATCAAGGAGTTTGTAAAGTAGCTACGATTAGATTGAGATCAGGAATACTAACCTTTACTGTGTTCCGTAGCCATGAGTGGTATAAAGGTCCTTCCAGAGCACTCCCAGGTGCGGGGCTGGACTCGTGGGCCGTGGGACACAACTGAACGCGGTGTGACACTTCGCGACGCTTATTCTCCGTCACGCGATTGTGACCATTTAATACCACAATGTCAACTTCGTTCTTCAAGCTACAAAATACATCGACCAAAAGTGCACCAAAACAGGCCGTCGACCCCTCTTTGCAGCCATGGGTTGAGAAATAGTACGAACTCTGTTCTATTCGGGTGAAGCGACGGTTGGTTATTCACTGAACATCTAGCCGACCAAAGACTATCGATGATGTTTCTGCTCAAGACCATACAGTGGCCGTGCTACGGAAGACGTTGAGTTCTACCAATGTTACCAAGATCTCCAGATAGTGTTGCCGCATCCTGACTCCAGCTATGCAGCTACCCCACATGCTATTCTATGGACCACCTGGGACAGGAAAGACATCTACAATTCTTGCATTGGCACGACAACTATTCGGGTAGGACCATCCAATGAGTTGAGATCTCGAATACCAATCCATATCTCCCCAGACCAGACAATTTCAAAAACCGAGTCCTCGAACTGAATGCTTCAGACGAACGTGGTATAACAATCGTCCGCGAAAAAATCAAGACCTTTGCTCGTCAAACCCCACGAGCACAGACTGTTGGTTCTGACGGAAGCACATACCCCTGCCCTCCCTACAAAATCATCATCCTTGATGAAGCAGACTCCATGACTCAAGACGCTCAAGGTGCACTACGTCGTATCATGGAACAATACGCTCGCATCACACGTTTTTGTCTTGTCTGCAACTACGTGACCAGGTAACTGCGTTTCTCCTTTGGAAATGGTGTGTAGTCATGATTCATTTTTAATTCAGAATAATAGAACCTCTTACCTCTCGTTGCTCCAAATTCCGCTTCACACCCCTGGATACCTCCTCGTCCTCCACCCGACTGCGTTACGTTGCCGACCAAGAGGGCGTAGCTATTGACCAGCCAGTAATCGACGTCCTGATAAAAGCATCCTCTGGCGATCTTCGACGTGCAATCACCTACCTTCAATCAGCCCATCGCCTCTCTGTCGCAACTGCCCCACCTATACCAATCACAGCGAATGATGTCCAAGAAATTGCAGGTGTAGTCCCAGACGACGTGATTAGCAGTTTTGCGGCTGCCCTGGGCGTCGACGTTGAGAGCTCTATGGATATGGATGAAGCAACAGCTAGAAGGGTAAATGGGTCATTCGACCCAATCAAGCAAAAAGTTAAAGAACTCATTCGTGAGGGGTATTCCGCAACACAAATTCTTTCTCAGGTACGTAGCCTTCTCACACCACCTCTACTACAATGCTGACTTGCTATTATGACCAGCTACACGATCTCATCGTCCTACATCCCACCCTTTCTGGAAAGCAAAAGTCGCAATGCGCCCTCGTTTTCGCCGAGGCAGACAAGGCACTAGGCGATGGCGCTGATGAGGAGCTATGGACTTTGGAGATAGCATTACGCGTGCACAAGGCGATTTCATAACCCGAGTGTTTGAACAGGTGTAACTAGAGTGGCGTTCCATCGCGTCTATTTGTGGGCAATCATACATGGGGGAACATCGGTTCCAGAACAAAAGCACGACGGGATGCGATGGATTTTGGTATGTGTGAAAGTGCTAGTAAGACTAGGGGAGAAATGACAAAAGGTACAGCCAAACAAAATTAAACAGGCGTCTGCTAGCTCCTACACCACCAAGGAAGGGAAAGTGGGAAAGATTGTTCACCGAAGGCCAGCGGTGGCTTTTTGGAGGGCACGCTTGATGCCCAGTTGCGCCTTTCTGAGCTCATCGGCCGACGAATCCTCAATCTCAAGCTTCTCAAGAGCACGAGCTAATTCAGCTTCGACTTGAGACTTGGCACCACGCTTCAACTTCATGCCAATCTCAGGCGACGTGATGGTGCTTTCAACTTGATGGACGTAAGCCTCCAAGTCGGACTTGGCCTCATGGCGCGCAGAGAATTCCTTGTCGGCTTGCTTGAATTGCTCAGCGTCCTTGATCATCTGGTCGATCTCGGCAGAAGAGAGTCGCCCAACGGAGTTGGTGATGCCTGGCGTCGTGTGTCAAGAATTGGTAGATAAGTGGCTAGATGTTCACTTACTGATAGAAGCCTTACGGCCAGACGCGCGGTCCATAGCCGATACCTTCAAGAGACCGTTGGCATCAATTTCGAAAGTGGTCACCAACTCGGCTTGCCCACGAGGCATGGGAGGAATTCCAGTAAGCTCGAACTCGCCAAGCAAGCGGTTGTCACGGCATTGGGTACGCTCGCCCTCATATCTGAATGAACAATCTCAGATGCCTAACACACTAACAAAACTTAAGTGAACATACACAGGGAACGTGACAGTAGTTTGGTTGTCTTCCACAGTCGTGAAAACTCGTGACTTGTTCGTAGGAATAGGTGTGTTGCGAGGAACCACGACACCGAAAACGTCGCCCTGCATGGCAACACCAAGAGAGAGCGGGGTAACATCGAGCAGGACGAGATCCTTTGTTTGCTCAGAGGTTTGACCGGTAAGAACAGCGGCTTGTACAGCAGCACCATATGCAACAGCCTCATCGGGGTTGATGGACTTGTTGAGTTGGCGATCACCGAAGAATTCTGATACAAGGGACTGGATCTTGGGGATACGAGTAGAACCACCGACAAGAACGATATCATCGACCTTGTCCTTAGCGATCTTGGAGTCCTTCAGCACCTTCTCCACGGGTTCAAGGGTGGATTTGAAGAGGATGGCATTGATTTCCTCGAAACGAGCACGAGTGATGCTTGCAGAGAAGTCCTCGCCCTGTAGGGAGTTCAGTACAGATAATTAAAACAGTATGTGGTGACGAACCTGGTAGAGGGAATCGACCTCGACAGTTGTTTGAGTCACGCTGGAGAGTGTGCGCTTGGCACGCTCGCAGGCGCTCCTCAAACGACGCAGAGCACGAGCATCATCAGAGATATCGAGTTTTGTCTTGCGCTTGAACTCGTTTTTGAAGTGCTCAAGAATGGCGTTATCAAAGTCTTCACCGCCCAAGTGGGTATCACCAGCAGTGGCCTTGACTGCGAAGACACCACCACTGATGTTCAAAAGGGATACATCGAAAGTGCCTCCACCCAAGTCGAAAATCAGGACATTCTTCTCTGCCTTGCTTTGACGATCCAGACCATAGGCGATGGCGGCAGCAGTAGGCTCGTTGATGATACGAAGGACGTCAAGTCCAGCAATAGCACCAGCATCCTTGGTGGCCAACCGTTGGGAATCATTGAAGTATGCGGGTACGCTGGATACGCAACTTAACGCTTTGCTGAAAACTGTGATTGAGTGAAGACTTACGTGACAACAGCTTTCTTGACTGTCTTGCCAAGTTTAGCCTCGGAGATTTCCTTCATCTTGGTCAACACCATAGAAGAGATTTCCTGAGGGGTGAAAGTCTTTTCATCACCAAGGTATTGGACCTTGATGAGAGGAGAACCATCCTTCTCGACGACTTCGAAGGGCCAATGGATCATATCCTACAATCAAGGGTTAGTTATTTTGCTGCAATGTGACCGCTTAACGTGGATTATGTCACCTTTTTTACATCGGGATCGCTAAGGGATGGTACAGACTAAGATCAAGATATCAGATGTATGATAACGATACTCACTCAAATCGGCGACCGATTAGACGTTTGGCGTCAAAGACGGTGTTGCGGGGGTTCATGGCGGCTTGATTTTTGGCAGCATCGCCAATCAGGCGTTCCTCGTTAGAGAACGCGACGTAAGATGGTGTGGTCCTGTTGCCCTCTGCATGCAAACGCGAAGGTTACGATTGTCCTGGTAAAGGCGATGTTGACATACGGTCATTGGCAATAATTTCCACTCGGTCATTTTGCCAGACACCAACACACCTGTATTAATTACTGATGATCAGAGCATTGCGGGCTGGGGGATTGATAAGATACGTACGAGTATGTGGTACCAAGATCAATGCCGACGGCGCCATCGAACAAGTCTTCTGCCATTTTTTTTAATGAAAAATGAGTCGTGAAGGAGGAAAGGTGGAAGGGATGAGTGGGTGGTCGATTCCAAAGGGAGATGATGAAAAAAATCGATGGCTGATGTAAGCAAACACCTCCGAAAATTGCACAGCCACAGTCCGCGCTTCTTCAATGGCCTCCATTCAGCCAACTCTTCGCCCACGGCTAGCTTCAGCCGCTCGTCTCTCTTCAAAATGCCTTCAAGGAGGCTCAGTTTCTTCAGTAGCTGCACGACATAGCTCTACGGTGGCCTCGCAACCAAAACTTGAAACGCTGAAGGACTGGACAGCATTTCAACTTCGACGTGCAGAGGTCACGAGCTTGAGTGAGCGCTTTTCGAAGTTATAAGCTGCTGCGCAATCTCATCGCATTACAGAGGACTCTTTCGCAGGGTTTGGGTCAGCACAAAACAAGGAGAACACATGGCAGCCGCGACACGGCTTGCACCAGCCCCAGTCCAACGCAACAATCTCCGCACTCCTGGCAGCCGGCGCGCACTTCGGACATGCCTCAACAAGAATGAATCCCAACTTCATGCCATATGCGTATGGAACGCGTGCAGGGATTACCGTCATTGACCTCGACCAAACCCTTCCTCTCCTTCGTCGTGCAGCCAACCTCACCCGTTCAGTTGCCCATGCAGGTGGTCAAATCGTGTTCATTGGCACGCGACCGGACCTGCGACCGATTGTTGAAAAAGCAGCACAACGAGTAGGGAAGCAGGCATATCATGTCGGGGAGCGTTGGCTGCCTGGTACCCTCACCAACAAAGTGCAGATGTACGGTAATGAAGTAGTAAAAGAGAACAAAGTCGTCCCGGACTTGGTGATTCTTTTAAACCCGTTGAACAACCTCAATGCTATCCGTGAATGTGCTATAGAACATGTCCCAACTATTGGTGTCATCGATTCCAATGCCGACCCACGCATAGTCATGTATCCTATACCTGCAAACGACGAGAGCACACGAGCGGCGGAGCTCATCGCAGGAGTCTTGAGTATAGCTGGCAGGGAGGGTGCCGCTTTAAGGGAAGCAGAGCTACAGCAACGGGCAGAAAGACGAGCAAGGGCCAATTCATAGATGCTTACTAACATATCTCTAAATCTGTTAATACTTAATAGACTATATATCAAGCTGCTACTGCCTTCCCTTGCTGATTCTGTATCTCGTGCCAAGTTCCTATAATTTTGAGGTTGATAGAGGGTAATAAATGAGGTGTCTTTCACTTACGCTCTGCAGCTTCTAGTGTTCGTACATTGCCTCCAAGTTTGTTGATCGTTTCCGTGTACTCGTCTTCCTCAACGCTATCAAATACGATGCCACCACCCGCCTGCAGATAGGCTGTACCGTCTTTGAAGGTCATCGTCCGAATGGCGATACAAGTGTCCATCTCATCCACAGCGAAGTCCCATCGGCCGACTGCGCCAGCATAGACGCCCCGCCGCTCCTTCTCTAGTGAGGAGACGATCTCAATGGCTTTGATCTTCGGTGCTCCAGAGACGGTGCCCGCCGGAAAGATTGACCGGAAAGCATCGAATCTGGTTGCGAGATGAGCATTTCATTCGATGCCTTCAGCACGTCATAAATCATACCTCGTCTTCCCCTCCCGAAGCACACCAGTCACCTGGGAAGTAATGTGGATAACATGGCTGAATTTCTCAAGCTGCATCAATTTGTCCACCTTGACGGTCTTGGGATCGCACACCCGATTTACATCATTACGAGCAAGATCCACCAACATGATATGCTCTGCGCGATCCTTCTCAGATGCGAGGAGGGTGGCGCTAAGTCTCTCATCCTCTACACAAAGAGTGAGCCCAAAATATCCATATGCTAAATGAAGGATCTTGCCTTCTGGTGTCTTTCCCCTGTGAATGGTCCCAGCAATGGCATGATTGTAAACAACATTTTTCTGCACCTTGCAAAGTGTCTCTGGACTAGCTCCCACAATTTGCAAATCGCCGCAATCGAGATAAAACAAGTACGGACTGGGGTTAACCTGCCGTAGTTTGCGATATGCGTTGAAGGGGTGTAGTGTAGTCTTACGGGCCAGTCTTTGTGAGGGTACAGCTTGGATGATGTCCCCAGCGACAATGTGCTCCTTCAGTTTGGTGACAAACCCTTCGTATCCTGCCTTCCCGACGTTGCTGATACTTTCATTCCCAAGTTTAATCGGTGGCTGTAGAGGTTCGGGAGTTACGGTTGTGAGGAGAGTCTTAGCCAGCCGACGAGCTTTCGATACGGCCGTCTGGTAGGCAAAGTTCAACTCTGTAGGACCGGCATTTTTCGGGCTGAACACGTGAGAGGCGATCTTGATGGTCTGGAAGATATGATCATAGACCAATAATGTGTCGACAAGCATGAATAACGCTTCCGGAACACCAACGGGGTCAGAAAGTTGAGCTGCGGTCTTGGGCTCAAAATGTTGTATGCAGTCGTAGGAGACATAACCGATAGCACCTCCGGTGAATGTAGGTATTTCTGGTATCCTCACGTACTTGTGTAGGGCAAGCTCTTTCTGTAGCACAACCATAGGGTCACCCTGTATCTCCTCGTTGTATCCAGTTTTAATAATCTTGATTGGATCTGGATTGAATCAGGACCTCTCTGCGAAGACAAAATGACTCAACTCACCGACACCAATAAAACTGTAACGTGCGACGTTCTCCCCTCCGATAACAGATTCGAAGAGGAAGCTATATTTTGAATCCTTGGATATGCGAAGATACGCAATGCATGGTGTGATCAGGTCCGCAGGTAATTCTATGAATACTGGGACACAGTTTCCCTTTTTCTCGTGGATGATAAGCTGTTCAACCCTTTCTAGAGATGGGTACGTTGGCAATGTCTGTCAATATATTGTTAGGTGTGGTCTAGCCATAGCCGCAATGAATGACCTACTGATGGATCCATAAGGTGCACAAATTTGAAGAAAGGACCAAGTCTTGTGTGGATAGGCGTTTATAAGCTGTAAGCAATTATAAGTCGTAACGTGATCAAGGCCTTATCCACATCGGCAAGGATATCTCCGCAGTCTGTGGCTTCAACCGACGCTGTCACGATAAGGCCGCTAACTTGAGTAGCAATCACCGACCGATTCTTACTCTGTTCTGCTACGCCATGATAACTCCACGCTTCACTTGCTCTCAGACACCTGAATCCCTAATCGTATCTGTATATTGTCCCTCTATTCGCGTATGCAAGTTCCATCACACACTGCTTTTTATACACTGATCGCCAACAAAAGTAGGCAACGGATGTCGAGATACACGTCGACGATACGCTCTTCGTTCTTCATATCAACCCTTACTTCCTACGTTTGAACTTCTCCCATTCTGTGGTAGAGGATGATACGTCTTCTGCGAGATACGATCCTAGTTCGGGTTATCTGACGGTATCACTGAGTAAGGCTGAAAAGGGCCAAGAGTTTCGGGATTTGGACCTTCTCGCGAAGTTGCTCGCCCCACGACCAGCCCAATCGACACCATTGATTGAAGTACTGCCCTCAGATCCAGCGACAGGGGATGGCAGTGATGCCGAAGATGAGGACGATCTCGTCTCTCGAACAAAAGCTCTAAATCTGGATGAAGAGCGTAAGGCCATATTAGAAGGTATGTCCTTCTATAGCCCCTGTTAAATGAAAATTTACCTCTGACCTCAGCTGAAAGAAATGAATGGCGCCTACCCCAGTCCACGTCTGAACCGCACATTGATTTAGCGGTGCAAAAGACATATGGGTTCCTGAACTTACACTCGAGGTATCTCAGTCACGCTGGTGACTCAGAAAACGAGGTGAATGAGTTGGGGGTTGACGCAGAGACGTGCACGCCCAGAGAACGGCGGCGTAGGCGTATTAAGCGCGAAAATGATAAATGGGACCCAGAGTACTACATGTCAGCAAGCTACCATAACGCTAGTCCGTATAGAGAGCTCACACCGCGTAGGGCAGACTTTGTTGACGACGAACAAATCCAGGAGCTTCTCCGCTGGCATCATCCCCTCCTGGGGGATAATACACCCATTGAATACACCGAGGCAGAAAATGCGACAATGCTGCGCCTACCTCGAAGAGAGTGTAAGTCATCCCCTCTGCCTCGGCATCGAATGGATATACTCACCTCAACGCAATACCAAATAAGACCTAGCGACTCCCACCCAGACGCGAGAGCTTTACCTGACTCTCGTTACCCTACTCTTGTCTTACGCCTATGAATGTCGGACAACACAGTGTGATCCAACCCCTGAGAGTGCATGGACCCTCAGTGTCCTTACTCCTGCCTTTTCTGCCCTCGACCCTCCCATAATCCATTCAGCTGATAACGACGATGCACAAGAATTGCATGACCAGCTCTCGTTTACAAATGATAATTTACTGGAGGCGGTGGTGCCAGCTTATCGACGCTGTCTCGCCTTTCCGCTCTACAGATCATTTGCCCTTGTGGAAGCATGTCAGCGGGACGCAGCTCAATTGCTTGCGAAAGGCAAACGCACATTGGTTCGATGCCTACTGGAGATGAAAGACATCCTGGACCACCACGAGATATACTACGTGTATAGCAAAATTTGGGTGGATGACTTCTGCGTTTGGTTGCAGGCATATGCAAGGTGAGTGGTCTACTTTGTGACAGAAATTGCAACGGCTGTATGCCCCAGTTGACTCACCTTTTCTGTTTCCTTCCTAATAGTGACGATGTTCTGGCTCGACTCGCAAAGAGCCTTGAAAGGCTTAAGGTAAAGAAAACATTCATACGATGGGAACTTGCAGAATTGGAAGCAGCAGCTCAACTCAGACTAGAACGTACACCTGACAGCGATGATGAATAAGCGTCATGCGGAATAGAGGCTACATGCATCATTTTCTCTTGTTCTCTCAGTGGCGAGATCAGGCGTACATGTGTCTGCACCACTTTCGTCAAGCCACGATCATTCCGGAGATTAAGAACCTGGAAGGTGAAGAAGCCCTTCTCGTATGCTTCGTCACTTGTGCTCCGCAGCAGTGAAAAAGGAGTTATTGCCAGTGGCAATACGCCTCCGATATCACATAGAAGCTTTAAGATGGCTTGAAGAGCGCCACACTTATAAGCCTCGAGGAGTTTCGAGAATGTGAAGAACAGTTGCAGGTAAGAATTCGTACATCTGGTAAATTGCTAGCCTTCTCGTGTCGACGTCCGGACATGAACGAATCGGCAACTGCGATATCATGAAGCATTAAGGCGGCCATCCAGGTGAGAACTATTCTACCCGCACACTTCCGATGACTTCAGCGAAGGGGCATTTCAATAATTTCATTATAGCCAGAAAGTCCTCAAATCCCGGAATAGAAACCTGCAATGAGCTTCAGAGAAATTAACCGACGTCAGCCTAGCTAATAACTTCCTGGCCTTCTTTCTTGGCGGGCCACCCTCTTACTCTGTACCCTTAGGCGGCAACAGAGTGGGAATCGTAGCCTAGGCCGCACACCGAAGTCTAGCGCGGCTTACCATCTGCTTGAAACACCAGCATGATCAACCTTTGGTCTTATGTGGTGGACAACTGAGTTCTCACTCTGTTTAGCCGTACTCCTGTCCCGTGAACCCAGGGACAAGTTTGTTGAATCGATACTGCTATAGGGGTGAGTGTTTTGACTTAAGTCCCCTAGAACGTTATCAGAAAGGCGGATGTGAGGTTCCATGAGCTTCCATGAACATAGGAAGGAGTGCTTCTACGGAACAATTTCCGAACATAGTTTGCCCCATGACAACAGTAAAAAAATGCCTGGACAATCAGAGTAAGCCTCGAGGACACTTTAAATCATTGTACAGAGCCGTCAGCCTCATTGAATCGGAATACGAGGAGGAGGAATCTTCTGCCGGTGGAAAGAATTGAGTCAGTGCCCAGCAACACCCTCAGATATTTTTCAGCGATGAAATCGGACCTTTTGTTATTCGGGAGTTTAGAGTGACAAAAAGGAAGATATGATGCTGTTTAGTGAGACTGTGGAGTCGAATAGGAGTGATGTCCCGTGATAATAAGTACATTTCCGAGTCGTTTGATGCTTCGAATCTTGAAGAACCCTGACGTTACACAAGTTTGAATCGTTGGCGCGATCGTCCGATTATTCTAACTCAAATTGGCCAAGAAAATGGGTTCGAGCCTAACTTGACTCGTACGTTGGAGCACCACGCACTACATACAAGGCAGTTAACCTGCTCGCAGATAGGAAGGCATCGAACGCCCTCTGGTTCGTGGCTACAATGTTGTTCTTTGTCATCACTCAGGAATGGCTGAGACCGAGGACTTACCGCGACTGGATGAAGTATCCATTGAAACTGCGGGTCGCCGCATCACCAAATTGACAAAGCAAGAAGTTCCGGTGTAGTCGCAGCTGACGTTCCGGTAATGATATGCTAAACCAACCTAGGACCAGTGATAAGAGAGTGCATTTCTGCTGCGCTTTCATACTACAGCGTCAAGAATCATCAGTTAGGACAAGAACAACGAGGCATGCGATGTGATCCCATTGCTGTATAGTGATATAGCTGTAACCACCATGCATCAGGATGAGAGTCATAACACGATATTCGGCTCCCAATCGCGAATAATGCGATAAGTGCACTGGTAGTGCCTTCGCCTGGATACTAGTAATAGCAGTGTAAAGGTGCGTGCCCGTTTGCAATTGCTGCAATTAGGTAGCAGGATACGTCGAAATATCGGATCAAATAAAAGCTTACAGGACAATGTTACTGTTTTCATCCTGAAGACGAACAACATCACCAGGAGGTGCATTATTCGTTCTTTGTTGCCTAAAGTGGTTATTGCTTCTGCTGCGGCGTGACGGGGGCACGCCGATGGAGGTTAGGGTAACAAAATTACCAATATTTTGACTTAACTACATATCTCTCATTGAGTCAAGGAATTCCACACGATGCTTTGCCCCTCGGCCCTTGTATAGTCAATTGCAGTGTCATATCTTAGATTTTCGGTTACAAAATAAATTGCTTAAATGTCGGAGACAGCTTTGAAATTCGAAGATCCACAAAGCTGCTTCGCAAGGTTCAAAGACCGGTGCTCTTTTGTTGGTGCTTGCTACTTCAACAAAGAAGTTCTGCTGTTGAGTGATCTCGCTGATGCAGCGGCCACATAATACGGTCCGAGCCCAAAGATTAGTTGGAAGATTGGTCGGCAGTAGAGTGCAGTCGTGGTGAACACGAAGCAATGGTTGTGTTGCCACAGTTTGATCTGGTTTGGTAGGTGGGTTTGACGGGCAAACCAGTCCTATGCTCGACAAGGAAGGTCGCCATATAAATTATTGGTTGCCTAGTGAAAAGGAAGGCCAGGAGCCACTACTGTCCTATCCATGGTAAACCTATGCCTGGTGGATGACCTCTGGCATGCTAATTACCTGTACAATTTAGCCCACGAAGGTCACGCAAGATGTAACCGATAGGATTGCTGGAACACCTGTAGCTTTCATCCAGAAATTTTGGTACAAACAATCAAGTACTGCACCCCTCTGATTCATCAGGCCATAGAGAACGAGATAAATGCACAATTCAATGTGCGATGAAGAAAATACAAAAATCTGTCACCGCGTTACAGGACCCCGCCTTCTGCGATCGCGCCGTGACGATGTGACGTGTTTGTGACACGCCCCCCTCTGTCTTCTGCAACGCCCATTGGCACGCCATCATGAGCTTAGAACTCCAGCAAGCCCCACTTTTCATCCCAAAGACATTAAAGAAGTTAAAGCCTGCCAGGAAGCAGGTAAAAGCTGGGCAAGTTGTTAAAACGGAAACAGTTCAAACCGGGAAAGAGTACAGTAAGTAGGATGTTCTCCGCAATCTAGTCCAGCCGCGCTTTTCTCGAGCTCAACGCTGCTCTTCCTAGACATATGGTACAACAAATGGGCAGGGGGTGACCGCGAGGATAGCTATTCCAAGTAAGCATAGAGTTCCAATGCATGGCCGTCATTAACGTTATTCCTTACCTTAGCAAGACGAAATCCCAAACCCGGTGTAACATTAAAAAGGATACGGGTCTAACGAGAGCCAACACGACTGGAATGAGGTATACATGCCTATTCTTTGCTCGTGGCTGCTGCCCATATGGCTGGGAATGTGAATACCTGCATTGTCTCCCAGCCCCCGATGCGGCGCTGCCAGATAGCTCAAAAGATTGTTTTGCAAGAGATAAGTTCGCTGACTACCGAGACGATATGGGTGGTGTTGGCAGCTTCAATAGACAAAACCGTACTTTGTATGTAGGCCGGATTAAGGAGACGGGGACTGGGTTAGAAACGGAGGAAGTGGTATTTCGACACTTTAGGGAATTTGGAGACATAGAGAAAGGTGAATCTTAATTTCTGTCTATATTAGCCTCTGATGGACCATATTCCCGCATTCTACAGATGACTCTGAAACGGGCTGGGCAGTCAAGGTGCTGCAATATCGGAGTGTGGCGTTCGTGACTTACAAATCCGAATTCCACGCACAATTTGCTAAGGAAGCGATGGCATGTCAATCTCTTGATAATGATGAGATCCTTAACGTCCGTTGGGCTACCGAAGATCCAAATCCAGTTTCCAAGGTAGCCGAGAAGCGAAGGTTGGAGGAATTGGGACGGGAGGCGATACAATCACGAATCGATACCCGAATTATCAACGCAATGAGAGCTATTCGGGCTCTTGAAGAGGGCGAGGAGTTAAATGAGTCAGGGTATCTGAAGCAGGGTGGCGAGGGTGGAGAACAGGAGGAGCCTGATGGTGAGGGTGATATTAGTGAACCAGATGTTAAGAGAAGGCGATTGGAGAATGCCCTATCGCAACCAGATGGAGATGAACCAGGCATAACGCAGGTGCCAACAAAACAACTATCTCCTACAGGGATTCTCAGTTCCGACACCTTGGAGAGTCTTAAGTATTTCAACGAGATAAGGAAGCGGAATGGTGCACCAGCGTCAGTTGTTGCACCCTCCAAGCCAAAGGCTCCTCAACCGGCCGGTTTGGGCTTGGCGGATTACGGTAGTGATGAAGAAGAGTAATGGCTTGATTGGGTTCTGTGCTGTGGGAAGTGTATTGCATGTAACTTGTATACATTTCCTTACCTAGCTAATCTCACCACTTATGCATGATTACTGCAGGGTCAGACAGATTTGAATTTCGTTGTTCCGCATACCTGAAGCACGTTTCTAGCCTGCTAGCAACTCACGCGCATAACGGTTTTGAATTAAACTGGATCCTATCAGCGTTGAACACCCGTTTTCAACTCTGTCAATCTGAGTTCACTGCTGTAGGTCCCGGACCCAACCCTATCGACGACGAAGGGTACAAGATAATTGTTCAGTGCTGTTGAGTGAATGATCCCTCTGAGATGGCCCAGACCTGGGGCTGTCCATTGCAGAATCGGGCATAGGTTCCGTCCACAGGCAAAGAGATCTCGCCTCGAGTCAACACTGTCGACCCAGCACGCATGGCATTATCAAACCTGATCCATGAATCATGCCAAGAAAACCAATTTTCTTACTTTTTGTTTCTTCCCAATTTCTAACTGGAATCCTGCATCTGGCAAGGATGCAAGGAGCATTCTGTGGCCTTCGGCATCTTTCCAACCCTGAGCCTTGGGCCATCACCGTTACCTCCAGAGCTTCGGCATCAGGTTTAGATATGATGACCTGAAATGGCTCCAACACCGCCGCCGTGACCCAAAACAGGAGAACTCAACAGCGATTCATTATGGGGGGTGTACACATGGCTGTCCATTAATCGAGGTGAAATGATAATAATAATTGATAAGAATGGGTCTTTCCACACATATCTATAAAGGGTTGTTTCCTTCCTATCAGCATGGAAAGTGGAACTGTGGTCTTATCAAGTAGGACGTTATGCTAAAGGTAGGCATGCAGGTAGCCCATACAGCATGGCAGCCTTGTTCTGACTTGTTCACTCGTAGGCTCTGATCATGGGTTCCGATGCTTTCGAATTTCCATGATGGTGGTCTGTCGCGGATACATAGACCACTTCTTGGCGAGGAGCTGGTGTATATCGGTGACAGGGATATATAGTATTTGCTCATCGTTGTTGTGGTTCTCGTGAATCATTAATCAACGTGTGCTACGGTGACATACCATCACGTTTGAGATGTGTAACTATTGTTCTCAATCGCAAGTTGGTATCATTCCTATGGGCGTAGTTAATTGTTACCGGCATTTCCCGGTGGCTCTGGGAGATTCGCGTCTGAATGAGTGGAGAGGAGAGGCAATATGAGCAGCTGTCTGCCAACACGACTGTTGACAGCGTTGACATCTCAGTCATGGCGTATGTGAACGTTTGACTTGAACCAGGACTCACTGCAACGCGAGTCGGAGAGGTTTTGTCAGTGGTTTGTCACCT
This sequence comes from Volvariella surrecta, assembly GCA_951802395.1. Taxonomy (NCBI): domain Eukaryota; kingdom Fungi; phylum Basidiomycota; class Agaricomycetes; order Agaricales; family Pluteaceae; genus Volvariella; species Volvariella surrecta. The sequence continues at coordinate 820,575 of OX637784.1, forward strand.
CGGTCATTTGCCCATGCGGGTATGCTATTTTCGTCCGCAAGTCAAATAACGTACATACAAGCAGGAAGGATTCTTCCATGAACTGACTGGCTCAAGGCTGACTCTCGAACACATCGGTGTGTGTGGCAGTGTGGTGTGATGATGTGGAGTTGAGTACATGTGGTTCTGGATAGACTTCGCCCCACTTTGAAAATTTGCAACACACAGGCCGCAGTGGTATCTGCAAATGATGTCATTGATAATGGTGATGGTGAGTGGATAGTCTAAAATAGATGTCGTGTGGGATATTAATTATCTAATTCGCAAAGCAGGAAACGAAGCGACGCAAGACCCAAGAAGTTGTGCAACAAAAAGCCATTATATGCTACACGGAATAAGGCGACGAATTTGTGGCAAGTAGCAGGTGACGATGGTGGGAACTGTGATTGCCTTCAGTGGGGATAGATAGATGGCCAAGAAACAAAGTTCGATTGTTCGATAAGGTAGTGCTCCGATGGAAAATCGAGCAAAAAACCGAGCTTATTTCTAAGCGTTCGGCCTTGCTGGAGCTGGTTGGGCAACCGCATGTTGGCCTTCTGGAACGACATCATAACCGCTCTGCCCAAGGTCAGCTGGAAGAGCTGCTGTTTCATCCAAGTTGTCAGCAAGTAGACCTTCACGTTCTTCCTCGGCATAAGGATTATCGGGGTGTAATGGACTTGGCACAGCCAAGAAAGATGGCGGAGCGACCAGGTTATTGAATAGGAACTGGGAACAAACTCAATCAGGAATGACCGACGGGAAAAAAGATGAGAAATAATATTTACCGTTCCGTAGCTATTGGTTGCGGGATTATGAATGATCGAATGCGTAAGCGGAAAGCTTAACGTTACGGCAGACGTGCGGATGACAAATAGATTACTTACACCAAAAGTGAGAATCCAAGAACTTGAAGGAAGGATATAGGGAAAAGGAATTGTTCCCAACCAAGTCCAAGACTGATAAGCCAGATAGACAAAGTCCTGCAAGTATCAGTTAGGGACCTAGCAGTCGCACTGACGTGACGAGTAACGCTAAGTCCAAAGTAATTGAAAAGTGAAATGCTAAGCGCAATGGCAAAACTAGAATACAAGACCGTAGGGGTGTTGATCATTTGATACCATCCCCGAGGCAGATCAAAGAAGGTTGACTTGGAGGTAACAGAAGGCATAGACAAGATTGGCATAATTAACAGGATGGAAATGACACCAAAGAGGCCTTCATAGCCAACGGCGACCAGTGGAGCAACAGAATATCGAGCTATGAGTCTTAGAGATTAGTATGGTCAAATGGAGTTTATGTTTCTCGGCATACCCATAATCTTCTCTAAAAATGAAATCCATGAGTCGTGTTTGCAGAACGAATCAGTGATAACTCCCTACCTTCTACGACAAACTGGAAGGCCGCGCTGTAGAATGAATTGGTATAGGCTCTGGGCATGCAAATGAGGTGTGCTCACAAGATTTGAGCGAATAAGACGAAGAATACACCTTGAAGTGGCCTGAGTGTTATACGGAGAAGGGTTCATGAGTGACACACCAACGAGAACTTTAGTCAACTTGGGTTCTCCAGCAAGAGAAGCCGGCTCGTTGATAGCGTCCTTGATGAGAGAACCGCTGAAACCAACGAGACCGACACCAGTCATTACGACAATGAGGGAGACCCATCTAAGGTTAAGTGCCGTTGCGATTAGGGTAGAAGCAAAGTGGAGCGGATAGTGCATACTGATACAACCAAAGGCGACGACGAAGGAACAATACGCTCAGTGTTCCGACGAACAGAACGAGGGCACCGCGAGTCATTTGATAGATGGATACCGGTGTGTATAATAGGCCTACATTCATTAACTAGCATGGTATTGAACAACTCGGTTCAGCGCAAAAGATGCGAGCGACGTTGCAGACTAACCGTAGTGCCCGTCAAATCACAGGCGGCCGGAATCCATAAAAGTAAAACTTTCCAGCCGTCCAAGGGTAGGGACTTTGTTGCGGACTGGGAATCGTCGGGGGGCAGTTGAACGGACGGCTTCCGCATTGATTGGAGCCACGTGAAGATAATCGGCAAAAAACCTGTAACGAGATGAGGAAGCGAAGACACATGTGAGGGAACGATATTAAATCTCGGCAAAATAATACTGACAGAGCATCTCTCCGACTGTCACGGTAAGTTAGTGGATGAATGAATATAAGTGGAAATAGTTCGGTCGACCAGTGAGACGACGCACGGAACATCTGGAGAGTTTGCCAAACAGGCTGCTCGTACAGGACATGGTTACGAGAATCTGGGTCGTCGCAATTCTCAACACATTGCATGTCCTAAGGGAGCTCAGAAGTCAGACTGGGCGAAAGAGGTATTCGGGGAGTGCGGTTTCTTTCCTGCCATTTGGACCACAACGAGTTACTGGATCCCTAGAGCGGAATGAACTGACATACAACTGATACTTATGAATACTAAATACCGTGAGGATCATTCCTGCAACCAGGAAGGGTACAAACCAGGTGGAGGGCATGGTGACAATAATGATGTGGGGGTAAGAAGCACGGAGGAGAACGGCGAGAAACGACCCCAGTTGGAAATGAACGTGACCGGGAAGGTGGGTGACTGGGACGGAGTGACCGGGAAATAGAGGAATAGAGAAGTAAGGAAAATAAATAAATAAATAAATAGGTGGGACGCAATCATAGCTCCAAAAGGGAACAACCGAATAAGGCAAGGGGTATTCGGATGCAGGTGGACAGATCTCGTATGAACCTAGTTTGCGCTTCTTCTAATCCAAAGCCTTTTATCCAGATGCCTCACCGCCCATCCGCCATCCTCGCTCCTTCCTTCCCCTCTCCTTCCTCGTCCCCTCCCTCCTGCATCATCCTCATGGTCCATCTCATCCTGTCCTCAACCAAAGGTTCGCCGTTTCCTCTTCCTCGCCACAGTTCAGGTGCTCATTGGTACATGTACATGCAGGAAACCAAGGCCTCAGATACTTTCCATATAGTGGTCACCTTGGCCTTACCCCGATCAAGGTCGAAGGAAGTTAGTCCGCTTGACTCATCTCAGGATCTGCCCAAATTGACCTATATGCGCTCCTCATAGTCATCCGCACCAGACTCGATGATGACCAGAAGCTGTTACCCGCAAAGTCGCTCACAGTATCTATCCGATGCTATGAAGCTCGCGTCGGTCGCGTCTCCGTATTGCAGTCAAATATCCTCGTAGATCATACCCAGGTCCTATGGTCGGCACCAGACGGTCAGGAGTACGCGCCGTTGGGAGAGGTTGAGTTTCCTTTTCGTTTGTCAATACCAGCGAGGGTGGCTGGATTTAGCACGTGTAACTTTGTGGATTACCGCTGCTCGTGGAGAGTTGAAGCAAGTAAGTCCCCTATTCGTGCCCTGTACAGAGCCCATCTGGATTCTGACGGGGGGATTCAGCTATAAATCATGTACCAATATCAGCCATTGGTTCCAGACAAATGAAGCATTTTGAGCTGCAGTTGACTAGGTATGACCTGCCCCCGCATCAACCAACCCCAGAAATGCCCTTGCCTTTGTGCAACTTCGCATATAAGCCTCGCTCCCCTAAAATCCAGTTCAGCATGAACCCTCCTACAACACCGATTGGCCCGCAAGACATCATACCAATACCTCTGTGCATCTCACCCATAGACTCCAACGTTTCTGTACGATGCGCATCCGCCATAATTGAGCGACGGATTACACTGTCCCACCCCGAATCCATCACACCACCCAGATCTCCTGCTGGCGGTAATGCCAACCTTGCAATACCTCGTTCTTCTCCCTCGGCGACACCATACTCGTGCTCCCCAGCCTCTTCATTTAAAGAAAGCTCTCCGATTGCAGATATGTTGCTGTCATCAACTTCCCTTGCATCTTCGGCCCCCACAATAACACGAGATGCCTTGTACTCTGACGATGTCGGTTCTGCGGTCGCACTTGTGTCGCATGAGCGACAACACTCTCCTAAACCTCTGGATAGCCATCCTTTACCACATAACTCGAAGGTCATCGTCAACACCATAACGAGCACAGAATCCTCGGCACAGTTTACGCGGGGTAGTGACGGCCTATGGAATAAGACCCTAACACTACAATGGCCTCCTCCAAAGCCGAATAGCAAGTGGGCCATTGGGGAAACAATACACTCTGATTTGGTAGACATCAGATATTTTGTCCGGGCTAAGGTATGAGTGAAACACGCTGCCTTTCTTCGTGCTTCTCACAAGCTCTTGTCTGGTCCTTAGGTTACACTCTCTACACCCGGGGGTAACGAAACAGTTGAACTTCCTGAAAGGGAGCTTCTAGTTGTTTCTACCAACGCCTCGGAACGAAATTTTGCACTAGCCAAGTACAACGAAAGGCATAGTGAGACTCCTATCAGAGCTAAATCAAAATCCCCGCGACGATCACGCAGAGAACGTGATGCCGTTCCCCCTTCCTCAGCTGCCTCATCGTCGAAGAGAGAGCCTTCACGTACTAAATCAGCAACCCAAAGCCAATCGTATCCTAGCATAAAGATCAAGTCCACATCCCGACGACCGCATACTAGCGCGGGTCCCCGTGATACCGCGTCGCACCAATTGAGCTCCAACACTGAGCGGTTATTTAACCGACCGCGCAGTGATGCTGCCCGTGAGTTAGAGCCGGAGGATTCAGTCGATTCATTCAAGAAACGGAGGGCAGCGAGGCCCGAAACTAGTCAATCCTACACGAAACTACCGAGCCACCCAATTATCTCTCCCAAAATGTCTGCAACACCCAGCGGCAGCAGTAATAGCACCAGCATAAGTGACCTATCCAGCGGGGGTGTTAGTACGAGTGTGAGCAGCACGTTAAGCCGTTCGGATGACGTGAAGGCTTGGGAGGCGGAATTGGCGAGAGTTGAGGCTCAAAGCCGAAGGTCGAGTGACTTACTTGGGTTCTCGAGTAGGATAAAGAGAGCTGTCAATTTGGTGAGGGCCCTGCCCGGGAAGGTATGATCCCTGGGAGTGTAGGATCGGTTTCTGCCTGGTAGACTGGTGTTCGTTTAGGCACCTGAGCTGTTTCATTGTCTCATCATTGTTCTTTTTTTCCTTATCATTCTCTTGCATTGGCACCAACCCATCATCATTCATAATTATCATCATGCATACTCACATCGCTCTCGGCCTCCACGTCCGTCTTCTCGCATTTCCTTGCTATTGTTCAATCTTGCATCACGACCTCGTATACTCTGCGGTACACTTTGCATTCATACCCAACACGCTCGATCAAGTATATTCTCCATCAATAGATTGTAGAAATAAACTGGCAGCGTACGGAGTAACAACTTGACTGTGATGCGATGCTGGCGGGGAATCCCGTGACTTGACGTAACCCTTGAGAGTTGCGAACAAGTGCTGGACGTGGAACCAACTTTGCTGAACTTCTGTTTCTTCATCCTTACACGTGATGTCGGGCTTTCCTTGGATCAGATTCACTGTCGCCAGTGCTGGGCGTGAGTGCTACTTTCCTTTGTATGTTCTCTGGTTATGCGGTTCCGTCATTCCGAATTCAGTCTGAAGGGGGGGGACGTGGGGTGGACGTGCAATTTGGCTGCCCAACCCATATACGTACACCCACAGAAAACGATAGATGGAAGGAGAATGAATCATGGACAGCGAAGTCAAACGATAGCAACCACTGGAACAACGAAGCGTTGGCGGTCTGAATTCTTTATTCACGAATCGGCGATTCATTTCCGTACCCAACCCTCCATTTCCACCACCACCATACCAGCTCTGCTTCTCCTCGCTTTGCGCTATGGACTGTGGGACATCTCAGCCTTCTCTCCCCGCATTAATTGCGCCTTCTCCGAAGTAGTCGTTCAATCATGTTGCACTCGTGACAGTCCTGATGACAACACCGAATTTGAAAGTACCTGATACATTGGTTGGGTCTTGGAGTCTAAAGACTGTCCATTCCACTGCCCTCTCTCGGATCGCTGCCTTCCACATGGCTTTGACCGAATTCTGGTCATATCTTATTCTCTGGCTCTCGTTTGCCCACCCCAGATGGTTGACGAATTGTCCCTTCATTCTACTTGCACTCCTTTTGACTATTGTAACCATGCTGATGATTACCACCCTGCAGTAATGGGTGTAGGGTACGCCATAATGAAACGTGAGTATTGCTTTGGAAAGCATTGCAGCTTTGTATTGATCTCGCATTGTGACAGTGACGGTCCCATCGGAGGAAAAGTTGTACAATGTAAACGTGAAGCCGCCTTTTGTGCACATCTGAACTTGACTTTGAATTCTAGGAGATGGCACCGGATATTCGCCGCAAGGTGGATGCGCATCGTGCTGCTCGGCTTACGAGGGAAGCAGAGTTAGATAAACAGGTGAAAGCACAGGTCTGGACTTTGTTGGAATTCGTACTAGCAGCAGCTCATTCCTTTCATCTGTTAGACGCAAAACCAGTTGGACCCGGATACTGCGAAGCCGATTTGGGCAGATAATCCGCCGAGCAAATAAATGAAGAAATTCGCATGCTACCCTTTCCTTTGATTTTCTTATTTGCACCCAGGATGACGAATTTGCCGCCTTCTCTAGATTTTTTTTCCATTATAATCATTTTTACCACGGCTTTTTTGTCTCGTGTGAGGCCTCTTGCTCCCATGACTCTGAATCCTTATCACTCGTAATCTGAAATTTTTTTAAGTTATTCGCTTCTCCACATCGTCCTCGAAAAATGCAGGTAATATGGTTTTTTATATTACTTGATGACATGATTGATCGTAATTGCACCCCGTCTGGGTCCCAGAGGCGGATCCGCAGCCAAGATTGCGATTCCCGCGGTAGTTTCCCTTATATGTACCAATTTACGGCCTTTACGGCTATCATAATCACTGGTCATACTGTATTTAAGTCTAGATTACCTCGGCAATCTTCCGGGATTCTTGCACTTCCAAGCCGGACAACCAGACATAGCAGAGCAGATATCGATGATGCGCCGAGCCCGCTAATCTCAATGACGTGGAGAACGCGCAAGCAGGGACAATTATAAAATCGCTTGTCTTGGGCACCTTATAACGAGCCGTGTGCGGGCGGTGGTTACAATCCAAAGCAACATACCTGCCTCAACCATTCTGCCATTAGAATACTTCCAAGTTGTGCAATTTGTCTTTCCCTGCCCTTTGTTTCTGCCATGCGGGTGCAGCGTCCGCATGTACATATGACCGTCGAGTCTAGGTGTGCAAATTGAGTGAGTCAGTCCAGAGGCCTTTGATCCCCGATGTACTTCCAGCCCGGCTCATCGTTCAGTACTTTTATCAATGCGCGCTCGTGCCACATTCCACGTGCTATGGGAATGGATGGATGTCGGCTTTGCCGGCCCCCTTTTTGGGAGTCCAAGCGCGGGGAGGCGGCCGTTGGTCCTTTACTCCCTTAGTCAGTCCTCACGATACATAGTATGCCATCACGTAATTTGAATGTTAGGGCTGACGTTAGTCTTGTGCCCAGCAATCTCTTGGCGGACATTTCGAGCCTCAAGTTTCTAGACGGTGCGGTAATTCCTTGCTATAACCTCCCGAGATGCATCTCATCACGAAGCCAACAGCGGCTAGCGCTCCTGCCAGGGTTGATTGTGCAATGTGCTTTCCCAGGGATGCGGGCTCAGCAGCCATATGGATCACTAATTGCAAACAGTGGTAACGACAAAGAAGGATATGGATATGGGTGTCTGATATTTCAACCTACGCTCTGACTGTTGTTAATTGTAAAATATGCAGACTGGCGCACCTGCAGAACTCAATTGAAGATCTTACAACATTATGACGAATGAAACATACGCACGCCTGCAGCTGGTTGCCTATCTGTTCCAAAGCGGATCCGGATAATCTCATCAACCGCACTAACTGGTTGAACTTTGCAAATTCCGTTAACGTACACTGCCAAAAAAAATGTCCATCTTTAACTGGGATGGGGGCCCGTAGACCATCGACCCTTTCGGTGCGTGAGGTAGAATAAGACCACCTCAACCACATGGAAGTGTGATAAATAAACACCTTTGTGTTGGTTTCCGCTCGTTCGTCTTGCGTCGGATCGATGCTCCATTTTACGCAGTGTTGATTGTCCTTTAGCATCAGTAGAGCTGAGAAGGTGGCGTTTCTCCATGACATCCGTTTCCACACCCAACATCTCCATCAGCTTTTATGGGCCTTTCGGTTGCTCTATGTATTTTTTATTTTGGCCTGGAGCCTTTAACATTTGATTCTCACTCCTCCAATTGTTACGACTGCCGCCAAGTATCGCCATTATTCCGCTAGAGGTTCTTTGATTTGGGGTGTGCATCAGACTTCTCGTGCCGCCCCATTGCTGAAAGAACAATAGAATATTAATGCCCTGATGGTCTCCTACATATAAAGTGTTGAGCACACACTCGGGTTATAGGGCATCATCTCGTGGACCACAGCTCTCACATCGACATCAAGACAATCGATGTCTGTCATATGCACACACAAGCTCTTGTCTCTGCATGCGGCAGAAGGCCATGATGATCTACACGACGAATTTGTGGCATTGGGAATAGCTCCATGGCCATGGAGTTGATATCTTGACATCATCCATGGCTAGGAAGCAGGTGCCCTCCTCTCTACCCGCGGTATTCAATCAACGGGACGCAGGCTAGTCTTTAACGTGGATTAGCAGGTTCTATCCTGTGAAACAGCGAGCTTATCCTATGGTACATGTCCCTTCGTATGAAATGTACCACGGGCCGTTCTCTGAGTAAAGAAGACATCGGCACCGAGGGGAATTCCATTCCACAGATGCATAAGATTGATCTGATATTGTATTCGTCAGATCACCGAAAGTGATTCCTTCCTTTCTCTGTGCTGTGGTACTGGGTTGGTAAGAGCTTCCCTATCATTACAGCATCCCGAACTTCGCCTACTTCGCCGGTGGCCATGGAGAAGTTGATTCGGATCGATGCGGCGTACGTCGAATACATTCCGAAGCCCAAGTGAGTGGGAAATGATCCAATCAAAAGGCACTGCGGTCAAGTTCATTGTCGGCAACAGGTTCGGGTTCACAAGGTGTGACATCCGATTATCACATGAATCAACAGGAGTCCAAGTTCGTATATGACATTGACAAACAGAGCAGCGGCTTTGAATGATACAACCAAGAAAGGCTTTCAGGCTATGACCGAAGAAATAGAAGAAATCTAATGACAAATTTACACAAATGTACCAATGGTATGGTTTGACTTGATGATTATAGATGAAATCGAGAGGAGCACGTAACCGGATAAAATCAGTGGGGAGCCCGGTATATATGACGACAAGGAGGGAAAAGCATGGGCGCGAGGATAGATGATTATGAGATGAAGGCAGAGGCGAAGTGGTACGAAGAAGGAGGTAAGGAAGTGGATTTGAGCACATGATCTTATAGCCTTGATTGAGAAGAAATCCTCTTGCGCTCGATCCCATATCTGGAAACGTGGTATGGATGTGATGAAATTCTACCCACTTTCCTGATAGCAGGATGTATGAGGTTTGAGAATGGGGGTTTGAACCAACAACTCCGAGCGTGGCGTGATGAGCTCAAAATCCATGTGGCGAATGGTCCGAGTAATTTTTTATGCTGCATATCAACGCTCAAATCTGGGTACTTCGATAGGTATGCCTGGATCGCCATTGAGGCCTTGTGCCTGTGATCCTATTCGCTCTTCCGTGCCAACGGCAGCATCAGACGACGAAGGCCCGGGTACATCAGAGTGGCCAGGCAACAACTCATCATCACCGCTCTCGACTTGAACGGCTGGAATGGCAGGACTTCGCCCACTTCCAACATGCTCGCTCTGGTTCTGGCCTTGAACGGGTTCTTGTGTTGAAGGTGGTATGAAGGCAGAAACAGTCCTAGCCGCACTGAGTACTGCAGCAGCGAATGGGGGAGAGTTTGGGTTCCGTTGCCGCCAGTCATTCCCTAATGACATCACACTCCCCGGGACTATCGGCAGTTCGGAGTTACCTGGTGGCGTATGACTTCTCGAAGGGTTCTGAGAAGTTCGTGATGCTGATGAAGAGCCTCTGGGCCGCCCAGAAGGAGGTAAGGATGACGAGGCTGAAAGTGAGTTGGGATCTTCGTTGGACCCTCGGGCCACCAGTGTAGATGGTCCTGGCCCTGCGGAATCTGACAGAGCAGATGAGTCGGCACCGGTCCCTCCGGCTTTCTTTTTCTGTTCCTCTGCTTGCTTACGTTGTTGCTCCTCATGCTCCAGCAGTGACAGGCGCATGGCTTCCATAAGCATGAGCTAGATAGATGTTGCGTAAATACCAGCAGGTTCAGACGCCCAAGTGCGGTAATACTCACTTCTTCAAGATCTGCAGTGGATTGTTCCATTCCCATTCCCATCCAATCACCATGATTTGGCCGTCGTCGTCTCCGACTCCCACTGCCACCTTCTGAGTTATCAATAGAAGCAGAAGCCGCTTCTTCTGGACTAAGAGCATGTACCCGACCGCTGGTAACGCCGACAGGTATCAGACGTCCACCGACTTCTCTCATGATGATCCGCCTATTGGCTCGTCTTGCGACCGCAGCTTGGACTGCGGCTAGCTTGGCCTCCCATCCCGGGCGAATTTGGTCTTGGTGAGGAGTCGAAGGTTAGGTAACGCGGAAAAGCAAGATAATAAATACTAACCTATAGTGACAACCTCTGAGCTTTCGGCACCAAAACTCTTCTGACGCCGTTTGTGGGTTGGATAGGAGGAAGGCGTGGTATCAGCAATCAGATTAGCACTTCTTTGGAGTTCAGCCCACAAGGATGGCTGTGGCAAAGGCAGTCAGTGAAGCTGACCATAGATGCTTGCTTTCAACGAACCCAGTTTTCGCTCCCCATCCCTGCGCGCCACGAAGGCGGATGATACACAATACCAAAGTTCTCCTGAACGCAGTAGGGACAACAAGCTGGCTCAGACACAAGGTGGGTAGTCGTGGGTTCATTTCGTTTGATCTGGACAAAGCATTCGGTACATATGGCTTGATCACAGCATCTGGAATGATTTATATTTGACGGGTAGTACTTTCAAGAGAAGGTGTAAGTATGACGATGACGATGGGGGCGGATAATGTGACAGCGTACAAGAAAGCAAATAGGACATTCCACTGCACCTCGATAAATCGCTGCTTCAGGTCTAAACCCCTCCTTAATGCTTCCAGGTCGTTTGCTCTGAGTTGATCGCGTGCTGCCTGAAGCAATACTCGCTGTTTCGAACCTAACACCTTGTTCGCCACCTTCAGGGGAGCTCAGCTCCTTCCTAGCTGTCAAGATCTGGTCGTCATCCCAAGATGCGTCGTAGTCCTCCAATGGTCTGTAGAACGGAGCAAGCTTGCGCCCAACGATGAGTTGACCCACGATATTGTGATTCCAATCGCGTGGCCCAGTATAGACGCCTTGTGGGGTGAGGGAACCATAATCTACGGACTCCTCGTGATGGGTGCGAGCAGAAGGAGAGTTTCCCATTGTCTCAAGATGGCAAAGAAGGAAGGAATAATACGAACGAGTAACCTAATCTAGGCAGTTCGGGCGGACGAGGTCAATACCAGGCGCTGTCTTTCCCCCGAGTCACTGAGCCGCTTTCCATACATAATCCTTCTTTGCAATTATTTGCCTTCTGTGGCGTGCAACCCGACGGCCACTTGATATTCAGGCTAATGATACATAACGCTCTCAACATCACTGACCGCCCTATAACGACGGGTCCGATTTCGAGTCCGCAAAGGCCATGACGGCGTGTTCATCGTCTGATCCCCGCTACTTGGGATGACAGCGAACTCGACGTTTGGCTAAGCAGAGACACGGTATTCCACAGCCGTTACGGGTAACCGCCACGTCACTCCTCACGTGGTCTACATTTTATTCACCGACAGAAAATGCCCGACGAGCGTTTTCGCTGGCCTGTAATCCATTCCATCCCACAGCGAGCGAGCCTCCCTGTATACTCCTTCGTTTAACGACGCTCTCGCGCTATGGACGCCCCTTGGGCCAAGACACCCAAGGACATATTAGAACACTTTGGCGTAGATCCTCAATTGGGCTTAAGTGACGATCAAGCCGCCAAACATACTGAGCTCTATGGCAGAAATGGTACGTGTGCAACTCCGAATGTATTGCTCGCCATCTCACGATGCCGTCTTCACAGAATTACCCGAGGACCCATCAACACCTCTTTGGGAACTCATCCTCGAGCAATTCAAGGATCAACTCGTTCTCATTCTTTTGGCCTCCGCTGTTGTTTCCTTCGTTCTCGCCCTATTAGAGGATGAGTCGGACTCCAGCTGGGGAGGCGCATTCGTTGAACCCCTCGTTATCCTGCTTATCCTCGTGGCTAATGCGACGGTTGGCGTAATTCAAGAATCCAGTGCAGAGAAAGCTATTGATGTAAGTCTTCGTCGCTATCCTCAGACGAATAGACCGCTGTAATTATCCGTCCTCACCTAGGCTTTGAGGGAATATTCGCCTGATGAAGCTAAAGTACTCAGATCTGGGCAATTGCAACGTATAAACGCAGCGGATCTTGTACCCGGGGACGTCATCTCAGTAGCCATCGGGGACAAGGTACCCGCTGACTGTCGACTACTATCGGTTTCGTCAAGTAGTTTCCGAATTGACCAGGCTATACTGACTGGAGAGAGTCAAAGTGTAAACAAGTCTGTCGATGCGGTCCCCGACCTCAGAGCGGTGAAGCAGGACATGACTAATATTCTCTTCTCCGTAAGTTAATGAGTCTATCATTTGTACACACATTCAATACGTCTTAGGGGACAACGGTTGTGAACGGAACGGCAAAAGCAATTGTGGTATTTACCGGGAAGAAAACTGCTATAGGCGATATTCACCAGTCCATTACCTCTCAGATTTCGGAGAAGACGCCCCTAAAGAAGAAGCTCGACGACTTCGGTGACCAACTTGCGAAGGTTATCTCCGTGATCTGCATTCTGGTTTGGTTGGTCAACATTCGCCACTTCTGGGATCCCTCGCACCACGGCGTTCTCAAGGGTGCCATCTACTATTTCAAGATTGCTGTCGCCCTAGCCGTTGCTGCCATACCCGAGGGTCTTGCCGCCGTCATTACTGCATGCCTTGCTCTAGGAACAAAGAAGATGGCCCAGAAGAATGCCATCGTCAGGAATTTGCCTAGCGTGGAAACCCTGGGGTGCACTAATGTCATTTGCTCAGACAAGACTGGGACCCTCACAACAAACCAGATGAGTGTTGCGCAGGTCAGTCGATATTCGGCATGATATCTTGATATAATGCTAATCGATCTAAAGTTTCTCGTTGTCGACGGAGCAAGCGGTTCTACACGCCAGTTCACTGTCGAAGGCACGACATATGCACCAGAGGGCTCGATTATTACCGCCGATGGCAAACCAGCGAGCACCGAATTTTTACGGTCAGAAGCAATTCAGCGCTTAGCAGAGATTGCTTCTGTGTGTAACGATGCCAAGATTGTCCACAACCCCGTCAGTGCGACCAGGATCTTCGCTTTACAATTGAGACTGACTCCCTGCTACAGGACAATGGTGGCTACTCCAATGTAGGAGAGCCTACGGAAGCAGCTTTGAAGGTCCTTGTGGAAAAGATTGGCTGCAGAAACACCGGAATTATGACCTCTCTTTCCAAGATGACTGCAGGTCAACGTGCAAATGCCGTGAACGAACACTTTGAGATGACAATACCCCGCCTGCTCACCTTTGAATTTTCACGTGACCGCAAAATGATGTCTGTTCTTGTCAAACTGAACGGCTCTGGCGCGTTGTTCGTCAAAGGCGCTCCAGAATCAGTCATAGACCGTTGTACGACTGTTTTGCTGGATGGCCGAATTGCCCCCTTGACACCCACCCTCCGAGCTGAACTCCTGGAACGCACAGTGGACTACGGCTCGAACGGACTTCGTACCCTGGCTCTTGCATTCGTTGATGTCAAGGATACAGATGCTAGTCACTACCACTCGGAAAGCACTGGCGATTATGCGCGCTTTGAACAAAACTTTACCTTTGTTTCCCTCGTCGGCATGCTCGACCCCCCAAGGCCAGAGGTAAAAGGTGCTGTTGCCAACTGCCGTGCCGCCGGAATCCGCGTCATCTGCATTACTGGCGATAACAAGGGTACAGCGGAGACTATCTGCAGGCAAATTGGGATATTTGGACAGGATGAAGACTTAACAGGGAAAAGTTACACCGGGCGAGAGTTTGACATGATGACGCATGAAGAGAAGCTCGCCGCAGTGAAGAGGGCTAACCTGTTCAGTAGGACTGAGCCTGGACATAAGAGCCAACTCGTGGACCTGCTTCAAGGAATGGGCATGGTCGTGGCCATGGTAGGTTCCACGTTTCGTCCAATTATCCTTTGTTGCTTATATGCGCTCATTAATAGACCGGTGACGGTGTCAATGATGCCCCAGCTCTGAAAAAAGCTGATATCGGTGTGGCCATGGGGAGCGGCACAGACGTCGCTAAACTGGCAGCAGATATGGTTTTGGCTGATTCTAACTTCGCAACGATAGAGAAGGCCGTAGAAGAAGGTCGACTAATCTACAATAATACCAAACAATTTATAAGATACCTAAGTAAGTTCCCTTTATCATTGTATTCGCAAGATGCTCATCCGCTTGCCAGTTTCTTCCAATATTGGCGAGGTTGTCAGGTACGCTCCGTGCGTTGTATGTTTCCTAAAGCGACGCTGATTTGTGCCAGCATTTTTTTGACCGTCCTTTTGGGGATGCCTGAGGCACTTATTCCCGTCCAACTGTTGTGGGTCAACTTGGTTACGGACAGTCTCCCAGCCACAGCGCTCGGCTTCAATCCGGCAGACCATTCCATCATGCGCGTTCCACCAAGAAATAGTCGAGAGCCTCTCATCAGCAAGTGGTTATTCTTCCGTTACCTGGTTATTGGTACCTACGTCGGTTGTGCAACTGTCTTTGGTTACGCCTGGTGGTTCATGTATTACTCGGGAGGGCCTCAGATCACATTCCATCAACTGGTGCGTTGCAGGTAGAACACGAGATATGGTCACGCTGACTGTGCAGTAGACACACTTCCATCAGTGCGCGACCAGGTTCCCCGAGATTGGATGTGAGATGTTTACGAATGTCATGTCGCATCGTGCCACGACTATGAGTCTCTCGATATTGGTGACAGTGGAGATGTTCAACGCCATGAATTCTTTATCGGAGAATGAGAGTTTGTTAAGGTTCCCTGTCTGGAAAAACCCATTCCTAGTTGCTGCTATTACCCTCAGTATGGCGCTCCACTTCATGATCCTCTACGTTCCATTCTTTACGGTATGTGCCCCTAGTTTCATGGGTTGTTCAAGTGCTAATGCCTCTGTAGCAACTGTTCGCCATCACACCATTAAACTGGACAGAATGGAAGGCGGTACTATACCTTAGCGCGCCAGTGCTCCTTCTGGATGAAGCACTGAAGTTCTTCTCGGTACGTAATAATCACACGATCCTGAGCCCAATGATCGTTTACCCCTCGATCGCAGACAAAAATGGACCCTCCGTCTAGGGTGAAAATCGATTGATCTATCTGTAGCTCGACTTGAGCATACCCAACATTACCCCAGCGCTTGCCTTGCCTTCATCGCCGCACGCTTCTCGTTATTTGTGGATTCGGTAGATTTTGGTACAGTATCGGAGATAAGGATGTAGAGAAATAATTATACAATAGCCACCCCTCATAATCCATTGGGAACGAGGGAGAAAATGTAGACAATTCTTCTGTGCCCCAATATAAGCGTTGAGCAGTCGTAGAACATCCATTATCAGAGCGTCGGCAGAACATGGTGACCGCAAACGTTGATTGAATTGAGTTGCAAAGGCCAATCAGAAAATAAATTTCTCGTGAAGGGTCAACGCCACTGCAAAGCTCCCCTATCCTCCACCTTCTTAAATGTCGAAACATAAAAGATACCGCAATCGTTTTAAGATATGTATCATGAAAGCGATAGAGCTTTTGTACTGCATTGTCAGGTGCCATGTGGTTGGGTGTGATTGGTGCCAGCGGCTTAATTCACCTTATCTGTGTTGTATTCTTCTGACAAGTGCATCCCAACTGTAGCAAACTAGGCGCTTGTGTCAGAAACATTCGCCAGTCATAGATTGTCTAACAACTCAACGATGCAGCGAAACCCCTATTTACCTCACCTTTCCTGTCCTTCTGAACCCAATTCGTCGCCACAGCTCTCTCCAAGAAGATGAACACAATCCACCGTGATGACAAGTTACCTTCAACAGCAGAGACAGTCAAAGTTTCTGTTGATGAAGCCAATCAACAGCAGGCGACTCGCAATCCAAGTGGCGGTCGACAGGCACCGGCGTCAGTCGCCAGTACTATGGTTGACTCGGCTGTAACATTGACGACATCGGCACCAGAGAACACAGTGGTCAGCGATTGCAGTAAAAGCAATGATAGTCGCTCACCAACAGATGAAGAAATCGTGAAGAAAGAATGTACGTCCAAGCCACACTGTCCTGCGTTCACATAATCAAAGTTGCTTGTTCCGTTTGCTCAGTCAATAAGCTAGTTCAGCATTATGGCTTCATATCCATCACAGTGAGTGGGTTCGGGCTCTGACTTTGATTGCAATCAGACTATGGGTGTTGGTATTGACTGCTGTGATTTAGACAGTTGGCGCAATGTTCGCATATGGATTACTGGCATTCTTCATTGGCATTGAAGGTTTCCAAGATGGCTTCACGACACCTCTCATTATCTTCTCCTCCATTTGTGCTGCGCTCATGGTTCTCCCTTTCCTTCTTGCAACTTCCATCGTTTATTCATACGACCCCCAACGTCGTCGAAATCGACCATGGGAAGATGGTCGTCTTATCGACCCCTATTGGGGATACAAACGTGGTCCTCTGATATTTTGCAAAATATGTCTAGGAGTCACATTTCTCCTTCTGGGTTTTGTTCTGGTTCTTCTTGCAGTACAAGCCAAGGGGCAAGGGAGGGTGGGCCCTATGCTTATATATGGGATCGTATTGTTTAATCTTGCCATCCCTTGGATGTGGTTCGTGATGATGAAGGCCGGAGATATGTTTCCTCCAGCCGTGAAGCGTCGATCGGTAGATGGTCAGAGGGATTTTGAGCAGAAGCACGAGTGGTTGGAGAAATGTTAACGTAGAATGTGTAGTGAGGGACCAATAGAGTATCTTAGATGCATGCCGATAACATCCATCATGATGAATGATCTCAACGACTCGACACAGTTGTGCCGGCCATGTACAGGGTATGTACGATGAAATCCTCAGGAAATTGATATCACAGTATAGCCAGAATACGTCCAAGATGACTTATTCCGCCGCAGTCGTAATTCAAGTGCTTCTAGCCTTAGACCGTTAATATTCCCTTGATAGGTACTAAGTTCCGTTGGGGATGCCTGATCACGAGGCTGTCGAACTCTTGGCGGTCAACATGGTTACAGACGGTCCGCCAGCACCGCTCGCATTCAACAGTCCACCAGTGCTCAATGCCCATTAATGCACTCATTCTTGGTGCGTATTTATACAATCGCGATTTCATTGATCGCTTACCCCTGATCGCAGAGCTTCCATCGAAGATGTAAATCGATTGACCTATTTTTGTGATCAACTTGTGCGCACGACGTGTGAGATATTAGCATTACATTACCCCAGCGCTTGCCTTTGTGTTATCACTTGACACCTTTTTATTTGGGGACTGGGTACAGCGCCGACACAGGACAACAACATTCCAACTTACAATTAGTTCAGGGATGATGGAGGAAATGGACTCACGGGGACAAATCATGACGACCCGAATTTTGTTCGACCGCATGGGATGTACTGTACATAGAGGGTGTATTACGGCAGAGGACGGTGAAATTAGAAAATTTCTCAGGGAATATACTTGAAACATTCCGTGCTTTCTTTATTCCTACCACCCCTTATTTCTAGCCCTACAAAGGCACGCACTCGTTTTTCTCCAATCTCAGTGTCGTGACTCGGACAAGCTCCCACATCCTCCTAGACAACGAGGAATCACGAACATTCCGCTCCTTAAGGATCACGCTCGTTCTTGTTCCTTCACTAACTGACACCCACGACAACCCACCACCTTCGGACGACAGGAGAGGAAATCAGACTCGAAGGGAAAAAAAGATGAAAATCAATACGCTCATTGCAATTTTCTCTTCCTTGACGTTGTTGCAAGTTCCGGCCATTCTTGCGGTACCTTCGCTCACGAACAACGTGCATGAGGTGGCGAAAAGGCATCATAACGCTCGAGCAGTGACTGCTCGTGCTCTAGTACCCGTCGACAACCCTAGTTCAAACAAAACTATAGTCGAGAAAGAGCACCTCAGCAAGAGGGTCTCTGGTGCCAGGTTCAGTTTCTACAATGCTGGTCTAGGTGCTTGTGGTGGGCATAATTCGGATGGTGACTTCGTAGGTTGCAAATACTTGAACTGCTGTCAGTGACTGATATATGATGTGCAGATCGTTGCTCTGAACCAGGCTGTGAGTCTGCTTCTACTGGTGATTATACCAAATGACTAACGACGAACTCAGCAATGGGATGGTGGAGCGCATTGCTTTGAAACGATTACCATTTCGTACGGAGGTCAATCGACACAGGCAACGATCGTTGACTTGGTGAGTCGCTCTTCTGCACAATAATTTCGACGACATAATCATCTGGCGCCCTATTTCAGTGCCCAGGTTGTCCATATGGAGGGTTAGATTTTTCGCGAGGCTTGTTCACTTTCTTCGCTGCAGAATCTGCGGGTATCCTCTGGGGTGAATGGGAGTTTGGCTTTGGCGCTCCACCACCAACATCAACCTGGCAGCCCCCTCCTCCACCAACATCAACTTGGCAGCCCCCTCCACCTCCAACATCCACCTGGCAGCCCCCTCCACCTCCAACATCAACCTGGCAGCCTCCTACTCCTACTCCTGAGCCCTCGCACATGCCTACTGAGGAATCGAGCTCCTCTGATTCAGAGAGGAGCACCAGTAGCACAAGTAGCTCCGCTCAACCTTCCGCTACTGCCAAGTCCCCTCCACCGGGGGTGATTGGGCAATTCAATCAGGCATTCATCAACCTTGCTGGACTTGCGTCTGCAGCGTCGGCTGCTAACCCTGCTTAAAGGGTAACATGGTTACCCTGACGCCCGGATGCCTCGGAGATTGCCAACCCGTGCTTGAATACTTGTTCTTGGTTTGTTCCATAGAGATCCGGTGCGAGGGAGTTATGAATCTTCTCATGCGTCATGGCTCTAGCCCGTGGTGAATGAAAGCTAGTTCTTTCGTGTTGTCTGTGCCGTTATCGATCCCTATAAATGTTGATATACCACCTTGTTCCGTTGCTATCTGCTACTCTTTGGAGGATAATTCTGTAATTGCTGTCCGCTGATTTAAAAATTTTTTTTTTTTTTTTTTCACTAGGCGGTCAATACTTTGGGAGTTAGTTTGCTGATGGTGACAACAAAGCAGGAGGGAACATCATAGATTGTTCATGCATCGTATGACAGTTTTATCCCCGACTCCGATGTTCTCTATATTTGTGGTGTCGGCGTGTCGCCAATTTGGTACTTTATATATATATAGCTTCTCTTGGTGGTGAACAAGACTGGCGCATGGCTGAAAATAGCATCTTGGGAGGGTCCGCGATGCCTCTGAGTCCAAACTTATGTTTATGTCTTGCGTTTGCCAAGCCCGGTTGGGCTGAGCAGATTAATCTGTCCCTGTTAACCATACTTCTTACGCTCATTTGGGTGGCTGAACGTTTTGAAGCCCCTGAGAACGCACAATGCTCGGAGGTAAGGACTCCGATGCTGCACCGACTGCAAGCTTAAATATGCATTGGGAAGCTTTGCGTACCATTCGGTGCAGCATCCCAAGGCCTGAGAGCTGTACCGAGAAGTGCCTTACCAAATGCAATTTGTATTGAAACGACCTTGTCAATCTCGGTTCTGGCTTTATTATATTTTTCCAAGCCAATCAGAGATGTTCGCTTGTCGTTGTTTGCCCACCAAAACTTCATAACCGACCTTTTCCTTCCTTTCCTCATCCACTCACTTTCTGCTTCTCATCCTAGTTATATCTCTTGAGTTTCGTGCTCAAGACTCAATCTCTCCCTTACCATACACTCTTTTTCTTTTTTCCTTTCTCTCAAAGGTTTTCAGAGCCTGCCGACGAGGAAAAGGAGATAAAGCTCCACTCTATATGTCCGAGAAGGAGATACAACTAGCTTAATTCTGCTTATCATCATTTATTGGACATGTTAGCCAATTTCACTCGGCTATCCTTAGTCGCGTTGGCTCTGCCACTCGCTGCTATGGGCTTGAGCCATCAAGCACCTGGCTCCAATTCCCACCTCAACCGTCACCACGACCTCGCAAAGAGGGTTAGTGGAGATGTTGGCCATCTCAACAAACGAGTTGACGGCTCAAGGTGGACTTTCTACGATGTCGGGCTGTGAGTTGTTCATCTTCCTCTCATATCCGCCCTATTGACCGGTCTCTCAGTGGTGCTTGTGGCATTTACAATGTACCGAGCGATTATGTAAGCATATTGCAAATCCAAAGGAATACGAGTACTTACAAAGTTTCTGTCCTTAGATTGTTGCCCTCAACTCACACGTACGCTATTTCAACGAATGCTCGTATATTGGAATTAACGTTGCTTCAGGATTTTGGTCAAGGATACCCCGGCCCACACTGTTTCAAGCGTATTCGCATGATACATGGATCCACCAACGTTGAGGCCGTGATCACGGATGAGTGTCCTGGATGCCCACCAGGTGGTTTGGATCTATCACGAGGCTTATTCCAAGCCTTTGCTTCAGAAGATGTTGGCGTCATTCCGGATGGTTCCTGGGAGTACGTTGATGGTGATGGAGGTTCGCCTCCACCTCCGCCTCCACCTCCACCACCACCACCACCACCACCACCACCACCACCACCACCACCGCCACCACCACCACCGCCACCGCCACCACCACCACCACCACCACCGCCGCCGCCTCCTCCACCTCCACCTCCACCACCTCCACCACCACCTCCGCCTTCATCAAGCTCGACGCCTCCACCCCCTTCAAGCTCCTCAGAAGCGCCGTCCAGCAGCCCTGCTCCTGAGCCCACTGACGGCGTACAAGCATTTGGCGGGGACAATAACACTCCTTCGGGTACCCCCCAACCCGAGGGCGATCAGCCACAGAACCTCAATAACTTGAACACCTTGTTTGCCAACATGGGTGGCTTAGCAGTGGCTGCTTCTAAGGCCAATGAGTAACTGCTCTCTTGAACGAAATTTATGCCAAATCTCGGAAATATTCCTTTTTATCCGCGTGGTTGATCCGCTTGTCGTTGTCATTTACTCTCACTTTTGTTTTTTTTTTTTTCCTTCTGCCACATAGCAAAAGTTGGGATTGCGTTATATATGTAGAAGTTGCTTTATGTCTTCCCTTCAGTTACACGCGCAGGAGCATACCCCTCGATGCATCTCATGCTCTCCTACGATACAACTCCGTGCTGTTCACTGACCGTCTTTACTTGCTAGAACTTGGATTGACTGACTTATGACGTGCTGACTGGGATTTGATACCTACCAGGCTCGTACATCATACAGTGAAGATATACCCTATTTTGATTTTACTATGTTATATCCATTGTGCCTTTGTTCCCCTATCGGCTACCGCCTCCACTTACGACACCGCATGGTGTTGTGATTCACAGTAATTTGGTAATGACATGTGTGGGTGCAGTGTTATGATGCGGTGAATGGCACAATCATCGGTATTTGGTAGCAAACATGACTCGGTCCTATAGTACTTGGCAACACAACACGGCCTTGGAACCTGGTTATCACTGTCCTTCACTCTGGAAAATGCTAGTGTTCGGAGGGTCTGTTCCGCTGGTTCTCTCCTTTTTGCTTGTAGCAGGTCTTCGATCAATGTTGGCACAGGAGGACTCGGAGTCAGTGACGCTGATGATCAGCTATGGTTCATCGCACGCAATGAGACTTCCTTATGCTAGCTTTGCACCTCCGAGTGTGCAGTCGGTCTTACATTTCCATTGGTACAACTTCGTTGGCGTGCAAGGGGAGGATATAGGATAGGGGTCAGTCAGGACTGTTCACGTGAGACGATGACATCTCGGAAAGTTTTGGAGCACAAGGTCCCTAAGGCCCCAACCTTCACTCTCCCAATGTTCAGGCGGGCAGGTGTTACATTTGGACCACGTCTGCGATATTTCCAAACGCAAGCTTCTGCTTCTGTGCAGCCTTTGCGGAAGTTGCATCCAGCTCTGCTGGTAGCATCGGCAGTAGTGGTTGGTGGTTCGGCAGTATGGCAACTTCGCTTTCGCGTCATTCATAATGAAGCTCTACCTGTGTCTCCAAGTGAAGCTTACGCGGCAACATTGCCTGCTGCTGATTTCGCGGCGTTTGACTCTTTTGAGAGACTGCATGGGCTGGTATGGGGGTCGAACAAGTACGTCATAATTTGCCTCCATTCTTAACAGTGGCTAACTTGTTTCCTGCACGATATTAGAACCAAGACATTGGCACCGGATAACCCGCTTATTGAAAATGTCAGGCAACCAGGCATCGCGTCATGGCTGGAAGGCGTTGCCCTGCGAGACTTGCGGTTTCATCAAAGACACGCTGCTTGTATAGACGCGAAAGGAGATGTGTATCAGTGGGGAGAAGGATTCTTTGGGCCCACAGAGGCTGCGCAGATTCAACGGCCTCAAATGACTCTGAAGGGCAAGGTTAGCATTACGGTCTCCAATGGAACTGTCAGTTCGGCTAAGACTGTGTCAATAGAATATTGTCCAACTACAGTTGTCTGATGACCGTGTATTTGCTCTTTCCTCGTCAGGAAAGGTTTACACGCTTTCTTCTGAATCCGCAAAACAGCGATTGAAAGCGAGTCCAGTGAAGTCGTCACGCACATGGGGTACTGGTTGGTTCCGGGGTGAGGAGGAAACTATTGACTTTGTCGAGATTCTTCCACGAGAGCAGCTTGGTTGGCGAGAATAGTAAGTAAAATCAACGTGTCAATTGAACAAAAGTCGTGACGGGCATAGCTTCGTATCTATATCTGCAGGTAATAACCACGTCCTCGCGCTCACCTCAACCGGGCGCACCTTTGCTCTCCCTGTAAACACCAAGGCGAATACGTATGGCCAATTGGGATTCCGCAAGTTTGATATCCCATCACCCGATCATGTCTTTTTGCCTACTTCCCCTCGTATTCCAGTTGAACTCGTGCCGAAGTCGTTAGCTGAGCCTGGGTCGCGAAACTTTACCCCTCCTTTGCTATCCGACAACCTGCAAAATGTCGACGACCAATCGATTAGATTCTGTCCTAATTTCTTTGAGATACCTGCGTTGAAGGGTGTGACTATCGCGCAAATTGCAGCAGGAGGGCGACATAGCTTCGCGCGCACTCCAACGGGAAGGGTGTTGGGGTGGGGTGCTAATGATCATGGGTTAGTACTAATCCAGAATTGTCTGCGCAGTTGTGGCTCATCCTTCAATAGACAGATCGGCCTTGGAAATGTCGTATTGGATACGATTACTGTACCAACAGAGGTAATCCTCTGGAAAAGGTCCGCTCGAGACGGTGCCATGTGTTTAGAAGTGTCATCAGGTGCGTCACTGTAAAACAGGCATTCAGTATGTCCCACTGACGTTCAGACAGGAGGTGATCTGACGGCTTTTACCGTTAAACAAGGCGACGGATCTTCAGATGAGACTGTAGAAGTATTGACATGCGGTGATGGCCAATACGGTGGTTTGGGCAATAATCAGTATTCCAACGCGCAAGGAAGGCCGGTGCGCGTCAAGGCTATCAGCGGATTGAAGGAATGTAAGCATCCCTTTGTTGTGACCCAATTTTAGGGAACGTGGCAGAACTGATACATTCTGCGCAGTCAATGAAGCTACAAACAGCGTAGAACCCATCTTTCCGCGATCGGTAATTGCGTCGCCAACTGGACATGTCTTAGTCACTTTGGACACATCCCGGGACGGCCACCCAGCGAGAGACCTTGCATTGTGGGGCAAGAACACGGAATCTGAGCTTGGTAATGGTAAGAAAGCTAATCAATCTGTACCGCTCTTCCTGGCCAGTGCGAAGGAGGAACGGTTTATGTTGCGTAAACAGAAAGCAAAGGAGGTTAGAGACCTAAAAGGTAATGTTTGGAAAAAGGGTGTCAACGTGGAGCAAGTTGCGGTTGCTGGGTATGGAAACAGTGCGGTGTACTGGAAGATATCGTAGTCGTAATAGTTAATATAGATTTCTGTAAACAATTATGAGGGTGATAGGGACGTGCGCTGGCCAATGGGAGGGTGTGCTTGCGTTTTTGCAATGTTGCCGAGCGCTCCTTTCTCTCAAACTATCACCACCTTTCCTCCCCACGAATTCGTTTGCTCAGTCACGGCTTCTATCCCACACCGACCTTGTTTCCAATCTTTCCGAGTCAGCGGCCTTTCCAGCCCTCGTTCTTATATCTGGTCACAGAAATGACCCCCTCTCAGCAATTAGCTTCCCCCACATTCTCTCCAACCCCATCTTCGTTCGATATGGTGTCTAGCCCCGGTTCCGCCAGGAGTTCCCAGTGGGCTTCTGAGGAGATTGATACGGATGAGATCGTTTACAGCCCAGGAGGCTCTTCTCCAGCAGCCTCAGATGAAGCAGATAGTCATAGTGACTCTGATTCCGCTGTCAACGACCTTTCGAAAGAAGACACTGGAGACAACGTCAGCATTGCTACCTCTGACGATTTCGTCCTCCTCAGTCGATCTCAGTCACCCCTGATCCTCCCTCCTACTTCCACCATCTCGTCGATTTCCTCGGACACGGGCAAGACAGAGGGCCTTGCTGTAGGAGACAACGAGGCTCGCATCGTTGTCAAATCTGCGCCTGCTGGCCCGTCTAGTTCCGCCCGGAAACGCCCAGCTAGGAAGCAAGTTGTTCCTACCCCTGCGCAGACACGCACCAGTGGCTCTTCATCAGACACTAGTTCGGATTCTACTTCCCCTCCTGGAACACCCCAACAGCATTCAGGTTCCCTACCCAATCTCCAGTCCTCCGTTAACTCAGCTAAGCCGAAGCGAAGACATAGGAGAGTAAAGAAGAATACTGCGACGACGCCCAAGCCAGCAAATGGCGAGCTACCTCCATCTGATGCGGAAGGTGACGTTCAAGATTATACGTCAATGTACCACGAGGCCGTGACGTTCATTACATTGTACGTTGACCCACTTATCCTTGTGAAATGACTCATCCTAATTCGGTGTTGTTGCAGATATCTCACCAACCCTCCCGAGGTCAAAGAATCCTCGTGTCATCTTACCCTCCTTCAATCCCTCATCATCGAACTGGGTCTCGCGCCCAACAGTTTGCCCAACTCACTCACGTCCGCCAAAGCCCTGCTCAAATCGAAAGCATTCTTGAATATCAAAGAGTACCTCGCAATCAGAAATCAAGGTCCGAGCGCAATCCAACAAGCAATGTACCCCTCCCGAAATGCGCTCGTGAGATCGATCAAGAAGAATAAGAGGTTTGCATCCAAGAAATGGGCCAAACAGCATGGCTTGGACGTTCTTTTGGTTTCTTGCTATCATTAGCATCGTAAAGAGGCTGTCTCCAACCTCCTATCCTTGTTGCTCGTATCTATTGTGTCCAACGGCCATGTAATATATATTTTGTAAATCGTACCAGGGTTCTGGGAAGTAAGTAACTCGTGAAGGGATTTGAATAATGGTAATGACGTCAGCACCATCTATATGGTAGTCAATCTAAGCTGTTGTCTCTTGAGTGATAAACTCCTCCATGTAAGAAGCAAGTGTATCTGCATCGTTTTCTGTGAGGGCGTTGTAGAGCGAAACACGAATACCTGGTGAATCATGTCAGCAAACTGAAGATGTACACGCCGGGCGTTGCAGCTTACCACCAACGGAGCTGTTAATGGGCCAATGTAAGCCAGCCAGTGTTGCTTCAGCCACGAGTAGCACGTACCGATGTCCTTTGAGTCCCTTCATATCTCTTTCTTCCGCACCGGCCAAGAACCTCGCCTCGGCGCCATCTCCCACAACATCAAACACGACGTTCATCCAACTACGCGCGTCTTCCTTGACCTTTTCCCTGAATACACCTTTATCTACCCCCACCTTCAACGCATCATAGATCTTCTTGGCTTTGCTCCTATTCAGCTTCTCAAAGTACTCTAATCCGCCTTTATTCTTCAAGTCCTCGATCACCAACCCGGAGATATAGACAGACACCGTGGCGGGAGTATTTGGCATACTCTTCCCATCTGCTAGCGTCTTGTAGGACATGATGGTAGGCACTGGGATGGATCCCAGTTTAAGAGCAGCGTCGACGTCGACGATGCAGTCTTTTCGGACAATGATCACCGTCAGACCTGCCGGTCCGATATTCTTCTGCGCTCCAGCGAATATAACCGCATGATCTCCGATGCGTGGAATCGGACGCGACATGAACGAGGAGGAATAATCCGCTACGAGGGGTACGAGCGGTTCCTGTGGCAACAAGTGATAAGGGAACGAAGCCGGCGAGGACTCGTCCATATCGAATTGGACACCATTCACGGTTTCGTTTTCGCAGTAATAGATCAGAGCAGGGTTTTCAGAAAACGAGTAAGCGCTGTGAGGCGGGATGTTATCGAATGATTTCCCATCCTTCGAGTAGGGTCGCGCATCGACAACAACATTAACCTTGCCGCCCCCTAACCTCTGAGCTTCCGTCCACGCGGCCTTGCTCCAAGATCCAGTGACGATATAATCCAAGGTCCTCTCTTCAGGAGAGAGATCGGGGTAAAGCAGGTGATGGCGAGCTAAAAGGTTGAGCACGACCGCAGAGAACTGTGCGGTTCCACCACCTTGGCTGAACAAGATGGCGTGAGTCGGAGGGACGTCGAGTTGTTCCCTGATGAGAGCTTCGAGGTTACTGATGACGGCCCCAAATTCTTTGGAGCGATGGGAGATTTCGGAGATCCCGATGCCTGTGCCATTGAAGTTGAGGAGCGCTTTGGCGGCTTCCTCTAGTACCTTCCGGGGCAGCGCGCATGGGCCAGCACCGAAATTGATGACTCGAGCGTCGGGCATGATAAGAAGGCGTGAGGATGAATCAAAGGATGAAAGGTTTTACTTTTTTGATATTTCTATTCGAGTCACTTTCTACTTTGCTCTTGGTATGGCATTTTCTGCTTGCGTCATTGATTCATCTGCCCGCTGAATTCCCATCTCCATAAGCGAACCGGCTTACATTCATCTTCACTACACTATTGTACATCAAGTTGTAGCCTACAAATACTCTCAACATCAAAACACTCGGTGGGGGTGCACATAATAACGAAGGTGTGAAGGTCAAAAGGTCAAAAAAAAAGTAGCGCCCAGGAATTCGTGTTTGGGAACAATGTTTGCCATAGCCTGTGCTATGCATGTCGATAGAGAGCGTACAGTGGAAAGCAAGGCGAGAAATGCAATCAGAGAGCAAGGAAGGACGATACTGTCAGGTAAAGCACATATAAATCACATATAAATAACAAGCGAATAAACGTTAAGCCTCAAATAAAGAAGTGCGCTTTGAGAATACAGTCTGACACGATTCTGTTGGCACAGGCATAAGATGACGGAATATTGCCCGGGAAGGGTTAAATCGGGGCGCAGGAGTGGGTGGAGGAAATGTTTCGCGTGGGAGTGAAAGCGCAGATATCACGAGTGGAGGAATAGGGGTGGTGGAGGACTCGAGAATGGAACGCAGGGGGCTAGATCGGAGGGATGTCTTTCTTCGACGGACAGGCCCTGGGCCCGAGGGGGTTCTTTGAGACTCAAAGGTGGCCAATTGAGAAAGGTCTGCAAAGTCTGCGATGCTGCTGCCATCCGGTGGGGCGTCCAGGGCGGAGATCCAAGGGAGGGAGTCGAACGCAGAGGAGTGGCTGGTTGGCTGTTGCGGGGTAGCACGTGTGAGTAGGCGGCGTTGACGCGGTGAACGTGATGATGATTTAACTCTACGCCTGGGTGAAATAGCGTCGAGAAACTATATGAGCACTGAATTTAGATCGGATAGATCGGATAATATGGAGGGCAAAACCCACAGCTGACGAACTCCTGCACGCCGTTTCTGGAAGTTGAATGGGTGATTGAAGGCTGGGCGCTACTACACCGCAGGAAGGTGACTGCTGAATTGGGATGGCGGTGAGTAATACCTCCAAGCGCTTTGAACTGGAATATCGTACCTGCCCTTTGACAACGTCTGCAAGTAACATTGACTGCGATGATGGTCCTGACTGGACTGGAGATTGTTTGCGAGGAAAAACAGGTTTGGGAACAACGATTGAGGGCATTTGCGAAGCAAAGGGGAATGGATTCAAGCTGAAAGAAAGGGGTTCTTATAAGTATACAGGGAGAGCGACGTGAAAGAAAGCAATATGAATGTTGAGAAATCAAGGAGAAGGGAAGATGATCATCGAGACAATGCAGCTGGAACGAAGTGAGCCTGCAATCCAACGCCAAATCCTTTCGCGTAGCTCTTGGTCAGCTTCCCACACTCATTTCACATCCCAATCTGGCTAATATCCACGTTCCTCTCCCCCCCTCACATTTCATATCAGGTCAAGATAATGCATTGTAGGCGCGTTTTAGGATTATCTACATATAGCGCGGTATGTCGTGAATGCCGGGGAAAGTCAAGATGCCGTAATATACAGATGTGAGAATACAACAGTCCGCAACCCGATACTTTTAGTCAATCTCCTCCATGGCCGAAGTCGAAGCAGCCTCCGTTGGCGGTGGTGCCTCGGCAGCAGGCGCGGGAGTACTGTCCTCTTCATCAACATCAAGACCGAGACTGTTACCTTGTTAGCCATCATGATCACTCGAGTAAAAGAAAAAACCTACGCAATCATGCGGTGGATGCGCTTAGCGAATGATGTCGGCTCGTCGAGAGTGAAGCCAGAAGTGAGGAGGGCAGTCTCAAAGAGAAGGTACGTCAAGTCACGGACAGACTTGTCAGCCTTGTCTTCAGCGACCTTGCGCTTGAGCTCCTTGACAATAGCATTGGTTGGGTTGAGCTCTAGAGTCTTCTTCGATGCCATATACGATGACATCGACGAGTCACGCAGAGCTTGAGCTTTCATGATACGTTCCTATTTGCGATGCAGGCGTCATTAAGGCGATCATAGAACCCTACACAATCAACTTACCATGTTCGACGACCAGCCAAATTGACCCGTCACCAACACGCAAGGCGAGTCGTTGATTCGGTTCGAGACTACTACTTTTTCGACCTTATCGCCGAGGGCATCCTTGACAGCCGTGCAGAGATCCTTGTAGGATTCGACTTCGGCCTCACGGGCCGCCTTATCCTCCTCGGTCTCTTCAAGCTCAAGGCCCTCTTTTGAGACACAGACGAGCTTCTTACCCTCATACTCCTTCAACTGGCTAACTGCGTATTCATCAATGGGGTCCACGAGCAAAAGAACTTCGAAGCCCTTCTTCTTGAGCACCTCGAGGAATGGAGAGTCCTTAACAGACACCAAAGACTCGCCAGTGAGGTAATAGATAGACTTCTGCACCTCAGGCATGCGGGTAATGTAGTCTACATGCACAGTCAGATCGGAAATGAAATCACAACAGCTCGTGCTACTCACCCTTGAGGGAGACTTGCTCGTCGGTGGACCTGGTGGAGAAGAAGCGAAGGAAATCTGCGAGCTTGCTACGGTTCTGAGCATCCTCGTGAATACCAAGCTTGATGTTCTTGCCGAAAGCCTCGTTGAACTTCTTGAAATTGTCCTTGTCCTCAGCAATTTCACTGATGAGATCCAGGGCCTTCTTGACGATATTCTTGCGAATAACCTTCAAGATCTTGTTTTGTTGCAGAGTCTCACGAGAGATGTTGAGAGGAAGATCTTCAGAGTCCACGATACCCTTGACGAAATTGAGGTACTCGGGAATGAGGTCCTCGCAGTCGTCCATGATGAACACACGGCGGACATAGAGTTTGATGTTATTGCGCTTCTTTTTGGACTCAAAGAGATCAAAGGGTGCGCTGATCGACAAGGCATGAGGATCCACCAACGGGAGAATGCAGACTGACGTACCGCTTGGGGATGAAGAGGATTGCCTTGAATTCGAGCTGACCTTCGACGGAGAAGTGCTTGACCGCGAGGTGGTCCTCCCAGTCATTAGTAAGACTCTTGTAGAAAGATCCGTACTCTTCGTTTGTGATTTCACTGGGGTTGCGGGTCCAAATAGGCTTGGTTTTGTTGAGTTCCTCGTTGGTGGTCTCAGTCTCCTTGATCTTCTTGGTCTTCTTCTCTTTCTTTTCCTCCTCGTCGTCTATCTCTTCAATCTTTGGCTTATCTTCGCTGTCTTCCTTCACCTCTTCCTCATCCTCGACCTCCTGTAGCAACAAGGGTCAACGATGCGGAACAGCTCTGAAGGGGGAGAACAGACCTTTTCGACCTCCTTGGTAACAGCTAGCTGGATGGGGTACGAGATGAACTCGGAATGCTTCTTGACAATTTCCTTGATCTTCTTCTCCTCAAGATATTCGGTTTGGTCCTCCTTGAGGTAAAGACGCATCTCAGTACCGCGGCCAAGGGGTGGGTTCACCGTATCAGGGGTTATCGTGAAAGTGCCGCCAGCTGATGATTCCCAGATATATTGCTCATCGTCATTATGTTTTGAGATAACTTGCACGCGCTCGGCAACGAGGTATGCGGAGTAGAAACCGACACCAAATTGACCGATCATGGAAATATCGGCTCCAGAGCTTAAAGCCTCCATGAAACCCTAATCACGGTATGATGTTAATTAAGACATCAGTAAAGCAATATCGTATCGCACACCTTTGTGCCAGACTTGGCAATGGTACCGAGGTTGTTGACCAGGTCGGCCTTGGTCATACCGATACCAGTATCGCGAATGGATAGAATTTTGTTCTCCTTGTCCGGGACGATGCGGATGTAGAGCTCCTTGTCAGAGTCAAGGACGGAAGGGTCGGTCAAAGAGGCATAGCGGATTTTGTCGAGCGCATCGGAGCCGTTAGAGATGAGCTCCCGTAGGAAAATTTCCTTGTTGGAGTAAAAGGTATCTGGGATGCCCCAGGTCAACACTGAACCCAAGACAAGGAAGATCACGTACTGATGATCAAGTCAAGCAGTTGACTGATCTCAGCTTGGAAGCCAAAGCTTTCAGATGCCATTTTATCTTGATCGATGGTTGTAAACGGATGGTTATGCGCGATTGACGCGACGAGAGATAGGAACAGATGAAAGGAGAGATGGGGTGAAGAACGAGAAAGAACTTCGAGGTATAAGTAGGTGCGCGGCTAGTTCTCGAATAATCTGAATCTTTCCTTTTTTGGGTGATAAATTCCGATGCCAGGAGAACTTTCTGGAACTATTGCATCCAAAACGACCAATGGCTTTAGCACACGTCAGAAGTCTACAGCTTTGATGTATGCGCGCTGCTCATGTGCAGAATATCGATAACGTAGTATGATCAACTCAATGTATCAACCCTTGCCTCCCTTCAACCTGCGCTCTTAGGACTTCTACCATCGCTCTGTGCTCTTCCAGTTCATCCATCAACGCTTCGTTTGAGGTCCGTAGCTTCTCATTGTCTTGCACCAACAACGCTTTTTCGGCATTCAATACGTCCACATGCGTCGGCAGTTGCGGTCTTATGATACTATGTCTACGCGTATAATGTGCAATACGCGCTTCCAATGTTTGTATCGTCCGTCGCTGCGCACTATCATACGAGTCAGGGTCAGTTTGAATATCATGCGTGACTCATACCGTGAAATTTCTTCCATCTGAGCCTGCGCGCTCTCGGATGTTTCTAGGCGGATTTGCAGTTGCCTAAATTGGCTTTTCAGAAATTCGATCTCTTTTGCCCGTTCATTGAACTTCGCAAAATCTTCATCCCTGAAAATCGATCAATCGAGTCATCATCTGCGATCAGTGCTGTAGCTGGTATCGATTGTCGTACCATAGGCGCTGCATTTTGACGTGCTGTTCAATTTGTTCTTCATAATCCTTAAGGCGGTCAATTTTGTGTTGGTTTTCCTTTCTCTGTATTTGGAGTTCCTGTACTTGTTTTACAGCATCGGCGAGGAGTTGCGCTTGGGCTTTAAACAACGCCTATGTAAATCGTGTAAGCGAGGCAACTACAACAGCTTTTGATCATACCTGCACCTCCTTTTCTGCACTGCGCAGTTTAGCTGCCTCCGTGATCCAAGCCTTCTTCTCTTCCCTGAATTCGCGTAGCTTTTTCTGGAGCTCGGTGTTCCAGTCTGCATATTTGTTTTTCGCGGAGGAGGCTTGCACTTTGAACTCTCGTAATTCCCCTTCAAGATCGATGACTTGGGCACGATACCGCCTGAGTTTGTTGTACTGCATTGAAAAGATGAACAAGAGTCTAAGGAGTCAATGGAGGGAATGTTCACCAATCCTTGCCTTTCTGCTTCCGCCGTTTTGATCAAAATGCGATCCTGATACAGACGCCCGATGTGTTTTGCATTTTCCCGCGATAGCCATTGTTCAAAGTTGAGTTCATTCCTAAGTAGCAAGACTTCACGCTGAAGACCAGCGATGGTCTGCGCTACATGAGGCGGGATGTCATCATGCGATTGCGGCTGAGGCTGAGATGGTGATTGTTCTGCGGGTAAGGCAATGCTCCTTCGGGAAGGCGATGGAACGCGAGATGAGAACAGAGATCTCGGCCATTGTGATGCAGGTTTAAGTATGTCCAGTTGCACATCAGATTTGAGCACAAGAGACGTGCTAATCATGTCGGTTAGCGACACCGTATGAGGGACGGACTCTTGGATCCGGATATGGTCAGGCTCGTCATCCATCGATTCTGTGTCCCTTTCCTGCACGGGTGCCGTTACAACGCGTGCATTCGAGTCCGGTCGAGGCGAGGTGACAGCAGCCTCACTCGCTACAGCCTCCCGAATACCGAGGGCGGTGTTACGGATATCCAACATATACGATTCTGTTGTGATACGGGCAACGCTGTACCGCGACCAAAACTCGGGCTCCGATACTTCCGCAGATGCATCGCGCCAAATCAAGTTCGGATGACAGATGTGTTCACGAAGGGCGGACTATCAGATAAGAGTCAATTACTCCGACCCATGGCTGAGAGTGATCCTTACCTCGCTTTTTCTTCTAATGACGTCGTCAGGCTGAACATGGGACCAGTCCAACGTATAAGGGCTTGGGAAAGACTTGGTGAGGTATTTAGCCGGTCCACGAAGCCATGTGAGAACATTGGAGGGGTAGAGATAGTAGAGAGATGCATAGTAAGGGCGGGGGTTAGGGACAGCCGGCACAGCAGATTTGAAGGTTTTCTCTAGGATTTGCCACTTAACGTCAGCATGGGGCTGCAACTGCGGTAGAGCAGGTTGATATTCGACTTGTTCCGGTTCGACGAAACCATCCTCTGGTGCCACAGGGTGACGCACTCTCCAGCACAAAACTCGACCGAGGATAGCCAAAAGTTTTGGTAGCATAGCTCTCAGGTTTTCCGGTGAGTGCACAGCAAAAATTGGAAGTAATTTGACAAGGAGTGAGATTGTAGCAGTGCAGAGAGTTGATGAATTGTCCAGGAGCACTGAGTAGATAAGACTAGTCATTAGGCGATGCGTGGCCAGAATGCCTGCTGAGGTTTCAAACAGAGGACCTGACGTATAGAGATTTAATAGCATGATAAGCTGGAGGCGCAGTGATGGTGTCTCAAAGTGATTATTGATTTCGGTCATCAGGTCCTATGTAGGACGGCATTTGAGCAGCAATCCAAAGCTATGGTTGCATGGACGTACACAGGGTCGCTCGTTACCATACTTAAGCAGAATCTCCTCCAAGTTTGCCTTCCACCGCGTCCGCTTCTCTCGTTGCTCCTCATCTAATTCAGCCCATTCTAGCACATCTTCACCAGAACCTTCGTTGTACGCATCAAGGAGATAAAGATCGAATAACCTTCGTCGAAAGCCCTCTACCTTTTCTACATACTCTGCGCTATCCTTTTGGAGGGCGGAGATGATGAGTTCCCTGGCGTAATTCACGGCTATGCTCGGTAGCTTGGGTTCCTTCAGAGCAGGTCGCAAGACGACATCAAACCACGAGATAACGGAAGTTGGAGGTAATATGGGATTGAGATGATAGAGAATAGCCAGAAATGCTTCTGTTTGTGGAAGAGACGAATGCGCTACAACATCATGGTGGATAGTCGCCAGTTGCTCTTCAAGTGCAGCCAAGGTCTCTGGACTCTCTTCAGAGGAGGGAACGGCGACGACAAACTCGTCGACCAAAGTCAATAGATCTGCAAGTGATAAGCAGTCCGGTGCCCCTTCAAATACCGCGCGTATATGACGAGTAACAGGGAGTCCTGCCATCGGTGACCACCTTAGCGAGACGTCGATCTTGAAGCAAGCAGGTTCAGATGTATGCCATTCACCGGTAGATAAAACAATTCATAACAACCACAATCAATCAAAGCCTGTCTGCTCATCGTCTGGGGTGTCGAGCTCGTCAGATAAACCGGAAACAGATTCGAATAAGGTGTGTTATGCTTATCCATTCTCGCCGACATGTCGTTAAGCGCGACGATATCGATTATGTCGCCTTTTGATGGTGGATTGGCGATGTAGCTTATGGATGTGCTGATGACTATCTCATAGATGGCCACAATAGAGGAAATTCACTCTGACCACTCTGATCATGAGCATGAGCATGATCACGACCATGACCTCGATCACGACCATGACCATGATCACGCTCTCGAAGATCCTACCTCCGCGGCCGCCCTAGAGAAGGTTCAATCGCGTTCTGAGCGAAAGGCAAGGAAGGCCTTGCTAAGTTTGGGCCTGAAACGGGTGCCCAATATCACCCGTGTGACACTAAGGAGACCCAAGAATGTACGCCAGGAGTACGCTCTTACTATGGTGCCGTGCTTACGTTTCACAGGTGCTATTTGTGTTGGCCTCTCCTGAGGTTTATAAATCGCCCAACAGCGACTGCTACATCGTCTTTGGTGAAGCAAAGGTAGGTTCGTTGCACTTTCGCCATTGACTTCCTCTCATGCTGGGCCAGATTGAGGACATGGGCTCCCAAGCATCCCTTGCAGCCGCACAAAATTTGACTGCAAGTGCAAACGCGGCAGCAATAGACAAGAAGGCAGCAGCAATTGATGCTGACGACCAACCGCCTGAGCTCGTGGCCGTTGAGGATGATGGGCCAGTCGACGAAACTGGTGTTGAACCCAAGGACATTGAGCTTGTAATGGCACAGGTACGTTGTTTATGACTGGCTGTGAAAACTCGTCACTCATTTGTGCCAGGTCAATTGCTCGCGTGCCAAAGCTGTTCGCGTCCTAAAAGCAAGTGGAGGAGATCTCATCAATGCCAGTAAGTACATTACATCGTATTTCAGAGTTTTTTTCTGACCAGCCTGCGTCAACCTAGTCATGGCTGCGAGCGAGTGATTTCCTTGTATGTTATATTTTTGTTTTGTATTCCCATGCATAATGCGAGCACTTCCGACCTCTGGTCATCTCCGGATACTTGGTGGGACCTCCCAAAGTCTAAGCTCCACATAATAATTCGATCGCTCCCAACCATCCTGGACAATCTCAATACCCCTGCTCCCTTCAGGATGCGCATTCTCAGGTTGTCCCACGTGCAGTCCAAGGTCTTGAGCCGCGTTTACCACAAGGTCTCTTAACTCCCCTTTCGCGAACATGTGGTAATAACGATTGAAAACCTGTGAATCTGAACTATTCAATACCCATGGCACCACGACGTCCATCCCGTTTGCTGTGGAGTCAGTTACGAGTAGCTGTCTTTTCGATAGTGAATCTTGTTCTATAGCCCAAACGTAAATCAGTATGCGTCCATGGCTGGGAGAGACGGCTCCAAGGAGCCTCTTCATTGAGAGTGAGTGATGACGCAGAGCGACTACGAACAAGTTTACCTGCACTGCAAGTTTTCTTCTTTCCGTAGTTGCAAGATGGTGAATTGTTGCAATAGAGATCGCATAGTCCTATGATACGGAGTGAAAACCAAGCAACGCGTAGGACTAAGGGATCTCCTACAAAGGCCCCTATCCGCCAGTTAGATCCTAGCACATCACCCCAGACGACTTCCCTAGGCTGCCCACCTGCATTCTGGGCAATCTGTAGTAAATTTCGGCTTCTGTCCATGCCTATCGTCCAAATAGCCCCAGGGCGATCGGAATGAAGGGGTAAATATTTCCCATTCC
Organism: Volvariella surrecta; assembly: GCA_951802395.1. Taxonomy (NCBI): domain Eukaryota; kingdom Fungi; phylum Basidiomycota; class Agaricomycetes; order Agaricales; family Pluteaceae; genus Volvariella; species Volvariella surrecta. The sequence continues at coordinate 856,904 of OX637784.1, forward strand.
CAGTGCCAGCATCCAAGCCCACCCAACCGGTGGGCAAACCAGCAAGGAACTTTGCGATTATCGGCCAAGGCTATTCATAGTTAACATGTTTAAAGAATTGAGCATCGAGTGATTAACAACCTTGTACCGCGTCGACGAAAAATGGCTCGCGATTTGGTCGTAGATTGCATGCACGTGTTTCTCTTCGTAGGCGGTGGGTTCTTCATCAATTGTAGTGGCTGCGACGCCACGGGATGGCATTTCCGGAGTGGTGAAAGATTGATGGTAAGGTCAAACGGCAGTATCGTAAACAAAGGAGTCACAAATCTATTTAGGCGTAACCCATCTCTTCATCCAGCAACTTCTGGAATTTGGTGCCGTCAAACGCAGGGAATGGCTCGAGGCTAGAGGGATCAAAATTCTCAATCGCTGCCGCTAATTCACTATGCGGAGCAAGGATTTAGAGGTTGAGGTTGCGGAAAGCGAACGGTATGGAGGAGGCACTTGACTTACTCACTGCTGCATGACCTCAAATGTCCTAACTGTGACAGTGCATCTGCTAGCTCCACCTGGTGATTATCGGCCAGTGTTGTATTCGGGACGACTAGCAGCGGCTTTCCTATACGCAGCACGTCGAGGATGGTACCGGATCCTGTACACATGCTCACATTTAAACGAAGGTCCAATAGCCGACGAGCCTAGCAGTACATACCAGCGTGACTTATTACCATGTCTGCCTTCTCATACTCTTCTCGCAACTGGGGTTTGAATTTCCATATCTCAATCTCTAAGCCTTGTAGTTCTATTCGTCCACTCCGTCCATCCTGCACGAGCGCTTCGTATTCATGTTGCGAGTTCCCACATTGCACGATAAGTTCGTTGAATCCCTTGCGACGAAGTGCTGAAAGGGTTGGTTGGGAAAGAATGGATCGTATCAACGCGTCGAATCTCATTGAACCCACAGTAACGAAGGCAAGCATTATTGTTGACGCGTTGATGACTCCACGTTTAAAGGTCGGAGGTATTTGGCAGAAGTCTTGAGAAATGCTAAAGATAAGATAAAGGAAATACTTCCACGCTGACCTGAGTCACTCATTCACACCCTTTCTCCAACCCTAAAAAATAAGAATCCGCAATGGGCTACACACTTTGTGTGCTAGGTGAAATCTTGGTTATCTTCTATCTTACGTCGGAGATACTGACACTACGCGATCTATTGACAATCTTCAACAGGATGCGGAACTATGGGCATCGCAGTCTTGTCTGGTGTCATAGAAAGTCTTGATGCAACACGAAAAATGCGAAATGGATTCGAAAAATGGGAGTCTCATACTCCTGGGACCACAACTCCCACAGGAACCCCGGACATCACCACCCCAACTCGGTTCATCGCATGTGTAAGTCGAGAAGAGAGCGCAAATAAACTCCGCAGACTTTTTGGCAATTTGGGTGCTCTGGGTGAAGGCGTGGAGGTCGTAGCTTCACATAACGTATGGGCTGTGCAGCAGGCGAACGTAGTCCTGCTCGGGTATTCATCCTTCTTATTCCACTGAAAGTTGGCATTCTCATTCAACGCATCAGCTGTAAGCCGCAATTGGCACACACAATCCTTGGGGAGCCGGGTGTTAAGGAAGCCCTAGAGAACAAGCTACTTATCAGCATATTGGCTGGTGTTACCATCTCCCAACTCACTGGTTGGCTGCCCTCATCCACCAGGATAGTTCGTGCCATGCCCAACACGCCCTGCAAAGTGGGTTCTCCCTTCTCTTTCACCATACGTCGCCCGGTCTTAATCAAAACGGCTGCGTTACAGATTCGTGAAGGAATGACCGTAGTATCCACCATCGCACCATCGACAGAGGCAGATATTGACCGCTCCATCATCTTGAAAATATTCTCCTCTATTGGACGCTGCCGATTCCTTGACGAGAAACATTTTGATGCTTGTACTGCTTTATCAGGATCTGGTCCAGCATTTGCGTGTATATTCCTGGAGGCAATGGCTGATGGTGGGGTGATGATGGGTTTGCCTCGAGCTGAGGCTCTGGAGCTCGCGGCTCAAAGTAAGATAAATTTATGGCCCAGAGGGCTTTCTAATAATGGTACATAGCCCTCCAGGGAGCTGCGCGTATGGTCTTGGGAGGCGGTACTCACCCAGCACAGCTCAAGGATGCAGTCACAAGTACGTCCCTCTCTGTTCACTTGCATGAAAGGGCGTTATGCTGAATGTCATCTATAGCACCGGGTGGATGCACAATCGCCGGCCTACTTGCACTCGAAGATGGCAAAGTGCGCTCCACAATTGCCAGAGGAATTCAGATCGCAACGGAACGAGCAAGCGAATTGGGCCAACCAGCCAAAAAATGATGCAAGAGATTGCGTTATATATATATATATGTTGCCTATCTAGTTACAGAAATTTCAGTAAGTATTAGCACATGGTATTAGCACATAGTGGTTTGTTTCCCTATCGATCTTCAGCACCCCACCGTGAACGAGGATATGAAAACAAAATGGGCATCTGAAGGCCAGTTGTGACCCTCAGATGTGGTTCAATATCGCTCCCATAAAATGAGGATATGTGTTTAGTGATGACCACAATCCAGAGTGTTGGAGAGCAACGACCCAGAGGGGTGTTGAGAAGATGACTTTGCATGCCATCATGCGGCATACAACTTTAAGTCCAATCCTAGGCGAAAGAAACCACGAGACAGAAACGAAAGGTGAAAAGAAATAGTCACACTTGTTGGATATTTTTGTAAAAGCATCGATGCATTGACTGTAGACGCGATGTATTGAAAGTGAGGGGCACTCACCCGTTCCTGCCTGTATCGGACAAGCTACATAAGCCATGACATACGAATGTTTCCGTGGTTTGATGAAAGTCCTCCGCAGAAAGGAAAACTGCGAGAAGAAGTTTAGAAAAAAAGACGGAGATAGTCTTGCTCAGAAGAATGGACGCCAAGTCGTGAGGTGCTGACTGGACGCCAAAGTGAATGAGCGACGAAGAAACTCGGATCGATTTTGTGCAATGATAAAGGACAGTGTATTGGAACATGCTGTAATATACATCTGGGTTGTGATTTGTGAATCAGTTTTACGATTTCGAATTGGCCGATAAATAACTCACCCAGAGACGGAACGGCCTATCGGTCTGAAATTTCCAGAGCGTTAGCACAGATACGCCGAATAGACGCGGAGCAGACTTACAAAATTCGTGAGTATCGTCTGAACGTTTGACGGTTTGCTGAGAGCGATGAAAAAAATAAGATGATGCTCGCAAAACAAGTGACAAACAACTTACTTTCCACGCCTCCTCAAAGTCTACGGGGAGAATTACGTAACGATTTTTGCGAACAGCTGGAGTAAAATGGGGTTAGCACCCAAGGTGGGGTGTGAGGGAGCGGGCCAACCTTGTAAACCAGCTGCTTGAACGATGGACGCGATTTCTGCTGACGACAGCTTGTCGGGTCGTGACACGTCTATAAAGGATGTAAGTCCCGAGAACAAACCATAGAATGACGACTGACAATCTTCCAAGTCAACATCTGGGCCAAGGTTCATTTTGCCTGTCACGGTTTGGAAAATCAATCGCCTCTCTCTTCGGTTGGGTAGTGGGAACTCTATTTTTCTGTCCAACCGACCGGGACGAAGCAAAGCAGGATCGAGGGTGTCTGCACGGTTTGTTGCCATAATGACCTAGATAGCATTTGAGCATCTTCTTCGCAGATAGATCAGAAATCACGTACTTTGACCGTGCTGCCTTGGTCGAAACCATCCATTTGATTAAGCAGCTCTAGGAGAATACGTTGGACTTCACGATCAGCACCAGTTTGCGCATCGAAACGCTTGGTAGCAATGGCATCTATTTCATCAATGAAGATGATTGCAGGAGAGTTTTCGCGCGCCAGTCGGAATACGTCTCGGACCATACGAGGACCTTCACCCAGATACTTCTGGACGAATTCACTGCCGACAACTCGAATGAAGGATGCAGTGGTGTGGTGTGCCACGGCTTTTACAAGCATGGTCTTACCCGTGCCTAAGGAGAGTTAGCACACTGCTGTTTGAGTGTATTGAGAGCCACTCGCCTGGTGGGCCATAGAGCAGAACACCACGAGGGGGGTCAATGCCAATTTTCTTGTATAGGTCGAAATGCGTCAGCGGCAGTTCGACGGCCTCTCGAATCTCTTGTTTTTGTGAGTCCATGCCGCCAACATCCTGATACGAGACGTCTGGTTTCTCCTCCTTGCCAAGCATGGCGATGGATGAATCTGCCTCCGGTGGCAGGATGTCAACAAGGGCATTTGAGTGTCGATGAAGGGCAACGGAAGACGATGGCTTGAGCAATTCGCGGTCAAGAGTGGAGAGGATTCGAACGACATAATTGGATCCTGTCGTGGAGCCAACGATACCGGTGTGCTGGTCAATGGGTTCCAGGAATTGGCCGATGACGAGAGGGACTGATTGGATGCGCTTTACTTCTTCCTGCGCACGAATCAGCTCTCGTTTAAGGTTTGCTTGCTCGTCTTTGATGTAGCTTTCTTGAATCTCCAATAGGTCTAGATGGCGTGAAAGCCGTTTATATTTGATATAGAGATCCTCCTCCGAGAGCTCGTGGAGTAGGGCGGCCTTCTCACTGACAACGGCTTCAAAGGTAGGTTCCTTCAATGCCATGTAAGCTTGTGCATTCAAATCCAATTAAACAGACTTACCGTACGTTGGATCTCAATGCCAATCTCATCCATGGTCGTCGTCGTAAGTTGGTTAATTGAAGAGAGGTGAATAGCTGACGCGGCTTGACGCGTTGTTTCCAAATCGAGGATGGCCCTTGTGGGAACAAACTACCATATCGAGGGTCAAGTTTTGTGAGAGCTTGTCGGTCAAACTTGGTTACAGTCTGAGCGTGTCGTTTCAAAGTTTCTAATCCCAAAACAATGGCCCATGTTGTTACCCCCTTAGACCAGCCATCGAACTATAAGGATTCAACAAACCGTGTAGACAGAGCCAGGCAAACGGAACTCCTCTCAAAGTCTACAACACTCTATGTAGGTCATCAGCATCCCGGGTGCTCACCAACCTGGCGAACCCCTTTCATTTTGGGACTCATATGCTCTTTGCCTTGGTTTTATGTAGGTTGGTAACTTGAGTTTTTACACAACAGAAGAACAAATTTATGAACTATTCGCAAAATGTGCCAGTCCAGAGAGTGGTGGGGGCATCAAGCGGATTATCATGGGGCTTGATCGGAACACGAGGTATGCCACTTGTCAATAGTCACTCAATTGTTGCTAAATCGCATTCTCTTGCCATTCTAGGACGCCATGTGGTTTCTGTTTTGTTGAATATTATACTCATGAGGAAGCTCTAGCCTCTATGCGATACGTTAGTGGGACGAAGCTGGATGAACGAGTTATTCGTTGTGACCTAGATTTGGGTTACAAGGAGGGTAGGCAGTTTGGCCGCGGAAAGAGTGGAGGTCAGGTTCGTGATGAGCATAGGCAGGATTATGATGCTGGTCGAGGTGGTTGGGGAGCACAAGCCCAAAAAATAGAAATTGAGAGAAGAAGAGAAGTTGAGGCACGTTATGCTGATGCACAGGAAGGTCCAGGTGCCGTCGCAACTGGTGGAGGGGACTGGAAAGAAGGCGAAAGTACCATCGTCGTCAGTGGCCTTAAACGCGCACGGTCACCAGATGAAGATGACAACGTCAGAGCGGTCAGTACAAATTTTTCGTTCTCGCATGCATCCCTCTTGACATGCCCTGTCTAGACGCTGCGTCCGCGCTTGGAAGACGCGGAGGGTGAACGAATGTAGGTTCACGAAACTATCTTCACATAATTCACTGCTATCGATTCCACTACTAAACCCTCCGGATATATGTTTGCGAACTCTTGTATTAATATATTATACGAGCTCGTATTGCGTACTTGCTACCGTGCAACTCGGGTTGCCAGTGTGTCAGATGGAGTTCTCGAACTAGACGATGAGCTTCAGAGACAGAAGCGAGAGTCACCAGAAATCGGGACACCATAGTAAACTGACCCTCTGGTCTGTGAGAGGGATGTAAATTGGGATGAAAGTGGTCGAGGGCTGTACGCACATCATTATTTTAAAAATGTGGTGCCTTCCTTGTGGTGATACCTCGAGCTCGTACGGCTGAAGTTGCGCCGCGAGCTGGTTGGTAGTCAGTCTCCCAGGAAGCCCCCATACTGTAACGCTCCTTTCTCGATTTGACACACCAGCGTGCGGGCCGTCGCCTGTGATTGCTCCCCTTTCTGCAGCCTCTGCTCGACCTTTGGCACCACGCTGCCGTGGAACCGGCGTCGGTTCGACAAGCATCGGAGATGCAGTGACAGGGACACCTGCTACCATGGCCTTGTCCAGTGTTTGGAGATTGGGCTCTAACAGGTGTGAGTGGGTGAGCGTGAGCAATGCCTTTCCCGTAGGTCGGAAATGGGAGTATATCAGTGCAACTTGAAGAATAAAACATGAGGCATTACGGGGCTTTAGTTGTTTAAAGTGCTTACTGTCCAAAACTCCTTCGGCATTGGCGCGAACAACGGCCCTCCTGATATCCGATGGCGTTGCTGACGTTGGAACTCCCTTCAGCTCGATATGACGAGCATTCCGGAAAGCTGCACAGATACAAGCACAGAAATTTCAATCAGTTTTATACATGCCTGAGGGTTATAGCTTACCTGCACGTAATTTTGAAGCTTTGGGACCTTTGTATGCCGCAGTCTGCAATCCTCGTCCAAAGGTTTGCAGGACGCCCTTTAACGTTCGGGTGACGTTCATTTGTCACACACAGTCACCGCATCGTGTGACCACTGCTGCGTGTTGCATCTTGCCAACTCCTCACTGACGTTACGCTCTTCCATGTCCTCTCGAGGCGATCACCGACGACGTGAAAGGAGCTGGGAAAAGGAGGATAGGGATAGGGACAGAGGTAAGGATAGAGAGAGAGAAAGAGATCGATATCCACGCGGAGGAAAAGGTGGTCGGTATCGAGATGGAGACCACAGGAGACGACACAGCCGTTCACGGAGTCCAAGGAGGGATAGAGAAAGGGAAAGAGAGAGAAATGATTCCGATAGACGCGGTGGAGGTGCGTTTGGCTCGTGAATCATATTCGGAAGCAGCTCATCGATTGTTCACATAGAAAAGGAGCGAGATTACAGGAGAGACCGAGACGAGGCAAGACGGCCTGACCGAGGCGGATGGGACCGTGATTATGAAGACAAGCGGCGCAGAGAAAGTGACCGCGATGACAGAAGACCAGAGAAACACCACGACGCTCCTAATGAATCTCAAGCTGTGGAGTCAATCTCATCCCGCAATGGTATTTCTCAGCGAGATCAGTCTGTTCTGAGCATGAGCTTACCGGAGACAATTCTTCTGCAGATGCTGGAGCACAGCAGCACTCACAGTCAAATGTTGCTACTCCAAATGAAACAGGTAGAGCGAACAGTGCAGCCGAGGGACTGGCTGAAGAAGGTGAAGCCATGGATGCCGTTAATGACGATGATGCAGACATGATGGAAGCCATGGGCATGGCAGGCTTTGGCAGTACGAAGGTCGGCTGTCCATAGTACTGTATTGGTGACTTGTTGACCAACTGCGATGTGCAGGGAAAGCACGTCACTGGAAATCAAGAGGGGCAAGTTGACGTCAAGAAAATCCGGACCTGGCGTCAATACATGAACCGGTTAGTCCATACCAGTGTACACTCCTTGCTCTTCAATTGACGACGACCTTGTCCTTCAGGCGTGGTGGTTTCAACAGGTTTGAAGTCCTTGTTCTTGAGTTAGTTCTTCTCTGAAAACAACGCCACAGGCCCCTTGATCGGATCAAGTAAAGGAGTCATCCACTTCGCATACATTCCAGACTCAGATGAGTTACAACTTACTTCCAGCCATGTGCTTTGCGTATTTATACCTACCATATCGCCCGCAATCTAGTCATGTGTAAATTCCTGCCTCGAAGGTGCTTCTGTGAGACATAACTAAGCAGTAACATCGCATTCTGATTATTCAAACCAAGTCTTACAAAGAAGATAGTACGAGAGACTGAATGAATAGATAGATAATGATTGTGCTCGAGCTGTGTGGTGTGAAGACGTCGCATAACTGAATGTAAAAGAATCATAGTAAGGTCGGATATGCCGCGCTCTAAGCACCCCAGGGCGCACAATAACAACCGGGTGCGAGTTTCAGAAACCGTGAACCTTGATGGTGGCCTTCTCGATGCCATTCTCGATCAAGAAGGTAGAAATTTTTGCTCGTTGATCACCTTGAAGCTGGATGACCTGTCCCATCTTCTCGTCATCGACGACGGTGCCGTTGCAAGCAAATTCCTGTAAGATCTGGTCAGCCATGGTTCAGGTTGGGAATATTGGGTCGCACCTTCTTGAAGGCCTTCAAAAGCTTCTTAGCATCATACTCTGCGGAACGGTGGCGTCAATACTGCTGTAGCGGGCTGCGCGGTGAACATCACCGACGTTTAGGGAGTCCTTGTAAAGTGGTCAAAGTCTTGCGACCATTGCGCTGTTGAATACGGATGTGGATGTAATCTGCTTGGGATCCAACGTCTTGGTTGTCTGGTAACAATTCACCCTCTTCTGCAAAGGGATCTATTGGGCGTGGTCGACCTTTGTCATCGATAAGGAAAAGGAGCAAACTACCGACCGAAAGTGTTGAGATTCTGTACGCTCATGCGACGATAGGAAAAATACAGAGATAAAGAGGACTGAGCGGGGATGGAAGGCTAGAAAGCGTTAGAGACAAGTGAGGGAGGGAAGGGAAGAGCTAACAAAATCGTGACTCTTATGGATATAGCTTTACATCACGTAATCAAACTCAGTCCACCTCAACCTCACCGATCCGCATAATGGATCAGGTCGGGAGAAAACGAAAGCGCCCACCGACATTCCAGCATTTTCCCGAGCAAAGAGGTGGGTTTGATTTGTGTTTGCATTATCAGCATCCTTACCACCGGTCGTTGCCAGCCAAACAGCTCAAGAAGAGATGGGTGGATAACGCTAAAATTAAAAGCAAGTGGAGAGCACAAAAGCGCCGGCAAGGAATTCAGGCATCTGGTGACTCGGGCAACCAAGTTGGGGATAAGAAACACGAGTCAGAACAAGAAAGTGAGGCGGAGCTAAGTGACAGCAGTGAATCTGTCAGCAGCGATAAGCCGGACGATCGTGGTGCTGCCGGACATCAATCAAGCTACAAGGACACGCATGATAAAATAGACGCGGAGCCTCAGCAGTCAAAAACTGGCCTCGATGACTCGGAGAACAATCAGACTTCACTCCGAGAACTGTCCAGACAAGCCTATGCAGCGTCCTCACTTCACACCTACAAGTCAGATCCACTTCATCGCCGGAAGGGGTTCTCACAGCGAGGGCGTGGCGGTGCGAAAGGTGTACGAGGGAGAGGACAGCCGAATATGAAGTTAAGGATGAATGCAATGTTGGAGAAAATAAAACGCGATTTGGCTTATTGACGATTATGATTTATTTTCATTCTCTTTATCCTGTCCTCCTTCTTCCTTCGCCTCCTCATCTGCCTTCACAAATCTATCCTCCAAGGTGGGCAACAATGGCCGTGAGGTTGAACTTGCGCTTGAGCCTTCGTTGATTGTTGTCACAGCTGTTAGGGCAACAGGATGTTCTGACATATGGCCTGGAGCAGGATCATCCAGTTCATCGACCATGCCAAGGGCTCTTTCAGATGTGGCGAGAGTTAGGGGTGACGGAGGTGGGCTGCTGGACGCCGACCGTCTGGCATCGCCATGGAGGAATGGAATTGGAGAGAAGAGAGGTGTTTTGGGCGGTGATTTTTGCCTTGGCTTGACGCCTGGGCCGATCATAGGTCTTGAGCGATCATCGAGTAATGCTGGGAAACTATCCCAAGACGATGTCACGAACAGCGTCTTCTCCACGGCACGCAGATATTTACCCACAGACAGGTAATGTCTTAGTGGGTATAGACACAATTCACAAAGGCGCTGGATGGTGAACGGTGGATTCCTATAAAAGTTGTGGAGATTGGCAGGTCATTGCTGTGGAGTACTTACGATTCAAATTCATCCAACTGGGTAAAGATGTAACCCTTCATTTTCTCGGTCTGTGCTTCGTCCAGATAACTGATAGGTATTTCAATTGGTGATGTTTGAGGGTACCTTCGAGGCGGAAATGGGGGCAACTTGAGCCCTCCCGAGGGGAACGTTATGGGCGTAAACACTGGTGCAGGCGCAGGCTGTTGCGGACCTGCCCGATAGACAGCTATATTCTGCCCATGGCTATGATGGCGGATATGCATACAAAGCTGAAAGTTTCGTACCTTGTCTATTTTTTTCTTGATCAATTCTCGTAACTTGCTCCATTCAACCCTGTCCAACCGGCCTTAGCAAGAGTAATCTCTGAGCACCTCTAATTGCGACCTACTCCACCATGTCCGATGAGGCGATGCTATGCAACACAGCATCATATTCTGTCGTTTCTTACTGGGTGAACAATTCTTCGGAGAATGCTGAGTGCTATACCTGGCAGCCAATCTGAATCGGAAGAGGGACTTGAAGAGGCCATCTAGGCGTTGTCAAGTCTTTGGCCAAGACGATGGTGGCGGCTAAGAGCCAGCTGACGTGAGCCCCACATGGTATATATTAAGTCGTGGATGAAGTACAAAAGCTGTTTTATCCCGCCATCACCGCCACGACGTTCTAATACGCCGCTGTTATAATACGCCGCTCGCGTGCATAATTAGAACAAGAGAATAGGGGACCATTCCAGACATAGCGATTAAATCCACCACCCGCGAACCTTACTATTTTATATTTATGTCCTACAACCGGATTGCCTCCCCTCCTGTGCATTCGAACCTCATCGCGACATTCCCACCTCGTAAATCGGAGCCCATGCAGAGCTTTATTCCTAGGCCACTATACCCCCCAAATCGACAGAGGGCCTCTATGACCTCTACTCGTCGAAGACAAATGCTCATTTCGTATGCACCCGATTGGTGAGCGTCACACACCTATCCCGTAATCATTCACTTCCTCACCTCGGTGCACCTTTTTGAAAGGATCATCACTATACTTTTGGCGTACGTCCCTCAGGTCTTGTGATTCTGTGCCCTGTTAAACTCACCCTCGCCGCAGAGGAATATTTTTCTCATTGGACAGTCTCGAGGGATACCGCAGGATGTTTTCCGTCGAAGACACTTCGTATGTATCCCGCATTAGTGCTCTCGAGCGATCCAATCTGATCCTTGGTCCTTGAAAGCCTACGTCACACGTGAGTCTCATTGCTATCTCTAAATGGCATCATCCTGAGCAGCTTGCACGTTACAGTTTTGCTGTCCATGAGCGTGTTCCAGTCAGTCCATTAACAGTGCCCTTAAGCGTCTGCTGAACCCATGCTTGCATTGATAGAATTTCGCCCTTGGCATAATTTGTTTCGTTTCCCCCCTGCTCCTTCAGCCCATCATCAACTTCCTCACCGTACGCTCGTGGTGGGATTTGCATAACAGTAAAACTTTTCTTGTTGCCCTCTCACAGTTCGCTAACCGAGCAATTCGGTAAAGGCACCCTTGGATGTTAGTAGCCATTGCTCCTCTCCCTCTGCTGAGCAGCTCTGCTAACACCGTCCAAACACAGTGATCCTCGGCTTGGCTATCACCGGTGCTTTTACCCAATTCGTAAAAATCACTGTCGGACGCCCTCGCCCAGGTTAGTTCACGAATTGCATCAGCTTCCACAAGGAGACTAACAGATTGAAGACTTATTGGACCGATGCCGTCCACCTGCTGGAACAACGGATTCGGAATTTGGACTTTCAGACTGGACGATATGTACCACTGCCGATGCAAGTATTCTGCGTGACGGGTTCCGCAGCTTCCCATCGGGTCATTCTAGTTGTGGGTTGTCCTGCCTTTGTTGCTAGGGTCCACTTTGCTAAGGAATTCTTGGCGGTCCTGCCATTAGTGTCGTTTGCTGGCCTTGGATTCTTGGCTTTCTACATTGCTGGCAAGCTTCATCTGTTCGATCACCGTGGTGTGGCGGTGAGTGTGATCACTATCGGTCTCAAGGCTCTATATGTAATATGTACCTTGTTTTGTTCAGTCAAAGGCTTGGCTTGCGCTCTCCCCGTTTGCAGGAGCAACGCTGGTCGCGATTTCCCGTACCATGGACTATCGTCGTAAGTACCCTCCAAGATTTCTTTGACAGTGCCCTGATTTTTACCCCCCCCAAACCTAGATCATTGGCATGACGTCCTTGTCGGATCTATACTAGGCACTGTCTGCGCCTATTTCTCCTACCGTCAATATTATCCAAGCCTCACGGATGAGCTATGTCACCGACCATACTCACCTCGTATCAAAAGAGATGATACTATCCTGCCCACGAATGGTAAGTTCTAATATGTTATTCGGCAACACCATTAGCTGAAGTTCTTTGTAGCATATGATTCGGGTGCAGATGCAGATGCATACCCAGTAGGCACGGCCCCTCGACCAGAAATCGACTTGGTGGCGACTTGGCAGAAACGAGGGCTGAACGACCATTCTACGACAGAATTAAGCAACCTTGCAGCTCCTACCGGAGGAGAGGCATCTCGATGATACCAATACGCTCTCAACGTGAGGGGTATAAATGGGGGGTAACTGATTATACGTGAAATTCCAGGATCAATTTTATTTCTCGTGGTTGGCGCATCTTCGTTTACATATTTTCCCGGGACTATATGACATGAGGACGAGTATGTATCCCTCTTCGTTTATTCATTTTAGCAATAGGGCCTTGTTAATTAAATTGAAAATCCGGATCCCAAGCAAGGGTCGTCATTACAGCAGTTGTGTACAGTAGATCAAGTTAACTACATCGTGGGCTCGAGCTTAACCCAAGCCCTTGAAATTTCTGAATTCGTACATACCAGACTGAACTCGAATACAACCTCCAGCGACGCGTCATCCCGTCATCCATCGGTGACGAATTTCGCCTCAACACAAAACACATTGCTGCAGCGTGTCCATTCTGAAGTGGCATATATGCCGGCTCTACATGAACCTCAGCCTCGTGTCGGAACTTGATGCACAGAACACGACATCCACATGTAACACACACCATCGATGACATCGCAGAAGCTTTTGATCTATCCTGAAGACTGGATTTTTTAATACCGATCTGTGCTCATCTGTGAAAATACAAAGGGGGAAGCCCGAGTGGAGGGAGGGGGTATTGCTCAGATAATCAGAGGTGCATTCGCAATATGGAGGGTCAACTGACCGTTTCTTCCAGGATGATGATGGAGGATAGGCATAGCCTAAATGGCAATCATCCTAGGATGTCTTTTGATGGATGGAAGAGATAATCAAAATGACAAAATGACTGCGAAGATTAACCCTCCCAAGGGCCAGCAACATAGCACGAACCTCTCCTGATCATGACTTGGGTAATTTGCGAGGATGTAAGTGGCAGGATGGGTTCGAGGGTTTGCGATCGTGATCAGGGATATTCCTGGTGTGCAGATCGACGGAATTTTTGTTAATGTACCCCATCGCCCAGGGTATTGGCAATTTTTCCCTTACTGCGATAAATGATGGACCCCAGAAGGAACTTACGACAGGTCTTCAAATTGAAAGGCAATTTATACATGCAGTAAATTGCAAAACTAAATCTAGAGGTACAGTTGGCGGATGTACATGCGGGTAGTGGAAGGAATGTCTGAAAGTGGTCCAGTATTAGAGTCTGATGGAAAGGAGGCGGAAGCACGCGAGTTGCAATGGCAAACGCTTCGATATTAGTCCAGTTCTTGGTCGTAGCGATCGTCGCCGTCCGAGTCGTACTGCCCATAGCGTGATCGTCGCCATCTTTGAAATTCGTTATCTGTTATGTTCCGCGCCTCAGTTCCGGTATCTGAATCAAGCCTATCATGCGATATTGGGTCGTCCTGGTCCTGGTCCACGTCTCGAACTTCGTCATCGCTGCCACTGTCATTACCGTTTTCATTCGAGTTCCGGCAGCTCATCAGTTTTGCGAATGCCTCCATGTTGATACGACGAGTTTTCTGAATCGAGTTAGACCTGGGTTTGGATTTGGGTGGCGGCGGCAGCGGTTCCCCAGTTTCAATGTGATGTTCATGCCCTGATCCGGCCATATTGCTGCCCCACCCAAGAATTTCTCTCAGTTGCTCTATTTCTTCTTCATTGCGCAATAGACACTCGAGCTCTCCAGGCGCGAAGAGTTCATCGTCTGCTACAGATTCTGCGCCTCCACCCCGTTCCACTACGAGTCGTTGTAGACGAGTGAGTGGGCGCGTATCCCCTGGTGCTTGTGTAAGTATAGATAAGACCATTGGAGAAGCAGCGGCAATTTGTTTTTCGGATGTGGCGTTCCAGGTGTCATGTTGCTCGGGCCTCTCCAACCAGGGTAATCGAGCTGTTAGAGGATCCAAGAGAAAGTGTGCTGCGTTCTTGTAATCTTGGTTGACTCTCCGCCGCTTTCGTATCTGTTGCTCTCCCCAGCCTTCCTCGCATGCATCAGGAGTGCACATACCGTCCGACCCCACTAGTGCCAATTTGTCATCACTATTCCCACGAATGCCGTGCATTTGTTCATCAGCATCGTCATTACCTCCAGGATCCAACGAAAATGTTCTGAGAGTATCTTCTAAAATTTCGGCATGGAATTGAGTGACATCTTTGAGACCCCGGATGACGACTAGCCGCTTGGATATTTTTGCTCGTCCATTCTTGGGGCGATATTGCTCCAACCACGGCACACGTTCTATCCAGGAAGCGATAGAATCTTGAAGGAGTTTATAGCGCGACATGACTGTTGCCTTGCCCACGCTGTAAGGCGAACAAAGGGACTGTGCGAGAGGCTCGAGATTGCTCAATGTGGAGCGCGCTTCGGCTTCTATAGAGAGCATGAACGCGGCGCAAGCCGTTGGTACCGCAGAGGATGTAACAGAAGGCGCTAGCCGGCCAAGCGTATCAAGGAGGGCGTAAGTTGTATTTGCAACTGCGTGGAAGGACAAGGGTCGTAATTGTGAAATGACAGTGCGTGGTATAGCTGAATCCTGTTGGGGTTCTGATTGGAGCAAAGTCATGACATGAGATTGTATTTCTGGGACATACGTGCTTGGTGTAGCCAGTGGGGGTGACAGCTTCAGTAGAGATATCACAGCCATGATCGACGCGTACAACTCATGTGTCGCTTCTCCTAGAACCTGTGCAATTGCACATACCGATTCTGGTTTCCTTGCTTCGCGTAGAGAGATAGCAACACAAGCGCCGGCGACTAACTTGGCTCTCCTTCCCCATCTGTATCGACCAGCAGCCATAGCCTGGTTGAAAAGTGCTGATGCACGTGTACTGAGGCCAGACGAGCCTAGGGAAGCAGTCAAGGATTTGATGAATCCGATGATGACATGCTAGAAAGAATATTATGAGTATCATGGAGAAGGAGTGGAAGCAAAGGTTGCGTTGACGTACGTTGTTTTTTCTATCCCTGGCTTCTTTCCCTTGCCCGGGTAAGTCCCATCCATTTCCGACGCGATATCTCTTGAGGGTTCTATGCGAGAACAGAAGGGAATCCAGCTGCTCTCTGTGATTGAATGCCAGGGGACCAAAAGCAGATGTGAGAACGGATTGGGACGGATCAACTAAGGTTCCGCAAGAGGTACAGATTGCAGAACCAATATCTTCGTCCCAAATGGTGGAGGCATTGCATTCCTGACATGGAGGGGACATGACTGTATCCTATGGCAGCCGCAGTGACGAACAGATGACTGTAATGGGTGCGTAATGCACGTGACTACACGTGATCAGGACCCCGAAAACTGTGCGGAAAGAAATGTATGGTAGGAATGTCGGGACGTCGGGACCGCAGTTGGAATGTTGTCAAGCTGGGGAACGTTGAGGAGGGTGTGTTGGGTACGAGTTACGCTGGTGAGTGGGCAAAGGAAAAATTTGAGACATGTGTGGGTTTCGGCACATCGTCATTGGATGACCTGAATCGAGGGTTTGAAGTGGTTCATCCCCCTGCTATCCCAATTTTTTTTTCTATTCACCGCATTTGTGGTTATCTCCTTATCCTTCGATGTCAACCCCAGACCCAATCTTATTTATGCCTATATAACCTCGATTCCTCTCTTCTCATTGCCTTCCTTACCTCCATCCCACCATGCCCCCTGCTGGTCATCAGTTCGAGTCCGTCCCATCCGCTGCAGTCAGGCGCAGACTCTCTAGTGTCGCAACCAAGCGGCCGAATGTCACCGCTACGTTCTCCAGCCTCACAGTATGTACCCCGCTTTGATCTGATCTCGATCAGCTCTAATGATCATGACGCGTCTCCATAGCCTATGTGGGCTGGTATTGCTGGCCAACCGAGCCCCAATAATACCCATTTTGAGGTAGCGATTTCAATCCACGATTCAATATACAGTACCGACTTCTCGTCGAGTACCGTAACCCTCACCCCAGGAAAATCGGACGAAAATGCAAAGGCCATCGAGCAACATATCATTCAGAGTTTGAGAGGCTTCTCATCTGAACATCTTTGCAAATTCCTTGGTGCCGGTGTCACCCTCAGTTTGCTTCGAGAGGTGATTATTATTCCGCCCATCAATTTCTCCATCGGGATCACTAATTTACCCCACACAGGCACCCAATCTGTGCACGCGTCTCTGGCTTGATATGGACATCGTGCCGATCGTCTTCAACATCAAGGCATTCCAAACCGACAGTGCTGTCCGTCCCAATGCCAAGCATCGCATCTCATCTACCACCGGTTCTTATGTTCCCTCAGGAACTGAAACACCAACCGTACTTGTGAACACTGCCCATCTTTCTGGCGTAGCAGTCCAACCTGGTGTTACTGGTCAACTCAACCTTACTTCCACGGGCCGTCTTCCCATCCCCCGCAACCTGGACGAACAGGCTGATTCTGCTGCCCGCAAGTGCTTGATGCACTTTGGTCCCGGAAACAATCCTCGTCTCACGATCGGGCCTCGCAACGAAGTCGCTGTCGATTCTGGTGGTAAAATCCACCTCATTGACGACTTGGAGGAGTATAGCAAGACCGTTGGCTCCAAGTACGCATACATTCACTTCAAACACATACAGTCAGATTCAACTCACCGTTGTGTAGGACATGGTCGACTGTGACCAAATTGGCTGATGAGTTGCGAGAGAAGAAGGCTAAAATCGGTTTCTTCTCATCTACTCCTCAAGGAGGTCAGCCTTCTACTTTCAGTCCCTGAATCAATCATCTCGCTAACCGATTTATGATGTAGGTGGTGTTGCTTTGGTAGGTTAGCTCAGAAATCAGAAATACCATTTCTAATTCAATTCAGATGCGTCATGCATTGATCAGGTTCCTTCGAGCCCTTGATGTTGATGCGGCATGGTAGGTGACGGTTGGACGATATTAGCTAAACTTCCACTAATACACCCCATAGGTACGTGCCAAACCCCTCACCAAGTGTTTTCCGTACCACGAAGAACAACCACAACATCCTGCAAGGTGTTGCTCACCCCGATCTCCGACTGACTCAGGAAGCCAAAGACAACTTTGATGCTTGGATTTTGAAGAACGGCTTGCGCTGGACCGCTGAGGGTGGACCACTTGCACCCGGTGGAGTCGATGTTGCATTCATTGGTAGGTATAGCGTCAAGAGAGTTTTATGCTGAAGCTCATCAAACTTGGTAGATGATCCTCAGATGCCCGGACTTATCCCTCTCATTCGGAGAGTTCGCCCAGAACTGCCGATCGTATACCGCTCGCACATTGAAATCCGTAGCGATCTTGTCCACGTACCCGGATCACCTCAAGAGGAAGTTTGGAAGTATCTGTGGGAGAAAATCCAGCTTGCTGATCTGTTCATCAGTGAGTCGTCTCTTTATGGCGCTGTTGGCTTCGTTTATCGAGTTGCTTCTCAAGGTCACCCTGTCAGCAAGTTCGTTCCGAGCGACGTCCCAATCCAACAACTCGCTCTCCTTGGCGCCGCTACTGACTGGTACGTGGACTTCATCCTTCAGCTCAGCCAGATCTCACTATTGCGCCAGGCTTGACGGCTTGAACAAGGACTTGGACCCCTGGGATTCGCAATACTACATGGGTGAATTCCGTAACTTATGTGTCAAGGAAAAGATGAACGAGCTCAGGTGGCCTGATCGTGATTACCTTATTCAGGTCGCCCGTTTCGATCCTGCCAAGGGTAGGTGTACCAGCTCCTGCCTTTAATATGCAGTCCTGATCGACACTTATTCAGGTATCCCTAACGTCATTGACTCGTATGCCAAATTCCGCCGTATGCTGCAGCAGAAGAACCCTGATCTGGAGGAGCATGAGCACCCGCAATTGCTCGTCTGTGGTCACGGAGCTGTTGATGACCCAGATGCAAGCATTATCTATGATGAGACGATGAGGTTGATTGCTACAGAGTCCTACAGGGAATTTGCAAGGGACATCATCGTTATGCGATTACCCCCTAGCGACCAACGTAAGAACACCTCTTCGTTGATACTCTCGTCAGGCTAATGACTGGTGCTTCAGTTCTTAATGCTTTGATGTCGAATGCCCGAATTGCCCTGCAATTGTCCACTCGTGAGGGTTTTGAAGTCAAGGTTTCCGAGGCCATTCACACAGGCAAGCCCATCGTCGCCTGCCGCACTGGTGGTATTCCTCTACAAATCGTGGACGGTAAATCTGGATTCTTGACCGAACCTGGTGACAATGAGGCTGTTGCTCGCCATCTTTACGAGCTTTATACCGATGAGGAGCTATACCGCAAAGTCAGTGAATACGCCAAGACACACGTCTCCGACGAAGTTGGTACCGTTGGCAATGCTGTTGCCTGGTTGTACTTGGCAGTTATGTACACCCGTGGAGTAAAGATCCAACCCAATGGTGCCTGGCTCAATGACATGGCTCGCACAGAGTGCAATGAGTTTTACGTCGAGGACGAGCCGAGGTTGCCCCGCGAGCTGATGAAGCTTCAGACTTAAATAATGTCCTTTCTGTAAAACCATTACCTGCATAGATTGTACCCATTCCACATAAAATTGTAGTTCGATTTTGTAAACGTTGATACTCTTATACACCGCAACAATGATATTTCTTGTGACTGTATGTGACTGTTCAGAATGCAACGCATGAATTTCGAATGGGTTTGATCCTATCCCTATATACTCTCTTATTTATTTAACTTATGCTTGCAACAACTTGAGCTCCCTTCACCTTCATCCTATACCATGCGCACCCGGTCCAAAAGAGCTCGATCCCCTGATGCTGAGACCAGTCCTGGTCGAGCCGCTGTACGTGATTGCCACTAGCCCTCAATATCATGACTTGACAATGACGAACGTCAGAAACGACTATCAGTTGCCACAGAGGACACGTTTTTCCCCAGACATAATGGCCCTAAGAGTCGCAATTCGAAATCGACGAACAGCAGTCGTCATCCATCAGAGGATTGGGTTCAACAGACAGGTGGTCTCTCAATAGACAGTCCGGTATACCCCCCATATAACGGATTGGAGAGTCAACATAAGCAAACTGGTGTCGATGGCATGGCAGTTACACGCTTAGTGGATGAAGATATGGTCCGTACATTTTCTTGCTCCACGCGTCTTTTACGGTTTGCAATGTGCTGAATGCTATCAGACTATGGAATCCGATGAATCACCTGTCACCACCCCTGCACTTCCACCATTAACCTCAAGTCACGATACCTCCACATCAAGCACACCAACCTCATTTCAAGGGAGTACGCGTCCACAAGACACCTCTATGTCCACGTCATTAGCGCAACAATACCACCTCCTGCCGTCTGCATTCAATAACCTGATCCAAGTGAATTCCGCAACATCCACGTTGCCACTCCACATGCCCGGTCCTGCCATTAGAATTATGCCTCCTTCACCGGCTTGTTCCTCTGTGGCTGCATTACCTGATACAGAACAACAAACGCAGTCCTCTACACGAGAGAGTTCGCCGACACCCATGGTCATGTCTCCGTCGCCATCAATTTATCTCGTGCCTCCAAATACCATCCACATCAACAATAGTAACAGTGTACACTCACGGAGGCAAAAATTCTCGATGGGCCCAAGAGCAGATTGCGAAAAATGCAGATTAGGCATCAAAGGCCATTGGGCGCACTTGGATTGAGCAGCCATCTGCACCGCATTGTTGGTCTCGTCTCAGGGTCATTCGTTTTCGCATTATACTCTTCTGCGCTTCGACCCAATCCATATTCCTGCATATGCCTTTCTTTGTCTCGTCCTTACCTATAGTTGGGCTTTGACTTGGACTTGATTAATCGCTGCTTTGGGCAGCGCGTTATTTGCCTAAACCGTATAGATCAAATAAGGGTCAACACCTCCATCATCATCACACTGCAAAAAAAGTTGTGGTGGCTGCATCGCCGATTTCACTTCTGTAAGTGTGGGGCTTGCAAGTAATTTGCGTAGGTTCCTGTGCAGGCTGTGGACACCTCTGTACAATATAAGAATTCAGAAGCACCCACTCGCCAGACATTTAATCCGGACGACATGAGCACCACTCTACCTCTCTTCTGGCATCTCTCTTCGGCATCTAAGAAGGAGAGATTAGATGCGTCAGTCAAGCTCGTCTCGGCATTAGAACAATTTCAAGCACAATTCACTCCGGCTAACGTGAATGGATCTGGAGTGGTGGCGGAGGAGGAGGATCTTGAGGACGAAGACGCTGAAGAGGTTGAGGAGAATCACAAAAAGTCTGATGGATTGGACGAATTGAATGCCCAGGATGTGTCCTACTCGTTACGAAGACTTGTGAGGGGTCTCGCAAGCCCTAGAGAGAGCAGCAGACTAGGATTTGCTGTTGCTCTAACTGAAGTGAGTTCACTAGCTTTGCTTGGATCAGAATTGCGCCTAATGTTCTTTCTCCGTGCTTTAAGCTATTGGCGAGAATACAGACAATTACATGTCTGCAAATCGTCAGTCTTATCCTAGATGGTACCAAAAGACAAGGCTCGATGACCGGGCAGGAAGAACGCGACATGCTCTTCGCCAGACTATTTGGACTGACGTCTGTCATACAATCTGGACTATTCGTACGGGTTGGCACTCTAGCCACCTCAGCCTCTACCTCTTCGGAGGTGTCGTCACTGGAGAGCTACAAGGAGATCATATCACAACTTGTAGAATTGGGAGAGAAGAAGGCTTGGTTGCGAGAAAGCGCGTGGTGGTCGATTGCTTTGGCAGTAGACGTATTGAGGGGTGCAGAGGTAGCTTGGAGGGATGAGTCTGTGGACACAACACTACAGGCCCTGTTTGTGGATCACAAGGGTTGGTGTCCTGAGAAGGTTGCACTGGCAATAAAGCTGCAGACGTTATACCCAGAGCAGGACTGGAAAAGCCTACTGGCCCCTGTGCTAAAGAATTCAACTGTCTTGAGCAGCCAAAATTTGCAAGCACTTGCCAAGATCCTCAAGGTAGGATTGACATCGTCAGCATGAAATATTTATTCACATCGGGAAAATGCAGGAATCTGGGAGTGAAGATGACGAGGAGAAGGGTATTCAGACGGCCTCGAGTGGATCATGGAAGCCTCAACTCCATTTCGTTTGGGATGCCATCCTGGATTACCTGTTACCTAAAGAGCAATCCGATCTGCGGAATTTACAATTCCAGGATTTCTATCGGATTGTAGTGGATGGTAAGGGATACCTTCTATTTGGTATGTGTATGACTTATTTAAGCCTCTAGAGTCTTTATTTGCCAACAACTCCTCGCCTGAACGGAAATATTGGGGTTTCCAAGTCTTCCAAAAGGCGCTCAAACGTGTCGACCAAGATAGCATGCCGACGCTATTTACCAAAAATTTCATGCGCTCATGGATAAACCACCTCTCCAATCCCGATCGTTATTTACATAAAATCGCTAGGCAGGCAGTACGCACGCTCCATGCTCATATTGCACCAACTACATGACTGATCACTTATCTGCAGGCAACAGACGTTCATGTCTTCGTTAATGACAACCCCCACCTAGGATTTACCCTCCTCTCCCAACTTATGGGCGTTAACGGCAGCAACCAGTTCGATAAATTGACAAAGACAAAGACGGTTGAGAGTATATTGTCGTCAATGACCGCTGACGGTGTTCAAGAATACGTCAATTGGCTCTTGCAACAGATTGATCAGTCGGAATCTCCGGAGCAGTACGTCCCCTTTTCATTTAAACACCCAGCAATGCGCTGAAGGCCACAGACCGGATATGCAAGCAGTTAACACACGGCGAGCTTGGATCATAGAACAATTCGCAGCACTGATTCGTAACGGATCGATCCCTAAAGACGATGACTGGGTGAAGACCATTTTGGATTGGCTGGTTGTTCACGGGCTGTTTCAAATCAAGAGAAAATCTAGCAAGAGTCCTCTCAGACCTGTAAGTGTATGCTGAGTGTAAGGTTTTGTTGACTTACCGTCCTTCGCTTCATAGCTGCACTCGATACCAAAACCAATACTCTCTGATGATCTTCGTCAGAACTGTCAAACTCGTCTACTAAGCTGCCTTGGGGATTTGACTGCTCAGACTGTTGTCATCAAGGATGGTACGCGTCATCATAGCTTCGAATGCCAAATGTGATTCACCATTACATAGGTGACAAAACGATCAAAGCGACTGGGGTAGCTTCCGATGGAGAGTATTGGATATCTAAGGTTGTAAACACAATCACTCAACTCGAAGCTGACGAAAAACATGTCTTGTTACTTGTCGATGCTGAGGACGATGAGCTCCAAATACGTACTAAAGCGAAAGCATTGGCATCTCGTCTAAACATTGTGAGCAACCTAGTTTGTTTAGCTCCATGTTTGACTATGTTCAACATTAGGTGATTCAGATCTCCGGAGACCAACAAGACATTGCCAGGGCTGCAGAGCTATTGCTTAATGCCCTTTTATTGCAGCATTATTCCACCGGCGAAGACGAGGAGGTCGACCTTGGCATCATTGAGGTATGCGAAGTCAGTTGACTGCTTAGCGATTCGAGTCATTTAATTTATCTAGGCTTGCATTGACGCAATCAATCACATGTTCCCTGAGGGAAAAACCAAGAAAGCCCGGAAATCCGGCTCTAAGAAAGCGGAGCAAGAGGACGCTCCTGAACCTATTGATATCCTGGTGGACACTATTATTGGGCTTCTTGAAGAGTCGACTTCTTATCGACGAAACGTTGCAAATCAAGTGTTCAGCTTGATTACTGCATCAATGAAACGTAGCACAATTGATCTTGTTCTTTCGGTCGGTGAAAATTTGCTCCAATGCGCTGCAACGATCTCACACTTGCGTATTTTAGCAATTGGAGCGTCGAAACCCAACTGAACTTTCAGCTGATAACGACGACGACGAGGGCGACGTCGATGCTATGGATGAGGATGAAGAAGAAGGAAGTGGCGACGAGGTGAACGACAGCGAAAACAGCGAGGATGGCAATGAAGATGGTAGCGATCCCGAAAGCGATGATGATAAAGATGATGAACCAGCTGACCTCGAATTGCGGAAGAAGATTGAAGAAGCTTTACGTGTCAACGGCGCCGCAGCGTTGAGTGATGATTCTGATAATGATGAGGAAGAGCTGATGGACGACGACCAAATGATGGCCATCGACGAGCAACTTGCTGCTGCATTCCGTGCTCGTGCAGACGAGAAGAAGAAAGGGAAGGGTGAGTGTCATGGTGCAATCATAACCCACACTTGCTGATGTTCGAGTTTCACAATAGATGTCAACGCTCAAAGAGAGGCAACTCACTTCAAGAACCGAGTGCTCGACCTAGTCGACATATTCCTTCGCAAGCAACCAACAAACGCATTCGTCATACGATTCATCACACCTCTCACTGAACTCGTAGCGGGCACAAGCTCAGACGAGCGCCAACTCTCTGACAAGGCCAAGGGCGTCATAAGGTCACGTATTGGCAAAGCGAAGGAATTTCCGACTGAGGGTCTCACTAAAGAGGATGTTATTGTATTGTCGCAATCCCTCCACACTCGTGCTCAAAAGGGTCATTCCTCAGAGCTCCTCGGTCTTCTAAGCATGAGTTGTGTATTCTTGTCGAAAGCCCTGCAAAATCAGGACTGTGAAAGCGTCATGCTAGATCAATATCGCCATTCATTAGCAGACTTCTTGACAAGGAAGAACTCAGCACTGAACGCGCAATTCTTCCACGACTTTTCACGGAAATTCCCAGTTGCAGCTTGGTCACTACGAGGCGATGTGCTCGAGCAAGCTGCAAAGGCCGTTAACATGTACCGGCGATGCCAAGCGTACCAAATCCTAGAGACTATTATTTCGCAGTTGCCTTCACTGGTATGTTCAAAGCATTGACCGTGCCACCATCCAACTCATCCTGTCGGGTCATATAGCAAAACCACCATGCAGAAGCAATTCAGTTTATGGGTATCTTGCAACAGCACATGACGAGCACTGTCACACAAGCATGCGAAGACAAGCTAGACCTCTCTTCAAGTCAAATTAGGGATATATTCAAATTGGTATTAGCTGCAATCCGACAAACCAAACGTATATTATCCAATCAACCGGCGGATACTCCTTTGTCCGAAAATCCATGGGATGGGGATCTTTGGTCAGCCATCGCCGAAACTTTAGGAAGATCTACGAGATATAAGGCCTCCCCGGCTTTGCGAAAGATGTGTGAAGAGGTGGTCAAACTGTCGTGGAAAGGGGACTCCAGTGGACACAAGCCGTCAAAAGGCAATGAGATAGCGATGAAGAGGAAAGTAGATGAAGTCATAGGGAATGAGGAAATTGTTGGTAAGAAACGCAAACACAAAAAACACAAAAAGGAGAAGAGCTAGCCCTCCTGAGTCAGTAACTCTAGGCAATCCATTAGCGCTTGTAGCCCATGAAGTGTACTTCGTGGTGGTGTAGCATCAGATTGTATAGACTGTTGCAACAAAAGAATGCCTTTGCGAATGCTGAAAACGCAATGAGGATTGGTGCCGCTTGATTTCTAGTCAGGGGACGTACATATTTTGCTTTCTGCGCCGCTTGACCTCTTCTTGCATCACTGACGCTTTCTCCGCTGCAACTGTAAGGATGCGTTCGGAAAGGCCTGCCAGCCTTCCACATTCAATACCAAAGGATTCTGGAAGGCAATCAGCTCAACGTGCCGCATATATTCTGGTACCTGCTCTGCGCTCACCTGTCGCAAGTCCTTTAATCAGCTGGTAGAGGAAGGTTATTTCCTTTGTTCCATCTATTCGGATGTTAGCAGCATAACTCATGTGAAGGTTTTCCACGTCCATGGGAAACCTCTTCTCAAGACTAGCGGCGACTGGAGGATAGTGGGTGACAAACAAGGTTTTACACTTGGTCGTCTCCACTAACTGATGTAATGTTGCATCTGCTATTGCCATCTGCCGATAGATACTAAGTACACACGTCTTGTACATTCCGAAAGGCTCGCAAACTTACCCCATCAAAAGTTGAAGTTCCACGACCAAGCTCGTCCAGAATAACTAAACTGCGGTCCGTTGCGGCTCGGAGGATATCACTTGTTTCTGTCATCTCGACCATGAAAGTAGAACGACCCCTTGCAAGGTCGTCAGAGGCTAGCATGAAAGTCAATCAGTAGTATGCAAAGCCACGAACCTTGGCAGCTCAGCTCACCTCCCATACGAGTTAGTACAGAGTCTAATAGCCCTAGCTTCACAGACTTTGCAGGTACATAACTACCGATCTGCGCCATAATTGCAATGAGTGCAACCATGCGGACGCAGGAACTTTTACTGCATAACGGTAACGTGAAATACAGGAACATACTGAGAGATGCGGACGTACCCTCCCATGTTGGGTCCCGTTATGATCTTACTCTTCGGGCTTCCTCCACCCATGAATATGGTGTTTGGGACAAATGGATCAGGACGAACGACCTCCACCATGGGATGACGACCTTCAACGATATCAAGCACATCGTCGTCAGTGAACTCGGGTTTGACATAACCCTCTTGAAGCGCAACGAGGGCGAGGCTCATAAGGCAATCCCCTAGGGCAAGCTTGTTCGCCGCCTCTCTCATAATTGTGTAATGCTCCCTTGAGATTTCCTTCAGGAAGGATTGATAACCCCTACTCGCTTCGATCTGATCGCCAAATTCAGCTTGACCTATCATGTTGGTTAACAAACTATACCTGAAGCCGTTCCTGACATTGCGCTCTCTCTTCCAGTTTAGCCCTCACAGTGGGAGATTGATACCTCGCAAGGTGTTTGGTCCTACATGATGGAATGAGCCATCATTGGTCTGTAATATCAGGATCGACAATACCTCGAAACACAGAACCAATCGGTGGGAATTGGGCGATTTTCGCTGCGCTTGACCTCGATGAGATACTACAACGCTATGAGATAACTTCATGGAGCAATACGTTTACAAACCTCATCCCCAGCTATCGACGCGTACTGCAGAGAAGGCATCCGGAGTAATTTCCGAACTAGGGGACTTAGTTGATATTTCCAGAGAAGAATGACTCAACGACTCACTTGCTTTGAGCTCTTCCATCAACTCGACCTCTACGGTGTGTATACACTAAGTTGAACTTAGTTCCTTGTATTCGGACTATTCTGTAGTGGCTTACTAGGTCAGCATCTGCTATAGCAGGATACCGCTCAGGGTCTGTCCACATCTTGTCCTTCCTCCCATCATGAGCTTGCTTTAGCGATATAGCTCCTAATATCTTCGTCATGCTACTGCGTAAGTTAGGAAGAGTGTTTACAATATCATTCAACAAGGTGGATTTAAATTCATGCCCTGAAGAATCATCGACTGGCTCGAAAGCTAACGCCACCTTGTTGTATGCAGGGAGAAGGACAGCAAGCTCCTGAGGTGTACACTATGGGAGACCATCAACATTGATACTTGTCACACGCAAGGAAGCTTGCCTGGCCATATTGGATGCGACATAGCCCCTTTGCTAGGTCTGGCAATCCTTTGAGTATCTGGCGCAAGGTGACTAGTTTCTCCGAAGAGCTTGCTAGGATCTCCTCAATAGCGTCTATGCGCTCTTGCAGGACCCTGCGAACAGGTATGCTTTTTCAATAGCTGACAAAGGCACGTCGAGCAACGAAACATACTGCTTATCGACCAGAGGGCACCCCACCCAACTACGAAGCAATCTTGCCCCAAACTTTGTCTTGGTTTTATCAAGAATCCAGATCAACGAGCCTTTGGCCGTGTGATCTGTCTCATTGCGATAAATTTCCAAGTTTGTCAAGGTATTCGCGGCGAGCAGCATATGCGCTCGAGTTGAAAATTTGGTGAAGAATTTGGTCTCCAGGAAAGCATCCGCGATGCCGAAGGCAGAAAGATGTCTAATAGCGTGGGCGAGCGATATGACGACACGCTTTGGGAGGTCGACAATAGCTGCCATGAGTCGTCCTAATCATACTTGAATTAGTTTAACCCCTGACAGACGTGTACAAATGTAGGTACCCGACCTGAAGCTCTCGGAAGCGATTGAAGCCTTCTTCTTGTCAGAATAGAAATCGCAAACGAGGGAAAACGCTTCGTCATACGAAAGCAACTCGTCAACGAATTCCGTCCTTGTCCGTTTGCCAGTAGATGAAGTTCTGCGTTGAACTTAGGTAACGTGAATTTGAAATTAAGAGATGCACGTACCCAGTAAAGTACGAGAGCATCTTGCCGGTTGGCTGCGAGAGACCCTCTCGTGGCAATAACAGTTCGGATGGTCTTGTGTGAGCCAATCGTGTCTGCGTAAGGCATTGATGAGATAGTCAGGGAATGTGCAAGATACATACTTCCAATTCAATCCTCATAGGACCATCTAAATTGCATAGTTAGCCATGACGCCATGTCGGATTGATGAAAGTTTTCTACCTTCAAAATCATCCCAAACTACATCGCCTGTGCTGGGACATATTGTCATCATGCCAAGTGAAATGTCAGATCCATTGGCTGCTTTACTTTCCTCTGTCAGGCACATGAACGGAGGTGGGGTATAACGCTCTTGGTCATCGACTGACGCCAACTCATCTACATAGCTGGATGCTTCAGTGAGCGAGGCCCCAAGTGTATGTAGGAGAGACTGACGTTGCAGCAGTATACAGGTTTGTGACGCGGCGCTCGAAAGGTGCATTTCTGTTGTCACTTGCCTTCTTTAGAGCGGCGGTTTCGACTTGATTAACGATGCCCACTCTGTAACCTTGTGCCAGAAGTCTGCGAGGGTATGAAAATACGCATGAACATAGGCGTCAGCGGTGCCTACTTCTTCAGGTGGACATCACGTCGATGAACAGGGATGGAAGCGACAAGGAAGTTGCGGTCATTGAATGAAACCATTCCCAGCTCTTTATCAGCAATCTAGTGAACAGGTTAGCAAGCCTCCACATTCAGCCCCTCAGCACACCTTCGCGTCATCACCGAAGAACTTGTACTTGTACCCGACCTCCACCATAAGTACTGTACTAGGGTTCTCCTTCTTCAGCTGTACAACCTGAAAGGTGTTCCAACACCATAGCTGATGATATGAGGTCGACCCACGTACTTGTAACTCGAGTGGTGTATAGGGCTGACCACTTGGCCCTATGACCTCTGCCTTTTTGGTACCGCGCCGCGCAGTAGTTTGAGATTTGCTCCTCGCTGCCTTTCCTTTACCCTTGTTCGAGAACAATGCATGCAACTCCTTGAAGGCGTCATCCGAATCCGAGTACTCATCTGCGCTCTGTTTCTCGGTCTCTACAACACTCTCATCCCGCTCTCCAGTTAAGACGGGCTCGAGACGACTACCATCCATAAATAGCCGCTTCTTGAATTCTTCCCTTCTGTTCTTCTCTGCCTCCAATTGCTTCTTGGACTTGGGCGCGCTTGGAGCTGCAACTGTGGGTTTCTCAGGTGATACGGGTGTGAAGCGCCATTGATCTGCGGCGCCATCATTTGGTTTCCTTGCCTCTGACTTGACTTGGCTAGGTGGAGTGGTGAGATTCGACGCGTCTCCTATTTTCCGTGGCCTTTTGAATGGTGGCCCCTCATCATCACTGTCAATGGTCAAGTCAATTGGGGACGCAACGCGGCGCTTCGTCTTGGGTGTCGAGGATGGTGCGAAATATGAAGATATTCTTGGTTGAGATGTACCACTGCTCTTCTGCGACGACATTGCGCCTCGTCAAACGCGACGTGAACCGTAACTTAATTACGTCGGCAATTCCCTTTTTTGGCACTCCTACTCCAGGTCACGTGCCAGCATAGAGAATTTCGTGCTGATGCCAATGGCCTGTTGCGTCACTTCACATACTTCTGGGATGCAGCCTGGCTTGCTGTTACGACACTATGCTCCTTCAAATCGACTTATAAATTCCTTTAAAAGGTTTCCGACCCCGACAGCTCTTTTGCAATCCGGAAGGAGATGGCAAGCAACCGCTGCCGCTCAGGCAGCCTCGACTGTGGATGGACCACCAGTGACGGAAACGAATCGTAAGTTAAGTGGTGCTACGCCTCGATCTCAGACTGATTCCAACGCTATACAGGCGCCGAAGCAACCTTAAAGAGGTTTTGGAAAGATGTTGGTGTGACTACACGCGATGGTTCACTCGCAGTCACACTGGATAACCGCGCATTGAAAACACCAGCAGGCAAAACACTACTCGTTCCCAAGAATAAATCGCTACTGGCAACACTTATAGCGGCAGAATGGGACCATCAAGAGAAATTGTTGAAACCACATGCACTCCCAATGGCAGGTCCCGTACTCAGGCTCAACTTTCTGCTTGCTGAACTTATCACAGACTTCTCTGGCAGCTAGAGCTATTGACGCGATGCAAGAGGAGGAATCACGCGAGCAGGTTCGGGAGGCGTTGATCAAATACCTGGATACTGACACCATATGGTCAGTGTTTCTAGTCCGTGGCTTTTTCCAAGTATAACATTAAAGGACATAAAGTTTTTACCAAAAAGACCCACCACCATTAGTCCAGCTGCAAGAAAAGCACTGGGACCCGATAATCGCTTGGGTGGAAGAGACGTTCGGCGTGGAGATAACGAAGACTGACTCAATATTGTTCAGTGAGCAACCAGAAATAACCAGAGAGAAATTAAAAGCGGCCCTCAAGGACTTCGATGCATGGCAGATGGCTGGTATGTTGTATAGTTGGACGCCGACGGGAGTAAGCTTGCTCACCCTTTTCCCTAGCAATGGAACGAGCGACTTATGCCACCAAGTCATTCATCATCGGTCTTGCCATGGCCAAGCGCCATATTACTGTCGAGGAGGCAGCACGAGCCGCCTCGGTGGAAGTCGACAGCCAAATAGAAAGATGGGGAGAAGTCGAAGATAGTACGTACCTTATCTTGACATCAACCACATGAATCTAATCGCCGAATCTAGCGCATGATGTTGACTATCAGGATATTAGACGCCAGCTTGGCAGTGTAGCTTGCTTGCTCTCAAATCACTAATTCTATATTATCTAATACAGCGCATTTTACCCGCCTAATGGCAAATTAGACTGTCAACTTTCCGCTGCCCACACCAAAGTCCTGGATGCTGGTGCTTCCAATTTCCATCCACGTACAGCGTGTTACACATGAGAACTTTGACCACATCTGAACGATGCGAAGAGCCATCCATGTACGTGCTGTGACAGGTCAATCAGGGTTCACCGCAACCAAAGAGATATCGGAAATGCTCCGGTCGTAGCCTGAAGCTTTACGTCTATTCACAAGCACAGTACGTTCGCATCGGTGAGAACGCGTAGCGACGTACAACACGAGTGAGATAGCAGGACGTAAGAGACGCGGGGAGGGCATCAGGTACGAGTTACTCCACACGGGGCGCTGGATCTCCATGGGTCAAGAATGTTCCTGTACCCGGATTTCACTCAGCGGCTGTCTTTGCCTCGATGCATCCGAGAAATTAGGGTGCGAAAGAGAAGACCATGAGTGGTCATAGCTGGTGCCAAGCCTGAGGAAATAAAGAGTCCAACAGCATATGATTCGAGCAACATAAAGGAGATATTCTCGAATCACGGCCACGTTCAGGAGTGACTTTAAAGGGTCTCCTTCGGTGACAATAAGGTTAAACCCATCAAGCGATCAAGTCCTCATGGAATGTTCGGTGCCACTTTCCTACCTCTATCGACGGTCCAAATAGTATAGATATATCGCCGTTAACACAAGACGTATCGCTGCAGGCGGTGGCTAGGTGCGAGGATTAACCTCCATCTCGTTGCGATTTATTGTCGATCATAATGTAATGGCACCTGGCATGGACAAACTGCAATTGCAAAGAATAATCGCAAATGCCCTACATCTGAGGTTCTGATTTGTGTTCATATAATTACCCTATGGAACCGCTTTCAATGGGAAATTATATGCAAATGATAAGAGTGTGTGATGGGCGAGAAAGAATTCGGAAACGAGTCCGAAAGCTCTCTGTTGCCTTAGCGCAGGGCGAAATATGTACGGACACGTGGTAATCGGTCCGAGAGGCAGTTTAAGCTGTTCCGAGTATTCTCCAGGCATGCAAACCTAGATCTTGCAATCCTCCAAGCAATCATCACAAAACGTAGATGTGGAGTTGGACGGCGAGGAAAGTATTCCATGGCAGATGAGATCAGTGGCACTACTACTGAAGGGGATGGTGCACGTTCTGATAGGAGATTGTGAGGCTTGGATCATCGTGGCACAGTATAATTAGTCAAAACTGACGAGGAGAATTGATTGTGACCCGTTGCTCGAATGGTAAAATATTAGTCTAGACCATGCTCATGATCCGCCGGGGTCCATTTAAGCCGAGCCAACTACTTACTTTCATGCCCAACTACTACACTAGCCTCTAGACAAAGTACTGTCAACTTTATTCCAATCGAGGCCCCTAACCCAATATTGCAATTCCAGCGAACTGATTGCTACTGCTGCATTATATATCCCCATACCCCACATACCCCACAGCACCCTCTCTCCAACGCCCTAACCAAACTAAAATATTCTACGACATGTCTTCTTCATCGTTGCTTGAAGACTTTGATCCTTTCGCAACTCACCCCTTCACGGATACGTCCGGCCTAATGGCGCCACCACCACCTCCTTCCCAGTATCCGATACCAATACCTCAACCCCGCAAGCAGGACAACCCACTGTATGACGAGTTCTACCCAGTGTATTCAAGGAATGAAGATCTCTCGGTCTCACCATTGCCGTCATCGCCACCCATATCTGCTTCAATTTCCGCAGCTAGCCCGTCTCCAATACAGAGCAGCCCACCGCTACATTCGCCGCAACCGGTGCCATGGGCAGCTATGAGTGCACCTTTGGTAACAAGTCCCAACCCACTAGGACCCTCAATCATGCATAAACGATCGCAGGGAAGCACGGCATCGCTCAAATCTGCGAAACGGCCTATCTTCGTCCCTTTCAGACAAGATGCGGCATCCCCGGACCTTGTACTTAGGAAAAGGGGCCAGCAAAAAAGTACGGGCGAGAATTCTGGCACCGCCGAAAAATCATAACCTTCTTGATCCATCGACGTAATGGAGCGAAGCGAAGCGTATAGAGTGCGCTTCGGTTCGTTTCCGAATCGTGTCTCGCAAACCGTATTATACTTCTTGGATTGCTTGGGGTATCGATGCGTCTTGGCATTGAGTCAATCATTGCAGATGGATCTGAGGAAACAAAATATGACATACCCCTTTCACCATCTGTTTCTTCATTCGTGTCGTAGTCATATATCATGAACTGTAACGCACCGAATGCATTGTTGAAGGACTTGATAGAACATTCGTCCAAAGTTGCGCTCTGGTACGACGATCAAGGACTGCGCGGTATGGTGACTGTCACGATTATATTGGCCGCAAGGGATATGCCATAAGACACCATGAGACTACCACCACCCCTTCCATCAGACTGCGTTTACACTTCCTGCTATTGCGAAGAAAACGTCTATCTGCTATGCAAAGCATTTCTTGCGGATGAAAGCACGGCAGCGGAATGGGAACCATTTGTGGTCTTCATATCTAATCACTCGAAAACGGTCTGTCGACCTCCCGCTATCAATGAGGGCAATTTAAGAGATAGCTGTGATAGGTGGCCTTGTGGCAGCAAAAATTGGCGGTAGATGATAGTCCTGTCGTGTGGGATTATCACGTTGTGCTCGCTTTGAGACATAAGGACAGTGGAAATGAATCGGCGCAAGCGCGAATAGGAGAGTCACAGACCTGGGTATACGATTACGACTCCAGAATTACGACTCCTAGCCTTTTAATAGGTTTGTTGAGCTTTATCTTGTATTCAGGACGACTTATTGCGCTACGATTCCAGATTATTTGTGTCGGACGTTCTCGCGGTGGGTTGACGATGAAGTTCAGAGGTAAATTCAGCGACTCGTTTAACATCATTCAGCCTGACTGCATTATCACGGCAGTTTGTTCAGGGTAATTCCTGGACAATCATATCTTGACTATTTTGCATCAGATCGATCACATATGGTGTGTCCGCTTCGCACACACTACCTCACTGTTGTGGGTGCTCATGCGCAGTGAACATGCAATTAGATCTCAGATTTACCCGACTTAGTAACCCCACCCCGCTATTCAAGCCCACCACCGCAGTATCCACCAATTCAGGGACAATATGCGGCTTCGAAGGGCATAACAAACAACTTGATGGCATATTTTGTTTCTATGCGAGAGACGGAGCCAACAGGAGATGACAGGAGTAATTATTGCGCCTATGGAACAGTATTGACGTTGGAAGATATGTTAGAGTGGTGTATGAACTGAACGACATGGATATCTGCAAAGAGCGTGACAGGACGCGGATGTGACGAATGTGATCGAGAATCATTTGGTTCGCATAGGCACGTTGAGCTCAGGTGGTTGTACATTTGACTCTTTCATCATTGTATATCTCTTCCTAATCCCATGTCCTCATTACCTCCATCTTCGTCCGCTTCACTGAATGGATACTCCTACCACTTCAACGGTGTCGCCCCCAGCGAGAGTGCCACGTCCGTGACGAGGTCATATGACGGACCAGAGAGTCTTCCAGCATCTGCCCATCCGGCCAATGGCTATACGCAGTGCGTTGTCTTTCAAGGGAACTATGGAGCATGTTTACCAATCTCGCCTTCCCTGTTAGTTGCCCATACCCAAGCCATAACGAGGAAGTTATCCATCACTTGTATCACTCAGGGTTCCAGATAGGTGTAAGCATCAAGCTTTCATAACCGCTTAAGTGGTCGTCTGAGTCACATTTTGTCTGCCTCCAGAATTATGCAGATACTATACTAGTACGTCTCGGGACCTTTCCTCTGTAATCCAAGCTGATGCACATAGCTTATAGCATGTCCAACAGACCATCTACCGCCTTCATGCAATCATATTGTCTCGTTCACCCTATCTTGCGCACTTGATGTCGACCTCACCTCAAGGCAATGGCCAACGGACAGTATACGTTAACCTCGAAAAAGAGCCAGAAATAACCCAGGAGGTAGGTCGATTACACTCCGACCCTCATATGTCGTCATGGATATTGAATGATCATGAAAACCTTTCACAGGGTTTCGCCATTGGTACGTGTTCATTGATCTCGTGCCATTCTGTTAACTTATGTAAATGTGATCAATTCTTGAACCAACAGCGCTGGGATACTTGTATTCCTCGGTTTCCCTGAATTTGATCCAGCCAAGTAACGCACGCGCTGTCCTAGCTGCTGGGTGCTTCTTAGGCGGCATGGATGATCTTTGTCGATTTGCTTACGAAGCCTGCAGGCGATCAATATCAGTCGAGTCAATCAGGAATTGGGTAGATTTCCTGGAGTCTGTCCCCTCAACAATGTCAGACGTTACGGAGATATCGGAACTCCCTCAATCCCCTGTGTTTGGCCAATACGCTCAAAAATTAAGGGGCGATGTATTCCATTTCCTCGTGGTTACACTTCCAGAGGTTCTGGATATCCATGGGCCGCCGGAGAACACGCCTTCAGGGACACCAAGTGGTCGAGACATACTGCTTCAGGTGTTCTCGCTTGTGCCGTTCGACCTGTTTAAAGCGGCAGTTGAATCACCAACGTTTCAAATCGGTGCGCGCCGCCGAGCCTTCTTCTCCCAGTCCCATCAGTCCCTGCGGCTGACACTGAATGCAACAGGTACCGACCAAGCGAGATTCAAATTCGCAAAGGATGCCATTGAGATAAGAAAACGTGCAATTGCACGGGGAATTGGCGCAGAGGAAACCGTAGTGCTCGCGTTCGGAGGAGGGAACAGTCTCGGAGGAAGTGCGGTCCATGTAACTCGGAAAATGAAGAAGCGGCCGCTCTGGAAGGTCAACTCGTAAAGTTTTGTGGCATAGCTTGTTCTTTTTTACTTTATTTTGTTATGGGGGCATGGGGTTTTTCCTTGCATGGTGACACCACGTATGAAGATGCTCGTATTTTTGCACAAGCTGGCATATTAATTCACCCCAGTGATGGAACTCCCAAACTGGCCGGGAAGGAGCATGCGAGGCACCACCCACGATAGCAAAACGTGGCCAGAAGCAGTAATTCGGCGATTTCCACTGGCTCTTAAACTTTTAGTTTGGAGCAATTTTGACGAACTGCTCTCAGATTCCCCCCAAATACTGGTCAGGTTTTGATACGTACTGTGGAAATCTGGCAAACAAGATACAGCCAGCAACAACCTTGTGGTAACGGGAACATCAAAAGTGCAGTGGAATTAAGGCAAGGGGAATAACGCAATGCCGCGGTTGCACTTTCAAATTCTCCGGCCGGTTTGCTCCATCAGACCGTATTTCCACAACTATCGATGATAATCTTCCCATGGACCCGGGAGGTGCACCTACCGGGGTTTTGAATATGGGGTCACGAATAACCAAGGAGGGAGAAACAGAAAAGTCTCTCCTCCAGGGTTCATCAAGAGTGCGTGAATTCGGCGATTATAAAATTGGTGACCCCAAGAACACAGTCAAAAGGAAACGGGAGAAAATACGCTACTCTACGCAGGTCCTTCTTCCCTCTCTTCCTAGTTAACACACCTTAATATCTCCATTAAAGCTGGCAACTCGATGGCGACAACATATAACTTATTCTTTACTGGCAGAGACGACCCACGTTGTTGCGTCATCATTGGCGAGGATGTCAAACCCGTCTACCTTTGCTTTGAAACTCCAGATCGGGGTATGATGCCAACGACACGGACGACGGTACGTTACGTTCAGTTCAAAGTTCCGCCATTTTCACTGCGAACTGGTCTGGCCATACGAGTCACTGTTAGGCATATGGGCGTCAAGTGGTGTCTATGTATGCACCTATAGAAGGATCTGGATTTGATGCCACTCGAGATGCCCATTATTAGCGCGTAACCCTCGCACACCTTTCCCCCTGTGCCTAACTACAAGCCTTTATCCGCTTATCTGGGTCATTTCACCATGTTGGGGCTATCATAGCCCCTGTTAATGGACTGAGTCTAACTGCTCAACATTTTGACAGATACACAGAAATAACAAGGAGATATGCGCTCATTTAGAGTGGAATCCAGGAAATCACCTGGGTAGTGTAACGATTGGCACACGCCAACTGCCCATGTCCCACCTACTGCTGACTGGTAGCACCCCAAAGTAAATCGTCTCTTTCTTCCTGTCCTTCAATTATCTTTGCCTTCTATTCAATTGGGTCATTTGTGTCGCGTACGACTGACCCTGCTGCTATTTACCAATGTTCGTTCACACACCATTTCCTTCATAATTCTGTCCAACTTTACACCCTTCAATTCAGTAACTGATCTCCGGCGT
This sequence comes from Volvariella surrecta, assembly GCA_951802395.1. Classification (NCBI taxonomy): domain Eukaryota; kingdom Fungi; phylum Basidiomycota; class Agaricomycetes; order Agaricales; family Pluteaceae; genus Volvariella; species Volvariella surrecta. The sequence continues at coordinate 893,702 of OX637784.1, forward strand.
CCGATTTTACGATCCTAATCTAGCGCCAGGGCCTTTCTATCAGCAGACGGGAAACGGTTTGAATGGCGAAGGTGCCGTGATGATCCATCTTCCTATGATGTACGTTAAGATATCTTCTTTGCCTGGTTACCCCCAGTACTAACTCTCATCATTTACCCCCTCGAACAACTCCGCTCACCCGCGTTCAAACCCGGCTTCACCTGATCCGAATTTTGGTGGGCTCTTGATTTCTCTTTACTCATCGACATGGAACGTAATAATCACGCTGTGCGCATGACCCATTCACGAATTATGATCATCCACGGCGCCGCTGAAATATCATTCCATCACGTCGATGTGCGTCCATGCTGGGATTCACTCATGTACCTTCGTGGTCGCGTATTCACCACGCCATCCTCTTCTCAAACCCTCTCCCTCTTCTTGGGCCCTTTATGATCGGTGGGCATCTCATTCGTCGTTTCCTTGTGGCTCCCCGCCATGCTTCCTGGTTTTTTCTCTTTGCTTCTGCCCTCCCTATAATTCCATCTTTGTATTATTCTGAATCTCGTGCGTTTTCATTCATTTCTAAACTATCACTTGTTGGCGCCTTGTCGACGGATTCTAAAATGAATATCCATGCCGTCATTTCTTATTCGCAATATCCTCTCTCTATGCACCAGCTATATGCGTCAAATGATAACAGAATAGCTATCTTTCAGCGCTGTTCACATCGAACATACGTGGGTCATGCCCATGGTTCGTTTCAGTATACATTTGCTCACGATGCCCTTTTGGTGGAGGCTTTATTAGCTCTGTGCTTAAATCGATGGGTGGACTTGTACGGTGTATGATAGGATTGGTTACTGGCCTCATCGGCGATTGTGTAGATAGGACGGTAAATAATGCGTAATGGACCAGCAATGGGAATTAGCCAAGGAGGGTTATCAATTCTGTCAACTTTGTGTCTAGTCATTTAGTCATTCCGTACAACCAATTATTCATGACTGTCATAATGTGGGTACTATTTAGAATGGAGAGAAACATATGTCCCAAAGTTCCCAAGGGGAAGAAATAGCACTAGAAGAGTATTCAATAAAGGATTTAGTACTTGAGAGCGGGTGGAAGAATGAAAAGAATGAAACCGGGCCGTGAAATGAGTGTGGTCAGTGGAAATTAAATGCAAGATACCACGGAGCAGGCGTGCGACGGATTAGGATGAGGTTCGCTAGGGATGCGCAAGATGAGAATGGAGAGCGGTAACGGTTGGAATTTCATAATGGATGCCAATAAGATAGCGGGAGAAACAGACAACTGGCAACGAAGCGAAAGCGAAGATTAAGCAGCTTTGGGCGGGGTATTGATAATTTTCAGCAGATGGTCTACTTTGTCTTCCATCGACCATTGCGCGCCATCCGTTGTCCCAGTTGCTGTAGTGGAGACCGAGGATGACTTAGAATGGCTAGAGTCATGAATATGGCGAGTCGGAAGGAAGTTGAAAGACCCTGCGTCCATCCCTTGCGAAAGATTTTCAATCAAGCGGCCTATATGTGCCGATGAACTGTAAAACACCTGTTGGTTTTGCGAAAAATGGAGCCCAAGGGGATAAGGTTTCAGGAGTGTGGTGGAAGTTAGTTGGAGAATGGGACAACAGGTGGGATCATTAGACGGAGATGAACATGAGGATAGAGGGTCAGAAAACTCACCTTAGTCTCTGGACGTGATTGACCCTGAGGGTGCTTCTTACGCGAAAGGGAGTTGCTACTGCCCTTGGATGTGTTTCGTTCATGTCCTTTGACAAAAACTTGCAATCCGCTGATACTAGCATCTTCATTGTCTCTTGCCGAGTATTCGGATGCAAAACTGGTTCTTGCAGGATATAGATCGTCATCATCATCATCATTGCGTAGGCCGTTGACTATTTGCCTGTTCAGAATAGCACATCAGGCACCGAAAAGAGAAAAGTTCGATGAAATCAGTATCGAGATTGGATGCCGGGAAATAAGGATTGCTTGGTTACCAGATCGTTTCTCCATTGGCCATTTCGAGAAGTTCCAACGCAGGCACACCAGGTTCCACAGTATCAAAGCCTTCGCCCTGCTGTAGCTGCTGGGAATTTTCAGGCACAGCGTCGTCGCCTGCCAGACTTGCCCCAGATAGAAAATCGTACCTGCCTGTCTCAGCGCGGCGTCTGTAACAAATGATAATTGGAGTTGAGTAATTCATAATAGCGGCGTAGAAAATTGAAGCGGGTTGACGTACGGCTGATCGTAAGGGGTGGGGGCTCTGGAACTGGGCGCAAGAATGTCGAGCTGTGACTGACTCGCGTTGATCGCATTTGTAGCGGAATAAATATATGGATTAGATACAGCATTAGGAAGGAGTGGAACCGGTGGTGGTTCGTCTACTGAGTATCGGCGACCGGTGGGGGATTTAGATGGAGGTGGCGTAGGGGCGCGTTCTTGTAATGAGCGGACTGATATTGAGGCTGCGCTGGCTCTCCGGTTGCGGGAATTAGCCTTGCTGATAAGCGAGGCAAGGTCGAAGTTGGGAGGCAGCTCAGAGGGCACAATGATTGTTCGCCGAATGACGGGATTGTGCTCCGTTAGACCTTCACGGGGTCTCCGTCCGCTGTCAGACTTTCGTACTGAACGTCTGCGGACCGTTGATACGCTCGTTGAGTGCTGTAATTGGGATTGCGGTGTATCCCTGTCAGGTGATCCGTCTATACTTGATCGCTCTTTTGCGACCGTAGGATCAGTCAATGCAAACCTGGAGCCAAGATCCTCAGCTGTGGGTAGCGGATCGATGACAATCGGCTGGCTCGAACGAGTGCTCGGGACGGTATTATCAACACCAGCGCTGTCTTCTTGTGTTGTCTGTCTTGAACTGGCAGGGCTCGGATTCTTAGATGAGAGGAGGGTCCAATCTGTTGACCTCGATGACGATGAATGTGAACGTGCAACAAGGGCATTCAGTTCACCTTGATCTAGTCCTAAATTTGAAGCCGCAACAAACAATGCCTTTAGCGACTCGGTTGTGTCCGTCGATGGATGACTTGTATGGATCGCTGGGATTCGAAGAGCTGGAGAGGGTGCTACTGGCACCTCAGTGGGCGGTTCTGGTGGCATATCTGGACTAGCCTGCGGTTGTTCAAATTTTTCGCGATATTGACTCTTCCTACTCAGCATCATGGTTTGCGGAGGAGATTCAGTTGCCTGAGGCATCAACGGCGCTGACATTGGTGCAGGTGGTATTGCTGGGTATGCCTCAGCAGGAGTTGTCCGACTCTTGGCACGGAATCGAGCCATGAAACCTCGAAGGCCTGGCGTGGCTGAGGCGGGCGGACTTGGTAAGGGTAGCTTGAATCTACTCTCGGAAGCAGTAGCAGGAGCTTTGAGCTTGTTGGAACCATAGGTGGCAGTTTGTACAGTTGAAGGTGATGTTGCTTGTAACTGAGTGCTTTCCTCTAGCGTAAGGTTTGGTTTGACCCGCAATGAACCACGTAGACGCCTGAATCGAGACATCTTGGATGACGTTGTACTGTTATGAGACGATTCGGATGGTGTGGGAAGGGGTATAACGTTGACACTGGTCGATGAAGATATCAGCTGAGGGGTCGAGATTTGCTGCGGATTGACGCGCTTGCGGATAGTAGGGGGATCGCCTGCACTGCCATTTGCTGGTGATTTCTTCAGCATCTGTGTGGCAGCGTCTATTCGTTGTTGGACCTCTTTGGTAAGCTTCTCCTCATCCTGGAGTGTCTGGGGTATCTTGGCGGCGGAGGGATTGCGCTTGAGGAAGTATGGCGAAGCCGGTGGCGACACTGCTGTCCGCGGTTCTTCAACGTCTTGATGGGGTGATGGGGGTGAGACCATGGGGCTAGAGTTGATGGGCGTACCCGATCGTAAGGTAGGTGGGTTCTGTTGAAGTGGTTCGTCTCCAGAGCCAAAGAGTATTTGCGCCAAGTCCCTGTTGCGTCTTGTGGTTGGGGAAACTTCTGCGCTGCCTGACACAGATTGACTAGGAATGGTTAGCGAGGTAGGTTGTGGGAATTCCTGAGGAGTTTCGATGCTATCCACAACTGAGTTAAGTAGTTGACGAGGAGTTGGTGTGGGCGTTGGCGAGGGCGCCCGGGAATGTGGCTGCGGACTCGACACCTACAAACCCAAAAATCTATGAGAAAGCTCGGCCAAGGGCAGAGAATCGACTACGTACCCGATCACGATTATTTATTGAGTAGTTGGATTGTGATGTCGATGGCCTGCGTCGTCGGACAGAAGGGGCTCTATCTCGGCCCTCGCCCGATGAACTCCTTGCTAAAGCCACACTGACCAACTTCTCCTGAATAGCGACAAAATCTGGCTTCTTTAACCCAGTGCATCTAGTAACTATATCTTCTGAGTCGCCTTCTTCGTCTCCTGTCGAATAATCTTGTGAATGGGACAGATTTACATCATACCATGCTGGTTGAGGGTCGGCGTCCATAAACAAAACAAGAGTTCGGTCTTTCGTCTCTCCTTCAGTCGAATGGTAGCTCGAACCCTCGGATTCCACAGAAGAGCGCGACGAGTTCACAAGAGGAGAGAATATAGCGCTGAAAGGACTTGCAGAAAACGAATTTGAGTGGCCATGTTGCTTAGACGCTGGGCGACTGTTATTCTTGGAAGGCATATCAAGTGTTGGCGATGTAGGCGACCTCGAGTGAGATTGCGTCGGTGTTGGAGAGCGGCCCAGGCGACTAGGAGTTAATGAGGGTGATTCAAGGTTAATACCAGAATTTGACGATGGTGGACGGTTAGGTTCTGAACTATTCTGAGAGGACACCGCTGCGGCATTTTGCTGTCCCTGATCAATAGAAGGAGAATCGAGCAGCGCTGGTGAACGGAATTGAACGCGGACTTTACTAGATTCCACCGCGCCGAAGCTCCCATCACTAGCCCAGCTTTCGTTTCTACCGTGACCAGTGCCATGCTTGGCACTGCCATTGTTCTGATTTGAGCCAATTGTCCATGTAATATTGGAAGGTGTTGTGGGTCGTGAGGACATGGCGATAGACTGGTACACTGGGTTGGCAAGCGGCGAGGCTGGCCGTCGTCTGCTTAGGATGCTGAGCGGATTGTCTGGATCAAGCGTGAAGGTGTCGCCGCTCCGCTGACTGCTGTCAGGGGTAAACCGACCATTGGTACTCCGCTGCAAAAATAGCGGGGAGCTGGAATGAGGCGAAGCAGGACGAGGCGACTGTCGGGCGTTTGATGATGTTGAACCGCGCCGCATAGGCCCCGATGGTGGTTTCTCTGGTGAGGTGGCGTCGGGAAATAGAGACGAAGTGGGGGAGGTAGCACGGGGAGTGGTGGAGTGTGATCGCTGTTCGTCCAAATCATAATCTCGAGGTGTCATGGGGCGTGGCATACCAGGAATGTATCCCGGGGCGATACGAGACGAAATGGGGGATGCGCCTCTGACTTGTGCGGCGCTAGGAGGTCGACTATCTGAGGAGATGGCCATTCCTGGTTCGAAGGGCGCAGATGATTGTGACGGTTCGACGTCTCTCTGGGACGTTGATGTTAGTTTTACTGTTTTATGTTTGAAGTTCCCAGGCTCATTTCGATTGTTAATCCCCCCTTCCGGACCATGACGTGACTGCTCAGTTCCTGCGCGTCCTCCAGCTGGTGAGCGAGGCATCAAGATCTTGTCGTCGTTCTCTTCCACTTCTTCTTCATTATCCTCATCTTCATCCTCTTCCTCGATTTCCTTCATCGGTTCAGCGATAACTATCGATTCCTGCCTCATAACGGGGGTCGGGGATGCCTTCCCTGGATTTTGATCAGTGATGGTTGAGGAATCGGCGTAAGGCGCCGGTGGAATTAAGGGTGCAGATTGAACTGATGAGCCGTTCTCGTTTGCTTGTCGCGGCGGTGGAGAAAGTATTCCTTCCGGCGATGTTGAACGTATACTCTCGGTTATAGTTGGCGCGGAGCTTCGTCCCCGAAGACTGGAGGAAGTATCCGTGGAGGTCAATGGGGAAGCACCTGGGTTTTGCTGCTTGGCTACACTTCGAAAATACGTATAGTCACGGAATTTTCCCGAACCAAACAAGTTATTGCTATATCTCTTGGTTGAGCGCCCGCTTGGGGTTGACGAGGTCATAGAAGGTGCGACACTGGACGTCACGGTTGCAGAGGAGACTACGGACTGTCTTGAGCCGCTTCCCTCTATACTGTCTGATGAAGCTTGAGAAACTGCATGTCTGGAACGAAAGCGTCCTATGGTTGCAAAAATCATATCCTCAGGCTCTTCTTCCTCGTTAATCTGACTTTCTGCTCCACGTGCCCTCTGCTCTGCAAACCGACTCTTATACTCTTCGAATGTGACGGGTTCACCGGTAGATGAGCGCAAGAGAGAAAAGCGTCGGGATAGACTAGGAAAGGAACATGAGTCCCGGATGAGAAAACAGAATTTGACAGCCAAATAGATACTGGGAAGAACGACATACTCTGGTAAGATTGCAGATGTTCTAAAGTCGTTTGTAGGAGGAAGCTCTGGAAGAGGCTCGGAGTTGATATTGCGTTCGGAATGAGTGGGAATGGAAATGGGAGTCTGCTTGGTCTCCGATTTTTTGCTGAGTGAATCAAGCAAGTAGGTGAGAAAAGGATTGTCGTTCAGGGAGGAGATGAGGAGATACTTGCCGAAAGCGATGCATTCTGGACGCAGCAAGTCCCTCGTTTTATACACGTTGATTGCGAAACTGTAATGTGTGAAGGCGCTATGACTGGCAACGTGGTAAACACGAGTTGGAAGGATCAACGCTCAATGAGGCTATTCGAATTCTGCTCCACGTTAGAAGACTCAGACTAAACTTGTTCGACTGCCTTACCGGAAATTATTCACAACCTGGAGGGGGGATTTGTGGGACGAATGGATGAGGAAGAGACTAGGAAGGTCACCATGGGGCTAGCGTCCCAGGGATGTTCGTCACGTCGATGATTTACACTGTATTTAGAAATCAAAATTTAAACAAATTTCACTTAGAATACATTTCATTCTATACACTTGGAACTACACCCTTATACTCAACTGGCATATCTCATTTACAGTCTCGTCAATGCCATCTCGCTTGATCAATTAAACAACACTCACTTCTTGGTCCACTCCTTCGCTGTCGCCAAAAACTTGGCCTTATCGTCCCTCAAAAGCTGTAAGACATACCAAATCAGGTGATCAACTACGCGAGGAGCCATTCAATCATACCGCTGCAATTTCTGGCTCAAAGGGATCGTCAGGGCTCGGGTTGTTCACTTTCTCTGAAATAATGCTCAGAACTGGGTGTGCGCGTGAGTTCATCCGCTAGCATGGTCAAAGTGATGGACGCACCAGACGATAGCGTTACCGTGGGCTTCCACTTAAAGTGGCTTAGCGTATTGGTTGGTATGATAAGCAGGCACATACATCATCTCGGAGTACAGGCACACAGATGCTGCCCTCTTCATTGATGCCAGGGTGATAAATCTTGGTGGTGAAAGTCACCTATCGGGGACATCGTACACCTGGATTAGGCCAGCATGAAACTGGAGTCAAGCAAGGTAACCTACTGTCGGTGCCTTGAAGGGGAAGTTTGTAGGTAATGATAAATTGAAGTGAAAGGTGCCGCCTTTGTAAGGAGAGTCAGACTGAACTCATTTCGTTCAGCTATGAGCTCGCGTGAGAGGTGGGAGGACATACTGCTGCCTTTATCGTGCATTGCCATTCAAAGAAGTTGTCTTCCTTAAGTTCAGCAGTGATGCCCTATGAGACGAGTGCTTGGTTATACGACTTGAATGAGAAGGGCAATATCGTACCTCGATTGGTTGTTTTTCGAGTTCAGCGAGCTCCTGTCTCTCAGTATTCAGCGTCACAACGATATTAATGGTGACTACGATGGGCAGACCTTTTGAATTCGCCTTGAAGCAACAAGACACATCAACAAAAAGTAGGAAGGTCATAGAAATCTGATTTACCTGACGCTGGCCATGATGAAGGAATGGTGTTAAGAGTAGTCGAGTGCCAATGGAGTGCAGACCAAACTAGGCTACTAGCTTCAGTCACGCTCTGTCCTAATTTGACTGCCACCACCATGTCCTCTCCTCCTCCCAACCACTTCACAACATCTACTTCAACTCCGCAGTCAACTCCAGCACCGATTTCACCACCTCAGTCGACGACGCCGGTGCCTATTCCTGCAACAGCCGTACATCCACCTGTACAATCGCGGAAGCGAAAACGTCAAGCACACCAGGCTGCTGCCTCACCTGTGCCTTCAGACCCAGGGAATGTGAATGGTGCAAACCCACCCGAGTATGTCAAGCTTGCCATGCTAAGCGTAGACATGTTACACTCATGCTGACGGCCTTCCGACTCTCGACCTCCATCATAACCCACGCGCACATTCACACTTCGTGAATGTAGACTGCTATTCTCTCGTGCAGACCTTCATTCTCGCCCAATATTATCAATATCTCGTGGCCCTGCCTTCACGCCCGTAGCTGAAGGATCTCCATACTGCAAAACCGATTTAATTGGTGTCAACCGCGTTGGGTATCGTTATGTGCCAGCAGGTATCAACCCTCCGGGATATGCCCAACCCTGTCGCACGATAGAGAGTAACCCCACGTCGTTTAGAGTTAGTTGGGAAGACCGCAGTCCATTCATTAAGGTTACAAAAGATGGATTAGGCCTTGCAGGAGACAAGGGTTTTAGGAGTGCACGTTGTAATGCACCCATACGCGAGGGAAAGTGGTACATGGAAATCAAAGTCATTCAGGGGGGTGGTGACAAGATCGGGGTAGATAATGGTCGACGTGAAGGCAGCCATGTCAGAGTGGGTTGGGGACGACGCGAGGCACCATTGAACGGCCCAGTTGGCTTGGATGGCTACAGCTATGGTCTTAGGGACAAGACTGGAGAGAAAGTCACGCTATCAAGACCAAGACCCTACGGTCGACCATGGGTTACGGGCGATGTCATTGGGATGTACATTTCACTGCCACCACATTGTCAGCCCAACGAAAAGGACCCTTTGGATCCGGCGCACCTCAAGCGGGAACGCATCCCCATTGATCTCAAGGGCCAAGAAGTTTTTGAAATTCTTGAATATCCGCAATCAAAAGAAATGATTGCACTTATGGATTATGGTGGAAAGTCAACAACTACTGGCTCGGTGCCTTCGAATTCCAACAAAAAGGCCACAAACACCAAGTTGCCGGAACGTGGTGGACCTACAGCCCCGCCGAAACCAACTACCTCAAGTCTACGACATATCCCAATCTTACAAGGATCCCGAATTGCTTTCTTCGTTAATGGGGAGTGTCAAGGAACGGCATTTGAAGATATATACGATTATCTTCAACTTAGGCAGACCCAGACGCAGCAGAAAGCAAAAGAGAAGAAACGCGCCCGAGAAGGTGTCAAAGAACATCGAGAGAATCCATTCGATGACGGATGGCTGGGCTATTACCCTTTCATTTCTTTATTCAACGACGCTGCCGTCAAACTCAATTCCGGCCCGGACTTTGAGTTCCCACCTCCTGCGGATATAGACGCCTTGTTAGACGGGGATATGGAGAAAGTTTACGAGCCCAAGGGGGAGAGGACGTGGAGACCTACTTGTGAGCGCTATGCCGAGTTCATGGCGGAACAGTGGGCACTGGATGAGATCGAAGAGCAGGAGGCTAAGATTGAACTCCAACGGATAGCACACGAGGACAAAGTGGAAGCCGAAAAGAAGGCGGCGAAAAATAAAAAGAAACAAGCAGCGGACACAAAACGAAAAGCAACCAAAAAGGGTGCTACGGCCGCTGTCACCTCCGCTGCTGGTACACCGACACCTGGTAGCTCTACTCCCGGTTCCGGATTAGCAGGACGGGCCTCGCCTGCAGAGAAGATGTTAACGCCTCTGGCGATACCGGATGACGATAGATTTTCTATTGGGTTGAGTCACCCTAGTCCTCTCCGACAATCCACGGCATTTGAAGAAGACGAAATGGCGGAGGACCATTATCAGGGACACGACCAGGACAACTCACCCGCTCCTACTCACGCTTCCAACGTCGAAGCTCTCGGCGAGCAGAGCGGCTACAACTCTGAGATGGACGAGACAGGGCAGTCCCTTCAATATGCGAGCGCTAATGGTAGCGGCGGCGGGCACAACACCCCGGCGTTTGAGGATCAGTACTTTCACCACCAACAGCCGCCCATGTTGCATCAGCAACCATTCCTACAATACCAGGCCCCAGCTCAAGACGCCATGGACCTATCTGATTCAACAGCGAACAGAGCTACCACTCAATTTATACATTATCATCACAGCCAGATGGAACACACATATAGATCCTAACGAGGCTGGACACTTCGTACTTATCTTTACACACTAACACTTTTCACCTACGGTGCTTTAATCATACACGCCAGTACGAGGTATGGGAAAGTAGTAACGACGATGCTATCGGGTTTGTGATACATCAAGTAATAGCGCAACATGAGCTATACGATGAGATACAGAGACTTGATGGAGCAATGGCTTGATCGACTTGAGCGATTTAAACAAATTTGAGCGAACCGAGCACCTGAGGTTCGGGCTGCCATTGAGGAGCTGGCGTTCGAGTTGCATAACTGATCGAATCCGTCATCAGAGTGGTGAAATTCCAAAGTAAGGCAAGGAATCAGTGAGTTATGATAACTTACCTCACAGAATCGCCCAGTCCTTTGTCCCTCTCAACACGTATGTCGAAAATCAGCTCCTGAGTATGTGGGTCATAATCAACTTGGCACCAGTTGCGACGTCCAATGATGAACTTTTGCTTTCGCAGTTGACCATTGGGATCCTTGTCGAATAGGCCGAGCTGCAGATAATATATCTCAGCTTAGTATGGAATGTTGTCGATGTACACGACAGACCATGGTCTCATCCGTCTGTAAATGATGAAGGGTTTTGTGTGTCTTGGTGGCGAGAGAGTTGACCATGGTCAAGACTCCAATAGGTCTAAACATAGCGAATTTCAATTTCTTAGCACAGCGATGACTGACTCCATTTGAAACCTACGGTGGAGTGTTCACGATGGCGCCTAAAGCAAAGTCATCCCATCAACACACATGCAGAGCCAAGTTCAAGAGGTACGCACTAGTTACGATATTGAGCATGTATCGGTGGTCCCCACGAGGATCTTGGGCTTTGAGGGTCTTCAATATGCCAACTGCTGCGCAGTGAACATCGCCAGACAAGAAGGAGATTCGAACACCTTTTCCAAGGGCAAGGGTCTGGAGACGAGCTATGAAGTTGTTACGTTCAGTCTGAGTGAACGGTCGTATGTTTAGTTAAATGATCACAGCGGAAGCTCCTGACGGATACCTTATGAGACTTTGCCGTCCAGTGATCGTTCTTGATGCACACGATCATTGAGCGATGATTGCGGAAAGTGAATGTGGGAGAACTCTTACCAAGTCATCCAGCAGCTCCGCATCTGCGTTGAACTTGTTGACGAAACTAGAAAGACCAAGAGAGCCAGATTTTCCCAGAGCGACTAGGGGATTCAACTTGGATTCCAGCGCATGTTCCAAGAACACCATGCGAGGGTAAGCAATGGGAATTCCTGGACTTTGTCAACCAAATTGAATCATAGTAATACCTTGATTCACTCACCGATCTGAACTATGAGGTGTTGGATTTGAGGATACATTGCGACGCGATCAAACACTTTCTGATATTCGTATTCACTACAAACTTGCTCTTTCTTCCGCTCAGCACTAGACGCGAACGATTAATGCAAGGAAACACTTTCGCGAAAGGATCGTAACATACCGACAATCCAACAACAGAAGCGCAACATTCGGCCCCATGTAGCTCAAGAATGAATGCGAAGGATAGCCAATGTAAGGTCCATTCCCACCAAAGATAACGGACTTGCTAAAGTGTCTGCTATCGTCGAACCCGTCCTTGTCCGCTGCAGAGAAAATTGAGTTGAAGCCTCTACAGCCTCCTGAACGCACATCACACTTACGGTTGATGAAGCACTGGAACAAGAGGAAGAAGAAATAACCACGGCGTCCAATACTGAACAGGTCAATCACTTGAGTTTCATACAAGTACTGGTGGAGGTGAAGACTAACTGTTGGAAGACAGGTGCCGTTTGTAGCTGATCCGGATCTAAGGGTACCGTTAATCGTTGCAGCGCAATACATTGGCGATGTACTTACAGCTTCCGAACCCGTCAATCTAGACTCGTAAAATGGTGAGATGGATTCTGAAGGGGAATATCAAGGTCATACGTACAAGATCTGTAACTAAGATGAGCGCCTACCAATGAGAAAGTTAGAGTTTGGCGTACCGTGATCATCTACCGTCGTACAGCAACGAGCGTTTATTTCTGATAATCCCATATTCAGGTCCTTTGAAGATACGCACCTGCCATGTTACTCATGGGTCTATCCAACATAAATTGAGATCGTTGTGATGCCATAGTGTGAAGGACGTACATTGAACTATTTGCCCGGGCGAACGCTCCACTACGGAAATGTTGACAGTAATGGTTGAAATAGAATTTGTCCATTGCCCCAACGATCGTTGGGTTGAGTTGATACTGTTGTTTCTTAGGTGGTGTACTTGTAGCCCAGTCTTGCATTTCAGCCTCCCGCATCAAGCTGTACGGATGCATATAGTAGTCACAAGAACCCCTGGTGAACCAACAACATACCTGTCGCAGTAAATCTGATCACCGCCACCAACCATTACATGGAATGGTTTTTCGGCATGCTTGTTCAGCAGATCCACCCATAGTGGATCATACCCACTCTTGAAACCTGGTCCACGGAAATCGTCTGGGTTTACACCAGCAGAGAAACCGTTGCACTGAGTAATGCATAAGACGCAAAACTAGGGACGTTTGGAATGCAAGAAGACGTACCGAGTGCGCAGCCCATCTCAAGTTCTGCCCCCTCGCAGGAGTAAAGAATTCAAGCTGTTGTCCGTGGTTGATAGAATATTGAATAGCCATCTCCCGATCAGCCAGTGGAACCTCAATAAGGAACCTCCAGAATGTGAAGGTACTACACAGCGAATACGATTGAGCATACGCAACTCCAACAAGCAGAACAGAATCATACCCTGTATGACTTTGATAAACCCAGAGCTCCTCTCCATTTACAACCTTCGATTGAGCCCGCGGACCTTTCAAAACCTGCCTGTTATCCAAACTAGCACTAGGAGACATCGAGTTGATTGTCGAATGAGGATCGGCGGGATGTGCAGACAAATCAGGGGGTGCACCAGTTGCAGTAGGTCGGGTGAGCTTAGGTGGCGCGTCCGGATCCCATTCAAGTACTAGTCTCGGTACGGGGTCGTAAACTGACCCAGCATCCGCCGCTGAACAGATAGGAATGAACAGAGAGTGCTACAATACAAGCATACTGACTTACTGACGATGAGAGCTGCACCTCTCCAAACACCAGCGTAATCTACAGTGTCGTACCTGCAATACACATCCAAGTTCCCTCATCAGTTTCTAGCTGTCAGGTCAACCATTTACCTTAACAGTGGACCACACATGAACTGAATCAAGTGTGTCAACAAACCTGTCGCGTGAGCTTCCAAGTAACATGATACGTACTTGCAATAGAGGCTCCATCCGAGCGGTACGCAACCTCTGCGAGCGCTCAGCAGCACTCATATGACCCCAGTCATATTGTTGTTGTTGAGGAGCCATTGCTGTGGGACTGTATGGATACGGGGCAGGCGGGCCGTGGTGATAGACCTGACCGGGGGGAGGGGGACCTGGCGGTGGTGGATAACCGGGAGGTGGGTAGCCTCCCATAGGCCCCATAGGCTGCCCAGGGCCGGGAAAGCCTCCGTAGAACGGTTGGGGCATGGGCTGGATGTCAGCGCTTGTTTGCCACTGGCCATCAGGGCCATGGTAGACATTCCTAGCGATGTATTCTTGGTCCTAAGACGTCAGAACGATAAGACAACAATGAATCATTAGGAGTATCAAACTAACTTGATGTGCTCGACGAGATGCATGCCAGCCAGCGTTATCCATGAGTTTGAGTTAAGATAGATGATCTGAAGATGGAGTAAGAACGCAAAGAAGATGGGGGGGGCCAAGGTAAAACACAAATGACCCAACAGGGGTGACAGTGTTGAGACGTGTGGTGATCGATCAGCCTGCATCATCATATTTGTGTCAGTCCAGTTGAAATCGTTTGTACATTGCTCCCGTCCCATTCTTGACTGTTACAGTATTTTTACCCAACATGCTCTACAATGGTTGTAACTAATTTCCCATTTTCAATGACCGTCTTCAACATTTCCGGCACGGGCTTCTCCTCAAAGATGCCCTCTTCTTCACCCGGTACGGCAAGATGTACGTTGATTGCGCTGCACTTGGCAGTTGTGATCTCCGTATTGAAACTAGACTCGGCAAGATAAATTTGGCCGGCATCTGTGCCGTCAACCTGAATCATTGGGACTGTCCCTTTGACTTGTATCTGGAAGTTCGGAGCTTTGCTAATCGAAATTGATGAAACTACCGAGTCAAGGAGAACGCTAGTCTTATCACAGTTGACTGTGGCCCAGTAAGAGCACATGATGGATCTTTCTATCTCCAACACTCACCAACGTTGATCGCATTTACTTTGCCTTTCACCACCAAGACCGTTGATTTACAACCATAGATATTGACGGATTGATTTCGGTCCGTGTCTTCTATTGTCAAGCTACCGACATTCTCTTGGAACTCCTTCACGCATAATTTCAGTGCTGATACCATTTCCTGTTATCAATTAACGCACCACGAGCCACTTGGTTCCTTCAAGAGCCAATTTGGCGGGTTTCTTACCTGCAAGTGCCAAGGGTTTGGCCGGCTTGGTAGGCTTTCTCGGTGCTAAAAAGTGTCAGCATCACATAGTCAATGCACATAATTTGTAATACCTGCTCCTGAACCTGCAGACACTACCCCACTCGCTCTCAAGTCGGGGTTCTTATGTGTCATTTCACTACGATCTACCTTACGAAGACCTTTCGTGACTTCTTCGCCCTTGTTCAGGTCTGCAAACACAGCGCCCATACCTCCAGCAGGCGCAGGTGCAGCTGCAGGGGGAGCTGCAGGGGGAGGCGGTGGCGGTGGTGCTGGAGGTGGAGGTGGAGGTGGACCAGGTGCTGGAGGTGCCGCAACTGCGGAAGTCGCGCTGGTCTGACTCTCCTCACGAGCAACTTGGGCTTGATGTACTTCGACAGTAACTCCCTGTGAAACGCTCTGTCGGTACCACTTGCATTTGTGGAAATGATGAACCTACAGTGGCATTCCATAATACACCGTTGGGATACCACTCGATCAGGAACTGCTTTAATTCCGAAACGATAGTGTTGAAGCCACGGACCCAGTCCAAATGCTTCGGATCCCTGGCGAGGTATTCGTAAATGAAAGGTTCCATCATAAGCAACAAACCTCACTTCTCCTTGAACTCTTTCAATAAACGGTTTCCAAAGTAATCTATGGAGTCCTTGATGTCGGTTACATATGCAGCAGGTTTGTCCTGGAGGGAAAAGTCTCAGCATACAGCTAACACGCAGAATGAAATGATAGCTCACATTGACAAGCCATCCTACTAGCGGCGCCCCTTCGCCAATGAAGGTCATGTGTGAAAACCACTCCCTGTCCTTTCTACCTGCCTCTTTCTTCTTCATGATCGCGTCAATTCCTTGAGTGATTGGATTCAAAAGGTTGGTGGATGTCTCCTTATCCGGTCGTGTACAACATGCTGCCATGAGAATGTACTTGCGCATTTCAAGATATTGTTGCAATGTAAGTTGGGCCTATGCACTCAGTGATGAGCCTTCAGGAGCGTATACGGTGTATTCGCGTTTACGTACAAGCTCGATGACGCTGTTGGCTGCAAAACTCTTGGTGAGATCAACCCAGGGCCACACGCATCCATTAAGAACCCTTGCATCAAATGCTTTCACGACAGGAGGGAGGGGGACCGAATCGGCATTACCGGCACCTGTGCTGGCGTCTGGTGCTGCAGTAAGAGATGCTGGTGGCGGGGGTGACAGCAGGGGTGGTGTTACTGGCGGTGACCCTGCTCAATGTCGTAGAACAATCCATGAGCAAGTCGTGCCAAGTTGAACGTGCCACAAGTTGATATACCTTCATCAGACTTATCAGAATTTATCCTTGATTGGATTGTGGCGATATCCTCGAGGCGTGCAGTCGCAGCTTCAAGGCTGCAGTAGTAGCGATCAGTATATGATTGATTAAACGATGGAGCTCTTCTTGGATCTGAATATACATACCGCTTGATGATAGTTGCGATGGAATACAATCCACCCGACATAGCCTGGTCCGTGCTTGGATGAGTAGAAGTAGATCAGGTGTCGAACGGTATAAAGACTTGTTAGGCAACACTGCACAGCAACCTTATCCTACAATATCATATTATGTCGGCACTCTCCGCCGGTATCTACAGTATGTTTGAAATTCGGGTCAAATCTACTCTGCCTGCTCAGCCCCTTTAGCTTTCTTCTCAGATTTCTTCTTTGCCTTCTTTCGTCTTTGCCGTTCACGTTCACGTTCTTTTGCCCGTTTCAGATCGTCCTTCGACAGCCCCGGATTGACCAATTTATCAAGCTAGAATGCAAGCATTACACTTCTAGTAGTCTGAGGGCTGCTTGACAAAACTTTCCTTTTCCAGCAGCCGTTTTCGGGCTATCTTCCGATTCTGTGATAGGCTCCTAGTCTCTTGGCATGAAACCCTAATGCCAGTTGGTTTGTGTAGCAACTGTACATTGTTCTCAGTTTTATTGATGCTTTGTCCACCCTTAAATGAGGAGAATGGTATGAATTTGATGATTCTATGGTATAAGGGTGAAGAGAGATACATACTGGGCCGCTCCCTAATAGTCCCAGACTGATTTGAGCCCAATGAAACTATCACCTGGGCCGGAGCAAATCCCAATGGAGACATACCACGAACAAAACTTTCTTCTAAATCCCCCTCTCGTAATTCTGGCACCTCTCTCTGTAAATGAACCCGTTTCAACACAGAATAGTTCAATCTTTTCGTCGAGGTGGGTTCCTTGCCCCCGTCCTCCTTCGCCGTATCATCTTCGGCGATGTTATGAGGAGCAGCATTTCGTTCTGCGGGGCTACTTATTAGTACAAACGCTCAGAGCGCCTCTAGAAGCGTTCATCCATGTCGTGATGTACTCACCTCCCTTTCCTGAACGATGACATGGGAGGAGGACTCTTTATGCTATCATTAGAACCCAACTCCGTCTCCCGTGTAATTCTGAGCCCTGGAATCACATGAGTATATAATACAGCACAGAAGCAGCCGAGAACATACTCCATGTGTCCTCGCTCTCTCCAACCTGCCTTGCTTGCACGATATTCTTTCGCAGAATTTGTGCAACTTCATTGGACAGTTTCACGGATTGTTCATATTCCTCTGGGTTGGTAGTATTCTTGTATGCCAACGCATCATTACGCATCTTCTCGCGAAACGCTATATCGTCGCTTCAGCATATAGGTCTTCAAGGCTACATACAAGATGGGCATACCTCGAAGGACGAATTCATCGCCTACCAGGGGTATTATTAGCACCTTATGGTCATTGCAATGTCATAACACGTACCTGAAAATGTTGCAGCAGACGCTCGTAGGAGGTTGCGATACGCAGACCGCGCCGAGGCTTGCAAGGATGGTGCTATTGCCATTGGAGGAACACAATATCAAGCTTGTTCGGGAATAGGCTCTGAACCATGGGCTTGAAAATGTACCACGTGGGAGCAGCTAACCCTAACCACGTGCTCCTCCCATATTAGGGTTAGGGCTCATGATCCCCCCTCTACACTTGGTGGTTCATGACTAGCCATCCTCAGGCATACCAATACCCTCCGAGCAATAGGATATCATCCAGAGCAGCATATCCAACCTTTCTGTCGCTCTCAGAAACAGTATTACTGCAGCTTAAATGGGCATGGCGTGGTTTTTATGATGCATTCAGATGGAATGTTGTCATCTCCACCATGGCAGGGTATGTGCGGAGTCAAAGCTCATTATTGCTGTATGCTGACACCGGGACTTTCACCTCTATAGCGACGCGGAAATTCGTTCAAACTTATACAAGTCATTTCTCCTGAATGCACTGTCCTTAACGTCGATATATACGTTTGATTTTCTTTTACTACCTTTGGTGAAGGATGAACAAAAGTGGCTCCATCGAAATGTCGGTTGGTTTTACAAAGTGCTTTGGCTTCTTCCTGTGGTCGCCACATCATACTATCTCAATGTAAGTCTACCTTTCAATATCGACTGTTCGCTTCATCTGCTACCATCCTCATCCCGGGAATCGCCTCAGAGCTCCTGGTGTTCTACTATCGCGAAGCGGACCTACACGTTGCAGTATGGAACGCGATCCGGAGCGCAGCAACACACAACCTATACTGGGATGCTGACAGCTCTCGCCACGTCTGCATATCGTGTCGTGATGGTATTCACGTCGGTCGTAGTATCATTCGCCCTGAGCAGTATACCCATCGTTGGAAAAGCCGCTGGATTCATTTTCCTGTGTTGGATAGACTCGTAAGTGCTATTTCCAACATTAACTTCGATTGTTGTATTTATAACCTACCAATTAGCTATTATTGTTTTGAGTGCGTAGGCATTGGAAATAGCGACTTGACCTAACCTCAGCCTACGAAGGTTTGTGTGGGTTGCGCGTGGGATGTCACTTTCTCGCCGAATAAGACACCTTGAAGAACGTTGGGCATACTATCTCGCTTTCGGTGAGCTGCTCTTTTACGCCAGCTAGATTGGGAGTTAATAGGCTGTAGGACTTCCATCTGCAGCACTCTGTACACTTGGGTCAAGTCTCGCCAATGTTGCGGCTTTCGCCCTTATATTCCCTGTGGTATGTTCTCAAGTCACCAGTTCGGGTTCGGGCCCCGCTTCTGATGCCTCATCAGTACATCATCCTTGCCATGCATGCACGTCCTGTTCCCATAGATCCCTACAACCCCACGCCGTCCACTCATTCTGAAGATAGTGACGTCATCCGGCACCCGTCACCTTTCATACCCATCCGCATCCCGATTTTTTTGCTTGTTACGCGGCTCAATGACATGATCGTTCGAATACTAAGTGTTGGGGGTGGTGCATCTCGTAGTGGAAAACATGGCCAGAGTCATAGTCGGACTTTGAGCGATCCAACGGAAGTAGAGGAGGGAGCAGCAGTGGAGCTTACACCTTCATCAAAGGAACAGACCAAACCTGCACAGGTGCCAGCTGCTCGCATTACCCTTAGCAGGCGAAAGATAGACTAGATGATAGGATGCTTTAATCCATTTTGTGTACCGTAATGGTTTTAGATGACAGCGTCATGATAATACCCAACATACCTGACAAGACAAAGCCTGCTATTCCTGAAAAATGGGATAACGAGAGTATTTTATGGTCACGGTGACGTGAGGGCCATCAGCCAAAACCAGCCCATTCGATAGAAAGAAACGATGTGCTCTTCCTATCATCATCCCATGCACATAACAAATGAGTTTTCTTGGTGGCCGTACCCAATCTCCCATGTGCGACGACTTCCATGGGTCTTAGCTCGGAAAGAGGTGATGGAATTACCGTGGCCACGAAGTGGGAGTGGTAGCGAAGAGGGTCACCTTTATCGAAACATTATCAGCAAAAAGCATATACCGGCCCAGTAAACTAACCTGGATAGACAAGGTATTCACCACCAAACTTGATTCCACTGCCTAAATAGTACCCTCGACCCCACAGGGCTCTGAAGACACCGCATCGAGCGCGTTCTTCAGGAGTGGAGGGGTAGTTCCATATACCAGCCTCCTTTGCTGCTTCAACTGTCGTATATGGTACGGCATTAGGTATGTACCATGGTAGGCCCTCAGATTCAGCTGGAATCGTGAGAGAATATGGCAGAGTCGATGATCTTGGATTTACAGAGAGCGTAGCGGGATTCAAATCGTCAGCAGGAACAGTATTGGAAGGTACAGAATCAAATGATGGATCATTTTGAATAGGCATGAGGGTAAGCTGTGCTGCTGCTTTCCGTTCTTCGCGCTCTTTGCGCTTGCTGATGGCCTCCTCAGACAGGAGTTGACTTGAACTAGGAGTATTTTTGCCCTCGAGCGAGGCTAGTTGCTCTGCAACATTTCTTTGCTCTTCTTCGTCCCATTCGCGAAGTTGATCAACGGTAGGATCGGGATAAGCATTAGGATCGTCCACGAAGACTGCGTTACCTGCATACTCAGCTTCAGGATGAGAATGAGTCAATTTAGCGAACAGGACAAACCATCTTCGACAAGCAGCACGGCTTCTTCTGGCATTAGCACCAGAGGGACGCCCAAGAAGACATTTTGCTGAGAAAGATGGGGAAGGGTACCGCTCAATATCCCGCATATGCGATGTTTAGATCGTATGACGGAAATATCTACATCGAGACAAAACGTGTTAGATGACCTCCTTGCGATGCATATACAAATGTAATCCACACCATCGACGCTCCAGACGAATGCACGCCCATTGGCTACGCGCAATTTTATGCGGTCGTCCTGTGTATGATGCATGATGGATGAAGCTTTGAAGCATTGAAGGATGACAGTCAATATGTCATAACTCGGAATTTGCCGCCACGCGTACACGATTCAACGCCTCAGTAGCAGTGACCAATGGCATATAATTTGAATTAATATGATATTTTGAACGTTCAGCGTTGGGTACTACGGTACTTGGGCCTTGCGCGAAACCGGTGGACTTCATTGATCAGACGGAACGTCAACGCGCTAGCGCGGCCCTCGTGAGCTGCCTTCCCTAATGAGGCGGGTAATTAATTGCACTAATCTCGTTGATCGTCGGACATACATATTCTCAGCCAGATTTAGGACCTTATCGACCTCAACTCCAAATCTCACAGGCTCAGATCTTCAGGCCAACTATTACCGCCATGACCGCTGCTACTCAAGATGCCATCGTCCTATTCGGTGACTCCATTACGCAAGCGTCTTTTGAGCCAGGGTCAGAAGGTTATGGACAAGCATTAGCTCGTAGGAGTGCCACTAAGGAATGAATTCGTTCAGCTGATCAAGGGCAGATGCATATGCCCGCAAGCTTGATGTCGTGAATAGGGGATTATCAGGCTATAACACTCGTTGGGCCCGCATACTCTTCGACCAGGTATGTCAGTCTAGGCCCAACAACAGGTGCAGAAGATTGAGAAAGTTTGTAGTTATTCGCAAATAAAGAGGTTCAGCCATACGTTCCCAAGGTCAAGCTACTTATAATCTGGTTTGGCGCAAATGATGCTGTTGTTCCATCGTCGGCCCAGCATGTCCCACTGGCGGAATACAAGGAACATCTGAAAACATTTACTCAGCTTATCCGGTCGCGTTCATCGGACACACGCATTATCCTGATAACCCCTCCGCCGATTAACGAAATCCAGAGAGAGCGAGAATTATCATCGCAAAACCCTCCGCGCGAGAGAGACCGGTTTTTCGGGGTTACTCGTGAATACGCCGAGGCCGTCAGAGAAGTTGGACGTGAACAAGATGTCCCTGTTGTTGACGTCTGGACTGCCATGTGGAAAGCTGCCGGAGAGGTGCAGGCAAAGCTCGAGGAGTATTTATCTGACGGCTTGCACCTTACAGCGAAAGGCTACAAGGTATGCCAACTCAGGGTTTGTGGAATTGTTCTGAACCCCATGCGATGACTTGTCGGGTAGGTGGTATTTGATGAGCTTGACAAGACGATCCTTGGGAAATACCCGGAAATACACTACTCAAAGCTGAACACTGTATACCCTTTGTGAGTCATACGACCGCACTCAACCGTTTTTCGCATATTAACCGTTAGCAGATGGGACACAATCGATCCCGCCAATCCTGCAGAATCCTTGTTGGCGAAGTTGCCATAGCGAATGACGCATTATATGGGAACAAGGATAATCGGAGAGCCGCACAGGGTGGTTTATTTAGAAAAACTTTTTTAAGGAGTTGATTGATGCAATGATATGAGTCATATGCCTGCATGATTGATGGACAGCAGATAGAAACCTGAAATTGCGCAAGACACTAGGCAATGGGAATAAGCGGAACGCGGTCACGTGTAAGTCGAACAAGGGCCAATGGCATACAAACAAATACGCGCCCTTAGAAGTCGGTGGACGCGGTGAGCACGCGTTTCTTTATCAATTTGACCAGGTCCTCGACTGGGCGGGTGTTGTCGATCTCTTTTTGTTGTCATTCTTGTGGTCTCGCTGTTTTCTCGCTATCTCGGTAAGTGAAGTTGTCGGGATGACATTAATTAATTAATAGGAAGCCCTGGTCAGGTTGCGACCTGATTGAACCCACACTTGTCTACAGGCCTGGTTGCTCTGAATTTTTGGATTCAAATAAGCCGTGAGAATCCAGAGTTTCCATCCTGAATGAAAGCACGCCGTTCTTATTGACCTAATTTCCTGTTCGTTAGGCGCGATCTCCCTCGTCGACACTCGTTATTGCTTCGAGGCAAGTATAACTCTCCTTTCGTTATTCCCCCTTCCCAAGGCCAAACTGCCATGTGCTTCACTAAAGGGTACCCATGAATACCAAGTTGGTTTCCCATGATACAACCTTTTCATACCTTTTGGCAACAATGAATCCCGTCGTGTCTCACTTCCTCCGTCGCATCTCCTAGAATTTCATTCGCTGATTTACTCATTGTCATTAGCTGCTTTTTCGCTTTCTGAGTTCACCACGTTCCCAATCATTTGGGCCACCATTCCGGTTGGTATCCTTTTTTGGCGCATGTTCGTCTTCCTTTCTTTGGACTGCCATCACTGACTTGAACCGTCCGGCTTTACGACGCGTCTTATTCCCTGTACACGACACTTCTGCCACCGTATAACCTCCGTCATTCAACATCCCACACAATTGTACATCAACTCTCATCTTGTATCACTTCTTGCCACTTTCTCTATCCCCATCACTCAATGGCCACATTCATGGACCACTTTTTAGATTCCAGATATCGAAAGAAACAGAAATTAGAACGCCCCCTTGTATCCCTAGCACAAATGTCGTTTCTCGCTCCCCCGAAGGCACCCCACCGCAAGCTTAGTGAACGTCTACATCGACCTCCGAATGAGCTGGACGACTTCCTCTCCTCTGACTTGGAAGTCTCCTTCGCCTCAACAGTTTCCTTAAACTCGCCGCCCCGTGAATTTGTTGATCTTTCTGCTGACAGCAGCTTCCCCGACGCTATGGATATCTCCCCAGCCCCAAGGGGCAAATTTGCCTCCATCGACAAAGGCCATTCCCGTCTCAGAGCCTTTACTACTTCCGCGCGCTTGTTCGGGAATGATATTAGCAATAGCAAGGAAGCACCGACACCACCAACTGCTTCCATCAACACTGATGGAACACAAGCCACCCTGAAGACCCAGCGAATCGCACTGCCAACCGAATGGATGAACTTCTCCCAACCAGCTGATGTATCCCAAGACAATATCTTTGCACCTGTTAGTCCATCTCTCTTGGATTTAATTGAGGGCAAAACTAATCCAGAGCCAGACAAATGACACACCCGCATTTCCATCAGACGACAGTATGGATGTTGATACATCGTTCATCGTCTACGACGACCAGGACGAGTACGACAACCTTGAAGTCTATCTATCTTCCCCTCCCACTGCTCCAGCAGGTGGTTTGAATAACTTGTTCTTCGACAGTGCTTCCCCTTGTCGATCAATAGACTCGCCCTCCAGTCACCAAACCACGAAGCGCCGATCACTCTCGCCTGAACCTACCCGACTGACTCTCCACCAGAACACATCTTCTCCGATGCTTTCGTCACCAGTGAGAGAGGATTTCGCCTCTCCCACTGTTGTGGCACGCTCCACCAAGCCCAGTCTCCAAGGTTTAGGTGCTCCATCCGGCAATCTACTTAAAAGGACTCGCCGCCCAGTCGTGTCCGCTCAAGTACCACCTTCTGATATGCGAGAGATTCGTTCAGCATATCCCTCGACGGATGCCGGTCAGAGCATAGATCATCAACAGCTACTTCGTATCAAAGGGCCCCAACCTGTTCGCCGAGCATTTTCGGCTCTGGCCACTAACCTTCAAGAGCCTTATTCTGAGGAGTCATCCTTCGATGGCCCAGACATGTCATCTCCTGCGCAGGCTTATACCAAGCGGCAACAAGTGCGCACGCTCAGGCGTTGCGACGGAACAGAGGACCTTAGACCTTTAGTCGCTGCATCTCCCGGTGCATCTTTAGGCCTGCGGGATAGCCCCTCCTCTCGGTATTTGGCCCCTGGTCTGGGAGGGTTTGGTGACAACGAAGCCCATGGCAAGATTTTACCGTGCCATCGCGTCAGAGAAGATGGTCTGATGCGTATCAAGCCAGAAACCGTACGTTCAAGTTTTCCAGTGTCATGTGTGCTCTGAAATCCGTCATAGGTGAACCAGTTGTTGGACGGTGTATACGATGACAAGATAGCAAACTATCATATTATTGATTGCCGCTTTGATTACGAGTATAATGGTGGTCACATCAGTGCCGCTATCAACATCAACACAACTCCTGCTGTAGAAGAGTTGCTGTTAGGCTCAGGTGTCAACAAGCCTAAGCCTTCGACCAGCGGCGATAGTGTGAAGAAGACTATCCTGGTGTTCCATTGCGAATTCAGCGCCAAGCGTGCTCCTACATTGTGCGTGATTGCTAACCCCCTTCTCTTCCTTCTTTAATACTCTATCAATCCCACTAGCGCCAAACACCTGAGGGCCAAGGACCGTGCCATGAATAACCATGTCTACCCTAAAATCCATTACCCAGAGGTATACATTCTCGAGGGTGGTTATTGTGGCTATTTCAAGGCCTCGAAGGAACGCTGCGAGCCTCAAGCTTATGTGAAGATGGACGACCCAACGCATGCCCTTTCTCGTCGGGAGGATCTCGACCAATTCCGCAAGGCGAAGTTTGGACGACATAAATCTTACGTTTTCGGCGAGACCACGAAGAGTTCTTTGCAACAGCAGCAACACTTCAAACGTAATTCTCAGCCGAACGCCGCTCCAAGCTCCTTGTTCGCTGCTGCTGCTGCTGCTGCGACCCGTGGCCGGCGTTCAGCTGGTGGAACACTATGCGCACTCCCTGAAGTTGCCAATACAAGCGTGGAGGCAGACGAAACCGACGTTGACATTGGGGATAGCCCCTGCCCTCCCCCCACCAAGCACGCGGCTCTGAAAAGCAAGAAACTAGGGCGCGCATCTCTTTTCCGCGCCGAGACGTATCATACCACTCGTATGCCCTATTGAACACGAAGGGCTCCACGACAACACCGTTATGCCTACGCCCGTCGACGTCAGGGGTATTGTTCAATATGAAGACTATGCATCAATACCACTCTTTGATATACCCAAGATGTAGCCCGTATCCATCAGTTACCTGACTCGATGCCAGCTAGGTGTGGCACTTTCCATCGTTACCGCCTTTGACAGGTGCAGAATCGGAATCTGCGATTCTTCATCCTCACATGCGAGCAATATAGCGTCAATCTCATACAGCACAAGGTCATCCTGCCAATCATTTACGAATCAAACAATCCTGCATCACCAATGTTGAACTATATCCACAAACACAGATAATGCGTAGTGTATACCTCATCTCTTTCAGATTTGTTTCGATATATCTACACGGGACAATCGGTCGGACATCTGAGGTCTATATCCATTCCTCTCCACAAATAACCATAACACCTGTTCCCGTCCCAATGTCCTCCTACCTTTATTCCTCCGGCCCCCTATGGGTTTTTATCCTTCTCTCTGTCTCGGTCACCTTTCCCAGAATAATCACCACACAATCCTTTTGTTTCACATACGCAGATCCTCTGCTCGACGGACTATTCATTTCCTCACTCCATCTTCATGCCACTCCTTTGTTTTCTCCTGTTCTCGTACTGTAGCTACGCTCTGGATTCATTCTGCCCCACGGCGCTGACTGCCTTGTCGTGGCAGCTATCTGCGAGGCTCTGCGGCTGTGTTCACACTCTCTGAAATACGTTCCTGTAACTATTTATGCCCTGATATTCCATCCAATAAATGAGACTGAGACGCAATCTGGCATGATGCGATATCACAGGTTGTTTCCAGAATGGGACAGGACCAAAATACGTGCAAACGTGTCGAGCCTTGATGCTGATTGAGCTGAAAGAACGACAGTATCGTGTCCTCTCTTGATCCAATCACAGCTTTAAAAAACATGTTTCAACGCGATCCTCGTGCAGGTGCCTTCCTTGGTGGAGATCGCGTCTCTGGACAAGACATTCGCGATCAGAATGGTATACCATTTTGGTGCTAAGATTTTTCAACGCTGACGACAATTATGGCGATGAATGTAGTGATTGCTGCACAAACGATCGCGAACATTGTAAAAAGCTCGTTAGGGCCTATGGGTCTAGATAAAATGATGGTGGATAACATCGGGGTGTGGTTCCTTTTTTGCTGCATCAAGAACTGTGCATCTGACGGTTTCACTCTGGCGTTTAGGAAGTGACCATCACGAACGATGGGGCGACCATCTTATCACTGTTATCAGTGGAACATCCAGCCGGACGTATTTTCGTAGATTTGGCGCAAAAGCAAGATAAAGAAGTTGGAGATGGGACGACATCTGTGGTGATTATTGCAGCGGAGTTGCTGAGGAGAGCGAATGAGTTGGTGAAGGCCAAGATCCACCCGACGACGATCATTACCGGGTATAGGTTGGCTTGCAAGGAGGCGGTGAAGTTTATGCAGGATCAGTTGAGTATTAGTGTGGATGCGTTAGGGAGGGATGCTTTGATCAATGTTGCGAGGACTACGATGGCTAGTAAAGTTATCGGAAAGTGAGTGATATGGTGTTTCGTCCTATCGCATTGGATCTACTAATTCGGATGCTTATTAGCGATGAAGATCTTTTTGCCCCCATGGCGGTCGATGCCATGCTGGCTGTACGGACCATCAACAACAGGGGTGACATCAAGTATCCTGTAAAGGCTGTGAACGTTCTCAAAGCTCATGGACGCAGTGCGCGTGAATCGCTATTCGTTCAAGGATACGCTCTGAATTGCACGGTTGCCAGTCAAGGTGGGTAACGAACCGAACTGAGGATGTAGTGTATTTGCTAATGGCAATAATAGCTATGAAGAAGCGCGTCATTAATGCTAAAATCGCATGCTTGGACATCAACTTGCAAAAAGCGCGCATGCAACTTGGTGTTCAGATCTTGGTGGATGATCCTAATCAACTAGAAGATATTCGAAGACAGTACGTCTAATTAGAGTGAGGGAATTTGGCTCCATGTGCTGACCCAGGATCTTACACTCATAGGGAGGCCGAGATAACGCTTGTGAAAATCCGAAAGGTCCTCGCGGCAGGGGCAAATGTAGTCCTGACGACAAAAGGTATTGATGATATGTGCTTGAAGGAGTTCGTCGAGGCAGGGGCCATGGCAGTTCGACGATGTAGGAAGGAGGACTTGCGACGTATCGCAAAAGCCACCGGTGGGACACTTGTTTCGAGCCTGGCAAACCTTGATGGAGAGGAGACGTTCGAGGCAAGCCTGCTGGGATCTGCGGAAGAAGTGGTACAGGAACGTATATCGGATGATGAACTGATTTTGATCAAGGGGACCAGGGTGGTTAATTCTGCCAGCATTGTGTTACGTGGTGCCAATGATTATATGCTGGATGAGATGGAGCGTGCCTTGCATGATACGTTGTCGGTGATCAAGCGGACACTGGAGAGTGGGTCGGTTGTACCTGGCGGCGGGGCTGTCGAGTCGGCATTGAGTATCTATTTGGAGAACTTTGCCACGACACTGGTGAGTGCTTTCTAGGGCCGGGATGGACAGGCACATGATATGACCATGTTTCCAGGGGTCGAGGGAGCAGCTGGCGATCGCAGAGTTTGCTAGTGCTTTGCTGTCTATTCCCAAGCAGCTCTCTGTCAATGCTGCCAAAGACTCGACGGAGTTGGTAGCCAAACTACGTGCCTACCACAACGCTGCGCAGAATGCACCAGCTGGTGATCCGAAGAAGGCACTGTTGCATTATGGATTAGACCTGCTGAGTGGTGAAGTTAGGGATAACGTGGCCGCTGGGGTGCTGGAGCCCACGATGAGCAAGGTTAAGAGTCTCAAATCAGCTTATGAGGCGGCTGTGTCGCTATTGCGCATTGATGATGCAATCCACTGTGTACCAGGTCAGTTCAATTCTGACGCTGTGGACTGAACCGGTTCTGATTATTCTGTTCCAGAGCAACAAGAAGAAAGGGATGCACATGGCCACTAGAAACGTAGACTCTGTACATAGTGTAGATACGATTGATGCATTGATGACGCGTCAGTTCATTTAAGAGCACGTGATGTACCAGAGGGAATCAACAAGGATATTTGGATTCAATTTCGATCCTGGACTCGCTCAGCTCACCGACCGACTACACATTCCGCATCTTCAAATTCAATTGATCCCTGTGTTACGACCTCAGTTCAGATCTTCTCGTCGTGCTGGATGTCCCCAATTGCATCTGCAGCAATCCCGCCATGCAGTCAGAACTACCTTCCTTCTTTCCGCACCTGTCCCAGAAATTCCAATCACTCGTGTGGTCATGTTTAGACTCGGATTTGACAAAGTCCGCTGTCTTTCATGCTGAACGTTATTTTGCTATGGACCGCAATAACCATGATTCGCGGCATTTGTACGCCACTGCGTTACTCCAAGAGGGCCAGACGTATTCCGCACTTTGTCTTGTCAATATGCCACAAGACCAGCGGTGTGCGGGGTGTTTGGAGATCAAGGCAAAGTGTTGTAACGCGTTGGGACGCTATCGTGAGGCGCGGGAGGCTTTGGAGGTTGCACTGTCTGATCCTTCTTATTTACGTTCCAGTCCGTTACTATTTCTTTTGTCCCCTATACCCGATTTATTTAACTCTTTCGCGTCATGAAAACAGGTTCAACCAGTAATCGGGTGTCTCAGCCATTTCTCGAAGCAGCAGCCATCTACTGCAGGTCAGGGAATATGGCACTGAAAGGCAATCTTCCAGAAAAGGCGTCTGCAAGTTTCCGACAAGCTCTGGCGCTGAATCCTCACTTGTGGGAAGCTTTTGAAGGGCTGTGTGCCGTTGGTGAGTGGGCAATGCAAATCTCGTCAGAATGATTGCTCATAGCTCAGATAGGCACGTTCCCCGAGATTGATGAGATATTTCCCCCACAGCCCTCTCCTATGAGAAGATCTGCTGCGAGTGAATCCCTGATAAAGCCAATGCAGTCCGGAGCTGGTCTGTTCACGCCAGATAACGGTGGTCCAGGAAATCCCTTTCGGCAATGGAAAGTTGAGCCCCCACCTCCAAAACCACTGCGCATGGCTCCTCCCCTAGGGCTACGGGATTCATTGTGAGTTCGCTGTCCTCAGATAATGACGCCATGTATTTGACGATACTCAAGATTCGGTAATGACTCGCCGCTACCCGATAATTCATTTCAACATCATCGAACACAGCGAGGACACATGCCTCCACCCGCTAATACACAAACCCTGATTCCGCGACCCCTGTCTTCAGCAGATGAAGCAGGACCAGTTCACAAGAAACTACGATCAACGACACGGCAGATAGAGGCTTTGAAGTTACCCAAACCTCCAAAGTTGACCTTAGACGAACCGTTGAAAAAGGCACGCGCCCGCCCGGCCTTGATATTTGCTAACATCTTCTCATCACCCGGTCGTCGTTCTCAGCCCGCAAATGCACCCAAATCCGGTGCACCCTCAAAGTCGAATCAGCCACCTGGTCATGCGGCCTCCGCGGCGACGAATACAACGAATTTAACGACCAGACGGAGTACACGATTGTTGGGTGCCACGGCGGCAAAAACAGCTACATCTAAAGTAGTAAGTATTTTAGTCCCTCTAACTGCACTAGGCTGACGAACTTCTATTTCCATCGTTCTTCCCGCAGCCTCATCCACCACGCGAAAGAAGACGCCAGCCGCCGAAGTCACGCTCACGCTCAATAGAATCGGAAATAGAAGACGAAGTTTTGATAGCTAATGAATTGGCTCATTCCCCCTCCCCTCCCCCAGTTGGACAATCTTCCCATTCCGATGGCTCTCTGAGTGGACAGTGGAATTCAGCACAAGAACTTGCTGCGCAAGATGAATATGAATCAGAGTTAGCGGATCAGTATATTTACAATCTAATACGACGCTTTGCTAGTGCTACGAGAGCGCTGGCGATGTACGACTGCCAAAAATGTCTGGATGAGTTGGAACTACTGCCTCATCTGCACCAACGTTCACCATGGGTGCTGGCGATGGTGGGGAGAGCGCATTATGAAAAATTGGATTATGCTTCTGTACGTATTGCCCTTATCTTCTGAAGCTTTCTTTGGGGACAATTTGTTTATTTATCGTTCATTAGGCAGAGCGTGCCTTCAAAACCGTGCGAGATTTGGAGCCACACCGACTTTGGGATATGGAGGTCTATTCGACGCTCTTGTGGCACCTACAGCGCACTATCGACCTGTCGTTTTTGGCTCAGGAGCTAATGAACATCAATCCACGGTCCCCTCAGGCTTGGATTGCTGTAGGGAACTTATTTTCTCTACAGAAAGAACGGTCGCAGGCATTGACATGTTTTCGGCGCGCCGCGCAATTAGACCCTTCGTGTGCGTATGCATACACGCTGAGTGGGCATGAGTCGATAGACGAGGATTTGGATAAGGCCATTGGCTTCTTTCAATCGGCTTTACGCGCTGATCCCCGTCATTATAACGCATGGTGAGTGACTATCAGTCGACTATTTTTGGAATCGTCAGCAACTTTGCTTATTTCTGGCTACTTGTACGTGATGGTTCAGGTACGGGCTGGGGACGTGTTATCTCAGAATGAGCAAGATACGTCTCGCGGAGTTCCATTATAGGAAAGCTGTAGAGATACACCCAAATAACGCAGTTCTGCTTGGCTGTGTGGGAATGGTAAGTGGAGTCAGAGCTCATACACTTGTGCAGGGAATTCATGATTGACGGAACCGTGGAACAATCTTATAGGCTGTTGAACGACGTGGGGATCGAGATAGTGCCCTTAAACTATTCAATCAGGCAGTCCATATTGCGCCTGAAAATGCATTGGTTCGTTATCGCAGGGCGAAGATCCTTGTCTCGATGCGGAAATACGAGGTGAGAATCTCATCTGGTTCTCCTTTGAAGGAAGGAGGGTACTAAATTCGGCTTACAGCCTGCTGTCAGGGATTTGGAGCACCTTCGCAATACATCACCGGAGGAATCCAATGTTGTATTCCAACTGGCCAGAGTATATCGACTATTAGGGGACGAGGTAAAATCGGCGCAAATGCTAGCGGTTGCGAGGGACATATCGCCGAAAAGCCTAAACAAAATGAAGAAACTGTTGGAGACAGTGAAGGACGAGCTGGCGGACGACAAGATGGACGAGGGATGACGATTTGGCAGTGGCATAGGATGGTAGATTGTTTATTCTGGCTGGATTGTATAGCTGTTTATAATACACAGAACAACTTTGATTAGCAAAATTCATGAGCCGCTAAGATGGCACGAGGATGGCGTGTTATCACCCCTTTTGTTTCGGTGGTTCGGGGGCTAGAATCCGAACTGGAGGCAATTGATCGGGATGGTTCGTGCAAAAATTTGTAAGAGAAATGAGCCGGTTTGTTTGTGAAAGAGTCATCGAACTCGGTATATAAGCTATTGGCTCTCCGTCCCCTTTGTTTCTCACTTCGCCTATTCCCCACCACCATGCCCCAGTAACCGCCCGCTCCTCGTCGTCTTTTCTCCCCTCCTCCCCTCGTTGTCTTGCCTTGCCAAGCCACTGTCAACGCTGCCCTGGCGTTCCTTGCACGAGAATGGTTAATAAACTTGCCCGGACATCAAAGAACGGCTCCTTATTATTCGAACCCGAAATTGTCGACCGTATACACCACACCTCGTAACTAAACAGCGTTTTCAGATCCTCATCGCGTATGTTTTCGCGCATATAGTCTGTGTCATAACATTTTGACCCTAAATTGTCGCGTTTCCTCAGACAATCATCCTCTGCCACAACCGTTGCCCTTTGCAAATTCAATTTTCCTCATCAGTTTCAGCCCCAGGGTCTGCATACAACCGCCCCACTTTTAGTATTCGACATCGTGTCAGCACCATTTAAGCTCTACCATACATCATGTCGCTTGAGACATCTTCTCTACACTCTTTGGCACGTTCCAAAATGCACTCGTCCACTGGAAGCAGGGACGGTTTGCATCGCTGGGTGCTACTCAAAAACTCAATTCTTCAATCGTCTACTCTGACCGCCAGCACTTCCACAACAGACCCTTCTCCTTCGCCCAGTCCCACATATTCTGACGATCTAGAGGACGACGATGAAGCCGACGTTGAAATCAGCTCTTACGACCCCAGCCCAAATTCTTTCATGTTTCCCGATGCTGGTAGACTGGTCGACAATCGGAGTACTGGGTCCTTCAACTCTGAAGCCGAGTGGCTTGATTCCTTACTAGAAAGTCTGGGCGACGATGACTACGACGAATTTAGCGCAGAACAGGAACCAACCACATCTGCACTCCCTGA
The DNA here is from genome assembly GCA_951802395.1 of Volvariella surrecta. Classification (NCBI taxonomy): domain Eukaryota; kingdom Fungi; phylum Basidiomycota; class Agaricomycetes; order Agaricales; family Pluteaceae; genus Volvariella; species Volvariella surrecta. The sequence continues at coordinate 926,341 of OX637784.1, forward strand.
AGAAGACGATTCGCTGAGTCCCATTGGCTCTCCTATGTCCTCTTCAGATGACCTTCCCAATCAGCCCTCATATTATCCACAGCCCATCTCTGTACCATATCCTGTTCCATATCCAGCTTACCACCCTGATGTTCCTCCATATGCGTTTCGCCCTTCTTTTGATTCGGCTTCTTCGTTCCCATCACCACATGACCATCCCTTACCTTCCCATGATCTCGACAATTTAGAGGAACCACCCGTCCCCGAAGCCATAGACGATATTTCGGATGATGAATCAGACTCTCTCACAACACCTTCTACCAGTCATACAAGCTCCGGTTCTCCTGTAGACACATCCAGCCCTTTGCGACAAAGTCGTTTGAGGCACACCCAACCTCACGTCCTTGGTCACAAAGTTGAGTCCATCCACTTCGATTTCGACCCCCTACCATTCCCTGTTCATCATCATCATAACGCGTCTTACAATCTATATGACGAATGCTAGTATAATTGTCCTTCCCTCCTTGTGCTTTGGTCGCGTCGTCCTTTGCTTTTCCCCACATGTCTCCATCGCTACCACTGTCTGCAATAATTAGTTTCGTCACGGTTGGCAATGCAGTGTATATATCCCACGTTTATCAACATTCTGGTCATGAGAGTGTCTGCAAACGTCGCTTCCGCGTAAGGTTTCTATGATAATTCAGCCGAAACAGCCCTTCCATATTCCGGTGCATTCGGAGGTGGGATACCGTCTCAATTACGTCTCATGCGCAATAGAACCTGTGGCCCGGAAGACAGTCCCAAGCGAAAGCCAAGAGCAACATGATATCGTCCGTGATGTAATTACATTCGAGGCGTATTAATAGCGCAACGCAGTGCAAGGGACCCACTTGCTGCTACGGATAATACCAGACGTCACTGCCCTACCGCAGTGCTAATGTTAGTGTCAGCGTTACCCGTCTTCCTGGGTTGTTTTGTCAGTCTCTGAAACCACAGGGACATCGCAAAGCACTGCGGCCTAATGGGAGACACCAACACATGTCGCGGTGTCCAGTGCGTCCCCTACCGGCTCTGTTGCTTACTGTTCTCCTTAATATTCGCACCGTCATGGGGTCCAAGGCTATGAGGCACTCCGTTCCGAATCCATGCGGCCGTCGAGCTTAAACTATGCGTTGGCGCTAACGCTGTAGGTATTGCTGCGATGTTGATTGCAATCTCGGAGCATGAGGGTAAGAGGTATTGTATTGAGGTGTTGTTAAATGCGTTCGGCCAGAGCTTCGGCTGTGGCAAATCCTTGCATTCAATGAAGGGCGCTGAGAAATACGGAACAAGAAAAAAGGCATCAGTTGAAAGGCGAGGAAAGTCCGCCGTGAGAGGGGTTGTGGGGTTATTATCAGAGGACACAGAGTAGTATAACAGGAAGGAATGAACCTTGCGCGTTTCTCAGGATGATGACCCCTTGTCTTTTAGGGAGGTCTCATCGAGGGAGGGGTGGCGAAAGACGCCGTGCGGTATCGAAAGGAAGGGGCAAAGTGTAATGCGGAAGAGCCTTACCTAGCCGTAGGAGATGAGGAGCCCTGGCTTTTAGTTTATGTGCTGGATTGCTATGATAACAAAATATGGTATTAGCATGAGTTGACCAAGTATGCGGGTTGGAAGTGGGGCGAGCACGCAATTTCAATGACGAGGGGCGTGGACAAATAGCCGCCGACGAAGGCAACCCGCCACATCGCCTAGGCAATTAACTTTGGAGCGGGAGGAACAGGGGCTATCGGGTCTTGTACCTGGTGATAGTATAGCCGCGCCCCGCATAACTACACCGAAGGATTCACCGACGATGGCTGCCTATGTTTAAGCGGCGGGGCTGAAATGCTGCCCTGGAGGCCCACGAGCTGATGCCAAAACGGATGCTGAAGTTACATGCATGACACGAATGCCATGTGTACGGGCGGAATACATGCATATGCCACTGCGCCATATGCTCCGGTGACCCATGAATAGCGCGAAGGTGTAGACGCCCGTGAGAAACGGACTCACCTTTCTACATAGTCTGTAAAGCGGTTCGATATGAGTAAGAGATTTGACAGGGATTCTCTTGTCCAGTTCGCTGTAAGAAGGTTTTCATATAGCTCCAAGTCGCAGTGTGGCATGAAACATATCGTCGGGGAAGTGAGAGTATGTCTTGCGTTCTATGACACATTCCCGATCATTCAATATTCAATAGCAAGCATTGCCGTATAAGTACAGCATGTAAGCAAAAAAGAACAAGTCGATCAGTCCAACATGATTAACGGTTCGAAACATAACACTTGCTCTATTTTCTGCTAGCGGCCACATGTTCAGCGTCTCGAATAGTTGGGTATCCTCGGCCGTGAACACTGGATCGTATATTGTGACATTGCTGTGGTCCTGTTAACCGAAGAGTACGGGAGCAGGCAGTAAAGGGGCGAGATCTGTATCAGTGATCGACTAGTATTCGCTTCCAATCCTTCCGCTGCCGGAAGACAATGATATTGAGAATCACATACAATATTGAAATATTCGCATAACTCTACGAGAAAGGCCAATTGCACTCGAGCAATTGCCAACGACGAAGGACTACCTAGGCCCAAGCATAGAACTTGAAGCCGATCGACTGGCGAGGATGTAGCGGTCCTCAGACCAGCCTCTAGCAATTCTAGATACCGGAACAAAACGCGATAGATTACGAGTCCACGAGATTAGGTACAGTTTTGATAAGAAGGAAAAGGCGACAACGTGTCGCCTAAAGGTAATACTAACGAAGGGACTGGAGTAGCCAATCATCTTCCTGGGTGCGCATTTGATGTCGGGTGACATGGAAGAGGTGGGCGGTATTTGGGGAGTCATTGATAAGATTAGCCTTGCGGTTCTTTCTCTTCTTGACTGTTACTTGTGTGAAATCGGTGTATTGGAAAACTGATTGTTCGGCTGATTGGGGCATAGCCATTCAGGGAATGAGATAGTCGATGCGGGTATAAAGTGAAGGATTGTATGTGATTCACGGTTAAGATCGTTCAGATTTTTCAATGGCCTGAGGTTCAAGCACGTACAAATAGTCGATATTGAACTGGTTCATCAAATTCAAAATCCCTTCTGGGCTAGAAACGTACTTGTGCGGAGCTCAGGCTGTCGAGCTGTTCAACACATTCTAGGGCTAATTCTATATGTGAACCTGCATCTCCCGTAATTAATCCCGCTCGTTGGACTCATCTCGAATCAGAATGGCGAGACGCCCACAATTAGTCGGCTAGTTGCACAACTTGACTACAAGAAAGGAGCTCGCCGCTTCTTTTTCTGTACCGCCACGAGGACCACATGTGTACTGTATTTGCATTCCAAATCTCAAGGTACTTGGGTAAACCATCATACACGTCCACGACCCTTTCCCTCCACTCCCATCATTTTTTTTTGAGCCGACTCGAAAGTTCACCCGTCACAGCGTCTTAATCGCCCACAGATCATCCCCCAAATAAGTTGTTGTGTCCACACCCACACCCTTGTTTACCTTTCGAATCTCGTCCGTTCCTAATTTAGTTATCCCAAGCCCCACGGGATGTTGCTTGCCCTCCGCGAAGATCGTCACGGGCGTACCTGCTGGCAGTGCTTCTTCAGCGGGAGGTAGATATCCACCCGCGGACGTTAGTCCAGGGCACATCATGGCCGCACCACCCAGCAAAAATCGGATTGCGCCTCTGTCCACTTGAACTTTTGGTAGGACGTATGGATCTATATAAAATAGAAAGAGCCAAGACGAACATTGTGAGCTTCAGGCCATTGATGCAGAGGATGCAAAAGGGTTGATACAAGTCAAAAATGGACGAGAGGCCCCGGTAGCTACTTCGCCGTGTGTTTTTGGGCGTGAAAACTTTATAAAGACGGTGGACGTAAAGTGCCCAGAGCGCGGAACTTTATGAGTGAAAGAGAGATGATCGACTGACATTTATGGAGGACACGAAGTGTTGGGAAGAACGGTCCATCGAAGGATTGAAACAGCAGCGGTTCACCATGAAGGGTGTATATCGAAAGGTGGTCTCTGCTGTGTTCAGGAACCGCGAACCAACGGAGATGAAGCGAAGGGAATGGAAACCAGTGCCCAAGTCAAACCGATAACGTCCGTCAAGACAGGTAAAGATTCGGTGACAGGGGCCGAATGAGCTGAGCGGACTGACCACTTTACATGAACAATTGACTCTTTCTTCGGCCATAAAGCCTCCAGCGTCTCAGGTTCAATTTTCCATTGTGACAAAAGTGATGCTCGGATGGATCTCTGCACTGATGACTTGACAGGAGTTTGTCCCGCCACATCAGTCGACGGCTGGAACCTGTATTTAGGAGGGAAGGAGATATGAAGAAGTCCATATATTAGATTGCCGCCGATGCATGTTTGTTTCTAAGACTTCTGACGCACTTTTTGAACATCAGAGCGTGGATTTTGTATGTAAATATGCAGAAGTTGTCGGGATGATCGATTCGGCTAGATCGTGGTATGAGGCCAAGAGTGGTGATGGTGAATCAGCATGATCAATGCGAGCTGCCTAGCTTAGCTGTTGTATGCTCAACGACTTATATAGCCATTCGCTATGAAACGTCCATTTCAAACAACTGGGTTCTACATTATCTGATTTCCTAGTATTACATAAAGATTTGAGTTGGAAGCGTCGATAGCACAAGTCAAGATAGGGGAATTGTAACACATGAATTCGTTGCAATGCAAGTGAGGGGTGGGGGAGGGGGTAGTGTGATGTTGAACGTTAACGTTGGCTTGAAATGTGGCTTCAGAATAACTTTGGAAGCAACCCGGGAATGAAAAAATCAGACTCCCGCCCGAACACATGCACCATCATATATCTTCGTCCTTGTCTTCCAGTTGATCAGGCTTCAACATGCCAGGAATCCTCATTGCTGCCTGGCGTTCTTCATCTGCCTTTCTTTGTGATTCTTCCTCCTTCTCTTCCAGGAACAATTCGGTGTTGTCCCCGGAGAACTCTTTGAGTTGTATAAGGAAGTCGCGGAGGGAAAGCTTGAACCTGTTGATGTCGTTATGGAGTTCCCCGAGTGACGCAACAAAGGCTTGTATTTGTACACTGGCGTTGGAGAGTCTAAGCATCAAGAATAAGCTTTCAGTGAAAAGGGACGAACGCTTGGACGTGAGGGAAGGCAGCTTTCAATAGGTTCATGCAATACTCCTTTAGGAAGACGGCGTTGCTGATATTAGGGTTAGCCATTTGGGCAGGATCGAACAAGGGAGTCTGGATTTGATTCGTCTCAACCAATTGGAATAGACGCGCCAACAACACGCTTTGAAGCTTGAATCCGCTCTTGTGGTCTGCGTCCGTCAGGACAAAGAAAGTGTCCTGCACAATACTAAGGAAGTATCGTTGGAAGAAGGCATTGCTGACACTCGGGTCGGTAGTTGACGCGAAGTTGTTGATAACTTCCAGGGACACTAATAATGAATCAATATAAGTATTACATAGAAGGCAAATAGTACCAACAGTTAAGACCAATGTCGGCGATATCGCGCATGGTATGCTTGATTGCCCAAATAATACTATCCATGAACAACTTGAATTGGTTAGGGGGGATCGTCAACAAGGCTGTCCAAAATATGTCATGACGTTCGAACAAGAGCCCCTTATCTCCACTTACCAGGGAAGCAATTGAGATTGATGGCACGGAGCAGTTTGAAGAACCCTACACGGTGTTCTGGATACTCGGCAAAGTCCTGATTGATCATGTTGAGGGTTGGTTCGAACACCGCATCCAGGATGGGGGGGACTTGGGGCGTCAGCAGCTCCTACGCGATGTCAGTCTTATTGCGTCACAATCCACCGCGATCGTACTCACCCCTAACCGCGTAGTGATTGTAGCCATTACATTAAGGACTTCAGCATCTCGTGCTGATGGAACATTTCGATTGTAGTCCCCAAGAATCGCATCCAAAAGTGGCGGCATGAAATTGGTATTAACAGCATCAAGATCTTCCGCTTTCTTGATGTAGGTCTCCATCAACTTCAAAATCTCCTTCTTGACTGTGCGAAGTTGTCGAACTTTTGGTGTCTTGGTTGCAATAAGACCTAATTGCGCGATAAGCTTAGGTCATAACTAGTGGGAGTAAGTGAACGCTCCCTCACCTTCTTTCGCGACCGTTTCGCTAATAATTCCACTGACCGCCTTATACAGGCCCAACATGTCCAAGAAAACCCTCCCAATTTGAGGTAGGTAAAAGTTGCCTATGGATGTGCAAGCCGACACATTGGTCTTCAGAACGTTAGCCAAGATCTTGATATTATCGGAGCTGGACAACACGTCCATATTTTGAGCTGCTTGAGCCATCAAGGAGTCCCACTACACCAAGTCAACACTTCATCTGGAACAGGGACACTGGAGACATACGGCATTGTTGGGTAAGTCCATCAGCTTGGAAATTAACTTTTCTTGCTGCACTTTGTTGGGCTGCGCAGAGATCATATAACCCACGGCCTCATAGAATGTATGCACCTAACCGCCCGGTGTAAGATAGTGTCCAGGCGAATCACATCACCCATACCTGCTGAGGGGAAAGGTCGACTGTAATTCTGTGAAGTAATCTCAAAATTTCGTCAACAAATGGTTCTTGCTCCCCGGATTGCTGCATCACGAAATGTCGCCTGCACTTTTGCGCAATCTTGATGAATGTATCGCAAGCCATATCTTGGACACCTAAAATCATCAATTTCGTCAAGCAGAGCAGGATCATACAGCTCAATGTACAAACCTTCATGGGTCTCGTGCATGAACTCAAACAGCTTGTTGACAACGGTCTTCAAGAATTTCCAGTGCGCCTTAAGGAATCGTGGGTATTGGCCGACGATGTACATGATATCCGAAGCAATAACTGCTTTGTTATCCTTTCCGCGTTTATTCTCGCACAGACCAAGGAGATCCTTGATTACTGTTACCAAGAAACGCTTTTCCGTCTCCTCGTCTAGGAATAGTCAGAACCAGAGCTCGGACCTTAGGAACCACATACTCATAGCGCCAGAGATGGAACCAATAGCCCAGCAGAGTGTATTCAAGTTCTGCCAAGACCATTCGGAACCGTCAACTTGTTTCTGAAGCTTCTCAGCAAGGATAGTCTCTGTGTCATTGACGTCGAGATGGGTGAGGTACACCAGAAGCTCTCGCATGGACTTGTACAGAACAATGGTGTCGCTCTCCTTCATGAACTCCCGAACAATTTCACCTTCTTCGTTTTCGACAATCAAAACCTGATGCAAATCAGTAAATATGTCCATGAAAACCTGGGCGTAGGTACCAACCTCTTCAGGCTTGACCATACGTTCGATGACCACGAGACGTAAGTTCGAAAGTACGTCGCTGTAGAGATTCTTCCTGAGGGCCATGCCATTCAGCATGTTTGTCGCGCCATTATTGCCACCCAGACTCAATCCCATTAGGAGCCCAGATTCGCCAATTGGGAGGCTCTGAATCTCCTCATAAAGTTCAGAAACGAGCTTGAGCCAGTATTCCAAACAAATCTTGAAGATTTCCCTTTCGTCTACTTGCGAGATCTTCACCATGTACAGGTGTGCATTGAGAAGGACATCGCGGTTCTGTTCATTTTCCACTGCACGCAGGTGAGTTGATAGGAAATTGCAAAGGAAGAGGGCGATGTTGAGAACGAGCTCTTGTCCCGCATCTCCGGCATTTGCATATGCTTGAGCGATGTTGGTACTCGGAGGAATCATTCTATTGATGGAGGTCATGACCATGGCGAACAGAATGACGAACTTCGGGTCGTATTCTGGTCCGACATTGAGTGCAGCGATTTCCGCCAGGCACTTGAGGGTGATATTGCGGAATTCGGGGGCCTCTAGGAACTTTACTCGATTCAGTAACTAAACGTCGTCGTTAAATTTCATGGATGTGCTTACGCGTGTGAGTAGTAGGTCAATAATCGTGGTTTCGAATATATAGCCCAGTGGAATCCAATTGAGGAATCGTAGCAACGTCTCTAAGGTGGCCCGTACGAGCGAGGACTTGTTGGCTTCTGCCAGGACTTCGGAACATAGCTTGAAGATTTCAGAGAACTCTCCGCACATCTGGTTCTTGAGGTTTTTTATTTTGGTTTGCGTCATCTGCTCTGCCGAGAAATCGAAGATTTCCTCGGACAGGAGCTTAAGGATCACCATATTATTCTCGCATAGAGACAGGTTGGTCTTGGATGACTCTACAAGTTCAGTGATGAACGTCGGCCAGTTGTGCGGCCACTCTTGCTTGAGTATCTACGACGAGAGAATGGGTATGTAGTTGAAAGAACTTCGAGGGAATCACAAACCTGAACCAGAGCGAGGTTGAGCTTGTTGATGTACGTCTTTTCTTTACGCATGGTGGGTTCGTGCGAAGCCACTTTGACTGTGATACCAACAACGAAGTTGCGAATCCCTGCAATATCAAACGTCAGCTATATTGAAATGAGTAAACAGGGAATTGATATTATCACCTTGCCGTTGGCCTTCTGGCAGAGCTTTCCATCGCGTCGTTATCAGTTTCTCTAGGATCTGGAGTCCAATATACTATGCAATTGGGTGAGCCACATGGTTGAGTAGATAAGTGGGAAGAACACAAACCTTGGTTTGAGGAAACGAAGAACGTTCCATGATATCTGGCACTCGAATCCATGCATCTGGATGCTCTTGAAATTGTGTTAGGACTTGTTGCGCTAGTTGTTGCTGTGGAAAGCGATTAAAGATAAATCGACAACAGAGACGCGTATGAGATTAAAAACAAGATACCTCAGCACCTGCGCCTGTATAGAAGGCCATGACGACCCTGTCCATAAGCCCGACATCGAAGTCTTTGGAAAAGTCTAATAGAGCCTGTTGGGAGAGGGTTAGAGGTCGGTCGACATCGAGGACATGATGGCGCAGACGACTCACTTCCATGGTCAGGGGAAGGAAAGTGTGATTGTCACGCTGTTAACGAAAGCGTCGGAGACGAATGTGTCGACGAAGATAATGAACAACCTGCAACAAGCCGTTGGGCACAGGGCGATCCTCACTAATCTCGGCATCACGTGTAACCTGTCCCCCTCAGCGGAGTTCAAATTTCTTCTCACGTCTGACGTCACGCGACGACCAGCATGGCAAAGAAGAAAGAACCTCAATTCAAGGCCAGTACTACACCCGTGGTCTTTCCTGAAATTCACCCCAAGGATGGGCTAGAAAAGCAGATAATACTTGAAGATCAGATCATACTCATCGATGTGGGTATTGGCAATGTAAAGGAGTGGAATCCACTGATCGTGTTTTAGGGGTTGCTCACGGCCGCAGAGTGCAAAGCATTCGTACAGTTTGTAGACTCTCTGCCACTCGAAATGACTCCTCCAAAGAAGAAAGGGGAAGCTGAAAGAGTCAATCGTGAGTGTAAGAGTCGCAGGGTGAACTAAGCTTCACGATCTGTGTAGATCGCTTCTCCGTGACCTCTGCGCACTTTGCCCAGAAACTACATGAGGTCCTGCTCCCTCATTTACCCTCATTCCTTTACCCAGCCTCTACCAGGCGTCCTAACACAGACACTCCACGATTGCCTCACTCGTTCAACTCGAATATACGTGTGTACAAATATACACCTACTCAACACTTTGGGTATGTGAACTCCATCTACCTACCCCTGTATATGCCGTTCTGACCCAGAGATGAAGACCACATTACGACGAATCTGTTCGTGACCCTGTAACAGGAGCCAAATCAGAGTGGACACTGTTGATCTACCTCACAGGAGTCGAAGACAATGTTGAAGGCGGTGAGGTACGGGTGCGCGTTCCCACTATAACAGCGTCTAACAGGGAGCCAGACTCTCTTCTACAAGGATGTGGGGGGAAAACCAAGAGAGACTATCACTCCACCCCTAACGCGTGGTACTGCATTGCTTCATAGGTGTGCCTTAACACTCTGTCATTACAACATTCCATAAAACTGGAACATTAGACACGGACAAGAATGCTTGCTACATGAAGGTTCTCCCGTTCGCAAGGGAACCAAATACGTCCTCAGATCCGATCTCATGTTCATGAGATAATATTGCCCCGTCGGAATGGATGCATATACTTGATGATCATCTTGATTTGGACTTTTTCCTCTTGACAGGCATCCCTGCTTCCACCATGTCGTCGTCGCGGTCTCTGTCATCTCGGCTGTTGCCTTCAAACCTCTTTCTTTTCCCTTGTGCGCCTTCCTGCCTCAGTTGGTTGGCAGCAAGTCTAGCTGCCTCTTCCACTCGCTCCTTCAACAATGCAATCACATCTGTATCTGTCGGCCATAGCTCCATCTTCTTCTCAATCACCTTTTCTATCCGTTGGATGAGTTCCACGTCGTATTGCGTGACCAACGTTATTGATTTTCCGGCACGCCCTGCTCGAGCTGTGCGGCCGACTCGATGGATGTAGTCTTTTGAATGCGTTGGTATGTCAAAGTTGATGACAATATCCACCGAGGGAATATCGAGCCCACTGGGAAATCGTAAGATGACTTGATAGTTGATGAGATTTCAGACTCACCGGCTCGCAACATCAGTTGCTACTAGCACCTTTCGTCCACCACTCTTGAATTTAGCAAGGGCTCCGAGCCGCTGACTTTGGCTCAGTTGACCGTGCAGTGGAACCGCCGGGAATCCAAGAATCCGTAGCATTATTGATAATCTATATGGAATAAGCCAAAGATGAAGTCCTGAAAAACGTTGCTACTTGCCGAGCTGCATCGTGAACGGTTCGGGTGAAAATTATGATGGAGTTCTGAGCTAGAGTGTTGGCGAGGTAGATCATGTAGGCATCTTTATCTTTGAGCGGCATAAGGAGGTAGTATTGCAGGAGCGTCGAGACCGTCTGGTACCTGATCCAGCTTTAGTGGAGGGAACACGAAGCGCGAAGATGTACGTACTTGGTGGAGACTTCTACACGCACAGGATTCGACAAACTTGCCCGTTGCAGTTTTGCAACTTTTGTAGTCATCGTCGCGGAGAATAGATAGGTTGTTCTCTCCTTTGGTATGACCTTCAGAATTTTATCTATGATGGGACCAAAGTCCATGTCTAATAGACGATCTGCTTCATCCATGACCTAGCAACATCCTTAAAACGCATGTATGCTATGAGTGTGCATTGGCACCCACCAAGAATTTGATCCCTCTTAGATTAAAGCCCTTTGTGTCCTCTAAATGGTCGTACAGCCGACCAGGTGTTGCTACCACAATATGAGGTCTTTTTGCAAGCGCAATGGCTTGAGTAACCTTATCCATCCCACCTACAATGACTGCACACCGCACTCCCATCGCAGAGCCGAGCGATTCAAACTGTTGTGATATCTGATACGCCAACTCACGTGTAGGAGCGAGGACGCAAGCGAACAATCCCTTGGGTTGTTCCCATAATTTTTGTAAAATGGGTAGTGCGAAAGCTGCTGTTTTGCCTGAACCCGTCTCAGCGACACCAATGACATCCCTTCCTTCTAGTGCAGGTGGGATGGCTTCGAGTTGGATGTCGGTGGGTTTGGTGAATTCCAATTGTTGGAGGGCATCCAATAGAGGTTTTATTAGCCCAAGTGACTGAAAAGTGCGAGGTTCCGGGTCAGGCGTCGCTGAGGTAGATGCCTCATCTGGGCCTGGCATTTTGGTGTCGATGGCAAGAAGTGAGTGATATCAATTTCCCACGTTACTTTACTCGTTACGCAATTACTACGCCCATCGCACAGAGCGAGATACGCTCTAGCGCAGAGGACGACCTCGTTATCATGGACAACAGACAACGTGTTATTGTATCTTATGCTTCTCCCACTATATTCCTTTCTTCTGGCAATTGGCGGCAAATACAAGATGCATTGCGATCCCAGCTGCCCTTGCGTAACATTCATTGGAAATCAGCAACACGCGCCTCAATACGAACCATACTGGAGCTGGACATCACGCTCGTGAACTTTGATACTGTTCGTGACGAACATACTTCTCAAATACCGGCTACCTTGCTGGAGAAGCCGTTGCTAAACCTATATATAGTGCATTGTGAGGTGAGTCAGGGATACGGCATAGCTTCTGGGTGAAAGTAAGATAAGGGCTGCAAGGACTCCGATGTCGACGGGTACAAGAATACCTACAAAAAGCAAATCAAGGATTGGCATTCTGTGATCATGGGGCGCAAGAATCAGGAGTGGTTAATCCTGCACGTGGTGAAGGCCGAGTCCAAAGCACCAACGGGCAATTTCTTCCAACTGAAGGGCTCGGTTATAGAGAAACTACGAGCAGATTTCAATGCGGATAAGCGTGATCGGTCAGTAAACACCTTTCGATGGTCCGCCCGACTAACTTCGCAAGGTAATTAGATGTGTCCAAGTAACGTTCTCCTCAGGCTATGGGGAGCCGACATCCTGGGCAGAGGCAATGAACCGAATCAAAGATGGAATTGTGTCTGCCTTTGATAATGCTGTTGTTAGCCGTGAAGAAGAGGTCAAGCGCTCAGAGAATCAACGTAGCATGCCTGGTTGGAACTTTTGCACTTTCTTCCTATTGAAAGTGCGTGGCATATGAAAAAGTACTAAAAGCTCTACTGACTGCATCTAGGAAAGTCTTCCGAACTCCTTTGAGGGGGTTAACTTATTCGACGAGGCCTTGGTGCAATATGATGAACTTGAGAACTCCTTTCACGACGTCCTTAAGGAGAGAAACTTGTCCTGGTTTGGGCCCCTGATCACATCAAGTCCAAAAGACGACTCCGCACCCCTTCTCCTCATCTCCAAGAAGTCATATCGAGACCTCATTCTAGCCAACACGATCTCCATATTCGACCTGCGAGTTTATATCATAGCACGTCAATGTGAACTGTTAGCCAAGACGGGTAGACTTAATGAGATTGGCCGAAAGGTCAACTCGTTTCTGAATGCCTTTGGTCGGCGGTTGCACGAAGTAGAGGTAGGCAAATCTGAAAGACCCATCTTCGTGCGGGTAATTATTGCAATAGGACGAACTGCCCCCCTTCTTTCTAGAATCATGGAGGTATTCATCCGCTCTGAGTTCCGTGGATCAATGCGACCAGTGGGGCACCCAATATCTGCCCGAGGGGGACAACTCTACTGCTTTGAATGCAAGCAAAGGCGAATCACTGGAATTAGCGCGGCATCAGGTACTATGCACCATGAATTTGAGATTTTCATCTCATGGAACGCTTTACAGCTTGATATCATTGGCGTTAAAGTTGGACACTTACCAGTGAAACCGCCTTTCATCACTGTGTTCCAAGACTCTACGACTTCCACAAATCAAGTGCCAACTAGTTCACCTTTTAAGATTTCTAATGAAGAAATACTCGCTGCGCTTAATGATAAGGAAAAATTCTATGACCTGTATGTGGCGATCACGAACCGCGCTATTGAAATGTTCGCGAAAGGGGGCCGGCGAAAGTTTGCTCTGAAACTACACGAGAGCCTTGCTGCCTTAGACGTGTAAGTTACTGTTCATGATAGTTAATTGATGCTGAGGCTGGGTTGGTTCCTAGCCATCGCTCACGTTTGACGCCCGCTCTCTCTACATATTCATCGCTCCCAGCGCACTACGCGCCCCACATGTGGACTTCGTTAGAATCCTTCACGTTGTCTCAAGCACTCGACACCCATGCTTTAATCAACAAGCCAAAAGACACAGAATGGATTCATATATTGCTCTCATATATCAAAACATACATCGAATGCGAAGGAAGCGACATGCTGCTGCACGGACGAGACAAAGTCGATTACCTATCTGGGCTATTACAACAGCTGATGACAGTTGCCGCTAGCCTCGAACATGGTTTGTTTTCACATTCGTCAGCACTACCTATTTGCTTACTGCAATTGATTAGACCTACCCTCTTCTGATCACCCCATGCTCAGAGTGCAGGTTGCTACCACCGCACGACTCGCGGAATCCAGAGATGGATCCTACTTGGAAGCGACGATTCACAATTACCTTCCATGTGTATGGCCTTTTTGCATTTGTATTATATCCATGATTTATCACCATCATAATCATATCACAGGACCTTTCAGTTGATCAAATCACAGTAGTAGTAGCAGGTCGGGACTCAGAGCGTTTCAGTTTCCAGGCCGATGCAGCATCGCTTGCGTCTGGTAAAACCAAGCTAGAACTTTTCTGTCCAGTACGTCATTCCGCACTCTATATACAATGACCTGTATGAAAGAAGAAATAGATCGTAGGTGCTGGAACGTATTTACTGGACCACAGCGAAATCCACCTTGCACGGTTACTGGTCCATTACAATCATCGCAAGGCGTCAGCGATCCCTCGTGCTCTAGGCAAACGGGATATCCATCTTGTTCGAGTTCCCAAAGACCTCCGGGCTCTCGATATCCGCCTGCAGCAACCCTCTCAAAGTATGTTCATGCCGCTCCTGATGCTTTTCCGTGCTAATTCCGCCTTTTAGTTGAACTTGGACAACGACCTGCATTGCGCGTCAAAATAACCACAGGAAGAAATAGCATAGAGAGTATTTCTATCAAGCTCTCTGCTCCTATTGCTACATTTGCTTTGAAGCAAGCTCGCTTGGAAGGAGGTAAGTCACCGTACTCCCTACCGATATTGCGGCTCATGACCATAACCTCATTCAAGACGGAGCACTGACTACCTGTGATGATGCTTTTGAGTTGTCAAATCTTCCAGAGGATGCGACGGTCATCATACTGGTTCCTCATTCGGATGTATCCGCGTTCCATATCCTTGTCAGTTTGATTTTATCTCTTTCTTGACCATCCTTGATATCCACAAACACTAGAAAGCCCATGTATCTGCAGAGTATACCACCGTCGCAGAGCCTGAGTTGCGACGGAATTTGTCCGTTACGAGGACTGTCGCTACCACTCTACCGATATCCGTCAACGTAGAGGATTTCTTCCGAGGGAAAAAGTGGGCATATGCAATCGTGTATGGTGACCGAACGTTGACCAAATATTAGGTTGTTGTCAAAGTTTACGATATCTTCTACAACCCACCAGCATGTCCGCATTTCCGATGCGCAGCTGGTCATCCCCAATGATTTGAGTGTAGAGGGTGTTACGATTTTGAGTTCTATGGCACGTCATCGCAGTATTGTTGTCAGTCTTTCTAGAATTATTTATGGGTTTTTCGAGGACGTAACGCGCACATCTTTTTCAGACCGTGACACCGGCTCAGCCAGCAAACTTCCTCTTCCAAGTCGAGTCAAATTATGGCCCAGTTAGAGATCCCCTTGTTCTTGTTGTAAAATACCGCATGTTGCGCGAAGGTGAAGCAGTTATAATTTGCTACCAGCGCTTCCTCTGATTTGTTGTCAGAGGTCGAAAATCTCGTCAATACTGTCGTTGAAGGCGCATTTGAGAACGATATTTCCGAATCTGCCTCCTATAGAACAACTGTCGTGTCGAAACTGATAGAAGCGTTGGAGTCGCAAGCCTCATGGGTCGAACCTTATCGTGTTACTGGGGAACTTGTTGTTCCGGAAATTCCTGATACTCAGCTACCAGAAGAAGTCTTTGCAGTGCTGCAGAAGTCGAAAGATGTGAGTACAGGAGGGATGACAAAGGATGCAGCTAACCTTCAGGTATAGTTGCTGAAGAAGCATAGGCATGGACCTTCTTCCGCTGGTACATGGCGAGAAATTAGAATTCCTGTTGATATACCCTCAATGGCTGTAAGTAACACGAGTTTAGCCCGCAAAGTCGCGAGTAATTATTTTTTCTAGATCGTAGCTGCAGCCCGCATCCAAATTTTCCCTGATCTTAATCCCAATGAATTACCATCGCTATACGCCGGCCAGCCTGTCCCAGCAAGGTTGACCATTCATACATCATTCCACTGGGGATTCAGTGCTAGTGACGCACGCGAAAAGCAGTTCATGATGCGATTCGATATTGAAGAGATGGTGAAGGATTGGCTGGTGAGCGGTCAAAAGCGCGGGGACTTCGTTGCCACGGTACCGTTGGTTACCTTTTGTTCACGATTGACTCGACTGAACACGATTAACTAGGATGCTGGGACACATTCTGTACATATTACCCTTGTGGCACTACATCATGGAGAACTCCCTTTACCAAGGGCAGCAGTGACCGCACTTCCTCTTACAGGAGAAGTGACCATGGGTTCAATGGCAATCCCCACGACCGAGACGTATCAAGTGCATGGAGCAGAGAAGATTTTAGTCTTACCCCGAGGAGGAAGGAGCACATTCATCGTGGGTATGGGTTCAAGTTGAACAACTCGTAGCCTACACACAACACAATGCATTGTATATAACTCATGCAAAAACTTACTCTCAACATACCCTTACGCTGAGCAATCCCGAACCCTGGAGATGAGAAAATTTCCCCGGGGAAAGAAGTTTCAAAATCAAAACGGGCTTGCAAAGGTGCAAAAAGCTACTGCCCCAGTGAGGCTCGAACTCACGACCTTCCGATGTCAGAAGCCTAAGCTTAACAGTCGGACGCTGTGACCAACTCAGCCATGGGGCACTTGTCGTTACGTTGAAGAAAATTGAATATAGCTGGTAAATAGTTAAGAACGTCAACCAATTGCGAGACCATGCCAGGGCTTATCAACGTTTCGCTGATACCAACCCAAATTAAGCTTAAGGCCGCATTCAACTGCACGTGATCCATGGTATGGACCGTTCTGAGTTGGTCATGTATTCATGAACTATGCAAAGGGCTAAAATAGCCAGTCCACAGAAGTATGGTGTCTAATTCTACGACGCCTTCTTAAGCGCTCGGGGTCGATGTAGCCAGATTCCTAACAATAATGTTATGTTACTAACAAGCAATATGATGGAAGACTGGTCCGTTGACGGATACACGTTCCACCCATACTCGATTGCTGCCAATAAGACCAGCCTGACTTCATTTAGTGTGCACATCAGAATTGAGTTCAATTCAACTTACTTGGCAACAACGGGATAGGGCGTTTTCCACATAAGAAGAGGCAACTGTTGAGCGTACCACGAATAAAACTGATAGTGAAGTGAGCGCGCGCAGATAATACCAATCAAGTTGGATGTCATTAACGTTGTAGCGACAACTAAAAAGGACAATTAATGCGTTATTATTCATCAGGAAGGAGCACTTACCCTCTGGCGATATGGGTATAGGCGAGGCAGGATAGCTGGGACGACGCAGACCTTTGTTTATTATGGTCCGAGCACCACCATCAACTTCACACCATCGAGTAATGCCAAAGGTTGTCAAGAGGACCAAGTGAGCGCCCAAGAGAAGACGAGCCCAATTATTGCCGATGAAAGTTGTTTCTCCCAAGAATCGCCAATTCACTGTCCACTTGAATAGGAACGCCCGCGAAAGGTCGAATGCAGACCGAAAATAAGACCACCGGTCGTAGTTAACGAAAGGAAATCCGATGGATATTTGTATCGCAATGGCGGTTGTCAGCGAACGTATAGTTGCAAATAGTCCCTTGCGTTTGAACAAGATAACCACTATGCCAGGGAGATAAAGCAAAATTGACATCTTGACTGACAGGGCGAGACTGGAGGTTGTTTGAATGATGTGTCAGCTGTGATGAGTCAAAAAACGCACCTGTAGAGAAGTATTCCGAGATCATCCAATCCATTTTGAAATGCAATAATGGCCAATTGCATTGGGATTAAAGTCCAGCAGTCATTGAACAACCGAAGTACAAAGATGGAGTGAAGTCTTTTGCTGAAAGGCAGTAGCAACACGACCCAGTTGGGAACATCCCTCGTTCTCTTGTAAATAGCGCATGAGAGTGCGAGAGTCGCAATGTACAGCGCAGCATATATTTGCTGGGCGAGCTGAACATTGGAACCACCACTAGTCAAGGTGTATAGGAAGTTGTGAATCCATAAATGGCCAGCTGGATAACTGAATGAGAATGGTATGCGTGCAGTCACCCCAGGTCATGGAATCACGTACACTAATGGACCTGTGGGTCCTTCTATCCTCGAGTAATCTAATTCGCCTTTTCTGTAAACCTCGACCTGTACCATATACGTTTCCCAGTCAATTTCTGTATCTGATAAAGGCGATAGTGAGCTTCAAGAAGACACGTCAACAGATCAGTGTCACAAATGCGTTTTGAACGCACATGGGACGAAGCGAATTATAAGCTGGGTTAGCACCACGTCCCCGATAATAACGAGGGTGGCCAATGTCCAGAAATGAGCGCGGTCATAGAGCAAAGCATGAATCCAGGAGAGGGTATACCGAATGAAAGATGTCATGAAGGTGGTGTCCGGCAATGTCAACAACCATAAATGTATTTACTGCGATCAACTCTACAACACGTATACACTATGCTACGTCGAGCCCTTGTTCAACTGCTCTATGCACCCTTCGACGGCACGGATGCCATCACGAAATCGGTCCCCACAACCTGACTTTGGGGGATTGTCCCTTAGCCCAGATGCAAAACGATCGTCAATTAATTGATTGAGGAACCCAATCTTGCTATTGTATGGGGACCATTGAAACGTCTTTGCTGCTTGGTAACCTGTTGCCCAGCACCTGGCCATGAGATCTGATTCGGAGCGCATTTCTTTTTCTTTGTCCCTATGCGAGTAACCGCCCTCGAGGTGCCGTGGAACCAGATTTGGTGAGTTCGGAGCCGTTATATTGCAGGCACCCTCACTGAATTTCGTGAATGATGACGTTCCATTAAGAAGGTCGAAGGTAATGAATTCCTGACAGCTGCCCTGAAGCACCAATCTGGATGATTGCTGCAGTCCTCCATAACATATGCTTTTGTGTCGTTTAGTCAAACGACCTAATGACTTCAGCTACTCACACCAAAATGACCATCCAGCAGACGTATTGGAGTAGGTCTCCATTTGTGTACCGCAGAATGTTTCGCGAGCTTGCTCTATGTCAGTGCTACCTCGGAACCCGTCGTGTAGGTATAGCGGAAAGTTTGCAGTGCGAGGTGACGATAGCCTCATGCTCTCCAATGCCGAGTTATCTATCATCCATGATGCATGAAGGTCCGTCATTGGAAGCAACGTTGCGAAATCACTTACAAAACGCGTTTAATCTAGGATTAGGCTGAGGTTCATTCAGCAACTCAATTCCGACAACATTGTTGATCTCTCCCATTTGTTGCATTAAGCAGTTCAGAACCTGGATGGTCTTGTCTTGAGCATCCTGGTTGGCGAAAAGTCCTGTTTGTCCGTCAGAGATCCCGGAATGAGGATGCCCAATTTGGCTCCCGACCGCGCCGTGCAAGTCGACGATGACACCAATCCCAGCCTGATTTGCCATGTAAATTGCTCGCATCACTGCCATCCAACTATTCTGATATACACTCGCGACGCGTTCGTATGGCGTTCCTTGGCAGAACGAACTCCCGAGGCTCCAGTACCCGACTGGAAGCCTCACCGTATTGATTCCATTGCTCGCAAGGTAGTTGAAGTCGTCTTGTGTAATAAAGGTTGCCCAATGCCTTTCTAACACCTCCTGTGCAATGGCCGTCGATCCTGAGCCGTTCGCAATATCCAGCTCGGACGATTTGTTGCCCGTCGTGTCCCTGAACGAGGATGGTGTCATCCACACCTCATGGACGAACCTTTCATTTCATCAAATTCATGAAAATCTGCGTCATGCTCGGCTTGAAGAACCTACCATGATCCTAAAATTAACCGCTTTTTGCTGCCGATATCGGTAAATCATTGCTTGCGTTTCATCAAACAGAGGAAAGGTGTAATTCCTGCCGGGAAGACATTGGCCATTGTCGCGTGGTTGGCGGAGCTTGCTCGTATTTGGAGGAGGTTTTCGAAAGATAAGATGTAGACGCTTAAGCCAATAGCCATCAGAGCTTGTGAAAACCACAGAAGTAGAATCTGCCAGCGAATACGATACATAGTGATGTGCTGCGCTTCACTTGCTTTGAACGGAGCTTATTCATGTAGCGGCTGACAGTCGCTATATTTCCTGCGTTAAAAATACAATTGATTGCGCCAAACCCTACAAACCAACTAACTGATAATGTATCTGGTGAAGAAAAAGTGTCTGTATATTCTAACTGTATGTTATAATTGCTGGGGTGAGGATGGTGTTGCGTGCAAGTGAGGAGTAGCCGAAAAATTAAGGTGATAATATGGTGCAAGACGAAGTGTAAGGGGAAGGGGTGTGCACTACGTTCCTGCATTCCCCACACGTTTTTTGAATTTGCGAGTAGTCCAAAGGGTCAGGACGTGCCCCAATGAAGGCGATGCGACAGAGAAAAATAAAACATCGCACGGGTGGAAAGGCAATGAAGAGAGAAGGTCGTCGAAAGAAGATTATGGCTTCCGGAACTCGCAAAGCACCGTGTAAATGGTGTTGAAGGCGGTATAAATCTCCTCTCGGACCTAATAACAGTCAACTCTATGTAAAGCATCAACGACGCGGGATACAAACCTTTGCACCCGTCAAAACAATCTTGCCAGACACGAAAATGAGTAATACAACTTTAGGCTTGATCATGCGATAAATTAATCCAGGGAACAGCTATAGTGCATCTTCAGTGGCAAGTTCATAAGAAAGGATATCAGACAAACCTCTGGCTCGTAGCTACTGAACTGCCCGTGGCTGTAGGCCAATCCCTCCAAACGAATGGGAAACTTGACATCGCAACTACCGACGATATTTTGAATCTTGAACTCAGAAAACTTGGCATCAAACCCAAGCTTCTGTACAATACGGGCGTATTTGCGCGACGCCAACCGCGAATCGTCCTCGGACTTTGCGCCCGTCACGACCATCTTGCCAGATGCAAAGATGAGGGCGGTCGTCTTCGGTTCACGAATGCGCATGATGACGGCGGCAAAACGCTAGATACAATGCGACATATCGAGCAGTTCGAAATGCCACACTAAGAAAAGTAGTGCTACCAACCTTAGGATTATACTCTGCATTACGCGCGTGCAGGGCAATTGTCTTAAGATCCAACCGACAGTCAAGATTGACGGTAGCAACTATATTTTGCAAGGTAGGAACAATGCCTTCTACTGCAGTGATATGTTGCTGCTCGAGCGTAAGCGGGGCAGGTGTCGCGGGAACCGGTGTGGATGCCACTGGAGTAGAGGGGGCAGCAGCAGCAGCAGCATTGACCGGCGCGGGTGGCGATTGTGCCTTGGGCAAGGCAAGGCTCACTGAGGTTTGGGGTGCAGCAAGATATGCATTGCCGGCTGGCAACGCGAGACCATGTTGGGGTTGCTGTTGTTGAGCCGGGGGCTGTTGCTGTTGTTGCTGTTGCTGCTGCTGTTGATTCTGAGGCTGATACTGTTGCGGAAGTTGGTAGG
Organism: Volvariella surrecta; assembly: GCA_951802395.1. Classification (NCBI taxonomy): domain Eukaryota; kingdom Fungi; phylum Basidiomycota; class Agaricomycetes; order Agaricales; family Pluteaceae; genus Volvariella; species Volvariella surrecta. The sequence continues at coordinate 947,638 of OX637784.1, forward strand.
GTTGTTGAGCGGCACGACCAAAGTTAAGTTGGCGAGTAGGGAGCGCGTAGGACATTGAAGAGAAAGGTCACAAATTCAAAAGGCGTGGGAAAAATAGAGCTGGGGGGGGGGTGAGCAAAAATTTCAAGCTACGAATCGCGGCCTTTATATACCTTTCCGAATTCAAACTCCGATGTTGGAGTCGTCGACTGTCTTACGTAACCCTCTTCCTTTGTCCTTCCACCCTCGGACCTTGTGAGGGCACTGTCGATTTTACTCCTCCGTTTCTCGTACTCTCCATTTTTAATGAAATGCGACGTACTTGGCCCTTGAGCATCTTCTGTTGGATTCCCTCGTTTCTGGTGAGTTTTGGACACTGTAGCACCCAGCGGCAAGAGTTCTATCCATCGAGATGCCACGCCTTCCGCCCTGACAACCACAATCAACATGACGACCACGCGGATAACGCGTTCGGACCCTTCCCACCTTCACCGTACAGTGGCCTTCTGGCCAACATTGTTTGCCTCTCGTCCGTGTCTTCCTGCATATCGTGGACTTGCGCAAGCTGTTTTGACTGCGAGTTAGCTGACGAATCGCTGATGCATTCTTCGAGTGACCATACCCGGCTTACGCAATCTTTCGCCCCTTCTTCGGCTTGGGCCGGATTGATCTTTTTGTTTGCTCTCGTTCGGCTCCCGACAAGCAGAGTTGACAAAACTGAAAATACTCTTATTGACGTGACGACAGTCATCGCAGCCAGAGTTGCCCACAACTATCACAAATCTCACAGCTGGTCTATCTTTGCAGCAGAATGACAGACGCTGGAATTCACATCCTCCCCGGGGTTGCCAGTGCGTCAACCCCGAATCCTATGTGTGGTTTTGTAAACTTTGGCCCGTTATGATTCGCGTTAGCAATAAAATAAGAATACCTCACACTCGCTTATACGATTTGGCACCCATTCAAAATTCTTATCAATTTCGTGATCCCCCCCCCCAAATCGATTTATCAGATCATGATACCTCGAGGCTATTCCGGATCAGAATGGAGTTTTGTTGTTACTATACAGTAGACGCAGAATGCAAGTGGACGTTGTATTCAAAAGGGCGAGGTTGCCAAAGCACACTTAATAGGGGTATTCTAATATATAAGGAATGACGTGTCCAAGCAGGACCACAAAAAAACACTACAACAACACAAGACCCAAAGCCCCGATATCGATACGAAAAGCATAAGAAGCCGCCAGAGAGTGAGATTATACACCAGCAACAATCCTGAAAAGTAGAAGGGGTTAGTTTCGAAACAAGGTGGGCCACTGATAACACTTACTCCTCGGCCTTGTTAAGTGCCTGCACCATACCGACAACTTCCTTCCTTCGACTAACGACATACTCGGACTCTTTCAGCAATTCATCAAGGACCTCGGGATTATACAACTCTTGGAGCAGCTCTCTCTGGAGGTTTTCCTTGGCGAAGTTGACAAGGGTGAGTGTGATAGCCTTGGGAACCATATCGATCATTTCCCGTTTGACAATGTTGTAGTAGGAATGGATCAGTAGTTCTACGGAGTAACCGCGGTCGTCAACAACAATAGCGAGGACACGAGAATGGAACGCACTAATGACTTCAGTTTCCATCGTCTCACGTTCGCTCAAAGCTGCTTGAGGACGTATGACCTGAGGTGGTGGCTCCATAGCCGCACCTTTCTTCTTCTGGGTGGCGGCTGTGCTCTTGATAAAGAAAGAGCCAAAGAAAGTATTTTCTTCCTTCCTAATGTCAACATCGAGATCCTTGTTGTTATTCAAGGCTGATTTAGGGTTCTTAGGATCAGTTGCGGCGGCAGGTGCTTTGTTGGTGTTCAACTTGTCATTGACGACGGCTGTAGCCTGTGCAACGCAACGTTTCAGTTAAGGAACCAGTTTTGCGACAAGTGATCAAAAGAACCTACTCTATGACCCCCGATGAAGTCAGGATGTGTTGTATTGACATAGCATGCTTGCATACTAAAGGGTATGAACGCTTATCATGATGAAGTGGATTGAGAAAAAAACAAAGGTACGCACGCGACCATGTCAGATACGAGTTTAGTCGTCGGGTTCATCGACTGCTTGAAAAAGTTGACGACAACGGAGTTGAAACGGTCTCGTAGAGCAGGATAGCGTCGGAACGCTTGCTGAAAGCAACAATTGATATCCCCGCCAAACAAAAAGAACGTGAAAATAACGCACAATCTTAGCCAATAGCTGGCCGAGAATCCTGATCAGCTCGTCATAAACTAGCTGGCAACACTTCAATGCAGGCTCCTCTAGTCTCTTGATCTGCTGCTTGACAATGACTTCGAAAGCGGCCGTTCCAACGAACAATGCAGGTGTCGATCCCTAAATGATACCAGTGCAGACGTCGTGAGTTTGGATGCGAGTGCTGGTAAGGGCAAGTTGAAGCTCACAGAAGAATTATATAAGATGGTCCTAATATCTCCATCCTTGACCTGGTCAAATGGGTCTATGCTCCTTATACCGTTGTTGAACAATTCATGGAAAACGAAACTGATACGAGCACCTCCTGAGAGCTCATTGAGAGATAGATCGTTGGTGTTACCGTCGATTGTTGTCCGGAATTCTGATGTAAACTCAGTGATAACCGACAGAACAACATTGGCAGAGTTTCCGTCGCCTAAGGGTCCACCAAGGGATTGAAGCTCCGCGTTATACTTCTGTAGTTGTTGTGAAATTCTAGCCTTGATGTCAGGGAGTGTGTTGCGGATATGATGCATTAAAATCTAGATAGTGAAGAGGCACATCAGTGTTCCCTCCTCTACAGAGGCTGTAAAGACCAACCATGTTAAGTTTGCGAGCGAGGAATGGAGTTCCACAGTATTGAGATTTCCCTTTGTATGATGCATGATTCTCGAAGAAATCGCGTTCATACTCGAGAGCCTTGGCAATAGGTTTATTGGTTTCAATGTCACGTTGCCCTCTGTTAACGACTGGTACATAGCCCAATCGGAGTGGAATGATACGACCGGCAAGAATGTCAACAACATCTGTACCAGTATCCCTAAAAATAGCACCGGTGATATTAGAAGACTGCAAGACACCCCAAGCCGAGGTTCGACGTACATCAAATCCACTTTGGTCAGAACACCGATGGTCCTTGTACCCTCTGGATCCACTTCACGAGCCAACTTCAATCCATCAGAGTTTGCCAAATCAGTGTTTGCAGCAGTGACGGCGAGAACGATACACGCAGGCTTTGAGATATATCGGAGCAACATATCTTTGATCTGCTTCTCAATATCCCGAGGTTGGTCACCAACAGGAACCTTTGTGAGACCGGGCAGATCGACGAGTGTGAGTGTAAGAACATTAGGCGAGAAAATGCGTAGATTGATTGGTTGAGGTGAGATCCCTGCGTTGCGACCTGTTTTCGCTTCGGTATCGCGAACGATTTCTTCTCGAATCTTGTTGAAGTCGTAAAACTTCTCGCCAGGGAGATGCAGGAACTCGCCCCACTCGTCTGGATTCGCAGCCTTATCCGCAGCCTTATCGGCGCCGTTGATCGTAGCTGCGGAATGGAATGAATGGATCAAAGACAGGATCAGTGGCATGGCATACTGAACTTACGAGCACCATTTGCATGAGGAGTACTAGCAGGTCGATTGATTAGTTGAAGAACCTGTGGAAAAGAACTCTAGTTCTGTAGCTGCATGATGAAGGACGTAATGCTCACCAATGGTCGTCGAGTAACGATACCAGTGCCTCGCGGCAGGAAATCGCGACCAACGATGTTCTGTTGGGAGGTACTGGTGAGCTTGAGATGATGAGATCGAAGAGCGTTATGCACACCTCGAGAACACTACTTTTACCGCTACTTTGACTGCCAAGGACACATATTTGCGGAAGGTCTATTTGTGCTGCAGAGGAGCCAACTGCTGAAAAGACATCTTGCAGCTTGTTGATGACGGAGACGATCTCTAAGCCGAGGCCTGCTGGTCCGGTAGACATATTATCTTGCTCGTAAATGAGTCGTCGAGAAAAAGAGGTGGTGGTGGATGGTGGAATAGGAAAGAGGCCTGCGAGTGTTGACTGCGGTCACTGGAACAAACTCTGCCAAAGGAAGACAAGCCGTCCCCTCCTTGCTTTTAAGTCAACTCCTCAGGTCCTGCTGCTGCGTGACTCATAACCTCCGCAGCTGCTATTTACGTTCGACCAGAGCAATTACTAGGTTTCTGCTCGGTGTACATCATAGCCTGCCTTCAGGGTTGTGAGATTATCTTCTTTCTTTGGTCGGCACAACGCCATGTGGATAATCGACATGCTTCGATGGCGCTTGACTTTGGAATTGGAATTAAAAAACTCTTCAAGTCAATTGTTTCCCGGCTTCCTACGCGAGTCAAGGGGTAGATGAAACTGAATTCAGCTTGTCCGATGGTGTTACACCCGATGGATTCTTCCTTATCTTGGGCACTCACTACACATCATGTATCATGCATGATTCATAGTATCATACGCCAGTGCATCTCGGTATCACATGATGCTACTTCGCAACTTCGATGCCCATTCATTGCCTGGTAAGCACCACGCGATATTTCGTTGAATCTCCTTGCTAGCGAGCCTAACTCCATTAGTTAAGAGCTTACTCATTCGGTCCGGCCGACATAATAGACTGGACCACATAAAGCTGCCCAAAATTTCAAGGTCATCGTTAGCCAAGTCCTATTCGCTTCAAGCCCGATTTCTGGCTATGCCGTCTCGCTTCCTATTCTTTGTCGCTGTTCTCCTCCAATGCTCTGCAGTGGTGTCCACCCAGGCCACTCCCCCTGCGGAGTTATTCTCACCTCTCATTCCACAAAAAGTGTTGGCAACGTTCCGAAGCCTCCCCAATCCCATTCGTTATCCACAATGGACCGATATGACAGCTGGAAAATGGGCATTGTTCCAACCTGATACTTGGACCTCTGGGTTCTTCCCTGCAACGCTCTACGCCTTGAACACCAGGGAGAGGCTGTGTGGGACATCAAATGCAATTGGTAGTGCGGATTGGCTGGCATTAGGGAGATCTGCAAGTGCTGGTCTAATTCCATTGACGGTCAGGAATGGTGTCGGACATGATACTGGCTTCTTGAGCTTCCCCTTCGTAGAGGAGTTGGCTCTGTAAGTGGCTTGAACCACGGAAATTACCTACACTCATCATTATTGACGAATCAGGAATCCAGCTAATCAGACCGCGATCAAGGCTGTTAATGATTTTGCTAGGTTACTAGCAAATAGATACAGCGCGACCGTTGGTTGCACAAGGAGCTGGGATTCTCCTAACCCTACCAATTTCCAGGTTTGTACCTACACGTTCTCGCGGTGTCTTCGGTTCTGACGTAGCTTTAGGTCATCATTGATAATTTGATGAACCTCGAAGTGCTTTACCACTCCGCAGAACTGACCGGCAATAACACCTTGATTCAGATTGCTCAGAAACACGCTGACACTACTATGCTCAACCACATCAGATCGGATGGTATGTGATATCATCAACTTCGCTCGATTACGCTTCTGATTCCTATATTAGGGAGCACCTGGCACGTCATCGAGTACAACTCTACGACTGGTGGCGTCATTCGTAAGCGCACAGCGCAAGGTTATGCTGATAGCAGGTATGCCAACTTAGGCTCTTGGGCTTTCATCATGTTGATTACGATTGTCTGTAGCACATGGTCTCGTGGCCAAGCTTGGGGAATCTATGGATACGCCAACAGTACGCCACATCTCACCTTGCCATCTCTACGACTATTAACCAGCTTAACCTCTGATCCAGTGTACCGTCTTGCTAAGGATACCCGTTATCTCGAGACTGCTCGACGACTAGCCATTTACTTCCTGGATAATATTCCGTCTGATGGGATCGTACCTTGGTACTAGTCCTCTAAGGATGCCTAACCGCATTTTTCTGACCAGTCAAATTTTCAGGGACTTTAACGCACCGACAAGTCCTGCGCCACGCCCCGCTGATTCCTCTGCCGCGACGATTGCTGCAAACGGATTGCTCCTGCTCGCGCAACAAGAGACTGATCAAACCTCAGCTCGTAAATGGAGAGATGCTGCCATTACGGTGCGTGGCTTTTAGCCGCCCTTATTTGATGGCCATGATATTGATATTTTCTGTGATCAGATCCTCAACGATATCACTAAGCTTGCCTGGAACCCGTCTTGGCAGAGCCTGTTGTCAAACGGTACTGTCAATTGGCCAGCGAATAATTACCTGACTGGTACCGTTTATGGTGAGTGCTTTCACTTGGAAATCATGAGCAGCTTCTTATATTGGGGTGACAAAGGTGACTACTATTACATCACTGCTGGAAACACCTTGGTTACAATGGGACTGGCACAATGCCCTTCACAATGTCCATAAGTGGAGTGTAGTGAATCTGTCATACCTAATTTCCCATGTGGCTTCACGCCATGATATGTGAAATAAGATCTGCCTACATTATGGGCACTCGATGAATTACATTTTATATCTATTTATTACAGAGCGCAAGAAAGTATCCTCTCAGGCAAGATTGAGGCGGAAGATATCGTTATAACTGTTGATATGGTGTGAGATGAGTAGCAGACAAGGCAAGACAGACGTACACCCAGAAGCTCCCAGTATTCTCATCTGGCACGAGTTGGAATATTTGACTGAATTGCAAGGGGTTCGGACTGCCATCGACCTGGATAACCAATACTAAGTCGTAGTATTGGGTTGGAAGTCAGAAGACATACGAAGAGGAGTCCAGTGACGCTGACAAGCAAGCTAGAGACGTTGGGGTTGGATGGTTGGGCGTCCACGGTGGTGAGCTGGCGTCTGCTAATCTGGAGCGGGAGGCCCTGAATGATATCAAAGGTGATCAGACGCTAAAATAAGGTGATCTACAAGACTTACGGCGAGCTTCTTCGCAATCGCATCTTTGCCTCGAAATTGTTCGCCTTCCCATGTGAGCATGGAACCCACGGCATCCATGGAACCGCCTCGCTAGACCAATGATGTGAGAAGTGGATCTGGAGCGGGACGAATGGCGATGACGAACGTAAAGAGCTTCCAATTCTGCGCGTTGATTAGGACCATCAAACTTTCCGTAGTAGAAGTCCGTGAAGCTGCGCGCAATCTGGTTAATGTCACCCATTTGTGCGTTGACGATGTACAATCGATGGAAGGGAACAGAATTTGGCGGATATGTAGGGATCACGTGATGAATTGATAGGGCGAGTTCAGGGTCGGACTAGCGAGGTTGAGCAGACGAGATTGGATTTAGAGAAGAGCTTGAACAACAACAATCATGGCAGACCAACAGCGCCCGTCGATGCGAAGAAAGTCGTCCGCTCAGAACATCCTGTCCTCATTCAAGCCACCCAATGCAATACAAATCCCTGCTCCTCTTAGCGTCAATACATCTGGCATTCCTTCTGCTACCGGCCTGTCCTTTGCCTCTGCTGCAACCCCAACCGTGTCAACTCCTTTTGCAAAGGACTGGGATGCCCAATCTTTGCATTCAGACACTATTCCGACCAACCCCTTGACCCTGGGCACCTCGGTCGAGTACCTCAGAGATCTGGTCCAGAAGCGTATAATCACCTTGACTTACCTTCGCAACGTCCACGAAGGGTATGTTCGCTTTTCTTCACCAGCTTCCTCGTATTTGGTTGACACCCTGCTCTCTGTCCAGCAAAAGTCATTGGTTTCACACCATACTCATTCCTCGGTCAGAGCTAGAGAAGAGTTTTACCAATGCTGAAATGAAGAAAAGGTAATCCCCCCAGCCTACTACCAGCGCCACCTCTTCATTCAATCCCGCATCTTTTCAGGACATCGCGATTCACCGTTCTCGGGATATCCCTATCAAATTTGCTGGATGTCAACCAGCCCAGCGACCTGCTTCGTGGATTGATGAACATTATGACAGAATACGACCAAGCGAAAGAAGATGGAGACAAACCGAAAATGGTAGGGTCACGCTTACACAGTGCGCTGCGATATAGAACCGCTCAATATATCACCACATAGCGGTTGTTCCGCCCAAAAGCCACCAGGCGACAGGATTTCTCTGGCACTTACTCGGAGTCTGCGGAGGCTACGTATCTGGTGACACCATATATAGTACGTCAATGTAATTGATCTTTCTCATCCATTTTAACGACAAATTCAGTCTTACCCTCTTGACTACCATCAAACCTTGCTATCATTACTCGACGTACTCTCCGAGGTGTATAACAAAATATCCAAAATACTTGGCCCATCACCCATTCACCATTCCCAGCATATGATGGGCCCGCTGGGCTTGCTCTCACCGCATCCAGGTGTTTCTTATCTTTTCACACCCGAAAACTGGTCAAATGCAGGTCATTCCAGCAATCCTAGCCTGTATCAGCCTCACTATGCTAACGGCAATATGAGCATTTCTGGTGATGACTTGAATGGCAGCTTGTGGGGCATCGCAAATGCCGGTGTAGCCGTACCCGCTGGAGGAGGGTCCATAGGTGGTATGATGTATGGTGGTAGCATAGGGAGTCCGCCCTCATCATGGCTGTCAACGATGGGGGACACTGTCCTCAAAATTGACAGTAAGTTCAAGGTGCGTAACTTCAATTTACTTGCAAGGGAACCAGGTATAAAAACGTTTTTGCTGCTCAGAAAATTACCGGAATGCTGCTCAAGGACCTCGATCAAATAGCACGAAAGGGCATCAGGGATGAACTGGAAGGACTACTCCTCAACACTGATGATGGGGTGCTTGAGCTGGGTTCTCCATGACGTATGGCTGAGTTTTGCCCACGGAGGTACAGCGGCCGCCTCCCATCGTTACTTGCAAGAACATCCTAGCTTCTCCCTCTCAGATACCCTATACGTGAATACCCAGCTACGACCTTTCGATGACACGACGACAGATAGAAGGCTGCTACCACTTATATGTTAGTTCGGCTTGCAAATATTGGAAAGGATAATAGGGCTCGCAGGAGGGACCACACAGAGGATTTTTGTATTGGGAATGTTATTGGTCGTGGATTTCTTTCTCAACCTGTAAATTATCATTGTAACACCACACCCATCACATTATACCTCAAACCACTGTATTGCTCTTCCAAATGGCATATGCAGCTGGCCAACACATCGTAGTAAATGCCGCCAGCGGGATGCTGTACCCAGTGTGGCAGAGTTTGGGACCGCGTCTCATAAGCCGGAGTTCCTATGACCAAACCTTGTTCTGAAAAACTGTGCAGCTCTCCGGAACGATGCAGTCGAGCAGCGGCTTTGTTCCTCCTGTTGGTCACATACCATACCCTTACCATGGAATATTGCCTGGTTGGTCTATAGAGGATAATGCAATCTCATCTTTCTGGCACTGATTCATAAATTCAGGACTGCAAGATCATGATCTCAAACGACAATGGCTCACCCTCCTACCACCACCTCAAATTATTGAAATATGCCTAACATTCGATCTCCATGTTCCTCACTATGTAAAGAGCACAATATGGCCCCCTGACCTTCATGCTGCGATTGCAACCATGAAGAAAGATGTGCCCAGCAGCAACACAAAAAAAAATGATCAGGATACTACTGCATCGTCACAAGCCACTGAATCTTCGGAGGATTCAAGTGCTACATCAGCTCAGAAAGATCCTGCAACTGAAAACCAACCGCCAGATAAGCCACCAGGCAGCTCCGATGCCTCTGCAACGCCCCAGCCTGCTGAAACCACTCCTAGCCAACAGCAGCAGTCGCCTCCACCCCCTCCGCCTCAACCTAGTTATCCATTTGGTTATCCTCATCCGCACACACCCTCGGCGTATCCGCATAATCCCTACTATTCTCTTGCTCATGGGTATCCTTCATATCCACATCATGCCGCTTATCCGCCATACCCAGCAGGGTCATATCTACCACCACCTCCTGGTGCACCACCTGCGGCTCATCCATATCATACTAGCCCTCAAGGACAGCCACCAGATACCTATGCTGGTGTAGCAGCAGATGACCTACCGAGTTATGAGGAGATGATTGTGGAAGCGCTGACAGATTCATCAGATCCGGAGGGTTGTGCCCCGAAGGACTTATTTGCGTGGATGGCTACAAGATATCCGTTACAATCAAACTTTCGTCCATCGGCAAGTCAGGCCCTACAAAAGGCCTTTAAAAGAGGTAGATTGGAGAAGAGTAGCGGTGGAAAGTATCGACTGAGCGCGACTTGGGAAGGCGGCAATGTAAGTTACCCTACCAGCTTTACGCCTAAAAGCCTGGCCCTACGAGGGTGCGTATGTGAATAAGACAGCTGATTGCACTACAGACTTCCCGCAGGACTACACGTCGGCCGCAGACACAAAGTCAGCAAACATCGAATGGACATGCGCCAACGACGTCCCCGTTCACACACGCACCCCTCCTATCCCACTCACCCGCTACCACTCAACCACCCTTCCCTCCAGGTCCGTATGGTTATGGCTATCCTGCACACCCTGGGTTCCCCGGTTATGTACTATCTCAAACGCAAGGCCAGCCCCAAGTTCAACCCAATGGCCAACCTCGATCCCAACAATCTCAACAACAGACTCAGGCTCCAACGGAAGGATCAACAGAGGACACGACAGCTGCAGCTGTCTACGAGGCCGCGCACAATATCTTAAAGGCCATCAATTTCGGTGGACTCTTGCAATTGGCAGGCGAGGGCACTTCTGCTCCCACTGTCCAAGACGGTCAACCTGCCATTTCAGCGCCGCAAGGCAATTCTGATCCTGACCATATGGACGCCAGCGCAACATCGTCCCAGCTGCAAGTTCAACCACAACAGCCATATATGCCGCCCATTCAACCTCAACCAGCATTCCCACCTGAGATGCATGCGATGCAATCGTCGGAAGTCAAGCAGATCTCAGCAAGTCGTACTGAATTGCAAGCGCAGCTGGCGCTATTGGCTGCCCAGTTGGCGGAATATGCACAAATGGATGAAGTGATTGTTCAGCCTCAGCCTCAGTCGTCGCAGGTACCAATGCCATCCCTAGCAACACATCCAGAAGCCCAACCAACTACTGCCGCCGAGAATGCAGCAATTACCCCAGCTCCCTCGAGCCTGCTTCCTGGGTCTGCGCAGGTAGAGGAGTCCAAACCTCCAATATCTGGGGCTCCTGAAGTGGAAACATCTGGTGACCAACCACAACCAAAACAGGGGGACGGGGACGATAGCGAGGATGACGACGATATGGAAGAGATAATATAGTGCTCCTACCTTATTTATGACCATTAGTTTTGCATACTTCGGTGTTCTGGTGTGAATAGTTGTATCGCTAGTTTTCATGGATATACTTTCGATATTTTGCGATCCACTTGTTTCATACGGTGAAATGTACAAAAAGTGCAAATTTTGCTTTGGTAGCGGCGAGGTTCGAACTCGCGCGGACTTTCGCCCATTGGGAAACAAGTCGAAGATAACTTAAATCCAACGCCTTAGACCAACTCGGCCACGCTACCGCATAAGCTGATGCGAGTCAGTGAGCACCAATACTCCATAAGCAATATGGGGAAAAACAAATACGTACCTCAATGCTGTGCCAATAGGATGAGATGCAATAAGAAACAACGTGGTAGGGTGCGGAGTCTTGTTATGGGTCCGCGTGCTGCGTAGCTTTGCCTGGCCTAATAATCGACATTCGTGCCCTTATGTGTGATATCGGGCAGGTCATTACCATTGGTGTGTATGATACCTTTGTTCAAATCACTCCTTGTCAAACGATTGTTTAGTGCAGGAAATTTATCGGCTGACCGAGAATGTCAAGGTTCAGAAGGTAAGGGTGCTCCTTTTGGTTGTCATTCTCCAGTCATGGCTCATACATCATACCTATAGCAAAGATGCAGGAATTTGAACTACCAATGCGTCTTGCTCTTACTCACCCTCCAGGAAGGGACCACCGGATTGGAGGATAATCGCATTGTAGACTTTGCAAATGAGCTGGAGGCGTAAGTTGACTCTCGTGACTCGTGAGTGAAGACTAATTGCATGTTTTCGGATTCAGAATCGTGTTGCGTATTCGTGCGAAGGTTCAGCATTGGGCATCATTGAATCGGTTCCAGAGCTTCTTGGCGGCGGGTGATATCCAAACAAGTGTTGAAACATTACAACGTGAGTTGGACGATGCTCAGCATCGGTTCCAGGTGAGTAATCGTGTCTCCTAGTTTCGTTGTTGTATGGCTTACCCGCCGTGAACCATTAGATACGAGTGAACTTGGCCGAGTCTACAACTCGACGGCATGAAATGCAAACCATTCACCACCAGCTGGCAGGGATACTCGACCGTCTCGACGAACTCGGAAACAAACAATCTAATCCACAACTCAACCTCCCAGTGCTGGAAGTTCAACCATTTGTGAGTCATTACCTTTCCCTTAAGGTCTATGAGCATCTCCTGATTCAGGCGCATAGATGGAGTCACCCTTGCATGAACAAATCATCTCCAGCCCTTCAATCCCCACCAGAGATAGCGATAGCGGCTATGGATCCCTCACTTCTCCCCTTTCTTTGCCGCCGGCTACCAGGTCTAGTAGCAATCCAGAACAACTTCTTCATGGGTGTCATTCAATAGATGACCTGATTGACCGCATAGTTAATAATTACAGTGAGTAGCGCCTTGTCAACGACCTACAGACCCGTTTCTAAAACTCTGCAGATTCGCAGTATGAGCCGAGATGGCTTGACATAGTTCTGTTAATTTGCGCCGATTTTACCACGCCAGAGGGCTTGCTGCAACGCTTGGTTGGCTACTACGACAACGATACACTCTTAAATTCCGAGTCCAGGACGGCTGTGAAGCTCATGTATGTAAAATTACCTTGGGATTCATGCTGACTGCTAAATATAATATAAAAGCGTCCTCATTGTCATGAAGTATTGGGTTTCGAGTGGAATGTTCTGTGCACGACGCATTTTATCGGACATAGGATTGTTCGTATCGAGGATAAGTAATAATCCTCAATCAGAAACTGTGGTTCGGAGAATTGCGGAAGTCCAAAGAGCGTTGAAGACATCTGTACGTATCATACTGACTGATACCGACTGCTCTTCCCAATTCTCATGCGCTCTCTTTCTAGAATGAAGCCAATCTGCCATTCCCCTCGTCACCAACCAGACCACCTTCCATTGTGAGCGCACAGATGGCAAGAGTATCGCCTGGGGAATACGCCGTTGGCTTGACCATGCTGGAATGGTCCCTTCACCAGAAACTAGACACTTCAGAGTATATTGCGTACTTCCGCCAAGGGGACACAATAGAATCCAGTACTGTGTACAGCAGGCTTCGGTCTATCTCTCGAAAGATTATGTTATGGGTGCAACGGAATATCCTTCAATCTGAAGACCTTCAGCTCAGAGTTGCAATCATGTCACGATTTATCAGCATGGCAGAGGTAAGTGGGATTGTCAGTGCACATGATATGTTGAAAAGGAATAACGCCACCCTGCATAGGAATGTCGACAGTTGTGTAATTACTCTTCGATGGCAGCTATCACCCTTGCATTGCAATCGATTCCGATTGCGCAGCTCGAGCACACTAATGACCAATTGCCTGCATCAGCAAAGGCCTTGCGTCAGCGATTGTTCAAAATCGTCGACCGTGGACGACCTCCCACCGGTCGTAAGGGCGCTGGTGAACTCGTAGGATATCCAGCTTATCGTAAGGAGCTGGTCACCCTTAGGAAGGGTTCTGGGAAAGCCCGAGGTTGCATTCCGTGGTTAAGTAAGTCCTTTTGTTTGTCTTGAGCCTATAGCCATTAATGGTGATTCTTAGATGTCCACATTATCGATCTAATGGTTATCTGTGATCAATACCCTAAACACACCCATGGATCCCAAACGATCAACGTGGAGCGATACTACAAACTAATCGACTACTGCAGGGACCACTTGTCTCCAACGCCATCTCCTAGCCTTTCGTTTAACCAGCTGTTCTCGACGATCGGTATACCTAACGATCTTTTTGAACATATTTCACGTCACGTCCATGCGATTCAACCAAGGGCCAACGACAAGGAAGAACTCTTGGCTGCAAGCAACAGACTTATTGCTATGGACGCGGCTGCATCCAAAGCACCAGCAGGACTCCGTTGTAGGCAGCCCGTTCGTACGCCCTCAGGACCGAGCCCTCTTTCATCACCAACGTCTCCGGTCAACACCGCCGGGTTTCATCCATCCCTCTAACTTTTTCAACCCTACGTACCTTTCATTAATTTTTGATCGCTCGATGTATGGGGTAGTATTTGAATTGGATTTCGTACGAACTACCCTTTCGTTTGTTTGATCTTCATGGTTTCTCCACTTCTTGCGATAACCCCCTATGATGCGTTTGCCGTGCTTATATATCGAGCATAGCTCATGTAACACATACCCCTCATGCACATTTCTGTGTTGTACTATACATCTCGCTATACCTGAACATCTGTAGATATGCATGCACTTGTTGGTCGTCCTATTTCATAGGTACCACTCTACATTAGTCGTTTGTACTGCCTGGAGGGCTGGGCTGTGCCCTCATTACCTTGCGAGACAAGGTCCATCCATGGAAATAAACTGATACCACTAATTTTCAGAACAAGTCTGGTCGGTGTCTCCGCCGTTCACTTTTCGGTCTGAGATATTGGTGAATGCGTGGGTGGGCAGTGAATGGGGTTACCCTGCACAATTGCACTCCAATATATATTATGGGAACAAATAAATCGCCGTTTTATTCTGGTATGCCGAGAGGTGATTAATCCTTGCATGTTTTGAGTGCAAATTGCTGCGTTTAATTCCTCGAATCGCTGGTCTTCTTCAAATTCTTTGAGTTAACATTCTTTGTTTGTGAATAACTCCGTTTCCGCCAGTCGTAACAGTCGTATTTTGTTCCGTGTGTATTCCTTGACACGTACACGATGGTTCCCCACTGTCGGGCCATCAACAGCTAGTCTCCTAAATCCTGTCCCAAGTGTAAGAGGCTCGGCCAAATCACAAATCTCGGAAAGGCATGGTGTATGGAATTGACGTGATTTCTGGGTATACAAATATGACGATGATTAGAGTGCATAAGGAAATTTGCATGCATCAAAGCGATAAATAGTGAGCAATAAGCAGAGCATGACCTATGACGAGTAAAAGCTGACGATAAAAATAGCTGGCATTGTCGGATCCTGCGGATGCAATCCATAATGCATAGCAAACCCGGGGAAACGCGGGATTAGGTGGAAGCAATCATGTTGTACAAAGCCACGCATGGCCGAATGAAAGCGAAGTGTCTATATCTGCTGGGCGGAGGCGAAATTGCAAGTACCAGATGGTCAACGATGAAGCCAAATCAAGGATGAGATCCGGGCGAATCATGGTAGAGGATGGGTTGAGAATGGCGAAATGAACCATAGTAGGTAACTTAACCATTCAACCACCGAAACTCCAAACCCTGATACTACAGTCGTCACTTCCAGAGACGATCTTATCTTCTCCTAGGGCAAGACAACTGACAGCCGCTTGGTGTCCGATTAATGTCGCTGTACATTTTCCCTCTTCTCGTGACCAAACCTGTGCAGAAGAGAAGAAGATCGTTAGATAGGACGTTCCAATTGATCAGGCACTGAAGAGAAGGCGCAGCTGAGCGCCAAGGAGGCAACAAAGAGCGGTTGCAGCGCGAATATGACCAAGTTAGGCAGATGGTAGGTACGTCTACCATCCGTAGATATCCCGATTTTCTGGAGAAGCGAAAAAGCATATGCCCACCTTGATAGTACGATCATGACTCCCACTAACAACCCTAATTTTATCACTGGCTACCGCCCAGACCCCTTCTATGTGCCCAAACAGGGTCTTGAGCGTCTTGCCAGTATCGATATCCCAAACCTTGATCGTGTTATCCAGGCTGCCAGAGATAAGCACAGGCTTTTTGCGATTTGAGTTCAAAAACGGTGGCGTTTGGCTTCTCCGGCCCATTTCGCGCGAACTGATGTGTTCCTCCTCAAATGAAAAGAGCGCTGAGGGCGTAGTTGGTGATGACGGTGCTGGCGATCCTTCTTTCGCTCCATCCAGTTGCATTGCAGCCTCATCTGCACTGGCACGTTCGCTCTCCTCTTCTACCTCGTCACAATCCCCAAGAATCAAAAGCTTCATGCTCTGTACTTGTCCGACGTGCCCTGCAAACTGGCGCACACATGTACGAAGATTGAGGTCCCAAAGTCGGATTGTCCCGTCATCCGAGGCGGAGAAGAGCATCTTCCCGGGGTCGATTTGTGGTGCTGAGTATCCACCTGACGGTGTCGGCGACGGCTGATTGGAGACATCGAACAAGTACGAGTCCAGGGATCTATCATCACTCGCCGTACAGTTTGAATCCCATAAACGAATGGCGTTCACCCAATCCGTATGACCACGTAATGTGAATGCTCCGCCCGTTCGCAAGTTCCAGACCTTGACAGTTGTATCCACGCTCCCGCTCGCCAAGACATTTGAATCGAAGTTCAAGCAAATCACGCCATCTGAATGGCCACTCAACGTCCTGATACACTTGCCTCTCCGCCAATCCCAAACCTTGATCGTGCTATCCATGCTACCCGTTATCAACTTGACTTCATCGAATTGTAAAGCCCTGACCGCCCTCGTGTGACCTTTCAGGCAATGCAACTCAGTCCCTGTCTCCATATTCCACACACGGATGGTACGATCATATGAGCCACTAATGAGAATCGGGAAAGCAGGGTGAGATAGCGACTCGCAGAATTGCAAACACATGACCCCATCGGTGTGACCATGCAATGACCGGACAGTACACCGACCTCGACGCCAGTTCTTCTCAACTTTTAGACGCTCGCTGTAGACCGCTTTCCAAGGCCGAGTGACGGAGTTAGGATCATGAAATTGAGGTGCTAACAAAGCATGAGAATTAAAATTAGAATCGAGGGTGATTACGGATGGCGGCGGTGTAGGTCGCATGATGACCTCCGATGACCGAGAGGGAGAATTAGCACCCGTACAATCATCTGATCGTTGTCGTTTGAGGGAAATCATTGCCAGGTCATCTTCCAAGGGTCTCTTCAGAGCAGGTGTGGGAGAGGGAGGACAAGGGGATGGGCGATAAGGCCGCTTCTTTTCCAGTACTGGAAGACTCCAACCACATTTCCTGCACTTTTGGCCGATGTGTTGTTCGCATATCCTCTTCCAGAGTACGTCGTCGTCCGCAAGGGCTTTCCACCGTCTGGTCACTTGTGCTGCCCGACATAGTGAAGTCGCGTCGAGGTATGATAAAACCCTGAGGGAAACCTCGCGGGGTAGCACGGCAAAGGGGTCAATCCGAATCAACTGTGACAGTTGCTCGGTGAGGAGCGAAAGCTGTGAGAAACAACACATTGTTAGGAGCCCTTGCAGGATGAGGGCACGTCGGGGATGGGATGAAGATGAAAAATTGGACCAGACGGCACTGACGGCCTCTCGCTCTTGTAGCGGTAGGGCGTCAAGAGACTAGACGAGGATGGTTAGCGACAGGCCGATAAGGATTCACCAGAGCGCTGGATAGCATATCGGCTCGTATGCTTACCTGCTGTAATTTCAGGTTGGTGCCTTCGTCCGCCATACGCTGGTGTCTAACACATAGTTTGCGAGGGGGTGGTTGAGAGACAGTAGCAGGGGAGGGCGTCGGCTCCCTCTCGAAAACTTGTTCTTTGAGGTCGTCCTCAAGAATGATGGGTGGCTGGAATTGCATCGGCAATTCAGGGACCTGTATCGGGGGTGATAAACGGGAGAGCTGAGAGGGTGACGGCGGCGAAGAGTTGAGATCGAGAGCGACGACGGCCAGCTTTGCAGGAGGAATAGTATCACAAACGTAAGAAGGAGGGAAGGTGGAGGGCATGTCGGGAGGAGAAGATGGTGATATAATAAAGCAATGTGCAGGGTTCACGGTACTTAATTTGGCCATGTAATTTTCTATCCAAATTCGTCACATCGCGCAATCCTCTCACAATCCGCTTTTAGCATAGCATCTCAAACAGAACATCGTGAGCATTCAAAAAAAGAGTATGAAAACAATGGTAATCGAATCGCTAGAGAAAATCATCATGCTCGCTCGCAATTGCGGGATCGCGTCACATGTCGTCAACAACCCCTTTACATTACATTATTATTTCAGTCCAGAGTGATCCTCAGCTGTTCGAGTGGTATGGGCACAAAGTTGTCCAGCGCAATCGACCGTGAGGCCAGCTCCGGCTCAGCGTGTGGTGGAACAAGCTTCCGAAGGAGATCTGGTCGCACAGAAAGCTCTGCATGCAGCTCATCAGCATTCCGTGACACCGCTTTTACGTAAAGATGTCATTTCCGATCACTCACCTTCACGCGTGAAATTGAAGAGCGGCGGGAAGTCTTTACCGTTAGGCATTCTTGCGCCTTCGACACGCAATTCGTCAAAGAATGGATGAACCATCGCTTCTATCGCGCTGAGGCGAGCAGAAGGCGTGTACTCCAACAATGTTGATACCAGGTCGATGGCTTCTGGTGCCGTGCGGGGTCGGAAAACCTAAACAGTGACAATACCAAGTTGAGTACAATATCCAAAAAAGGACATCAGGGAGAACGAGGAGATTGGAGGGAAAATTTTACTTTTGAGAACGGGTGGGGCTTGATTTGTGGGAACTTGTGCTCCATGTAGTTAGGGTTCATCGTCTTGATTTGTTCCCTCGATGGTGTGCCCAACACCTTGATGATTTCCACCAACTGATCAATACCGCTTTCTCCTGGGAAGAGGGGTTGCCCCAACATCAACTCAGCCATGACGCATCCCGTTGACCAGATGTCTGAACAAATCAAAACGAGGTGATTAATAGTCCACCTGGCACAGTATCGGAGAAAACATACCGATGTTGGTTGTGTAGTTGGTGGCGCCGAAAATAAGTTCTGGTGCTCGGTAATATCTCGAACAAATGTAGCTGACATTGGGTTCTCCAGCAATAAGGATCTTAGCCGAGCCGAAATCACAGAGTTTGAGGACACCCGTGGCGGGGTTGAGTAGCAAATTCTGAGGCTTGATATCTCTGTGACAGATTCCGACGGAATGGATGTAGGCGAGCGAGCGCAAGAGTTGGTACATATACAATTTAATTTGTAACATTGGCATTGGTTGTTTGAGTTTCGCATAGTGGCGACTGGCGCGGTAAACAGTTTCTGGGACGTATTCCAATACAAGATTAAGGTAAACTTCGTCTTTCTGTTGGCCAAGATGTGAGGGTGGCATTCTCGTGAGCAGGATGAGAGGGAAACGACAATAAACTGCATACCTTGTCACCGTTGGAGTAGAAAAAAGCCTTGAGATCAACGACATTTGGATGGGAAACCAACCTCATGATTTGCAGCTCTCGATTCTAAACGCCCCATTGAGTATGTGATGAAAAATTCAAAGAGGAAGCAAAGGACAGGGATGAATGGGCGTAAGTTTCAAAGTCGCGTCTTTCCAACCAGCATGGATCCCGGATTGATGAAGAGATGATGGTCGGTTAGATGTGAGGGACAATAGTACGAACCTTGAATCGCTTATCCTGCAACACCTTCTTGATTGCAATGTCCTCGCTTTCCTTTGCTGCACCGACGAGCTTTGCTTGAAACACGACACCGAAAGAGCCATTGCCTGTTACTTTGCAATTGGTATATGCAATTTCTCTTGTTTCGGCAGATTTGCCGTCGGAGGCGATGACCTTGACGATTTTGTGGGGATCGTCAATAGCTAAGCACGAGGGGGGGATTGTGTGGGTGTGAAACAGATATCGATTGGAGGCGATTCGACGACAAAAGACAAACGGGTGGAGAAGAAGAGAAAAGCGAGTGAGAAAGGAGTCGAGATGAAGATTACGATAGTCAAGGATAATAAGGGATGGTTGAGACAAAGGCGGGGGAGGAGGAGAAAAGAGGGACGTACGGGAGATCTTGACGCCGTTTATTGGGCCATGGGTGGACATGATAGATGATGATGGTCAGAAAGAAAGGAGGAGAGACAAGAATGGATGGAGACAGTTGTGATGGTCGTCGGGAATGGGCACGACGACGACGACGACGACGGGAAGAAGGGGATAAAGAGCGCGAGATGAATTGGATAAGAGAGAAAAATAAAATCAAGTCGAGACGGCCGGGATTCGAATTCAAGAGCTGAGGACGTTAAAGGCGGATTGTTGGCGTGTGGATGATCTGGGAATGTCCAAGAACCAAGCACGGCGGACAACACTGTTCCATCCAATCATACACAAACATACATCACAGCTACCGAGCTACTTCAATCTACTATCCCTGGTCTTTTTGTAGTAGTGTCCATTCCCACCTCCCCTGCCACCTCGGCGTGGGTGATCACGGTCATATGGTCGCCTGTGCATTCCACCTCCACGTCTCCGTTCTACTGACACCTCTTCAATTTCCGCGGCAATGCCCACTTGTGTTCCTTCCCCCACCTTTGGTGCAGGAATTACGATGTGCATAAAGTCCCATGCCGCTTTGGCTTGGCCCAAACCCCATGCACGTGTCGCCTGTCTTTCTATCTCACTTATCACTTGTCCGAAAAAGTGGCGAGGGTCACGCGGCGCGGGAAATCTGCAAGAGTGGTGATTAATTCAAGCTGTGATTATGTAGCAATACAATACCTAGCACCAATATGGTTCAGGATCAACCGTTCAGCTCCAATCTTTCGAGCAAATTCGCCCGCCATTGCTGGGATTGAGTGGCCACGTGCCAATGCCCTTTCCTTCACCACTTCGCGTGAACGGTTGGAGCGCGAGTCCACTGAACTTGGAATATGCGCATCTGTAGCCTCATGAACCAGTAGAGACGGTGACGGTGAAAGGCATAATGGTATCAAGGCTGATGGATCGTGCGTGTCGCCAAGGATCACAGCCTTTCTCCCTGGCCAGCAAGTCTCGCGAAAGACATATCCGATGCAGGGGTCTTTTGAACCACAACGTAACCGTTAACATTCCGATACGAGATACCACAATGCCACCCGGCGTAAAGGGAAGACGCGAGGTCGTATAACATTATGAATGAGCTCGGAACAGCAATCGAGGCACACGAATGATCGTTGACGGACCTCGATGTGAAATTGGACCAGCATCTATGTGGATCTCGCCGTAGTATCCATTTCCTTGCGTGATACTTCGCCAGAAACCGTCTTGAGAACATTGAATATCCTGACCTTCGTTCTCGTTAGGATGGCGCTGGTCATCCGAACATGATGTGCGTTCGTCCTGCTCCGTGAGCAGTTCATGTACAGCATAATTGTCCAAAGATCTGGAATATGTCATGTTGAGTATGGTCCTAACAAAAGTACGTATCCCCGCTGGGCCATAAATCTCGACCTTTGACTTGACCCATAATCAGTGAGAAGACGCGTTGAAGAGATGATGGGTCCTACAGGTCGTTCAGTGGGTGACGTCTCACCCAAGCTATGCAATGGAGGCGGTGAGAGGGCGTTTCTCAAGAGTGGCACAAGGCCCATAACGTGGTCGGCTGATTCATGTCATAAGATTCAGGCATGGAGTATGTCAAGGCACAGACTTCACCATGCATGTGTGTCACAAAAATTTTGGAGATGCTGCTTGGTCTGGTGCGCGTGCAGGCGAGTTGACGCGTCGTTCCTTCAGCACAGTCTACCACTAATACAATGATAATGATCAAGGTTCCTGGTCAGACAGACAGAAGCATACTCCATAGTGTCCCGTTCTCCAACAGGTCGCAAATCAAACTTGAACAGTTACGTGATTCCGTTGGACCTCCACCGCTTGAGGTGCCGAGGAATGTGAGAGACCAATCAGCGGTCATTGGACGCTTGTAACAGTAATAGTTAATCCGCTGATTGAGGGTGATGAGACGGCAATTATAGAGTCGCTGGAGATGCCGAGAAGAGGATGGCAACATGAGAGGTGCAGGGGTGAGCACGTGAGACCCTCGGCTACCTAGTGGTACAACTTGGACCCTTCATTACTCCTCCGTCTCTTGTCTACCAGTTCAAGTTCCTGTCGCACGTACGCGTAACCCCCAAGCTTGACGACCAGGCCCCAGACTTGAAGATCGACTGTGGCTCACCTTTCTATCTGGTACACACTCCTTCTTTCTCTCTCCTTCGAGTCCATCTTTTTTTGCCGTCAACAGATGGCACCGACACTCTCTTTGTTCAAGCCCCACTCCAAGCTCACCCAAACCCCGCCAGCTCGTCCATCAGTGACCATGCCCTCTGTATTGGTCACCCCTCCTGAGGAGGAACAGACACCTACCTGGTGCTGCTTCGAAGGAAACCAGTCCCCTGATGGTCCAGCTCCGGCCTCAATCAACGAAATAGCCCCTGGGCCATCTACTTCCGTGTTTCCCACTCAGGAGACCAGCACCCCAGACCCCAGACACGCAGTAGAGGTCAACGACGGTGATGATGCGCGTGCTGATCCTCCTGCCCCAACTGCAAAGGAGGTTGGCAATGAGTCTGAAGTTGTCGAGGTTGTCAAAGTCAAACGCGACTCACGCGGCGACTCGAACACTCCCAAGGCCAAGGGACTAAAATCTCTTGCTTCCAAAGCCTTTCGCTCAATACGTAAATCCTCAAAGAATTCGTTTCCACCCCAAAAACTTGACGAGGAAGACATCTTTGCACCGAATGAAGCTGGCCGTCGTCGGGACTCCTTTTATAACGATAGCACGGCAACCCCTCCCCGGCCAAGGCACTCGTCCTTTGCTATTACCCAGATACTCCAATCGACCAAGCCTCGACCGACTTCCGAACCCCTCAACCTCTCGCCATATGGCAGACCGAGCTACTCCTCCACCGTGCCTTCGCTAAGCTTCCTGAATGCAGAGCACATATACCCCCCTGAACCTGGAGATGAGCTGGACAGGGTCCGTTGCTCCTCACCGTCTCCATCTACTCAAACGTATAAACGTAGATTCTCTCTTATGAGTCTACACAAAATCTTCTCTTTCTCTCAAGCAGGAGCTGCAATGGCAATACCAACCCCGACGAACACCAAGTTTGACAACTCCTCGCCGATGTCCCCTCTCTCTGCACCCAGCTTGTCAAGGGATTCTTCAGGCCCCTCAACCATCTCCTCGCAGTCGGGACCAAGTACCCCAACCGACGAAAGGTCGGAACATGAACAGCGTGACGCCCGTGAGGATGATGAAGATCTCGGTACCCAGATACCTTCGAAATTGTCCAAAAAGAGTGATGGCCTCCCTCTTCTCATGCATGAGATCAGCTTTAACCTGCAATTGGATTCGTTGCACTTCGACGCACTGTCGTTCAATCCTGACGACTTTTAACCAGCCCGGTTTGCACGCATCATGGCCTTGCCCTCATACCTTTGTACAATTCAATCCACTTTTGAACACAACTACCATTTGGGGATCACGCGCTCTCACAACACCATGGTCATGCTGGTTCACCTCCCATTATTTATTGATAGCATTTGTCTTATATTCCATGACGTGTACAGTTTCTCCCCCATAATGTGAGCTGCAACGCCCATGGAAATCCCTTGTCTGTCCCATAGAAGCACTTTTTACTCTTCATCAGCTGTCCATTTTCCCCATCACTTCTTTTTGATCTTGCTTTCCCATCGTAAGTTTACTACTATCCCCGCTGGACTTCTCTACGCAACTACAAACAGCTGCGTTGTTGCAGTCATCCCGTATACCTGGTACATCCTAGCTCTAGCGTTTTCTCGCTTCGCGTGCATGGCTTGATGTCCTTTGTGCTCTCCAGGCTGAGGGCATACATTAGGATGAGCCATTCTTGCACATACAATACACACAACTATTTCGTACTCCGAGGTAATCCAAATAACTCAGTTTCCTGAGCAACGCCTGATTGATTGCAAGTCAGATCCTTCTACGATTTACTTTTGTTCTGCAAACAGGTCAAGCATAGCGTGCGCAATCTCAATTCAGTCTCAATTGGATGGATCTCTTATTCGCTACGTTGCTCGTGGGGAAGGGGGGGTTATCATAACTCTAACAAAACTTCCACTATTGCTCCCTTTCAAGCTTCCCGGTCCTCCACCGATCTGACACAGCATCGGTTGCGATGGTGATAGCGTAATCGTATGCGACGCTAACGAAGAGGGCCGCGCGGAATTAATGGCGCCATGGCGAATGCTATTGCTTGATTGTCCAACAATCAATCCAAGGCCTTTCATATTCAGAGCCGAGAAAATCGATGAAGCAAAAGGAGTATCCTTGACAGTTCCGCCAGTGCAGTCTTCGAAGGTATCGCGAGCGCCTTCGTAATATCGATGGAAGTCGGAATGGTCCCGGTCATATTCAGCGTCATCATCCTGCTCTGAACGACGGACGCGATACAGGCCTGCTCCCCCGGAGTAGTCGACCATCATGGGCGGGTCAGAATGGCATTTGTCATCCAAGCAGGTCTTTTCCAGGTACTCCAAACCGCTACGAGGGTTGTCACAACAGTCCCCGTTCAGGCCTAGGTCCTTGCCGTCATCTTTATTATCGGAATTGTCACAACTGCGTGAACCTCGCAAGGTCGCCTTTATCGGTTTCGGTTTCGTCTTCATAAGCTCTCCGATTCGCCCGAGAATATTGAGCCGCGTACGCGTGGGGGTACGATTGTTAACGTTGTTGGTCGGGTAGGCGCTTTCCGAGTCGGGGATAAAGTTGATGACGGATGCACATTCTTCTGTGTCGATACTGGGAGTTGAACAAGACGAACTTGAACGGGTAGCGCCGGACCCTTTCGTATTGAGTGATTTGTCATTTCGCCTTCGGCGGGGTGAACGCATCAGGGTGAAGACCATTATTCCGATAGTTGTTAAAAGGACTAGTATCCCTACTATCAGCATAAATGCAAATGCTGGGTATGGGCGGTTTTAATGGCGTTGCGAGTTAGCGGCGGTTGTGGGGGCTCACGAAATAGGCGTTCATGGATATGAAGAGAAAGCCACACACCTGGCGTAAGGGGGTTGCGATTGTGCATTAACGGTCTTTGATTCGAATCACTTGGTTAATGAATAGGAGGACCAGAGACTTTCCTGGTGGTTGGGAGGTTGGGTTGGAGGCTGACATTGATGATATGCTACAATCACAACCCAAGTTGGGGAACAAAATGCTGCCAATGCGGGTACGGGAAAGAAAGAGAACGATAAGACTAGTACTGAAAAGCTAGACGAAAGGTTAAAAATGGTTTATGAGGAGCGACGAGACGATTTATCTACGGTATCCACAACAGTAGAATCTATATAAGGCCGGGAAGTCTAAGATGGTATTTCTGTCCGATGCTAGTGAGATAATGCACATGAAGATACAAGACAACGAGCACAAGAGAGAGAGGATAACATTCTAACAGCCACATAGCAAGTTCCGAATAGACGTTATGGTGAGATAGTTAAACGGCACGACGACCGCTCGAGTCTTCGTGTAAGCTCATCGTGATCGACAGCTCTAGTGACGAGTCTAGCCAGGAAGACGTGCCGAACAATTGACGTCCAATACTGAGCAGGTGCTCCAAGGTGTCCACGAGGTCAGTAAAAACATCGATCTCGGCCAATGCATATATGCGTGATAACCCAAGACGGCCATGCTCTTTTGTATGGGCGCATTGAACCTTTTCTTCAGTGTCTCGTTTTAAGGTGTGTAGAGCATTGTGGAGGGATGGTAGGAATTGAGGTAACGGTCGTCGTCCTCGGAATGCTTGCTCTGCTGCAAACATCGAGAGGCAGATCGTGGATATCTAGCGCCACCGAGTCAACATCAATTGGGATGCGAGCTGAAGAGAGCTGAACTTACCATTTCACGTCTGGGCGAAACGACTTCCTCGACCATCTCCTTTTTGGATATATTTTCGCGTATCTTTCGTAGGGCGGTAAGCGTATCGAGGAGCTTGTGAAGCACAGTGAGCGCTTCTCTGTACCGTTGCATAGGTTTCTGTTTAGGAGAACTCAGATTGGGAGTCCACGCGCGAGAGAGTTGTCATACCGGTACAAGGCTAATCTCGTCGCTCATAGTTTTGAGTAGGTTTGACATCCCTTTGCAATGTTATTTCATGGTTCGGCATAGCTCATCACTACTCACTGTGTAATGCTTTGCTGATATGCAGCTCCAGCTTGAGGACCCTTCGCCTGTCCGTTGCTGAAGAAGAGTGATTCGGTTGGAAAAGCTCCCTATGAGGATATGAGTAATGATCGCTATAGTTTATCGTAGGACGAGATTACCGGCTAAGATTGATGTGAAGCTGGCCCAATAAGCTTATCGTAGAAGATGAACTGTTCAGAAACATGACCTAACCATGCCGTCAACTTCACACTTGCAAACTGATAAACTCGAGGACGGACTCTGCAATGACGAGGGAACAGGGTGCTGTTCACCAATAAGGCCGAGATTATGCCAATTGCGATCATACCACTCCGTAGAATGGCCAAAGCTGCAATCAGGGTAAGCTGAGATCCACCATCATCAAGTATACAGGACGTACTCCATGGGGCTAACACTATAGGATATTGAAAGAAAGGCGTGAATAATACTGGCAGTATTGTAACGGAGCTGCATGCGTAGCAAATTAGAAGGTAGTGGATCAGTAGGAATATTGCCTTACGTCACGACGCCCAGCAAAGGGAAGGTAGTGGTGACAACAATCCAGCTGATAGGGATTTCGGCAATCTGCTGCAATCAAAATTTGGACGATATCGATGATACAAAAAGGACTTACAACAACGGCAGCGACGAGGGCGTAGGAATTTCTACGGCATATGTATGATGCCTGTAACATATTGGCCGGGGCTTAGTTGGGAAGGAATATAGCACCCACCACACATCCGTAGGCAGCGCCGATGATCGTACCAGACTGATGAATGTTAGAGACATTAGCCTATTTAGCATTGCTGACTGATTATGTGAGCTGCTCACAAGACGAAGATATGCGTTTCTCCACTAAGTCCTGTGATTAGCGGCTCGCATATTACAAGGTTGTTCTCCCACTCACTGTTGCACCGGTGTTAACCTCAAGAACCCATACGTAAGCAGTGAGCATCCATTGGCCATAGTACATAGTAAACCATGATTGGGCTGTGCTATATCAATAACGTGGACGATCCTCTACGCGATACTACCTACCTGACGATTCGAGAGGTAAGTAGGCCGGGATACAGAGTAGCCCGACGCCAAACGCGTTTTTAAGGGCGTGATGCAGGTGGGAAGAGCCCGCCACGTCTTTAAGAAACCGCGAAAATGCAAGCCTTATACGCATGATGCGGGAATGGTTCCACACATATACCAACAGAGAGAAGAACCATAGAGGGGATAGTGGATGACCCTCAAGTTCCAATGGGTGGCTCTCTTCACATCGAAGAGTAGAGTAGCCGCGCTCAGCGACAGCTTGCAACTCCTCTTCGTGGGTCATTCCGTTGCGAACCTGAGGAGCATCATCCTGTAAAACCATTCCACGCTCTTCCAAGAGAATGGTGCTAGGCGTTGCGCCAAGCCAAGCCAAAGTTAGACGAGGGAACCACAGACGAAGGCGTGAAGTTTCGGATGCACTAATGACGTCTGAACATATGTCCAAGACATAGAGGAGCTCCCGTGCCATCTGGTGACCTAATCAATGCAGACATGAATGAACCACGGGTTAACATACCTGAAGAAGCGAGATCATGAACAAGCATAGATCGAAGATATTGCGTGGGAGAGTGGGGGAGGGTTGATCTGCATCGAGGTCATCACAGAACTTCTTCAATTCTAGCCGGACGGCAGTCAAGGAAGTTGTAAGGCGTAGCTTGGTAGTTTCTAATGCAGCTTTCTCAGAGTGCAGGGGTCGCGGGAATAAGGTGTGAACGAAACATTCAAGGACTATCTTCTGCACTATCCTCATCGAGTCAAGAATGGCATGGCCAAGCTGAAAAGCAGGGTCATGGAAGGCTTGGATTGCCTCCGCCTCCAGGGCTGTGCCCTCGTATTTAGGGTGAGGAATTGACATGCCCCATGATAACTCACGCCGGAGTTGCTGTCAGCGTACGAAGTTAGAAATAGGCAAAAGATAGGAGAAATTATCACACCTCCACAGATGCAAGCAAGGGTTTTATAGTTTTTACTGCCGACATGTTAGGGACAGGTGCTTGATGGCCAGAGGTACTCACTATCAATGCGACCGATGCGGAGTTCAAAGGCTGACTGGCGATAGAGAGTGCTTAATGCAATAGACCTGTTGACTAGGTCCTGTTGCACGTCATAGTCCTTCCATGTAGTCGGGTGCTGTTTGTAGTCATCGAAGAAGGTATTGCTGAGGTTATTCACTAGGCAGGAGTGAAATTCTCCGAAAGTAGCTGCAACGTCATTTGCAAATTGCGACGAAGACCATTGCAACAGTAGCAGGCTGGACACAAAAGTTGCAATTGCAGGGGTTAGAATAATCCATACGAATGATGTAGCGTGGGGAGAAAGTGGCTGGAAGGACGAGGTAAGATATTGGATGGTATCGTGCGAGTGTTTTTACCTCTAAGTTTGACATATCTATTGTTAGGATCCATATTGAGATAAAGCAAGCAATTCGGTTTGCCAAAGTCAGACGTGGAAGACGGCTTTTAAGCCATCCAGCTGAGAAGGATGTTCATAAAGAATTCAGGTCTTCACAAGGAGTAAGGATCTCACCCAGGAAGCTGATCATCGTCAAGAACAGGGCCAAAATGAAACGCGCACTAACGGTCGTAGCTCCAGCACGGGAGGCGAGCAGTCGGCCGAGTATAGATAGACCCAAACCAGCAAGACCACCAGCGAGATGTAGAATGGTAGCTTCTAGTTGTTGTGCGAGGTTATCCTGGACCGAGAAGACTAGCTCTTTCAAAGTCAATGCCAAGAAAGGTGAGGTACCGCCATTTATTGAGAGAGGCCGGATCACGACCACGGCGGCGCAAAGAAGGGTTGAGAGTAGTCTGGCAAGGACGCGACGAGAGGAAATAGGTGACCAGACACGTCTGTAAGGCATTGGGAGGAACAGGACATAAGGGTATAGGAAGAAAGGAAAATTTTCATGACTCTTTATACGGAGATGAAGAGATTCCAAGAATTTCGTGAAACTCCAACCTCGGGACCAACATGGTCAGGGCTTAGGCTTAGGCCTTCGAGCCAAGGCCCATAGCGCTAATGATTTACTTGTGCTGTTTGACGCCCGCCAGCGAGTCAACAAACACATACAACCCCTTTCACTCTACCTTATCCTCCCCATTCCCGTTACCTACCTCCTGCCCTTTTCTCGGGATGGCGGAGAACGTTTATAGCAAAGGAACCCGTGTCTGGTTCGAAGATAAGGATCAGGCATGGATTTCTGCAGAAGTTGTGTCCGTCACTAAGGGCCCCGACGACGCATTTAAACTCGTTTTTGTTGACGAACGCGGAAAGGTTTTATCATTTGCATCTCATGGGCGATTTCTTCTTAATCATTAAGCATCTCTAGGAAATTACGATTAATACTACAGGAAAAGATATCAAAGAAGCCAAAGAAGGACTACCTCCTCTCCGAAACCCACCCCTTCTAGAAACTGCAGACGACTTGGCAACCCTCTCACACTTGAATGAGCCATCGGGTACGTGACGCCATCGTGTATCACCAACCCGCTATTCACAAATCACTCAGTGCTCCATACCATTCGCAATCGCTACGCCCAGCACAGCATCTATACCTACAGTGGAATCGTGCTTATAGCAGTTAATCCGTTCCAGCGTGTAACCTTATATGGGCCGGAGATAATCCAAGCATACAGCGGGAGAAAGAGGGGCGAACTAGAGCCACATTTGTTCGCTATTGCAGAGGATGCATACACCGCGATGAGGAAGGAAGGTATGGGCCAGACGATCATTGTATCAGGAGAGAGGTACGATCTTCACGTTCCATGCGCGATCTTTGGTGTTTGAATGACCTTGAATACTTCAGTGGTGCCGGAAAGACCGAATCTGTGCGTATACCAGCGCTTACATTTGTTCTGCCTGTTGAATTCTCTACAGGCCAAGTTCATCATGAGATACCTCGCATCCGTCAACCCACCCGATTCTGGTGCAAAGACGAGAACGAAAGTATCCTTGGATGATTCTAGCGAGATCGAACGACAAATATTAGCTACAAACCCTATACTGGAATCTTTTGGTAATGCAAAGACGACACGAAACGACAACTCATCACGATTCGGAAAGTATATTCAGGTTGGTATCCCGGGTATTCTATCGACGCACATACCTGAGTTCCATCACGTAATTAGATTCTCTTTGATGGCAAGCAAGAGATTGTTGGAGCGCGAATCCGCACATACCTTCTTGAGCGGTCTCGCATTGTTTTCCAACCTCTTACGGAACGTAACTACCACATATTCTACCAATTATGCGCTGGCGCTCCTTCAAAAGAACGGAGAGACCTCGGGCTGGATACCGATATCACCAAGTTCCACTACCTGAAACAAGGTGGTCCTACTTCAACAACAATCAATGGTGTTGACGATGCCGAAGAATTCAGGACCACACAACAAGCTCTGTCTACGGTCGGTATCAGCGTTGAAAAACAGTGGGCAGTTTTCCGCTTGCTAGCAGCCTTGCTTCATCTGGGCAACGTCAAAATCGTGGCTGGACGCACAGAGGCCCTTTTGGATGATAACGATCCCGCCCTGCTGCTAGCAACAAGGTTTTTGGGAATCAACATGGCCGAGTTCAAGAAATGGACAGTCAAGAAGCAGATCCAGACACGCTCAGAGAAAATTGTTACTTCCCTGAATGCTACCCAAGCCTTAGTAGTTAGGGACAGTGTCGCCAAATTCGTATATGCTTGTATGTTCGAATGGTTGGTGGCAATCGTGAACGAGAGTCTCGCTGGTGAACACGGCGACGCAGCAACTCGAGCGGAAATGTTTATCGGGGTGCTGGATATCTACGGTTTTGAACATTTCCAAAAGGTAAGCACTAAATAATAGCTCAGATAGTTGCTGATGTTGCCGTTCAGAATTCTTTTGAGCAATTCAGTATCAATTATGCAAATGAAAAGCTTCAACAAGAGGTATGTTGTTTCCCTAGCCTGACTTCCAACTGCTCAACAGCGTGCTCTCTCAGTTCAACTCCCATGTATTCAAGCTGGAACAAGAGGAGTATATTAAGGAAGAGATCAATTGGACATTCATCGACTTCTCGGACAATCAACCATGCATAGATGTCATCGAAGGCAAACTGGGAGTCCTCGCTCTGCTGGATGAAGAGTCGCGATTACCAGCTGGCACTGATGCTTCATTCCTACAAAAATTGAATGCCCAACTCTACAAGCCTGAGTACAGAAATGTCTTCAAGAAACCTCGATTCGGAAACACCGCCTTCACTATCGCCCACTACGCCTTAGATGTCACTTACGAAGTTGAAGGTTTCCTAGAGAAAAATCGCGATACAGTGCCAGATGAGCACATGGCATTGCTTTCTGCGTCAAGTAACTCGTTCCTCAAGGAGGTTCTCGATGCTGCCCTCAACTCCACCAAAGCCGCAGAGGGTCCTGGCCCTGCCTCGCCCGTCCCTTCTG
This sequence comes from Volvariella surrecta, assembly GCA_951802395.1. NCBI lineage: Eukaryota > Fungi > Basidiomycota > Agaricomycetes > Agaricales > Pluteaceae > Volvariella > Volvariella surrecta. The sequence goes on from OX637784.1 coordinate 979,150, forward strand.
AGTCCGGAAGCGGCAGCTCACGCCGTCAATCTGTCATTCCCGATCCGGGAAGACAATCCTTCGTTGCCCCAAGCACAGCACCTGCATCGAGTATTAAGCGACCTGGCACAGTGAATAAGAAACCAACACAAGGCTCTATATTCAAGGCTTCTCTCATAACATTGATGGACACGCTTAGTGTTACCAATGTGCATTACATCCGTTGCATTAAGCCAAACGAAGCGAAGCGGCCTTGGGAGTTCCAAGCCCAGCAGGTCCTAGGCCAACTGCGGGCTTGTGGTGTGCTCGAGACGATCCGAATTAGTTGTGCCGGTTATCCTAGTCGCTGGACTTATGAAGAATTCGCTGAGCGGTGAGTTGGCTTTCATACTTGATGGTTATGACCTGATCCCGGCATAGGTACTATATGCTCGTGCCAGCATCTGATTGGCAGCCAATGATTCAATCCATGGACCTTCGTCGATTATGTAGCATCATTTTGGAGAAGACGATCGCAGACCCCGATATGTACCAAAGCGGTTTGACTAAGATCTTCTTCCGTGCGGGCATGTTGGCGGCATTGGAATCGCTCCGCTCAAATCGACTCAGTGCGATGGTCACTGTGGTGCAGAAGAACATGCGCAGGCATATGGCCGTGAGGCATTACCAGACTTTGCGCCGATCCACTATTCGTATTCAGACTTGGTGGCGTGGCATAATGGCAGTACGACTTGTCCAACATGTCCGTCGGGAGGCGTCTGCGCTACGACTCCAGACCGCCTTGAGAAGGTTCACCCAACGGAAGAAGTTCTTGGAAGTGAGACGTGCAATCACGCTATTCCAGAGCAGTAAGTTCTATTTATTGCCTTGTATTAATTGCGTATTCACCGCTTGCATCAAATAGGGGCCCGAGGTGTCCAGGCACGAAACTTTTACTTCCAGAACCGGCGCACTGATGCTGCCACTTTACTACAGAGCCTCCTTCGTAGCGCGTACGTTTGCATCTCCACGACACAGAAGATAGGTACTAACATTGTTGATTGTAGATTCGCGCGCCGCACAGCGCGAAATGAAATTAAGCGCGTCATTTTCCTTCAATCATGTGTTCGTCGCATCAAAGCTCGCAAGGAACTTTTATCCCTCAGGACCGAGGCTCGAACAGCCTCCAAGCTCAAGGAAATCTCCTACAAGTTGGAGAATAAAGTCTTCGAGCTCACTCAAGACTTGCAACGGGAGACCCAGGAGAAACAAAGCCTGGAGCAGAAGGTTAAGGAACTCGAGCAACGGGTCCAACACTGGATCAACCGACACGAGGACGTTGATAGTCGTGCTAAAGGTCTACAGCAATCGCTTCAAGCAGCAGACTCCAAGATGTCAGCATTAGAGGAGGCATCTCAAGCTAAACTAGAAGTTGAAAGGCGATTGACGGAGGCTATTAATCAAATAGCAGAGAAGGAAGAACTGATTCAGAAGTTGAAGGAAGAAGTCAGTCGTCAAGCCAGCCAGATTTCTGAGCAGCAAAAGGTCATCGAAAGTACCCCTGTGCGCACTGTGGAGGACAGTTCAGTGATTGCTACTCTCAAGAATGAAGTCAGCAGTTTACGCGAACAACTCAACCGCTCCAATGCCCTCAATGCCCTCACCCACGGGACTCGTAGCAATGCTCCCCCCTTGTCCCCAACATTTGCACCTACGCTGCGCACGGGCGATGCTAACGGCTCTATGTCCAATGGAATTGCTGTGATTTCCCACCGCCATCAACGCAGACACAGCTCTGCTGGAGTCTATGCTATTGCACCGCCTGATCATCGTTCCTCTGCCGACGAGTTAATGTACGACGTCAAGAGGTCTCAAGCCAATAATCCTCGCGCCGTATCGGTGGCATTCAATGGGGAAGATAACTTCCTCCGACTCCGCTCCCAAGGACTGCCTGACATTCGAGATTATGACGATCCCGCCGAGGAGAAGATTAGATTGATGCAAGATACCAAGAAATTGGACGAAGATATCCTGAGTGGACTTATACGCGGTCTCAAGATACCCGCTCCCAGTCTCACCAACCCGGCAGCGGTCAAGGAAATTCTCTTCCCTGCAAATCTCATCAGTCTGGTTACCAACGAGATGTGGAAATATGGTCTCATTCAAGAGAGCGAGAGGTTCCTCGCGAATGTTATGCAAACTATTCAAGCACATGTCATGGTAAAGCATTAATCCGTGCGATTATCCCGATGCTGACTTAATTCCGCCAGTCCTTCTCGGGTGAAGAAGCAATCGTTCCTGGTATCTTCTGGTTGTCCAATGTCCACGAGATGCTGTCCTTCATCTGCGTTGCGGAAAGTGATATGTTGCAAGGTATCGGACCAGGTGAAGAAAACGCCGTTCGACCATTCAACTGGGCGGACTACGAGCGTTTGGTAACAGTTGTCAAACATGACCTGGACAGTCTCGAGTACAATATCTATCACACCTGGATGCTTGAGACGAAAAAAAAGCTATCTAAAATGGTCATTCCTGCGCTGATCGAGAGTCAATCACTCCCTGGTTTCACAACTAGCGATGGTGGAGGACGTCTCTTCAATCGTTTGCTGAACACCAACACTCAACCGGCGTTCAGTATGGACGACATTCTGAACTTATTGAACAAGGTTTGGAAAGCCTTGAAGAGCTATTACACGGAAGAATCCGTCATCCAACAGGTGTTCACTGAGCTCCTCAAGTTGATTGGTGTAACAAGCTTCAACGATCTCTTGATGAGAAGGAACTTCTCTTCGTGGAAACGAGGCAAGTGCTCTTGACGCCAAGGGTTTCCATCGGTTTATTGACTTCACTGTTAGCAATGCAAATCCAATACAACATCACCCGTATCGAGGAGTGGTGCAAGTCGCATGACATGCCTGAAGGAACCCTTCAGCTTGAGCACCTTATGCAGGCAACAAAGCTGCTACAGCTTAAGAAAGTAAGTCATTGAACCCAGATTACGATGGTCATCACTAATGTCGTCCCCAGTCTACCACAGCTGACATTGAAATCATCTATGACGTTTGTTGGATGCTCAGTCCCATGCAAATCCAAAGGATGTGCACCAACTATTATGTCGCAGATTACGAGGTAAATTTGTTAACGCATATATTATGCTTCAACGCTAACCGAATTCACTCAACCAGAATCCTATCTCCCCTGAGATACTGCGCGTCGTGGCATCCCGCGTACAAGCGAATGATCGTAATGACCACCTACTTCTCGCGCCGGAAACGGAAGAGGTTGGGCCTTACGAGCTACCCTTGCCCCGCGATGTCTCTGGATTGGAGACTTACGTTCCTGCATACCTTAACGTTGCACACTTGAGGCGTCTGGCTACTCTTGTGGCTTAAGCCTGTCAGACTGGTTCACCTATGTACCTCATGCGCTTGCTGGATTATAAATTAGTAGCTTCGGTCGTATTGCTGTATTCGGCGTTCAATTTCTACCTCGAGCATGTTCGTTTTGTAGGATGAACGCTTCTCGTTTTATTTTCTTCGTATTTGAGCAGGGCTATGATCTTTTCTTAATGACTACAATTGTTCCATCTTCTATTTGGGATGCTATTTCCTTGTCATTCTCCAAGAGTATTTCTTGGTCATCTGCCTCCCCTTTGACAACTTTAAAAATGGCTAGGGGCTAGAAATATTGTCGTCCACACATTAGATTCGATGACACAGAACAATGACGCTTACCCCAGGAGAGCGCAATCCAGCGTGCACCGAAAGAATATCAATCGCCTTTCCTGTTACCAGAGTCTGTAGCTGCTTTCAAGAAATAGCTCGCGAATTGACGAGTGAGATACCTTAAGAATCCAAAAAGCGCTAGGCTCTGGCTGGTCATTAACTTGTAGCTTTACAAACAGCCTCTGGTCCAGTGGCACAGTTGCTTTCTCCTTAGGGTCAGCGGAGGTAGCACGATGCCGCATCTTCATCAACTCTACTTTCTTATACTGTGCCAACTTGACCGGGTTAGTAGGTATCTTCCCCGCTTTTGTTCGAGGCTTTGATTTAAGGGTAGATGTGGATGACGTAGAAGGGAAGTGCTTTGCTAGCAATGCCCTTGCTGCCTCATTTTGGTTGGTTGCATCTGGGAGCGATGATAGTGTGCATGAATGTGATTTGGGATGCCGATGTCTGTAATAACAATAGAGGGTCAGAGCCTCAAAAGAGACGATTTTATGTAAGGCTGAAGGGGTACGTTACTCGACACAGAACGATAATCGGCAATTTATGCAGACGGTGGGCGACGCAACAACGTCGCCAGCCACCGCTTCAGTGGCTGGAACAGAGACAAAGGCATTCAAAGCAAGTTTGCTACAATTCTGCAAAGCACAACGGGGTGAAGGCGTTGTGTTCAACGCGGTTGGATCGACAGTGACCAACGCCGGACAATGGTGGAGATCAGGCTGGATATGATCACGACAGAAATAACGTTGACAACGACAGATTATCGGCAGGAAGTCCTGTACGTTACAAGATGAGAGCGAGCAATGCGAGCCGACATCCAGGAGGTGGTCGGAGGACATACTGAGCTGTATGCTCGTTGCTGTGATTAGCGATTGATCGCTGCAGGGTAGCCATATGAAGCTCTTGGCCATACATTCCGAGTCCGAGTCAATAGTAACACTCACTGTTGCTGCGGCTGGCTCTTTCCTCTCTACACCACCATGAACATCATTGTGAATTATATTCCCTTGTACTACGGCATGGTCAATGCTCACCATGGCTTATAGGAAACTCTCTTTGGCCGCTCTGTCACTCCTGCTGAAAGGCTTCGTCAACATCAACGCTCTCTCGCAAAGGCACAGCGGGAACTTGACCGCGAGCGGAGTAGGCTTGAACAAAGCGAGAAGAAATTGATAGCAGATATCAAACGAAGTGCCAAGGATGGTCAAATGGTGCGAATTACTCCTGCCACATGTCTCTGTTCGATATTCGAAGAACGGATGATCAAATACTTCAGGTCTGGTGTTAGAATGCATGTAAGATCATGGCAAAGGATCTTGTCAGGACAAGGCGATACATTCAAAGGTTTCATGCTATGAAGACGCAACTTCAAGCCGTGAGCTTACGGATGCAGACACTCAGGAGTAATCAGCAGATGGCAGAAGCAATGAGGGGTGCTTCTCGAGTACGCCTGCCATCCTTTAATCCTATTCAGTTATTTACATAGTTTACAGGCCATGGCATCTATGAATCGTGGATTGAACTTGCCAGCCATCCAACGAGTCATGCTTGAGTTTGAAAAGGAAAGCTCTATGATGGACATGAAGGAGGAGATGATGTCAGATGCTGTAGATGTAATGGACGAGGAGGACGAAGAGGAACAGGAGGATGAGATCCTGAAAGAGGTATTCGATGAGCTCGAAATTACACGATCACAGCAGGTATGTTCAGCAATCTCGTTGGCCAGCGATCCACTCAAGCATTGATCATAGTTGACCGAGGCACCAACTGGTATTGCTGCAATATCTTCGTCACTTGTCAACCGTCAACCAGTCGCATTGGGAGCACATGCCACCCAACCAGGAGTTACAGATAAGGCGGCTGATGGCACGGATGCCGCTGCTGGAATGTCGGATGAGGATGCCCTCCAAGCCAGATTGGATGCACTACGACGAGGTTGAGCTCGCTTTCACTCATGTTCTATAGGGTCATGGTTACTCTGAACGGTGAAATGTTTTATTATATTACGTTCTTAGACTTGCTACTGTTCTTGCTTCATTCGCAGTAACCTTCCAGGTGATACCTGAGCCATTGTAGAATTCGTCCACATCTTCCTCCTGTACGCAAGGGATATTATTCAGAAGTAATTCAGCCGTCGAGGTATGTTACGCACTGGGTCCAGATTCAAGATGGTAGATATCTGCTGCAGCCGGACGAACTTGTCTCGTATGTCCCCAAATGCTGTCTGGGAGATCAGGTGTGTTGTAATAACACGAAGGTCACGATCAAATCGTATTGCGCCTAGCTGTAGAAACATAGCAGTTTCAGTTGTTGAATCCTCTTGCGATTCGACCTTACTTACTTCCGTGAATTTCATTCCAGTGATCAACTTTTCCCATGGTCTGAGCAACACGTCAAGGACTAAGCCAAAGAACATCCGAAAATTGTTTTCTGTGAATGTATCCTAAGCAATGTGAGCTTGGAGATGGGCGAATATAATATATGGAGCCGACCTTATATCCATCCAGCAGGCCTTCCCATGCTTTGACAAAGCGCTTCCTCACGATATCTTGGTACTCTGATACGGCATAGGAGTCGTCATCTAGCATGTAAGAAACATCTCGATATACATCAGACATGAAAGTTCTTAGGCGAGGGCGCATCAGTTGGTTAAACAGTTGCTCAACTCCAACCTATTTACGATAAGCATATTGAGGTGGTGATTGTTAGATGACTCACCCTTAGGGATGAACGAAATTTGGTAGAAAGGTTGGCAAAGTTTAAGAGTTGCTCCTTGACGGTAGGCTGGTGTTTGGCTGAAAACTGTTGTTGTATCAGGGAATTCGTGCTAAGATCGTGCATGAGACGCTCTACGTGAGTGGAGGATATATCGAGGTCGTTTAGTAGAGTCTTGAATGAAATTAGCGAAGGATACAGAATCTAGCCATAACACTTACGATAAATGCTACACGATTTTCACGTTCTACTTTCTCTCCTCTGGCACCTTGATTAGGACCGGACAATCGGTAGACATCATCGAGTTTCCGCTTGATAACCACGGTGTAATCTTTATCCATCATATCCCAGAACTGGGCCATCATTCGTTCCACGCCTAGTAATGAGCCCATGGATAGAAGTCTTGTCATGACCGACTTGAGAATGTAGAACACGTCATCTGGGGTTGTAGATAACACTGGATATTGGGTGCTATCCGTTGCCGACAATTTATGCGCCTAGAGATTGTCAATGAAGACATTGCATGGACGATGTGTATATGATTACCTTTTCTATGGTTGTCCGTGCATACCAGTCTTCTAGAGGTATATAATATGTAGTGACCAGGTTCTCAAAGTATTTTGAGGATTGAGAACGCTCAAGGGCCATGTCGATATCTTCGTCTGTTCGGGTTTCCTCACTACCTTCTTCATTGTCATCGTTCTTCGTCGTTGAGTAATCGTAACAATCATCGTCGAGTTTCAGAAATACGTACTTGAGAGACTTCCACCAAAAACTTTTGGAATAGATGCCAGCGCCCAACCATTCCTGACACTTCTGTTAGCGTTTTATCCATTTCCCTTGGATCCACGGTGCTTTCATCTTGGCTTAATGTTTTTTGGTGTTGTCGACGGCTGGCATGCGCCGGGTGGTATACAGGTGGTGGACTATTTGCTACATCTGATAGCTGTAACTTGAGTCAGCGGTTCCTCATAGAACAGGAAAAATACACGCTATTTACCTTTCGTGTCATAATCCGTTCTTCCTCCCATCCTTCTATGATACCCTTGACAACCCGATCGCACTCCTCAAGTAACCTCTGGACAACAGTTTTCATTTTACCTTCACCGTAATACTTCTCAACCACTGGGCGATGCTGGTCGACGATCATAGCAATACTTTCAAAGAGGGCAGTCAAAGCAGTGATGAAGTATAATGGAGAAGATGCTGCAGAGCAAATATATCAGACGATGAAGGTACCAGAAAAGTTGTATTTACTTTTGGCCGATGGTGGGGCTCTAACTCGGACAAGATCCAGCACGAAAGAAGCATAAGCTTGCAATCCCTCTTCCTCCCACCCAATGGCAGGAAATAGCTTGAAGAACCTCGTCGTCGCCGTCGAATCGCGCAAACGTGAGGCCTGTTCAAAGTTTTGACGGAAGACGGAGAGGAGATGCTCTTTTGCATTTTGTAGGGTTTGAACTGGAGGCAAGTGACTTTCTGCTGTGGGCTACCAATTAACGGCAACCTTAGGCTCCGATGGCGTGCATTTGCGAGAACATATACTTACGACTGCGATCTCCGCGAAAGGGCCTGTTATCACTTCAGTGGGCAAAGACATGACTCTGGCGCAATGTCTTGTCGCAGATTCCCAGTCTTGGGATTCGATGGCAGATTGCAAGGCAGACAAAGATGACTAGCGCGAATTTTTAGAATCGCATGGCTGGTTTAGATGGCACGACGCGAACTGACCTTCAGCTCCATAACTTGATTGACACGTTCACCAGCTTCCCTAACGCGACTCATCTCCTCATCCAAAGATCTGACCTTTCCTCCAACTCGGTCTGCTGTCTCTGCAGTTTTTGCAACCTTGTCTGATAGTTCCGTGGCATCAATGTGTAGTGCTTCGAGTTGAGGAACAAGACCATGTAGTCTTGCAAGAGAATCCACTATGGGCTCCCGAGCATCAAGTAACTCGGACAATGCATTCGAAAGTTCTGCTTCTTCAGATTGATATGCCGACAAGCAGGAAAGTATGTCTGGGAGAGTAGTGAGCGAACGAGGGTTCCTACGTAAGTCAGCCTTGAGTGTCTCGCTGCTCTTCTTGTCATTGTCTGTTGCAGCAGTGACAACCGCCGCCATCGCAACTTGCCAATGTTTATAGTTGTAATAATTTCAGCAGAGTGATTATTACACACGTGCCAGTGGTCAAGCCAATCAATAGATTTGCGATAATTTAGATACACGAAATGTACATAGGGCAAAGATGTACAGTAACATATATACAAGCATTTATATGTATTTATACCTTACAATCCCCTCCAATAGAACGTCTTGGTCACTTCGATGCTAGTCTGGAGGTTAAGTGACTCCGAGCTTTGGCCAGTGAGCAATCTATATGTTCCCGCCCTGACGACCCAAGCATTCCTGTTCTCATCCCAGAACGAGAAGGCGTACTTGTCCAACTTGATAGACACCTTTTGTGTTTGACCAGGCGCAATATCACGAGCCTTTGCAAAGCCCCTAAGTTGGAGGCTTGGGTGGGTAATGTTGTGTTCTGGATAGGAGACGTAGAGCTGAACGACTTCAGAGCCCGCCCTGGAACCCTCATTCTTGACAGAAACATCAACTTGCAAAGTGATGTTCTCATCCTGCGAAGATGGTCCAGAGACAACGAGGGAGGACAGGCTAAAGTTAGTATATGACAACCCAAATCTGCGAGCAGACGGTTAGATTGTCTCGTGAATTGACTGCTGTCCAACTCACCCGAATGGGAAGAGTGCCTTGATTCCCCTTGCTTGATAATGCTTATACCCGACGAAGAGATCCTCGCGGTAACTGTAAGAAAGGATGAGAATGTCATCCCAACGCCCCAGGAGTGGCTTACTGTATCTTTCCGTTTTCACTCCTCTCGTTGAGGTATGCTGGGATGTCTTGTTCTCGAACGGGTAAAGTCAGCGGCAATCGACCTCCTGGATTCACCGCGCCATAGAGGATGTCCGCAAGAGCATTACCTGCCTCGTTACCTTGGTACCAGACTTGGAGGATTCCGCCCGCTGCATCAACCCATGGCATTGACACTGCAGAACCCTGGAGATGACTTGTTAGGTATTCTGGCCCTGTATACGACGAACCAGACTGACCGCTTGAAGGCAGACAATAGTGTTTGGGTTTGCCGCGGCCACCCGAGCAATGACTTCGTCCTGACGGCCGGGCATCGTAAGGTTGGGACGATCAAAGCCTTCACTCTCCCACTCTGGGGTCAATCCACCAACAAAGATAACGACATCCGCATTCTTGGCGAGTGTGACTGCCTTGTCAATAGCTTCATCCGCGTTGATCTTCTCCGCTCCTCCCAATCGCTGAAATTAGACCCTGTTTGTTATCAGAGATCGAGAAATATGCAATGGGATTTACCACTCCTCGCATAAGGGCTGGCTGAGAGTTCCTACCCTCACCGTGTTCGTCTGCGCCATCCGGAGGAGTTGTGTTGGTGTACTCGACCTGAACGTCAACAGAAACACCAGCAGTTAACTGGACTATAGCCTTCTCTTCAATTGTTCCTTGCCTGGTAGACCATTAAGTACTTATCACAATCACAGTGAGTTACTGACCCGTAGAAGAAGTCTCCAGGGGTTTGCTTGGTCCAGTTATCGATGGTCAATTTTCCATCAATCCATAATTTAGCACGACCTATCCGTCACCAAATTAAAGAAAGGCCGAGTTGCTTTGAAAATGCACTTACCGGCAACGGTCAAGCCGAGCTCAAATGGAGCAGTTTTATCGACTGTCAGCTTGCCTTGCAACTTAATCGTCCAATTGGGAGTAAGACCAATTGGCAAGAAATCATTCAACTTCACTCTTGTATCACGAAGGAGGAAGTCTTTGACCGCGTTCAATGGGTCTCCGTTGTCGTCGTGGGTGTAGAACGTGCACAGCCACCCAGGCTCTCCAGATGGCGTGACGAGGTTATTCTCGAGAGTTGGTAGATACTTGTGAGCTGAAGCGCAGTCATTGATGCCGCAAAAACATTTCAGAAACTCCAATGGTCTTACCATAGCAGCCAACTTCGTATTCCACCACTGTGCCTTCGGGGGCATGCTTGATGATCCCATCCCAGGGTGTAGCGACATAACTGGCTTTCAAAGCAGCAGATCCTCCACCAGAAATGACTCGTTCTTTGACACTGGGACCAATAACAGCAATACGCTTTACTTCGTCTGCCGTAATCGGAAGGACATTGTTTTTATTCTTCAACAAAACGATTCCATCTGCGGCAAGTTTCCTGCAGAATTCTCTATCCTCTGAGGAGTCGTGAGTGCGCTCTTCTCCGTCTCCATAGACGACTTCTGGGTTCCTACGCGCTTGTTTCTGGACAAAGGTCAAGAGATTGGTAACTCGCTCATCAATTGTCGACTGGAGAAGTTTCTGGGAGGAGAGACAGTGGGTCACTAAGAGAGGTGTTCTCCACCTGGGTGGCCCTGGCATCTCGAGGTCCAAACCCGCGTTGAGAGGTTGGTCAGTACCATAGGTACCAAACCTACAAGGAAATGTCAATACTTTAGGAACAGTCGAAGCCTTCTTCGGCCTACCAGTCGCTAATAATCACTCCATTAAATCCCCATTCACAACGCAGGACCCCATCAAGGAGGCCTTTGTTCTCTGAGCAATGTACTCCCTTCAACCGTCCATATCTAGGCAGCGTAAGCATTCAACCGTGAACAGCATCGCTCACATGACATACGACGTCATAAATGCGCCGGGTTTAGCTATTTTTTGTGCAAGCATGAAACTATATTGGGGATGGTCAGAGAATTCCAATGTATACGCAATCAATTAGGAAATTACGGATAGAGATAGATTTCTCGCAAGGCCCTGTCAGACATGACCGACTCTGCAGCGGTTCGCTCGTGCTCTTGGTCATTGGCAACAAAGTGTTTGATGCCTAAATATGCGGTCAAGGAACAGGATAACTTGGCAGCGAGAGAATATACCCACATGCCGAAACGCCTTCTGATTGCAGACCGTCGACATAGGCAGCTGCTAAAATTCCTGTGACAAGTTAGCGCTCTGTAATGGAGAAAAACGTGGATATAGCACTACCAGATAGATGAGGATCCTCCGAGAACGACTCAAAAGCGCGACCACCAAGGGGTGAACGTTGAATGTTACAAGTCGGGGCCAAGAGTATGACAGAGGATTTGACTTTGGCTTCCTTGCCTAGGAATGCGCCCACTCGACGAACAAGTTGTGGGTCGAATGTCGACGCGAGCGATGTTGCACACTGTCAGGTCCGGTCAGTATCCAGCTGTGATCAGACGAGATACCAAATTCACCGGAAGACATTGTGCTGGGGTGGAGACAAAATGAGAAGATCCACGAACACCCTAGGTGTGTACATCCGTTAGTGAAACGGGATCATAACAAGCGTGCACGTGCAAGCTTACATTAGGGCCATCGCTCATCCGAATGGATGGGATCGTGAGCCTTGGGATTGAGGTTGTGTTCCACCAATTAGGGGCCCCAAGTAAGGAAATCTTTTCCTCGACTTTTAATTTCTGGACAAGCTCTGGAATAGAGGCATCAAGAAACGAGCGATCTGGGGTCGACATGATGAGGTTGCGGGATCAGTGGGGTACCGCTGCTCAACATTTTATACTGCAAGGCCCGTCCTGTTGAGGTGATTTCGGCGTAATTCCGGACACGGTATACTTACAGTAGACACTGAGTACGAAAGTTGGGAGATGATCGCTTCCATTGCTGAGTAATGATGAGCCCATTGGCTCTCAAGAAGATTCCAAGATACAGCCAGGATCCTAGTGTCGGATAATTATCGGGAAGGCTGCCAACAAGAACAAATGCTCATGATGGCGGGGTTATGATATCATTTATCAATTACCAACACGAACAAATGTCTTCAGAAACAGAAGCGACTATTTCACAGGTTCTCACCAGTTCAGTCCTTCCAAAAACAGAAGCCACATTAACGGTCCGGATAATAAAATCATTCGAATATCGTACTGAGAAGAGTCTGGTGCTGCACAAGATTAATCTCGACACAACAACGGTTGGAGCTTTGAAGGAGATCGCACGACAGGGTAACTCGTCATTGTCCCCGTTCACCAGCTAACTCTGAGCCCAGAATCGTTTGATCAGCTATACAAACTCAACCTGGTTTCAAGCCCTACCGGAACGTCCAAGTCGGTGAGGCAGTAGCAAGTTAGGTATTTAAGACACGACACCTGATCAGCAAAAATGCAGATACATTGAAGCTATATACAAAAGCCCATGGTTCCAAAGTAGGTCCTGATTTGTACCCTATGGCTTCACTCATGCAACTGTATGCTTGATAAGACTTCAAACCTAATCATAAACCTCGATCACGATGATTGGATACTTGACGATGATACCAAACCGCTCGCTGAGCTAGATTTTGGTCAGTCTGCTTCGTTCAGTCGTAGAGTTCGCGTATTCATCTAGTTATAGAAAACGAAACCGAGGTCAGTTTCTTCAATATGGCAGCTTATGAAGCCTTCAAGGCGAACCCTACGGTAATTACATCAATAACATTGGAAAATATTCCTAACGTACATCATGTAGACCAGCTGGGAAGCAAATCAATGAAAACAATGCACATTAGAATGATGTTGTATAGCACTGTGATCGTAAATGGGAATCTAGGACGTGAATGCTACAATGTGACAGCCTCCTAATATAATCGAACATGCAAAACGGCGACAGGTCAAGTGATCTATTGGTTGGCACACTGTACGCGTGGCTCGTCGGGCTCTGCGTCCATGTCATCTGAGTCCACCTTTCGGTAACCATGGCGGGAATCAGCATCCTCGGCGGTAGCCTTTTCTATATCTACGTTCTTGGGGAATGTAGTGAGAGGCTGACGTGGCGGTAGTGCCTTCTCAAGCATAGGGATCGAGTCTCCATCAATGGTTTCTGGGAACTTGACTTTCATTCGTAGATACAAGTCACCCATCTCGTGGTGTCGTTGGGATGGCATCCCCTGGCCACGAATCATCTTGAGGTCATCTAAGGAGTAACGTGGATCAATAAGATGAGGTTTTTCTAAGAACCGCAGGTCACGTACCATGCTTGATGACTTCGCCGGGCTCAAATGTGATTAGTAGTGCGCGGTCGTCGAGGTGTCTTAGAGCGAATTGACCGCCCGCCAATGCAGTTAGCAGATCAACCTCCACTTCTGTTATTAGGTCGTTGTCTTGTCTCCGGAATGTATCGTGGGGCTTCTCTTCTATAACGATAACAACATCGCCAGCCTCTGCATCAGGTGCTTGATCACTCTCCCCTCGAAAAGTGATCGTTTGGCCGCCTTTCATGCCCTTATCGATGTGAACTTCCAAGATTTTCTTTTCTGGCAAGACTTTCTTGCCCTTGCAAGTGGTGCAGCGATCCTTCTCGTTGATGATCTCTCCAGTACCGGAGCACTCGTCACAAGGAGATTGGATTTGTTGAATCATAGGGCCCATGTGACGGAGAGTGGTTTTGATTCCACGCCCACCGCAGTTCCTGCACGACCGTACGGATCCTTCTTTGCCTCCTTTACCCCTGCATTTCGCGCAAACGACGTTGCGAGTAAGTGCTAACTTGGTGGTTTTCCCTTTGTAAAGATCCTCCAAGGTGACGTGGACACGATGGACTAAATCTTTGGTTTTTCGTGGCCCTTGACTCCTCGCGCCACCGCCGAAGAACCCTCCTGCGTTTCCAAACAAGCTGCTGAACAAATCCTATAAATTGGAGTCAGAGATCAATCCTAAATTGACGACAAGAAACTGTTGTGTACCTGTGGGTCCATACCACCCATGGGACCGGAGTCATTCAAAGCGGCTTCTCCTCTGGCATCGTACAACGAACGCTTTTGAGGATCGGATAGGACCTCATATCTGTATTATGAAGTAGGATAATATAGAAAATGAAGCCAAGAAAAGTTAGAGAGAGAAATGGAGACTTACGCATGTGTGACTTCCTTGAACTGTTCAGGATCACCACCCTTGTCGGGGTGCAACCTCAAAGCCCTGCAGTGATAAATGACAAGAGGTTAAGCAATCGCAAAGGTGGATGATGACTTGAACTTGCTTTTTGCGATAGGCCTTCTTTAGGTCAGCTTCAGACGCTGAAGAAGGAACTTCGAGGAGATCGTAAAATTTACTACAATGGCAAAGTGAGCGAGCGTCGTGTATCAAAAACGCGGACTAACGTTTCTTTGACCATGGGCGATGATGAAAGTGGACGAGGGTGGAAAGGATGGGAGAAGAATAAAGGATTGATAAAGAGTAGTAAGCGTGAAGCTCGTTTTAGCTGTGCAAAGCTGATTATTCCACAAGCATCTACCGAATTCTACAGCGCTACATATCCGGTAATGATTATTGCCTTATTCATCCATCACGTCCTCAAGGCTGGCTGACATCAGGATACACATCAAACCGTCTTTGTGTCGTTACAGGAATACCAGACCGTGCACTTTCAAAAACTCCTGGGTCTGTGGTATTATAAGTATCATGTCTCGTAGCTCCTTTGTCGACATACCAATGTCCGCGTAGATAATCTCCTCTTTCTCTGAAGCTTCACTCAAAACCTTTCCCCTATCACCCATTTTCAGTATTCTGCCCAATACAGTGTTCCTCACTTACATTGGATCGACCACCATGGAATGACCCCACTGAAGTGGCTAACATTGAACTCATTTCATACATGGCCGAGTACAGCACTTACCGCATGGTAACCTGCAGTCACGTCTCGTGCAGGGCTGCACATTGACATGAACACTTGATTATCAACAGCACTTCAAGGAACGTTGCCCTAGTCAGCGTCATGTACATGATACTTTGAAGAGGCATACCGTGACCGTTGCAGCAGTTCCCAATGAAGAGGTCCAGTTGTCAGATTGAATGCCCCAGGATAGATGAGAACCTGACACCCTGCACACGAATTAATGTCTGCCTTAATGAAACGACTTTGTTGTCCTAACCTTGTCTTGCAGATATCATTGCTAGCTCGGGGAACCGAATGTCATAACATATTCCCAGCCCAATACGAGCAAACTCTTCCGACCACAACGCGAGTTAGTAAAGAGCTGAGAGGAATGATGGACGCCGACCTGTGTCAAATGCATTGAAGCTGTTTCCACCCGTCAAAGTCTCGCTCTCCTGATGACCTATGTCAGTCCTTGACAATTGGTACAAGCAAGATGCTGTGGATCACCTTGAACTTGATCTTTCCTGGGATGTCGATATCGAAGAGGTGAACCTTGCGATGGAGAGCCACCAGTTCACCTCATCATCCATCAGCATCTCACATTATGTTCAACGCGAGGAAACCAGCATACCCTTCGGATTATACACCGTGCAGGTGTTGTAGACTTTGCCGTCACTTGGATCCCTTTCAGGAATTGAACCTGTGATCGATGATAAGCAAACCAAAACGAGCAGGCTACAGAAGCAGAAATGGGACTGCCTACCACCGATGAGCCATGCATCAGCTTCCTGCGCAGCCTCAGACAGCATCTTGACACTTTCACTCTCACTCCGAGAGATGTCATAGGGTCTTTCTGGTGTATATCCAATGCTCTCTGCGTACACTGGGAAATGAACGTGTCCATACGGTGAATTGAAGCACTCCTAGACGTCCCAACGAGTGCCATATGTTATGCGCTTGATAAACTCTCGAAAAGACTATACGTACAGGAAGCACGATAAGATCAGGTTTGGGGGTGCGATCTTTAGCAGCTCGCAAGATCATCTGGCGTGCATGCTTGATATTGTCGGCCTTATTTGCACCAATGTTTCCCAACTGAATGAGAGCAAGGGTGAAAGGTCGGAGGGTTGGCAGCTTGGCAGCGAGTGACATTTGGACTATGGTGGTACCGTACGTAGTATGACTGTAATTAATGAGGTAATCGTGATCCACTGATCTCAGAATCTACTCTTGAGGTTATCTCAAGTGTTGCTTTGCTCAGTCACATCAAGCATGTCCCAGCGCCTAGTCGTATTGTATAATCCAGTGTCAGGGAATGGCACTGCTAGTTCATTCTTTCAGGAGCAAGTGCTGCCGTTATTGTCTCGCCATGGAAGACAACCAAACCGGGTTATTGAAACGCAGAATGCTGAGCACGCTGGTTCTGCGCTTCTTGAATACCTGGAGACTCTGCGAGAAGACGATACTGGAAAGTCCTCAGCTGGAGATCCCAAGGATGTTACTCTTATCCTTGGTTCAGGGGACGGCACCTTGCATGATATGGTCAATTACCTCTCATTGAATGCTACTGCCGACGTCCCTCGTATTCATATCGCTCTTATACCTTGTGGAACGGCAAATGCACTATACTCAGCATACTTTCCACCATCCTCGGAAGCAGAGATCACCGAACCAGCATACAAGTTACGGTCCTTACAAGCCTACCTTGATTCGAAGCCTCCCGCTCCTCTGAATTTAGCCGTCACTGTCATTTCACCCCCTCCATCTCCAGGTCAGCATGCCTCGCCTTACCAGACAACATTATCCACCGTCGTGATATCTACCTCTATGCATGCCTTGATTCTTCGCGATTCGGAAGCACTTCGCAAGGAGATGCCTGGAATCGAAAGGTACTTTCACATCCGTGTCGCTACTCTGTGCGATTGAGATCACAATCGTTCCAATAGATTCAAAGCTGCAGCCAAGAAGAACAGCACGCGCTGGTATATGAGTTCGCTCAAGTTATACCCAACCTCGAATCAACAGGCCGTGGAGGTCTACGATTTGCAGTCAAAAACATTTACTCCCCACCCAGACGCGATTGAACACGATCCATTGGACCTGGAAGGCCCATTCATTTATTTCCTGTCCACTGTCAATGTCGATAGATTAGAGCCTGCATTCCGTATTACACCCCTTGCCTCAAGCATCCCTCCGACAGAGGCTATGTTCGACGTGGTAGTCATCCGTCCCCTTAGAGATCCATCCACACCATGGAACTCGGATGATGCCAGAGAAGCATTTGTTTCCAAATTATGGAGTGTCCTTGGGGGTGCATACCAGGATGGAAAACACATTGCACTGCGCTATAACGAGCAAGGCGCACTAGTATCTGATGGAGAAGGCGAATCAGTGGTCGAGTACCTCCGTTGTGGAGGCTGGGAATGGACACCGGTAAGGCAAAATGAGCCATAATCTTCAACATCATTCACTTATCCCTTCCTATCCAGTTCGATATCGATGACAATGCTCACACCATATGCGCGGATGGAACCATCTTTACTATTCCTCCAGGTGGCCGGGCAACTTGTACTGCAGCAACTCCCAGAGCAGATGGCGGATTCACGCTATACTCATGAAATTTGATATGTATTGTTCATACCTTGCTACTTGTTTCCACGACCGCAGTGTATCATCTCTAACCCTGGGTTTTCTTGGGGTATCTTCCAGCAAATACATCTCTAACCACTGCACTTGCAAAAGCGTGCACTTCGTCAACTGTACCCGTGCTATCCACCTATCCACCCAGCATTTTAGCGATATATTTTGTGGTATCATTTGAGGAGTTACCTCTGCAACTTTGCCATGTTGCTCATAGTATTCGAGAACGGGTTTGGTATCACGTTGGTATGTGACTAGCCGACCATGAACCGAGTGTTCTGATAAAGGAGGGTATTTTCTTACCAAAGCGCTTCTTAATTGACGCTATGTTATCATCTTCTCTGCCACTCGTCTTGGCACGGTCAAGAAGTCGTTTCTCCATGACCTCTTCAGTGGTCGAGAAGAAGATGACGGCATCCGAGAGGCAAACCTAATTTCAAGCTTATTCAACTTTGAGCGAATCGATGAAAGATTTGAATGACCTGCTCATCAAACATGATGGCTTGGTCCATTTTGCGAGGGAACCCATCAATCAAGAACCTACTTCGGCCGCCTTGCCACCCTTCTCCGGTTGTGCGTTTCGCAATTTCTGCAAGCATGGCATTCTCCAATAGCCTGATTGTCACGTGAGATGGCACAATAGTGCCCTCACGAATGCAGGTTTGGATTAAGGTGCCATAGGCCGAGCCTTCACGATGTTGTTCAGCACGAAGCAAGTCTCCGGCTTTGCACGCCGTGTTAGTCGGGAAGAAGCGAAAATTAAATTGTATTCATAGTACCAGATAAATGACAAAAGTTAAAGTCCTGGACGAGGCGAGCACACTGCGTTCCTTTCCCTATTGGTATTTCTTATCGCGGCTGAATCGGGCTGATGTGAAGATGGACTTACCAGCGCCGGGACCACCAAGAACATAAATCACTGTGACCTTGGAATTATCGAAAATGGGCTGGGTCCGAGACGAGCCATCTGGGACGATCTTATCAGCGATAGTCATTGGGAGGTGCTCTTAGTTTCTTGATGTCTCGGAGGAACAAGGGGGTGATCAAGTTGGCGTCGCTGTGCGGAAGCTGGGGTTGTATTTTCTCTATGCTTGTTGATAGAGTAGAAGGCAACGAATGAGGCGATGGAAAGCGCAGCGAGCAGCCAAGGATTTGGTCCTTTTGCGTGTCCCATAGTAGCTGGTAAAGGCGATTGCCGCGTTTGTTCCTGTTGAACCGACAAGGGGGGATCAATAGAGCCAAATAACGCGCCCCTCAACATGGATCTTCGCTATGAGCATGGCCAGCAGATATATGTCCTCCGCGCCTGTCTCAATGACGACGCTGCTGATCTCATAGCCATCGGAGGTGATTACTCTGTAGACGTCCTCCAAGTCGTGAGTGGCAATTCCTACGCTCATTGGTGCCACCATTTATTGTTTGGCAGACAGACACATCTTGTCGCTGTCTCGCGTCTTTCCACACAGGATGCAAGATATCTGCGATAGCATGGTCTTCAAAAACTGTTTCTCCATCATCTGCATCTGACTGGGCTCTTGAGTGTGTTGGATCAGACGCTTTCTCCATGGTTCTTCTTGCTCATATTACTTCCAGACTGGCTGCTGCTAGTGCAGATTTCGGACTCCATCTCTTGTCGAAAACGTTCGCAACCTCAGAAGATATTTTTGCCTTTGGGGGAAGACTTACTGGGCATCATGGCAAAGTTACCGATATCAGTTTCTGTGGTGGCACTGCGGGAGACAGCTCTCGATACGTTGGGACAGTTTCGGGTGAGAATTACTGCATCAATTCCAATGGAATAACTGCTACACGGTGATTATTAGATGATAAAATGCTTATGGTGTGGGATTTATACCCCAATGTTGAGATACCATCCAACGCCATGTCGCCAGGTCACACCCCTCGTGCAGCTAGCAAGGATTCAAGTGCAGACAGGCCTCAACCCACTGCCTATGTGATTGCATTTCCATATCCGCTGACGACAATAGCCTCTCACCCATCGACAAGCAAAGAGTTCCTTGTGGCAGATTCTCGAGGGTCAGTGTATTTGACTGACTGGCGTTCGGATCCTGAAGACGGCGATCAAGGAACGTGGAGGCATTCCAGCCTAATTGAGTTGATTGAACCCTATACTTTAGCAAACTCCGCTGTCGGTCATCATTCGCAATGGTCCGGCTCTCTATCATGGAGAAGGGACTCTGTTGACATGTGCGTCCTGATTTTCTCATGTCATTGCCTAACCCTATGCGAGCTGTGGAGTTGAAACGGTGCTGATATGGGATCTTGACCTTCGTCCATTTCCAGAATCGGTGGAGTGTATGGCCCTCGATTCTCCATTTGGGATATATCCAACCTACATGGGGGGAAGCCTTTACTCACCGGAAATAGTTTTCTTGAAGGCGGCAATCACTTCCGGTAAGCTCTCCCTCCACTGTATCACCGCGTGCGGCGAGCAGACTCATTCTCCATTGCTTTCCTGTTTCGTCGCCATGATGTTTTTTCTGCATAGCTGGTGCCATACCTATCCCGAATTTTTCGCAATTTCGACACAATCACCAGCGAAGGGCGCCGTGATCCACGTACACAATATCAATTACGTTCACACGCAACCCACTGCCTTTAATCTTGATTCACGCCCACACTTTATCCGTGACTTCGATTTCCTAGCTTTACGCGGGATCCCTCGTATTGCCGCCGCTGCAGGAAAAAGAGTCGTCATCTTTGCAATTGGGGTTGAATGATGATGGCCCGTCCAAAAAGTTATGATTAATTTGTACAAAACTAATTAAGTAGAACATGCTACCAAAGTTTTGCCTTTCGTGGGTGGTGAGGGGAACAACCCACATCAGGCATCGAGAAATGTAAACTAGTTTGGCGACGTATCATTGATCAGATAATACATAGAACGGACTGGTGGATACCACAAAGGCCAGATACTACCTAATCAGTATCAATTGTACAGACAAGAATCGAGATGGAACACTAGCAGAAGATAGATTCTGGACACAAGATATGGAGGCTCAGGATAATCTAAGCCTGATGCGAATAACGAGGCTGAGCAGCGGCATGTACGTTGTGGTTATAAGCCATTTGTTGAGGATGCTGGGCATGCTGAGTCTGAGGATGGTGCGCGTGCTGGGGGTGTTGCGAATGCTGTGGATGCGCCTGAGGGACCCCTTGTGCTTGAGGATGTTGGTGATGATGAGCCTGCTGGTAATGTGCCTGTTGATGTGATGCATCCATGTATTGGGCGTATGTACGTTCATCGTGGGGAACTGCCGAGGCGGGTAATGTCGCGGGATCTACCTGATCGCCGAAGCCGAGCTCCAAAAACATGTTCTTCCAATAATGGGCATCTAGTTCTGATGCGTGTTGGGGAACTGCCGGCGCATACCCAGGGTAACTTAGATGGGCGCCAACACCAGCTCCTGCCATAGGTCGAATATTCACATCTTGCACGTACTCTTCCTCCTGTTGAGGTGGTGGTGGCGGTGCCGCAACCTGTGGGGAAGGTGTGAATGCGTAATGCTGCTCATGAGCACTGTGTGGCATGGGCTGTTGCGGGTACGCAGAAGCAGGAGGGGAGTTGCTGTTATTCTCAACTGTGGGGCTAACATTTGCATTGTTATGGACACCGGGGTGTGAGGGAGTGGGTCCTGACTGCGGAGCTGCCAATAATTGCCATGTCAGCCGAAGTCAAAGTTAAAGATAGGAAATATCAGGTTTACCTTGCAGCCGGGGATCAATCGGCATACCACTGTCATATGGCTGAGGTTCAGACCTCCGGGTTTTAAAGACATCATTTTCCACCAGGCTACGCAAGAAGCGAGCATGATAAGCGGCCGATGTAGATGCCGGTGAGAGAACAGAGGCATCATAATATGCGTCGGCGGTTTTTGAGATTAATGCATAGATCTCTGCGGCAGTGCCTTCGTGTAATTGCGCGACTGTATTGGAACTGCGAAGGAGCTGGATGTGCGATGTGAACTAGCTCGTTTCTCATCAATCAAACAATTTACCTTGAGAAGGAACACGGCTGAGTATGCCGACATCACCGTAATTGAGTCTTGTCCGTAGCGCTGCGCAAAATGAGTGCCAAGCCGAACCAAGTGCAAATGAAACATACTAGCATGCTCATTGTCGCGAAATCTTTGCAAATAATCCGTAGTGAATCGAGGGCACTGGAACTGCAGGCCGAAAGAGCCTGCACGCTAGGGGTCGTATGGCTGGCCTGAAAATGTGCGTCAGGTCAGTCATCCACCGGTCCAATTGAGACCTGCACGTACTGGCGCCATGGAGGCTTGCACCCCGAAGCTATTGAGGAACAGCCTGACATAGAGGCGGAAGAAATTCAAGAAAGATGTGTGGAACTTATCCCCGCCGGCTAATGAAAGACGTGAGTGAACCAACGTTGACTTAGACATAAAGCTTACCTCGTTCCATCTCTCGTTGCCATGTTTCTGCCCAAGTCGTAAGCTTTGAATTGCAGTTACGCAGAACCACATCATAATTAACGTCGTTGTGACTGCCAGCATTATTTCCCCTGTGAGCATTGAAGATATCGGTCGTCTCGGCCTGAATGGTACAGTTAGTAGAAGCGATGACTGCGGCAAGAGTAAGACATACAGCGATGCGACGCAGAGCGACAAATGCAACAACAATGACATCCTCTGGCCGAATGTTGGTACCTCCCTGTTCATGCCAAGTCGACGAATGCCTAATAAGTTCATCTTCGGGAAGCATCCAATGTCTACCCGTTTGAGTACTCAAACTACGATCATGCACAAACAAAACGAGGTAGGTGCGTTCCCTATTCCGCCGCTCGAGCAACTGAAACTCTGTTTCGTGCGCTGGAGCATGGGGGAGATAACGGTTCAAACCAAGTTCAACGGCCATACGACAAGCCTTCAGGCAGAATAAGTCACCAGCACAAGTAGATGTCTCAGGGCACTCACGTAACCGATGTAAGTCCACGTCCGCTAAGAAGGATCCATGAGTAAAGATATAAGTACGAGATGAAAAACTCACATTGTCATCGGGATCTTTCCAGTAAATGAGACAGGCAAAGGCCTGCACTACTTCGACACGTTTCCAAGCTTCTGCGAAAGCACGAACGGCAAACTCGTTGGCTAGTTTCTGGCAAGTCTTGAAAAGTTCCGGTTTAAAGAACTTGCATCCAGCCATGATGAGGGTCGTGAAGAGGAAGGGACACTTTGAGCGGACATAATTGACGGTGTGGAGAGCAGGATCGAATAAATTGATGAAGGGGTTCAGACGTAAGAAGATGAGGTCAAATAGAACTTTAGCCTGTTCGTCATCGATGAGGCCCGCCTCAATTGGATCCTTGAGACCAGGAACAACTGGTTTCGAGGGTTCGGGGGTTGAATTTGCACGATTCGGGGGTGGATTGCTTGCAGGAGTCTCCTCGTTGAGAACTAGCCTGAAAAATGAGTTGCGCTGGTTCTCCCGTTTGATGAGCCTTGCTGGGAAAATATTTTCCCCGTCGCGATCTGGGTTATCCTCTTCATCATCAACATCCATGCTTCGAGATGCCTGGGTAGTATAGCCTTCATTGTTGGCGTAACCGGCAAGATTTAAAGGAGGAAGTTCATTGTTGGGGAAGTGAGAACCTGATGTGTAAGTTCCATCAGGACGCACACCCTGGTAATTTCCATCTTGGGATCCAGAAGCACGGCCTTCTCCTGCTTGAAGGGAGGCAGCCAGGGCTTGTTCCGTAGTCTGTGATTTAAGTTTCGCATTGTTGAGCCCTTTCTCAAGACGCCTTAGCATTTTGGAAGCTTCAGAGAGTCTATAGTGAATGAAATGTGAGACAAGGGGCCAACGAAGCGACGAGGGCCATACTTTGATCCTGGCTTTCGGCCTCGGCGGTGCTTCTCGAAAACACACCTACGAAGGGGTGAGAACTACATGATGATAACAGGGGAGATGCGACATACTCGACGTTGGCGCGTTTGCAACGTTGGCAGCGCCCCTGGCCATCTTCAGCACCGACGCATTTCATCTACAAGAAAGTTGAGTGAAGGGGGGGAGCGGATGATGACTGTGAAACTACCTTTGCGGCCCGACAAACGGTGCAGGCACGAGCACCCCGAACTACGGGGGCCTTTGTACTAGGAGAGCATGAGAAGAGGACGGGACAGGAAGGAGATGGACAATGATACCCGGGTTTAGAGTCGGGCGTAGAGTCAGCTTGCATTTCCATTGAGGCTTGGCCGGTTTTTCAATGGAAAACTGGTGACGGTGATCAAACGAGGCGAAAGAAACACCGGCTAGAGAGTAACAATCAAACAAGTACGGAAAACTAAGGTATCGAATGTGCGAATGAGTCTGAGAAACGGAGACGTTGAAAGGGGGATAAAGGCTGGAGAGCGATGGGGAAGGCCAGGAGAGCGGGAAGGAGGAGAGCAAAAGGTCCAGAGGCTCACTGCCGGTAACTTGTTTGTGCTTACTTTGACCGCTTACCTCTTATTTGGCCGAATTCATTATTCAATCCTCGTTCGCCGCCACAAATAAAACCGATTGTTCGGCTTGGACCTCCATCCGGTCCTTTCTTTCCGCCTCATACCATGCCTCCGAGGATCCCGGTCTGCCATCAGCCTCTCTAACCCCACCATGGTTAGATGTCTCTGATGTTGCTATCTGCACGCACACGTTTACTCTGTATGTCATGAGACATGCCGCTCCCGGTTACCAACGAACACGATCTCATCCGGTACCTGAAATGCCGTGATTACATCGTGCTACCGGGTAAGTCGCCGATTAAAATTTACCGGCCATCCTTTGTAAGCTGACCGAGTTCGATCACGTGCGGCTTATGACCGTTTGCTTGTATTTGTGTACCCGTCCTCCCTTGCTTGTATTTGTTTACGCGTCCTCCCTCACTTTTCTCCAACATGGTCAGAATTATCATCAAGGGCGGTACGTTTTGTCTTACTCTGGTTGCACTTTAGTTCATACTCATAAGTCGTGTTATAGGTGTCTGGAAGGTGCGCTATATCCTCCATGCGTATTTTCGCTCTAGCAGCTCACTGTCTCCCTACTTTTAGAATACGGAGGATGAGGTGTTGAAGGCTGCCATCGCCAAGTATGGCAAAAATCAATGGTATATTCTTCATATAACCCTCAGACATATTTTAATTCTGCTTAGGGCTCGTATTTCTTCTTTACTTGTGCGCAAGACACCAAAGCAGTGCAAGGCACGGTGGTACGAATGGCTGGATCCATCCATAAAGAAGACGGAATGGTCGAAAGTACGTGGTCAATTTTCTCGCTCCTCCGTTCCTAACCACTCTGATTTTAGACTGAAGATGAGAAACTTCTGCATCTAGCCAAGTTGATGCCAACCCAGTGGCGGACAATAGCTCCAATTGTTGGCCGGACAGCCACCCAGTGTCTAGAGCGGTACCAGAAGCTACTAGATGAAGCAGAGGCAAAGGAAAACGAGGAGCTGGGCCTGGCAGGACCAGGAGACACAGGGCCTGGTGCTGAGGATGTACGGAAACTGCGGCCAGGTGAAATTGACCCTGACCCAGAGACAAAACCTGCTCGACCGGACCCAATTGACATGGATGAAGATGGTACTTTGCAGCTTTATCACTCTCAACAGTTGACTAACCCGTCTGATAGAGAAGGAGATGTTGTCTGAGGCTCGTGCCCGTTTGGCGAACACGCAGGGTAAAAAAGCTAAACGGAAAGCGCGTGAACGTCAGTTGGAGGAGGCGAGGAGACTTGCTGTATTGCAGAAAAAGCGCGAGCTTAAAGCTGCAGGCATCATGTGCGTTTTTTTCTCTTTGTCATCGCCTAACCTGCTCAAAATGACCGTTGTTATCCAGCATGCGACACAAAGTCAAACGGAAGGGAATGGACGTGAGTATCGGACTCGGGTTTCTAACATCCGTGCTAATGTTTTTATCCCAGTATAATGCAGATATCCCCTTTGAAAAAAAGCCCGCTCCCGGGTTTTATGACACATCGGACGAGCAAGCTCGTGTCACGACCGCTCCAGTGGGAAAATCCCTACGACGACTGGAAAATAAGCGCAAGACAGATGACGAGGAGGCGGAGCGACGGAAGAGGCAAAAGAAACAAGAAAGTGATGCTAATAGTCACCAAACGAAGTTCCTCCCAGCCCGTGATGCACAAATTCAGAAGTTGAAAGAGGCCGAGATGATAGGGCGCAGGAGGAAATTAGTATTACCCGATGCCCAGGTGACAGAGGCCGAGTTGGACGACATTGTGAAGATTGGTCAGGCAGGGGAAAATGCCAAGTCAATGGTGTTGGGAGGGAGCGACGCCAGTGCTAAGCTATTGAGCGAATACGAAGGTCTTGAAAATGCGAAGATGGCTCGTACACCACGAACAGCACCACAGCGTAAGCTGCAATCAAATCTATATTTGTCTATACTAACATTGGGCTTCATAGAGGATAATGTCATGACGGAGGCGCGCAACCTTCGCAATATGACAATAGCACAGACACCTCTGCTTGGTGAGGAGAATACTCCATTGCATGAGGGGCCCAGCGGAGGCACTGGGTTTGAGGGTGCCACTCCACGCCACCAAGTTGCCTTTACACCCAATCCGCTTGCTACTCCTCTTCAAGGAGGCAATGACCCATCGCTGACCCCCCTTAACGGCGCATCTGCAACACCGCTGCGCACTCCTCGGGATAATCTGTCCATTAACGCTGGGGAATATACGCCCATGAACGCCACGCCGCGGGAGCAGAGAATGCGAATAGACTCTACAAGACGAGCATTAAAAACTGGCTTCATGAATCTGCCCAAACCGGAGAATAATTTCGAGCTTTTGGTGCCGGAGCAAGAGGGTCAAGACGATGAAGATTCAACGCAAACACAGCTTTTGGAGGATGCTGCTGAAAGAGACGCTCGCATTCAACATGCCAGAGAGGAGGAGAGTCGTAAAGCGCTGGCACGACGATCCCAAAGTGTGCAGCAAAACTTACCTCGGTTGGCAAATGTTGAGGTGGAAGCACTGTTAAGACGCTTAGAGCTAAACGAGGAGCAAGGCGAACTGGCTGCAGCCCGACAGCTCGCCCAAGCAGAATTGATTCAAATATTGCATCACGACTCCATCGCGCACCCACTCCCTGGAACACAACGGCCAGGTAGTGATGTTTCATCTTACCAGATACCGGCAGACGAGGACATTGCGGCTGCGAAGCTCGAAGTTCATGCCGAACTTTGTCAAATGGTCGGGATCTCCGACGCCTCACCTGAGCAGTTAAAGGGGGGTCTGCTTAGCATGTACAAGGCGGACGAAGTTGACGATGCTGCTTCTTGGGCCAAGCAGCGGCAGTCCTTGACTTTCAACCCGACTAAGCAAATTTGGGATGAGCCCCATTCTACTTCTCTGGAGGAGCGTATCGCAGGGTACACGTCATTGCTCAATGATTGCAGGGAGCAGATGTCAAAGGACGGGAATAAAGTGTCGAAGGCGGAGAAGAAGCTTGGCGTCACACTTGGAGGCTACGTTGCACGATCACAGGCACTGTCCAAGAGAGTAGCGGACGCTTTCGAAGAGATCATACGGACCAACTTGGATCACAATGCGTTCTCGCGGTTGCATGCGAACGAAAGCGTTGGCGGCCCCAGGCGGATTGCAGCCTTGAAAGAAGAGGTGGAACATCTCGAACGAAGAGAACGGATGTTGCAGGGTCGATATGCAGAGTTGGATGCTGAGAGGAGAGAGGCCGAGGCCAGAGTTGCAGCACTAGAGGATAAGCTCATGGCTGATGCTGAAGCCATAAATGAGGCAGCTCTGGCGCAATTAGAGGATTCAGAGGTAGCCTAAATGACGTTTATCCCACATAGTGAGGGTGTTATAATTTCCTGCTCTGTATTGTACTGTACACCATTCTAAGATAACTTACTCTAGTGGTTTGCGACGATGGACGTTGAATGTTTGAACTTTGATACGCTCCTCACCCGTGGCTCAATGGCATTCCGCGACAAGTCCCATGTAATAATCCCAGAATCAAAGTTTACATTTCTCCCTTACTCGGCCTCGTGTTCTCCTGCTCCCCAGTCGGCATCGCCTGGCCGCTTTTCGCCCATTATACCCCTACACGAGGCAAAATGTCCTGCACCATATCAGAACCCGCATCCATCCCCAATTCTCTGGCGGCTCAACTTGTTGGGATCCAACTTTCTTCACTTTTCAGTGTTGTTCGTATTAATTATCCCTTCAGCAGACGAGCCTTTGGGTTGGCTATTCCCTGTAATCTGAACATTTGCTCCATCTTTATCTTTGGGTTGCATTTTTTCGGTCCCTTTGCCGCCTGCTAATCCACATGGAGACTGTGACGACCACCTTGCAAGGACAACCCACCTCATTCCCTTCGACAGGAGCCTCGTATCCACCATTACCTATTGGTGCCATCGTAGGTGGTGTTTGTGCAGGTGCATTATTGGCTGTTGCTGTCACTGTGGGTTGGGTATATTGGGGAAAGATGATTGACCGTGACGTCGCAAAGTACAAGCAAGCAGTGAGTATCTTTCTTGAATGTCCGTGTGGATCTACCGGGTAGACACAGCACGTTGACGAAATCTGCACGCTAAAATAACACATTTTATTGCCCAATAGGAAGCTCTTAATAAGAAGAGACTCAATGCCACTACGTCCCCTCCAGCGAATAACAGAAACGATCCTGGCCCACCGCCACCCGAACTACCTCATACCGTTCCTCTAATGCGGACGCGCACACAATCAAGCAGTGGCACGAGAAAGAGTGTAAAATTCGCGCCGCAAGATATGACTGTTGGATCTTCACAAGGCTCTACCCCTGCTACCCCGGCAACTCCCCCGTTTGCACCCATCCGACCACCTCCAGCAATGCGTTCCCGATCAATGTCGGGGTCGGGGGATAATATTGCTTCACCTAATACTTCGAATCAGTTTGCCCATGCTCAGTGGACAAAGTTGAATTCGAGTACGAACTCGGTCAGAACAATCCCTCCAGTGCCTCCAATGCCCATGTTGAGTGATGCTGAGAAAGGAGTGGCACGCCCACATTTTGCTGCATCCCTGCCCCCTCCTCCATATAGTAGTCAAAACGTTGGGCCGAGTAGAAGCTTTGTCCAAAGTTACAATCACGATCAACCCGAAGCGCAGCAAGCTGCACAATCCCTCCCCGTCGAAAATAATGCCCATCGATCCCTACAGAAATCATCCAAGTCATCGAATCTTAGTACTGGGTCTTCATCTGTGTACTCAACCGCAAGTGGAGAAGAACACCAGACACGGGTCCCGCCCTCCTTGATCCTTGCCGCTTTAGGAGGGAAAAAGTCCGCACAAGTTGAAGCTGAAGAGGGACAGGAGGGGGAATCTTTGAGCACGGCGAATTGGCGTATGCCTTGGACTCATTCAGGGTTCGCTTGGAAGCAAGAAGCCCCAAGAATGCTGATCGGGCAAGAGTCTTATGCCTCCATAGGTTCAAACAACTCGTCCCAACCAGGGAACGAAACGATCATACCAGCTGGTGTGGCCCTATAATGATTTTTTCATGCCTGGTTATTTCTTTTCCTCGTGGACTTCCATTTTTTATTCAAATACCTTAACAGTCGAGGTGTTTCGGATGCTGATCTACTTATTTTATTACTGAAAAGTTCGCAATCTCATATGGCGCGGTACACGGTACTGCATGGTAACGTGATGGTTCATGAAATAAGATTGGTAGTAGTAGTTTATATCATCGAACTTGAGTTGTATTATAAATCCCAATTCGTATACATATGCTCCTGCTCTGAAGTGATCAAAGTGCAACCGGAAACCCGAGCCACTGCAATTTAAATTTCAAATGACAGACGTTAGTGACGCGCCCAATTCACGCGTCAGAATGGTCGATTTTCAGCATGCTTTGCCACAAGTAGAGAAGAAAAGTCTAAGTGAATGGGGATCTATAGTTATGACAGCGACTTGAGGTACTCCTATAATAGTCAGTCAAGATGCATAAACGTCTGCCAAAGGACTTAAGAAGTCGACCACGCACCTGTTCCAGTCTGCTCACAGATGACCTAAAGTTCTCTACTTGACGCCAACAATTTAAAGGTGTCGTAGGGTTAGACCTGTCCAATGCGATGAACATGCAGTCTGTGGGGAAGTGGAGCATTATATACTTATAGCATTGCACAATGGCCTCACTATCCGTCTTGACACTCGGGAATTCTTCCAATTCCTTCTTGACATGGTACTTCTCAACTTTAGTCCTCAATTCCTCCAAGTCTCCAAGCAACGCAGCAGTATGTTTGATGCTTCCTGTGCCAACAGCACCACTGGGTTCGCCCTCCACTTCGCTCGGAGTTGATGCTTCACCCGCTAGCGACCTATCCCGGTCCAAGTTTTCCTTTTCTAGAGCAGCCTCGATTTGCTGTCGTACCTCTTCTTCCTCGCGTCGCAAGTGCTCTATTTCAGTTTGAATTCGGGCTCGAATGTGGGCATCCAGTGACGATTGACGCTCAGGTGGCACCTCGGTAGAGGCTGCATTGTCCACTAAATGATTCACCACGTCTTGCGAAAACTGGGATGAAGGCATGCACGTGGTCACAACACATGAGTAATCCTAGATCGGAAATTTACGCACCTGGATAGGTGTATCGTTGTAGAAGACTTTCTCGTCTGCATCAGACTTCGACTGACCAGCTCCCATGTCTTTACCAAGATAAATGAGTTTGACAAATGCTGGAGCGGACGGGTCGGTGGATGGAGGTCGGAAGCGACAGGGCTTGCAAGCATTTCATAACAATTGTATACAAACATGAGGTAACCCGCCGCGCTTGCGCTGTGGCAAGTTGCAGAAAGAATAGAAAAACTATACTACTCTCACTCATCCCATTGCTGTCGCATATACACTCTTCATAGGGTTTTTATCCTCATAAATGTGACCATGATCGAGTAGCCTGCTTTGTGTGAGCATGCATCAAATCCTTAGAATGTCAGCCATCTTACCAGTCGGGTTCAATCTCTGTCAAAATGCGAATTCTAAGGTACAAATAATTAGACTCGTAGAACTAATCATCGCACGAGTTATCTTACTGTGTCTTTTTTGTCTCTTCCATTTCGTGGAATATCACCCATCCTGATCGTGGTTTTCGGGTGAAGAGAACCGAGGTCGGGTGGACGTGCAACACCTACAGTTATGACGAACCTGTGAGCAAGCTCCTTGTGAATAAGATCTAACTGACCTTGTTGCCCCTGATCGACCTGTATGTTCCATCTGCAACCCAACGAGCTCCATTTCTCCAATAGCCACTAACCAGGCATTGTCTCAACCGTTTTGCATCACCCTCGCAACTATCTAATGGCAGATTGAACCGTTGCATGTATTTTTTCAGTTGGGCTCGGACAGATACTGCGCGCGACATTGCCCGGAAAGATATGAAATGAGAATTACACCAGCTTTTGGTTTCTCCGTATTTTCTGAATGCGTTGTAGGCTGTACTTGCAATGAGATGTCCTTGTTGATCTGTATGAACTCGATAAACTGACCATTTAAAAGAGTGAGGTGATCCTGATAACATCTCAGCAGAGCTGCGCGAAGTAATGAATGTCCAAGACTCACTCCTTCCTCGGCGGTGAACTTTCGTCGTTCTAATTCCGCAAGGGCGCCCTGCGCACCTTCAGAGATGATAAATACATCCTGCTACTAATCAGCATGGCGTGGAAAGCTAAATACTCAGACATACCTGTACTACGGTCATAGCTGCGATAGTTAGTATCTCTTGTCCGCATTTGAACTCTTTTGACTTGAATAGCTACCCAAGATGTTCAGTGGGGCAAACGTATGTTGTGAACCGAAGCACTCACCATTCGCGCTATACCGACTTCTACGGGACACTCTGCTACCTTTTCACCTACAGCTGTCATCTTCCCATCATCATCGATCATTTCCGCTGCGACGAGGCTCTCCAATGCGCGCAAGACCGCTTCAGCAGGTGGTGCGGAAACCCACTCGAATTTCATCAAGTCGTCAATACCTAATGACTTGAGCTGAAGGATAGGCGTTGTCATGTCTATACGCATAATTTCTGGCGGTATGGACTGCGGAAGCTTTTCAAATACGGAATATGGGTATAAGCGATAGCAAATTCCCGAGGAGGTACGTCCAGCTCTGCCAGCGCGCTGAGTTGCAGAGGCAAGAGAAGTAGGCACAGTCGCAAGGGAGGCCAGTGCAGTTGTTGGGTTATATACTCGAATCTGTGGACTTTACTTCAAATTGACAATCTATAGTGGTTCGTAACGGAAAATACCTTCACAAAGCCACTATCGACTACAAATTTGATTCCTTCAATTGTAACGCTGGCCTTCAGAGAGTCAGCAGAAGAAGGTGCAAGGAGGATGCTCGATACCTCAGCAATATTGGTGGAGACGATAACCTTCCGGGAACCTCGTTCTGTTGTCTCAAACACCTTCAGCTGTTCTTCCGTCGATAGTCCAGCATGGAGTGCCAATGGAACTAGCTTCTGTGCATGCTTTGGGAGTCTGAAAGGTGTTCATTTGCGACGTTATACAAGTTGTAAGTCCTACTCACGTTGGCAACATTTCGGACAATTCGTCCAGACACCGCTCAATTTCATCTCGGCCGGTAAGAAATATTAGGATATCTCCTGGGCCTTGCTGTAGTAATACGGTTATCAAGCAAGCCGCATGTCAGGTACGGAAGGGTCTCACTTTGAGGTTAATGTTCCATGCAACTTCAGCAGCCTTTCGAACATAATCAGGTGTCGGTTGGTCTAAGTAAGCTACCTCCACGGGGAACATCCGACCCTCTAACGAAATAATTGTAGCCTCATCGCTCTGAGTTCCTGGAGGTTGGAAAAATTGGAGGAATGATTCTGCATCAAGCGTCGCTGAAGAGATGATCAAACGCAATGACGGCCGCTTGCGACGTATCCTAAGATGTTTTAGGTGAACAGAGTAACAAGAACACTTATAGACGAACTTTTTTAGGATACCAAGTAGCAAATCCGTGTATACACTCCGTTCGTGGACCTCGTCGATCTAAGAGAAGGAAGAAATAAAGTCGTCTACTCCATAGCATGCTACGCACCATTATAACACTGAATCTGCTTAAGAGGGGATCAACTAATGTTTCCCTGAAGAGCATGCCGTCCGTCATGTACAATATCCGCGTCCGCTCTTTGTTGCTCACATCTTCAAAGCGAATGGTGTACCCCACCTAGAGATGACATTCATTGGTACACGGGGAATATTTGGAGCAGGTAATGTGCTGCACCTCCTCGCCTAGTAAGGTTCCCACCTCACTAGCTACCCGAGCTGCAACTGAGGTCGCGGCAACTCTTCGGGGTTGCGTGCATGCGATGACGTTCCCGTCAGCTGCCCAGGCAGATTCATATAGATACTGCGGAAGTTCTAGTTCCATGCACCACGTCCAACTCAGAAGCTTCAAACGGAGCAGAGGCACACGAACGGGTTGTTTTACCGCATCCTGTTTGACCAACCACAATCGTGACGCCAAATTTCTCAATGCAGTACAGAAGCTTTTGCCCTATATTCTTGTGTGTAGCAAATCAGATGGGCTAAGTTAGGTGAGCGACGAACGATGTTGGGTAATTGGCAATCTTTCACGTTGCGAAGATATAGAGAGCTGCGCATATGAAGGTGCCGACTGCACTATATTCCCTTCGGCTTCTGTTGATCTGTCCAATGTACTTCCAGGGCCTGCAGTGCCGGGTTTCCAGAATTTAAGTGAAGACGACATAACGCACTGACTCGGATTAGTACAAGACGTCCAACTTGGCAGAATCGCGGTGGTGACAAACTCGGACAAATACTTTGGAAGAGTGTTGCGACCTTACCAAGCCCTGCGTCACATCGCTTTACCTAGTCACCACCACCACCATGTCAGAACGAAAGGGTATGTCGTCCTGATATACGTCGCTGGACTCATGCTGATGCACTTAGACAGTCCTCAACAAGTATTTCCCTCCGGACTTCGATCCAGACCTCATCCCAAGGCGGAAGGGACCTAAGAACTCACAACAAGTAGTACGTCTCATGGCTCCATTTTCCATGTAAGTATACAATTTCTCACCGTAAAACCATCACTTACCTCTTTCACAGGCGATGTAACACATGTGGAGAGTACATTTACAAAGGGAAGAAATTCAACGCGCGGAAGGAGACTGTGGATGGTGAAGACTACTATGGTATCAAAATATTCAGATTTTATATCAAATGGCGAGTCTCCTGTCATTCATGGCTCCAAGCAACTAATATTCTTGGCAGCACGCTGTGCTCAGCCGAAATCACGTTCAAAACGGACCCGAAGAACACGGATTATGCTGCAGAACACGGTGCATCCCGAAATTTCGAGCCTTGGAGAGAGGAAAGGGCAGTTGAGGAGGAAGATAGACTGGCAAAATTAGAAGAAGAGGAGAATAATCCTATGAAAGTCCTCGAAAACCGTACAGTCGACTCAAAACGTGAGATGGATATATTGGACGCCCTGCAGGACATTCGTGCGAGAAACGCTAGAAATGAACGAGTCGAGAAGGGCGTAGACTTGTTGGAGAGGGTTGGATTGAGAGAGGTTGAAGAGGACGAAGACGAAGAAAGTAAGAGATTAGAGGAGGAGGACGAGAGGTTAGTAAGAGAAGTCTTTAGAAAGGTACAGATGCCTGCTGCATCTGGGTCAGGACCGAAAGGGGATAATGATGCAACACCACTAACTGTGGTCACGGTCAAGCGAAAGGCGGATGATAATGAGCCTTCATTGCATGCACTCTTACCGGAGTCAGCCAGATCGTTGATTACTGCCAAATCAGCCTCAATTCACACAGCAAAGAAAGCGAAGACGGACGCAAAAAGTTCATTAGGAATCAAAGTAGTGAAAAAAGCAAAACTAAAAGCCACTGCCGCATCGTAGCGCACATGGAAGCGGCAGGATGACTGGGTGAGGGATGGTTATTACGTTGTGTTGCAGTTGTTGCTATTGGCTGTTGCATTGTAATATTATTGTCACTCTTGTACTTTAACACCTAATGGATACGTCGCGCGAAGACTTTCCCCGTGTCTCTATCGACTCTGTCGCAGATTGGCAACGTGTTAAAGGCAACTACAAGCGCGCTGTTTTAGCGCATTACGAAGAACTCATCAAGCAGAATGGGTTGGAAGCGGAAAGAGAAGCAATATTGGCTCACGCCACACAGGTGCGCGACCTCTTAGCAACCCTCGACGCTCTGACCTTATGAATCCTCGTTCTTAGTATCTAGATATGAGCATTAAGATGGCAGAACCTAATCTGAGAGTAAATGGGCAACCAGTTAGTTCTGAAGGGCTTGGGGACGAGCAGGGTGCGTTTTAACATCACAACAACTGTCCCGCAACCAAGGCCGTTTACCTCGATAGATGCGGAAGCCTTTGACGAGGCATTAGATCGTCGAATATGGTCTATGGCAGAAACCAAACTTCATTGGCAGAAGCGCCTAGCACAAACCAGGCGCGAAGTACCTGGACAAATGGAAAGTAAAATTACAGCCGTGCTAGAGCATCTACGCGCTGCGGATGACGAGGAAGCCAAGCTAATCGACCAGTTACAACCCTTCGATCCTGTGCTGGGCACTGGTACGTCGTACTTGTATGCATGACTATCAGAGGCCAAAGCTGTTATCAGATGTCCCACCACGCCATAAAGAGATCGACGAAGATATGAGAAAATTGGTCGCCATCGCAGAGGAGCTCCAGCAGGTTCGCAGTTTAAATGATTGTTCCCCCGGCTGCTTCATCCAGTGTTTTTTTAAGGGCTTGCCAGAGCAAAAGGAGCGTGCGGAACGGCTGCGAGTTGTAGCAGCTGAAGTGAAGGCACTCAAATTGTAAAGGTTACAACATCGTGCAGTGCTAGGGGTGAGATTGTGATGATAAATACAATGGGGGGCTCGGTGCTATTGCTTGGGTCGGGGATGTCAACGTTAAGGATCTCAGTATCCACGACCACGACCTCCCATTCCACGACCACCCCCTCTACCGCCTCTGAAGCCTCCACCACCACGACCAGGAGGACCGCCACGACCGCCACGACCACTACCACGGAAACCACCTCGCGCAAAACCACGTGCTGGTGGCCCTCCTCGTCCCCTGCCAAGTGCTTTTCCGCGTCCTCGTTCTAGACAGGATATTTTGAGCGTCAATTAAACAGTGAGAATGTTAATAGATACAGACTTTGAACGCCTGGAAATAAAGGTTGAGCCTGGGCAATGATACACAAAAAGATAAATCGAAACGCACCAGCATTTTTGGGTTTTGGAAGGAAGCGTTCGATGGGCAGCAGTTTGTCACCCGCAATATACACTTTATCACCAGC
Organism: Volvariella surrecta; assembly: GCA_951802395.1. Lineage (NCBI taxonomy): Eukaryota > Fungi > Basidiomycota > Agaricomycetes > Agaricales > Pluteaceae > Volvariella > Volvariella surrecta. Next base: position 1,015,255 of record OX637784.1, read on the forward strand.
TTTGAAACTGGTAGCAACCATCCCTGGATCCATCTTGACAGAAAAATAGACTTCATTAATTGGACCCAGAATTTCGTCGACTTTCCCAATACTAGATTTATTTTGTAGGTATATTGGGGCGTTGAAGAACGGAACCTTGTCTGGCATGATAGACGAGCATAACATTTCACCTTCGACGGCATGGACGAAAGTACCCATTTCTAATGCACTTCGATGAGAATGTAATTAGGAGTCACAAGAGGATCCCCATGCCTAAGACGGTATCTGGTGGTCCTGCATTGTATTGAAACGGTGGTCTTGGACCACCACGACCTAGAGCAGGGCTCAAATCAACTCATGAACAAGTGGGATCCATTAAAAATGACTGACCCCCACGACCACCAAAGCCTCTTGTGCCTCCACGATTCATACTAGGTGTAGAGGATAAAGAATGGCAAATATCTTAGTTACTATTATTTTGAGAAATTATCGGAATCGCAGATCGGACAGCACGCCGGTTATTTCTCGGCCTTCTTAATGCCCGGTGTGAGTGGCCACATACCAAATGTCCTCCTCCATCCTAGTTCCCTACTCATTCGAGCCCCATATTCAAGGAGATGAGCTCTTGATATCTTTACAACTTCTGGACCAACTAGAAGCAGGATTTCGTGATGATGCTTCCCTCTACGTGTCCGTTAAACCTGCAAGCACACACACGACCCATCCCAATACCATACCAAGCATTATCTGCCGTGCAAGTGTGCTCGAATCCGTGCGTGGATTCAGCTTCTACAAGACAACTTCTTAATATTACGTGACTCTAGGCTGACAGAGTAGCTATACCGACACAATGGGCCTCCAGATATCCGCACATATTTCCCCATTCTCATTCGTCTGCCAAGGTTGCACCGCATATAGCGATTGCTCGCGTTCAGCCTATCGTTTTGACTGATGTCATTGTAACTGCATTGTCCTCAGCAGCCTACGGCCTTGCTCAGCATGGTGCCCTTTGGGACCACTTGCGCGACAGGGAGCAAATCCTACGATGCAGAGATATAATCCATTTGAATGAATCTTCATCGACGCTGCCCAATGGTCGTGCTCACTTGGCTGGTTCATCATCTTCCGGACGTAACGAGCGCCTACAGTACCGTATTGATATGACAGAGCCGGTGCAACAGGGTTTAATCAACGAGCATACCAGATTCATCACCGTATATGAGCCAGAGCTAGAGAATGGTGGGGAGACACTATCAGACGCCGGACAAGATGGTATCCACGATGTCACAGGCGAAGATGAGTCATCAGGCTACGAGACAGATAGCCTGGAGATCGATGAGGCGTTTTTGGCGAATGGTATGGACGCGTTAGATCACCTTCCCAGTGAAGTCACATTTTCCCCTACACCACTCTCCTCTGTGATTTCTCTTGGAGAGGACGATCATACTGTATACCTTCGTACTGTAGATCTGACGAAGCTCGGGCTGCTGAATGGGGATTGGGTGCGTGCAACTTTGTGTCCTCTCATCAGGTTATTGAATTACCTACAGGCGATTGCACGTCCTTCACAGTCCCCAATACGGCGTCTCGTTCGAGTTCAAGCCAGCTCAGGTTTTCACATACCCTCGTAAGCTCAGAGTTGCCAAATTATGCCTTTAGGCTGAGCGTTTACATTGGATCAGCGGCACTCTCCTTGCATCACCTGCGCTACTGCACAACATACTGGGTGCAAAAGCAAGCTCCTCTGGAGCTGATCATTCCATCTCACTCACAGCGGGCCCATTTAGGTCTCATGAACCCGCAATACCGACTGCAACTTCCGTTGTCATAGCCCGTGTCGCGTCATCAGTGACGACCACGAGGGCATATGCGGATGTATGGGTTGGAAGTCTGAGGTCCCACCTTGGCAGGTCCATAGGTTTGTTTAAGCAAGGAGATATTATCGCAATTTCGCTCAGCGCGGAGCAGTCTCAGTTTGGAGATCATACAGTGTTAGTTCCTAGATTCTCTTCCATCAGCACTTACCTGAAGCTGTACTTCTCAGGCAAAACAATGAAATCGCATACTTTTTAGTCACAAATATCGAAAGCGAGACCAAAATGAATGGCGATTTCTATAGCTCTCAGGATTTCTATATGAGTTCAACCTTGGGCGAGTTGGGATGCTGGGTTGATGCCAACTCCACGCGTATCAACCAATCTGGGGTGGAGCATTCTTGGATACCAGCTTTAGGAGCTTACATAGAGCTAGGTAAAGTTAATGTTACCCGACAGCCACTGACTAACCGTCGAATTAGATCCTGATCATCCAGCATCACTCTTTTCGCGACTAATGGTCGCGAATAAACCGAAATTGTTGGCGCCATCCAGCCCATATCAGAAGTTGTGGTCTATTGCTTCTGCACTGCTCGCAGGAAGCGCAATGGATTACAACTTAAACCTGTCTGTGGTGCTTAAAGGCGCCAGCGGATCGGGCAAATTTACGATTGCATCTTGGGTAGCACAGAGGATGGGAATGCACTTGGTAGAGGTGCCCTGCCATTCCATTACGTGTTAACTGTCCTCTGATCTGAACACGTCGATGGCTTTAGGTCAACTGCTACAATGTCGTTGGGCACAATGAGGCTACGACAGAGGGTACACTCAGGGCTAGATTTGACAAAGCAGTCGAGTGCTCTCCCTGCATCTTTGTGCTGAGATATATTGAAGCATTTGCTCAATCAACTCAACCACTTGAGCCCGGAAAAGGTGCTATCGTCCACAGAGTGCAGCTGATGAGCCCTAATGTATCGTATTTGCAGAACCCGCGATTGCTACAGCTCTGCAAGATTGCATCGATGAGGCACAGTCAAGTTGGAAGATGACTGGATACCCTGTCCTAATGGTAGGAACTACATGTGAGCCGGAGCGAGTACCACCAAAAATTCTATCCTCTTTCAAGAATGAGGTGGTTTTCGAGGTATGGACCCTTGCACCTATCTTAGGATCTGACTAAATGTCATTGACAGGCACCCGGCGAGCCCGAACGATACGAAATCATTGGGGCTCATATGGCTGACGCTTTATTGGCATCGGATGTCTCTTTGTCTGAGCTTGCACTACAAACAGCAGGTTTGGTCGCTGGGGATCTCGTGTCTCTGGTATCTAGGGCGAAGTCCATCTCCATGGAACGTACTGTGGATGCTGTGTGAGTAGCAACACTACATTGCGTTAAACTAGAAACTGAACCTCAATTACCATGAGTAATGCTCCACTAGCAGATTTGGTGGATGCAGGAATATGCTTAACAAGTGCAGATTTTGCTTCTGCATTGAGTCAATCCAGGACAACGTACGCAAAAAGCATCGGTGCCCCCAGCATTCCTAAAGTCACCTGGGATGACGTCGGTGGACTAGCCCATGCAAAGAAAGACATTTTGGACACTATCCAACTCCCCCTAGATCACCCAGAGCTCTTTGGAAGTGGTTTGAAAAAACGATCAGGTAATCTTAACTCAATCCATGGAAGCTAAACCTATACCCAAACCCTTTCAGGTATCCTGTTATACGGGCCTCCTGGAACGGGCAAAACGCTCCTCGCGAAGGCAGTCGCTACATCTTGCTCATTAAATTTCTTCTCCGTCAAGGGGCCGGAGCTTCTTAACATGTACATTGGTGAATCAGAAGCTAATGTTCGTCGCGTCTTCCAAAGAGCTCGCGATGCTAAACCATGTGTTATTTTTTTCGACGAGTTGGATTCGATCGCTCCGAAAAGAGGCAATCAAGGAGATTCTGGAGGAGTAATGGACAGAATTGTCAGTCAGCTGTTGGCAGAGTTGGATGGCATGTCCAGTAGTGATAGCGGGGCGGACGTTTTCGTCATTGGTGCAACAAATCGTCCTGACTTACTCGATCCCGCGTTACTCAGGCCTGGAAGGTGGGCATCGCGGTTCAATTTCGCAATTCTGGCTTTAGTAACGCTTGTTACATTTGTTGTGTTGCAGGTTTGACAGAATGATATATCTAGGGGTCAGCGATACACACGATGCCCAATACAAGATCCTTGATGCACTCACCCGAAAGTTCCGACTGGATTCTGGTTTCCGCCTGAGGGAATTTGCAGAGCAGTGCCCTTTTAATTTTACTGGGGCAGATTTATATGCCCTCAGCTCAGACGCCTTGCTCAATGCCATGTCTCGGAGGGCAAACGAAGTGGATAAGAAACTTAGTACGTAGTGTTTTGATAGCTTAATCGTGCTCAAGCTCTCAAACTGACATCACATCAGAGATGTTGAATAGCAATCTACCAAAAGCCGAACATCAACACCACCCTTGGCCACTGACTCCCCAATACTACTTGGCGGAAATGGCAAGTTCAGAAGACATTTCGGTCCTCGTCACTCAAGAGGATTTTGAGCTGGCACTCAAGTCCCTTATCCCCAGTGTCAGCGTACAAGAGATGGAACATTACAGGAGGATCCAACAGCGATTTTCTCAAGGCTTTGAGCAACCAAGGGAAGAGTAAAATGCAAGCATAATGACTAGTTTATGAATTGCCTTATAAATTTATTGACTCGAGGCATCGGCTTAATGTATGGTACAATTACTGGACATTCCAGCCAGAACCTTCCCAAATAGACCACGTATCAATTGGATCACTTGATGAAGCACCACCCCACACCATTGACTGTCCATTAAGCGCTGCCTGGGCATGTTAACGACCGCAGTGTTGCGGTTTGTGCGATAGCGAAGACTATGAGAGTAGATGCATCAAAACCATTTCGTAGGGTTGAGACCGAAGCGAGTGAAAATATCTTGAATTCCTCCTTGCACGAAGAAGCCAAGTGCAGATGACGCCTTCAACGCCAGTGGTTGACCAACATAACTCCAGCTTAACGAGTACGGTCAGAGTTAGCAGGTCTCAAACTGGTAGTACTCACTGATAGGCTGGCTTCCCATCAATTACAACTTCTACCCTGAGCTCTGGCTTCTCAGGATTCCTCGTATCGATTTCGAACGTAGACCTACCAAACGATGAGTCAATGCTAAGGCATAAAGAATGGAAGAGCACCATTTCGAATTCCCATGTGGGATGTACTTGATCACTCTTTCAGCCGGAACAATGTTTGGATTTCCATGGGCTTCAGTTGCATTTATATTGGTCATATTCGTTGCATTTGTTGTTTGATGATGTGAAACACCAATCTGAACACCTTCCTCACTTTCGCTTCGAAGTGTATGAATAAAAGGGATGTAAAACATGCTCAATGGGCTTGTCGAGAACTCATGGACCTTGTGCGCAGATTCTGCATTGAACTCGATGGCAGCAAATTCATGCCGGTCGCCCGAAAGGACAAACAAATTCGGTATGGAGTGGAAGGCAGAAAGAAGAGTGCTCTTTTCTGTAGGAAAGCCAGCCCACGAGTCGTATACTGCATCATGGGTCCACAAAGAAGTGAATGGCACCGATGATACGACAAACTTGAAGGTGGATGTCTCGTTGACCTAATGTCGGAAGGTCAACTACCTGACAGTTCATAGGGGGGATATCCTACCCTAGTCAACCAGTTATGCAGTGCAGCAAGCTGTGGGTCGCCTAGCATTGTGCGGGATTGTATATCTGTGTCCACGGAGGAGCGGTGACGGCGAGTATCCATGACGAAGAACGCAGTGTCTCCATACTGAAATTCATAATAATGTTGGCCGGCAGTTGAGGATTCATAATTTGACTCTGAATTGTATAGACCGTAGGCGTTCGAGGCACTGGGGTAAGGGGCAGAGTCATTGCTGGCCCCAGCGTAGTTGTTAACGAACTATGTCATCCGTGAGCTTTTGCTGGGAAGATTACGGGAAGACCTACTTCGTGATCGTCGTACGCGTGATAGATTGCTAAGAGATGCATAATTGAGCAACTAACAGCGGTAAAGTACTAACACTACTCACGAAGACGCTCATAGATTTTCCTGAAGCTTGGGCTGTTATAGTTACGTCTATAGAGCCTCCGGTACGCTTCTCTGTCGTCACCAATATATATAGGAACATCCGCATAGATGAAGTCCCCAAGGAATATCAGAAATTCTGCAGGGGGAGTTGCAGCCGGGTGCGTCCAGTTGTGGACGGCGTGAGTATCTTCTGCATCTGCAGTGACATTCATGGATGGGGATGGGAAAAGATACTCCGCCATGAAGTCAAACCCACGAATGGTGTTGCGGTGATGAGGACCATTGTACGGGTGGTTTGGTGTAGTGCAAGAAGTTGCGAGAAACCGGAAGTGACTTCCTCCAGGAAGGCGCGGGTCGGGAAACGTTTTGAACGAGATGGGAGAAGATGGATAATGCAACAAAGTTCCATTCAGCCCAGCAAGGACATCTGAACGAGGATGAGCTAGTGCACAATGATACATGAGAATATATGCGTACATTCATAGCGTGTATTGGGCCACAGGTTATCAATCTTTGACGTTCCAACCCAATCATGGTCACTTGTGAGGTTCAGTGTTGGACCTTCTCGCCATGAACCGTTTTCTCCCACTTCCCTATACAGCACCCGGATCAAGTGCTCGGTTGTGTTGAGTTGAGGGAAACGAACGCTAACTTTCGCACTGTCAGGAAGTACGGCACCAACGCGAGTGAATACAACGTCCGAGGCTGAATCGATGAACGGGGTGACGACAAAGTCTAGGGCGGCTATAAATAGGGCCAAGTTGATATAGAGATTGAATAGTCGGACTGCTCGTAAATTTGATGGAAGAGTAAATATCAGGGCCAGGAGCTCATAGAGCGGAGAGACACGATCTTGGGCCTATGATTGCGGTGTATCAGAGGGCAGAGAGATCAACGGATACAAATTCTTACTGATGACCTCGAGGCATCATTGTCGTCAGAGTGGTTTTCTACTCCAGGTTGGATCTTATCGTCTGTTACTCCTTTTGGCTCCGATTGTGGTTCATCTTTGGTTGTGATTTGTTTCGGTACAGTGTTGGACTGAAGGTTGTAAGGATGCTTGGGTGTCGCCAACCATGAAAACAGGATGTAAGAGAAGAGAAGCGACGGTAACACGGGCCTGGCGAGGCGCGTTGGGATCTAAACTACAAGTTCGATGGGGATCAGTGTAAGTCGAAGTTACAACTTACGATTCGTAAAAATATAAAGGCAGAGAGGCGGAACAGTGTCGACAACAATGCAGCAAAGTAGGCTAGGGGAGGCATAATGGTAGGAGTCAAATTCGCGACAATGTCTGATTTCTTACATCACACTTCATTTACGGGCCCCATCACCCCAAGCTACATATACCTGGTAACTCCATCATTCATTACTCCATACTTCGTAGTGTCACTATTATTCTACAACTTTTCCTAGTATCCTCCTCCTCCATCATCACCACGTCTATGAGATGCCATCTGCCTTTTCTGCACATCACCAAGCTTCGGACAATTGGAGATGACATGTCCCAGTCCTAAAAATACACTTGTCTGCAAACACATTGCTTGTGAACCGAGTTATCACTTACCACCACAAACGGGACATCCATTGAGCGCACCACCTTGCGCTGCTCTTGGATCGTCGATGGAAGCCAAGAATGGTGGAACCCTAAACACCCTATTATCATCACTGCGGGCTACTGCGATTTATTGCCTTACTTTTGACCTGCCTCCATTAGAAGATACTTCAAGTCCAGTAGTGTCTGTTCGGGGGTATTCATGTTGACGAAAGTTGTAGCTATACCTGTCTTGCCGCTACGACCCGTGCGTCCAATTTGGTGCACATAATCTTCGATTTCCTTCGGCATCGTGAATATGATGACATGCTGAATTTCACTGAAATCCAGTCCTTTGGATGCTACGCCAGATGCCACCATGACGTCTTTTGCTCCAGACTTGAATGCTTTAATGGCATACTGCCGTTCTTCCTGGGCTACCATGGAGTTATGGTGAGGCTATGTCATCAGGCGTACGCACTTACATTTAGAGCCATGTATTGCTACGGCTTCCACTCCTTTTAGTAACAGGTACTCCTGGATATCTATTGCAGAATTAGTCTCCAAAGAAAGCCCCGGCTGAAGTTCTTACCATCAACCTCGTTCTTGTTCTCACTGAAAATAATGACGGGAGGCGGTGTCTTTTGTAGACACTCCAGGAGATAAACCATTTTTGCCTCCTGCTTGACATACTCTACAACTTGCAAAACATCGAGGTTTGCAGCACCAGCTCGGCCAACATTGACCAAAACTGGCTGGATTAAGGACTCCTGGGCGAAATCCTGGATTTTGCGAGGCATCGTCGCAGAGAAAAGTAATGTCTGACGTTGACGCTACAAAATGATCAGCATCTGGCCTGATTATTAGATAGACGCACATACCCTGAAAAAACTCATGATGTTTCGTACATCATCCTCAAAACCCAGGTCGATCATCCTGTCTGCCTCATCCATACATAGGTATTTACAGTTATTGAACGTGAATCTCTTCTTCTCCAGCATGTCAATGAGGCGACCAGGCGTGGCGACAACGATGTGAAGTCCTTTGTTCAACACGTGGCTTTGTTCACTCATTGAAATACCGCCAATACACAGAAGGACGTTCAATTGGGGATAGGACCCCTCCCTGGATAAAGCTGAACACCAAGTGGCGACGTTCTCGTATGTCTGGTTCGCTAATTCTCGAGAAGGGCAGAGAATAATTCCGACAGGACCTTCACCACGGACCAAGGGCAATTTCACCTCTTCCTCGACCGCCATCATGATCAGCGGGAGACAGAACGCTAAGGTCTTCCCGGAGCCCGTAAAGGCTATTCCAATCAAGTCACGACCGGAGAACCTACGCAAAACTTGATAAAGATGAATGAAACAGATAGCATGCACACGTACGCTGCAGGAATGCCTTGAAGTTGTATTGGAGTTGGCGTCGTGATTTTTTTGCTCTTTAGGAACTCTGTTATTGCCGGTGGTATTTTCATGTCCTACAAGACGTCAGTACGACACAGATGATGGAAGAGCCGTAGCACTAACAGAAAAGTTTTCGATGGGAGGGGGGATATCTTGCCCATCCACGATAATGTGGTATTTCTCGCGGATCCTCTGGTTTTCTTCCTCTGAGCGGTCGCGAACGAACTTAGGAGCGACCCAACTGTATTCCCGTGAACACGACGTCAAAGCGCCTATTCGTGGAATAGACTATACCTAGTCTTTAGAGGCTCAGTATATTGAATCCCCTTTGCCAACTCCATGTCCGAAACCAACTTCTTCCTGCTCTTAATAGCTTCTAAAATTTCTTGATTCGCTTCCTCGGCCTTTTCACCCTCAGTTTTCTTCGCATCTGTACATATATCTCAGGCTCACAGGAACAAAGAGGACGCTGCACACCTTCCGCGGCCTTCCGTCTGTGGACCTCTTGCGCTTCCATGAGCAGGGTCTTCTCTCTGCGAGCCTTTTCGCGTAGAATTTCCTCCTCTCTTAGCTCATCTACCGCTTGTTCTTGCTCCTCTAGCAAGTTTCTGTGCCTCGACCTCACATCAACAGAACCCAGCGCAGCAAGCTTGGCCAATTTTTCTTGACGGCGTAGTGCAACGGGGATGTACGGTTCATAGCCATCGTTGGGATCGTCCAGTCTATATTCTGGGGTTACTTGGCGCTGAACCCGACGCCGTTTCGGTGCAGACTCGTCCATAGAGAATTATGACACGGTGGATGGATTGTGACAACCTAACAGTGCTCAGTGTGTACAAATAATAATACCGGCCCGGACGTTCCGACTCCAAGGACTGGCTATTAATGCTATCAGAGGCAAGATTGTCGATTACCAGTCCAGAGATGCAATTTGACCCAAGCACCCATCCCCACCGTCGCTGTGAGTCGTTTATCTCCTTTCGTTCCTCTAAGAGACTGGATTGTTGTCCTTGCAGTGAACCCTTTGACTGGAGAGTACGTCCTGGTCTCTCCACACCGAACCAAGCGACCTTGGTTAGGTCAAATCGAGCCCCCCGCCGTTGATTCGTTGCCGCAGTATGATACAGCATGTTACCTTTGCCCAGGTAACCAGCGCACAAGCGGTCAAACGAACCCAGCGTATGAGCATACTTATACTTTCCCCAACGACTTCGCGGCCGTATTGCCACCCCCTGTACCTGACACACCTATAACACCGCACCCACTACTTCAGGTAGAACCAATTCATGGTGGCTGTGACGTCCTTGTCTTCCATCCGAGGCATGATCTGACCCTCGCACGGTTGTCGCAAGAGGAAATTTTGAGAATCATAGCCGAATGGGTAATCGTGTACAATCTCAGAGGTAGCCAAGAGGGAATCAAGTATGTGCAAATTTTTGAGGTCGGCACACCTAGTCTTGGACATACCACTTTGCGTAATTGCTCACAAACCTATGTGTAGAACAAAGGATCGATGATGGGCTGCTCGAATCCACATCCTCATGGTCAAATATGGTCATTGTCAACTATTCCAACTATACCCGCGCAGGAACTATCACAACTGCAAGCCTACTCGCAATCATCACCACCGAGGATTGATGCGCCTGAGGGACCCGAAGGTATTTTAACATTGCCCTAGTTGATGCAAGATAGACTGAACAGTTTAGGTCGTCCTTGTCTTCTCTGCGATTACGGCCATCTGGAGGTGACCTTGCCTACACAGGAAGGTCGCATCGTCGTCCAGAACTCTTCCTGGGTGGCTTTGGTTCCCTGGTGGGCAACATGGCCATTCGAACTTTTGTGTATGTCTTTTCTTTCTGAAATGTACCGACCTCTTCTGATTCCTTTATCTCAGTACTGCCTTACCGAAGGCATGTTCGAAGTTTGGCGGACCTCAGAGACGAAGAAAAGGTTTTATTGGCCGATGCGCTATCCCGAGTCACGAAGCGCTACGATAACTTGTTCTCATGCTCGTTCCCTTACTCTATGGGGATTCATCAACGACCAATCCCAGCAGAACATGGTGATGATCCCGCCTTGGATATTGCTCATTTGCATTTCCACTTTACTCCTCCATTGTTGCGTAGTGCAAATGTCAGGAAATTTTTAGTGGGGCAAGCAAGACAATTCATCTCTTTGGCGTACCTAATTAACTCACTCACTAGTTTTGAACTCATGGCGGAGGCCCAGCGTGACCTCACCCCAGAACAGGCAGCTGCACGATTGCGTCAATGCTCAGACATCCATTATCTCGATCAATAGTTAGTTAGGAACTTTAGGTGGTTCAGGCAGGACGCGGAGCAGACTGGGGTGTATGGACTACTTTCCATCTAACTGCAGCCATAGAGACCATCGTTCTTGTTCTTCAGGCGTCCCTTCAAATATCCAGTGCACATGCTTTATCTCCGTAAACCCTTCTTCAAGACTAGGTTGTTCAAACCCATCACGAAAGTATGTGAATGCCAAATACGGTACAAGCGGTCTCTTGGGCTACAAACGAAGTGATTAATCCTTGCAGAATCGGAGGCATAAGGACTTACATCGCTAGCATCGTTTGAGATAAATGAACGGTATAGATTATTATGCCAAGCAAGGTCAATCGACCCCTCAAAATTGAAACACCTGAAGGGTGTTCAATGACCAATCAATGGAAGGGACCGGTCAAGATACTAACCTAACAGGTACTCCTAATTCTTTGGCGATACTCGTATAAAATCCGCGCGTCTTCTTATCACGATTCGTGTTATCTATACTTTTCTTAACTGCTGATCTGCCTTCCCAAAATTCAACATACCAACAACACAACTGTGGCTATCTGACAGCAGCTGGCGAACCGATTTAACGCATTTATCTCGTGTCTTCAGTGTGTCTTGATTAACGTGATGATACCCCGCGTCTTTGAAGTGATTATGAAAGAACATAGATTTCCCGAGGCCCGGGTATCCAACGAAGAGTACAAGCTCGACTTGGGGCTCCGGCGGGAGTAGTGGAGAAGATGTTGGAGTGACACGGGACGACGGTCCTTTCAACTGTCAGCCTGGTAACGCGCAAATGTTCAGGTGAACCTACGGCTCTGCAACAATGACCGGGCTTCGAAGCCTTCGAGCACAAACGTTTGCTTTTGAAGACCAAGAAAGTACTCCTAGCAATTCTTGTGAGTTTTTGAGTTTGGTGAATTGACTATGAGTTATTCCATACCTCCGGGGTATAAAAACTCAAGCCAAGATTGTTCGCCCACTTGCGGTCTGTTCCCGCGAAATCGCCCTTTCGTCCTGCTGCATCTCCAACATAGAACGACGAGGCCTTATCTGTCCACATTGTAAATGTCATCTCTTATCGATTTCTGATAAGCTGAACCTATTATGGTATCTTTTTCGTTGCACAATTTTTCCAACTCCCACCACATCCCCGGCATTGGTTTGCGATAGACGTCCCTTGCAGTTGCAGCAAATAGCCAAAAAGGGAGGTCTTTTAGCTAGGCACCCATGAGATTTAGCATGGGCTCACAAGGCACAGGAGACCTACTGAGGATGCTAAAGAAGCCATCTTTTCCTTCCATTTCTTCAACGCCACGGGCTTGAGGTTCTGGTTGGTAATAATAACTAATAAATAACTAGAATACATTTAATCCCACTGACCATGGATTAAGGAATTTGACTTGCCCATCTTGTTGCAACTGTCGCAGCTTCGCTGGGACCAACTGTCTCCACCACTCCCATTCAATCGATCCTCCCCCATAGCCCTTCTCATAGCTTGACTTAATAATGGTGCCATCAAGATCGAAGGCAGCAACCTTGCGGGATGGAATAGCGTTGAGATTTGTGGCATGGAGACAAGTTATATTACTTCGTGTATGCCATACAAACGGAGCGTCAGAGGAATCGCCATGAGGTTTCTTGGTGAAAAACGGGTGAACTTTTTGGCATTGCTTTATTAGTTCAGAACGATGTCAGATAATTTCCACGTACTCTTGGAAACTTTACTCGAATTTGGACCATCTGGGATATTGTCCGACACTTCGTTATCCGCTGAATGTCGCCGCTTCTTGGATGAAGGCCCTGCGCGAAGCAATGAGTGTCCAAGGTAGACGAGAATTTGGCCATGGCGCACCAGCTTGGGAATTGGGCTGGAATTGTGACATTTTATGGGTAGAATACCAGGCCACGAACGGATGTGGGGTAAGGCAGCAATATCGTCGAGGACGCGACACGAGCATTGAAACGCGGATTACGTAAGATCACTTTACGGGCTCAGTAATGCGATCATATAATCATGAGCACCTGGAGAACATAAACACACCCATCCCCCCACCTTTCTTCAGCTCCGTGCATAGCGTTTGCTGTCTCAGCGATGGCGGCATCCACGGAACTGGGTGCATTTATTAACTTCTTTGCGACCTTCTCTCTCGCAAGGCCGGTCGCGACAATTGATGACCTTAGCGATGGGGCAGCTCTGTTCGAAATCTTACAACTTGTGTGAGTACTTATTGATCCCTAGCACTTGCTTCCTCTCACACGCAAGTTCTTAGCGACGCAGAATACTTTCCTCAGTCGTCAAGGTTATCGGCCCAACCTTCCGACAACTGGGTTCTGCGTTTCAGCGCATTAAAACGCCTCTATAGGTTAATGACACAGTACTTCGCGGATGTGCTGCAGAAACCAACCGGTGGTTTGGATGTCCCCGATTTGCAGGCCATGGCCAAAGACCACAACCTATCGGCGACACTTACCATGTGTCGCCTTACCATTGCAATCGGCGTGCAATGTGAGAAAAATAAAGAGTTCATAGATAAGATCCAGCTGCTGCGTGAGGAAGACCAGCACTGTCTTATGCGAGCAATCGAACAGGTAAGGAGCCAAGTCCTCCCCCTTCCTTCGGCTCGTTGTAATCTGCCATGCAGGTCATGTCGAAAATTGCGGGGAAAGGAGGAAAGCAGACCATTGGTGAGGCAAGCATGACAGAGTTAGCGTGACTTTATTCTTGCAAAACTCCGCTAACTTTCCATTTGAATACCCAGGGATGACCATTATTATCGTATTCAATCGGAGCGAAGGCAGATTTATTCAGAGAAAGAAACTCTTGAGAAGGTGTACCAGTCCTTGCTTGAAGAACACAGAACGATACAAACCAATTATGATGACCTTGTTTCGGAGAAAGAGGATCTCCTTGCTCGACTAATGGACGCCGATGACAGGGTAGAGAGCAAGAGGAATGAAAAGATGGATGCCCATATGAAAGCAGAGATCGACCGGCTGCGGGCAGAGCTGTGAGTTTCACCCCCAATTTTTGCATTTTCATTGGCATATATTGGAGCCAGTCAAAAGAGCGAAGAGAACCTCGCCCTAACTGAATCCGAGCTGGATAAACACACAACACTAGTAACCGACCTTACACGCAAGGTTGACGAACTCCAGATCCAGGCAGACGAAGCGGTCAAATTGAAAGACCAGATCGATGAGTGCGTCTTCGATTGGACGCTTCGTGCAGTCTCTTACAGTCATTAGATACCGCCATGCAGCAGACAGACTCCAAAAGACAGAAAATGTCATGGAAAAATATAAAAAAAAGCTGCAAGAGGGAGCTGACCTCCGACAACATGTTAAGGTGAGTTGTTATATACATGTCACATGCCCAGCTATACGTTCAATAAGTCCCTAGAAAGGCAAAATGCGGACTTGGTGGATAAGAATGCCACGCTAGAAGAAGAATATCGTAAAGTAGCGGCCTTCAAGCCGCTGATGGAGTCATACAAGACACAGATAGGAGACCTCGAAGCAAAGCAGGCTGCCAAAAACCAGGAAATTCAGACCCTCAAATTCGAATTTGAGCAGTCTCGGAATAAACTACGAATTGCTGACGAAGAACGTAAACGAGATTCAGAAACCTTGGAACTATATCAAGAGCGCGTACGTGAACTTGAGTTACAATCTCAAAGGCCTGTAACGTCAAGGAAGGCGAAGAACGAAGATAGCAGTCACGAATCCGATCCTGGAGATGTGACGACTGGTCCAGACTCAAGCGGTGTGGAGCACAGTGCCGACGACAGAGATGACGAGGATCATGTGGATCAAGGTTTGGGCGGAGAGCTGGAAGACGCATTGTCTGGTACCACAATGACCGATCTCAAGATTCAAATCAGGAAGTTGAAGAGGGAGTTGGAAATTGTGCGGAGAAAAGAGGCAGATGCCAGCCGAGTACTGGTGTTAGAGAACCTGCTGGAGGACGCCAATAGGATGAAAGCTCGCTATGAGAGTGACTACCTTGCCGCACACAGGGAGAAGTTAATCCTCCAACGAGACCTAGATGAGATAAGAGCAGGGAAAGCGATGGGTAACGGGTAGGTTTAGCATCCTTCCCGAAAATCCGAATTAACTGACTTGAACACGGAGACCTGAGGCAGCAATCGCTCTCCGTCAGAGGCTGAATGAGACAGTTGAACAACTCGAGGCACTACGCAAGGACTATGCAACCCTCGAAGTGAACCACGATACTGTCAACAGAGAGCTGACTATAGCCAAATCGGATTGTGAGTTTGTTCTTCTTAGTTTGTCATTGACCTATCGACTGACACCTATTTAGTGAACCTCGTAAACAAGGATCAGTTAGATATTTTAGCCGCACTCCGTGAATCTGTCAATGAAGATAAGGTTGCTTTGGAGCAGGATTTAGAACGCTTCAAGAAGATGAACAAGGATCTTAGCGAAAAGAATCGAATGCAACTTGAGCAGGTCAATAGTTTGCTGCTCGAAAAAGTCAGCATGCAGACAGAAGGAATCGGTCATCGAGAGCAAGTACTTCAGTATCAACGTGATTTTGGGTATGTCGTCTCGTTCTGGTACGATGTTTGGCAAATGATTGGTTGTTGTACAGAGACTTGCGTGCCTCGTTGTCTGGAAAGGATATTCCACAAGACATCAAGTCACGCCTGCTCGAGTTACATGAAGAGAATGTCACCCTCAAGGAAGCAAATAAAACAGCTGTGGAAAAACTTGCAAAAGCCCGACAAGTGAGCTTGCCAAAATACTATATACAAGAGACTGAGGGCTGGTATCACAGTTTATCAAATCCCAGGACAAACTATTCAAAGAGCAACACGCTGCCACTTTGTCCATGAATGCATCTGTGAGAGTTCTTTTAAAAAAATCTATCTGCCATTAACTACAAGAATCGCATAGGGTACCTTTGGCGAAGCCGAAGCTAGTTTCCGCTCGCAAATTAAGGTTCTAGAAGAAGAACTCACCCGAGAGAAGGTAATTGTGATCTCAATTGTATATCCTTCCATTACCAACTACTCTCCAGCAATTACTGGCCGAATGCCAAAAACGTTATCGACGAGAACAAGAGCTTATGCTGAGCGCTATCCATGCGATGGGAATGAGATCCGCTCGCGGTCACCTTGGAGGTCAGCAACAAATAGGGCGCATTGAACCGTCGAGCTGGCTTGGTGTTCAAAGAAAAGCGGTAATATAGCTTCCCTTTTTTGCGTTCTATTTCTCACAATCTATAATGGTAGCTTGGGCCGACACTGAAGAGGATGGGCTCATGACGTGGTCGGTATCTGGGTCTTTGCTTTGTGGTTCATCCCTTTCTACGACGCTTGGCTTCTGTCGAATTTCATTTCCATGGAGGAGTTATATATATAATGGTTTTCATTCCGTATATGGGTATTTAATGGAGCTTGATGCGTTCATTATGGCAATGTGCTGGTGCTTGTTGTAGTACTGTACGTAAACCTGAGTGCGCCACGACGCAATAGCCATGTGGCGAACATACCAAATTTATCCCAATGAGTAGACGACTCAGA
This sequence comes from Volvariella surrecta, assembly GCA_951802395.1. Lineage (NCBI taxonomy): Eukaryota > Fungi > Basidiomycota > Agaricomycetes > Agaricales > Pluteaceae > Volvariella > Volvariella surrecta. The sequence goes on from OX637784.1 coordinate 1,031,936, forward strand.
TCTGAAAGCTTCTGAATTTTGTCACCATGTTATCGCTCAATTCCCTCGTCGACGACTGGCTCGGACTTGATCAGGTCTTTCTAGCGCCAATATCGTTGTTATCACGATATCCCTGACTTCTTTATACAGAACCCGTCCACGCGATTGGAGATTGAGGAGCTTTGGAACGCAGGAAACCATGCCGAGTTGGAAAAACGGATGAGGTTGATGCACATCCTCACATGGAGTACAGGCCGCTAACAGTCCTTTTAGGAATAGGATAGAATTTGGGACGGCGGGTTAGTCCCAACGACCCCCTTAATACAGGGCTCTCTCACTTTCTGCCCAGGATTAAGAGGGAGGATGGAGGCCGGATGGTCACGTATGAACGGTAGGTTGCAGTAACAGCTTACTCTGGCTCTTCTGACCGAGATGCTCTTAGATTTGACCGTTATTCAAGCCTCTCAGGTAGGCATACCCGAATTTATTTGCTTATCATTGACCACTCCTCTAGGGGTTGTGCTCATACGTGTTAGAACATGTCCCCAATGCAGCTGAGAGGGGCATCGTCGTTGGCCACGATCATCGTCATAATTCGCAGCGTTGGAGTTATCTAACCGCTGCCGCATTTATTGCCAAGGGAGTCAAGGTGCATTTGCTGCAGGGATTCGTTCACACACCCATGTGAGTCGCTTGCCGAAAAGCATCAGCTCGTCCACTGAACGCAGTATAGGGTACCCTTTGGTGTTAAAAGATTGAATGCTGCATGCGGTGTCATGATTACAGGTGAGGGCGCGATTCGTGTTGCACAGGTTTCACGATTGACGCTATCTATTCTCCAGCCAGTCACAACCCAAAGGTATGTGGATGTTCACCACTGTGATCCATTCCATCCTGAACTGGCTCCAAGCAAGATAATGGATACAAAGTAAGTTCTTTTGGGCGATTGTTAGCACATCAGTGCCGCTGACCCACCCCAGGTTTATTGGGAGAATGCTGTTCAGGTATAAAAGCCATGTCACTGTTCGATGGCTGAGTAACGTCTTGTCTACCAAGATCATACCACCACATGACCAAGGAATTTCACAATCCATCACTGAAAACCTGACACCATGGACTTGGGATATCAGCGAAGTCGCTTCATCCTCTTTCTGTCAGGATCCCACGGCGGAACTGCGAAAGGCGTATTTTGAAGAGAATATCCTTCCGTTCAGCCGCAGACGGTCTGTTTCCTGTTGTATCTTTCTGACTGATACTTGATTCAATATGGCCACGCAGGTCGTTGAATAAACAAAACCCAGTTAAATTCGTCAACACCTCGATGCATGGTGTCAGCGACTCCTTCGTATCTGAAGCTTTTTCTGTTTTCGAGTTTTCGCCTTATGTGGCTGTGAGCCAGCAACAACACCCAGACCCAGAGTTCCCTACGATTAAATTTCCAAACCCAGAGGAGAAAGGTAAGCCGTCCGTGCTGTCAAAGGTTTGGTATTAATTTCCCTCAGGCGCACTGGTAAAGTTACCATTCTCCCATATGTACTCTTCACTTGTTGAGACCAGTGTCCAAGGATTTGGCGATAACTACTGCCGAACAGGTCAATGCCCACTTTGTGCTCGCACAGGATCCCGACAGCGATAGATTTGCGGCTGCCGAACGAAGGTTGAATCGTCACTTCATTTGGAGATATTCCACTAAATAGACAGTGTAGTGCATCCGGTTGTTGGACTGTTTTCACAGGTGATCAGCTTGGGACTCTCTTCGCTGCTCAGGTGTTAGAGAGGTACAAAAAAACGGGAAAGCCAATCGAGAAGCTTGCGATGGTTGCTTCGACTGTAAGCTCAAAGATGGTAGCAGCTATGGCCAAAGCTGAAGGCTTTCATTTCGCCGAGTGCCTCACCGGTAAGTAAGATCAACTGTCTCAGCCAGTACAACTCGTGAAGTGGACTTCAAAGGCTTCAAATACATTGGAAACACTGCTTTGGACCTGGAACGAGATGGCTTTGAAGTGCCATTTGGCTACGAAGAGGCCATTGGTTTTATGTTCGGTCCCAACATCCGCGACAAGGATGGTGTGGCTGCTACTGTGCAACTCCTCTTCCTGCTCCTAGATATAATACAATTTCTGACGCACGCTCGTAGGTTTTATTCGCTGAATTGGTTGGCACTTTGGATGCACGAGGAAAGACGCCGTCTCTGTACCTGGAAGAACTCTATGAAAAGTAGGCCATCGGGCTCATGCATTATTTATCCACAACTAACCCGGTGCAGATACGGTCGCTTTCAAGTAAATTCATCCATGTCATGCAGCAAGCTTCTGGGCTCACACTGCCCCATTTAGACCAGCAACAGTTATTTCATCTGCAATGAGCCTGAAACAATCAACCTCCTTTTCACTAATATGAGGCATTACAACGTAAGCGAATGTCACCTTGAATTGGCCCTATCATCTATCAATGACTTACCTCCTTTACCCAAGCGATCCAAGGCGTATCCCAATTTCCCGAAGACAATTGGCAGGTTCACTATTACCAGGATTATCGACCTTACAATCGGATATGATAGTGACAATCCCCCTTCATTTCAGCCCACTCTTCCACTGTCTTCTGGACATATGGTCCAATTTCGAGCAGAGAAGAAGGAACAAGCGATGAATATCGTCCTCACAGTTAGGTATGGAAATTTTTTGTTTGCTGCACTCGATCAAGGCTTACGCGATCACAGGACGAGTGGTACCGAGCCCAAGGTCGGCATGTATTGCTAACATTCGATATTGGCACTCATGACGTTATTACAAGATAAAGTACTATCTCGAAGGGAGCGGAACGTCTGCGACATTAGTAACCACTGCGCTACAAGAGGTGATCACGGAACTGGGGGACGTTTGGTTACAAGCGCAGAAATACAGCTTGGGTCGGCCACAGGCTTAGCAGTCAGGGCAGGTCATTTGTTTCTACCTCCCGTAACCTCTGCCTGCGTCTTGTATCAAGAGAACCGGTTCTCTTCCAAACATCCAATGTAAGTTCGGTGTCATGTAAAGATGCAGTAATCAATCTATATGGAGTTGAGCATTCAGTATGACATCCCTACAAGAGCGTGCACAGACTTTGCAAGAACCATATGTTGAACTAGGATCTCAGGCGAATAGCCTATGTGAGGGCTATGTCCTTGTTGCTGACTCTTCATTAGTTCTTGACGTTGTTGCACGAAGTCTTCCTGAATAATCTATTGAAATTGCATCACTCAGCCACGAGCACCTTCAAGGAGTTTTACCTGTGCCATCTGCTCCGAAACGTGTATCTCGGAGAGTTTTGCTAGCCTGGCACCCCCAATAAGTTGTCGGTACATTTCTAGTTTCTGCTGGCCAGGGGATTCGATCTGCTTGGCTTCCCGATACGGGGGATGAACATGGGGATTCTGTTGAGAAACAACTTGGGGTTTCAAGGGGATTACGATATCTGTCTAATGAATGTCAGTGTACAGCTGAATGCATCTTCTCAAGCTTACTTGGAAGAAGGCACTTTTCTTGCCTTCCGTCACCACGATAAATGAGACATCAGTTGGAAAAGGAAATGTACTATATGGAAATTGGTAGTCCAGCATTTGAAGACTCATTGCCTGCTGGATCGCCCTTAAGTTTGATAATGCTAGGAAAAGTCAGCGACCGAAGGCCATGTGGTTGAGCAACAAACCCTTTTCGTTGACTACACCTTCCGTAATACCCATTTCTGTTAGGACACACACACTTCCGCGTGGCAGCTGAAGCCAGCCACTATTCAGTGTCTCGTGCACCGATTCAGGAGTAAATGAAGTATTGCAGAGCGTATCCAGGGATAATGGTATGGTAACCAGTATAGGGAAAATCATGGACAGGGCGTGACAGAGTGAAGGCATTTGCAAACTCCCTGTGGAAGTAGGAAATTGTGAAATTGTGAGAGAAAATGGTTTGAAAGAGGGTTGATGATGTTCTCTAAAGGGAAAAGTTCCGTGATTATTGCAGGATATCCGTAGTGCAACATACACTCGGCCCAAGGCGCATAGGAGAACCCACTCTGCGGCATCTCGATCTCCAGAAAGTGCTTCCTCCGCAAGCCAAGTAATGATTTCATCTCTCAGATCCTCCTTCGCTGTAGGCGGAGGGAACTTCATGGGGTAGCCATAGTCTAATACCGTCGTAGGGAGCGGTCGAGAGAACAGTACGTGCATCGTAGGTGTCAGAATTATTGCATCCTCCTCGAAAACAAGTCTGATAGGAGCCTAATCGCCTTTCAGTGGCTCGTACCAAACGAACGGGCTTACGGCTCCTGAGTGAGTATCCCTACGAAACACCGGAGATCAGTTGTCTTGATGTTATCGCTGACATTTCTGTCGTAAACCTTGGAAATTGTTGTAAGAGTGAAATAAGTAATCAGTAATTTTACCTTGACTTGAACGCCTATGTGCACGTCACCCACCAAGGGGTACTTGTATGGACACAAGGGAGGCGAAGCCGGGACCACACCTACGTATGGTGAATTAAAGGGGTGTGACTGTAGGAAAAGGCACACCACTTGTCTCATCTATCCATGGACTTTGTCCCGGGATTGAAACAGCCCAGAAGACCGCACGCTGGCGGAGGTGATCAACGTCGGGGTGATCATCGAAACCCTTCACACAGAAGCCCCAGCCACCGCAACTGCCATCGCTCTGTCGAGCAAGATACAATTCAGGTCCAATAGAGGTGTCCTGTACCATCGCTAGGTAGCGGACTACTGTCCCAGTTGGCAGCGATTCGAGCGAAGCTGCGTCAAGAATCGGTAACTGATCTCGAGCAATTGAGGACTGTTCAAGATAAAGTAGTGAAGCAACGCACTGCATGGTATAAATCACTGTCTGCATATAAAGTCTCGTAATGAGCAGCAACCCGAGCAGGGACGGTGTCGAGATCGCTAATTTCGGCGAAGAGTTGGGTGATGGCAGGAAGCATAGCCTTTCAATTACGTAACGTATCGGAGGTCAAAAGGGTGATCGCAGCTTAACTACTTCATCGCTTACCATTATCTCAGCCCATTGCTATGGGCTTATTCAATCGCAAGAAACCACAAACTAACGAAGATGGCGATGGGGAGAACAAGAAGGAGAAGAGTGGCTGGCGAAAACCAGCAAGTCTGTAGTCCCCCTTTCTTCTACGGATATTCCCTGACTAGCTGCGAGCAGACACTGCGTTCAAGCAACAACGACTCAAGGCCTGGCAGCCCATTCTCACCCCAAGGACCGTCCTTCCAACTCTCTTCCTAATTGGCATCGTTTTTGGTCCTATTGGAGGGTTGCTTATATGGGGCTCCTCCCTAGTCTCAGAAATGAAATTCGACTATTCCGAATGCGAAAACCTGACCCCCTCCACCTCCATGACCGACCTCTCGTTCTCTGATCTCCCCACCAACAAATATTCTTATAGCCTTCGAACAGCAGATTCCAACGCACCTTTGGACTTCAAGCCTCAATATGCCTTCCTAGACAACTCCAACAACAATGCTGTCACTGATGTGTCTGCTCAGCGCCAGTGTGTACTGGAGTTTGAAGTACCAGCGGACCTGCAGCCCTCAGTTTTCCTATATTACCAACTCACCAACTTCTATCAGAATCACCGTCGATATGTGCAAAGTCTCAATTCTGATCAGCTGAAAGGCCAGGCTAAAAGTGCTAGTGACCTTGATGACAGTGATTGCAAGCCACTCGGGTCTCGTGATGGAAAACCAATATATCCCTGCGGACTGATTGCGAACTCCTTGTTCAATGGTGAATTGTTGGCATCGTTATTGTTGATCGTTGCTAGTCTGACCTGCTGGCTATTTAGATACATTCTCCAATCCTGTCCTTGTCAACCCTGCCTCGTCGGATTCGCCTTCCCAGGAATACACGTTCTCTAACAAGGGCATAGCCTGGTCAGGCGAGGCTAATAAATACGTTTCATCACCTATTGGCGGCGATGGGTACTCCAGCCTCTCGGATATTGTTCCACCGCCTAACTGGTTGCTTCGTTTCCCCGATGGTTATACTGAAGAAAACCCGCCTCCTGACCTTCGCAACGATGAGCACTTCCAGAATTGGATGCGCACTGCTGGGCTGCCGAGCTTTACGAAGCTGTATGGGCGAAATGATAATGACAAGCTGGCGAGAGGCAGATACAGGATTATCATTGGGCTAAGTAAGCAACGACCTCCTGAGTTTCGATGCTTGCAACTAATTATCACCAGACTTCCCCGTGTTGCCCTACAAGGGCACCAAATCTGTCGTTATTTCTACTGTTTCGTGGATCGGTGGAAAAAACCCATTCCTTGGATGGGCATATGTTGCCGCTGCTGGTGTCTTTGTTCTCCTTGCGACCATTGGGACAGTGAGACATTGCATCAAGCCCCGGTGAGTAACTATAATCGCATTACTGTCTATGCGCTAAATGGTGTCTAGGCGCTTGGGAGACATGTCGCTGCTCTCCTGGAATCGATAGCTATTAAACATCGTATATTGAGGTCGTATATATGATTGCTTCTCCTGGTCGTTGCCAGCAGCATCGGGTTTGACGGTCACCTAATAATAGTGTTAGTAAATAAGTTATACCACGCTGCTGTTATTAACACGTGACGAATTTAAATTTCATCGCGGCGTGACGTGCGTCGCTGGTGTTTTCCTTTTCAAGTCATCCCGTGACCTTGGATCACTTCAATCCAACTCTTACATGGCCACTCGGGCTCATCGTGTAACACTCGCTAACCTCAAGCCAGCTCGTGGCTCTCAACATAATGTTCGGTTCATCTTTGCTGGAGCTTGTTATCTATGAGTTAAACTTCTCTTTCTAGCAAAAACGTGTTGGTCGTGGTCAGGCGTCAGGCTATGGGGGCACCTCCGGAAGGGGATCCAATGGTCAGAAGTCGCGCTCTGGTCCTGGTATTCGACCTGGATTCGAAGGAGGTCAGACGCCTATAACCAAGCTATTTCCCAAACGAGGTTTCATTAACCAGTATGCTATGTTTGCGTGCTACCTTGTCCTGCGCTCATTTTTGCTAGAAATGCCAAAACGTGGGCACCCCTCAACTTGGACCGTTTGCAGCACTGGATTGACCAAGGGCGTTTGTCTTCATCTCCTGATCGGCCCATTACTGCTCGGGAGCTGCTGCTGAGTGGTTGTATCCATGATGCTCATGATGGTGTCAAAGTGTTGGGAGATGTGAGGCTTGTTCGCTGTTCATTTGCATTTGCCTGACCGTATCCAGGGTCCCAGACATTTCACGTCCCCCATCTACTTGCTTGTCTCTCGTGCGTCAAAAAGTGCCATCGAGGCAATTGAAAGCAATGGTGGAAAGGTCGTTTGCCAGTACTATAATGCTCTGGCTCTGCGAGACTGCATCAATGGACGCACAGATCGAGTTGCTGCCGCGCCCACGAGGCGTGAGGATATTGGTGAGGTACCCGCAATCGATGAAGTCATGTTAAATTGACTATTTTTTATAGTCTGGTACGGCAAATATGCGAACAGAGGCTACTTGTCCCCACAGTTACTAGAGAAAGTTCAAGGGCTACCTTTCGTGGAGGAGCGCTGGAAGGGCTTGGCGGCGCAATTAAACGCTTGGAAAGCCCAAGAGCCTGGGCCACAAAAGTAAATGAGTATGTCTTAATCAGTAATTATACGATCCGGTGATAGACTACGACTGCGGGAACGATAGGGTGAATGTGACCTTGAACGTGCTGATGAGCCAGAAGGGCTCCTCGAAAGAAAGCGGGAACCTCTTGAGGATCGGCTCTCAGAGCGTGAAGACCGACTTTCTCGGCTGAGGCTGCGACCAGAAATCCCATTTCCAATGTCATCTCTGCGACTAGGACTACTGCTCCCACTTCGACTGCGATAGGCGCGTGTGTCTTCATCCCTGTCTTCCAGTGCATCCAGCAAACGGCTCTTTCTTGGCCCTAATTCTCCATTTTCCTCTAGTATCTGGCGCTTGGGTATGCGGGGAAGTATGATATCGCATACGCGCTCCTCTGTCAGCAATGCGTCGACAAGTTCATCCACGTACGTAAGGGAGTAGCCCACTGAATAAATCGGTGAATGAGATACCATGGTCGTGCGAGAGAGGGACCTACTCATGTGCCGCTGACGCAATTTCCGGTAATCCTTGAGCAGAGGCTCCAGTAGTTCGTACACCTCCACACTTCTAAAAGTCATGCGTATATACATAGCAGATAGTGCGCGAAGGTACCTGAGTAGGTAGAAGGCTGAGAGCTCATAATGACGACATGCAGTGAGGAGCACTGACTTGAATTCATCCGCACGGAGATATTCAACGAGAATCTCTTTCTCAGGCTGAATTTGGAGGAGTTTAAGGAGGAGGCAAAGAAATTCTGTTGGCCGTTGGTTTCCATATACACCGCCAATAAAGCGAAGTTCTATCGCTTTGTCGATGATGCTTTCCGCTGAGCTTGTGCTTCAACACAGACCTGAGGCTTGAGACGCGAATGGTTGTACACACCTGTTAAGGCAAAGCAATGTTCTTTCCAATACTGAGATTCATAAATACGATTCCGAATGACGGTTTCGACCAGGAATTGAGGATTTTGGCCGTGGATGGCAAGTGCTCCGGTAACGGTGGTGTTTGCCATGCTGGGAAAACTTCGATACTCAGAATTAACATTGTCTGAGGCGTGTCAAGCTTGCCCCATGTCATTCAGTTACATAATCTTGCACCCACCAACGACGACTGATTGTAGACGAGCCCCGGCATGCGCAGCAGGCCGTTACTGCATGAGCGTCCAATGTATGACTGATCTCAAAAGGCTTATCTATCATTACACATCTTCCTCCTAATCTTGAATTCTTAGCCATCAAGGTGCGCACTTGATGCACTCTGAGCATTTGACATGAAGATCAACCTATCACCTAGCGTAACATGCTCTTTTTTGAGCGACAACGAGGGGTTATCGGAAAAATGATCTGATCTGTTCTACTTCGGTAGGGCATATAGCGAGCGAGTTTTGGGAGATCATGCATCGGGTGCCACAAGCTCTACTATCGCGGAAGCTCCTTTGCAACGAATTTACAGGCAAGCTTGCAACACACTGGCCCACGGAGAAAGCTGACTCTAGCTTGCTCCCATTCAGGAGCTGATTATGCTTGTACAACGTCACCAGCGTTGCTCGCATTCAACCTGCTAACCAAGTGCAGTTTTCTCGTACTGGACAGCTAGACAGTGGGAGAGGATTGTCGGCATATGGAAAACGCACTCTCGGAGCGCTTGGGCTCCTGCAGGGATTGTCCATACTACCATGGTATGGCGCACCCGGGTGATGGAAGTGCTCTCTCTGGGCGACCATAAATTGTGCAATTTGACCAATGCTGCATCATCAAAAACGGGGTTTTACATTTCAAAATATCTCTCGCAATGCTGCAAACGATGTATATTCAGCTTGGTTCATATTGGATTGCTATTACTGCTTGTTTTTCTTTCTTTCTTTTTTTTCATGGCTGGTTCAAATGTACAAGTTATCGGTGTATTAATCCAATGCCATGGTGGATATATTCGTTCAGAGGATAATAGTCGTGCTGCGATGCTGAGAGCTACTGAAGCCCGCGTCGTTGAGGCAGTCCGACGATATGCATGCAGTGTGTGTCTGTTGCGCCGAAATTTGTCTCCGCCCTTCATTCACCTTAACGGCCACTCCGTCAGTCGCCCTTCATCTTGGGCCAAGCAAGGTATTGTCATGGCTTCTGCGGCTAGTATGCCAGTCTATTTGCTACCAGGGGCTCCCGTTCATCAGCCTTCGCATCTTGAAGGGGACGCTAGTCTTGCAACGGAGATTCTCCCTGGGCCTCCCCCCTTGGTTTCTGCCCAGCAATCAACACAAAAGCGGGATCCTAGAAAATCTTCAATTGGTCTTTCCTACCTGCCACCTTCTGATCCCGGATCTACATACTCAGGGCTTATGCATGGTGCTGCTCTCATAAGCCAGGAGCTTGAGGGCTCTCGTACAAAGCGTACAAGAGTTGACAAAAGGTATTCAACGCTCTTCCCTCCACCAGATAGGACCTGGCTGATTTCCCTTCCTTACCATTTCCATCATCGTCAATGTAATCAACGTGAACTCCATTGTTTATCGCACACGTCATTCAAAAAACTTGCCTTTCGTTTAGTTCTACAACTGGCCGGGCACAGCGTGCATCAGCTCGTCATCAGAACGGCGCTTTATCAGCAACACTTGACCCAGTACTTCTGGTGGAAACACATACACCCAACAAGGTCACGCTGATAGAGACGGACGCAGAAATGATCCAGGACGACGAGCCCACTTTCTCTCGCTCCACATCCTCCCTAAACCTCCCAGAGCCTCTACCGACGACCAGGAATAGACGAAAGGACAAGGGAAAGGCAAAGGATAAGGAAACGATGGTGAAAGTGAAGGAAGAGCCCAAAAGCATATCGTTACTGTCGCCTGAGCCGACCGGAAATTTAGTATGTTGTTCTGAACCTTGGGTCCCCTTTGCCACTAAACAGTAGCTCCCAGTTACACAATGACGATCATTGTTCCTCCTGTCGCTCCCAGGGTTCTTTGATATATTGTGATGGTTGTCCGCGTGCTTTTCACCTGTGGTGTCTAGACCCACCGATGGAGCATATTGACGAGGGAGATAGTAGGTGGTATTGTCCAAGTTGTACGATAAAGAAGGTGTGTCATGACTTACGCTTCCACCCTCGGCCACACTTAAGCGTCTTAATCCAGAACCCGCCTCGAAAACCTGAGCCATCTCTCTTAGCTGCCCTAGTACACCATGTAGAAACCTCCATCCCCACTGAATTCCAATTGCCGGATGAAGTTCGCTCTTTTTTCAAAGATGGTGAGCCCGCCTTCTAATCTATCAACCATGTAGCTCATCTGGAACCAGTTGGCACGGGCCCCAAAGGAGCCTATATTGACATATCAGAAGTGAAGCAACCGAAACTCAAGTAAGTCCGCAATGCAGACAGCATCATGCAATCCTGACAAATGAGCAGTCGTCACGGCCAGCTGGAGGATCGTGAACCACATCGCTTGCGAGATAGGAATGGCACCCCTATATTATGCTTTCGGTGTGGAGCATCCGCTTTGCCTCTGGGCGTAGCGGCTACGGGACCAGCAGCCAAACGCGCTCGACGCTCTGCCTCGAAAGCAGGTAGCCCAGATTCCTGGCGAAGTATGATTTCGTGCGACTACTGCAATCTGCATTGGCATTTGGACTGCCTGGATCCACCCCTTTCGGCGATGCCCCCTTTCAATAAAAAGTGGATGTGCCCCAACCACGCCGAGCGAGTCCTGGTATATTGGCATTTTTACTTTCAATCCATCGACTGATGCATGATGAGCAGCCTTTCAAGCGTCGATTACCAAAGCAGAATGCACCACCCATCGAAATAACCGGCCCTCGTCAATTCAATAACGGTAATATAGAAGTCATCCATCCGGAGGCAGCGCCCATACATACCCCGAGCAAAATGGTTGTTGATGAGGTGCTGATAAATGGCCGGCGGTATCGGGTGCCAGAGCGGATCCTAGTCCTCGACTTTTGGAATAAAATCAGTTTGATAAAAAATCCCATTGCCAAGTAAGTTCATCGATCGACTACCCTTGCGTCCCCTGAATCGCCTCCTAGGGACCTTGACAATGGATCTGGATTGTCTTCACCCCTTACATCATTGTCATCATTGGATGACTTGGACGAGCCACCAGAGACTCAAACACCTGACCCAGAAGCTTTGCGTGTAGCTCAGGTAACTCGAACTTACCCGCCAGCAGGAGCTCTTGGGCTAACGGCAGAGCAGACACTTTGCCTCTTCAAGGCTGGCCAAGGGTCATTTAAGCCGGCAAAAAAAGTTATAGACATTGCAACTCAAACCGGGGAGGAATCTGATGCCAGCTCACGGATGCACCCTGCTCGGATGGCTCGACTCCCAACCATAAACAAGGTACCCGCATTGTTGGCACAGTCAAATGAGCTTACTAACCGCATTCTAGCGGGCAACCAAAACCTCAAACGCAAACGGTACAACGCGGCCTGGTGTCACTTCAAATCCTGAACCCACATCAGTTTACGTCCCAGTTGTCAGACGCAGACGATCTGCTGTCCAGGTTCTGACAGAACCAAGTACGCGTGAACTACGGCCACGTAGTAAGCATGAATCCTCCCTGACTAGTTTATCGTCCCGCGTGAGTAGTTTAAGTGATCCTGTCTCTGAGCCTCACTGATTATCAATTAAGAATTCCCAGAAACGGGCAGAGGATTCTGGGCAGGATAGCGCTATCCAAGATGCTGGAACACGTTCAAAACCCGTGAATATCAAAGTAAGCATTATTTTGTTTCTGGGAGACAACGCTGACATCCTATGCAACTTTATTTAGTTGGAAGAGTCAGATTTCTCACCGCTGATTGCAAGTATCCCGTCAAGCGACGCCATGCAATCCTTGTCCGCCAATCCCATCAAGGTACCTCTACCATTCCACCAACGCGACCGTGTATTAACGTTCATCTAGCCTACCACCATCGTAGTAAGGCGTGCTCGAACTCGGCGAACATCGCAAAAGGAACCAGACGATGGACGTAAAATAGAGCGGGAGCGGCGGGGGAGAAAGCGCAAGGAGCGAGATGATGAAGTGCCGGAGAAAAGTGAGCAGGAGGTGCTCTCAGGCAATTCCTCACGGCCCGAGCCAGAGAAGCGAGGTAGAGATAAGGCTGACGAAGTGAAGAGAGTTAGCAGGGCCCCACCACGTCGTCAAAGCCAGAGCTCCCCACTCACGAGTGTAGTAAGTCACCCTGCAGCGGCTTTACTCCCCACAAGTATACCTTCGGCTCCCACCGCACCTTCACTGAAAATTCGTCTTCCGCCTCGACTGAGCAATACTCGCCCATCTAATGGAAGTCCGAAGTTGGCTGGGGCTATTTCAAGCGCAAACGATACACCTTCTAAGTTGTGACTACACCTGCCGCTCTAGTATACCAGTTTGCCAAAGGATATTTATGTATATTCTGCAGCAGATGCTCCATGCTTCCAACACCTGGATTAGAGGGGCAATATTACATTACGCCAATCACCTTTATATGCATTGCCCACCAGTGTAATTGTTCCAACACACGCCTAATTGTTATAATGGCTTTTTGCATCTATTCTCGCATATATCTCGCTACTGCCATAAATGGTAATTTGGTAATCTGGTAATTTGTTCTATTTTAGATTTGTTGGTGCTGGCCATGCTTGTATATCTACGAACTTGTGTATTATCCTTCGGATGTCCTTTCGTCCCATCATAGCGATTTGTGGGACGACTGGTGTTGGCAAATCCAACCTTGGGGTAGAGTTGGCTTTGCACCTCGGTCGCCTTCCTGGCATACATGGCTGGCGTGGTGCCAAAATAATTAACGCCGACTCCATGCAGGTATATCGTGGAATGGATGTAATAACGAACAAGCTGCCGATAGAGGACAGAAAGGGTGTCGAGCACCTCCTCATGGATCTTAAAGAGCCGGGAGAGCAGTATACTGTTGGTGAATGGGTTGAAGATGCTCTGAAAGCGGTCCGTGAAATATCTACTGTAGAATTTACATTCCCCTCAAGCTGACGCCGGTCATAGATTGAGGACGCGCACAACCAATCCCATATACCTATCATCGTTGGTGGGACAGCTTATTGGATGCAGCACTTGATATTTCCAAATCGCCTCGCCTCTCATAATGCTACAATTCCGCTGGAAACCGTTTCAACTGAAGTTCAAACTGTCCTGGATATCCTCCCGTCGCGACTCAATGAGTTATTCAGCAATCTTCCACCTCATCCGCCATCGGCTGCAACAGAACCTGAGAAGGCCTTCCAGCTGCACGAATTGCTTTCCTGCATTGACCCAGCTGTCGCAAGTCGGTGGCATTGGCGTGATACGCGCAAGGTACTGCGTAGCCTGGAAATCGTTCATGAGACTGGCAGAAAACCGAGTTCCATTATGGAGGAGCAAGCAAGTAACTCTTCTGCGAGTCAACCTCGGTCTGCACCATCATGATCACTCCTGTCAGAACCTATATCCTTACAAAGCTTTGGCTTAGATTTCCAACACTTTGTTTCTGGTTGTGGGCTGAACAATCTGTCCTTTTAAGCCGGCTGGATGCCCGTGTTGACGAGATGATTGAGGTCTGTTGCAATTCCATTCGAGGCGTGATGGGCGAACTGACGCTCACTCTAGCGAGGGCTTCTGAACGAGATTCAAATGTTGCAGACGCTAATTAATGGCGCTCACATTGAACCAGGCTCCACTGACTACACATCAGGGATCTATCAAGCGATAGGTACGTTCAAGTTGCTACCTCAAGCTTGTCATCTACAATGCTGGTTGCAGGATACAAAGAATTCCATGACTACTTAAATACCGTCAATCCCGACCAGCGATTGTTTGACAGTGCAGTGGAGCGTATGAAACTGTCCACAAGACAGTATGCACGCCGACAAGTTTCATGGCTGCGCAACAAATTTCTGCCCGCAGCTTATGCTGTAAATCCCAACTCTGACGCTCTAGTCTCTCCTTACCTTCTTGACGCAACAGGTATGTCAATGTGCATCCTGGACTGTTTGGCTAATGATGGATCAGCCTTGGGTTCCATGTGGCAATCAAATGTACTCGAACCTGCCGTCGATCTTATGGAAGGTATGATCACTTTATTTCAGAAATGCTAGAACCTGAAAAGCATTCTTGCGACGAACTCATCTCATCGATCCTCTCTCTCTCTCCGAGCATGCTCGGCTGATGCTCTCAATACCGTCAAGGGCAACATCGTATGTTTAGTTGATATGGTTCTTTGAGTGAAGCCTCCTGACCGATTTTGCCAGTCCATTGGAAGTCCTTGCCGCTCGCCGCAAGTTAATATGTCATGTGTGCACCACCCAGCAGGATCGACCGGTCATGATTGAGAGCAAGGACTGGGATGGACATGCACGAACTAAAGTTCACCGAAAAATGTTAAAATTGCGGAACACAGAGGCAGTCGTAGATTAAGTAGTACCAAGACGCTAATACATGTGTAGTGAAGCCGTATCATCTTCCGCTGCCCATAGTGGTAGCCATTCCTGCCAATTCTCCCAGCCAGTCCCACCGCTATGACAAACAATGCCAACACGCGGAGTGGAACATGGGTTCAAAAGTGTATCCACAACATGAATAGCACCATTTAATCCCGTAACATCTGAGGTCGAGACGGATTGACCATTTACTGTCAACCTCCATCTGACTATGTCGGGATGACGGGGCCCCGGGAATGGCAACCTGATGTTGCGTTTGGTAATTTGTACCGACAAATTTTGGCCAGTTAAAAGTGTGGGGACAACCAATTTATGGGTGTCCCGTTCAAGTTGTTCGAGGTTCTCGGATTTCTCGTACGCAATATAATCTGATTCAAATTCTCAGGAAGGCATTGTAAATGAAACACTGGACAAACCAGAGTGCAGGACAACACTAGGTGCAATATGATATTGCAGGAGCTTTCGAAGCGCACGCTCTCCGCTGATGGAGAACAAGTACTGTCGCAACTTCGGCGGAAGGATCGCGAATGCGCGGTTCGAGGGCGCAAAGATGGTGAGTAATGGGGCACCCTTGTGCTTTCTAAATGGGCGGAAATCGACATGCTCCGTCAAATTTGACCTCTGGAGAGCTGACGTCTGGTACACTCGATGTGGTAAGAACGAGTCACTTAAGCTTGAGTTCACTTACCAGGATGGAGAACCGGATAGAGTCCATAAAGAGCTCTTGGAAAAGTGAGGGAGGGGGCAGCAAGGGATGGTCGATAGTATGGATAATACCTTTGATATAAAAATTAGAGCCGACG
This sequence comes from Volvariella surrecta, assembly GCA_951802395.1. NCBI lineage: Eukaryota > Fungi > Basidiomycota > Agaricomycetes > Agaricales > Pluteaceae > Volvariella > Volvariella surrecta. Next base: position 1,047,769 of record OX637784.1, read on the forward strand.
AACTGCTACGAAACATAAATGATGATACCATTGCTGGCAGTGATCTGAGACTCCACGATTTTGCTGTGGAAGTTAATTATAATTTGGGGCGGCAAAAAAGTACTCTCGATCCTCAGACGCAATGGTTGGCCACAGAGTGCTCCATCGAACGTTAAATTCGTGGGGTGCGTAACATTTTGCGTGAGTAGAGCCGAGTCCAATGCCGCCGAAGGCAGTATGTGGTAGCGCAAGATTGCTTCCAGAAGCTTGGTTTTGCCGGACGTATCCTTGTCTAAGGATCCTGAACCATCTAGACATGCAAGCGAGGCGCAAACAGTTGTATCTTCAGTTTCTGAGAATACATAGTCCTCCCGTGGTGATCGGAATATCCAATCAGGAACTGCAAAAAACGTGATACTAAAGCAACGTGATACTTAATGGCCACAAGTCATGTGGGCAGTACATACTTTGACGCTGTATCATTCAGAGTTGATACCAGTTGGTCGCTCTTGTTGATGGCAAGAAGCAAGCGCGAATACCTCACAAAGGTGTCAGTACAAACTTGTGCAATTTCCGATGAAGCGCATGCTTTGGGTCATCATGAATGACTTGATAAATGGTATCTCCAGCGATTTGCGGCTGTACAATGGGATGCTGGATTAAGAACCCTGATGTGATTGGGGATTGCCAGTGAAGCGTAACGCTGGCAATCAAAATCGACAGCCAAAGTGCTCGCATGGGTGGAGCAGTAGAGGAAAGACACTGAATAAGTCACAGGTGGGACATGCTAAGTACAAAGTGGAGATGTCGACGTCATTGATGTCATGACAGTAATTATGTGCAAATCGTCGTTACTCAGCCAGCTGTCGGAACCTATCTTGGATCTCAGAATATAGAGCGTCTAGCTTTTGTTTGATCAGCTCCTTGCCCTGGGAGGGCGACTAACAGGATAGGTATCAGCTGTGTAGAAAGAAGACAATTTTTGGGAGATCCTACCTCGAATTTCATCTGGGATAGCTTGAAAATGAGGTCTCCAGCAGCATCTTTAATCTTGTTATAGGTTAAGTCTCCTTGAGTGACAGCTCGGATCGCAGCATCATGGAAGCCAACGAAATTGTGCAACATCGCGCTTGTCTTGTAGAAAGGGCAGTACCGATCGTATTCACTCATTCCGTTCTGCTGCAGGAAGTCATCCTTTAACATCCTAGCAACCTCCAGAGTGATCTTGTCATTTTCCCCAAGAGCACTCTTGCCAACCAACTGGACAATTTCTGCTAAATCTTCTTCCTTCTGAAGAATCTCTTTCGTCTTCGCACGGAGGTCAACAAATCCAGGTTCCGTAGACTCATAGTACGGTTCAAGGACTTTGGTATACTTAGAATAGGAAACCGACCAGTTGACAGAAGGGAAGTGTTTTCGCTGGGCGAGCTTCTTGTCCAAGCCCCAGAACACTTGGACAATACCGAGGGTGGCAGATGTGACGGGGTCGGAAAAGTCACCACCCGGAGGCGATACCCTAATTCAAATGCGTGAGCTGGTGAGAGCAATTAAAAATATCTTCGGACTGACGCGCCCACAATGGATGCCGTGCCTTGCCTGACTGGGTTACCCAGACACGTAACTTTTCCGGCTCGTTCGTAGAAGCTCGCAAGCTTTGTCCCCAAATAGGCAGGATAACCGGAGTCGGCAGGCATTTCTGCCAAGCGGCCAGATATTTCACGCAATGCCTCAGCCCAACGCGAGGTGGAATCGGCCATCATCGCAACGTTATTGCCTTGGTCGCGGAAGTATTCTGATAAGGTGATTCCAGTATAGATCGACGCCTCTCGTGCAGCGACAGGCATGTTTGACGTGTTAGCAACCAATGTAGTTCGCTTCATGATTGGTTCTTGCCTATCCCCGACATCCATCGTTAGCTCAGGGAACTAGGGTCTGTGAGTTCTCAGTTCACTATCAATACAGATGGCCTACCTCCATTAGTACTTCAGCCATCTAGGATTATCAATAAAAGGGTATAAAAAAAGGTCGGGGAAAACCAACCTCGTTGCCACGCTCTCCACAACCCACATATATAATGATGTCGCTATTGGAGTACTTTGATAATGCTTGAGAGATTACAGTTTTGCCACACCCAAAGGCTCCTGGGATGGCAGTAGTCCCTCCTTGGACACACCTAGAAATATTGGGTGATCGATTCCGAAATTTAGTGTTTTGGACATACGGGAAAAGTGCGTCGAGGATACGCTGTCCAGTCAGTAGAGGGTGATCGGCTGTTTGCTTTTCCGCTACCGGCCGGGCTGCTCGCACAGGCCATAACTGCATCATGGTATGCTTTGTGGTCTTGCCATCAAACTCGGTCTCGAGCACAACATCCTATGCGCGAATAGTGGGAAAGTAGAACTAAACGGTCAAGTGCCAGTGCTTACAGATACAGAGTAGCTTCCCTTTTCAGCTATATGTGTGATTGTCCCCAGAGCTCGGGGAGAGAGCATGATCTTGTGATTATCCACGAGGGAGTTTTCATAAACCCCACCAAAGATATCACCGCCTGAAATATGATCTCCGACCTGATTCAGCTGTGAGTTTTTGGGCCTTCCCTCTGTCGCCAGTAACAAACCTTAAGGCTCGCCGGAGTGAAATCCCACTGTATGGAGCGATCCAATGCATCGGTGTTTATTCCACGAGGAATATAGATGGACTTCGATAATTCCTGGATTGACTAGAAAGATGATTGAATATTCTAACACACATGCATAATCAGAGAGAGAATCACGCGTAGGGGTCGTTGAATCCCGTCAACAATGTTTCCCATGAGGCCTAACGACGCGATTAGCAACTCAAAGCTGAAAACCAGATTACGAACCTGGCCCTAGTTCCACACTTAGCGGCTTTCCTGTCCTTAAAACAGGGTCACCGACTGTAACGCCAGAAGTCTCCTCGTAAACCTGGATCGTAGCCTTATCACTTTCGATTCGGATGACCTCTAATTGCTTCAAATATAAGGGTGTGAGAAAATCGTACTTATTAGATGGACGAACCGCCAACGAGTTCATCATGGCCAACACGGACTAATTCATACATGGCAGCGCCGATCATGTTCTCAGCGATAACGACAGGTCCTGACACGCCAAAGACCTGTCCGAATCTACTTTCTCTATCTTCATCCTGAATCTTGGGGAGTTCTCGTCGTGCGTTCTGCAATGCGCCGGCCATCGTGCTCGGGATTCGACAAGGTAGCGGGGGAGGGGGACAAACCTAATCGGTTACATGCAGTGGAGTCACGTGATGAGCGATGAGCGACGCGTAATGGCATTGGCACTCGTTACTACACCAGACTCTTTTTCTTGACCTTGTATCTGTTTGATTCCGAACTGTCGAAAATGCCTCCGAAAGCGTAAGTGCTCATATATTCTACCAACGACTAGATTGATGAGATTGCAACGCAGCGATTGGGAGAAATGTACGCTCTTGTCCACAAGTCATTGGTCATTGATTGATACTTCTCAACAGGGGAAAAGAAGGGAGACGACAAAGCTGATGATAAGATAGTTGGTATGTGACTTCATTATTGGGGCATGATCTCTTACCCACAGGTTGCACAAGCCTTGGATGACAGTGACATTCAAATCCTCAAGACATATGTGAGGACATTGGCACCGCTTTTACGCGCCTTCAGTGAGATTTGTTTTAGGGTCAAGGCCCATATGCTACAGGTCTCAAGCAAGCCGAAAATGACATCAAAGAAATACAAAAACGGGTGAATGAAAAGCTTGGTTAGTCGCATGCCCATAAGTTCTCTGCCTCAATGTAGTGATCATCACAGGTGTCAAGGAGTCTGATACTGGTCTTGCTTCACCGAATTTGTGGGACCTTGCTGCTGATCGGCAGAGAATGGGAGAGGAGCACCCATTGCAAGTCGCTCGTTGCACGAAAATTATTCCTGTCGATCCGAAGGCTGCGGAAGCAGCAAGAGCCATGAATTCCCTCGGAGCGCCGCAAGGTCAAAAAGGGGCTGATGAGCAGGACAAGTACGTCATTAACATCAAGCAAATTGCAAAATTTGTCGTTGGGTTGGGAGACCGCGTCGCAGCAACGGACATTGAAGAGGGAATGCGGGTTGGGTAAGTCATTATCATCACAACGAGAGCTAGCCTTACTCCTCACAGTGTCGATCGAACAAAGTACCAAATCCAAATACCATTGCCCCCCAAGATAGATGCATCGGTCACCATGATGCAAGTAGAGGAAAAGCCTGATGTCACGTACTCAGACATCGGTGGCTGCAAGGAACAAATAGAAAAGCTACGAGAGGTTGTGGAGACTCCTTTGCTTTCGGTATGTTACATTATTTGGGAGCTGTCAGTATTTTGACTAATCCTCTTAGCCGGAGCGTTTCGTCAATCTTGGCATTGACCCCCCGAAGGGTGTCCTTCTCTATGGCCCACCTGGAACGGGTAAGACGCTATGCGCCCGTGCCGTTGCCAACCGTACCGATGCCACCTTCATCCGGGTGATCGGCTCTGAGCTCGTACAGAAGTACGTCGGCGAGGGTGCTCGGATGGTCAGAGAGCTATTCGAAATGGCCCGAAGCAAGAAAGCATGCATCATCTTCTTTGACGAAGTCGATGCAATTGGAGGTGCAAGATTCGACGACGGCGCTGGTGGGGATAACGAAGTCCAGCGAACTATGTTGGAGTTGATCAATCAGTTGGATGGATTTGATCCAAGGGGAAACATAAAGGTGCTAATGGCAACAAACAGGTAGGACAAAGTTCATTACTCGCAATGCCGGAGCTAAATGTCCTTAGACCCGACACACTGGATCCAGCCTTGCTTCGCCCTGGCCGTCTAGATCGAAGGGTTGAATTCTCCCTACCCGATGTTGAAGGCAGAGCCCATATCTTGCGCATTCACGCACGAAGGTATGATAAGTATCGCCGCTTCGTTCCAAGAATACTCACTAAGGATGATAAAGTATGAGTGTTGAAAGAGACATTCGATTTGATCTGATCGCTCGGTTGTGTCCTAACACCACGGGGGCAGAGCTTCGCTCTGTAGCTACGGAGGTATGATTGCATTTTCTGGTCGTGTTTCTTGTTCTGATTCCAAGTAGGCGGGGATGTTTGCCATACGTGCACGTCGGAAAGTTGCTTCAGAGCGCGACTTCCTCGATGCAGTTGAGAAAGTCGTTAGACAAGGCACCAAATTCTCTAGCACGTAAGTACCGTAATGTTCCTTGGTTCATCCGCCCTGACAGCTCTTCCAGCCCTCTGTATCAGGTGTATAATTAAATGTACTGGAGCACAATTAATTAGTGATGTTTGGTCTTGTGGTATTGTATCTTTGATTTAGATTGTATGAGAATGCTTGCCGTGATTCCCTGAATGACCTATTTGTGGGATGGCTACCATCTTCCGCGCACAATCAAACCACACTTACCGTTACTTACCCTTGTTGCGTTCATATTCCAATACGCCCCATCCCACCTCCGCGGAGGTGACAAAACTACTGCTTGACTATGCCAAGTCCCCTCCTCGTCCTATCAACCTCGCTACGCTGCTTTCCTTCGGTCGTCCCCTCAGTCCTGATTCGTTGGTAGCAAGCGCTTCATACACTTTGACTGAAATACCTCGAAGATTGGCTACAAGAGCCCGTACGCTGGAGGGTTTGCCGTTCATCGTTGGGACCAACCCATATATTGCAAGGACTCTAAACTCCTTTAGACAAAGTTTCTACTGGCTAGCGACGTACCCTGCAGTCAGAGACCTAGAACAGAATGCGCAGTTCGCATCGCAATTAGAACAGCTCGTGCAAAGTCATGCAGACGATATTCCGACAATGGCTAAGGGGTGAGCTGGGTCCTCCATGCTCGTGTCGACTCATTGACGCTGCAAGCCATAGATTCCAGGAATGCTCGAGATACATGACAGCAACTCAGATAGGAGAGTTTTTGGACGGTGCCATACGAAACAGAATATCCGTTCGACTGATTGCTGAGCAGCACATTGCGCTATCTCGCGCAGCACTCGAATCAGAGTCGGGTGCAAGTGAGTTTGGCGTCGTTAATCTCAATTGCTCCCCGGAAAAAATGATTAAAATGTGCGGGTCGTTCGTCGCTGACCTGTGTGAGGCCTCCTATGGGGTTGCTCCGGAGATCCACATCGATGGCCATACAAATGCGACATTTGCGTACGTGTTGCATTGCTTCAGGTTACACATGTCTTGACCTCTGCAATAGTTATGTACCCGTTCACATGGAATATATTCTCACTGAAATACTGAAGAACTCGTTCCGGGCGACAGTGGAACATCACTCAGCACGCAGTAGGCAATCATTACCTCCGGTTCGCGTTACTTTGTCGTCTCCCCCACCCCGCGCGCCCGGGAGCAGCACATTGGAGCCTGCATTCTTTTCTATCCGGATTCGCGACGAAGGAGGAGGAGTTCCTAAGGAACATATGCAACGAATATTCTCATACGCGTTTACTACGGCTGGTCGGGGTAGCGAAGATGGTGAGTCTAGCACCGGCACTGAAAGTCCAACTCGTGGGTTGTCCGCCTTTGAGGAAATTACAGGTCAGGGCGTGCAACAAGGCTTAGGCACAATTGCTGGCTTGGGTTATGGATTACCCATGAGTAAATTGTACGCGAGGTGAGGGTACACTCTTTTTTTTTCGAGCAACGAGCCAATACACACTCTAGTTACTTTGGTGGCTCACTGCTTCTGATGCCGTTAGAAGGATGGGGTACGTCTTTTTCAATATCATCATCATTTCCACTAATGAAGGGCTAGGGAGTGACGTGTACATGAAACTTCGGTGTTTGGATGAGGCTGGTGATTCTGCAATTTAATTAGGAGGGCATCGAGCATTAGCAGATTGTAATCAGAAGACTATGCAATGCAAAAAGCAGTATGACAACAGAATGAAAAGGCAAATACTATAATACTATGGAGTACAGCGGACCAAGGGTATAAGGCCAGCTTCCTAGAATAGCTTGGTCTAACTAATACGAGAATTATTCAATGCAGTGTTGGGTGTCCGAAGAACAGGTAGTCTACTTGGTGACTGTGCTCTGCGCGGTAGAATGAGTAGACGGAAAACTGAACGTCACGACACAACGCACCGCATAGCCACTGAGCGTTCGGCTCGAATAGGCGGAAATACCCTGTGTCTGAGAGGAGCGGAAGGAGCGGGAGGTTGAGCCGATAGTAGGGGGATAGGCAGATGAATTTGGGGTTGTTGGTACGCCATTTGTTACAGTTCTAGATGAGCGCGCAGTAAGGGGTGTTGGTGCACTTATCAGCGATTTCTTAGGGGTTTCAAATATTTGTTTTGCTCGGTTGCCACTGAGGCTGGAGGCCGAGGAAGACTTTGGATTTGGAGTGCTTGAGGGTATCACTATGGCCCTTTGTCTTCGCCCAACTGTCACAAATGGATGACGCATTGCAGCCTGCGGTTTCATGCGACGTTCAGGGTCCCACACTAGGCATTTTGCAATGAAGTCCACGAAATCCTCATCCTTGCAATTGCCCAGCACTTTGGCCAATGACTTGCTCCCGGGGATGCGGCGGCGGCCTTTAGAGTTCGTGACGATTCGTGGAGCACCATTGACATCTACGAAATACTAAGAATGTCTGGTGAAGCGGAGCTAAGGAGGCACGCACCAAAGAATAACTTCTTTCGTGAACTCCGATTCACAAACTCTTTTTCTGGAACACCCAAAATTTCCATGATACATGACAATTGCTCCTGTTCGTTCTCGCCAGGGAATATGGGATATCCGGTATACAGCTCTGCCAAGATGCAACCCAAACTCCACATATCGATTGCCATATGGTAATTCATACCCAATATTACTTCGGGTGAGCGATAAAACCGACTTTGAATGTATGTGTAGACTACAGGTTGTGTAAGTGGCACTAGACGACTTTGTGGTGTTTGGACCTACTTTTTTCATGTTCGAAGCAGCTGCTCCCAAAGTCAATAACCTTGATGGCGCTCTTCGTAGGGTGACGTAACAAAACATTCTGCAACCGAATTATTAATCAATTCATTCCCTAGCTGAAAGGCAGCATACCTCAGGCTTCAAGTCGCAATGGACTATTCTGTGGTGTCTCATGAGTGAAAGCGACATTAACATCTGGCTAGTGAAACGGCGGATTAATGATGTCGTGAAGCCAGCAAACCCATTAGCCTTGATCAACTCGTAAAGGTTGATGCTGAGCAGTTCGGTTGCGATGCAGAGATGATTGCGGAAGTAGAAGTGTTCAGTCATTTTGATGACGTGGTGTCTCTCCTCCGCATCCTAGCCCGAACAACCGAATCAACGACAGAGCAGTGAGTGATACGAAGAGACGCACCCATTTACGGAGACTGTCTAAAATCTTGATTTCAACCAAAGCCTGGTGGTGGAATCGTTTTTTATTGCGAATAATTTTGACTGCTACGCTTTCTCCTGTGCAATGATCTCTGCAATGCAAGACTTGGCCAAAAGACCCCTTCCCTAATGACCCCAAGATTTCATAACGATACGCCAGGTGATCGTGATGAATGATTTGGTAGTCTCCTCGTTCATCGTCGTAACTATAGTTATTGGTTGGCTCGTCAAGCACAGCCATCTTTTTCTTGCTACGGGCTCCGATGCAATAGACATTCGGATAGTCTAAGACCTCCTTCCTCTCATACTCCGACAAATGATGGGCTTGAGTTCTGAGTATCTCTGGAATTTTGAGTCAATACCTGGTAATAAGGATCTAATCAAAGCCAAACCTTGGGGTGAGACGGGCGCAACAGGCGAGGCAGGTTCTGGCCACTTGAGTATTTCATCAAGTTCTGCTTGCGTAGCACCACTAGCCAGCTTTTTTGCCTGCTGTTTGCGTATATAATGCATCATTTCCTCGTCACCAAGCAACTCCTCCTCATCAATAGAGCTTGGTGCGGGGGAAGGGGTGGAAATTGATTGGCGGCTTGAAGTAGGGGTATCCGTTGTCCGGCTGCCCACCAGGGGAATCGCCGAAGCCGAAGAACGAGCACTGCTTAAAGAAACTTTGGGACTCAAGAATTTCAAGCCCTTTGAAGGCGACATGGCAGAGAATCTGGGATGTGTATTGTTGGGCTCAGCGGTAACGGCAGCTGGAGTTGACACGGAATTGACAGAACTAGTCGATGCTTTGCGAAGGCCTGTAAATGATATAGATTCCCGATTGCTTTTTCGAGGAAGGATTCCACTAGCGAGTGTAGTTCCAGACAATTGCCTTGGCACACGGGATGCAACCGAGGGTGATCCTCGCACAGAAGACTGTCTGATTGGTGTTTTCGCGAGACTTTCGCCTGCATCTATCACACCAAATTCATTCGTGGGTATCGATATAGGCGATGGATTGTTGGATGATGTCGCCACGGTTGCGCTGGTTCGTCGGGTCGGCAATCCTGTGTTAGGATGTTTACCCAGAGGCGGAGAAACAACGGCAGAAGTGCGACTAGATATCCTGGGTATTTTCGTGGGTGATTCTTTAAGAGGCCCGGGAAGTGCATGCGCGAATTCCTTATCCTGTTTTGCAGCTCCAGCGTTAGCTGCCCCAGATACAACAGACGGAGAACCGGCAATAGTAGGGAGGTGAGTACGGCTTCGTAGTGAAGAGTCTGATTGCTTTTGCATTGAACTGATAGTCTGGGAAGTTAGTCGAGAAGACGCAGAAGGGGTCCGCACAGCAGGGGAAGACGGCGTGGCAGTGGCAGATGAGGAAGTTTTCAACCTCGCAACACGCTGAGCGGTAACGGGCTCCAAGGCTGGAACTTGCATAGGTGGCATATTGACAGGCGACTTGGGTTTCCGAGGTTCAGTCGAGGAAAGTGTCTATACACAATTCAGTAATTTTGGAGGGAAAAGAACAAGTTGGGTACCTTTCCCCGCCTACGGCTAATCAAGTGTGATATTCTGCTCTCACTCCTATCTTTGTCTTCCTTCCGTTTCTCCTGTTTAACTTTCTCCTCCTTCATTGACTCCTTTGCTCTATGCATCTCCTTAATGACGTCCTTGGAATCTGCATGTAGACTGCGTCGAGAGCTTGAACCCTTTAATAGTGAAGGTAATCCAAGGCTCAAAACCGATGACTTTTTGTGGGATATTGGAACAGAAGTAGGCGGGCTGTGATTATGCTTCGACGGTGACACTTCGGCCTTGTAATACGCTTGCGATCCAGGGACTTGAGTAACTATCGAGGAAGTAGGAGATGATGAAGCAGTAGGGGTGGACGGCGGAACCTGCATGGACTGAGAGGAGCGTTTGAAAAACGGAATCGAAGAGGGCGTCAATCTCTTTGAATGCCCTCGTCGAATCGAGGATGAGGGGCTTAGAGGCCCAGATGCCTGTGGTGCCAAACCAGTAGAGGACATATGATTACTGGTGGTTGAGGTAGGACTGGGGGCTGCTAGATCCTCAGGAGTCTTTGGGGGGTGAACGGCCCCAATGATAGGGGGACGAACAGACCCAATCGATGAAATGGAGTTCAACGATGTTGCGGAGGCCATTGCACTCGGCTGGTTAGGGAACCAAGGGCTCTTCGACGATTGGTCCTTGGAAGCTGACTTCTTGAGCTGCTGCCCAAATGTAACTGACTTGGGACTCAGCGTAAAATTAGACTTGGAGGTGGATGGAGTGCTCGTGAGCTTAAGGTTGAGCGCACTGGAAAAACTCCATTTCTTCGAGGGGGTTTTCAAAATAGTCGTTGAGGATTCGGGAGCAGAGGCTGCACTCGCATAGCCTGAGGGAAGGTGTTGACTCTGGCGGCGCCCATGTGGGATGGAAGCAGCGGTCATGTCTACTGCGATCGTGCTGTTTTGTTCGTTGTCATGGCTGATTCGCACCTCAGAAGTCGGGAATGCGACGCTGGTTGGCGTAGATGGATGGGGTTTGTAAGGCGACAAATCCTTTGGTAAAGGTGGTACAGGGGGGACCGCCAAGTCTTGAGGCGTTTCACCAGTAACCGAGGAGGAAATCCCACGATCCTTAGGAGAATAAGCATCAATGGAGTTAAGGCTTGATATGTCGCTCCCTGCACTATTTCGGCGTGTCTTGGTCGTCGTGGCGCGATTAGACCCGGAGGACACCGAAGTGAAGGCCGTCCCAGTGGACATGGAGGCAGAATCCCGAGAACTGGAGGTGGGTGTACTGGCGTACGTGGCGGAGGAGGCTGAACCGCGCTTGGGGCCAATGCTACCACGAATGCTGGGGGTTCCAGTTTTCCTTGGTGTTTTATCTGTTGGCAGGATGATCACTTGTTCGTCGCTGCTAATTGCCGTTGGGAGTTGTGACGTCAAGTCTGATTCCTGCTCTCCAGTTGCGGGAACAAATGATGTTGAAGTACGTAGGCTGTGCTCCTTGTCGCGGTCCTTACTCGTCGGCTCCTTGTGATGGTTTACTCGGCGAGGAGATTTTGAGCCCTCAACATTTTCCCAGCTGTTCAATTTTCCAGGCGTACCAGGTCGGCTTGAACTTGATGCTCGGCCAAAACTTCCAACACTCGCTCTAGCTCGAGCGCTCTTGCCCGAGAGGCCATCTAATTTCCGAAGGGCTTCCATTGTTACCTCGTCATCTAGCCCAGACCACCCTTCTTGTGCACCACGCAAGACGGCATGAGCCACGCTAGGAGATGCATGTGTTGCAGTAGGAATGAGGGGTGGTGTTTGAGGAGGAGCCTTCAGAAATTGCGGAATGGTTGGTGCCAAAGGGTATTGCGCAGTTTCGCTAGAGGGAGCGCGACGCGATGGACCATCCTGGAGAGCGGATGAAGCTGAAGTGTGTCGGCTGTGACGATCTGAAGACTTGATGGAGCTGGGACTGTAATGAATACTCTCCCTTCGCCGTTCTCGAGCTTTCGTGTCGCGTGCACTGTTGTGATTGCTCACGTTCAAACTCCTATGCTTGCGTGTAGAACCCTTTTCGTCCTTGCGATCTTTCAGGATAGAGCTGGGGGCAGAGGTCACGGGTGTTGCCTTTGATACTAGAGCACCAGTCTGGTCCATTTCAAATTCGTCAGATGTTCGTTTCTTAGGTCGCCGGGTAGGTGACATAAAGGACGTAGGCGGCAAGTAGGCGTCATTGAGGGATGGGATAGGATGGGATCGGCTGTTGGGTGGTGGGGGTAGAGAAGGCCGAAATTTCCGTGGATAGAGAATTTCTTCACCACCGCTCTCTTCTGCGATAGCTGGGCGAACGCCAAGTGAACGGGAGACACGATCCTTCTGGATAAGCCGAATATTTTAATGTCAAAATTGAATTACGAATATATGAAGGCTTTACCTCCCCCTGGTCGGACCACTCCCCATCCACTGCTTCGATGGTCCAAGGGCTATCAGGATCATCATCAGGATCAACATCCTGGGGTACGATAACGTCATAAGCCAATGAGTCCGAAGCAGTGCCGGTGGGTTCTATGGAAGCAGGCTTCTCCATTCGAGCCCATCGAGGCGTGGCAAGCTCACCAACTCCAACGAGGGCCCGACGATCAATTGTTGTAGGATCTCGTGCAGGGGTCGTTGGTTCATACGCGTAGCGCTTTTCTGGCGTCTTGCTCGTGTTTATTGCCTCTGTCGGTGACGATGGAATCGGAGACGTTGCAGGTGATCGTATCCCAAAGTAGTACGGGTCGAGAGAGGACGAGGAAGAAGGGGAACGTGAAATGGGGCCCTGAAGCTCAAGCTCCGCGTTGGCAACAAGAAAAGGGAGTGGAAAACTCTATTGAGACAGGAAAAAGGTGGTCAAGACGTGTTGAAAGGACAGAGGGATTGATATACCTTGGATGGGGACGTGGGGCTGGAGTGGAGATTGTGAGCGTCGTGATTAGACGAAGACTTCGCGTCTTCTTCAGCTATATCGAGAGGAGGGTGTTGCTGTTGCTGTTGCTTGTGAGCGTGATCGACGGGAAAGTTTGCATGAGAGGAAAGAGACATGGGCGGGGAAGCAGGGAAGAGTCAGCAGCAGGCGGAAGATGGATTGGAAGAAATATGATACGATAAAATTGAGAAAGAAGGAGAAAAGGATGTAAGAAAGGTCTCGGTGGTGGACGACGATGGACGGCAGCCTGGAGAAGGTCAAGACCAGCCGTGGACGATGATGGCGACGGGACAATGCCAACGACCAGGACCGCATGGGTAGTATTTGCGCATGTTTGTGTAGGGCGGCTCTCACGCCCCGACGGGATTGAACCGTGAATCGTAATATGCCTTGATGGGTTGTAATAGGATAGTAATCCTTATCGCTATCCCCAGCCATGGCTATGTGCCCCTTACATCACACAAGAGCCTGTCCGAGTCTTACTCCATATTCCCCGCCGAAGTCGTAAAGACGCTAACCGTTGGGATTGGCCTTGTTTGTCCTGCTAACGGTTTCAAATGCTGCCTTCCCCCATCCCAACTCTTCTCCATTCCATTCACCTGTCGTTCTCCGTCACTTCTGGGCTACAATCCACGCGGGTTTGTTCCACCTGGCGACCATGCCCATGCATATGTACCCTTTCCACCCCGTCGCGATTCCGCCTTCTCCAAACCTTCGTCCCAAGCGTCGTCAGGTCAAGAATGCTTGCACAAAGTGCCAAAAGGCTTGTAAGAAATGTGACGATGCCCGCCCTTGTTTGAGATGCGTCAAATATGGTATCGGCGAGGAATGCGTCGACTCCAAACGAAAGGAGCGCAAAAAAGGTCTCAAGCGAGGACCATACAAGAAGCGTGATGCGAAGGGTACGTCCCGTTGGCACGCCATGCTTCAATTCTTCTCATCACACGTTCCTCCTTTCCATCAGCGCGCGCTGCGATCAACGCTGGTGAACAAACCACTCCTTTGCCACCTGCGACCGCCGTGACCGTGTCACTCACCCCTACATCCCCCAGTGTAGACACCTTTATGGCCCCGTACATTGTTCAAAATAATCATGCCATCCCCTTCTACCCGTGCTCTACTGCATCAAAGCCGATAGAGGGCTCTAACTACTACCAACCGTATTTCTTTTCTCCTGTCCACCAGCCCCCTCATGGCGTCCATGAGGCAGACGCAGCGTCCTACCTTAGTCATCACCAGCATCAGCCCTTATCAGTTTCTGAGTTCTCGCCTATCTATCCACAGTTTATACCTACCTCACGAAGCGAGGGACAACCATATTACGCACCTGCATATCCTCCCGTCTTGTATCATAAGTCTGCTTTTGGTGCCCATGTTTCTCAGGGTCACGAAGTCGATAAATAGCGCTGCATTTAATTACTATTCTTGTCACGTCGTTTTTGCATTGTGTATTATCATATTAGTATTGATTTCTTCTGGTTTGTAGAAGTAGTGTTACTATGTAGAGAAGCCCCAACCCTGTAATTATGAAATCCTGACATGTCAGGCTTTTGGAGTCAGGTCCATAAAGTCTTGAGCCTCCATCTCTTAGCTATTTTGCCCGATTTGATAGAAGGTAGTATACTACATGCAAACCTCTTATAGAGCATAACCTCTACTAGCAGGGCATAGGTTTTCACAATATCAATGGACAGAACTGTCACCTACCCATCCCACAGGAACTGCCTAGTTAGGTGCTGTTCAGGCACATGTCACAAGACCTAATTAGATAGCAATTTAGCTCCAGCCCACTTCACTCAAAAAATCTTGACTTCACCTCATCAATGTTGGCAACCACCAGAAGCTGGGCTTACCAAATCATCAGGTAATGAACAACCCTCACTCAGCACTAACAGAAGATACTGTTGACTATGCTGTGCTGCCCATATGTTAGTTCGGTGTCTCTACTCAATGCCCTCTGCTCATTGTTCACCACAATGCTCAACTAGTATTAGATGCAAATTGACTAATTATATCCATAAACCCCCACACCAAGAGGTACCGATGTTGCAATGTTGAATATTCCAAACATGGGATTTTTATCTGCTGAACAATGATGGAGCACACATTAGCAATTTGTTGTTTGGCTGGAGCAGCTGGAAAGACTGGATAGCTAGAAAGTAGTGCTCCAGCTTGCTCCAGCTGATTTCTAACATGTTGGAAGCTGCCAAGATAGGAAATGTCACAACCGCTTACCTTGAACTATATAATTTGCAGGAGATATAGTAGTCAAGAGTAGAGTTGGCACAGTTAATGCAGCAATGGAGGAGAAAGGGAGAGATCAATTGATCTGAGGAGTATGCCTCAGATGTGGGGCCTTATATACATGTAGGCCTATTTACTTCTTGTTTATAATGTAAATGACTGTCTACAGATTACACAGCTACCTATAGATCATGTATCTACCTAATTAACCAATAGCAGGTCTCTCTCATTGTCTAGATTATTCTAGAACATTCTATAAGGCTGTGTTAATATAATGGGTCAAAGTTCGGAGTGCTGAGTAAGTGCATCTAGAATTTGGATGAGTAATAAAGTGATTGGTAATGAAGAGTGCTTCTGCATAAGTGCTAAAGTAAAGTATCTAAATATAGGTACATGCCTAATTGGGCATTAACCAGTAAGAATATTATGAAATAAAACTAATATATAGAGGTCTTAGGTAAACTTGTCCAAATATTGAGAACTGTGACAGGAAAACTAAGGGTAATTACCATAAAAACTAATATTTATACTTCAGTGCATGATAAACAGCATAATTTCCATTTTATGCAGCACTTACTGTGGGAATAAGCTTATAAATTCTCTGAATATATTTTGAACTTATACTGATTATATAATAGATTTTGCTTTTGTTTATGTAATGAATAAATCATGAATTCATTTAAATTTGTATTTTGATATATCTGCATGAATATATCACAATAATATGATAATACCTTTTCTGTATATCATCTGTGCAAGTTGTAGAGCATATTCTCAATACATCCACACTATAATCAGCAGTGATGGAAAGGAAGTTACTGGAAATAAAATAAGATACATGCACCTCCAGTAACAAGAATATGATGCAAGGAGAGGTGGGTCAATGACTGGGTTTCAATGCTATATTTATTGTATCTTCTCTATTCAAATTCCCATTTCCTCTCCTTAAAGAGCAAAAAGATGCTTTAAATTTCCTCCAAACTCCAGAAACAACCATATCTTGAATATATGTAAAATATCAGCAACAGAAAATATGCTGAATCTTTTGAAATATAAATTATTGATACTGTCAATTCAGAATATATCTGATTTCTACTAATTCTGTGGAAAATTAATTGAAAGTCAGAACTAAAACATCACAGTATCCTCACCAAGACTCCTAGGTCCTCCAGCCCTTCAGTACCTGAGCTGGCTTCCTGCATATTGGTATACTTCTAGCTCAGAAGCTGGAAAATATATAACAGTTGACAGAGCTATGAGGGCTGGCTCTAGCTCTCACAGCTCATGGACAAATTGTTGATACAAGATGGAAGATAAATCTTAAGCAAGGCTTTTCCATAATTAAGCATTCAGTGAACCAATTTCAAGTACTGTACAGTGGTGCAAATTAGACAGAGAATACACTTACTTTCAAGCGTTGGATGTGAGTACTATACATGTTAAATATTGTTCCATGTGTAAAGAAATGTGATATACCCACATACTCTGAATCATACTAACATACTATCTAGTTTGTACTAATCAATTTGAGTATTAAATATAATAAATATGCTCAGAAATCATCATTTTCTATATGATTCAAGAGCTTTATTCAGATCTATGCCAGAACTGCTGCATCAAACTTATTCAAACATATATGGCTCCTCTACATATACAGTAATGTCAATATACAGTAGTAGTCATCTTTTTTACTTACTGTTACACAATTCCTCAATGCTATGTAAATATATATTCAAATTGGTATTATTCAGTATGTAGTGTATTCAATCTTTCCTTTCAGATTCTGCACTGCACTGCACATATCTATAAAGCCATGTCAAATAGATGATTATACTGTATAATATACTATATGTGACTTTTACTGTCTTAGTAAATGTCAAAACATCTAACTGTGAATGTTTCCAGCACTATCCATATCTCTAGAGGCCCAATACCCTGAGTACTGCTATAGATAATGAGCACAGAGGGCAGAACATTGAGCAGAGGCACCTAAACTAACACACAAGTGGTACAGCATAGTTAACAGAGTTTTTTGTGAGCTGAATAAGTGTTGCTTATTACCTGATAATTTGGTAAGCCCAGCCTCTGGTGGTTGCCAACATTGATGAGGTAAAGTCAAGATAATTTGAGTGAATTATTGAGACAGTGGGCTGAAGCTAAATTGCTGTCTAATTAGGTCTTGTGACATGTGCCTAAACAGCATCTAACTAGGCAGTTCCTGTGAGATAGATGGATAAAAACTGTGATAGTTGGTTTTTGTTTGTTTCTTCCAAAAGTGGTTCTCACCAAACCCAAATAGGTGCACTAAATAAAATTTCAAGCTGGAAGTGGTTAGATAGTCTGGTTGAAAGAATTTTTTTGGCCATACTTTCTGTTGCACTTGGAGCAATTGTACTGAATACATGTCTTACATATATAGTACATAAAATATACAGCTAAATGATGCTTATAAGCTGAATATAAGTATATAGTACAAGGTGGGCACAGTGGAACATGTCACATATCCTGTACTTTACAACCTGTTGCAACTTTCTAAATCTAGTCAAGTCCAGATTTAATCCTTTTCGATCATGCTTCAACCAACAGCTAGTAATGATCAAGCTTGACTAAGTAGTAAAGTGTCACAACCAGCCTCAGAGTAATTTTGACTAAGGTTAAGACTTAAAAAGTAACCTGAGACAGACCAGGTATTGTTGTTGTGACCAATCAAACATCTACTATATAAATACCTATGCAAACTATTTTTAATTTTAATTTTTGACCACCATCATATTCCAACATTTTATAAGCCCTAGGGCCAGGCATCTTGCTAAATTTGAGATATCCAGATTGTACTTAAGCAAAAAGGCAGTCTTTAGACTACAGTATATTGAATAGAAGCCAAACATTCAATTTCAACCATAGGTGTAAGCCACATAACACCTGAGTAACACCACCTCAAATCAACATGCCATATCTGTTTTGTGCTATAGTAAACTCGAAAAAAGATAAGAGAATTACAAGATGTAATACAGTATAAGAACAAAAAAATATAGCATGCACTAAAAGGCTCTAGCTTTTGCAAATCTATTTGAAAAAAAGTAACTCTGCATTTATGACTGCAGAACTATGTACTTGCTAGATTGAGCAAAAAGATCTGAGATACAAATCTGGTGTAGAGTGAAAATGCCAGATCTGGACTACAGTCAGAGTTGTTGATTCTGCATAATTTGTATGGTGATTCACAAGGTGATTTTATGCAAGATTTTAATAGTCAGATTGCTTGAAATCCTGTTGCCAGCTCTGACCACCCTTTTCTACTTGACCAATTTACTGATAGATAACTGGAGCAACTGTTGCAAATTTCTAAAATGAGTTAGCACCCCTTGTGACCTATTTGTGCCTGTCATCACTGGCTATAACCAGTACCATGGAAAAAAATAACTAGTCTCAATCAGAGTGACAACTGGGTTGCAACCTGGTTGTAACTGGTCATATCTAACAAAAAAATTGGCAACACTCCAGATCTATTTTCATAATGCAGGTAACTAAGTGACATATTATAGTGAATTCCAGCTTACTGCTTTCATCCTCCACCATGCCTATCACAATTTCTCAAATTGGGTTATTTGTAGCCATTACTGGTCTCTATCTATTTTAACCAACCTCTGGTAGGAACTGGAAATTACTGAAGCATATATGTGACAACTATTGCCAATCACAGTTATAACTACCATTATTACTGCAGTACTGACCAAGTTGTTTCTATGCAAACTATCACAACCAAAAGAATACAGTATTCAGCAGCTCCAAAAAAGCAATAGTCAAGATATTAAGGCAGTGAGCTTGAACTGCACCTTATCTAGCTTTGACTGTTTATGGCCTACTCTTGTCAGGACCAGTTCTATGAACATATATTTTTCTCACTCTATTTGTATCATTATTTACCTTACTTTACATTTTTTCTTCAAGTATAAATGTATATCATTATAGTGAAAGGGTGACAGCAATCTGTATATCTAGCAGTTTATTCTAAATAGAGTATGGCCAATCTTGGACAGATTATATAAGGATATAAGATCTTATTTAGTAGATCAGTCAGAAAGTATTGTTAGAACACAACCGGACTCTTGAATTAATCCAGAAATATCCAGAATAGACTGAAACCTTTATTAGTCAATCTCTTTATACAATTTCCCAGGTACTATGCCCCCATCACAAATCAAGCAACAATATAATACATGCTTGATAATTACCTTAGTAACAGAATTTTGTCATCACTATTTGATATAATTACTAATCACAATAGTGATTGAGTCATCATGACTTTACTTACCATGTTTAGAGTATACGAATCAAGCCTGTCAATGCATGCTCACAAGGGTTTAGACAAATAGCTATCTCTATAACTCATTTCTCCCCCAATACTCTTGTTGATGTCTGGAAGGCTTGCAGCTGCTGATATATCTTTATTATTCACAAAACACAATGAGCAGTGAGAGACTTCATAAGGGATATCATTTCTTGCCATGCAGAATCCTACAACTAGAGTTGATGGCAAAATGTTGCCATTTTGCCATGCCAGGTTTTGCCACCCTGGCAATACTCTGAGCCTTGAGTGGGGTGGCAAATAGTGGCAAAACTTATAATTAAAATTGGGTCTGATAGCATAGTTATAGTCACAATTTACAAATAATTTTCAATTCTATAACCTCCACAATGGTCTATACAGTGTATCTCTTCCACAATGTCAAAGGGTGGCCAAGCACCTGATGTATTTATTGCAGAACACTTTTTCAAAGTCGGAAAACCAAATCAAAAAACTAGACAATGGTGTATGAGCTGCAAATATTGCTCAGGATCTGAGACAATTGAGCATCATGACTCTTACTACTTAAAGCACATCTCAAAGCCCAAGACACCCTTGGCTTGCCCCAATGCTCCTGAGGGTGTACAAAGGAAGCCTGGTTGCTGCTAATGCAAAAAAGAGAAATCACAGCAATTGAGATAGATAATTTTGATTCCAAGGATGGTGACAAAATGCCTGCAAACTCAGCATAAGAAGAAGAAAAAAGGTGCAGTTGGAAAGGTAGTTGTGATAAAAAAAAACCTTGATTCCTTCATATGAAAGACCTAGTATCTGACTGTATAAGATGAAGGATGGAGTAACAGATGTAAGTAGATAGATCTAGAAAGACCTAGCTACTTCTCTATTAATCTATCCAACACCCAAGTAGACTGGACTTAAGTGTTTGTTTGTAGGGCTCAAGACTAGGCCTTTGTTTAAGGATTTGAGTGTCTAACTCTGACAAATAGAATTGAGATATATTCTTCGTGCTCGATAATAGGTTTTATTAGACCCAAAGTAAACTTCCAATAATCCAAATATATTCTTCTTTCTAGAAGAAGCTAAGAAGCATCTATCTAAAACTGGTTCCTATCTAGAACCACCTATAAGTTAGCCAAAGTCACTTTTTGACCTTTCTAACTATATTGGTTCCCTAAGCTAACCAAATCTACCTGAATTTAGGACTGTCAGCTGCAATTTCCTAGATAGTCTGATAGTACTAATTCCAATGCAAGCAACCTAACCTGAGCTGCAAACCCAATACCAAATGCTGACTAAGTTTTCATCAATCTAGTCAGCCTACTTGAGAATGCTTTAGAATACAATTCCAAGTGAAAAAGCTCCGTCTGTCACACCAAGAATGAAATCTGAGATCAAGAGAATTTGTTGTTTCAATTTCAAGATCAACAAGCTTATATATGAGAAATCTTTGTGAAACTGTACAGTAGCTGTATAGTA
Organism: Volvariella surrecta; assembly: GCA_951802395.1. NCBI lineage: Eukaryota > Fungi > Basidiomycota > Agaricomycetes > Agaricales > Pluteaceae > Volvariella > Volvariella surrecta. Next base: position 1,068,614 of record OX637784.1, read on the forward strand.
AAGACCAAACATGATCGAGATTGTTTTGTATTATTTTTAAAATATATGCAGCTTTGTGTTTTTACATGTGAAATCTTGAATAAATAGAAGAAAAAGGACTAGTTGAGAGCAATATAGAAATACGAGTTGAGACCCTGCTCAACCTTCTTTGGCAAGCGATTCTAGATGATTCTAATTGTGCAGGATCTATTTTTAGAAACTAGTAATTAGGTACCAAGCTTCTATTCCACTTTCTGTGCAGATTTTGTTACGGACTAAGGTGACGCCCCTATCTTTCTTTTCTCACCCCTATCCGCGGACTGGTTATTTCTTTCATGCTGTACACCGGACTATCATTTCCTTCAGTATACTACGTGTCCCCCTTCCCCTTTTGGTAGTATACACGTATCCTCCACGTATCTATTACTCCTTCCATCTTCGCTACAGCACTTCATCCTTCATCGACACGTATTCTCTTACCGGACTTAGCAATACGCCACGTATACGCTACGTGGACTATTCAGACACCTATACCTTATAAGCCTCGGTACATCTACATGTAACTTCAGCTTATCCTCTTGTGTCAATAGCATCGTTGTCTAAGCTCTCTCAAGCTTGTACACAGCAATCAAGCGACCTATACCTATATAGATTAGGTCGAGGTCGTAACATTAGGATAAGCTCATCAATCCAACGACAACTTAGTCGCTCTGGAACCCCCACGCCGAATTTGACAAAGTGCAGACTGGACTCGAATGCCCCGAAAGACAGCATACCTAGAAGGACGACTTAGGTTAAAGAACTGGGAGATCTACTACGAACTCGCCTCCAGGAGGTGGAGGTACGAAGACAACAGACGAATCGTCCACTCATCTAAATTCAAGGAAACCAAGCGAATCACCCGGAGCAACCCACTCAATCAGGTATTCGCCAGAAGGCAACTCGACGTCCCCGACCAAGTAGACGACTCAGACTCGGATAACTCTTCAGAAGAAGGAGACCGCACCATCCAACAGATCGACGTAGACCAGCCTAACCCCTCACTTCGTCCTTCAAGAACAGTCTCACCAGTACCCCCATTAGACGACGACGACGGAAACTTCACAGCAGAAGCAGACCATCTACTAGAACAACTTGCCCAACTCTCTCTCAACCCAACCCGAGAACCCACCCCAATCCCTTCACGAGTCCCATCCCCAGAACCCACTCCTCCTTCTCCTCTCCCACCTCCAATGGCAGAAATACGAGAACTCAGACTCGCTCCCCCAGCTAAATTCACGGGAAACGAAGATGATGTCAAAACCTTCCAGAATACGTGCAACTTGTACCTCGCAATTAACACCCTTGTCTACGATAACCATGCAAAGAAAATCGCATGGGTCCTTTCTAACTTCGAAGACTCAAACAAACGTGCTGCCGACTGGAAAAACAACTTCATTGAAACAGCCACAAATGCATTCGAACGACTTCCGGCCAACAAAAGGGATGCCCGCAGAGGAGACATGTTCGGAACGATAGAAGCGTTCTGGGAAAGAATGAACGCCGACTTCCTCCCACCCGACCGAAAGGAAGCCGCGCTTACTAGTCTTGAAAGACTCAGAATGGAAAAAAGGCAACTAACCAATTACCTCAATGAATTCGAATGACTAGTTCACATCATCGGAGATCTCACGGAAGAACAAATCAAGAGTTACTTCTTGCGAGGACTCCATCCTACCATAGGAATAACCGTGGCCACCCAAACACCTGCACCAGTAGATTACGCAGCCACTAAGGTGCTTGCCCAGCAGGTGGAAGCCAACCTGAGAAGGGTAGACTCTATTTATAGAGGAGCCCGAATAAACTCCGACTTAACATTCAAAACATATAATTCCCCGGCACCCGACGCTATGGATGTCGATCGAATGAGCACAGAAGAAAGAACCCGGCTAATCAAGGAAGGACGATGTTTCCACTGTAAACAGAAGGGACATCTTTCCCGCGAATGCCCAAGGAAGCCAGAAACCTCCCGAAGACCGATTAAGGGCAAGGCCCCACTACGAAGGCAATTACGCGCCTTGTTGGATGAAGCCGACGATGAAGAAAAATTAGAAATCATGGATGAACTAGATCTAGCCAGCAAGGAAATGGATTTTTAGAAAGGAACATCGAATCGACGTCGCCTGTTCCTCATGTATATCTCTCTCCCTTATCTGCCAATAAGAATTCTTTAAGAATCCCCATCATATTGACAGACAATAGAGGGAAAACCGTCGAAGTCAATGCCCTCATTGACTCGGGAGCGATGGGAAACTTCATCAGCTCTCGTTTTTGTTCACAAAAAGGAATCCACATGCAACGAATTATCCGACCCATCCAGATCTATAACGCCGATGGAACAACGAACCGGCAAGGAATGATACGAAGACAAGTTAAACTCGGAATAACTACCGACACAGAAGACGCCTCTGAGGTGCAACTCTTAGAAGCAGCCCTGGGGAAAGAAGACGTCATACTAGGCCTCCCCTGGCTACGAGATAATAATCCATCAATCGATTGGAAAGAAGGCACGATCAAATTCCAAAGACCAGCACCTTGGGAAGAAACCATATCGCAGATTCTCACAGGTACCGAGCACCCCGATCAGCAGATTACGATACGACAGATCCAACATGACCCCAGAGTTACCTTTTCCCTGATCAAAGGCACTTGGATCCGATTAAAATCCGCGATCGCTGAGGGAGTAAACCACGTCATACCCTCTCCATGGAAAATTCCTAAGAAATACCGACAATTCCTTAAGGTTTTTGATGAAAAAGCATCTACTCGACTACCTAAACGACGAAAATGGGATCACCCCATCGACTTCAAACCTGAATGGGAAGGAAAGGATCTCAACTGCAGGTTGTACCCTCTCCCAAAGTCTCAAACAAAGGAATTAGACAAGTTCATCGACGACAATCTCAAGAAGGGTTACATCCGACCAAGTTCCTCCAATGTGGCCTCCTCATTCTTCTTCATACCTAAGAAGGGAGGGAAATTAAGACCATGTCAGGATTATCGAGCCCTTAATGAAAGAATCATCAGGAACCAATACCCGTTACCCCTCATCCCTGAGTTGATCGATAAACTAAAAGGGGCATCTCTCTTTACGAAGTTAGATCTCCGATGGGGATACAACAACGTCCGAATCTGGAAAGGAGACAAGTGGAAGGCCGCATTCAAAACACGTCGAGGGCTCTTCGAACCCACCGTAATGTTCTTTGGAATGAGCAATTCACCAGCTACATTCCAAGCTATGATGGATGAAATCCTCGCTGACTTTCTCAGTGAAGGATGGTTAATAGTATATATGGACAACATCCTGATCTACTCCGAAAACGACCCTGAACAACATTCTGGGCTCGTCAAACGAACGCTCCAAAGGCTCAGAGATAATGACCTATACTTGAATCCCGAAAAGTGTCGGTTCGAACAAACATCAGTAGAATTCTTGGGAATGATTGTATCATTCAACCAAGTTCATATGTCTACAGAGAAGCTGACAGGAATATCTGACTGGCCGACACCCACAACCCCCAAACAGATCAGGAGCTTCTTAGGATTCTGTAACTTCTACCGCAAATTTATACCACACTTCTCGGCAATCGTAAAACCCCTCAATGAACTCCTGAAGAAGACCACAATCTGGAAATGGGGAAAAGAAGCAGCGCAGGCCTTTAAAACTCTCAAAAAGGCCTTCATCGAAGCCACAATGCTAACGGCCCCTGACCCAAGTAGACCATTCCTTTTAGAAACAGACGCCTCGAAATATGCCCTAGGTGCAGTCCTAAAGCAAAACAACGAGAATGGAGACTGGAAACCTTGTGGTTACATGTCTAAGACCCTCCTACCCACCGAAAGAAACTATCAAATCTATGACCGCGAACTTCTGGCCATAATCACTGCACTGAAGGAATGGCGACATTACCTACTCGGAAATGGGCCAACCATCGTCCACTGTGACCATAAAAATCTGACCTACTATCGTCAACCCCAAAGACTCACCCCGAGGCAAGCGCGATGGCACCAGCTGCTGTCAGAGTATGACTTGAAACTCACACATGTACTGGGAAACAAACTTACTGGAGCGGACGAACTGTCTCGTAGAGCCGATCATATTCCATTAGGAGGAGAGAAGGAAGACGATCCAATTACTCTCATTCCCGACAAGATGATCATCAGAGCCATAGATGATGACCTTCAACGACGTATATTGGAATGCCAAAAAGAAGACGCCATAGTATCGGCATATAAAACATGGAAAACTTCCCCTAAGGATGGACGGTTAATGAAGAAGAAATTCGAAAAGTGGTCGATGAACGACGAATTGGTATACTATGAGGGGCGATGCTACGTTCCCTTGGACCGAGAGCTCCGAAGAGACATTATCCGCAGTTACCACGAGGCAAATGTAACAGGCCACCCAGGAGAAAACGCCACGGCCTGGCTTCTCCGACAAGATTACTGGTGGCCTAGACAGTATGGTATGGTTAGATGATTTGTTAAGGGATGCGCAGCGTGCCAACAAATGAAGATCAACACTCACCCCACGAAACCTCCATTGCTTCCCCTGCCACCCCACACGGGACGCTCCTTTGGTCAAATCACCATGGACTTTATCACAGATCTTCCGGAATCAGAAGGGAAAAATGCATTATTAGTTGTTATAGATCAAGGAATGTCAAAGGCCCTCCTTCTCCACCCCTGTACCAAAAAGACTGGAGCCGCAGACACCGCACTGATTCTACACAACCTAGTATTCAAACGATTTGGACTTCCCGACAAGATCATCTCAGACCGTGGCCCTCAATTCGCCGCCCAACTGTTCAAAGAATGGCAACGGCTCATCGGAGTAAAAACCTCTCTATCAACTGCCTTTCATCCGCAAACCGACGGCCAAACTGAGCGATTCAACCAACAGATCGAGGCGTACCTCCGAATATATTACGGGAATCATCTACAAGAATGGGCCAACGACCAACACATGACAGGAATGGAGTTTTCCCATAACAGCGTCCCCCACGCTTCTCAAATCTTGTCACCCTTCTATCTGATGTACGGTTATCAACCCCAGGGACTACTTTTAGCATTCCCCAAAACCTCGGTCACAACGGTAGAACGAAGGTTAACGGAATTAAAGAAACACCGAGACGACGCTCGAGCCGCCCACCAACTGGCAGCCTCAAAGATGATACAATGGGGAAAAACTACGCGAATACTCAAGAAAGGAGAAAAGGTTTGGCTGGACGCCCGAAATATCTCCCGTCCGTCTCACGCCAAACTGTCCCCTAAGTTCGAAGGTCCCTTTGAAATATTCGAAGTCTTAGGCCCGCTCACATACAAACTCAAACTTCCGAAAATATGGAGAATCCACGACGTGTTCCACACTACACTACTCAAACCCACAATAGTAACTCCCGAGTATGGCCCGCAGTTTCCCCTTCCTCCCCCAGAAACCATACAACACGAAGCCGAATGGGAAGTAGAGGACATTCTCAAACACCGTTATACCACTAAGGGAAGGAAAGGGAAACAATGGAAACAACTACAATTCTGGGTCGCTTGGAAGGGATACCCCAGCTCCCAAAATTGTTGGGTATCAGAAGAACATATGGAACACTCAACGGAGCTAACCCAAGACTATAAAAAGAGACATCACCTGAAATAGAATCAGCACCTCCCTCCTCTATACTAAAACTGGATCTTCTTGCTTACATTGTCATCTCCCTCACCCTCCTTCCATCATGTCCCAAACCCTCATCGCCCAGTACCGCGACATCATCAACAACCTCATCCAAGTCATCGATCAACGAAACTCGGCCATTCAAGACTTTATATACCACATGCAAACTTTCCACCCCCAAGATCGAGAACTAACTCTCCCTGCACTAAACCTCAGCAGGATCCTGACGCCTTACCTCAAACTAGAAGAACTCATAGGAGTCATCGCCGCCCTTCACGGAGATGTAGATGACGTATTGCAAACTATAGCTGGAATGATGCACGAACGCTTAGCGGAACTAGCTAGCGTCGGAGTCGTTCCCAATGAAACAAACGACGCCTTCCTATGTCCACTACATAACCAAAACCTCCTGTTACCCTCCCCGACCGACCTCCCCAGCCCCAATCCTCCAATCGTACCGGAGCACCTCCGTCAACTTCCACCCGCTGACCGTTGTGAACGAACCGGGTGTTCTTACGGATGACACCGACCCATTATGCACCTATACACATGTAGCATTTACGAACCCCTCCGGGAACCTCAGCATAAGGTCGATGTCTGTTGGCGTTGCCATACGGTCTGCCTCCGCCGAATCGATGGGAGGAGAATCCACGGGAAAGCAAACCTTAACCACTTGTTCCCGAATAATGCGCGTACAGCGAGAACTGAGCGAGCAATGCTTAGGAACGCTCAAACAGGAGCACGAACCCGACAAACCTCCATCGCATCTCCTCTAGTTGTCGCCCAACCACCCACCCCCGAATTACGGCCTCAGCCTACACCAGGAGAATGGAGCGTTAGCAGTCTCGACCACATCACTCCATAGACTCCGACGAGGAAATACGAGAACGACCCATCATTCTCTCCCCTTCAGTTCGACGACTCAACAAGTATTAACCCATCCAACGAGTCGGCGTAGTAAGATCTTGAACGAGGACGTTCAAGGGTTAGTGGAGGGGTAGTGTTACGGACTAAGGTGACACCCCTATCTTTCTTTTCTCACCCCTATCCGCAGACTGGTTATTTCTTTCATGCTGTACACCGGACTATCATTTCCTTCAGTATACTACGTGTCCCCCTTCCTCTTTTGGTAGTATACACGTATCCTCCACGTATCTATTACTCCTTCCATCTTCGCTACAGCACTTCATCCTTCATCGACACGTATTCTCTTACCGGACTTAGCAATACGCCACGTATACGCTACGTGGACTATTCAGACACCTATACCTTATAAGCCTCGGTACATCTACATGTAACTTCAGCTTATCCTCTTGTGTCAATAGCATCGTTGTCTAAGCTCTCTCAAGCTTGTACACAGCGATCAAGCGACCTATACCTATATAGATTAGGTCGAGGTCGTAACAGATTTTTTTCCATAAAATGGAAAAGACTCTTTTTGGTGAGGTCTCTTTGGGTACATAGCTACAAGTTTCTGGACTCAGGTTCTGTTCTTGGTCCACCTCGAGGTTCCTTCCCATCCCAAATTAGCCACTTCTAAAAAGCCTCCACTTCAGATAATTGCCTTTCCAAGCTTGCTATGGATGTACTATGCCTGTTATGCATCCTTGCATAATCCAGTTTGTCTTCTGGCCTACTTAGCACTTATTCTAGATAAGGGTTCTCATGAAAAGAATATGGTAGTCCTTTGTTATTTCCCTCAAAGAAATGTGGGACTGCTTTTTTTCTAGAATAACCTATGTTGTAGGTAGAGACTATCTAGGTGAATCTTGAGGCATGATAATCAGGTTGGAGAGACAACTATTTTCTTGAATAGTTATGCAAAAATATAAGCCTGGCCACAGGTCAATGTCTGAGAAAGAGCTTGACAAAGTGAATATCCAGTTGCTTCAGTATGTGTTAGAACTGTCTAGAAAGTTTCTCAAAGCTGATTGGTAATGCTTCATAGATTTTTTGTTCATAGAAATAGCTTTCAGTACTGCAGAGAATCCATTTTTCTTTAAATAGCTATATGTGCTCTGGCTCACTTATATTTTACCAACTTGTTATATGTTAAAAGAGTGCTATCTCCATGCTAAAGAAAGTCAAGTTATTGCAGAGAATTTGAAGAAGCTTGAGAAGTGACAAATGCTGACATACCTTATTAATAGCTAGGAAGATACTTTGCATCAAAGTGTGTATAGCAGCTATCTATTAGCTAAAGTTGGAGAACATTCAGTTGTGCTGGGGCTCTCTGAGCTAACAGGAGAGCATGTGATGGCTCAAAATCTCATTGAAATCTCAAATAAGGCATTGACTCGGAAGAATGTAGATGCAGTAGCTCTGATTGCTATCTGTACAGACAATCCAATTATAATGCAGGCTTTTTGAAAAATGTGGACAGCAAGAAATGGACACTTTCATATAATTGTGAGCCCCATAAATCTATGATTTATGTATGTAACTATCAAACAAGTGATTTTATTAAAGCATCTACAGCTAGTCACATGCTTTATGTATGGTATTTATACAATTATTGAAAAGGTTACTTTATTTCCATCTGCCAAGGATGCTACTGCAAAGAACACAAAAATTGTCACATTTTTTAATGCCTTGTATTACTGAGATGAGCAGCTGGAATTGGTTGCTAAAAAAAGAGGTGTTACTTGAAAAATAAAGACTAACACAGAGTCTCAATTCTATGCACTCATCTTACAAGCTCTCAGTATTCAGGAACACAGAGAGGCCCTCACTATGATATGCCTGTGCAAAGATGCTCAAAGCACAATGCATGGTCTTACCCTGTCAATAAAAATGTGTTGCAACAGTTTTTGACACTGAATGGTGGAACTTGACCAATCAGCTAATCCACATCTGCAAATCTCTTGTTAACATCATTAAAAATATTGAGGGCTATAACATGAATCTCACTGATTGCATGCTGGAACTCATGTATGCACACTGTGAGGTCCCAAGGCTCTGGCTGTTGGATAGAGATAACACCAACTTTTTGATGCATGCATGCAGCAATTCCATATTGAGTACTGATATTCACTAGCTTACCCTCTTCTTTTATTCCCTATGCTGCAAACTTACTATTCCTGTAGCCGTTCACTCTTGCAAAGTTTATGATACATGTCATTTTGTATTAGATCTTGCATTACACTGGAAATGGTCAAAAGATCATGCAGCTGCACTTGTCAAAGATATACAAGACTACTTCCATACATGGGCACTTTTCAATCTCAGTGGCAAAGCAAATGTGGTTGAATGGTGGCAGTTTATCTCCATTGTGATATTTATTCAGCTACTTAAAGCCCTAGCACTGGCAATCCTTAAGATTATTCCTCACACTTCTGAGGTAGAAAGGTTCTTTTCCAATCTTGGTGGTGTTCAAAGCATACAGCACTCACATTTTTCAGTACCACATATAGATACACCTAGTATGCTCCAAAATCACTACACATGTCTCTTGCATGAAGAAGCAGTCAAGATGGCCAAAACCACTTGACAGAAGCATGCCCATATGCATACATGCAATGAACCTGGTATTAATTCTGAGCATGTCCAGACACTGATTGAGAATTATGCACTCACCGGCACACCAATTGTTACAGGCTCTGAAGGTGACATGTTGGAAGGTCTTGAGGCAATTTTCATAGAGGATTTTGATGCTGAGTTTGCAAAGCTTGATCAACAAGTTGTTTTATCAGCTGCCTGTGAATGTGGGTTGAATGATGTCTACAACATCAGTGATCTTGATAATATTTAGAAGAGTGTTGTTGCAATAACTATTGATGAGAAGGTTGCTTAGCTCAAGATGATGGATGACAGCACAACAAAGTGGGATGCAGAAGCATTATTGTGGTCACTAGGTATACAACAAGTGTAACAGATGTATAGCAGTCATTCAAATCTATTGCCAGTCTAGGTTTTGCCAGGTTCTCATGCCAGGGGGGGTTGCCATGCTGGCAATTGGCAAATGCTTCAGGAGGTTTTGCCCCATACACTACCTACAACTCCTTTCACGTATACTGTATATCTAACTCATACCAGCATGTGATACAATGGCAAGACTCCAGACTGTGCTCAAAATATTGTCTCAACTTGCTCAAGTCTATTGGAGGTTGCTCACACAAACTTTTCACTACCAATGTTTGTTATACAGTTTACCTTATCATTTCAGGCAAGATTAATACTGCTATAGATGCTGCAAAATTACTTGAGCCTATTATCAATGAATCTGTTTCATCAAAAACTATTACTAGAGAGTTGAGAAGGGCTAGGTTAAAGCCTGTGGTGAAGACAAACAAGCCAGATTTGAAGAAGAGACATAGGTAAGCAAAATTGGATTTTGCAATAAAGCATAAAGACTGAACTATAGAGAACTAGAAATAGATCATGGGGTCAGATAAGACTAAAATCAATTGTTTCAGGTCAGATGAAAAGAAATAGACTTGAAAAAAGGCTGGAAAAATGCTAAAGAATAGGTTGATTGATAAGACTCTCAATCTTGCTATTGTGTCACACTTTGGTATGAGTTAGATGTATTTATTGTAATTGTTCCAAGATCATGTATGATTGAAAAAAATAATAGGATAAGTCAAGAGAGGAAGAGAAAAGCCTGAAAGATGTGGTAGAGTTGAGCATTTCAGTAGGCACTGCTCCCAAGAAGGCCATGCTGCCATGAGCATAAGATGTGAAAAGCCCCAGAAAAATTGCATAAAGGTGTGAGTTAAAGACAAGGGGTGATGTGAAGTAGAGTCTTTTCTTAAGAGGTGGTCATTGAGGAAAAAAGCGGAGTGAATGAGATGAACAATGTGACTGATGTACATATCATGAGGCTATGGCATCAGTAGCACACCAGTATTGAAGGAATGCATTGGATGACTTGGATTTCATCATTTTGACAAGGTCTGGAGGTGTACCAGCTAGAAGGAGTTTGGTAGTGCTACTGATGTGCAAAAAATGGTCTGTGACTTGAAGATATTCTATTGGAAACCAGATTTGGTTACATTAATACAGAAAAGTAGTCTTGGTGAGGATGGGTAAATTAGATAGTATATTATAAGAAAAGAGTGAAACTGTAGAGGCATAATGATTGGTAGCAAGGTGGTGAGATAAGTGAGCGACGGGGTTTGTAGAGTCAGTGATAGAGAAATTAATAATTTTTTGGCCATGTGAGAATATTTTGGCTTATAGAAGGTAAATGAAGTAGGTAGTGTACGGGGCAAAACCTCCCGAAGCATTTGCCAATTGCCAGCACGGCAAAACCCTCTAGCGTGGGAACCTGGCAAAATCTGGCAAAACCTGGCAAAACTGGCAATGGATTCGGATGACTGCTATACATCTGTTACACCTATTGTACACCTAGTGACTGCAATAACGCTTCTGCATCCCACTTTGTTGTGCTGTCATCCATCATCTTGAGCTGAGCAACCTCCTCATCAACAGTTATTGCAACAACACCCTTCCAAATATTATCAAGATCACTGATGTCGTAGACATCATTCAACTCCATATTCACAGGCAGCCAATCCCCATCAACTGACAAAACAGTCTGTTGATCAAGCTTCGCAAACTCGGCATCAAAATCCTCCATGGAAATTGCCTTGGGACCTTCCACCATGGCACCTTCAGAGCCTGTAACAATTGGTGTGCCGGTGAGTGCATAATTCTCAACCAATATCTGGACATGCTCAGAATTGATGCCAGATTTGTTGCATGTATACATGTGGGCATGCTTCTGTCGAGTGGTTTTGGCCATCTTGACTGCTTCTTTGTGCAAGAGATGTGTGTAGTGATTTTGGAGCATACCGAGTATTTCTATATGTGGTACTAAAAGACGCAAGCGCGGTACGCTTTGAACACCACTGAGATTGGAAAAGAACCTTTCTACCTTGGCAGCGTGAGGAACAATCTTAAGGATTGTCAGTGCTAGGGCTTTAAGTGGCCAAATGGATACTACAACAAAGATAGACTACCACCATTCAACCGCATTTGCTTTGCCACTGAGATTGAAAGGTGCCCATGTATGGAAGTAGTCTTGTATATCTTTGACAAGTGCAGCTGCGCGATCTTTTGACCATTTTCAGTGCAAAGCAAGATCCAATGCCAAACGACATGCATCAGAAACTTTGTGAGAGTGAACGGCAGCAAAAACGGCAAGTTTGCGGCATAGGGGGTGAAGGAAAAGGGCAAGCCAGTGAATATCAGTATTTATGATATGGAATTGCTCATTTAGAGTTCTGCGTGCATGCATCAAGAAGTCAGCATTCTCTCCATCTAACAGCCAGAGCCTTGAGACCTCACGGTATACATACATGAGTTCCAGCATGCAATTGGCAAGATTCATATCACGGCCCTCGATATTCCCAATGATGTTGACAAGAAGTTTGCAGATGTAGATTAGCTGATTGGTCAAGTTCCACTGTTCAGTATCAAAAACTGTTGCAACAACATCTTTATTGACAGGAGTAAGACCATGTGTCATGCGTTGAGCATCTTCGCACAGGCATATCATAGTGAGGGCCTCTCTGTGTTCCTGAATACTGAGAGCTTGTAAGATGAGTGCGTAGAATCGAAACTCTGTGTTAGTCTTCATCTTTCAAGTAACACCGCTTTCCTTAGCAACCAATTCCAGCTGCCCACCCCAGTAATGCAAGGCATTGAAAAATGTAACAATCTTTGTGTTCTTTGCAGTAGCATCCTTGGCGGATGGGAAAGAAGTGATCTTTCCTATAATGTATTGATACCATACATAAAGCATGCAACTGGCTGTAGATGCTTTAATTAGATAGAGATAAAAGGGTCAATATATCAGCCAAGTCTGAGTTCTTTTAATATGTGGGCATCTATAGTATCTAGCTGATTAAGAGCAGATTTGTGATTAAAATAAATGGTGGATTTAGTAAGTGGGGTCTGTATACCTATGTTAAAATTATAGCAGAGTCCATGTACAACATGAGAAATTTTGTAAAAAAGATTAGCATCTTGTAGAATAAATTTGCAGGCATTGGCTTTTAGAAAGGTGGCAATGGGGTGAAATGGGTTATGTGAGATATGATTGAGCATTATAAGCAATACTGCCACAAAAGGTGCAGGAGTGGAGGCCCTATGAGCAGGAGTTTTCTTTAGTGATACAGCCTTTAACATTGAAGGCATAGCAGTAGGAGTTGGAGTTGGAGCTGACATGTTTTGTTTTGGAGCCTAGTTTGGAGTAAAGAAAAAATAGAGAGCTGCTGACAAGTCCATTGGCTGTGCAGGTGCCAGAAGTAGTGGCTACTTGTCACAACTGCTTATAGTACCTTGGACAATATAATTTGCAGGAGATAAGAGTCAAGAGAAGAGTTAGCACAGTTAATGCAGTGATGAAGAAAATTGATTGATCTGAGGAGTATGTCTCAGATGTAGAGCCTTATATATATATAGACCTATTTACCCCTTGTTTATAATGTAAATAACCATCTACAAATTATGCAGCTACTTGTAGATCATGTATCTACTTAATTAACCAATAGCATATCTTTCTTATTATCTAGATCATTCTAGAATATTCTACAAGGCTGTGTCAATATAATGAGCTGAAGTTCTAAAGTGCTGAATAATTGCATCTGAAATCTATATCGGTAACAAGTGGTTGATAATAGAGAGCACTTATGTATAAGTGTTGAAATAGAGCATCTAAATATAGATGCATGCCTAGTTTGGTGCCTAACTAGTAAAAATAATACAAAAGTAAAATTAATATGTAGAGGTTTTAGATAAACATGTCCAAATATTGAAAACTGTATTATTACCCCTTTTCAAGGATTGAGCTCTATTGAGAGTGTTAAAATGTTCCTAAATATCCAAATCCTTTGTTTTCTTGTTCAGTATCTCCAATAGAGTCTACTTGTTCAATATTGACTGTTGCAATTTTTTCACATATTAATTGAGCAATGCAGTTGCCATTGTTTACTTTAAATGCAGTACTTGAGTTATTGACTAGTACTACTTTAAGTTCACCAGTGAAGTCTCTGTTGATGACTCCAGTAGCAACATTAATGCCTTTAAGTAAGAGTTCACTCTTAAGTGCAATTTGTGCATGTATTCTATGTGGGGCTTTAATCTTGATACTGGTTGGTATAAGAGTTCTAGTATGGGGAGCAATTTTGGTTGGTGAGGTAGTATATAGGTCCAATCCTGCAGCCTCTATAGATCCTTTAAGAAAAAGTTTTTATCTTATAATTTTCACTTAAAGCATAGAATTGTGTTTAAGAAAAACTTCAAGTTCATCATCAGAAGTTTGTATAACATGAATAGCCTCATGATTCTGAGACTTGTAATTCGTGATTACCTTTTTTTGCATAGGTGAGGTTTTTCTCAGATTTTCATATGTCTGCATCAGAACTAAAGCCTTTCTATCAAACTAGCATTACTCATTCACCCTAGACTGATGAGTCAGTATGACATATCTTACAGGTATCATCAGAGTTTTGGAATTTTGGAATTTTTATTTTTAAAATCTGTACTTTTTTTTTAAAAAAAACTCTACTGTATTCTATGACATACAAATCGACGGCCGCAGGGCAAAATACAGGTAAGAAACAGAGAGGGCGTGATAACTACGTATTAGTACATAACAGAAAGTTGAGCCAGGGCAGATAAGCAAAACTTCTGATGAGTCCACGAAACTGAGAAAAAAAAACACTACATAATCAAGAGTCGGGCGCTATCGTAAATAGCTAATCATGTGGTAATTGGGTTGAATGAGCATAGTGATTGGGAAAAGTAACAATGAGGCATGGTGATTGGAAAAAGATATGAACGAATCATACTAGAACAGAAAAAATTAGGAAAATTCAGCTAGGGTCTTTCACAAGTAGACTGTCCGCAAAGGTGAACACTCTGTTGTTGGTCTTCAGCCAATCTGCTATAGCCAAATGAACATTGTCTGGGGTGCCCATAGTCTACCACTATCTATCCAATACTACGTCCTTCCGGGGGTGTGCTCTAACACTTTGATCTAATACATCGTCGAATGCAAAGCTCCTGCCTGCTTCGTAAATGCACTTGGTGAAGACGTGTTCTCTGTCATGTAGCTGTAGGGCAGGCTCCACAGCTCTGTCACAGTCACACACCAATGCTCTTCTAATCATCCCCCTTGCTCTTCATTCTCTATCCAGTCTACACTCCTTACTGCAAAGATGGTTCTCTAGGCCTGTATGCTTCTCTGTGTGGGAGCAAAATATTGGAATGTTGCCAGCTGGGAACTTTCCTTTCCTGAACCTTAGATTATAAGCACCAGTAGGGGCATGATCCATAATTGCATGGGTCGCTTTGGTGAATAGCAGTATGTCATCTCCATGTGTTATCATCAGGCTAGATCCAAACTTCCTCCAGTTGGGTCTGTCATAATGCTTTATCCTCCTCACCTTCTTCTTTCCTCTCCAATTATGCGGCACCTCTCTCGATGACCATGAGGTGAATGGTATGATTATCATTTAGTCTGTTTTTGAGGTACCAGGCCAGGATTTCTTGATTATATCCCAGATTTCGTAAATGTCAAGGTTGTTGAGAAGGGGTGCAATATTGCTGAACATCATTGCTGCTTGTACCACTAGTGTTCTATAGTCAGTATTTCCCATGAAGATCTTCTCCCCTTTGATGCCAGCCACTGTGGCCATAGTCATCCGGAAACTTGCGTAATTAATTAGCATCATAGCAGTGTTGTGAGCAAATATACCGACATTTTCTAAAATGAAAGCTTCAATGGTTAGCTGAGCACTGCATCCAGGAGAAAGAAAGAAATAGATCTTGGCCTGGTGCAGGCCAGGAGCACCAGCGGTGAGAATGTGTCCATGCTCAGCCGTAAAGCATGCATTTCTCACATCTCTGTAATCTGTCAGTTTGGACTTCCATAACAGATGTGAAACATCAACAGAAATGGGCTCTGGATTAAAAGTTCTCATAACTGGGGAATGTGGCAGAGCACTGTAAACATTAGTAGGGACATCATTAGAAGCCACAAAGGTAAATTTGGCATCGCTGTCAATTACCATCTGCATGTCAGAGTTACCAGTCATATTCTTCATGCCATGAATCACTGTATCAGTCGACTGGAGGGTGGGAAACAGACTCATACCCTGGGACCACGTAGGCGCCACTGAATCTTTCTGATATATAGCAGAGAACAAAGGAACGAGGATTACTCCTTCAACAGATGCAGAGGGGAGGGGTTCAGAAGGATCAACTTCATCACCTATATGACATCAGACGTGTCATTATCCTGTTTCTGTTTATAGTATTCCTTGAAGCTCTCAGCATACTGGGATGCTGAGGTATCAGGAAGTGGCGTAAGGGGGGAGGCCTCCATGTAGCCGTGCCTCACCATATACTCAACACAGCATCATTTTCTGGCCACTCATCATTTGATCATTTCAGCATCTTGAGTATCGTCGTTTTCTAGGTCCGACGAGCTAGAAAAAAACAGATATTGTCATCGTCAGTGTTATCAATTGGAGGGTCATTGTCGTAGCTCATAACGCTGTCAGCATCAGAGCCATCATCATCATCATCTCTAGGGTGTTTGTCACCCTTCTCAAGGTCAGCGACCACTGCCTCATCACCACTCGAGACGCTAGCAAAAAAGGCAGGTCCAAATTGTTTTTGTTTGACTGTCGAGTCATCTACAATGCAGGTGTGAGATTTGAGTTTTTTGTTACCTTTCATATTGAGTATATTACCAGAGGAGGGGTTGGGGCCAGAGCCACTACCTATGATTCTCTTGGTGACATTTCCAACTGGATTTCTAGCAACAGAAACTACATTAGCAAGATTACCCCTAAGGCTAGTCTTAGACCGTGTTGACGCGGCTATAGAAAGATTGGAGTTGCATGCTGCTGAGTTCAATCCCAACGATGGTTTGGATTTTACATCGTTTTTGATCGAGCTACTATAAGTGTTGAGCTCAAGCACAGACACAGGTTTAGAGGCATCCAAACCATTGGTATGTTTTCCGAATCAAAGGAAAAAGGTATACAACTCCCCAAAGATTGTATTAAGCGCTAATAGAGATGGTGGTGGTAAGAGAAGAAGAGGATGTTGAAAATCTGTACTGTATATACATGTAAACAAGCCTATTTTCAATACATATATAAAAAGGGAAACTTTGGTGCTAGACTTCTCAGTCTTCACCTAATCTACTCTCCTAAGCTAATCTTCAGCTAAAGAACTCCACTACAGGCAACTCTGTTGCCAATGAAGTGAACAGTAAGTAGCCTTGCCTCTTTCTTTTTTCTGCCTTTCTGCCAGAGGTCAGATAGATGTGTTTCCTGGCCTTGATTATATGTTAGGTTTTCTCACCAGTGCAATTCTCCAACCATTGCATTTTTCATGTATCATTAACAAACTCTGTTACATGCATTATATTCTCCATATACTATTTTTGCCCCATCATGTAAAGTATGGATACCTGCTAGCCTATACAATAATTTATAGAGTGAATGATACCCTCGTATATATCGTTATTTTCTATTGTTCTCACATCTCTCTCATCTTCAATTTCTGGCTATGCTCTATCTGCACAACACCATTTTTCATTTAATTTTCTCATGCTTCTTTCTTGCTTCCACCGTTCTCACTGTTTGCTTCTTTTTTTCTTTCTTTGCTGTTCCTCTCTGTTTGCTTGCATTAGCCTCTACTACTTCAGATGCACCTGATGTTCTCCACCTCTTTTTACATTTCTCTGTCTGCTTTTTTTATCTCTTTGTATATACTTCACCTTTATTTCTGTTCCAGTATGTGCATCTACTTACTCCCAGTTCTCTTCGACTCTTTGGCTGTAACCCCATCTTTTTTCACTCGTTGCTGATGCCTGGACCATAAATAACCCTAAATGAAGTCATGTTTCATATCAATTCAATTCTTTTGCTTTTGTCTCATTCAAATCTTCGTATGGCCTTGTCTAATCTATATAGATAAGGTCTATTATTGAGTCTGAGCATTCACGTTGAATCAATCAAGTTCAGACAAGGCAAGCTATAAGATAGTTGGAAGAATAATAGCATCTTTTACAAGAGAATAAGCTAAAGTTTATGTTCTTGTAGTTTAGCTTATACACTATACAGAAGTGAGCAAATTGACACATAGTTGAATACATGTACTTGACTACATATGAAGAAGTAAATATGTGTCTAATGAAGGGAGAATATACTGCGGAGAGATTAAAAGAGGAAAGTCATAAGTGAAGGGAACATCTTAAATAAATACTAGTGACTACTGGATGAAAAACAGACATATAGTGTGTACAAGAGAGAAAGTTAGTCTGATGTGCAGTATGAAAGGAAGAAACAGTCTGAGATGAACAAACAAGCGGGCTGATGCAGTCTGTAGCATTACCTTCTCACTAACCTTGAGCTCCCATGTTCAAGCATTAGGCAGATTCATTGGATAGGTTAATACTCGGTACATTGTCGCGGTTGGAAGATTCAATGATGACAGAGTCCAAATTGATGGACCAGTTTGTGACATGGTCCAAATCTATTATTCTCTCCAGGGAAATGTGTTCCCAGACAGATGCCGAACTTGCTGAGATGCAGGGTATTCCGTATTTATCCGCAGTTCGTTTACTTATATATCTCGCAGTCACATCTCGTCCTGACATCGCCTCCACTGTTGGTGTTTTTGCTTGCATTTTATTCAATCCTGGACGCCCTCATTGGGAAGCAGTCAAGCACTTGCTTCGCTATCTGAAGGGTACTCTTGACTACAAGCTGGTGTACTCTGCAGACAAAGCAGGCGATGAGCTATTTGTCACTTATTGCGATGCAGATCATGTGGCAACAAGGATAATGGCAATTCAGCATCAGGATATGTGACATTGGTTTGTGGAGCGGTGGTTGGTTGGTGATCCAAACTGCAGACTCTGGTCTTTTGTCTACAACAGAAGCAGAGTTTGTTGCGGCTTTTGATGGTAGAAAGGAATTAATGTAGTGTGTTGAGATGAGATAAGCCAGTCAATGTCTTCCATATTTGATAGTGTTTTTAGCACAGTAGTTATAGAGTTGCTTCGGAGTTTGAAGGTGATCTTTATTCTATTTACTTACCTTCACACTCCCGTTGTGTGTAAGCTCCCTCCTTTATAGTTTCGGTCAAACTACACCAGAAGTGTCTAGTTACAACAGGACATCAATATTGCTCTCTTTGCATAGATACAGGTCAGAGAGGAGATTGTTCTGGAGATAGGACAAATGCAACACTCTAGTGAACCCTACAGGTCTACACTCAACACTACCAATAATCGGCCTAAGGTCTTGAACTACATGCATCTTTGCCAAAACTCGTCCTGTGAGGTCCAACTTCCCATTCTCCTCTTTTCTAATGGAAAACAAGTCATCATATGCATTGAAACTGGTACCAGGCTTTTTGCTATTGTTTTCCTCTTCCCGCTTCATCCATATCCTCACAGAATCATCCTGAATACCAACATCAGATACAGGGTATGACCAACTATGTGTACACTATGGGTCACTTGTATACTTCAACTTTAATTGACATTTCTCGCTGATAGAATGACATTCTATTCCTTGCATTATGCAAGGTGGTTGTATATGGTCTGAATGAAGTATACCATAGCAAAAAATTATTATTATTGACCTCGTTTCTCCGTTAATTACTATTTTTGTAATCAAAAAGCTGATTTCAGAGCATCTTGAAATCTTCGAAGCCAGCACAACACTATAGATGTTTTTTGGCTCTCAAAAGCACTGTATATCGACAGAAACTGTATAAAGCATATTCATTCACTTCTATGAGCTCATAAATGCAGTAAGTCTCAAGGTACAGACATATTACACCTTCTGGACCTCTATTCGGGCTTCCCAATTTGGTGACCATAAGTTTGCTCAACTGAGCAACAACCAAGACTCATTTCTTCAGTCAACAATTTTCTCCAATTTCTCTTTTTTTTGAAGCCATGCCTCGAAAAGCTCTTGCTGCTCTACCAAAACGGCCATTTATTTTGAAGAGGATAACCACTTGATGGCATGAGCAGTTGCACTACACCAAGAAGAGCATACAAAGCCCAACAACAAGACACGCTCAGGCCGTCGAGCAATTTATACACGTGTTGACAAAGAGCACTACATTGAAATGCAGCAAAAAGTATCTCTCAACCACAATATACACTATAATCTGTCAACAGAGGTCGCTTTTGGTCACAAGCAAATGCAGAGTGAAAATGGTTAACAGTATCTGAGGCAGAAAAGGTTATCAAATTTACTATTGACATGGGAAAAGAAAGGATATCTATCCCTTGAAAAACATGTTGATAAACTTTTTCAAGCATGGTTGAAAGACAGATTCTCCTTGACTGGAGTTGGTGAACAATGGATAACCATTAATGAACATGCAAATGCCAAGTATTTTGATATGGTGGAGGAGGTCCAATTGCAAGGCGATAACAGAAACCCAATAGCACCTGAATGTACATATGCGATAGACAATATTAGGTTTTCACCAAATGGAGATGAAGGTTAGGAAAAGGTAATTGAAATGAAAGGAAAGCGATTCAGTATCAACAACAAAAGGGCAGTTGTGAAACTATTACAGTTTTGGTAACAATTTGTGCAGATGAAACCACTCTTCCACTTGCTGTGATCTTCAAGGAAAAGGGATATTGTGTATGATGGGCTCAAGATAATCCTGCAAAAGCATTATAACCAACATGTTTTCGCACAATAATGAATGAATATTGACCAACTATTAGGTTCGGATACTCAAAGAAAGGGTGGACCAACAATTCCACCGGTTAAATTGAATACAGAAACCACTTCATGCCATAGACTCATGCCAAAGCTGATGGCTATCAAAGGGCATACTGTATCTTGATGGACAGAAGTCCCATGCACCCACTTTTTTCCTTACTCATTGTGTAAATAATAAAATTACGGCTCCTGGTTACCCATACCACGGTACCATATCTATGAAAGCCTTGATCTCTGTGTGTTCTCGCCAAGCATCTCCAGCAGACTAGGGAACCAATTACCAAAGAGAATATTTTAACAATATACAGTCACACTCACCTCAAGGTCCTTACACCCGAGCTCATCAAGACTACTTTGCAAAAAAAAAAAAAGATTTCCGACACTGCTGTACAAGCAGTCACAAACGTTATTATTGATACTGTAGCCTCATCAGCATGAGTAGAAGATTCCACATAAAATAAAAAGATCTCACCCTCTCTGGCTGCTCATATCGTAGTTTCCCAACTCAATTCATCTAATATGTGCTCACTCATTCCTACCTCACTTATAAAAGCATCCACAGAGCCTCCCAACCCCCCCCCCCACTCTATTAAGTCTCTCCTGTTAAAGCAATGTGTATCCATTGTGAGCCAACACCAACAGAGAACTTGAGGTCAAAGGCCGAGCCTCAGAAAGAGATCAAGATATTGAAAGCGAAGCTAAGCGTTGATGAAGGCAACTGTGGTCCAGCAGCAGGCGAAAATTATATCTTAGCAACAATATTGCAAATGAGTTAGAATATAATTGGGTGCAAAGTAGTTGAAAGTTGCCCAAAAAGGCAATAATAAATGGTGCCTTGATGAGGACAATTTAGCACCTCTACTGACAGGTAGTGCTTTCATACAGAAAGTCAATGCATAAGAAGATAGAGCCAAAAAAAAAAGTGTGTGCAGCAGAGGGCTGAGTATTATCGCAAGATGGAGAACTGGAAAAGGCCAGAGGAAGATAGAAAGAGGTTCAATAGAGGACTGGGAGAGAAATGAAGATAGCTGTTAAGGAGTGGAATGCTCGCAAGGCCACAGCACAGGGTAATGGGGTAAAGGTGAAGGATTAGGTGTTGGAAAACCCGTGTCCAAAGCAGAATAACCTCAGTAAAGAAAGTCAAGCAACTTCTAAGTAGCCCAGAAAGATGCAGGGCAAAATGGGATGCAGAAAACACGTAGAGTGCATTGGTGCACTAAAAACACGTACAAGGGCGTACAGAAGCATGTGATAACATATCAAATGAATTGTCAAATACTCTCCAACTCCAGGAACGCTGAGGTGTAATGGAATGAGGACTTGAATGAGGGGAATAGATATGTCTCTATCTCTGTGCTCCTGTTCTTCATTTATCTTTTTTATGCTTTTTGCTCTCTACTATCTCTGCTATCAACTTCCTTCTTTCTCTCCTTGCCATTCCTCTTTTTGCGTGCTGTCAGCCTCTATTGCTTCAGAGGCACTTGATATCAATGTTCTCTACCCTTTCTCATATTTCTCTGTCTCCTTTCTTTCTGTTTCAGAATGTGCCACCACATTTGCCTCTAGTTGTCTTCTATTCTTTGGTGCTCATGTGACTCCATCTGTTCTTTACTAATTGCTGAGACAATTTCGTGATGGACAAATGGGTTGTAATTTTTTTTTTGGCTTGAGTGCTGTCTGTATAACTTAATGAGAAAGCGTGGCAAAATTGTAAATATATTTAGAGGTATACTAGACTTAAAAAATTAAGTCATTCAAGCATTATGTCATGTTCTCCTGGCATGTTGTTATAAGTCAATTATATAAGATATTCATTGCAACCCTTTTGTTCCCAGTAAGTAAAAATACCAGAATGAAAAATGACCATATATGGAGATACCACTCACTTTGTGAATTGTGGTATAGACTAGCAGGCATCTGTGCTTGGCACTGCATGAGAAGAGTAGCATAGGTAGTTGTCATACTGAGTACATCAGCAAATGTACGTGGCACCTCCCAGACTTACAAGAACTTATATAAGTCAATATAAAGTCATATAAGCCCATAACGCCATAATTTCAATCTGTAGATCCAATCAGTCATGTAATTCACAGAGTGCAAACTCGTGTAAGTCCTACAACTCGCATAACGCTTGCTGTAAGTTATATAAGACCTGGGTAGCTTAGCATGTAACCAATGTCAAATTGGGTAGTAATACGGTGGACACCTGATCAGCCCACCAGGGAATACATCATACTAGTACAATGGGTGTTTTATAAATGAGAGCATTCACGAAGGTATAATATCGTTTAAGGGAGTGTAGATAGGTGAAAACGAGGGTGCAATGAGGTATAATGGGGGATATGAGAGAAACGAAGCAAAATCAAGCAGATAAATGGATGTGGAGATTGTAAGTATATGGAAACGCTGGGAGATAGTCCAAGCTGTATGTACAAGGTATCAGTTTGTGCTAAAACAAGATCGGAAGCATTATGTATCAGGACGATTTAGAAAAGAGGGCGCAGCCAACACACTATATTGTCTCCCATATTCACTCTTCAAGCTCGTGCAATCCACGCCAGCATCGTCCAAGTCGCGGTGTGCTTCAATATCATGTCCAAGTGTCCTACTCATTCCCATAAAGTTCAACCATTTCTCCTATCACAATTGTCCAAAAGTTGAAAGGCCAGTGGCAAATTCAGTTGTGCAGTGAGTCTAGTCTTCTCTCAGAAATTGATTCTTCATATGAAAAGAGTCTGTCTGCCGTGTTTGTATGTTTGAAATGCATGCAATAGCTTCTGCAACCTCAGTATAGGCTGCTACAAATATGGAAAAGCACATACTGCTGCTATTACTGTCTCTAACGCCCCAGCACAAAATGAGGAAAGAACTGGTGTTCCACCAAACCATGAAATCAGTGATAAATAATGCCATTAGTCATCATGAACAAGAGACATGATTGCATTCTGATTTTGGTCTGTGATCCGATGTTGAGGTAATGCCTATATTTCACAATCTACATAAGCTGATAATCTTATAACCATTCACACTGGAATTTCTTTGAGCAAATATTCACAAACTCATTGCTTCTGATATCTTTCATCAGCTGATCAAAAAAACATTCAAAAATCAGTTAGTTACATGGGCTGGCATCTACCTCACCACAACATATAACAAAAAAGATACTAATGTGATTAAATCATGTAAGAAATTGATTGATGGTAAGTTCTGTAGTGCTATCATGATACATAAGCTATGCTGAGATTGACAAAATAGAGTTGCTGTAGTCCTCGCATTTTCTGGATTGTGATGGTTTAAGGAGGGCCGAAATTTTATTCAGTAGACAGTTGATGATACAAAAGCATTAATAAAGGCACATACCTTCTATTTTGTACCGCAATCCAAAGTTATTGATTAAGTTGCTATATGCATCACAGGTTTACTTGCCTGCAATTGTATGATATGTTTCTGAATGAGATAGTATATTGTATCACATTTTTCTTAGACTTTACATATATTGCTTGTCAAAAAACTGCTACATCCTGAAATATCAGCCAGCTAGAGGAGGCATATGCTCGTTATTTACTCTACCGAAAGGCTTTCAAAGATGCTGGCACAAATGTGTATATACTCCATCAATATGTGCTATCACATTATGCTAACTTATCTAGCTATTCGGGTCTACAGCTGGTTTGTATTTATCTATTATAGAATCAAAACATATTGCTGCAGTCAAAAAAAAAACCTTGGTAATGCTAAAACCATCATAATGCCCTTTACCAAATACTCCATATACTGGATTGAATAGACAAGCTTGAAAACCTCAAGCATCTGCTGACCTTTATGAAAAACAACTACCACATTCACCTTCATTTGTATCAAGAAAGATGGATCCATCTTACTTCCCAAGCTACATTTATATTCATAGCAATTAGCCAGTCCAACATTGGTCTACTCTTTATTTCTACTGCTATATCAGAAATTACATGAATTTCTGATATGTTCTATTAGTTATCTGGTTGGCAATACTGACCTTTCTTTTGCGGCATGACAATATCCTTGGGACCTGAGCAAGCTTGCTTCTCTCTCTTGTCCAGTGCTTTCTATATTAACAACTATATTTCACAGATCTCAACCGTATTTTATGAGAACATATCGAGAAATATTCTGGCATTGAAGACATTGAGATTGTTTGGGTTTATTATTCCGCAGCTGCTTGGTTTTATGCACCTAGCAACATCTGTGGAGCAGGTAAGGTATAGTATTCAAAAATCCATTCACACCCAAACTGGCATGGCCAGTATCACAACTGCTTATCTTGAACAATATAATTTGCAGGAGAGAGTAGTCAAGAGTAGAGTTGGCACAGTTACTATAGCAACAAAAGAGATTGATTGATCTGAAGAGTACACCTCAGATGTAGAGTTTATATATATATAGGCCTGCTTACTTTTTGTTTATAATGTCCACAACTGCCTACAGATTACACAGCTACCTATAGATCATGTGTCCACTTAATTAACCAATAGCATCTCTCTCTCATTGTCTAGATCATTCTAGGACATTCTATGAAGCTGTGTCAATATAATAGGTCAAAGTTCTAGAGCATTAAGTAATTGTATCTAGAACTTGTATGAGTAATATGGTGATTAGTAATAGAGAGTGCTTATGTACAAGTGCTGAGGTAAAGTATCTAAATATAGATACATGCCTGATTAGGTGTCTAACTAGTAAGAAAAATTATGAAAATAAAATTAATATGTAGAGGTCTTAGATAAATATGTCCAAATATTGAAAACTATGACATTACTCTATTTTCAAGGATTGAGTGCTGTCAAGAGTGTTAAAACGTTCTTGTAAATCCAAAGCCTTTGCTTCCTTGCTCTGTATTTTCAATAGAGTCTACTTGTTCAACATTGACTGTTGCAATTCTTTTGCAAATTAATTGAGCAATGTAGTCACCATTATTTACTTTAAAAGCAGTACTTGAGTTATTGACTAGTACTACTTTAAGTTCACCAGTGAAGTCTCTGTTGACAACTTCAGCAGCAACATCGATACTTTTAAGTGAAAGTTCACTTCTTGGTGCACTTCATGCATATGTTCCATGTGGGGCTTTAATCTTGATACTGGTTGGCATAAGGTTTCTAGTATGAGAAGCAAGTTTAGTTGGTAAGGTAGCATGAGGGTCCAATCCTGCAGCCTTTGTAGATCTTTTAAAGAAAAGTTTTTCTCCTACAAGTTCTACTTGAAGTGTAGAAATCATGTTGAAGCATTTTAAATTTATTGCTAGAAGTTTGTATAACATAAATAGCTTCACAATTCTTGAACTTGTAATTTTTGATTACCTCTTTTGCATGAGTGAGGTTTTTCTCAGGTTTTCATGTATCTGTATCAAGACCAAAGCCTTTTCATCGAACCAGGTATTGTGTAGTTTTTTCATGAATATAATGTTGTGAGATTCTTTCAAGTTTTCACTTCTCATTTCCTTTAACTACATCTGATTGAGGTTTAGGTGATTTTTGTCCAGGTACAAGAATATCAGTGTATAGAGCTAATTTTGAAGCATAGAATACGGGATGATAGATGTAGAACTTAGAAGGCAGTTAAGGTCAAATGTGACCAGTGAGAGTTGTTTAATGATTTTAAATAAACTGCTTTTTAAGTTCCATGTCTATCATCTCATATTTCATGCTTCAAAATTTTTGGTTTCTCATCTCTAGGTGTTACAGACTGCAGGTACTGCCTCTATTTTTTTTTTCTCACTCTATCATTTGGACTATCTTTCTCTTTCCCACTGCACACCAGACTATCTTTCCCTTTTGTATACTACATGTCTGCTTGCCCAATCCAGTAGTATGTAGTCGACTTCCGAACTCAGTATCTGAACATGTATAGGCCTATATAGCACCCTTCAATGCCTATACTATATAAGCTACTAGTACATAGCCATGTAACGCTGGCTTATCCTCTTGTATCCTATGTCACCTATACTTCAATTGCTATAGCAAGTCCAACTAAGAAAACTTGATATCAGTTGACTTGAACAAGCGAAGTAATCCTACAGTTAACAACTGATCTCACCTAGATAAAGTATGCTTGGTTGTAATACTAGGTTTGAGTAATTCGTTCTCACTTTTATCTTGATAGTCTTTAAGACTGAGTAAATCTTTGTTACCTTCCTTGAATAGTACATTCTGCACTCTTTTGTCATAATACAATTTCATCTGTTCAGCTGCAAGTTTGAGAGCCACTTTTGCCTGCCCTTGAGCTTCTAGTCTTTGTCTCATAATACCATTAAGATCTATAGTAGTGTTTTCTTTAGTAATATTGGACCAGCTCTTGGGTGTCATTCATATTTCAAGTAGAATAGAGACTCATGAGTTTCTTTATGCATGTGATTATTGTATGCAAATTTAGTGCTAGGTAAATAGCATAACCAGTCATTTAAATTTATGTCAATATAACATCATTCCTGAAAAACATCAGATGTGAATTGAGATCTTTGGTCAGAAATGATTTGTAATATCAATCTATGAATAGGATAGCTACTATTATACAAGAGTTGTACATGATCTTTTGTGAAGGAATGCTTGACTATTGGGTAAAAGTGTGCACGTTTACTTAGACAATCAACTATAATGAATATTGTGTTGAATCCATCAGACTCAGGTAGTGAAGAAATAATATTGTCACAGAGTGACACCAGCACCTATCTCAACTAGATGCTCACAACTACACCTAAAGATAATATTCAATACCTACCACATCTATCTCTATATAATTACCATACCTCATGAACATTTCATTCATTTCACTCACAACCTGTTTCACTCCATTCATACATCATTCATTCCACTCATAGCCCACTTCGTCTCACTTCATTTATATCTCGTTAATTTCCGCTCATAACTCATTTCCGCTTTATTCATATTTTATTCTGCATTACTAATGATGCATCCTATCACCATTCTGTGAACACATGTTGACTGCTACCTAATAGCCTTTCTCCCTCACAAGGCCATGTCCACTCATTAAACTCCCTACCTTATCCAAACAATACCTATAGCTATAATTCTGCTACTACCCCATGTCTCCTTGACCTAAATCTCCTGTCACTACTCAATAGTGTTTTCTCCTTGCTATGACTTCATTTATTTACAGCACTCACCACTTGCACGCACATATACCATTGCCCTCTCTCCAACCTGTTTTCCAGTTTTGATATTCTCGCTACTGGGTAACAGGTAAAGTACCTACTCTCCTAATTATTTCTACCCTACTAATCTCGCTACTGGGTAACAGTTGCAAATCTATTCTTTCACCATTTCCATATCATCTGAACAATTCTGAAAAGTGTGATTGACTAGTTTTCATAACCACATCCCTTACAAATATCAGTGGTAATAATTTTCCAAAATGCATTTGGTACTTTATTTAGTCAAAGAAGTCCAAATTGATGTTGTTGGTGATTTTTCATCTGCTGACAAGTGTTGCAACCAGCTACATAGTTTTTGTGAAAAAACTAGCTTATACATCTTCTATCATCCAGAGTGCCCTGCAGATGGTATATCATAGTGTATGTGTGCTATTCTTCTATATAAATGTTTGTTTGTACTTCTTGGTATATAGACTTTTTCTCTATGCAGGGATTAGCCATTTTCATAATTTCAATCCTCTAATGACTTTTTAAATTTTCTAGGTCTTGATTGTAAAAGACTTTGATAATTTTTTGTAATCTCATCAAAAAGTAATGCTTTTCTTTTATGATTTGGTTGTTATTGACTTCTGATGTATGAGTGGGCTCGATAGACTGAATAGCAAAAAGTTCAGGTTTAGAAAGAGTATTGTTATGATTATTAAGTTCTATCTCTTTTTCATGATCTGGTCACCTGGATACCGGGTCTTCAGCATGCATGGTTTTTCCAGGTTTGTGATATAGAGAAAAATTAAATTGTGTTAAAAATAATGACTATTGTGTTTATCCCCTAGTGAGTTTTTGAACAGATCTAAAGTATGTGAAAATTTCTGATGGCAGAACCAGATCTCAATTTTCACAAAATGTCTCTCAAGATAGTGACGATATTCTTTAAGGTCTCAGATGATAGCAAATATTTCTTTGTTGTATATCTCATAGTTGCATTCTGGCATATTGAGAGATTTGGAGTAATATGCAACTAGGTGCCATCTCTTGTCAACGGGATCCAGTTGTGATAATATTGCACCGGTGGCAAAATTGCTTGCATCAGTAGAGAGTCAGAAGTATCAGAAATCCTAAGTACAGGAGCAGAGGTGAATGCCTTTTTCAGCACATCAACAGTCTCTTGTTCTTCAGTTCTCCAAGTCCAAGAAGTGTCTTTCTTTGTAAGATTAATAAGTGGTCTAGCTATTTTGCTGAATTCTTTGATAAAGCGTTGACAGAAATTGGCAAATCCAAGAAAGGCTTATATATGCTTTATTTTTGTTGGTATTGGCTACTCAAGAACTGTGTTTACTTTTATTGGGTCTATTTTAATATGTCCTTTATGAACAATCATCCTGAGATAATGTATAGATTTTTGTTCAAAGAAACATCTCTTGACTTTACCAAACAAATCATTGTCTTAAAGCCTTTTCAGCACTTCCTTGACAATGTGTCTGTGTTTTTTTATATCATTACCAACAATTAAGATATCATCCAAGTACACCATTATGTTTTTTTGATGAATTAAATCAATAAAAATAGTATTTATTATGGTTTGAAATAAAGCAGGTGCATTTAGAAAATTCATAGTGCATGACTATTGCCTCAAACAAACCTCATCTAGTTATGAATGCAGTTTTTTATTCATTTTTTTTTTATGAATTCTGATATTATTATAGCCCTAGTAAAGATCTATTTTAGTAAAGATTGATGCTTTACTGAGAGCGTCGATTAAGTCAGAAATTTGTGAGATGAGATAAAAATTCTTCATAGTAACATCATTAAGGAGTTGGTAGTTTATGTATAGCTGTAGGTCTCTATTGGCTTTTGGTACAAACAAGAATTCTGCTGCTAAAGAACTTGTTGATGGTCGAATGTACCCTTTGTATAGCTCTTCATCAATTTACTTATCTAGAGAGCTCTATTGAGACTGGGTATACTTTAGATAGTTTAGTAGTTTTACTCCTGATATAAAGTTGATAGGATAGTTGTATTTCTTTCATTTAAGCATACATTCTGACTTGACTTTTGAGAAAAATATCACTATGATCATGTAACTATTCAAGAACATGTTGTTTCCAATTGCAAGTATCTTTGTTGTTATCATCAAAATTATCTTTGTCAGTCAAAAATGCAATTTGTGATGCTGTATATAGGTTTTCAAAGTTGTCAAGACTAATCCAATTTATAAACTGATTTTTGGAATCTTTCTCTTCTATTTCATCCAGCAAAAAATCCTATGGGTTGAATGAAAGTTCGTCGGATTCAGCTTCCATATTGGTTATTTTATGAGCTCTACTGGTAAAGCAAGACATCAGGTGTTACGACCTTGTCTAATCTATATAGGTCAGGTCGGTGATCGCTGTATACTTGCTTTGTGATAAGGGAAGACAATGATGCATATTGACACAAGAGGATAAGCTGAGGTTACATGAGGATGTACCGATGCTTATAAGGTATAGGTGTCTAATGAAGCTACGTAGGCTTGTACGTGTCTAGTTACTAAGTCCAGTAATTGGATACGTGTTGATGGGGGGAGATATGCTGTAGCGAGAGTAGGAATAGTCCGAGTCGTGGAGGATACATGTATACTACCGAAAAGGGGAAAGGACACGTAGTATACAGGGAGAGATGATAGTCCGGTGTACAGCATAAAGGAGATAAACAGTTCAAGGATAGGGGTGAGAAAGAAAAGATAGGGGTGACACTTTAGTCCGTAACACTACCCCTCCGCTAACCCTTGAACGACCTCGTTCAAGCCTTCTTAAGCTGACTCGTTGGAAGGGTTGATATTTGCGGAATCGTCGAGTTGGAGTAGAGAGAAATTTTGATCGTCTTCTTGTTCAATAGTGGCACTCCATGTCACGATGCGGTCTTGGCTATTGTTATTTTATTTCATAGGACTGGTCTATAGTGGGTGTTCAGAAGATGTGGGTGGGATGGTAACTTGAGAAGACAAGAAAACCCGTCGAGATCATGCTCAAGTAGTCCTGGCAGCTGCTTGTTGAGCTCTAATGGTGCGATGTCTTCCGGAGAATAGTTGGTTAAGGCTGATTTTCTCATGGATTCTTCTTCCTTCGACGCGTCGGATACATACGGTGTGACACCGCCAACATACGTCGACTTTGTGCTGTGGGTCACGGGTGTTCTCATAGATACTGTATGTGAAGACTCGCATGATGGGGGCTCTGTGTCCATACAGACAGGATGCACGTTCACATCGGTCTACCGCAGAGTGGAGTCGAAGCCGATCTGGTACGATTGAAGGGTTGAGGTTTGGATTGGGTAACGGGAAGGGTAATAGTGGGGTCTGATTGTGGAGGGGACATATGAAAGCATCGAACGTTTTGTTTGGCAGTACCCCAACGCTGGCTAATTCTGCGAAGCATTCCTGCATCATTCTTGCGACAATTTGTATGACTTCCTCTACATCTTTTTGTAGGGCAGAGATTATCTCTATGAGATCCTAAAGTTTGAGGTATGGAGCAAGTACATTATGGAGATTGATTGCGGGGCGAGTTAGTTCTAAGTTTTCGGGGTAGAAAGTCTGCATGTGGTATACAAAGTCTTGAGCGGCAGAGTTCCTCTGGTCAATGACGCGGATGAGGTTATTGATAGTGTCACGGTGTCTGGCAATGAGGGCTTGAGACATGATAGGGCAAGAGCGAGAGAAATGATGATGGATGCGTAGAGGTCCAGTTTGATCAGGTTCTGGAGAGATGTTTCTATTTTAGTTGGTGTCTCTTTTTATATTCTTGAGTGATTTCTGCTGAATGTTCCATATGTTTGTCTGATACCCAGGAGTTGGCCAAACTGGGGTATCTCTTCTAGGCTACCCAGAACTGTAATTGTTTCCATTGTTTCCCCTTTTGTCCTTTTTTAGTATATTGGTGTTTTAGAGTTGGATGGTTTCTGGCGGTGGTAAGGAAAATTGCGGGCCATATTTGGGGGTTTCTATTGTTGGTTTAAGGAGCATAGTGTGAAATACATTGTGGATTTGCCATGCTTTCGGGAGTTTTAACCTGTATGTGAGGGGTCCCAATACTTCAGAGATTTTGAACGGTCCTTCGAACTTTGGGGATAATTTGGTGTGGGACGGACGGAATATATTGCAGGCGTCCAACCATACCTTTTCTCCTTTTTTCAGTAACCGGGTGGACTTTCCCCATTGTATCATTTTGGCGGCCGCTAGTTGGTGTGCTGCATGGGCATCGTTGCGTTGTTTCTTTAGTTCCATCAATCAGCGTTCTACTGTAGTCACTGGTGTTTTCAGAAAAGCTAGAGGCAAACTCTGAGGTTGATATCCATATAATAAGTAGAACAGTGATTGGGTTTGAGAGGCATGTGGGACGCTGTTATGAGAGAACTCCATTCCTGTCATGTGTTGATTGTTGGCCCATTTGTGCAGGTAATTTCTGCAGTAAATTTGGAGGTAGGCTTCTATTTGCTGGTTAAACCGTTCCATCTGTCTATCAGTCTGGGGGTGGAATGCCGTGGACAGTGACGTTTTTACCCCTATGAGTCGTTGCCATTCTTTGAAAAGTTGAGCTGCAAATTGTGGACCTCGATCCGAGATGATTTTATCTGGTAGCCCAAATCGTTTGAAGACTAAATTATGAAGCGCCATGGTCGTGTCTGCGGCTCCCGTTTTCTTAGTGCAGGAATGGAGGAGCATGGCTTTGGACATTCCTTGATCTATAATGACTAGAAGGGGGTTCTTCCCTTCTGACTCAGGAAGATCGGTGATAAAATCTATGGTAATTTGTCCAAAGGGGCGGCTTTCGTGGGGAGGTAGTGGTAGGAGCGGGAGTTTGGTAGGGTGTGTGTTAATCTTCATCTGTTGACAAGCTGCGCATCTTTTGCCAAATTGTCTAACTATGCCATATTGTCCGGGCCACCAATAGTCTTGTCAGATAAGCCAGACAGTGGCATTTTCTCCTAGATGGCTGGTTACGTGGGCCTCGTGATAGTTGCAAATAATTTCTCGTCGTAGTTCTCAATCTAGGAGGACATAGCATCTTCCTTCATAGTAAACTAATCCGTCATGGGTGGACCATTTTTCAAATTCCTTTTTCATTAGTTGCCCTTTGTGGGGTAAGTCTTTCCAAGTTCGATACGCAGATACTATGGCATCATTCTTTTGGCATTCCAATATTCGTTGGCGGAGGTCGATATCTATAGCTCTGATGATCATTTCATCAGAGATGAGAATGATGGGTTCTTCTTCATCCTTTCCATTGGGGGAAATATGATCAGCTCTTTGAGGTAGTTCGTCTGATCCCGTGAGTTTGTTTCCCGCTACGTGAGTAATTTTGAGATCATATTCAGAAAGGAATAAATGCTATCAGGCCTGTTTTAGGGTTAACCTTTGGGGTTGCCTGTAGTATGTGAGGTTCTTGTGATCACAATGGACTATGGTCATTCTATTTCCTAGTAGGTAGAGTCTCCACTCTTTAAGTGCAGTGACTATAGCCAGGAGTTCTCTGTCATAAATTTGATAATTTTGTTCTGCAGGAAGGAGAGTCTTTGACATATATCCACAAGGTTCCCAATCCCCGTTATCGTCAGTTTGTTTGAGAACGGCTTCAAGGGTGTATTTAGAGGTGTCGGTTTCCAATAAAAAGGGTTTATTGGGGTCAGGGGCTATGAGCATGGTGGCATCGGTGAAAGCTTTTTTGATCGTAACAAAGGCCTTCATAGCTTCGCTCCCCCATTTTCATACTGCCATTTTCTTTAATAACTTGTTGAGTGGTCGGACAATTTCGGAGAAATGAGGTATGAATTTCTGATAGAAATTACAGAAGCCTAGGAAACTTCGGATCTGCTTGGGCATGGTAGGAGCAGGCCAATCAGATATTCTTGTTAATTTTTCTGTCGACATGTGAACCTGGTTGAAGGATACTATTATTCCTAAGAATTCTACCAAGGTTTGTTCGAAGTGGCATTTTTCCAGGTTGAGATATAGGTTATTCTCTTGGAGCCTTTGAAGTACTCTCTTGATGAGCTGTTAATGTCGTTTGGGATCATTCTCTGAATAGATTAGGATGTCGTCCATATACACGATCAACCATCCTTCACTTAGGAAGTCTGAGAGAATATCATTCATCATCACTTGGAATGTGGCTGGGGAGTTGTTCATTCCAAAGAACATAACTGTTGGTTCGAATAGCCCTCGACGTGTTTTAAAGGCTGCTTTCTATTCATCTCCTTTTCGGATCTGGACATTATTATATCCCCATCTAAGATCTAACTTCGTGAACAGGGACGCCCTTTTCAGTTTGTTGATCAATTCAGGAATAAGGGGTAAAGGATACTGGTTTCTGATTATCCTTTTATTAAGGGCTCAATAGTCTTGACAGGGTCATAGTTTTCCTCCTTTCTTTGGTATGAAGAAAAAGGAGGAGGCTACATTTGATGAGCTTGGTCGGATATATTCTTTCCTAAGATTGTCATCGATAAATTTGTCGAGTTCCTTAGCCTGGTTTTGGGGAAGGGGTGGAGCTTGCAATTGAGGTTCTTTTCTTCCCATTCTGGTTTGAAGTCAATAGGATAATCCCATTTCCGCCGCTTTGAGAGGCAAATGGATACTTCTTCATCAAAGACTTTGGCAAATTGTTGATAATTCTTCGAAATTTTCCAAGTAGCCGGTATTAGCTGTTCAACCTTTTCGCCGATGGCAGCCTTCAATCTGACCCAGGTGCCCTTGATGTAGTGTATAGGGCAAAACCTCCCGAAGCATTTGCCAATTGCCGGCACGGCAAAACCCCCTGGCGTGGGAACCTGGCAAAACTTGGCAAGACTGGCAATAGATTCGGATGACTGCTATACATCCGTTACACCTATTGTATACCTAGTGACTGCAATAATGCTTCTGCATCCCACTCTATTGTGCTGTCATCCATCATCTTGAGCTGAGCAACCTCCTCATCAACAGTTATTGCAACAACACCCTTCTGAATGTTATCAAGATCACTGATGTCATAGACATTATTCAACTCCACATTCACAGGCAGCCAATCCCCATCAACTGACAAAACAACCTGTTGATCAAGCTTCGCAAACTCGGCATCAAAATCCTCCATGGAAATTGCCTTGGAACCTTCCACCATAGCACCTTCAGAGCCTGTAACAATTGGTATGCCGGTGAGTGCATAATTCTCAATCGATGTCTAGACATGCTCAGAATTGATGCCAGATTTGTTGCATGTATACATGTAGGCATGCTTCTGTCGAGTGGTTTTGGCCATCTTGACTGCTTCTTCGTGCAAGAGACGTGTGTAGTGATTTTGGAGCATACTGAGTGTTTCTATATGCGGTACTAAAAAACGCGAGCACCGTACACTTTGAACACCACCAAGATTGGAAAAGAACCTTTCTACCTCAGCAGTGTGAGGAACAATCTTAAGGATTGTCAGTGCTAGGGCTTTAAGTGGCCAAATAGATACCACAACAGGGATAGACTGCTACTATTCAACTGCATTTGCTTTGCCACTGAGATTGAAAGGTGCCCATGTATGGAAGTAGTCTTGTATATCTTTGACAAGTGCAGCTGCACGATCTTTTGACCATTTCCAGCGCAAAGCAAGATCCAATGCCAAACAATATGCATCAGAAACTTTGCGAGAGTGAACGGCAGCAGAAACGGCAAGTTTGTAGCATAGGGGGTGAAGGAAGAGGGCAAGCCAGTGAATGTCAGTATTCATCATATGAAATTGCTTGTTTAGAGTTCTGCATGCATGCATCAAGAAGTCGGCATTCTCTCCATCCAACAGCCAGAGCCTTGAGACCTCACGGTATGCATACATGAGTTCCAGCATGCAATTGGCGAGATTCATATCACGGCCCTCGATATTCCCAATGATGTTGACAAGAGGTTTGCAGATGCGGATCAGCTGATTGGTCAAGTTCCACCATTCGGTATCAAAAACTGTTGCAACAACATCTTTATTAACAGGAGTAAGACCATGTATCGTGCGTTGAGCATCTTCACACAGGCATATCATAGTGAGGGCCTCTCTGTGTTCCTGAATACTGAGAGCTTGTAAGATGAGTGCATAGAATCGAGACTCTGTGTTAGTTTTCATCTTTCAAGTAACATCCCTTTCCTTAGCAACCAATTCCAGCTGCCCACCCCAGTAATACGAGACATTGAAAAATGTGACAATCTTTGTGTTCTTTGCAGTAGCATCCTTGGTGGATGGGAAAGAAGTGATCTTTTCTATAATGTATTGATACCATATATAAAGCATGCAACTGGCTGTAGATGCTTTAATTAGATCACTTGTTTGATAGTTACATACATAAATCATAGATTTACGGTGCTTACAATTATATGAAAGTGTGCATCTCTTGCTGTCCACATTCTCCGAAAAGCCTGCATTGTAGTTGGATTGTCTGTACAGACAGCAATCAGAGCTGCTACATCCACATTCTTCCGAGATAATGCCTTATTCGAGATTTCAACAAGATTTTGAGCTGTTGCACGCTCCCCTGTTAGCTCAGAAAGCCCCAGCACAACTAGATGTTCTCCAACTTCAGCCAATAGACAGCCATACACACTTTGATGCAATGCATCTTCCCAGCTATCAATAAGATATGTCAGCATTTGTCGCCCCTCGAGCCTCTTCAAATCTTCAGCAATAACTCAACTTTCTTCAGCAGGGAGATAGCACTCCATTAACACATAATGAGTTGGTGGAATATAAGTGGGCCGGAGCACATGCAGCCATTTAAGAAAAAATGGATTCTCTGCAGCACTGAAAGCTATATTTCCATGAACAAAGAATCTATGAAGCATCACTGATCAGCTTTGAGGAACTTTCTAGACAGATCTAACACATACCGAAGCAACCGGATATTTACTTTGTCAAGCTCTTCCTCAGACATTGACCTGTCCATGAAGGAATCAAGGTTTCTTTTTGTCACAACCACCTTTCCAACTGCACCTTTCTTCTTCTTCTCAGGCTGAGTCTCTGCAGGCATCTCGTCATCATCCTTGGAATCAAAATCATCCATCTCAATTGCTGTGATCACTCCTTTCTGCATTAGCAGCAACCAGGCTTCATTCCGTACATCCTCAGGGGCATTAGGGCAAGTCTCTGGCCTTGAGATATGCTTTAAGCAGCGAGAGTCATGATGCTCGATTGTCTCGGATCCTGAGCAATATTTGCAGCTCATACACCATCGTCTAGTCTTTTGATTCGGTTCTCCAACTTTGAGAAAGTGTTCTGCAATAAATACATCAGGTGCTTGGCTACCCTTTGACATTGTAGGAGAGAAGCACAGTATAGACTATTGTCGAGGTGATAGAAGTAAAAGTTATTTGTATATTGTGACCATAACTATACTATCCGACCCAATTTCCAATTATAAGTCTTGCCACCATTTGCCACCCCACTGAAGACTCGGAGTATTGCCATGTGGCGATTGCCAGGATGGCAAAACCTGGCGCAGCAAAATGGCAACATTTTGCCATCAACTCTACCTTGATGGGGGAGAATATAACTTTAGGGTCACGTTGGATTTGGCATATCATGATCTGCTGATTGGTATATTCGGTTCCTGTGAGAATTTGTGAGATCGTGTCTTTCCATTGTGGGGATTCTAGAAATTCTATTGTTCCTTCTTTCCAATCTATAGCTGGATTGCATTCTGGGAGCCAGGGTAGACCTAATATGACGTCTTCCTTCCCCAATGCTGCTTCCATCAGAGTGACTTGGGGAACTTCCTTCATTTTGGTGGTAAGTTTTAGTTTAACTTGTCTTCATATTGTTCCTTGCCAATTGGTGGTCCCATCGGCATTGTAGATCTGGATGGGTTTCTTTATTCGATGAAGGGAAATTTCCTTTCGTGAGCAAAATTGAGAACTAATGAAGTTTTCCATAGCTCCTGAGTCAATTAGGGCATTTACTTCGACAGTTTTTTCTCTGTCGTCTGTCAAGGTAATGGAGATTCGCAACGAGTTCTTATTGGCAGATAAGGGAGAGAGGTATACATGGGGGACTGGCGACGTCGATTTGGTGTCCCTTCTTAAAAATCCATTTCTTTGCTGGCTAATTTTAATTCATCTAGGATTTTCAATTTTTTGTTTTCTTCGGCTTTGTCTAATAGTGCGCGTAGTTATCGTCTTAATGGAGTTTTTTCTTTGATGGGTCTTCGTGGATTTTCGGATTTCTTGGGACATTCGTGGGAAAGATGCCCCTTTTGCTTATAGCAGAAGCATCGTCCTTCTTTGATGAGCTGGGTTCTTTCTTCCGTACTTATTCGATCAACATCCATGGCGTCAGGTTGAGGGGGGTTATATGCTCTCCAGGGAATATCGGAGTTTCTTTGGTCTCCTCCATAGAGAGAGTCTACCCTTCGGAGGTTGGCTTCTATCTTTTGGGCAAGTAATTTTGCAGCTGCATAATCCGCGGGGGATAGGAATTGAGTAGCCACAGTTCTTCCTACTGTGGGGTGAAGTCCTCATAAGAAGTAGTTTTTGACTTGATCAACTGTGAGGTCTCCAACAATATGTACAAGCCGTTCGAATTTGTTGAGATAGTTAGTGAGTTGTCTCCTCTCCATCCTTAGTTTTTCTAAGTTTATGAGAGCGGTCTTCTTTCTATCGGGTAGGAGGAAGTCGGCATTTAGTTTTTCCCAAAAGGCTTCTAAAGTTCCAAACATCTCCGGTCTTTGGACATCTCTTTCAGCGATAGGTATTCGCTCGAAGGCAGTTGTGGCAGTTTCAATGAAGTTGTTTTTCCAATCAGCAGCTTTTTTATTTGAGTCGTCGAAGTTTGATAGGACCCATGCAATTTGTTTTGCTTGGTTGTCATAAATTGGGGCGTTGACAGCGAGGTAGAGGTTGCAGGTATTTTGGAAGGTTTTAACTTCTTCTTCTTTTCCAGTAAATCTAGAGGGGAAGGCGAGTCAAAGTTCTCGTATATCTGCCATGAGGGGTGGGGGTGGTGGTGGTGAGCAAGAGGTGAGCGAGTCTTTCAAGTAACTGGTCAGCTTCTTTGGTAATGTCTCCTTCTTCG
Source organism: Volvariella surrecta (assembly GCA_951802395.1). Classification (NCBI taxonomy): domain Eukaryota; kingdom Fungi; phylum Basidiomycota; class Agaricomycetes; order Agaricales; family Pluteaceae; genus Volvariella; species Volvariella surrecta. Next base: position 1,107,206 of record OX637784.1, read on the forward strand.
TCGTCTAGTGTTGGTACTGGAGAAACTGTTTATGAAGGATGGAGGGTTGGGTTGGGTTGGTCTACGTCGATTTGCTGGATAGTGCGGTCTCCTTCTTCTGATGAGCTATCAGAGTCAGAGTCATCAACTTGGTCTGGGGCGTCAGGTTGTCTTCTGGCAAATGTTTGGTGTTTAGGGTTAATTCGAGTGATTTGTTTAGTTTTTTTGAATTTGGACAAATGGATGATTCGTCCATTGTCTTCATATCTCCACCTCCGCGAGGCGAGCTTGTAATAGATTTCTCTGTTCTTCAGTCGGAGTTTTCTTTTGAGGAATGCAGTTTTCCTGGGGATTTGAGTCCAATCAGCGCTTCGTCGAATGCGTGGTGAGGGTTCCAGAGTGACTAGGTTGTCGTTGGATTGATGAGCTTATCCTAATGTTACGACCTTGCCTAATCTATATAGGTCAGGTCGGTGATTGCTGTATACTTGCTTTGTGATAAGCGAAAACAACGATGCTTATTGATACAAGAGGATAAGCTGAGGTTACATGAGGATGTACCAATGCTTATAAGGTATAGGTGTCTAATGAAGCCACGTAGGCTTGTATGTGTCTAGTTGCTAAGTCCAGTAATTGGATACATGTCGATGGGGAGAGATATGCTGTAGCGAGAGTAGAAATAGTCCGAGTCATGAAGGATACGTGTATACTACCAAAAAGGGGAGAGGACACGTAGTATACAGGGAGAGATGATAGTCCAGTGTACAGCATGAAGGAGATAAACAGTCCAAGGATAGGGGTGAGAAAGAAAAGATAGGGGTGACACCTTAGTCCGTAACATCAGGCATCTGGTATACTTCTATTTTCCTGCTGCCCAATTGATGTGTAGATTGTGTTTATATAGATATGAGTAACCGATCATCCTACTCTTGTAATCTAGTTGTATGACAAAGAGGTCATGTGAAGAACGGTGATTGCCTATTTTAATTTACACAAAGATATAGTATTTAATTTGTCTTGCAGCCATTTGCATTTCTAACATAGTACAGAATTGCCAGTTTTTGTAATTCCAGATGATTTGTTTCAGCAAATAATTGGTCAATGAAGTTTGCTATAGCCTCTGAGTCTACTAAAGCTTCAGTCTGCATTTTTTTGTTTTGCACTGTCACAGTTCTCAATATTTGGACATGTTTACTCAAGACCTCTATATATTTAATTTAATTTTCATAATATTCTTACTAGTTAATACCCAATTAGGTATATATCTATTTTTAGATACTTTTACTCAGCACTTGTGCATAAGCATTCTTGATTATCAATCACTTTATTACTCATCCAAGTTCTAGATGCACTTACTCAGCACTCTAGAACTTTGACCTATTGTATTAACATAGCTTCATAGAATGTCCTAGAATGATCTAGACAATGAAAGAGACATGCTATTGGTTAATTAACTAGACACATAATCTATAGGTAGCTGTGTAATCTGTAGATAGTTGTTTACATTACAAACAAAAAGTAAATAGGCCTACATATATATAAGGCCCCACATTTGAGGCATACTCCTTAGATCAATCAATTTCTCTTTCTTTCTCTCCTTTATCACTGCATTAACTGTGCCAACTATACTCTTGACTACTGTATTTCCTGCAAATTATATTGTTCAAGGTAAGCAGTTGTGACATACACTCAGAGTGTAACAGCAATTTTAAAAGATGTTTTCTTATTGTGAGATATGTTAATACATTGGATCCACTGTGTTACTCTCCAAACTAATTCCAACTGGGTGCTATCTTTTTCAAACTGTAGGTCACAAACATTGGCCACTATGGTTTTTTGGAAAAACCCTAGAGTCACCAAGATATTTTAGAATTTGGCTGTTTAGTGAACCCACTTCTGCCTGACCCATTGTTTTCAGGAGTCGTCTCTATTCTGGATGACAAAGAGTCATTGTTTGAGATCTTCTTAATTCTCGCAGAGTTAATGCTAGCCATCTTGCTGATAGACACTTTGGGCATAGCATTGGAGTTACTATCCAACTCAGTGTTGGTGTCGTAGCATTTTTTCATCTTTCAGAAAGATTTTTCCATCTCGGCAATTTGTGCTTTGAATGCTTTATGATTGGTTTTCTTTTCTTCTTTCTTTCCTTTATTGGTGGTTGACAAAAACTTGGTCGAAGACTTTTTGTCCTTCAACTTTGAGTGGCAGTCAATAGTGTTGTGTGTATTCTTATACCTAGGGTTGTGCTTGTTACAGTATAACCAGAATTTTTTATTGGTACTGAAAGTATTAACCTCTTTGCTCTTGCCTTTAGTCTTTTTCATCAAGTCAACCTCCATAGCATCAGAGTCTCTTTTTCTTTCTTTTCCAGATCTATTGCCAAAAATAAAACCCCTAGCATGTTCAGGATGAAGCACTTTACTTTATATGCTCTAAGTAATAATTCCAAATAATTCTCCCAGTGTTCAGAAATTTTGTTCTTGGTTTCTAATATAACTAACAAATTGTGCAATTCTTGAGAGATAACATACATGAGTTTATTGACGTAGATCTTGTGCTTGTATTAAGTCAACCGTGTAAGCATGCAATATTGCTGAATGTATTTGATGAAGTTTTTATATGCCAGATTTTTGTTGTTCCAAAGCGTGGACAACTCTTCTTTTTCAGTATCAATATCACTACATTTTCCATAATTTATTCCAATTCCTTCATGAAATTCTTTCAAGTACCCAAGTCATTTTCCTCATGGTTATCATTGAACTTTTTTCTCATGTATACTACCACCAAACTGCATAGCTTTGTCAGTGCACTCACAATTTTCTGGTTGTCAGTAATAATACCAGAGGTGGAACAGTATAACAAAATTTGATTAAAGTATGCATCCAGGGCCTGTTACGATCTAGCCTACTTTATATAGGTGAGGTCAGGTATCGTTTCAGAGGCTTTACTTGTTCACATTGATGAGGACAGACCCTCTGAAGATGGGCTGTTAGAAGCGATGGGTAGCGATGTATAACACAAGAGGATAAGCTAGAGTGCATTAATAATTGGGCTAGCTTATATGGGTATGAGTGTCGAATAGACTACATGTACTCTTACGTGTCCGATACCTCAAACGGGGTTGCTGACGTGTCGATGTGGGAAGATATACTGCAGAAGAGATAAAGAGAGAACGAAACGTGGAGGAACGTGTATACTACCAAAAGGGGGATTAGCCACGTAGTATAGGAATGGAAGGTGAGTCCGGTGTGCAGTAGGAAAGAAAGAGACAGTCCAATAGATAGGGGTGAGAAGAAAAAGATAGGGGGCGACACCTTAGTCCATGACAGGGCCAGTTTACTATCAGCGCTATCAAAAGTAGGAAGATCGGAAATTTTGATGTGATGTTATGTGCTTTTTTGACCACTGAGGGCCTCATGTAGTCATCAAATTTCATCCTCAAGGCTATCAATGCAAGTCTCTATGGTGTCATTGTTGTAGTAGGCTGCATCTATTGCATTATTATAATAATATACAAAGGATTGTAATTGCATATCAATATAATCTTTAATAGTTTCAACAGCCAAATTATGGCCATTGGCAGCCATTCCTCCAACTATGTTCTAGATATCTTGTGCCTCCAGAATAGCGGGGTTGATACTGTTGGCAATTTTTTGTGCCAAGTGCACAACTTGGCAAAGTTGAAAAGTTGAAACAAACAATTTAAAGGATATCTTATTTGAAGTTAGAAATATTACAAACTGGTATAGAAATAGCTTTCTAATGAGAACAAAGAAGCATTGTGAGAAAATCTAAATGAACAAATAGTAAGCCAAGTCATCTGAGATGACAAGTTCATTGTAGTTATATCTGTATGCTTCTGACTTTGGTCAGAATTCTCCATGAAAAGACAAATTATTTCTTTAATATCTTTATTGTCTCTCCAGTTGTTTTGAAAGTAATCTGCTCCATGAAATAGCAGTCTTTCCATGTGGTGGAGAAAAATAAATTGCATAGTTTTTCTTTATCTAATTTAGTGAAAAATGATGAAGAGAGCAAGTTTGTAGTTAGATGTCATGCTTTTTGCAATGTCTTTAGTTTGTTGTCACAATATAGAATGTCAGAAAAGGGGTTCTGATGCCTTAGCATAAAATACACAAATATCTAGTTATATAAAAATTTATTTAATTATTCTTGCATTATACAAAAGTGATATCCACATGTTGTTTGCAGATTTCTGGTAAACAATTATTTAAGACATGGATAGAGACTTTACCCATACACTTGGCTGCTTTTTTAATCTGTTATCATTGCAAATTAGCAAGGCTGTGCCCAATTGTATCTTATCTCTCGTATAAATTCTGAAAGCATTTCCACCATTTCCTGAGCGCATTTTGCTACTTCAAAAGTATAGATAGGTTGGCTTTAATATTCTCCTCTTGTAATTTCTCAAAAACCAGATCCATTCAGTTCTTTACAGCATCAAACAGAACCTGGAATTCTCTGATCCTGTCGAGTTTGGTCTGTAGGAAGTGTATGTTGGGAAGAATTGGTGGAGATAGGTTAAGTTCTGAGACAGGTGTAGAAATATAGTCGACCAAAGGTATTGGTTCGAGTCGTTGTTCTAGCATCAGGATTGTGATGCAATTAAAGAGACTCTTGTCAGCTATCTCTCGTTACATCTGATGCTTGGATTTAAGGTAGGGTGCAGCAGATGTATTAATTTTCTTATAAAGCGAGTTGAATTCACAACTGGACATAGCATTGTATTGTGCTTTTGGCATCTAAAGCAAGTGAAATTAGTAGAATTTTTATTTCAGCAAATACTACTAGGAATGAAAAGTCTATTTTCTCATCTCGGTTGGTCGTGGTTATGTTGGTCAATAACAGATACAAACTGATCATGGGGTAGAGCACACCTACCATGATAGTTGGCCTGTTGAGGTAGTGTTGGCATTTGCCTAGACTCTCTCTTCAGGTCAGGGAGTATGTGGAGATCTCAGAAGGTTTTCACCCCTTCTGCAAACTTGATTAGATGATGTATTATATATTGTCTATACTACCAATGCCAGTTTGCCATCATTACATCTATTAGGGTGCTCATGGCTTGTCCAAAAACACTGATCTCATTGTTGCTAGGACACAGTGTATGTACCCATTACACCTAGAGTCTGGCAATAAGATCATCATGTAGGCTGAAGCGCTACCCCCACTGTTATATAAGATGACTCTCTTGAAATGTCAGTTGTCTCTGTCAGTGACAATGATGAAGTATAGACCAATGTCATGTTTTTTTTGATGCAAGGAAAGAAGAAGAGTAACATTCTCAATATGTGTAGCAATGTGTCCATTGGTACTAGTCAAAGAAAATAAAGAAAGCTGCTCATTGTCTCCGTCAACAATGACAAGCAGAAAAAAGGGAACGAGGGGTTGACATCATTCAAAATGTCACAACTACTTACCTTGGACAACATAATTTGCAGGAGATAGCAGTCAAGATATAGAGTTAGCATAGTTAATGCAGCAATGAAGGGGAGATTGATTGATCTGAAGTATATGCCTCAGATATAGAACCTTATATACATGTAGGCCTATTTACTCTTTGTTTATAATGTAAATGACTGTTTACAGACTACACAGCTACCTATAGATCATATGTTTGGAGTATAGTTTCACTGATGTAAAAATTGCAAAAGTTCATATATGTACACATGTGGACACTAGCAGAGGGTGTACATTCATGATAAATTGCATTGGTGATATGGTACAAAAGTATGTTAGATTGGATAGTAGATTGAAATATTTATTCAAATCTATACTAATGGATATCTCACAAACCCATAATGTTGCAGAAGGTCAACTTGAAGTAAATTTGAATGAGATGAAAGTGAATTGACGTGAGATATACAGGAGTCAATTGGGAAGATTGTGAGAACAAACGTGACTTTGCTTTATATGGGGGTACCATTCACTCCATGAATTGTTATATGTAGATTGTAGAATCAACTATGTTTTTACTGAAATTCCACTAGATTAACACTAGTTGTGCAACAATATCTATTTTGTTTCAGCCAAGGTGAAAACTAGGTGCCACTTTGCAGCAGGGACCTTGCTTTGGCTTTGATATGTGACTGTGACATAAATAACAATTGAAAAGTGGTAATATAGTTGGGTGGAATTACAACTACGTTGCTAAGTAAGGATACAGACATGACATGCACTTGGCTAGATAGACACCTCTGTATCCAGATTCTCTTATGTTACCAGTGCAAAAGGGCAAGGATGCAATTGGTTTGGTTCATATATGTGACCATGATGCAATAATAATATTGGTACAGTGCTACTGTAGGCACATATGACCACACAGACGCTTTTTCTTTGTGGTATTGGTGTCATTAGCTATGCCCCAATAGCGATGGGTGTGAAGAACAGCAAAAACATCATGAAATTTACATGTAATGATAATCTACAACATCCAATTGAAACAGTCAGTGGTGAGACCGAAATAACCACAAGCAACAAAGATCCTCACAAGAAACAGACTGGCCGTCTTCCCAAAAAATTGTTGAGCTGGAACAGAAGAATTTTGCCGGCATATCCCCCGCAGAGGTAGACACTATCCGCCCATTCCAGAGGAGCGCGCAAAAAAAACAAACGCGCGATCCCGACGCACCAACCAATAAATCACGTGATGATGTGATTCCCGAGAAACCCGCGAGATCTATTTGTACATATTTAGTTTTTCCGGGCTTGGGGGTAACCTAGTAGTTCCTACTGTACATGGTCTACTAAACAGCTACCAGGTGTGTTTACTGAGGGTCACGGTACATGTTAGTCTACAGTAGATCATCTTGACTTTCTCGAACGAGTTATGTGAGCTCGCAATTTCTTCTGCTTATCTCTCAATGATGCCTTCTGTTTTCCTCGAATAGAGCCGCTACTGAGGATCATCATCACCGGTTTGTTCTTTGCCTTCTCTTTGTTGGTCGTGCTGCTGCCTAGCTCCTTTTCCTTCCCCTTTCTTGATCCATACTTCTCGCGCCCCTCACGCCCCTTATGGATAGAGGCTAATCGCTCTTCATAATCGGCCTTCGCTTTTTTGCGCGGCCCGAGGATGTCACCATCTGAAAGAACATCAGGCTGCATATCCTCAAGAGCTGCAACTTTACGCTTTGTAATCTTCGTTCCCGTTGCATCGGCTGCTTTTTTCGCAGCACCAAGGCGCAATGCATGCAGCATGGTAAAGTCGCCTGGAGTGAGGATCTGCAATTAAAGAATGGTTTTAAAACTTGCCGATAACCCGCGAAACTGTGCTGCTTACTTTCGTCTGTGCCAACGTTGAATCTTGATTTCCTTCTGACTGCGTGTTTGAGACATCAGCCTCATCCTCGCTATCACTGTCACTCAATGCCAAATCTTGACCTTCGTCCGACACATCAATCCATCCTTGAGAACTATCGGATTCTTCTGAGGGATCCGAATCCATTTCCCACTTCCCCCATGCTCCATCATCGTGATCCTCCTGGCCTGCCAGCTGCTCCTCTAATAGCTAGTGACCACACAATGAATATGATGAAAACATATAGCCATTGAATGACGTACTGCAAGCCCTTCGATTCCTGTAGAAACACTAGGGCGATGTCCAAATGGCAGCAATGATCGGTTTTCGGCGTTGATGCTGGCTTCTTTACCCTATTTTCAACAGCATTCAGCTAGAATCGTTATTTAAAGACATAAAACATACACGCTCTCGCTTCTTCAATAAGCTGGGGTTTACCTCTCGGTATAATTGAAGCAGCCCTCTCGCTGCGGCTACAACGCTCTTGTCACGGCTCCTCCTATACTCGACAAGATCGCCCAGGAGGTCTTCCTCAATGGCCCACGGCTGCCGCCTACAAACCTCCCGAACGGAATTGATTCCGGCAGTGATGACCTCCCCAGACACCCCAGGGTGAACAAACTCTTGGGCTAATTTCTTCACGATAGGTACAAGGACATCTGGTGGCGTCAAATCGTGAACGGATTGGGCCAATGCGGCTAGGATTGAAGGGATTCGGATTTGACGATAAGCCAAATACTTCATGATGTAGGAATAAAAGCCAAGAACACAAAGCTTGTGCGCAGCCATAATCCTGCTCAAGAGTTGTAGGAGAAGGATTTTGTGATCAAGGGAGAATTGCCTGTCATTCTGGTTCAAGTTGTCGTATAGCCTCTCCGCGAATGCCTGCGGGTCTTGTAAGAGGTCTAGTGCTGGAAAAGTTGAATTTGTCGCCACTTTCTTAGTCTTCTTCTTTATCTAGAATGAGAAATTTGGACTTCAATCATGGACTGCCTCTCACAGATTTATGCTTATTCATAGCTTTTTTGAATTTCTTGTCTGCACTGCGTGTTTTCTTATTTATCTCGCGGCGGTGTTGCAAGGCGCGTGGGTCTATATGCTGTGACACATTAAGGCAAGCGGCAAATAGATGTAAAGGCCATACCGTCGATTCATCGTCGGACACTTCGTCGCCTTCGCTTTCGAGGAAAAAGTGGGCAGCCGCACTTTGCACTTTACAAACTGGGTGAAAACAACCCAAAGAAATTATGGTTATAGTCTTCGCGTCCATCCTTCGCCGAAGTTGTGAAAACAGCCATTTGCAAAATTACGATTTTCGTACCAAATTTGCCTCTTCCAAAGATCACTAGCAACAATAATCGCCCACAAAGCCTCTTCTCCAGGAGGTCGAGTACCACCAGAGGTGGGCACCGTGGTATGTCGAGCCTTGCCCTTGTTACCCAGCGCAGGCCCACCGACGTTGTGATCTACCATGGCAAACAGCATAGCTTGAACAGCATTGTTCAGCTTATGGTTCTTTGATTGAATATTCGCCGTTCGGATATCAGTGACAATAATATCTCGAAGATACCCTTGCAGGTTGGATGACGCTGCATTTGAAAGCAAAGGGAACAGACATTGCAAAAGCCTGGTGGCTAGTTAAGAGATAATCAAGGGTCACAAATAATACTTACTCTATCGCAGTGATGACACCTTTATTGCGCAAAAGGACAACGTTTTGGATCAAGGCCTTACGAAGATCTGACGATAACACATGAAAGTGGGTGAGCAGCAGAGATGATAATTTGGAAGGGAAATCCTTCGTCTCTACTGGATAGCAGGAAGCAACCTGCAGGTCTTGGTCAATTGCGACCTAATCTATTCTCATTTGGCTGTCGACTCACTTGGGAAAGAAAGGCAACAGTTTCACGAAAGTGCTCTGGTTGCTCCAGAGGATTGGACTGGAAAATTTGGTAGACACTCTGGAAATGAGTCCACTGTTGCAAAAACTCCTCCTTGTAGCCCTGCGGATCTCGTTTAATCAGGTTTTGAAGCTGGGGAAGATTTGCGGTTAACAAGACACCGCGAGGCATGGCCTCAAAATGCGAGTTCCAGGAAAGCGAAAATGTTGTGCATAACCTGGTGTGCTGACTAATCCTCAGCTACTTGCAATTGTCTGAGAAACCACTCTCTGGTCAATCATGGCTCGGAGTCGCCGCCGCCCAGCGCCTCAGCAACCAGCAACACCTCACACAGCGCCTTCAGAACCAGAAAATCATTTTGACAATAAGACCTCAGATGGCGATGACAGCCTATGCCCTGCCTGCTCGAACGCGACTGAAGGGAGCTCGCTTGACAAGGAGAATTGGATTCGTTGTGACGGCTGCAAAAAGTGGTTTCATTGGGGATGCGCTGGAAATGGAACGAATGTAGAGTCAATCGATCAATGGTAACGCCCATCACCTAGCCCAGACAATCAATGTTCTCACTACCTACGTGTAAGGTTCTGCTCACCATGTCTGGGGTTGGACCCTAGGCGCATTATTACCTTAAAGCCACCTACCCGAAAATCTGTCCGCCGGCGCGCACAAAGAGATTATGCAAGTTTACATTCGGGCACGAATGCAGACCCCAACCGTTGGTCACGCATGCTTCAAAGTAAGCCTATTGCAGGAGATCCCTTTCAGCGAATGCATGGACGAGATGTGCGCCTGAGCTGGCTGGAGGAAGACGCAAACGCGATGAAGGAGCCAGTCATTATTGAACAACCAGACGGCTTGGAAATGTCGATGCCTCCTGAAGGGTTTACCGTTACAGATGTGGTGAAATTGCTGGGTGAAGAGCATTCTGTGGAGGTTATAGGTTCTATCATTCATCTGTTTCGTGAAACTTTTATCTTACTCGACTCAGATGTCGCCACACAATCAACCTCACCTAATTGGACGCTTGGGAAATGGGGCCATTACTTCTGCGAACCAGCTACGCGAGATAGAATCCTCAATGTCATATCGCTCGAAATATCGGGCTCAGCACTTGCACAATTGATTACTCCACCGAAGTTAGTACGAGAGCTGGACTGGGTGGAGAATTACTGGCCCAGCGCAAGGAAAGGGAAAGGGCATGCATATCCTAAGGTTCAACTCTATTGCCTGATGGGTGTTGCGACTGCATGGACGGTAGGATACGTCTCATTTCTGTTTGCCACTGCCTCACCGAAAGCTATAAGGATTGGCATGTAGACTTCGCTGGTTCTTCCGTCTATTATCATATTTTACGAGGTTCAAAGGTACTCCGCCCTCTCGCTAGTATCTCATTACCGTCGGTTCACGATGCAGGTGTTCTATTTTATCCGACCGTCTAGGTCCAACCTTGCGGCGTATGAAAGATGGTCCGGTACAGAGTTACAAACCCACGTCTGGCTGGGTGACATGGTCGATGAGGTGTATAAAGTGGAGCTCCGAGCAGGCAATACCATGATCATACCCAGCGGATGGATACACGCTGTTGTGGGTATATATTCTTCGAAAAGACTGGCGTTCTGACTAAATTTGATTCTGCGCAGTATACACCTGAAGATACGTTGGTGTTCGGTGGCAATTTCCTACACTCATATGATCATTCAACTCGTATGTTTTTTGATCCTCCTCTCCTGGCCATTACCCACCTATTCGCAGAGTTGAGGGTCTGTGAGATTGAAAACGTTACTCAAGTGCCTCGAAAATTCAGGTTCCCTTTCTTTACAAAGTCAGTTGCCCCTTCATCCATAAAAGAAAGGAAATGGTTTGCTTAAGGTCTCCGTAGATTGTGTTGGTATGTTGGGGAGTACTTTTTGGATCAATTAAAAAAAGCATCACCTGCACTGCCGCCCCGCGTTCTGACGTCCGTCATCGCGCTTGCAAATTTTCTCGTAGCCGAAGCACACATGATTGAACGTGGAGCTGATGCAAAGAGAAAAGAGGCCAAGGAAAACATACCCCATGACAGGGTGAAAGATCCATCGTCGCTAGCAAGGGAACTCCGTTGGAGGGCTAGCTTGGCTGCTGGCAACTATAGTGATGACGAGGAACCTGAAGAGTATCGTCCTGCAGCACGCCCTAGTAAACGGAAACGCAACTTTTTTGGTCCTCGCGCAACATTCCTTGGTCCTGGCGCAACAGAGCTATCCTTTCCGAAGTTTAGAAATTTTAAGCCCAAGATATGGGACAGCACGCAAGAGACACCAATCGAAAGCGATGTTCAGGTTGTCAAGGCAGTCAAACCTGATACTGAAAATTGGACGAGTGCATGGGTCGAGGGCTCAGACGTTGAAACGGGCAATGGGGACGAGGTGCGGCTGAACTGCCGACGAGACAGAGTTGTCAAGGTTCGGAGAACGGATAATGGGATTGAGAGGCACCGGATAGACAGGGTTGTAGAACGTTGGGAGTGGTGCTAAGGGTATCTGGACATGTTTATGTAGTCAGACGGTGCAGCAACGTATTAATAGTCTACCATATTTGGAATCAGCTAGCAACTTGAGTGTGGACCATCATGAGCCGCGACGCCCAGCCATCTTATCCTTCTAACCGCAGACATGGGATACAGCAGGAATCCTTTGCCTGGCAACCGGCTTTGGGACCGATACAAGACGATAGCCTGTACGACCAGGAACTCAAACCCCCACCTTGTCTGCAATCCCCCACCTACCTACCCAGCCTTTTGCTGATCATCCTCCTCTTCCTTTAGCGCTTTCCTTGATGCAACATGCCAATCGCTCCGTCCCCTCGCTTCCATCTGAGCATCTCTTTCAAGCTGACGGCAATCCGCCTCCACTTCCATCGCAATCTCAACGACCTTATGACCCAGCTGCCATTCTAGACTCCTTCAGCGCCCTTCATGTTAGTAATCCGATACCCCGCGCCGCAAGTGCAATGTCTCGCGCATCAGACCCTGTTCCTCGCGCGCCTTCGTCCATGTCCATGCATTCGTTTCATGCTCAAGGTGGTCAACATCACCCAAGGCATGCAGGACCTCCACCCGCTCCCGCTTATTACTCCCCTACCTCAGCACAGGACAACCCATCTCACGATCGTTTTGCCATGCAGTCAGGGAACCCAGCTGGTTACTACGGTGGTTACGATGCTGACCGGGGAAGTGTGTATTCCGATTACCACGTCAGTTCGCAAAGCCATCCCACAGAAGCTTACTCTGCCTCCGGTCAAGACCCAAAGTATTCTTCTTCTCGATGGGCCCCGGGTCCTTCTGGTTACAATCCGCTCTACGCTGCCGCCTCTAATGTTCTCGGTATGGGTCCTCCTCCCGCTGGCCAACTCCCTGTGCAACCACTTGGTCCACCTGCACCCACAGGATCGTATGTCGATCCCACGTACGCTGGGCACGGCCAACACCCCTATACGCCAGGTCATCCGGCCCCCGTTCGCGCTCCTTCCTCCTTTGCTCATGCTACTCCCCCCGTCGTTTCAACTGCGCAATATGGACCAGGTGATGATGAATTTCGTCTACCGATGCACAGACCAGGTACAGCGACGTCAGTCAGCGCACAATCCCAAAAGAGCAAAGCGATTGACCTTAGCGCGCCCCCCTACACTAAGGAATACATTGACCAATACCGCCAACGAATCAAAGCTGATCCAGACCCCGAGGCGCATTTCTTGTTCGCAAAGTATTTGATAGACGCTGCGAAGCACATTCGAACAACAGCAAAAGATCAGCGCGCCGCGAAGAGATACAGTGAAGTGCTCGTTACGGATTCACTCAAGGTTATCAAGAAGCTGGCGACGCAAGGTGACGCACATGACGAAGCACAGTTTTTCCTCGCCAATTGCTATGGGACTGGGACATTAGGACTCCAAGTTGATCACGAGCGAGCATATCACCTTTATCTTCAAGCAGCAAAACAAAATCACGCAGCAGCATGCTATCGAGTTGCAGTCTGTAACGAGATCGGGGCAGGAACAAGAAAGGATGCTAGCAGAGCCGCAGCTTTTTATCGGAAGGCTGCCTCTTTGGGGGACACTGCTGCCATGTTTAAACTTGGGATGATACTCTTAAATGGCCTACTGGAACAGCAGCCGAGTCCACGAGAGGCCATTAGCTGGTTGAAGCGGGCTGCAGAGCAAGCTGACGAGGAAAATCCGCATGCGCTGCACGAACTTGGGCTGCTCTACGAATCACAAGACCCAACTCTAGTGCCATTTGATCCGATGCTTGCGAAGAATCTATTTACACAAGCTGCCCAACTCGGCTATAGCCAGTCCCAATTCAAGCTTGGCCAGTGTTATGAGTATGGTACACTTGGATGTCCCGTGGACCCTCGCAGGTCGATTGCTTGGTACACTAAGGCGGCGGAAAAGGGCGATTCCGAGGCCGAGTTAGCGTTGAGCGGTTGGTATCTTACTGGTAGTGAAGGAGTATTGAAGCAGAGCGACTCTGAGGCCTACTTGTGGGCGCGCCGTGCTGCAGGAAAGGGCTTAAGCAAAGCAGAGTATGCCGTAGGATACTATGCTGAGGTGGGGATTGGGGTAAAGCAAGATATTGAATTTGCCAAGAAATGGTATATGCGTGCTGCCAGTAGGTGTTTCCTCTTCCTGTGAAGTGCATTGATATATAAATGTGCAACAGCTCAAGGAAACAAGCGAGCAATGAATCGGCTTACAGAGATCAAGAGAATGGGGAATAAACGAATTAACATGGCTCGTCCAACACGTCAAGAAGCCAAGGATGAATGCGTTATTTGTTGAGACGCTCGGGTTACTTTGTTAGACTACACTAGCGTCGTCTAATGGGTGGATATATTTTGTAATTAATCGTACATGCGCATGAGAAATGAATCGATTGGGAAGTCACACATGCACAATGTGACATGCCTCCTCTCAGAGCTCGTCCACGGTTGCCATTCCGCACAGGATGCTGCTCCGCGACCGGAAGCAACATGCGAAGGACTCCGAAACGCTGGCAGACGGCCCTACCGTAATAGAAGAGCCAAAGTCTCATACTGACCCCACCAACTTCAGTAGCAAGGAACAAGCTATATGGGAACGCCTGAGAGAGGAGCATCACGAAAGTAAGCGCCTCTCTACATCATAGCTTCGAGTGTTCACATCAGAAAAGCCATTGATCAGCTTCCATTAACACTCACAAGGCAATTGGCACTGCTGCAAGAGCTTGACCGGCAGTCCGATGGTAAATACTCGTTCCTATTCAAGACCTTTGAAACAGATTATATCTCTTGCTCAATTAGTCCTCGGGAGTCAAATTTTGCCAATGTTACATGCATATTCAATCATGCGTGGCCTGACCGACACTCATGACGTGGAATACATGTCAACTCTTGTGAGTATATTCAGAGCGCTTCAACCACGCTCCATATGTACATTGCAAAAGTCGCGCCAGGAAGCGTTATCCCGCGTCATCAAGCTATCCGAAGACGCGTTACGAATGTCAGAAGAAAAAATGTACCTTGCACAGGCTGCTCAGGATACAGTGAGTTCCTTTCCTGAGGCCAGGGCTCGATATTTGAACCCAACGCAGGTCGAGCGTCATGTGCGCATCCTGGAGCAAGCGTCACATGAAATAGAAGCTATGGTATCTATAGATAAACCCCTAGGTTTAAATCCAGCACCATTCACCCTTCCCGACCTCTCCGTGCCCCGTTGGGCCAAGCACTCTCGTGTTATCGACAGCTCAGAAGACGAGAGCACACCAGAGCTCTATCCACAGGCAGGATTAGAGGTTGAAATTGAAAAGATGCCGCGCAAGAAAGCAAGTAAGAAGTCAACCAACCAGAGAGGGACCTTCGGTCAGCAATCCATTAAGCTTTTAATACGCGGCACAGCAGCACCTTCGACCGTGCAGGACGACGCCCCAACCGATACTAAAACTTATTGCTATTGCGATTCAGTGAGCTTCGGAGAGGTGCGGTGGAATTTACGTTTATTTAGTTCACGCGTTGACAATTTCTCAGATGATCGCATGCGATAATTCCAAATGCCAGCGCGAGTGGGTCAGTAGCTATACCTAAAATCAAATAATGATACTAATACATTGTACTACTATAAGTTTCATCTTGGGTGTGCAGGTCTAACAGTGCCTCCAGAAGGAAAGTGGTTCTGTAAGGACTGTAGCCCAGGAAAGAAACGCAAACGGACTCACTAGCATGCCATAACTAATCTGAATGCACCTTCATGTTGAGCTTGTTCGCAAGTGTCTCCATATAGACGTCTAATTGCATTTAGCTTACTCGCCACATACAAGGGAAATGACCAACCAGTTTCATGCCGTAGCTTCCAATACTCTGCTAGTAGTTCATTCAATTCTTGTTCACTCCTTCTAAGTTCCTCCGTCATCTACCGCAGATCTTTTTAGGACAATAAGGGGGACTGCAATTAAACACTTGCCTTGGCCTCGAGCTGATCAGCCTCCGCTCGCACTTGTTCGACTTGCCTGTCGTTATCCCGCCTTTCTACTGACATCGCCTCATATTCGTCCTGGAGACGCTCAAGTGTGTGTTGACTCGCCAGTCTTTTATCTTCCGCGTACCGCCGAGTTCTTTCCAATTTTTCTTGAGTCATTGCCTGCTGCTTCTCCAAAAGCTGGGGAATCCTGATCAACCTGACATCGTCATATAATGAGAATGGCCCGCACCTCTCGCCTATTCATTAGCTCCATTCTCTGCAAGTGCTTCTCATCTAACTGTCGGCGGAGCTCATCATGCTCTGCACGGGCAGAGTGCAGCTGTTCAACCTCCTTCTCAACAATTCTAAGCTGCTCGATACACGATTGAAGTTCCTGCCAACTTCATGAGCCTCCGTTTCTGGTCTCATATCTAAGGACTACCTGCTCGATGCTGTATAAAGCAAGAATTTTTTGATGAAGTTCCCGCGAACGTGACTCTTGGACGTTCAACGTCTTTCTGTCTTGGACCACGTTGGAATTCATCGTTGAGATTGTCCTCCTTAAGCGATCAGGTGACTGCACTATCCGTTCTCGTGTGCGCTCGATGGTTCGCTCAACCCCTTCGATTTCAGCTCTGAGTCCGCTCTGTGACGATGTAAGTGCATGAAGGGAACATTGTTAACACTGTCACTGTGCCTTTTTTTGACCCAACTCCTTTCTTTCTTCCTTCAAGCGCTCCTTCTGCTGCATGAGTTGAGTTTGGACTTTCTTCTGTTGTTTAATCTGGTTGACAAGTTCTGCGTTTTCCTTTATAGTTGCCTCGCAACGAGGTTGATCTAATACGAGTTGGTTGCTGCGCCGCGCTTGAGAAGTGTTTGCTAGTAGAGTCATTGGGACCTTACCGTAGCTCAGCTATCTTCCTTTGCGCTTCCTCTAACTGTTGGTCCATTTTATTTCTGTCTTTCATAATAGTGACCGACTGTTGACGTAGTCCTTTGACGAACTCTTCACCACTTTGCTCGGTGAACTTCACGAAGTTGATGAAAGCGGAAAGTATCTTTAATGTCCTTTGGCGATCGGGCTGGGACAAGTCTTTCGCGTTGAAGTCATCGAATCGCGCGGCTTTAGCAAAGCGAGATCTATAGTGTAACAATTAATGCTTCCGTGGTGCGTAAAGGACAGATTGGTTACAATTGCATGAGCAGCATGGCATTGTTCAAAGCCACCGAATACATTTCCTAGACCTCATGAGCGCGCGAAAAAGGTGCATTCCTCGACACGGCTCTAACCTGATCTTCCCCAGGTAGGGGTAACAATGCTGCTTGCATAGGCCCCTGAAATGTGCCTAGTTCGACGTTGGTGACTTTCTTGAGGCAGCATAAGTATACATGTTCAACGAAATCCGGGTTTGGGTGGTTAAGTTGTTCGGTGCTGACACTTAAATCCCATCCTGATAGGGCGGCGATGATGTCTGGCACGCTAAGAAGAGGATAGATGCCCTTTGCGCTGGGTTGTGCGATGAAGGACATTGTAGAGGGAAGTATACTTCATATGCTGGTCACATGGTCGCATAACCGGAGCGTCCTGGGGTTAGGGTCTA
Source organism: Volvariella surrecta (assembly GCA_951802395.1). Taxonomy (NCBI): domain Eukaryota; kingdom Fungi; phylum Basidiomycota; class Agaricomycetes; order Agaricales; family Pluteaceae; genus Volvariella; species Volvariella surrecta. Next base: position 1,124,476 of record OX637784.1, read on the forward strand.
AGCATCTGTAGAGGTACCTCACCGCCAGCTGAATCACTCGACTCTGCCAGGCCAAATGTCAGATGCTGGGCCTTCCAACTCACTGGGGCTGGAGTTCAATGACTCAATCCCAGCTGCTACTGCTTCACAACCACCTGAATCGTTAGACCCTGAACCGTCTGAAGGGTCTGCGGATACCAGTGCTCCCGCAGATCAGTCATCGAAGGAAAAGGAGAAGGAGAAGGAGAAGGAGAAGGAGAAGCGAAAACCCTATGTTAATCCTGATAGAGTTAAAACGGGTGGCACACCCAGGGTGAGTCCTCCTCTGGCATTACCCCATCTAACTTCAGCTCGTAGCAGGATAAGTTGAGTCAAGAACAACTAGAAGAACGGATGGCAAGGATGCGGGAACAAAATGAGAAGATCAAGCAAAGGCGAATGGTTGGTGTGAAATAGGTGTCCATACAATTACAATTATCACTAACTCTATCCCAGGACGTATTGGCAGATGAAGATGCCTTTCGCAAGAAACAAGAGGCGGAGCATCGCCGGGTAGCCCAAGTCCAGAAGGTGCAGGAAAGTGTAGATCGCACACGGGAAAAGAATGCACAACGAAAGCTGGACAAGATTCAAAGCAGGGAATGGGACTCGGAGAAGCCTGCTGGAAAATGGGGAGGATCGAAGCCGATTTCCGGAGACGCTGATAACTCTGTGAATAATGCAACAGAATCGACACTGGAGGCAGCAGGTGTAAACCGTGGAGTTGCACGTGGCAGAGGTCGTGGTCGTGGTCGTGATCGCGGCCGGGGGGGAAATCCAGCCAGTAGCAAGTCTCATGATTCACCAGTGAGGAAAGGGACCGCAGTCGATGAACCACCTCAAGACGACGCAGTGCCCTCGAAAGCTGAGGTTCAGCCGTGATGGATCTCGGCGGAGATTCCAGCGGCCCACAAGATCATAACATGGTGATCATAACATGGTGATCATAACATGTCTGAATACCAAAAATGTATCCGTATCTAATTCCATGATCTTCACCCGCCAGATATTTGCCGAGTTACTGGGCTTATGACTTCGCCACCACAAGCTTTCGTCTTAGTTCACTGTTCTTCTTCTGTGCAATCTCCACCTTCCTCTCTTCCACCATCATCTTCTTCAATAGATGATTGGCCCTTTGAGAGGTCGGAGAACTTTCCCACCACCACCTCGACTCCACACCTTTAATTGTTCGAAGCATGGCCAACTCGTGCTCGCAGCTGGTTATCGTTTTTTGGCAGTGAGCGATGAGCTTATCATTACATAATATGTCCTGAGCAGCGTGAAATGCACCGTCTGTGGCCGTGTCAGTATAAGAACTTGAAAGTTGAAATACTTTTCACCATTGACGAGACGCAAGAAGGCCCACTTGTATACTGGCCGACCTGGCCGAATTACTATGGGACGGCCTATAATAAATGGAGTTAGAAAAGGAATTGCGCGTCTATGCAATCTCACTCACCCTCTTGCATGACAATGTTAACTAATTCCGCACGTTCCATGCTTTGAAGCGCTGCTTGGTCCCCTTTGAAAGGGAAACCCAGGAGAGTATCATAATAAGCCATCTGGAAAAATGTCGTCAAAAACTTCCATCGTCCGGTTATATTCACTCACTTCAGACTGCTGTGCAAGCCCTTTGAGGACCGTCCAGGCTTGCTCCTGGCTCCAGGGAAGGTCGCTCATGTTCCCAATGTCGTCACCGAACGCCAGAACACGGAGTTCATTTGCACTTCGTACAATTAGTTCATCCACTACGGTCTCAACGTCCTGACCACTTCTCAATTGATAAACAAGCTTTTAACTGTTAGCTAGGAAAGTATCTAAAGCGACGTCCACCTACGCTATCAATCTCGCTTGCCCGCCCCCCTAGGCGTTCAATTGCAGCAAGTTGGCCAGGTGTCGGATCAAATGCGATATTCATATCTTGTAACCTCCGACGAATCACATTTAACGTGACCCTCTCATCTGCGTCTCCTAAAGCAATCGCAATCGCAGGTTTTCCAGATAATGCTTCAATGGAGGATAAGTAGATATGATGGGATGGGATGGGAAATGCGTGCCTTTGGCTACTCGTTTGATGTTCTCCTTTTTGTCACTCACAAAAACGACATGGGCAATCTAGAGCAAAAATGAGTCGCCCGTCGTACATAAGGGTCATTACAAACATTATTTGATGCCAGGGAGGTTGCCCACTGCGCGAAGACATCAAGGATAGACTCAATGCCTGCTCCAACTTTAAGCTGGTAATTTTCAATGATAACAACGGGTAGAGTTGCGACACTTGTTGATGTCGTTGCCCCCCTTTCAGCAAGAACGTCTTTCTGATTTGCTCTAGGGACAAAGGGGATGTCATCGTTGAATACATCTTTATCGCTCACAGGTTCGTCGCCGATTCCCAATTCACACATTACTCCATTACCAGCTACACAGTCCAGCCTCCCATCGTGCCAGATACCTTGGTGGATGCGCCAGCGCCTGTAGCTCTCAGACATGCCCTGTTCCATCACCTGTGCTTCGATCCGTCGATGTCGTTCAACGGTGGACCGATTATGGGACCCGACCCTCTTAAGGCCAACCGATACGGTTTGCAGAATTCGCTGAACTTGGTCGGATATAGATGTGCTAAACCCAGCTGCGAGCAGTGAGGGCGGATTCAAGCCGATGTCATATCTGGCTCACCTTTCTGGCCAATCAAGCCCATAGAAATCATGTCCATGACATTGCCTAAGGACATTAAAAAGCTGAAAACTGGCCTATATCCCGTCTGCTCTGCCAGAATCTGCACAATCTGGCTGTCAGATGTTGCTTTTTGCAGTTGCCGGCAATCAATGACGAGAACCTTCCTGTCCAAAGGTCGTTAGGGCGCATATTGGCGAACCGGAGGTGACTCGCTACCTGTCGGCTTCACGGACAATTGAATCAACTAGCTTTGCTTTCCCACTGCCTGGTGGACCATAAAGAAACGCAATCGTCTCTAAAAATTGTAAAAGTTATGAAGAAAGTGGCATGGCGAGCTCTTTACACACCAGGTATCCCTTGAAAGTAACTCTTCAGGGTCCGTATGGCTTCACGTCGCTCCGCCCAAACTTCACCAGTGAGAGGAGAGTCCAGAGGTGTATCTGACATAGGGGTAGGGGACACCATGCCAAGACTTGCTGTGATTCTGTTGGAGATACCTAGCACGTTGGTTAGACAGACCAACACTCGCTGGGCTAGGCTTACTTTGGTAATCAAACCAGTCCAGAACCCTAGCTTGCACCATGAGTGAACGGATGGGATCAAACACCTGAATTATGGCGAGGTACAATAAATCAGCCAGGCAATGTCTGCTTAACTGTACGCTTACTGTATAAGTTAATGCCCCCGCCACAAAAAGCAATAACGGGAGTATGATCTTGGGATGACTAGAAAGCCAAGCCGTGATTAGATTTGTCCCAATGGGGGGGGAGTATGAAGTATGAAAGCAAGTGTTAAAACCCTGGTGGCTATAACCATGCAATACGTTTCGAGCGATCACAGCGGAGCGCAACCTCTTGAAGGTGATGGTACATAATCGCGCACCAGGGCCAGGATGGGGTACAACCAAGTTAGATATTTGCCCATAGGGCTGAGAGTGGTCATCAAGTTAGCGCTTATGGGCCTTGGCAAGGTAAGAGCAACCCACACGAAAGAGGTGATATACTTCTTCTTCTCCCACGTCACCCTCAATTGATACCCGTAGTGTTGGGGAAGCAAAGCGATTCATGTCCTAGGCCGTGATGAGATACGTGGTTGACATTTTGAAGAGTTGGTGGTACTTCTCTCCATGGCGCGCCTCTGACGATCCAAGCTTTACCTCTGTCCACTCCGAGCCATGATGCAAAATATCCACTACTGGGACCTTCATCACTAAGACTGTGGCTTACAGTCTCCCATGCTCTTTCCACGTCTTGTGAGTTGAGTCGAATACGGACGAAGACTCCTCCATCCTTTGCGTAAGGTTCGACTGAGAGAATATCAGCTTGGCTACCCAGAGAATGCTCTAGACGAGATGTTAGTTGGGAAACCAAGTATTCTTCACGGAATTTTCCTATATAATGACGCAAGCTTCACAAACTAGCTTTAGCGCACATTGCTGTGACCGAAAAAGCGCTTACTCCCATCGGGCCACCTGGATAGGAAAAACGGAATCTATGAAGAGCCAGCCCTCGGCGCTTTTGGAGAGGCTTGTCTGAACATAACGTGTCGTCAATTTAAACTGCTTTGCTGCGGTCTTCAACCTGGGGGGGACAATTCTGTGCATTGTGGCTCACGTCGAGGATTGGCTATTGGTTCTTGTGACACATGCTAGGCTGTTACTGTCTTGTGACACGTGACGAGGGACGTTCTGCCTCCACCACACCATCGCTTTCGTTGTTTGCCTCGGCGACCATCCTGATGGCCAGCTTGAACCCTCGTAGTTCAGGCAGGAGAAATCAGCCATACTCTCGCAACAGATTGACGAGGTCGAACTCTTCTTTCCTTGGCACTATCAAAACTATCGTGACTGCTCCACTTGCTTGGTTCGCAAGCCCAGATGACTTCGACGATGAAAAAGACTTAGGCGAAAAGCGTCGACGTATATCACCGTCGCAACCTTCTTCTGATGATACTCAGTTGCGAACAAAGAGAATGCGTGTTGATAGCCCACCGAAGGACATACCAGCTGCTCTCCCAAGCACGGGGTACCTTGATCCACCCAACACCCTCTTCAAGCAGCAATATTCAGTCCCCGCGCTTACCCGCCGGTTTGCTGCCTTCAGTACTCGAGATGCACCTTCAGATGATCCTGTCCCAAACAAGCCGGTGTTCTCATTCAGATCGGTCTCTCACACCCTACCATTGGAACAACAGCAACGTTCTCCGGCTCATGACACCTCTTTAGAAACGAACGTTGAAGCTATTCCTTTGCAGACTTCGCCACAGGCCGAGAAGCAGACTACTGCGCGGGAGCTTTCCATGCCTCCCATGTCCAGTCGTGCCCCTTTCCGCCTGCGGGGTTCCCTAACACCTCAACCACAAGCTCGGGAACTTTCTGAACCTCCAGCACTGAATTCTCTATCTAACAAGCCAGTGTTTGTTCGGGGCCCACCTTCGGATGTTGACGTTGGGAGTCCGCAACACCCCTCCGCTACGCTTGGCTCATTGCTTGAATCAAACCAGCTCGTGAGTTAATACTTTTCAATTATGCCGCCCTCTCATACCATTGCATACACAGACGCGATCACCGTCCCAAAGTCGTAGTCTCTTGTTGGGCAACAGTCCCCCCGCACAAGGTAAACCTACGCTTGACTGACGCTCACACCTGCTCACATTCAGACTTAGGACGCAACCCGCACGCCGCCGAAAAAGCTTTGCAAGAATTGGATATTTACAGGACACCCTTGCTTCCAACTCGATTGCGCAGTACCACGTCTTTCATCTCTAGTTCTGAGGGTCCTGATTTATTTAAGTCGCGGCGAAAGACTCAACTAGTGCTCATGCAAGATGAGGAAGAAAGGAGCAAACTCGGAAGGAGGAACAAAAGTAGGGAGACGTTAAACGAGACGAAGCCTTACGCAGGCGAGGGCGGAATGCGGAAGTTACTTGCTAGGCGCAAACAGGAAGAGACACCAGAGGCAGCGACAGAGCCCGACCCAGACCTAAATGAAACATACGAGAATAAAATGGTGCCTGTTACCGACTTGGATGAAGAGAGTCTATCCTCAATGTCCAAGCCTGCTATTTGGTATCAATCGGCGGAGGCCGCTAATTCACACGGATCGTCCCTGCGAGTTGGAAGGACCAAATCATCACGAATGCACATCGCTCGCCCTGTATCGCGTCACAACAAATCGACGTTCTCAGCTTCATTCGAGGACGAGGTTGATGACTCTACGGATAATTCTGCTAAAATCTCAACGGGTCATCTATCCGATAAGTTGCGTGCAAAGGCGGAGTTTGAGGCACCCAAGGACTTCACGTTTGCCAACAAGGTACGAGTGTTGCTATAATAGTATTTTATAACTAACTACTTGACCAGGCTGGCCCCATCGCATTTGCCATGGGCAATGCCAAGGAGCCACCCATACGGTCTTTGCCGTTTTCCTTGGTACCAACACCTGAGCCTTCTCAGCCCACTGTCGATCCATCCCCCAGCAGTTCTACGGCACGCCCTATGCCCCAACCTGTTGAAAATGAGGCGCCACTCAAGGGAAAATCCACCGATGACCATAGCTCTGTAAATGAACCCCCTGTTCAGCCTCCTCTGGCGGCAGGTATTCCGAATTTCTTCGCATCCTCCACCGCATTTAATAAACCCCTCACGATATCACTGCCATCGCCAAACTTTCCTCTGATTCCTACAGAATCAAAGGAAACATTGAAACCTGCCGTTTCCACACTTGCTAATACAATTGAAAACCATGGCAAAGGGGACTTACCTAAGGATCACCCCCACGAGCCCACAGTTAGCAATTCGGCGAAGCCCCGTTTTGGTGATTCTACCGCCGAGCCTGATACTCCTAAATCCAGTCTCCCAGACCAAGAGATGCTACATGCGCAGGCTGTTGTATCGCAGCAAGTACCAACGCCAACATCAACTCTTGATTCTCACACTTTAGCACCATCTGCCATCTCGGTAAACCCGCCTTCACATACTCGAACTGCAAGCAACTCGGCTGTCAATAAGGAGCTGGAGCCGGCGATCATCGAAAAACCAACCGCCGCTCCTCTACCTAATACCTCTTTAGACCCTTCTTCCTTTAATCGGCCGCTGGTTGCCACGCCACAACCTACGCTCACCAAGGCTCCACTTTCTGCGTTCAATAAGCCAGAACTGGGTATGATGCCTGCATCAATGATGGGGAATGTACATGTTGGACAAGGGGAGAAGCCGATTGCCTCCACTGGGACGCATTCAGAGCCTCAGCCTGCCCCCTTATTCTCTCTTTCAATACCGGCCCCATCAGGCTACAACAATACTCCGACAAGCAACGTTGCGGGTAGACTCTCGGGCACGGTTGATTCTGTGAAGCAGAGTATTTCATCTACTAATATCGTCTCATCCGAAACCCCGCTCGGCGCAATAGCTGAGCCTCAGACCACTAAGAGCTCCTTCGGTTCCATTAGTTCGATGGGGTCAACGAACTCGGATGCTAAACCTCCCTCGTTCTCATTTACACCTGATCCTTCTCCCTTTTCATTTGGACCAGGTACCTCACAGACCGGCAAAGTAGTTGAACCCTTCTCCTTTTCTGTCACTGGGCCCGTCGCAAGGTCGGTCACTCCTCCCACAATGGCTGATCAAGAGGTCCAGATGGACGAGAGTCCATCACGAGAAATGCAGATGAATGGTACAAAACGTGAAGAAAAGACTCAAGACATGAGCTTCTCATTTGCGCCAACACCACCTGTACAATTTTCCCAATCAAATCAATCGGGCGCATCCACGGACAGCCCCTTCTCGTTCAAGTCGTCAAATACATTTTCTAGTCCATTTGCAGCACCCCTCAATAGCGAGAAATCGTCATCGAGCCAACCGTTTTCTTTCAGTCCGATGTCCGCTACATCATTCTCCTTTGGGCAAACCAAAACTGTTGACGCAAATCCAACGACGGCCCCATTCTCGTTTAACACTCCCACCACCCCAATTGCGCCCGCTGCCCCGGCCCCATTTTCATTTAATGTTCCTGCGCCTTCAAGTCCATTATTTGTACAAACTCAGCCTCAACCAGGATCTGCTCCAGCATCACCGTCAACTTTGACCCCTGCACCGTTTGGTTTTGGCACGCCTAAGCCCCCCACGAATGCGCCATTCACCTTTGGCTCGAGCCAACCTGCCTCACCTGCTGGGGCAGTTGCACCCCTCCCACAACCGCACCCTGGTTTTCCTGGGATGTTGAGCCAATCATCAACTCCTACATCACCATTCACTCCTGCTACCCCCGCGGGAGGGGCGTTGTTCACTATTGGAGCACCTCCTAGTTCTGGCGCTTCCCCATCTCCAGGAGCGCGACAAATTCGAAAATTACCCACACGGAGGGCCGGTGTCAAACGATAGGGTTGCTGCGTGGCCATACAATGCGAGTCTTTACGAACCACTAGCTACTATAAGTTACGGTAATACTGTTGATGGTCAGGACGTTTGTATGACCGATATGCGAAGCGTCGTGAAACGGTGAGATGGAATTGTAGAAGTTGGGTGCATACAGATTGAAATATATACAACCAGCCGTATTTGTACTGTGCGTATACGGTACATAGTCGAGCGTCCCATGATTCACACAATTGTTGTTTGGCTGCCTCCTTCTATCTTCCCCTTTGACTTGAACATGGCTGCACCAGCGGAAGGCCTCAGTCATCCGGTGACTTTGAAAGTTATGCGCGTTTCAGTGTGTATAGTCGCAATCGATCCACTAGCCCTCCATTTTTACGCTAATCTAGAGACCGGAGGTTGCAAATGCATGGCAACCATTTTTCTCCAGCTCGCCCTCCTATTCTGTGCGTTGCTTAGCGTCTTTTGCTTACATACCTGGACATACTCTCTCTAGGCTCACTCAACTGCTTCCATTCTCTCATTGCAAGGAGCCACGCCCCTATCTGGTCATCCTAAAACTTTACGGGATCTGACACATGCATCCGAGGTCCTTCTCCTCCCATCATCTTTTGGCTCTATACAACTTGGGGAGACGTTTTCCTGTTGCTTATGTTTGAATAGTGAAACTCCACTTGATGTAGCCGGAGTTCACCTGCGAGTTGAAATGCAAACAGCGTCGACGAAGGTCTTACTCACAGAATTTGGCGGAGATAACCACACTCTCAAAGGAATGGATAGCATGCAATGCGTAGTTCATCATGAAGTCAAAGAGTTGGGGCAACATGTTCTGGGATGCATCATCTCTTATCACGCGAACGGAGGCGCAACGACAGGGACCCAAGATACAGAATGGCAGACCTTTAGGAAGTATTATAAATTCCCAGTGAGCCGAAATAAACATCTTTAACACCAGCGCCGCTTTTCTAAATGTGATATTCGAGGTCACAAACCCCTTGTCTGTCAAAACCAAAGTTTACATGCCTATCTCTCCTTCAAGCATCCACCACCGCTCTGAGAAGGATAAGACCTTCCTGGAAGTGCACATACAAAATCTTACGGTTAATGCCATGTATTTTGACAAGATCCGCTTTATCCCTACTGAGGATTGGATCCTCACTGCCTACAGCACCTTCGAGGCAACTCCATCAGGCGTTTGGAGTCTTATGCAGCCTCAGGATGTAAGGCAGTATCTCTATATCTTGTCTCCCCAGCGATCTAGTGACAAGCCTCCTTCTGATGTGGCAGTTGGTCTAGGTCGCCTAGACCTTGCTTGGCGTTCATCTTTTGGTGAACCAGGAAGGTTGTTGACTTCCACACTATCTCGGAAAATTCTAGCACCTGTGCGGGCCCAGCCTGTCCCCGCTCTTCCACCTCACATTAAACGCCCGACAAATATGTTGGTGCCGTCCCGATCGCAGTCTCCTGGACTTTCGCGGCCCAATACACCACCACTTCGTATAGAATCACCCGCACGAAAACAGATGTCGATTGACCCTGTACAGCTGACCATGTTGCCAACTGATTTTGATGTGCACCTTATCGTCAGTGACATTCCTCGGCATATACCAGTTGGCAGGGTATTCGCAATACCGCTCTCCCTCTGCGTCTCATCACAATCTTCTGAGGTTAACCGGTACCAGACCTTGATGATACAGTGCCCGTTAGCAAGTATTTCAAAACCAACTACCTATCCACCAGCATTCCCTCAGTTCACCAGTCCACGCCTATCCCTTTCTGCCGTCTCCACTCCAACCACAACCACTATTCCAGTACCTTCGGACAGCTTGTTGAATCCGAGCGTCCCAAAATTGGCCTCATCCACTTTTATTGGTGATGGCCCAACCAGGGCCTTACCTGTGCCATTCTTACCAGCCTCCCGGAGCACTGAAACTGCCCCTCGGGTTACATTGCATGGACCTTCAGCAATCACCACAACAATAGAACTTCAACCTCAGTCCATTGACGAGCACATGGGAAATACTGAACGAACTCGACTATGTGGGGTTTGTAATTTTAAGCTTACATTTGTGCCATCAAAAACAGGGTTTCATACGATCGGTCCCCTACGTGTTGTTTCAATGCCAGAAGCTGAACCACTGGACATCAATGAGGACGCAAGAGTGCAGAATCAGCCCTTGCAATTAATGGGACATTGGGATAGCATTGGGGAAGTATGGGTGGCATGAAGTTACGATTCAATCCTAGTAAAGTTAAAAATTCATCATCCCGGGGAGGTGGTACTGACCCCTGATACTGGAGTAATATCGGTTATGCAGTAATCCAAGGCTGGCTGATAAGTTGCTGAACGGACATTAATGCACGGTAGCGGACGTCAGAATCTTCGTGGGTCATTAGATCCATCACACGTTGTTTTGCCCCCAACTCTGTTACCACCCTGCAATAATAAATATTCAGTAATTAGCGTCAAGGAGTTGGGCTAGCCAACGTACTTTTTCCCTCTTTCATAATGTTTGACATATTGCCCAATATCATGGACGGCGACGGCGAGAACGACTGGGTCTGAAGCATTGTTTAGAATATCCACTAGAAGTCTTTGGAACAAAATCAGCATAATTTACTAAAGGATAAAGATTTTGCAGACCTGAGTTGCTGATAATCTTTGTCGTTAAGCTTGACAGCATTTTCCTTCCAGAAACCGTCAGATTCATGGACGGGTGACCACGAGAGATGTCCAGATGTCAATTCTGACGTATATTCATCAAAGGTGCTGAAGGATGTACGCTGAATCAAAATCCCTTTGTTAGGCGATGCGAACTCACGTTAAACTCTGGAAGCGCTCGTTAAGCTCATCTCTGAGGAATAGGACATCTTCTAGGATATCTTCGTCCGTCCACTTTCGGGTGGCTAAATTTTTTGCAAACGGTAACAGCTGTGATACCAACATAGCCGGTAAATTGGCCGCTGGTGCCTTCGTAACCAGGTTCTAAGTTCAGATTAATCAATCACAACTCCATTCACTCGATAACCAAGTGCTTACGCGGAAAGTCGCAACAATGACACGGATGACCTTCTCTTTGACAGCAGTGCGGGCGGTATCCGTCAACAGAGGGATGATGTCGTATTTCCTAATATGATGAGGATGGAATACGGAGGCACATATTGGAGAGCCTACCGGTTGATCTCCTCTGCGATGTCCTGGCGAAAGGATAATAGCCAGAAACAGAAGGCAACTTGGTAGCTCATTTGTGGACCAGGATTGCGTTTTAAAACGTTCACCAGTCTAGTTGGTATCAGCAAAGTGGTGAGTCCCATGGGGCAAAGCCATACCCGGCAATGATACCAGGATTTCCCCATACAACTTGACGGGTTTCTGGTCTAGAGAGAATTGCCTCAACGCATTGGACCGCGATTTCACGCTTATTTGGCGACATTCCTTGAATCAAAGAGGCAAGCACTTTAAGAAAAGCTTGTAGATGATGCCATGGGACGACAGTAGATGCTGAACTATATCGATTGGATACTGGCGAATTGTTGCAATAATTGAAAATGCAAACATACCTGAGCAGGATGGTCAAAATCTGAGCTGCCTTGAGCTGCACAAATTCATCTATGGACTCTAAGGCCCTATTATTTTGTATTGATGAGCGCAGTCGTGATTGGCGGTCCTTGAGTAACGTACCGGAGTAAAGGAATGTATGGAAGTTCAAGATCGACCTCGGCTGCCCTGGTAAATAACGGAACGCGTTCATCGTGATCTATCGATGTATTAGAATAATGACTGATCTGTGCGACCAGTGCAGACCTTGTAGTGCATCCCCCATAAGGACCAGGATGCATTGCATAGTATCGCCACGCTGAAGCTTCTTGAGTAGGCGTAAGTACAGTAGGGCATAAGTTGGGCCTTCGGACAGCAGCAACGGTTCATTCTTGGCCTTGGTTTGTTGGGCTACCTTCTTGATCTGTGATAACTCTTCGCTAGTGACATGACCTGCGCGTTGATAACCCTGTCGTGAATGCTGAGATTACGTAGAATACGATTCGGGGATGCATACCTCCCAAGGCACCTTGACAAAGCGGATCTTGGAGGAGGTTTCTTCGAGATAAGCGTTGGATACCAAGGAAAGGGACATTGACCTGTTCTCGCTGATATCTTGGTCAAGAAGAAGAGGTCAGCCAGCATCATTAGGCATCATGCTCCCATAGGTCACGTGAAGCAAATTTGGGCATCTCGGCTCGGTGAGGACTGTCTCCCAAACGTAGCCATGGTCTTCCAATCGTTGGCGACTCGATGTAGAAAGCAGATTCCCCGTAAGTTGGCCCGGTCAACCTCTCATCCTCTTCTCATCTTTTCAAAGCTCTTTCCCAGTGCTCCCGTCGTTCCTTTGCCGTGGAAGCAACACGCCTCCCGAAAACTCTCAAACCCAACCTCAAGGCAGCCATCATCGTCAACCGCTCCCCGACTCTTACAAGGTCCCCATCTGACTTCGAACGAGCCTATTATGCCTACCAGCAACGCATTCGGCGTGCTTTGCACAACCCATTCCCTTATGACTTCTATTTCAAGCAAGGTTCACTGCTAGAAACACGCTTTAATTTGGAAGAACTCCAAAGAGAGAAAAAGGCTTTTGGCTCTGAATTCGCACAGGCCGACTCGGTCTTTGACGAAAAAGCAGCTGCAGACAAGGCAGCAGTTGAGCAGTTGAGTCAGCAAGAAGGTGAAGGGGAGGTGCTAATGCCCCGGACTCATGAAGCAGATACCAAAAACGACTATAAGAGCTTGGATCGCAAAGGTAAACGCAATCTATACTTGCTTGTCCGAGACAAGGAAGCATGGCGCTTCCCCCAAGGAGACGTACTCAAAGGGGAACTCCTCCATCAGGTCAGTAATCGACATTTGGTTGGCTCATTTAACACTTATATCCACCCCAGGCTGCCCAACGTGATTTACACGCTGAATGCGGTCAATATATGGATACGTGGATTGTTAGCCGGACTCCAATCGGTGTCCATAGACGGTCTACCCTTCCCGACCCCAATATTCCGGAGGTGGGAGCCTCGATTTTCTCGTGAACGCTCAATTGACCTATTTTGTTTCTGATAGGACGTGGTGTTCTTTTACAAGGCCCACATCATGGCGGGTCAAGCCCAACTGCAAAATCCCAACCTAACTGACTATGCATGGCTCACCAAGCAGGAGGTCGGTGAACGAGTCGATCAGCATTATTGGACGAGTGTAGAGGATATGCTATCAGACTATTAATTCTTAACTAATTGCATCCTCATCTAAACATCATTAGCCACCCAATAGACAACTGCTAGCCTCACGACCGTGGCGGGCCAATTGATTTTGTGGCCTTCCGGGAATCATTAAAATGACGAATGGTAACTTGGCATTTTGTTGTTTTGCAGATGTGCTTGGCTGCTGTTTTGACACTATCGGAGAAGAGTGTGATACCAGCAGCTCGCTCAACCGCATCCACTAAGATCTGTCAGGCTTGCACGTGGTGGGACATGAATAGAATAAACTAACCAGGAGTAATAAAACTCTCTAGCGGTGCCTCGTCGGGTATAATTGCATTGGGCAATACAAACGCCCCCGTCGAAATTTCATGGACGTCATTTTGTCCCGAGCTGGATTTTGAAGCCAGGACGACTTTAGCGAAGTGCGTCGGCACTGCCACGTTTGGTGGAGAACCGATGACTTCATGCGTCTAGAGAATGCCATAAGGAAAAGCAAAAAGGTGACCAAAGTACACGAACAACGCGATATTTGCCATCTGGGTGGAGCCGCGGAAGATATAAAGGCACTGTGAATACATAGACGTCGCTGAATTGTTGCGTTAACTTCCGGCACCAATCCTCCAGGTATGCCCAGTCTGTCGATCGTCAGTCCCAAAACAGAATCGGGGGCATGATGGCTTACAATGACGATTAAATCCAGCGCCGACCTGGGGGGCAATGTTCGTTAACAGAAATGTTTCGTCCATTGCATCCTGCGATATAAGCGCATGAAACGGAGATTAATATGTAAATTGCCCCAAGGTAGTTTAGTCTACCTGCGAAGATATAGCATCAGCAGCTGGCACCCTAAGCATTCACTTGAGTCAAAATTAAGAAGGACGTCGAATGAGACAACTTGCATGTGCCCACGATCATATCCACTCCTGAAGTAATCCTTCAGTGTGGCTCGAAAGACTTGAGGAACGGCAGTGTCTTCGACAAAGGTAGACCGAGAGCGGTCGCCGGAGTCTCCATCAGGACCGCGAGAAAGCGAGCTTGTTGTGAGGTGCTCTGCAGTCTGATCTTCACTCAACTACAGTGGTCTGCGGCAAAAATCAGGTTCACGTACCCAGGCGGGATGCCTTAGCCTTCTATCGTATCCAGCAACATATACTTTTCGGGTTAATAAATCAGAGACAGGCCCAGGATTACCGTATTTCAATACCGGAGAGGGGACACCCAACTGAGCTGCAGTGTCGGATAGCGCTGCGTGGCCTGTTCGTTTGTCGAGGCGCACTATTGGTTGTCGGGATTCGTGATTCTGTGTTGGCAGTGCATCTCTAGCCCTTCGGTTTGATGCCACAACAGCAAATCCGCCACCGACGAGGGCACCAGCAGCAAATACAGCAGCATGAACCAGTACACCAGACATCAAGTCAAAGGCGAATACTCTGCGCAACTCAAAAAGAACTGCACTCCACGTGACCGTTCACGTTCCTAACATGACTGGGACGAAGAACTGAATTTTAAATGGGCGTATAGGTTACAGTAGACCGATCCACGGGAAGTGATCTTGAGCCAGAGAAAATATGTGTGTCAAGACGAGAAGTAATAGCAACCAAGAAATTTCAGAAGGGAATGAAGTTAAGAAAAAAACCCTGCTATTGTAAAAAACTCGAAAACTAGCGTTCTGTGTAGTAATGATTGGAAGGCATTCACGTATAGCACGAATTGGTAGCGAAACGATACTAATAGACACAGCGCCAGCCGACTGGATTATGAAGCCCTCAATAGAGTGGGAAAAGACAGCTAAAGATTTGATATAGAACGAATTTTGGAGAGTTCACTGTCATCTGTCCACCCTGCTGGGTGTTTGGACTAGACCATTCATCAGATCTCCAGTGGTTCGTAAGTCTGAGCCTCGAGTCCAACTCGTGCAGTGGTTGGAACTTGGCTTTCACTTGCACCAACCCTGCTGTCTCTCCTGCTACCAAATCCGCCAGCACCCGGGCCACGAGGTTGCCGGACAACCCCGGCGTTCGTGGTAGGGGAGGATTCATGTCCATTATTTAAAGAGGATGGGATAGAGGAAGGTAGATTGGGGACAGGCGGAACATTCGAGTTTCCAAATGCAGTGCCGAACAAAGAACCAAAACCAGCTGACACGCGCCGGGAAGACGAAGCAATGGTTGCGTATCCTTCGCGTATATTTCCGTTGGAAGAACGAGGGTTGAGACGAGGTGCCTGAGAATGCAGAGTTTTCATATCAGGCATTGATTTCTTCACGCGAAGCGTGTTTGCTGGTTGGGGAACTTGACCGGATGGAGTAAGGTAAGCAGAAGGCGCGCGAGATAAAGTGTGAGACCCCTGTCGCTGGGCAGATTGCTGTGTTGCGTGAGCCGATGACGAATACAGGGATGAAATTCAATACATACTCTGTTGGGGTCGATGCGGGTTACCACAGCATAGCGTTCTTCACCTTCTCCCACGGAATAATGATAGACACCGAGCTTCTGCGCAACAAGGTGAACAATGCGTCGTTGCTTGGGGGTCAGGGTCCTGGAAAAAGCTAATTCATCACGCATGCGATCATCTTTGAATAGTAGGATTCGGGAATAAATTTCCAACGTGGCTGGATCGTTCAGATCTAGTTCATGGGCAGACCCTTTTTCAGAAGCACTCGGGGTCGGCGTAGGTGGTTGTGGCGCGATACTATTCGTGTTCAGAGAAAGACCATACTGGCCAGTAGCAATGGTGCCGAGGCCGGGAGGAGAGTATTGCTGCTGCTGTGATGCCGCTACTGGCGTGGATGGCTGGTAACTTGGAAAAGAGCGCTGTCCCGAAAAGTCCGACAACGCTGCATAATTATCATACAATGTCGTGGTGGCAGTGGCGGCGGCTTGCTCTTTCTCGAGCTGCATGGAGCGCATGCGACGGATTGCTTTCTCTCTTTCTATCCTTTCTTTTTCACCTGCTTGCAGGACTTTTTTGTACTCAACACGCAATTTTCTCCCTTGAACGTCGAATCCATTCAAGGCAGCAACAACGGCATCGGCATCGGCAGCCTGGCGGAAGTTGGCAAAAGCCAATCCACGGAATGAACCCTGCTGATCAAGGTGATAGTTGAAAGCATATGGGGTGGGGATAGACAGAGAAGCCTGATAAAGCAGAATGGGAAAAGAGAACTTAGCGATCGACGAAGAGCAGCGATTGGGGCAGAAAGGGAAAAGACCAACGATAATATCAAGGAGAGTTTCACGTTTGACGTTGAATGGTATATTTTTGATGACGATGGCAGTAGGAATGATCTCGTCGTCTTGACTAGTATTAATGGCTGAATTAGACTGGGAAAGTGGGGGAGCATTGAGATGACCCAATGGAGGGGAGCCACCCGTGTAGGAGGAATCCGAGTTGTTGTTCGGAGAACGGGCACGACTATCAACCGAATTATCGAGCCATTGCTGAGAGGGGGAGGGGAGAAAAAGAAGATTAAGTGAGGGACGGTCATCAAGGGGAGATCAAAACATGGTCTTACAGTTGGGATAGAGTTGCGGGTGGCTTTGGCTTTGAGAGGAGACTGGCTCACACCAGCCAAAGGACTGTATTGAGACTGGGCAGGAATGCCGGTGGTGGTTGCAAAATGGAATGGTGGGCGAGGAGCAGAAGCACCATTGCCTTCATAATCATAAGAGTCATGAAGACGTTGAGAAGAAATTGAAAGAGTTGAGATGTCAGGAGGAGAGCTTGTCATTATGGGCCACAAGGAGAGAGCAAAAGGTAGGAGTGTTGATGAGAGGGAGGAGAAAGGAACGAGATGTTCGTGGTTGATGATAGAAACAAATGAAGCCAAGGCGATTTCAATGTTGACCTCGAAAAAAAAAAACGATTCACGGCGGTATTGCTCAATTTGACTCAACAACAATGTAAATTTCAATCTCGCAGCTCAATCATTCCTATGTATCCTATGGTGCTATGCATGCGCTACGGGCTTCATTGGTGTCAAGAGATGTTCCACATCCACTGTTATTTTGATACTCCCTGAATGGTCCCAGGGACCCCGTACCACCCGCGGCGTCCCAGCTTGAGACCGGGGACTAAATGAGAGATCTAGAATGGATCCTTCCGAGTCCCTCCTTCGTGGTGCCGGACACCTGGAGGACGTGTCTCGTGAATGAAATACAGCCTGAGGAGCAGATGGCATTGTGTGTTTAGGTGCGCTACAGAACCGTGGCAGTTGGTGAACATTTCTCATAGAACCAGGAAAGATACACACTTGCGGGATGGCATCGGTCCCGTAACGAGACGGAGCGATGTGGGTGGTGTGCGACGAGGCATTGTTGTTAACTTTTCAAAAGTGCAAAAAGAATGACTGGCTTCTAAACGATACTAAGCGTTAAACGTCAAATGGCCTTGAACCGTGTTATGAGTCCTCGACTTACTGAGCAGTATACCAGTACTGCCAGGAGCTGATGAAGAAGGTGCAAAAAAGCAGGAAGAAAGGGTAATGGAAAAAAGTCAAGACGGCTGTGCTCGTCGTCACCAACTTGGCGGATCCACTAGGTTCGTTGTGATGCAGTTGCCACCAGCACGCGGCTCCTGTCAAATAGCGGTTTCTTTCCTGCATCAACGCCTGTGCTTTTAAGGGCTGGAAAACTTAATATAGTGGTCCTTGAAAGCTATTAGTATCGAGGATTTCTTATCCGCTGCGTTGTTTGCTGAATCTCATTGCCGTATGCCACCCGTCACTGGCATTCAGGGAGAAATCGTGGGAAATAAGGAGACCCCCAGTCATCAATTCTCGTCCTCAGTCTCTTGATACTCGACATACTCCCGGCCTTTCTGCACCATGCCCTCCTCCTCTTTCACGCCAACTCAGGCGGAGCTTGCCCTCGTCAACTCCATCTTTGCCCAAGTCGACACTCAAAAAGTGGGCATTCTCACTGGTGATGTTGCTGTCAAGGTCTTTAATGGCGCGAACCTACCACCACTCGTCCTTGGTGAAATTTGGAGTATCGCGGACGAAGGGGACCAAGGCTGGCTATCAAAGAAGGGCGTAGCGATGGCTTTACGGCTAATAGCTTGGGCGCAGAAGGGAGAGAAAGTCTCTTCAGCCTTGCTAAGCAAAGGCATGTTTGATGGTCATTTCCCGCCCAGCTCTCTTACTAAATTGCCCATTAGCTGGCCCATTGCCAACCATTGATGGCTATCCATCGGTTGCACAACATAACACGGGGGTTACATCTCCCGCCTCCCCACCTCCAGGGAATACCCTCCCCCCTTTAACCTCCCAGGATCGCACCAAGTTCTTGAGCATGTTCGCGAAGGCTGGTCCTACAGATGGGTATCTTGATGGTAAGCCAGAGATACGACTTCCATCCGATCAATGTTAATCCGTGCCTCAGCACAAAAGGCGAAAGACATCTTTCTTAAATCCAAGCTTCCGAACGAAACTCTTATCCGAATATGGTAGCATAAATCCTGTTCAAAACCGCTACTCTCATACTCAATAAAGTTGTCTAGGAACTTAGCAGACGCACGAAACACTGGAGCTTTGGACGCGACCGAGTTCTCAATCGGAATGTATTTCATTCAAGCTGTCATGACGAATCAAATCTCTGCATTGCCTGCGACGTTACCCTCGAGCCTTTATCAACAAGCTTCTGGCACCACCAGTCAAGGTGTCCGGGCGCACGTAACGGGTAATGGTTCAATTGGCTCCGTAGGCTCGGCGTTGCCTTCAAATCGTTCACAACTCCAAACACATTACACAGGTCAGAGTTATATTCAACCTGATCACACAGGTCATAGCAACCGCGCACCTCATTTGCCTGCTCGTCCGGTGCAGTCCACTCTCGGGAATCGTGCTGCTACTCCGCTGTCTCCGGCAATCCCCTGGGATGTCTCAACCGAGGATAAGCTGAAGTTTGATGGATATTTCAACACCCTCGACCAGAAGCGACAAGGATATATTGAAGGCGATGTTGCTGTCCCGTTTATGCTGAATTCCAAATTACCTGATGAAGATTTAGCCAAAATATGGTACTTGTGTTTCCTCTCATCTATTCCATGGTAATAATATTTCCCACAGGGATCTCGCAGACTTGAGCAATAATGGACGACTCACACATGATAGTTTCGCTGTAGCCATGCATCTAATTCATCAGCGGATTGCAGGACATCCCATTCCGTCCGTTCTGCCGCATACCCTCATCCCCCCTGCTTTGCGCGACTCACCATCGTCACCTACTCAAACAAGCTTTGCTCAAGAGCCCGTAAAGGACCTATTCTCTTGGGATGATACTCCCCCGACATCTGCCGTGGAACAGAGCAAACTGTCTACAGTTTCCCATGTGCCGTCTCCTCAGGCATCACGACAACCACTCACTAGTTTTTCATCCCCTTGTGAGTTGCCTCACGTATTGCGTATGTTGTTCCTCTGTTAAATTATACTCCAGTCGTCCAGGAGGACCTGTTGGGTGACGATGACGATCATTCGCCATCGCCTGCCATTCAAGACCATTCAGCTGAAATTGGAAATTTGCATAATCAACTGAATTCTACCAACCGATCTCTCGAGACAGTCAAGCAGGAAAGGGCTTCCGTGGAGCGAACTGTAGAGACCCAGGCGACTCAGCTCTCTGCCCTGCAAACCCAGCTTTCTGCTGCTAAGGCTGCCTATGATACGGAAATGAAGCTTCTTGCGACATTGCGAGAGCGACATGCAACCCAGGCTCAGGAAATACAATCCCAAAACCAGGACCTCATTCGCGCTGAGAGCGACCTGAGCGCCATTCGAGTCGAGAAAGCGGAACTGGAGGGCGCATTTCTCCGTGATAAGGAGGAGACGAGGGATCTACATCGCCGGATGCTAGAAGCTTCCAAGCAAGCAGAGTCTCTTAAAACTGAGGTTGAAAAGTTGAAGAAAGATGCCAAGCAGCAGAAGGGCTTGCTCGCAATTGCGCGGAAGCAGCTGAGCACAAAGGAAGCAGAAAAAGCTAGAATGGAGAAAGAGTTGAAGGAGGCGCAAGGCGAGCTTGATGCTATCACCAACGAGCACAAGGAAGTTGAGGCAGAGCTGGCTGCGTTGGATGGTGACTCGCACTCGGCCAATAACGTTTCTTTAGCAGCGAGCGTGCCTCTCCCAGCTTCGCCTGAGCCATCAGTATTGGTGCATTCCAGTTCCAAGAGCAACAATCCTTTCGAGAGGCTGGCAGCCAGTGCCACCGGGAGCAACTCTCCTAGGTCACAATCTCCGTTTAGCACACTTACCGCTTCAACGCCACAGCCGACCGTCAGTTCACCACGTGCACCCATGGACACTATCTCTTCCGTTCACGATTCAGATCCCTTTGGGTTTGACCAAACAATTGATGGCGCAACGATTACGATGTCGCCCCAGGTGACTGGTACAACCCCTGAAAAGGGAACTACTCAATCTTCTGAAGTCCTCGCACCAACTACGGCCGACGAGAACGAGATATTCACTACCCCAACTACCACACCCGGACATTCTGAAGCGACGAGCCCTCCCCCTGTAATTTCCTCGGCTGTGCCATTAGAAACGGTGCAAGAAACGGTGCAACAGCAACTCTCAACCGAGGCGCCTGATGCTACGTCCCAGGATACTAAACAGGAGCAGCGTCGATCGTTGGCAGTCACTGACTTGGGCGCCAAGCTTCAGGAACTGGACATGGAGGGATCAGGGAGTGACAGTGAAGATGAAATTCCACTTGCAGAACTTGCCAAGCAGCAGGCACCTGAAGAAGCGAAGCCAAAAGATCCTCCTGCGGTGGCACCTGCTGTAGAGGCTATAAAGCCAGAAGCCACGACTGCAACGTCGGCCTTCGATGATATCTTTGGGGTGGTAGACTCGTCTGCTTCAGGACCTGCTCTATCTTCCTCTAATCCCCCAGATGCTTCTGTGGCTTCTCCCTCCATTGACAAGCCGAATGAAGCCAGTACGTTGGGCACTTCGCAATCCGATCCCCCAACATTGTCGGGTTTGAATGCCTTCGACGCGGCTTTAGGTAAAATTTCAGCAACTGGCCCGACACCAACAAAGTCGTTCAGCTTTGATACCGCTTTCGACGACGACTTCGACTTCAACGCCGCTACAAACAATTTCCCTCCCATTCCAAGCGTTGAAAGTGCTCCTATCAATGGCCAGTCCAATGGAACCAATCACTTCAAGCCATTATCAGATTTTGAACAGTTTCTCACACCCCTTCCCGTTTCAGAAAGCAAGACTGCGGCGCCTTCGCTTCCGGAACCCGCAAGCTTATCACCTCCAGCTGCGGACGTTACCAGGCCCATCTCTGGGCCTGCGAAAACCTCCGGAGATCATCTTGCGAATGTGTCAACATCCGCCTCTCAATCGATCACCCTTCTAGCGTCTCCTGAAGTTCACCAACCAATCTCACCTCCAAAATCTCAGTTATCGCGGTTGGATAATGGTCCTTCTTCCCCTCTAGCCAGGGAGAAATCACCACCCGTACCTGCGCGTACCTCCTCACCAAAGCCGCTAAGACTCTCCACCTCGTCCTCTATTCATGAGAAGCTCAAAGAGCCACAAAGCCGACACTCAAAGCTAAGTGTGAGTCATGGCAGAGCCTTGCTCGAAATATTGCTGACTATGTTAATAGATCCGACTGCCATTTGGCAAAAAGAAGAAGACCCTACCAGATCCAGTGCCATCCTCACATTTGACGCCGCCATTGGAACACCCGGGAACCGTCCCTGCGTCCCGTGATGACGATGTCGAGCCAGTCAAACAACTTGTGGGCATGGGTTTCAGCCGATCAGATGCAGTCGCTGCATTGGAAAAGAATGCCTATGACATGCCTAAAGCCCTCAACAACTTGCTAGGCACACAGTAATGGGCTGATACGTTTTTATTTTATTATCACTCTGTTTGCAACAACGTTTTCGTTCTGTCTAATATTTGACCCTCCCCCACTTCGTTTAACCCCGTTTATCTACGCGTTACCGCACGTCCTTCATTAATTGAATTTACGGAAATGGCACACTCATTTGGACTTTTTCTTTTCCATGGCCGTTGCAAGTAGTTGTTACGTTATACTACCCTGGCCGCTGTAAATCCCGGTCACTGATTCATGTTTTTCCACAACGATCTTAACTTTCCATATGGATATCACAATGCAGTCTATCTCTTAGTGAATGCACTAAATGATCCTCCCCTGTCATAAGCTCAAGCTATGTGGTGCAAGGTTGAGCGTTGAAACGCTTGTCAACCATTTATTCCAACCTTGTTCTCTCTCCAGTTGCTTCAACCGCAGGCCTTTTTGCGACTCCGTTGGATGATGAACATAAAGGACAAACACATGCTTGAGCATGGTACACTTCTGTACAAGGTCAAGTGTGTTGCGACCAATGGACAAATACCGTGAAATGTCAACAAGACCCTCATCGGTAACCTGGACACTCCTGGTGAGATTGGAAAACAATTGTAATTAAAAAGCGTACCTTGAATGGTGGTGAAAGGGGTAGATGGGTCTTTGTCTCACCCCGATGGATTCTCAAGCGCAATTTGCCGTGCTTCGGCCATACAGATTTGAGGTTTAGGAATTGCTGCTCAATGATCATAGCATCAGCATCCTGCGCATCGTTGAATTGATAATCCATGTCCCCTATATGATAGCACCCTAAGGACACACACAAATGCGAAGCGTTGCTAGCTCTCTCGTCAGTAATGTCCCCCCTACACAATCACCAGTGCCACCTACGTAGAATATTCGGGACTTATCCAGGCCTGGATGGCCGCCATTTGTCTTCGGGGAAGTTTGAAATCAATTCGGATGCTACTTTGCCCTTCTTGGCCGCGCTGAAGCCCAATGATTCGCATCTGACCTGGATTGACCAGTCAATTTATTCTCAGTTCATGATAAAGGAGACACACCTGAACTGCTGGCTGAGTTGCCCTGTATAGCATCCATATCTGGTGTGATTCCAGCAGGCAGATCTGTCGAAACTCCAGTGATTCTATCCTGTGTTGGAGGAGATGGCATCCCGAGTTCATTAGAAACATTTTGATCATGCTCCTCGATCTCAAAATCCATGCCATCACTACCTTGTCCTCTTTCGTTCGTTTCATCGAGCATTCCAGTCGTTTCAACATCGTGCAGATCTGGTGATGACTCAGCGTCACTTGGCGCCGGAGTTTCCGCGCTGCTATCCACAGCAGCTATGTGCGCATGCGTTCTCTCCGTTCCCTGATTGTGAGGGTTTAGGGTGGGAGGGGAATGGTCATTGATAGGGACGGCTTGCATGGCATCATCGCCTGGAAGTGGAGCAAATGAAGGTGTTTCCATTGACATTACATCCTCATGTGACTCGCTGATTGTTGGAGAATGGTTATGACTGTCGACATCATCGTGGGTGCTATCTGGCCCCTCCTGCAATCCTATGCCCTCGTTCTGCGGAGCCAACGCTAAATCTTGGGATCCTTCTGTCTGGCTGGCACCTGTCCGTGACTCTGGATTAGCAATATTGACTGGGGATAATGAAGATATGGATATCCGTTAAGTCACTTGATGGAGCATGAAAAGTGTCAAACTCGTGCCTTTCGCTTCGATAGGCAATGCGGTCAAGTCAACGATAGTGGAATCACTCTTTGAATTATGTTTTGAGCGCCGTAGGTCAGTCAAATCGAGTTCTACAAGTTGGGATAGGTTGGTCTTGCGTTTACGCTTCTTTGCCAATGGCAGTCCTGAGATAGGCAACTTAGGGGACGGGGTGGGCTTGTCAATGTCGACCTCAGCCCGGGTTGCGTGCTCTTTGGTTGCAGGAAGGAAGGAAGGACTTGGACTTGTTTGGAACGCGGCACTACTAGCTTCAGAGGACAATGGCTTTGATTGGGCGTTGACAGCAGTTGGCGACGCCTGTGGGGCACTGACAGTAAATTGTAGTGATGCCCGAGGGTAGAAAAGTGGACATACGGGTGATGAACGAGTGTAATATCATCCGAGGATGTCACAATGCTACTAAGAAGGTGCTTGACCTGCGCTACAAAGGTATTGTGGAAGCATTAGTCAGTGAATTGGTAAAGAAATCCTACCTTGGAGTGCGGGTTCAGCAAACCGAGAAATGAAAGGAGAAATGGACTTCATTAATCGCACATATGGTAGCGCCATGGGGTGGTCACGGTAATGGGATATATTGAACGGCGTGGATAGATTGGTATCGGCACCAACGACTTGACGGAAAGTGTGCTGAGCAATCTAACGATGGCAATCAATGAGACATAGAGGATAGCACGATGATATGCGGACCATCAGCAGGGTTACGATCTGTAGTTTTGCATTAGGACGAAGGACTAGAGCCAGCACGGGCAAAGTGGTCTTACTTCAGATCTTGCCTCCTTATAATAAGCCCTTTCCTGGCTCAACCACACCGTCAATTTCCCAGCAAAATTATCATACGTTGGGAGATCGTGCTGTGCCAACTTGATGCGGTACAACGGGAAAAGCTTATTATTGTTTTCAGCAGCTGGAGAGGTAGCCATGGACCGAACGGGGAGGCGATCGAGGGCTGCAATGAAGGGAGAGGTCACATGACCATATAGCACGCGGGACCCTTGCAGATAGCTCCTACCTTTGATCCACAGATGTCGAGCAGACAAGGAGGGAAACTTAAGCCCTTGAAGGTAGGCATGCGCAATGACTTGGCAAGAACTGGATGCACTGATGCAGAGGCGTAAATAGGCGCCAAAGAAAGAAAAGAAAGATGTAGACGACGACGAGGCTGCTTTCAAAGCAAAGAAGAAA
Source organism: Volvariella surrecta (assembly GCA_951802395.1). Taxonomy (NCBI): domain Eukaryota; kingdom Fungi; phylum Basidiomycota; class Agaricomycetes; order Agaricales; family Pluteaceae; genus Volvariella; species Volvariella surrecta. Next base: position 1,149,550 of record OX637784.1, read on the forward strand.
GCAGAGGAACAAGCATTGAAGGATGCCAAGGCAAAAGGTATGTGTGACAGTTCTCATATCAGAACATGGGATACCTACATCAATTTTCAGCGATGCAATGTGAGTAATCTACGTGTGTCTAAGAAACAATATTCAAGCCGATGATGATGTTGTAGCTGGACCGATGAGTGGAGGAGGGATTAAGAAGTAAGTGGCGAATCGGATGCCCTGGTCTGCTCGCTAATATCGGGCAGGTCGAGCGGGAAGAAATGATGGATTTGGGATTGAGTGAGTCGTTGAGGGGGCCTGTCTACTAGCCAATCACAATATTCGTACAAGTTTGGTCTTGTTTGCGTTTGCGCTTCATTACCTGTCCTTCCTCCTTGTTCGACGTTGCTATCTCATTTCATTGCCATCTCTATGTTGGGATCTCTCTCAGGCATTTCGCCGAACAATCTGCAACAGCAACAGCAACAGCAACAGCAACAGCAACACCAGCAGCAGCAGCAGCAGCAGCCACCGCAACCGCAACCACAACAAAACTCCATTCCCCCGCCACCCCCTCAGAACGGCCAGGATTTCACTTTATCCAGCGTTCTTCACTTCTTGCAGACAGAATGGAGACGTTATGAGCGTGATAGGAATGAGTGGGAGATCGAGAGAGCCGAAATGAGGGTTCGCGTCCTCTTTTCATCTATATCTCCTGCCTATTTATCTTTAGTGCCTTTTTATGCGCTGAACCAATAATAGGCTCGAATAGCGCTTCTGGAGGGAGAGCGTCGGTCATTTGAGAATGTCAAGCTTGATCTCATGAGAAGAGTCAAAATGCTCGAGTATGCCCTTCGGATCGAGCGGTTAGTGCTTCCCGTTGTACTTCTTCATCAATGTCTTTGACGTATTCTCGTAACTCAGCTCTAAACAACTCGTGCAACCCACAAGCCTCTCAAACTCATCATCTAAGCTTCCTGCCCTTAATTCACAGACCGGCCTATCCCTACAAAAAGAGGACAGCTCTGGTCAAAAGGAAGACAGTAGTGGGAGCTCCCCAAGAAGCGACGGTAATTCTGCCTCTGTCTTAGCTACCTCTAATTTACCGTGCATAAAATTTAGATTCTCCGCTACCGGACAGTCGACTGTCTAATGGTATATCTGGCAATGTATCAACAGGAAGACCTAGCTCGTGGGGCAATGCCAACTGGTCCATCGGTCTTGTGGCTGGTTCCGCGACAAATCTCGGAAAACCTCCTCCTGGTCGAGATCCCAAGAGTAGAGCCCGCAGTCGTGATTATCTCAAACAGTGAGTGTCTTCTCTCTAATATCAGTCGTTCTCGTACCTACAAGTGTTGTAGTTGCCTGCAAGAGATCTCCTACCTCACGTCGCCTCAAGCCATGAACCCTCTTCCCAACCGGCCGTTGCTTAATAACCCACCTCTCCCATTGGCAATGCCGACCGTACCACCATTCGAATCTCTCCCCTATAACCAGCGACCACCCCGAAAGGTCCTTCCCGAAACTGGCAAAGACTTTTCTCCTGCCGTGAATGGCTCTAATCCAGTTCCAGGCTCTTCCCTTGCACCTTCAAATACCCTGCCTTCCGAGCGCATTGCTAATCAAACCCTGGGCCAACAGCACGTGCAGCCGCAAGGCCAAACCGGACAATCAATGACCAGTTCTTCGCAATCATATCTACCCTCTCAATTTCAAACTCAGTCGAAGGAATTGGAATCTTCGCGGGGTTCATTAACTAGCATGTTTAATCAAACAGAGGAGATAAATCAATGGAAGGATTCCATGCAACAGCACCAAGACGCAGAGCAAGCAAGACGAAATGCCCAGGTCGAGGTTGCTGGTGAAACAATTCCTTGGGATGTGCGAACTGGCGGGGATGACGATGGCAAGGAGGATGAGCCAGACATCGAGGACGATGAGTCAACTGCTGTGAGTGAGAGTGAGAGCGAAGGTGTTAAGGTGTGGAAGGCGAAGCGGACACTGCGCAAGTCAGTATATTTGCTCCCGGCATCAACTGTATTCTGATTATCTGTTAGTCACTTGGACGCCGTGCGTGCGCTGTCATTCCACCCGAAGGAGCTGTGTCTTGCTACAGGAGGCGACGATTGCACAGTGAAGGTGTGGAGGATGGAGGCTGCTGGTCTAGCTTCTTCGAGGTGAATGCAATTGTCATAATTAGACGAACTGACTTTGACTACCACTTAGTACAAGGCCAACGACGGAAGTTGAACCTCAACTTACCTTACGAGGGCACTCTGCCGCGATTACCAGACTCATCCATGCCGCATCTCGCAATATGCTCTACTCGGCATCATTAGACTCCTCAATTCGCGTATGGGCACTGCCGACTGGTGTCCACTCTACTTATGCACCATACGATGAAACTCGTGCAAGGGGAGAACTAGTGGGGCATACCGATGCAGTTTGGGATCTTGCTCTTGTCAGAGATGAGGGCACACTCATTAGCTGCGGTGCAGAAGGCACAGTCAAAGTGTGGGACGTCAGTAATGCGCACACTCCCGGATCGCTCAAGCTTAGCTGGGGTTGGCATGGCCTCGAGCAATCAGAGATTCAAGATGACCCCAATGCGCCTGGCGCCACCGCTGTGGAAGCACTCAAAGCGGACCTCAAGAAAGTAGCAGTTGCCTACCAAAATGCGGTTGTCAAGATCTTCAACATCGAAAACGGAAAGGAGCTGATGCAATTACCCAGTGACATCAGCTATGGTATGGGTTTCACGTAGACTTGAATATGATGCCATTCTCATGAACCTTGAAGATGGTACACCATCAACTCAAATTAACCGCATAGCATCACATCCAACGATGACCCTCCTTGTCGCCGCCCACGAGGATAAGTTAATCCGTATATTTGATACCAGTACAGGTGCGCGGCTTGCATGCTTCCTCTGTGATTTTGATTACTATTGGTATCACAGGACAATGTACGCATTCCATACTGGCTCACCTCGATGGAGTAACTTCCTTGTCCATCGATGCGTCGGGATTTTCTTTGGTATCAGGAAGTCACGACTGTTCTGTTCGTTTCTGGGACCTCCTGGGTTCCAAGTCATGCGTCCAAGAGATAACGACACATCGTGAGAAGGCACGCGAGGGTGTCCTAGATGTTGCTTATCACCCGACGCTACCCTTCATGGCCAGCGCCGGTGCGGATGGTGTGGTGAAACTATATGCATCTTCATAATCGATCGACTTTTTGCGTATCTTGGGCTTAGTGTGATTCCTATGTCGTACGCCTTAATTGGATAAAAAAAATTCCATTTCTTGCCGATGCACGCTTGTGTAGCAGTGATGGTCTCATTCAATGAAGCATTGCAACTGCTCATAATACATCTGCAGAATTATTTGCTAGAGCTACAGGTGGGATATGTCAAAAATACATGGTCTAAGACGAAACCTGAAACTCGGATTTCATTCGCACCCAGGGTATCGTGATTCTTATATTTCTGCGACCACATCATGAATTAAGAGTCGATAAGAGAATCAAGTTCGGCGCACCAATGGTCATTCCAGGTTCTGCGCAAACAACACTAGCGCCAAGACCTTTCTTGTCTATTAATGCCTCTACTTGTTTTGCAATAACCCTACGGATAGGTTGATTGGCCTGCCCGTCGCAACCATCTTTGCAATGTATGATCACGATGCGAACTCCAGTGAGTACTCCCTGTAATTCTTCGGAAGACACGGGGTTGGACCTCTGCTTCTTTCGGAATGGTCGAACGTGTTTCGATTGCAGGGCGACACCCCTGCGATACTGAACTACCTCTGCTGCCAAGGTACATAACTCCTCAACCAGGTGATCTGGGGTTAGGTGCCCGTATAACAACTCATCTTTCCTCCCAGATGGCCACGAGCACTCGATAAATATAGTCGACAGTGTCTCCGGAATCTTGGAAGCTGCTTCACGCCAAACCTTGACGTTCTGTGGTTTCGCAGATATAGAATCTGGCTCGACGTCCCCGAAAAAAAGAAATTCTTTGAGATTAAGGTCATGCCTCACAAAAAACGCTGCGGACTCGTGGTTCCCTAAACTGTCCTGCCCGTGGCTGACAGGCATGATCCGGACTGCAATATTATCTTGGACTTGCGTGTAATCGCTGGGTCGTAACCTATGACAGATAGCATAAGAATGCGAGAAGTGTGCCTGCTTGGGAATGCAAGCCGAGCAACCACCCATACTTACGCCTTATAGAGAAGCTTGTAAGACTCGTCCTCGTCGTCCCATGAGGCCAGGTTCGGCCATAATCGATCTGAGAACACGCCTTCCAGGTCTTGCAAAGTGTGCTTTGCGGCATACACACGCTTCCGTGGGCCTAAAAGTGAGCCAGCAGAGATGACTAGCCCGCTGATATGGTCGAGGTGTGCATGAGAAATTAAATACGCCCTATTACAATATAGTATGAGTTCGTCCAAAACATTCCGTGTCCAATGCAGAGTACCGGATAAATGAGTATATCTGTGTTGCAGTATAACATTTGGAGTCAACAGCAAAGTCACCAAATGGAGCAGGGTTGTTGTGTAGTAATCGGGCTAGTGCTCCCTGTCCAGAACCTGAGATGGGCATGGTGGATGAGGGAGCCAAGAAGAAGAACAATAGCGGCATACCCGCCTCTAAAGCCAAGATGCCGTCTTTCCATGCTTTATCTGCGGGCTTGACGAGGTACCTAGAATAGACGACACGAAGCGTGCACTGTCAGTCATATAATGTGCAACAAAAGCAATAACAGTTGGACCTACGCAGATAAATTGGTCTCGTCGGGACCACCACCGGAGCCAACTACGAAGAGGTTAAATGCAGCCGGCATGAAGGTAATAAGAGGAATAGGCAACGCCTGGGTTTTATGGGCAGTAGGATGACGACCCGGGTCAGGTACCGGAGTGACCAAATCAGGATGAAGTCTATTCAAGCTTCCCTTGTATAAATGTATATTATAAATAGTATACATTACAAATCGGTACGAGCAGTATTAATGGATCCGGAGCGTCACCAGTGCTATGCATGTAGTTGCCATGTTGGGCACCACTCCCAGGTACTCCAGGCCGTAATGGCAACAATCGAAGATCTACCATCTGAACTAATCATCGAGATCTTCAAATATCTAAGTAGGTGTACCCGGCAAAGAAATTCTGGGCTGATAAATGAACACGCGGAAGCCTGTTTTATTACGCTTCGTCTCAAAGCGCCTCAATGTTCTCGTTTCTCCAGGTTGTGATCTGCCCTACTGAAATGTCTTCTGTCGTTATATTTTCTGTGGAACGAAACAACATGGATACAACTTCGGACATAATCAATGCCAGTCGTGATGGATTCGGTGCCAACACGAATTCAATATTCAATGCCAGAGTCTTGTCGTAACGGAATGTCACAACTCAGCGCTCATCCTCGGGCCTCTGCACGATACGAAGCCTTAATCAGATCCGCAGCTCTTTCAGCCATCAGGTAAACAGTGTGCACTTGGTACGAACGACTGTCATCCAAGAGCGCAACGATGAACAAATAGTCCATGATATATGATAGTAGCACATATACTCACTATAACCGACGCATTGACAATTCTGTGCTCTTCAATTTTAAAATCCGGCTCTACTACTCCCCAGTTGGCACCACGAGACATGGGAAAGCACGCTGGCATTGTAGAGAGTTGAGTGTGAACATTGTCTCAAGCTTGTGATTGAATCAATATCTGCAATTCACACATACCAGATTTGATATGAGCACATGCTGCTATATTACAAATCGGTAATAAAAGGTCAGACTACCGTGATCTACACCGCATCTCCTACTGACAGAGAACAAAAGCAAGGTTGCTGTGTCAGACCCGGCTTCCCATATACTGATTGTCATTTCCATCTCATTAACTGCAGCGAAGTGTTGCTTAATCATTCATGGAGAAAGATCAGTGGAGAGTTGTCCTCTCGGACACTTGGGATGTATGCCCAGTTTCGTAGCCTCAGCGAGTGCTGACGCTCAAGCACTCAACCCTCTCTACTAGGTCCTTGGTCCATTCCCAATACATGCTCGAGAACAATACTTCATATCACCTGCTTATCCAATCGACTGTAAATTGCGTTCCCTACATTCCTATACATAATTTATTCACCAATGCAAATCAGTGTCGAAACCAATTGACTATTCTCGGACTTGGCCCTCTTCTTACGCGGATGGGGGAAAAGTGGGTTGGACTCGTGTTCACTCCGATCCGGATGGTAGCCTTAAGGTGTCCTTTCCCAGTATCAGGTATGATCAACAGTCCTACGAAAATGGATCTCATTATTATTCCTTAATTCATCATGCCATGCTAGATGGGAAGCCCTTCGCTCAACTGAAGGATGGGCTGCACTGCAGCATCATGCAGTGCTTCATTCTACCTTGTTTGTGTACCCACCAGATGAGTATCGGGGCCACGCCCCACCACACCTCCTTGTTCGATTACTTCAAGGGTCATTCTTCACAATCCTTTCCACTCACCCAAATTCATCACGGTTGCCGCGTTGGTACAATGGAAATATTTATGACATCAGCAATGCGCTTCCGAACGTAGTTCCACTACCTGATGGCGATTTCCCCTCAGATCAGGGTCTTGCGCCCTTTAGCTATGACATCTTTATCTCCGGTGATTACGAGGTAGTTTCATACACCTGCTATAGTCCAGACTACTATTTTGACACGGGGAGCAGATCAGGCTTTTTGGCGATCCCCACGTCCAGGGTTCACAAGTGCCAGTCCAGCAGCTGCGTCTTGATATTCGATTCGATGATGCAGAAAAACCTATAGTCAAAGAACCCTCACGAGATATAATATGTGATTTCGTAAATGGAAAAGCTCTAGGAAATGCTATCGGGGTTGGCGTTCGTGTATCCTCGGCAAGTCCCAGCTCGAGTGGGTGGACAGCAGAGGACGTACAGCCATTGGGTTCTGCAGTCGGGGTTTGTCTGTGTCTACACAATTTACTAAAGCCTCTAATCTACGATTTCCTTTCCCTCTTCAACAGAAAGTCCAACTACACCTTCACAAGGCTCCACGCGTCGCAATCTCTCAGTCGCGTGTTGTTCCCATTTTGATTGCGTCATTAGGAGAGTTCTGGGAAAATGAGCTCAGCCTTGCCTTGAGGTTCCGTTGCTCGACGGGCTCCAGCTGCGAAACTATTATTGTGTCCATTCGAATCCGCCAAGTTGCCAATTGGCCCTCTCCCTCCCGTCTCCCAGCGAAGGCAACTTACTTTTATGCTCAATCCATACCTACAGCGTTTCTTGTCATTCCTCCTTTATCTAAAGTCCCACACCCCCTCATCTCAGCGGTAATTGCGTTGCGTATGTAGGTTTTGCAACTAAGCATCGAGTTATCCTTCCTCAGTTCTTCCATCGTGAACAGATGGTGCTGGGGTAGATGTCCTTGACCAGAATTTTTGGGCAGATGCCCTACCCCGACAAAAGGACCTCTGGTATGTCATACCGACCGGGCGTACATCATGGGTGCGAATACAATGAACGCATCGAAAACAGCTACTGACCTACTCGAAGGGTCTGGATTGGCATGGTCCAAGCACAGAAGACGCTTGGGAAGCATTACGAAACCTTGGATGTATCTTGGATTCTCGAACAGAATGGGCAATTTGGCGGCCAGACACTGAGAAACCTGTCATACTTTTGGGCCATTCCAATGGCGGCCAGGGGACTTGGCATATTTCTACTCATTTTCCCGATCGTGTTAGGGGCAGTAAGTGATCATTGAAGCTCAATGCAATCAAGATTACTTATGTTGTTGAACTAGTCATACCAGCGGCGGCGTATATCAAGTCTCAAGCCTATGTCCCCCTAACAATGTCGAGGTAATGTTGATTACACGGGCTGTAAGTACATCTCAACGAATCAAGTCCAGGTCTTCTCATTTCGTCGACCCAATGCTACTTGCAACTCTTGAAACTGCTTTAACAATTGATGATAACGATCTACACTTGTCAAACCTGAAGTATACGCAAGTCCTGGCGATTCATGGGTATGTGCACCGACGGCCAAAACCCTTGAAGTCTTACATTTTCAAAAGGGGAAGCGATGAGAATGTTCCAGTGTGGCACTCGCGAGAATTGGTTAGTACCCTTCTATCGAGGGGGATATCAGCAAGGTAAGGGAGGGATCAACCGCACACAACCATCACCCCTGCTAATCGTGCGAGAGATTCCATGAGGAGCCGGGAGCAGGTCATTGGTATCCTTCGGTGTTCTATAATGACGACGTCAATGAATTCTTCAGAAGCATGGCCAATGTCAGTCAGGAAGACTTAGGGGGCGGCAGATCTTTTGTCCTCACTGTAACTAATCCATCCGAATATGGTGCTATGCAAGGCTTTAGAATAGAGCACGTGTTGGTGCCCGGGAGGTTCGTCCTAGACCCATGACCATACCGTCAACCTATGAAAATGATAAGCACAGGCTAGCCACCCTCCAGGTCCAAAGCCAAAACGAAGTTAATCTTCGTATACTGACGTGCAATGTTCGTAGATTTTCTATCCGGCTACTTTCACGACGACCAGATACACTGTCCATCAATAACCAAATGGTTCAGTATAGCGTGATTCGGGAAGGAGTGGCACATTTTGAAATAATGGAAGGCCTCTGGAAGGTTAGGATTAACTAAATAGTTCTCTTCTTTCGACCTCACTTTGCCATAGGAGGTCCCTGCCAGTGACCACATACATCCACCCCTGCGTCTTCAAGCAATCCTAAGGTCCCCAGCACCAATAACCTTTGTCACTGAAGACAATAACAGCCAGGCATTTTCCATTGCGCTCCGCCTCTCCCAGGATCTCAGCACTTACCATCAACTGGACTCCGAAGTTACGAGCTCCTCAAAATTACTGACAGATACACCCGGCGACATCCCCAACGGAAATATCGTTTATATTGGACGACCTCAAGATGCGTTTGTTCAACGCACGTTGAGTCCGGCTAAAACAGCATTCATCATTGCCTCCAACGGTGGTATTGAGATATCTGGGATCCCGGCGTCTGGAGCTGGGCTAGGTTTGTCCCATTTGGTAATCCACATTGTAATGGGCTTAACTCCCCCAACAGCAACAGCATTTCTTCATCCGCACCCTGCCTCTCCTCGAGCCGTTATTTTGTTCTTGCTTGCTACAGATGAGGATGACCTTGAGAGAATTGTCCGACTCTTTCCTATTCGCACTGGTATTCCGGTGCCTAGCTGGATTATTGTCGGTAGTGGTGCTGACAGCTTCGGAACTGCAGGAGTTCGGGGCGCTGGGTGAGTACTGCCATCCATCCACCGTTTACCTTCGCCTAACCAACGTTGTTCCAGGTTGTGGGACTACAATTGGCAATACCATCCAGTATCATCTTGGGTGGCTAACTGACGTAGAAACACAAGCACGGGATTAATTATCGATTGTATCAGTGAAATATTTACACCAAAAGCCCATATTGTGTCTCGTACACCGGTTGCAACGGTCAAGGGAGTAACAATGTCGTACAATACATCATGCAGAGGAAACCCAGATAAAACAAATATATGCGCTAGAGATCGCAATGGGGACAGGAGTTTAAGAAGTCTATTGCATAAACACAGAGCGAGCGACCTGGATATCAAGAAAGGGTGAGAGTTCCGAATGCTGAAGTCAACGAGAGACGACGTACACTTTCAAGAAGTAGGTGCACTTCAGGGATAGCATGGATGAATTCTTTGTTCCAGAATTCGTATTTTGGATTTCGGAGCAACTCGATGAAGGTAATTAGAGCACCCCATGGATGAGGACGATGGACGACGAAACGTTCTAGGAGGACTCTTGTCACGACTTCCTTAAACCGATCGTCCTTCACTTCTTGGAAGAGGTGGAGTGTGAGTGAGCTGAACCAGTGAGTGTGCGCATTTGGATAACGCAAATGCAACACGATGGCGCATAGCAGATGGTATTGACCTACACGCATGGTTAGCTATCTGAGCTTAATGGATGCTGATCATGTGCATTACCTTCAACCTCCATGGTTGTGGCCAAATACTGCAGGGCAACTACCCCAGGGTCGGTAGCAGAGAACAAAGATGAACCACTCCTGGCCTTTGCCTGAGCGACTGATGAAACGCCAATGTACATCACGAGAGAATTAATGACACTAAGGTTGTATATCTCGCCAGTCATTTCAGTGGAGGCAACGGCCTTGAGTCGATCTTTTAGGGACGGTAGGAAGGACGACGTTCCTCGGTTCAGGAGGAACTGGTCCAAGTATCCACGCAGGTCACCGTTCTTGAGGCCAGAGGAGAAATCCGATAAGACTGGGGGAATGGGGCCCATTTCCGGCATTGAATCATACTTGAGAGTTCGGAGGTGAGGATCGGGAAGTGTAAGCGCGGATGGGAAGGCACTCAGAATGAGGTTGCGCAGCTGGATACAACGCGGTGGGATAACATCGCAGAGGCTGAAATAGTACTCGCTTAAAAACTCAGGGAAGTCATGCAGCAATACTAGCAATGAGCGCAGTGTGCCCCGATATAGGTCTTCAACGGGACCTTTCAAGTCGGCATCCTTGAGGAACGGTGCTAGGAATTTGAACAGCGACAGCAGTAGTTTGTGGAAGGCGGACCACCCCTACGACTAGATTCAGCCTTTTGAACAGTAATGTTGGCACAAATCACCCACCTCGCGGTTCTCGGATAGCAGTAATTTGGGCATAAATAACTTGTGAGTAACAAGACCCAGCCAAGAAAACGCGAATCCCGGGAAGTATGTGGGCTGAAGAGAACTGAAGGTGTCACTATTGCGAACGTCAACTAAGAATCTGTATGGCATTGCGGAATGATACCCTACCTGATCGCGATCAAGAGCTGGAAGTAAACGGGCCCCAGTTGAGCTTCCAATGCGTACAGATCATTAATCAAACTCGAAAAGAATCTATAGAAAGGTTTCTGCTGGAATTTGGGTCCTTGTTCCTCGTGTAGGTTGGAGAGAACGAGGACGAAAATGGATAGAATCTTTGTCAGGTAGTGAACCTTTGCTTGGTCGTTGTTCACGCCGGAGGCGTCGCCATGATATTTGATGATGTACACTATAAGACGAGCGATGGCATCCTGTGCTTGAAAGGCAAGCTCGGGTTCACCAACAGCTATGCATTTGGCGTAGCTGAGGACGCTGTGTTCCGCAAACACTCTGAAGAAGAAGGACGAAAGGTCTTCGGCCTTCAGAACACCTTGCTTTGTGAGTTGCGTGATGAACTGTACAAATGCCTTTTCTGGGGATGGGCTACGCTGGAAGATATTAACCCATTGTTGGAACCAGATTCCAAGCTTGTCACGAAGTTGTTCAATCTCAGACTTCGCGCCTGTGGGTGCTGCACCAAGCGGATCTGGAGTGGAGGCTGTGGGGGGACGTCGCACACCACGCAAATCGTCGAGCAACCGATTGACCCTGATCTCGTGTTAACACTTATTAGCAATTAGAGCAGCTTCACTCACTCTTCATTGCCCTTTCCTGCTTCTGATAGGCGACCAAGCACGTCAATACAATAGGTAAACTGAGCTTGTGTTGCAACAGGAGGGTCTGATGAAAGGCATTCGCGAATTAATCCAGCCGCATAATTGAGAAGAAGTGGTCGGGGATCAGAAAGCAGGACTTTCGCGAGTTGCTGATCGTGTAGTGTTGGATTCAAAATACCTCCACGCAGGAGTGTGACGGTTACAGGAACATTGTACTTTCTCTGCAAGACGGTCAAATAAACTCTGGGCTATGATTTTAGGGATACCTACCTCATCTTCAGCATACAATAGCCACGTTATAGCCTCCTTGGCGACGTCCTCAAAGGTCTGGCAAAGTTGATCAAGCAAGGCAGTGTAGACCTCTCGACCAAGTGGTGATGTTGTTTTGTATAACAGTTGCACAATCTTTTGTGACATCATCAACGGGGTACGATGCCTGTCGCTCGCCTCGGCGGCTAAGAAGAGGATTTGGCGGACGAGATGACGGACGTCGTGTGTTGCGGGCAATGCTACAAGTGATTGGACAGGAAGCTGAAGCATGACAGCCTCTAGATCACGAGTGAGGTTCTGAAAGACAAGAAATTAGGTAGCATCAAAAGTGAGCGATGATTGCATACACCAAAGCGTTCCATAACTTCATGATGACTATATAGCGGTTGAGTCGGTGCCGGTGGCTCTGGACCGGGTGAGGAGGCATAATGTGGTGGACCAGAGAATGACATAGTGGAACTGGGGCGACTTGTGACTCGACGTTTTGGGTCCACGTCTGATGAGGACAATGAAGCAAGGGAGAGCAAAACTGGAACCAAATGCTTACTGAATTCGTCGTAAACGGACATTTGGTGCAGGGCCACTCCATTGGGTCGTATGCGAAGTGGGTCGGGAAGATTGAAAGCAAAGTTGGATAGTGGAGCAGCTGGATCCCAAAATGTTTGTGGGTTGCGACTCTGTACAAAATTAAGCTGCGTGAATAACTCCACCAGATCTCGACCTACCTCTCGATGACGACGACGCGTTTCGTAAGAGGTAGCAAAGCTTTCATCTACGTCAGCAATGGCACGCTCCATCGCAGCCTTTTCAATGGCGCTGCAGGCTAGATCAAGATTATCTTGAATGAGCAGAACAATAACTTGCTCGGGAACCATCTGGCGCTCCGTTAGTCCCAAAAAAAAAATGAACTAGAGAGCAGATGAGGTTACCTCGCTAAACCCATGTTCAGCCAGATATTGCCGCAAGTGGGTAGCCATATTACTTTTCAGTGGCTCTTTGCAAGTGACGAGTGCCAAACTACCAGCTAGCTTCTGAGCCATTAAATGCCCCGCCTTCCGTAACCTGTCTTCATTGGGTTCAGTCGCGAAGTCCTTGACAACTAGTTCGCGGGTGGAAATTCCGGCAATAGTGACAGAGCGCTCAACGACTGGGATAATTATCTAATATTTGTACGAGTGAGTCTCTGAGGGCCAGAGAAACCAACCAACTTCAACTTACCTCGCGTACTGCCCTGTCTACAGCCATTTGGACAGCTCTCTTGAAAGCGTGATTGACGTGCAGTGGAGCAAGTTGGGGACTGATTTGGATATGGAGCGCCAAGGCAGCCAGGATGGTCTCGATGTGCGCCCCTATGGCTCTTGCATCTGACGGACTAGCGGAACGTAACGCCAGTGCCGGCGATTCACCAATTGCTTGACTGGACGGTTCGTACGCATTCATTCCAATGGGGTGTTCCAACTCAGAGCCATAGTCGGGTATAGGAGGTGGTGCTAAGGTCTCTGCGAGTGGGCGATTACGGAGGGTTGTAGTTGCTTCTATTGAATCAAGATCGACAGAAATGGCTTTGCAAAGCATTTCGATTTCGAACTTTAGGTTGAGCTTTAGGTCCGCGAAATGATATAACTCCGCAAGTAGGCTCAATACGGCCATAAGCCAAGGGTTCGGCGGGCGGAAGACTTTCGACCGTGAACATGCTTCTAAGGCTTTGCACACAAATGTGATCGCAACAATCAACCTTCCACTGTCGTAACCCTCAATAAGTAGTTCTTTGAATGATAGGCTCTTGTATCGTATGGGACGATCGCGAGCAAGTGTAATGGTACCTAGCCAGGACCCGACATTCTTCAAAGTATTGCGCTCGGGGCCCGATTGCATTGTCCTCTCGGAGTTGAGCAATACGGCAGACTTGACATAGGTTTCTCGCAGTATATTTTTGGTAAGGATTTCTCGGTTCAACGCGTCTAGGAATCGAAGATAAAGCGAGTGATTGTTGGGTTCGGAGCTAACTCGCTGGTCCACGAGGTAGTTTGCAAACCATCGCGAGTATTTATCTTCGAATAAGTCCTTCATCTCCACGATCTTGTCATCGAAATTACTGGGAGCCAGGTTGTTCACGATAAAAAGAATCCTATCCGAAAGCTCCTCTGCAGGAACCTCGGGGTCGCCCTCCGCAGGATCAGGTTGAATACTCGTGAACACTTGAGATCGTTCGCTTGTTATCACCTGCCTGGATTCAAGGGTCCCGGCCTCTCCAGTGATGGCCAAAGCGCGATGAATGGTTTGGACAAGGTCTGGTCGTGCTTCAATGAGATGGGGAATGCGAAGAAGCGCTTGACAAAGGGGTTGCCACTCTGCAAGTCGGAACTCGAAACGAGAAAGCGCCTGGACACCAAATTTGAAAAGATTGGTCTCTGATCCGCAGTTCAGGGCGTCTATAACGTAGCGAATGGCGATGCCTAGGGGTATGTAATCAATAAGCCTGTGCTGGATTAACGACCCGAAGAGATATGCAGTCATCGCCAGTTCCCGAGCAGGATAATACAACTGGAAGAACCTGTACTCGTCAAAAAGAAAGTGGAGCATGCAGGAAAATATTTCGTGGTCCCGCGGGCTCGCCGAATCCTTGTATCGTTGAAGCATGGAAATGACATCGTCAATGGAGATGTGTTCATCATACATCTGTTTGTAGATGCCATCAACTTCCGCCTCCACCTCCGGTGTGTACGTGACAACGGTGAATCCTGGCTCAGCTTCAGAGCCAGGAGTAAGTGACATTAACCGAGGATGAATTTGCAAACAAGCATTCCGAACTTCCACGCAGAAATCGACGTCGCTATCATTCATCTGTGGAGTGCTGCAAGTAAACAGTTAGAATGCATTCAACGAAAGATGTCCAACGATATACCTATTTCGTAGGAAACGCAAGATGATTGTCACCGTAGTCGGATTGAGGGCCATTGTGCGAGGTTCGACGGCTGGGTCGGAGAGTCTACAGACCTTCTCGCCCTCCATCTTTTGCTCCAGGAACACGATTACTGAATGGAGGAACTCGGCACCATGAGTGATAGCATTGTCGGTCAGCCATTTATCAAGATTAAGGTATTCCCTTCGAGAAGCGAGGGCAGCCACATCCAACGCAAATCCGAAGGGACGAACTTCCAACAGCGCTTCAAGAATCTTAGGGACACGGGTCAATATAAAATCTCCATGACCAAAGATAACTCTACCTTGAGATCTTGTGCGACATCTAATATCCTCGTGATGTTGAGCTGGTTCTCGTCATAAAATTCACGGAAGGCATTTGTAAGGAGTGACGGGTCAATTTGCCACATCCTCATGAAAACGAGCTGATGATTCGGGTGACCTGCAAGGAACATTGAGAGTAGCTTCTTCGTATACTCTCTACGGAGATCATTCCAAGGCGCATCCTGCGAGAGGATCAGAATTTCAGTGGCACTGATGCAGGCTTGCGACTCACCGGAACCAGCAGCAGGCCCATATGAACCAACTCAGCACTGATCTTTATAGCTTTATCCAGCATTTCTCGAATGAAATGACGAATGTCTGAATTGTCTGAGTCAGACAGACACACCAGAACTTGAAATAGCTCAAGCGAATTCCATGTCTGTCCTTGCACATTAGCGGCTAGGGATTTTATCGTTGGGCTAGCCACAGCGACATCGTCTACTGTGACAATACGACGTCCGGGGACTTGCACAAAGGAGAATGTGTCGGAGGGTAAGGAAAGAAGGGCATCGAGAAGGCGTAGTTGATATAACGGATTAGTCCAGGGTGACCAAAAGGCGGTCACTGCATGCGGTTCAGCGTCCCGCGGACAATTAAGTAAGATGGCAATTAGGAATTTCAGTGTCGCTGTGTCAACGCCATGACGGTCGGGTAGGTCGAAGGATTTAACGACACTCGCCCAATTGAAGTGAACGGGCTGGAAGTATGTTAGGATACGAAGGTGCTATAAGAGACATTTTCATGCGTACGAAAGTTTTGATAACTCTAACCAAGGACAACACATCACAAATGGGATTTCCCTCAGCTGCCAATCGTGCAAGGCCTGCGAGCGTGTCAACAACCTGAGTCTCAGTTGGTGGTGTTTTCTCCGTCATTCCGTATCTTGCCAGCACTCCCTTGACAACTTCTGGGTCGGACGTGATGTCAGGTCCTAGCTGAGCTAGTGTTTGAACCAAGCTAACACCTGATGGTATGCTAATGTGCCAAGCTAGTCAAGAATATGTTTACTCAGACAGAAGAAAACCATACCTGAGATTGGGCAATATGCGTTGCAAAATGGGGGCGACCGTCTCCTTCCCGTACTTGGTCTGTATGGCAACGATTAGAGCCTGTCGCTGGGATGCTTCCAAGATGGGGCCGTCTGATGGGGAATCCGAGAGCAGGTTCGACAATAATTTGGTTGCCTGATTAGGAGTTAAATCGCTGTTTTCAAAAGATGGGTTATGGCACAATGCCAGGACCGCGTTATCGAACTCAGCACGAATTACGGCCGTTGCTTGAACGACTAATTCTTTTCGAGCTTGTGCAGCAACGATGGAGGAGGCCAAAATAAGTTTTTCGAGTGGTCGAAGTCCAACGCGATCAACAAATCGGGTGAAATCGAAATGTCGGAAAACGTCTCCTTCGCCCTTGTCTATGCCTTCACGAAAACGGTCCGCGAGATACGGGTCACGAGCCAACCTTTGAGTTTCTTGAACTAACAAACGGAAAGTAAGGGAGCTCGACTGATCAAATGCTGCAGTCGTCGACTGGGGAAGACGTGACTGGAAGATACTAATGAGACGACGAATGAAGTGGAGGTAGGTTTCTATGCCATGGTGCTCGGACAGCTAAATGAAGCGTCAACATCTTGAATGTTCAACCGCGAGGAAAAAGCTGCGCTTACTGAGCGAATTTCAATCTGGTTCCTCTCGAAATTCTCCTCGGTCAGCGTAGACAAAAGAAACACTATCTGAGTCTTGACTATGGTGTTTATGTTCGTCGTGGGCGGATTGTCCATATGGGATGACCTGGAGGGGGTCACCGAGCGTCGAAGGACGCTCCCAGACTGGCTCGCCGTTTTGCTGGACAGTATTGGGGATATGTGGGATACAAGGATAGAAGTCGGCCTCAAGCACCGACCTCAACGAAACGTAAAGTGGTGGTGGCGACTTGACAATGCTTAGGAGCCTTCTCAGGGTAACTTAATTGGGACTCCGCTTCAATCCAGGAAATCATCGTATTAACTAGCAGTCAATTTTACACGTCCTATGAATTTGTTGTAGTCTTGATCACCATTCCTTGCATGCCCATTGATCATTTTATTCGTTTGTCAGCTTAACCTAAGATACACATTCATTGTATGGGACGACGTCAGCGTCGGTAAAGTCTTGATAAAGCAAACGCGCATCCTCCAAGAATGCCAAAGAACACGTAAAATATCCTTCCTTCCTTTCCTGGATCTCCCCCAGCAAGGAGATTACGAAGTGGAAGGAATACTAGACCTACAAAGAAGTTCACGATCCCTGTTTATGTGAGCATTCAACCATACAAGACATAACCAATGGGCATACAATTAAGTGACAGAGCTATGGAAGATAGCAACGACACCGCCTAAAACGTGTAAGTGCTGGGCATCAACGAAAGAGAACCTTTACCATACATGCGGTGGGGATACTTCGGGAATCATGACGAAGGGTATGGGACCTAACCCTATTGCGAATGACCTGTGTTGTTGGATGAGCAGTAAAAACAAGCGAAATGGCCTGACAGCACGCACATGATGAATGTAATGATAGCAATACTGGAAGGTAGCGTTAAGCCCGTATTGAGACTATGCCCTATAGCTACCAGGGACAGACAAACTCCTCCAATTGACAGGAAGAGTAGTCTCTTGCGGCCCATTCTCTAAAACATATTGCATACATTGTGTCAGAAAAATGGGGTGATATCTTACTTCAATGAGGATTATGGGCGGGAAAGTCATCAAGACATTAACGACAGTGATCCCAAGGGAGACGTATGGGGCGAACTCGGGAAGGGACTTCGACAAAATATCGTTACTGTAATACAGTACTGCGAAATTTGTTAACCTGAGTATGAGGGGCACGGAGTGAGACAGCAACCAACCAGCATTGACACCTAACCAGATTAAATCAAGTCACTCCGCTGTAGTGTCAAATTGAGATGTAAATCACCGACCAGAAATCTGTTGACAGGACATTGCCAAGCAGACGATCATCAAAGGCCGCCGGATCTCTTTCGAAAATAATAGCTTCCTTATTGGAAGAATTGGTTGTGATGGCTCTTCATTCCGGGGCGGCTCAGCTTGGTTAAGCAGCGGATCTTCAATATCGTTGTGTACTGCTGGGCTCAATGCCATAATGACCTCGACAAAATAATTAGAATCACGTACGCGAGATCTTATAAAGCTTGTCGATGACTTGCTTGCTTTCCTCGAACCGGTGCTTTGTATGAAGCCATGCAGGAGATTCAGCGGCCTTACCAGCAAGAATGAACTGCGCTATGGCCAGGATACAAGAAAGAAAGAGCACCATCCTCCACTCCCCTGGCGTTGCAAGACGGAAGCCGACGAGTTGGGTAATCATGATCCCCAAGACTATTCCCAATTGTGTGAGGACACCTGTGAAAGGTGGTCAGCTAGAGGACTACCATTCATTGAGATAGAGCTCGCCAATGTTGCCACTTATTTTAGCGGGCGCAATCTCTGCAAGGAAGATAGGGACAACACATAGACCTACGCCTGATCCAATACCAATCAGCAACCTGCGACGGGTGAAACGTAGCAAATAAGTTATCGTTATCTCATTATATTACAGCAATCGTCAATCTCACCTCCCAAACGCGAGGACACTGACGGATGATCCCGAGCCCATGATACCAGTCCCTAGCATTATGAAGCCAGCACTTGCTCTGATTGCTCCTTTGCGCCCGCTGCTTTCTGTCAACACGTTTGCGCTGAGACTCCCTAACAGCCCTCCGACCGTGAAAACGGCAGTGACAACTGAAAACAGGAAATCGGACATCGGTACACAGTTAGGAAGGCCATTATGTGTTGTGATGTCTGGGCGGTCTGGAGTATGTGATTCTTTACATGTCAGAACGGCTTGGATCTGGTTTAGAGCTGATATATGATATCCATACTGCAAAGTGCGTGAGCCTCGAACAACAACAATGATAAGCACGGTACCTGGAATGTGGTTATGAGGATCCAGATGCACAGAAACCAGCCGTAAGCTGAAAATGATTGGGGCTTGTGGAGAGATGGTGGCATAGTGGAAGGCGGTTGAGCCGAGCGTGGCCAGGCACTGACAGGTAGCTGAGTTAGTCTCGTGTTGTTTTGTGGGGAAGTTAGCCGGGGCCCTGAGAAATTTGTGAGAATATGATTGGTTCGGGACTAAGAACAGCGGAAAACCAACTCCCTTCCGCTACTGTAAATTACTTCGCTATTAGAATGAAGTGGCACACAGTACCTCTTGGATTGAATCTGAAGTCTTTAACTTTTCTGGTCCCCGCCAGCGCAGATACATCAGGAAAAATACATCTTATAACTTGGTAACTTGATAAGTCCGAGCTGTAGGTCGTATAAGTCCTGTAAAGGACCACCTTCCTTAAGTCTGGTAAGCCCTGTAAGTCGTGGTAAGAGTCACTGCACAACAACGTGCAAGACTTGAGCCCACGATGCGACAATCAAAAGCAGGCAAAATATATTAGTATTAAACATTTTAGAGCTATTTTTATTTGCTTTTAGTACTATTAATACTTTGTAATAGATACTTCTATAAATTTAATATAGAGTACACAACCAAATTAGTAACTAAATATATGCCTAATAGATTTATTAGATGGTATACAAACAGTATTCCTAGAAGCATTGATTATAAGAACCACTGCGCTAGATCGGCAAAGATATTTGGCAAGGTAATTGATATATCCGAACAACACTGGCGACCATGTTCTGATCCCCATTTTTTTTTTTCCTTTTAATCTTTATATACCGGGTGACGTGATCACTAGTCCCATGGACATAGCTACTACTCAGTGACTAAGGGTATATAATCGAGTTCGTAACCGGAGAATAGAGAGGTGAAAATAGTACGAGGGGGAAAAGTCCGTGTCTAAGTGGGCTGCGCGAGCAGTCTGCTCGCGATGTATCAAGTGAGGTGGTCGCCCACCCCGTTATGCATGTGTATGTATCACATGTGTGGTGTAGGACTACTATATGTCCTGCTTACTGGGGCAACCGTGTATAAACCGATGCATCATCACGAAAAATTTCCAAGTCCATCAAAATTAAATCATGCGTTTTGATCTCACTATCTAACAGTGCTGCCCCGTAGCCGAGTGGTCTAGAAGTTCTTAACTTATGACAGTTACAGCTCGCGTTGACTTACCCAACCTCCAAATTTAAACCGCATCACAGATTTACTGATGCAGCTGAGACGCAAGTTCGGTTGCTTAGCTTCTTTCTTGCCTGCCATCTTTTTTTCGCAAGCTGGCGTCTCATAAGCCCACCATCCGTGCTCTTTGCACTTAAGGCTTCCCCACCAAATGCGCGTGCTGGGCTCTATCATTCTCTTCTCTTCCCTCCGTGTTACAATCGCCGCCACTGCTGAGCAATGGCGAGGGCGTTCGATCTACCAGTCCGTTCCGGGTTTCAAAAGAACTGTAGCCTATAACTTATGGCTCTCATTTAAAACGCCCCAGGCTCATCACGGATCGCTTCGCAGTTCCTCCAGGTGCAAATCCTAATGCATGCAACCCTGGCGACCAGACTTGGTGCGGTGGGAACTGGAATTCGTGAGCATTTCCTATCCATTCGGTTTCTTGCTCACCCAGGTGCCTTATACTCTCCGCAGAATTCGGGAAAACCTTGACTACATCCAAAATGCAGGCTTTACTGCCAGTAAGTTATCCCCTGCCACCGGATCTCCAATAGCATATCTCTCCTTTAGTCTGGATTAGTCCCATTATCCAGAACTATGAAGGTCCCAGAACAGTCTATGGTGATCCATATCATGGATACTGGAGTGCAGATGTCACCAAGCTCAATGACAAGTTTGGTACCGCAAATGACCTCAAAGCACTTATAGCAGAAGTCCACCGTCGCGACATGTGAGTGATGCTCCAATAACTAACTAGTGGCACGTCTGACGAGGCTCTATAGGTACATCATGGTCGACGTAGTCATCAATAATGTCATGGCTACAAGCTTAACTCCAGACTGGTCTAAATACATGTTCAAGGATCCAGTTAGTATTTATCCTTGAGTAACAGGTATACATGATGTTAAATCCCTTTCAGTCGTCTTATCACCAGTATTGTCCCATACAATGGGGAAATACAACTAGTGAGCAAGAATGCTGGTTGGGAGACCTGCAAGTCCCATTGCCTGACATTGATACCCGCAATCCAACCGTGACCTCGCAATATGGTTTGTGGATCAAAAATCTCGTGCGTGAGTATGAGATCGATGGTCTCCGCATAGACGGTACGCGGCTATTGCACAGTCCAGTTTTTCGATGTACATGTTGAACATATTTCTACTCTTTAGCCGCAAAGTAAGTCTCAGGTGTAACAACACGCAGGCCTGGTTGTAACCTATCTCCCAGGCATGTTAATATGGATTTCTGGCCTCCATTTTCTGCTCAAGCTGGCGTATTCTGCATGGGCGAGGCTTTCGGTGGAATAGAGGTCGAGTAGGTCCAATTTTGTCCCCAACCTCTGTCACAGTTTAAGAAATGACCCTCGGCAGTCCTGTGGCAGAATGGCAAGGACCACAAGCCCTCGATTCTGTCTTGAATTTCCCGATGTATCAGGCATTAGTGGATGCCTTTGCTATTCCAGGTCCGCAAAACATGACTGCATTTTCTACCACCATCCAAGAATCCAAGGTTAAATTCCATGTGAGTTTCACTGCCTGGCGCCTTAGTAATCATGACTATTTTACACCTCAATCAGGATGTCACTGTACTCGGCAACTTCTTAGAAAATCAAGACGTCCCTCGATGGCATAATCAATCTGTCGACCCGCAAACTCTTTAGTGAGTCGAAAATGCGACATTGTCGAATGCCAGACTTAAGCACCTTCCCAGCAATGCCATGGTTTTAACGTTCATGACCGACGGGATCCCGATCGTCTATTATGGGCAAGAACAAGGATTTGCTGGTGGTGGAGATCCAGTATGGCTGTTTACGTACACCATGCCGGTTTTATTCTCAACCTCTCTTCACCTGGATTAGTACAACCGCGAGCCCCTTTGGCCATCAGGCTATGCGGAGACCCAAACATATCAACTTATTTCCAGGTTGAACAAGGTTTGCAATAACTATGGTGCATCGATCCTGCTGGATAACTCATATATCTAGCTCCGCAATTTTCTTGTATCCTCGACAGACTGGCTCAGCCAGGAATTACAAGTTGTTGCGTCGAATGACCATGCTATCGCACTGTCCAAAGGGCCTATCATAACCGTTGCCACGAATATCGGTTCTCCAGTGAGTCATGCAATTGTTGGCATTCGCAAGTGATTAAAAGTACTCTAGCCACAAAACAACACCGAGATCGCCTTCTCTACCCCATATAAGACTAACACGCTGATGACCAAGTACGTCCTTGCATGGCCTCTCAGTCGAACATTGCCTGATGCCACTTAGCATCATAACCTGCCAACAGTGGGTAGTGGGCTCTCACAGTATGGCTCAAATTGAATACACAAAAGGCGGGGCAGCGGTTATCCTCGTACTTAAAGATATCATTGAGTCCTCTGGAATCTGTCAGGGTGATGCTGACCATAAGGTCTATAAGTCCTCTAGTTACCCAAATTCTGCACTCGCCTTTACAATGCTATCTAACGTGGGGTTACACAACGTACTTTTTGCCATTCTTGTTTTGTTCTTCAATCGCGTTTCCATATAATTATAATGCAGTCACGGACTTGTTTTATCCTCCTTGGTTTTGCTGCCACATAATGGCCCCTATTTCTTGTGAATTTATACCCCACGCATACCCTTTCTCATATTTTAAAGACACTTGTAATAATTGTTATTTTTGGGCCTCTTTAATGCATACATCGATCGATACAGTACAATCAGTCCAATCTGGTTGTCGCACGTGACGCGAGCCCTCCAGTGGACGTGACATTGCCAATCGTCATTATTATATATATTAGCTCTCATCACCAGGGAACGCGTCCAGCGCTGCAGATTATATCCAGCGTTTATCCAACATATTACTATAATGCCCCGGGAAATAGTCACCGTTCAAGTGGGTCAGTGCGGGAATCAAAGTACGGCCGAAATACCTGCCTTGTACTTCATCAGAGCTGACAGATCCCTTTACTCCTCTACAATCGTTGTTTTCGTATGAAAACGCGACACTCCCGTGTGTCTGATCCGCGGAATCAAAAGTGGCTTCCGTGTACTGGCAGCGCCTCTGTGCAGAGCATGGGATCAACAAAGAAGGCATCTTGGAAGAATGGGCCACAGAGGGTGGTGACCGCAAAGATGTATTCTTCTATCAAGCTGATGACGAACATTATATTCCCCGTGCCATTCTCGTGGATCTCGAGCCCAGGGTTAGTCGTATAACAGCGCTTCGTCTGCACATCGCTCTGATCGCGCAGCTTTGCATCAGGTCGTTAACACGATCTTGACATCACCTTACAAGAATCTTTACAATCCAGAAAATATATTTGTGTCAAAAGATGGAGGCGGAGCGGGAAATAACTGGGCGCAAGGGTACTCTGCTGGAGAGAAGATTTATGAAGAAATTATTGAAATGATAGACCGCGAAGCAGAGGGGAGTGATTCGCTTGAGGTGTGTCTTCCTTAATCTGTACAGCCGATGAATTTTGAATACCTCCATATAGGGGTTCATGCTCATGCACTCTATTGCGGGCGGTACGGGATCCGGGTTGGGGTCATACGTGCTCGAAAGATTGAACGAAAGATACCCGAAGAAGCTGATACAGACATATAGTGTATTCCCAAATGCCCAGGAAGGAGATGTCGTGGTCCAACCCTACAACTCATTACTGACACTGAAACGTCTGGCAAATCACGCAGATTCCGTGGTAGTCTTGGATAATGGCGCGTTATCACGGATATCTGCAGATCGTCTTCATCTTCAAACACCAACGTTTGAGCAAACGAATCAACTGGTAAGCTAAACCATGCCACCATACCGTCTACCTCAACTAAGCACGACACTTGGTAGGTAGCAACAGTCATGGCTGCGAGTACGCAGACACTTCGATATCCAGGATACATGAATAATGACTTGGTCGGCATAATCGCATCCCTCATACCAACTCCACGATGCCATTTCTTGATGACGTCTTATACGCCGTTCACCAGTGACCAAATCGACAAGGTACGAGCTGCAGTAGCTAGGGGTCTAGACCATGCCATGATAACAACATGATCCCAGGCGAAACCCATCCGCAGAACCACCGTTCTGGACGTAATGCGTCGGTTGCTACAGCCAAAGAACCGGATGGTATCGACGACCCCAAGTAAAACCGCATGTTACATTTCCATTTTGAACATCATCCAAGGAGAGGTTGACCCCACAGATGTAAGCCTTGGCCTCCTTGTGTGATGCCAGATCCATAACGTTGGCTACAGGTTCATCAATCCCTATTGAGGATCCGTGAGCGTCAGCTGGCGAACTTCATCCCGTGGGGACCAGCTTCAATACAAGTGGCATTAACACGGAAGTCGCCATACATCCCAACGAATCACCGCGTCAGTGGCCTAATGTTGGCCAATCACACGAGCATTGCATCTGTGAGCTACTAGCAAACGGAATCTGGGAGTCGTGCCCACATTGATTGAATTATGCAGCTCTTTAAGAGAATGCTGGATCAGTTCGACAAGCTGAAGCGAAGGAATGCGTTTTTAGAACAATACAAGAAGGAACGTATGTTCGAGAATGGCCTGGAAGAATTTGATGATGCCCGGTATGTTTGATAGCATTGTTATTGAGGGCACGCTGACACTTGTCCATAGGGCCACATGCGAAGAACTGCTAAAAGAGTACAAGGCTTGTGAAAGTTCTGATTATATCTCATATGTAGGTTGATATTATTCAATGTGATGACAGCATTGACATTGCTTATGCAGGGTACGGAGGGTAAGAAATCCGATCAGGCATAAGAACGATGCTCGAGATGTATGGGAGGAGGACGGACTTGGTGGGTGCTGGTACCACAACAAGCTCGTTAAGTCTGAGTTCAGATACAAGGCTCAAAAAGTCTACTTAAGGGAAAGCGAGAGGGTGTGCTGATGATAAAAGGCCACGTCGATTTGTGGAAGGGCGCAAGGAGGTATTTACGACTTCTTCGGCCCCTCCAGTGGCTTCCCAATATCGGAGCCACGTAATTTAACACCAAGAACCCGCTCTAGTTTGCTGAGGATTTGGGGATTTGGGACGGCTTTGCCACTCTCGTAGTCTTGCAACACGGTTGGCTTCTCGTTTATTTTTTGAGCGACGTCCTTCTGAGTAAAATTACGCTCGAGACGGGCACCTTGGATAGCCTGAACAGAAAGCATGAGTATATTGTGGCGATGATAATCAAGTTTGGTACCCGGCCGACGGAAAGAGAGACCTTGGGAGGAGGCGCCACCTCGTTCTCTCGGTCGAGTTTGGCGATACGCTGATGGTCAGTGCCTACATAAAGTGTTGAAAGAGATGGTAGAGAGTTGAAGATAGGAGACATACCTTGATGGGCCTTGTTCAAACCGCCAGCTACCTTCTTGTCGGTCTGGACGACACGGCCAGCTCGGCGTGCCTGGGCAAGGGCACGGGTGTCAGAAACCAACGCAAAGTGTGTAAGAATTACATACAGCTAGAGAACGAATAGTTGAGAGGATGGTCGATGAAGCAAAGGCAAAACGTACCATTGAGATCGGAATCCTTTTTTGTGACTTTGGCGAGATTGCGCTTGCCGCCAAGGACGATGTTTGTATCCCAATCGTCGCTCATGATGTGATGGATGAAAGTTGAGATGAGGGTGTGAGCAGAAAATAGATGATTGTTTATATTAGCAATACTGTGACTCGGTCGGACGAGGCGATGCGCGACGTAAATAGGGCAGGTTCATGATCAGGGACCGGGGTCAGGATGATCATGAATGATTGAGGAGCGCTGGGACCATTGCATTGAATTTGTGAACATGACAGACACAAGACACAGAAATAAGCATTGTCGACTCGTTACACCGCCGACCTGTCCAGCGAGGGCACGCCAGCCGATTTAATATTGTGGCCATAACAACGTTCGGTGACATGTCACACACCCATCAATCCTACGCTTCCTATATCAGTCCACCTATCCCGTACGTCTTTTCTCTTCTTGTCTTCTTCGTTCATCACCCCGCTCACTTTTCTTCTTTTCCTCCTTTTCTTTTCTTTTCTTTCTTCTACCTTCTCTGTAGCGCTAGCGCATAGACGTTGATCGTCTCTTGCACTTCATACCGATCTCGCAATCATCGCCTGGTGCTGTAGCAACCTCTGTAACTACCTCCGGACCCGTTCCCTCCTCGGAAGGGATACCTCTCATTACCCCAACATCGACTCTCAGCCATATCCAAGGTTAACGTTTCTTTAAACTGCCCCCGACCTTTGGCCAAAAAATCCATCGACCGTAACTCTATAACAATACCTCCATTCCCGTAACACAATGGTCTCCCGAAAGCTAATGGGTATTTGGGCCGCCGTGGACCTCTGTCTTCTTGCTGCCAGTGCAGTCGCAGTCGCCCTCTCTATCGTTTGGCGGGCTCCCAACATTCTGATGAACATGGTCCTCTCTAATGCCGACCTTACCGGTAACTTCTCTTCCTTTCCGACCGTCTCCTCCACCAACTCAACCCTATGATACAGCTGGTCTCGTTCTCGGCGTAGCATTACTCGTCACTTTTGCTATCTCAGTGGCTGGTGTTGTTCAACAGAATCACGTTACTTTTGGACTCGTTGTTCTTAATTGGGCTTTGCTCATTGATGCCATTGGCATAGTCATCATCGGCACCTTTGTCTGGTTCTTCACTCTTCATGAGCGTGCAAACTTCCACGAATTATGGATCGCTGCTACTCCCGATGTACGCCGCACTTTGCAGGATCAAGTCAGTCTTTTGTTTGTCTTGGTAGCAATTCGTCATTGTAACTCCCTCGATAGTTCAAGTGCTGCGGTTATTTCAACGGGACGGATGCCGTCGAGATTGGTGGTTTTTGTCAAAGCCAGGACTTTGTCAATTCCCTCAATACAAGCGTGTTGGGGAACTTCTGTGTCACACCCGTTACTGGTTTCGCGGATATGACCTTGAACAATGTCTTCACGTAGGTTCTATTCATTTCATGTCAAATTCATTCGTTCTAAAACATCCTTTTCTCCAGGACTGTAAGATGATTCTCAAAACGCGCGATAGAACTTGAGACGCTTATGTTTTCTGGATTGCACAGGTTTATGGATATATGGCAATCGTCATCGCACTTCTGCTTGCGACTCTCTGTGTCATAAAGAAGGTTCGCAATACCCTTATTGAATGCTGTTCGTTCTAATTGCCTCTTAGCGACAAGAAGATGAGCGTTTCAAGAAAATTGACGCGAAGCGCGGTAAGGCTTTCGTCTAGCCGAAGCGTATGCAGGAATTTGTGGGGGCATATTCCCCGTATACCACTTAGCCTTCAACGCGTCTTCGCTTTCTTGTTTGTATTTTGACCTCTCTCCTTGTAATATTTGACATGGTAGTGATGGGAGTCGCCAGAGGTCGTCTTTGAGGTCTTTCTCAGATATAGCTGTACATACTTGCGTCATTGTTTTTCTTTTCTATCAATTCATCATCGCTCGGGGTTATTTCGGTCTGCTGCAATTATACCCACGGCAAACTCTACTGCCCTCAATGCCAAAATCTCGTCACCGTAAAAAGCCGGTCACTCGTACGGACCCAGGATCTTCTAACACTACAGTTGCATCTAGCAAGCCGAAGTCCAGTCGTTCTGTCATTAGAAGGTATCATACTCTGTTGAAAAAGCAGGCTCAACTAAAGAAGGATGAAGTGAAGAACAGACTGGCATTAGAGGAGGTTAATGACGGCATCGGAGGACTAGGTGGACTTGAGGTCTATCAAAAGATGTCTACGCTCGGTCAAGGCAACGACAGAGGTGGGGGAAGCGAGAAGTTCTTCATAAGTTGGTTGAAGGAGCTGGGACTCTCGAACTGCAAAGACTCTGGGGAGAAGAAGACGTAGGTTGCCCCCGTGTGCTGCCCGATCCAGTTTGAATTTTTGGACGTAGGTTGCTTGAAGTTGGCGCCCTCAAACCCGATAACTATCATTCCTGCTCGTCATGGATCAATCCTACTCCCATCGACTTGCACTCACGGCACCCATCCATACAGGAGCAGGACTTCCTTATCATGAACTTGGACGAGAATAAGGAGTCCTGGGACCTTATCAGCTTAAGCCTTGTTGTGAACTTTGTACCAGACCCTAAGGACAGAGGTTTGTGACAAGCATGCTGGATTTATGGCAATGTTTATGGATCCATCGCTAGGGAGGATGCTACAGCGGGCATATACTATGCTCGTCCCAGATGGCCTTCTCTTCCTCGCCGTGAGTGTAAATACCATATAATGATCTCTGTAATCAAGCTCTGTTCCAGCTCCCTCTGCCGTGTGTCGTCAATTCTAGGTACATGAACTTTGAGCATCTAACCGCCCTGATGGAATGCATTGGCTTCGAGGAAGTCAAATGCAAATGGAAACCGAATGGAAAGATGGCATATTGGTTGTTTCAGAAATCAACACCTCAGTCTAGCTCGTTAATACTGAACCACACTGCAACCCCGATAGAATTCACAAAGAAGCATGTCCTTCGACAGGGAAACAGGAATAATTTTTGGATTTGCCTGTGATACATTCATTGATACCGCAACCCCATCCATGAACGGAGTTTTAAATGTCTTGTGCTTGAAACTGACAAGGTTAGGCCGTTAGTCCACTGGTGCTCGAGCTCGCACATAACCCCGTTAATCGCCACAAGGCCTTCAAACCCGGCACAATATGAGCATGCCCCTGCTGTTATCAGGCGCCAGATGATCGATCCCATTTATAAGTCTAGATCACGTACAAGACCACTCTCATCTCTACCCGCTTCTCTCATCTCGAGCACAACCAACCATGCCTAACCTCCCAATCCTTCACTGGAATGACGTCTATCGCGTCGGTCCGCAAAAGATAACTAAAACAGAGACGATCAATGTCACCCAATTCGCCGCCCTCCTCGAAGATCTAAGGGCTCGGTGGCCAACACGACATGGCACTCAGGATGGGCTAGTCCTATTCTCCGGGGACGTGTTCTCGCCCTCTGTCGAGAGTTCTGTCACTCGTGGAAGTCACATGGTACGCCCTTCTATGTTGCTGCTGAACGCAATGATTTTACTTTGCGGATAAATTAGGTCCCCGTAATGAACCAGCTTGCTCCAGATGTATCATTGACAGGTGAGTGTCATTTATAAACCAGCACATCTTACCGAACACGAGTTGCATCCAGGCAATCACGACTTCGATTTTGGTGAGTGGATCTGATCGTCCCGATCTTGGCACAAACGAACGGATCCGCGTCGATAGGTTATCCCCACCTTACCAAGCTGATCAAAGCGACCACTTTCGTAAGTCGTACAACTCCGCAGCGCAGATTTACTCTCAGCTGATATCATATCTAGCCGTGGATCTTAAGTAATATCATTGATTCCGATACTGGGTGCATACCCGAAACCATTAATGAATTCCAAATTCTTGAAAAGGCTGGTCTTCGCATCGGTGTCATTGGCCTTGTGGAGGAGTGAGCATGTTCTCGTCAGGCACATGTGGATTTCTTAGTTTGTTATTCCAGAGAATGGATTGCCACCATCCCATCGTGGCCGCCTCAGTTCGAATACAGGGACATGGCAGAAGTTGGCCTTGAGCTGTCCAGACGTCTTCGTGATCCCCAGGGTGAACATAAATGCGACGTCATCATTGCGTTGAGTCACGCTCGGTATGAGTCCTTTTTTTATTTCTCTACTCTACTTTGAGCTGATAGAAATATTTCAGTATACCCAATGTCAGTTTTGCAGGTGGCTGTGATGATCTGTGCTAATGCTCCGTCTATAAGGATATCGTCCTTGCTCGTTCAATAAATGCCCTTTCGCCTTCGGCACAAGAAACCAATCCAGTTCAAAATATTCAGGGAGCCGATTTGGTTCTTGGCGGTCACGATCACGAATACTATGTCAGCAAAGGTGTCAACGAGTGGAAAAACCACGACATTAATAAGGAGGTCCTCGGTTCTGGTGGCGATCGTGGGGATGTCCTCGTCGTCAAGAGTGGAACGGACTTCCGTGACTTGACAGAGGTTAACATCGAGTTCGAGCCTTCGCCGGAGGGAAGTGTCAGGAAGTATTTTGTTAAGCGTATTACTGGTGGGTCATGATTCGCCTTGTCGCACCAGACAACGACGTGGTAACATCATATCGTTAGGTGTCCGCCATGCTGTGCAGCCCGATTATCGGTCTTCAGTTGGCATGGCTGCAATCGTCAACAACTTACTGTCTTCAGTTGGCAAAACTATGAAAGCTCCTGTCTGCGTGACAAAATCTGTTCTTGATTGCCGCTCCAAGATTTTGCGCACATCAGAGGTGAGCAATCGTCAATCAACACAGCTTGAGGTACACTTAACTAAACTTTTGGTCAGACGGGAGCTGCAAATTGGTTTGCCGATGTTCTTCGGCATGCATACGATGATGCACTCTGCATGAAAGGCTCTGGTGGTGCTGATGGTGTCATCATTTGTGCTGGGACACTGCGTGGCGACTCTGAGTATGGCCCAGGTCAGTAGTAATTCCCTCGATTCGTAGGAATACCATCAGTAATAACCTGATGGTAGGTGTCCTCACTCTCGGAAATATCATGGAAGTTCTGCCATTCGGCGACCCCGTCGTTGTGCTGGAGCTTGACGGTGCTGCCATCTGGGGTTCGCTAGAAGCATCTCTGAGTAAATGGCCCGCACAAGAGGGGTAAGGCCTTTAATTTGGTTCACGTATGCCATATCTCAGAGAAAATAGGCGCTTCCCTACCATTTCCGGCCTCCGCGTCTTGTGGAACTCGAGTAAACCTCCACGCGAGCGCGTTCAAGGCATTTGGCTGGCAGATGGAGATGCCGAAAATGGAAGAGGCGAACCTGTGGAAAATACAACAGAGGGAAGAAAGTACAAGATTGTCACTCGAGACTACTTAGCGCAGGGTAATGACGGGTTCGTGGCACTCAAGGATAACCCATATTTGATCGATGAAGAAAGTGGTCAGCCCATGAGCACCATTGTGCGCAAGTACTTGCTCGGTGAGTAATTCAATCGTTCAGGCTATCATAAGGGACATTGATGTTTGACTTTAACAGGTTCTCACTTCATCAAAAAGATGGCAAAGTCATCCAACCCCGCGTCTGTACTGATCGGCGGGCACGCTCGGAACGTGATATCACGAGCTCAAGAAGAACCACCATCTTCAGGGGCTGCAGAAAAGTGGAAACGTGGGGCGAGTCTAGCCGCTAAATGGGCAAAAACTCGAGCCCATGTTAAGGATCATCTTGTTGTATGCGGAACTGAGCATATGAGTGCCGTAGATCCATTCGACGGGGAAGGTGCAAGAAAGGGAAATCCTTCCGAGTTGGTTGTGAATGAGGAGCCAGATGAAGATCTGTTGGTTATTGATCCTGAAATTGATGATAGGTTGAAGGATGAAGCTCATGCTGAGTAAATTCGTTTAAAACTAGGCTTCTTCTTGTGGGCTTGGTGCATCGGTGTCGTATTACTATCTTGGACGTCATCCGACAGACCATCTTCCTGAGATTCAGACCGTACGCGTCTTACTGACTTTATTGAGGTGAAAATGCAACTCTATCTATTCTACACAAGCTGGTCGGTCAACAATTAATAGGAGCAGTTGCCTCTTAATGGATGTGAGCACTCGTAATGTCGATCTCACATGCGGCACTTTGAGTGGGGGTGAAACTCAAAATACTGGGGTGATGTCGTATGATACAAAGATCCCATTGTTCTTCATGAATTACGAGTGCCACGCACCTCTCCCTGCGGAGGGGACAGGTAGGTTTGGTAGCGGTATGTTAGCAAACCCATGCCACTGCCAAAGCTTGCTCCACCCAAAATCACTAGTACGAGGTGAGGTTAGATAGGGATATGGAAAGGGGAACGCACGATTGAATAGGCCAGCACGATTTAAGAACAGCGCGGGGGCGAGCAGTGCGCCCGTCACCACTCCTAGTGTAGCGAAGTCGTCCTTCCGAACAGAATTAACCTGAGTACCCATCTTTAGTGGTATGGGTGGCGTAAATAGGTGTGGGTTACATCATATGTCAGTTTGCGCCGTTGCTCTTGCATTGAATCGTCTGGAGCTCGTATATTCCAGAGGTATGCAGCACCTCCCGAAGCAGCTCCACCTAGCCACTTTGTGAAGCATGTAGTGCATACAGATAATTCTATGGCCTACCACCAATCGACCCGATCCAAGTGGACCTCAGTAGCTCATTGAAGGAAAAACCCTTAATTCCCCGCCGTGAAAGTGCAGTCATTAAGTATAATGGAGGGACGAGAAGCGAGGTAACTTGAAAGCCAGTGTACATGGTCTTCCGCACAAGGTAGCTGTGATCAGCGGCACGCGTTTGAGTAGCAGGGGTTGGGGTTCGATCGTTCTGAGTGCTCATAGCGTCGTTTGCAAGGACGGCACCACTGCGACATCGTCTGGTTGCAGGGTACGAAGCTAATCGTGATTGGACCTGTTTGTCTTGGTGTTCAACGTTCAACATTGCGACCTTAGGTAATCCCGGAATCCTCACCCTTTTCCAATGACCACCACAATGGTGGAAGCTTTTGACGCACCAATGCTTGACTATCCGAGCGATATCGACATTCACATGCAGCCCTCAATCACGGACCACTGGATTAGCGACGAGGCTACAATGGATGATGACCGTCCCTCCCATCAACATGACTCAATGGAGGACGACGCGGTTGTGGAGGTGGAAATGGATACTTACGATGACATTTCGATTGAGTATGATATGGCAGATGGACTCCCACAGGATAGCCATGGTCGAGAATTGCAGGATGTCGAAGTTTACGACGCTTCTGGCGTCAATTCCCCGCAGCCGTTCTATCCTACCGACGAAGTCGAATCACACATTCCTACTCAGGTCTCATCAGAGCAGCCTGCCGAAAACCAACATGCAAGTCATGAGCGCGGGGGTTCGGAGGTAGAAGAAGCTCTGCACATGCATTCATCCCCTGTCTTCGACGTTCAACAGGCGGAGGCCCACCCCCCACCAACCACAGACGCCATCGCCGAAGAGCAACAAACTTCACGTAATGAGGAACAGCCAGCAGACCCTGTTCCTGACCATCAGACACCCGATCTCTCGAATGTGCCACAATTACTGCCGGTTCTCATTGAGGAGCCCCCGTCCGAAAGCGCCCTAGAAGCAGCAGCAGAAAGCGCAGATGCTGCTCCGCTTCAGCAGTTGGATTCTCTGCACGGAGCTGATAACAATCCTCCTTTCCCTACGACTAACACGGAGACAGACACGTTAGAGGATCAACCTGATTACAATCGCGAGGTACAATCGGAATTGCCGCCAGAGCAGGTGCCATCTGTTGATTCTGAGAAGGAAGAGCAAGAGCAATCGGGCGACCCTCATGAAATCTCAGAGGGTGTTTATATCGACCCACCCCCACCTGTCTATCTATTTACATCCGAGAAGTCATACTATCTGTTCAACCAACCTTCAGAGGATAACGATCTTCGCAACGCCGTATCGTCGCATGCACTTGGTGTTGAGACAACTGAACACCACGTGCTTCTGCATCACAAGCCCACTCTTTATTATGAACCCTTGTCTACACTCTGTGAGGCTTTACGTCAAGAGGCTGAGCTGTCAGGTTTGCCCGATTTATTGGACGGTGAATTGGTTATCAACGCATCTCAGCTTCGTCTCGTAGTTCCTGAGGTATGTGGCCGTTTTTATCTCGTCGGGTAATTTCTCAAATATGCTTTTCAGGATAACGTGTATGCTCGCGAAGTCACTTTACACGAATTGAACTTACTCCATGACGCATCTAACATTCCTGGTCCATTGCGCATTCAGTTACAGATCATTACGCCACGGTTCAAAACCCAGTATCGATTACTGCAATCTCACTTCGCTGAATTGCATTCAAACGACAATGATTACGCCCCTGAAGATATAAAAGCAGTGCAGTTGACGGACGAAGCTGCGCATGGCCATGATGAACAGAGCGGGGCCATTATAGAATCGGAAGTTGGTATGCAACTTTCTATTGTCTACTTTCTTGGAACTCACCGAATCTTGCAGTTGCGCAAACAGAATCAGAGGCTTACGAGCACGCAGATATCAATGAAAACACACCTCAAGCCGAAACAGTCAGTATCGAGACGGCAAATGAGGCGACCCCAACGCCTGAGAAGGAACAACCTCAGCGCGCTCACGATTCATCAACTAAGGAGCCTACTCCCGTGGGTGCTGTGGATGCAGGTACAAACGAGGAAGAACGCACTACGATCCCTACTTCTGAGGGACTTCAAGAGACAGGAGAACCTGAGGCAGTGACTGAGGAGCATTCTGCCCTTCAAAGCCATGAAGAGGAAGAACAAGAGAATCATGAACAACTCCATCTCGAGGCGCTTCACGAAGAGTCACAGCATGAAGCTGATCAGGATGAGCCATACCTACCCCCACCCCCTGATGATTCATACGACGAAGATGAGCCCGATGAACGGGACGCACAAGAACGTTTAGTCCAGACTGCTGATGACACTAATGTTCAAGCTGATGTTTATACTGAAAATTTGGAGAATGGTCTCGTACTGAACGACAATACGAATCAAGATAATGATGCACATCTCCAACAAACTCAAGATGAAGGAAGACGATCAACACCTCGACAGACTGCACCCACTTTACAGGTATCAGGTGTTGCAGAAGGTGAGTATGAGCCAACCAGTTTGTATTCTGTCTGACGATGCATTAGATGAGGAACCGGAAACTAGCTACGACCTTGATGAAGCTCAATACGAGGGTTATGATGGCATCGACGAGTCAGTCGGTGCTGTCGAATTACAACAACATGAAGACGAAGGTGGTGATGCAGTCGCAGAAAGTGAAATTGCCGAATCGAACCCGCTTGAACACAATCAAGAATCCAATCATGGTATGTTATCCTCTTCCTGTTCCCTTTCATTCCTGTTCAACACTGTTTTAGCGTCGACTGCACCAATTATCGATGGAGAACAAGCAAACATAGAGCGAAGTTTGGGAGACAATTGGGACGGAGAATACCACGATTTTGAAGAGTGGGACAATGGCGCCGATGCCGAGCAGGAAGAACCTACTTCCAGGGAGAGCTCGAAAACACTATCAAGCAAAGCCTCAGTGAAAAGGAGTTTTGACGAGTTTGAATTGAGTGGCGATGAAGCCGCGCTGCTGCCGCCATCACCAAGTTCACCAGGTCTGCGTTATCCTGCTTGAGGAAATAATCTGGCATGCTGACTTCGTCCCTAGATCCCAAAAGGGCCCGTGTACTATAGGCCTCGTCCGGAGGGACCTTACAGAAGTCAGGGCACGCAAGACACCCACAAATTTGGAGGTTGAGTTTTTTCCTCTTGAAGATCTTGCCAAACTATTTGGTTTGGCGGCTTCAATTCCGAGCATTATCCTCCTTGAAAATTTGAAAGGCTAAGTTATTCCTTTAATCCCCTTTGCTCTCACCATTCTTGCAAGTAGCCGAAGCAGCCGTACCACTTACCTCTTTAAGTCACAAACCTCGGAAGATAGGCACTAACATTTGCAGCATTCTTGGTCCTATGCGTCTGGCGTAGTCGTACCTGTTCGGAAAGGTTAGGCGTTAGTCGTGACTGTGAATAATATGCCTTGCCAGCTTGTTGGTTTTTTCGCCGTTTCGAACATTAATGTTTCTTTTCGCTTTATCCTTTGCTTTATTCTTATAGTTTCTTACCTGTCGTACCAATTGTAAAGTTCGCCGCACTAGGACACATTTTGAAGCCAATTTTCGGAATTCTGTACTGTGCGGTGTGATCGGCTGTTGCCTGCGGTAAACAACCAGTCTGAGTCCCGATGTTGTAACCGATCGCGAGTCCCCTACTCTGTTTGATACCTACCTTCTGCAAACTGGACTCGGTATATGGCAGATGCACATACAGGCCGTCTATGTGCTCAAGTAATTCATGAACACTTCGGGCCCTTGACTGGGGTATGTCTACATCGCTTTCACTGTGTTATGCTAGCTCCTAAACACATCAGGCAATAGAATGTCGCATCGGTCCTCCTAACTCGTGGTCGTTTGCCATTATCACAAGTGGTTCGTTACAGTGGGCTTAAACCGCGGACAGTCCGAGCGGCCGTCTTGGTCTTGGTCCAGCACAACTTGATTTGGCATGCACAAATTGATGATTCGGAGGATAGTTTGGAGATTAATATCGAGGAGTGCTTGTCACGATTGCGGTTTGGGAAATATGTCTGGCAGACCGAGAAACTTTTTGGGAGCCAAGTGAGCACATGATATTTGAGCTTGACGTAGTCTGATATCTATGGCATGGAGGAAAGGCTGCAGAAATTATCCAATTAATCTTAGATCATGGCAAACTGCGTCCACCGGAGATCCTTTCTAGAGTTGCATTTGATCCCAAAAGTGCGTCAAGACTTATGTTATCAACTGCACCACGCTTACTTTATGGGCAGCCACAACGCTGTATTCACAAGCCCTCCACAAATTAGTGACATCTTCACATTTGAAACCGTCTACTACACTATCGCATATATCGCCTCGGGACAAAATCATACGGTACGAGGCCGAAGAAAGAGCTAAGCTATCTGGGTTTCCTTCCGCAAGAGAGTTGAGAGATTCGAAGGAAGTTGCCAAAGCCAGACTAGGGCGAGAGGAAGAGGATACTGAGAAAGTGGGACTCGTAGGTGTTTCTCTAAACTGAGGCTCGTAATTTTACTTGGACTATACAGAAACGAAAAGGAAAAGTCTCGGCGTCAAAACCGCACAAGGTTCGGTGCTGTTGGATCTTGTACGAATTGTTCCTAACAGGCACACATTAGCGGAAAGCTCTCGACGAAGATCGCATTGTTGTTGATGTGAGTATCACTGAAGCTAGGTCGTCCTTATGCTGAGGCCCTTATTTAGGACGAAGTCTACTTCAGAGTCAATTTTGAAAAGTATAATGCTCATATCCGCAATACTGTATGCGATTCATTGCAATTCATGTTGTGTGCTCATTCTTACTGGTTATGTTAGCTCATTGAACAGACATGTAAAGAACGCTATGGCCAGGGTGCTGCTGTCGTCATGAGAGCCGCACTGAAGGTGACAGAGGCGTCCCAGCTCAAAATGACGGATCCACGATCAGGTAACTTTGTTCCCTCGGGTTGTAGCTGTCCAGCGTTGACAATTTATAGACCCCGTTTCTGTAGCAAGCGTGGTTATGCAATTATCTGGTGCTGAAGAGGATTTGACATCAGGACTCGTTTTTGCGTCCAAAAAGGTGTCTAATGCTACAGCCATCAAGGACTATCTGGGGATGCTTGCCTGTGCAGACAATCCCACTCCTGCAGGAAAAGCATCCGCATTCATCTCGTTCTCTGCATCCAAGGTTCAAGTCGAGTTTGAAGCTGTTGGCAGGCGATTACGGCGGCGCATGTTAGAAGCCGTAACAAGAGAGAAGTATGGGACGGAGGGTGTCAGGATTTTACGATTGTTGTTGGGCATTGGCAAACTGGATGAGAAGCAGGTATGTTAGTGCGTCTCTGAATTGATTGATACATAACGAGTTCGGGCGAAGATATCAAAAGCAGTGATGATGGCAGCAAAGGATGTCAGACCGCTATTAACCGCGATGACAGCTGACTGTCTCATCAGCACACAAGAAGTTGCCAAGAGTGCTGATCGCAATCCAACAAGAACGATATACCTTTGGTATGACAACGTCAAACGGACATCCTGTCGTTGAAACTCATCGTACTATTCTAGGTACGTCGATCTGCACAAGGCATACTCTATTATACTCGGCAACTTGTACAAAACTCTGTACAATATTGGTATGAGACGACAAGCAGAAAAAGAGGTCGGGGAAGTAAAAGCAGTGTTGGAGAAGCGAGGAAGGACTGATGTTCAACAGGATGAGAGTCTGCTGACTCGGATGGAGCGTGACATACTCGTCGAATGGCAGAGGCGGCAAGACAAATTGACGGTAGTAGAGTCAAGAGTAGAGGAGGCAGTGTTTGTGATGAGAGATCTCGGAGTGTACGGTGTGGAGGTTGATTAGATCACGGACTGTTTTCCTTATGTTAATCGACGTGCAAGTAGCGACATTTATCGTACGAACAAACCCGATGGGGAAGAACAGGAAGAGACAGGAGGAGAAACGACAACACGAGAACTCTGACTATGAAATTTAAAGAAACTAGCTTCCAAGTACCGTACTCTGAGGGTTAGAGGGGGGTAGATTACTGACGGACTGCCCGTCCCGTGAGATTTCAAACTCCGCAATTTGTCAAGCAAGTTAATATTCCTTGAACGCGTCTAAGCGTCTCTCTCTCGACGCGCTCATCTCAACAGCCCTTCCCCTCTCGCTTTTCGACGATCATGGCAAGCCAGGTTGTGCTGAACAAATCAGTCTTCACTTCTCATTTGAACCGTATTTACGAAGCTTGGAATGTCCGTCCATTCCATCTGGTGTTACACCTAGCCAAACTAACCCAACCCATTCCAACCCCATAGAGTGCAAAAAAGAATGACGATTATGCATCAATATCTGATTTGGATGCTTTACTTTTTATGGTTGGCGAGTCCTCTGAAGATGACGTACCGCGCAAGAGTACCAGCGTACAAGTTGCGTTCGACTCTTGCTCCACCTGCCAAGCACGCTCATTAACAATTGCCACATTCTAGCAATGGCTCTTAGGATATGAATTTCCATCGACTTTCTTCCTTTTGCAGAAGGATAAACTGACAATCCTAAGCTCTGCCTCTAAAGGTACGTGGCACCTATCACGCGTATGTCTGGGGATCCCAATTATTCTTGCCCTAGCGAAAATTCTGGCCCAAGTAGAAGGGACTTCTGGCCCTGTTCCGATTGAAATTCTTGCTCAAGCCAAAGCGAAGGAACCTCCGAATGATGCTCTCCCTAATTTCTTCAGTCGATATTCAGCTCAGAAGCGCGTAGGAGCATTGTTGAAAGAACAGCATAAAGGAAAACTAGTGATGGAATGGGATAAACTTGCCAAAGAGGCATCATCCATGCCGGAATTGATAGATATATCACCTGCTATATCTGCCTTCATGGCAGTGAAGGATGAAGAGGAACAGGTGCGCATGATTACGAGCAACTCCCCTTCCACTGACTTCGGTTATCCGCGCAACCTCCCTGAATAGAAAGCAGTTCGAACGGCTGCAGCCCTAACCTCAACCCTTCTCAAATATCATGTTGCACCCACACTAGAAGCCGTTCTAGATCAAGAATCGAAGATTTCACACGAGGACTTTGGCTACAAGATTGAGGCGAGATTAGGCTCCGGAGAAGGTGCTAATGCAAAAGGACCTGATATGAAGGTGTGGAGTAAAGGGAAAACTCTGGCTGAGGTACGTCTGGTGATCCTGCATTGAACGCTTTTGACCCAGCTATGGGCTTAGGTTGACTGGCAAATGGTGGAGTTTGCATACCCTCCGGTCATCATCTCAAAGTCAACCAAATCCGGCTATGACTTAAAAATTGCAGCCGAGTCTTCGAGTGATATCATTGCTCATAAAGGCGTGTTCCTTGTATCATTTGGCATGCGTTACAAATCATACAGTGCGAATATTGGCCGAACGTTCATCGTGGACCCAACCTCTGTAAGGAATTTGGTTTGCCCCTGGTGCGATGATGTTGATATTGTCTTCAGGCGCAAGAGGACCAATATAACCTGTTGCTTACCCTCCAAGCTGATTTACTTTCCTACATAAAGGATGGTATAACCGGACGGGATGTCTATCAATATGCCGTCAATTTCGTTAAGGAGAGAAAGCCAGAGCTAGAAAGTCACTTTGTGAAATCAGCAGGCTTTGCGGTGGGTTTTCTCGATGACGCATCCTCGTCTATAAATGAACTTCCTTTTCAGATGGGCATAGAATTCCGTGACTCCGTGTACACTCTATCTCCAAAGAACGGCAGACAAATTAAAGCCGGCATGATTTTTAACCTCGCACTGGGTTTCGCCGATCTTGGAGAGGGCTCTAACAAGTACGTAATGCTGACTTGTGAATCATTGAAGTAGCTGATGGTGAGAGAAGGTATGCCATACAGTTGAACGATACTATCAAAATTGATAGTACCAAATCTGTCTTGTTAACAGAGAACACCAAGTCTCCCCGGGATGTACTCTTTTTTCTCACCCCGGAGAGCGAAGAAGAAAAGCCCAAAAAGGCGGCGCAGCCTAAGGCCAATGGCGTTCCAGCAAAAGCTAAGACGGTGGGCGGGAAGGTGTTGCGAAACCAGCCCCGCCGTGCTGCCCAGGACGATGTACATCTCACAGCAGCAACAAAACTACGTGACCATCAGAAAGAGTTGCATGACAAGCTACAATCAACTGGTATAGAGAGATTCGCGGAGGGTGGTGGTGGCAGCAGTGGGAAGGAAGGGAAAGGATGGAAGAAGTTCCAGAGCTACAAAGGAGAGGCAGCTTTTCCCCAAGAAGTAGCAAGACTTCGGGTATGCCCCACAAGTGTTTTTCAAAAAAGATACAAGCGCCTCTGATATTTTCACTAGATCTACGTTGACCGCAAAGCGAATACTGTTATCCTCCCTGTTCATGAATTTGCTGTGCCGTTCCACATCAATACCATCAAGAACGTCAGCAAAAACGATGAAGGCGAATTCACATATCTCCGCATCAATTTTCAGACGCCGGGTCAATTAGCAGGAAAGAAGGAGGATACCGTAGGTGTACCAATCTCCAATTGCTCTCGTCGCTAAGTGCTTCTTCGTAGCCTTTTGTAGAGCCAGACGCTACATTCATCCGCTCTGTTACCTATCGCTCTCCCGATGGCCAACGTTTTGACAACATCTGCAAGCAAATCACTGAGCTGAAGAAAGAGGCCAATAAAAGAGAGCAACAAAAGAAGGAGATGGCAGATGTCATTGAACAGGGATCACTGGTAGAGGTCAAGGGCAGACGACCTCTCAGGATGTCTGAAGCATTCGTCCGACCCGCGCTTGATGGTAAACGCCTGCCTGGGGAGGTTGAAATTCACCAAAATGGTCTCCGCTATCAGTCGATGGGTTCGCAGAAAATTGGTGAGTTCTATGCGCAACTAGGGTAGTCAAGGACTCAGTCTGGGGATTTAAATTCAGACATCCTGTTCAACAATGTCAAGCACTTGTTCTTCCAACCTTGTGACCACGAATTGTTGGTCATTGTTCATCTGCATCTGAAGGCTCCCATCATGATCGGCAAGAAGAAGGCATTCGTAAGCTGTGATTTGATTTCCTGGTTATCTCAATTGCAATTTTTTGCCAGGATGTGCAATTCTTCCGTGAAGCCACAGACGTACAATTCGACGAAACTGGTAACAGGAAACGCAAACACCGCTATGGTGACGAGGATGAAATCGAAATGGAACAACAAGAACGCAAGCGTCGAGCGATCCTCAACAAAGAAATCAAAGCGTTCGCCGAAAAGATCGCAGAAGCTGCATCATCTTCCAATGGGGATCCCTTGGAGCTGGATATACCGTTCAGGGAATTGTCATTCGAGGGTGTTCCATTCCGGACCAGTGCCAGATTGCAACCTACAACAGAGTGTCTTGTGCATTTGACTGATCCACCATTCCTTGTTGTCACATTGGCTGACATCGAGATCGCTTCTCTCGAACGTGTTCAATATGGCTTGCGGCAATTCGACTTGGTCCTTGTCTTCAAGGACTTTACGAAAAGCCCGTTGCATATCAATTCCATTCCAAGTGCCCAAATGGATGATGTCAAGAATTGGCTAGAGTATGTCCATGGGTTCGCTCCGGGATTATAAGCTCATCAAACCATGTTCAGTTCTGTGGATATTCCAATGAGTGAAAGCCCTGTCAACTTGAATTGGGGCCCAATCATGAAGCACATTAATGAAGACCCTTATGATTTCTTCCAGCAAGGAGGATGGACTTTCCTTGGTGGTCCCGAGGCTGGTGAGGTATGCCACACAGTCTTTGTACGACGACAAACAGATCAATCAATGATGAATACAATACAGAGCGAGCATTCAGAAGAGTCGGAATCCGAGTCCGAATTTGAAGAGGAACAAGAGTCTGATTTCTCTAGCGAAGCCAGCGAGGAGAGTGATCATTCTGAGGGTAGTTACAGTGATGACAGTGGTTCAGCCTCTGAGGAGGATGATGAAAGTGAAGGTATGCGATCAGAAAACGATTGTAATGTCTATCTCCTAACATATTTCAGGTGATGATTGGGATGAGCTGGAACGAAAGGCCGCTAAAGGTGGGTCATCCAGGTATCTGATGAGCTGGGCAAGTTGACTAATATTGAGCAGCGGATCAAAGACGAGCAGACGCTAAAAAGAAGGCGGGAGATTCGGATTCGGATGCAGAGCGTCCAAAGAAGAAGGCTCCAGCGAAACAAACCAAAGCGAATGGCAATGTCAAGGGCGGCGCAAAGGCCAAACGTTGATATGATTTGTACTTTAGGTTTAAATACTACTCTCTCGTATATTATCTCCCTTAACTCTCACATTTCCTTCTTTTCCTTCGCTTTGTCTCGTCCTGTCTTCTCGTATTCCACGCGCATTATAGACTCCCTCCAGAGAGCAAACCCAGAGAATGCAGCACCGGGTCCGAGGGATGGGATAACGAGGAGGTTCCAAATGAGCACAGTGAACGCCTTCGACGGCTCAATCAACCAAAATTCTAACAGGAGCATGGGTAAGTTCGTAAAGAAGAGGTCCAGTTTAAGAATTTGATGTGCCCGGGAGGCAATTCGTGATTGCGAGGACAGCGCTGTCAAAGAAGGGAGGAAAGTCTTCTTGAAGGCTCCCCAGTCGCTCGCCATCAGCGGTAGTGCAGTTGCAACATGGCTTGA
Source organism: Volvariella surrecta (assembly GCA_951802395.1). NCBI lineage: Eukaryota > Fungi > Basidiomycota > Agaricomycetes > Agaricales > Pluteaceae > Volvariella > Volvariella surrecta. The sequence continues at coordinate 1,192,542 of OX637784.1, forward strand.
AGATCCAATTATGAATGTTGCAATATAAATGATGCGAATAACCCAATAGCCTGATTGTGGGTAAGATTTGGGAGAACGGAAGGCTAGGTGTCCGAGTTGGGCGATGAAAATATAGATGGGGAACAGTTGCCAGATTGCAGTGACTTGAGGGTCCTGCAAGAGCGTAAGTCCTGCGCTAGGGATGGCGAAACCTATGAAGATGGAGAAAGCGATGGCTTCTGCATGGGCTTGAGTAATAAACGTGGCCCCTCGTCCAGCCGTCTCGGTTCCATTTGACAGAACGAACAACAGGCAATAAAGAGGGAAGGCGACACCAAAGGTAATTGATTGTCCCAATAGGACATAGAAACCTGGGTATGCGACCCAGGCGGACCGCCCGCTGCGAGCTGCTTCGACAGCTTGCCAAACGAGTAGAGGAGCAGCGTTGATAAGGAAATAGTTGACGAATTTGATAGAAGGGCCCGGCGTAAATAATGAGTGGAAGAACGATATGACCCCGCAGAGTGCATGGTCAAGTCCTGGTGAGCCGGTGTAGGCAATTTGATATGGGGTCAATTCGTCGGAAACATAGCCCGTGGGTGGACATAATTTATTGATGTCGTTGGTCAGCCCAGACTGGTATAGTTGACCAAAGGTGGAGTAGGCAGCAATTCCAATAATCGTGGCGAAGGGGATTGCTGGGAGGACGTTCGCTAGTGCGAATTTCAATGTTAGTGTGTTTGTATGTGGACACAAATTAAGTTTCACTTCGGAATGCCATTCACCAATTCACGCCAAGTATAAGGCAAGGCTCCGGCGATGCGCAACTGGTAATTATGTATAGGGGGGATGTCTGGGTGCGGGAGAAGAACCTTTTTTGTTTCTGTTTTTGTTTTTGTTTTCCCTTTTTTTCGCGAAACACGCCTCTTGTAACGCATGGACCGCGTCAGGCAAGAGGCGCGCGACCGTGTAAAGCCCGCACAGCGACTACCAAAAAGTGTAAGCAAGCACATCCTGTACACAGCTATCTCAGTCAGCTGGCCGAGGCATCCCAATTTTTCTGACGCTTGGATGGTCACATATAAGTTATTACTCGGAATGTGATATTTGGCTGGTGCGAGTACGTCCTGAGGACGTCTCGCGAGGTGGTCTAACCAAATTGGGATTGGTGCCAAAATAAGCTGGGGAGGGTTAGGCAGACGCAAAGACCACAAAACGTCCAGGATTTGAAGCCATCATGAATTGGAATGAAGTATCATCAGTACAACAGAGGTGCAAGTGCTAAGTGGGGACTTGAGGAAATCTTTTCGACTTGACTAGATCACCTCCCGAGACGCCGTCGAGACGTCCTCGCACCAGCCAACTGCACCCAGTTCTCAGACCCCCCCTTGAAAATTTCCGACCATTGGTTAGTCTGCTCATTGTTGCTTGGCTGCTTTCGGCTGCGGTCCTACAAGCTAGGCTGTTTTTTTTTTTGGCAGTGTACTTCGTTCCCATTGCTTACAGGTGCCAAGTGCCTTGCCAAGCGTATGAAAAAAAGAGGATAAGATAATGTATTGTAGATAACAAGATAATCAAATCAAGTTTGGCCATGGTTTCTACTCCCTGTACGAGCTCTTGCTGTTCTATCGTGTGGTCTACAAGTATCTATACTCATCTGATTGGCAATTTTCAATAGGAAGATGTGTCTGCGAGCCCTTGTACCTACTACAGGCCATCATCCAGGGATGGAATCGGTGGGTTTCCTTGTTAATCACCATAACTTGAAGTAGCGTGCATGAGTTCATTGAAATATGAGTCATCTGCGCTGCCAGTGCTGGTTGTTCAGATCTAGCATAATATAAGTGAGCTATGCATATTCTATAGAATGGAGAGGATACATTTCATCTTAAAGATTTTGCTCTCTGTTTGATCCGCAATTCTTCATATTATTACATGTGAGTTCATACTTTACATCTACTCTTTAATAGCTTTCGATTCACACCAAATTTACATGATTTCATCTAGCCAACAAAAAGTCGTTTAGCCGAGGCAAAAAGTTCGACTTAGGGCCAGTTCGCTTAACACAGTTACTGTTAACAATTACAGTTTTGCGACGCCTCTTGCCGTCAGGGACTAGGATAATCCCTGTCGTGCAAGAACGTTTTGATGTTTGATACTCGTTGCATTATTGTATTAATAATTAAATGGCAGGCTTCTGCCATATGTTACGAGCAGAATTCAAAACAATAATAACAAGGTGTGTTAGAATTTCCCAAAGCGAGCTACCCACTCGGGGTACCCTTTCCTACCGCTCCTTCAGCAACTTCTTTAGCCGTGTCCGAGCACCTGCTTGCACCACCTTATAGGCCTCCTTATTGATTACAGGTTCTATACGGATGTTCTGCGGCCAGTCATGACTCTGAGATTTTCGCTCCATGAGTACGTCTATGAGCGTTGGCTGCTTCAATTCCTGTGTCTGAGGAGCGGGAGGAGGTTGGATTGGATGCTGGCGTATTGTATTCCGAGACACAAGCTGAACGAGGATTCGTGGTGAGGGTCTCATCCTATGTGCATGAGATGAGCTTCTTGGTATATGACAGAGATTATAACGCTTACTTGTAGCAGAGCACCTTGACAGTGAAGTTGTTCCGAAAATGTCGTCACGCAGGGTGTAACGCGCTCCGTGAACCACGTGAATTGTCACAGCGTACTCCTGATTAATATTAATTGTCTCATTCAAATTGACTCTAACTGAAGTTCCGTTATGCCAGAAACTAGTAAGGCCCAAAGCACCAAAAATAAACGGAGATTAGATGCACAGAACGCGTCAACCAGCCAAAATCAACCCAAACGTCAACGCAAAGCGACAAAATCCACAGCAGCAGTCCCCCCTAGGCCATCTACGCAATGGCCTCCGCATTTCAACGAAGTAAGTTTCCAGAGTGCGCTAAACGTGATACCCACTCAATTATACTCAGCTCTACAAGGTAGCATGAATTTAGTCCCATCTTGCAACCTAATGAAAGCGCCGACTGCATTTCAGGTGTTCAAGGTATGACACTCCCATTGAGACCACTCCAAAATCCAAGTGTCAACTATCACGTAGGCCATGAACACATTCCTTGCCTTTGCCTACTTGAGGAAGCAACTTGCTATCAGCTTTAATAGTGCCCGTTCCTCTATTGAAAAGCTGCTCAATCAGTAGGTCAAAATCCACCAGTACCGATGCTAATGTTTAATTCAGCCCCAAGCCCGTTAAACTTGACTCATGTGGCTGAGATCAAGTACGTATGATATTGTGACACTCCGAATATAACTTTATTTCTTCGCAACCTGGGAAGGGCTTTACTCCCTAACCTCATAGATTTTGGTTATGTTCCCTCACACCACATTAAAGCCCTTGAGAGTGGAAAGCAATCAATCTCAGGTCATCGTGGCAATTCTCCAGATTACTCTGCCTTCTCTGGAGCCAGAGCAGGTGAAGAGCGACTTCCAGGAGATGAACCCTATGTTCTTGTCCTCGAGTTCACAGATGACCCTAGAAAGAAGAAAGCAATTTCTCCTGGGTATACAATATTCATTATTTGTGATCTCAGTTGACACTATTAACAGCTTATCCTATCAAACGCCCACCGCCATGACCTCTTCATCATTGAAGAAGTTGGTAGAACAACGTAATCAACGTTTTGAAGATGCGATCAATGAGTTCGTTTTTCTGATTATTGACAAGATGTACTTGGTTCAATGAGTCCCGTAGCCTTACAGCAGCCGCTCAAGGCCAGTCTCAAGACCCTGTTGCATTGCTTGTAGAGGCCGGGCGAGAGCATGTACCCATCAATCCTACCGCCCGGCCAGGTGAGATCGTGCCTGCCGTTATGGATGTACCTGCACCCGCAGAGCGTCCACCAATGGATGTGGTTTTGTCCTCAATACGCGAGCAAGAGTGGTTTCGAGATCAGATCTGTGAACAAAAAAGCTACGAAGCTCGAGAGGGTTGCACAGGTGGCTTCATTGTGAGAGTAATAGATTAGCGTCTGACTCTTTTTCTTTGTCTTGTAGGTTCCATTGATCCACCGCTCTCCTCTGAGATTAGTGAAGCCCTTTTGAATGCACGAGGGATATCCGGTTTCTATACCCATCAGTCGACTGCAATCCAATCAATTGCAGCTGGCAAGAGTGTCATCGTATCGACTAGTACTGCTTCTGGGAAAAGTATTATCTACCAAGTTCCAGCTCTGAGGTTTCTGGAAGCTTCTCCTGATACTACCGCAATATTCGTCTATCCTACTAAGGTCCGTGTTGCACGCATTTACTACTTGCCCAACTCACTTGCAACCAGGCCCTTGCCCAAGACCAGCGCGTTGGAATGGAACAATTGATTGCTAACTGCCCCACACTCCAACATGTCCAGGTCCGTGTTTACATCTGAGTTACTTTAAAATCTCATTTATTCTCAGATCGCAAACTACGATGGAGATACTCCCCAAGAATTCCGACAAGGTTAACCTGTGGTAGTACATTTGAGCTCAGGGCTAATCATTATCTACAGGGATTCGCGAAACAGCTTCCATCATTTTCACTAATTTCGTACGCAATAAGTGTTTTAGATAGGAATCGGTGACACTGAAGTGAAGATCACAGGATATGATCCATGCATCGATACTTCCTCACGAGGATACCTGGAGACGGTTAGCTTCATTTCCTCCGTTATGAGCTGCTTGGTGATCGGTATTTCAGGTTTCTCAAAAATTTGAAAGTAAAAAACATTGTGTTATACTGCCAGCAGACTACTAATTGGTTATGTCCAGCTTTTCGTAGTCGATGAGCTTCATTATTATAGCGGATTGCTCGGCAGGTGAGTTGACTAAGCTTTCGAGACGGTAGATGCTCAAATGGGCCCGGCGGACTTGAGTCATGTTGCATATATCTTGAGGCGTCTTCGGCGCCTATGCGCGGCTGTTGGGAGTAAGGAGCCAGTTGATTGATTTACCTTACAGTTGCTGACCTACCCAGACCGCAGGGTACAATTTGTTTCATGTAGCGCCACGATATCAAACCCTCGACGCTACATGCTGGAACTGTTTGGAGTCCCACCCGAAAGTGCTGACACCATAGTTGAAGATGGTGCTCCTTCTTCACACAAGGATTTTCTTATCTGGAATTCGCCTTTACAAGATCCAGACGGCACAAGCAATCGAAGGCGTAGTTCAATGTCAGAAGCTATAACCCTAATGGAATTCTTGATGGTCCGTGGCGTGCGCGTGATACTATTTTGCAAGGTAAGGGATCAAAAGCAACGTACCGCTTCACTATTATTTAATCATATAATTCTCCAGACACGTAAAGCTTGCGAGCTGGTGAGGTTAAGCAACTCTTTTGATAGGCTTTGGCACTTATAGGCCCAGGCAACGAAAGCGTTACGTTCGCGACTAAGCAATAACGGCCGGTTGAATATTCTGGAAAAGGTGCAACCATATCGGGGAGGTAAGCGGTCCAAATTTCCTGCAACTTATCTCTACCATTGCCACAGGTTATTCTCAGCAAGTACGTGTATTCAACACACCAATACCTCATAGCCAACATAGACCATTGAAAGGATCGTCGCCGAATTGAGCGTGATGCATTTAACGGAAATCTATTAGGTATAATTGCGACTAATGCACTCGAGCTGGGTGTCGATATTGGTGTCCTCGACGCTGTCATCATGCTCGGATTCCCAGTTACCAAAGCTAGTTTTGTATGTCACTTTTATTTATTTTTCGAGGATGAAGCTTACAGTTGGGTTGTAGTGGCAACAAGCTGGAAGGGCTGGACGACGCTCTCGCGATTCTCTGGTTATTTTCGTTGCGGAGATGTACCCGATCGATCAATATTATATCAAGAATCCGCAGGAGCTTTTCCAAGCTACTTCAGATGAGATGACAATTGACCTAGAGGGCAAAATCATCCTTGAAGGTTGTCATCCTCCTCATGCCGCTTTGTTCTTCTCTCATGTTCAATCAGCTCATCTCCAATGTGCGGCGCACGAGATGCCTCTTTCGTTGGAGGATGAAGTGTACTTTGGTCCCTTGCTCAAGGAAGTGTGCGACAGCCAGCTTGTCAAAGATTCAGACGGATGGTTTGTGCTCCTCGAATTGGCTGTGCCTTTTAATTTGACGACATCAGGTACCATCCTAATCCGAAATTCTTGCCTTACCCAGCAAAGCACATTAGTATCCGTACGTCGAACCTGCATTTCGGTTAGTTGGAATATTAATGCGCTCCTCAGGCGGTCCGTTGGAGGATAAATATACTGTTATCAAGCTACCGAGCCAAGGCAGTCGCGTAGCCGAGGCTATTCTCGAGGAAGTGGAGGTCTCGAGAGCTATGTTTGAACTCTATGAAGGCGGAGTGGTGATGATCAATTCCTCACACAGACATCTTCCTGGATCTGACATATTCTCTTAGTTCATGCACCAAGGCGAACCCTATATAGTACGCTACCAGTTATGTCAGGATTGCACATCAATGACACCCACCCTGCAGGTTACTGAGATCAGTCACGATTCCAAGATAGCCAAAGTGCTGCATTCACCAGTCAACTTTAACACATCGCCTAGGTATGTAGACCACCGTTGGAGCACAATTCCTGATCGCATTATATGCATTGTTATAGGGACTTTACGTGAGTCATTTGATCCTTCATAACGAACTACGTGGTAAACTAATTAAATCATTGCAGTAACGTTGATGCTATCCGGACGCATCGCATTCGTCAGATTCTCAACTCACCTCACAGGGCCTATTACGGAAGTAAGTCACATCATCATGTAAGAATGCCAGTAGTTCTTACATCACGAATCAAGGGGTGGACATTTATGTCAAAGTCTTTGGTGAGCCATCTGCGCGTATATGCTCATTACCGCGGAAGTGCTTATATGTTCTAGGTTTTTTCAAGATACAGTGCGTTGCGTGCCTCCGATCAATGATAGCTCATCCCTGTGTATCTGGGCAGAAACAATTCTATTTTAGATGCAGTTGATGTCGACACCCCGCCCTGGGAGCAAGATAGCACTGGGTTATGGATCGACATACCCACACCTGTCCTCCAAAGCCTTCGCCTTGCAGGTCATAATGCAGCAGAAGCTATTCATGCAGCACAGCATGCCTTATTAAACCAGTTCTTGTTATCACAAGACATCAGAACTGAGTGTAAGGCTGCAGAGAAGGAGTATAGAGTCACCGAATCCCAGAGAAAGCGCCCAGCAAGGTCTGTCGTACACACACAGTATGTACAATGAATGCAACTGAACTGAGACCGGCAGATTAATATTTTACGATGCAATTGGTAAGGGTGGAGGCGTGGCTGTCAAAGCATTCGATCATGGTAGGAGATTACTTAGGGCACTTCGTCAACTACTAATAAGCATGTTTAGTTTCAAGTATCTTGACCAAGGCATGTGACGTCGTGGAGTCGTGTCCTTGCCAGGATGGCTGCACACACTGTTCGTCCATTGGTGCTCCTCTATCTTCACTTGATTATCATGCCAAGTAGGTGTACAAAGCGCGAGGTGCAAAGAAGCCAACGAAGTTTCTTCTAAAATTGGGGCGTCAATTATCCTCAAAGCCATACTGGGGAAACATTTGAACCTAGACGCTGTAAACTCGGCAGATAGCCTTGGAATGGAGACCATCGTGCCTGCAAGGCCTGTTCCAACGAACGAGGGTATTAAGGTGGAAACGGAAGAGCTTGCATAAGCCACATTTGTTGTGATGAATGGTGAATTGAGGGATGCATATGTTTGCACAGAAGTTAGAACATGTCTGCTAGTACAATAGCTAGCCAATGACATTGACCCCTAAACGGCACGATATTACATGACAGCAGAACCTGCAACAGAGTTTCATGACATCAAGATCAAATAAGGGATGTGTAGATCAAGGTAAGCGGAATGGAAGCATCATGACTTGGAAAGGGGATCAAAGTCTAGCAAATCAGCCATGGTAGGCTTCTTTGGTCCCATAGACCAGGAAGGCTGCGCTGGTGTATCAGGTTGTAAGACACCAAATGAAGGGGGCATAGATGCCATTGTAGAACCTGTCGGCTGCATGAACGGTGACATCGTAGTTGCTGGTATTGACCCCAATGAGGACAGGGTATTAGGAGCATTTGAGATATTGTAATTTGGTTGTGGCTTCATTGGTTTAATAGTTGACGACGACGACAATGGGGGCGGGAGGGTCGAGGGGTGTAGAGGAGGCGCACTCGGAGTTGTCGATAATGTGATATTATAGTTGGGTCGGGATGCTGACGCCTTGATTGCGGATGTAGATTGTGACAAAGGGGATCGATTGGATGCAACCGCTGAAGGTTGCATAGAGCGGCTGCTGGATGATCCAAAGGAACCCGAGTTACTTCGCGGTGTAAAATTCGATTGTGATGGTTTGGATATAGATGGGAAGACCTGAGTAGTGGATGGGGATGTTGGTTGTGATATGGGAGGGAAAGCAGAGAGTGGGGTAGATTTAATGGCTGGACTTGCTGGACCAGATGGCTAAAATGTAAAAGAATCGAATGAGCGTAGGTCTCGAAACAGCATCGTGAATCACCCACGTTGGAATCTCCATTCAACAAGCTTCCCCATATGTCATCTTCCCAACTCGTTCCGCCCACGTTTGCAGCATTGGCATTACTGACTGCGCTACCACCTGAGGCGTCATTAGCTCTCCCAACCAAACTCTCAAAGTCAACTGATCCAGAGAAGCCCTGGACACCATTCGCAACACCGCCATTCATCGCAGTCGCAGATCTATCTTCTACGCGCTGTGAGTCGCGTAGGAATTGATCGTGTTCTCTTTCAACTCTGTCACCTAGCTTTCGGATCACAGCCATGAAGCGCTTGAATTGCTCGACATTGAGTACTATGGCAACGGGTGAGTCGTCGTACTGATACTTGACGATGATACTGACAAGGACCCATGGACATAGCCCATAATTGGGGTAGGACAAGCGTTGCGACAGCTTCTCTGTCCACTTTAAAACCCATTGCTTCTTGTACAGACAACGTCGCCATCTGACAAAATACACCATCAGGCAATGAAGCGCAGATACAGATGATGCCTTTACCATAACCGCAGGCTCCTTAGTACGAATTTTGGATAGCAATGGTACGAGTTTTTGGGTAAGACTTGATTGGTCGAGCGTTTTGACCATTGCGAAGAAAGTAACCAGCGTCGCTATTTTCACAGTTAGTATCCTAGTTTTGCTGAACACCAACTAATATTGATGATTAAATAATCTGCATCGGAGGAACAGTAGGATATGACCCACTGCCACACGAGGGAACAGAACGGCTTGAACCTCCGCATAGTCAATAGTTTCACATAGGTCTGGAACGACCTTCAAAGCTCGTTCTTGCACCTGGTAAGAGATATTTGAGCGGATCTATCTTGCATTAGTATGTAGCCGTACCACAGCATGTTCGGACTCCAGAGCATTGTAAACGAGTGGGAGCACCTCTACATTTTTTATCTATCAGATTCACTACGCATATAATGGTTATTCGTCACCTACGTTCACGAAAGGTCTGTTTGTCAGTTTTGTTTTGCAGCATGGTCAAATTATCCAGCAACGTGAGCATATTTTGAGGTGGCTCTTTGACTACGAAGAGGGGCTTCAAGCTGGGAAGAACCATACTGGCGAATTGCGAAGCCGAGAGGGCGTTACAGATTGCGAAAACGTTTGGAAGTATGTAAGGCAGCAGATGTGTGTCTTTCATCTAGCATCGATTGAGGCTCGGGGACTCGGAGGACTATAATGTATACAACCGTGCTTACCTCCTCTAACAGGGAAGGGAGGATTTTCCTTGTCCTCAGTCCTACGGAAAACCTATCCAATACACCAACCAACCCTTTCATAAACGAGATCTTTTCTTCCCTCGTCTTGGCCGTGAAGTTAGATCGGTCTAGGAAATTGAGTGTAGATATCGGTAGGGAAGAGAAGAATGAATGAGAAGGTAGCGTTGCTGGCGTTGGTCTCTCAGCAGGATGCCGTGTGATAAGCAGGCGGAGGAGAGCTGTAGCACAGCATTAATGATGTGGTATTGGGTTGAGAGCCTACAATGCGTACTTTGCAAGTCTGGATCCAATGTGTTCAGACCTGGGACAGGTTTCCCTGCATGCTCCCGTAGACCACCTAGACTGCCATGGATTCTGAAAGGAGGATTGCCCTTGCAATGTACGGCGTATATGGTACATCCAAGTGAATACATGTCGGAGGCTGTCGATAGCATTTCATCCAGTGCATATTCGGGCGCTGCATATGGGTTAGGGCAGAGAATAAGTGATGTGTTGCCATTGGACTAACCCATATAATCAAATGATCGTTGGACGTATGGCGGCACGCGTGCATCAACTGTAGGAAATTCCCAACGAGTAGGCTTTCCATCTGATGCAAGCAGTGGTATCGTAAGACCCAACCCTGATATCTTCCAATCTCCCTATAATCCATGCAGAGTCTCATTGGCACACGAGCCTCCAAAGTTATAAAGTACTCACAGCACCATTAATAATGATACTTTCCGGAGATATGTTGGAGTGAACCAAGCTGGCAGAAGTATGTAGGAAGGAAAGGCCTTTGCATATTTGGAGTATACCCTTTTGGATCTACGGGGAAACGTCGATACGAATCCCAATATGTCAACTGGAACCCATACCTCTACTTCGTCCAATTCCACTAGTGGTGAGTATCGTGCAGAGCCAGGGATAGACATATCGAGTGACGATAGGATTGGCTCGGTTGCAAATATCAATTCGCTGCGCGTCTCTTCAAGTGGTTCCACCATCTCTTGGAGTGGGAAATATAAGTGCCCATGGGGAATGACATATGCGAACAATACTCACCTAGTATTGACGGGTGTCGCAGCCTTCCCAACGCAGATGCCTGGTTTAATCACCGTCTAAGATGCGATGCGCCAGCTAGTGAGAAGTTGACCGTACCTCAGCCTTCATGACTTCCAGAATCCGTTCCTTCGCGAGTGCACCAAGTTTGTCCAGATCAGTGCCTCTTTTATCAAAGGTCCACACTGAAACTCTTTTATTCGTGACTTTGTGGGTTGCCGGCTGGATACGCCATAAACCGACGTTGATAGCGGCAGCAAGTGCATTTGGGTATGGCGTAGGAGTGGATCCCGGGTTCGGCGTTGATGATCGACTGCTACTGGCCACTGGAGAACCGATATTATAGGACTGTGAGATTGCAGTCCTGGCAAAAAGAGAGGTAGCAGCCGCGAACATGGTGACTTAGGTGGTCGGCAAGTGGAAGGAAGTGCTATATTATGTAATCCAGGTAGCGAACACTCCCCACACCGCGCATTCTCCGTTGCTGCTTCGCGCGATGGTGGGCGGCGGATGGGTTGACAGTATTTTTTCGGTTCTTGGACGGCTGCTTTTCCGCGGCAAATTGTGACAACAAATCCGAGCCGCCACCTTCCCCGGATCATAGCTTGGCAAAAAGCCAATGTGAATTGAAGCGACGACCCCACATTTTTCTGTCCCATTCATCCACCTCGTATCCTCATTCAACCATGCGACCTACACTGCGCTGCCTCCAATCCCTTCAATATATTTCTCAAAGGCCAAAAAGCGTTAGTTTTATTGGCTTGGGGAAGATGGGGCACGAAATGGCATATAATTTATTCTCAAAACGGGCAGCAGCGGACAAGGACACGAGATTCGTGATTTGCGATGCTGCCCCAGAAGCAGCAACATTTTTCAAGGAAAAGTTTCAAGCACAATATCCAGAATCTCAAGTCGCGATTGCAGCAACACCGGCGGAGTGAGTGCGAATTACATGATTGGTGACTTCTACCATCAACATTGCCCCGAATAGAGCAACTCTAGCCTCGCAGACGGTCATTACGATGCTACCCTCATCACCTCAGGTTCTCACTGTTTATGGAGACGGCATTATCAGCGCACTCCGCAATTTGCCCAAGGCCGAAGCAAATGCAACCCTGTGCATCGACTCGACTACCCTAGATATCACTATCGCCCGAGGTGTAGCTGAGAATGTTGTAGGGACTGGGGCGGAGATGGTAGATGCGCCAGTGTCTGGGGGCAAGTCACTGCGACGAGTGATGGACGCATATACTTACCTTCTTTGCTAGGCGTAACGGGTGCAAACGCCGGCACCCTGTCATTTTTGGTTGGTGGGCCTGAGGAATCTTTCAATCGAGCACAACCCATTCTGTCACTCATGGGCCAACGCATCATCCACTGTGGGCCGTCCGGTGCTGGACTGGGTGCCAAGATCTGCAACAATGTAAGATTATGCCTTGATCACATGGGCCCTGGTGTACTAATTTGCCCCTAGTTGGTACTTGGGGTGGAGCAAATCGTTGTAGGCGAGGCGATGTTGCTAGGCCAAAAATTGGGACTGGACCCGGCTATATTAGCAGGGGTGATCAATAGCAGTACCGGAGGATGCTGGTCATCATCTGTCAACAATCCAGTCCGCGGTTCACTGCCAGGAAAGTCACCTCCGTGTGAACGGGACTACGAGGGAGGGTTTGCAACGGGATTGATGCTCAAGGTACGGCAAGAACGAAACGTTATGGGCTGCGAATGATAGATCACACAGGACATGGGCCTTGCAACGAATGTTGCGGCAGAAGCAGGAAGCGCATTGCCACTCGGGAGGGCAGCAAAGAAAATTTATGAAGAAGTGATTACCAAGAAGCCGGACCTCGGACGGAAGGATTTCTCTTCGGTATACCGCTATTTGGAGGAAATGGATACAAAAAAGGAAGTATGATGCATTAGAATATTATGTAACTATCAACGGAGGCAGAATTATAGTTGGGTTGTAACGGCCAAATTGCATTTTGGTTGTCGACTCTGACCACGTTATTGCTTATGTCCGATTCGAACAAGAAACCCAGTGTAATTATCTTTGGTCAGTTTTACTGATTTTATCTTTTATTTTATTATATCGACTTTTAATCGTGGCAGGTGGTTTGAACACCATCTCGAGGGCACTCGCCAACCTACTCGTTCCGCTCGATGGTCCTTCGATCGTTCACGTTTGTGTCCAGTCCACGTACAATCTATCAGATAGTCATCCTTTGTTCTAGCATTTGCGCATCGTAGATAAATATTCAGTCAATCCCCCCACAACGTCCGTCTCGATCCTTCTCGCTTCCATCCTGAACACTCATTCTTTGCAGTTACCTTGGTTCAGAATTCCCAAAGATACTCGGAAGAGACAACGTCGAGTATCGACAAGTCAATCTCACCGTCCCAGCCTTCGTCCCGGCTTGCTATGAGCCCGTAGATCCGGAACACCCTTTCGACTACGTCTTCGATTTCACCGGCGAAATACGCCATGATCGTGCAGAGCCAGTAAGTCTGGGTTTCTTATGTCGAACATCTGCTCCATCTCACCATTTCTAGGTTCAGGTCAAGATGACATGTAATATAGCTAGATATTTGGCTGAGGAATCTGCAAAACACAATGTAAAGGCCCATGTTAGAATCCAACTTCCATTCTACGAAACATCAAGTAAAGGTTCCCATGACGAGAAGGAGGATATCAAGCCCGATGGTGTCATTGGGGCGTGGTGGCATGAGGCCTTGAGGATGGTCGCCTCGGTTCCGGAGTGAGTCACTTCTGCCTTCTTCCTCCTCGCCCAAACACCAACGGCTATCTATCAAGCCTCAATCTCGTCATCCTTCGAATCGGCTTTCCTTATGGCCCTTATGTCAATTATGGAAGCGGTCAGTACCCTCCTTCTCGTCTTATCTTTCCATGAATCCAACCTATCAATGCCCACCAGTTGCTGCTGCGCTGTGTGTTAGTGCCGTCTATGGCTATTTAAAGAAGCCGATGAAATCTATGTATGTGTTTCCCTTGACCAAATTATCTCCTCCTAATACTTTTCCAGGTGGTCTCCAGGCAAGAATCCTACGCATACGATCCATGCCGATGATATTGCCGGTGCTGCTTGGGCTTGTGCAAACTGGATTGCTCCACTCGGGCGTCAAGCTGCCGATACTGCGGCAGGCGAAGCTATTCCATTCCACAACGATAAAACCAAGGTCAATGAGATTGAAGGCATGCCACCCCACAACGCCAAAATCGTCGCGCCTTTATTCAACTTAGTACGTGTCACGGTCCATCGTTTCATTAACCTTTCGTTCATTTCCTGTAGGTCGATGATTCTGCAAGCACTCTTCTTAGTGTTGGTCAAACTGTCACTTCATTCTTCGGCACTACCTTTGAATTCTTTAACCTTATCGAGAGCACCATGTTAAAGGTACGTGCTGATCGGCAGTTGTGATCCATCATCTGACACCACCGTTTAGTTGGCTGATGAAGTCGAAGAGATCAACGACCATCATGTTGGTGGATGGACGGAAATGCTTGCTAAAAGCGATCCTCCGATCACCAACACTCCGCTTTCTGCATACATGGATACCTATGCTCTGAAGAAGCACGTCGTCGCCTTCAGTAATACAAAGATCAAAGAAATCGTTGGTTATACCCTCAAATACCCTCACTTTGACCACAACGCCATCAAGCCAATGATAGACAAGTGGACACAGGATGGGCATTGGCCAGTGGTTGCAGATTCGTCTTGATTCTAAATTCACATTACCACCGTCCCTTGATATATTGCCTGGCTAATTACCACTTTATCTTTCATCCTTTGCTATAGCTATCCCGACATCAATCACGAAAAGGAGTAACGAGACTATTATTAAGCTGTTAATGTTTGATATGTGATGGAAATCATCCCCATTAGTTTGTAGTCCATTCTGCCGAGCATAAATATACCTGCACACCACTCCCCTGACTTGGATCCTGCGCCAAGAAAAGTCCTAACCACCGACAAAGGTAGAACTATTCATCTAGGTGACGAAACTCTTCTGCCAGAGCCCAATCCAACCCACGCTCCAACCACTCCGGGAGACTGACACGTACTTCATTTTCTTGCTCCGAATGACCCTGCGTGGGCAGTACCTAAACCACGTAGTCCTCAAATCCTGTGGTGGAAATGCTACCCCTTCATTTTATTCTCATCGCCTACCCAAGCACTGCGTGATCATAAATAACGAAGATACTACTTAACTTTCGGCGTACCTCCGATTCATGTCACCCCAGGCGGCGAAGATTGTGACCTTCGCCAGGCTCAGTGACCCTGTCACCTAGTCCCCGGTGCCGGTGCAACCAGAGGACGAAGACGTTGTACCAGTACTTGCATCTTGGCCAGACGATAGGGAGTATCGACGAAAGAGTCGCTCAACAACCATCAGAAGAACACCAGCAAGTTCAAGTCCAAGAAGTCGAGATGGGTAGAGACGAACGGTATCTCAAACCCGAGGCAAGGTCTGGGGATGAAGTGCTGCTATACCTGGCCATGGTATGTAGGAAATGAAGGCACTATGGTTACCAACGTGCTGACAGCGATCATTCGCGCACATCAGAGTTCCCTCGCGGTATGGCCATCCCGTTGACATGTTAAAGTGTCAAACTGACCTACCTGTTCGCCCTGGACATTTAGATCATCCTTTTCACATCATGGAGTCTTATAATCTTCAACATTTCATCCGGTTTTGGTTGGTTTGCGTACCATCCTCCGCTGCAGACGCTGGCTTTAGCCTGCTTCACCTATGGTGCTCCTTCATCTTACCCTTCTTTAATTAAGTATCTATTTACGATGATTCTGACCCAGGGATCATTACTCTGCAGCCTACGGCACAACCAAAAACCAAAATAGCGGGGTTGAGGCGCCACCAGGCTGCCATCTTATTCTTGGGTATACCCTCTATTGTAATGGGAACTTCAGCCATAAGTTATAACAAGTCGTTGCGGGGAGCCGACCACTATACCACTTGGCATGGCGTAAGTACTACTTTATTTTACGACGCACTGGAGTAACGCCTGATTTACAGACACTGGGGATCTTATGCATTTGCTGGATGGCCGTCCAGGCCCTCGTGGGAGGAGCCAGTGTATGGTTCGGAGGTGCGGCTTTCGGTGGTGATGCCAAAGCAAAAGCTATTTGGAAGTACCATAGGCAAGTCTCCCAAGTCGCTGTTAACCGACTCGTGCGCTTCAATAACTTTCTTCATCTAGAATGTCGGGATACATCCTGTTCCCGGCACTTTTGTTCACCACCCACCTTGGTGGTGTATGGTCGCACTGGGCCGAGGCCTACGGTAACGTCTTTGTGCACACCGTCGCATTCACTCTCGCGCCCATTATCCTTCTCGTCGCTACTTGGGGTAGAGCTCGGTGAGTACTCTCCACTCTTTCATCCCTCCACAAGCTAATGCATGGGCCTAGCCTCTCAAAAATGGGTTTAGCCAAATAAGTTGTTTCTTGGAAACAATGTTTACAATGCAATGCTGTGCGCGTCTTTGTTGTACGGATCAATTAACAAAATCTATTCCCTAAGTTTGCAAAGCATCTTTACTGAGCCTGGGGTATAACCTCCGCAAGGAACCCAGGGAGCAATCTCTCCATTCTCTCATGCGTGACGGTCCATAATGTTCGTTGACGTTCATCTCTAGCATCCTCTGCTTCTGGACCTGGAGGTGGTACGAGTATGTTCACAGCATTCATCACCAGTATCACGTTTTTCAAGGATTCAGGGACCGCCTCGTACTTTGTCGCAATGAGCCTGCTACTTTTGTATTCCACAACAAGAACACTTACCAGTTGATCCTTTTTATCCACATTCATAAAGCGATCCAATAAATCCAATATTTGAATCCACAATAATCTGAAGTCCGCCTTGGACTGACTCTCCCTAACCTCCAAGTGCATGAACACCTTACAAAGCAGGGCAGATGCACGAAGACGTGTCTCAGGCATTCCTTGAGGATCCCTTTGGAAAACTTGGGGCTTTAATAAATCGTCGAGTAGTGGGAATATCACTCGATTGAAAACATCCTCTACTTCGCCCTGGTTAGCTGTATCGATCATGATTTGCGTGCCAAGCAGCATTCGTTGAAGATGTGCTATGGCTGCATGTCTGATCTCACGAGACGTATTGCAAGATTGACGAGATAAGGAAGCCAGTAATGGTAGAGAAAGTTGGCGCCAAACTTGAGAAAAGCATAAATTCAGTATGAATGAGGTTTCGGAGTCGACGGCAGCTTACTTTCTGTCTGCGGGGTATTTGTCGCGTCAACAGTAGGGAGGAAACTAGTCAAGCCAGCGAGCATTTCAACAGCTTGTTTGCCTTTGTCTCCGTGGTGTGATCTGGTGCACAGTCAGTCAATCAATGTGGCCACAAAGTGAGCTCGAATCATACCCTGGAACGCCAGAAGCCGTGGCAAAGTCATCCAAGATAGTTACGAGCCCAGTAAAATTATCGGCTCGTATATGCTGTTCTGGTCCAGGTGTGACAAGCCGTGTCAGAAGCTCGAATGACGACCTAGATGCCCCAGGATTTGCGATAGTAGAGCGTATCAGAGCGAATACCAGGTTCCACTCTGTTTGTGACCTTGAAGAGCAAGTAAGTAACGCAAAACAACCACTTAGCTCGCTGAAAACCTACTGAATGATACTAATGTGTTCCTGGATCACCATGGTAACACCAGCTACGGTTTGTTCTGCAACGGCTGTAGCCACTGGGGCTGTTAAGCCTACTAGGAGGTCAAGTGATACATACACTTGGTCGCGAAGTGATGACTGTACATTCAATAAGCGCGTATATATGCGCAACGAACTTTCGACCGACCTTCTGGGCGAGCAATCCACAGATACGCAAGAGACTAACCACTGCGCGTTCGATCAGCAGAATACTGTACTGATTAGCTGATGATAGCAAAGCCGATAAATGTTCGAAGATAATGGGCCTGCACTCGGTGAGTCAAACACCAACAGTTTGGAAATAGAGCCCCTACCAAAGTTCCTCGATATGTTGTGGTGCTTGAGATGCTATACTGACCATGGTCTCAAGTAAGAAAAGGGAGGCAGGGTCATAAGGAAGAGTTTGCGAAGGATAATTTTCTGGTGAATCCTCGAATTCCTGCTTCAACCTGGCAACGGTTCGTTCGTGTGCCAATGCCTCCAAAGCACGAACTGCAGCCACTAAAGCATCTACGTCAAGGTGCCTTGGAGGACTGAGTAAGATAGAGACAGGGGAATAATTGCGACGCACATTATTTGGCTATACAGCTCGTCCAATCTGCATGAAGTGATGCAATCAATAGTGCATAACGTATTTTCGATGTCTGCATCAGTCGCATCAGGGACCGATGCTTCCCCAGTACCATAGGGGGTCATCAGATATGATGACAGCGCAGATAATAAACCGCCATCAGAGCGCGGTGTAGGCCGTTGGGGTGTGCTTCGTCTGAGTGGAATCGTTGATACACCGCTGAGGAAACCCTCCATCTGTAGCATTCTAGTCGGTAATAGAGTGTGCAAGAACAGGTTTAGGAACATTTCAAATATCTGTGTATCGGCTCAGAGGCGAACACTCAATAAAGTGAGATTATGCATACTTGTGTCCACCCCTCACGGAGGGCATTCCCATTCCCATTGACGATATTAAACAACACGACAGCGGCAAGCTGCCCTTTGAAGTTGGTGCCAAATCTGACAGACAAATTCGAAACAGTGACTGGATGTCCCTCGACCTCCACGACTGGGAAGTTAGGAACTTCAGATGGAAGGCTATCCGAAAGCAAACTCGTCGCTTGTGAGAGCGATACAACGACGAAGTCAAATACATCCGGCAAGTTGAAGTGACCTGCCAGTGTTGCACATTGCCGGAAACCGGCAATGGCACGTTGAATAATATACTCATCATCAAAGGTGATGAATGCATATGCTATGGCAGATATCATGGGTTTCCAGACGGATTTAAACATCTCTAGGTCAAAGAAGGAGGTGTTGCACACAATGAGTCTCCCTAAATGGCGTTAGGAGACGTTTTTACTTGGCACAATCCCTTACCAGCTTGGCGAGATCGTGCGAGCAACTCCTTCCATGCGTACTCAAAGCCCAGTTGACCAGTGTGTTCCTCCGGCATCACAATCTCCCGTTTACGGATAGAATCATAGATGTTTTGCTGGTCAACTCGTTCATCAGTCTATAAGTCGAAAATAGCCTGTTACCTACCAAAAATTCTGGACTGAAATCGCTGCCAGAATTGGTACCTCGGAGGTTCCTTTTGTAGTCCTCTATAGTCATTCGTTTCTGCATGTCGTCAGCTATATGCGTGCGATGTCAACTGACCCAAGCACGTACCCGAACTTGAGGGTTGTGCAAGTCAGTGTTCAGCATGATGACGGAGAATGCAAGGATGTACACTGCATCTTCGTTCTTGATTTCAGCTGTATGGAGTCAGTCTTGGCCGGACAAGCGCCAGTATACAACGCACCTGGCCCAGATGCAAAGTAGATTGAAGCAAATGTCTGCGTGATGCGATCGATTTGTTGAGCCTCTCCGGGCAACCTAAAGGCTTCTAACATCTCGCGCATTGCCTCTGCAATGGGTTTCTTTCAAGAGTTTAGATAATGTCAACATAGAAAGGTGGACTAACATCGTGGAAGTCAAAAAGACCAATAAATGCTTTGAGAATGTCGATATTTTCTGGCTTGGAGATGAAGTCCCCTAAGAGACGCTTATCCAACCTCGTGCAATCCTTCAGGAATACGGCTAGACTGTGGACCTTGGATTCAGTGGGTGTTGATTCCCTTGCGATAATGCCGTTTTCTTCTAGGAATGCCACACCACTTTTAGGCTTCGCATTGAAGCGGGTTGCACCGTTTAACACAAGTTGCTTTTGAGATTTGGCACGCAAAATGGTTTCTGGCGACATGAATCCCTACCTAGACGTTAGATTCCGTCGAAGCATTACAATGTAATCGTACTTCTGGCCATGACTCGCTGATCTGAGGGACGTAGGGAATCAGATTTCGAATAGCACAAAGAGATGAAACCATACCCCTGCAGCACGCTTAGCCATATCATTCACAAATGCAAGAAGCAGATCAAGGCAAAGATATTGAGTATTACGTTGTTGGACCTCTGAATTCACATTGTTGTTGGCAGGACAAACTCCCTGATACAAGTCAGGCCACTAAAATGTGA
The DNA here is from genome assembly GCA_951802395.1 of Volvariella surrecta. Lineage (NCBI taxonomy): Eukaryota > Fungi > Basidiomycota > Agaricomycetes > Agaricales > Pluteaceae > Volvariella > Volvariella surrecta. The sequence continues at coordinate 1,212,595 of OX637784.1, forward strand.
GAGATCGATGCACTTACCTTAGTCAAGAAATCAAGCAGTCGCTCGAACAAGTTTTCGCAGTTGATGTCACAGTCGTAGTTAACATAAAGATTAACCATGAAGCTAGGATAGTTGGATATCTGGCAGAGTGCCTCGAGGAACAAGTCGCGCGTCTGTCCTCGGGCTGGGGGGACAAGTATGCGCGGGGATGTCGTGGTACTATTTGCCTCGGGTTCGGCAAGGCCAGGTCCTATAGTAGGGCTTGGAGTAGGTGTTCCTGCCCTGGAGATAGGTGCTCCTTTTCGGCCACTTGCAGCACCCGAAACCAAAGGAGCGAGCCTGTCTATAGAAAAGGCCAGGAACAACTCCTGTTGTAATTTCAGATGTGTACACATAGTGTCAAAGACAGTTGCGATGGTTCGCAAGGCGGTCTGCAGTAAGGATGGGTTCTCCGACCGGGCCAGCTGGAAGAGGTATTTGCACCCGGGATCCATTATCAATGCTTCCAGAGATGGATATTCCACAATTCTGGGGCCAGCCTCTTCGAAGGCAGCATTCAAGATTCTCAATGCAGTCAAACGCGTCGAGTCGGTATGTTGTTGATCATTAGGGTCTAATACGTTGATGAGAACTCTAAGCAGTTCCAGGATGGATGGTAATCCATCTGTCATTTGTTGAGTATTTGTTGAGTATTAATCAATTATAGAAAACGCGCACATACAGTGAGATCGCTCTACCGTGATTGCAGCAGCAGGCGTTACTGGAGCTGCATCTGGTAGGCCTGGTGTGCTGGGTTTCGAAAGTTCACCTTCTGGCGGTTGAAGCTCAGGTTCTACGACTGTTTTAAAACTTTGCTCCTCTGCATTCAAGGTTGGATTTGTCGAAACAGTCATAGTTAATTCATTTTCCGTTGCAGCGGCTTCTGTATTCTGAAGCTTCGCCTCCTCTACGAGAGGATCAAGGACCCATAATCGCCGGAATGCTGCTCGGACGAGTTGATGCATCGTATTCTCCGCGAACCGACGAAGTGTTTCTGGATAACATTTACTGGTAGGTTCCTCCAATGTATAGGAGCTAACTTACCACTTAATCGCATCTGACAACAAGTAGTGAGGACAGTTTCCAGCATCTCACATATTTCAACGTCCCCAAGTTGCTCCCCGACAGAACCGCATAGGCAATCATGGATTATAGTTACGATCTTGAGAAGAACAACCTCATCGCTGGAGGAATCGCTCGCCTCGAATTTGCAATGGGAAACTGTCGAGCTTAAATCCACGAGGGCCTCATTGAGTGATACTGATGAAGGGTTAATTAAACCACAGACAAAAAAATTGTGTAACGCGGATAGTGCTGCAGACGTAATCGGTCCAGTGGACAGTGGTGACCGGATAATAGCGAAGAATGGTGCCAACAGGGTTGGAAGTGGGATCGATTGCACCTCTACGAAACGTCACGACTTGCATAGTGATATTATTGGCCTGAACATACCAGAGACATCTCTTAGAAGCCGCTTGAGCTCCTGGTATCCACCCATTAAATCAGCCTCCCTGCTGACGTTTCCAGCTGTTCCCATATTCAATCCGGCGTTGGAAATTCGTAGGCCAAGATCACTACCGAGGGCAGCGTCACGGGGACTCACAAAGTGAGTTGTGGATGCCCAGCGAGAGTTCCGCCGCATAGTGGAGGTGACAGACAGGATCTCAGAGTATAGTACATGTTTGTGGGAGATCGTCTTCAACGTGTCGGTCATTGGATCGCGTGAAAACACCGCTACGATCTGAGGTGGATCTCGAGTGGTCCACGTCGGAGTGCGATCATTTGTTTGGATCGAACGATGATACATAACAGAGGTATTAAAAAGGAAATGATACATTGATTGATTGTACCAAGTATGTGTACAGAATGTCCCTATGCACCCTCGCCATCTGTAGCTCTTGTAGCCATTGCAGCCTGCCCCGCAGCAGTTGCGGCGAGTCTTGAGCGTTTCCGCTCCGCCTCTACAAGAAAGTCAGTACATTTACTAAGCAAGTCAAGAAACCAGCGTACCGGCTTCCTTCTCTCGTTCAATATCCGCAACAATGGCCTCGATTTCAGGCAGATCCAAATTCTATTTAATCATCATTGAGCTGTCACATCGCAGAATCATTATTGTGCATACCGTGATCTTGCCGTAACTCTCCATTACACTGATTTCGATATTTTTGGCACCTGTTTGTACAACCTCTAGTAGACTCTTCACTGTCAGCTTAATGGCTTCTTCTCTCGACAAATCTTCTTTATGGTTCTTCTCTAAAAACTCCCGGACAGTTTTCGATGACCTTCCAATTGCATTGGCCTGATCGAATCAGCCAGCTAGCTAGAGTCAACAAACTTCAGATAGCTCACCTTCCATGCGCTATATATCCCACTGGGTTCTGTTTGATACAATCGAGGTCGAGTATCGTGAGGGTCAAATCCTACAATGAGCGTCGATATACCAAATGGCCGGACACCACCGGATTGGGTGTAGCGCTATAAGGGCTAAGCATATCGTATTATCTCCAAAGACGTGCTAAGACACGCACCTGTTGAATTCCAGCGATATAACGAGTGATATACTCCACAGTCACTGGATCCTCCACAGTGAGTCGATGACTCTGGCATTCGATCCTCGCTTTATCGATCAACACCCGTCCATCGGCTGTGAGCCCTGTATATGCACTCATGTTAATAGCCGACCTTCTAAGGCTGGCAGTTGCTGACCCGACCTGCAAATGCGAGACAGACGTGGTCGTCAAGCATGACGACTTTTCTGACAGTACGAGAATCTTGTAGTTGTAGAACAGACTTCTTCTCCACACCGAGGACGACGACGTCCTTGCCGCGGACACCAACCTGGACATGGTGTGTTGAGTAATCGTACATGACAGAGAGAAATAGCATACTGCGCATGTCCCCTTCTTGACTGCCTCTAGCGCATATTCAACCTAGCAATATGGATGAATATTGAATACCACAGGCTGTGATCGCGTTCTAACCTGGAAGAGGTGGCCATCAGGAGAGAAGACAGTCAACGCTACAGAATCACAGCTATTCAGTCGATGCTATGATCACCACTGTAAAATCGACTACTTACCTCGATCGTAAGACCTAGACATGGTAATGTGGACAAGGTGTAAGTAGGTCGATCCCAGACGCGCGTCGATTTGGACGATTTGATTTGCTTACGTTTTGCATTCACGTGACTAAGTAGTAATATTAATATTGAATCAGAATCATTATGCCAATGGTGATTGCATCGTTCTGCCCTGCTCTCTCACTACATGCCTTCCGATACAGTCTGTGCCTTCTGTGCTGAGAATCTATCCAACCTCTCTCTCGATGGCCGTCAAGCACACTATGAGTTTCATTTGCAGGACGAGGTCTCTCAGGTGCATCCTGGGCATTTGGGAGCTGAAGCAACCGCTAGCGGCTCAACGAGTACCTCCAAGTTGACCAAACGAAAGAACAAACCATGGAGTAAAGCTTTCCACTATTCAGTCAAAGAAACAGACGAGTTTTGGCATGCTAGCCAAGGTATTCATCCGCCCAGTAACTTCACCCCAGGTGTGTGTGGTCGTGAACTGCGGTGAGGTTATATGCACCTTATCTATTGCCGATCAGGACTAGTGGAACTACTTAAGACGTCTCTCGTGAGGTGTCATGACAAAGGCACCATTGTCCGCGCATCTCTTTGTCACCCTGCGACTGTCCATATCGCGAGACAACGGTGGGACGCTGGCTGGGGCTGTGGGTTAGCATGGTATTCTGCTTTTCTAGCGGACTGCTGAGATGCCCATCTGAAGGTACCGCAACTTTCTTATGGTTTGCACCGCGCTTTTAGAACAGTCCACACGACCTCAATACAAGTCACTGTTGAGTAAGCTCCCACCACTTGGAATCCGGAGTTTGCAATCCTGGATAGAAACCGCATGGGTGGATGGTTCGTCAGTTTTTATCTGCATAAGACCTACTTGGAAATGCATATACCGTAGGGTTTGATCCCGAGGGGCGGGCACAGGTTGGTGGGTTGTCGGGCACGTCAAAATGGATTGGGACCGCCGGTGAGATTGGCTTCGATGTTTCTTACCCGCATGCAAGAGCTAATCTTACTTATCGTAGATTTATGGGTTGCATGCAGCTACATCGGGATTCCGTACGAATCTATTGCGCCTCTGTGGAGTCGTGGCTAAATTCATACTAGAGCTCAACTCGTTGAGTTCAACCTCGCACGCCGAAAACAAGGTAGGACTTCTGGTGCTTCAATGCTCATCGACTCAATCTATATCCGATCAGGTGTAAAACCACTCTTAGATTGGGTCACACAGTACTTCAGCCCAAATACGCGATCGACGACGGTTACTGAAGCACTGCGTGGCGCGTCGACCGTCACGATCACCGACTGTATGCCATTTGTCCTGCAAAGAAAGGGTCACTCCTACACCGTCATCGGGTATGAAGTGGAGACGGATGGCTCAACTAATCTTCTAATTTTTGATTCATCGTTGTACGTCTCTACCCTCTAGAGGCTGAGCCCGATCTCACGTATTCGCAGCTTGCCAAATGCTACACTTCGTAGAAATGCACTCGGGACTAATCACAGGAATAGGGCACCCCCACTGATAGGACCTGAAGGTTCGAGGAAACAGCCTTTCACCCCTTTGAAACGGAGTCGTGACAATTTTGAAGATGAACTAGCTGTGCCATCGCCACCAGCGAACAAGTTAAAATTTGGACCGAGTAATATACCTCCGGACCCAATCAAATATTTCCGACTGAAACCCTCGAGGCTATCGTGAGCGTGGCTTCTGGTTCACTGCTTATCTTTTGACATCGTTATTAGCAAATTCGACGAGTACCAAATCCTATACTTCACGATGGACGAGCCGTTGAATGACTCCCAGCGAATGGAACGTAAAACCGTCATTAGTACCCAGGCTTGCTAAATGGCCCATCTATTGCACTATAATTATAAATACAATTATTGCCCAATTGCCATGGAATGGTTATCGACTGTTGTAGAGACAGAATCCAATCCTTGGAGTGGAGGAAGATCTAATCCAGCAACGGCACACCTGATAGCACGGTCCCAAGCCTCTTCAACCTTGTATCCACCTCCACGCATGATTCCCTCACGATCTCTCCGAACAGCTTCACTAAATAGATCCTGATATTGACCAGCTCTCAAAAAGTACCTGTCCTCATACGCAGAGTAGTTATCCTGGAGAGGGACATGTGGAACGTCCGGTATGACTGTGCTTTGGGCTGCCCTTGCGCGAAGCAGACGAGCACTGCTCTGTAGCATGGAAGCAGTGGCGTTCCGCGCCGATGCCCTCTTCATAGCATCTGCTTTTGACTTTGCAACGAGCTTCAAGGCATCCTTGTCACTTGTTTCCAATTTATCAATGATCTCACGTCTTCCCTTCTCCCGTTCCTCCCGTTCCACTTCCTCTTCACGTCTCAACTCCTCCGCTCTGAGTTCACGTTCACGCCTTTCAGCTTCCTCCTGCTCTCTGAGCGACTGAGCATATGCTTCTTCACGTTGAAGATTAAGCTCGATGAGTGCAGCGTTCTCCGCGCGATAGGCGGCAATACGAGCTTCCGTTTCTGCAACGTCGACTTCGTTGATGAGGTTGAATGCTAAATCACAGATGAGACTAATGATAGGAAGGACGAGAAGAAAATTAGCGTACTGATATCCTCCACTTCTTCGAGGTAATCATTATATGAGCGTAAGTCTGGGAAGTCCTCCCGCCGTTTGTTAAATCTACACCAAATCAACACGGAAGACAAAGGATGTTGGGATAAAACCACTCACTCCTTTGTTATTCGTCTGCGAATGGCAACTTCTTTCTCTACTCCGAGGTCTTCGAAGGTTTGTGGGGTGAACGCTAGCTTTCGCAGCACCTTGTTGCAAATGGGACATGGGGCTGGACCAAGAGTGAACAAGCGATCGATGCACGACTCGCACCTAATGGGTTATCAGCATGAAGAAATACGCGTGGATTGTGCGATAATGGATGCCTACATCTTATGGTAGCATGAGCTCACGAGCAGGCGCAGCTTGGGATTCAGGTAACGGTCACTCTTGCACACAGGACATTGATCGTCCATGGACTATGATGTAGTCAGCATGGGTGGGCTCTGGGGAATGCTGCCCGCCAGCAGGACTCACAAAATACTCAGCAGTGCGTCCTGAAGCATCTTTTACCCCTCCTCCAAAAACAGTGGCAGAAGTACTGTGAACCTGGGGAGTCGAGGAGCGAGTGTTGGAATTGGAGGATAATCCGCCTTTGCGAATAGTTTTGCCTTGAAGCCAGCCAGCGTGGCTACGAGAGGTCATGCTGAACCGGTAGGTGGTGGTACATGAGCAGGAGGACGTGTATTACCTAATTGTGCTGATGAATTTTCAGGGTGGTGATATACCTTAGCGCAGTGTGCTGACATTGTCACCCTCACCTGGAGGGACACTACTCATCGAATTCACTGTCATGATCGAGGACATTTAGACGAAGCCTGAGTAATCCCTGAAGGTTGGGCTGACTATTATCTCTTTATTGTTTGGTAAGGAAGCTGGGGAAGGTGCTGATTCTATATGGGGTTGAACGGATGTCAGCAACTTCAGATCGCGAGATGTTCATCCTCCCAAACGACTTCTGAGCACAGCAACAGTATGAGCATAGACGAATTACAAGCTAAATGGCGTCGGGCACTCGACGAGTTACCTTCAACCCCAAACAACATCCCCGCCTTCTTCTTTGCTCATGGGTCGCCTATTCTCGCTTTCGCCCTCGGTGACTTCGATGGTTACGGCGAGATGGGAAAGTACGCGGGACCGACAGGCCCGCATGCCCGATTCCTCAAAGATTTCGGTCCAGTCCTTCTTGAAAAGTATAAACCCAAGGGCATCGTTGTATTCAGTGCACACTGGGAGACGGAGGGTGCCCGTCAGGGTATGTGATTCGTGTGAGGTGTGTTTCCCATGAATTGGAAGCTGATCTCATGCGGCGCACGCAGTCACAGATTACGGTGACGAAAACCCGCTGTTGATGGACTACTACGGATTCCAACCTAGGCTGTACGAGCTTATTTTCAAGTCCAAGGGAGATTCTGCGTTGTCCAATCGCGTCGTAGAGCTGTTTAAGGAGGCTGGTATGCCAGCGCGTATCACGACCAAATCTGAAGCTAGGGGAGAGGATGGGCGGGGCTTTGCTGGACCAGGGTTAGATCATGGGGTCTTTGTTCCCTTCAGACTCATGTTTGGAGAGACCTTTGAAATACCCATCGTGCAAGCGTCGATTGACTCGTCATTAAGTGCAGAAAGTAACTGGGCAATCGGACAAGCTGTGGCAAAATTAAGGTTTTGACACTCCATATTTGACATGACAACGAAGATTGATGGGTCCGTTTGATTGCAGGCACGAAGGAATACTTGTCCTCTCAGGAGGATTGCCCATTCACAACCTACGGGATAGGAGTTGCTTTGCGCCGATGACGGCTAAGCCTTTGCACAAGGCATTCGACAAAGCCATCCTCGAGGCGGTTAGGATCCAACCCGTAGGTGGCCAATCTACAAATCAAATCTGGGGCAGATGATCTCAGGGTTGAATTGATATACAGGCTCGGGAGCGTAAGCAGGCCATGATTAACCTGACGGAGCACACAGGTTTCCGCGCATCGAACCCGAGGGAGGAACACTTTGTGCCATTGTATGTTGCAGCGGGTGCAGGTGGAGAGACAGGCAAGGTGCATGTGCTGTCCGATATGTATGGGATACCCACGTTTGCATTTGGTGTTGATGGGTAGATAAGGGGTGTGTTGATGGTATTTTGGGGTTGGCAGAATCGAAATAACTCGAAGAGATGGCTGTCAATGAGCACCCAGCTGTGTGAATGGGCAGCTGCAGATCTCCTTCCAATAGCTGATTGGTCCCAATAATAATAGCGGACGACACAAATTTAAAACGACGAGGCAGGCATACGTATCGCTCGGCGTAAGCTACTGCCCCCCAACCGCCAGTATTATTCCGTTCGCTTAGCATCCACCAAGCTTAATTAGGCGCCTGCCTACCTCATCTCGCTCAGGGCTTCTCTTCCTCCTTTTATTCCCCGCTCCCCGTGCATTTCCATCCTGCCGGTCACCGTTTCCCCCCAGTTCTGCGTACTTGTCCTGCCCAGTGGCAGTCGCATCTTCAATCCTTTTCTGTTCAAGGTTTTCGGGTTTCAACAATTGCGCCCCATCATCAAATATCATATTCCAACTCAGCCCATCCGTAATTACAACAAAAATGACCCATTCAACCCTTCCCTTACCCCGTTCATCATCGCTACCTGTCTCCGCCGGTGACAAGAGCCCCCCCTCCGTGTCGCTGGCCGCCCAACAGCAAAAACGTCAAGGTGCTGTGTCCGACGCGCCTATGACCCCGCCAATATCTCCGGGACATAGCGTACAAGTAGAAGAACCGATCAAAGTGCGCTCACCGAACCATCCAGGCCAACAACAACTACAGTCCCCATACCTTTACTATAATCCCAATTACAGCATAGTGCAATCCCCCTCCCAACGAAATTCTTATCTCGCATATCTTCGGTCTGGCACGTTTGACCAAGAGGATATGGACCCTCTAAGCTATTCCACAAGTGAACCTGTCTCTGCACCTGAGCACGTACCTGTAGACGAACGTGCCCGTATCAAGGGCACCGGCCTCAGATTGACTGATTTTGATGTTCGTGGCGTGTTGGGTACGTTTCCCACCTCAGTCACCGTTTCTCCCCTGCTAATCAGCACCAAGGCACTGGTACCTTTGGAAAGGTCCTTCTCGTCAGAGATAAAAAGTCGATTGGCCAATCTGGTTCCCACAACTTTTACGCGATGAAAGTTCTTCGCAAAGACGATCTTGTTCGTCTGCGTCAAGTCGAGCATGTCAATGCCGAACGTTACATCCTTTCTCGCCTTCATCATCCCTTTGTTGTCGACCTCTTCTCCACCTTTCAGGACAGCGTTAACGTCTACATGTTGATGTCTTATGTGTCCGGCGGTGAACTCTTCACTCATCTGCGGCGTGCTCAGTGCTTCACTACCGACGTTACAAGGTTCTACCTGGCGACTATCGTTCTCGCCATAAGGTATCTCCACTCGTTCAATATCGTGTATCGCGATCTCAAGCCCGAAAACCTACTCCTGGACTCCCGGGGTTATCTGCGTCTCACCGATTTCGGGTTCGCGAAGATAGTTGATGATCGTACATGGACACTGTGTGGCACACCAGAATACCTTGCGCCGGAGGTTATTCAATCTGATGGTCACGGGAAGGCAGCTGACTGGTGGGCCGTCGGCATCTTGTGTTACGAGATGCTTGTTGGTTACCCACCCTTCTATGACGACACCCCATATGGAATATATGAAAAGATTCTCAGAGGGGATGTCTACTGGCCCAAGAACATGGATCGCTTGTCAAGGGACATTATTCGTGCTTTCCTCCATCCTGATCGTTCTAAGCGCTTGGGAAACATGATTGGCGGTCCGGACGACATCTTGGTGCACCCATGGTTCAAAGGAGTAGATTGGGATGCTTTAGAAAACCGTGAAATCTGCGTGAGTGTCCATGGCATTTCTTATGTGGCTCAACCAGCTAAACCTCACTCCCTAGCCACCCATCATCCCCCATACTACATCCGTTGATGATACGCGTCACTTCCTCCACGTTCACTACCCCCAGCCGGAAGAGATGCCAGGTCTCTTCGGTATAGAATCTCGTCAAGATAAGGACAAGTTTGACCCCATGTCCGCATACTTCCTCGAATTCTGATAGCCAAATACGCTTTCCAACTAGTTTTATACCCTCCTTTCATCATTTTGCTCATCTTTTCCCTCGTTAAACCCTCACCAGCCCATCAGCGCGTGCATTCTTGACCATAATGCCTCCATATGGTTTGCATACTCGGAGTTGTGTATCAATTTATCGAAACCCGTCATTCATTACTTCCTTCCTCATGGCATGTCGTCGGCAGTCCCGATCATAAGTGACCAGCTTGTTCGTCACCCCCTTTTGTGTATAGCTCTACATTCCGTTTGCGATTACCCACCTACTCTTAGTCATTCGTCCGGTGTAGCTCCCATAATCAGCCCTCAGTGTATCTGGTATTGCGCTCTTTTGATTTTGAAACCCTTCCAATAAAAGCAATCAACATTTATTTTGCTCTGAGACTTACACGAAGGTTAGCATGTCAAGGTGATGTAATGGGAGCGTCCACTCTAATTCATCTACCATCATGACGATGCGAGCAAACGATGCCTCGTCGAATCTGTTGCGCTCCGAGGCTCATTTGGCCACAGATAATGTGCGCATAGAGTCGATTGGTAGATCCTCCAGATCCCCTTGACGCATAATCCCTCCTCGCAGATACGACAACAGCGGGCTGAGCTCCTCAAAGACGTCGGATCTCCTATATCACTTCCTGGGAAGGCGCTTGCGTTCGTAGTTCGTGGCTCAGACGCGTGGATTGGCGAGAGCAGTGCTGTCATCAGAAAGCTTGATTTAGAGGTATGTTAACGCTAATCATCTTCCACACCGTTTCCACCAGCTGTTCGCTTTAGACTGGGAAGACGACTCAAATTTACAAAGGACATACTGGCCCTGTTACATCGATTGCGTTCTGTGATAAAGTACCAAAATCTGGAGATGGAAAACTGCTGATTTCGGGTTCTTGGGATAAGGTATGTCCGCAATGTATCACGCGTTCTACGAGTCACCCGATGTACATCTTGTAGACTATCAAAGTGTGGGACATCAAGGCATGCTACTTGGTCCTCCATGTTGTCCCTTGCGCGTTAACATTGACGGGCAGAGCAAGTCCCTGATATCTTCCACAGATGCTCACACGGATTTCGTAAAGTCACTTTTCGTACTGCCTTCCTTGGGTTTGCTCGTGTCTGGAGGCTCAGACAAAATAGTCCGTTTCTGGTATGCAACATATCGATCGATAGGGCTTGCGGAGCGATTTATGATACCACAGGGACCTCTCCACGATAACACAAGGCGTTCCACTGCGTGTTGCAGCAAGCATCAACTCCCACACTAGGCCTGTCGAATGTCTGGAAGGAAAATCGCTTTCAAATAACACTGCGCTCCTGTACACTGCCGATACAATGGGCGTGATCAAGGCTTGGGGGTTGCGAAAGGGAAGCGGTGATGACACTTCACATGAATGGAAATACACCATGATGAACGACTTGTGCCACCATCGAACGCGAATAAACGAAATGATTTATATGCATGGTCAACTGTGGACAGGTACGATAACATTCCGTTCCCAGTGGGACAGGCTGCATGTATCAGTCCTGACCATTGACCTGGTTACATTTCGGCTCCTCCATCGTGATGTTACGCCCTTTCTGACATGATACTCTAGCTTCAGCAGATGAGACCGTACAGGTTTACTCAGAGGTTCCGCCCCCAAAGGATCGTTTTTGGTCCATTAAACCACTCCAACATTCCCTGCCTGTCAAAACAATTGCACCATTGTCATTGACAGACCTCAATGAGCCCTACTTATTGACAGGATCCGGGAACGATATCAATATCTATGACGTCTCGTCTGCAGATCCGGAACTTGTCCATGTGATAGGCGGACATTGGCATGAGGTTACTGCCTTACGCTTGTGGGAGCGGGTAATTTCATCAAACGGGAGATCAGCATTGGAACCCTGGATAGTTAGCACCGGTCTTGACGAAACCATCCGGAGGTGGAAGCTAACAGGTATGATGTTTCTCGGGCCCGGAGTCTGATTCACTGATCATCAACACCTGACAGAGTTAATTGACGGATCAGCTGCCAAACAGGTTGCGGAGGCACTGAAGCCAAAATCAGTGAAGCCCATCGATGGGTTCGAACTCACTGAGGATGAGGAACGGGAACTCGCCGAGCTAATGGGAGAGGATATCAACATTCCATGATGTCCCATGATAGGATATACTGTATGCATATCGGCGAAAATACACAGTAATTTCAGCTAGAGCTTCTGTTCTTCTTTCCACCTCGTCTCCCAGCCAGGAAAGAACGGGTGCTCATGTAGGGTGCGTTCCGGCCAATCCACAGGTACCAAGCCTCTTTCTTCTTGCTCCTTCGCCCATTCATCCAGCGCGGGAAGGACTTTATGTTCCAAGTGCCAGGTATTTTTGTATACCCGAAGACTTTGCTTGGCATCTCGAAAGACTTTCGCAACGAGGCGGGGGATGAATGGTTCTTCTCTGAACGAGGTTATGGGCGTGAAAAGCGCCTTGAAGTTGAAGACGATTGCTCTGGACTTCGATAAGCGTCTCAGAGTCTGCCAGTCGACGCGCAGGTGTATGTCTTGAATTGATATATCGGGAGATTGCACCATGCGTGTATTCCACTCGGGATGCCATTCCTGAAGGAACAGTGGTTGTCCGTGTTCAAAGCTCCATGAGCCGCGCTGAATGGGCTCGTGGCACCCCATTTTGGAGAAGAAACTCCATGTGAGGGTAGGAGTTTATCATATAGCTCATGAGAGGGTGGACAGAATGGCTTACCGGTTCATGGAGAACTGTAATTTCTCCTTGTATTCAGGCACTGGGGAATGAATAACCTGCAATGGCTTCCCCATCTTCTCTGCCATATTCCAGCCTACAGCTGAGCATGACACTCCAGCTCGCAGTTGGTATGATGCATTGTTCTCCGGATCCTCCATCATAACCAAAAAATCTTCTGGTACATTGTCGAGTAAGAATATCAGCGGATTGACTTGTCGTACGTGAACTGTGGTATGCAGAATCTGATTCTTGAGCACTCCTGTCCTCCCATTATATTGAAAGTGGTCTGGGTATCGGCAGCATAAGAATTCTATGACCATCTCCATAAGCTCCCTGCAAGCATCTTCTGCCTCCGGCTGGCAATCAATGATTGTTTTCCCATATCTTGCGTGTAAGTCCTTGCGTTGCTTGATCCGTTCAATGTACGTCGATTCCAGTTCGATCCACCAATCAGGTTCCATTTTCTGGAGAGCTGTGGTCGCATTTTATTACACTCTTCAATTGCAAGGGGAAATGGATGTTGTTAGTGTTGATGAAAGCGAAGCTCACCCATAGTTTGGTGATACTCCCAGCGGAACGGCCTATATGGCCTAGGCTTTGCTCGTCTGATATCAAAACTGTGAACTGGTGTTGGCCGTGGTACACCTGTCAATCGGGAGTAATCCCCAATACTGCCTTCCTGGCGCCATTTTTTCACCCAATCTAACCACCGTTGTTTATGCGTTATGAGCCAGAAAGCAAGACCAAAAAGGAGAGAGGCAATTATGAGTGGTGATAACATTTTAGCGCGGGGTAAGGAATCTATATTTGGGGGGTTGTCGTCTACTGAACTTATAGATTATCAGGTTCGTACATCAAGCACACGAGTCCAGATCACGAGGTCAAGATGATCCCACAGGTAATACTTATATGTCAAATATCATTTCGAAGGTACAGCTCCGAGTTAGTATTATGGAGGTGCAGCGAGTAGCGCTACGGAATTCCAGTATTCCATCATAGTTTGGCACGGGATATCGTGAGGTTATTGGCTGCCGCAAGTGAGCGCGCAGCAGTTTGCACGAGCTCGTCGACACTGGGGACGTGAGGGAGTGATGAAACATGCCATTGATATTACTCACATCTCTTTAGCAGGCTTGATGTCCTAGATTTGGAGAAAGTAAGCTCTCTTCTAATTTCTAGGAAACACTTCCGCTTACATTGATCGATCCAGCGACTCGACCCATAAGCCCTTTGGCCGAAAGCTCAAAACAAGCAAATCGACGCAACCGATCCACTTACATGATAAGCCTATTACTGATTTTTCTGGATGAGCATTCAATTCGACTTCATGAGGAACTTTTCCTTGTCTCAAGAGTCCCTCCATTTCTATGCGTCGATTAGTCTCCCTATTGAAGCATAAGCAAAACGGGGAGAAAGGCTGAAGCCTCTATTCAATCGAACCTACCACTCTTGGACGTAAGGTGTCTTTAGGACACTCAGTGGTCGTCCAGAGTATATCAAGGTGCGGGCCACATCGTCATATCCAGCATTAACGACCGACTCTTTGTGCTTCTTCGGTGCACCAGCTTCGACACTGGCCACAAATCTCGTTCCGACCCAAACGCCCGAGGCGCCGTAACTAAGCAGGGGAATCAGATCACAGACCAGTACTTGAGGTTTCACGAGGGTAGGACGAAGGGTCGGATAAAGGAGAAGACGAAGGAGAGAACGTGAACGGGGTAAGGCTTACGATAGAGCAGCCGCAAGACCACGGCCATCTGCGATACCACCCGCAGCAACCACGAGCACTGGTTCTCCCGTGAGAGGACTCTTGAAGCCCTTACATAGATCAACGACTGCTGGAATGAGAACGGAGAATGGAATGTCTCCCGTGTGACCTCCTCCTTCACCACCCTGCGCGCAAATAATATCAACACCTATTTGCGAATGGTCAGTTGCCTGGAACGTTATCATGGCTATGAACAGACCTTGAGCGAGTGCCTTTTTAGCGTGCTAAAAGGGGTACAGTGCGTTAGGGATGATATTTACGCGCAACTGGTGTCCGCGACAAACCTTGGGATGGCCGATCATGCTTCAAGATGTGAAGTTGAGCTTTGCTTTCCCAAGATGCAGACACCATTTACGTACTTCATAACTGTAATTCCAGCAGCATGTAGCTTTTCCACAGCCCAAGTCGGGGGGACACCAACAGCGCAGACGAACAATGATGCGCCACCCTCTATGATTACATCAAGCAACTCGGATAGTTGACCTTGGGTATAATCATACTGTAGTAAGCTTCAAGGTCAGCTCTGTCCCAGGAGACAGATGTGTGTACACCGGCAATCATGCGTGTCTTACATTTGTTTTCCGTGCATTTCCTCCGACTTGCGGAATCAGTAGATCCACACCAAAGGGTGCATTTTTGTCTTCGAGATGGCTCTTCAGTTCTTCAATAGTGCCCTTGAGGAATTTAGGGCTCTGTCGAAGGCCACCAATGACGCCAATCCCACCTTATGTCAAGGTCAATGAGGTTCAGTGGCAGACATATTTGGGCGCTGGTTACCAGCGTTAGTCACGGCTGCAGCTAATTTTGGACCCGCAGCGACGTTCATCCTGATTCGTAAGATGGGCGTGGTCAGAAAACGTCATGCAACCTGCTGAGCGGATGCTGGTGCACATACCCTGCTAGCATAACAGGGTGATTGATTTTGAACAATTTAGTGAGCGGCGTCAAGAAAACAGGGTCTGAGGAAGGCATGCTGAACTGGACAGAGTGGAAGGGTGGGAAATCATTAAACTTCTGAGCCTTTAAGTTTTATACGTTTTAGTGCGCTTAGGGACAGGGAGTGGATGCTATCGCCCCGGGCACGATAGTAGCCGGAGATCCCGTGATCGGCATAAAAATTAGTTTACCAAGAAAGTGATGTCAATTCCCCTTCCATCCACAATGTCTGCATGTCCCGTCGACCATGGTAGCAGTTCCAAAGCCGAGGCGCAGACTTCAGCCCAAGCTATGCTCAACAAATGTGCCGTTGATCATGCAGGTGGGGAGCAACATGGTACGGGCTCTCAGGACAAATGCCCAGTTGACCACTCCCCTTCCTCGAGCACCGCTGCAGCGTGGACAACTCTCATGACGGGTGATAGAGCACCTATCTCCGAGGCACAACTGTCGCAAGAGCGGGAAACCTCCTCTATACCCAGAGGTTCGGAAGGTAAATGGGTGTACCCTTCTGAATCTCAGTTCTTTGCTGCCATGGCGCGTAAGAACCACAATCCACATGCAGCAGATATGAAGACTATCGTACCAATACATAATGCGGTCAACGAACGCGCATGGACGGAGATTCTGCAATGGGAGATGGGAAGGGGCTCAGAGGCCTGTGGTGGTCCCAAGTTGGTGACTTTCAAAGGACGACCGGGCGATCGCAGCCCAAAAGCCAGACTAAAGATGCTACTTGGGTGAGTGACGAGCCAGGAAAACATATATATCTTGCTAAATCCCAGATTACTAGGTACGCGGCGCCCTTTGACCGACATGACTGGGTTGTAGATCGTTGCGGTATGAAGACGCGCTACATCATAGACTTCTACACTGGTCGGAGTACAGACCCTGCGAAAACTAATTTATCATTCTATCTCGACGTACGGCCGGCACTAGATAACTGGGAAGGCGTTAAGATGAGAATTGAGCACCTTTGGCGGCGATGGTTTTGAATTTGCGGTAGAACTACACAAATGCGTGGCTGTATGCTACTCACTCTACTAATATTAAGCTCATGCTAATGACGTCGCTTGGCTTTCTTGGTCACTGGCTGGTCCTCCTCTGATTCACTGCTCGCTTCCTCCCCCTCGCCCTCGTCTTCTGGTTCACTCTCTCCGTCACTAACTTCCTCTTCATCGTCCCACTCACCCCCATCATCCGACTCTTTTTCATCATCGTCATCCATAAGCTCATCTACCGAGACCTGTTCATCATCACTGCCTTCATTCGCTTTCTCCTTGCCCTTTTCTGCGGCCTCCAATTTGCGTTTAACATTTCGTTCCTGTTCTTCTCGGCGCTGCTTGCGTAACTTCTCTTTGGCTGCATGCTCAGCCTTTTGTTTCGCAACTTCCACTTTTGATTTCTTGACTGACGGAATTGGAGGGATGTCAGCTATAGTCGAGGATTAGAACAGCGTGTCGCTCACCGAACTCGTGATGTATCACAGCGCCCTCTTTACTAGGCACCCCCTCGGTGATTTTAACGAGTCTCAACTCCATTCGAGGTCCTACTTCTTCGAGCTTGATAGCCCTCTTCTGACCCTTTTTGTTATTCCTCCCAACATAATCATCCGCCAAGCTGACTGCATCTGCCTCGTCACCAGCAACGCTTTCCGTAGTGGAAGCAGCGCTTTCGTAACCAGCATCTGATGCAGCATCTCCATGAGTTCCTCTCAACATGAAGTCTGCAACATCTTTCTCTCTCCCGAGATCAATCACACCAGATCCCGAAGTAACTTTGGATGATGATGCCCCTTCTAGAACTCGCCGAACGCGTCTCGAGACACCATAGGGCTTGATTTTGATGATGTAGTGTCTAAGGTCTATTGTCCCTTGGTCTGCATTGTACGCTACGAGTACGACTCGCCGTGCAGAGGAAAGTGATAGTGATCGAGGGGACAGAGGTGGGAATAAACTTTGGAAAGCTTTCATGACGAGAGAGAGATGAGGTGAGGAGTTTTGACTCGGTGGGGGGAAGGACGACAGAACAAGCTAGCAGATGGACAGATTCAATGGTCATGGTGACAGGTCTTATTTTGTCGTGCGTATTTGGCACTCACCAGAGGTGGACTTAGGTATTCCATACCAATACTACGAGAATGCCGGGATGTGTGTAGAACATCCTTCATGAGGCTGTACCTCTCAACACGAAAGCTTAACGCTGGACCTGCAGGCAGACGGACCAGTCGCATCGACGGAGCCATTGGTGTCAAAGTGAATGCGATTAAGTGTGTTACGCCGAGTGCAGGGGCCAGTGTCAAATAATCCTTTAGTTTGTTACGATTTCGTTCCTAAATCCTTGCGTTATAAAGACGACTCCAGCATTATATACGAACAGCTCACCCTCAAACGACTCGCAGTATGGGGCTCCATGACTTTGCGCATGTCACGAACTAGTTGTGCTAGTGATAAGCCAACCTGACCATGTTTGATAATAAAGGACTTTGGGACATTTTCTGCGCTTTCTCCTTCCGCTGGGCCCTTCAGGTGAGTCCTATTTTTCCGTCTTCGTGCCATCCTTGAATTGCTAGATAAATGTATACTGACAACTTTTTTGGTCTTCATTTGATCTAGAAGCTGATGGCAAACAAACATCTTCGATCACAAATTAGTGGTGCCAAATTGGGATTCCTACTAGATACATAATGAGCCGGCTGGCTTCATTTCGTGGTCCGTCCACACCGACATCCTCACCAGTACAGTACAAACCTCGTCCACCTAATAGCCCGTCGTCACCTTCCCTGTCGCGAAATCAAGAATCTACGTATCATCGAAAAGTTCGGTCCTTGATGCTTGAGATTAGAGAAACTACCGAGACCTGGGACGACCTGGTGCTAATTGACGGATTACGAGCTGCAAGAGCTTTAGTAGATGCCAGGACTGAGCTAGAGTTGGTTGGCACCTGATTGGACGACTTCACACTTCAGCTCACGTTGACTCACTGGTAACCGGTATCGCAGAAATATGTTGTCAACTTTACCGGATAGACTACCACGAACGCACATCGTTGGACCCAAAATAGCCATCATGGAAAGATCTACTAAAGAACTAGAGGCTGTAATTCAAAAGCTGGTAGGACCAAACATTTAAGGCAATGACCCCACATAACCTCGCAGGCTACCAGCGAAAACAGTTCGCGAAGATGAATACGACCATCGATGGACTGGAAGCCATTCTGATTGAGGCACATAAAATGAAAGGCTGGCGTTGGGTCCAGGAAGAAGCTCTATGGACCACTTGGTCATTGGAAAAATTCGGTATGTAAAGACACCACTGGATATCGGGGGACACTGTTGAATCATTCGCGGGCAGTCACATCCATCTCGCAAATTTTGCCAGCATATCATCGTTCGTTGAATACACACATTCAACTTCTTGTCGTTCTTCGCAACCATTCGATATCTTTTGAAGTAGGACGGGATTCTATCTCGCAATGGGCTCGGCAGCAGTGGCTTGAAGAGGAAGGATGGGCTGCTAAATGGGAAGACATATGCTGTGTTGAGATAGATCGTTGGGATAGTGCCAAGTGAATACGCTTCTATCGCCAGACATGATCAGACATCGTGATAGTGACAAGAAAATATAAATTACACAAGAGTGCTAGCGAAACGGGTTTTACATGTCGTCGTCAGAAATATGGATTTCATCGGCGTTTTGGTTAACCGCACTCTCATCCGCAGCTGCGCCATTGTCACTCGGCTTGGGACCAGTTTGCTTCGCAGCAACAAAGGCTGGCCCTTTCACGGCTGCCTGCTTCTCTGCCAAAGCCATTGCATCCTGAGATACCTCAAGCCCCTCTGATCCCGCCTTCTTGGTCCCTGGCTGCCGTCCAGCCAGAGCCTGTGCAGCCAAATAGCTGGCTTCGGTATTGAACTGAGCTTGAACGCTACGTTTGATACGAAGCATCTCTCGGAACGTATCTTCCGAGCCCGTCTCGATCTCGAAAGCATTCCATTCCGACCAGAAGCGTGGATTGACACGAGGATCGCAAAACTGGGAGGCGTGTGCATAAATAGTGCGGGCCCGATCGATTTCGCCAAGTTTGCGTTCCAGCGCGGCGAAGCGCAGACATAGTTCGGCTGTTTGAGCATTCGGAAGCACTTCAATAGCGCGCTGATAGATGGGCCGGGTGGCTGGTAACCCGTAGTTGGCCGTAGCTTTCGCGATATAGATAGTATACATCTGAGATATGCGATGAGCGTAAGCGTCGTCGATATGCGGCTTGCAATACTCACCTCAAACTTGGCAGTGTCGGGAAGTACTTGTGTTGCACGTTCCAAGATAGACAGGGAACGCTTGGCGAGGCCATGGTCTTCCTCTAATTTGGCATACATGAGGAAGAGTGGTTTAGCAACCTTGGGCGGGCACTTCTCTAGTACTTGCTCGAAAAGATCCCGAGCGCGCTCGAGCTTGGTGCCACCCTATGATTGGTGTCAGCAACTATAGAGGAAAGGAATGGATTGTCTTTACATAGCGTTTGACAAACTTGGAGAGGTATACATTCCAAATTTCGTATGCCACAGGGAACGTAAATAACTCGACGCCTCGTTCATACACCTAGCAATATAAGAGTATTCAGCGTTGCTAGAAGTGGTAAGATGCTGCTGCGCTTACCTTGAAACTTTCCTCAAAGTATTGGTTTTCTTCCAAAAAAGCAGCGTAATTTATAATGATCTGGGCATTGGCAATCCGCAACTCCAAGATCTTGTCATAAACGGCTTTGGCAGTTTCGACTGTGCCAACAGCCTCTTCCAAATCGACATAGAAGGACCACAACTTCAGTGACTTGAACAAGCGAGCTTGTGCAGAGAGAGTCTGGGTGTAGGGCGTAAATCAAGAGTGCATATCTCAAGGGAAGATGTACGAACATGGTCATGGTAATTAATTTTAGTATTCTTGGGAATCGCTGCTGCCCTTTGCATGACTCGGATGGCATCGTCGTAATTTCTGAATGGCAGTTAAGCATTTGCAACTCGTGAACAAATCATCTGTACGCACTCATGTCGGAGCTCCATTTCCGCCCATTCACACCATATCTCTGCCAAATCTTCTACAGCTTTGAAATTCACTTTTGTGCCCTTTTCGAGAATTTTCCTAGCGCTATCATGGTCTGGCTCTGCTGTTTTGGTCGTGCCGCCTTCCTCGTAGAACTTGGAGAAATTGACATAAAGGCGATGCAAATTAGCTGTTGCCTTCCGAGGATTGATTGTTTCGATGGCCTTGGTGTATGTCTGGGCTACCTGCACGGGTGTTAGTCAGTGTACTACGCGACTATGTGGGACTCTCACCTTTTCGTCGTCTTCACCATGTAATGCTACACGCTTTTCCCATTCTTGCACATCATTGGGATTGCGCCTCAATAGCACGTCATTCACCATGAATGGCCGACTGTCCATCAACTCTTCAAATTCCTTCATCTTGGCGTCTAGTTCTTCTGTGGTCTCCTTTTCTTCATCTTCGTCCTCCTCGATCGCCAGACTTTCCATCAAAGCACTCATCAGCGTCTCCCCGAACTCCGCATATGCGTCAAATATTTGATTAAAATCCCTGATCGCCAGAACGCTTGCGATACCCTTCTCGAAAGTCTCCTTCGCCTGATCAAATTCACCCCTCTTGATCCAATATGTTGCTAAACCAGTCCACAATCGTCCAGCTTGGTCCTTGTAAACCTCAAGACCGTCGTTCCAGATGATGTGTTCAATGTTCAGCTTCCTCGTGCTTAGAGGATCTTCGTCTTCATCGTAAGGACGCACTTGCTTTCCATCACTCGTAACAGGAACAGCAGGGCCCGCAAATCGGATTAGATTTCCTGTCGAGGAAACCGGTTCAGTATCGTCCATAGCTGTTTTTACGGCTTCTTCCGCTTGTTCTCGCTCGGTGTGAGATTTTTGTGTCTCTTCAACGTCCAAACCGACTTCATCTGAGAATTTTTCTACAACATCTATCCAATCACCAAGTAGCTGGTAGGGGCTCTTCCCTTCAGGACTAACATATTCTCCGCGTGCGGCCTTTCGTGCTAACGCGAGTAAGTATTTTGCTGCTTCCAGTGGCCGGGGTTCGCCGCGTTGGGGTGCAATGAGCAGAGCTGCGTAACGTTCGGTTACGCTTGGGTCGATAGCTAGATACCGTCGGTAGCCAGAGGCCATAGTTGCCCCACCTTTAGATTCTGACCACAGGAGCAACCGAACCCAAATTCGGGAGTGCAGCGAAGGGGGGAGTGTCCGTAGAGCACGGTCGTAAGTTCGACGCGCATGTGTAGTGGACAGTGCCGGTGGGCATAATGAGTGGTCGAATATTGTGAAGTACATCAACCATAGACGTGGAAGCTAAAGACAAATCCGATGTTCATTGAACCCTTGGAGGCATATAAATCTTTATGCTCACCTTTGGTAGCCACATAAGGGCACGTTCGAATGTCGCCACGAGTGCTCGCCATTCTTTCCAACCGACGGCAGGGTTCAGCCCGCCGTTGTACTGTTCCATGTCCTCCTTCTCGTCCTCTAGCGCGTCTTTCATCTCCGGGAATTTCTTTCTCCCACCAGCCCGCTTCTTGATCTCTAGTTTTCCGAGGACAAATGACATCCTGAAACTGAGATATGATTTCCACAATTTGAAGGAGTTTGGAAACTGGAATAACGCGGCTTCATAGAGGTACGTTAAACGCTGGAGAGAAACGCGCGCGAGCGGTGAAGCCAATGGCCCAAGTAACAGGATAATTTCTTGGGGGAGATCGGGCGGTTTCTCGACCTTTAGTTGGGCATTAAATGCCTCGCGCGTAGTTGTTATTGCTGTCCACCAAGCGCGAAATGAGTGAGTATTTCGGAGAAGGTCTTCTTCCCGAGTGATATCTTTTGAAGTTATGAGGTTTGGGTGGGTAGTGGGATTCGGAATGGGGAGAGTCAAGGGAAGTTGTGCAACTACAGCATCTAATTCTGCCGTTGGAACGGGCATTTTTCGTGAATGAACACGGTGGCTGAGGGGATGTGCGGATGTGGTGAAGAGGACCAGCTTGTACACAAATACAAATTTCACACCACCACCTTGATCAAGCACAAGCATGGTCAGTCGCAACCCTTACTTTCAGTGAGCGAGACCTGCACAGCTTGTGTTCATATAGCATGGCGTCAAACGTATCAGGCAATCGGCGGAAACACTTGAGGCCAAGAAGCGCAAGGAGCAATCGAAACTCAAGGAGTATCTTGTGTTGAGTGATCTAGTGTTATCACGGGTATGTACTCTAGTGCCTTTCTGGCGCTGCTAATATTCTTCCTGCATCAGAGAGACCAAGGAGATCTATCTCAAGACTCGTTCGAACTTACCACTCGGCTCTTACACGTCAACCCAGAGTTTTACACGATCTGGAATTACAGGCGCCAGATATTATTGAGTGGTGCCTTCTCGCAGAGGTAAGCGGAAGCCCTCAGTTTTTTCCTACTATTGGAATCCTCTCATGTCTTTTGAATAGCACACCTGATGCCACGTACGGTTTACTCAATGATGATTTGGCGATGACGATGCAATTTCTAAAGACACACCCCAAAGTCTATTGGATATGGAACCACCGCCGCTGGTGTCTGGAAAACGTCCCTGACACCCCAGTCACATCCGACGAAGGTGGGGTCCCCTCAATGTGGAGGAAACAAGTATGGGATAGAGAATTGGCCGTAGTGGAAAAGCTACTGAATGCAGATGCACGGAACTGTAAGTGCTTGATTGCGCTTGTCGCCGTGCGTGCTGATATCAGTGCAGTCCATGCATGGGACTACAGGAGATACATTCTTGCCAATATCCCTGTCCCTCGACCTGAAACTACGGAGCTGGCATATACCAAGCGAAAAATAGAGTCCAACTTTTCAAATTTCAGCGCATGGCATCAGCGTTCCAAGGTCTTTGCCTCGTTGTGGGCCAGTGGCCTGTTGGACCCAGAGAAATGCAAAGTAGAAGGTAAGATAGACAACCTGGGTCGAACGAAGTCACCTCGAGCTGACAATCCTCATCAGAGTTTGATCTTGTTAGGAATGCCATGTACACTGATCCGAACGATCAGAGCGTATGGATGTATCATCGATGGCTCGTTGGGAAAGGTATTTGAGTCCGAATGGTGATGCGTACCTGCTCTGAACCTCAGCCCAGATGCAAGCAAAGAGTTGCTTGATCGCGAGATCTCGGCCATCCAGGACTTGTTGGACCAGGAGCCTGATAATAAATGTGTGTTTGCTCCAATGAGGGTTTCCGCCAGACTAACACACATGCAGGGTGTATGGAATCGGTTGTCCACTACAAGAAGATGCTGCTGAAGCATGTTGCCCCTGATTTGCAACGCGAATTGACTGCGCAGTGCCGAACTTTTCTAGAGCGCTTGCAACTCTTGGATCCGTGTAGGAGACAACGTTACATTGGTCTTCAATCAGGGTTGTAAACCAAGTCCAGTCTGTTTATAGGCTATTCGTGCAGTAGATACTCTATGTACTGTCTATTGGGGCGGCGGTGGTGAGAATGAAGCGGGGATTGCCGAGAAGTAGGAGCCTCGTGGTTTGAGCGTGTTGGACTCCATACCGACTTGAAAAACAGGAGGCGCAGCTTGTCATCGCCCATCATCTCCTCGGCCACTAACAACTTTCATATTTTTGTATTTTTGGCCCGTCTTTCCAGCTGGGTCATATGGAGAATCGAACTCCAAATTCTCTCCAAGAACTTTTCTCAAGAGGACCGACGCCTCCTGCTCAACAACCTCAACAGCCTTCTACTCAGTTCACTGGGCCACATTTCCCCAACGAATCTTCTTCTACTAGTCATTTGGACAGCCTGCTCCATCAGCTTACTGCCCCTATGTCTACGGTCTCACCTGATCAACACTCACCTCAGCCACAGCCCGTTAATCAACCTGCCGAACATTATGGCAATCCGGCCCCAATCAATCCTGCCCCTGCTGCGAATCCTCCGGAAGATCCAATTACATCTGCTACACCTCCATCCGCTGCAGATCGGCAAAACGCACTCCTTTCTCTTTTGACTGGCGCTCCTCAATCTGCGGCAAATCGAGTCGCACCTGCGACATTAGGATCACTGCCTGCCCAAGCGCCCTCGCCCCCTGGTCCGGCTCAGCGAAATGATTCCTCAGCCTCTCACAATGAAGCCCAAGGAAAGATACTGTTGGAGCAATTGATGTCTGGGTCAGTCAATCAATTTATTTGCCAATTCCCGTCAATCTTTTCCCTTGATCATACCTTTTTGTACATGCGGCGCGCCGTGGTACATTAAAAAACTACTTGCATCTCTGCGCGCTAATCATTTTCTGGTGTACCTATAAGGTCTGACGTGATGATAATGTCATGATACACGAGGAGGCGGCGTGCAGTAGTCTACAAAATCCAGCGCGCCCCTTCATCATTTTTCTTCTCGTCCTTGGTGGAAAGCTTCACTGAACACATTTATTACCAACACAATAGCAATCCCCCAAGATCCAATTATTCCGAACCTCCACGCAATTCGTCGGCTGGTACTGCACCGTCCCCGCCGTTCATTCAACACGATTTCCGTCTTTATCCACCAGTGGAACAAAATCCTGAGGTCTCCAGGCAGGGTCCCCAGCTTGTACCACAACAGCAGCAAGGCCCTGCACCTCCTTCTCCGCCCAAATCTATGTTCGACTTCATCTCTCCGTTTGATCACTTGTCAGCTTCCAGCACGTCGGTGAAGAAGAAACACGTTGCACCTCAGCCTGCCATGGCTGCTGGCAGTGAGGACCCTAATTGGGCTGTTGTTGACCCTAAGCATGCAGCGTCTGTGGATAATCTACTCGAGCACTTAACAAGAGCGCAAATGCCTCCAACGTCTCAAGCACCTCCGCCTGCATATGACTCATACTTAATTGGTGGGGAGTATGTACAACATGAACAGGCTCAGCTTAGGCAACCTCCTCAAATCCTAGCTGCAAAAACCATGCCTAATAGACCACCCTCTCCACGTGCGTCACCAAAGGATCAAGGAGCACAAAGTCATCCACCTCGTCAACCATTACCTCCCGCACCGCAACAGCCGGTACCTCCTCCGTCTGATAATTCCAATGTTCGCCGGGATAAGGAAATGTCCCCTATCCCTGGTGGCCCACGATTTAACGTCAGAGGAGGCAAAGGGCCAGCAACACAGGCAAAGGTCGTGGGCGGCAAGGCGCAATCAAGTCCAAGGTGATTATTGGTTCGATAAAGTGGAGCTTAACCTAACGTATCTTGACAGCCCACAGACTCAAACCATTATCTTCGATATTTCTTTGGCTCTCGAAGATGTGCAAGCACCCCGTGATTCAGTCAAGTCAACCGCGATCGCATTGGTAAAGCAGGAATCTGTGTTTTTACCTGGCACTACGATTGGAGCTACCCATTGGGTTGCTTACGCCATGACAAGGGGTGAGTGAACATGATATAGATGTAATCGTTGTGCGCGCATCACTTACATCCACGCAGGCCGTGTTCGTGTCATTTCGCGAACAAGCGGCGATAGGACACTTCTGCAGCTTCCCAATACCATCTTCTCTCCACAAGCAAGTGTAATAGATATGGCTGTCTATGGAAACCGGTTGGCAGGAATTACTAGTGATGGTGGCTTCGTGATCTGGGAGCTTCCGCCTGTCATCACTGATGATGTTCCGTACGTCCATATCCTGCTAAAATATGCGCGTAAACCTCTTACATCCTTGCAAATCCCTTTAGTGGCCAGCTCATCTTGACCGTCCACCCATCACACTCTGACACTGATGCTCTGCAATCAGTCAAATGGCATCCTAAGGAACGAGACACAGTTGCAGTTGGTTCTCGGGATAAGTTATACCTTTTGGATCTTGCGCACACAGTCTCAATCCGGGGAGACCAACCAATCTCACAATCCGAGTTGGTACACTTTGGCCAAGTGTTCCCTTTGTCCTCTGTACGGCTTTACTCTCGTTTCACGTTGTTGTTTACTAACGGTCATTTAGCCTCTCGCTGCATTTGACTTCGATGTGATGCATTATGCGCTTGCTACTATTTCGGAGGATTCGATGCTAACGATCTGGAACACGCAAGATAGGGTTCCATATACGTCAACCAGAATTCGGGGCGAGGATGCTCCATCTTCACTGACCTTTGTTGATGGAGGTATCGTTGTTGGTCGTAAGAGCGGCACGGTGCTCCAACTCTTATCCATCACAACGAAGCAAATCATGTCGACTGTCAGGTTTGTCAATGGCAGTCAAGAGGATCCAGACATGTTCGGGCATGTCAGCTATGACTCTCGCATTCAAACGCTTTGGGTTGCCAACTGTCGTCGAGAGAGTATGATTGCGCTCAAGCTGAATGTGGAGACAGTCAATGGCGGCGATGATATTCGTTGTACTTTTGACCAAATCGTCGAGTTCTCAGGGCCTAAGCCTACCATCCATTTCGTCATTCTCACTGCTGATGCCGACCCTCATGGTGATGAAGCCCATGCCGCTTGCATAGCTGCGAAAGTTCAACCAGGAGAGCTCGCCCTAGTTGCATTCTCTGTGCATTCAAGTGGTGTAGATCAGGTGTTGATCCGCAAAGAGTGGTTTGACACGGCTCTATCAGTTGCTCCAAGTAAACTACCACCTCATCCTCTCCCGCAAATTCCACAACACGCACAGCCCATTCCCGCTGTAAAAGCCAATCGTCAACAACCACCGCCGCAGCAGCAACCCCCACAATTGCCACTTCCGCAGCACGGAAACATTACTCAACACGTTCCACCTTTGGCGAACTTCCTTCCTCTTCGGGCACGTACCCCGACCTCTGAGGAAGCAGAGGGCGAATTCCCACGTGAGGAAGCACGTGCATTAGATCATCCAAAAGGCGCGAAGGGCGGGCCTAGGGGCAAAGGTTCGAGTTTCAAGGAAACCGGAGAGAAGCAGGGCAGAGCCAGTGATTCGGCAGCTGC
The DNA here is from genome assembly GCA_951802395.1 of Volvariella surrecta. NCBI lineage: Eukaryota > Fungi > Basidiomycota > Agaricomycetes > Agaricales > Pluteaceae > Volvariella > Volvariella surrecta. Next base: position 1,239,824 of record OX637784.1, read on the forward strand.
CCTCAGTGATACTTTGCTTGGTCAGGCGATTACGAAAGAAATCAAGAAGTCCGAAGACAATTTGCATACGAAGATTGGGAGATTGATTGGTAAAGAGATGGAGAAGCAAAGTAAGTGCCACGTTCGATCGCGACACCCTTAGCTATTGGCCTGATAGCGATCTCCTTGTTTCACTTTGGAATTGGATAAACACTACCCACGATAGACCAACGTCTGGAAGATGCACGGGCTCATGAACAAGCGGAGGACTTCGCGAGGCAAGAGAAGATACTGAAGCTGATCTCCACCGAGCTGACCAAGAATACTACTCGTGTCGTGGAGGTTGCTGTTAAGAACGAAGTTCAGAACTCCGTTTTGCCTTCGCTAGAGGCCATCACTCGAAATGAGGTCAAACTTGCCTTGAATGATCAGATTGCAAGGAGTCTTGTGGATGCAGTCAGTCAAGTAAATCCGTTATCCCCTCTCGTTTTTGAAGATATTTTAATACTAATATGGCAGAGCCTTCCCGCTGAACTTGAGAAGCTCGTCCTCCGGCATGACATATCTGGGCACTTTGCTCACTTAATTACGAACAACCTTGCGCCGCTGATTGAGCGCCAGATCAAGGATTCCGTTGCGAAGTCCCTGGCCTCCGTCTACAATCAGCAGACCAGCACCATGCATCAGGAGCTGCTTCGTGAAGTTCGAAGCGAACTTCATAACATCAAGACCGAATTGACTGCTTGGCAAAATGAGGCATTCAGAACCCATGAAGTGAGTAATCCGCCTTGGAATGTCCTGGATTGATATTTATCAGTTTGTCATCTAGAATGCGATTCGGGACTTGGAGCACACTGTTCGGACCTTAGCTGATCAGGTGAAGTATCTTTCGATGAGTGCAACGCCTCATCACCTGCAGCAATCGCAGCAATCACATAATTCGCCTGGACCACATGTGCCCGTAACGCAACCTCCTCCTCCATCCCATCTCCGTCAGCCAAATCTACCACCAGCTGGATCTGCCAACACCTTCAACCTGAATCATGGCAGTTTCCAGCCTGCGCCGTCACAGCAGTCATCTGTGATGCATCCGACGTGGTACCCATCCAACCTCGCAGCACCTCAGGCTTCGCATCCTGCCACCATTCCGCATCCGCCACTTCAACCTCAAGCGCCACAAGATCGTTCGCCGCCGATCAAGGCTGATCAGTGGGATGAACTCTATCTTAGTGTTTTACATACACAAGACATCGGGAAATTACGCGACCTCCTTTCTCGTACTAATCCGGAATTGATCATGCCATTAAATGGACCTCCGCTCGTTTCTCAAGCGGTAGTCCTGACATTGGTTCATCGGGTACGTGTAACGTTCTTCCAGAAGGACCATGCTCTGAAGCTCTGCTAGCTCTCTGCCATGATTGGTGATAACTCGCCTGGAGACGAATCATTCAAAATCTCCTTATGGTGGCTTCAACGCTCGGTAACTGTGCTTCGACCTGAAGTCCGTGTTTCTATTCCTACGTCAATTCGATTTCTGACGTTATATTACTACTCCCATTAGGATAAATTGATTACAGACTTTATTCCTCGAGTCGTCCCGAATGTTCAACATCTGCTGATGACGACGAAGCAACGGTTAGCAATTCTTCCCGGGGGACCTTCAATGCTGGAAACGGTGCGCGCCATTACTGAGATTCAAGAGACTTTGCGCCGCAAAGTCGTGCCTGTATGAAAGCACCATTCCGACTCAGCTAGTCATTTCCTTATGCAAGTGTATATGCCCAATGCAAGTAAGACGAATTATGGTTTTGTAGAATGGTCCTCGGCGCAGTGTTATGCAATTCGTTGACGTTGTGATGAATTCTTACGATATTCCTTTCCTGTTATAGCTTTCATTTGTACACTCAAGTATCACTAACACGCATGACTCGGTGACTATTAACATCAAGAACCATGAGCTTCACTCTGTCTTTTTCTATGCGTTCCTGCTAATCGTGTTACGGGTTGCCTAAAGAGGTAATAAAATCAGTGTCCGCTGACACGCGACATGATCAAGCTTTGCCCACTTCTCGTGTTATCTTCTATATCAGTCGTACTGGACCTGATAAATAGTCCATCGATTCACCCAGCTCCTCTTCCCTTCACTCTCGCATCATGCCCATTCCGAATCCTTCTCAGCCCATAAGGGTCTCTACCAATTTGTTCCAGCTTCAGTGGCCCCAAGACGGCCTAGTTTACCACTATGATGGTGCGTTCGTTATCCATTCATGTATGACATTCAAATCAATGCAATGATATCCGTGCTTTCAATGAAGTTGGTAAGTCCTCGAATATGCCGATTAGAGCTCGGCTTTCGAATTAAGCTCTTTGTTCCGCGCGTGAAACATAGTTATGACGCCCTTATGGGAGGTCAAAGTCCCGAAGACTAGCAAAGACCCAACCCTTGCGCGTCCGATAGCGACTGGGGTGATGAACAGGCTGCAACTAGAAGTTGCACCAGAAATCTTCCAGCCCAAAGCCGGCGGTAAGCTCTCTCAGCCGTGTCTTTGTTCAGTGTCAGCTAAATAAGAGATGTAGCCTATGATGGCAAAAGGAATCTATATGCATTCCGACGATACGATATTTCTACCCAGGAGGTTTGCATGTCATGCTACCACTTGCAGCCATCTCTCACTATGGCATAGTTCCGTGTGCCCTTGGACGCTAGGCCTATCCCGAAGAGGGAACAACGTGAAGTTTCCGTCAAGATCGCGTTTGTGAATGTCATATCCGTCAGGTACGGTTTCCTCATGTCATGATCAGTAGTGGAGCCTAATTATTGACATGTATATAGGAACCTCCAAACATTTCTTTCGCAAGCAATCTCCGGCAGAAAGTCCAATCAGCCGCCCGATCATGATTCCAGTACGGCACTCAATATGCTCAACGTTTTCATCCAAGCCGCGCCCCGAATGTGAGCACATTCCACTGCTTTATGGCCAACACTGACATCCAAATACAGGGAGCATCCTGATACGCACAATGCAAAAAGCTTCTTCAGCCCGTATCATAAGGGTTCGTCATTTACAACCCTTATGATTTCTTCAACTCATCTCTTTCAGTTGCGTCCCGTGGATTTGAACTATGGAGAGGGTACTTTCAGTGAGTGATGAACAAACTTGTTTGTCTTGGCCTATTCATTCTCAATGTAGGAGCATCCGTCCGAGCGTTAATAAGCTCCTTATCAACGTAGACGTCACTGTAGGCGTCATGTACGTGCTTTGCCAAATACACCTGTCGAAAACTCATCTGGCTGTGGCAGTGTTCCACCCTGTCCTCTAGATTACTTTATACAGCAATTCACAGGAAGAGGATCAAGGCAGCTTGATCCTGGACAATTCCAGGAGATAAGGCACATCGTCAAGGGCATAAAAGTCCTTGTCGACCTTCCTAATCACCAAGGCAAGCGACCAAGGGCTATCAAGGACCTTATCATGGACGCTGGCCAAATTACTTTTGACATGAACGGCCAGAGAATCTCCGTGAGAGTGAGTGAAACTATAACACCCTTTCACCAGTTTATCGACACTTGCCTTATCAGCAATACTGGAAGAATGCCCATAACCGGGATATTCCCCCAAACACCCTGGGCATCAAATTCCAGCAAGGCGATATATTTCCAGTACAGTTTTGTCGAACTGTTCAGCAATTATACAAAGTAGGCCGATAGCATATCCAAAGGCGCAGTCTTGATGACATGTATACAGCCTCGGCCACCCTCGTTCGTGATCAGCGATGCCTTGAGATTCACTCCAGAAAATCCAGAGCGCCGACTGGGGGCAATCCGAGATGGGTGGGTGCAACTTAAATACCAGAACTCAATCTTCCTCTCTGGTGCAAATATACATGTGAGTACTGAGCCAATAGAGGTCAACGGGAGGGTGCTCCAGGCGCCAGAAATACGGTTCGGAAGTGACCAGGTTGTAAGGCTTCAGGTGAGACTTGCATGGTTTCTCCCCGTAGTACTTAAATCGTCTTTTAGAGGCTCGGCGTCTGGGATGTTGTCCGGAGGCACCTCTACAAGCCAGCCGTCATACGGTCATGGGTGGTAATCGACTTCAGTATGGCGAGGAACGGACTACAAGATTTCTTCAATGAATTCTTTCGAGAGATGGGGGATCGTGGTAAGTACAGACACTATTTATTCACCAAGTATCCACTGACATTGTGCAGGAATTAGTGCGTGTGGTACCCTGAGGTTCAAAAGGCAAATACAATGGTATGATTACAGGTGCACCACAGCCGAGGATAATGCGCCAAGACGCAGGAAGACTGCACGAAGTTGTAAGTTCCATATCTTCGGGTAACTTAACAACCTCAGGCTCTCTTTGTAGCTGAATCAGTTAGCAAGAGAAAGGCACGACCTCGTCGTGGCAGTTTTACCAGAGAAAGCGGCGGAACTCTACCTCGCCATAAAGCGTTTTGGAGACATCCAGAGGGGAGTAGCTACGCAATGCATTGTGAGTGGCACTCATTTTTATTTGTTGCGATGCTTGCCTACTGCGTTACCAAGAAATGGACACCACAGCGGGAGAACCCGAAGGGAAGGAACCAATATATCAACAATGTTCTCTTAAAGTGAGTCTCTTATGCCACATGTCAAACGAGAGGCTCACAACAGTCAATCAGGATCAACGCGAGGTTAGGCGGCATTAATTTTGCTCCCAGGTCCAGCATTTCGAAGCCTTTGACCGAGTCGCCAACAATGATTTTAGGTAAGCATACCATTGATATTTAATCAAAGCAATGTCATCATATAGCCTTAGGTGCAGATGTAAGTCATCCAGGTCCAGGGAGCTACCTTCCGTCCACGACAGCACTCGTTGCCTCCATGGATGCGGATTTCTCGAAGTATAAGGCATTCGTCAGAATTCAAAGTGCTCGCACAGAGATGATTAGCAAGCTGGAAGAAATGGCACAGGTGAGCCTGCAGTCGGGTTTATTGCAACAACTTACCCGCTGGTTAGCTTGCAATCCAGAGCTTTGCCAACCTGAACAAAGCCCACGTGCAACGTATATTCTATTATCGCGACGGCGTCTCGGAAGGAGAGTTTGAGAGTGTTAAGGAGCTGGAGATCATGGCTCTTCGACGTGCGTTCAACACCCGGAGTATATTATAAACTGATATCCAATTAGGTGCTTTGCGAGCTGTTCATCCGAAGCCTGACGAAGTTAAGCTTGTTGTTCTAGTCGTAGGCAAACGCCACCATGTCCGGTTCTTCCCCAAAGGCCGGCATGGTGAAGGTATAGACGAGAGGGGTAATGGAAACCTCTTTGCCGGATTTGTGGCTGATCAATGTGAGCAATTCCCAGCTCTATCATAGATACAGATGCAGATCAGTGTTAGATATCGACCACCCGAGCTACGAGGATTTTTACCTTCAATCGCAGCCAGGGTTGAAAGGAAGTAAGTTCATGGGATTGTTTCTATTATTCAGCACTTATTTGTGTACACTCACTAGCTAGCATACCGGCTCACTATACTATACTTCTGAACGAGGTTGGCGTTCCAGCCCAAGCGTAAGGATTATATTCTACATCTTCACGAGCCACGCTGACTTCGGTGCTGCAGCCTGCAGGAGATATCGTGAGTCTGTTGATACTGGCCACGCAACACTAACAACACCCACTGCCAGCTATACATTGTGTCACACCTATTCACGCTCAACACGATCAGTGAAAGTGCCCGCACCTGTGTATTGTGAGTCTATGTATGGCTGCAACACGTACTATTGCTGATCTTACTCAATGCAGATGCTGATGTCAGTTCGCCACCTGACGTATATGACCGACTCTGATCTGAAATTTTGTATAGCTTGTTTGTCGGCGTGCAAAATTCCACTATGACGACCTCGCCTACTCGGAGACGATGTCGGTGGATTCGAATGAACCACCACACATCGACCACTTCCTGGAACATTTCAAACAAGTGAATCAGAGCATCGAAAACAGCATGTACTTTGTTTAAATCTTGTGTAAGTCAATGAATAGCAGCGACCATTTTTGTGTAACTATTGTTGTATCCTATCGAGCATCTTGGAAGAATAAATTTTTGGAATACACTTTGCACGGGTGTGACAATTTGAGGAACTGCTGTGCACAAAGCACAGCATCTCGGTACGCCCAACTCGGGAGACGCTCACAGATTATCTTGCTCATATTCTGCAGCTGTAGACCGACGCACGGATTACTAAGCCAAATCGCGGCGGAGGTATTGTGACACCTACAACACGACTCGCCATCACACCTGATTGACACTCAAGAGACCCGGCGATAGCACGAGCACCTTCAGTCTTCACCGTCTCACCTCCTCTCATCAAATCTGCACCCATGCCAAATAACAATAATAAAGGCTGGTTCAATCTCGAAGCTGCGACAAATGTTGTGCCGGAAACATCATTCTTTGAAGGGGATTCAGCGTTCAAGTTTTTGAATCTCTCGAAGACGCAGAGGTTGTATGGATTCATTGGCTGGTACGTGATCGACTCTTGGTTCCCTTCCTGGTGTTCTTTATGATATCGCGCTGTTGCCGTTCTTACTCATCTGGAACCGATGGGCGACGTTGGATATTAGGCGCGCATGGGATTTGGATGGGGTTTGGACTGGCAACAGGGGTCCTTGGCGCTTCGGGGCTTTCGTGGTGTATCCCAGCCATTGCAATGACCGGTTTCCGTCTAGCAAATACCATTGATTGAGCTGATTGAATCGCCATATTATAGTCTGGCTACCGGTTTCATTCTGAGTCTCCTCGGAAGTATTCTCCTTTTCTTTGGCCAATTGGGCACTTTTGCTGGTAAGTCGCTTTCACGACCCTTGTAGAAATCGTATTCAACTCTGCGGATAGTGCTTTATGCAATGGGAACTATTGTTGCGCTCATTGGGACTGGTTTCCTCATCGGGGTACGTGTTCCGTTCGCTGCCAACGGGCGCCACTAACCGCCAGTTGCCATATCCTGTAGTTCTTCAAGCAGGTTAAACTTGTATGTGCTATTATGCCTTCTCAACGACTTCTGACGCCATGGGGTCAATAGATGTTTAAACCTGTGCGAGTCTTAGCCTCTATCGTCTTCTTGGCATCAATAGCCTTGGTTTTCGTCGGCGCATTTGTAATTGGTAGTGAGGTATGTCATCTCCCTTCATGCATCAATGCGTAGGCTAAGTCATCCGTCATCCTTCAGATTCTATGTATCAGTAAGTTTATACTACAAAGTGCGGCGAAATCACCTCACGATCCACCGCAGTTTTCGTCATCATCGAATACCTTGCCTACACCTGGTATACGCTTTCATACATCCCTTACGCCCGCTCGGCAATACTCAAAATGGTCGGTTGGAGCTAAACGCCAGACCTTTGGCAATGCACCCTCGCAAACTGCCGACGCTATTGGACGACACAACTTACGATATTCTTGCTGTTATGAACCTTGAAAATGGAGGGCTGTCTCATTATATTTCGTTGACTCGTGTACAACATAGATAAGTTGACTAATGATAGAAGAATGATTCTCAAAGTTTCACCCCCTGAAGTTGTTTTTCATGTCGCGCAAGGCGTCCATAACATTTGCGGTAGGAGTACTTGCAGTGGAGTTGGTGGCTTTCCTGTCGGAGAGTTGAAACCACCGCTTGTCAGAATTGCGCGTCACTTACTGAATGGCCTGGGAATCCAACCTCATGAATACATTCCACTGCTTCTCATCTCCAATGGTTGTCAATCCGGTAGTGATTGCATTTGCTCTAGTAATGGATTCCAATCGCTTCAAAGCGTCATTAGCGGGGTCGACAGACTTGGCAAATGCTAGGTTGTCGCTCGTATACTCGTGTCCGTTTTGGACGACTGTGTTATCAGGAAGAGTGGCCAGGTACGAAAGTGCGTGGATCATTTCTGCTCCTGTGCCCTCGAAGAAGCGACCGCACCCGCCAATGAAGAGGGTGTCGCCCGTGAAAACCTGGCCGGGCTGCGAAGGATCCTTGGTGTCGGTGACATAGTAGCAGATGGAGTCCTCAGTATGGCATGGTGTTGCAAGACACCTATAAATAAATAAGCCAGGCTGATGGAATGAAACCGAAGGGGGCTATACCTAACACGGATGTGGAAACCAATGGTAAACTCGTCGTTGTTGGCAACGAGTTTGGTTAAAGCGGGGATTTTGTTGCTTCCACCATATATCGCTGCTTTGGGAAACTTACCGGCCTATTCATTACAACAGCGCGCCATCAGAGCATATACATAGATTCGATGATCGTGAAACCCACGAAGGTCTGTTAGAAGCATGGATTTAGTGTGATGGATCAAGATCACAATATGGCAAGCGATATGGGTATATAATACATACAGCATTTCCACCGCTGTGGTCCTGATGATGGTGCGTGGTTAATGCAGCGGTTATCTCGATACCGAGTTCTTGGGCGGTTGCAACGACTTTCGGTACATCATAAGGGTCGACAGCGACACCGGTCTTAGATGCCTCGTCGATGACCAGGTAGGCGTAGTTGTCCGAACGAACGGGAATGGGGACTACTTTCATGGCAGAGGTGATGGCAGTAGGACGAAAGGATGCAAAAGGACGACGAATGGGATGGACTTGGCCGCGGAAAACATTGAAGTGGTGTAATCTGGAAAACATATCAAGTTCAGAAAATAGATTGGTAACCGGCCACCAGGGCACCGGCGACCTCCTCCCTTTCTGCCTCTTCCACAACCATTCTCCTAGTGGTAGAGGTGCTCTGGGAGGTTTGGAGCTAGTCTCCTTCATTCATTCTTCATTTCGGTGCAGGTCACCTGTTACTGCATATGCCACCTCTGGTCCAAGGTCGTTCTAGCAGGCTAGAAGGTGGGGTGGGCACCATCTTCTCTTTATTTTGGAGTCAGGTACGTCAGTAATCTTGTCATCTCCCTCTTCTGTCTAATTCATCGTCAAATGCAAGGTTACTGGGAATCAAGAGCATGGTTCTCTGTCTCAACGATCAGGCGTGCATGACGGAGTTGCGTATTGCACCACGGATTACTTGTATCCAGACAATTGTGTCGAACCTCAGGATCCTCTCGCCATCCCTGGGGCTCCACCGTCAGCACCTGGGGAACTTCCACCCTTGTCGGTCTCACCTTTTGCCCCGGACCTCCGTCTCCCCAATGCTCCAACGCCCGTCACATCGGCTCTTCCATCACAACCTTCGTCCGATGACGTTGCGAATGCTGTCCATCGACGAGCAGCGCGTGCTGGCATCATTGCCAGTGCTGTCGTATCTTCATTCGTCGGCCTGGTATTAATCCTAATGCTCATTTCCCTCTACCTTCGTCATCGACGAAAGACGCGCCGTGCACCCTCTGACGAATTTCTGAAGCCCAAACGGGGTCCTGAACGTCCTGCGTTCCCTCGTGTAATGTCCCAGTATAATATGGATGCTCATCCCTATCCTAGAATAACCGTTCCACCACCATCCTACATCAGGGGCAACTTTTCGCAGCCCATCTTTACGAATTCTATGCGTTAGCGTCGATAGCAACTCCTTACCCGCCTTGGATCCATTTACATTCTCTCCCCCCCACTTACTGTTCATACTTCTTTTGTTCTATGTTGCCTTCTCAAAGCGGAGCATTCTGAGCAGGTATGTTGTGTAACGCATTCCTGTAGCATCACCTCATTCCAGTCCTCCCCTTTTTGTTGCCCGGATCGTAATTCGGCTGCGACGTCCCATTGCCCACTATCTGTCCATTTCTCTCTGCAGTTGCCAGAGCTGTTCACGAGGGAGTGCGACAATTCGTACCTACTTGACGCAGATGTTACGGTTTTCTTGGTCTCTCCATTCCGGGTGCATGGTAATCCACGTTTATGAGCCTTACAGTACTTGGGCATCCCCAGGCAGATTGGAAATTAAACAATTTGCATAGTATATTCTCTGGGCCTAATATCTCTTTGCAATCTACATGCTGTATTACAATATGATGGAATTTTCACTCCGTCAATCACTGAGAAGGGCCTGGACCACATTCGCTACCCTTAGTTGTCTAAGATCCGTGTATGTCTGACCCGAAGATGGACATTGGTCAGTCAACCAAAAACACCACTCGAAAACTAGAATGACATACCTGACCACAACCGACAAAGATAATAGGTTGTCCAGTGACATAAGTCATAGACAGCGCAGCGCCAACCTTTGGGAAAGCGCCATGTGAGGCAAGCGACCAAACGTACAAGACACACAGACATACCTTATCATCAACCGTATCCCACTTCGTAACCAACATCCCGTCAATTCCTCGTCCCGTGCCAGACCCAGACCCAGAAGAAAAGTCGCGGAGCGCACGATCAAACTTGGTTAGTTGATCAACCGCTTCATTTCCTACAAGTGCTTCACCGACGAAGATAATCTTATCTGGATTATTCACCGCTACCAACTAGGAGCAGCAGAAATAGTTAGTCTTGGACCATACTCTCGTGCGGTCTCCCTCACCTTGGCCAATGCTCTCATCAGCGGCTGAAGGCTGCCTGTCAGTGTTATGAACCGTTCGTGATGGCAAGAGTCCATACCTCGTTGTCCTGCATTCGACCGGCTGTATCAATAAGCACAACATCATAACTATTGTCCTTGGCTATCATGCCGGTTAGTATTGTAATCGGGTCCAAACGACAAGCATCCCACCATAGTTGATGGCATCTCTAGCAATACCAGCAGCGTCTTTGCCATAACCACGTTCGTACAACTCCACACACCCCTTGCTGCTGGTGGGGCCTGTTGTGCTGAGGGTGCTTAGGTTGCGCACATGAACGCGAAGTTGCTCCACTGCTCCACTCCTGTGAAGATAGGTATGTAACACATCGCCGTGGTTCAAGGACGTATGCATACCGAAACGTGTCACAAGCAGCAATCAGCACCCGGAAACCATTTTGAATGAGCCAAAAGCAGACTTTCGACAGATTCGTACTCTTTCCAACACCATTAACACCAACGAAGGCTATGCTGTATGGTGCGCGCTGCTGGGAGGACGGTAGGGATGATAGCTTTGTTCGGATGGCTAGTAGAAGGTCTGTCGATGTTTTCGGCGTCAGGATTTGGGTGATCGCTGTCCCCAGAGCCTCCTTAACAGCTGCATTGACCGCTACAAGTCCAAATTAAGCCATTAGTGCCTGCCTGGCCAAGCATATATAAAGAGGCGCGTACTCTGGAAACTCCCAACTTTCTTTCCAATGAGGTTATCACCCACACCTTCACAAACTTTCTCTGAAATCTCCTTCGCAACATTCTTCTTCATGAGGTGTTGCTTCATCGCATCCAACACTGGTTTCAGGTCGGCCTGGGTCAATACTTTTGATCCCGTCAGCCTTGCAAATAAGGAACCAAATGCTCCCATAGTCGTCGATTCCGTTTGAGAGGCTGCAGTGAGGGCGTTCGACATCAGAGTGCTAGTAGGCGCATTGGCGAATTCCCAATCCTTCACTTCATACAACCCATCTCGATTTCTCGTTCCTAATGACGATCGATCGACGAGCGAGTCGAGATTGTGGGAAGCAGCAGCTTCTTCTGGTTTGTCCGAGCTATAGTCCAGGGAGGCCATATCTTCAGCAGTTGGTGCTTCGACCCCCCACTTTCGTTGAGACTTTGCCTTTGACTTGCGTTTCGAAGGGATCTCTGAGCTGGTGTCATGAATTTATGTCAGGGGAAGAATGCATATAAGCAGTACAAGGTTCCTTACTCTGAGCTTGGTGCACTCTCTACTCTCCCGTTCTTGACGCCTTTCTTCATTCCCTTTCCACGTAACCTATTCTTGAGAGCTTGTACATTTCTTGCAATTTGTTCTTGATCCAAGGGGGTATCTTCAGGTACCGTGGGTTCTGTATGAATCAGGCTCAGCACCGGTTAGCACCTGAGACCAACGCGTAGGAGCTTGCCTGTGGTTTGATCATCAGATGGTGGTGTTGCAGCCTCTGGGGTTGCTACTGCCTGGACTCTACCCCTAGCACGAGCACTTCTGTCCTATATGCCAAGCCAAACGTATGGATGCATAGAATCGTCAAATCCCACGACAGATTACTTACCTTGCTCTCCAAATCAAACAACACTTTATCAAACACTTTGTCCCAACCAGAAAAGGCTTTCCCAAAGTCCCATACAGCATCTCGGGGAGTTGGGTTCGCCAAGTTGGCTCTTAGGGACTGCACAAACGTAACGAGGAATGGCTCGAAGTACTGTATAAACAAGGTCTTGAGAGTATTCAACAGCTCATCCACATATGTGAGTTGAATCATGCGTTGGTATGCAACCTGGAAATTGTGAAAGAATCGACCAAGAGCAATGTTAGGAACGTACAACGAAGATGAGCTCGAGCTCATTGAAGAAGGTCCATCTGACTGCATATCCATCCTTCTCATACTTTTGCTCTGCCGTTCTTCCTTCAATCAATGCATCCCGGATTAGGGAATTTACAGGTGACGCCGAAGATAATGCGACTTGAGAGGTAGGTGGTATAAAAGACCTAGACCACAATACGAAACCGCCTGTTTTCATTATTATCATTTGAAAGGGATGTGTGCAGCGAAAAGTATACCTTTGTGTGAGATTGAGCAATAGTCGAGCATGGTACAATGGATGAACGAGTTTAAAATTTGAAGACTTTGTTTACTGCGTACAATGCCTTGCTTACGTCACAGGCATACAACTACACTCCATCACCGTGACTCTTCTCCTTCCAACCACTTGCGAATCTCCTTTTTCTTCAGCATCCCCAACACTCTTGTTCGCTCTCCCTGGGACCTCCGTCGATATAGTCTCATAATATGCCCACATATACTCCAGATATCATCCCATTCTGCATCAAATAGTTCCCACCAACAATTTCGCGGTTCGGATGGTAGGGGTATCTCGAGCTGACGCACAGTTAGGAGAATCGCTGCACTGACGATCACTGGCACTTGATACAGCGCGTACACAGGTGTCTGCAGTCTGTTATACCGAGTAAGCAAGAATAGGGCTTTTTTGTCAACGAAACCTACGCATCATTCAAGTAGCCCCAGGCTTTGGTACACGCTTCGTCATTGCTTTCTAATCCCAGCAGCCTGAGATAATTTATCAGTGTGCCGTATGGTAGCACAACCTGAACATTAAATCCCAGTCGTTTCAGTAATTGCATTTCAGCCACTACTACCGCATCCTTGAGTTCGTAGAAGGTGTCGCCAAAGTATGTCATTGGTGTGTAGGTAAAGTCCACGTCTGATTTACCAGCCTGCATGTGGTCCGTGCGTTTTAGAATCAAGTCGTAAACGTTGATGATATCTCGCATCCTTAATGGACACTCTTCGAGCTTTGAGGCCAAATACAATGCACCCATGCCCATATCCTGATTCAAGAGAATTAAGTTCGATTGGCTCACGAAAGTGAAAGAGACTCACTCCGATACTGTAATGTTTCATGGAGGAAACATACCAGAATCTCTGGAACAATATCTGTGCTGTTGCTACTGCTACTTGCTTCCTGCAGTGCAGTCGTAGAGGAGTGCAGTCCGGACCAACGCGTAATGGCTTACTGCTTCAATAGTATCCCAGCCTGGTTAATGACCCTGCAGCCATATATACGGAGATCTTCTTCTAAATCTTTCGGTATGCCGTCCTGAAGCGAAGGAGTGCTGTCTATTTGAGCGAGCGAGGCCAATGGGTACAGCGCCATCAATGCATCCAAAAAGAGGGAATCTTTATTTGCTCCCAAATCCTAGGGGCTGTTGCCAAACACGAAACCGGCTGTGGCGTCAAGCCTGGAAAGTAAAAAGTAACAACACTCAACAAATCAACCTCTTACTGCTTTTATTGCGCCTCTGCTCGTGCTTACTGGAAAACTGCCTGATTCAATGGCGAGTCTTCCACCTCGACCTGTACAGTCTCCTCCATTAGTAGACCGCGACGAACGCAGATACTCACGAGATGACCGTGACAGGCGGCCTGCTCGTCCAATGGCACCATTACCAAGATATCGTGATGACAGGCGCCCTGACAGCAGTGATCGCGTTTATGTTCCGAGGAGACGGCCTTCTCCTGCCGGAGATTCTTATGTTGCATCCACGTATGATGCGAGGAGAGACGACGACCACGACAGATTCAGAGATAGGGATAGAGACAGAGAACGAGACCGCGAGAGGGAGAGGGAGAGGGAGAGAGAGAGAGAGAGAGACTGGCAAAGAGATAGGGATAGAGATAGAGATAGAGATAGAGACTGGGACCGTGATAGAGCCAGGGATCGAGACCGACCACGGGATCGTGGCGATTGGAATCGGGATAGAGACAGAGACAGAAGAAATTGGGACAGAGATCGTGACCCCCGACGTTATGATGACGACCGTTACAGGTCCTATGAGCGAAGAAAGGACGACGACCGCTATCGTCCCCATGACTCCAGAAGAGACCATCGGTCTCCCCCACGCAGACGTAAGTCTGACTGCATGATAGCTCATTCAGACATATTTCGCTAACTTTTGTCTGTGTGATAGGCAACGTATCCAGCAGACGGTCATCCCGCACACCACCGAAACGAAAAGCACCGACACCCCCACCTTACATTGCACGCGCACCATCCAATCCCCGCGAACTTTCGCCCAATAAACGGGTTAAATTGGATCCAGACGCTAACACAGACTATGCTCCATCTCCTGTCCGTTCCCCGCTAGCAGAAAATCCAGCAGGTGATCACACAGAGCCCCATGCCAACATTGCCCAACCGGAGATTCTATCATTCTCACAAGACCAAATTGCAGATAGTAAGCCTATAGAGGACGTAATCATGGAGTCTTCCCCGGATTTGGTTCAAGTGAATGAACATGGCAAGGACCTGAACAATGCACAATCATTACTCGTGGAACAAATGGCGCGGAAGGAATCATCACCTCTGCCATCACATCACGACAGGAGAAGGTCCCCTCAAGTTTACACTCAGCGATATTTAACGAACCACTCCATATCTCCTAGGTCGCCTGCACCCCCGGTTCAAACCAATCAGAAGGGCTCCCATGAACAAGAAGTAGCGAAGAGATCTGGAACAGAACCCTCTAAAGCTGCAACACCGCTGACAGTTCCCGTCCCGGTCCCGATCACGACACAGCTCGAAACTTTCACACTTCGTGAAAAATCCCCATCTCCACCAAGACAACCTCGCGGCAATCGACCCCCGGTACAACCGCGTTCACCGCCTAGAGGTCCAAGAGGTCATCAGCACCCCAACATGCAACCAACACATGTAGCACCAAAAGGCCCATTGTCACCATACCCGCCCACTGGTCCCAGAAGCACTCGCCGTCCGCTTCCTACTGGTCCCGCTGCTACTACTGCTATTTATCCGCAGCCAAGCGGGTCGACACTTTCGGCGCCCGAGCGAGCGGAGGAGCCCGAATTCGACAGTATTTTACGGAGCTCGAAAGAAGCAGCACAAGCCAGGATCAGCAAAGCCAAGCACACGAACCCGAGTCCGATAGCTGAATCGGAAGCAGTGGTGAGTCTATCACTCTATACCTTTATCTGTCAATACATTCAACTTCTGGGACGTAATCAGATGGTGCGGTTTCAGGCTCATCGACTTCATCTTGCAAATGAATACTCTACAATCTCCAAAGGTGTGCGGAGGGCACTTCATGAAGTTGAAACCTCGACGATCGATCTACGAGCTGCGGAACTGAGACGCAAATACGCCGATGTTCAAATGGAGAAGGCCCGAGCTGGCGTTTTGGGTGCTGGCACAACGTCTAACGAAGAATGATACATAATCTGACGTTAAACTAACAATTAGTTTTCTAGCTTTCCATGACACCACAATCCCCCTCTACGTCCGTATTATGACACCCTCAAAGACTCGTGTGCTTTCCCCTCCTCCTGTATCCAACCGCTGTGTGTTCGATCTATTTGTCGTAAATCCATTAGACCTGGTCACTTGGGTATCGGTGTACATTCAATGTGAGTTTGCCCAGGATCCATCGGCAATGCACAATAAAACCCTAGTGCCTGTAAATGTCATATTCCCTGAGTATCCAAGATTCAGAATCGCACATAACTAGTAAGCTTACCTGCATGGCTTGAAACATCTCAGTGGAGTACATCTGAAGCTGCCGAACGAATATGGGAATGCAGGTCTGTCACCACGAGGCGAGTTCGAAGGAGACGACATACTGTTATACAATTCTTTCCCCGCTGTTCTCCACGAAATGTGTCTTTCTCCCTGCATAGTTCCGTTTGATGGCTGTTCCGCTCGCTGTCAAACGTGTACATCGCATTGTAATTTTCCTTGTACATCGGGGGCCATTACGACGGGTCTTAGTTAGGGGAAACATGCAGAAAAAAAAATCGGCCGAACTAACAGATACGAACTCCTTAAGCCGTTTGATAGACGCTGATGAGTCCTTGTTCTCCATGATACGCCAGCAACAATCGGGAGTAGAGGTATACAATCAAGGTCGCAACCAACCAAAGGGTCACCATGCACAGAAATGACGTCATTTATTTCATAATCGAAACAAACACGAATAAATCAAAGCAAGATTTTTGCAAAATTCAATCCTATATTGCTATTTTCTGGCCACTTTTACCCTCCGCGGGCGGCGAGGCGACCGCCCTTCAGGTTGTCGTCACTGAGAATGCGAGGGGTTAGCATGAATTCGGAACGTGTTGGGGATGGTTATTAACTCACATGGTCAACCCGACCATGGGTTTACCCAAGTTTTCAGAAACCTAAGATCCACAAGTAAATTGGAATCCGGTATCTGCCCGGCGAGTTAATACGCACCTCTGCCAACACTTTAGCGTTATTGAAGTGGGTAACCTTGGGGTCTAGTTAGTAATCTTGAACCGAGCAACGTGTGTTCAACCTACAGCTTGCACGATGGCACGAGCCCGTTTAGCGGGATCGCCAGACTTGTATCAGATTGAGTACATTATGCTTATCGTCTTCCTTTTCAAACTTACGTGGAAGATGCCAGAACCAACAAAGACTTGTGATCGCGAAGTTAGTGGCGGCGCTGCTTGACACTGAATGGAAAGGCTCACCTCCATCACACCCCAGTTGCATCATCAGCGCAGCGTCAGCTAGTAGTCAATGCATGAGGACAGCACAGACGGACTATATCTAAATTGTCACCTGGAGTAGCAATGCCCCCGGCAGCAAAATTGACAACGGGCAGACGTTTCAGGCGTGCTGTCTCCTTGAGGAGGTGGAATGGAGCGCCGATTTCCTTTGCAAACGCATACAACTCCTCCTCGTTCATGGCGCTCGCGCGCCTGATGTCGGCCATCACAGCACGTTCGTGACGAACGGCTTCAACAATGTTTCCTGTCCCTGCCTCACCTTTAGTGCGGATCATTGCTGCACCTTCTGAGATGCGACGCAAGGCTTCTCCCAGATTACGGGCGCCGCATACGAATGGGACCTTGTACGCATGCTTGTTTATGTGGTGCTGTTCGTCGGCAGGCGTAAGAACCTCTGATTCGTCGATGTAATCGACGCCGATAACTTGCAAGATCTTGTCACAAAGCATTGAGACCGAAGTACTTGATGGTCAGAATTTAAAATTTACCTGGGCCTCGACGAAATGGCCAATACGACACTTGGCCATGACGGGAACAGTAACAGCATCAACGATTTCTTTGATCATATGAGGATCGCTCTATCAAATGATTCAAGTGCTGTCGGCGTGCCAGGCTTTCGCAGACACACTTACCATGCGCGCAACACCACCTACACAAACCGCCGCATGATCGCGTCAAGAGTATCGCGTAGCATTTGGAAAGCATACCTTCCGCCCTGATATCTGCAGGTACCCGTTCAAGAGCCATAACGGCGCAAGCACCAGCTTCCTCGGCTATCCGGGCCTATTCGCGATAAGACAAGATCGTAAGACTGAAAATGAGCACTGGATTCAAGGATCGCTCACTTGCTCAGCGTTGATAACATCCATGATGACGCCACCCTATCACAGACATGAGGATGGTTGTCGCTGGGACACGAGATGGCAAACCTTCAACATCTGGGCAAGTCCTGACTTGACCTGCAAAAAATGAGTCATTCAGCAGGATACAAGACTGTTCAGTGTCGTACGCCAAATGTCCCGGGGTTGTTGGCCTCGATCTGGGTAGAACGGGCAGGCGCTGCTACCGATGGCGTAGCATTAGGGATGGTCGGCGTATGAGAAGGAGTAGTCATGAGTCTGGATAACGAGAGGATGAAAAAAATCAAAAAATCCAAGATGAGATAAAGTTCAGACTAAATCTCGTCATGTGCACAGTCAGGATGTACACCTAACCCTACCTCCCACCAACAACTTGCAACTTTGGCGTAATCTATCCGCCCATCCCAAATATGCTCTTGCCGATTAAAGGGCATACCGATGTGATTTCTCCAATCTACGGCGATGTGTGAAAAATTTGAATAGTTCTTGATCATGATTAAAAGTGCCATATGTATATTTCTATTGGAGTGGTCCAAAATGCAGAGTAGTCAACAGTTGGCCATACGGGTCTAGAAGCCTTTACTGTACAGCCAATTCACAATCTGGTGCCGCCATCGACCCCCAATAATGACGAGGTGTCTTGACTGAATAACCTTGATATTCAAGCGGGCTGCTTCGGGTGAGGAGGAATCAAATAGTGTCTTAGCTAGGTCTTCTGCCAGTGCCTGTAGCAAAAGTCGAGAAAAAAATGACGTGTGGATCAGCCAACCCAGGACGCGGTAGATTTTCCAAGCACTCACATGAGCCTGTCCGTCTACGTTCCGGACCAAAACCATATACTTCGTCCCACCGTTCCGGATGTCGGTATACACGGGGAGATTGCCCCGTGAGTTGCGCGAGACGAAATAAGGATAGCTGACATGAGTCCCATTTTGTTGCGCAGGCTGAGAAGTCGATGCTTCAGTGGCCAAGGAGCGCAGTTGCTGGAGGCTGCGCGGTGAAGTGGAAGCGAGCCTCTTGAATGCGGAGACGAGCATTGTTTGTTTTTCAAATTCGAGTGGATGGTCGTTCTTGTTGAAGCACGACTGGAATAAGCCGATCAAACGCAAAGCCAAGGACAGGGACGCCCACCTGGAATGGGTGAATCAAATGGCACAACTTTGCGGAGACAAGCCAAGGTTACAGAGAAATGCAACGTGGGTGGGGAGTCTAGGATGGTGCAAGTGGCGTGGCGAACGTTGAACGTACCCTGATAACGGTAAGTGCTCTACGGGGTTACCCCATCAATTGAGCCCATACTGACTACCAATTCTTCTCCTCCTCCTCCTATACCCCATTTACTCCCTATGCGTTCCTTCCATACCCATTCCTGTTCACTGTATTCCTAATACATCAATTTTTTTCCCGCCCCCCTTTATCCCAGACTTCCTAAATAACCCCCTCTTTCAATTTGTGGTCGATCCTAACTTACCATTATCACCCATGTGTCTTTTTCTGGGTAACTGTGGTCAAGAATCTTTACGTAGCTAGCGCGGTCATATAATACGCTTATCCGACTCGGTTCTTGTCGGTCTCTCCCCAGGCTGATATAAGACAGGCATCTTTCCCATTCCAAGGTGTGTTTACTCTCCCCCCACTATCGACCGGACTAACCACCCCGTTGTTACGTATCCTTGTATTCAGGCTCTGCTATGGCCCAATATTCATCATATTATTCCCATTATACGTCTCATGGGGACATCTCTCTGGGTATCTTCGATACACATACTGTATCCTGGCCCTGCGCCAATACTCAGAGCTGGAGCACATCCCAGCAGCGCACTCAATCCATAAAGCATACAACTGGGCAACCTTACTACTCAACAGCCCTACTATCCTCTATTCCAGCGCCCCCAAGGACAGCGAACTGGTGGTACGACTCACCGCCTTACCTCCCGCTACCTGAATGTGCGTTAATCCAACACTCGTCATAATTTACATCATCGTTCATGTGAAATGCAGCTTCACCCTCGCCCTCCGAAAGCTCATCATCCTCTTCCTCAAGCGATACAGCACCCTCGCCACATATTTACCCCTCATCACCTCTAAGCCTGCTGCCGCTTCAAACACCAGAAACCTACGTCGTTTGCAACGCTCCTTTGGTCGCTCCAATTCCGCTTCCTTATCACTCGCCTACATTTCTCCAATTTGATTTCCTCCCAGATATCGATGAGGACCTCTCTCAGCCCCCCTATACACAGCGGCTACCTAAAAGGAAGCGTACTGAAACTGACGAAAATAGCGGCACAGGAGACGCCACCCATCTGATGATCAAGCGACCTCGCATAGAATCTCGGTCCCCCTGTCACCTTGCCCCTGTTCCATCCGTTAAAGCGGACAACAGTAATGCCCTCATAAACACTCCCTCAAACATCAAGACATCTCGTCCTCGTCCTCCAGAGGGTTTGCGCAGACCAGCTACGCATCGTCACACGCTCCGCTAACTCCTTGACAGGGGGACGTAGATAGGCGTAGAATTAGTTGGTGGGGATCTCAGGAATTTCGCCTTGAAATCCCATACCGCTTCCTGCCGTATTGGCTCATTAACGTTATGGTGGTTACCCTTTTATTTCTAATTGAGCATACCCCTTACCGCTCTGCCATCCTTTATCTTTTAGGCACATTTACGCAATACCTTACCGAGATACTGCCATTTATTAAGAATCCCAGCACGTCCCAGTCCCTGGCCTTAACTGACAGTTCGACGCAGGATCGAACGCGCACAGTGGTAGATCATAGCCATCAAACCATCCATGTACAACTACCACGTCACCCTTAAGGACTGCCATTTAGCCTTTGGATGGCGAGTACCTTGATGTCGAGCGAGTCTGATGTAGCATTGGAAATGCAAAACAGACTGAAGCATGCTGAATCTACCATGTATTGCAGTATGACGAGCCATTTACCATTATGGGAGATCAGTTCGTAGACGTATGGGCCTGGCGGACACAGCAGGCTATGAAATTCGGTATGGCGGGCCGTAAGGGGATACAATACAGGCGAAGCAGAAAACCGTCGGAATACTGTACTAGATTGTCCAGTAAGGGTGGGGAACAAATTATAGGAAGAGTGAGTGTGGTACAGACGATGTACATGCAAATCAATCCGACTCAGGCCATCTAACAGCATCCACCTGATTGGTTCTGGACAGTCTGTCCAGGTGTGACAGTTGTAGACTTCGTAGCTCCCGTTGTCGGCGCAGAACCCGTGCTGACGATTGGCGATGATTCAGCACATTTCCCAGGGTAGGATGATTACTCTTACCGATCCTTGATCTGCTTGGCCATGGTCAAGAATGCTTGCTCGACATTGGTGGCATTCTTCGCCGACGTCTCAAGGAATGGGATACTCAGTTGGTCCGCAAAATCCTAAGAGCAGAATACCCCGTGATGAATCAAACTAGTACAGGGAACAGCATTCATTACCAACCTTGGCAACACTGTATTCAACAACCTTCTTGCTTGTCAGGTCGGATTTGTTCCCAACAAGAAGCTTGTTGACTCCCTCAGAGGCATATCTGTCGATCTCTTGGAGCCACTGCTTGACGTTTGTGAATGTGTCTAGATAAAGAGTCAACACCGCTATTGACCGCGCACAATGAATGAGTTGTGCGCTCACCATTATCAGTGACATCATATACGACGATGATGCCGTGTGCGCCGCGATAGTAGGACGATGTGATGGTTCTAAACCGTTCTTGCCCTGACCAAGACCCGATTAGAGATGATCGTACATTAAGTCATGGATACCCACCTGCAGTATCCCACTGATAGTTAAGAACGAGTTGGTATTCACGGTTAGCATGAATAAGAAGCACGGGCGCGTAGAAAGAAGAACGAGCGGATAGATTTGCAGGAATTTGATTGTAATATGAGGTGGAAGGATCTGATAGTTAAGGCACGTACGATTTGGAGTTTAACTGTCTTTCCCTCGAGTTCGATGGTACGAATCTTAAAATCGACCCCGATAGTACTAATGTAACTTTCGGTATACGTATCGTCGGCGAATCGCAAAAGCAAGCAGGACTGAGGGATGAATTAAAGCCAGAATCAGAGCTTCAGATGACCACCCGGGCAAGATCAACAGATTGACAAACCTTGCCGACGCCTGAATCACCAATGAGGAGAAGTTTGAAGAGGTAATCGTATTCGCTTGTGTGCATTGAGGCAATATATGGTAATGGGGCGGGATAAAAGGTGCTATAGGACGACTAAGAGGCAGAGGTTGAGAAGGGGATTGGGTAACAAGGCAAGCGCTGCGGCTGTACACGCTTCAGGCCGATACTGGCCGTCCTTCCCGGCCGAACATACCAAATCCGGATCATCACCCGCACAGCCCGACACTGGATTACCGCCAGCCTGAGGACGTTAAAAGCGACAAGAATGCTTCAACAAGTTCAGAAAATCTGCCGGGGTGTCCCTCGAGAGTCATATACCCCTGATAAGAGGCTGACAGCTTGCATGCTGACACTTTAGATATATAAGATTTGTAAGGACTAGTGGGCACCGACTCATAAGCACAGATAGTGAATGTAAACCTTGTCTAAGCCGAACAATCTCGGGAGGTCAGACATCACCCCGAAAGGACTCCTATCTGGGAGAATAAACTGATAAAGCAAGCCATTTTCTGGCACAACTGTTCGAATCATTTGGAGATATAGTAATACGATGTACATTCCCCTTCAGCGATGGTCATGGCCTTGCGCATGGCCGACATAAGGCGGGGGGTTCTGTCCGACTGGTCCCGCCCGGGGCCAGGGAGAAGTGTATGCGCCTATATTTGGGGCCTGGGGCTCCCATCTAGTGGTGGAAGAAGAGTAAACCTGCTGATCAGTTCTGGTTCGAGTTTATGGAAATCGGAATTCCCTCTTACCCCCGTTCCTGTGGAACACTCCACTGGCAGATCGAACATAACCATATATGCTTACTGGACAACGGGATGAAGGGAACGAAGCAGAGTTCGAACCACTCCTTCCTCTTCGCCCGACCGACTGCCGCTTAGGGAGAATTAAGTTACGGAGATGGAGTGAATAGAAAATCAAGCGCACCATTATGGCACCTCGGGCATATTCTTGGGGTCTGATCTCCTTCTGGTCGGATTCTGGTCTGGCAGCCACCTGCGCAAAAACGTTAATGCGGTCCCATGCTAATTGATCAGATCCTGAGACCTACAAACTATGGGTATGCCTGATCATAGCCATGTAAGCACCTCAGATAGGATGAGTAGTGGGTCTGCAACTCACAGAAAAAGTCCATTAGCGACTAGTGTGATGCGACTGAGTGCCAACTAGAAGCTAGACAAAACCAATGGGCAAGAGCATGACAGCATTGTTTCACAACACCCTTGTTTAAGAGCCTCCGCAGTATAGGGGACTAGGTTTCTTCTCCATAGTCTCCCGGGCTGAAGAAAAGGCTCAACATGAGGCGCTGTGAACCTCGCTGCAACCTAACCTAGACTCGTGCAGGGGTAAGAAATATAAGCGCAAGCCTCACTGCAGGAGGTTGGCTAGACCATCACTGCCCTCTCGACACGGGGTGGGGCGTGCCAGTGAGAACAGGCAAAAGGCCATTCAGGTCATGAGTTGGGCAGGGACCACAGGGCATTCTACTTCACACAACATTGAGGCCAATTGCCAGCAATTGCTTTAAGTCACCAGCGATCAGCCCTAAATTACATGGTCTCTGATCCCATCCACCTAGGCTTAAAACCTGCTGATCACGGGTCATAAACCTGCGCTGCACGTCAGGCCGATGTTGTAGCGGCCCAAGGCATGTAGTATCGGCCACTCTGTTCGAGGTCATCACTGGCAACCTGAGTCAATAGCAATCACGAAATGAACATAATTATTTTGTTCAAAATTTAACCTTGTCCAGGATTTCCAGGATTATTGGCGGACTTGATAGATCATTGGTCACAAGAACCACGACTTCCGAAGACGGAAGTCGTGGGTATCGCGATGCAAAGATTTTTTGAAGGTTGTTACATCGTGTTGATTGATAACGTTTGGCCAATTGTAACATTATCAATGTGGATCGAAATGCTAATTTGGGACTAACGGGGGATTGTCATTTTTTCCCACTTGTGACGTGTTCTTGTATCTCTTGTTCTCAGCGGTAAAGTTGACGGCCTTAGTAGCAGAAGAGCCATCGATGGTGAGTCTGTACGACACGAGGCTACCACAAGGCAAGGCCGAAAGTAGATTTATTGTAAATAAAGTTTTTGCAAAGTCTGAAGGTTCAAAAACATCGCTACTTTCCTTCTATGGTTTTATTTGATTGCGAAGCTTTACAATGGATGCAGGGTGACATGCACAGACGTAATGACATTGAACCACATAATCATTCTGGTGATTGAGATCTCCTACGATTCATCTATGTCACTCCCGAAGCAGTTGCCCTCGAAAACTTCAAGGGAACTACCTTCCGGTGAATTGTCGACCCCCTATGAAGATGTTTAGTACCCTGGTAAATTTGATAAATGGAAACCGGCGGCAGATTGCTACCTTGCACAGGCTAGAGGAAAACGTTGAAATAGGTCATGTTCGAATAATTTTGAAGACCGCATTATCGGAGCCGTTGAAAGCGAGGAAAACTGGCCAGCGGTATCAGTTAGCACCGGTACGTAGAGTTCCGGACCGGAGCATACAAAAGTTGCAGTGCGCGTTGTTGGTTGGCTCTTGACCACCAAGTAAGTTCCAGATGACCAACTTCAAAGCAGTGATTTTTGATGTGAGTTAAAATGTCTGAAAGTATCGTGATTTTCATCAACCATCCTAGATCGGCGGTGTGGTAATGGGCAGCCCCTTTACCGCAATCGCAAAATACGAAAGAGATTACGGACTTCCAGTCAACTATTTGAATTGTTCCATGTGTGTATCTAATCCTTTTGTTTTCCTGTATGGTGTACTCACCGGTTTTCTCCTTTCAAGAGTTGGGAGGGGTGAAAACGGCTCATGGCAAAAATTTGAACGAGGAGAAATGCCGTTGCTTCAATTTTACAAGGAATTTAGTCAGGACCTCTCCGATACCGTGAATGGGAATCTTTGGTTTGTGCCTTTGCTCTGGAAGGGCAGATTATTGTTCATTGCGGCGTTGTGTCCAGGTATCAAGCCTATTGTGAACGACGGGGAATCGGTCCGTGCTCCTGCACTGTACGGAGCACTTGTATCTGAATTTTCCATGGCAGAATGCCCAACACTACCAGATAAACTCATCGTTAATGGCCGTGACGTACTTTCATTCCATCTAGGATGATTCCTTTGTCTTAGCATGAACATTAGCTCTTTGGTGCAATGATGCGTGAAGCTAGTGCGTTCGATCCACACGTACGCCGAGCGATTCAACGTATCAGAGGTGGGAAGCGGAGCTCCTTCACGCAAGCACTAATGTCAATTATGCGCCCTTAGCTGCCGGGAGGCATAAAGTGGTCGCACTCACCAATAACTTTTCACGAGTCGACGTACCATCGTCGGAATTAGCGTTCTTGGGATGGGACCAAGGCGCAATACCTCTAAATTTACGGGAATTATTTGATGACTTCTGCGACAGCAGTATGGTGGGACTCCGGTGGGTTCATCGTGACATTGACCGACCAACTGGACCATGTCCTGACTGCATATTCTCAAGGAAACCAGACCCAGCATTCTACCTCCTAGCGTGTTCACGAAATAATATCCAACCTCATGAAGCTGTTTTTCTGGACGATATTGGGATGTAGGTGTGGGCGTCTAATTGATGATCACGGAACTGAATGCAAATTGCTTATAGAAACCTGAAGCCTGCCAAAGAACTTGGGATGAGAACAATCCGTAAGTGCACCCGTATCGCATGTTAAGTTAGTAAGGCAAGAGGAAAATGATTTTCAGATGTTCGCATCGGCTGCACATTACAGGCGGTTCAGGAGCTGGAGGCTTTGATCAAATTGGACTTGACGGGAGACCCAGAAATAACTGGCAACAGCGCCCATTCTAAGCTCTGACACCGACGACTATTTGCTCCGGATGAGCGCTCTCAAGGCCACGTGAATTTGGAGTTCGGTCTCTTGTCATGGATTCTTGGCTATCACTAAACCATGTGCAGTCGGTCGAGGAATCGCAGATTACATCCACGAACGAGGACGGAGACAGTCAACCGCGAAACAGGTGTTGAGGGTGATCATGGACTTAAATATTGTACCCGTCGGTAATGCAGAGAATTGTGATGGTCCACGTGCCATGATGCAAATTAAAATTATCACACATCACAAAATTGCTTACTGCACATCACATCCACCCCATCCTTCACTTCACACCAGGTCATTTTGGGCTCTAATTATCTACCCAGCGACATCGGTATTGTACTTTTCGCAAAATGGCAAATCCACGGCAGCGACGCAAATCAAAATCTTCCAGTTACAAGCCTGTTTCTCATTCCAAACATGCAAAACGAAATCTAAAGAAGATGCCTCGTAAGTTTCCTGCTCAGCCTTCACCTATTGGTATTTTTATCCGGCGTTCAAGCTATTCGTGGTGCAATGATTCTCCAGAGTGTTTGGGATAAGGCTAAAACAGTTCGGCAAAAGTAGGTTTCTGAGTCAGGGTTGTTGGCGCTGCCTCGAATCGCTTCCTGGTTGCTTCTTTGTGAGAATGCATCGGTTTACTGAGTACGCTAAACCAAGGATAGCTATGCTGCATTGGGACTCGTGCATAACTTAAATCCTACGGACTCGGGTGGCGCAGAGGCCACGCAATCGAAGGCACGAGTTCCGAACTCAGATCAACTAATCGCCGCTCCTGCTGGATGCACTCCCGGTGCATCTAATATTCCAAGTGGATATGGAAAGTTACTGCGAGATGATGCAGGGGATATCGTTGGCGTCGAACTATCGATGGATGACAATAATACTGCGTACACAGGGGGGATGATTGGCCAATTGGACGACGTTCAGGTGGAGCCTGATGTATTAGCCAAGTGGGCAGACAACACACAAAAGAGAAACGACGCAGAGAGCGTGGTTGCAGGTGAGTGAGATGCAGTGAGCGGTCTGAATGGTCATTTTTCTATAGTTGGGCCGTGGCCCCAACGGTGCAGGGGAGGTTGGGTGATTGATGCTTCCTATTTTTTTCCCTTGACGGTTCCACCTCACAACCCACCATATCTTCATTCCATATGCACCCATTGGATGCGAGGCGTCGCCCAAAATGCTGAAGAGGCCATTGAGCTTTGCATTTCGAGTGTCCCATGCTTGCTGCTCACTGCTTGGCGACACTCCCACTCGTGTTGGATAAAAACTGACATGGTCGTTCTCTCAGGACTCGAGCAAGTTGCAGCCCCAATAACCGGAAAGCATACTCTGGCTGCAAGCATTTCGGGTGTTGGAGCACGACACTCCTCATCGGGCGAAGTTGGGTATCTTGCACGGCTAGTTAAAGCATATGGACACGACGTAGAGGCAATGGCGAGGGACCACAAACTCAACTACGAGCAACGAACGGCAGGGCAGTTGCGGCGAGCGCTAAAAAAGGCTGGCTTCGAGATGTGACAGTGAGTGAGTCAGATTCAGATGCGGCGTGGAGATTCATTGAGCCAGGAGTACATTCCAGACCCGCTAATACACACTCCTTCTGACAGTTGGGTGGCGAGCTCCTTGGTTCAAGGGTTGGGTGGAAGGATACAAGACTTGGAGAAGGGGTGAATACGCGCCCATATTGACCTGTACCGCGGGATTGGCACTCGTGATGGGGATCTTAGAATAGCTCCAGAGTGTTGAATAACGGATGGCGCCAAATGGCAAGCGTGGTGACACGCGTGTTCAGGGAAGCCGTGAGAATGGTGGACATCTTTGCCCAACTCCCCGCATCCTTTGATTGGGTGATTAAGCGGGTTGTGAGTTTAGAGGGAATTCAGATAAGGTTTGAGATGGTGGCATGACATTCAACAACATGCTTAACATGGTTGTGCTCTCGACCCAAGAAAAACTAATCCCAAAGAATGAATAGACCAGGGAATACAGGGGGAAAGAGGTGACTATGGCAAAGGTTGACGCGTTGACGTCCGGATTTGAAGATGGATGGGGATGAATGCACTAGGGAAGACTCGACAATTGTTGTTGCCTCCTTTTTTTTTTTTCATTCCTAAGATGACCGTCAAATGTTGCACGATGATTCGTCGAGGTTAGCGACGTACGCGCGTAAATTCAAACTTGCCGGGGTGAGCATCCAATTGGTGGGCTAGTGAAGTTTGTCCAAATTTGTGTGATAGGGCGGAAGATTCCGTGAAGTTTGGAGGTTGGGTAAGAAATCTGCAGGGATCTTGATCTGAAGAGAATTGTCACCGCCGGATCTGTGACCGGCGACTAACATAATATTGGTCGAATAACCCTAGTACTTATTTTATTTTCGTCCTCGACGCACAAGCAGGTAACGCGGTCAGATCTCGAAAATCTTGAGCGATCCGGTCTGACACTTCGCCAAGTCTCGTCAACTAATTTCAGGCTTCGATTTTTGAATCCTAGGGTATCGTAATGTACCCTCCCATGTCCGCCTGTATAAAAACAAACAAACTATATGTAGCCTGGCCTTCCTCTTTAATCTCCCTGCTTCCTCTTGCCTCGTACTTCGTGCCCGTCTAAGATGGCTCCTCGGGGTGCTTCTTCAACGACTTCCACCAAAAGTGCTGCAATGCCTTATACCCGTAGGTCATCCAACCCCAAGTCCTCCCGCCAGCAGTTTTCAGCTTGTGGTGCATGCCGCATGAGGAGGTGAGTCGAATAACAAAGAAAGCCTATCTGCGCTGACCCGAAGTAGAGTGCGATGCGATTTGAAGGATTTGCCTATTGCGGGCGCTGGTCCTAATCCATCTTGCTCTAATTGTAGAGAAAGAGGTCTAAAATGCGTGTAAGTACTGGAATCGCCCAGCCACTATGTTTACCCTGACGGTAATCCACTTTCAGCGATGAGTTTGCCGACGTGAAGGCAGTAAAGTTGCTCCGCCGTGGACGCCGCCTTCAGCAAGTCGAGTACGTAACCCTTTTCAATAATAAGGGCCCTCCGCTCATGCCTACTGCTAGGGCTATCTACGGGAAAGTGACTGATGAGGAGAGAGTCACTGTCAATGCCGTAGCAGCCTCCACTGGCAAATACTCCGGCACAATACCTCGTCTTATGCCTGATTTCTTCGCTTCCACATTCTGGATGTGGTTCAGCGTTGTTTGTAAGTCGAATGTCATCAGATGGTGCGCGGGAACCTGATATCTTGTGTAGTCCCCATCGTTGACCCTAATGAATTATCCGCTCGATACATCACGCACGCCAAAGATCCTGTCCACCATCCCCTCGGGACGGAGGGCTACATCTTGTCTTTGCTCTTAGTTGTCTGGGCTGTTTCATTTGGCTGTGACCAATACGGTAACCCTTGCCATGAGGACGGGGAACACGCGGACGACCATACCTCAAGGCGCCCTGGTACTGGTGGAGGGCTTGACTACCCAACCCGTGAAAGCGTTACAGGAAGAAACCGTCGTCTGAGAAAGAACACTGTATCCCAGATGCTGAAAGAAGTGCTCGAGCTCATCGATATGCATGGAGTCCTTCGAAAGCCATCCTTAGACGGCGTGAAGGTACTCCTTCTTGTAGTACCTCTACTCAATGGTATGTGTAATTATAATGTTCATTGATTGGGCCTAACACACTTCCCTCTGGCTTAGAGCCCAACTCCCTTGAGCATCGTGCTATTTATGAGGCAGCTCTTTCACAGGCAAGGGCATTGTCTCTTTCAGAAACGTCGCCAGGGTCCTCGGACACTGGGCATCCAAACGATGACCCAGTTGCCCGTGCTCGCACACTCTGGTTTGCCTACGTGCGAGAGAGCATAACCACTGGGATGAAAGGCGGTCGTTTTATTCTGTGCGCCTTCTCCTTATAATTCTATCGATCACTCACTGACTGGAATACCAGGAGCGAGGACGACCTCAAAGAATTCCAACGAGTCATGCCAGCTCTGAGCATCTCGTCGATTGATGAGGGCCTACCCTCCCCTGTATCTCCTTCCTTCACCTCAGTGTTCCATCGCGGTGATTTTACGCAACTCTCTGGCCTTTACCACTCCCCACTCCTCTTGAGTGCTGTATGCAGGAAGGTGCACGCTACTTTGACTGGACACAAAGCAATACAGGCGTTAGAACAAGGTGCCATCGTAAACCCTGATTTCATCTATGATATATGGCGAGAACTCGACGAATGCTGGAACGGCTTCAACAACATCTTACGAAGCGGAATCCACTTCGAGAATGCTGCTTCTAAGGACCAGTTTGCGAGCGCATGGAAGGTATGTCGTCGGCACTACAGTGATCGACTCAGCTAACTCATGGAACCCCTAATAGATATGCATATTCGAATGTCGTATGTGAAGCTGTCTCTTATCCTGATCGCCTTGCTAATTTTGCTACAGAAAATGTCATTCGCGAGTCCTTAAAGCCTTACTGCGCTAGTCCTACCCAGGTGCACGGGTATCCCCCTTCCCCATCGTCCCGTCCATCGTCGCAGTCCTCGAATACGTCTGAGAGCTTGCTCTTCCAGAAACTCTATACTATCGCCAACCAAAAGTGTTATCAACTCTTGCCGTCCATCTTGCGCATCATTCAGCACCACCTCCGAACCTCTGACAATGGCCACCCAGGTTTCCTGCAGCTTGACGCAGGCTTGGTTCTTGATGGCTGTTACTATGCTGGGATACTTGCCGCGACTTGTCAAGGGGAGGTCCTCGGCGATGGGCCCGATAAATATAGTGAAGGCCGGGCTGCGTACACACCTGAGGAGGGTGTGACTCTCAGCCTGAAGGCCCTCGCGCAAATGAAGTGGGCATTCTCCCCGGTAGAGATCAGGCAAGACGCAGTAAAAGAGGCCTGGAGAAATCGCAGTGAATCCAGGTATCGATCCTGCCCCGTGTCCACTTCCCATGAAGAATACACCTTCCAACAACCCCAAGAATACACACCCCCATATATTAATTCGCGACAATCTGTCTTCCAGTTCGAGATGCTCCCTCCCCCTGCCCATGGTCACACCTATAATTTACATCATACACCCGAGCGTCCTAACACTGGCCAGAGCGTTGCCTATTCAGATGGTGGATGGCCGGCCTATACCCCTCCCCCGACTGGGACATCTGTGGCGACCAGTGGGTCTGGCCTCAGCCCCCACGGCTCCCCTGGGAGTTATTCCCATATTGCACCTACCTCCGCAAGCTCTTATCCTGCTGACCTCGAGCAGTTCAACTTTACCACCCATGTCACACCATTGGTTAGCCACCCACCGTTGGACGTCGCCGCGAACTTCCCGACGACTAGCCAGACCCAGGCGTCCAGCTACCCAACAACTAACTCTTATCTTGACCATGAAGGATATGCCCAAACTACACCTTCCCCGATCGCTGAGGGACTCCCGCCGTCAAGCTATACGGGGGGGTGTGAGCCTTTCTATCATACATGATTTAATGCTAATATGATATACCTGTCCATGCCCCTCTTACTTTTCTTCTAATTCATCTATGTTGTACTTGCATTTCTCCCATGCGCCTATCGGACTGCATCTTATACCACACATGCTTTAGCTAGATTCTTGACATAAATTGCATATCCTGTTGTCTAGGGTTTGACACTTCTTACCACTGTACTGATACGTTGATGGATCACCAATTGATTAATAATAATGGGGACACCTGCAGGACCCCATCGTGCGTTTCTATTGGCCAATCGGGCTCGGTGTGAATATTCTTCGTATCGGGCATTCAGTTAACATGATAAGAATCGGCTAGTCAGTAAACCTAATTACGGGAAATAGGTTACACGACTGCACCCTGTTTGAGAGAAAACCGCCAATTGACGGTAAATTTTTTCTTCGTCATTAGATTTGGTGTGATATCCTATAAATGTGACCAGAAGGGATGAATGTACGATGATTTGCGCACCATTGACGGGAAGATTCTACTCTCACCACTTTGCAGGGTCAAGCAGTCTAGATCAAGAACAAAAGAAGTTGTAATAGAGCTTATGGAAATAGTATTAGAATTCCATAATGGGGCTACCCCATATTACTGTTATTTCATCATCGTGTGGGTTTGCTGGTTCCACTTGGATGTGGAGGCATTTACCGACCATCAGGGTGAAAACTTGACGATATTCCAGAATGATGAGAATTGAATTAGCGTAAGCCAATAGGGATCACTCGCTCGTGCTGCCCGTAAGTCAGGGTAAAGGTGCTATATATCTGGAAATGGAACTCATGCGGAGAAGACACCGGGATGTAACGGCAAGTTGGACGAATAAGAATAGGCTTCGTTTTGATGCCTATAATTATGAGTACTGGAAGAATTCTTAGCAATTCATGACGCCAATGCCGTCGGGTGCACGTGAATTTCTGGACAAAGGAATAACCGGATATTTGGACCGCGTATCAGCGGAGCCAAGAAGAAAACTTAAGCGGGTTGAGGATCGTTTGTAATGACGAAAGCACAAGGGTGGATGGACGTGAAACAGATTAAAAATGTAATGCAAATCTTGAGTTTGGCTGTGCGCGGGTGCAGTGGCGATGAGAAGAGACCGATGACTGACAACCCTGGAACATAGCTGATATTGCAATGTTAACGCCGATAAATCGACGATCGGTCACTGCCTTGGGCTTGGCCATCGGCCGGCCTTGGTCTTCCCTGGGCGTGTCTCCGTGGGCACCTGCGTCGTCCTTTACCCTGCATTGCATTATCCGCACATCCTTCCTTCCTAACCCAATGTTCTGTGAGTAGCCGCGGATGGGTTCTTACTTTTGCCTCTAACATCTCTCGATTATAGTCTGTCTCCCCATCTTCTGTCAGTGCCACTTTATCGACGCTTCCACATTCATATGACTTAACCTCTTTGAACAGTTGGCTGTCAAACCAAGATCAAACCAGCAGGAGAAGGTCAACCTTCTAGGATATGCCCGCGATGCCACAACGGTGAGCACATATTATCCGGTCTATAAAGCCATAAAGTTGAACGCCATAACTCCCCAGCGTCTGCCTTCGTCGCAAAGAAGTCGCAGTGGTTTGAATTGTTCTTTATTCCAATCGTGCCTCTGTCCTCCTCACAAGTCTGGATTTGTGGGATTTGTCAGTGGCAAGCACCTCAGGGACCTGGGTACTGCTCTGCCTCATCGAAATCACCTTATGGCTAATCATGAGTTTCCCCTCCTAGTCTCTGGGAACCTGCTATTGCATCACAACCCCAACACTCATACCCCAACCAAGCCTGGCAAGGACAAGTACCTGGATATCAACCCAGCTATGGCACTCCGCAATCCCTCAAATGATTTTAAGATATCCTAATTGCGCTCCATAACGACGAACGTTTGTCCGATGTAACTTTCTAATGCTTTCGATGATTGAACCGCCCGCTTCTACCTGAGTATATATCCGTTGTCGAGTAATTCCCCGAAATATTGTAAACATAGCTTGTATTTTACTTGGTGGGCAATGTTCGTCCGCAGCACACGGCATAAATGTTTTAAGGCGGACCACTCGAGGCACCCAAATGGGACCAGTCCGAATTGGGTCCTCTTGTGCACAGCCACACTCTGTTACTTGGCGTTAAAGGCGCGCTCTGACTCTGCTCTCCGACTTCATACACCATCATCGTCATGTACAACGCATCAAATTACGGCCAACCAGGAAGGCAATTATCGCATTCAAATTCCTATCACAGGCAGAACTACCAAGCCTATAACAGCGGTGATGCATCGCGGCATAGTACTTATGGCGCCCCGCCCCCACAACAGTATGGTTGTCCCCCGGGCGCAGATCCACAACTATGGCAGTGGTTTTCGGCAGTGGATGCTGATAGGTCTGGGGCAATAACGGTGATAGAACTGCAAGCAGCATTGGTGAATGGTGCGTGCACCGTCAGTTTTCATACTCCAGCGCCTCATGGTCATACATTGCACAGGGAACTGGACGAGTGAGACATGTTCTCCAGGCACACTAAAACATTTGATCTTTACACTGCATGCAGGATTTGACTTAGATACCGTGAAGATGCTGATGTCGATTTTCGTACGGATCATGTTACCCCATTCCCCACGGAATCAATTTGCTGACGAGCTTGAACAGGACACGGATAGGAGTGGCACAATAACTTTTACAGGCAAGTCCTTTCATCACATGGGTGAACGCATTGCGATAAGGATGAAATCATTGCTCCTCTTGAACAGAGTTCGCTGGTTTATGGAAATATATATCTGACTGGCAGAATGTTTTTCGTCATTTCGATCGAGATCATTCTGGTTCCATTGAAGGTCATGAGCTGGCTGAGGCGTTACGGAGCTTCGGATACAATTTATCCCCCCAACTTCTCAATCTGATTCAGCACAAGTATGGTAAGCTTCAATGCGTAGTATCGTCCCGGTTCACTCTCATGTATCGTTAGCATCAGTGCCGATCGCGGGGCATGGTCCTCCCCCGGGGATAACGTTTGATCGGTTTGTGCGTGCATGCGTTGTGGTAAAGAATCTTACGGAAGCTTTTCAACGGTAAGTCATTCATCCAAACGTACTCTATGTCCATGATCTAACGAGTTTTTGTCGCCTAGCGAGGACACTGATCGTGATGGCTGGGTTTACCTCGATTACGAACGATTTATGACTGTAAGTACGTCCGCCACTGTTGGCCATCCTGTGCTGATTCGCATGAGTTAGATTGTATTGAGCGCACCTTGAAAGTTTGTTCTGTAGAGAGAGACAATCGTTAGTATTGTAGCCATTTAATACTAGTGTGTTCAGATTGCTGTATATGGTTTGAAGCACAAACTTGAGAAAATGGCCATGCGGGTCCAACCGCTAATTATAGAACCCGGAAGGCGAGATTTCACGTGGATCGAGAAAATTGTGAAATATTGCTCAAAGCTCGGGTCCTCATCTTACTCCGCATTCAATCCTAGCAACACTCCGCGATGTCTGTCACTCACGGCCTAGCCATACCTTTCCCTGATGCAATTCCATATGAGAGACAGGGAGTTGCAGTGCCAGGAACTAAGCGTCCTGGCCAGACCGGTAATTACTTCGAATTTGTTATTGCAGAAATAGAGAGCTGAGTTCACACCTTTGGACTGCAGCACATTATCGCAATGGTATGTGGCACTCTACAAAATATATACGCTTTTGATAACCCATTATATTCGTAGGAATTTGGGGTCTCGTTGACGCAAACACACCTGGGGTGTTGTCGACGCTGGACAAGGTATTCGAACTCGGTTTGTCCACGGGCAAAGACCGACCACTACTTGGACGTCGTAAAATCGTCTCACAATCCCCTCTCAAATTTGCCAATTCGTATACTTGGGAGACATACGGCCAAATTGACAAACGTCGACGTTATGTCGGGAGCGCACTGACGAGGCTATTCAGGAGTGGCGAATTGGGTGGGGGAGAGCTTGAAACCATTGGTATTTGGGCACAGAACTGTCCAGGTATGGAAGCATTTTGTGGTGACACCCATGCATCTTAAGTGAAATCTAGAGTGGCAGCTGATTGATATCGCTGCTCAAAGTTATGACAAGGTCACTGTGTCTCTGTATGATACCCTTGGTGCGGACTCTGTGGGTAAGTTCGATACCCCATTTCTATCACGAACCTTTTTTACTGAACGCTGGTCAATCTGCAGAGTACATGTAACTATCCAATCTCCTTTAGTCAATCGTTCGCTTGCTCATTTGTTGTAGCATCAATCATGCCCATATCACTGTTGTGTTCTCATCAGCGGAACACATCCCAGCATTGCTCCAATTGGCTCACAAAACACCCGCCCTCAAGATGATTGTATCCTTTGACGACTTAACCTCAGATGCCAAGAAAATCTTGTTGGCGTGGGGTAACACTCAAGGTATCAAAGTCAGGGAACTTCAAGAACGTCAGTACAGGCACTTCAGTTGTCCTTTGCTCATAATTTATTTGTTGTCCAGTCGAGGCAGATGGAAAAGCTCACCCGCTCGACGTCGTACCAGCAACCCCCGAGCGTGTTGCTTCAATATGTTATACTTCGGTGAGTTTAAGTCCGTTCAATTGTTGTCAAGTCTGACATACAACTCCATTCCAGGGGACAACAGGAAATCCGAAAGGTTATTTTGGGCTGTCTGTGAAGACAGAGCAATGCTGATGTATGATTAGGCGCTGTCCTGAAGCACAAAAATATTGCTATCGCAGCGCAGACATATCTATATGGGCAAAACCTCGAAGATGATGTTACTTTGCTTTCTTACCTCCCGCTTGCTCACATCTATGAGGTATTTCGCCCTTTTAGGCTTTGGGTGAGCGGTGTCTAATTTTACACATACAAGCGTCTCTCGGAGGTTTTTGTGATCATGATTGGCGGCAGAATCGGTTACTTTACCGGGGACCCCCTTCGCCTACTAGAAGATGCGCAAATTTTGAAGCCCAATTTCTTCCCTTCTGTGCCTCGTGTATTAAACCGCGTCTATCAGGCTGCCATGGCTGGTGGCAATGTCCCAGGCTTGAAAGGCGATCTATTCAGAAAGGCAGTTACGGTGA
This sequence comes from Volvariella surrecta, assembly GCA_951802395.1. Lineage (NCBI taxonomy): Eukaryota > Fungi > Basidiomycota > Agaricomycetes > Agaricales > Pluteaceae > Volvariella > Volvariella surrecta. The sequence goes on from OX637784.1 coordinate 1,276,338, forward strand.
AGCTGGCACAATTCCGCGCCACTGGTCTGGTTACACATTCCTTCTGGGATCTTCTGGTGTTCCGCAAGGTTCGCAATCACATGATTATTGATAATATTGCTTTTTAAACCTGAATCGCAGATTCAAGCGGTGCTAGGCGGTAATATCAAGGTAGTGGGAAGCGGCTCTGCTCCAATCAGTGCGGAGGTCATTGAATTCCTCAAGATCGCACTTGCTTGTAACGTGTCTGAAGGGTCGGTTGCTTCTTGTGATGTATGGCGAACTATTATGATCCTTATTCGGCTCCTTACCTTCCAGTTATGGTATGACCGAGACTTGCGCCGCGTGCACCGGCACTTGGAATGGTGATCCAACGTGTGCCGGGACCGTCGGTCCACCACAACCTATTAACGAGATTAAGTTGATTGATGTCCCCGCTATGGGGTATATCTCGGAGGACAAGCCTAATCCACGCGGAGAAATATGCATCCGTGGGGACAATTGTTTTTCAGCTTATTACAAGGGTGAGTTTCTGCATCTTAATCGCTACCATCACGTGTTCTCATAATGGATTAGACGAGAAGAACACCAAAGAAGCACTGGATGAAGAAGGCTGGGTCCATACCGGTGATGTTGGGGAGATCGATCAATTTGGCCGTCTAAAAATCATTGATCGGGTGAAAGTAATGTTTTTTGTTTATTAGATCATATAGCCTCACCGCTAATCCCCTGTCAGAATATCTTGAAACTCGCTCAAGGAGAATATGTCGCCGTCGAGAAGATAGAAAACAGCCACGCTAGTATACCAGTGGTTTCACAATTGTTTGTTCATGGAGATTCACTTCAATCCTACCTCGTCGCTGTGCTGGTTCCTGATTCCGTGCAGTTTGCTTTAATCGCTAGCAAGATTTTCGGCAAATCAGTTGCAGCTACCGATGCTTCAGCCTTGGCAGAAGCTTGCAAGGACCCTCGTGTCAATGCGCACATTCTAGCCATTTTTACCCAGGACGCTAAGCAGAATAAACTTCAAGGGTGGGTTCCTGGCTCCGTTCGATCAATACGACACTTTGGATGGCTAACAATCGTCCTTACGAAAGATTCGAGACAATTAAGAGAATCCACCTCAGCATGGTGCCATTCTCTGTTGAAACCAATACTATGACTCCCACCATGAAGATCCGTCGAAAGGATGCTTACAACTTCTACAAGACAGAAATCGACGCTCTTTATGCTCTTGGGGAGCCACAGAACAACAGAGGCGTGCTTTGATCCCTGTTTCTCGGTTTTGTTTTGCCATTCTTCGCGGGTGATACGCGCTTTATGATCACAAAACTGGATCATACCAGATGATCTATTGCGTTATCGGGTTCGTAATATTTGTAAAATATCATAAAAATGTCCTAGTCTGTTTAAGTAATTATAGTAATGTGCGTAAAAGCGCGTGATGTCATGACGCAAAGAAAACGAAAAAGCAAGAGTATCACGATCAAATACATACTTAAGCCTTGTGGCTTATACCTATCTTTCTGGACAGCGAGAAACCCAGGAAGCATATTGAAACCATCATGAATACCCACATATATCCGCCTAGTATGTTATTTTTTATTGACATGGCAAAGGCGGAACTTGAGACGAGACGGGTTAGTCATATGACATAAGGAATTAGAAAAGCTGACCTGACGGAGGCTGGGCTAGCTGCACGCGCGATACACATGGCGAGTTGTATCAAACCATTCGTAGCGCCTAGAGCACCAGGATTAGGTGCATTCTGCTTCGCCAAAATCATGCTCAACCTATTATGGTACAAATTCATGAGCACAGCAGTTGCGTAAACCGGCAATGATGACAAACGAGTAAGCGAGCAGCGAGACGCGTGAGGATACCAGGATGCCGCCGATACCACACCAAACGATGGTCATGACCCGTGGATCAACCACCCCGGTAGCACCATCATAACCAAGGCGAATCACAACGTTGAGCAGGGGGAGGGCGATGAAGGAGATGGGCCATAGTGCCATGCACGTGTTATAGAATTTGATTATATCAAATGTACGTAGCAGTGTGGGCATGATGAAGAGTTGAATGCTTGCTGAGATAGTTCCTGCTGTGGCCAAAGAGTAGCCAATCCTAGATGCCTGTTGCACCGTCAGCTAGCATGTTGAGGCTATATCAGGATAGCTTACTGACATCGAATCCAAGGCCACCAGCTTCAATGGGAGTATAGCAGAAGAGAACGAAAACAACATCAAATGCGGTAGCGATAAAGCATAACGCACATCCAGAAGCACAGAGAGCACGAATAGAGGGTATGGACAGCAATTCCTTCAAACTGAGAGGTCTCGGCGCTAGCTCTGAGGGGGGATCCCCATCGTAACTACTCCTGTTGATTGATCCATAGCTCAGGGGTGTGGCAATTTTCTTTCCGTTTCTGTTTTGCTGTCGTTTACTGGGTAAAGTCTAAAAGAAGTTAATCGACGTGGTGGTGGATGACGACTTTGCCGTACCTCCTCTAGGCAATTGTAGCCCAGGAAAACTCCGCCAAAAGCGAGAACCGCGGCGACCAAACACGGCAAAAGGTAGGGATAGAGCCGGAACAAGTGAGAGTTGAAGTACTCAGGATACTTCGTTGCGGCATTTGAGAGCGATCCACCTATAAGCGGTCTAGGAAGCAAAGTGCACATGTAAGTAGGGTAGGCAGCGATCATTGAGCGCTTGAGCAGTAGCTACCCAATGATGCTACCCAGGGGCCAGAACAAGCCATAGATAGGGAACGCAATTGCCTGATTAGTCTCATCCGTCAACTCGCCCAGGACAGATTGGATGACAGCAATATTTCCAGAGAACAGTCCGGCTGGTTAACCATCAGAACTCGCCACAACCGGCTCATTGAGTTATTGATGACGTACCCAAGCAACGTGATAGCAGAATTTGTGGGAGAGAATTACATAGACCCAGCAGGGTCGTCGTGATGGCAAGCCCTAGGGTTCCTGCGATAATCACAGGGCGTCGGCCGACGATGTCTGGTGAGCAAGGAGCCCATATCAGGCGAGATGATCAATATAGGTTGGGGATAAGAGCCGTATTTATCACCTGACAGTTTTGCCCAGTGGTAGATGGAGAAAATTTGTGCAATGGCGAAACTTGATTCCTAAAGCACCGTCATCAGAGCTGTGCGCTGGCAGATGGTGAACACTCAGATGAGGTGCTAGCCTACCACGAGACCACTAAAGTATCCTATCTTGGTGGGGTCATCTGTTAGATGGAGAGTCGTTATGAACTCGTTAATGTAGGGAAAGATCTGGAAAAGGGCGGCTGAGATAGGAAGTTGCGAATATCTTTCGTTCTGATGGTAGAGGTTACCTGGGTGAAGGCGACCGGGTCAGCCAACCTTATAGCGCACAGAGCAGCGAGCTGTGCTTTTGGGAGAGGGGTAGTCGTCACGACTGCAGGTTTTTGAAGCTCTGGGTCTTCGTTGACCAGAGGACATGACTCGTCGTAAAGGGTATCATCAGAGCCATTGCGCCTAATGTGAGTAGGCATCTCGTTGAAGGAGAGAAGATGAAGGAACGGGTGAAAGAAAAAACAGTCGTGGCTGACAATTTATACATTTCTTCTAGGAGGACTTACGTCGTATGTGCCCAACTTACTTACAGATTCCACGGGCCGGTTAACCACCAGGTGATGATTTGTACGTGTTGACGTGTTAATTGGTGGTATTTGTGGCACAGGGGTGCAGCGGACGGGTCAAGTGCATGTCCTTCAGCGTTCATACAGTCAATCTCATCATGAATATTACTTCAAACAATAATAACCCTGTCCTCGTCGCCCCTCGCCCCGTACGTTTGATATCCTCAGCTCCCTTTCGACCTTTGCAATCTCCGCATCGCACCAAGCAGCTCGACCCACCAGATGGCTCATCGTCCTCAGAGAGGGAGATACCCTCTCCACATTCCTCTCCAAGGTGTGTGCTTATCTTCTCCCTGTTGCTTCCTTCTCACAGTAGGTTCCGTAACGCCTTGGTTCAGGTCCGCTCTTCCATCCGAAGCTCTTGAAGAGTTTCTCTCAATACTGCGGCCCCCCTTCCCACCCTCCTCACCTCGCACTCTTCGTCACCCTGCTGCCACCCTACCATCTTTCCAGCATGATCGTCCCTTCAGCTTTAAGCCAAGGGCTCGCCTTGAAATGGTTAGGACACCGGTAGATGATATTGATAGCATTCGCTCTTCACAACCGAGTCGCACTGGTGGCACTCATACCCCAGATTCCCCGCTCTCTTCTAGCCCCATCACTGAAATCGACTATCCCGCAGCTGCAAGCCCTCCGATCAGATGGTTCTCGTCACATGTATTATGTTGGTATCTTCTCTGGTTAACCTACTCCCACATCTATTCCTCTTTACTTGGATTTCACGTGGCTGACACTCGGCGTCTATTCCATCGTTATCTAGCATCTCCAATTTCTCGGAATCAAACCAGAAACCCTTTCATGAAACAAGCATCAAGTCAGATACCTACGTTCAAACCTTCATTATCCCCGTCCGCAATTCCTTTGCCGTCACCAACTCCCGATGAATTGACTAATCTCTGATACCCCGCATCACTACCGAGCCTTGCGACCACTCCGAGTTACTACACTTGTTGCATCGTTACTTGCCAATCACACATATATATCATCACGCCTTTGTACGGATTTTGCTTTCTCGTCCTGAGAAAGGTCATCTTGGTGCTTGTTTCTAGCACTGAAACCACTTGCGCCTTATCTGCATTCCCTTGTTATGTTATACACACCAATGTTATTGCTATCTGGTTTCATTAACTGAGTGCTTACCCGCTGAAGAACGAATTCCTCGCTGTGTCATTCATGTGAGACATCATGCACTCACTCCATCGTTCAGTTCATGCAGTCATATCATTTTCATTGCAACCTTACGGTCTCCATGGAGAGATAGATTGCCCTCCAACCCCAAGGGTGAGGAAAACTGCGATACCGCTCTGGTCAAGATAGAAACAGTCCTCCAAGCGAACGCCCAGCTATCCAATGCTATTGTCAGCTTCAACTTCATTACTGTAGTGAATCCATCGACCTTATTTTCTATATAAACTCCGGGTTCATCCGAAAAAGTGTGACCTGGTTGAATAAGGTCATTGCTTCCACCATTCAAATAGGGCTGCTCGTGAACCTCCAGCCCAATGCCTGTGCATGGTCAGTTTAGAAGAGACATATATCGAAGCAATTTGGGTGTACCATGGCCAAGCCTATGTGTGAAGTATTGAGCATAACCCTTAGCATCCAAATATTGTCGTGCAGCTTCATCGACATTCCTTGTCAAGGCACCGTTGTGGACCGATCGAATGGCAATAGTTTGTGCATCGTGCACAAGGTTCCATATTTTTAAATGTTCTTCACGTATCTGTGAATCCGGAAGGGCGACAGTCTGGGTTAGGGGTAATCCCAGCACAAAAATATATATGAGAGCGAATAAACGAAGAGGCACAATGGCAAACACACCCGTGTCACATCGCTCCAATATCCATGTAGGGATGCTGTGCAATCAAACAAGGCAAAGTCTGAGGATCCCAGAATACGATCCGTTCCAGAACCATGGGGAAATGCAGCGTTTTCTGCCAAAAATCAATGGGACAAAGGACGGTGGTCACACTCGATCGAACAATTGATTACGCGAACGGAAACCTACCCCCGAATAAGGTCAAGCAACCCCCATCCTTAAGACCGACCTCGGACAGGGCAAATGCCATCATTTTGCGTGCATCAGATTCCTTCATCCCAACGTACATTCTAGAGTGGATATCCCTGATGGCCAGTAAGGTGGCCTAGGGAATAACCAATAAGCCCGTCTTTTGGGGAAGGAGGGGGGGGGGGGGGGGGGGGGAACCAGGGGATCAAAAAAATCCAAACCTCATTAGCACATTGCAAAATCCTGATTTCGGTTGCGGATTTCCGTTCACGTAGGTGGGTTATCTGCGTGGGCGCTGAAGTAAGCTTCGAATGTGGTAGAGCACGCTGAAAACCCTCGACGATGAAATGACGAATGCTGCTATCTACATAGACGGCAGAGTTGGACCCAGATAGGATCGATGCGGCTGTTTGATAAGGATCAGATTCCTCTGCCCATTCGACAAAATGAACCGGATTGGCAGCTGGAATGGAAAGTAACTTCGCCCTGGCGGCTTCAAACTGGAAACGTCCGGATCCACAGTTAGCAGAACAGGGGGTTTGGGGCACTGCAGGATCTACCTTTGGGGTTAGGACAGATATGGCAGCCTGTATGCTGCCTTCTGGTGTAACACGGGGTGTGACAATAATCAACAGTGGCCGCTCCGATAATCTCCAATTCGAGGTAGACACATTAGTGTAGAAGAGTGCGTTCGCACCAGGTTCGGCAATGTACGCCGAGGCGTTCAAGTGGATCAGAGACTCTGCCAACATCTTTTGCCTTTCCAAGTAAACTGCCTCTTGCATCGGATGGATGTGAGAACAATGATCCCTCAGACGCGATGGGGTCTGGCGCAACGGATAGATTCCCGAGAACCGACCGTCGTAGGCGGAGTAGTTTGAAATCGTAAGCCACCATATACCGATAACAAGGCAGACCTGGTCAGATGTCAGTCTAGTTGTGCACAAGCCATAGAAAAGCGTTGACATACCACCGACAACGCAGCTCGAAGAATGTAGGTAACGGAAGACCTGTGAGGCTTGTTAGGATGTTCTCCCTGGTAGTTACACGATTCGCATAACTTCGGCGCCATAATCAACTCAGTGCAAAGACAGTTGGTACCAGGACGTGAGGGTACACTGCCAAGGTAACGCAGGTACGATAGTTCACAGGCACTGACATGTCATGATATTTGTGATATCAATACTTGCCGTATTTGGGGGCGCGTGCCGATCGCGTTACCACATTGTGTGCAAGCGCCGAGTCACTCCCTCCGGCCTTCAATGAGTTCGACCAGCACTGACACAGATACCCTTGTTGCGTTGGTCCTCAGTCTTGTTGTTGAATTTGCTCCCAGCCAGGAGGAAGTTCTGGATGCACTTGTTCAAGCACAAGGTGACGTAGAAGCTGCCGCGACCCTTATACGAGGGAAGAAGCAACCACCCGCCGGCAAGCGCAAATCCATTCAGGACTGGTTAGCTCCCTCACCAAAGAAGGCTAGGGGCGCAACAACTGGTGAGGGGTCATCTCAACAACGCGATAACAAGCAGGATGGTGCTAAGTGCAGCGTGGCACGCAAGTCTTCAGACAGAAGTGGGGATAAGAAGAGTGTGGCCAGTCTGATGTCTGTGCTCCGCCAAGCACCATTGCTACCCAAGCCAATTTCCGCTCAGCGCCCCCAGCCACTCATGCTATCCAATACAAGTCTTGTCCAAAGACACACACCATGCACCATGCACCTCTCCATCCTACCTCCTGAGCTGGCGTGCTCCCTGTTTTACACTATGCTTGACTTATCCAAAGCTTGGAAACGTAATAAATGGTGGCTATTCGACCGAGTCGTAGAGAGTCCTCATCGCACTTCTTTTTTCGCAAGAAGATTAGACACAGGAGAGGAAAAATTGTGGCAAGAGGCAGCTCAGTATTGGTGGGTAACTTTTCATCTCAGCATTTACTGTTTTGTCTAGAACTCACCCTCAAATGTTATTATAGGTATAATGGTCGAATGACGGACACTCCGGAAGCATTTCCAAGTGTCATGGAGGAAGCATGCAAGATTGTTGAGCGCGTGGTCAACGAAGAGATCAAAAAGCGGAGCCGGTATCCCCTCGAGTGGGGAGGTAATCCAGAAGACCAGTATACTTGGCGCGCCAATGTGGCTGCAGCCAATTGCTATGTTGGCGGAAAGGAGAGCGTTGGTTGGCATTCTGATCAACTCACCTACTTGGGACCCTATCCAACGATAGCGTCGCTAAGTCTTGGTGAGTTTGTCCAAAGATGTCAAGCGAAGCTAGATCAATATCTCTTCTGCGTTGTCTAGGTGCCAGAAGGGTGTTCAGCTTGCGTGAAGTAATACCAAAGGATGAGTTGGAAACCCGCAAAGCACAAACTTTCAATATCCCACTTCCTCACAATTCTGTAAGAAAAATTTATACTTTGGAGGGATTTTAAGTGTGATTAGGAAAACATCTAGCTAACAATCATGCATGCCTCCTGTCAAGAGAAATTTAAGCACTCCATCCCACCACAGTCGACGATCGACAGATTCCACCCACCATTTCCTAGAGATGGAGAGACATCGAGTGAGCCGTCAAATTGCCGCATTAATATAACATTTCGGTTTTACCGGCCTGATTTCAATCCATCTACCATTCCGAGATGTAAATGTGATGTTCCTACCATACTGCGTCCCGACATGAAGAACAGAACGGACGGACTGACAGATAGGTATTGGTGGGCTTGCTATGCGGGTGCGCAGAACGATGGGAAAGGGTGCAACGTCTGGAAGGTAATGGACATGAAAGTGGAGGGCAGGGGCCCTTGTATTGGCAATGCTAGTGGGTGATAGTCAATAAATCTGTAGTAATGACATATCTAAATGGGGTAATAATCCCCGGAAAATGCCTTAATTTGGGACTGGAAAGAGCCGAGGCGTTCATTCCAGTTGAAAGTGCAACTCGTGTCCAGTCCGCGAGGCAGTATCGAGGCGCAAACCTCCTGATATATAAGCCCTCCTTCGTCAATACTACTGTCTTCAGTTTATTGTCAATATGGTGGAGTGGTCCCCAAGACCGCTCACGGAGGAAGGTGAGCCATTTTCTTCTCTTTTTCCATGCACATTGGCGTGGCACTTGCCACCAGTGTTGGCTCATGCACACGACTGTTTTTCTAGAGGCGTCCCCGTTACTACGAGGTCATGACTCCGAGAACCATTCTGAATCTGGACGCGAGCCTACCTTGTCCGAAAGAGTCTCCTCACTTGTACAAGAACCTCTAACCCCATTGACCAAAGTTCTACTCATTTCTGTACTCGTACTTCTTTTGCTTAGCTCTGTGCGTTGTCTGCTATGAGTTTTCCTTAACTGCTTCATTGAAGGTTATTTCATTCAGGTGTTCATTGGCCTATTTGCTGGCGCACAACATAAACTGAATGCTGAACGAGGTCGCCACCCCGGAGATGGCTACCCACCTCCTGGCCCTCCTATCACCACCACCGCTACCACTACTGCCATCAGAACCAAAACGAGTACAGCAACGGAAACGGAAACAGACCGAGAAACAGTGACCTCTACGCGCACGCTAGGTGGAGGAGGGGCAACTTCGACTGTGATCTCCACCTCTGTGACCACTTCCATTCAAACCTCTATTCAAACGTCCACGTTTACTGAAACCACTACAAGCACCGCGACAAAGACCGTAGCAGGACCAGGACCAGGACCCTCGCCCCCTCCCGGTGACGTCCGTATAGCCACTATCTCCGTGTGCGTCATTGGAGCTGACGGAGTCATTAGGAAACCTGTTTGACGCCTGGATGCATTGTTTTGGCTGGGGAGATTCTTTCTTCGCTGGACGTGACACAAGATCCCTGTGAAAACTTTTATGACTATGCTAGTGCGTTGCTTTCATCCTTGTCGCTGCATAATGAGTTGAATGTTCCGAAGCGGGAGGGTGGCTTAAGGCTCACCCATTGCCTGCCGACAAGAGCACTTTTGGGACTTTCGAGGCCTTAGGCCAACAAAATAAACAGCTCATTCGACGTATCCTCGAGTCGAAAGAAGTCCCAGAGTCTTTCACAGGATCGGCTGACAAGGAGCTTCTTCGTAAACTGCGCAATCATTATGCTTCCTGCCTCGATGAGGGCAGACTAGATGATCTTGGGACCTTACCACTACTCCAGGTTGTGAGAACTGTGAGGCGGTTGTACAGGGAGGAAGATACGGATATTGGCACAAAGGAAGGGTCGACCAGTTCGAAAGGCTTAACAGCAGCGCTATCATATTTGCATTCTCGGGGTACGTCTTCTGGGGAGGTCACTTTGCACGCATCAAACACATTTACGCTTACGACGTTTAGACATTGATGCATTCTTCTCGTTTACAATCGACGGGGATGTTGGCGACGATCCCGATTACATGGTGCTCTGGTTCAATCAACCTTCCATGGGCCTCCCCACAAAGGTTTGTTACTTATCTCGCACCCTTATTTTCATGTAATTAACCAAGCTACTAGGAATACTACAAGGAAGAAGCTATCATGGATGTTTATAAAGATGTTTTAGGACGCCTCTTTTATACTTTGTCAGAGGAAGATGAGGATTTGCAGCGGCAAACAGAAGAGCAAGCACAGTCTGCTCTTGGCACAAAGAATATTGAAGTTACTTTCTGGCCACCCTGGCCCTGGCCACCTTGGGATGATGATGGCGGCGATGAACCTGATAAAAACCCGGGAGATGACAAGCCGAAAAATAGGCATCGTCAAGCCCGCAAGCTTGCTAAGCAAGTGGTAGATTTTGAGGCCAAGATCGCTAAGACCAGTCTTGATCTGTAAGGATTATACATTCTTTGGCAGGTATCCTGTAATACTCATATCTCTTAGTGATATCCTCATCCAGGATCCCGTCGCAACCTACAACCCACACAAAATACACCAATTCACCGAAGCCCTTCCTCAAGTTCACTTCCCGACCTACTTCTCTGCCTTCACCCCTCGTGCTTACCCTGACCGCGTTATCGTTGCCTCTCCAGATTACCTCAAGGCTCTTTATGACCTTCTCGATGAAACCCCGACAGATACTATTGAGGCATACCTTATCACGAGGGTGGCGTTGAAGTTGTCTCCCTATCTAGGCAAATCCACCAAAGCGTGGCAGGCTCAGCGGACTTTGGAGGAAGCGCTAACAGGTGTGAAGAAGGGAGCACTGGGTGATCGCGGCGAGTACTGCGCGGCGAGGGTGGAGGATACCCTTGGCTTTGCAGCAGGAAGATACTTTGTCAATGAAACGTTCGGTGCCGACTCCAAGGAGAAAGGAACTCAGGTGATCACCAGTAGGTCTCGTGGCATGGAAGTAATCCAACATGGATCTCAACACTATGTGCAGACATTATTGGTGCATTCAAGGCCTCCCTACCAGATAACTCGTGGATGGACAAGAAATCTGCAAAGGCTGCCGCAGAAAAGGTAAGCTGATACACATGAGAAGGAATATATCTTGACATCTAAGCGGCCCATCAGGCTGATAACATACGCATCAAAGTTGGATATCCCCTTTCGCCAGATACCCGCAATCCGAAATCCCTTTTGAACTACTATAACACCGTCAAAGTGGATAAGAATACATTTTTTGACAACATGATTAGCGCCTCGTACGTTTCATCTTTAGCCACCGTGCCTGCACTCACAAAATGCGTCCAAACGCAGTGCAAATGCCCAATCTAAGCAATGGTCCTACCTCGGCAAAACTCGCAATCCTAATGCATGGGAGATGCTCCCTTCAACCGTGAATGCTTATTTCAACCCTCCTGCCAACGAGGTCAGTTGCATATATGACACAGTATGGTGAATTAACAAGCCTTTGGCAATTAGATTGTGTTCCCCGCCGGCATTTTGCAGCCCCCATTCTTCCAACAGAATTGGTACGTTGCGAAATTCAATACAATTTTGTAGGCTAATGCAGGTATAGGCCAGGTTACATGACTTATGGTGCTTTTGGACACGTGGCTGGCCATGAACTGACAGTAAGTCCACTGAATCTCCAGTTGGCGATTTTCTCACAGCCACTCTAGCATGCCTTTGATTCTGCTGGCCGTCTGTTCAATCAGGACGGCAAGCTTGAGGAATGGTGGACCGATGCAGCCTCTGCTGGATTCAAGAAGAAGCAAGATTGCATCACCAAGCAATTCTCTGGTACGAAAGCGTGGTATGGCTGATGATGTCAATACTAACAAGCTATCAAGAGTACACCATCGATGATGGAAAAGGTGGAAAGGTACATGTCAATGTAAGTACTAAATGAACGGGTTATGGCACGCACTGATCCTCCCTTAGGGCAATTTGTACGCAGAATAGTAATCGTGGTTTCCCCATACTTACATCTTTACAGGACCTCCGGGGAGAATATTGGTGATACCGGCCTCATCCAAGCCTATCGTGCTTGGAAGGCAAACCTTGGGCATTCGTTGAAGGACGACACTGAGTATCTCCTCCCAGGATTGGACTTCACAAGGTGACTCTCCTAACGGATAAGGACAATACTTGGCTCGCTGACTGACCTACTTGTAGAGAGCAACTGTTCTTCATCTCATTCGCCCGGATTTGGGCAAGAAATATTAAGCCTGAGGCAGCTGTACGCAATCCTTTCCCCCTATTGAAGCTGCAACTCACGGGCCGCGCTCTAGGTTCAACGTATTCGTTCCGATCCTCATTCACCTACTCGGTATCGTGTTGATGGGACGGTCTCTAACATCCCAGAGTTCGCGAAGGCTTTTAAGTGTTCTCCGCAAGCGAAGGTACGCGTCTCCCTTACTTGGATTTGACATTGCACTGATTTCTGTGTCAGTTAAATCCCCCACGCAGCAAGCAGTGCATCTTTTGGTAGTTTTTTGGTGTATAATTATATGGCTTTTGTCCAGACACTTAATCCTCCTGTTACAACACGCCCTTAGTGCTAGGTACATCATTACCACCTGTACGTTCGATGGCCTGGCGGATTGCCAATGCAAGAGCTTTAAAAGCAGACTCGGACCTGATGAATGGACTGAGCGAATGACAGACTCATAAGCGTAGTGCTTACCGATGGTGGTCATTTTCACCTCTCAGCACATCTACGTGCAATGTTACACCTGATGCCATTGCAAAGGAATGAAAGATATGGGGTATCATCTCTGTCGACAAGTCACCAATTTTTTCACGCCTCAAGCCCAACTCCGTCACACAATATGGACGCGAGCATATGTCAATCACAGCTCGGGATAACGCCTTCAATGGGTCAGTAAGGTAATTTCGAGTGACGCAAATGTAACTGCACCTCATCCAGCGGTGCAAAACCAATGCCGTATCGACGAATACCACGGACTTCCCCTAGTGCTTCCTTGAATACAGCTCCGAGAGCAATGGCGCTATCCTGTGCAAAATGACCATTGTGTTATTGGTTGGGGCAATCGGCTTCAAAGGTCGAATAACATATCAGCTGTGTGATGGTCATCGATCCAGAGATCTCCTGTACACTTCATCTGCAATGAGATCCCGCTATGCTTTGCGAGTGCCGTGTACATCTACGCATGCAACGATTGGACTAATTATTTTCACGCGGATAGAATAACCACATACATGGTCAAGGAAACCGATACCAGTGGATACATCTATTACTTGAGCAAGGGGGGATCCTGGTTGCGTGTCTAGATTAACAGACACCTCTATCTGCGTTTCATTTGTCTTCCTGTTGATTGTAGCCTTCCTTGGAGGTTGTGCCATTTTGCCGGGCTCGGTCGATCCAGAGCAGGGCTGGAAGGAAGATTGATGTTGCAAGACAACACGTTGCAACAATACATTTCTATGAAGACGCCGGTCAACAGGCGTCAATATTAATTTCATGGTCTTCATCATCCGGTACAGACCGCCACTATCACTCGTTCGGCCGTGTCGTCTACCGCGTCATGCGCCGTCGAGAATCTATGTTCAACAGAATCGCGCTCTATTCAATCTCTTCCGGAAGCAAACGCTCTCTCAACCCAGGGACCCAGTCCCATTGTTGACTGAAGACAATCTATTGCATCCATTCTCCAAGTCCCCATTTCCGGCTGTGAAAGCAAGGGGAGAAGCCATTAAGCAACTGGCACCATGTCCTGTTTGCGCTTCCTCGCATAATCACACACACGCGCACACGGAACCCCAGCCACGATTGGTCAAGTTTGAGTGTCCGGATTGTGGATGGCCTACACACTGCTCAGAAGAGCATTGGAAAGAGGATGAAGAACACCAAAAGTATTGCTCGCGGTTGAAGGAAGTGAATGAGGATGAACATGATCTACGTAGTGGCAGGCGTATGCGCGAGTTTGAGTTGCCTGGTTAGTCCTCAACTCTCGTACTTTGGCCATTGCTGAATATTATCACAGGGCCTCAAGGTTACGAAGAAGCAATATCGTTTGCCAATTGGGACGTTCTCTGGTATACTCGTGGTTTCCCTTCGATGGATACGGAGCGCTCCCGAAGGCATGCGAGCAAGCTGCTAACCTATCCTATTACCATTGGTTCAGTGTTGCACCAGCATAGCAACATTACCTTGAATAACCAACGGTTAACACCAGAAGGTAGTCGCTCACTCGCAGGTAAATTCCAACTGTTGGTATTCTCGGGTTGGCTTTGACTAACCTTGCAACAGCTCTGCGAACCACGCTCCATGTACCCCCAGGCGCGCCAGAGACAGTAGAGGCTGCTGTTGGGAAACCTCAAGTACGAATTTTCATACTTGGGGCTCGCGCAGAGTCCTCCCTCCCGGCGCATGTCTGGGAACAGCTCTGCATGCTATTCCCGTCCACTCATTTCCACCTATTCTTCATTGGCCCCCAAGTATCCCTCCCCAAGCCCCCCAAGTCTGGCAATAAAACATCTCCAACAGGATTCACCACGAATTCTAGCTCGGAGACAAATCAAAATACAACTGAAAATCGTATTGTAGAGACCAAGAAGGATGAGCCTGTCTACGTACCTAATGTCTATCACCCGCCGACCCCTGCTCCGATTGAACGGCTCAAGCGTACACGTTCCTCGATACAAAAATACGGTGTTCCTTCGTATACCGTTCCCTACACTCCGCAGCTCACAATCACTGGCATGCAAGCGAACTATGCAGATGTTCATGCCCAATTCCAGCATACCCTCGACCCCTACAGCGATTGCTTCTTCCTGTTCTCTCCCGGCTTCGGATTCCCCTCTATGGAGTCAACTTCTGAAGATTCAGAACCATTATTGCAAGTGGCTTCTCCGACCGAATGGGGACCTGTCGTTCCTATGCTGTTAGAAAGCAAGTGCGCTGTCTTTGTAACTGGATTCTCTCCTGCGGATGTCGAGCGAGATGTTCGCTCACTTTCCACGGCGCCTGGCGTTGCTGGAGAGTTTGAATGGGTAATTACGCCAGGCCCCAATAGCTTTGGCAGTGAAAAGTGGGAAGTTGCTGATTTTGACCCTCGGGTCATGGTTAAGACCAACTGGGGTGTCTGGGCCATTAGAGGCAAGAGTCATGGGGTAATAGAGACTAATAGATTTAAATTCCTCCCTGATTTCAGGGCAAAAGCCATCGGCGATTCCTAATCGTCATAATACTTATTGTATGTGCTTGCCTTAGTAGTTACCCAACTCAATGACAAAATTTATATGCAGAGAAGTAGGAATATGATGACACAATGATGGCACTACACAACACTCACGAATACAGATACATGCATGATACGGTCATAATCCAATCTAAACGACCTTTACAGGTTTCAGCACTGTAGTTGGAGGAGCATCGAAGGACTACGCGGAATCCTTAGTGAACAATGCACGTGAAAGCGGCACGCTAACACTTACCCTAGCCTTGATACCTCCAGCAACGGGGAGTCTGGTTTGTCCACTTAACCAGGCATCAACTTCAGCAGCAGCACCACGACCCTCACTGTATCCCAACTGTTAGTCGGCGTACCTTCTGTAAATAGCAGACTCACTTGATGCCCCAAACGATAAGAGATTGTCCACGACGACAGTCGCCTGCTGTGAAAACGCCCTCAACGTTCGTAGCGTACCCCTAGAATGGATTATTATTTAGTCATCGGCCACTGCATTTCCCCGGGATACGTGCCTTTGGGGGTGTTTGTATATTCGACCTTGCATCAAGCTTTAGACCCAGAGGTTTGGTGACTTCAGAAGTAGGCCCGAGGAATCCCAGTGCCAAAAAGACGAGTTGAGCAGGGAAGAACTTCTCAGACCCTGGAACTTCCTCCATCTTCCAGCGACCTCCGCTGTCCTTGGTCCATTCCACACGAACTACGCGAGGTGCGTTGGCATCTCTTCAGCAAAAATGTAGGCTCTATGCTTACCAGTATTGAGACCCTTGAGGTTCCCCTCCTCATTGAGAACAAAGTCCTTCGTCGAAATGCAAAACTCGCGGGGATCTGGGAGAAATAGTAAGTTAGTGTCCGCAGACAACCAAATGGGGTGATGTGATTTTCACCATTGCCAAAGTGTGCGGCGACCTCTGTATGTCCATAGTCGGTGCGGAAGGTTCTAATGAGTGAAGAAGGCACGTGAGGTCCTTGTGCCCGACTAATAGGTACTAGCACGCTTACCTAGGCCATTGAGGCCACGGGTTATCCCGCCCACGAGTCGCGGGTGGCTTGGGAAGCAACTCAAAGTTAACAACCGATTTAGCACCATGACGCATGGCGGTACCGATGCAGTCATTTCCAGTGTCACCGCCACCAATGACGATAACGTCTTTACCCTTAGCACTGATATAAGTGTTGTCTTCCAAACTGGAGTCGAGAAGAGACTTTGTGTTCAGCTAATGAAAGTGGGTGAGTCATAAACTAAGTCACTTTCGGGACTGAGTAGCCACCTGAAGGTACTCCATTGCGAAATGAATCCCATCAACATTGCGGTTGGGGATGCGCAAGTCCCTTGGCCACGTTGCACCCGTACAAATAACTAGTGCATCATTCTCGGCGCGGAGATCTTCAATGTCCACATTGACGCCGACATCGGCGTTGGGAACGAACGTCTGAACAGCAGAATTAGATGTCTCAGGGCTGCTGAAAGTCATTGACTCACAACACCCTCGTCAGCCATTAAATCAAGACGACGCTGAACGATGGACTTGTCCAATTTCATGCTATTGTTGAGGTGTTAAGGCATTATTAAGACAAATAACTGCGGGCACGTACTTCGGGATGCCATACATAAGAAGGCCACCCATACGGTCATTACGGTCATACACGGTAACAAGATGACCAGCCTTGTTGAGCTGATCCGCACATGCCAGGCCTGCGGGGCCCGACCCTATGATGGCAACTCTTTTTCCTGTACGGAAGGTCGGTATTTTCGGCGCCATCCAACCCATTTCGAATCCCTGATAACAAATACGGCGTAAGATTGACGCAATCATGTAGGTAGCTTCTACCGCAAACCTTGTCGATGATAGCACATTCGATGCTCTTGATGCCAACTGGTTGTTCATTAATGCCAAGAACGCATGCGCCTTCGCAGGGAGCCGGACACACACGACCAGTGAACTCCGGGAAGTTGTTCGTCAGAAGGAGTCGGTTCAGTGCGTCTTGCCATTGGCCTTTGAATACAAGATCATTCCATTTGGGAATGATGTTTGAGATCGGGCATCCGGTGTCGGACTGGCAGAATGGGACACCACAATCCATGCAGCGAGCAGATTGGTATTTGAGTTCACCCTCCGTAAGCCGATTTGAGATCTCTCTCCAGTCCTTGACGCGTTTGCGTGGTGGGCGATAAGCTTCACCAAGTCGCTTGTACTTCATGAATCCGCGAGTCTTGTCAAGTTTATTGAGTCTTTGTTTTGTCGTGGCTTCATCAACCATCGAATCCTCCATGTCATTGACGGCCGGTTCGTGCTTAGGACGCAATGGGTGCGCCGGTGGGATGGGTGTCTTGGGAAGCAGAATATCTTGTAACCCTTCAGAAGCCAAATCGACCTGACTAGCCGTGCGTGAGGGAACCAAGTCGATTACGCTTAGCCTCAATTTTTCCTCCTTCTCTCGAACGGCCTGTTCTTGGAGTACACGCTTATAATCCAAGGGCACGACGCGCACGAATAACGGCAACAAGTGATGGAAATCATGAAGGACACGATTAGCTACCTCCGAACCAGTATAATGGCGATGATCTTCAATTAGACTGCGGAGCGCTGCGATCTCCCGAGGGTCGGTGACTTTACCCAGTTCGACCATCTCCATATTGACTTTGGAAGCAAATGTATGGGCAGTATCAAGCACGTACGCAATACCACCGCTCATCCCTGCTGCGAAGTTGCGCCCTGTAATACCCAAAACGACAACCCGTCCTCCCGTCATGTACTCACACCCGTGATCGCCTACACCTTCAACAACAGCATTGGCACCGGAATTACGCACGGCAAAACGTTCTGCGGCCACACCACGTATGAAAGCCTCGCCAGAGGTTGCTCCATACAGACAGACGTTGCCAATGATGATATTCTCCTCCGCTTTGAACTTCGATTGCTTGGGAGGGTATATGATGAGACGGCCACCGGAGAGACCTTTCCCAACGTAGTCATTGGCGTCGCCTTCCAATTCAATGGTGATACCTGGCGCAAGAAAGGCGCCACAAGACTGGCCAGCGGAGCCTTTCATTTGTATATGTATGGTATCTTTTGGCAAACCCTCCTCGCCATAAAGCTTGGATACGCGGTAGGAAAGCGATGTACCTAGAGCGCGATCGGTGTTGGTGACATCACACTCGATATGAACGGGAAGACCCTTGGTAAGTGCGGGCTCCGATTCGTCGATGAATTTATTGTCAAGGCGAATGTAGAGCTTGTGATCTTGTGAGCGGACTCTGTAGGTAGCGGCACCAGGGCGCATTTGCCATGCGGGCTTCAATATCGCAGAAAAGTCTAGATACTTTGTCTTGGGTGTGCGTAACTGGTCATTGACCTTGAGCATATCCGAGCGTCCAACCATCTCATTAATAGTACGGAAGCCCAGTTTGGCCATATAACCACGGAGTTCTTCTGCAAGGTAATAGAAGAAGTTAATGACTTGTTCAGGTTGACCAGCGAATTTGGCCCGAAGTTGAGGATCTTGTGTCGCGATGCCAACGGGGCAAGTGTTTACTAGAAACGTGATAGGTAATCCAACGGAAGCAATGAGAAAGGAAGAACTTACAGTGGCATTTACGCATCATTATACAGCCCATCGCGATTAATGGAGTGGTCGCAAATCCCCACTCCTCAGCTCCGAGTAAGCAAGCAAAAGCGAGATCGCGCCCAGTACGTAGTTGTCCATCTGTTTGGACGGTGACTCGACCGCGCAAGTCATTCAGAACGAGGGTTTGGTGAGTTTCTGCTAAACCAAGCTCCCAGGGCAAACCAGCGTATTTGATACCAGTCCAACGAGACGCTCCAGTGCCACCATCGTGACCAGAAATGAGAATATGATCTGCCTTGGCCTTTGATACTCCACTGGCAACGATACCCACGCCCACCTCGGAGACTAGCTTGACCGAGACGCGAGCGCGGGGATTAGAACATTTCAAATCGTATATGAGCTGCTTGAGATCCTCGATGGAGTAAATATCGTGATGAGGTGGCGGTGAGATCAGCCCAACGCCAGCAGTAGAATGACGAGTGCGAGCAATGGAAGCAGAGACCTTGTGACCTGGAAGTTCTCCACCTTCACCGGGTTTCGCCCCCTGAGCCATTTTAATTTGCAGCTCATCTGCGTCGGCAAGGTAGTTTGCCGTTACCCCGAAACGACCAGAAGCAACCTGCTTGATAGCAGATCTCATGGTGTCGCCATTGCTGAGAACGGTAGATCGCTCGGCATCCTCCCCTCCCTCTCCAGTGTTGGACTTTCCACCCAAACGATTCATTGCCACAGCAAGGGTGGAATGTGCCTCCATCGAAATTGACCCATAAGACATGGCACCGGTAACGAATCGTCGTACGATCTCGTTCCAGGGTTCAACTTGTTCTATCGGAATGGTCGTTGCATTCTCATATCTGAAGTCTAGTAGTCCACGGAGATGCACGGCCTTCGTTTGCTCGTTTGCATTGCGAGCGTATGCATCATAAGCTGCTTGGTTTTTCTCCCGAACCGCGTCCTGTAGATTCGCAATGCCAGCTGGGTCGTTGATGTGGGCTTCACCACCATCACGCCAGTGATATTCACCAGATTCTGGCATGCCTGGTGGGATAATAGTTTCCCTAGATGGCCAACCTCTCTCGTGAAGCTCGAATGCGTCCATAGCGAGAAGGTCGAATGTGGCACCTTGGACTCGGCTGGCAGTACCAATGAAGCAGCGTTCCACAACTTCGCGATGCAGTCCGAGGATTTCAAAGATTTGGGCGCCTTTGTAGGATTGAATGGTAGAGATACCCATCTTTGACATGACTTTGAGTATACCATTATCAATAGAGTACTTGTAATTCTTCATAACTTGCTCGACCGTTTTATCATTTTTGATGCTGAAGCGATTGATGTAAGCGCATATACTGAGAATAATGGATGTTGGCTACTCACAGCCTTTCTCGCCCGAGCTTGTGAATCGTTTCCATCATCAACCATGGGCACACGGCATCTGCCCCATACCCTACCAAGCAGCATATGTGGTGAACTTCACGTGCCTCTCCGGTTTCAATCATGAGTGCAACTTTAGCGCGCTTCTTTTGTGAGGTCAAATGATGATGAACGCTACCACACGCAACCAAGGCTGACAGGGGAACACGAGTGGACCCAATGGCACGGTCACTGAGGATGATAACCTTGATACCATCATCGATAGCTTGGGTCGCTTCGCTGCAGACACGTTGTAGGGCGAGTTGATATCCTGGTAGTCCTTCCTCCTTCGGAAAAGTTATGTCGATTGTGCGAGATGGCCAAGAGGTGTAGGCCGACTTGAGCAATTTCATGGCGTTCATCTCCTCAATAGAAAGGAGGGGGGATGGGATACGAATTCGATGGCACTGCTCGGGTTTCATTTCAAGGAGGTTACCCTCTGGGCCGACGTACGCTTCTAACGACATGACGATGCTTTCACGAATAGGATCGATAGGAGGATTGGTCACTTGAGCGAACAGTTGACGGAAATAGTCATAGATGATCCTTGGTTGAACCGCCATTGCGGCAAGGGGTGCGTCGTTACCCATAGAACCTAAAGCCTCTTTGCCATCTACAACCATGGGAATCATAAGAAGGGTAAGCTGTTCCACAGTGAAACCGAATGCGAGTAGCTTGGCATCCGTGCTGAGAGGTGCATCGTCGAGTTTTGGTTCGAGGTGGGGATGACTGCGCTTGACTCGCTTGACGATGTTTGGCACCTGAAGGACATGGGCTTCAACCCAAGACGCAAAGTTTTGTTTGGCTGCAGTGGTGCGCTTGAGCTCCTTGTCATCTACGATTCTACCTTCCAAGGTATCTACGAGCAACATGCGACCAGGTTTGAGGCGGCCCTTCTGAACGACCTTCTCGGGCGCAATATAGAGAGCACCGACCTCCGACGCACATACAATGATGTCCTCATTAGTTACGAT
The DNA here is from genome assembly GCA_951802395.1 of Volvariella surrecta. NCBI lineage: Eukaryota > Fungi > Basidiomycota > Agaricomycetes > Agaricales > Pluteaceae > Volvariella > Volvariella surrecta. Next base: position 1,297,541 of record OX637784.1, read on the forward strand.
ATATCGACAGGGACGAAGACCGTTTCGGTCGAGGTTGGCTCCACAGAATCGACCGTCGCTGAACGTGAAGAGCGCAGGGCCGTCCCAGGGTTCCTGCAAGCAGGCAGCCCACTTGTAGAACGCGCGTTTCCCCGGTTCCATCTGCTCGTTGCCTTGCCACGCCTCAGGAATGAGCATCATGATCGCCTCAGGCAAAGTCACGACTCCATTCACAACCAGGAGCTCGAGAACATTATCGAAGGCGGCAGAATCAGATCCACCAGTTTCAATAATGGGATACAGTCGATCAAGGTGGTCGCCAAAGTGTTGGGAAGATAGGACACCTTCTCGCGCTCGCATCCAATTCTTGTTGCCGCGAACGGTGTTAATTTCACCTGAACTACGATTCAGAGACATATGATACTCCTAGGTCTGTAAGTCCTACCGTTATGTGCGGCCCATCTAAGTGGCTGGGCGCGGTCCCAGCTAGGGAAAGTGTTTGTTGAGAAACGTGAATGCACGAGCGTGAAGTGTGAGCGGTATAAGACGTGGTTAAGGTCGTGATAGTAATTATAGACTTGGGGTGGCGATAGTTGTCCCTTGTATACAATATTCTTGGATGATAGGGAACATACGTAGAATCCTTTGGCGAGGGTACTTTGCACGATAAGAAATCCGAAACTTCAGCCTTAGACATATAATCATAGAAGCGAAGTGACAAACATAGTATGTGTGGCATGCTTTCGAAGCACGTAAAGTTGACGTTCGAAATGCGTGGCATCGAAGGAACCATTTTGACTTGCATTACCGTCCCCGTAATGAGAACGCAATACGACAAAAGGTTGTAGAATGGTAGGTTCTTTGCTACTGGCTGCAGGACCCAGAATAGTCCCATCGGTAGGAACCTCCCTCCAACCCAATACCCTCAAACCGAGATCTGCAGCGATCTTAGAGAACACAGATTGGTACGTCTGCAATTGCACGGGATCGTGAGGCTTGAAGAACACATTTCCGACAGCATACTCCCCCGGCAGAGGAAGAATGCAACCGATATCCCTCTCCACCTCGCGCTTAAAAAAATGGTGAGGAATGGCGGTCATTACACCTGCACCATCACCGTCACGACTGTCAGCCCCTACTGCACCTCTATGCGTCATAGCGCAGAGTAATTGGCGGGCATCGGAAACAATTTTGTGAGTTGGAACACCCTTGATGTGGCAAATGAAGCCAACACCGCACGAGTCTTTCTCGTTTTCGTTGAGGTATAAACCTTGGTTTGCTGGTAAGGAAGCATCGAATGAGTTAGGGTCACGCTGAACAGCGTTAAACCCGCTTATATTCTGTGCAGACGCGAACTCGGATACTAGAGGTAAATCATCTGGCGAAGACTGATACCCTGTGTAAGCCATGGACTACGACGGGGAAGAAAGGAGTGATGGACGGGAAAGGGAGAATATAGCAGGGGAAGGAAGACTAGTCGGGTTTAACTATGCTCGCTGTCAGACGGAGAGAGGGCGGAAGGGACAGGGAGGGCAGGGGCAGGTGAAGAGGGCGCCACTAATCGGCCGACATGTAAAACTTGACATCTAGTCGTGCTCTGATTGGTCAGTTTCTTATCTATGCTCGAGATAACAACATTCCGTCACCATGTGTTTCCTTGTTATGGGAACACATTGTGCCGATCGATTAAATGGGGAATAGGGCAGTGGACATCCATCTATGCAATGACGCGCTGGAGCCAACGATCTAACTACATACTCCATATAACATTCAACATTGATTCTTATTTATATATCTACCACTGAAGCTCTTACAACTTACGATGGCCTTTTTCCTCCAAGAGCGCCATGGGCCATGGCACTCTGTCCGGAAAACAATCTCGTATCTATTTTTGTTAACGCCCTCCAGCAATACACCAATTGACCACCGCATCAACCGATGCCACGTTGACCCAGCCGAGGCCAATCAGTCATCAGTTTCTTGCGATGTCTAGGAATGATCGTGGACACGCAACACCGGTACTATTAGCATTGGTGACCAATCGACCATGTCCGAACACACCGAACCGTAGAATACCGGGCGAAAAATACCCCACCAAGGAACAGCCACATAACAAGGAGCTACCATCTTTAGCATTCCTTGTGTGCACTTCATATTCCTGCAAGCCACGATGCATAATGCATGTAACTAATTGCAAGAACCCGCAGCGGGAACCTGACATCGATCAATGCCGAATTTCATGGACCAGGACTCACTGGACCCACCTGTATACGTATTCCTTACGCCAATTGCGTTGGGCAGAAAACACCTGAGCAGGGTGGTCACCCACAAAAGAAGTCGATCTTTGGCATAAATCGATGCAATGTGCACCGTGTTGACATCCTTTCCTCAAGCGAGACAGCCTTGGCGACAGTAGAAGAACTCCATTCCGAGAAAACATCTACATATAGAGGATTTTGAACATAAATCTAGTTCTGTAACTTGATCCAGTATCGCTTTATGCTGCACCATCATGAAGTGCACAACAAACCGCCGCTGATGGCGTATGAACTTAGTGAAACTATGTCCGCTCGTGCAGGTACACACTTGCCTTTATGATGTCCGTTGTATTGCCTGACTGTTTCTCCAGAAGCCATTTCCCACAATCGCGCTGTATGGTCAGAAGATGCTACCCAATTATTAGCTAAATGCCAAATCGCCGTGCTGTACTCACCTGTGACGAGGTATGCCGAGTCTGCACTGAAAGCACAGTCCCAAACCCATCTTTGATGTCCGATTAAAACCTTCTCTTGTCTGAATTCGAACGATGGCGATATTGACCAGATCTTAACTGTCGTGTCAGCGGAGCAGGTAGCAAGGTATCTGCAGCAGACCTCACTCAGCCATCGAGTTGTCATAGATTGGAATAAACCCACCTAACATCTGGGCTGAGCAGACAGCGAGTCAAGTATTTGTTGTGGGCAAGAAATCGAGTTACGGCCTGGAAGCGAGGGAATCCAGTTGATCCATCGTTGACCCTCCAAACATAACAGCACCCCTGAGCACCGTAATTGCTTTAGACCTCTCAATAGATGAATAGGCTGATGACGCAAACTTTGTTATTTCCGGCCACTAAGCACGACCCATCTAGTGCGAGACTAACGGAGCGCATCGGAATATCACCAGCGGGTGTCTAGCAGCACGTCAGGTACAGCAATCAATGAGATAGAAACAGTACAAACGAGCTCATGGGAGCAAATGTTCGCCGACAAGTCCCATTGTTTGACGCTCCCTGCTTGATCACATGAGATAAGTTCCCCTTGGTTCGGATGAACACAAACATCGTTCACTGAAGGAGATGGTCGGGCTCAGTGTGCTCAGGCAAGAACAAGGTGGGACATATTAACCAGGCGCTCCGTTATCATAGGTGCGTTGCAAATTTGGGCCCCTGCCTCGGGAGTAAGTATGAACGCAAACGGGCACAGTGAGAGTAGAGCACCTTAGATCCCATATTTTTATTGTCCCGTCCTCACTCCCAGTCACGAGCCACTTTCCTTCGCTGTGGAAGCACGCAGCTGTTACATTCCCCGCATGACCTTCAAGGGTAATAATCTAGCACTCATGAGCAATCACTCTTTCTCGGAGTGGAGCTGAGCCATACTGGATCGGAAGAGGGGTTCCCAATTTCGTATACATTAATCTTCTTGTGAATTGCGGCCGCGAGCAAACGCTTGCTGTGAACGCATAATTAGAACGGGAGAGGTTTGGATGGTCGGGAGCGTACTCGGGTGAGATGGCCAGCCGATTCACTTGCTATTCCGAGCAAAGGTCCATAGCGGTCAGAACACCCACAAAACCGGTCGATATGGTGCTCACTCCTGATTCACCCGTCCTAGAAATGGTTCTGGAACAAATCCCGCTCCAGGCCTCCCAAAACCGTATCTCGTGATCGTATGAGCCCGTCACCAAAACGACAGACATATCATGGCCTGATCGAGTACTCTTCGAATTCGCGGAAGGCATGGGACTCGCTCCTCGATGATGAGGCTAGTTTTCAGTGTGGCTGTTGCACACTATGCCATTTTGCCAAGCATCAGATGCAACAAGCTGCGTTACCTAATGGTTCCCACATTACACCAATAGCCAGTCCTCGCAGTCTTTTGCAAATCCTCATTATACTGTAACAAGCCTGTAAAATGACAGATGAACTGGCTTGTAAGAAATTTGCGTCGGTTTCCGGACTCAAGGGGATGTGAGTAATTAAACTACATCAAACCAATTAATGTAAAACGCATGGGCTTGGTGAGTCCCCAAGTGACCTGCCACCACGGTTCGCTAACTGTCCGCATGTGTGGATTACGTAGATCTCATCCAATACGATCCGCAGATTGATCGTGTATGAGTCTCCCGGAACTGGGAACTGGAATTGATTGTCCTTACCACCGTCGGGTTGGAACTTCCCTGAGTGAAGCCCGATGCCCCCCAGCTCAATGCTTTCGATGATCGAGAGAAGGCCTGGAATAGTATAAGAGGTCAGGCTGTAAAGGTCCCCTCAGCTTTCTTCGTATAGCGTATTGAGCTCTCGCTAAATAGGCTATGAACGCATTTCCAGTAAGTTCCTTCACTGCTATCGCTCACAACAGTCACTGACATGCACCTACAAGGCCGGCACACGCGTTTTCTACTGGGGTGCTGACGCTCAAACGATATACGGTACCGTTCAATCAACTAGTCGCCTCCCGGATGTAAGTGCAGCTATAGCTCGAGAGCGTCGTCGTACTAAGCCGACATCAGGGTACGCAGGTCCTCGTGATAAAGAACGACGACGGACGGATTATCAGCCTGCCGTAAGTTCTTTGACCTGTATGTGAACTCCAATTTGATTATGCTGTTAGCGCTGCAAGCGTGACGAAGGCATCCTAGATTCGAGATCTAATTAATCACCACATCGGGGCGAATGCCGCCCCCAGTAATCTACCAGGACCAACGACTATATACCCTTAGACGGTATTGGTCTACCGACTCATCAAGCATACTCTTTTCCAAGACTGTCACTATCATTGCATAGCATCTGTTGTCATCAGAACATTACCCAATCGTGTATTCTGTGCTTGGCATCTATATGTATCATTTTACCGTCTGTCCACCTACGTGCGTCACATTACTGGATTTTGTTGCCACTCTAACATAATCATTACGACTCGTGTATTCTTTGTTATCCCTGGCCGATACAAAAATAAAATATCAAGTGATGCTTACGAGCGACAATTCATAGACTTGCCATCCATCCTGGGCCTCATGTCAAGGTAGTTCTCATACCCAGTCAAATGCGTAGGCGAGGCAATCAAATTTGAGGGTGATAGTGTTCAAGATGACCGATCGCCCTTGACACCTGCGCGCATCCAGATCATGACTTATATGGTCGTTGTCACCTCCATGGGGAAGGCAGATGAAAAATGCCGAATGGCTTGCTGGTACTCCATCTCGGGCCGGGATGCAGAAGACCACTACGAGACAAGTGTTCCTCCTACCAACCTCTGTAGGCTTACAGAATCCATGCCGTGCCGTCGTGATACGGGGGTTTGTTTACACAAGCCATTATTCTTCATTCGGGTGATGGACCTGGTGTGCCGATGCCCAGTGATGGATTCTCGGCCTCGTGTTCGAGGCAAAAAGGGGCGAGTATCCAGACGCGATAACATTTGGTGCGCGTTGATTTCAAATAATATCTTCCTTCACGAGGGTCTTATTTCAAATCTGTTTTGAGGGTTTCTGCGTTGTTGATTTTGAGGACCATACCCGAAAACGTTGCGTGGAGATAGTGTGTTAGTGGATCAGAATGTTGCGCCAAGCACCTGACCCCATAAAGCAAAACAGTTTAATTTGGTTAAGGTGAATCAGACATCTAGATTACCAAGCCACCCGATCCAGACCAGCAGATTTTTTACGAATGGTGCAATAACTGCACCCATACGTCGGAATAGGGTCTCAATGCCTGCAGGTAGAAAAAGGGTACTTCTAGTTTTCCCCCGAGTGTCGCTGCGAGTTGGAAATGGGCTACACGGAATATCATTGATTGGCTTTCAGAATTGCAATAAAAGCACCTGTCGTACTCTGATCATTATACTCAAGCGTTGGCTTCGTTCGGGGCCCTTCTCAATGGCATGGGTATACTGATAACGCAAGCTATCTCTGTTGAAAGTTGATTAATATCACTCAGATGCAATAGTGTGGGAGTGACCTTTGCATGTAGATGCTGCCGGATGGTAGTGGGATGGAAAAACTATCTCCGCCGTCATCTTTCCTTTGAATGGTAAGATTTCGCTGAGCCCCAAGGCTGACCGCAAGGATCCAAGAACCGGAAGCCTCTATATTGTCAACATGGGGCAAGATTTCACCTTCAGAAGCCAAGTGGAGCAGGTGAGTTTGTACGGGTTCAGCTGTAGGGAAAAGCTCAGAAAGTCGCCGAAGAGTTTGCGTCAGACTTGGGATGTCATCTTCCGGCCAGGATGCTAAATGCATTTCGCGATAGTTACGAATGACTTCATCGAAGTGACCCTGTGGAATCATGAAGTCATGCAGAGTACAAAGAATGGTAAGGTACCTCCTGAAAATCGTATAGAGGGTCGGGGTAGAATAGGTCATCCAATTGCCGTCCATCAGAAGGGCGAGACGTAATCAGGGCCTGTTTTCTACGCTGACGAAACCTTTTGCTCTCTTGAGCATCCAATAAATCCAATGAAGCCCTCAGGAGTAACCGTTGTTCGTCATGTGACAAAAAATCCTGCCATATTTTGAAGTCCCGATGAAGTGACGTCAATGATTCTGTGTGGCATGAGCGTAAAGCCTTTATTTTGCAATTGATGGAAGCAAATGTCGTCCTCGAGTATCTGAACATGACTTTGGCTTCGTGAGAGCGGAGTGTTTGTTTAACCCTGCTTGCTCTCGCTTGGACCCGAGGCCGTTGAGTTTATACTGTTTGGCCAGTGGTTCTGTCGCGCTCCCATAACCGTCGTCGGTGCTGGCAGTGCTGCTGGACCTGGTGCATGAATGCCTCCATCCCTGCTGATGACGACAAGAAAACATATCGTACGTCTATCCCTTTTGAACTAAGTGGATGCTGACGTCAATGAAAGATGAATCGGGCAGCGTCCAGGCAGCCCTAGCACGCACTCTAGCTCGGGGACTTGGTCTTTATTTCTCTCGCCCGGTTAGACTATTCAAGCCGACTAAAAGTCAGTGCACATGTCATTCGCTCTTTCGATTGCTTCTAAAGATAATTCAGTCAGTGGTTGGCACTCTCTAAAAGGACTCGCACAGCAAGATGGGCATGACCTTTCACATAAATATATGTACTCTTTAATCAAGAATCAGGGTGTGAGTAACACATTCACATTGTTACCGCTATGACTCATGGCACCTTCGTAGTGGCTCGTGATACCCAAACATTTTGTTCCGCCAATGATCGTTAATGCGATACTAGGGACCGCACTTTGGGCGACGTATGGTGGAATATATGACCACGTCGATATGTATATGGGAAGTCATCCCATATTCAGTGCTGCAGTGTCCGGTATGTCAGCTGGTGCTGTGCAGGCCGTCGTTGCTGCGCCCGCAGAGAATGCGCGCCTTGTCATAGAAGGAGGATCAGGTGGGCGATCATGGACACATGCATGGAAGGAGGTGTTTAGAGGGGCCTCGAACCCGTCCCTTCATTCGAAATCGAATGAATACCAGATGGAGGATATAAGACGACTTCGACTTTGGATGAGGGAGGTGGGAGGCATGGCAGGACAAGGATGGCAAGGGTGGGGTTGGGGCTGTGCCAAGGATATGTGTGGTATGAACCATCTTTGTCCAGAGTCGTTGTTCGTGCGATACATTGATTTAAGGTTTTGCTGCATTTTTCTCCATCTTTGAAATCACTCGGCGATTTGCCATTGAGGTGAAGGCGACTTCAAGTATGATGACCTCATCCGCCACTCGGGAGGACTCTCCATTGCGTAATCAGGGTCCCCGTATTGCCCATGCGCTAACTCTCGTACTTGGTGGTGTATGGCGGCTTGACAGTTTCTGTAGCTCAGTACTAAGCACCTCCGCAGATTGCAGCAGGACTCGCATACGAGTATGTCTGCGTCCCGTGGGATCATGCGCGAAAGGTAGTTCACACCGAGCGGACAATACATCCAGGTGGTAATACAAGCATAATAGAAATCGTCTCTCGCGACGTAAAGGAACAAGGGCTGCCCTCATACTTCCGACACCCCATACAGCCGCACAGTGAAGCCCCAAAACGCCATACAAGACTTTATGCTGCCTTGCGTACCCTGGCTCGGGCAGGTCCATGGGGTTTGGGATTCCTTGTCTGGGAGGCGTATGGTTCTGGTCTCTAGGTTTAAGTTACAATATATCCTGATTATAATTCAGTTTCGCTTTGGGGGTTGTCTTTCGATTTGTTTTACCCAGCTTCTTGAAGGATACTGGCAAATTGAATTAATCTTAGACACCATTGATCAATAACCCCTCTAAGAATGCGTTACGCTTACGATGCAATCCTAATGGGAGAAGCACGACGATGCGAGCACGATGAGTTTTTTTAAGAACACAAGACCCGCTGTGAATGGTTACTTACAGATGGATCGGGACATGACAGCTAGTTGCACGTTTCACCAGAGCGATGTAGGTCACAGTTAAGGCTTACTATTTGAGCTTGGTCCAGGAGCAAACCTGATGGTCCTGCCTTGTGCGGTATCGCTGATTATACACAGAAGCTTTGCATAATTGAATGGCCTGAACTTAAAAGTTGATCTGCGAAAGGACTAGCTTGGATCGCCGCGGGGCGTGAAAATTTCGATTGAGAAAAGATCGGGCGATGTCTGCTGAGCTCGAGTAAATAACGGACACTCACTTCGCGGCTAAGGGAAGTGCTGAATATTTAATATCAATCACCGACCCGACTTCCAGGTCCCCAATTGAATCGACGTTGTATGGAAGTACACGATGCATCGAAGTGGGATATAATCAAATGATGTCTCCATTATTGGCTTCGACGATCATAGCAATCTACGATACACCGCAAAAAGCATTGAATGTAATCGTCCATAAGAGTGAACCAAAAAATATTCACTTCCCAGCGAATGAGTCAGTGAGTGCTTTTATGAAGTAAGAACTAGGAATATCGTTTACTTGGGATTCGTCAGTAACGCATCCATACAGGAGGCGATATGGTTTATGTCTAGTCCGTCTGGGTTGTTTTGAAACATTGTTTGTCCCTGTAATGAGCGGAAAGATCGAGAACCTTCACGCGCTTCACGTGGACAGCAGGCAATTAGCAGATAGCATAGATAGCAGCTCTTCATCCAAGTCCCATAGTCCTTCAGTTGTTCCTCCTGCTAAATCTTGAGAAATGCCTCGTTGCACCCGCAAAGGTTGCGGTCAGCTTTTCGCTGAAGGGAACGACTCTGTCTGCGTTCACCATCCCGGAGCACCAGTACGCTACTAGCCAGTTTACCCGATTTTAGCTTTTCTGAGCCATCGATACAGGTGTTCCACGAAGGATTGAAGTCGTGGTCGTGTTGCTCCGATGTAAATAAACCAGTGCTAGAGTTTGACCAGTTTATCAGCATTCCTGTAAGCCATCACGCGCGCATCACGACATCCCTTGACGCGTCTCGTGCTCGTCTCATGTAGGGCTGTACCGAAGCTCCTACCCATACTGCTGAGGCACCGCAAGTTGATGCACCTAAAGCAAGTGCAGCCCCAAATCTATCCTCGATCAAAGGCGCCGACGGTCAAGAAACTTTCACTTCCAACGCACCATCAGCTTCGATTACGCTCCCTAACGAAAACGTCCCTCAAACCACTACTGCAACATCCCCACAAATAGTAGAAGAGGAAGACGATCTTACCGTTACAGTTACACCAGGAAGTCAATGTCGCCGTAAAGGTTGTGGTGTACAATTTGTCAGTGATCAGGTCAATCGCATCGGAGATGGTGAAGGCACTATATGCGTATACCATCCCTCTCCGGTAATTACGTCTGTTCCATCCGTCAAACTGCTGTATTGAATGTAAATGCAGCCCATATTCAGAGAGGGTAGCAAGGTACATTTAAGCCAGGAATATGCCATACGAGCTTTGACCGACTTTCTAGGGCTACCTTTGTTGCAAACGCCGCGTATTAGAGTTTGAAGAGTTCTTAAAAATCGAGGGATGCAAGACTGGCCGCCACTGCTTCATTCCTCGTAATCCTTCTGTAAGATAAATTCAGTTACGCTGGTAGCCTCATTTGTAACGCGAACCCAAGGCAGAGGAAAGAACAACATGTCGCATAGATCATTACCAGACTGTCGATACCATCGTCGTGTCTGTGTTTGCAAAGAATGCAGACAAGGAACGCAGCAAGGTGCAATTCAAAGAAAATGGGGTAAGAAATATGCCAGTCAACTTGCATAGAAAACAGAGTACAGACCAATCACTATACACAACAGGTCTCCCTTGATATCTACCTTCCCGGCTCAAAACGCTTCATAAAAGACCTGGAGCTCTTTGGTCCGATTGATCCTGGTCGATCCACTTCCTCATTCCGTAATACAAAGGTCTGAAACAATCTGATCCGGCTGCAACCTTACTAAATTGAGCTTCAGGTTGAGTTACAATTGAAAAAACTTGATGCTCGGAGTTGGACTCTACTGGAGAAGACTGAACATGATCTAGGGGGCATCAGTCTAACATTTGGAGTAGGGGGGCGTACAGGTACTATTGGAGCTAAAGACGTCGTTCTGGACTCGTCCAACCAGAACCGAACACAATAATGTATGATGATGAACTAGTGGGGTGATATTGTATGGTGGATGCCCTATCCTCTATGTCTATCCTCTATAATACACCGGGCTTCTCAATCTTTTGGAACATCTGAATGGTGTCCCCTTCGCGAAGGTCCTCAAACGCATCGAGGCTTAAACCACATTCAGTACCTTTTCGGACCTCGGAAACATCCTTTTTGAGCAAGCGCATCGTGTCAAGTGTACCTTGAAAGATGTCAATCGAAGGCAGCACGACGCACTAAGACTTAAGGACCTACCCTCATGTACAATGACTCCATCCCTCACCACCCTCGCAAATTTAGACTTCTCAATGAGGCCATTGGTTACACGGCATCCAGCAACTTTCTTGACTTGTTTTGCTTTGAGGTGGATATCAAATAGCTGAAGCACAGTTGCTTCTCCCGTTACTTTGGTCTCGATAGTGACCGGAAGCAACGCAATAACGCGCTCTTTGATTTCGTCCATTATACGATATATAATGTTGGACGAATAGCAAGGGATAGCATTTTGCGCAGCCAATATTTCGATTGGCCGAGGTATTGATACGGAAAAACCGACGATCATTCCTATTTGGGGAAGTGATGATCGTTAATGGTTTGCTTGCAGAGCTTATACTCTTCACATACCTCCTACAGCTTTAGCCAGCGTCACGTCCGATTCTGATACATCCCCAACGCCGCACGACACCACCTTCACAATGGCCTCTTTGTTCCCTATGCCCTGGAGTGCTCCCAGAACTGCTTCAGAGCTGCCACTCACGTCTGCCTTTACGATCACACGCAATTCCTTCGGACCCTTGTCTTTGCTATGCTCTGTAGCATCTGATCCTGATGTAGCTTGAATCGTCCGTAGCTCTCGCTCGTGGCGTCGTGCGTTGTTAATCGCTTCTGCATCAACGAGTGAAGCCCCTATATCCCGTTTGCGTTCTCTGTTGGTAAGTGCCTTCTTGATATCAGCTTCACTGCCCTGAATAACATCATCGCCTGCGTTTGGGAGAGTCTTCCAACCTGAGACCATCACCGCCATTCCTGGGTATGCGGCCTTCACCACGTTGTCCGATGAATCCTTCATGACACGGACCTTGGCATGGCTGAGGCCGCCGATGAGATGCGAACCAGGCTTCAGGCACCCTTGCAAAACAAGAACGGTTGCTACTGGGCTGGAAAATGAAAAAGAGTGATGAGCATCAAACGAATTGCTCCTACTACTTAACACTAACCCGAGACCCTTGTGAACTTTTGACTCCAGGACGTAGCCGTAGGTGTTTCCCTCTCTTGGCGCCCGCAAGTCCTGCATCTCGGCTACAGCAGAAATAGTCTCAACCAACTCGGGTAGGCCTTTGCCCGTTAAGCCGGATACCTCCACAGAAGGAATGTCTCCTCCGTACACCTCTAGTTGCAAACCTTCCGCCATCAAAGCCTTTTGCACGGCTTCCTGTTCGGAGATTAATGACCAGGGCTGACGATAACTCCTACAAGATACGTACTACATCGGCTTCTGGCTTATCAACCTTGTTGATGGCTACAACCACCGAGACATTCGCTTGCTCTTTCTTGCTGAGTTCAATGACTTCCTTGGTCTGGGGCATTATTCCATCATCCGCAGCCACAACAAGCACAATGATATCAGTTACACGTGCGCCTCGAGCTCTGATAGCGGAAAAGGCGGCATGACCAGGTGTGTCAAGGAAGGTGATGGATTTGATCCCATCTGGAGCACTGGCAGAAATAACCGGCACAGAGAAAGCACCAATGTGTTGTGTTATTCCTCCGGCCTCGCCTTTGGCAACCGAGGCAGATCGCAAAGTATCCAACAATGTCGTCTTGCCATGATCAACATGACCCATAATGGTAACTACCGGAGGTCGGAAAGGCAAGGATGACGGGTTGAGGTGAGGGAGACTGCAAACTTGATCAATACGGTAGCAATATTGACCGATCTGTCTACTGACGGAGGATGAAGGTCAAATGAATTTTCGTCACTTATGATCGCATTACGCCCAAAATCTTCTGCAAGTAGACTGGCATAATCCGACGTAAGTACTGGAAAAGGTTCAGCAGAGTTTGTTTGTAAGCTTAGTGGACATACCGTGGTCATAATTCGCCTCTTGCGTCATTCCCGCTTGATGCATTCTCCGCTGCAGTGTCTCTACGAAGAGTGAGTTGAGGTAGCAAGACTAGGATTAACATACCCAATTTGATTCCTAATATTCGCGACAAATTGCCTACAGTCACGACCGATGGTATGTACACATCGACAGGAGGTGATTTCGCAAGGGCCCTGGGCCCTTTCTTTGCAACCTTCAGCCTAGGTTGAGAATTGTGGGGCAGATTTCTAGTGCTATTTTCGTGAGGCTGGCTTCGGACTGGCCGTGCACTATTTTCTCGCGGGCCACGATTGATGTTTGGCTGAGTGAATGATGATCTATCTCTATCTCTTCTGTCTAGGTGCGAGTTGGTGGCTGCTCGATTGCTTGCTGGACCACTGTACTGTGGTTTGCGGAATTGAGTGGAGTTGTTGTTTGTACGATGAGATTCGTGGGTACGCGGGCGAGGGGTATCATGATTCACTCCGGAGGGTATGTTGGATGGTCGTTTCCATTTACTCAGTGCTTCGACTGCGGGAGCATTGGAGCGTCTAAAGTGTAACGGTTGCGGGTGCGATGAAGCGTTGGAAGCATTACGACGATTAGCGACATCCAGAGTGTGAGATTGAGATGCTTCGCCCAAGAACGGCTACAGCAATGGATGAGCCTGACGCGCCCAAAAGAATATAAATCACCTACGAGTGGCTTCTCCTTCACCGCTGTGGTTGCAGTCCGTATTTTTTGAGCGGTCGACCTAATTAGAGGCCAGACCTTTCGGTGTTGGTGCATTCAGTGCCCAACTGGCGGTAAGAGCGACAAGTTTTCCGAAGCGTCCTTTACCACGTGATCAGCCCGGCGGTAAGATATGAAAGGGCACCGTGGCTGGCGACCTCGCGGAAGCTGAATGTTGTTCCCTGCCTCTGCAACATTCTCTAGATTATTATTACCCCTTTGCTCCCGTTCCTACTCATTATCGAGACATGCCACCAGACTCCCTGGTGCAGGAAGAGCACGGCAACGAGTCCCAAGGCAACGAGCTTCAATAACTCAGCAATATGAAGAACAGCCCTCAAAAGATGAATCCGAACTGTGGCAGACCAGCTTGCAACGTCCTCATGACCTGCGCAACGTTGGCTTGCAGACTCTCTTAAATAATCAAAGCCTGGTTGTAGAGCGGTATGTTTCGCCGAGGACAGGATGTAAAACGGTTATAAATTGCCCACGCCACCTAGTCAAATTGAAATGTTGAACATTTTCATTGGTTTTGAGCAGTGCAATAAATATTCTATTAGTATTGGTGCTTTACCGTTCGCCTCCGTCATGTTTCTAACCATGTCCCTAGGTAACGAACACGGCGAGGCCTTGGGCTACATCGTTGAGGAGCCGCGCGGAATGCTTGCAATTCTGGCACGCCAGGCGTTTGCTACCCACCGCCCATTTAGAGCCGTGATCATGGATCCAACGGGTTCTCCCCTGCTCTGGGTGCGCAATGACATGCAATCCACCCTTCGTCAATTCATAAAGTCCAATAGATTCGCAGACCCTTCGCATGGATCAATTCAAGGATGTTCATTCAACGTGTAAGCGAGGACACTGCGCTTCAAGCTGACGCGGAACCTGTATTAGATACGTTTGCGGAGGTCCAACAAATATGGCACCCATGGCGACGCAAATATGACCTCTTTGTTCGGTACTATTCAATTACCCGTCCCTCTGTAGGGTGCTGAAAGACATTTTCAGCGAGAGCCCAGCAAGGATATTGACACCTATCACTGGCAGTCAGCCTGAACCCGAAGTGACGAAATTCAATCAATTTGCAAGGGTGGATGCGGGTCTTTTGTCCTGGGACTTTTCAATTATGGATGGTTATGGAAATGAAATTGCCTTCATCAGTCGTGCATTCCGCGGATTCGGTAGAGAGGTGCGGTTTGCCTACCTGAACTTTCTCTTCATGTCTCAAACATTCCGTTGTCTAGTTATTTACAGATACTGGTCAGGTTTCATCTATTGAATTCAAATGACGTGCTAACACACTGCAGGCCACTATTCTGTACACTTCTCGCCAAGATCCGACTTGGATCCCTCTTTACCCTCGGGCACACCTACCCTCGATTTCACGCTGGACCAGAGAGCGGTAACGCTACCCTTATTCTCGTACATTGGTGTGCTGCTGACAATCTCTCAAGCTTCTTCTTTGCCTTGCAGGTTGAATTTGGTCTGCTCGCATTGTTAAAACCTTGCTGATAAATCGCAGTGAACATTGATTTCGACTATTTCTCCCGTCATTCAAGCCCGGCAAGGTGTGAACATCCTTCTTTTGCTCTATTGGATTGGCAGTAACGCTATTCTATAGCGGTGGAATTTTTGGGTTCTCACACTGGGAGTGACCAAGGTACACGGTAAGCTGAGGAGAGGGCGCAATTTAGAGTAATGCGAATACACGTCAGCGCGGTTTTGCCATTAGGGAGTTGCATTGAATCAAGGCTCAATTGACTCTGAGTAACAACGCTACCCACGTACGGGAGTATAGCCATCCCCAGAGATCCCGAATCCCCTCTTAAACAATCAGTGATGCTACTAAAATCGCTCAGGCATGATTATCCAACAGCATGTGCCATTCAGTATGTCGGGTCGATCATCAACATGAGTTGCTGCGTAGGGTAATTCATTGTTCCTTGACCGGACTGAAGTGAGTGTCACAGTGACGAGCTGATACGCGCTCAATTCGAGCCGAATTGCATTATTGAAGGGCCAAGGTGGCAATTCAATGATGGCACAGGTGTTGAAGTTTTTAGCATGTCATTTTCGGTAGGGCACGGCTACATATCAATCGCGATTTTTACATCGGACCGATGGATAGGGGATGGACACGCTCTCCAACCCACACACCGTTCTCAATCAACACGCTCAATTGTACCTGGTCATAGCACCTTATATCCACGATCAGTCCAGAATTGCCAAAATAATACACGCTGACCAGAGACGACATTGCGCAGCAGCTGTTGAACGGAATGCAACTGCACAGGCCAGATGTGTTTTAATGGGGTGGTAACAAATGCTCAACTCTCGGGTCGTGTACAATCGAGCTGTAAATGTCTGGTCATGACGTGTAACCTGCGCTGAAACGGCCCACGTTCACCTCGAGCAAGACGTTGCAACTCCAACCTAGTGAGTGGTAGCTGATGTGGCCGTGAGGTGTCGAATAGAGGCGTCAGGGCTACCAAGTGTCTGATTGACTGGATCGAATTGACACAGTGCCAGTGGTATTTATAATTAGGACCGCAAAATTATCATATCAATATCCAACGACAATAAACATTGCCTGTACCATAGTTCATACAACCTACAAAGAACAGAGATGGGATCAATATTACGAACTACCGTATTGATTTTTAGAATCGCGAGATATAGGATCTAGAGCAGTTCAAGACCTTGACTGCGTAGCACGGCTAAGCGTCTGATATCCTCGGGATGGCTTGCAGGATCCAGTCGTGGGTTTATGGATCTCAGAGCAGTCACTTGGGACCTTTGGCTATTAGCCCACTTCCACCTCGACTCGACCATATCCGCCAGGGATCCGTCAGTCGATGCTAAAGACGTGCCCATCTTGATCATCTCCAGTTTAGGGCAAGGACAGATAAGACCTCCCTCCGGGACTTCTCGGACAGTGAGATAACGAAGAGCACGATCCATGATGACAGCTATTCCTCGCAGATCGAGCAGGCGGAGTTCAGTAAGCGACGCTGATGTCCAGTGTAAACATTGCATCAGTGAATCCTCGTCAGGTAGAACGTTGAGCAAATGCAGGTTGGAGATCTGACAATTAGACCGTGCAATCAAGTCATTAAATCTCGACTGCGACCAGACCCTAAAGTCCATCTCATGGCTCATGTCCACAATTTTGAGGGTACGTAGTGCAGGAAGTATCAAGTGATCGAAAAAGCCGCCTAGAGATTGCGTCGTGTGGATAGTGAGATTGTCCAACGCTGGCAAGATGAACGGGGAGTCTGGTACTATGTCCGGTGTCATGGCGTCGGTGACAGTGGCCCACTGCGTCAACGCTCTGAATTCGCAGCGACTGAGATGAGGGCATTGCCTCATCATCTCCAAACATTCAGGGACTGAAAGGGGATAGTCGATGTCCAAGTTGGTCATGTGGGTCATGTGGAAATCAAAGGTCATGCGCTGAGAACCCTGACTGCTCCAATTAAAGCTATGTAATCGGGGTGCGCTTTGACCGGTCAAAAGAATTCGTTCCAGAGCAGTAGGTTGGGAAGTGCGGTTGAGGTGTGAAAACCTGGCTTGAAGAGACTCCAACAGCGGTGCCCCCTTATTGAGAGCTTCCATGACTGGCACGCGGCAACGTGCAGGTAGGATTAATCGTAGATTCCTCCAGCGATGGGTATTGGCAGCGAAGAGGTCAAGGAAGGCGTGAATTGTATCATCGTTTGCCATGGTGATATAGGCGAAGAGACATATAGGGTGCGCACTTGATCGTGATATCCAGGATTTCATCATGGTGATTCGACGGTCGGAGTTTGCCTGTGAAAGTTGGACAGCTAGGCGAGACCATAGCTTGGGGGTGGATAGCACCACACTGCGCCACTCTCTACATACTCTTGCGAGTAACAGAGGGGCTTTGTGTGAGTCTGGTCGAATGAAGAGGTCGTTGGGTAAGCAATGGATGAATATTTCTTGGATGATTTCCAGAGGCACGCGTTGGATAGGGGCTAATACGGTACGCTGCCTCTCGACAAAGTTGCGGACTGCATCCCGGTCCTGGAGGAGATGCTCCAAGATGCTCTTTGCAAGCTGAACCTCATTGTCCAAACGTGCAAGATCCGCCTCTTTTTCTGCAAGAGTGGATTGTGCTTGGTGGATCTCATGAGGGTATGAAGCCTTGAGGGTACGAGGGAAAAACGTGGGACATGTCTAGAAAGAAAGGAAGGATTAGTGAAAATACGATAACACTTTTAAATAGAATGTACGTGGTTAAAGATCAGAGTCATATTACTCTTGCAAGGCGAAAGCGAGGAAACCGGGGTGAAAGTGGTAGGTATTTGGGGAAAGGAATGCAAACGGAAGGAACAGGAAGAGAATATAAGGGGCACTGGGCGGACACGTGAAACGAATGGTGATATGAATAACTCTTAGCATTATGATACAATTACCAGCGATAGTTTTATCAGCACGCCCGACATCTCAGGCATGCCCACATCATCGTGATTGCGCCAAGCTTCCATGTTCCGGCTCTGTGACATATAGTGATCTCAAGTCACGTGAGTCACGCGTTGTAGCTTTCTTCCGTGACGCTTACATAAGACGCGTCTCAACATGGTCTACATCTCCCCCACCCCGACTCCCAATAGACTTTCCTATGCCCAGGCTTACAATACCGTCGTTGCGACCTATAGAAGATCACCTTTGACGTCTGCATCTTCAGTTGTTGTGCTTTCGGCACCAAATGTTGATGCCTTGTGTGCTGCACGCATGCTCGCGGACCTTTTCAAGCAAGATGACGTGCTGTATCGAATTCGCCCCGTGTCAGGGATCATAGAACTCGAACGCATTCGGGAAGAACTTATGGCTACACCGGAGGTACTCTGCTCCTTCTCTCAGAGCTCATCATGTGGTTCACGGCCGTCAATTAGTTGCATACACTGATCTTACTAAACATGGGCGGGATTCTTGACCTGCCGTCGCCAGAATGGTTTGGAGAATTCGGGTCACAGCTTACTGTGCATATCATAGACTCGTTCCGACCTGTGAACCTTGCTAGCTTGTTCGGTGCAGGTCCTTTGGCAGACCGGATCGTCGTTTGGGATGACGGAAGCGCTGATGAGTTGCAGCAAGAGCAGCAGGCATGGGAGTTCATGACAGTACGTTTTCCGTCTCTCTACTATCTAAACTCACAAAACAAAATCTTGATTCGAAGTATGAACCTTTGTCCGACCTAGACGAGGACTCAGATGATGAAGACATGCACGACGAAGAGGAGGGTCAGGACTATGATCAAGAAGAGGGGTCCTCCAAGCGAAAGTCCACAGGGACCAACGATGAACATACTTCAAAACGCAGACGGCTTGGTGATGATGGTGTATGTGGAACACACAATTGGCGTGTACGTCACTCATGGATTCTCAGCAACCCCTTCGCAAGTCATCTCGTAAGGAACGAGACTCGCATTCAAAGAGGCTGAATAAATACTATTCCGTGGGAACCTGGCACGGGCAAAGTGCAGCAGTGACCGTTTATATTCTTGCCACTGCCCTGGAGCGCGTTGATAATGATTTGCTTTGGTGAGCTGCAGAGTCCGCTTAACCGAGGAACGTGTTACGACCACCCTTAGGCTGGCCATTTTAGGTCTGACATACCAATATGCTACTTCCAGGATATCCCGCGAACGTTATGAACACTTTCACGGCGTATATCTCGATGAAGTTTCGCGACTGAATCCCCCCCTACCCGACGGACTCAATGGTCAATCTCTGGTTGCACTGACCCCTGACGATATAAGCATACGACCGATTGAAGAGTTGCGATTCATGCACTTTCGGCATTGGACATTATATGACGCGATGCTTCACTCGAGTTACATTGCTAGCAAACTTGGAATCTGGAAAGAGCGTGGTCGGAAACGATTAACTGGCTTGTTGGCCAAGATGGGGTACGCAATTTGAGTCGCCATTATTCCTCCTCTCATCCAGGCACAGATTTTCAATTCCACAAACACAACAACCATACCACCACATGGACTTGGACCTCAAAAAAGATCTTGTCAAGAAGCTCACGGACGTAGCACCAGAATATGGGCTTGTCGAACTTTCTTACCCCTCCTTTATGCGATGCTTTGGGTATAAATCACAACCGCTCTCCGCATCCGATGCCGTTGAGGGCATCACTGCACTACTTGATGTAGCAAGCGGGATCAGAATGCAAGTCGAAATTGAGGGTGCAAGAAATGGTGGGGAATGGTTTGGGGGAGGTCGCTTATGGGAGTCAAAGAGCAGGGAGAAAGAGTCCTACCATCCTAGCTCCGCTAATCCCCGTGAACCAAACCCCCAGCACGGTGCATTGAATGGAAGCACACAAGTGGGCGATGGAAAGACGGAAACAGCGACAGAAACTGAATCTAAACCTGATGAGGCTTGGTGGATCAGGAACTTTTGGACCGCGTATGACGCGCTCACGGAGTGAGTAATCAGTCGGCACTTACCCTGGCTATCTTGATTGTCATAATTGATGTATTGCCAGCATTGTGACACTCCGCGATTCCTTGAACTTGTCTATGTCCTTCCATCGAGCAATCATTCGACAAGGAACATCCATTATCGACAAACAAGACATTAGAACTATGCGCAATCACCGCGTCGTGGTGCTGTCACAGGGACCTGATCTAGTTCTCTTTTCCCATCCTGCAGCTCTTTCGCGGTTAGCACTTTGGTTAGTTGATGCACTTAGGGAAAAACTTCCCGGGACAACTGTCAATGGGTGGGGAAAGAGAAAAGCACTGCCATTTGTTGTGGCGTGTCTGGATGAAGTGAAAAAGCTGTACATCGTCGTTGGTGTGATGGGAGCCTTGGAGTTTGGTGACGTACGGAAAAAGTAGGTGGATCGTACTCCAATAACATCCATCCGTATTAATTGTATCTCCGTTTGTCCGCAGTTCTTTCAGCGCGGCCTTTATTCATGCACAGGCTCGCTGCAATGCAGAGGTCACCCACGTGTCCTTCGATACGAATGTGATCCAAATAGGTCAAACCGACCTTGCTATCTTCCTTGAGGCGCTCTGTGAAGGTCCTGATTCATGACGTTGACGAGTTCTGGGATACTCTTTGAGTCTCTTATTTATGATGTTTTCTTGCTTTCGGATGCCCTCGTCTGTAGCTGTTTTCAGGATGTATTTTCATAACTTATACCACACATAGTTGATCTAGATCCGCTTTTCACCCCAGTTACACTACCTAGGATGCAATTTTTGCTGCAAGGGTTTATGGTATTGTTATCCTGGACGCCCGAAGCGCAAGGAATATTACGTGCGATGCTGATTTGTCTCTGGTCTGAACTCCTGACTGCTCGGAAGGGTCATGCTTCTGCTTTAAGACTACCTCATTGGTGAGCATGTAGTGAAGCGTTTTTGATGCAAGTGTTCACATTGTATAGATGCCCACTGGTCTTTCAGATATAGGTCCTGTCCGAGTAACGTTGGAGTAGCCGGCAGCGATCGATCGAGATATTGGGACGGTTAACAAGAATAAACCCAGGACGTCCAAATTTTACCGGCTCTTGGTCACCTTCAAATGCTATAGCTAGACAAGTGAGCCATGGTTGGATCCGGAGGTGTGTTGTTTCTCGTACTTTTTACTTAATAAGTGCAGCTATGCTCTACTATATGGAGTAGAAATCATTAGATAGGTGGGATCTCATCTATCGAGGATTGCAGGATGGTTCTCGCGTTCGATGAACAAAAAGGCATGGCTTCTCATCGTTATGGGCTTTATACGAAGGTGAGCGCACATATACTATACTTCCTGGGTCGAGTGCATAGTAGGCACCGCGTATTACATATAGCTAATATAAGGTCAGTAACGGAGACTAGGCGACGAGATGAACTTGTTTCCAAATTGGGATGCTATCCTATACACATGGCGGCTGAGAAAAGCCGGGGCCATGGGAGTCCCTCTTTATCAACGAGCTGGTCCAACAATTTCAATCCCTGTTTGTTCCACCTCACGATACAGGTTGTTGGTATCCGAACCCGTAAGTTCGAGCTGCTAATTCAATCAAGGGTGCAGACAAGGGGTCCACGATCTTACACGTTGAAGCCTCACTCAAGGGACCATCTTGTACCCGAGTTTCGGCGCGTGTATTGTTCCTCCTCAAAGCCATCCTTTTCTTTTCAGCAAGTGCCATTTTTCAAACCCTACATAGTGTTGATTCCATTCTCCACTTCCCGCATCTAGTCAGGTAATCTCCACTCCTTCCCCTTGTAGAACCCACAACCCCCAGCATTCAAACCGCCACTTTACCACTCCACCGTTCTCATCCAACCCCGTTGTCTGAATATACAGCCTCCTTCAGTCGACCCTTTTCAACAGCGCACGTTCGGACGTTTTTAACTCGACTTCCAGCTCCCTTTCTTCCAGGCCCAGTATTATCTGCGCAGTGCCCTTCGCAGCAGGGCCTGAATTCGACATCAAACAGAACAAACGCAGATCACAGGGATGGCTTATAAAGGCCACTCGGAATGGCAGCGGACACACAGCAGACGGCGATCTCGCAGGACACCTTCTCCAACTACTTGGCCAGCGAGCCATGATGGTGCTGCTACTGCTCCTGCTCCCGAAATCCTTGAACCTCAAACCAGGGTTCCACATGATCGATTCGAGTATCCAACACCCCGCCATAAACATGGTAGTTTCCGCCCTCGTCAAAGACGGTCGCAACCCATGTGTAAGTTCACTGCCTCTCCCAATTCATCGTTAATCCAATAACGTTCCCAAATTTACAGCCCGTGATACCTTTGTTATACTGATACTTTGCCTTGTGTGCGCTTGCGCCGTCATATCTCTGAGTCGACCTTTGATTCAGGCTTGGTGGCGGGAAATGAATTTTTGGTATGATTTCTAGTCTTACAGCATGGACTGGCGTTGTAGTACTGGAATACTGGAATGTAGAGTATTGTGGTGGAGATGACATGAAGGTGTGGTATATTATGGTATATATTGTATTATCCTTCATAAATTCGAACACCACCGGCACCCCAATGGCGCATAACAGCGTTTCCATCCCCGGTAGGTTGAGTGAAAGCTATTTGTCCAAGACTGGGGTCTAATCTACAACCGTGATAAAATGTATCGGCAGCTGCGGTTAGCAGGTAGCTAGCAATGCCTTGTCGACGATGTTCCAATGGCACAAATAATCTGGGTATTCCGAGCGGGGTGCGTAATGGCTTCGGGTGGCAAAATAACCCAGTTGTGGTATCAACAGCGACCAAAGCATTTGTTGGTGGGGCTTCATCCTGATTCATCTGAAGCTTAACGACTTCCTCAGAGCTTGCTATGGCCATCGCAGTTTCGATTTGTTGGGCTATGACGCAACCTACTATCCTCTCGCGATTGGCTTTGGAGTCAGGGGGTAACAAGAACAAGTAGGCCTTAGAAGCCTTCAAGCCTTCGGGAGTGAGCGATGGTGAGGAGAGGATTCGATTTATGGTGCCGAGGAGACTGGAGAGCTAGTCGTCGCGTCAACAACCTAACCTTCCCAGCTTGCCAGTAGAGCACGCACTTTCGATCCTATTTTCCCGCCAGCACCAGCATTGAAACATATTATCCGTCCTTTTTGTCCGTTCTTCAGTTTGACAGCAGCGGACACCTCCTTTACGTTATACTTGATTGTCTCCTTTTCCTCCTCTCGACCCCACTCCATACCTCTTCGTACTCTGGCGCAATGAGAGCGATGCAGAACCTCATCATCTGGGGCGCCCTTGGTATATGACAAATCGCAGTTCGGGCATGTCCTAAGCACAGTCTGATCAATGCTAAAGTGTAATTGTGTCAACTTCTTCGGCTTCCCTTGGGTCTTCGCGTCGACATCGGCCTTGCGCTTTTTCGACAACCGAGGCAACTTCTGGCTTGGTATACAGTCTGCTTGTGAGCGCTTGCGTTTGGTATTTATCATGGAAGGGTATGAGAACAGGGATGAAGAGGATGATAACAGAAATATTATTGATGTCCGGTAGTCGGTTCTTGCCGGCGCTCTGCCAAATAGCAAATTTGTCCATATTGACGCGACGCGTAACGTCCACGTGCGGCTCAAAGGACACTGCACTGTACACTGTATACGTAGCTGAATCAACAAGGAATGTCCGTTGGATGTTAGGGTATATGAAGGAATGTAGCAAAGGAGTGACTATGTAGCAAAGGAGTGAATATGTAGCATAAAGCTAATTATTTTCCCAAAATGAAACGGTAGATGCAAATCCATTCAAGTTCTGATCCTCTTTAATGATTCCGACACCGCCAATGCTGAGTTGGAACGTGCTGGCTACGGTCGAGAGGCTAAATATATCCACTGTGGAGCAGGAGTCAATATCAACGATTTGGTTCTGACAGTTCCTGGTGTCGATGCATGCTTGAGTGTAGTTACTAAAGAAACTGTAAAGCCCAGCACCTAAACCGACAGTGAGTGAGTCGATCTACCAAGTGAGACGCAAACTGACACTTACCAAAAATGAAGATATTTTCCGAGTCGGTAATGCTGAGAGCCCATGCAGAAATGAGACCATCGGGGAAGCTGGGATCGTGATATTGGTCGTTAAGAGTGAAAGGAGCCGGAGCAGGCGGGTTTGGCTGGTAATAGGGCTGTTCGTGATCTATATTAGCAATGCTTGAGGAAATACAGGTTTTTTCGTACTGATTCAGTTTGTATTAGACCCATATAATGGTTCTTTGCCCCTGCGAGTCTGTACTCGTATATGACATGGTGTTCGGCTTCAATAACGTTAAAACAAAAAACAAAAATACAGATGCAGTGGAAAGCTTACAGCCTAGAGAGTATTAGTAGCTATGCTACAGCAGTAGTTACAAGCTCTTACCTGTCCCAATCAACCAAACCGGACCTGCAGACTCTGACAAAATACCACGACCGGAATATATCGAAGTTTGAGATAGATCATTTCCATCGAGGTCGTGATCAGCTGTCCATACCCAGGTACCCTTTGCATCACATTAAGGCTGATTACTGGGTAAATTGGTAAATGACTTACCTCCATATATGCAGTAGAGGATTCCGTTAAATGCAACGCCAAGAAAGCAGCCATGCAATTGGCTGTAGGGCCATTTGGTGAGCACTGAGCAAGCTCGAGATTGGTCCCAGCAGCTATGTATAATATTGTTAGCCTAAGTTGTGCCGTAGGTTACCAATGCATACCTCCTCCAATTCTATGGAGACGGAAGTTAGCGGTATTTCAGGTAAGTCTATACAGTACGAACCTGATGTGAGAGTCCCACATTCCAGCTCCACCTTGGTGGCCATCTGGTTCGTGAATGTTCCATTCCATGATAACGGCTCCCTCGGCTAGAGATGAAGTCAGATAAATGTCTATCAAGATTGAAAACGACCTACCCGGGCCCACCGTCGAAAACATCATGTCTGTGATTTCGACAACGCCAACACATCCTTTCTCGCCCACTTTGATCATCACTTGCGGGTTCTCTGGATCCTGGAAGCTCGGGCCAGCTCCTGAAATAACAGACCACGCTTCGCCAACCATTCGAGTCCCAGGTGGCACATAGATGGTAGACGTAACGATATACGTTCCAGCGTCAAAAAAGACAATTTTCTCGCCTGCTGCCTGCGAACACGATGAGCACAAAAGCCTTAAATATCACCTGACTCATTACTTTTACCAAGATACGATTTATTGCGAGTGTATCGTCCGTTATACCGTCACCTTTCGCACCTGCATCCTTTACACTGACAATCTGACCAAGGGAAAAGTTCTCGTACTGAGGACGAGTGCGACCAAAGATTCTGCCCGCAGAGTCTAAAACAGCTGGGGGTTTATACTTTGCCTGGACATCACTCTGCACAAACTGTCCAGTCGGCTGGGCACCAGAATATATGTTCCCTTCCACCCAAGATGCGATGTACCTTGTACCGCCTTCAAGGACATTTTCACCATCTTTAACCTTGACAGCGATGGACACATTTGTCAGTTGCGAATTGTCGATCACGATTGAACCTGCCAGTGTCCCGTTGCTGGAATTGGACCTTTGCACAAAGATTGGGGTATCCAACACGACAGCATCAATGACAGCTATCGCCCCAACTGCCTGCATAGAGATGAGGCGTTATGCAATTTGATGGCATTATGGAAGCGTAAACAAACACACCTCTCCGGTGATTATATCAAAGCCAATCTAAGTCGGGTGAGCAACGTGTCATGTCAAATATAGGAAACGCACCTGACAGTTGTTTATGGTCAGTCCTTGATAGGTCCAGCCTACAACAAGGTTAGCGAGATGCAGCACGAAAAAGATGTAGCAATATGATAATGACCCCAATTCCAGACCTGCATAATTGCAGTGTTTGCATTGTTGATAGTCACATTGCGAACAGTAAACCTGGTAAATGGATGCTAAGTGACTCGGAGTCTCGGGGAATACTGGAATGTGTGTGACTGACTGCTGATTTCCACCCCAGATGCCATATTTCCCTAAAATAAACGTTGATAGGCCAGCACACCACTACGATGTATCCACGCAACGCACCTCCATTGAAAACGAGATCGCCCATCATTCCACCACTAATTCAGTAATCAAGATCTGCTTCTGTTAAAAAGGATATCTGCACTGTACCTTCCATTTTCCATCCAAATACCTTGATGTGCGGTGTTGGGGGCAGTGGACATTTCGAATACAATGTTGTACAGGGAGGTAGCCTGGGATACCTGCCAATGAATCCCAGTTCCTTGCGACTTTTCAGGATGTACTCTATAGCCATGATAAATTATCGAAGAAGCACCCAGTTTCGTGGTTTCACATACTGGCGGACGTCGATAACGAAATTGCGGACCGAGCGGAAGCTGGAAGGAGTAGGACGTAAATAGCTTTCCAACCACAGTGTGCTGCAACTCACAAATTGTTCTGATTGATGTACCACTGAGTACCGTTGCCCCCAGGAATATACGGGTCAGCGTCTGCACAGGAATCAGCACTAGAGGCCCACGTGAACTTTCAGTGCGTTGACTCACCGATTACAGCCATGCCGTCAAAAGTTTCGGCGGCCAACAATGTTGGGGGCTCTTTAGGGTCCCCAACGAGCTGGGTGTAGTAATAAGCAATTATGGGCGCTGAGACTAGGTATGTCCTGCGTATTGTGAGTTAGATGCATACCAGCACCTTCATTCGACATACCCTCTGGGGAAATAGACCAGTGCAGGCGTGGTGCTATACACGAGATGAATGAAGCTGCACGTTCTACGCCAGGAGCAAACGAACTTACGTTGAAGATTGGCAAGTTCCACCTCCACATCGCCCACCAAAGGCGATAGCATTACTATGATGTATTGGTATTTAGTGAAAGTACTCGGGTTGTCATCAAAATGACATACTTGATGGCCTCTGTGTCGTCAGTGATACCATCACCAAGTGCTCCATAATCCTACGCAGCGTGTTAGGTCGAAAGATCATGTCGCAAACGCAAGAAACTCACCTTGACATTACGAAAAACGGGGTAAGTGTCCGGGTTAGAGTTGAAGGCTGCTTTCCCTTGGTGTTTGATGAGCTCAAGCCAATATGGCTCTGACGCTCCAGAAAGTCCAGCCTCGATGTGGCCAGAATCGCACGTTGCCTGGACCAAGGAAACCACAGTGGTCATAACGACCGAACATGCAAAGGCCCAGTACTTTGAGCACGAAAGCATGGCGACAACCACGAAAGAAGGGGGAAGACGGAATGAGAGAATGAGATAATGAGAGGATGAGAGGATGCACGATATATTTTTGTATCAGCTCAAGACCAGCCTCCGAATAGAGGAACGTTAACAACCAGGCAGGCCGCCAATGATACCGGAAGCGAGAATCGCCCTGACAGCGATCGGGCTCGCGAACACGATTCTATCGTTCCTGGCTGGGCGATATGAGAAGATCAAGTAAAAAGTACTACCTTGTCGGAGTTATAGCGATGCTTGATACCTTAATGTTATGCGTGCATGCGTAATTATAAGATGAATGTGTAGCGAAGCGATGCCCAACGACTTTTAGATGCAGAAGAAATTGACGAGCCTCGCTTGGATGACCTACCCGGATTAATTATGTAGTAAAAATGGAGCAACTAATGTGAGCGCTGATCCTCGTATCGCGTGCGTGGTCCATATCAATCTGAATTGCACGCAAATCATTCCAGTTGGAACACGTGTTATTTCTTCACATTCTACAAGATAACGATATAGACATTCTACTGAAACAAAAATATATAGTGGAACTCCTATAAACATGCGAGTCATTTTTATCGTCAGCCTCGTAGCTCGCCCTGCGGGTTATTACTTCTAACCATTTAGCATTTAACTTCGGGTCCAAGCTGTAACAGTGGATGCAAAGCCGTTATGATTCTTGTTTTCGTTAACAATTCCGACTTCGTTGACGCTGACTTGGAAGGTGCTGGCAACAGTAGACAAACTGTATAGGATGACAGAGGAAGAGGAATCAATCGTGACGATTTGATTCTGGCAGGTTGCGGTTTTGATGCAATCTTGAGTGTAGGCCTGAAGAACGTCGAGTCAGAATTCTAAATTCTCGCAAAGAGAACATGCTTACATCGAAGAAGCTGTAGAAGCCAGCACCTGAGGTCTCCTGTGTCAGGCTTACGTAAGATCTAGTTGACCTTCTGACGTACCGAAAATAAGGATATCAGTCGAGTTAATAACTCGCAAAGCCCAGGCTGATCGCATGGCACCATTACTGTAGGTGGGGTCCTTCCAGGCAGCGTTGACTGGGAAGGGTGCAGGAGGTGCAGGGTTTGGTTGGAAGTAAGGCTAGAGGCAAAAATTAGGATGGTGCCGTTTGAAGGACGATTTGCACCTACAGATTCAGTCTGGATCAAGCCCATGTAATGATTCTTTGCGCCAACCAAGTTATGCTGGTAGAGTACGTGATGCTCAGCTAGAGAGTAGATGACTCAGATATCCTGATGTCCATGGTCACATTGTACTTACAGCCTAGGGATGCCAGTCGTCAGTATAGAGAATGCGCCGTTTTAGAAAATTGAACCCACCAGTTCCAACCAACCAGACTGGTCCTGCCGACTCGGAGAAGATGCCACGGCCAGAGAAAATGGAAATCTGGCCCTTGTTTTGGTAGTCCAAGTCGTGGTCGGCGAGCCAGACCCATGTCCCCTGCTTCCATTGAATAATCACGCGTGTCTGATGATGGAGGATCGTACCTCGAGATAAGCATTGGAGTTTGGCTTGAGGTGCAATCCAAGAAATGCAGCGAAGCAGTTCGTGGTTCCACCTGCACCGCTGCTTGGGCATTTGTCGCCCTCGAGATTGCTTCCTGCGGCTCCACCAATTCTACGCAGCTCTTGTAAGTCGTCCTCATCATTCAGTAGACAAGAGGATTTGGTACCTGAGATGGGAATCCCACATTCCTGCAGTTCCAGGTCGGCCACTGGGATGGCGGACATTCCATTCCAAAATGATAGCACCAGCAGCTGCAAGAGATTACCATCGTGATAAGAATGGTCACGCAGGAGCAACCTACCAGGTCCGACAGTGGTGAAAATCATGTCAGTGATTTCCAAAACACCCTGAGAGTTCTCGGCTCCTGCGCGTACAATAACCTGAGGGTTATTATAATCCTGGAAGTTAGAACCCTTTCCAGCGATGGTGGACCAAGCTTCTCCAACGACGATTGTACCTGCTGGGATAGTGATGGTCGATGTAACGATGTAATATCCATGAGGGAAGTAGATGATCTTGCATCCAGCCCACTGCAATGACATATCTAGCTTCTGCCTACTCAGATTGACACAAGACTGACCTTGTCAAAGACCCTCTTAATAGCTGCAGTGTCATCTGTTATTCCATCACCAACTGCTCCTTCGGATTTAACGCTAACGAACTGGCTCATAGCGTAGCCCTCGTATTGAGGGTGCATTCTGCCGAAAATTTTGCCCGAGCTATCAAGCAAGACTGAAGGTTTGTTGGGCGCGGGAATGTTGCCCTGTACGAAACGGCCGTCACCATTGGTACCGGTGTAAACGTTGCCTTGCGCCCAGTTGGTGATTGTGGTTGTGCCTCCAGCAAGGACGGTTTGGCCGCCCACGACGCCGACAGCGGTGGAGACATTCTTGAGACGAATGTTGTTGAGAACTAATGAGCCTGCAAGTTTACCGTTGGAAGGTCGAGAGTTGCGAATGAAGATTGGAGTATTGTTAATGACTCCATCAACGATCATTTCAGCTTCAACCGTCTACTAAATGATTAAAAGCTATCCATGCCAAAGTTGCATACCGACCTGTTGCTCCACAGTCGATCCACCAGTCAATAGATCAAAACCGACTTGGCAGTTATTGATATTAATGCCCTGGAATGTCCATCCTATCCAGGTGTTACGACCAACTCAATGATACCACAAACGTGCATGGAGCAGAAACTCACCCCAATTCCAGTGACTGAAGACAGCAGTGTGAGCGTCGTTGATGGTAACGTTGCGGACGGTGAATCTATATTCAACCATAAGATGCGCTCTGACATTGCTCAATAAAGCGGACTTACTGCTGGTTACCAACCCACATACCGAACTTGCCTGGGGCAGATTAGTACACGGGAAGAGAGAATAAGTTAGGAACAAACATACCGCCATTGAAAGTCATATCACCCATGAAACCACCACTAGAGAAAAATCAAGTAAAGTCCGACTTCGAGCAAGCGGGGTTACTAACCTTCCGTTCTCCATCCAGATACCTTGGTGTGCAGTATTTGAAGCCTTGGACATCTCGAAGCGGATGTTCATCAAGGAGGTGGCCTGAGAGGCCTGCCAGTGGATGCCAGTTCCTCGCGACGATTCGGGTGCAACTCTGTAACCAATGTTAGAAATATTAAGATGGATAGGTAATATAATGCCCACTTTCGGGTATCGATCACGAAATTGCGGATGGAACGGAAGCTGAGGTTTGTCAATGGCTATCGCACGCTTCGCACCAGAATGGGCTTACAAGTTGTCTTGATTAACCCAGTATTGGGCCCCATCGCCATTGGGAATGTATGGATCAGCGTCTGCGAGTCGAATATCAGAATAACGTGACATTTCCTTTCCGGGCAGGTGACGCACCAATTATGGCCAATCCATCGAAGTTAGAACCAGCCAAAAGAGTCGGGGGAGTTTTTGCATCCCCAATCAATTGGGTGTACCAGTAAGGAACAATCGGACGAGAGACAAGATAAGTTCTATGATTTGTCTGAGTTATGCGGATTTCAGCAAAAATGTGGCCAAAACGTACCCTCGAGGGAAGTAGACAATAGCCGGAGAGACGCTGTTCGGAACGTCAAGTTAGATATAGTCACTCGCGCGCCAGTAAGAAATCCTACGTTGAAGAGTCGCAGACGGGATTGTAACCTCCACAGCGACTACCGTCCGTAATTGCACGGCTGTCATTGTATGTTACTATGCTGTGTGGTTCGTTGACAATGACCCACTTACTTGATAGCGTCAGTGTCGTCGGTAGAACCGTCACCACGAGCGCCATAATCCTGTGTATATGGGTGAGCTTTGGAAAAACATTTCCGGCCGTGTTGGCATGTGCATGCGCACCTTGACATTCCTGAAGACTTTGTAGCCATTGGGATTGGGGTTGAATGCGGCCCTTCCCTCGTGCTTAATGTTCTCCAGCCAGTATGGGTCATTGGGACTAGAAATACCGGAACCCAGAGGGCCTGAACACTGGGAACCAAGAGAAGCAACGGGGGAGATAGAAGCAAGGATAACACTCCAAAAGATCCCAAGGATGATTGACCGCATCGTTTGGATGAGGGGACTTGGGATGTCAACCGCTATGCTCTTTATAGTTTTGAGAATAAGTGTTCAGGTCCGAAGACGATACAAGACTCCCAGAGAGCTCATGCTGCCGAGTCACAATGGCTTTCTCCCCCACATGCGAAGTCAATTGTTGGATGTGCCTTGTGATTTGGGAAATTGTTAACGTGGCATTGAAATTAATGGTTGATGCCCGGAGCCAGGGGGTGTTCTGAAAGCTGCCGCCCACGATATGAAAAAATATTTGCAGAGATGTCGAACACGTAGCCAACTTTGACAGCCGGTCGCAGACCGTGTTGATTATACCAGGTAGTAATTACGAATGGGGAAGTGCGTTCTGGAAGCGAAGTCAGGTCCATGACGTCGTACCGTCGGATCTCTTTACTTCAGAGCCAGGACAAGCCTATTCTGCCACATGCAGGACGATAAAGAATGAAGAGTTGGTAATCTTGAACCAAGTCAGGTGGTGTTCATGGGTCGTTTTTAGGCCGCGAATCGAAGAACATGCGACATTGATGGGATTTCGGATTAGGGCGACGCATGGGTCCAGTGGAGCTGAAGAGAGAAAAAAAATTAACACGGGAGATTGGTAGACTATTAAGCGACATTTTGTGCGGCCAATTCTCCGAGAGGAGTTACTGGGTTTCCATCAGCGTTCACAGCGATGGGCACGCATGACCAAAACGCCTTGAATAGTAGCTGATTGAACCCTATAGTGTCCAAAGCAAATGACCTCGGACGAGAGTAGAAGGAGTAATACGGATGCAGCAGTCCATGGTGGGGTAGTCAAATAAACAATAATTGAATACCCCGTGGGTCACATTACAGATATGGATACTAGCATCCCTGAAATTTGCCGAGGTAGCTTCCTCTGGCGGACTGCAGGAGCAGATGATGATGGAGATAGCGAGCTCGACCACGCGAGTTAGATCGCCTTGCGTGAAATCGCGGAAACAACGGTGTCCGGTGGTTATAGTCCAACCTCAATCCCATCTTGGAATATCTCTGTACTCCACAGTCATTCAGACTGGTCCCTGCACAACTAGTCCCTGCACAACTAGTGGCGTATCAGTTCTGTTACTTGCCAGTGTCCCACCCATATGAACCGGGCTGCCAACGGTGTGGCTCAAGTGCTGGCAAGTATGCTTAAGTTGAGTTGAGGAATATGCTCAAGGCAAGGTCCATCTGTACACTAACCAGAGAGCGGCCTCAAAAATAATCTTCAGACCGTCAAGTGCGAGAAGGAACAGTGCCGATGCAGGTCATTCGAGTCGCACATGGACGAGACATCAGTGTGGTCTACTATTTATCGCCTAAGATATTGATGTAATACAAGCATACACTCCGCTCCACATCCACGATTCCGTCGAGCCACTTTGAGCGCCTAAGCTTTCATCTCCGTCGCGGTATCACAATGTCATCCGGTCAAACAGCACAGGTAACTATCATACGCCGTTCAGCGTTTCCTCTACTCAGGCATATCGTTAGGACCCAGTATGGAAGGGTAAGGAACAAAGCGAGGAGGCACGGTACATCCATAAGAAGGTACGACCAATTATAATTACTCCAAGGTATCACCAAATGAACCATGCGCCCTAGGAGCAAGCTCAACTTACTGCCATACGTAGCGAGTTGGAGGCAAAGGGTACTAATACGGGTCCTGGGACTGAATTGTCCCAGGCACACCAAGTTCCGAGGGAAGATCGTGATCATGAAGCTGGCTACGGAGGGCAGGAAGACTTAGAGGATAGATATGCAACGACGAGCGGCGAACACTAATATATTAACTACGATGCGAAGGAATCGTGGACCAATAACGCAAATGGGTAGCTAGGGAGGTAGGTGCTGCATTAGATGTCGGCATCTAGGCTAGATCGAGCAGAGTAACCATCAAAGGAATGTAGGTATATAGGGTGTCAAGGTCCATTGAAGTCCATACATAACCGTCATAAGGCGCCAAAAAACACAAACTACTTTGAATACGAACATATCTCACAACAAAGCAAGCAAAACAGTTGCAATTCAATAGATGGGAGCCTTCGTGATCTGGGGAGCCTCTGAGTCGATTTCTCGACGCGCTGCTTGCGCACCACCACCGCAGAGGGGCGAAGGTGGAGGTGCGTCTGGACCAACCCATCCATCCAAATAATTGCAAGTTGGGATAGGAACATAAGCGCCTCCAGTGTCCGATGGATTATGCCAGCCATTCCCAGCGTCTATCGTTTCACCATTTGAGTCGACGAAGGTGGGAGCAGGCAAGGTTGGAACAGGGCCTGTAGCAGTATAAGAAGGTAGCAGGTCGATGGCTCCAGCATTGCTGATCGCAGGAGGGGGCCAGGCAAGGGCCGCAGTGACTGCAGAAGGAATATCACCAGCACCAGCACCACCAGTTTGCCATGGCTGAAGGGGAGGATTGAAGGGATTAGTATTACCACAAGCACCTATTGCCTCCCTTGGATCGGTAGGCATCCATCCCTCCGCAAGACCAAGCTCGTACGACCAAGCAGGGGTTTCGACCTTACCACTGCTAGCAGAGGCCCCAATCTTCCACGTCCAGAAGAAATAGTTCTACAGTTTACCGAGTGAGTGTATGATAGAATGTATGATAAAGTTTAGGCCATACCTGGAGGGCGTCCATGCTGGCCAGGGCAAATTGACGAATGGCGTCCTTGGTCTCCGAAGTATATTTCGCATAATCAGTCCACTCATCGCAACTACCCTGACGAGGCCACGTTGCGCCGTCGTTATAATCACCTTCATAACGGGTCCCGAGATTGACGCCATTCAGATACAACCCACAATCCGTCACAGCATTGCTGAATTCACCAGCATTAGTGAGACCAAAGTTGCCCATCGAGTCATTGACGGCCGCAGCCCAGGCACCGCAAGGCTGATTGACGAATGCGGACATGGGTTGTGAAGACTGAGGGCCGAAACACAAGTACGGGTGGGTATCGAGCGTGACGCGGTCAGCATTGGGAAGAACGTTGTACCACTGCTCGCGAGACATAAAACCGTCATGGATGGAGATGTAAGGTCCGTTACCCTCTCCGACGCCTGTGATATCCCGGATAATCTTGTAGGCCTCCATGTAGCTTCGATCGATGTCATTCATGGATTGATGATTGCATAAGGAATAAATCAACTCACAATGCCGAAAGTACGTCCTGTCCAAACACAGGCGCTTGAGGTTCGTTCATGATACCGAATATTGTGACGACGTCCTTGTATTGTGGCTGTGATATGAACTCAGCCAGGATCCGGATATATTCCAAGCCGCGCTGTGCGTTAGCGTAACCCATAGGGCCATTAAGGAAATTGATGGTGCCCAATCTTCCCGAGTGGTTCCACCCATTTTGACTGCCAGGAAGAGCGTGCAGGTCGAGATTGATGCGCACACCATATTTGCGTGCCCACTTGATAGCCTTCAAAAAGTACCTGATTTGGTGCGGATTAATTTGGGGAGTAGCAACGGTCGGTGTCAACTCACTCCCAAGAGACCTTGGCCAAAAACGGTTCCCCTTCCCGTGTCTCGATGGCCCAAAATCCAATGGGGATGCGAACAAAGTTCAATCCTGCTGCAACAATGTTAGCGAAGTCCTGTTCAGTCTTAAAAATAGGTCAATATGGCTAGCCTCGGCTCCCAGTTGAGCTGACTTACTATAAAGGTCTTATAGTGCTCTTCTAGTTGCGTCATGCCTCCATTCGCGGAGTCGGCTGCCATTGCCTCGCACAACGTCCATTCATCAACGGCAGGCTCTGCATTATCTAAATATTGCTCGAATAGAGCTGGAGAACTAACAAAAAGAATGAATTCCGCTGAACGTTTCAGAAGGTAGATCAACTTGCATAAACTATGTGTGAATAGAATCAAAACATGACCTAGAACGTGTACGACAATTGGTACTCACGGGCTCCAGAACCAGCCACCCTCCAATGTTAACCCTGAGAGGAAAGATGCACATTAAGTGATATCAAAAAAACTTTAGGAAAGGGACACCGTACCCCCGGATTGGATCGATACCATAGCGGAATGTCTCATTGATTGCTGGTGACCAGGATTGAGCGCGAGCACCATTGTTAAATGGGTCGTTCTCGTCCCAGTACCAGTAACCACCGAAAGCGTTCTTGTAGGTGAATGTTTGTCCATCTTCCGTCGTAACTTTGCTCCCATCGCCTCCAGTAACGATGGCTGTCTGCGGATTGTGTGGCCCAGAAGTCTGAGTAGAAGAAGGTGCACCACTACTACGTGTGGATGTGTCACTGTTGTCCTCGGAGGAGGCACCGCCAGAAATCTTTGGTTTCACGATAGCGAAATAGACAGGAATAATGATGGCAAGAATGAGCAGGATCAGGGCAGCGATAGCAGCCAAAATGTAAATTTTTCGCCGAGACTTAGAACGTGGTGCTGCGTATGTTGCATGCTTTTCGCCTAGATAACGGCTTGATTGACCCAATGGTTCCATTGGGTGGGCATTTTGCTCCTCGGCAAAGTAGCTGTGGTGGGGATCATCACGATATGCAGACAACGGAACCGTGGGAGGTTCGTTGAGAGCATAGACGGAGGAGTAGACGGAATTGTTGGCAGAAGATACGTTGCCTGAAATAATTGACTCCGTGGTAAAGGGAGCAGCTCCATCAGAGTACAGCGCAGCACCTTGAAAACGTGGAGTTGAAGGATCCAGGGAACCCTCGGAGGGATGCAGGAAGGAAGTAGCATCAGGACCTGGTGAAGGAGGTCCATTATAACGGACGTTATGATCTTCGGTTGTCAAAGGTACAGGATTATAGGACACGTTGTTCGACGGCCCATTTGATTGAGACATCGGGAAAGAGTGTTGGCCGTAGCTGAGGAGAGATTGCAAGAAATCGATGAGGTTCCGCCACAGAACGAAAAGGGGTCGCACGAGAAGAATTGTTACATACCGTTGTAAGAGTTAAGGAAGGGAGGTATCTGCGTAGAGGTAATTGTATCAAAAAGATGGAAGGATTGTAGGAGTAGAAGAGGAGTGGGAGGGCGAAAGACTCGAAGGATGAAAGAGAGGGAATGAGAATGTGAAAAGGCCCGGCTTGGCAACGGCCCTAGTCCATCAGTACTGTCCTCCATTTCGGTTCCTGCCAAACTTTGCTCCGGCTCTTGAGCTATATACAAACTCTCGCACATTGCAGAAACAGTTTACATACGTCAAATATTGACCTACTATACAAGATTGTACCGTACTCCTATCTCCGCATCGCCCAGAAAACCTTGGCATTTGCCAATCCAGGGACCAAGCTTATCTCATGAAGCACCACTGAATGTCCCATTACTCGCGTTCATCTGCTGACCCTGTTGTGCCTGCTGCTGAGCTTGCTGGACCTGCTGTAGTTGTTGTGCTTGAGCCTGGTGCTATAAAACACAAATATTAGTTTTCATGCATGCCGTAAAGAGTAAAAGAGTAAGTAAAAAATAACTACCTGTAGCATTTGAATACGCAGAGCAGACTGCAGCTGTTCCTGAGTTATCGCGGGAACGTTTGGAAGATAATAATGCCCATTTACATTTGCCGCTGCACGTGAAACAGCATTTACTGGGACTTGGGCGGCTTGCATCAACATTGATTGGGCTGATGGTGGACGGGGTGAGTTGACCGTTGCGGGAGTTGCAGAGGGTTGGGATGGTGATAAATGATTCGGGGATGATGTCGAGTCACGGGCGTTATAACCCTGCGCGATGACTGTTGCAGGTCCCGGCCCTGCACCGACAAGGGCCGTGGCCTGTCCTTGGGACGGAGTCGGTAGACTCTGACCTGCGTTTGGAAGGCGCACTGGATTATGAGTCATCTGTGGGGGAGAAAGTCGCGTTGCACCGCTATTAAGAGTGGCAGCTGCCGCTATTCGCTGCTGCTGGGATATATTAACCTGTGGAGACCGCAATTGCGCTATCGGTGTGACAACTGGCGCGGATACTCTCTGGACGGGAGTAACTGGTTGTATCGGAGTTGTGCCTGCTTGTTGCTGTTGTGGTGTCGTTGGACTCTGCGGAGGGAGCTGCTGAGCTGGTATAGACGGGGCTTGTCCATTTTGCTGGGTATGTCGTCAGCATAACTTCCCAGAGCACAACGGCACACAAGACTTACTTGGGCCAGTCGCTCTGCATTTCGTAACATTGCTTGGCGGGCCAATTCTTCTTGTCTTCGGCGCGCATTTTGCAGATCGAGTGCGTCTCGTGCCTCCTTCTCTGCCTTCATGCGGCTCAGTTCTGCTGGTGTTAACTTTGGCATTT
The DNA here is from genome assembly GCA_951802395.1 of Volvariella surrecta. Lineage (NCBI taxonomy): Eukaryota > Fungi > Basidiomycota > Agaricomycetes > Agaricales > Pluteaceae > Volvariella > Volvariella surrecta. The sequence goes on from OX637784.1 coordinate 1,335,214, forward strand.
TGTTGAATTGGTTGTGCGTCTCATGGATTGCAGGTGCTTTTCGGGCATTGGCTATCCGATCATGGTTCGGCGACAATCAAGGAGGCAGTGTAAAAAAAAACCTACCAGCTGCTTTTTGGGCGGTGTCAGCGCGTTTGCGAATGCCCTTCCGAACTGCATCTTGTAGGAGTTGGTGCCTTCTCCGTTTGCGTGGCTCACCTCCAGCGAAGTATGAGGTAGAGGCCGAGGAACCGCTCGTAGCCCCAAGCCGTTTAATACCTCTTGTGGTCATTTGGCCTGCAGGGTGTGGGGCCTCGGCATTACCTTGATTTTCGGAAGCCTTTAACCGAAGGTCCGGGGCCCATTTCTCTTTCCAACGCTCCATGCAGTCAAGCGATGTCCGTTTGTCTGTGGGTACAGTGGTTCGTGAAGCATTGAAGCACTCAGAAATAAGTGGCCAGTTATAAGGATATTTGTCGATTAATTGCTTCAAAAGAGCGTCTTCAGCTGGCGTCCAAGGATGATCCTGACCCCATCTACGGTTATCACGTAACAAGTTTTGCATTTGCTGGGAAAGGACACTGCTCGGCGGCACCAGTGTTTTACCATCAAAGAGTTCTGGTGGCGGTTCAAATGAGAAGTGGCAACCGCGGTATCAATATTGGCTCACCGTTGGATATTTCCTCAGATATTTTCGATGCAGCGTCCGCATCAGGAGTAACAGGGGGTTCCTCTAATGGGGTCCAGTCCCCGTCTTTCCAATTTGTAGACGGGTTCAGAGCGCTGAGCAGTGTTGGCTTTGTGAACATAAACTTCCCAACAGGATATAGCCTTGTGTATGTCACATCTTCGATCCTTTTGCTTGGGTCATCTCTATCGGAACGTCGATCCGAACGCTTTTTACCCTCGTTTTGCGCTCCAACGGAAGGAGTGGGGTCAAGCAGTCCATAAGGTTGAAGGTCAGGGAAGATGGAGGATAAATCTGGCGCAGGAAAAATACTCCCAGCAGGATTTTGATCCGTCGGCAGATTCGGTAGTGCTGCCAGAATTTCCTCGAGATTCAAGAACAGATCATTCGAGTGAGCAATCTGTTCGCGGACGGAAGTATAGGCGGGGTTTCGGAGCCCTTTGGCCACAGATGCGTTATCACTTTCCCCGGAACTACGAGGCTGGCCGTCCGCCTTTACAGAGAGTAACGGATTCTTGGACGTGGCGCGCAAGCCCGTGTAATCGGGTTTATCGGCAGCCGAGGGCGGCGGTGCTGAACTTTCGAGTGTCGGATGCGATGATTCCATATCGACATCATTACGCAGCGCCATGAAATCCTCCAAATCCTCCTTCTTAGGCATTAAGTCTTGAAATTCGTTCTCTGTCACGTCGTTGTGCACTGTGGTGATCAGCGCGTCCGCTACGGTAATAGCAGGATCTAACGGATCGTCCACGCTTTGGCGGACAATCTCCTCTTCATCTTCCTCGTCGTCAGAACCATAGTCGAGTCCTAGGAGTGACACGCTCGGCAGGTCTCGTTGGTCAGGACTTGCGGGCGGAGGGAAATCAACGTCCATAATATCTGCAGGTTCTTCAGTCACCTCAGCCGGCGGGAACATTTCTTCAGAAGCCATTGGATCCACTTGGGAGGGCTTACGCCGCTGGACGCAGATCCCATATTTAATGCGTTCAGCGGGCGTCTTGCAGGCGTGCCACTCCAGGACAGCTGTGGATAAATTATATGCTAAGGCAAGTTTCCACTTGCGTTCCTCGCGGAAGTCAGCCCGCATCCATTTCTAATCCCTAATCAGCATGATCAACGCGTTGCATGAGCGTTGGACTGACCACTTCATCCATCAGATGATCCCAGTGCGTCTTTGCCAATCCACCCACTCCCCGTTGTTTCTTGGGTTGGCGAAAACTCCACTTGCCTTCTTGCTTCAACCTCTCGACATGTTTCACTGTGTTTATGAGACGTAACTCATTCATGGCAACCTTCGAAGTAGATGGGCATCATGTTCAACGCCCGAAAAAAACTACGGACTCACAGCCCATTCCCGCGAGCTTAAACACTTTGTAGCTCGGGCGACCTTATTCCACACGGGATTGGCACCAACTAATGCGGCCCAACGATTTAATCCCATCGGATACCAGTCATCCTTGTCCTTTTCTTTCTTGCTGTCGTTCTTCTCGCGTTCCTTTTCTCGTTTACGCTGTTGCTTCAGTTTCCCTTTCCGGTTAAATTCTACTGGCAACGATTTGAGCGCTGGTATGGTATATTTGGGATCGAATTGGTAGTGTTGTTGAAAAGGCGAAGGCTGCGTTGAAGACGCGGATGCAGTAGTCTGTAGTGAGACTTCAAACGAGAAAATAGGGTCGGATTGACGAGAACGTGGCAGGGGAATGAAAATCGGCTTTTGCGTTGATGGAGGAATCAAGATGCTGAGTGAAGGGTGAATGAGCGTCGCTGATGGTGCAATTGACTGATACGAGTCCAGATTTTGGTATGAACTGGTCAGTGGGACTTCAGATGGAGCATAAATCATCGACGGAGGCGAGTCAGCACGAGGAGGAATATCCAGCAGTCTTTGGTCAGATGTCATCGACTCGTCCGGTTCTCCCATCACAACGTTGGACTCGCTGCTCTCACCAAGCCTAGCGTCTGCGGTAGTATGAGTTTCCCGTAATTGAAGGCCTGGCGGGAGCATACTCGTTGGTATTGATGTGTCATTGTTGATCGGTGGTGGCTGAGGGGGAGGCAAACCATGAGGTTTGGCGTCCACTGGGCTAAGGCCATGTGGGCTGTCTGTCGTATGGCGGGCAGGTGAACTGGAAGTATCGTCTTGGACTTCAGTGATAGTATGTTCAACGCTCTGCTCAAGGGGCTCAGACATCTGAGATTGTGGTGATTGTGGTGATGACGTTGGAGGGGGCTCGACTTCAGCGGGATCTGGCAATAACAAATGTTGCGGAGTTGTATTGGTCGGTAGGGGTGAGGGAGAGTGGGGCTCCTCTTCAACGGGGCTGGGATAGTCAAAAGAAACGTCGTTCAGTAGCTTGTCTATCCTTCCGTTCTCTGGGCTAATGGGCTATTAGTGAGAAATAAGGGGATGTGCAAACGGCTGTACTTGGCTTCCATGTCCATTTCATGAAGGAATGATGCCACCCCGTTGTCTTCGTCATCAACCACGTTCAAGACGTTGCCGGCACCTTGTTTGTGTTGAAGCATCATATAAAATTCTCTGAGTAAGGCATTTCGACGTTCGGCAATTGCGCTGGATTTATATGTTAGTAGTTGTGTCTACAAAAATGGAATAGATGCAAACCGTAATTGGGCGACGCGCTCTGCAACAAAGGATTCTTGAGACATACGGTCGCCAGGTATTCCAAGGAGCTGCGGCGATGCTTGAGGACTGAACGAGCAGGCGTCTGAAGTGCTAATCAAGGTCACACCAACCTTGCATTGATGACGTAAGCATGTTGCACAAACAACACGTCAACAACCGACTGCCGCCATGGTCACGGTGATCCGTCCACGAACGCTTCAGGGTCTCGTCAACCATGCAGCTCGTCATGCACGGCAGCTTATTTCTGGACACCCATCTGTCTGCTCTGACGCAACTGAACAACACTTCACGATGCCCAAAACTGCGCGACAAACGACTCTCAAGGCCTCCACGAATCAAGCGGTAGTGGGAGGAAGTAGTAGCCGCAAATCCGCAAAATCTGCGGCAACTGCTAAGGAGCCCAAGCGCTTATCCCCTGCCATCGCTGTCTCGCAGGCATCATTAGAGACGCTGGAGCAGGATACCATGGGCTCGTCGTGGCACGATGCATTGAAGGGTGAATTCAAGAAACCATACTTTGTTCAAGTCAGTCGCAGGATGGATGATTTTTACCTTGACCCACTGAAAACCGGATGCTCGCTCAGCTCAAGCAATTTTTGTCAGCGGAACTGGAATCCCACACTATATACCCACCACGTTTGTAATGTTTGCCTTAACTTTTGTTTTGACCTCATCGTAGTGGTGTAGTGGAGAATGTCTACAGCTGGTCGCGGTTAACGGCCCTTGAAGATGTCAAGATAGTTATTCTAGGTCAAGTGAGTAGGGAATCATTGCTATTCCACATTCAATAAAACTTGTTGCAGGACCCATATCATGACGTTGGACAAGCACATGGTGACTACCGTGTCGAATTCATAAGTGCCCAGTTGATTTATGTAACTCAAACAGGTCTATCTTTCTCTGTGTTGCCACCAACCAAACCTCCCCCGTCACTGCAAAATATCTTCAAGCAACTTGCGGATGATGTTCCTGACTTCACCAAACCATCAACTGGGTTAGACCTACGTAATCTGAAATATTCCCATTGTTGAATTCTGATCTACTAGTGACCTAACTCCGCTTGCTGAGCGCGGGGTGCTTTGCTTGAATACTTGTCTCACGGTTCGTGCGCACAAAGCCGCTTCTCACGCCAAAAAAGGTTGGGAAGTGTTTACGACAGAAGTGATTCGTGCAATCCTCGCGGCGAAGCGAGACGATGCAGGATCTGGCGTCGTATTCATGGCCTGGGGACAGCCGGCGCAGAAGGTTTTTGAAAAAATTGGGATTGATGAGGTAATTCGACATACAACCTGGCGCGATAGACCCACTGATGCATCTTGTACTACAGAAAAAACATTTGTTATTAAAGTAGGACCTCTTGATTCTTGCTTCGTCTCGTGCTTACCATTCAATGAAGGTCGGCACACCCATCACCGCTATCTGCTCGGCATGGTTTCATCGGCAATGGTCACTTTCGTACAGCGAACGACTGGCTGGTTGCTCGCTATGGGAAAGGCATTGACTGGGCGTGTCTGTCCGCGAAGGATGAAAGCAAATCCTAAGCGGTTGTAACGGCATACGTACTGACGTAGAGTAGATAGTATGTTCACAGATGCGTGATACGAACAAATAAGGATCAATAGCTGTGGGAATTGTAATCTGCCTCATGGCACCAGCGGCACCAGTCGACCCTCAACCATCTGCATCAAACCCAGAAACTAGAAGCGCCAAACATTCTGTACATATCGCCCATAGTCCCTAATGTCTTCAACCAAACTACATCCTTCTCTTCCAGCCCCAGTGGTCCACGCAGGCTTTTCAGTGCCACAATCTAAATCTCATGTCCTTGCTGGAGTCCAAGACGCGTATTGGAGCGATGATGAAGCGGTGCGCATCGAAGTAGTAGATAACCTGATCGTTTACCAACAATTTCGTCGTTATTCTAGGAGGACGCTGAATGTCCTTTGTGCCTTGAGGAGATGGATTTCTCTGATTTGAATTTCAAGCCCTGTGTCTGTGGTTATCAAGTATGAGACCTAAAGACATGTTGAAGGCTTCCATCTAAACCGCAAAACAGATCTGCCGTTTCTGCTGGAACCATATCAAGGAAAATCTGAACAAACGCTGTCCCGCTTGCCGGCGAATTTACACAGATGAAGCCGTAGAATTCAAGCCCATCGCAACTCAAGAGTACGTTTTATTTTTTCGCAAAATCTACCATCATGGTTGATTCTAGGCTTTGATTTTTACTTATTGCGCCCATGACTCTTAGCCACAAGCGGTTGACACAGCAGAAGAAGCAACGCGAGCGTGAACGGAAGGAGGTGGAAACCCTTGGGCGACGCCACTATATGAATGTCCGGGTTGTTCAACGGAACGTCGTTTACGTCGTTGGCATTGGACCAAGATTCGCCAAAGAAGAGGTAGGATCTATTCGTCATGCGGCTTCCTTTGCCCCTATATTGATTAATTTTCACTGTATAGTTAATTCCCACCCTACGCTCTAATGACTACTTCGGTCAGTACGGCAAGATTACCAAGATTGTTCTCGTAAAGAGAACGCCCTCTGGAGGTGGAGCGCCAATCGTCGGCCTATATATCACCTACCACCGGAAGGAGGATGCAGCTAGGGCAATTGCAGCTGTAGATGGTACTGCATCTCCGGGGGGTGGTAGGGAAGTCATGCGAGCCAGCTATGGTACTACTAAATATTGCATGGCATTCCTGCGTGGGGTTACTTGCAATGACCACAGCTGTATGAACCTGCATGAATGGGGAGATGATAAGGATTGTTTCACCAAGGAAGACCTGACCACACTGTATGCCCCCTAAGTCTCCTTAAGATGGGTCGAGATACTTACGTTCGTACAGCAAACACACCATGAAAGCGACAGAGAGTCGGACTCGGACTACCTTATCGGCTAGTAAAGACGACCAAGAAAGTAAGTACGGGGTACTATGCAGTGGGTGATACATTACCTAACCTCAATCAAGCTGGTCTACCAAGAGCTGCGTCCTGGGCTCAGAAAGGAGCGTCAATATCAACCACCTCAATCCATGCCAGTGGTTCGACTACAAGCCGCCAACCGATGAGGCGGGGCGGTCCACCAAATCGACCATCACAACCATCTCGAACTATAGCTTCATCTTCCCACTCGATCTCGCACGAGTCTCGCTCTGCGGGTTCCCGTTCCCAACCGGAACGTAAAATATCGATCAAGCCAGGTTCGCAAACATCATCGCGCTCTGCTACTCCAGCAAGCGTACCCTTGTCGCCAACAGTCGCCCAGAGTAGCGCCGACAGTAAGGACGTCGGACCTGCGACGAAGGAAGCGGGTACGGTCAAAGCTGAAGATTCTACTCCCCTGCCGGTTACACAGGAGCCAGAGAAAGGCTTGGAACCCCCTACGCCTCGACCTCAATCCACGGGCTCCGTGCAGTCCTCTGTCCCATCTGTCCCTCTAGTCCCTCCTGGTTTACCTGTCGTTCCTCCCGGACTTTCTGCTCCAAGTAATCGCCCACCGCGAGTCTCTACAGCTTCACCCCAGACACCCTTACTGTCTTCACAATCCTCGTATCAAATGTCCACGGCGGCACGTGCCCTGCTAGACGATGTGAAGGCGAGACGGGAATCTGCTCTGTCCACAAGCGTGGGCGTCAGTCCATTCCCAGATTTCGATAGAACACTGAGGACCCTGAGTGGCGGAGAGACAGGCGGATTTAGCTTCAATCTTGATCCCAATTTGGTTGAAGGGAGCGACTATGACATATTGCCTGCGATTGAGGCAGAAGCAGCAATCCCGTTCCATGGCACCTTTTTAGATGCTTTCCCTGCCCTACGGTCTCCTGCAACGACGCAACATTCCCCTTATGCCCATAACCCTTCTCGGTCAATTTACGATCCTCACGCTATTCGTACTCCTAGTCTGAGTTCCGCGTCGACATCTGCCAACAACTATATTGGCTCCTTTAATCCATTCTCTGATACAGATGAAACCTCCGTATCTCAACCTCGACGAAGCAATGATTTCCTCGATGATGATTCAACACGCAAGATGTCAAGATTTGGATTTGCTCGCGGTCGTCAGGGCAGCGCCCATCTAGGCACACCACCCCCTCCAGGTGGTGCAGAAAGTTACCCCTTTGCGCCCGCCTCCGCCGGCATTGCTTCTCCCAGTCAATCACAATGGGGTTCACAGGATTACAATCACTCACAACCCGGTTCGAGCACTGCTTCTCCACACCTGCATGCACCTCAAGGGCTATATCAAATGCCTAATCGATACCAGCCTTATGAATCGAGTCTCAGTGAAGCCCAGCTGCGCGAATTCATCCAAACGAGTCGCCAGAGGGCTACTCTAAATCAGCCCACTATAAATACCTCTAGTTTGTTTCTGCTTCCTGTCCGGTTATTCCTAGCTCACCGCGTCATTCTAGCGTCTACGAAGTTAATGGGTCAACACTTTCACGATCCTGCGATCATGTCTGCAAGCTTCGTGTCCCCCGACCCAATGAACAACCTAGCATACGGACCACCTCCTGGCCTCTCATTTCCGGCACATCGCCCGTTGACCGAGATCAACGGAACTGTTCCCATTCATGACGCAAGCAGGGGTGCTAACAGTGAGTACTTTGCTCCAATTTATGAGGGGAGGGAGGTCAGGCACAAAGTGCCGTGCTTTCTCAGTGCGGATAACCTTCCTGCGACTTTATCTTAATATCTGAAAATTCCCTGCTCGGACACTACCTTCTCACATCCCCGCTACCGCTCCCCAAAATTTCAACAACATTGACTTGACACAACATCAATGAACATATGTTCTCTCCCTCCCCTTAGGTGTGGATCCGCATCCATGGTCATGCTAACTTCCGCCCCGTTGGTTCCACGTCTTAGTTGCGACACCCCCCATCTCTTCCCCTTCTCCTGTGTTGTCTCCCGACGATTTTCCCGCTCTACCTGAATCTTCTTCAAAGCGAGAAAACCCCGACACTCCGACGACTAGAGGTATAGAACGGACGAAGGTGAAGAAAAGGTCGGTCACTGGTGATAAAGCTGTCGAGACAAATACTTCCCAGGAGAAGGCTGTAAAGTCTGCTGAAAAAGTTGTTAAAGCCGAGAAAAAAGAGCAGGAGACGAGTGAAGCTCAGAGAATCTCCCCCTCGATGGCGAACGAGGATGGATCGCCAACCAATGCCACTTCCTCTGAAGTGCCTAATGCCCCACGAACAGAAGCCCGGCCCGAGTTGACTGAGAGCATGACCTCTCGCCCTACATCGAAAGACGTTGGTCGCGGCGTCCAAAAGTATTCAACTTTAGCTAAAGCTCCTCGACAAGCACCTTCCAAACCACCGTCAGCCACCTTCGTCCCAGCTGAGCCTGTTTCTCAAGATCCGATTCTCTCCAGAAGGCCGAAGAAAAATAAGCCCATTTCTACAAAGCCAATCAAAACCCACCATAAAGAGGAGATCCTTTTGGATGACGTCTCTACCACTGGCTCCGCAGTAGCCGAGACCCCAACATCATCGATCATCGATCCAGTCCCAGCTTCCGTGGATCAAGCACAGTTTTATGCACCAACTTCTGTTAACGATCTCATCCAAGAAGTCACCACCCGCCACCCCGAACTCGATCTCGCCAGTCATCCTTTCTTTGATATCCAGAAAATCAATCCTTCCTCCAAGATTCCCTTGGAGTATGGGCCTCTTGTTCATGCCCTGTCTGCACTCTCCGTCGGTGGAGGCGCATTCGCCAATCACATACCCTCTGGCTCCATTGACAATGCTGTCTCTTCCTTCCAACAACTGTTGGAAACCCTGACACAAACAATTTCCGACTTACTCCGCCTACTTCCCCGTACAACATGGGATGACAGTGCGTCTTTTGATGGTGTGCTACGGGATATGTTGAAGGGTGACGATTTTCCGGATGATGGCAACGACGAGGGAAACACAAAGGAGGACGAAGTGGCGGCATTGACCTTGGCTTTGGAACGTCGAGCTCGCTGGATGGAGGTCCAGCTATCGAAACTGGAAGAATTGCACCGGGATATCAACACTGCAGCTGTTCGTGCTGTGCTTGCTTTTAATGACAATGGATGGGATAAACACCGCTTTTTGCCACATGCTGGGAGTACACTATCCAAGTTTGATCACCTCGGGTTGGTGGACCTGGGAGATGGGAAGCATAGGCCTATGACTGTTGATGAGCTTGAGAAGAAGTTAGTCGTAGCGAAGGAGGCAGTCACTTTTGCAGACGCCGAGTTGCGGGAGATTATGGGGAAAATGCAAAGCGTAAAACCTAATACATTATACTAGCCAAAGCACAGTAGTTACTTGTAATAGACGCTATATAGCTCGATTAATTGAATATGCGACAAGAACATGAATGAAAGAAGTCATGGGTGTTCCTGTCCTTTGGGAGAGGAGTCATCACCCAGTCCAGGGTAAAGCTAAAAGTGCATCGTCATTGATTTCAGATTGTTCGCTTTAAAGATTTTTGTAAATACCTTGCCCGGGTTCATAATGTTATATGGGTCTACTGCTAGCTTAATGGTCTTCATTAGGTCAACCGTGCTTTGACCCAGCTCCTTTACCAGGTACTCCTTCTTTCCAACACCAACACCATGCTCGCCCGTGCCTGTAGAGATATCATTGGTACACATCCTAAGACTTGTATTGAAGCCACACTCACACGTCCCCTCTAGATCAATAGCACGGTGCACCAAGCGATGTACAGCTTGGTTGACTTGTTCCAACTCCTCATCATTTCGGAATAGGAGCAATGCATGGAAGTTTCCATCTCCAACATGGCCCACAATGGTACCATGTACACCATGTTCTGCCAAATCCTTCTTGGTTTCGTACACTAGCTTAGGGAGTTTTGACACTGGCACACTGGGATGAGTGAGGAAACATGCGCACGTAAGGAATTTTTAATGGGACATACCAGACATCTGTTGTCCAACAACGAGAACCAGGCAAAGAGGCGATCGACGACACCAAGGCGTATTTCCTATTTTGCCACAAGTCCTCAGCTTCTTGATCCGTTTTTGCAAACTCAAAATGTTTGCTGCCGTGCTGATTGACAATAGATTTCACAAGTTTGGATGTAGCTTCGATAGCGGTAGGATCCCCTTGAATTTTGAAGAACAGTGTGTCCATAACTGGGTATTGGTTATCAACCAGACCTGCGTTGTTGATGGCCCGCATCACTGGAGTAAAAAGTTTAGATGGGAATAAGCGGATTCTGCTTTGACCCACTGTGATCATCTAACAACTCAATGCATTCTATCTTGGTGTTAACTGGTAGCACTGGATGGACATGGAAGTCACCTACGGATGTTCGGTCCATGAGAAGTGCGCAAGATCTCCTGCACTGCGCTCACGGCGTTCTCTACGTCAGGAAATTGAGCCATGGCAACTTTTGTGGGCAGCCGGGGTGTCAGTCTTAAAGTGACTGCCGCCGGGGTCAACCTTTGGGTAGGCGTAGGTGTTGGGATTGTCACAGACCTTCAGTCACTATTCCAAGGGTTCCTTCAGCACCAATAAATATCTTGGTCAAGTCGAAGCCAGCCGACGATTTCCTAGCACGGCTTCGCGTTTTTATTACTTCGCCATTTGGCAACACAGCCGTCTAGAGATATGTGTACGCAGATTAATCATTGCACCCATAGTTTCGAGCCACGTACGATGTTCAGGAACCATTCAGCTCGAGCGGTTCCATAGCGAACCGTATTTGCTATACAGAATGTGAATTATTGAAGCTCGGGGTGGTAGGGAATTAACGTACTGCCGCTACAACCAGTGCCAATCATACCGCCGATAGTCTATCCAAATTAAACACAATCAGAGCCCGCACTCCATAAAAAACTTACCGCACCTGGCCCCGGATCAAGCTGTGACGATTCTCAGACTATTTCTGGCATATGGTGGAACTACTCACTGGGAAAAACAGCGGGATGCCTTTTTCCTTCAAACGCTGGTTGATATCCTCCCAACGCGCTCCAGCTTGACAAACAAGATCAGAATCCGCCTCTGTTCCCATCTATATTGTCAGCATGAATTCTTGAAGTTATGCAGCAACTTGGTACTGACCATTTATCGAGAGGATGCGATCCATGCCCGACATGTCCACACATATGCTACCAGTAGGCACCTGGACGCAATGTGATTACAAGAGAGCTCATCCATAGGTGTTGACCTACGTACACCAGAGAAATGCCCTTCTAAACTAGTAGCCCCACTATAAGGTACGAGAGGCACCCTGTACTTCCGGGCGATGTTAACCACCTTGACAACATCTTCCGTATTCTGCGGTTGGACCTGCTGCTTTGAGCAACTTACGAAGGATCCGGAGTTCAAATGTAAGACCTACAACGACAGAGTGCGGTGATGCTGGATGATATGAGCTTTCAGATGACCCAAGGGTCTTAAGCCGATTAGGGTCAGTGCTGACGACATGGCTATCCCCTCTGAAAGCATCATGAAGTTCTGCAATGGCTTGTTGAAGCTCCTTTGGTGACGCATAGCCCTTTGGTTTATTTCCCTTGGATTGCGACTCTTGGTTCTAGGAGTTAAGAGTGAGACCTTGCATTCGTGTCTCCCAAGGCATTTCGTCGTACCCAGTAGTTAACCGCATATCCGGTTACACCCGCTATCAAAGCGCCATAAGCGATGGATCTTAGAGGGCTACGAGACAAAGATGCGGTGCTTTCAGTCGCGAAAGTTCTGAAGGGTTGGATGCGACGAGCAGACGTTCTGAGTGCTCCTGCGACTTTCGGTGATAGAAGGCGCAAACGACTGGGTTTTGACCTTGCTAGATACATGATAGTAAATGGATGAATCGAGACCCTAGGACGTGATACTTAAATGATTGACATGGAGTAGGGTCGCCGTGTTTACAAATAATGCCTGAATATCGGCAGCACACGACCAATCATCCGGGCAATCAATCAATTGGCAGAGCTTATCCAACGGCATTCATTCATTGACATTCCGTAACCATGAGCAATCTCAATGCCAGTACCAATCCAAGGGTATGCCAAATGCATGTAAACAAAGATTTACGCTCGATCGATGACTCGATCACATACAGGGGAGCTTGATCCCGTTAACGCCCCCTATCGTACCTCACCATGTCCACCACCGGCGCACAGTTAATCAAGGACCTGGAAAATGCTACAATCACAGAGTATGGAGACATGTTCTTCAATTCCTACTGGCGTATTTATACCATTGATTGCCAGTCAATCGCCGGCCCAACCTGTTGACCAGGTCGTCACTCCCTGGGATGTTAAGGGTTCCGTCTCTGCAGACGGCAAGCAACAGGGCATAGATTATGACAAGCTTGTCGAGCAATTTGGCACTCGTCGGGTTGACCAGGCCGTCCTCGATCGCTTTGAGCGTCTTACTGGCCGCAAGCCTCATGTATTCCTCCGCCGGGGAATGTTTTTCTCTCATCGGTCCGCACAAACTCGTCTCTCTGCTCCGCCGATTCTAATGAGACTTACTTGCAGTGATTTTGATAAAGTACTGGACCGCTTTGAGCAAGGGAAACCTTTCTACTTGTACACTGGTCGTGGCCCAAGTAGCGACAGCATGCATCTGGGCCACATGATACCCTTCGTATTCACCAAGTGAGTTCTCCCAAACCGCAGGGGAAATGCAAACGACATGTAATCAGGTGGCTGCAAGATGTGTTCGGTGTTCCTCTCGTAGTTCAGCTCACAGGTAGGTCACGGAGATGGTCCTTTATCGCTCGTTTGATGTATCCATTCCTGTAGACGACGAAAAGTTTCTTTTCAAGCACGAACTTAAGCCGGAGCAGACAATGGCTTTCTCCCGGCAGAATGCCAAGGACATTATCGCTGTTGGCTTTGACGTCGAAAGAACGTTCATCTTCAGTAATTATGCATACGTCGGGGGGGCATTCTATCAAAACGTTTCCAAGATATCCAGGCAAATAACTTACAGCCAGGCGAAAGCAACATTTGGTTTCACTGATTCGTGAGCTTATCTTTCAATCCATCTGTATTTTGATATACCTAAACTCTGTTCAGAGATAACATCGGTAAAATCCACTTTGCCTCCATTCAAGCAGCCCCATCTTTCTCGAACTCCTTCCCTCACATCTATGGGACTACTTCAAATGTTCCCTGCCTTATCCCTTGTGCGATTGATCAGGATCCATATTTCCGCTTGACACGCGACGTCGCGCAGAAACTCAAATACCCCAAACCGGCTCTGCTGCATTCGAGGTTCTTCCCAGCGCTTCAAGGGCCGCAGAGTAAAATGAGTGCCAGTGACCCAAACAGCAGTATTTTCATGACTGATACTCTTGCTCAAGTCAAGAATAAGATTAACCGCTACGGCTTCTCGGGTGGCAAGGAGACGGAAGAGGAGCACAGGAGACTAGGAGGTGATACAGAGGTAGATGTTAGTTATCAATACCTTACTTTCTTCCTGGACGACGATGCGGAATTAGAAAAAATAGACAAGGTAAGGATTAATTCTATTTCGCATTTGCGAGTCTATACTGAATCTATCGCAGGACTACCGCTCCGGTGCCCTACTAACTGGTCAGTTGAAGGCTCGATGCATTCAGGTGCTCCAGCAATTTGTGTCTGATTTCCAGGAGGTTCGTCTTTGATATCTGTCCGCCCCTTGTATGTGCTCACTTCCTCCGTAGCGAAGATCCAAAATTACAGACGCAGAGGTTGATAAGTTTATGTTGGTTCGGAAGATCGAGCCTTCGCTCAATCCCCATGCACAAGTCGACACAAAACCCACTTCATAGAAGAATTGCATGAATGACCCTCATTGTCAATATCCACTAGAGCTATGAAGGATTTATTTTGTTTACATAACTAACTTGCTACAAGGGCATCTTTGGCCACAGCCCCGTTCATCTGTGTTGTCCAATCAAAAACCGCGCGAGAACCTGGTCTCCAGTTCTCAATCGCTCTAAGCGTTGCCTCTCCCCAGTTGAATGTTTCATGTTCTTCATGGTTTGCAGGACCATCTACAAATACTACCAAGCCCTGGTTCTCGGGTCTGATGTAACCTTCATCGACACCCATCTGAACCATTTGTCGAAGGGGCTCGTAGAACGATAAAACGTTGACCACGACGACAGCTATAGAGTCAGTATGAATTAACTCGTTGAACCAAACCACCATGAGGTCTAGACCAGAAGTGATATACCCACGTTTGCTATGAATTCCGATCTGTGTCCAGGTAATCACCTCGAAAACCTACTCATGTGATCAATCAGGGTCCAACGAATTTCATTATGGAGATGAATGAAATGACCACTTACCTCTTCAAAGGTACCGTAACCCCCTGGCAATCCTACAAAAGCTCCAGCCCGCCTCGCCATTTCCACTTTGCGTTCATGCATGGAGTTAACAACTATCTATAAACGAGGCATGCATGCCGGTTAGGGCCTCAAACACGTTTTGGTTTTCCAGAGATTTGTCCGACTCACCGTTTCTACCTGTCCATCATGCAACTATTGAGCACCCCGGTCCAGATTGAATATTGAGAAAGTGAGAGACCTGTTCTCGACCCTTTTCGTCCAATACAATTTTGATTGCAGAACCTACTTGTTCCTTCTCGCCCCCGGACCTTACCATTGCGAAAGGAACTACGCCGGTTACCGCAGCTCCGCCGCGCAAGGCTGCATCAGACACCACGCCCATCAAACCCTTGGATCCACCGCCATATACCAGTTGGCGACCAGCCTTAGCAATTGCCTCTCCAAGAGCTACATTGGCACAAGGGAATCGGTTTCAGGAATTAATATACAGCAGCCACTGACTTACATGATGCAGCATTCCGGTAAGCGGGATGCTTTCCTAGAGAAGATCCGCAGTATACTGCTACTGCTGGAAGTCGTGAAGAGTGTTCCAAGGTGTTCGACATCGTAGTGGTTGAGGTATAGGTCTTATCAGTAGCCGACTTCACCGAATCATATAAAAATAAATTTCTCGAATACTAATGGAGGTATCTTGCGGAGGTCTATATTTACAACCTGTGCATGTGGAAGATATCAGAGGCGAATTCCCGCTCTGAAATGACGACTCCAGATCGTGGGGAATCTACTAACTCAGTATGGTAAAGTCGGAACAAGCTCCAACTTGCCTGATGAATTATGCAACGTTGAATCGGCCTGTGGGGCTGATAGTCTTGGGTCACGACATGGTACAGTAAGTATGCATTCTATTGGAAGAATAACCCGGCATCCATAACTCGTCGCAATCGAGGAGTCGGTATCAGTACAGCAACTACAGCAATAGACTCCGTTACCACTTCGTTTATGCCTGGCGCCTCCTAGCTGGCCCTCTCGGTTTCGCAAAGCCCTTTCTTTCTTCCGTGCTATGAGTCATTCCTGTCGTATTCGTATTCTCACCCTCCAGGCCAATCTCTGCACGGAGGTAAGCCTCCGTCAACTCCGCGGGGTCCGAGGTCTCGACCTTTCTGGACGCCAGGCGACTGCGGTGTGTGACCTCACTAAACAATAATTTGGCAGTCTGAAACACAGAGGATGAACCTGACGAATAGAGCATTCTGTGTTTCACAGGTGATCCTGTGGGACAGCAGTAGATGAAGACTACACGACAATGGTTAGGTATCCTCGCTGTCTTTTGCAAATTTAGGCGGATGCCGTATGTGATACACACCTATCTCGCGCTGTGGCGTCACACCATAGTTATGTGGCCAAGCGAAGAAAATATACGATGGATCAGATTGAGGCACATGAGCCTTCAGTTGGTCGATTGTTAAGTCCGATACGGAGTCCAGGACAAGCGTTTCTGTTGGAGCGTCGATTTTCTGGTGAAAGAGCACATGATACCAGAACGCATTTTCAAGTGCTGATGCGGAGACAAGGAAAACACACGAACAATCACGACAATCGATGAATCTGGCCCTTGGGCAAGCTGGCGAACTGCATGCTCAACTTCATCGGACCAATTCAAGCCAACACCTGTGCCGATGTGGCTTGCTCTACCTCGACTGCCTTCGTAATTTCCTTGCTTCTCGGCAGCTCGGACTGCGGCTATTTCCTGTTCGCGGGCAGACATAGGCTGGGGCGCTGCAAGATGCTTTTTGTGAGCCTTGTATGCTTCAGCAGTCAGATCGGCTTTGCTAGTGGCAAACAAAGAATCGGTAAAGAGGGAAGAGCCTAATGCCTTGAGCAGTGAGGAACGGGTGGACGCGTAGAGCATCTGCATAGCATCATGAAGATTATGAGGCACTAACGGTGATATATTAACCGACCTTGTCTCTGACTTTGGCGCTGTCAGGCACATAGAAGATCGCAAGCCATTCAGACGAAGGAGGATCAAGCCGAGCAAGGATATAGGCAGGAGTATTATCTTGAATAACCTCCTCATTTTGCAGCATGGCGAGGTCTTCCTCGAACGTCGAGTTCACGTCCGTACTGCCAGCGTGAATGAGTGATTCTGAGGTATCAAGTCAATTGTATTGAACAGTAGATGGTGGAGGCCAGATGCAATGACCATTGTGAATGATGATCTTCAAGAATCGGATTGAGCGTGACTCTATGGCTGCCGCAAACTGGGAAGCTAGGTCCTGAGAAACAGTAATCCCAGAAGATGCAGACATTTGGTTGTAGCGATGATTGAAAGCGTAAGCCGAAATGTAATGGCGCATTCGGCCGCGGCTTGTCACTTGTTTGTCGAGGAGGCGCCCCGCCGACATCGACCGCACTCCGCTTAGCGTCTTCTGGCCAATGCGCTCGATGCCAGACTCAGAATCCCAGAATGTACCATATCAAGCCTATAAGGTAAACACGTATCTCATTGTACACCGACTATGCTGACCGTGTCTTGATGCAGTCGAAGCGTCACTCGCGTATACCTTCGAGCTCACTCAATGACTTACACGTCTCCTCATCACCCAGGTCGGCTTCCTTAAGCATAGGGACACCAACACAATCTCCACGTCTTTTTCCATCTTTTATGTCTGAAGCAGAGCTCCAGGATCCCTCCTCACAATTTGTGCAACAAATCGAATTAAATGGAAACCAGGCTGCGCCTATACCTACCAGCGCTCCATTACTGTCTCGAGCGAATGGTAATACTAGCCCAACCCATAGTAATGCCGAAGCCTCAACGTCTAGTCAACCCCGTGCGGTAGAGTCGCCCCTGAGGACTACAGCGCGCAAAAGTACTACGCTGCGCCGTGTACCACTACAGAGACCCCGTCCCCCGTCCTCCCCATTGGGGCCCAATCGCCCAGTGTCAACTCATTCGCGTGTTGACTCCATATCTTCTCTACCATCCTCACCATCTCTCCTCCCACTATCCCTAGATTCCAGGCCTCCGGAATTGCCTCTTATGACTCCCTCCGATAGTGTCCCAGTCGTACCTAATCAGCCCCAGCCCCAGCCCCAGCCCCAGCCCCCTCCTCAACAGCAGCTTGTAGGACCAGCCCATGTGATATCTCCGACCCCGGTTCAGCAAGTTGCCCCATTACCTGCTGACTCCCGGCCGACGAGTCTCTCCGCGACTCCCTCTCCTCCGATAGCTCGGAACTCCACTAGTGCTCCCAACACTCCTGAAACCTCTCGGCAAAGCCTCCCACGATCATGCGCTCCTTATAGATCTGGATTTCAGCCCAGAGGGATGTATCGCCAATTGTCCGACGATTTTCTAGCGGCACGCCAGCAAAAGCGTGACGGCGACGGAAGAATGCGAGTAGAACGAACCAAGCTGGAAAGGCGTTTGGAGAAGCTCATCGCATTACATTTCCCTGATCCAAACTCTCTGGAGAGCACATACAAAGAAAAGTCCGGACAGAGCAGTCGCAGGGCATCTTCTATTTTTGAACTCGATTTGAAAAATGTGACAGATGCGGGGATTCTTTGGAGAGGTGTTCTAAATGCTATTGAAAGTAATGGGAAGGTTGATGTGCGGGGTGAGTCGAGCCTTTCACTCTTATCATTGCCATGCTGATTCATTGCCAGCGGCAGAACAGAGGATTGCACCCTGGGAGGAGGATTCTGCTGTTAGCAAATGTCCTCTCTGTAGGTAAGTGTTCCTTGTTTGGCACTCCTGAAATCAGTGTTCACCTATGCGAAGTGCCTCGTTTCATCCTCTTACCAATAGAAAGCATCATTGCCGCTTGTGTGGAAAGATAATATGCTCCCTTCCCACTAAGCGACCTCAGAGACCTACTGTGTGTTCAAGCTTGTTCGTGGTCGACCCTAAGACAAGAAAGATAGAAGAAGTTGGTGAAGGGGTGGATTATGGTGTGAGGAAGCGCCGAGCGCCAGGTACGGGAAACGATGGCATGGGCAAAGCCGAGGAAGATGAAGAGAAATTTTTGAAGGGTGTACGGATTTGCAGGGAATGCAGGCCGGTCTTGCTGTGAGTGACAGCTCAATTATCCACGGGTTTTCAACCCAACATATACCGTACAGGCGGCAGCAATACATTCAAGAAATGACGCATATACCAGTATTTGTGAAACTCTACGACGTGGGACCATTAAGATTTTGAAGTTTTCTGTGCATAACTGACACATTTATAGGTTTTTATTTCCCTTGAGAAAGAGATCGAAGATGCACTGCCAAAATTTCAGGAGTTGATTGTGAGCCTCAGGTACAGGGTGTGGGTATAGTTCTGAGATACTGTGCTGATCTCACTGCCCAGCCATGACGCACCACCTACAAAGGAGGCTTCAGCTGCACGCAAGCGGATATTGGAAGCCTTTGCACAGTATGATGCGCTGGCAAAACAGATTAGAGCCCTGCCTTGTCAACGTGGCCCAGGTAGTTCGCAAGACAGGGTTCAGATGGCCATCATGATGCGCTCTCGGCTCTTTCTAGAGAAGAACATGCTTCCTTTGCAGGTAAGAATCTTCCTTGCTTGCTTTCCTTCGCATGACGAGTAATGTACTCCCAAAGTCATTGCCATCACACCGAAATACCAAGCAAAGCAAGCCAGCGAGTAAACAAGACCAGGAAGAGGATAAGGAAGACCCTTACCCCGACATTGCGCATATCCTCCAACCATTACTAGAGCAAGAGGCCTTGCTCGAAACCTTTGTTGAAGAGGCCACGTCCCAACGAAAATTCGAGGATGTGAAGTCGCTCAAAATAAACCTAAAAGAAATTAGAGCAGAAATTAAGAGACTCGTGGATGCGGAAGACGATAAACAAGGAGAGTAGGGGGTGGTGGATAACTGATTTGAGATTTCATGCGAACGTATGGGACTAACTGTAGTTCGTGGATTTGCTTCGTCATCGATATTGCCCTCATGCTTTTATTCATGCACACCTGGTCGTTACCTACCACTAGTATTGAGCTATTGTACGAATACGACACCTTTGAAAGGTTAATAGCGTTTGCACATCTCCTGGGAGGTGACGGATACTCAATGTACAGGCAATTCCATTTTGCTGTTAGCAGGCATCAAACGGGGGTATCCCTATGCATTGGGTCAAGCTATTAATGCCACTTGTCTGATTGATGGCGCTCTATACATACAGGGTTTGGTAAGGTACAGGGTTGAAGTATCAATGAGTATCTAACATGTGTGACAATGCAATATATTCGACCAGGGGCTATGCCTCGAGAGAGCCCATAAAACTAGAAAGCGTCAAGTTTTCGTATTCCTCCTCTGCAGGCAAGTCCTCAAGTCCTGCCAGCACGTTCTTCTGACTGAGAGGGCCAGCCGACTCCCTCTCCTTCCTGCTAGCAGCAGTGCCATCGTCCTCCTCACTTGTGCGACGGAATAGGTCGAGGACCAAATCTGTGTCCATAGAAGCTAATCCCGCATTTTGTTGTGTCACAACTGAATTGGCGATATTGAGCTTGAAGCGTTGCAAGCTGCGGTAACAGTCAGTTTGGAGATACAAACATGATCATCATCAGCCTCTACGCACCCCATAATCTTCTCTTCCAGTGTTCCTTTTGTGATGAGTCGATAAACATTTACAACCTTTTTCTGACCAATTCGGTGGGCTCGATCCATAGCTTGTAGATCTTTCATCGGGTTCCAGTCATGTTCAACGAAGATGACGGTATCTGCTCCTGTCAAGGTCAGACCCAGACCTCCAACATGCGTCGTCAACAGCAAGCAATCGATACTGGGATCAGAATTGAATGTTTGCACAATGGCATGTCGCTTATTGAGGTCGGTCGAACCATCTAGGCGCATGTACGTTACTGAGGGCATATGGGACTTGAAGAGGTCATTCTCGATGATATCGAGCATCTGCTTCATTTGACAAAAGATAAGAACTCGATGCTGCGAGAATGTGCCGCTCGAGTCTGTAACACTGTCGATAAGTTCGCTCTTTCCTGTATCAACAGTTGCCGAAGAAATGCTACCAATGCCGCAATCAGTGAGCAACTGGCTGCAAGGAGTGTAAGTATAGGCATGGCCCACAGATAGAGAACTTCCATACCGTAGCGCTTGCAATTTTGGAGCGTGTTGGATGTCACTTAGATTATCCCCTGCGCGTCCTGCCCTTTCCAAAGCCATTTTGATAGCCTCCTTGTCGTTCTTGAGAACAAGTGCAGGATGATTGCATAGTTTTCGTAGGTACTGCAATGACTGGAACACATGCTGCTGTTCTGCTTTACTAGCCTGGTCGGATTGGACGGCCCCTTCGGCAGAGGTGTGGGCTTGGGATTTGGAGAAGTCATCATACAAGTATTTCTGGACGTCGGAGAGCTCGCAATAGTAGTCCTGGATAATTTTTGGTGGCAAGTCATTCAGGACGTCCTCTTTCAGCCGGCGTAGCAAGAAAGGAAGAACTTGTTTATGCAAAGCCTCCAACGCCAACGCAGCTGCAACACCGAATCATATGAGATAATGAGGGTTTCATTCGTTCTGGTGAAACTTACCAGCCTCGCCGCTCTTTGCCTTTCCATCACGGTTAGACAGTATAGGCTTTCCAAACCTTTCATTGAACGAATGTTCTGTCCCGAGGAAGCCTGGCATCAGGAAGTCAAAAAGGCTCCATAACTCGAGTACATTATTCTGGATCGGAGTCCCAGACAAGATGAGTCGATGCTGGGCACGGATCGATTTCACCGCTTTGGTCAGTTTCGTTTTAGCGTTCTTAATGACGTGGCCTTCATCGAGAATGCAGTAGAGCCAGTTGAAGTCTTCGAGGCTAGCGATATCATTCCTAACAACCTCATAGGAAGTTATGACCACATCGTATGCCTTCAACTTAGACAGGAGCTTGCTTCGCTCTCGCGAATTGCCTGTATATAAAACTGGCCTTAGGTTATCAACGTACTTCAATATTTCGTAGTACCAATGGCCAGTGAGTGTTGGAGGGCAAATGATCAGGGTTGGGAGATGAATGGTATCGGGAGAGTTAGACTTTTGATGTTGTTGCTTCCTTTCGTAGTGTTTGCTCGCAAGGATACATATTGACTGCAAGGTCTTACCAAGACCCATGTCTAGGACTCTCCTGAGATAGTGGTACAAGTAACGGGATGGAGACACCTACCATCGCATAAAATGCCATGCAGTTGGTACTTAGCGAGGAAAGCAAGCCAGTTAACCCCATCTTGTTGGTAACGACGTAGCTCGGCTTTAATTGGCACTGGGATGCGATACTGTTCAACTTTGGAACCGTCTAACAGCTGGGTAAGGAATTGGCGCTCGTTGTCTCGCCGTTTCAACAGATCTTCAGGAAAATCACGAGGGTCGGGTAAGCCAGCCTAAAGAATGCATTATTAGGTCGCGATATGTGGTGAGCGCCGTGAGCGCACCTCCAAAGGGACCATCTTTACAAGAGATGCGAACGTATTAGTCGCAGTCGAGCGTACCGCCTCATCAGAGTCACTCATACGCCCCAAAACAGGAACGACCATGAAGATTACATAGGGTAGAGCCTTGATATCCAGCTTTTGTACAACATCTAACGGGAGATCAGACCAGCACATAACTCTAGACGACAGGAGACGCACGGTAAATCAGTTCAGTTGCACCTTGACGGCTCGCAAGGACGAGAGGATCCCTGAGAAGCGGTATTACGTTTTCGATGACAAAGCGCATTGCTTGGGAAGTTATAACGCTACAAATTGTGGCAAAGCATCGAGCAGCAGACTGCCGGATAATGGCAAATTTGCTGCGAAGAGCGAGTAGTAACGTTGGGAATATCTCTGTCAACTTGTCCCAGAGCTTGCCGTGGAAGGTCGGCACGACTGCCTCGAGAACGCTCAATGAGTCAATGACATCTTGCCCAAATTGCCGTTCAATTAAGGCATCAGACTCGGTAGGTGTATCTAGGATACCCTGTGTTTAATATCGATATAGGCTAAGCTATGGTAACACACATACCACATTGCAAAGCGCTCTGAAGGCCACCAGTCATAGACTGCCACATGGTCGGAACTACTTCCAACAGTTGCGGTCCGAATTTTTTCGATAGATGTTCGAATGCTAAACTGGCTCCACGCCGAGGGAGTTTTGATTTAGATAATTCTTCGCCCTTATCCGCGCCCGTCATGTCCTTGTCCTTATCTTTGACTGGCTCCCTGCCTTTTGGATGAGCTGCAGAACTCTGGAACGAGAGTATGCCCTCTGTCAATTGTCGCGTATATGCAAAGGTCGGCGTGTGTTCGACATCCTGACACAAGAACGTGCAAAGGTTCTTTACGATTTTGTCCGGCGGTTGTGATATTTTATTATTAAGGCAAAAGTCGACAAAAGCGGCCACTGCGACGGCAGAGCGCGTCTGCAGATCCAAATTCTCTTCACTCTGTAAAGCGTGAGAATAAGAAAAATTCGATCAGGAAGGTTGCTGACCTTGATCCCGTTCATGATACCCTTCACTACAGGACTAACTTTGTCTGGCACCTCCTTGAAGGCTACAAAAGCTGCCGCGAATGCCGCTGATACACGGGTGTCGTGCTGCATTTTGACTTCGACGTAGCGGTCAATGCTCACAATGATCTTGTTCCGTTTTTCACTGATGACTGCCAGCTCACGTTTCTTCGCCCGCCCTAAGCTATCCTTCAGCCGAGTATACATCTGTCCAACAGCTGCCTGGGCAATTTCAACAGTAAAGCAACCCTGTTTGCTGCCACTGATATCAATTTCGCTCCCTAAGAAAGGAATTGATGACATTGGTAGCTTGCAATCCGTATGGAACGAATTCAACAACGAAATACAGTCGGAGTGAATGCGGCTGAGAGCAAGGGCCATCTCGTGGTAAGCTGCAGGTGGCTTGCCTTGCAACCATGAGAGGGTTTTGTCACTAATCTCTCTAGCAAGAAGTGACCTGTCGGCAAAGAGTGTCGCTCGCCCTGTAGCATCGCATTCTCGGGCCCATTCCTCCGAAATCACAGCGGAGAGAAATTTTTGTAGCATGCTTGTAGAGTCGACGTAGTGTAGCAAAATGGGTTGCAGCAGCTCCCCGATGGGTTGGGCCTGGCAGGATTCAGCAAGGAGAAGAGATTGTTCGATGAAGTGTCACTGACATTAGCTGGCCAATAAACAATTATGTGCGCCAACGCAGTCGCAGCAACAATTCGAGCCTGGAGTATAACTTCCGTCGACACGAGTGAAAGGTCCTGTGCTAGCATATTTTTGTCTACGTTATGTCTCTCGATGGCGACGTCGCTGCCATTTGGTGTGACGGGGTAGTAAAAGTTGGTAGAGTCGATAGGTACGCCAAGTGGAGTCATGATAATTGCATACCACTGCAGGATTAGTGCTTGACTGAATAGAGATTGCATCCAATCAGTGGAATTTGCTAGGTTCACAAGGGCCAAGTGCCACGCAGTGAAGCTAGCCTGTCGGACATCGGGTCGTTCCTCCACTATCATATTCTGGAACAGTAGTTGAAGAAATGGGGCCGTTATCCAATCTTTTGGTAAAGATGACACTGTCATGAAAGAGTGAAGTGTGTTGACCACGGCAAGCCGCACATTGGGAATAGTATGCCGAAAAAATGGAAATAGCGTAGGGGCGAGTGTCGACAAGGGAAGTCTATCTGTTGTATGAGCAAGGAGCAGCGGCTTCTTGGCAGACAATACTCACCCGACGGTGTCCTTCGCAAGAATTTCGATCACGCTGTCGTAAGTCACCAATTTCCCTGAGTAATGTTAATGCTATAAAACTCATCAAACGATGTTGTCCACTTACCGAGCAAATCCATTACTGCACCCACACTAGAACTCAAGTCATCCTTCATATCAACGAGACACCTCCACAAGACCAACAAAATAGATTCCAATGATTCAGGGAGTTTCGCGACGAGATGTTCGGCGACAGGCAAGAGGCATGACGCTGCGACTGCCCGCACGTCATCGTCTTTATCGCTCAAACTTATCATGGCAGATTAACAGCAGCAAAGGTGGAAGTTTAAGTACATACCCCAATATCGCAGCGTCCACTACGCCACGCAGGATTTCAATGCCTGATGTTATCCCTAGACCATCCTCTTCAATCGGGCCATCCGTGAATAGGTCGCTTCGCACAGCAACCTCATATTTGAGGCCCAAGAGGCCTGCATGCCGAACCTCCCATATATGCGTTCGTTCCTGGTCGCCTTTGCGTTTCTTAGTCCCAATTTGAGTGGGTATTGCAAAATCTTGTCGAATCATTTGCAATAAGATCGTGTGGACGTGGCTAATTGAGCGCCGCGGCATATGTAGCAGTAATGCAGCAAGCGTTTGCGAGACTGTCTCGCGCACAGGTGCGAAGACCTTGGGTGGCAAGCTTAAGGCAGACCTAAAGTGCAAGATGTGGATCATACCTGGTCGGATACGAAATCCCCAAATCTGTCTAGAACAAAGATGCAGAGAAATTTCGCTGCAAGGTCGTTGCACCACTTTTCGTGAGCCAATGCATTTTCCTGGGCAGCAACACCCTCTAAAGCACATCATCAACAAAGCATGAACAATAAGCACATAATACCAACCTCTCATCCCTCCATATTTTCCCTGAGATTTTAGTAGCTCGCGTAGAGCTAGGGCAGCACCATGACGTACTTCCCAGGCAGCACTAAACAAGTCCACTTCTAATAACTTCACGACTCCATCCCAAACCCAATGTCCTGGCGGAACTTCCAAAGCTTTTGATTGTTTGGCGGCCTTGGGAGAAATGGCACCTCCTTTGCCAGGATCAACAACCACCTTCTCTCCAGAGGTCCCATTTGAGGTTGGATTAGGGCTTGCAACTCGAGATGACGCTGGAGCCTGTGGCTTTTCTTCGGGAGCAACTAGCCGTGCCCTGGGGGACAATCAGCAAGAAAAAAAGCAGCAATCGCATCTGTGCCTACTTATTCGAAGGACCAGCAGAAGCAACATTGTATTTGCTTCCCCCAGAGGACGGTGGGGGAGGAGCTGCAACAAACGCCGAGTTCCCGGGCTTCCTCTTTCGCTTTAAACGGTTGCGTTCACGTGCTGAGAGAACACTGAGATCCTGTACAGAACCGCTGGTTCCATGCGCAGTCGTAGGAGAGGGAGCTGGCGATACAGAACGCGGCGGTGATGGTTCGTGTGTTGGTTCGGGGGCACAAACTTCCATAGGTATAGGTTGACTTTGGTTGAGTGGCGATTCTTGTGTGGTTTCTGCAGCACCTTCCGTGTCAGCAGCAAGTTCCTTATCAAGGTCCATGTCGTCTGCAACATCGTCAAGGAAGTCCAGACCAAGCCGTCCCATGGCCTCCCTCCGAGCTTTCTTCACTTCTGCCGAGCTAGGTAGTATTCCGGTTGGTTTCGTAAACTCTTTACCGGAGGAAGCAAGTAATAGATTGCCTTGTAAAATCAAGTCCTTAACAGAGAAACTTGGGAAGTCCGGCACAGTGGCCAGGCCTGGGGGATTAGTGGTGCAATCTGAGGGCTGCCATAATGGCACCGATTGGAAGATCTGGGATAGCGCGACAGAAGCCGCATTTCGCGTATCGAAGGACTTTGAATGTAGAAATGGGAGGATCTTGAAAGAGGTTATTACGAGATAGACACGCCATGTGAGTAAAAATAAGTACCCGAGCCAAGACGGACATCAATTCATTCCAAGCTGAGGCATCAACAAGTGATGCTTGATGTCGACTTGATTTAACGTCATCTTCATTGAGCGCAGCATCGGTGCCCAAGCTCTTGACGGCAAGCTGGGCAAGCTGTTTTGCAGCAGTATTTCTAACTGAAGTGGAAGAACCTGTGTCTAGAAGTAATAAAAGTCTGTCTAGTCTACAGAACGAGTCAGTACACCAAACACTGGACGAGGATATAAGTCACACCTAGAGGTCATGCCGTATGGGGATCACCGGACCGGATGTTCCGCCCGTGGATGTGATCGAGTGGTACCGAAGATATTTGGATCTGTTTACGGGGGGATTTCTCGTCTCGCGATGGGCTGTCCTTTAAATCTGTTCAACATCCTTGTGACTTTTGCCTGTGACAGTCACTGTACCTTCCTTAAATAGACCATCAAAAAAATTTTGATGACATTCCAGCCTCCCTTGTCTCTGGCCGAAGTGCATTTCATTCACTAACCTCTCATCAATGGACCCGCCATGGGCTACTCAGTATATACTTGAACTCCAGGATGGTTTTGACCAGCCTTTGGATCCCGACCTGATCTGTAAAACCCTTTCGCTGTTCGAACATGTCCTTGCTTACCCATATACGTTTTGTAGTTTTGCAAGATTCTACAGATGCTGTAGCTGTGCTATCAGCATCAGCCGGTGACCTTCTTGCGCGCATCAATCTCGTTACGATATCTATCCAATTGGATTCGCTCATTTTGTTATCCGTAGAGCAACTAACCAGCAATTCCGCACGCATTAACGCTCGGTCTTGGAGGCGCTTACATACCGATGCTAGTATTCTCCGATCCTTCGTGAACCTCGATATCCATTCCGCCAAGCATGCCATACAACTTCTAGATCAGGCAATTATCATATCGGGTGCTGCTGACTTCTTGCGACTGGACATGATTCACGAGGTTATTCAGAAGATACAACACTCGTTTTATCCAGAATACGTGCCGTTTCAACCACCTGAGGTGTCTTCGCTACCACTGGTCGATGGAGTGGCTATCTTTTCTTCAATCCCTTCTCCACGCTATCCACCATCATTCAATGCCTTTCAAAGCACTTCCTACAAGCAGCCTTTCCTTCTGCGTGGCTATGCTCGCCATTGGCCCGCTTGTACTGATCATCCCTGGAGGTCTTCTCGTTATCTTCGCGCCGTTGCAGGTCCTTGTCGGTCAGTTCCTGTCGAAGTAGGCAAAGACTATCTGTCAGATAACTGGTCCCAGCGCTTCGTGGACTGGGACGAGTTCTTGGATACACTGGACTTCGTGGATCAACCACAGCAAAGGGCTTCCGCAGAGATTTTATACCTTGCGCAACATAGCCTTTTCATGCAGTTCCCTGCATTACAATCCGATATTATCATACCCGATTATGCGCATGCTTATATTGAGCCTGCTGATCTAATGTGCTACGAACCCCCTGAAAACCCCGAACGTATGGTTTGTAATGTGTGGTTGGGCCCCAAAGGCACAATTTCTCCTGCACATACGGTATGCTAAATATCTACAGCATGGTACGATTTTGACAACCATTAGGATCCTTTCATGAATCTATTTGGTTAGTCACAAAGCTAACCACTCTTTAGAAGTACTGACAGTCTTTCCAAGTCCAAGTTGTTGGCCATAAAACAGTGTGGATAGCGCCACCAGCTGTAACGAAGTACATGAAGCCGTATTCTGACCAGTCATCAGTGTCAAAACCTGCTTCCAGCACATCGCTTACCAACACGTCTCAAATTGATGTCTTCTCAACGGAGAACGTGCAAGATCACGACGACTTCGTGAAAGAAGTTATTCCTGTTTCCCAGACCACTATATTGCTTCCCGGAGACCTCTTGTACCTTCCCCCCGGGTGGTGGCACGGGATGCGGAGTGAAGAGACAAGCTTTTCGTTATCTATCTGGTTTTAACGACTCAGACGAGTAGTAGCATTTAATAAGGTCACGGTCACGCCGGTAGATTATATTCACATATTCAAATTAGAATTGTCACGATTATTTGTCACCCCTTTGATGTCGAATGCTGGTGTGTACGAGGTCACCAGCAAGCTAGACTTTCCAATCACTCGCTCATTTATGACCATCGGGCTTCGTTCAACTACGTTCTAAGTGCCAAGGACGATATCATTACTGCTTCGTGGACCCATGGTTTCTCAGGATTACCCACGCCATGCTCAGGCGACATCCCTCAACGGGTCTATTATTGCTGAGGCCCTCGCTCAATCGCCCGACAATGGCGCTACTATGAAGTTTAGTAAACTTAATCTTACGGATATTGGGGCATCAGCTGCCGAAGAGCTCGCTACCATTGGGAGAGAGTCACCAGAAGATGAGAGCATCATCCGAAGGTACGGCGCCCCCGCCCCCCCTCCTCGCATTACTGTCGATGTTCCTCATTGCGTTTCCAGAATTGCATTCAACAGTAACAATCTTACGACATTACCGACAGAATTTGCCCTTTTATCTCGCCTACGATACCTCAACCTGAGTCGAAATCGGTTTGCTGTATTTCCTGATGTGGTTTGTTCCACTCCCCAATCTCCCACTTCATACGCTCACGAGACTACTAGTTAACGCTCCTGCCAGCGTTAGATACTTTGGATATTAGTCACAACAGGATCAAGAGGCTTCCTTTGCAGCCGGGGAAACTGGTGCAACTACAGGTAAAGACGTACTTTCCTTGAGCTGTTTTTGATGCTAAATCATCTTAGGTTTTCTGCCTAACAAGGAACAAAATTACACGTCTTCCCGTTTATTTGTGCCAGTTCGACAATCTGAAGGACCTGCGAGTTGATCAGAACCCCCTAGAACTACCACTCCCCCCCCCCAGCATCGGATTCGATTCGCACGAGGCTAGGGCAGAGTGGACGCGGAAGGTCCTTCAGTGGCTTGAATCTGAAGACAGACAAAGGCTTGGGAATGATTCAGGTTACGCCGAAGGCACTTGTCTAAACAGTAATCTGTAAGTTATCTACATATTTGATATGAAAAAGGCGCTTACATTGCCATGACCAGTGACAATGGATACAGTACATGGCGATTTCCTGCTCAACAGGAATTTCGCACCAGTCTCCCTCACAGCCGTTCGCAATCGGTTGATTCATCTTATTCCGCCTCCCCCCGTGTGGAGTCTCCACGCCTCCGGCAGACCTATTTTGGTGAGGAGGACGACAGACCGCCCCCATTGCATCTGGGCATTTTAGGGAGCTACAACGATGACGCATCACCTACTAAATCCTTGGGGAGCTATCTTCCTAGCCCTGCGGAGTCAATTACTTTTAACGATGCTCAGAATATGCCAAGTCCGAAGATTGTCTATGAGTCGCCCCTTCACATCCGTACCCCATCTGATGCTGACGCGGGACGTGGAGCTGCACAATCAACCAATTTAGGAAAGAAGAACACGCACAGTGTACGAACAACAGATAATCTCTTCAATAGAAGCCACCTCGGTGGTGCTGGCAAACCAAAATTCCCTGATGACCTTCCCATGCCCATGTCAACACCCATGTCACAGAGACAGGATTCTGGCTCCTCTCTCGGTTCTCTTTCCCGCTTCGCCAATCCTTCAAATCCGGAGTACCAGCCACAGCAATCACCGTCTATGACATTTGAACGCAACTCTTACTTCCGCCGTGTTTCAGCCCTACCGCCGAATATACTTCCCAATCACTTGGTTTCGCTGGTCGAGTCAGCTCGAAGCATCCTGTTTGCAGTTTGCCAAGTCTATCAAACGTTAGATCACTATATCATGTGCCCTATCGATGACCGCCTCCCCTTTGTTCTCAAACGAGCTCTTGACCCCGCTAGTGCAGAAATGCTGCAACTTATTACCGCATTGGATCGCTTCGACTCTATGAGCCGACGATCCACTCCATCTCCTGCCATCTGTCGCTCTGTCGTTGAGTGTTGTAGGAATACAGTCAATGCATTCAACAGGGCCATTGGAGTGTTGACCTTGCAGCTCAAGGTCATAAACAGCAGCGACGACGTCCGCTATTCAAGACGCCTGTCTTTGGAGTTGTACGCCGCTACAGCAGAAATTGCATGCGCCTGGCAGGCGCTCATACCGCACGCCGATGCCATACGATACCTTCTCAACAATCAGCCTTTTTCCAATGGATCGTCTGCATATACAAACGAGGGTAGTGTTGCATCGAATGATCTACCGCATCCTATTCCGCGCGCTACGAAGCCAACTGGTTTGGCGGTCTCTGGGATGAATGGGCGCAATCGCATTGCGAGGCGTCATGCTGGTTCGTTTAGCTCGAAAGATGTTGAAATTGGAAGAAACTTACCCTCATATGATGGCCCATCTACAGGGATTGTTCCTGCTATCCCCTCTCCCGCTCCGTTCCTGCGGACACCTAAACGACAAGCTACTGCCCCTGCGTCCTCTACCTCTGCATCGGTAACACCCGTGTTCACCCAAAATAATCATTTCATGTCCTCCGCTCCTAGCCTTCACCCTTCTACTTCCACCACCTCGCTTGGTACCACGAAAACAAATCATTCCCGAGAGGGATCCCACACGTCTGAAAAAACATCCTCGACATCCTCTTCTCCCTCATTCACTCAGAAGCAAAACTTATCAGAATCCCATGTACCATCGTCATCAAAGGCCCAACTGGACCAAGACGCGTTGCAAGCCGTGATGAAGGCTGTGAAAGTCGCGCCGACAGTTTGGAGCTTGATGGAGGAACACTCAGGTGACCCTGAGCTTCGTGAAAGTCTGGAGAAGGCGAAAGCCGTTACCGAGAAACTTGGAGAGACCATTCGGCTGATACAAGACACGAACTCCATCAGCGATAAGAAGACTCTCCGAAAAGATGCTCACGTTTTCCTGAAGGTTTGTACTTCTGCATTTCCTTTATGTGCCAAATCAAACCTTCGGATAGATTGTTGTCCAGCTATCAAATTTTATCAAGCAGGGGAATCATTCTGTCTCTTCTGCGTTAAGAAGTAGTATGATCAAGTTGACGAACTCCACAGAGGAGTTTGCAATCTTCCTCCATGCATCATCTTATGCTCTCGCAACAAGTGGACCTTACCCACCTATGCTCCCGCCGGCATACTCGACCGTTCCAGAGGATAATCGCCTCGCTAGCAGCCTTTCTCGGAGTCGCAGTGCGCAGCATTTGTCAGCCCGAATACAACCTACATCAGATGTTCTACGAACCGCTTTACCTGCTCAGGCCTTCCACCACAAGCACTCAAGTATGCAACGAAGCATGCGTGAGACTGGAACGCAAGTACATACCTCAGATCCCGGATAATGTGCCTTCTGCCACATTGCTGTTTATCTATACATCACACTTTTACTGCGCCTAGGGTTGTTTTGGCGTAAATCTCAACCCATTTGTAATCTTATTATAGATAATATAATCGTTGATGTGCGTGGCGACTCCTTTCCTATGGACTGCTGGTGCAATACCCCGGTCTCGTGGCACTCGAGAACCACTATAGAGTCTAATAGGGAGGCAGCCTTGTTGCATTTATTTCACTACGGTCAATGAAGCTTCTACATCATACAAAATAATACGTCCATTTTGGTTATGAGATCAATAATCGATTGCTAGTGATCCTAGACTAAGTTGATAAGTCTGGATCCCTTCAGTGCAAGCCGGGAGTGAGCCTTTCAGATCCCACCAGCTGCCATACAACTACGTCATGAACTCGCTGAGCATGTATCTCTCAAGAGTCAGAGTCACGATATCTATTTAGTCGTGTTTGCAATCAAGGTCTATGCGCGTACTCCACATCTGAGATCTATAGCTAAAGCTTCGTGCATGTCCGACAAATTCAAGCCCATCGCACCCATTTCGCTTCATGGCTACTTACAACCTGTCACAGCCCTTGCATTTGACCCTGTTTGCGATACATTATGGACAGGTTCTAACTCTGGAACTATAGCTGCATACAGTACTACCCGTGGGCTACGCGGCGTCTTCTTTTCTGTCGGAGGACACCTGCAAGTTCAGAAGATCGATGTCGGTGACAACTATGTCAGGGCTTTTGGTAGCGGTGGTGATGGAGTTGGCAGTTGGATGAAAGGTGGCCGCAACAAATGGTACCTCCAGTGCGTTAGGTTCTCAAAGAATTGCCATCGCACAAGTCCAAAATAGTCGCTATAGCTCTATTGGTACAGTTACTACCTTCTCAAACACAGTGTCGCAGAGTGTCGCAGTCGCAAATACTTCGCCAGAGCTAATGCTCATGAATTCGAGCACAGGAGATATGGTACGGAAGGCGCAAGTATCGTCATCTGTGACACATATCCATTTATCATCTTCCATATTGCTAACTGGGTCAGCTGACGGTTACTTGCGCCTCCATGATCCGCGCACTGCCCTTGCAAAGATTGGCGGGGAGTCTAGTGCGAGAGCACACATGGGTGGCATTCAAGGGATGCAAGCATCCGGTAATATTGCATACACAATCGGTTTGGGAGAGAGGTATCACTCTTATGCCCACTCAATTCCAATGCTGACACGGATCCAGACAAATGCGACCCTTCTTGGATCCCCTTGTCAAAATATACGACCTGCGCACTATGCGGTCTCTTGCGCCCATACCATTCCCTGCCGGCCCAGCATTTATACATGTTCTTCCCAAACGTGCAGCCTCCATTGCCATCATTTCTAATCAAGGACTTGTCAATACTGTTGACATTAACACTTCTAAAAGTGAATTTTGCCAGGTACGCCTTCACGCCTGCTCCTCACATTCAGACACCTAAACAAATCCATCAGCTGGATATTACATCATACTTGACGTCTTCTGCTGTATCTCCAACTGCAGCATACATAGCATGTGGTGATGCAGAGGGTATCATCCATCTCATGACTCAGGCTGAGGACTCTGACCTCCCGTTCAACGGTTTTGATGGGCAAGCCATTGAATGGGCAGATACACCCGCACCACTACCCGATATTGAGTGGACTGATGAGACGTGAGTCGCTCCTTTGAGTTTGTGTGGCGTATCTTATTGGAGAAGGCCATTCAATGTCATTGGTTTAC
This sequence comes from Volvariella surrecta, assembly GCA_951802395.1. NCBI lineage: Eukaryota > Fungi > Basidiomycota > Agaricomycetes > Agaricales > Pluteaceae > Volvariella > Volvariella surrecta. The sequence goes on from OX637784.1 coordinate 1,368,563, forward strand.
CCTACTACGAAACCAAGTTGCTGTCCGCATGGGCCCCTCAAGTACGAGCCAATCTTTCGCCCCCTCCACCACGCATACCGTCTCAAATTATGGAATCTATTAAAATGAGTGGAGATGTGGCATATGCCCCACTGCCCAAAGAATTCAAAGGCCGTCGAAATATGAGTGCAGTTCCGCGAAAAAATGCTGCAAGGTTCCGGAGCGGGAAACGAAACGCAGAAGTATATCGTTCTTAGTTTGCACCGCTTAATGCTCAAACATTTACAGGAGGATCATGACTCCACAGCTTTTAGTACTACAGGAGGTCGCGTCCCTCCCATGTATCATCGCGTGGAAATGGCATACTCCAAATTTGGAGTGGATGACTTCGACTTTGCGTAAGGACAGTCATGCGGTTTTGCATTGCTATTGACTTGTTTATGTAGCTTCTACAATCGGACGCACCATAGTGGATTGGAAATTGATATCACGAACTCCTACACAAATGCCCTAGTCCAGGTCATGCACTACTGCTGGCCAATTCGGGGTCTGGCCAAGTCACACATTGCAACGAATTGTGTCACCGAACACTGCATGCTATGTGAATTGGGCTTTGTCACTAGGATGCTCGAAGATGCCCGGGGTATCAATTGCCAAGCAAGCAATTTCTGCAAGACGTTGGGTGAACTCGCCCAACGTAAGTAGCTAATATCCTAATACTAGCACCTCCATTTACCAACCCTCTCAATTTGAACGATAGGCTTCAATGCTTTGGAACTTCTCGACTATGAACAAGATACCTCAGAAGTGGATTATGCCCAGAAGATACAGGCGTTTCATCGATTCTTAATTGATCGCTTTGCTGTTGAGGGGAATATGCTGCCTCATAATCCCGAGCTACGCAGGCATGCAAGGAAAAATAAAATATATCTCACTACTGTGGCACCAATCACACAACTGGTTGGATCTTTCGGAACAACTGTGGCAACTTGCGGGAATTGTGGAGCTACCCGACAGAAGGAGACGATTTCTCATATCATCGAATTAACATATCCTCGCCGAGTATGCTCTTCACGATCATCCAAATCAATTAACCTGTTCATATATTTTAGGTGACCGGCCCCAGTCCTTCAGCGGATTTTACCAGCATATTACGGAATTCAATTTTGCGACAGATAAATCATAAGGCTGTTTGTCAGTCTTGTGGTCAATATGCGCAAATTTCTTCCCGTCGGTGTATCGCCACCAAGGATTTGCCCTCGCTACTAGCTGTAAACGCGTGTGTCTATAGTGACGAGGCTTTGGGTTATTGGCAGGATAATCGCAATCAGACGTTCTTACCAACTACGGTCAAGTTCCGCGGTCAGCGCGTTGATGGCGAGGAGGACGAAGAAGTCGAGTATGAACTCCGGGTGCGCATATATCGTATGTTACGCCACCGTATACCTGACTTGAGCTTCGTTAGGCAATTGTCGTGGAGATACTGGGTGAAGGCAAAGACAAGAAGTCTCATCTCACCGCAGTTGTCAAAGGTGCGCCTCGTCCCAGATTTTTTATATGCCTGACTCTGAGGCTGCGCCAAACTAGTCCCCGGGGCTGAGGTTGAACCTGACTCCATCAGTCCATGGTTCATATTCAACGACTTTGTAGTCACGAATGTTCCCGCAGATGTTGCATTGAGCTTTCCAGATAAGTGGAAGGTATGTTCAGACGGATTCATTCGAGCAAATACTAATAGGGTGCGTTTTCAGGTACCTGCTGTAATTTACCTGGAGAGAACCAAATTGCAGGAGATAGTGGACCTTAGTAACCTGCCTAGTGGCATCGATCCGACCATCCTCAGTCAAGATACGTCAATCTCAATGTAAGTAACGCTCTCTCGGCTCCAAAGCCTCAGCCAACGGTTTTCATAGACACCGGGATCCAGCACTTATACGGCACGAGTGCTTAGGAGCCGATGAACTTCCTAGCCCTGGAACACTGGTCGCAATGGATGCAGAGTTTGTCACCATGCAACAGGTACTTCGTCATCTTTCGAAGTCAGACTATGCAGTTGACCCTCGACATCAATAGGAAGAATCGGAACTAAGGTCTGATGGTGGCTACAAGACTATTAAACCAGAGAAGAGAGGTGTCGGAAGAGTCTCCGTCATTCGTGGAAACGGTGTCAAAGCAGGAGTGCCATTCATTGATGACCACATCCACACAACGGAGTTGATTGTGAATTATCAAACAGCACATTCCGGAATCAAATGTGAGCAACCTATTCGGTTTTCAACGATCTACTGATTACTTCGCAGTCGGAGATCTTAATCCAAGTATATCAAGGTATACTCTAACACCATTGAAGTTGGTTTACAAAAAGCTTCGATTGCTCGTGGATCGTGGGTGCATTTTTGTTGGCCACGGGTTGGTTAATGACTTCCGAAATCTTAGTAAGTTTCTTCGAGGAACTCAGCCCACAGTTGTATTGACAATCAATCCCTAGATATATTCGTACCGCCAAAACAAGTTATCGATACTGTGGAATTATTCTCCTTGAAGTCGAGCAAACGTCGTCTTTCACTCCGATTCCTGTCCTGGTTCATTATGGGTCAGACAATTCAGACAGAGACCCACGATTCTATCGAAGATGCCCGTGCTGCATTGGCATTGTACCGGACTTATGTTGACTATGTGAAACAAGGCATCCTCGAAGAGAGACTTGAAGAATTATTCAAGGAGGGCCAGAAATATGTATGATATTATCCATCCGTCCCAAATTGCAGATCTTTGACACCATTTCAGCACTTCAAACCCCCAGAGATAACAGCAAGTGAGCGAGCGACCTCTCCGCCTATACCGCCCCAATATCAACTGGGCCATCACCAAAATTGGTTCAACGTCAACTTGTCACCAATGTTCGGGCACCCTAGTCCCCTATTCTATGCACCTCCAGACCAGTTCTTCAGTACCAATCCCGGGCCGAATCCTAACTGGCGGTCAAGGTAGTTATTTTGCGCTTCATATCTTAAGTGGAGGACCCGCTTGGAAATGCTCGTCTGGATCACTTTGGCATAGTGTTGTTATACAATTAGTTATAGATATTTCGTTCCTTAGCATACAGAAACAATGATGTATTGCATGTCTGCCTGAACACAGCTTCAGAAGTCAAAGTCATCGTCCAGATCCTTCCGTCGGTGGTACTAATGTATCGTGTTGAGCAGTATGATGAGACATGAGTTTGAGCACATACCACGATTGTAGATTTTTTCGCGGATTTCTTCTCCCTAGCATCTTCCAGCTGAGAACAGAGCGTCAGTAAACGTAGTTCAAGTCCGTTGGATGCAGGACACACCTGATCTAGCAAATCAATCAACTGCTGCTCCGTGATCTTGCTCTTGAGTTGTCCAGATTGTGCCATTCGAACGATCATTGCCTCAATTTGGCTTGACCGCTCTGGACTAACCAACGCGATTCTGGATACTAAACATCCCAAGTGTGGTCACACGCCATAGGTGAACAGAGCGAAGAAAGTATGGGTCAGCTTTGCCGTATGTTCAAAGATGCTTAGAGCATTGAAAGCGACAATGGAGGTGTATCAGGGGTTCATAGACGAGTGAAAAAGACCCACGTCTTTCTCGCGCAGCGGGATCCAGAACCGTAGCCATCAGATCCCTCCGCATTTGCTCTTCCTGTGCCTTTGCTGCTTCATCTTGCTCGTTCTGACGAGGGACATTAGTGTTCAGCGTGTCCATGATTGTAAAGTGGTATTATATCTGATGATGACAGAGGCTTCAGCGAGAAGCTGTCAGGACCCATGAACGGGAATTGCCGTACTGCAGTAACTATTGAACATTTGAACGATACGATAAAGAGAATGAATGCATGGAATCTCTGAGAAGAGTGCAGCTAGTGTACAAGTGTCTGAATTATCCGGATTGATGTCCAGCCTGAAAATCCCCTTCGACAAAGGTCGTGGATTACGAGTCATTGATGCCGTGATGAGTCAAAAGTACTGCTTAGGTGAGCATAGAGAGAATGAAGAACAACACCACGATCGTTCCGAGGAAAGAGCAATTGACTATTGTGAGGGCAGCACTATCAGAGAGTTCCGCCTCGGCAGCACCGTTGAGTTGTATGGCGCGGGCCTGGAATGCAGCAAAGTTCTCTGGTCCATTTTCAACTGCATTGATAGAGAAAACCATTCCTTGGCCACAATGCCCTGCTTGGCGACAATAGGCCCATATAGGTCGAGTCTGTGAATGAGTCGTCAGAAGTGTGGGCCGATATATGCTGGAGAGAGACTGACGCCGTTGATTTGAATCGTGAATGTTGGGAACAGCACTGCATTGTCAGTTACAGGAAAACTATGGCGATGTTGGCAATTTGATGAAAGAGCGAGCAAGTCTTTACACTTACAACCCAGAATCAAATCCAATATTCCTTGTCGTGCTTGTTGAGAATAATGCACGACAAGGGTTCGCGAAGCTGCTTTGGGTCACGGTATGGTTTTTCTGTCTAAACTCGAATGTGACCGTATCTCCAGGCTGAGCGATGATGTTTGAAGGATCGTAAGCGAGTCGTCCGGGTCCTCCAACCGTAACTCTATGGTCGGTAGAGGTGCTGGTTGGTGGAGAAGGAGTAACAGAGGAAGCATAGGTGGTCACGACGGCCTGTCCAGAGACTGTAGCTGTCTCTGTTACCGTAATGACAGAGGGACGTGGTGGTGCGATAGGTGTGGGCGCTGATTGTGGTATTGGTGGTATTGGTGGAGGAGAAACGCCAGTGGCAGCTGCCTTGAAATCTGGGAACCGGTTTCCGGGGTTGATCGCAAATACCATCCCTTGTCTACAGTGATTCGCTTGTCGACAGAATATCCATATTGGATGAGAGTCAGGGACTGGAAGCTCTGCAATGGGGAAGCCTGTAACCATCGTATCGGGTACTGGGACGCTTGAAGAGCGAGTGATTGAGTTCCAATTTAAGCAAAGATCCCTATCGAGTCTTACAATCCAGTATCGAATCCGCCATCCAGAGATAGACATGGATTTTCGAAAGTTGACTGAGTGACAGTGTGGTTCTTTTGCAGGAATGTGAAGTGGACGATATCGCCTGGATTCGCAGTCTGGAATTCGTTAAAGCAGGCACCAACAAAGAGGCATCAAGCTGAACTGGACATACCACAAATTCTGGATCAAACCGCAAAAGCCCTGGACCGCCAACGGTGACGTTAATATTTGCAGCCCAAGCGCCAGCAATTGAGCAAAGTGTAAAGAGCGTGGCCAAAATTACGCGCGTTAAGAACATAATTTACAGATCGTCAGGTGGGATGAGCAGACGTGGTTTTTTGGCCACGATGATTTCTTATATACTTGGGCATGGTCACTGGCGATGACTATGACAATGAGACGGCGATATTGAGCGGTAACGGAAGACAATAATGAAGTTGTGTGGTAGAATGCAGTTGTTATTGTGTTCAGGTTCATGGTGGCAATGTACGCACATGGTCTCCGTGCTAAAATATGACTCCTACAGATACAACTCGATGAACTTACCCCATCGCTCAATGACTGGTTTAACCACGAGTTCCCATTCCTTCCCTTTATTCTTACCCTTTTCCCATCTTCTGTATTCAAAAATCTCCTTATGCATCTGTCCGCAATCGGGACAGGGCTTGGTATTTCCTGCTGCAGCATTAGGGCTTCGTTTCACGGGAGTGTCACTCGTCACATGGAAGTTGGGCCATGAAGGTTCTAGGTATATACACGTCGCCGCGAGATCCGCCAGTTCAATGTGAATCAGCCGCTCTGGAAAACCTTGAGTGGCCTGGGTGTGGTACAATACTTGCATAGAACGAACCAAGTCTGTGACACCATGCGGCCTTCTCCCCAGCTTGGACACGGCCCTTCATTAGGCTGATATCTGAGCCATCTTGACCATCTTCCACAGCGCCAGGATAAAATCCTCTAAGAACTTGCTCCTTCGAGCCACACTGCTTGCCCCATTGATCAATCCTTTTGACCAAATTGACGGCCCTGCCGACTTTTAACTTGATAGTCTTCGACTGCGAGCTCTCTTCAAAAGAGTTGCAGTCAGAACGTCACGTAGTCAACGATGATATATAAAGACATACCCCGGATCTCAAACGTATATATGTATCCCGGGACATCAGACTGCGTCCGTGCCTTCTCCATTTCCACACGTAGAGCCACTTGGGTATCTGGTTGCAGATATTCGGGTATCCAATCTGCATGGCTTGGTCAACGAAATCTCCCAACCCGATTTTGAGGACTTGCCATTGAAAACCACCCACTCGCCATTTTTCCTGGCGTAATACCCAGTGGGCAGCAATAATTCCCTGGAATGCTGGTGACAAAAAGCCTCCTTCTTGTCGTCGTCGTCCTCATTGTCATCAGATGGTGGATCTGTCACTTTCACCATCCTTGTACATCTTTTCCCTGCTTTCGTGATGCCCGAGCATTGGACTTGACTTGCATTCCCCGTAGATGGATCAGAATCAGCACGTGTCCTCTTGGGCTTGGATTTGGATGGGGTCGAAGGCTTAGAGGGCGAGGCGGAGGGATGAGATGATGGAGTAGATGTCGAGGAGGTCGCTATTTGAGGTGAGCTCGCATGTGCTGGAGCAGATATAGGGGCGGACGCATGGGGTGGGCGCAAGGCATGTTGCATCGTCAAAGACATTGGATGTGTATTGTATGAAGCATTCGATTGGGATGATGGTCGTGAACTCGAGCTTGGGTATGAAGGAAAAGAGGGTGGACCGCTGGGGACGGTTGGGTATGGGTTTGCCCCTGCTGACATGACAGGATGGAATCCCCCTACAAAGCCAGGACCCGCATTGCTGTTGTAGGGGCCAGGTGGAGGGCTTTGTGACACTGTCAGATTGCTAAAAGCATTGGCTAGATCGTTCTGACCAGCAGCGCCTTGCTGGTTGTTAGCTTGGGGTGAAGGCTTGTCGTCCTACAGTGATTAAGAAGGAGGGTCTGCCAATGAATCGTTATACATACATCTTCCTCAAGCAGCTTGAGCAAAAAACGCCTAGCTTTGCTCTTGAACATCTCCGTTGTGTCCTTCGACATGAGGGTCTACTGGGCGTGGTCTACGCGAGTCCATCCATATACTGGATGTGTTTGGCGGCATCAAAGATGTACCAGATTTGGGTATAAATTTGGTAGGCTTGTTTGCACAAGAAATCTGAAAAAATGCTTCCGCTCTCTTCCACCTGGCCCATTGAAAAAATGTAGGTTCTTGCCCTTGGTTTCTCCCTTTCATTGCCAGATGAAACGCACTGGGCTCTGACTTACCCTGAGGTCACGCACTACGCTTGAATACAAGCGGCGGCCTAGAAAACCGTTAACTGATTCATCATCTCACCCTTTCATCGTTATCTAATTTGCACTGTCCGTTCTGACGCATCAATCACCAGTTCTAACTTCTCCCTACGATGGAGGACAGCCCAAAAGCCCAATTTTGCTCCTTGATGGGTGAAATGACGGCTAGCATGCGCTCTGCGCGTGAAGTCATCACATCGTTGCGCAACAGGTAAGCTTGTTCTCATTTGCAGTTCCCCCAATGATCTCAGTCTTATGATAGGGATGATGAACTGGAGACTAAGGATGGGATTTCTCTGCTCTCCTTGAAACATCACCTCCTTCTGTCATACTTGCAATCGTTAACTCTTATTTCCGCTCGCCGTGCCCTCGGCGATTCTCTCCTCATCCGCTCGCAACCAGAAGAGTCGTTTAGTTCGTCAGACCGCTCAGCTCGAGGGGCTGGCCTGGGAGACATGGTCGATGCTGTTGTTGAAACTCGCATCGTGCTTGAAAAGATCAAAACTCTCGAAAGTCGCATGCGGTATCAAATCGAGAAACTCGTGCGGGTAGCTGAAGAGCCAGAGAAAAACGAGAAAATTGTCAACGGTATGTCCATGTCAAGTAAATGCTCATTTTTTGTCTGACGTCGGTTTACACAGATCCTCTTGCGTTCCGCCCCAATCCTCAAAACCTGATGAGCAACAACGACGATAAAGCTTCTGATGTCAGCGACGTGGAAGCCGAACAAGTTCAATCAGATAATCCCGCCACAAACGACGGGATATACCGGCCACCACGTCTAGCCCCCATGCCATACGTCGAAAAGTCCAAATCCCAACGGCGCAAGGAACGACCACCTGTCCCATCAGCGTTGGCAGCCTTATCGTACTCCGCTGCCGATCCTTCTCGGCCTTACCAAGAAGCTAGCTCAGGTCTTGGTGCCACCCCAGGACTAGCATCTGCGCGTGCGGCTCACCTCAAGCGTATGACAGAATACGAAGAAGAAAACTTTAGTCGTCTCGTGATGAAAAAGAGCGAAGTAAGGCGCAGAGCAAGAGATGAAGCTGCTCTTGCTCTTGGAGATGGGCTTGGTGGTTTCTCTAATCCAAGACGACGGGTTGCGGGTGGACTGGAGGATGAATTCAGGGACGTCCTCAAAAGTGTTGAGCGGGTATCGGGGGCTCGTGGTCCTGGAGGTGGAATAGGTGATGGCTACGATGAATTGCGGCAAAGGGGTAAAAAGCAGGATCTTCTCGGCCGAAGTCGCGTTAGAGAGGAGGCTGTTCGAAGTCGTGCAGACGCATTTGGAGAGGGCAGTGAAGCCTCTGGTGTTCGTGCGAGGAAAAAGAGTAGATTCGAAACAGAGAGAAAGTTAGTCAAAAGAAAAGGTTCTGGGTCAAAGCGGTAGCACACTATTGTATCATTATGCAGACGTAGCTATCGTCGTGCATTTCTTGTCGCGAGAGGAAGGATGCTAATCAATGCCAGCAATATGACCTGACAGCATTTGACCCTAAATTGCATGCACCGATCTTGTCCTCTCCCCACGGCACATCCTGAATTAACTGTGCATCAATGTCCTGGCTATTACGAATTTCGCGTTGAAAATTGGCATTTGGCTCGAGATGGGAGCGGTAAAATTATTCGCGGTGCAAAGGAACTCGGAAAGGCGGACGTCATCCTGGTTCTCTTGCTTTCAGTTATATGGCCGAAGGTGAGTACGCAGTGTGCCGCCCATCTACGGCACTTCCTCACCAACGATTGTTTTCAGGTTTCAAGTAGCTCTTCATTGCTACTCGTAACCATTTCCATCGCTTTTATATACGCTTGGGCGCAATGCACTCAGGTTTTATCTGGTAAGTTCCCTCCAGCCTGATGTCTCTGTTGCCGCACTCATGCACCTACCAGAATCCTTGATCGTTATATCCCCTCATGGCATACAGTTAGAAACGAAAAGAGGGCTACCGCCCTTTCATTGGTTCTCGTCCCGCAGATTTATACCCTTCACGACCCTTCACGACGTCCTACTCAACGAAGGACTGAGTGGCTGGAATGTGCGATATTACCTTGCCGTCCTTCGGAAGGATACAATGCACCCTCCTGTTGCCAGCATGCCAGAGCAATCCCAGACCCAGGGAGAATACAAACTCGAGGTTGCATTCGAGGCAGGTTCCATTCCTTGACACACTTTTCTACCATGTAACGCTGACGTGTCTGAACAACAGAATATACTTCCACATTTTCCAGTACTATCTAGGATATTTAATGATGTGCAAGACGTATTATGGGGTTCCATAGGTACACAACTTCAATGTAATGGGAATGTATCGCGAGACCAACCGTAGTCCCAGCTTCACTAGTATAGTGACGAACGGCCATCTCAACAACCTGGGTTATGAGGCATTATTAGCACATTTCGGGAGAATTAAAAACTAGTCATAAATCAGTCGTAAACAGCAAGGAGACCGTATACCTAGAAAGCAGGACTTGTCCATCCTGCGCAGCAGACGTTCGATTCAGAAAGCGAATATCTTTGCATCACACCAACCAGCGGTGTCTCCTCTTGTATCACAGCATAAATGGCTTTGATCCCTCCTCGCTCTCATAAGCACTCAACATATCGTCATAGCCTTCATCGTCTCCATCGTCAGCACTGCTTTCCCTGACTTTGTCCTTCTTCGTCGTCGAAACCTTCCGGGTTCTATTTGCCCCAGAATTTTTTCTAGATTCTGCTGAAACTTTTCTTATTCTCCGAGGTGAGACAGCTTTGCCTCCATCGTTGTTTCCAAAATCAGAGGCTTTTGGAGTTGTACCCAATTCCGATTCCTCGTTAGGCCACTCAACGGCTAATGAGGAGCTGGGACTGGTAGCCTTGTGTTCTACAACTGTTTTCATTAATCGCGGTGAGTCTTGAATTTGTAGGTTCGCAAGCCGCGGTTGGTACCTCTTTGTGCGTATTCTGCGTAGTCCTGTGATCTCCATTGCTGAGGAATCCTCTGAATTAGGATCCTTGAACAGTTCAGGGGGTGGAGTCTTTCTTCTCGTTAACTTTAGTTTAAGCTGTGGGGGGACCAATGGTAAAGGATCAAGATCGTTTAAAACAACCGAACCTCGTTGAGGCTCTGTATCCTTAATCTTGATAGGACCACCACTCGGGGAAGTCACATACGGAGTACCAGGTCCTGATGAAGCTGCAGGTGGTGAGTCGGGGAGGGTGACCTGACCCCAGCCAGTGGTAGCCCGAGACCTTGGTCTGCCTTGGTCAGGACTCGCAACGCTACCGCGATCAGAAGATGCAGGGGAAGAACATCCTGACATTATGTTCCCGAATAACCTCGGCGGCGCCATGGGGGAGATGGACCGGCGGTTCAAAGGAACTACCCGCGAGGTGGTATCCGAGTCCTCGTTGCGTATGCGGGCGATAGCATCTGAAGGTGAAAGTGAACCAATGGAGGACAGTGAACCTCTATGCAACGCCATTTTCTTGCTGGACATAATTTCTTCCCATTCTTGGTTGTCGAGTGTGGGGTTGCTATGTGACTTTGATATGGGGGAATCCCGTCCCAACCCCACTACAGGTGTTGAACCTAGGAGTAGTGGTTTTGGGGCGTTCTTGGCGCTCGGGCGGGGTGTTTCTTCTGGTGCTGAAGTCTTCAACGAGTTCCAAGAGAAGTTTTTCGCTTTGTTGATTAAGTTATGTCCCTCCAACGGCTCTGGGGACTGTGGAGGACTTGACAAGTCGATGGATACAGGCAGAGGCGGCAACCAACTATCCCTAGGAGGACGGAAGTAAGCAGGCCTTGGCGGTGGTGAATAGGTAGGAGAATTGTTAGGACCTGGCAGCGAGGTACGACGTTCAGATTGTTTTGGTGGTGTTGAAACGTTATCAGACTCCCTTAATGTACCTTTATGGGTAGGCGGGGGTAATTCTCCAGCAGGAGGTTGGGAGGGCTCCTCGGTTTTCGCACTCCATGCACCTATCATGGCTTTTGCACGCCAGTTGCTGCTCACCTTGGCCAATGCTGCAGCGGTATCTGAATCTCGAAGCCTTTCAGCGTAACTCCAGAAAGCGGATATTTGATTTGACGTTGGCGTCGAAACCTCTTCAGTAGAAATTGATGGAGTTGGTTGCGGTGTGCGCGGTGATGCAAGTGGTGGTGAAGGCGGATCCATAGAACTTTGGTTCGTGATACCTCTCCAAACTGTGTTAGCAAGTCGTGAGCCTAAACCAGGTTCAGTGGAGGCTGCTGCTACTGTAGCCGGCGTTTCCGTATCATTTCCATCGTCCTTGCTGTCTTCTTCCATTGCATCATCATCATCATCATCATCATCCTCCTCCTCCTCCTCCTCCTCCTCCTCCTCCTCCTCCTCCTCCTCGTCAGAGCTGCCAGACCCCTCAGGAGTAGCAGCTACTTGATTGGTGAATCCTTTCCACATCGTAACCTTCAGCCGTTCTCCTAGTGTCATATTTTGCGCTGGTACGCGCTTATCTTCATCTTCACGGCGTTGAGCTAGGTCGTTTGCAGTCTGCAAAATCCCCTCAATACCACCCGTAGCCTCTAAGGGGTAGAGCTGCAACAAAGACGTCCCCTCTAGAAAGGCATCTCCCATCTCCCAGGATCGTAGAGGGGATGGAGGAGGTAGAGCCTCACCCTCCGCTCCCCACATACTGGGAGATTTACGGCCACTTTTGCCCAGTCTATTGTTATCTGATTAGTGTACACCTAACGAGTAACATAAAGGCATACCGTTGCAACGGAATTTTTGCCCTAACCAACATTGCGGTACAAACGTCAATTAAATACTCAAGCTTGTGATTTTGATCACGTTCTCTTGGTTCTCGCGTGAACAAAACGTCCCACACCAATATGACCGATGAAAATGGTATGGTATGGGAAAGCAACGGGGCGAGCCATCGACTAGAAGTCCGTCAGCAAAAAATCAAGTAAATGTAAAAGGTCTCACTATGAGTAATGGGGTAAGGCAGGATCCAGCCCTCGTATATTCTGTTAGTGGGTCAGTTTCCGATGCGATGACGAAAGTGACATGACCAACTAGGCTGTCCCATAGCTCGCTATCGGCCCACTGAAGCCTCCGACTGAGCTTTTTCATCCAGATACTTCCCCCATCCTCATCCTCGAGTTCAGAGAATTCCCCGATGAATGATTCAAACAACCAGAACGCGTCAGCTTCAGTGTGAGTAAGGTCTTCGGGCTCTATTTCTTGGATAACTATAGTGTATAATGGGACCAGCAATGAGGGTATATGAGGTGATAGGTTTCCAGGGTTTATTGAAGCGTGTAAAAATAGCAGCCGATGAAGTGCCGAAATGTGTTGAGGATGAGCATTCCCCATATGGCGTGGCCTACGCGCAAGGAATGTGGTGGCCTTCTTTGATTTCTCGTCCGCGGGCGATGATACAGATATCTCTGGAGTTACCTCCTCGATAGCTATCTGAATGTCAGAACGTGAATCGTGGGTGGAGTGGCGGAATTTGCGCAGTATATCCAGCCGCGCATCGAGTACTCCGACACACGAAATTTTTATTTCATCAGGGGCCGCTTCGTGCAATGGACCCGGTGTAGTGACTTCCAGCTCTGCTTCAAGGCCATCGAAGAGGCTCTGTGGGATGCCTGATAGTTGCGTAGAAACGTCGAGCAATAGCTTATCCTGCGGTCGCGGGGGTTCTCCAGGTAGCGGAAGAAGACCAATTGGCGGTAAAAGGCGCCGGACCAAGTCCTTTGTTGGCAAGATTAGTGTAGGTACTCGGAGAAAGCGGGCTGACCAACATAGTAACTCTCACGCTGCTTGCCTATCTCCAACTTCCAGGACGTCTTCAACGTAGGGAGGACGCCGAGGAATAGTCTATTCAAAGCCTTCAGCACGCTTTATATCGGAGTGCACGTCACACGCACTTCCAGATCCGAGGGCGTAACCACCTCGGTTCATCAGGGATCCCCAGTGAACACAGCTTACGTAGACGAGGAAGGTCAACGACGGGTGTGGCTTCGGGGTTGAGCAATTCAGCGATCGCATCAACTCTAATGATGGAGGGTAAGCTGATTTCGCATTGGAATTGCTTAAAAACACGCACATATCTTGCCTCTGAGGTTCCGGAGTCCAATTCACGGCATGTGCCATTGCAATTTCGTGCAGATACGAGTCAAGTTTGGCAGCAGATGGCGGTGGGGCCGCAAGAGCCTTCACTACCTCGCGAGAAACATGACCATCGCGATTTACGATTGCGGAGTGGGTGAAATCGGGACCAAGGCGTTGAATCAGGACGTCACGGACTTGATTCAGCTCTTAAGGCACATGAGAGCACGATCCACAGATGACAGTTATTCATTTACCTTTTGACTCGGTCATAGGTGCAGCGTAGATGATACTGGAAGCAGCTTCCAGCATTCCTTGGCTGAGGGACACACTATAATTTACTTAGTTGCGGTTCAGGGAGGACTGGTTCCTAGTCAATGGCGTACCTGTGATCAATCTCCGACAAATGCTCCAGGATGATGCCGATATGCATTTCCAAAACTTCCAGCAAATCACTCATGACATCCTCTTGTACTTGAACTCCAGCTTTAGCACGGGCAAGGGGAACGTTATTTTGTTGAAGCAATGTTGCGACATTCTTTCTAGTAATGGTACTTTTTGAGTCTATACGCTCTTGCAGCTGACCAAGCCTTTGGCTTGTGGAGCGCAATTGATTCTGTCGAGGCTTGGCTGTAGAGTGTAGTCAAAATAGACAGTATTCTCGTACCTTGAATGCAGAGGGTTCCCATTTAACGGCCATTCCAGAAGACCAATGCGGCGTATGTAATCCTCGTTCCGCCCGACAGACAATGGGATGATGTAGGAGGATTTGACAAGTTCAGTTGCAATTAATATTCGCGGCCAGGGTCCGTTTGCAGCTCACCACGCCATTCTGTTGTGGCCGTGAGAATTCATGTGAAGCACACGAGCCATCAGCAACGCGAACTCGGTACCCGGACTTCAAAACATATTTTAGACCAGGAGTGAGGATAACCCGCATGGCTATGTATGCATTAGCAATACGTTCAACTAAGGCCTTGGACGTTCAATGGTCTCTCAACTAAAAGAAGGGATTTGGAAGGTCATAACAATTCATTATTACATGATTTACATATCATTGGTAGTATAAATCATCAACTAAGATGGACAGGCTTCGATAGTCGCTTACTCGTCGTCATGGTTGTCCGTGCATTTCCCTCCGGGTCGTATGGCGGTCTAGATCTATCTGCGGTAAGAGGATTTCCGATGGCATGGGCATTGGTGTAATAAACCCGCGTGGGGTAGGTCAAGGATATAGGACTATCTGTCAGGACAGATCGGGTAATTATTGGATGCTGTGCCATGACTGCAGATCTCTTCTCAGTGTCGGGGGTTGCTGTGCGAGCATGACGTCGATAAAGCATGCATGCAAGACCACTCAAGTACAGCACAACTGAGTGCAGAGAGAAGGATTGAGTTTCGAATAGACGACTCAACCGAATGATAACTTACGGAGAACTGGAATCACCCAACTTGCTAATAGTATATACAGACTGAGCAACTCGCAGACTCCTTCCTGATCAGGGGCTGCTTTAAGGGCTTTACTACATGGGAGCCGCCATTCCATATTGACTAAACGCACCATCATTGAGACACCTGAATTGATTGCGCCAGAATGCAAACGCCGAGGAGGTTCCTAACGGTGGGATTACAACTACCACGGGCAGAACCTTGAACGAGGGCACCCACCAACATGTATGATTAAAAGGAGCAGAAATCGGGCAGAATCCAGCCAAGGTCTAAATTCGACTAGGAGGCTGGACACGTATCAGGATTCTCTTCGCCTCCGTACTGGAGATGGCCTTACAGTACAAGAAGGGTGATGACGGTTATTACATGACCGAATAACATTACTATTAAGAAGGACCCTGGATCAAGCATCGTTAACCATGTACTCTGAAGGATTGACGATGCACAAACTCTGTGGTTGATCTAAAACCTCCCATCGCATAAAGGACATGATACACAACAACACAGTCCACAGGAAGCTAATAAAGACAATGAGAGCTGCGGAACAATCTTAGCATGGTGCCAATGAGCGATAGTTATGACTCACAAAAGGCTACGGCCCGGAGCTTAAGAGATAAAGGTGAAGTTTCCATTATAATGGACATTAAGGAGGTACAGTACAACGTGAACTCAGAAGGAATGTCCAAGCAGTCTTCCAGCGACCGCAAGAACGGGTTGTGAGGAGGCAGAGCGGTCGAGAGCGGAAAGGAAACCCATGGGTACAGCTCAGGAAGCGATATATAAGTCCAGGAGATGTCAATAAGAACAAAGGTGAGGAGGCATAATAGCTTTTTGTACGTGATCTTGGGTCTTCCAACACATTGTCGTCGAGGCAGCACAACCTTGTTCCTTTTGTGGTCGCGGTGTTTTTTGTTAATTACATTGTCACAATTTAACCATCACGTGACTTAACCGCATTGGCGAACCAACGCCGAGCTACTTCAATTGCTAGTTCGGCTCCTTAAAGGACCATTCCACCCCAGCTCGTTATCGCAAAGCCAATATGCCGAGGTCTAATTCTGACCTTGGACCCGGTCGCGCACAACGAGCGGTTATATGCCTGGCCATTGCCGCTAATGCGTAAGTTCCATTCCGTCAACATTGAATCTCTAAGTCATAGTGAAACATAGGTTGTCTGCGGGGGGCATCTTCATGTTCCCTCTCCTGTCCCCCACATTGGCCACTCTGCTCAAGCTAACTCAGCCTCAGCTGACCACCATTGTCCTTGCGTAGGTTATATCAACTCGAAATTACATTGCTCAACTTTAACGCTCACTATCAGTGGGATGATTGGGCAATATCCCTTTGCGGCCTTTGTGGGGAAGGTGAACGACAAATATGGCCCATGTTTCTGTTCCCTCATTGCAGCTATTCTATTCGCATCTTCCTTTCATTTCTTCGCCGTTGAAGTGACAAACTGCTCCTCAGTTCCAACCCCGCAAACCCTCACCTCATTCCGCAACCTATCGGTTTTGTTCCTATTTTCCGGCCTGGGAACAGTGTGCTCGTAAGACCACTCTCACCTGTGCCTACATAGCGAATAACTCGCCTGCAGATACTTCTCGTTGGTGCTTGCGTCAACTAAGACGTTGCCAGCATATCCAGGGATAGCCTCCGGGGCAAGTATGGCCCTATTCGGCCTTTCGCCCTTACTACTATCAACAATTGCAACGTCAAAGTTTATTGATGAGGAAACAGGATTGCTTCAAATCGCTTCCTTTATGAATTTTTTGGCAATCTTCAGTGCTTGCATCCATATCTTCGGGTTCTTTGCTTTAAGGCTTGTGCCTATCCATCCTGCAGTGGTTCTGGTAGACTCTCAGGGAAATGAAGAGCCAAACGAGCAATCAAACTTAATCCCGCGGAAAGCAAATCCTGGCAGAGAACGTGGACGATCCGCAATTGAGCTTCTCCAAGATACAAACTTTTGGCTTCTTGCCTGCTATTGCCTACTCATTTTTGGCGCTGTGAGTCTCCTTAACAAGAATTCATTCCATCACCTAATGCTTGGATAGTGCGAGATGGTCATATCCAATCTCGGAACCATAGTGCTGTCTTTGGATCCGATGCCATCTCTACCTTCGGGAGGTCGAGCTGTATCAGACCAGGTCATTTCAAAGCAGATAAGACTCCTATCGCTTTCCAATACGATATCGCGTATAATTGTGGGTCCTTTGGTAGACTTCTTATGTCCAATTGCGGTTGCGTCTTCATCCGATGCAGAAACTAGACGGAGGTTTGGTCGGACGGCATTTTTGTCTGTCACTGCTCTGCTAGCTGCGTTTACATTCCTTTGGATGCAAACGGCTCATTATCAACGAGATGCCTGGGCTCTCAGGTAAGCCGCTGAGGTAATCCTGTCGATGGATCTAATGCTTGTTTCAGTGTGGGCATTGGAATTGCATATGGTACCATATTCACTGTTTTGTAAGTCATCAAGCCTGTATCTGTACGACAGTTGATGAAGTCCTCCTTCCAGGCCTGGCATAGTGTCGGCAGTTTGGGGCGAAGCAGACCTCGGACGGAATTTTGGGATCGTCACCTATGCTCCATTTATCGGTACACCGCTGTTTTCGTACCTATATGCATTCACCTCTGCATCACATGCTCAAGATGGGTTATGCCGAGGCACAGAGTGTTGGCAATTAGCCTTCTGGATATCTTGCGTGACTTCGCTGCTGGCATTCTGCGTCAGTTGTATATTATATAGCCGCTGGAAGGGACTCCTTTAGAATATACCATTACTAAACAATTTTGATGTACATGGGTTACTGGAATATTACTCAACAATGCATTTAATCTACTATTTGTCGGTTTTATTGCAAATTGTTCGGAAGTCGCATACTATATCCTCTTTTTGACTACCATCCACCTTGATAAGAGCGCGGGTTGGTCTCGGTGGCAACACGATTTCCACCCCTTACGGTTAGATCACTGCTCTTCGAACCCGTTACAAGCCAAGATGTCCGACGTTCCTACGAAACAAAAGCTATGGGGAGGTCGCTTCACTGGCAAAACAGATCCATTGTATGATGCAATCCGTCGTTCGCAATCTCCTATCTTGCTGAAAGCGATGTAGAATGCATGCCTTCAATCAATCCCTGAAATATGATCAACGCATGCATGCTGCAGATATCAAAGGATCCATTGCATATGCCAAAAGTCTGACGCTGGTTGGCATTTTAAATAAGGATGAGGAAGAGAAAATCGTCGAGGGGCTGGAAACTGTTGAGAAGGAATGGGAATCTGGCCAAGTGAGTCATTTTTCGGATAGTCTTAATGCAATTATATTAACGAAATTTGCACTCGGTCCAGTTTCAAGTCGCGCCAGATGATGAAGATATTCACACTGCCAACGAACGCCGGCTGGTGGAATTGATCGGTCCCCTCGGCGGAAAGCTTCATACTGGCCGTTCTCGGAATGACCAAGTTGCAACTGACATGCGATTGTGGTTGCTTGACGAAGTGAAGGAAATTGAAAAGGGTGTCCGAGATCTCATACAAGTGATGATAGCCAGAGCCGAACAAGAGAAAGACATAATTCTTCCTGGATATACACATTTGCAGGTTTGTCACGCCCTCCTCCAGTATTAACTATACTCAGCTATTCCTATACAGCGAGGCCAACCCATTCGGTGGTCGCATCTGTTGTTGTCCCATGCATTCTCATTCCGTTCTGACCTTGAACGCCTTCAACAACTCAGACCACGAATATCCGTGCTTCCCCTAGGTTCTGGGGCATTGGCTGGAAACCCGTTTGTTGTCGATCGAGAATTCCTTCGCAAAGAGCTCGGATTCCAGTCACTTGCAGAGAATAGCTTATGGGGTGTGGGTGATCGTGACTTCATAGTCGAGTTCTTGATGTGGGCCAGCTTGACCATGACCCATATCTCTCGGATGTCGGAGGACTTGATCGTGTATTCGACTGCCGAGTTCGGGTTTGTAACACTGAGTGATGCATACAGGTGGGTTGGGGGGGATAACTCCATGCATTGAGTGGGTGACCTGATGGCCTCTTCCAGCACCGGGTCAAGCATAATGCCCCAGAAGAAGAACCCCGATTCCTTGGAGCTTCTTCGAGGGAAGTCTGGTCGTATATTTGGCAATGTGCGTCCATGGAGCTAGCTGGGCCCTTGAGCTTACCCGTGACTGAAATGTGGATAGATGGCAGGGTTCTTGATGACGTTGAAGGGTTTGCCTTCAACGTACAACAAGGACCTTCAAGAGGATAAGGAGCCACTTTTCGATACCGTGGACAACGTTTCTGCCTCGTTGAAGATCGCGGAAGGTGTCGTTGCAACCCTTGATGTGAGCTTGACACCTTTGAGTATCCAAATTCCTCACTGAGGGGTCCACAGGTTCATGCCGAGAAAATGCGCCAAGCGCTAACTATGGACACGCTTGCAACGGATCTGGCCGACTATCTCGTTCGTAAAGGCGTAAGGATCAGAATCCCAACCAATCCTCATGACACTCAACGGCTCCATTCTAGATTCCATTCCGAGAAACCCATCATATTTCAGGACGCGCAGTAGCCCTCGCAGAGTCCAGGAAATGCCAGTTGAATGAACTCAAACTGGAGGACTTCAAAGAATTGAGCGACAAGTTCGAGGAAGACGTTCACGGGGTGTTCGACTTTGAGACGAGCGTAGAGCGTAGACAATCGATTGGAGGGCCGAGTCGCAAAATGGTGGATAGGCAAATTGCAGTTTTACGAGAATTCTTGTCACAGTAGTTATTTCTGTCTAAATTCAAGAAGCCAGTAACCTTGAACCACTACGGGTGCTTTTGTGCTCCAAGTCTGTGCAGTAGTGTAGTGTTTGGTTTGGTTTGGTCCGGGCTATGTTGTCCATCACTGCCTACTCGGCCAGGTGGTTTGACTTTTCGACTGTTCCAACTCCGTTTCCTCCTTGCCCTTGAAGATCATCATTTACCGCGTGGTGGTCTCCTCACTCCTCTCTTAATTACTTCTACTGCTTCAAAATCGACTTACTTGATCAGCATTATTTTGTTAGCCAACCAACAAGATGGCAAGAGACAGACTCGCAGCGATGAGGGTACGGTTTAACCAAGGAACGAGTTCCGTGACTTAAGTCTTATCTCGTATAGGCTCAGCAACAGGGCAATCAAAACCTTTCTTCGTAAGATGCATACAAGATTCTCAATCCACATGCCCCACTCATTTCGCCGCCTAGTAACTCCTACCCAACGCAGGCGTCTGGGGGTGGATATAGACGAGCAGACCCCTATGATCAGGAAGACACATCATATGAGATGTCAGAAGTGAAAGATAGCACAGCTAACTTGAATGACATGTCCGTCTTCTACACCGAGGTGCGCCCAGCCCCGGTTTCTGGTGGACGTCTCGCCATAACTATCATTCAATTGAAATAGATATCATCGATCCAAGATAGCATCCGCACCTTCAATGATAACGTAACCCGCATTTCGGACTTGCATTCACGGTCGCTCAACAACACGGATGAAGCCATTTCACACCGCAATGCCTCCCAATTGGAGGAGATGGTGGAAGAGACGAGCGCCTTGAGCGCAACCTTGAAGCGCCGAATCAAGGCCCTGGAAAGACAAGGTGGCCAAGGCCGTGATGCTCAAATCCGCAAGCAACAGGTATATCCTTCTCGTTGGCGTTGTGAATCTGTAGTTGGCTGACTTGACGCTGCGTTGTTAGACGGCACTTGTGAAGTCAAAATTTGTTGAGGCTATTCAAAGCTATCAAGGTGTTGAGCAGCAATACCGAACCAAGTATAAGCAACGGATGGAGCGACAGTACAAGATTGGTACGGAAACAGTTGCCTGCTCTGAATGTGTTGGTGTGAACTAGGTTTTTGTGTTGCAGTGAAGCCCGGTGCTACGCCTGATGAAATCAGGGCAGTAGTCAATGACGAGCAAGGAGGCCAGATTTTCAGTCAGGCCGTAAGTTTATACAACGTTTACTCGGAATGACATACTCATTCGCGGACAGATTTTGAGCAACAGGTACACAGAGTCGCAAGCGGCGTACAAGGAAGTGCAAGCACGTCACGAAGACATCAAGCGAATTGAGAGAACTTTGGCGGAACTGGCTCAATTATTCAATGATGTTTGTGAATTATCGGAACTAGAAGACGTTATGTTGATGTTGTTTTAGATGAGCATCCTTGTCGAGCAGCAAGATGAAACCATCACCGCTATCCAAGATACGGCCGTGGCCGTCGAGAAGGATACTGAAGCTGGGTCAGTCTTGGATACTTTTTCTAGGGGTTCGCTTTATTCATAAATTGCTCAGGCTCAACTACACCGGCAAGGCCGTAGAGTCTGCCAGATCTGCGAGAAAGAAGCGAATAATATGCTTCATAATCTTCCTGATTATTCTGGCCATCGTTGGTATCGTTGTCGGTGTTGTTGTTAGCAATCAAGTCCGAAAGTGAGGTAAATCCAATTTCCTTTGCTATGCTGTCTGATAACCCTTCCACAGCAATAACAATCACAGCAACAATTCCTCGCCACCATCAACGGTGATACAAACAGTGCCTGCGTCTGCAACTGCGGTGTGATTTACCGTACGGCTACCTCCTCCTGGATTTTTGTTTTGCTGAACCATGTTGGATCGATTCACGTTCATTTGATGCCCTTTCATGTGTTGGCTGGGTTTTATAGTTTCGCTTGTCCATAATATGATTTCCGGATAACCTACATTCCTTCCTGTGCAGTTCCAGACGCTTAATGGATACTTCTTCGGATACCCCAAAAGGTGTCAAATATATGATTTTGACTAAACTGTTTAGCCCTGCGTGTACTCCGACGTCATCGTATAGTTGTCACCTGGCGCATCGATCCCGTAGACCCGAATGCGGCAAGTTGACGTTACGTCGTATTACGGGAGTTCTGCTATGGGGTTGAAGATTTCATAGTGAATGCAAAGAAGCATTGACTTGAGATCAGAGTCGAAATGATGACTGGCTTCCGCAGACATCAGATTGGGAACCAGGTGCTGGGCTCGGAACAGCCTTCGTGATGCCGAAACATCTGAGCATAGCGACGCAGCCAAGTCACAACTGGTAGGCGGAATAGGGAACAAAAATAACAAAAAATTGAATTGTTAAAATCCTCTTTCTGTTTCATTGAGTAGTAACAAATTTAAATGAATTGAGCATCGGGAGTCTTGTAGACCAACCGGAACGGAGAATAAAAGTGGGCACACCGAGGAATCCAAGTGGAGACTTCCACGTGCCCCTGAGATCAGCAAGGCTTACGCGTCGCTGCTATATAACGCACTGCTACAACCTGACCTCCCTCTCTCCTTCATCTGCCAATCATCCCTGCTTACCGTCCCTTGTCCTCGTGAGCCTTCGCCACCATTAATACTTCATTCACCAGTCTAAAACCTTACAAGCTCGCCCACAGGTCTCGGAACTTTCTCCAAGTCGTCCCCCCTGTACCATCCTTCCAGACATCATGCCTGCCAAGAAGCGTTGCCAGTTCCAAGTTGATGCTGATTCGCAATGTACTTCTGCAGCTCTGCGCATTGTCGGCGAATGCCCCCATTGTCGTGCTCAGTTCTGTGGTTCGGTATGTATTTGACTCTCCTGGTATTGGTCGTACGACTCACAAATATGACACTTGTAGCATCGTCTGCCGGAGCACCATAGCTGTAGTAAGCTAGAAGATTGTCGGCGACAAGCTTTTGAACAGAACAAGACTAAACTGGAGAACGAACGGACGGTTGCACCGAAGATGGCAACAGCCTGATTTTGTACCCCCTGTTCTTGTTGTCTCTACTCTGTGTCACCCTAGCGAGCACGACTTTTAACATACCCCCCGTTTCTACCATCGCTGTCCTGTCCTACTACAGCCTCCGCGCATTCTCGCTCTATCACTACTACTTCCAACTCACGGACACACGTACCAAGCCATTCCCACTGCTACACGTAGTACATATAGTCCTACATCATGACGGATGTTATTTTATGTAGATGCCATATTCGTAATCTATACTGCTAGTGACTTCTCCTATGACGCTCTGTGGATTTTGTTCTAAAGCGTCCGTCCAGGTGGCTGAAATGGCCATGTGATGATCTCCATGTCAAATTACCTCGACATGTAGATTGCAGATTCCTCGTGGCAGGTATGCGATGATTAGCTATTTCTAGTCCCAGGTCTGCACCTAATGAGCGCTGAGCGTTAGCGCTGTGTGTAAACGGCGCAGCCATCGACTTGATCCATCTGCACATCAACTTGGAAGCTTTGACCTTTGCCAGGTCTGCGCAATCACTCGGCTACTTCCGACTCATTGCGTGCATCCCACCAACGCACAAATAACTGTCATTTAAAGCCTTCCATGGCCACTTCCCCTCCCCCTCAATCTGCGCTCTCTCTCTTTTGGCTTTGGATTATTCCGACCACATATTTCCCTCAGTTCTATTTACATCAAGCATGACCCAGCAGGATTCTGGTTCTGCAACTCCTGGGGATGCACCAGCTCCCCTCAGTGCCAATATCCCTCAAACGCGCGGATACCAGCAAGAAATGCTTAATAGAAGTCTCCGACAAAATATTATTGTTGCTCTTGATACCGGTGCAGGCAAAACCCACATCGCCGTTCTGAGGATAAAGCATGAAGTGGAACGCAATGGCTCAAAGGTTTGTGAGCACCATCTGGATATTCTCTGCCCTTTCAACGCCCCTGCATCAGGTTTCGTGGTTCCTTGCACCGACCATTGCTCTTGTCAAGCAACAAAAGACTGTGATCGCAACTGCTCTTCCCGTCCCTGTCGGCATAGTATCTGGGGAATCCCAGCCAGACCAGTGGCAAGACCCCGTGCCGTGGAATAAGATCATGACTACCCATCGCGTCGTAGTATCCACACCACAGGTTTTGCTCGATGCCCTCAGACATGGCTATGTAGTCATTGGACGAGATATAAGTCTTCTGATTTTTGACGAAGCCCATCATGCGGCCGACAATCATCCTTACAATCGAATTATGCAAGAATTTTACGTTACTACGCCTCCCAGAACGTCGCCGCAACAAAGTGGCGTTGTTCGTCCCATGATCTTAGGCCTCACGGCTAGCCCTATTTATGGTGGTGATCCAGAGAAAGCATTAAAGTAAGGCTCGCCGTTTCTGTTGGTCCACAGGCGTGTTAATGCATGACCAGGTCCATCGAGAGTAACCTGGATAGTGTCATCTGTGCTCCTCGTCAACATCGAGACGAACTGACCAAACACGTTTATCGGCCTGTCTTCAGGCATGCTACGTACCTACCGCCTCATCCAACATACAAGCCGTATCTCTCCCCTAATACTACTTCACTTTCGTCCGTCGTGAGCCGCTTAAACATCGAAGACGACCCGTACGTTATGTCACTGCGTCGACAGCTAGGCCGATCGGCGACTGGCTCCCCTGAATGGCGTCGTATCGACCAGAAGCTGTCCGAGATAGTGGATAAGAAGTCCTCGTATACCCACAAGGGCCTACTGGATTTTGTGCGCACTGCCCGTGATATCGCCAATGATCTTGGTTCATGGGCCGCAGATTGGTATGTCTGGCATATAGTTAATCGAGCAATGCGAGCTGTTTGGTCGCCAGGCAGTGTTTTGGCAAGTTGGAAGGCAGCCGAAAAGCAATACTTACTTCGAATCTTGCAATCTCTTCAACTCAACGAACCTTCCGACCGTGCGGAAGATATCATCAATGGCATCTCGGACAAAGTGCACGTTCTTGTACACTGCCTCCAGTACGAGAAGGAAGAGATAGCAAAGCGCGGCGAGAACCATAGCGGTATTATATTCGTCCAGCGACGCGACGCCGTCATAGCACTGTCCCAAATTCTCAAACTCCACCCCAAAACGTCAGGTTTGTTTTCTGTTGGGTGCTTGTTAGGCACAGCGGATGCTGCTGTTCGACACCATATGCTCGATATTCATCGTGAACTATTGACCGAGACACAGGAGGAGACTTTGGCTGGCTTTAAGGACGGCTCCAAAAATCTTATCGTTTCGACCTCAGTCGCAGAGGAAGGCGTCGATATCCAGGCATGCTGTAGTGTCATTCGTTGGGACCCCCCATTGAATATGGCCAGCTGGACACAGAGCAGGGGAAGGGCCAGGCGTCGCACAAGTACATTCACCCTCTTGTGCGAAGCTGGCTCACAGAGTGCGGGCTTGATTACCAAGTGGGAAGAACTAGAGCAGCAAATGATAGCACTGTACAATGACGCGCAGAGACAAGCTACCGCCAAGCCTGAAAGCGAAGAGGACCCAGAAGACGACAGTGGGTTGGTATATCGAATTGAGTCTACAGGGTATGTCTCGGATACAATTTGAGATAGTGATCTTTCTTAACCACATCCAGGGCCGCGGTCACTCCTCATTCTGCCGTTTCCCATCTGGCTCACTTCTGTGCCATTCTGCCTCGCGCCATTCACGCCGAGAATCGTCCAGTCTACGAAGTCATTCCGCCTGAGTACCCAGAAGGATGGCATGAAGTTGGTGGTCATTTACCGCCCTTGTATACTGGACCGTTTGGAGCAAGGGTTACACTTCCACGGATGCTGCCGCCTGAAGTTCGAGAGTTCTCCGTACCCATGGAATTCGGCTCCAAGATAGCGGCTATGCGCCGTGTTGCATACGATGCTTACGTAGCACTGTACGAAGCTGGATTGCTCAACGAAAACCTCTTGCCGTTCCCTAACGTAATGGAACCGGAATTAGACGAGGAAGTCAAGGAAATGATGAAGACGATAGAAAGGCCAGATGGCACAGCCCAAGTCACCGTCCAAGTGAATCCTTGGAAGCCCAAGCCTGACGCACACGCATGGTTCCGCTCCGAGCTAGTTGTCGACGGTTACCAACCTCTTCAGCTCTATACAAGATCTGAACTGCATGCCTGGCAGTTAGGTTCTGGGCCTCTTTTGTATTTCATCGACCAAGACCCTATTCAGTTCCACTTGCGCTCCGTTGGACCTGTTGAAAATGCGGAGGACATCATACCTAAAGCCAAGGCCTACACACGTAGGTTGTTCTGGTCCTTATATGGAAGCCGTATGGACTGGGGTGAAACCAACTTCTCGTATCTTTTCCTATCTCAACAAGAGGAGACGACGTGGGACACCCGTAGGTCATGGACGCAAGCTTACAATGCTGCCTACGCGCGACCGGAGGATCAGTTGTTCTACGCTGTCGCGAAAGCTTTTGGAGAGGCACACGCGTACCCTAACGATCTCGCTCTCGTCAGGACTGGCCGGTATTGGGGGAAAGCTTTCCGATTTGTTCAATGGAGACACGAGGAAATGACGGGGAAAGAAGAGGAAGAGGTCAAGAAATTCTATGACGGAGTGGCAGAAGAGCTCGAGATTTCATACCCTATCATCGTTGCTGAAAGGCTACCAAGGCGATCCAACTTGCTCATCCCAATTCCAAAAAAGGACGGTCGACGAGGGAAAAAATCGCGAATCATATTGCTTCCAAACCATTCCATCATCGCCATGCAATCGGCTGCGGAGGTCAACGTTTCATATCTTCTTCCCTCTATTCTTCGTCACTTGGCACTATCCTCGACTGCGCATTCTCTTCGATGCAGCATGTTCAAGGAAACGCCATTGCAGAGTATACCCGTACGCTTAATTACGACCGCGACTACAGCACCTATGGCTCAAGAGCAATTCAATTATCAACGTCTAGAGACGCTGGGAGATACAGTACTCAAGCTCGTCGTTGGCGTACAGTTAGTAGGAGAGTACCCCTTATGGCACGAAGGTTACCTCACCCGGAAGAAGGACCACGCCGTGTCCAACCTGCGCTTAGCGAAAGAAAGTCTCCAAAAGGAGTTATATCGCTGGATGATTCGGGGTTAGTCCACCAGATGTATTTTCTTTCGACTGTTTATGACAGTTGTCTTTAGACCAGATGTCACCCAGAAAATGGAAACCAGCGTATATTACAGATGAAAACGCATTACTACGAGCAAAGCCACCGAGTACTGGTGTGAAAGCAATGAAACCTTTGAACAAGGGAACGAAGGAATCTGAATCCAAGCAGGAACTATCCACAAAAAGTAAGCCTACTTTTGTTGAACCCCCTCGTATCGACACTGACACCGTCCATAGTGCTGGCTGACGTCGTCGAATCCCTCATTGGTGCTGCGTATTTGCATGGTGGCATCGAGCTGGGTTACGAGTGCTGCAAGTTTTTTGATCTTGGACTAAAGTGGAAGCCCATCCGAGACCGAGTAACAGATATTCTGGCTCGCGTAGAGGTACAAGACCCCAATGACGTACCGCGTCAAGTGAACGTGGTTGAGCGCATGCTGGGCTATACGTTCAAGTACAAGGCGTTGCTCATCGAAGCCCTTACCCACGCCAGCTACCAGCACAGCCTGCGCAGTATATCTTATGAACGACTCGAGTTCCTCGGGGATTCCGTGTTGGACATGATCGTCACAGATTATCTGTATCATGCGCCTGGAAAGTCGTATAGCCCCGGTCACATGCATCTCCGTAAAGCTGCTGTTGTGAATGCACATACGCTAGCTCTTATTT
This sequence comes from Volvariella surrecta, assembly GCA_951802395.1. Classification (NCBI taxonomy): domain Eukaryota; kingdom Fungi; phylum Basidiomycota; class Agaricomycetes; order Agaricales; family Pluteaceae; genus Volvariella; species Volvariella surrecta. Next base: position 1,395,981 of record OX637784.1, read on the forward strand.
GTCTACGAACATCCGCAGGGGTGGAGGTCACGGTACCCCAGAGCGCCGGACGAAGGAAGGTGGTGTTTGCCTCGCACAACGAAGATATTCATCTCTGGCAGTGCCTCCTTCATTCTAGTCCCAAGATCCTCGAGGACCAAGCGAACACACGGGATCGATACAATAAACGAAAGGACGAGATCCAACAGCAGCTTGAATCTGGGTCGTTTTTCCCGTGGTCGGCTCTCATTGGGCTTCAGGCACCCAAGTTCTTTAGTGACATCATCGAAAGTTTGATTGGCGCCATATATCTGGATTCCAACGGAGATATGGATCAAGTTCGCAAGGTGACTAAACACCTTGGATTAATGGCCATTCTAGAACGCGTCGTATCGGATGACCTAGACGTGCTTCACCCAGTGTCGCGTCTGGACCTCTGGGCATCCAAGCACGGCAAGACCCTGGAGTATGTGTTCAGCAAGGAAAAGGGCGAGATCTGTTGTACGATACTGTTGGATGGAAAGGAAGAGGTGAAGATGACGAACGAACTTCGCGGCAAGGTGAGCCAAGAGGAAGTGAAATTCAAAGCTGCGGAGGAAGCTATCAAGATGTTCCACCTGCGAGGCGTAGGGATGAATTATACCCTGATGAAGAAATTGGACAGGAGGATCAAAGCACAGCAGGAGAGCCGTTAAGGTGTATGTGAGGTCATAGTTGGTCAGTATCAGGCCTATGCCTTTGTTGTACGAAATAGAGCGTACCTAGAAATGTCAATTGATGTCCGTGTTAGTGGCTGGCTGACTGGAGGTTGCCGCAAGAACGTCATGCTTGTACGCGGCCTGCTCGGAGTGTACATAGCCTAGGCTCACACAATCTGATCAATCGAGTGACACTTGTGCCCCTGACATGAAATTCGCATCATTCGTCATCCCTTTCCATCTGGGTTAAGACCAGCTGCCCTAGACTGAGATCCTCAGTTTAAATTTAAAATCTGCTAAGGATCATGCTGACAAAGAGAGAAAGAGCGAATATATTTTGTGGGACGGATAAACCATGATGAATGTTGAGCGGCGGAAAGAGAGCCATTCTCGGTGTCATATATAAAAGTGCTGAAAAGGCAGGCGATCACGTTGCTAGCCTGACTCAGTATCCAAACCTCATCGTTTTCAATCGATAACGAAAAATCCCAGCTTTTTCCCCTTTGCCGCAATCTTGTAAGGCTTGCTACCCACCCCCAGATCGCCTAAATTTTTCGCGTCCAAAGATAATAGGTAAGAATCGCGCCATTATCGTCGAGCTCGGCGAGTAAAGTGACCGTTTTCTCCTTATCACGTGAAAAACGGCTCTGTGCAGTTGCCACTTGACGAGATGTAAGCGGAGCTCCCGTCGCATTTCTTTCCTAGAACCATGGCAGATAGATTGAAGCAACTCACACAGCATCTCGCTGCAAGTAATAGAATGTCTGCAGGTATGGGTTTATATTTATTCCAAACCAAACCTGAATCGACTCGTGGCAACAGAAACCTGGCAAAACGTCCCACTCGCGCCTCCAGATAGGTTAGTCCAAGCAGGGAAGTATGATAATCCGGTTGAATGACGTATTTGCCAGCATTTTCAAGCTCACGGCGGCATACAAAGCGGATACTTACGCCAAAAAAGTGAACCTTGGGGTTGGCGCATACAGAGACGATGACAACAAGCCATGGGTCCTGCCTGTTATAAAGAAGGTCCGTCGGTGGATGAATTGCGGTAATGATCTCATTTCGAGTGATGGGTGGCACTAGGCGACACGCATTTTACTCGACGACGAGTCCCTTGATCACGAGTACTTGCCCATCACTGGATTGCCCGAATTCACCGCAGCGGCAGCTAAACTGATTCTCGGGCCGACCTCGCCTGCGATTCAAGAAGGCAGAGCAGTAAGCGTGCAAACGATTTCCGGGACAGGGGCGAACCACCTTGGAGCTATTTTCCTGTCGAAATTCTATGAATGGACTGGCAAGAAAGAGGTTTACCTGAGCAACCCAACGTGGGGTAAGACTCGTAATAAATTGAGGGGTGATCAGGATTGCTGAAGACGGATATGGATCATTAGCGAACCATCACGCGATCCTTCGGAACGTTGGGATAGACCCGGTGGAGTACCCCTACTACGACCCCAAGACGATTGGGCTCGATTTTGATGGGCTCATTAAATCGCTCAAGTCAGCGGCGCCACGGTCTGTATTTTTGCTGCATGCATGTGCCCACAACCCTACAGGAGTAGATCCGACAAATGAGCAATGGAAGGCGATTGCGGAGGTGATGGTGGAGAAGGGACACTATGGGTTCTTTGACTGTGCATATCAAGGATTTGCTAGCGGAGACCTGGATCGAGATGCATGGGCGGTGCGATACTTTGTAGAGCGGGGAGTTGCACTGCTGGTGTGCCAGGTAGGGTGATGGATGGTGACGTCATGGAGGAGGACTGACCCTGTTTGCGCAGAGTTTTGCCAAGAACGCAGGGTTGTATGGAGAACGTGTAGGAGCGTTGCATGTGATCTCGGCGACGAAAGAGACGGCGGAGCGAGTGCGAAGCCAGCTTTCTGTATTGCAACGAAGTGAGATTAGCAACCCACCTTCGCACGGGGCACGATTGGTGAGTGGAGAGAAAGAAAGGGATGATGATACTGATGGAGGACAGGTGGCCATGATCCTGAACGAGGAAGGACTGTTTGAGGAATGGAAACGGGACATCCGGACGATGGCGGGACGGATTATCGAGATGCGGAGGGAGCTGCACCGATTGCTGACGGAGGAGCTAAAGACGCCGGGGAACTGGGAGCACATTGTGAACCAGATTGGGATGTTCAGGTGCGTGAGAAAGTGATGGAATCGGACAGAGAGTAACTAGTACGGCAGCTTCACGGGAATCCGGGCGGAGGCTACGGAAGCGCTGACGGCAAAGGCACATGTGTATCTGACGGGGAACGGGAGGATATCGATGGCGGGGCTAAACCAGCAGAATATCAGGTATTTTGCAGAGAGCCTGGACAAGGCAGTTCGGGGGTCGTTGTAAATACGTCATGTAGCTACGTCATGTGTTATGTCCAGATATGTGTGCATTGTGAGAAATAATTTTTTGTTAAGGTTGTGTGATTTGATGTTGACGGACGTTGGTGCATTACAACTCAAAGTAAGCCAGCCCGATCCTGCTATGCTGCTGCTGACCATGGGTGCCATAGTGTCCCTCCTCCGTTCCGTCGTTGCAAGATTCGACAGCGCCCCACAGCAGCACCCCCGCCACCCCCATCCCCACGACCCCGACGACGACGACGACGAACAACCCAACAAGCACCGACCCCCCTCCCACATCCCCATCCCGCCTCTTCCCACTTTCGGAACTTGGTCCCTCACCCCCTCACCCTCCCACCGTTTCAATGACCCCTTCGCCGAACCCATCCCCTCTCCCGCCCTCCACTTTTACACTGCCCCTTCCTCACCACAGGTCGATCCTCCCTTGCCTCACATCCCCCCCTCAATTAGTCCTCCTTTGACAACCCCCCCTCAGGAACCCCGGTCGCAGTCTCCTTCCGAAGACGAGTCTTTGGCCAGCTCGGACATCGATTTCCAAATGGACGACCAGACTCTTACCGCTCTCGAAAAAATATATCTTTTCTCACAGAGCAAGTCCACCTTTCATCGCGTCTACATCGCCCGTAGTTTGCCCGAATACCTTGAGTTAATCACCTCAGAGGAGGCCATCGACTACGTCCTTCCTCTCGTTCGCAATCTGGCTATCGACCCCGGTACTTTCTTTCGATGTCTCAATCCTCATTTGTACTCATTCATCACCTCTCAGACGAACAAGTAAAATTGACGCTAGCCGCTGAACTCGCCACTATCGTCTGGTGGTTCTACTCGGTAAAATCTCCCGTGTGACCACCTCGATCTTTGCTCACTCCTATGCTTTTCAAGCGTTGCCAACTCGTCCCGGAATCTACAGATTCTACAGAAGAGTCAACCCATGCTGCTTCCAACTCGGTCTCTGTAGCCGCTTTCACTCCTATTCTAGGCACTTTTCTCTTAAATCCAGATAGCATGTTGGGTGGCACTGCGAGATACGCTGTCGTAAAACTCTTGTCTCGTATGAAGAAAGCGGACGATTTGAGCTTTCCAAACAGGCCCCCGTCTCCCGCTCCAGCTGTCCGTTACGACGAATTGGAACAGGAGGATGCCCGCGACTTTTACATTGGTTACTTTGGTCCCGCTCAGAGAGCGTTGCTCAAGGACGAGATCATTCATCAAGTAGTCATTGGAATGGGCAGACTCGATGATGATGATGACGACGACAGTGCTACTCTTACCCCTGTCACCCATGACCCACCAGAATCCAGTGAACCCGTCGTGGCCAATGGCCATTCCAACCATCGTTCTCCCGACCTACAGCGCGATTCAATCAACCCGTATTTTCCTGTCTATCCGTCGAAGCAATCTGCTTCAGGCTCACCAGAACGCTCTCAAAGCTTGACTTCCTCCCCAACATCTGATGTCTCTACCTCCTCTTCAGAAACTCTACCCTTCACTCACAGTCCTAATTTGGCCCTAAGTGCTCCCCCAGTCCTTCCGTGGAGCAAGCCATCAGAGGGTTCACCAATCATGCCCCTCAATTCTACCTTACCCCATGGTAGCCCTCGTCCCAGGGGCCGGCAGCTGAGTCCCCCGCCGGAAATGGCATCGTTACACGGCAGAAATCCATCTCCCGACGGAATGGATCTCCCGTTGCTTCTAACAAATTTTCAGACCGAGATTGCATGGTCGGGCTTGCGTGGCGAGAGGATGGAAGAACGCGAACTTGATGACGATGTCGAGCAGGCATCAGTTGGGAAATATTCGAGTATGAGTCTCGTGGCTGCCGTAACGGCCAGTGGTGCGTCCTTTGCGAGATTCGCATAATTCAATTTTCCACTCATTTATGATGTAGGAACGGCTGAGGGAGACACGCAGGAAGCATTCGTCAAAGAGGTTGAACGTGTCAGTAAGGATCCCGTCACCTGGGTCAGGCGAGAAGCGGCATACGCGTTGGGTGCCCTCTCCAAAGTTGTGCCGGAGGAGCTTGTCCATTGTTCACTCGTGGGTTCCAGTCGTTACTCCTCGGTTACATCACCCTCTGACGTTAGATCCCTTAGCTTCCCGTGTTCGAATCGTTACGCATCGATGCCCACTCGGATGTCCGTCACTCTGCTCTATTTGCGTTGCCTGCGGTGCTTTCCCGTCTCACATCACCGCAACGCCGCGCCCTCGCCCTGGAAACGATTGTGCCTCTCAGTATCGATGAATCACATGATGTCCGAAACGCTGCACTGGAAGCCTTGGGCGAGGTACTGTATATGTTCTATGCCGACTTTGATGGTCCTCCACTGGAGCTCTTACAACTATTTCTTGGTCGCAAGCAAGACCGGGACGTACGCAATGGCCAACATGAGGCCCAAGCACCCCAAAATTCACATATCATCATTTCCGATACCGGCAGTGGCCTGCAGATAAGTACGGTGAAGTCACCAGAGCTACAGGAAATCAACACCTCTGATCCAGCCGAGTTGCTCGAGCTTTTTTACATCAATCCGGAAAGGCCACATATAATCGCCTTTAATTTTCCAGCGGTAGCAATGGCAATTGGTGCCCCTCGATGGCACGAACTGCGGGAGGCGTATCACGATATATCTACGAATAGGTCGCTTAAAGTTAGAAAAACGGTCGCGGCGAGCCTCGGTGAGCTCGCCAGGATCATCGGACCATGCAACGCTTCTCGGGACCTTGTTCCAGTCTGGTGGAATTCCGTTGGTTGTCAGGATTCGGAGGTCAGAAAGAAGGCCCTGGACTGTCTGGAACTTTTTGTCAAGAACTTGGAGAAAGAGTCGTCGCTTCAGGCGTTGCAAGGGGTAGATAATCTGTGGCAAGCTCGGGTACTGGAGGCTTGGAGGGAGCGGGAATCCGTGGCAAAGGGATTAGCGGGTTTGGTGCAGCTGGAGTTCTTGGTGCCTTTGGTGGTGAAGCTATTCCGACGGGCATTGGACGACAATGTGGCAGCTGTGCGAGAGGCAGCGATATCAGCAGTACGTCCTATCCATCTCCTATCATATTGCAAGATTGGAACTTGATTGCTCGCAGCTTCCCCTGATCTGGAGTACACTGGCGTCGCGGCACTTCTCCGTCTTTATGGAGCTGCGGGATGATCTGCAATCCCTTGCGTGTGCCGGTGTACACCGGAAAAGAATGACGTAGGTGTATATGGTATGCCTACGGCTCTCGTGTTCTTATCCTTTTTCGAAGGTTCATTGCTTGCCAACAAGCTCTGGTCGACGCTCGAACAACTGCGACGGCTGCAACGGAAGCATTCTTGGGTGACATTCAAAGGCTTGCCAGTGATCCTGTCGTCGGTGTTCGGATCGGTGTAGCACGGCTCGTCGCCACCATGGCAGGTAAGGGAAGTGGTCCAGCCAGCTCCATCGTATCTTGACCAGGTTTCAGGTCAATTGGAACAGGATGAACAGGAATTTTCTGAAAACTTGACTAACTTGCTCCGGCTGCTTCAATCCGACCATTCGCACCATATCCAAGCTTATGTAGCCAAGTTTCTGCATCGGACAACACCCTTGGAGGAAGCAGAGGGTGATTCGAAATCCTTGAGCGAACCTGAATCAGAGACAATATCTGAATCCATGGTTGTGCCCAGACCGTACCGCCCGCCGTTACGTCGTATCCAGAACCCCGCTATTTTCTCTCGCCCACCCACGCTCAACACCATTCTGCATGGTAGATTTGCTTCATCTCCGTGGTATTCTCTTGATTCACCCTTCTTGATCCCGCAGGACGTCGCCCCGCATAGCAACAAGTACGGATATATCCTAAGTGTGTCATGAGATGGACAGAAAGAGCTACGATATTTACCGAGATCTGCCCTGGAAGGCCAGCACGAGTACTGCTTTGGCGACAATGATTACAGTCGTTGAATGCCAGAAGCAGCGGGATCTTCATGCTTGTTGGCCGATGAGTAATTTACCTGAGGTGGTCTGGAGACGCTCTATTCATCCTTATCGCACTCAGCTATCTACTATTGAATGCGTTCATCTTAATTCCCTATGTTATCATCATGGTGGGGTTGGGTGGTGTGTAGGGCAACGATAATTAGACGTATGTATATATATATCACGATAATATAATATATTCTACAGTGATCCCCTAGCCTTGGACCAAACATCTCTCCTGCCATGATCATAAACTATAGAAAGCTCGACAATTGGGTATGCATGAAATGACCATTTGGAGCAGTAAGATTGAAATTTGTGCATGTTATCTCTACAACTGTTTGTTGCCGCTGTATTGATTATGGTATACTCCTGTGCATATCAAGCTCATATTCCATTCATTTTCGAGGCCATTTTCGAGTTGGAAGCAGGACCGAAAAATCCAACTTGACATGGTTGTCGAATAATTGAGTCTGCACCCGTCATGTTGCGTCACATTGTGTCTCCAAATTAGCCTGGATTGAAATCCACTCGTGCAAGGTCGTGAACGCTCCCAGTTTCGGCAAAAGAAGAATATATGATTATAAGGACAGAGACATGGTTTATGCTACTATAATAAGGCGCTGGTGATGATGAAAGGACAAGACGTGATCCGACGAGTCATCACCCAAATATATCGTGCATGTGACTGTTCCATGGAATGTGATGGCCCATTTTCAATGTTATTTGACTCGTAGATTCCAATGCTCATGAAATAATTGACTGTCTAGAACATGAGGATGGAGTGTTTTTGAAAAGAGTTGCGAGGCAAGCAGCGGCAGAAAATGTCGCTTCAAAGATAAGGACGGGGCCTGATCTGAGTTTGAATCCGCATAGGTGGGAGGGGTGATCCATTTCTCGCATCAATCCCGTTCTTCGCGAAGCTGGTCTGTCGTACTACGTCCTTCTTGACCTCGAGCAAGCACCGTGGAACGGTCCCACCCCACGCTCACTTTATCCCTCTTCCTATGCATGGATATGCAACAACTTTTGAAAGTTCTTCGGTATCTTGTTTTTGGTGAGTAGGCGTGCTTCGCACGGCTAACTATACGGGGTAACAACTGACTGATGCCGCTGATATCTGTAAGGCTCCTTCATCGTCTGCAATGCTATCATCACTAGTATTGCTGTATGGAATCTTAACTTGTCGTTCGCATACCAGCAACAAGGTCCGTTTGGAAATTTGGATGAGCTGAGGAAGGACGCTCATTTGGAATTCTTAGTGCAAGTTTCCTCGTACCTGACTTTTGCTGGTGCTTCTGGGCTTGTTTGGATCTTTGCAATGTGAGGACCGTTAGGTTGTGGCAACTGCTTTCTCATATATGCCCCATCAGAATCTTCCTAGAACTCGCCAAGAGGAGCTCTATCACTGGCAGGGTTTGTTTTGAATGTACTTGGGTTGGCTTATACTGGTTGCTGGATTTAGGTGTGCCTATTGTGCCTGTCCGCATTGTCGCCTCATTAACGGGATATCATCCGTTACGTTGCGCCCGTAGCTGGAGCTTCTGCACTTTCAGCAGTCGGTCCTCAAATGATGTGCGATAACTCCCGAGGCAAGTGGCATTACCTGCGTAAGCTTACATATCGGCTAAAGTATGTCCACCTGCAATGGCAATAGTGTTAATCCAAGATGGTTGTGCCTCAACACAGGTGTTGTTGGCCTTTTCCTGGATCTGTACCATTATTCGTGAGTAGAGGTCACTGTTATATTCCATCACAAAAGATTGACAGCGTGGGTACGCTAGTCATGGGATACTTCTCCATCATGCTCATTTCGACCCTATGCGTCTACCGACGTGATCCATCCATTTGGCAGTGTCAGGTGCAAGACATTCCATGGCAAGGACACAGTGTGCTGTTAAGTGCACCTTCATCTCCCGTCATGGCACAATTTAGCAACCCAATGCCGCGGGCATCCTTGTTAGCACCGAAGCCAAGACGACCCACACGGACGTCAGCGATTTACAATGCTAGGCTGTCCGATTATATAATTGAGCATTACCAACCGCCAGCTAGTTTTGCGCAACCTGCTCCGCCACCCATAGTATATTCAGCACGACGTCACGAAATCAGTCCGCCGGACTCGTCCCCGATAAACCTATATCCACAATACATGCAATCCTCCTTCATGCATGCCTCGCCTCTGCCCAGTGAAATACTACAGAGAGAACTACCACCATCCCCACCGCCGTTAGGCGATTGGCCACGTGCGGATATCGTATCACAGCCTACACGGTCTCGCCCTCGACCCCGGCCACCGACAGGTGCAAGGGTGTGGGGAGACTCTTCTGGTGGAGGACATTGACCACCCAATCTAGATCTGAGTAATATAGATGCCTAGGTTCAGGCGTACGCGGGACGTATTGGCGACCATAAGGGATGACTATGTATTCGCGGATTATGTTCATTCCGCGCCCGGCGCGATTGTTGTATTATTAGGGACTATTGTGTTTTACTTTTGGTTACTAGGGCTGAGCGCTGAGAATGGGGCTAAGCGTAATTTCGTTCTTAGATATTGGCGTATATACCTGCTTATTAAGCGCTTATTCGTTGCTCCTCCGGATCGCACCCTCATTCGGATCGGTCGAATACCTCACCAGCCCTCTGTTGCTCGGCCTCAAACTTGATATATAGTCTATATACACCTATAGGACAATGTCTATGTATACTTCAAGGTAGAAAATAGTGCAGAACGGAAAGTCTGAACTGGGCTTGTCAGTGTCACGCTCGGCATGGCCTTGGTTCGGAGATTGAAATGGACTGATAGCATCTGTGTCACGTAAGTAACTCAGGTAACTATCAACAAATAATCACCTCGCCAGCTCTTCGTAAGTTGGTAAGTACACAGCGGACAGATCATCATTTTTGCCGGCATTGTGTCACGACGAATGAAACTCTGTCACATATTCCTAAGTAGTAGTCAGGGTCGACCGAGGTTGGCATAAAGCCCCGATACCCTTTTGTCCAGTTGTTGTACTTTTTTTATCGGGGAGGGTAGGAATAATGCCCAACATATAATCATACCGAGTGGCAGCCTCGTCCTTCTTCTGACCGCATTGCTGGCAAGGACCGTCCTGTTGATTTTTTCTCGTTTTCTCGGTCGCACCCCTACGTTCTCTAAGTTATCATTCGACGACTGGTACCTTTCACATTCAACTTGCAATTCACTCACTCGATTCTTAATCTCGCAAGTTTGCCGCCGCTCGTCCGTTATGCAGCACCCTGTCTTCACTCCGTTCTTAGTCGCCCGTTTCGTGCTATTTGGTACGTATACCCTTCGGACGGAGTGGAGAAGTTATTGTGCTTAATTGATGGGTTAAACATAGCACTCATATTTAATACTTGCCTCCTTGGACTAACATTTACGATATGGAATATTCACGCTACGAGCCTAGCCAAATCGTCACGTAAGTGCCACCCTGCAGGATGCATATTTAATAAGCCCTGCCTTACACGCGCCAGTGACGACCACATCAATCTTGATGATTTTTACAAACTGCTTATCACTCATCTTCGTCACATTGTGAGTTGATCCTGTTCGCTTGTTGGTTTGTGACCTCATGTAAAGGAATGATGCCGACCATAGGGGTCTCGTGGAACTATTATTCCCCTCCAAAAAGACGTCATGGATGATCTTTGAGTGTATATGGTCTGCTGTGCTCGGTGTTCTCCAGATTGGTGCGTCTTAACCCTTCTTGCTTCGCTCTCCCACCTTTTTCTTCCGGCTCGCTTCTGCTTTTGGTGCTAAAGATGCATATGCAGGCGTGGCCATCAGTTCAACTGTCAACTTTTCCATGATCGGCGTCTCCACAAAAGGTGAATGCTCGAGTTGATTTCGTCAAGCTATGACTTACCTGCAGTTCTGCTGTCTAGTTGAGCCCTACGTCCGCGCCTCCATGGCACTGCTAGTTCCATCAACATGGTTCTCTGGCTTTTTCTGTAATAGTTTCCTTTCTTTGGAGTTGAATTGAACAGAAGTCTCTGACATGTCATTTTAGTGTTCACGTTCTTTCTTTTGCTCATTATCACAACCTTCCTACATCGCCGAGTCTGTGCACAGATTTGGACTCAATCACCCTACCAAATTGATTGGTTCAGTGTCTCGGATACGGGCTCCGCCATTGACCAGTCTACTGGACGCCACAAGCCGCAGCGGTCGAACAACATCGAAATGAACGCCGAAGGCACTGCATCGTCCACTTGTGTCGTCGGCAAAGCACCTTGGGCAAAGGCAAAGCAAGTACGGCGAGGTGTTGATGCTCCTTTTGCTTTCAAGGCTTCACCAGGTCCAATCCTTCCTCTGGCCCCTTCTCGCGTGAGGCACCAGGTTGGAAGTAGTCACTCTCGCTTTGTGGAGCGCTATTGGGAAGTATCCATCTCGTCCCGTCAAGGAAGCCCAGTGCCATCTGGACAGCACGAGTCAGGTCGTTCCTCACCGTTCCCCGACCGAGCCATAGACCACAACCTACCAATCCCAAAGCCTAAGATGTCCGAATGGATCCGAGCAGACAGCCTTTAAAACACATCGCGGCATACCGTTATGACGTGCTCATGTGGCTGGCCCCAATCATGATATTTACCAACAGCATCACTTTTCCCGTGTAGCAATAGCAACGTACAATTACCCGGACATTGCATCATATTACACTGCATCGTACCTCAGCTTACTATACCGATAGAGTTAGCAATTATTAGCATACATCTCGCTAAAATATTTATATCAGTCGTAATTTTACGACTCCAATCTTTGGCGTAATACAACATTTTCATTAATCGCAATCTCTAGTTGTCCTTTCAGGTTTTTCACTTCTTCCATTGCCTCCTCTAATGCATGTGCTTGTTCCTCGGTAATTTCACCTGCTCCCGCAGCAAGTCCTAGCCCACGATTAGATCTATCGAAAGTGAATAGAGATGCACACATACCACTTATCAATTTGACCAGCCGCCATAGACGAAACACGATAAGCAGACCTGCCAATTCTCCTTCCCGGCCTTTCAAACCAGCTTCGAGCGTGAACGTTGTAATGATTATGAGGGCGTCAAATATGTGCAGGAACGCATAGGACTTGTGTACCATGGGATTGAAGTAATTTATCCCGAATGCCCACACGGTGATTAGTATTTCAAGCAGGAATATGGAGTTTATGGATAGTGATATTCCATCCAGCATTTCGAGCCAAAGAGGTAACTCTGTGCTTGGTTCACATGTCGAACTTGATAAGAACAAGAAAGCGATCCCAGAAAAGACGCATATCGTATCAATCAGGGTCTAAGACAACATTGGTGTGAGGAGTTTTATACGCTGTGGCAATTATCATACCAGCAGTATGACAAGGGTATGAGCGAAGGGACTCTCAAGGGCCCTTTGAGCCTTGGCGCGGATTGATTCGCTCGGTGCAGTACTTTCCAGGGATTGTCCGGAATAAGTTGCGAGTAGAGGTTCTTCTTCCGGAGGCATCGTTGACTGAGCTGAGCTGAGAGCCCTGCTGGTCTGTGTGCTGGAGTTGGCATTCGCGAATTTCAAATATACCAGAGATGATAATTGGTAATATGGTAATACCCGTATTACTCCAATCTATTCGTGACATTGTCACGTGTTACTAAATCTTCACACCAAAGATCTAGCCTGAGAGGCCCCACAAAACATATGTTCCTCAAGGGCTGGTAACTTGCTATTGTTACTGCTAATCTTACTCAATCTACTGCTAGTCATAGGCAACAACTTAAAGACCCAACACCCGAGTTGCATGTCCGAGGTAAACGACCATCCGGGCCAGAATCCTGCACATCAGCTTGATCGGCTTAAATTTGTAACGAATGAGATGTCTTTTAATATTTTCGTGCTGTGATGCGCGCGTATTTGTTTTCCTGGCATGATAGTGTAACTTATTATTCAGACGAATTGAATAGATATTGTGTGTGCTAGGTTTACTGCGGGACAATACCACCAGTCGTCATGTTCCATCCAAGTTGTTCATATGTCCATCCATAAGCCGTCCCGTCAGGTGCATGATATATCGTTAATGACCTGTGCATGCCTGGTTTACGATGGACATTGTCCAACAACTTCATATCCTCGTTCGAGAGGGTAAATAACTAGGTTGGTAACATCAATGTGTGTCCTAATGAGCGAGACTCGAGACCTTACCATCGAGTTTGACTGCATTCGTTCCTCGTTCTCGGTCTTGAAAACCACAGCGGTACCGCGTTGAACACCCCAGCTCAACAGGACTTGAGCGGGAGTAATCCCAAGACGCTGAGAGATACTTTGAACGGTCGAGTCCCCGAACAGTAATTGTGTATTCTGTTGGCCTATCGGCAACGGTGTTCAGGCCCTTCAAGCTGTTAGATCGTAGGAATAGCGCTTACCCAACGGCGAATATGCAGTCACAAGAATCCCCTTACTCTCGCAGTACTTTTTCAGCTCATGCTGAGGCAAACAGGGGTGCATTTCGACTTGATTGATCGCAGGTACAACACTGCATTTCTCCAAAAGATGAGAAAGGGTCTTGATAGAAAAATTGGAGACTCCAATGGACTTGACTTTGCCGGTGGATAGAAGTTTCTCCATTTCCAGGTAGGTTTCAACGTACGTTGGGGACACATCCGGTGGCAATGTGACGCCTGTGGCAAGAAGAGAACGTAATCGGTGCATCAGAGCTAAATGTGTACAGTAGGCGGCAAAAAGGAGGTTGCATACCATCTACGATTGCTTGGGGAAAGTGAATCATGTATAGATCAATGTAATGAAGACCCAGCCTGGCGAGGGCCTCGTCGACTGCTTCAGCTACGCGGTGGGTGTCTGACCAGCTATATTGAAGCCCATTACTTTTCTATTGCATCCCCAGTGTCCGAATGCGCACCTTATCTTGGTAGCTATATATAGCTCCTCTCTGGGAATGCCAGAGGCCTGAATACCTTTACGCACTTCCTCTTCGTTCACTACAGATCAGGAGAAAATCTCTCGGTAAGTGTTTGCAATCTATGTTTAGATTATATGGCTTCACTATAAAGAGCTGCCTAGACGGCGGTGAGATAATCGAAGCCGTTCAAATGAGGGAAAACTCACGGTATCAATGTGCCTGCAGCCATACTACGATCCATAAGATTGATTACATTGATCAGAGTGACGTGAACGAAAGCTAAAGTACCTTTATCGCGATGGCACACATATCGGCTACACGTTGACCGCCACCAGGAGCAGACATCCAGCATCTTTATCGAAATGTTAGTGGTTGGTCATGAGCACGTAAGGCAATGGACCGGCAAGATCATGCTCACCCCAATCCCAAAGCGGGGATTTTCGTTCCATCGTTCAGTGTGAAGGTTTTCTCAGCGAAACTGGGCATGCAGGTCGTTTGGAAAGATGTTCCAATGTGCGCCCGATATAACATACTGCTTTGAGCATATTTAGATCTATTTACATGACCACAACGGCGCTCCGATGTAAGTACAGTCATCCACCCGTTATCACAGCAAATTTGGAATGGTCATATCCTTTTTTCCGCCGCACCGTCTCCTATATGAGTCACTGTAAAACATCCTAGTGAAGTTGTTTCATCAATATAGGCAAAATTGTCCATGGGAACAAAGTTATGCCTTACCACTCAACATTACACCCCCAGATAACCCACATGACAAGAAATTTTGGACGAAGAAACCGTGTATACGTATTCCACTTAAGATGCTTTGGGGCGAAAAAATGGAGATGCTGTATGTACAGATATACAACATAAATACATATAACAGAATGTGATTAATACATATGCGTGACAAGTGCTGTGATAAAAATATTAGGATGTACTCGATGGCATACTGCACAGGCAGACATACCTATTCATGATGTCCTGAAAAGCAGAAGGCAAGTTGAACATCTAGGTGTTATATATGCAGCCCACCATTATGTACTTTCAACTGAATGAATACCTCTTTGTTCTCATGAAAGATCTATAATGCTTGGTTTATGGTGTTGAAGAAAGAGGAGACATGCCACAGATAGAGTATTGGGTAAAGTAAATGACAAAGCAGCAACCTTATTGGTGCGCTAGAGGCAATAACAGTGATACCTTACCTAGTAATATGCTTAGAGTTAGGGAGTAGAGCAGATAAAAGAGTAGATTGAACTTTGGAGGAATATACAGAAATACAGGCCTTTTTAAATACAAAGGAGATAAGTAAAAAGACTACCATACAAAAATAGTACACATGGTATTTATGATCCACCAAAGGTATTGTATTTTGGTACAGGAATATTGATATACCATTGTTCTAGGTCATCATGCCACATGTGGTAATCATTATGTGCAACAGTAAACAAAATCCAGAAACCCATATGTTGCATGGAAAAAGTGCACTTGCAGTTGAGCTTCCATTGGTCATGAAAAAGGTATGTAAGTCTCAGGAAAGCCAGGTTGAGATAAGGTGAGTAGTGACAAAGCAGCAACCCTGTGGGTGTGCTAGAGGCTACAAACAGTGATATCTTACCTCGTAATATACTTAGAGTTAGAGAGTAGAGCAAATAAGAGAGTAGATTGAACTTAGAAAAAATATACAAAATACAGGCCTTGTCACAACTTACTTTGTTTGTACTTGTGAGCTTGGAGTGAGCAAAGTAGTTAAATAGTTGAGCACAGATAATGCTGCAACAGTGTGGTAGGAGCACAAGAGAGATTGATTGATCTGAGATAAATTTTCAGAGTTTTGCACTATTTACTATCTATTTGTATAGTAAATAATAACATACAAATCTTATCAGAGATCACAATGTCATATTTGATGTGCTATCCGATCTTATGACCTATGTAGTCATTACTGTTTGTCACAACTAGTTACCTTGAACAATGTAGCTTGCAGGAGAGAGTCAAGGGTAGAGTTGGCACAGTTAATACAGCGATAAAATAGAGAGAAAGAAGAGAGATTGATTGATCTGAGTAGTATGCCTCAGATGTGGGGCCTTATATACATGTAGGCCTATTTACTTCTTGTTTATAATGTAAATGACTGTCTACAGATTACATAGCTACCTATAGATCATGTATCTACCTAATTAACCAATAGCATGTCTCTCTCAGTGTCTAGATTATTCTAGAACATTCTATGAGGCTGTGTTAATACAATGGGTCCAAGTTCTATAGTGCTAAGTAAGTGCATCTGGTACTTGGATGAGTAATAAAGAGATTGGTAATGAAGGGTGCTTATGAATAAAGTATCTAAATATAGATACATGCTTTATTGGGCATTGATCAATAAAAATAGTACAAAAATAGAATTAAATATGTAGAGGTCTTAGGTAAACATGTCCAAATATTGAAAACTGCGACATTACCCCCTTTTCAAGGATTGAGCTCTGTCGAGAGTGTTAAAACATTTCTGTGGATCCAAAACCTTTGCTTCCTTGCTCTATATCTCCAATAGAGTCTACTTGTTCGACATTGACTGTTGCAATTCTTTCACATATTAATTGAGCAATGCGGTCACTGTTATTGATTTTAAAGGTAGTACTTGAGTTATTGACTAGTACTACTTTGAGTTCACCAGTGAAGTCTCTGTCGACGACTCCAGCAGCGACATCGATGCCTTTAAGTAAAAGTCCACTTATTGGTGCAATGTGGGCATATGTTCCATGTGGAACTTTAATTTTGATATCAGTAGATATAAGAGTTCTAGTATGAGAAGCGAGTTCAGTTGGTGAAGCAGCGTACAAGTCCAATCCTGCAGCTTCTGTGGATCCTTTAAGAAGGAGTTTTCCTCCTATGAGTTCTACTTGAAATGTAGAATCATATTGTAGAAGTGCTTTAAATTCATCGTCAGGAGTTTGTATAACTCGAATAGCTTCTTGGTTCTGAGACTTGTAATCCTTGATTACCTCCTTTGCGTGAGTGAGGTTTTTCTCAGGTTCTCATGTGTCTGCATCAGGACCAAAGCCTTTCCATCGAACCAGGTATTGTGTAGTTCTTCCACAAATACGATGTTGTAGGATTCTTTCGACTTTCCATTCTTCGTTTCCTCTAACTACTTCTGGTTGAGGTTCAGGTAGTTTTTGTCCAGGTACAATGGAATCAGTGTATGGAGCTAGTTTTGAAGCGTGAATTACAAGATGATAGGCACGGAACTTGGAAGGTAGTTCAAGTTCAAATGTGACCAGTGAGAGTTGTTTAATGATTTTAAATGGTCCCTCATATCTAGGTTTGAGTGATTCGTTCTTGCTTTTATCATGATAGTTTTTAAGACTAAGTAGAACTTTGTCACCCTCTTGAATGGTACATTCTGCGCTCCTTTATCATAATACCATTTCATCCGTTCAGCTGCAAGTTTGAGAGCCCCTTTCGTCTGCTCTTGAGCCTCTAGTCTTTGTCTCATAATATCATTAAGATCTACAGTAGCGGTTTCCTTGAGCAATGTTGGACCAGCTCTTGGATGTTGTCCATATTCTAAGTAGAATGAAGACTTGCGAGTTCCTTCATGCATGTGATTATTATATGCAAATTCAGCACTGGGTAAATAGCGTGACCAGTCATCCAAATTTGTATCCACATAACAGCGTAGGTACTGTTCGAGTATCTGATTAATGCGTTCAGTTTGACCATCAGCTTGTGGATGGTATGCTGTCATCATTGCAGATTTTATGCCCATCAATTTACACCATTCCTGAAAGAGTTCAGATGCAAATTGAGATCCTCGGTCGGAAATGATCCATAGTAGCAATCCATGAATAGGATAGATCCTATCATACAAGAGTTGCGCGAGATCTTTCGTAGAGAAATGCTTGATTATTGGATAAAAGTGTGTACATTTAGTTAGACGATCAACTATAACAAATATTGCATTGAATCCATCAGACTCGGGTAGTAAAGGAATAATATCAGCAGTGATAATTTTCCAAGGTGCATTTGGTACTTTATTTGGTTGAAGAAGTCCAAATTGATGTTGTCTGTGATCTTTCATCCGCTGACAAGTATCGCAATCAGCTTGTCACAACTGCTTACCTTGAGTAATATAACTTGCAAGAGAGAGTCAAGGGTAGAGTTGGCACAGTTAATACAGCGATGAAATAGAGAGAAAGAAGAGAGATTGATTGATCTGAGTAGTATGCCTCAGATGTGGGGCCTTATATACATGTAGGCCTATTTACTTCTTGTTTATAATGTAAATGACTGTCTACAGATTACACAGCTACCTATAGATCATGTGTCTACCTAATTAACCAATAGCATGTCTCTCTCAGTGTCTAGATTATTCTAGGACATTCTATGAGGCTGTGTCAATACAATGGGTCTAAGTTCTAGAGTGCTGAGTAAGTGCATCTGGAACTTGGATGAGTAATAAAGAGATTGGTAATGAAGGGTGCTTATGAATGAAGTATCTAAATATAGATATATGTTACGGACTAAGGTGGCGCCCCCTATCTTTTCTTCTCACCCCTATCCTCGGACTGTCTATTCCCTTCATGCTGTACACCGGACTATCCTCTCTCCCAGTATACTACGTGTTCCCTTTCTTCTTTCGGTAGTATACACGTATCCTCCACGACTCGCTTCCCCTTTCGCCTTCGCTACAGCATATCATCCTCCATCGACACGTATCCAGTTACCGAACTTAGCAACGAGACACGTACAGGCCTACGTGGCTTATCCAGACACTTATACCTTATAAGTATCGATACACTCTCATGTAACCTTAGCTTATCCTCTTGTGTCAATAGCATCGTTGTTTCAAGCTCTTCGCACAGCCCACACACAACGATCATCGACCCTTGCCTATATAGATTAGGTCAGGTCGTAACAATATATGCCTTATCGGACATTGATCAATATGAATAGTACAAAAATAGAATTAAATATGTAGAGGTCTTAGGTAAACATGTCCAAATATTGAAAACTGCAACAGTACCCTTCATTACCAATCCCTTTATTACTCATCCAAGTTTCAGATGCACTTACTCAGCACTCTAGAACTTAGACCCATTGTATTGTCATAGCCTCATAGAATGTTCTAGAATAATCTAGACACTGAGAGAGATATGCTATTGGTTAATTAGGTAGACACATGGCCTATAGATAGCTGTGTAATCTGTATACAGTTGTTTATATTATAAACAAGAAGTAAATAGGCCTACATGTATATAAAGCACCACATCTGAGGCATACTCCTCAGATCAATCAATCTCTCTTCTTTCTCTCTATTTTATCGCTGCATTAACTGTGCCAACTCTACCCTTGACTATCTCCTGCAAGTTATATTATTCAAGGTAAGCAGTTGTGACACAGTCCAGCTAGAGACCTTGCAAAGCAAGATAATATCTCACATTTTCACAAATACCAGTTCTTTCAACATTATCAGATTACTTAGAGTATTTGAGTCTCGTAACAGTTAAGCTATTGCTTATCACTTACAAATTATCTAGAAGTGTATTTGTTTGCATTTAATTGCAGTTGAATCTTTTCTAGGATTTGCACATATCTCACATTTTCCTAACCTCAGTTCTTTCACTGGGCCCTGCACGTCACTAGATTTAAAATTGATCATCTAGTTGAGGAGTGGTGATACAGTGGTTTTTTTTTCTTATTGGATTACTTATTTGAATGTATTTCAAAAGGTCAAGAGCATCAATTGTGTGCCATTCTGACAAGTTTGGCCAGCAATAGGTTAACTCTAGAAATAGCTGGGAGAGCCATCCAGATTTCTGTACCTCTTAGTTTTCTCTTTTTTTAAATATTGTATAATATATTTTGAGAATACATTGTGTAGAATCGTGTAGGCTATTGTAGGGTAAAAGGGATTATCTCATTGAATATACAAGCAATTGAAGCAAACCTGAAAAAAATCTGAAGCAAAATTATGAGAAAAATAAGTCTATATTAACAGGTCTGAGATATAATGGGTCAATGAAGAGTATGAGGTGAATATGTTATATATAGGTGAGAAGTGAAAAATGCACATATCTACATCGATTCTCGCGGAATCTTATGGTCTCAGAGATGACCCCATCTCATTCTGAATTATAAAATGCCTACGAAAAAGGAGAGGGTGTTTCTAGGATGGTTAAAAAAAATGGAATACTATTTTAGTATTTCAACCAAGTATCTATATCTCACTTAATTCTCATCACACTGCTAGGTCAAAAAAGGTTACTTCTATTTATTTTGATAGTAAATTAAGCTTATAAAAGATGAGAGGCAAACTCTCCACGGTTCTGGTGATAGGTGTTGTGCTTTTCCTGGTGCTGAGGGCAGGATAAGCACATACTGTATTTCAGTCAACTCTCAATTCACATGGTTGTGGACTCAATTTAATTTAATTTAGCATTAAACGAAGGGGAGAGCAAGTCTGAATGACTTTGGGCAATGGTTTCTTCAGTGTGCATTCAAATGGATGTAAAACTGTGAAACACAAAATGCAAATATCTCATGAACGGTATGACAGATTCCTTCGGTGTAAGTGGTGACCACACTCACTTTATGTGCCGGAAAATTGGTGTTAAAAAATGAGACCCATGTTGCTCTGGATGAGCAATATGGATCACATTTTTTAATGGTGAGGAACATAGCTCTAGTATTCTGCGAGCATGTTCTAAATGTAAAATGAGTGAGAGTCACAACTCATAGCTAAGAAATTGGTGCAGAATTGAGTGAGATATTACAATATTTGTGTTTTTCCAGTACTGAGTGGCGCGCATAGACAGCCCGGCAAATACCGACTAAGATCACGTGACTGAGCTAATCCCTCAATTGAATAGCAGAGGGTATCGGTTAATGCCCCCAGTGTCCACTGAAAAGACCGAGTACTCCCTTCGGTCTGTCCTCCCAATAATTTCGACGGTGTCCGTCATGGTCACCTGAGCACGTGAAGATACAAATAAGCGTACACTACAAGTTCTACCAGTCGGTTCGCAACCTCTTCGAGGAGCGAACCGACTGGGAAGGAGTCTGGTAAGGTAAGCCCCGAATTTATGCTATTTGAAGCGCACTCTCACACAAGCACTGTTGATAGATTGATGGGGAGCTGACACTGCCGAGTAATGGCTGTCCCCTTTAATTCCCGTTGGGCTTCACAGCCTGCTGATGTAGTAGATGTCGACATTGTCGACAAGTGGCCAAGACTCTGATGATGTCCTATCTGCATCGAACTGTCTTCCTCTTGTTGTTCTTTCCTTGATTTTGAATTTTTCAGCCTGGGGCTTTCGTTTTTCTCAGATCCTTCTACTTTCCGTCCTGGAGACATCTTCTTGCTCCGAGTTCAAGTTCTGTTTTTCTGGTCGTCACACTACAGCTGTAAATTAACTAGGGAATAGGATGGTTACAAAGGCATGGTCAATTTTCAAAAAATGGAGAATAATCATCCTTGGTAAGCTTTCATCTCATGCTTCTCATACCACAGCTCATCCAGTCTGTAGCGCTGTCGGCCACATTGTGCATTGCCTTGACTGTCGTTTACACGCTGTATCTCGCCCGGGGGTGGACCAAGCTAACTAATCAACTGCGTATGTGATATCATATGGATGTTCCACGACATCTACTCACGATGACTTAGGTGGTTTGGTCATTGGGATCATCGCTATCCATGTTATTGGGATGATATTGTTGTACCTTATGTGCGGTTGTCCAATCTCCCAGACACTGGTCCCAGTGCTCATAAAGCCATAGGGTGGTTATGCCTTTCAAGCGTTGGTTGGATGCCGGGCGCGTCTTCGTCTTCGGGATTGCCCAGTTTGGTACGTTCAGGCGCGCATGGTTACAGTACGTACTAGCTGCTGATGGCAGGTTGTGCGCCGGTTCAAAGGCGTCGTTGTAACATTTGTGGTGCTCCAAACAAACCTGCCCTGCAACCGACAGGGTGCGTCTTTGTAGCAACAGCACTTCTAGTAACTAATCCTTGTCAAGACCTCTTATCATTTTGTAACACCATAGTCCAATCGTCCATTTTCGGAGACTGGGCACTTACTGGTCTACGTACGTCGCGCTCACACTCCTTCTGGTTAAGTGCGTTGGAATTTATTCACCCCTCATGGACCAGTATTGCTATATCTGTTCTTATTGGTTGCCATGATCTATGCTCCGCAATCCGCTACATACGATTCTGAGGCAGCGCTTTACAACGGCCGAAGTGATAATGAAAGCGTCGAATCGCTGGAATCGTTCACAACACCACAACAAACGACGAACTATTCATCGGTCGCGACGTCAGCACATCCCCGTCGAGAACGAAGTCCCGACCCAATCTCACCCTTCGCACCCCGTGGTAACCCTGCGCCTTCACGACCTCCGTTTCCAGTAATGAGGAGCAATGGTACTGGATCGGGCCAAACCTCAGGTTCGCAAATGAATTGGGAGCCACGACTCATGCACCAGAATCCTCCTACGTTGTCTATGCCGCCTTATTATTCCCAGAGGGTCGAGTCTATCCCAGCACAGATCAATCCCATTTGGGATAATATCACGTTGCCCGGAGCGCAGATATACCGTAACGATGCTTCAGCAGGAATCTTGTTTGTAGGCCGTTCCCAATATCCCCTCTTGTCACTTGAGGTGAATCCACCCATCTCGGGTGGCCTTCCTGCTCCTGGTAACGATGTGAGAAATTTGAATCCTCCCATCACCACACCGGCTGCGTTGATTCCCGGCATGAGAAATCACCTTTCATCTGCTTCAGCTGCTGATGGCAGGCGATCCACGTCCACAAGTTGGTACTTGCCGGTCACTTGAGGCCCTCAGCATAGCGAAAATTACGTTGGACGCGTGTAATATAGGCAGAGGACATTGTCAGCCAGGTCGTAATTTGAATTTTTAACCTATGGACAGTGTCGTTGGCAGCATTCGTGATTGGGATTATTCATTTAACGACAGTTGTAGATACGCTATGTACTATTAATAACATGCCTCACTTGAGTACGAATACCAGTAATTTTAATAGCCCGATTCAAGTACTCACGTGCAAATGTCGGTCATGACGTCGATATTGTCACCCTGTAAGGCATTGCATCTTCCTTTCATGGCATCTGGACTATACTGGCGGCTTTCTCGCAAGTTTTGTGGTAATTTCACGCCCATAAAACACCAATGTTCCTCCGTAGCCTGGAGACAACCCCATGCAAGCGTGCGTCTGCATGGGTTTTCTACTCAATTCCAAAGTCCCGCAATCCTGCCCAAGACAAGGCCGTATATTTCTACCAGGCTTATCACAACATCTCTCAAGGCATCATTCATCACTACCGTTGGGCTTGGACTTGCAGGCATTACTTACCCAAAGACTGTCAATTGTGATACTGGTAAGCGATCACTGAACCATTTGGTGTCAGTAACTCAACCAGCATAACGTAATCAAGACAAGCAAGTGCCTTCTCCTGATGAACCAGAGCCTACTCCTCCACAGTCGATTGTCTCAGCATACGAAATAACCTTCGGTGCAGTGACAGGCTTTTGCGCTGGCGTATTCATCAAGAAAGGGGTCCGTGCTGTTGCCTGGTTTCTTGGAGGCATCTTCGTCATTTTGCAGGTCAGTCTATCATGCAACATTTATTACGGGGCGCCAACGTCAATTGCAGTTTTTGGCCTCGAGATCCATTGTCCGCGTTAACTGGGGTCGTGTAGGGATTCATTTCGAGGAATTGTTTTACACCACTGATCAGCATGGGGCAAGGCGAGCTCCTACCCTCGCCTCAATTTGGACTCGACTCCTAGATTTCCTGACCGCGGATTTCCAACCTCGTGCGACGTTCATAGCTGGGCTCATTTGGGGGATACGGCTTGCATGAGTGCTACCAGCGCTTAGATTATGTACACACTTACATAAACACTTGACATCAAAGTTTTTTGACCTCTGATAAACCCCAATCTGCAGCGACTATGGGTCGTCGAGCAAAGAACAAGCAATCAGCACCGCAACCAATTGAATCCGTGAAAACACATTCATCACCCCAAAAGACCGCAAAACGAAAGCAAGATGACCGCGATGGAGACAATATCTCTGCCGGACCCACAAAAAAAGCTAAGGGTGCAGGAACTTCCTCATCCAAGCGCTCAAAGTCAGGAAGCACCCTCAGTAAGAGAACAAAAACAAAGAAGGCCGTAGAAACATTCTCAAGAGATAACTTATTGGATGATGAATATGACACGAGCGATGACATTGTTGTGTACGTGTCTGTAGACCCTTATTCTAGCGTTGTGAAAAATTGAAGTGAAAAACGCATACCCTAGTTCTGACCTTCGAAAAGGCCCGGTTCAGAAACTAGACCTGGGATCGGATGAGGATGAACATGTACCCTCTGCGCGTGTACTAGTAAAAGGGAGGAAATCAAAGCAAGCAGAACGACCTGCAAAAATAATACCCACTGCCTCAGACCCACCCTCTGACGAGGACTCAGAGAGCGAAGACGATGGGCCTGTGACATTTGGAAACATTGAAGCTCGTTCCAAGGCATTAGACGAGAAGGCCCGAGCGGAAGCCGAACTCGATCTTGCAGAGGCACAGGCACAAGCTGAAGGAGCAGAGGAAGAGTACATTGACATGGAAGAGGATGAGGAAGAAGCTGATGCTGAACCCTTCCATTTACCGACGGCTGAAGAACAGGAACAGGAGACGTCAGCAGGAGGTCCGGATGTTCAAACTGTTCAACGACGGATGCGAGGAATTGTGAGGGTGTTGAGAAACTTCAAGCGGAGGGCCGAGAAAGGACAGTATGTGTCCAACGTCTCCCTACTTGACCATAGCTGAGTTGTTTCAGCCCACGAGCAGCGTATATTGCGCAGTTGATTGCGGATATCTGCAGTTATTATGGGTATAACGATTATTTGGCGGACAAACTCTTAAACTTGTTCACTGTGGATGAGGCAAGTTGATCGAATTCGATTCACTGCCTTTGCCGATACTTACGCGTTTTCAGGCTATCGAATTCTTTGAAGCCAATGAAGTTCCTCGGCCAGTCACTATTCGAACGAACACACTACGTACGAGACGAAAGGACCTAGCACAAGCACTCATTAACCGTGGCGTCAATCTGGAGCCGATTGGGAAGTGGACAAGTGTCGGGCTACAGGTGTTTGAGAGCAGTGTGCCAATTGGTGCGGACATAAAATTCAACAATATGGGTAATGACACTCACAAAATCATAGGTGCAACACCAGAATACCTTGCTGGACACTACATGTTGCAGGCCGCCTCGTCGTTCCTACCTGTCATAGCATTATCCCCACAACCACATGAACGTATTCTCGATATGGCATCTGCACCAGGTGGTAAAACGACACATATAGCCGCTCTCCTTCAAAACACAGGTATCATCTTTGCCAACGACGCTAACAAGGCTCGCACCAAGAGTCTGACAGCAAATGTCCATCGCTTGGGATGCAAAAATGTGGTCGTGTGCTCGTACGATGGGCGAGAGTTCCCGAAGGTGATGGGTGGATTCGATAGGGTATTATTAGATGCTCCGTGCAGTGGAACAGGTGTCATCAGCAAGGACTCCAGCGTCAAGGCAAATAAGGTGAGAAGATGAACCGGAAACTCCATATGATTTGCAGTTGTTCATAAGCCCTCACAGTCAGAGCGAGATTTCACCTTGTTGTCGCACCTGCAGAAACAACTTATTCTGTGTGCGATCGACAGTGTGAGTCCGGACTCCAAAACAGGTGGATACCTCGTCTACTCAACATGTTCTGTAACGGTGGACGAAAATGAGGCCGTCGTAGACTATGCCCTTCGCAAGCGACCGAATGTGAAGCTGGTCGATACCGGGCTTGAGTTTGGTCGTGAAGGATTTACAAAGTACCGAGGCAAGATCTTCAACTCCAATTTGAGCCTCACACGGAGGTTCTACCCCCATGTACATAACATGGATGGATTCTTTGTTGCCAAATTCAAAGTCGAACGGCGATACAAGGCTGCCCCTAAGGAGAAGCCGGAAGAGGCTGAAGCTGAAGAAGTAGAAGGCAATGAAGAGTTTGCATTCGACTCTGACGAAGACAGACCATATTTAGAGGGTACGTCAAGTCCGGTCATTTGGATTTTATCGCACCATACTGATGTATACATGGCGAACAGAGGCGAAACGGCGGCGGATGAAGGCAAAGGGATTAAGGCCACCTCCGCGGACAGCATCACTGCCCGGTGCCAACGCAAAGGCATAATCGATATTGCTCATTGTGGGCTGAATATATACTGTTAGTTTGATCGATGATCATTTGCCTGCTACATCGTTGGCCCATGGCGCTTTAATGACGAGAATGAACCGACAACTCCGTGTTGAGTTACATTAGGGATGCAACAGGCCCGTGGGCACTTCACCTAGGCCAAATTATTTCAGGGGGGGTCATGTCCGGACGGGATTCTTGGCCAGGGCGGTGGATGTCGCACTTTTGGTCCTGTTTGATCAAGACAAACCCGCGAGAAAATAGAAAAAAATCCAAAAAAAAATTGTTTGACCGGATAGCTTAGATGGATTATCGTGCAATAAGAGCTGTAAAGGTATTTGACACAAATCTACATATCCCGACCCCTCCATGGCCTCAGACTCGGCGTCTGCCCCAGCACCATTGTGATGCTCCTTATTATTAACTGACTTGGCGAGTTGAATCCTCGTTGTGTAATTGGATTTCGTTGTGATTGGGTTTTGGCTCGAAGCCAGCAGAGACGAGAATGTTGGTTTTCATTGCTACAGTACATCCATTGCTTTGTGGATGAGGAAAAGGAGTGACTGCCTGATCACTGCTCCGAAATATTTGCTTAATAATTTGAAGTATGAAAAGAAAATTGAAGAGTGGAAATTAATATTACAAATTGTAGCATCGACGGGATCAAACTTCCAGCCCATACCTAAGCAAGACCTCTACAGTACATCCCCTATTTAAGCAACCAATACCATGTCCGTTTTTGTACGCTGGGTACATACATCCCACCCCTCCAATGTCCGGAATAGGGCCAGCCCAGGACGGCCCCATTTTGTCCGAAAGTACTCCGAAGGCCGGAAATTTGTCCGAAAATGATCTGACGTGTTTCTGAGACGTAGATCCGAACATAGGATTCGTGAATAAGGGCGCGCCATCCTGACCGGCACTGTCAATTCGTAAAAATGGAGCATAAATCGGACGTGCTGATGTCAAGCTACCAATATTATTAATCACTATCTTGAGCTTTGTTGCGGAGGAATCTGTACGTAGTAATTAAGCCGGTTTGAAAAGTTGATTCCGGTAGCCGGTGAACACGGACACCAACCTCCGGCTGAAGCATAGCAGGAGAAGGAATGCAATCCAAAGAGAAATGACAGCGACCAGAGCTAGCCAAACCTGAAGGAACCAAGATCTTGAATTATGATATTCTTAGTGGCATGAGAAGTGACGATCTCAACTGACCGCATTCCCCCAGACCAGTTGAAGGGTGTAATCTGAAGCATCCTGAATTCGATCACGAGTAACACCAACGAATATTGCGTCAAGCAGGAATACTACTATGGATATGACTGCCGCAAGAGCGGAGAGTGATAGGGATGCCAAGGATATGTGGCCATAGGATGAGTGACCGTTGGCAGGCTTGCGAAGCAGGAACAGTGATACCAAAAGGGCGATGAAAGCAAGAGCAGCAGCTGGTTCCCAAATGTTGATCAGCAGTCATGAAATTCAGGTCAGATGAGATGAATCCGTACAAATTGGGTGGATCACAAGGGCTGCTGCTGTCCCACCAGAAATTGTATCTTGAAGTCCCTCAAGACGCCTGTAGAGTAGAAGTATAATGATTAAGACGACAGGCACCCATGTCAAATAGGGCGCATGAATTTACAGTGCACTGGCTATATTGTCGTCAAAGGTGTAACCAACATGAAGGTCGGAACATGCGCCCGATGTATTGTGTTCGATTGATAACACTCTGAATTCGGAGAAACCAAAAGAAGCGAGATCGGTAATTGTCAGAACATAGCAAGTCTAAATCGAAGATGCAACTTGCGAGGATTCGACTGGCGAGAGGCAATATCCCCATAAGCCAAAAGAAACGCTACCGACCACATTGCTATCCAGCAACGACGGAGAGAATTTGACATCAAGACGGAAAAGATAAAGCGAGTTTATTATTGGAACCGAAAGAGACACGAGAAGCAGGAGAAGAAACGCGAGAAAGAGAAAAAAAGTCGTGACAATTGGAATAGCAGGCAACATGAGTGAGGTGAAGAATGATACAGACTGTGAGTATGGGTGCTTTTGAGCGCGTTTCAGCAGGCTCAGAGGCGAAGGTTTAGCTGTGTGGATTCATGACACGTTAAATTACTGCTGGAATGATACAATGGGCTGAAAAATGTAAATTGGGTGGAGATGGACCTTATGAATGGAATGGATATTTCAAGCACAAGAGCATCCAAGATGGAGTTGGATCCCTTTGGATTCTAGTCGGGATCCCTTCAATGGGTCACGGCAAAACCTGACGCGCTTTCGTGGGAGACCTTGACCAGATAAAGGAGTGCCTTCACGTGCAACCCCAAGCACCCTAACCCTACACACCGGCTAACATGCTTCTTCGCTGGTCAGTGCGTCGTCGTCGGTGCGTCCCTCGTGGATAACACTGATGGTCGCGTGGACCAACCGAATGCCTGAAGTGTCTCGCTTATCAACCGAGGGATTTGACTGGCTCCTAGTGATGTGATTTTTGGTTGTGAAACAAAAAAGATTTTTCCTTTTTATGTAGTCTTAACTTAAGCTGGTCGTCAGGAAACTCCCGATACAGTCTGCCAGGATTCCTCTGACTATAAAAAATCCCCTCCCAAGGCAGATCAGTCTTTCAGTGGAGTTATTGCGATTTATCGCAATAGAACAGGATCAGCCCAATGTAAGGGCCGTGGACGTTCGAAGGGATTGACGAGACCCTTTAACCGTGAATCCTGAAGTGCAAATATGGTTAACCCGCCAAACAGAATCCAAACATGGCACCAAATATAAAGACGAAGACGCTAAAATTGTTTGGCTCCTCAACCCTCTTTCCTCATTTCTCTCAACGACCCAGACATTCCAGCGGGTATAACAGGTTGCGTAGCACGCATTTTACTCTCTCTTGTCAATTAATTCTCGTTTCATGTCAGTATATGTTCCATCATCTGCCGCGCATACCCACGCTTAATCCTTTTGTTCCCCCCCCCCATGCAGCTCATTTCAAATAACTGCTATAATGTCCGCACCTGAGAACACCACCGCTACCGCTCCCGCCGACGCAAAGCCCGTCGAGATCACCGCTCCTGAGGTCACCCCTGCCGACACTGAGGCACCTAAAGTTGAGGAGGTTGCTGTATGTATAAAAATTGACGCTTGATTTCGCGTCTACCCCTTCACTTATATTTCTTATATTTCTCTTCCCATTTTAGGCCACAACTGAGATTGACGCCAAGGTAACGGCTACTGAGGTAATTCCATATTTGGATACCTTGGGTCCTCGTGCTGATGTCACTTCATCAATTAATAGGAAACCCCTGCTGCTACCGAAGCCGCTCCCGCTCCCGCTACCGATGCTCCCGCTGCAGCCGAGGCCAATGCCGATGAAGGTGCCAAGGAAGAGGTAAAGCCCGTGTGTTATTTTTTCATCCCTTCTGCCTTGATCACGCGGCTAATTTGATCCATCGATCAGGCCGCCGAGGCTGAGCCTGCAAAGAAGGAGGAGCGCCCCAAAAGCCCTGGCCTTTTTGCTAAGCTTTTGGCACCTTTCAAGAATGACAAGAAGGGTGAGAAGAAGGAGAAATTGAAAGCCCCTAAGAGCCCCAAGGCCGCAAAGGAGGTAACTGAGGCTCCTGCTCCTGCTGAGGCACCCAAGGAAGAGTCTCGTGTTGCAGAGGCATCCGCCACGACTGAGACTAGCGAGTCCGCAAAAGTTGAAGAAATTCCCGCCGAGACCGAGGCCGCTCCAGAGCCCGCCTCAGCCGCTGCCCCTGAACCCGCTACTGAGGAAGCCAAGGCGGAAAAGGTATGTAATTGTGAGTTGAGAATTAGTGGGGTTTGGAACTAAATATCTAGTACAGAAGGAAGAAGTGAAGGACGCAAAAAAGGAGGAGAAGAAGGCCAAGGTTGGCCGCCGCCTCTCTGCCCGTGTCGGTGACCTCTTCAGGTCCAAGCCAAAGCACGAAGTGCAAACTCCCGCAAAGGTCGATGAGCATCCCCCCAAGATTGATGAACCTGCTCCCGTCGCTCCTCTTGAGAACCCTGCAACGCAACCTGCTGGCGAAGCGCCCGCTGCTGAGCAAAAGCCTGCAGAAGAGTCTAAGGTTGTAGATTCAACCCCTGCAGCTCCTGTTGTTGCGGCTGCTGCATAAGCTTATTGTCGGGATTGATTGAACGACCGTTTACGAGATCTTTATACCTCCTTGCGTTACTTTCCTCTTGACCATTACCGCAACACTATCATTTCTTCAGGCGACATCGAACACCGCAGCTTATGCCATTAGCCCTTTAGTACGGTACACATCGGATTGCTTTTTTCGTTGCTTTACCCTTTTGATGATTATCATGACTAGTTTGACCCCAACTTCACACCTAATTCACGATCCTGCGTCGTCCTGCCATACCCACCTTCTTTATCGGATCGTGCTCAGAGTCACTTAGGTTCAATTGTAATATGTTCAATGTCGATTTTCTTTGGTATTTTACTGATTTTGGCCTGATTTGGGCATGTGATCGAGTCACCACTCTTCATCTAATCTACTACCATGCCGCCCAAAAGCTCATCAACGAAAGAGCGCCTGATTGACGAGGATGAGGAGGACCTTCAGGCTGTTGTTCTTGCCGACAGCTTCAACAAGCGTTTTCGTCCTCTGACGACGTCAAAACCTCGTGTATGGACCATAGTGCACTCCCCTCGTCGTTAATGCCTAACGGAAGTAACCTCAGTGTTTGCTTCCCATATGTAACGCACCTCTTCTTGACTGGACGTTTGAAAGTCTCGCGTTGGCAGGTGTCCACGAAGTCTTCGTCGTTTGTCGCTCGCATTCGACACAGGTGAAGGAGGCTATCAGGTATAACGCTCCCTCCTGTTATGGTCATTTGATACAACTGCTCTCTAGCAATTCGAAATGGTCGAAAGCTGGCTCTGGGATGAAGATTATGCCCATCATGACTGCAAAGGAGACTTTCTCCCTTGGTGATGCGATGCGCGATATCTATACGCGCGGGTTCTTGACGAATGATTTTGTCTTGGTTATGGGTGACCTGGTTAGCAATATCCGTATCGATGAGGTCGTCAAGGTCCACAAGGAGAGAAGGAAGCTGAATAAGGACGTTATTATGACTATGGTGGTGAAAGAGAGTGGGGTTAGACATAGGACACGGTGCGTCTATAGTCGCCATGACACTCCTCTCATCTTATGCTATATTCTAGGATGCAGCCAGATTCAGCGGTGTTCGTTCTCGATTCAGTGACATCCGAGTGTCTGTATTATGAACCTGTAATGGGACACCCTGCAACGACTCTGGCTCAAATTCCACGAGAAATTCTGGAGGAACACCCAGAAATTGAGATCAGAAACGACCTTATCGATTGTTCAATAGATGTTTGCTCCATCGAGGTAAAGTCGCGCTCCACGGTTACAAGTATGATTGTCGTCGACCCTTGCTCATTCCCTGAACAGGTTCCTTCCCTCTTCCAAGATAACTTTGATTATTCCGACATTCGAAGGGATTTCGTACATGGCATCCTTACATCCGATTTACTTATGAAAAACATCCATTGTTATATTGCCAAGGAGGGGTACGCTTCCCGTGTGAAGGATACCAAGAGTTACGATTCAGTTAGGTGTGTACCCTTGTCATTCGAAGCAAGTATGCCTCTCACCGAACCTCAGCAAGGATATACTATCCCGTTGGGCGTTCCCACTGGTACCTGACGCTAACCATCCTGGAGGTCATGTATACGAGCAGCTACCCGGCAACAAGTATCTACCCAAGGATAACTCTGTCGCCCTTTCAAGGTTTGTCATCCACCTGTGATCATTTCTGAATAGAAGCGGAACTCCGCTTTCTGATTGTGCTCGTACAGAACCTGCAAGATCGGCAATAATACCTTGATAGGTGTAGGATCCAAATTGGCCGAAAATTCACAAGTATTGGCTTCTGTCATTGGGCCAGATTGCGTGATAGGATCAAGAACAATAGTCAAAGACTCGTATATTCTAGAAGGGACGATAATTGGCACAGATTGCACCATTGAATCGTGCATCATCGGTGCAGGAGTTGAGATTAGGGAGAAGAGTCATATCCCTGGGGGGTGTCTTATTGGCGATGGTGTCATTATTGGCCCTAACGTCCGTTTGGAAGCACATGATCGATTGTTCAAGCGACGAGAGGCCGAATCGACAAAGAGAATTTCACAAACAGAGGAAGAAGACGACGAGAAAGAGGAGGACCCCGAGCTAGAGGCAGCTGAAAATGGTGCGCCGCATTAATGTGCTGACCAAAAACCATTTACGAACCCTTTTTCTGTTAAAGAATTCGACCCTCGGGTCAAATTTCTTGGAGCAGGCTCTAACGCCATTCGATGGCCAAGTGGACCATCAGAGGAATATGACGAAGTTGACGTGGAAAACTACCAAAACCAGCGTTATATGCGCATTGGTAAGCTGTACCATACCCTACGAGGACAGACAAAGCTCAAAGGGGTGACAACATTCAGGTGACAATTCATGGAACCCAACCTTCTTGGACAGCGATGCGCTCTCCAGTGAAAGCGGATCATCAGATGGAGAAAGTGATTCGGATCTTGACGTTGGGTCCCAGTCTGCTGCATCATCATCGACGTCGTTGCCACTCAAAGTCCCCACACTTCCATCTGCGGATGCATTGGCCGAATCAGAATTTAAAAGTGAAGTGACGCAATCTCTGGATCGTGCATTCGCGGAGGGACATTCTGTTGAAAATGCAGCCGTTGAATTGAAAACTTTGCGCATGGCGAGCAATGTCCCCTTGTCTCGGGTTAGAGAGGCTGTGGTGGCTGGCATTGTTGACCGAATCCCGATCATTGCAGGAGGAGGTAAAGTGCAACAAGACGCCATTACTGCTGTCATTAGCCGATGGGGTGCCCTCATTGACAAGATTGGTGGAGTGAACCCTGTGGAGACAGTATCCTTCCTGCAGGTAATGCGGACTAGACCAAGTTGTTTGAGATATGACTAATGTCTTGATCGGAAACAGGCCCATTGTGCGAAATCTGAGAGGCTACAACTTTTTGGCAGAATATTAGCGGATTTATACCGGAACGACATTGTGGAAGAGGACGACATTCGCGAATGGCATACGCTACCCAGTTCTCGGGGTGAAGGTAGACCACCAGGCCCCGAGACAGAGAATTTCAAGAAATGTTGGACGAGCGGTGCAGAGATCATCAAACAGCTCGACGAGCAAGAGGAAGACGAGGAATCTGAAGATGAGGATTGAAGGGACAGTCCTAATGCTGCCATATTAGCCATAGTATATACAGAGTCCTGTTTACAAGTATTACAAGTATTATGGTTCGAGGATGAGGTATAGCAAGTCCAATGACGGTCTTCTATGTCATAAGGGCTAAAACTTCAATATCACATATAGCGCTATTGACGAAAGGGTCAGCAACGAGCATACAGGGATCTGTGGTGGAAACGTACCGTGTATGATGCCTGGGCTGATGGGCGAGGTGGGGAATCAGTCAAGAGCACATGAAGATGAGTGAATGGCAGGGACGACGAACATGTAGCCCAGAATAGTTAATAGTATATTAATCCACTAAAGCGTTGCAGGTTAGCAAACTCAAGAGAACAATGAAGGGTCCAGGTACTCACGAAGTGCGCAGTGCACCCTACTTCGAGAAAGACACCGAGTGGTGGTAGAAGGACGGCTGCGATAAGCTGGTTTCACAATGAGTGAGGTAGTTTGACCAGCCAGCGAGACGAGACATACTTTACAGATATCTGAAGCTGTGACTGCCATTGAGATAGAGGGGAGTAAGAATGAACACACGGTCTAATCGCTCAACAGCTTTATAGCCGACAGCTGGACCATGACATCACTAGGAGCATATTCACGTGATTGGTATATCCAGGCTAAAAAAAGCATCGTAAAAGGCGAGGCGACTATGACATCGTTTCTCGATATTCCGTATTCCACCGACCCCACCGATCCATTTCTTCGTTTCGATGTCCATTTATCATCCGACTGCGTATCCTCATCGCCTCTCATTTGTTTCCTGCATCCCGGTGCATGGTATTCGTACGCAGCTCTTCTCTTTCATCGTAGCCATCTACTTGACTTATTCACGCAGGGAGGACAAATCTGACTATTCTGCGTTAGCTAAACGCCTGGCAGACACCACTGGCTTTGCTGTGGCTCTTCCAAATTATCATCTCACTCCACGCCGTGGAAAACATGGTCCTGATTTTAGGCACCCTGGGCACGCAGAGGATCTCCTTCAATTCCTCCATTACATCCAATCCTGGGAAGGGCCTGTCGGTATTGGTCGCCCATACGATCCCAGTCGGCTCTACCTCATGGGACATAGCTGCACTACCCACATGTTATCGTGCATCTTTCTCGATTCATCAAGATTTTCACCGAGCCTAACTCCCTCTCCATCTCTACTGGAATCCGTTCAGGCTTTTATCATGTCGGAGGGAATTTACGATATCGAGCTCTTGATGGACCGATTCCCAAATTATCGCGACTGGTTCATCGTCTCTGTATTTGGAGACCATCCCTCTTTCTCCCAATTCACCGTCACGGCTTTCCCCCCAAGGAAGAAATCTATCAGATGGCTTATCCTTCATTCGTCCGAGGATACATTGGTAGATGTGGGGCAAAGTCAGGCTATACTCAAATACCTGAATGAGTCGCATGACGCGGACAGGATTTCCGCCAACTTGGAGCAGTTGCGCGGTGATCACAACGAAGTGTTGGCCTCCGATACCTATGTACAGATGGTTTCCAAGTTTATATTAGACGATACCAATAGGTACTAAGCTACCAGTCCGTTAGGTTTGGTCAGCTCATCAAATGCTAATTCTAGATGGTGTGCGGCACTTTCGCAATCTTTGAGTGAGTTGTACAGGGGGATCGGGGCCAATCGAACGATGTCCGGTTCTCGCTCGTCCCCAATGACACCATACTGGCCGAGTAGATCAAAGATCCGCCCCATGTTGCCCGACCCGAGAGGTAAGAATAATAACGAGAGCTGGGCACCCCGTTGAGAAGGGTCACTTGGGGTAATTATCGTAAACGCTGGCTTTTGGCTGCGCTCTACCTCGTACCGCTGTCTCACTTCGGCGGCCGGTACGAAGTACTTTGATTTCGTCAACAGGGATTCCAATGCTTGTGTCAATTGTAACGACCTTGCACGGAGGGGTTGCATCATTCCGGCCTCTTTGAAGATCTGAAGAGAGCCTAGGAGTGATGCAAGGCTCAATACGGAGGGATTAGATTGTTGGAAACCTTGTGCCCCGTGGATGGGTGAGAACTTTGGGGGCATTTCGAAGCGCGTAGATAGTTCGTGACCCCACCAACCTGCGAACCTAGATCGGGGGCAAACCAAAAAAAAGAACGATTAGAACTTGAAAGAGGGTATACAACTACTTACTTTGGCCGCTTTGTATTATGCCACTTTTCATGAATGAAGAGTCCCGCAATACCCCCGGGACTAGAGTTAAGGTATTTATAGGTACACCAGACTGCAAAGTCTACATCCCAGTCATGAAGCGAAAGTGGCACGTTGCCAATGGCATGAGCAAGATCCCATCCGCATATACAACCCTGCGATTGGGTGCGTGTTGTTAATATACGGCATTAACACGCGATCCGGTAAACAGAATACCAGACGACAATGAAACTAAAATCACACCTTTTCCTTGGCCATTTTTGTAATGCTTTGCATGGGGAATAGTTGGCCGGTATAGTATTGAACTCCACTGAAGAGAACGAGGGCAATGCTGTCGCCTTCTTTTTCAATTGCAGCGAGGATATCATCTTCTCGAAGGGTGAATTCTCCTTCCCTAGGAGAAAGTTCGAGAACGGCAGTGGTCGGGTCTAATCCATGAGCCAGGGCTTGAGATGCAAAAGTATACTAGATGTAAGGCGGTTAGTGCGATGATCTGAGCTAAATCTATGTCTAGCGAACCTGATCCGAGGGAAACGCCTTGGCTTCGCATAAAATCTTGAAGCGGTCAGGAGTAGGCTTGTAAAAGGAATCCATCATTAAATGAAGATTCGCGGTCAGTGTTCCCATGCAGGCTACTTCCTCATTCTTGGCACCTGCGCAGTGTGCAATCGCGTAAGCGGCAAGTCAACGACGTGGAGAAAGAACTGACCAACGAGATCAGCGAACAGAGGATGGATCTTATCCGTGAACTTTGTCCATGGTCTATTGTGGGGGTGCGAGAAATGACCAATTACAGCACTAGATAAGGCTTCAGCATGAGGCACAGAGGAGAAAAGCAGACAACTCACCGAGTATGCCAAACGTCAAGCTCCTCTTGAATAAGTATTTTTGATCTCATCGACAACGGGCCAAGCGAGTTTCCACAAAGATAGGTAGAGATCGCATCTAGACGACGGAGTGAGAACAGGGCAAGTGAGCTAGACAAAGGATTACCTGGTTCAGGATGTCGGATTCCCCCAACTTGAGAATTGGTTGGCAATAAGAACTGGTCGCTGAGGGGTGTGTGGATAGAAGACATGGCTGATTAGATTGATCATGTCATGAAGCACTTTAAGGATTACAGCCATGACATGATCCGGGTTTAATTCCTTATAGAGACGCAAACGAAAACAATTGTGATTCCAGCAGCTCCATCCAGTTCCATGGAGCAGTCACCTCGTGGAATTTGCGCTGCCTCAATCAATGCTTTTCAGCATTGGACTCGAATTGCACACCAAGTGTCAATCTAAACCGGGACAGAATGTTGTTCTAATGCAGGTACACATACATTCTAACACTATCTGCTATCGTTGGTCCATTCCATGCTTAGAAGTCGTCCTCAAACTGACAATGTCCGAATCATTGAGCTCCCACGGTATTACGTCGTCACTGATCTTACAAAATATTCTCTCCTCGCATATCCTGTACTTGATGTCGTTCCCTCCCTCCCTACCCATGTCCACCTTGCCTCGTAAGGTGGTCGTCGTTGGCGCTGGTCCAGTCGGCTGTCTCGCCGCGATGGCGTTGGCCAAGTCTGGCTGGAGAGTAGAGCTTTACGAAGGCCGTCCAGGTGCTCGGCTTCCTCATTCGTACATCCCACGGTACTCACACAGTACTATTCCCCCCCCTCCCCCCCCGTAGATATGAGAAATCCCGCATCCAAGGCTGTGGCTGAGCAACGCTCTATTAACCTCGCTATTTCACACCGTGGTTTGCTTGCCCTGGAAGTTGTAGACATCGGCGCTGCCCAGCGTTTTTTGCAGACAGCCATTCCCATGCGTGGGCGTATGATCCACGATACAAATGGGAACTTGACCAGTCAAATATATGATAAGGATGGCCAGGTAAGGCAAAAATCCTTTGCGTTTAAACGTATCACCCATATAAGTACAAATACGTTCGTATGCACCCTCATGTCCTACCTTATTCACCCCTCATAGTGTATCAACTCGATCGACCGGGCACTGCTTAACGAGAGTTTGCTCGACGAGGCTTCTGCGTGCCGTAATATCCAGGTGTTCTTCAATCGCAAGCTCGTCACCGCCAATTTCGACAATAAATCCTTGACTTTTGTTGACACAACCACAAATTCCAATGTGAACGTCAATTTTGATTTTTGTGTGGGTGCAGATGGAAGTCATTCAATTGTGCGTCGTGAGATGATGCGTGTCGTTAGGTTAGTTCCTCCTTATAACACTTCCCCCCCCACCCCCCCTCCCCCCCTACTTTAATCCTGATTAACGCACATTCATGTAGAATGAATTATCAGCAAGAATATATCAGGGATGTATACATCGAACTCAAAATGCCGGCAGGCCGAGACCGAGATGGACAGCCTGCTTTCCTCCTTGATCCGAATCATCTACACATATGGCCTCGTCACTCCTTCATGTTGATCGCCCTACCCAACAGAGTAACGCGCAAACACTTCGTTATTATTTCGTTATCCTGACTGAACATTCTTTGGCGTTTAATTATAGGACAAAACATTCACCTGCACTTTATTTGCGCCTAGCTCCGAATTGGACCGCCTCAACAGCGCTGATGCCATCGCATCGTGGTTTAGAATGAATTTTCCAGATGCACTAGATGTTATCGGGAAAGAGAATCTCGTGAACGACTTCATGCGGAATCCCCGGAGCCCACTTATAGTCACCAAGGTATATAACGCGCTTTAGATGATTCATACTATTTTGATTTCACGCTGAGGGCCATGTTTCTGATAGGCCATGCCTTACCACTATAAGGATCGAGCCATACTGCTGGGCGATGCAGCGCATTCGATGGTGCCATTCTACGGGCAAGGGCTCAACTGTGGTCTCGAGGACGTCAGAGTCTTGTCTGCTGTATTCTTGCAAGAGGGGATCGAACCCACCCAGCCCATTCCTAACGATGGCACCCACCCAAAAGATACCATGGATGAACGTCTTGCTCGCGCATTGAGTTACTATTCCGATAATCGCCACGAAGATCTTGTCGCTATCCAAAATCTTGCTATGAATAATTAGTGAGTGCCCATTTGTCATCCCATAAAGATCCTTGTAATACTCAAATTATCGCACTAATCGCCTACAGTGTCGAAATGCGTCATTCTGTCGTAACACCAAGCTACCTATTCAAGAAAACCCTAGACAATATCCTTTACACTCTCAGCTCCAGACAGCCTCCCAAGCTAAACTCCTTGATCCCTATTTTATCGCGCGTTCCCTTCCCCCCAGGAGAGCCACGAGGCTGGATGCCCTTGTACAACATGGTCACCTTTCGACCTGATATCAGTTACGCCACAGCGCAGAAGAAAGCAATGCGTCAGGCCGACATTCTAAATCGACTGGGCTGGGTGACCGCGGTGGGAGTTGGTGGCGCGTGTGCATGGGTTGCAAGGATACTTTGGTCAGCTCCAGTACATAGACGATGGCACTAATTCAGTAGGACGTAGAGCATGGTTTCGTGGTTCTCTAAAATCTAAAATGAGCAAGCAGCTCCTATCCCCAATAGCATTATTCTTGCACACCACGAATAAGTTGCGGTATAGAAACGAAGGAGAGGGGGGTAGTAGATTGTCCGGCGTAGGCTCACTACACTTCCTAAAGACAAAACCATGATTGTACATGACACCTGTTCTATGAAAACAATGCTCATATGTACAACATAAATAAGCGAGGACAACGGTGAGACAAAAAGAGCAAGGAGCTAACCAAAAAGTTCGCAGTAATGTAGCAGAAATTGCAGGACTATTCAGAATGGCATGATGAGAAAAGGGGACAAATCGTGTCGGTCGTGACTTGCCTAAATGCAAAGCGAAGACATAAGAGAATTAAAAGAAAGCAAGACAGATACTATGAATCAGATCTTAGAGTCGGCCCTCGAGCACCGGTTGAAGAAAGCCGTTACAGCGTATATGACGCAGATGTGTGATAGGAGAGTTCGTTGTAACAGGGCTAGTCCGCAGCCTTCTTGGGTGGTCGCCCTCGCTTCTTCTTCGCGACTGGTTCCTCTCCGGAGGTTGCTGTCGCAGCTGATGGACCAGCTGGAGCAGCAGTGTCTGTTGTTTCTGGTTTCGGATTTTTGGGAGGTCGTCCCCGCTTCTTCTTGGGAGCTGGTTCCGCACTTGGGTCCTCCTTCTTTTCCTATAGGAAGATAGATAAAGGTGGAAAGAGGTTGATTTCGAAGGTATCAGCGGAGGTGTAAGGCCGGAAATTCCGGATCGTACCTTGGGAGGACGACCACGCTTCCTGGGAATAGTTGGCTCAGGAGCTGTGGTGCTAGCGGCAGCAGCGGTCTTCTTATTCTTACTGCCCTTGGGGCGACCGCGACCGCGCTTTTGTGGGGCAGCACCATCTGCACCTGCAGTTGCTGGAAATTGAAAAGAAGAATCAGAGAAAATATTAGAATACGTGCAAGATAAAACAGGGCATCGGAAGTAAAATGCTGGAGATCGCGAAAGGCGATGGCTTACCAGGATCAGCGTTACCTCGAGTCTGGGGATCCTCCTGGTCGTCAATGGACTGCCTGTCAGCAGGATCGTCTTGGACATCGTGAGACGGGGAAGGCATTGGGAACTGGCGGAAAGGATACGGCGGATGAAGGAAGGGAAGGGAAGGGGGAACGGGGGCGCGTATGGAGCGGTTGGTTCGAGGAAGAGAAAGAAAGTGGGGAAAAGAATGCGTGGCCTGGTTTTAATTCATTGAGGTTGGATGCCGAATATAGAATTCTTCGATAAATGGAATATAATCCAGATAAAATCTACTACTTTTTTTTGAGATTTTATTATTATTATTCATCTCATCCACCTTTTTTGCCCCTTATTTTCATGCGTATTTTTATCACGTAAGCAGTCCCGCAGTCAGTTCCTCCCTCCTCCTCCCAACTCGACCACCGACCCCGAGGTTCGTATATCCAAGTCGCACTGTCCACATGGGAACTAGCCACAACTCCCCAAATAAGGCACCCCCGAATTTATCCACATTTATCGTAATATTCCCCACGTTTTCTAAACATGGCAGTCCGGTGATCACCTGCCGCGGAGTTTAGACTCCTTTTTTCCCGGCAATTATGCACCAATAACATTCAATTTACACCTCGTCGACGTGCAACGCATTCATCAGCCACTCTCCTCCGATGCACCCCGTCCTCCTCCTCCTCGCTGCTGGCACGGCTTCGGCTCGCTTCCTTCATTCACTGCCAGAGGACACCTATGCATATCCAAAGTTTAGGGTCAACTTCCTCAATGCTCTTCCTGTGCTCAACCTCACCGCTGAACGCTGGCTCACAGAAGGCCTGCAAGGCGGTCAAAGCGAATTTCTGGGCAGGTTGTGGTCTGACAATGCCTGGACCACCCAGTCATCTCCTAAAGAAATCGGGAGTGGAATCAATGAGGTATTTTCCCCCGTCATCATTCCATCATTCTCGACGCTTGACACGCCTCAAACATTTGCCACAATAATGTTGCCTAGTCTGGTACTAGTGCAGACCTAAGCTTACCGTATACTCTGGAACTCATGAGGATGGCTCCGGATAGCACTTACCTGTGCCTCATACCAAAACCTCTCGACCCGCCCCAGATACCTCCGGAGGAAGATGGTTCAGAGCTGACACCTGCAAGGAGTTGGACCCTGCTACAGCCTTTGTCTGGAACATGTATTTACGTATGTCATATTA
Organism: Volvariella surrecta; assembly: GCA_951802395.1. NCBI lineage: Eukaryota > Fungi > Basidiomycota > Agaricomycetes > Agaricales > Pluteaceae > Volvariella > Volvariella surrecta. The sequence goes on from OX637784.1 coordinate 1,437,272, forward strand.
TTCTTGGTCTTCCATATCTTAATGATTTCCTGTGCGTGCTCATTCCGAATGAGTAGCATCGTCAGGGGTGGTTCACCTACTCATACTGTCACAATGCAGAGATCCGCCAATTCAAGGAATTAATTCAGGCTCACCCACACGCAGGTCAGTGACGCTATCCTTCTTATGCATCGTGTTTCCTTTCCCAGCTCACTTGAGCGTCACTCATTTCGCCTCTTCTCCTGGAATTTTCGTATTTGACCTGCGGTATTCCAATTATCCACGGGTTTTCCTGTTCGCTACCTACGCGATGCGTTCTTGTTTATCCACTCGTAAATCCTTCCCCACATGTCCTGATCCTCGCCTTCGCATCTTACTCCAGCAGGTTATAAGCCAGAGGAGGACCCTGAGGTAAGTCTTTTTACAGCTTCTTCAGTGGATCCTTTGCATCACTATGGAATCGTGCTAACCTAAGGATAGTGGGAAGCTTACACGCTTGGCAAAGCACCCGTGGCGCGAGAACCTGGCACAGATTTGACTATCGCCCAACAGAACGCGGAGGCGGCAAACCTTGAACTTGCTCGTAATGCGGGCTCAAGGTACCTTGTCCAGCGCTGGGGTGATGGCACCATCTGTGATAAAACAGGCAAACATCGAGAAGTGGAAGTTCAGGTAGGCCCCCGTATCCGATTTCTCATTCATTTAATTGTATTTTATTTCTACCACGTTGCCCTCCATGCCCCTTGTCATTATTCCGCATTTGATATATTCTTCACCTCATTTCTTGCTGTTTCCCTAATCCCCTGCTTCGGCTTTACGCTATCCGATGTTGATATCCGCACAAATCGACATTCTGACATGAATCGCATGCACCCTTACTTTTGTTATTCTAGTTCCATTGCTCTATGGCGATGACGGACAATATATTGTTCGTAAAAGAAGCAAAAACATGCTCCTACGTTCTCGTTATACATACACCCCGTCTATGTGGTGAACCTGGTTTCAAGTCCCGCAGAGACGCCGAAGAGGAAGCCCTTATTCATTGTCGCGAAGTCGTGTCTTCCTTGGACGAGCGTCATCAGTCTGGCGCTCCGGTCGACGCTGATCACCCAATCGGGACTACTCGCGAGAGGCAATTGGTTCCACGTCCCGCTCCTCCTGCGAAGAAGGAAAAGCGATCTACAGGAGGCTCTACAGATACTCTTAAATCACCCAAGGACAAGACTTATAACGATTTATTCAAAGCATTGGGTGCTATCGTCAATAAAGGAGACGCAGAAGGTGGAAAAACATTTCTAGAAGACCTAGCTGAAGAAGGGATCGTCGTCGAATTTCTAGACGAGATCCCCATCGAAGATTCAGACGAGGGGCACGGAGTAAAACGACGGGGATCGCCACAGGCTAACAAACTTGTCGATGCACTGCGAGCAGCTGGGTTTGAAGTTAGAACACCGGGGGACAACCGAAATAGCAATAGTAACAGTAACACCAATAAGGAGGAGGACACAAGACGTAGACAAAATAGGAAGTCTTTCCGCGACAACCATCACGGTGACGCAGTCTACCGCGACGAACTATGACCTTATTGCCGTCCCTCTGTTTCATTCTTTCATTGGGAATACTACATTTGTCATGTACGTTCGCTTGCTATCTCTTACCCCGCTTGTTCCTCCCGCATTATTTCAACCGCATGTATTTTTCATGATTGCTGCTGCTTCTATAGCATTTTCTAATCCAACTACCTGGTGGTGCCCTGAGATACCATTACGAGATTAAAATTAGCCTCGCGTTGACCTGTCGGAGTTGATTCTTTTCCAATGCGGCTAATCCCTACATCTTGGATCATGCAAGCGTCTTTTCTACTGGTTTTAATATCACTGCGAACGGTCGTGAAGTCTTGAAAAAAAAAAATGCGCCGGCGCGTTTTCCCCATCTTGGTCGTCAGGATCTCAACGCACAGAATTTTATGATGCGACATTTCCTTGCAGATGCTTTGCGTTGTGTCGTTACTGAGTTGGTATTTGCGGCTTGGCGCGACTTCTCTTTTACGGGTCAGTGGATGGAAGGTTTTGACACGTTTGACGTGATGCATGATGGGTCAGACGGGTCATGAATAAATAGACTTGACGGCCGATCCACTTCAGTTTCTTTCTTTAATTGCTCCACATATAAATAATGAGAAGGGAAAAAAACAGCAAATCAAAGGGCAGAAGAATTGGATTATCGAGGGGACATTTGATATAAGCAAATTAGGACTGGCATGCTCTGGGGCGAAGAACGAACAGAAAATGCGAAAAAATGCGAAAAAGGTGGAAGACGAAACAATCCGTGGAATTTATAGTGCTCAGTTGGTTGTAATTAATACAGATATCTATCTAAAATCGTAGGTAAAAAGAAACTATCCAAACTCCATACGCCGTCGAGGAGCAAGTGCAATGAGAGAATATGGCTCGAGCCGTTGAACGGATAGATCACGGGGAAGTTGATATGAACGTTACAAATCGAGTTGGATACCATGACCCAAAACGACTGTGGATGCAGTTGTGGGGAGCGGATGAAGAATAACTAACAGAAAACAAAGAGAGTTCGGTATGTACCTAAATACACGATTCGCACACGCATGAGAGCAACGAGTGGGCAGAACGATGGCCGAGGAGGTAAATCGGAAAGGGTGATGTGGACAGCGTGGAAGAACAAAGGTACAGATATCATGATTTCGTGTGTCATAGTACTTTTGTCGGCGGCATTGTTGGTTGCAAGATGAAGCAGCGCAACAGGGGTGCGTCAGGTCATTTTGATGTAGGTTCGTCCCAGGTAAATGGTAGATAATGTAGAGGTGATGAGTGCTCAAAATAAAGCAATACCTGGGGGTGCCTGTGTGGTATAGGAAAGAGCAGCATGAAAGAGTTCACAAAGCATGTGAATGAATTGGTCGTTCAGTCATGACGGGGTGGAATAAATGTGGACTTGGGTATAGCATCTCACTCGCGGCAAATGTCCCTGTTGTGCAGAACGAGGATAGCATAAAAGTAAGGAAAACAAGACGAAGGGGGCGAATGAAGCGGTAAGGCGAGGGACAAGGCAGGGTCCATCCAAAATGTTGTCCGGAAGCACGCCATCAACCTTCATCACCGCGTCAGCCGATAGCTCTCGATTCTCAGAAGAAACGTCGCTTTGAGTGTTTCTCGTCCACAGCAACTTTGATGTGGTAGTGATTGGGCTGAGCCCCAGGATGAGAGCAGGGAGCGATATTCCTCAACCAGTCGTCACCGTCGTCTTCCTCGTCCGGGTCACAATCGTGATCCACGCAATACCCCGGGGCAACGTCTACGCTTGGCTTCGACCCATTGTCCACACGGCATCCACACAGCAAACTACTGGTTTTCCCACGGCCCTTGAGCAAATCTGTCAAAGTGCACCTCGCGGTCGGCTCAACGTGCAACATGCGGCGCAAAGCAGGGCGCGCTTCTCGTGGGAGTAGTCGGAATATTGTTTCAGCCCCCCCTCCATGGTAAGTGGTAACGCTGTCAGAACGTTGACGCTTCTTGGGTTCCGCGATGGGCTGCGGTGGAGGAGGCGGTTCTGGCCCATGAACTTTCACTTCTGGTGCTGGCGCCTTCTGTGCTGGTGCCTTCTGTGCTTGTGCCTTCTGTGCTGGTGGTTGCCTGGCTGGCGCAGCGGCATCCTTCACCGGTGGATCAGCGATCGAAACGATTGGGGATTTGGGCTCGTGCAACGCAGTCAAAGTCGATGCCCGTGGACGGCCGCTTAATGGCGGTGGGATGGGCAGGTCGGTCATCAGAGCCGGCACAGGAATGGCAGCAACCCTGGGTGTAGCGAGGTCGTCTCTAGATGTGGATGCGTAAGGGGAAGGGCTTGCGGGCAATGACTCCGTGGAATTTCCTGGACGAGCAAACCTTAGAACGGAAGCATCCATTTCTTCGGGGCTATCTGAGCGGCGCATAGTTCCGACCATAGTAGGGAGAGTAGCACTGCTCTGGGATGGCAAGTGCTTATGCTGTAGCGAGCCCCGGATTTTCCCCTCGCGAAGGTTATCAGCTGCAGCTTGTGCCTTCAATGCAGTGCCAGCATCATTAGAATCACCGGCGAGACGAGAGGGTGGGTCGGTCAATGCAGTAGAATCTGAGTGATAGTCAGATGCAGACGTGAGGATAGAGGTTGTTTCGGAGGAGGTACCATTGCTTGAGGCTTCCGAATCGGTTTGTGGGCTACCAGTACTCATGGCCCTTCCGGGCCTCGTCGAGCGGCCAGGCTCCAGATGGGACGTGGCAGGCATGGTTGCACCACGAACATGAATCCTATCCTGCTCATGCACGGTCAAGGATGACGTAGAGGATTCCGTAGGATGACTGTCCTTCTGATCGCGACCTTTCCTAGGCGGTGGCAAGAGGGTCAGATCTGGATGGGCGTTGACGAAGGCCTTGAAGCTGATGTCTTCCTTGGGATCAGCGATCCTCCAGGGGAACCTACGGAGAACCATGCACAAGAAGATGATGGCAACACTCCACACGTCGGTCTTCCTAGGGTCGTAAGAGTCCTTATTCAACACTTCAGGCGCGAGATAAGGATCGCTTCCAACGACCCCTGTTGCAGGAGTGTGGGTCTTGCCAGGGTAGTGGAAAACGGTGGCAGTGCCAAAATCGATGAGCTTGACGACATTGGTTGTAGTCATAACGCAATTGTCGAGCTTGAGGTCACGATGAGCAAGGCCGAGTCCATGAAGGTACTCTACACCGTCACAGATTTGTCGGAACACGCAGTAAATCTCAGGGCGACACATCTTGCCGGACATGACGACACTGAATAGATCGTAGGGTGCGTACTCCATAACCTGGCACAAAAATAAGCCGACCGAATGGGGATGACCAATGACGACGGTTTACCTCATAATAGTGACCTTTGTCAGAAACGATGTCGACGGTCTCTATGATGTTGGGATGCTTGAGGGTGGAACCCACGCAGAATTCGGCTGTCACTTTCTTCTGATACTCCTTTTCACTTTCACCTGATCGTTTCGCCCTAAATTCTTTAACAGCATATATACTGCCACCGGACTTGGAGTTGCCTTTAATGAGACGAACTGTGCCACCGGCACCACTGCCAAGAACGCGCCCCCACTTGCCGTACTTCTTGGTTAGCTGGGCGTGGGTAGCGTCTTGCAGCGAAAAATGGGAACCACCTGGAGTAGAGTGACCTGAAGTCCTTGAGCTCGGTGGATGGTGATAAATGATTCTAGGCTGGGTAGTGCTGCTGGAGTCAGAATTGAGAGCCGGGGCGGTATGTTGTGAGGACGCAGCAGTGTTGATTGATGATGGAGAATGAGAACTAAGCAAAGAGCTGGCAGTAGAATGAGAGGGAGAAGGGGTCCGGTCTTTGCTGGGCTTAATTGCTTGCTGAACCTTTTCCTTGTCCTTTCGCACCAAGGAACCCAGCTTGCTGTGGTGAGGTTCGTGAGAAGTTCGCTTTGGGGGTGGAGTGGCAGCTGCTTCTGGTGTTGAGGGATTGGAATGAGGAGGAACGGTGGGGTTTGCGTTGTGTGGAATATGGTTGTGAATGAAGCGTTTAATGTCGTGGAGAGCCCCATGTTTGATAATGGAGGAGGGGGTGGGGGAGGAGGGCTGGGGCGAAGGGGATGTTGGGGAAGGGGGAGTGTTCTGCACGACAGCTTTCATGGACGGTGATGGTTGAGGAGGGACAGGGGATGCTGGAGAAGTGGGCATTACGAAGGAAGGTCGTCGGCGACCGAGATGAAAACGAGATTGAGAGGGAGAAGAGGGGGTGATTAAATGAGGCGGATTTGGACGATGATTGTTGTTGTTGTCTTGGATGGCAACCTAAGCGAAATATGTTTGGCAAGTGATTGGAGATGGAAATGCGGGGAAAACGGCAAGACGTACTGGTTTGGACGCTAATGAAGGCGCGAGAAGCGTCGGCGAGGGCATGTTCGGCGACAACGAGCTCGACTGGTGGGGGGGGAGGAGGAGGAGGAGGAGAGGGACGACGATGAGGAGGAGATGAGAAGAAGGAGATGGTGGATGGCAAGTAAAAACCTTGTATAACCCACTTATCCAATTTTATTATATTCTATTTTATTATGAATATCTTACCCCTCGGCCCCGCCCGTAATTTGCTCCGACTGCCATCGCCAGCCTCTTCTTACTCAACCTCGGGGACTTAAAGCGGTCCTCCCGACTTGCCACCGTATCACTCTGCTCTTCATTACGATCTCCGGATAATCTCTCTCTATCTTACTTTGGGCTTATCCACGTTCGCTTGTGTCTTGGGAAGATGAAATAGTTTCATCACTCGGCGCCGTTTCCGATATCATACGATCCGGTCCCCTCCCTTACTTGTCTTGGGAACACTCTCCCTGCAATATACCAGGTACTCATTCTCGTCTCCCCATCTTCCCCAGCTGGGACTGTGTATAGTTCATATGCTACAAATACCTTTCTTGATGGCGACTCCATGTGCTCCCAATGATGGCGCAATCTCAGCCTATCATTTTCCAACAGCATTCGGTCCGGCCCCTTAATCCTTGTCGCTCGCCGGGCGACTTTGTCAAATTAATATGTACATGTTGTGCCATGCCGTCCTGTCCACTCGTGCCGGCCGCGGTTTAGAAGCATACCACGTGTTCCGCATTTGTCCGTTTCACCCGCACTGCATGAATCCTGCATTACCGTATCCACCTTGGCTAACAATTCAGTGAATACCACCCTTCCGGTTACATCCATTATATCACTACCACCCTCCTCCATCATGTACTTCATAATTCCCCTCCTTTATATGATTTGATCGCTAATTTTACTTTGGCGAGATCGCCACATCCATTTTAATGCGATCCAATTGCCAATTCCAATGATAGACAGGTTACAAAAGGCGTCATCACCTGCTTATCATTCCACCCCATTTCAGCGACCCCTTAGATCCCACCGCGTAGATCACCATCACATTGTAGACTACTACAATCTTCTATCTGAATTAGCACTTAGCCTCAGCCAATATCATCAGCATCCCTCTTTCTTTTCATCTCCCGGGACACCTTGTGTTGAGCTGCCTCGTGCCTCGCAAGTTCGGGTGAAACCTTGGATACTGGGCTCTTGGATATTTCTGCAGTTGCCACCCACAGAGGTAACCACCAATTCGACAGCGAGATCAGAACATGAAAAGGAACGCGACATCGGTTGATCAGTTCCGATCCACTATGCGGCACAAACAGAACCACAATGCTTACCTTGCTTCAGATCGTACCTGTATTGTACGTTCAAATAAGAGTATATATCAGTGAGGGGTATTATTATCATAGGGTCAAAAGAGGGTCCCAGTAGTGTGTGGAAGGCTGGTCAGCAATAGCCCACAATGCACAAACGCAGTACTCACATGACCTCGTCATCATCGTTCGTCAAAAATGTTATAGCCGTGCCAAGTTTCCCTGCTCGTCCCGTACGACCTGCATGTACGAGTATGCAAACCGACCAAGGGCGGAACAGATCATGAAGACAAGAACAAAAACACCTCCATCAGCCACCACGAACCAGGCCGAACTGCAAAACTGCGTACCGATACGGTGAACATAGCCCTCAATAGTATTCGCCATCTGGAAATTGATCACAAGGCTGACGTCTTGAACATCAATACCACGTCCCGCAAGATCAGTTGCGACCAAGATATCCGCTTCACCGCTTCGCAGCGCTTGAAGCGATGCTTCACGCTGTTCCTGATTCTTTCCCGAGTGCAGGGTCGATGCACTCCACTAAATACCGCGATAATTGGTTCATCGTTAGTCGTCGAGTTGAAAGCCAATGAAAAGCCACTACGGCTAAATGACAATGACAAAGTTTAACCTACCCCGGCACGCTGAAGATCTCTTGCCACCATATCGGCCGTCTTCTTTTGATTGACGAATGCGATGATGGGCGAAGGGAATTGCCCGCTGTTCAGAATCTCCAGTAGTCGTTGCCTACCATCGCACATACACAAGTTACCATCCGTTGAATTGAACGCATCCAGAGGGAATTTACGCACTTCTTCTTTTCATCACCGTTGATAAACTCAACACGCTGCTCCACAGTGTCGACTGCACGTCCGGCCTCACCTATCGTGATGACAGCCGGCCTCTTTAGGTACTTTCTTGCCAGTCGTTCGACCGCGGGAGGCATAGTGGCCGAGAATAGGGTTGTCACCCTAGTACGACCCTTCTTTACTATTGTCTCCCCATCTACATCCATGTGTTCTCCAGCATCTTCTCCTTCCATTGTCTCCGAGGGCAGTGCATCAAGTATGAATGTCAGATCGGCCTCGAATCCCAGGTTCACCATTCGGTCCGCTTCGTCCATAACAACATATCTGCACTGGGAGAGAACGAGTACGTGGCGCTCGATAACATCTCGCAATCGGCCTGGTGTTGCGATGATGATCTCTGCACCTTCGCGCAGATTAAATTGCTGTTCCTCGACGGCTCGCTACAGATGGGGAAGTAAATGTCGAAGAGATGATCGAGTTATGGAGGAAATGTGCGGGAATAAGAAAGAAGACCGAGATTGAGGATGATGAATGACAGGAGGTGGAATTAATTTAGGAACTCACCCCTCCAACGATAGAAACGCATTTGTAGCCAAGTGGACTCGCAAACTTTCTTGCCTCGCTTTCAATTTGCTGCGCCAGCTCACGTGTTGGAGCCATTATTAGCGCATAGGGCCCCAAATGTCGGTTGTCATCCGTGAACGGTGGGAGACTGGAAATGAATGCCAGCATTGGTATCACGAAGGCGGCCGTCTTGCCGGATCCTAACGTATACGTAGGAACGTGATCGTCAGCCGATCCGGCAGAGTAAGCAAACGTTTCTCACCGGTTTCTGCAATACCGATAATGTCTCGATTCTGAAGACCGATAGGAATAGCCTGTCGCTGAATTGGAGATGGTTCCTTGTAACCAATTTGCTCAATGCAGTGAAGGATTGGCAGAGGGATTGACGACTCCGTCCATGACCGCAGTGGGTGTGGAATTTGACCGCCTAATCAGCAATGGTGTCAGGCACTGTTTCGTTACCTCACTGTACATACCTCGTGCAGAGATGCTGAAATCCTCTCTGAAAATTCTCCAATCCCTCTCTCTCATGTCCTCTAGAGGTTTGTCACTCCAGTGCCTTTCATCAACCCCTGACTTGGCAGCCTTTCTACGCTCCATGGAGTCCGCCAGCATCCCTGCGGCTCCTGCAGATGTTCTCACGGGACCATCATCCATGCCTGCGATGTGACCTCTCCCAAACATCACTTGAGCGCCTTGGCGGTTGCTGCCAACGGCCACCGGGGAATCCTCTGCAAATGTATCATCTTGAGCATCCCAGTCAAATACGAACTTTCGATCGTTCATTTTACGAATCTTCCGTTTCTTCTTATCTACACCAAGGTAGCGGGACCGTATGGCAGTTAGGTCATTCTCTGACATTGGAGGCGCGTATGGTTCAGAGGCGGGTAGTGCTCCACTAGCGCTAGTGGCGGAGCCGGTAGATGCGGGTGGAGCTGGAGAGTTTGTTGCCGGTGGTTGAGGTACAGGCGATGGCACGCCAGATGGACCAGAAGTGACCTTTGCTCTATCTGCGCGAGGTGCGGTTGGGACATTTTGATACCCATCGCGCGTCCGCCGGTCATCGTGTGATGCTGGCGGTGCTCGTCCACTACCGCTTCGGTTGTCCCTATCCCTATCCCTCCCATCCCGGCGGCTATTTCTTTCCCTATCACGCTCAGGATGAGCGTATCGATCCTCATCTAGAAACAACATCGTCAACTGTGAATTTGAGCACTCAACTGGAAACATACGATGAGAGCTCGACGATTTATTGTTGTAAGACTGTGCACGTTCTTTGTGTCGATGCTGCTCGGCCTCCCTTTCTAGTAGCTCTCGCTCCTTCTTGGCCCTCTCCTCCTTCTCTAGTTTCTCTTTGATTTCTTGCTCCCGTTTTTCTAGGGCACGCTTAGCACGTTCTTCTTTGGGTAGGAATTTTGGCTGTTGGCCCGACTTCAGTGTTATAAAAACTGGAAGCAAATGCAATATCTTACCTTGGCAGCAGCCTCTTTCTCTTGCCTCTGTTTCTCTAAGAGCACTTCGATGGACAGAGGTCCATTCTGAGAAGGCATGGCAAGTGTTTGGGATGGCTGCAATTCCATGCGCCTTCGAGTGGGACGTTGTCACGTGCTGCGAATTCCCTGATTAGGCGCATTATCAATTTCATCGCGGTAACTCTCAATGGCGCAGTCAACACCAGCTTCAACGCCTTCGTTGTTGGATGATGATGGGGCTATTACGGACCAAGTGAGGAATTTTGCGCTCTGATGACGGGCGCGATGGTTGAATTTTCTCGTGCCGGCAGCTCGAAGCGTGTTTGAAGCACATTTTCGCAAAGTACTGCTTGCCACCAACGCCAGTGACGGACAAAAACTGCAACCAACTATTGGAACCCTTGCCTCATGCGTACCTGACTGCTGATGGCCTGGATGCATGGGCCCGAGACACTAATGGCGAACCGTTCTCACCAGAGACGAAAGAGGAGCTCGTGGAATTTCTCGACGTTACAGAAAGTGGTGATCTTACGTGTGTATCTTCATTACTACATTCTCTCAGGTCCACGTCCTCAACAAGGGACTTTATTCGCGAGTAGATTCCGGGGATTTCTCCAGATATATCAATTGCAAACGGAAAATGATGAAGGAGAAACGTGGCGAGATCTAGTATGTCTTTATTATTAGCTGCTCTTACCCATCTAATGCTCTTGCGCAGCTGAAGCATGGCTTCGATCGAACCTTGGCTCTGGGGAAGGCATAGGCCGTCGGAGAGGAATTGCACTTGTCTTCCTCAGGCGCTGTGCTGCGTACAGGCTCCTGAAGCACTAGACTGGTTTTGCTACCATGCGGCTATGGCTGCATCACGTCATTTCAAGAGACTATATTGGCAAAGTACAGTAGATCATGTACAATGTCTAGTTCTGGGTAGTTGCTCGTGTTGTTAAAGCCAACTTCCAGATCTCGACGTCGTCCCATTCCGAGGATCCCCAGTTCATTCCGCTCTTCTTGAAGAGCTTTATCAGTTTCTTGTGCGGAATGCGATCGGCCGTGAAGCCCCATTTGGTCTTGGCATCCGATAAAAGCCCATCAACCAGTCCTGGGTCACGTCTCTCGATGCATAAATAGACTGGGGGTACACGACCTGTGATTGAAGAGGATTGAGCAGCTAGGCTGTGAAACGTGCGCAAGAGTGGCTGGACGAGAGATGGCAAATAGACTGTATCTGCAGAATATATCAGGTCAAAAGGAGGGCCGGGGCGGTTAGGAGGTTGACTAGGCTGATTTAGGCATTGCTGCGTGTTCGGAGTATTGCGAGTTACGAAGCGAGGATCATCCCAGTGCCAGTTGTCCGGAGTAACTGTCCAGTCGAGTACGCGAGCTTGTATGGTACCAGATGCTGGTGGTAGATTATGGATATTGTTCGAGATGTTTTGGGACAGCACGGTGTCGAGAATATCTGGGATGTCGGTAGCCAGGACGTCCCATCCCAAGGAACACAGCGCCAGACTGGAGTGTCCAAGGAGAAGTCAAGGAAGAGAACCTGATGGCAAAAGATCTAACAAATCGCACGCTGAGAGTCCAATCCCACTTCCAAGCTCGATTGCTTTTGGGGGAGATGTGGAATGCTGCGGCTTCGAGACGGTAGCAAGGTAGAGAGCAAGGCACTGAGAGCCGAGCCAGAGAGCGGTGCCGTTGTGACGCCCGTCGTCGCGCTGAGCGAGATGGAAGGTGGCATTTGAAGGAGAATAAGGATACGGGAGCAAGGGGATGTGTTTTGTGTGGTGAGCGGGGAATGGGAACATGAGGGCAAGTTGCAGTTGGAAAAGGTCAACCGCGTGTCAACAAAGTCTCCCTCTTCCCTCCATCTCCTCCCTCCCCCCGCGCTCATGAAGGCCTTCTTGCACCGTTTGCACATCGGCGGGAGCAAGGACAAGGACAGGGACAAGGACAAGTTCCTCGCTGCAACTCTCAATAAAGAAAAGTTTCCACCTTTGCCTGCTTGGCCGCCCGTCGAGGATCCCCAACCACAGAGAGAGCTCACCAACCCAGCTCCGTATACTACCTTCAAGCCTCTCCCTGAAATACTTCCTACCCAACTTTCTTCTCAACTTAGCTCTCGCCTTTTACCTACTCTAAACGACCATTCTTCGCCAACAACGAACAGCCAGTCTGTCCATGCACCATCCACAATAACACACCGACCATCAGCATCTTCTTCTCAACCTCCCTCAGTACCTTCCTCAGCAACACACACAAAGACTTCTACCCCCGTCGCCTCCCCCACACCGCCTCCTATTCAATTTCAAACTTCTAACGCCTCAGATGACCTTTCTCATACAGCCCAATCAGACCAGACTGCCAGGAGTTCACGCAAAGAGACCAATACCAGTCTTAATACAAACGTAGCAAGTGATATACAAAAAAAAGTCGCCTTTATATCCCCCCCTCCAACTCCCGTAGACGTTGATCGCGAGCTACCTGATGGTCCTCCCGTATCATCATCAATCCCCGCACAACCCTCCGCTCCTCCCATGAAGACCACGTTGTCGCGCTTCCAAGCTGTGCATGGCAAAGAACCTCGTGTCTCTGTCTCTACTGCTGCCTCCTCTTCTAAAACCGACATTGCCGCCAGAGCAACCAGCATCAAGGCTACTTCCACTCGCACTGCTTCACCTTCCCTAAACCGTGTTGGCGAGGCCACAATTCCGGCTTCCATTCGCTCAGGAACACCATACTCTCAAATGTCCCAAGGCAGCGGTAGTCGAATCTTAGCCGCTCAATCCTGGAGTGAGGTGACTGAGGAAGATTTGGTCTCTAATCTTGGTTCGCGGGAACGAACACGACAAGAGGTCTTGTTTGAAATCATTTCAAGTGAAGAGCGGTGCGTACATTGATCCCGTTGACGGTCATGTGCAACCTCATCACCCTACTCTCTAGCTATGTCCAGGAGTTGGCGAAGATGAAGGATACGTTCATTGATCCGCTACTCCATCCGTTCTCCACCGTTCCCGTCACCCCTCTAGCTTCTACACCCATTATTGAGTACGAATACTACAGCGCAGATACTCCCGTTGAGTCCAACGACTATCTCCCCCCAATTGCAGCTCGTTTCATGTCCCCAACACCTACAAGTCCTACCCCTGGCGCAGGTCCTACCTCCAGCCGGAAGGACATACTTACCATCGACGGAGAGGATTTTGATACGGATGACGATGATGATGAGCTTGGCGATCAGGTTGGCAAAGGTTATCCCGGCCGACAGAGCGACCCCAAACACGCTCATCCAAGATCACCTTATCGGTCCGCTGTGACACGCGGCAAGCCCAGCACCCAAGGACCTACGGTACCATTCCCATCTCGTTCTCACCATTCCTTGCCCCCTCCACGTAATAACCCGATGAATGCGTCTACGCAATCTCTGGGGCGTCAATCAAACATGATGGAAGGGCCACGAGAGCGAAACTATAGCCAAGGACAGGCATCCATGTCTGAGCGCAAAGAGCAATCGAAGCCGACTCTGTTGCGCAGGCCGAAGAAGAGTCAAACCTCTGGCGACAATAAAACTCTTGCAGACACAATCCCTCCACATCAACTTCCCGAAGACCTGCGCATTTGTTTGGAAGTGATCGATAGTGGCGTATTCGAGGGTCATAAGAGGCTATCAGAAGCTTTAAAGAAGCGCTACGATGACCAATTTCCTCTTGTTCGTTCTCTAGCAGACGTCTTTGTCTCCAACGTCAGTGTTTACCCGTTCTTCTCGATTATCCCACACTATATGCTAACCAGTTACAGTCTGACATCTTCAAAGGTTACGCGACATATGTTCTGCACTTGGAGCGTGCATTGGAGCAGGTTGACGACGCGTTATCTAATGTCACGACCAAGAAACCCAAGAAGCAGGATGCCGGCGAGTGGCAGAAAGTTTGCAAGTTCCTGCAGCGACTGGAGGAAAATTCCAGCGACAAAGGCGAGACCGGTCTCGCCATCACCTTGTCGAAGCCCTTCCAGCGTCTGCTCAAATACCCGCTCCTCTTTCAAAACCTTCTATTCCACACCGATCCTAGCACTTTCGAATATGAGAGCTCCTTGCAGGTGGTAGCGGAAGTCGAGGCTATAGTTCGAAGCATAGAAGACGAAAAGATTCAGAAAGAAGAACGAGACAAGACACGAGACGTCTTCGCGAGAATAGAAGGCCTGGATAAAGTGCGACAACTAGCGCTTCCGAAACCATCTCGTGTTCTGGTCGAGGAGCGACCATTTAATGCTATACTAGGACCAGGGACTATGAAAATGTCCTCGCCACCTCCTGTCGTCAACGGGAAAGGGGTGAGAGGGAAATCCTCGTTTAAGAGACTTAGTGATGTGCTACAAGGCGGTGGTGGCATTGGAGGGAAGAAGGATTTGTGGTTGGTTGTGTTTAATGATGTCGTTTTGCAATGTCAGCGGACGGGGACGACCTGTTTGCCACTTGTAGCGACGCTCAATTCAAGAACCAATTCTTTGCCCGAGTTGCAAGGCAAGGCTAAATATGCTACAACTGGACGACGGAACTCACACACGAAGCCACGAAATCTGTACAAATTCATCAAGGTTAGTTTTGAATCTTGCTCACCCTGAAATGGTTTGTCCTTATGCGTATTAATAGATCGAGACTTGGGCGATTGGGGACCTAATTCAACCCGGATCAGGTGTTGTCGCAATGGAAGAGTGAGTCTTTCAGGGTCCATGTGGTGTAATGTTGAGCTAAGTCCACTCCTTAAGCGTTGCGCGCACCCGAAGTCAGGCATACACTACACAACCAAGAATCGTCCCAATGCCTGATGATAATGAGGATGATAATTCGTCCGACGACTCAGACCGTAAGAGCAAGATGAGTTTCTCTTACTGGGGCGCAGACAAGGTTACAGTCCAGAAGCCGATGCTCAAAGGGCGAATAGGTCCCCATGGCCGACGAGGGGGCGGTGTCACGCTGCCATCGTATGGACGTGAGTCGTCTGCCAATGCTAAATTTGGCACTAGGCTGGTCTCTGGAGAAACGCCCTCCACACGACCATCTAGTCGCCGAACGAACACAGCGACGCCTACTTCCCGTAGACTCGCCCCATCAGAAGAAGGACATAACTATTCAAAGGCTACAGTCACGAGACCGGCATGGGACACGAGGACGACGACGAGTACAAGGACGCCACTGCCGCCCTCGCAGAAACGTGCGCGCAACACCTCACAGACAAGCGCAGCAGTTAAGTCCACAATCACCGCTCGCAATATGGCCTCTAGTTCACCTGCGCCATCAGAAGATTCAGGTGTAGGGTTATACCGCCAAATAATGGCGAATGATCCAGGGCTGACCAACGCTCGAGTATCGTAAAAGCTGCCCTCCCTTCCTCCACTTTCACTCTCGCTCCCGTTATAGTTACCCTGACCTTCCCTTTTGCCTCGAGCTTATGATTTTCCATTCTTTGATATCAGGATTCCCCGTATTCTTGTGATTTCAATCGACGTCCCTTTTATAACGACCCTGCCGTAATCACTCAATCATTTTTCTCTACAGTCTTGACACCTTCTGGATGTTTTCTACATTGTTGCGTCGTGTCGCCCCGTTCTGCCCACTCACGGCGTGTTGCTGAGTACTCAGTGGTTTCCAAGTATTGCACCATTCTCTCGTCCATTCCACTTATTGCACATATCTCACCGACAACGCAGTCGAATGTTACCCGGTCATTCCGAATACCCTCCTTACCTTCACGTCTACGGTATATAACTAAACCATCGGCCCGCGAACGACACGCTCCTTCCCTACACTCTCTTTTCTCACTTAGGCAATTTCTCCGGAGGGATTAATCCTAGACTTACACATGTACCATGTTGTTCGTCTGACCTAATAGTTCAGACTTCACTATTCTATTCAATTCAGCGAGTAGGCAGCGTTGTGGATGCTGACACTCCGCCCACTGGGATCTGATGAACATCCCCAATCGCCCCGTGGGATCCAGCTAAGAAGATAAAGAGTCAGAAAACATGTACGGAGTTGGATCAAGGTCCTTACCGAACGGCAGTCTTGGCTGCTGCCTCCGAGGGGAAAAGACCTTAAAATCATAGGTAAGGGGAAATAATCAGGAGAACCGGATGGACAATTCGTACCGTCAAAGATTTCTCGGACATAATAAGCCTCCTTGGTATCCGGCGTATCTTCCGGCCAGCGTTGAGACCTCTTGGCGAAGGCCTCATCCGAAACGGCAGATGCAACATGGTCCTTTATTCTGAAGGAAGGAATAATATATCAGTCATCGGAGAGTGACCCATGGGTATTTCAAATGGGCGGAGAAGACGTGGAATTGAACTACTTACCCATCAATCCAGGAATAGCCAACACCATCTGAGAACTGTTCTTTCTGTCGCCACAATATTGACCGCGGTAAGTACGGCTACGTAGCAGATGAATAATGTCGGTCAATCCTGAAAGTGCATGAATGGGTGGGGCAAGGGGAGAACTCTCCACCATATACTCTGACTGACCTTGCCATCAGGTGCACAATCAAATGCCTTGCGGATGATGTACTGCAAAGAATAATCAATCGATACCGAAGCGGATAACTTGATGCCTCACTTTTTCCATTTTTGGACAGCCATCTTCGTCCACGTCTTGGGCAGAGCCCTTGGCGAACATCTTGTATTTCGCATCAACATTCATTGCCACTTCGAGGAATGCCTTGTCGAGGAAGGGCACACGAGCTTCGAGACCCCATGCCATTGTCGATCTAAATTATAGGAGTGGCGATGAGCGGATTTAGAATCGCAAGCCTGAGGTTGATAGGGACAACGAACTTGTTGGCCCGTAAGCAATCCGCTGTATGCAGATTCTTGACGCGCTTCACGCACTCTTGGTGGAACGACCTCGCGTCAGGGGCGGCGTGAAAGTATAAATAGCCTTCAGAACGAGGTGTCAGGGTATCCAGCCGACGAGGTAGACTGAAAGAACGCCGGGCCTACCACCGAGGATCTCGTCACTGCCTTCTCCGCTAAGCACCATCTTTACTCCCATTGCTTTGATTTTGCGGCTAAGGAGGTACATCGGTGTACTAGCACGGACCGTTGTAACATCGTAGGTTTCCAGGTGGTAGATGACCTCGGGAATAGCATCTAAGCCTTCCTGCACTGTGAAAACATATTCATGGTGCACTGTGCCCAGGAAGTGTGCTGCCTTTCTTGCGGCTAGAAGGTCTGGAGAGTTCTCAAGGCCGATTGAGAATGAGTGGAGCTGAGGCCAAGCCGCGAGCGTTTCTAATGGAGTAAAGTGGGTACAGTGCGGTCATGGATACGACCGAAAATAGACGTACCACGTTCACCAATGAGGTGGGGGTCGGGTGTCGAAGGACCACTGGTGAATTCCGTTAACTTCTTCTGTCTTTTTTCGTATTGCGCCTGCGCAACCTTCTCTGTCTCACGAGCGGCGATGGATGCAATCAGGCTGCTGTCCAGTCCACCACTCAACAATACACCGTAGGGAACCTCTGACATCAATCGTTTACGAACTGCCGCCTCCAGTGTTTCCCTCAGCAATTTGAGGTCTGGTTCGTTGTGAGGTACTTCAGCATTTTCACCATCCGTATGCCACCATGTTGGCTTGAAATAACGCTCTGTCGTGTTGTCCCTGCTGTCGTATACATGACCAGGAGGGAAGGAGATGATCTTGTCGCAATCATCCACCAGTGACTTCAATTCCGAAGCAAAGTATACGGCTCCTGGACGTTTCGAGTTCCAGCCCTGATATAATGTGGTGATGCCAATGGGGTCTCGTGCAGCAATGATACGCGTAGGGGTTACGGATTCATCTAGTAGGACAAAGGAAAACATTCCATCGAGGAGACCGCATACTTCCTTGTCGTGCTGCCTGTACTGTTCATTGGTATGTTAGGAGCGCACTGTATTCGTTAGATTGAGACATATATTTACCAAAGGAATAATGACTTCGCAGTCAGAATGAGTTTTGAACTTGTATACATTTGCAGATTTACGGAGGGCAATGTGATTGTAGATTTCGCCGTTGACGGCCAGAATGACTTTGCTGTCGTCACTGACAAGTGGTTGAGCACCCGTGTCTATTTTACCGTTAGCCATCACGAATGGCGGGAGCCATGATACGGTACACATACCTACGCCAACGATGGCAAGTCGCTCGTGTACGAGCACAGATTCCCTTCCAACGTAGCAGCCAGACCAATCGGGCCCACGATGACGGAGTCGTTTGGAAAGTGCTATGAAGTGAGCACGATCGCTACCTGGCCTCTCCAGGCCGTGCGCAGCAAAAATTCCGCACATATTGATACCAAGTGGAGAAGCTGTATGTTATGATTAGAGGACGAAAAACAGCTGGCAGTTAAATATCCGATGATAGCTCCTGATTCATGCATCAATGACTCAAGCGATAAGATAAGCGGTTTCGGGAAAATTGCTGGCACTCCAGTTTTCTGTCCGAAATTCCGTAATTTGAACCCTCCCATGTATTCATATGTAGTTGACCTGGATGCCGAACTTGATCCAGAGCGCTAATTTACCATACGTCAGGCCGCGTCAGGTTGAGTAGCGCACATGCGAGACATTTCGCCGAAAGCCCGCGACAGTGCCACACATATCGGAATCTGTCCAGCTCTAAATTCGTTGCACAGCTGCGATATGTTACGTCAAGCCATCGTTACTCAGACATTCTCACGAACTCCCTCACAGACATTAGGCGATCCGGCGTTCAACGTTATCTTAACTATTGTTTCGTCTTCCCCTTTTTTTCTATCCCATGAGCGTGGATCGTCTTGCGGCTCTAAGGGTCAGCAGAAGTTATGTTGCGATAACACGTCCCGGCTTAACGCGATCATTCACAGGCTGGGAGACAACAGGCAGCCCAACCTGCAGAACCACCCGGAATACAACTTTCCGAAGTTGTCTCGCAGCATGGTGTATCCACCCTCCTAGCCGAGGTTTGGCAGTGACCTCATTCCATTGCAACTGTCTGACACTTGCGCGAAGATCTCCTCGCTTCACGACCAAGTGGAGCGAATTAATGCGAATATTAATAACATCGCGGACTTGCAGAGAAGGACGTTTGGTGCTGTCGATGCATCACTTCGAGATGAAATCGAACGCTTGCACGCATTGCGAGACGAGACACGGCAAGCATGCAATAAGGTCATGGGTAAGCTGAAAGTTCTGGAGCAAGGCAGGAACCAGCAGAGCCAGATAGAAAGAAATCGGGTGAGTAATAGGGCTTGAAGCACTGTGTTCCTTGGGTTGAACGTTCAGACAGCTGGCCATCGTGCGGAATGAGTTTATCAAAACCGTCCGGAATTACCAGACAGTCGAGCAAGAATACCAAATGCGGTCAAGAGAGCAGATGGAACGCCAGATACGAGTTGGTGGGTACTTTTCCTGCTGCTCATAGAATACTGACCCCCTGCAAGTTAAACCTGATGCGACACAGGAGGAGATGGAGGCCATGGTTGCGGGAGGAGGTCAGCAGATATTTGCCCAGGCGGTATGTAGGCTATGATGGCAACACTACAGGGCTCATTTCGCCTCCAGTTATCGACGTCTCCTAGGTATGGGGAGTCGCGGGCTGCCTACCGGGCAATACAAGAACGACAGCAGGAGCTAAAACAAATGGAGCAGACATTGAGCGAGTTGAGCCAAATGTTCATTGATGTGAGGATCTATCACACCTTCTAGTGGCTAGGGCACTCACCTTGATATAGATGGGGACATTGATTGAGCAGCAGGAAGAGACGATTGCAACCGTCGAGTCCACTGCGGTGGATGTGGAGGCAGATACAGGGAAAGGGTAAGCAGGAGAATACGAATTGAATGACAAAGAAACTGAACAGTGTGACAAAACAGGTTAGATCATGCAAGAAAAGCGGTCAAGCATGGTATGATATCGCTTTATCTTCGAGTGCGTTACAAATGGCTAAGAGCATCGGCACATCACCAGCGCGAAGATACCGTAAGATGCGGATTACACTTCTCATCATATTTCTAATAGTTGCGATTGTACTGGGAGTGGTGCTTGGTGTTGTATTTGGGACTAAAGGGCATAATAATTGATGGCATAGATGGAGGACATGGCATATCTTATATATAAATAAATAATTATGTAAAGCACGGGATGCTAAGTCAGTGTAGTCAGCAAGTTTCGCACTCGGAGTCGGATGTTTGATTTGCTCTGCCTTGGGTGCCGGGATTTGGTGTCCAGCGCCGCATTTGCTGTACACACCATGCCTGCCCCAACCTCAACTCGTAGAAGACGGGGTGCATCTATCGAAGTAGTCGACGCAAAGGTCGCCGTCGACCTCGCCACCGCCCAGACATACTCCGAGAATGTGTTTCTTTTCCTCCCCAATGTCATTGGTATCTTCCCTTTCTTTCTTCAAGTATCTCACTTTTCTTATGCTTCACCAGGCTACACCCGTATCATATTGGCAGCGGTCTCCCTCCATTTCATGAGTTACCACCCAAAATATTCCACAACGGCATATGTCATCTCGTGCTTGCTAGATGCTGTGGACGGCCAGGCCGCACGCGCATTGGGCCAGACATCAAAGTTTGGCGCCGTTCTGGACATGGTTACAGATCGGTACGTTTCCTGGATTGCATCCTTCAGTACCCTGACCGTTTTGTAGCTGCACCACCTCATGCCTCCTTTGTTATTTGGCGTCTGCGTATCCAACTTATGCTCTCGTCTTTCAATTCCTCATTGCCCTCGACTTCAGTAGTCATTACATGCATATGTACAGGTACGTTCTGTGTGCTGCGGATCCCCCTTTACCTCTCATTAAGCCCCAATTAGCTCGCTCGTCACCGGTTCCCGCAGTCATAAATTGGTCACTAGCGACGTGAGTCGTATTCTATGGCTGTACTACAACGATCCTGTAAGTGCTATTTTAATTTTGCACCGCATCTTGCGAACTTATATTTCTTAGCGAACGCTGTTCCTGATCTGTGCAGGCAATGAACTCTTCTTTGTCTCACTCTATCTCATGAAATGGCATTACACGGCGCTTCCTTCCTCTGTGTACGGATTGTCTGTCGAGCAAGCTCTGGCACTGTTAACAGCTCCCGTGTGCATCACGAAGAATATCATCAACGTTGTGCAGCTGTGGAAAGCCTCGAAGATTCTGGTTGGGGTGGACCTAGCAGAACGAGAGAAGGAGAGAAAGGAAAGGGAGATGGAGAAGGCAAAGCAGTGATTAGAGCGTACAGGATGTTTATTATCTCATTTCTAGTCTGATATGTTAGCATTGTAATTAGTCGCATCCTAGTTCATCGGATACAGCTTCAATGCGGGGTAACTGGGTAACCAGGTTTGACCGGTCACGTGGATATTTTCACTGCAGAAATTCTGAATTTTGGCCGACTGACGTTCAACTCAGCGAAGTGGATGCGGTCCTCAGCATTCTTGTCCAAGTCCTCCTCGCTTCTCGGGTTGTCCTCGAGAGTCAGGCAGACTGCTGTCGCAACCCGCTTGCCACGAGAGCCACGGGCGCCGCACAAGCTTTTACTCGCCAGAGCAGGCAAAAGGCTTTCATCGACGAGCACTACTCCTTCCACAAATGACGCATACGCTGCTGCCGCAGCCTCCACCAGCTCAGAAAGTGCTCCCGAGACGATAGTGAGCTCGGGACCACCTGAATCTCCTCCAGAAGACCCCGACAAACCAAAAGTCCGTCGGTCGAGGGTCGTTTCGGCCAAGGACCCTGATCCATTAGAGTTGCCTGAAGACCTCGACATCCTTTGGGTACCGGAACGTGCCCAAGCAGGGCTTGAGCCATCAAAGGAAGATTTCTTGCAGCCTCCTCATATCCTACAAGAAGCACTCAATAATCTCCACCTCACACTGCACCCCCAGACGCAGCACAGTGCGGTCTACAGCACCACCACACCGGAGTCTCTTGTGGAACCAACGTTGGCTTTGTATTGCCCTATAGAAGGAGGGGAATACCTCATTGACGCTACTTTACGGGAGATGGCCCGCAGGACGGATGCAGAAATAGTGGTGTTGGATGCTGTACAACTAGCTGCTGGAGAATGGGGTGGATTTGGAAAGGGTACGAGAATCTCTGCATATGAACTCTTGTCACAAATTTACGTCTTTCCAATCTATAGCCGCGAATGCGCTCCAGATACCTCGCAATCCATTACACTATCAAGGACCGTCTTCTTCCTCGAACCCTTCTGGCTCCATTTCTATCACCCTGGAAGATGGTGGCGGTGATGGCTCATTCGTGCTCCAGCCGTCACAAATGACATTAGCTGTCATGGCTCCTCCGTCCAGCTCAGGCCGCACGATGTTGGCAACTCCTCGAAGGAGTGTATCACCTTCCAAGATCAAAGTTTTCTTTGATGCGCTAGTCAACACTCCCTCCATCGACTCCTCCCCGTCCGCCAGTCGTCCTCGCCTTATCTATATCCGTGACTACCCAATACTCGCGCCATCCGCTTCTGTATGGTACCCACCCCTCCTTTCAGCCGTACGCCAACGACGGCGAGGTCCAATTTCGCGACCGTCATCTCCTGTAATCAATCCGATGACAATCATTTTTGGAATCACGCCTTCCATAACACCTCCCTCAACGACTCCAACCAGCCCAATTAATGCCTTCATGAATTTTCTACTGAGTTCTAATAGTCCGTATGCACCAGGACCGTCATCTCAATCATCCGTGCCTCCCAAGTCAGGATGGGGCGAAGATGGTGCATCTGAGAAAGCACGGGAGAAGCGCCTTCGGGATCGACTGCGAAGATGGGAGCGAGGAGGGGAACCAGGGGGGTTGTTGGAAGAGATCTCATCACTGGCCCCGTCTCAAGGCGTAGAAGGACTTGGGAACCGCAGACCAGATGTCGTTGTGCTTGGTGGACCCAGTATTGCATCTCCGCTACCCCCTATTGTGAACACAAGGCTTTCGGCTGCTGCAGGTCGTGGTCATGAGGGCGATTCGAAAACGGGCTTCTTCCGCACCTCCATCTTGGTGCCAGAACCTAGGTCAAAACACCTAGAGAAAGTGGCGAGGGTGTCACGTAGGAGGGAAATCAACGAACTCAACATGCGAATGGCAGTAGGTGCGGTTGGTGGAGACCTAAGTCCAGAGGAATTAAACCCCCCATCAAGTATAGAGCACTCTTCGGAGAGTACATCCAATGATGTTACCCAAGCAAACTCCTGGAAGATGTGGGAGAACTGGGGTGACAAGGTAGAAGATTGGACGAGTGTGAAACAAGTTGCGGACTTCGCTGTTGGCACCATTATATCTTCACAAGGCGCTGTAGCAGAGAGCCGAGGGTTGGATCGCACTGTTGTACCATGGTCCGCAGTTTCAGAAGCCTGGGCAGTACGGAATACGATGGAGGATCTAAGGAAGCAATGGCTCAAGGAAGCTCTACCGTCGAAGAAGGGCGCAAAGGGGAATGAGGATGGCGAGAGTGATGATACGGAGGATAATGGCGCCGTCGACGAGGTCATCGAGCGCATACGGAACGACTCTGAGCTGGATCCACACGAGCAACGACTGTTGCCTTGCATTGTGGATGCAGGTAAGTTTTTTTGGAGCTTTGGTCAAACATTGAGATCTAATTTTCCTAGCTTCTATGTCTACATCCTTCAGCCAAGTGCATCTCCCAGTACATACCATCGATGCCGTGCGAACAATAGTCTCATTACCGCTAATACACCCACAAGCCTTCCAACATGGTATTCTCAAGGAGCATGGTATGACTGGCTGCCTCCTGTTCGGTCCACCAGGCACGGGAAAGACCATGGTTGTGCGTGCTTTGGCGAAAGAAGCAGGCTGTCGAATGATGGTCGTCTCGCCTTCTGACGTCAAGGACATGGTAAGTTTCTTTCTGCCTCTAACATTATATAAATTCACATGTGCTCCCAATCATAGTACGTTGGTGAGGGTGAGAAGCTGGTTAAGGCCGTCTTCTCATTGGCGAGGAAGCTTTCTCCATGCGTCGTTTTCCTGGACGAAATAGACGCTTTGTTTGGTGCAAGGATGTCAGCACATGAAAGTGGAGGTGCCACCGCGCATCGCGGTGTCATCACGGAATTCATGCAAGAGATGGATGGTCTCAAAACTTCGAAAGATGATCGAGTAATTGTCATTGGAGCCACCAATAGACCATTCGATCTTGACGACGCCGTTCTAAGACGACTACCCCGCCGCTTACTGGTGGACCTCCCAGGACAGAATGAGCGTGCAGGTTTGTGTTTAGTAGAAGTGTACAAATGACTCCTGACTTACCACCGCGTACGGCAGAAATCCTTAAAATCCTTCTTCGCGACGAAACCCTTGCAACGGATGTAGACGTTGCGGAATTGAGCAAGCTGACTGAAACGTTCTCTGGTTCAGATTTGAAGCGTAAGTTCCGACATCTCCCGTCGCATGCAATGTCATTAACCACATTGGAACAGACTTATGTGTCGCAGCCGCCTTGGATGCTGTCAAGGAGGTTGCACCAGTGCCATGGGCGTCTGCCACCCAATCAGTCAGCTCGAGCTCAAACTCAACGGAAACCGAGGTAAAGGAAGGTGTTGCCGACGACACATCATCACAACCTATACGTGTGCTACGCAAGCGCAATTTCACCAAGGCACTCAAAGAGATCACGTCGTCATCTTCTGAAGTGTTGGGGAGCCTTGCCGAGTTGAGGAAGTGGAATGAAGAATTTGGTGAGGGTAGAAAGAACCGCAAGCACCAGCAAGTGTGGGGTAGAGGTAATTTCGGATTCACCGACAAATCCCCCAAGGACGAGGGCAAAGGAAGAGTATCATATACATCTACTAAATCTCCATCCCCACAATTAGACATCGACACGGTTGACTAGACTAGATGCAATTATTTTTGTCACGTATATATAGTATAGAGCTTGCACAGTGTTTGTGCGTTCGAGGACCTTGAGTGTTTTATTCCCATGTAGTGGTGCTTCGTCTATTCGATATCAGTGGGGTCCATGTTTGTCTTGTTAACGTCGCCTCTGTGTTTGAGTGGATGGACCAGCTTGCGTCTGATCAGGCTCATCATCCTCCCCTTCTTGACCATCCTCATCCTCTTCGTCATCCTGTGTGGCTTGATTACGAACTTTACGTCGCTTGTCGTCATCGTCCTTCGCAGCACCTTCGCCAACGGGGACCAGAGGGCTCGCCTTTGCGTCTTGTGGCCATGCTACACTACATGCTGGGCAAGCTTGATTGCGTCTCCGGTACGAGTTGAAGCAGTGGAGATGCATTCGAGTCTTGCAGTTACTGGTATGACATGCCACACCGCGAGTCATGATCTATGCTGGTTAACGGGGGATAATTTAGGACTTCAACTATCCAACATACCTCCATGCATATTGTGCATTCAATCAACTCGTCTGGATAGGTCGATTTCAAATACGGTTGTAATTCCAACAACGAACGAGTGGACAATGAATATCGTCCTTGGCTGTAGCAGTTGTAATAGATCAATCGAAGCGTACTTGCATGGCATACCTGCTTCGCCATAGCCATCCATTGGCGACAAAGCTGCTCAAGACCATCTCAGCCTGTGTCTTGCTGAGATTCACCTTCGGCTTGATTGCACTGACTTCACGTAGTGCTACAAAGGATGATATCGAGTAAACCTCCCGTGGTGCCAACATGATCTGCTCAACCTGTCTCCAGTATGAGCTAACTTTCACCACGCGATGGAAAAGAAAGGAGTACAATAGCTTTAAAATAAGCGATTTCCCCTGCGTTGTAGTCTGTTGCCATTTGCGCAATTTCGTCTCCTTTGCGATTCACCTGACCAGATTCGATAGCTGTACACGATGTAGCAGTGGGTATTCACGTACAACAGCGTACATCTCCTTTCCGGTTTCCTCGTCATGTAAATGGCGAAATTCGAGATCCAGGTCATTGAGCGACTTGTTGACAGCCGCGACAAAGGACTCCCATGCAGTACTGTCCGTCCTCTGGGATACGTCTAGTTGACCGTCGAGTGCTACAGACGATCCAGAGTCGTAAGTTCACAGTAGAATTTGCGATCATCAAGCCAAACCTTTGACAGTATGGATGCATTTTTTCCAGAGCAGCTGGGCCAACGTCCCGGTCAACAACCCACGAGAAAGGACAGCCTGGAGAAAAAGTCGTTGCACGTCGTGGGCCCTCATTACAAAGGAAGAGAGTATGATGGAGGCGCGTACATGGAGAGTCGTGTCGCGTTTGTTTAGGGATATTTACAACGTGTCTGCGCTATGTACTATGAAAAATTGGTTTTTAAATCGTAAAGTGTCATGCCCTTATCAGTAGTACGTTAAAGCTTAGGCACGCGTAGAGTCTTGCTAACCATCGCAGCAGCCCAAAGGGCAAAGACAATGCTGACTACATGCAGCTCTCCTCGCCCTCCGGCTTGACCCCATAGTGTGATCGTACCCCATGGAATTCCTTGCTGGCCTTCTATCCATCCGTTCAATGTCCAATACGACAAAACGGCAACAAGACCCAATGAGGAAGGTATGGGCAATCCCTCAAAGTACTTGGCTTTGCCAGCTGCATCTTTAGGTACTAGCGCCACAGTTGCATTGAAGCGTGCGAGGCGTGCGAGTCCGCAGCAGATGAAGCCCGTAAGTACGATGGTATCGAGGTAAGTTCTCAAGCCAACCACGAATGCAAGCAACGCTGGCGCAACCCCAAAAGATACCTACAAGTTGTCAGCTCAGTAGACATATAAGGTCGTAAGACATACTAGATCGGCCAAACTGTCCAATTCTTGGCCAAGCATACTACTTGACTTTCTCCACCGAGCAACCTTCCCATCCATGAAGTCAAACATAAGGCCCGCCAGTGGGAAGGCCAGTGCTGACCAAAGGTAATCCTTGTCGTCCGTCAAGAGATACCGAGCAGACGAGAATATCGAGAAGGAGCCGCAGACGCCATTCATGATTGTAACAAGATCTGCAAGCCGAAAATTTCTGCAATCGTGATTATGATGGATGCAACTATCAGTGTCTATGAAGAATAAGGGTTTTGGAAAAGATGCGCACCTGACGAGTGAAAAATGGCCATCCCTATCCTGGTACTGATGAAGAACCATTGGTTGCTCCTGGGCAGAGGCCTGCGACTGAGCAGACACCTTTGGCATCACCTTTCGTTGGCTCATGAGAGGTTAGGTCGAGTCAGTGGGACGGTAAACAAGTCTGGTGACTGACGACTGCTCAGACGACCCTCCGGCACGTGGCCGTTCTAGGAATGTACAGCCACATCCTCGAAGCCCGCCGGAACCCCTCAGGCTCCAGGCGGAAGAAAAGTTATTGTAGGCTAGAGTGATTGATATACAATATGGCAACACAATCACATGCTATGCTTACACTGCGAAGCCGATGCAAATTGACGCGGTACTCATCGAGGACAACACACCCTAATCATCAACCTTCATTTGGGAGTCTCCCTTCAACGCTTCTTGTCGTATCTCAATACTCCTTGCAGCATATTGATTCGGGTGCGTGACGCTTTCACCTCCCCCAACACCTTGCCCTTTTCCGACTCCACAAGCTGCGTGTGTAATTTCAAACACCCGCGTACATGCCACGTGATAATGACCAGATTTAACGATGCCCATGATTTCTGGTAAATCTGATGCAGTCAGCCCTAGAGGAGAATAGGCCGACAGCAGTGCTGCTTGCAAATTTTCCGGGGTATATTGTCGGTAGGGACAACCATGATCGGATGGCCCCGAAGTCAGGATCTGTTGGCAGCTGCACACGAATTAATCGCATTGCTCTACGACGACGAGAACCGTTCGTGCACACCTTTTAGCGGGATAGTTTGCACGCTTGCCTTCCAGCCCGTAAGAATGGCGGATATTATATTTGTACTCTTTATTGAACTTGTCGTCTGTGATTCGGTCAAAAGACTTCCGCCAGAAGGCGACTGCCTCCTCTATGGATAAACCCAGCACCTACGATACATGTGTTCAATTTGTGCCCAAGGTATTCTATCATGGGTCCTACCTTCAAAAAGAGGCCGTACTGCAACCTGCCGAAATGTTTCAAGTGGTGGTCTCTTCTTAGACTATCGTGCAAGGTCCTCATACAGATTGGGAAGCTTTCCTTGGCCAAACCGTCTATCATGCCAGCAGTAATATCACCATTCTTCCCTTCATTTCCGCTTGAGCTCCATTCTGAAGGAACGCCTGCAAGGAATCCCCCAGACAAGTTGTTGAGAATAGGCACTAATCTTGAGTCCTCATCCAAGCGAGGTAGCGCACGCGCTGTCAACTTTCCACTATGTCAGAACAACTCGCGTATGAGAATAATCGTGGACGTCTCTACCTCAAGGGCTTTAACCAACTGTTGCTCGAATTCTTCGTAGATAATACTTAATTGCTCACTACTAGGCACGAAGGCCCATCCTCTATGCAAGAAAACCCTTCTCTTCTCAACAAGGTCAGGTACTCTTGTCCATCGGACCTGAGCATAGAATGAAAACCATCCGTACATTGATTCAAGACAACTTCATACCTTAAAGTACGTCTCATTCTCAAATACTTTTATCCGATCATCTTCCTTGTTCAACCACACTAATGACACAAGTTCCTCCCGGTACCGAGCCTTTTCCTCTTTAGTAATCTGCGATTCCTTGATTAACTACAGAAATAACAACATAAGCCGCTCATACCTCTGCCCAGTTGGCGTGCCGAGTTTGAAGGAAAATTTGCCTGTCAATGCCAATAGCGGTCTTGCTCTCGTAACGGACTCTGAACAAGGTGGTTTCCGCCTTAATAAAACGGCGGCGAAGGTCTTCCCTGCTAAGTAATGAGTTGAGGGCGAGTACCAATTGAGCTGTTACCCACGAGCGACAAAATGCCAGTCTGAGAACGAAATGACCAATATGATCTCTCCTTCTTTGTCCGTCTCGATCTTCCGTGTGGGCGGTTGTGGCAACTAATGGAAGATACTTGGCACACAGATCCTCTATCACGGTACTTAGCTCTTCCCATGTCCTGTTGCGTGCCATTGACGACTCTATCTCGGCCAAAATGCGAAGTCGGTCCAATGCGCAACCCTCAAAGTCCTCGATCGTTATGTCGTTCAGCGGGGGGGTTTCGTAGCTGATACATCTCAGTTCCTCACACATAGGCATCACATCGGAAAGCTCACAAATTAAGCATACATGGGTACTTAAGAATGCCATATTGTTGTTCAATTTTTGCCTGACTTGAAACGGAGTACATTTGGGTAGGAAGACAGGAAGTCACGAACACGAACCGTCACGACGCTGTCACAGCAATTAATTATTTCAACAGTCCATATAATACATGACAATCACTATGTTAGAGATAGCAAATAGCAACCTTCGAAAAGCATAAGTGTACACAAGACAAAAGACAGCAATACATAGCGCATAAGGATTATTGACGGGGTATCACTACTAGAAAATTACTAGCGTGCATGTTTCTTAGATCTAGAAGGTCTGGATGCGGCCATCCTGGACGGGGGCTCATCATCGACATCAATAAAGGTAACGCCAGGTGGATGCCGCTTTATCTTCCCCCCTGGGAGCCGCCGGAGTTCTGCAGCTTCCCTCCACTCCCTCGCGGCCCTAAGGGGGTCGCGAAGCGGAGGCGGTTGGAACACAAGGTTCTGACTGAGGACGGAGGTAGTAGGAGAGCCAATAATTGTTGTAGCATTGGTCTACGGAGAAATGAGCTAAAGGCTTTGCACTCCTCAACAGCAAACTTACACTTATTCCATCGCGAACTTCTAGGGAAGCAGCAGACATGGACCATTTCTTCTTGGGAACTAGGTACTTGAAGGGCGTATAAACGATGTGGTCCACCTTCAGAGGGCCATCTATGGCTTTGGCTGGATATGGATGCCTGTCCTCTCTGTCTCTGTCTCTACCCTTGCCCTTATCCCTGTCCTTCCTCAACTTGGAAGCACTCCGCGAGGGCACCCTCTTTGACTTTGAAGGCGCATCGGGCTCGGATTGAGATGGGTCGGGCCCTTGTCCCTCATTAGAAGGCTTTGAGCGACTAGAAAAGCCAGGCAAAATATTGCTAAATAGTCGACCTTTAGATTTATGGCCCGATAAGTCAGCGGGCAAGGACACAAGAGAGGGATTGACTTGAAGCGACAATTGCGCTAACGTAGATGAAGACGGAAGAGCCGAGTCTACAGAAATCACCCGGGTGACTGGTGGGAACGAACTCATAGACGTAGATGGAACAAGGATTGGAGTTGGCGGCGGCGCCCTTGTGTCATCTACTCGAGGGCTGGGTTTGGAAGTTGGTGGCATCGCAATCAGACTCTGGACAGACTTTGCCCCTTGGTGCATAGGCGGAGGGAAACTGGTCCCAGCTGGGCTATCTCTAGCCTCTGGATGGGTTACAGGCTGCTGTTTCGACCGCTCAGGACTCCGTTCTGGACGACTCCCGGTGTTGGAATAAGAGGTACGGCGATCACGTTTTCGAGGGGCCTCAGTCTGCGGAGGGTGTGACATGGATTGAGTTTTAGCATGTTGCGATCGAGTGATTCGGTCTGAATATGTCTCTGGGGGAGGTTGCCAAATCAGGGGAGGCTGCACCACCGTGGGGTATGCCTGGGGCAGAAGACCCAGGTCATCGTTACGGTGGTGTGCACGCATTGGGGTCGTAGGCGACTCAACATGGTCAGGGGGAAAGCGCCATACAGCAGCGTCGTTTTGAGTAGAGATTGGTGATGTCTTGGCTTTATTGTCAATCACCTGAGTGGGATATGAGGGATGTGCATCTGATGCTTGTTTCGTTGGCGCAGTCCAGCCATTGTGCGGTTGATTAGCAGGACTTGGGTGTGTGACTTGTTCGTGGTTACTGAAGCCGGGGTCTTCCGCAAGCTGTACTCCACGACCAGGACTGGATTTCTCGTGCAAGCGAGGCGTAGCAGTTCCCTTGACACCCACTAAGGACGCTGCTAGGGTATTGTTCCTTTCGGCATACTTGTCATGTCGCCTATCGTTTGGAACAGCTTCTGTAGGCACTGTCACGTTGGGGGAAAAGAGGATATCTGCCAACCCTTTATGATGTATATTCAAGCGTGCGGCTTTTGGTACTGGTTGGTCAACCACTTCTACAGGTACCACTTCTGGTGTTGTCGACTTGTGACCAGAGGGAGTGTGAAGAAGTTGAACACTCGTCCGTTTATCCGCTCTTGAATTGCTCTTCTCGAACGCAGTCGAGGAAACCAAGGGTGTAGGCGGCTGCTGTACAGTAACGCCTCCAGGCGGAGTCCATTTGGTTTGAATAATCATTGGATCTTTGGCTGATACATGGGATTTACCCCTACTGACGTCACTTGCGTTGTTTGTATGCAGTGGTATTGAGGCTTGAACCAAGTCCGACACCCCCGGAGGGGGCCGTTCAAGCAGCGTGACATAGTTTTGAGATTGATGAGCATGGACAGAATTGTTGGAAATTGGGTGGGGTTGTGGAAAGTGGGGTTGTGGAAAGTGGGGTTGCGGTGTTAAAGATGCAAGGGAGAGGCGGTGGTTGAGTTGGCCAGCAGGCGTAGGCCGGTCTGTAGTTGTTAAAGTGTGTGGAGAATACGAGTGTGAAATGTGAGAAGGCAAATTGTCTTTTAGCGTACTGCTTTGCTTCTCCCCTGACGGTGCAGAAAGTTGACCTGGCAGGGACCAAAGGAGGTCAGATAACATCAAGTGAAAAACCAGGCGCCTTACCTTTTTCTAGTACCCTAGGAACAGGTATTTCTGGGCTTGGACGAGAACTATTGCCCCCATCATGAGGACGGGTCAACATAGGCTCTGACGTCTGGTGTCCTGCCCCCAGAGGCAACGCTGCAGATGGTCGGAGCTCAGACACATTTATGAATGCCTTCGACGCTTGTCGTGATGAGCCAGATGGCTCACGACTCCCCTGGGACGGAGGGAACATAGCCGAGCTAGCGTCAATGGTTTCTTTGCTGGTGTGCTTGACCTAAGCGAAATATGTCATCAATTGGTCTCCGGCACAGCATCATGTTCACATGCCTGCTTGGAAAAGTTAATATTATTTGCACTTTTGCCATCTATGCTGCCTACTACAGGCATGGCCCATGATCCCGCTTGTCCATTTGAAGTGTGCATGCTTGGGTGACCGTTGTCCATCGATCCACGACCTCTTGCTTGTCCAGAGTGAGGTTCAGACCCTGCGATACCTGGAAGGACCCTCGCATGACTACCACTCGTATGAACGTGGTGCTCAGGTAATGCTTCCTGCCTAGGTGGATCAGCGGCCCTCGTTGCAGTTGACGGCCGTGAGGCCGTCCTTGATGTCTCCTGAGCCTGGCGAGAGGGTGTTGATAGTTGTGATGGCAGGTGCTCTCCGTGAGTATGAGTTGAGGAATGCAGGGAAGCTAAAGGTGATCCAGATACTGTTGTCGGGGTATGGCGTGTGGTCGAGGCACTTGTGTGGACTGGAGCTGTAGGTGTCGCAATCGTCTTATCCACGTTGATCGCTCCAGAAGGTATGTAAACTCTAAATGTCCCATGGGTTCCATTGGGATCTGAGGGGACTTGTGCTGCGTTAACTTGTGTGTTTACAGGTTGTTCGACGTCGGCCGGCTGAACGAATTCGCCTGCCGATTGCATAGGAAACTTTGCGGACCCAGAGCTTGTTGCAACTCCCTAGCTGAGGAATGAGTATATGCCTCGCATTCAACAGACAACCCAGCAACATACAGCTGATGTTGAGTGATTAGCATGGGACTTGGAGCGCTTCTGCTGCTTTCAAATACATAAGTTTCGGTAACTAGAAGGTTTACATTACTCACATAATTATCGCGTGGATCCCTTTCGTATGTCGTGTGCGATCCCTGAACCTAGCAGAGTGATCGGTCTCCATCAAGTGGTGAACAAGAACCGCCTTACCCTGATGAGTGTGGCGTCTCCTAATGGAAGCAGGGTGTCAACAGGGTGTCCGTTTTTCGTATTCAAGCGGGGGTCTTCGATATAGTTGCGCCGAGCATCGCGTTCTGAACGCGTTGACTGGCCACGAGGATCCTCAACACGGCCAACCCTGCTGCCAGCAGTGGACACTGGTTGTGTCACGTCCATCCTAATGCACCTTAGAAGGCAGTTGACTATAATTTAAAAAAATACTTGCCTCCCACTGAAGTGTCCGTCATTTGCGCTGGGAGCCTTCGCAAAGTAGTCAATGCTTAATTTGTCGACCGAATCATTCGCTAGGGCGCGTTTCTGGTCTAACGATCGTTCGATCGGATAGCCCTTACGATCTTGCAGGCGGTCTTGACGGCTCTCTCTCCGGTCCTTATCCTTGGCCACTTTTCTTTCCGCCTTTCTTTGCTTGGTATCTGCGCTATCTCGCCGTTCCCTGTCTTTTATCTGCCTCCGTGTCGTCTCTCGGTCTTTGTCAGAGCTATCTCTATCCCTGTCCAAATCAGACCGTGCTCGTAGTGGCACCTCAGGTATCGCCTGTTCCAGAGCCAAGACCCTCTCTACTGCCTTGTCTTCTCGACCGTCCTTTGTTCGAACAGCAGCTATGTTTTGCTCCTTCATGGTCTGGCGGGCCCTATCGCGCTCATTTTCTGTATCCCTCTTTCTGTGTCGACGTTTGTCTCGTTCTCCTTCCCGACGTGTATCCGCATCATTTTCCTTTCTCCGACGATCTCTTTCGAGCAGGTTGGGACGTTCACCACCAATCCCAGCGTGACGGTTTTCTTCTGGCATCCGTTGCTTTTCCTTCGATGCTATCACATCCTCAACTCTGGGTTGAACACGGACACCACTCCTTTCGACAATAATCCGGTCCTGCGCCACCTCAGCACGGTGATTTGGCTGCGAATCTATATTCAAGACTGCACGTCTGTCATCTTGCTTCGAGTCACCGTTGGCTGTCCCTTCTCCTAGCTGGACATCTAGTGGACGCGGTTTTTCTGACTGCTTCACGCCGCGTCCCCTGCCCGATTCCTTGGTTGTGAGTGCAGAATTGGGAAGGCCTTGATTGCCCGGATGCATCTGGGAGTCACTGAGTGAGCGTGCATGTTGGTGCACCACCTTCGCGCCTTGGACTTGTGAAAAAGATTTTGAAACCAGGTTAGCTGGCTGAATTCCTACACCATTGTGCAACGGTGGAATCGGGATGTCACTTTGAAGGATAGTTGTTGTCTTGGATCGTTTGTGTTCCTTGTTGCGAACTGTATTGTGACGGGTACTGGAAATGGAGTTCGTGAAACCAAGTAACGCCGTAAATTTGGAAGCGTCTGGCGGCCGACTTTGAGGTGGTGCATCTGCCTGCTTGTCCTGGCGATCATGAATGCTGTATTTGTTGTTTCTGTCGTCAACATCCTGTTTCAATGAGCGGTCTGCTTTTGGCGTTCGAAATTTATGGGAATCTTTTTGAGTTGATCTGCTGGACCCAGCATGATTGTCGTGAAAGAGATGTAACCAGCTCTTCATTCAGATGGAAGGTGCAGGAATCCGCGGCCCTTCTACCCAATACCGAGCTTGTTGGAACTGCGTTGACAGGGTACTGTGAGAGTCAACTAAATGGTGGCGATGAGACAGTGGCATGAGGCGAAGCAGCGCAGCCACTCGGGAAATAATGACGGTCATGTACAAATTTGAACAGGTAATACAACCCTTTGAAGTTGTAATCGCCAAAGTCCGACCACGACATAGCACCGTGAGGATCATCTTTAATTTGATAAATGATGGTCGTCGTCGTATGCCGCTCCCCAGTTGACCAATTCAAGTTACCTACAACACGTACGATAGAAGTATCAAAAAGCAGTATGTGCGCCTATTTATATACAAGTGCCCAACGCCATGAACTAGCCAAGGCAACCAATATGGCGCAACTCTGATATGACACCCATGCCTTCAAAACGAATGGCAAGAGGGCCAGAAAGAGAGTTGTTGATATTACACGATTTTGACTCATTACAGGACAGTAGGACAGCCAAAAAGCTGAAGGAGCAGAAACTCCCTGTCAAGACAATTTAAGGATCGTGTGGAAGGTGTTGCATATCATGAGCCACATTATGAAGGAAAAAACAGACATGAAATTCAGACGGGGACAAAGAGCTTCGAGGTCGGTGCGCAAACGATATATATACACGCAATCTCGGAATTTGCCGAGGGAAGTTCCGGATGGGGCGGGATTCTGACTCTTTGTAAGAGACCCTCATAGCTATCAAGGCGTTTCCGGTGTCGTTGTACACCATCCATCCCTTCATCGTCCCAATCACTCATATTGTCCTCCCAACCTCACCTGTATCATAATTTTTGCTGGGCGGTCACATCGTACGCGAATACCATACGTTGCCTTCCTCAACTCAACCTGACGCATTAGTCAGATGTTACCCCAGAGCGACTCAATGGATGTCCTCGACGAGAGGCAGAATGGTGCACCACCCATGGAAATCGATGAGCCAGTGTCGGTCCACGATCGTAAGCATAGCAGCCCTCTTTCGACATGCTCGTGGCTCATCAGTCCTCACATCTGCAGATGAAGCATTCGCAGCGAAGCATTTGCCCGACCTAGGTCATGATGTCAAGGATTTCAAAGTGTTTACGTGGCGGCTGTCCAATTGGAAGAAACTTGAAAAGAAGCTGACCAGTCCTGAATTCGAGTGTGGCGGCCATAACTGGTGAGTATCGTGCACTTTCTTTCCAGGAGGTGGATCTTATCATCTGCCCCACTATCTCAGGCGTATTTTATTGTTCCCTTTCGGTAATTCTAACGCACCTCCGAATGACACTGTATCCGTATATCTCGACTACGCTGAACCGAAGAAGTCCCCTGAAGGTTGGCACGCTTGTGCGCAGTTTGCACTCGTCATCTCCAATATCCACGACCCAACGATATATACCGTGAGCCGTGAGTCTTAACTATCTGTACGAATGTTGCGCCATCTTGTCTAAGTCGTTGTCACAGACGCTCATCACCGATTCATCGCCGAGGAGTGCGATTGGGGATTCACTCGTTTCAGTGAATTGCGTAAGCTCTGCTCGGTGCAGGAAGGCAATTCAAGACCAACTATTGAGGATGAATCTGCCGATATCACCGTTTATGTACGCGTGTTGGAAGACCCTACTGGTGTGCTCTGGCACAATTTTGTCAAGTATATCGCATTATGACTCCACCCGAACTTTAGATAACACCTTTTTCCAGTTATGATTCGAAGAAGGAAACAGGATGCGTCGGTCTGAAGAATCAAGGCGCGACCTGTTACATGAATTCTCTACTTCAGTCATTGTTCTGCACGCGATATTTCCGCAGGGTGCGCCAACATCATGGCTTGGGTACTTTATGCAACTCATGCACCCGTCTAGGCTGTATATCAGATCCCGACCGAGGAGGACAACCCCACGGAGAGCGTAGCCCTCGCCTTGCAACGAGTGTTCTACCATCTGCAGACATCCGACCAGCCTGTTGGTATGACTTCTCCTCCCTTGTGATCTTCCCCGTCATTTACATCGACTCATGTCAGGTACGACGGAGCTCACAAAGTCTTTTGGCTGGAAGTCATTAGATTCATTCCTGCAACACGATGTCCAAGAATTCAACCGTGTATTACAGGATAAGCTAGAATCAAAGATGAAGGTCCGTTATGTGGTCTCAGCCGAATGACTAAGGTTTACACGATCACAGGGCACCCAAGCTGAAGGTGCCATTGCTAAGCTATTCGTTGGAAAGATGAAGAGCTACATCAAGTGTGTGAATGTACCCTACGAATCCTCGCGGGTAGAGGAATTTAATGGTGTGACATGATCTATTCGTTCTGGGGGCTTAATTCATTTGGATCATAGACATTCAGCTCAACGTTAAGGGGATGCAAAATCTCTATGAATCATTTAAAGATTACGTCGCCGTAGAGATGCTCGAAGGAGAAAACAAATATCACGCTGAGGGCTATGGCCTTCAAGATGCGAAGAAGGGTATCAGTTTCCTATCTTTCCCTCCTGTCCTTCACCTCCAGTTAAAGCGTTTCGAGTACGACATTCAGCGTGATGCTATGGTTAAGATCAATGATCGTCACGAATTCCCCTTTGAGATTGATCTGGACGAATTCCTGGACCGTGAAGCCGACCGATCCATTCCCTGGGTATACAAGCTTCATGGCGTCTTAGTGCACTCTGGAGATCTGCATGGTGGACACTACTTCGCGATGATCAAGCCCGATAACGAGACGCGTTGGCTCAAATTCGATGATGACCGAGTAACGCCAGTGACGGACAAAGAAGTGCTTGAGGAAAACTACGGGGGCGAGCCATTGAATCTTCCACCCATCATGCAGCGCAATCAAGTTCGAGCAATGAAGAGGTTTACAAATGCTTATATGCTGGTTTACATTCGTGAATGCCTTCTTGACGATGTACTGCCACCTTTTGCAGAGGAAGACACGCCTGCTCACTTGAGTATGTCGGTCAATAACTGAATAAGGCAATTTAGCTCATTCTTCATAGAACGCCGGTTGGACGAGGAGCGGCTACAAATGGAGGCGAAAAAGAAGGAAAAAGAGGAGCAACACCTCTTCTTGACTGCAAAGGTACGTCCAGTTATGACGCACCCAAAACTGCGAGTAACACCTCTGTAGGTCATTACGGACGAGACGTTTGCCCGTCACGAAGGTTTCGACCTGGCAACATTTGATGAAAAGCACTGGCCCGCCTCCGAGCTCCCATCATTCCGGGTGCTCAAATCTGAGCCTTACGCTACTTTCAAGGCTCGAGTTGCGCAGCATCTTAAGCTTCCCGAGAATCAAGTGAAGCTATGGGTGTTGGTGAACCGACAGAACAAGACTGTTCGACCTGATACTCCCATCCCAGAAAATGAACCAGCGCTAAGTACATGATCCTTTCCCGCTCGGTACTCAGATATCTGACAAGGCATCAAAGCTGTGGAAGTTATTCGCAATAACATGGCAGCACGCCAGACAGACCTTCGATTATACTTGGATGTCATCACAGATCCAACGAAGGTATTGTGCCACACAAATCCTTGTATCAACGCTAAACTTCTCCTTGTACAGCCTGACCCCCCTCCACAATCAATCATGGTGTTTTTGAAGCACTTCGACACCTCGAAGCAGAGTTTGTATGGTGTCGGAAAGGCTTATGTGCTGCGAACCTCCAAGGTTGCAGATCTTATTCCCATCATCAACGAGCGCATGCGTTGGACTCCCGGGACACCAGTAAAGCTCTACGAGGTAAGAAGTTCCTTGGGCATCATAAATACCCTGCTTGCTGAATCGGCATCAAAGGAAATAAAACCTGGCATGATCGAGCTCATGAAACCTAAGCACACATTTGGCCAGAGTGAAATCCAGGATGGTGATGTAATATGTTTCCAGGTGGATATCTCTGACAAGGAGTAAGCCGATATCAGTTAAATTATAAGGAATCGCCTCACCACAATTGCAGAGTCCATGATCTGGAAAGCCAGGGTCTCTACTCCAATCCGGCGCAATTCTATGATTTCCTACAGAATCGAGTGATGATCATTTTCCGACCAAAGAACGAGGAGCCTGACCATGAACACCCCGAGTTCAGTCTCATTCTCAGCAAGAAGCAAACGTATCTGACAGTAAGTTCATGCCAATGTTAGCCTGGACATTCGTAACCGGGTATTGGGTATTCTTAGATGGCAATGAAAGCGGGAGAGTATTTGCGACACGACCCAATAAAACTTCGCTTCACCACTACGCATCCCTCGAATGGCGCGCCAAAGGCCATATTGAAGCGATCTCAAAACCTCAGTATAGCTGATATCATGGCTCCAACCTACATCAGCCCCTCCACCACTGTCATTCTGTACGAGATGCTGGATGTCAGCATTGTAGAGTTGGAGACAAAGCGCAGCTTGAAAATCGTGTGGACTGGGATCCACAATAAGGAGGAAAATACCATTTCTTTCCTTCTACCCAAGACTAACAATATCCACGACCTGACTGAGCACCTCTTGAAGAAGGTTGCCTTAGGTCCCGGAGGCACCGGCAGAGTGAGGATTTTCGAGATTTCGAAAGATGGTAAGCAACAGAAGGAGTACACCGGCTCAGAGATGATCGGAAATATTCCCGACCCTGCTGACCTCTACGCCGAGGTGAGGTCATTTCGAAAACCAGTTTAGACGGTTTGCTTGATTGATATGGTAGGAAATACCTCGCGAGGAACTCGAGGCAGATGATTCTGACAAGGTCATCGGAGCCTTCCACTTCTCCAAAGAATTGGCACGAACGCATGGCATCCCATTCAAATTTGTTATTAAGCGGGTACGCATCGAGCCTTGACTAAACTTTTTCAGTTTGCTGAAATGCTTCAGGGGGAGAAATTTGCTGATACGAAAAAGCGACTGCAAATACGCCTGGGCGTTTCTGACAAGGAATTTGCAAAGTACCGCTTTGCTCTTATCCAAGTGTCGACATTCAAGCAGCCTTCATATATTGAGGATGGTATGGACTTCTCTCTGGACCTTTGCTCATGACTTACGCTTGCCCGCAGAGGATACGCTTTATGATCACCAATTCGCACCAGAGGACGTATTGGGCTTAGATCATGTAGACAAGTCTGGGAGGGCGAGAGCTGGCCTAGGTGAAAAGGCCATCTACATTCGATGACCGTTCAGTACTGTACTAGCTTCCTGGATCATTTCTCATGTTTACAATGCCTCATAATTCTGCTTCCATAAATCATTGTACGCGATCATTGAATATCAAATATTAGTCGATTGGATATATCGTTACATGCCTCTGACCGGATCTAGTTGCGCATGCGACTGACGCTCGATCACAAGCAAGGATATGGAGTACGCTAGACATGCCAAGAGCTCAATGATATACTCGTTACACAAAAGCAAATCTCTGAGGGGTTCTAGCCTGGCTTATTTTCGCTTTTTTGTTTTCTGAAAGTACACACAATCAATTCCTAGCAAAACGCCACTGGAAATGACTTACGGATTTATTGGCCTTGGGTGAGGTTGGTGTTTCAGGTGCGGGTGATGATGTTGGTGCTGGACCTTCACGATTAGGAGTGGTAGGTTGAGCAGCTAGACCGGGAGCTTGGCCACCAGGTGGGAATGGGGGTGGAATGGGAATGTTCAAAGCTTTCACACCATACTTGCGCTCTAGAGTGACGTGAGCAGATGAAGGCTCTATATATAAATATGCGCACCAAGCTCAGCCTTAGTTTCTGCTGTTTGCTCAAATATGGCTCTCATCTTCTCGTTTGCAATCATTTCGTTGGCCGTAGGGAAAATGACCTGACCCCAGCCTTCGACGAACGAATTCGCTTCGGCAACAACTTCCATGATTTCTGCTTCTAGCTCCTTTTCTGCACTCAACAAGCTGCTCCACAGGTCATCACCGATGGAACCCTTTTGAAGGAGATTCTGAAGGGCGGGTTTGTCCTCACGGATCCGGATAACACGCTGTACATCTGCCATCGCTCGACGAACGAGAGCTGATTTAAGTAGTGCATCTGATGCAGGAGGGTCCGTTTTTTGAAGTAGAGTGACATAGGTATTTCGTTCGTGATGTGTAGGGAAGTAAGACTCTGTAACGCGTGCTAATGCGCAAGACGTGTAAGTGACGCGGTTGATCGAAAGTGCAGAGCAGCATACATGCGGTCTGTTTTCTGTAGAAATAACTGAAGATAAAAAGACCACCAAATACTATAACCACGTAGGCCACTGGAACCAGAATTGACGCCATGAATGTCGCTGGCAAAGAGGAAGGGACGGAGCTGGCAACGTGGAGGGTTGAATGTGCTGGCGACTTGTCCTCAACGGGATTCTTTTATGTATTTGTGTTTGGCGCCTCCCCTCTCCCTTTCCATTTACGGGAAGATCGCTCGGGTACATAAAAGTACCAAGTTCCGGGTGATACAGACCCATTTCCACAACTTTTCCTTTGCCATGCTCCTTCGTACTGCAGTTTTCAACTCTATTCCCAAGCAGGCACCCTCTGTTGGTCGATGGGCGTCTACTTTGGTAAACACCCCGATACCCATCCCTTCCTTGAACTGACTTGAGGATTTATTAGTCCCTCCGGGAAACCCTCAAGGAGGCCATCCCCAAAAAACAGGAGCAGCTAAAAAAATTGGTGCGTTTTGGATGTATCCCTTCCAAGTCAACTCGCTCACTCCTGCGCAGAAAGCTGAGCATGGCCAAGTCGTCGTCGGTGACGTCAAGGTAGGATCGTTAGTGGTGATATTGGTTCTGTGAATCTAAACAATGCCCACAGATCGAGAACATTGTAGGTGGAATGAGGGGACTCAAAGCCATGTTATGGGAGGCTTCCGTTCTAGATCCCAATGAGGTATGGACGACTTCATTCGCTGTGAGGTCATCAACTTTCAACCCGTTTCCAGGGCATTCGCTTCCATGGCTTGAGCATCCCTGATTGCCAGAAAGTTCTTCCCTCTGCCCCAGGTGGTAAAGAGATCATCGCGGAGAGTATGCTTTGGCTCTTGATGACGGGTCAGGTACCTACAGTAGAGCAGACACGCGCACTGTCGCGTGAATTAGCGGAAAAGGGAGCTCTCCCAGAGTACGTGGAAAAGATGATCGATAGGTGAGAACCGGTTCCCTCTGTATTGAATGCTTTTGTTAAGAATGAGTCTAGCCTTCCCCGCAATCTTCACCCCATGACCCAGCTGGGTATGGGTGTTGCTGCCTTGAACCGGGAGAGCCAATTCCAAGCGGCTTATGAGCGGGGCATCAAAAAATCTGAATACTGGACATACACATTGGAGGATTGCATCAATTTGATTGCAAAACTGCCTACATTGTCAGCGCGCATCTACCGCAACGTCTATAAGCCGGATGCCGAAATCTTAAGTATCAACAAGGACCTGGATCTTGTTGGTATGTACAATCCGAGGTTTGTATTCGCAGGTCGCTCATTTGTCACAGGCAATTACTCTAACCAACTGGGCTATGGAAACAACCACGCCCTGACTGAGTACCTCCGTCTGTACATCGCGTTGCACGGTGATCACGAAGGTGGCAACGCCTCAGCCCACACTGCTCGTACGTCTCCAAGCCTTATTGCGTCAAATAGTTGACCCACCTGCCTTGGCAGATCTCGTCGGGTCAACTTTGTCCGATCCCTTCTTGTCATATTCTGCGGCTCTGTTTGCCCTGGCTGGCCCTCTTCATGGGTACGGGTATACAATAACCCTAGAATGCTGGCGGGACTAACTTACTTCATAATAGTCTTGCCAACCAAGAAGTCTTGCGATGGCAATTAGCCATGCAGAAGAGCATTGGCGATAACATC
This sequence comes from Volvariella surrecta, assembly GCA_951802395.1. Taxonomy (NCBI): domain Eukaryota; kingdom Fungi; phylum Basidiomycota; class Agaricomycetes; order Agaricales; family Pluteaceae; genus Volvariella; species Volvariella surrecta. The sequence goes on from OX637784.1 coordinate 1,479,613, forward strand.
ACCCATGAAAACATCAAAGATTACCTTTGGACTACATTGAAGAGCGGTCAAGTTGTTCCCGGGTAGGTCAATTCCTACATTGGCAAAAACGCCGATTGACATTCCTCTCAGATATGGTCATGGTGTTTTGCGAAAGCCAGATCCTCGCTTTATTGCCCTCCAAGAATTCTGCCAAGGAATCCCCGAGCTCCAAAACAGCCCTATAATCCAACTCGTGAACAAGGTAGTTTGCTCGTCAATTAGACAAGTAGGAATTACTGATCATACTCCCAAAGACCTCGGAAGTCGCACCCGAGGTACTGAAGGAGCACGGAAAGGTTTGTGTGTGCATTTTTATGATCGCTGCCATGTTGACTCTCCACCAGACTAAGAACCCTTACCCCAACGTAGATGCTACATCTGGTAAGTTTTCCCTCAGTGATGACCACATTATTCTCATTTAGTCAGGTTGCGTGCTATATCACTATGGCTTGACCGAGTTCAAGGTAAGCACAACCTTACTGGTAGTTATTATCTTCTAACAGTTTGCCCAGTATTACACTGTGATCTTTGGTGTTTCTCGGGGTAAGACTCACCCGCTTTCCCAGAATGAAGGACTCATAGAAATTTTTAGCCCTTGGTGCTTTGACACAACTCGTATGGGCACGAGGTACGATTTTGGTTTTTTTTAAATAATGTATTAATTCATTAATATCACGCAAAGCCCTTGGATTGCCCATCGAAAGGCCGAAGTGTGAGTACAAACTCGGACCATGATAGTTTGGCCTGGCCTGACGCATAGACGGCAGCTTATTCGATGGATGCCCTCCAACAACTCGTCAAGAACTCTGCATAGATACACCACGTAGCACGAATGTTTCCTGTAACCGCCTTGGATATATACCAACAGTAGGGATACAAAAACCCTTGTTCGTTACAGACTGGGGTAATGGCGAAGTAATAAAATTGCTCTTTTGTCTCTGCTGTTGGAAGGTTCGGGAAGGGTATGTGCACAACAAAAAATGCAAAAAAGAAAACTGTTCACCACAGACCTCAAGAATAATAAGGAGCGACAACTAATGATCTAGAAACTAGAAACGACGACCTTGAGCTTGCGGATGCATTTGCTGTTGCATTGGTGGACGAGGAGCACCAAAGCCTGGTTGGCCTTGAGCTGGTGGGGCCATCCCTGGGCGCAGTTGCTGAGGTGGCTGTCGCTGTCCAGGCGGCGGTACACCGTAACCTGCAGGTGGAGGTCCCCCCGCGCCGGGTGGAGGACCTTGACCGGGGTAACCACGCAGGGGGGGAGGGGCATGGGGCCCCATTGGCCTACCAGCAGGGGGTGGGACGGGTTGTGAATGCTGAGGTGGCGGGCGTTGCGGTCCAGGAGCTAGAGCACCAGCAGGACCATTATCCCTGAGTGATACAGGGGCGGGCATGGGTGCAGGAGCGCCTTTCTCGGCGGCTTTCAAGATCTCATCACTGAGAGATTGATTGATAACTGAGTAACGACATTCGAACCATTGTGCTTGGTTACACTTACTCGAGGAGGTTTAGTGCAGCGCACAATACGACCCATTCAACACAATCTTCGTTTCCTTCACCCAGAGTCTGCCAGACAGCTTTCTCTTCTGGAGTTTTCCCAGTAATACTTATTCTTGTTCCTCCACCATTTGGACCCGGTGGGTTCTTCTGGATCTTGCCGAATTCGATACGTTTTGGTGGGATGTTATGACCAGCATATGCGAAATAAAACATGCTCCAGAATGCGGCATTTGGATTAGGCTTGGAAACTTGAAAGAGTGGTAGATCCGGAGAATCTGGCGAGGGAAGGGAGAGCTTATATATGGGGGAGATGACACCAGTGTTGGCGATGCTCCATTTGAGATTACGGGAGGCTTCGCAACGAACTACACGAGAAGGTGAAGAAGAATGGCCAGGGTCGGACTTGGATGCACTTCCAGCGTCTTTACGGGGGGGGAACATCTTAGCAACGCAGAGATCGCCTTGTGGGGAGGGTGTCAAGAGGTAGTTTTCGGTGTTCTGAAGCAAAGTGAGCCAGACTATTAGAGGGAAGGTGAGGAGCTGGAGTACTCACGAAGTTTGTGTGGACGTAAGAATAGAGAATATTGGAAGGTTGACCTGTTCGACGTTGATGAAGCCAGAAGGTGAAGCGCAGAAGGTGAAGTGCTCACCATGGGGGGTCACGATGAGGGTTGGTAGGTGATTGGGTATCGGTGGGTGGGTGGGGGAGGTGTATACTGCATAGATAGCTTGAAAATGATCATCAGAAATGCGCCAAAAAGATGAGCTAGAGGTAACACACCGGCCATGATGAGAGGAGAGGGAGAGCACGGACAACCACGCGTTCCCAAGCGACCCTAATCAGTACCTCGTGACTCCGAGTCTGTTGTGGCAACAACATCAAGATGTCGCAACAACGTTAAGGCCGTCGTTGACCAGCACGTCCAGCGTCCTCGACCATGCAGCTGATCCTTGCGCTTCCTTAGCGCTCGTAATGGCATGAAATGACTTGATAACGAGTGATTCGACGCTTAGAATGCAAGACCGTTATATTCAAAATCCTAGACTAGATACACAACAAATACAGACTGAGCCTCTTCATGACCGTATTCTATCGAAATTGGCGCTAGGGCAGCAAGAGGGGCCTTTAAGCGCGATATGGAAGGCAGAGTACGGTCTAAGCACGAGGATGTTACACGAGGGTCACAGTTTTCCGTCACAAGTTGTGGGTTCATCGATTCAAACAGCGACCTTGGTGCTCGCCGTCGTCCGTGTTCTCGCCTCCTTCATTTCTGTCCTTCTTACGCCTTCCGTATATTGGTAAAATATGAAAAACATTCGAAAGAGTTTTGTGCGTTCAAATCTTTCCCTTCTTGTCTCTATCCAATCATGCCCAACGCGTCGCTTTTCTTCAATTAGCTCAGTAGAAAGGGTTCCAAGTCAAGAGAGGAACCTGTGCCTAGCAATGGCAGCCCATCCTCTACTCCTCCACCCCCACCCCCCAAACTCACCCCTGTGTCTGTGGCTTCCCAATCGCCACCAGCAAATAATTCGAATCATAACACTTACCTCCAACCTTCCTCCTCGACAAGATCACAACAACCAGCCCCTTCTGTGCAACCTTCGACACAGGATCGTAGATCGAGGGGCGATGCCGGATCGGTCACACCTCCAATCGTTGTTGTCAGTCCAGAGGCGCCCTCTGAAGCCCATCACCCAAATTATACCGCTTCCACGCCTGAGCGACATCCTGGTGCTCAAGATCATGGGAACTCCACTCCTCCTCGCACATCTCCAATGAATCGCTTGCGGGTTGCGCCAAAGGACACGATTCCCATGGTTGGCAAACCCCCAAGAAAGCAAAGGAGTAGTCGCTTCGTTATCACAGAAAAAGTAGAGATCGAGCGGTTACCGTCTTTCCTAGGCAAGTCAATTCCACATGCCCATGTGATAATAGCTAACCCTTTCTTGCAACAGAGACGCCGCCTAGCGAACGTCCACAACTGTTTATAAAAAAGCTTCATCAGTGTCGCGTGCTTTTCGATTTCAATGATGCCAGTTCCGAGTTAAAGGGGAAACAAATCAAGGCACAAACTCTCCATGAGATGCTGGAGTATATTACAACGCAGCGTGGCGTAATTACGGACAATATATACCCCGAGGTCGTTAATATGGTATGTCCCCATCTAGTTCAGAGTAGGAGGCGAATAGAGATTAACTACTACTTCTCAGTTTGCCACCAACCTCTTCCGATCCATACCCCCACCGGTCAATCCGACTGGAGACGCTTTTGATCCAGAAGAAGATGAGCCAGTTCTGGAACTGGCCTGGCCCCATCTCCAAATAGTTTATGAATTCTTCCTTCGTTTCGTGGAGTCGCCGGATTTCAACACCAACATGGCCAAGCGCTATATTGATCAACCTTTCGTTTTAAATCTTCTCGAGTTGTTTGACTCTGAGGATCCTCGCGAGCGAGATTTCCTTAAAACGACTCTTCACCGGATCTATGGGAAATTCCTCAATCTCCGGGCCTTCATACGTCGTTCGATCAACAATGTTTTCTTCCATTTCATCTACGAGACGGAACGCCACAATGGAATCGCCGAACTACTTGAGATTCTAGGGTCTATTATCAACGGATTTGCTTTACCATTGAAGGACGAGCACAAAACGTTCTTGACCCGTGTCCTCATACCGTTGCATAAGGTCAAAAGCCTTTCTTTGTATCATCCGCAACTGGCGTATTGTGTTGTCCAATTCCTCGAGAAGGATCCACAACTGGCGGAGGAAGTTATGATGGGACTATTGAAATTTTGGCCAAAGGTCAACTCTCCGAAAGAGGTCATGTTCTTGAACGAAGTGGAGGAAGTTCTGGACGTTACCGACCCGATGGAATTCCAAAAAATACAAGTAGCATTATTCCAACAGCTTGCGCGGTGCATTAACAGCCAACACTTCCAAGTTGCGGAACGAGCACTCTTATATTGGAATAATGAATATGTCGTCAATTTGATGAGCGAAAACCTCTCGATCATTCTGCCGATCGTGTTCCCTGCTCTGTATAACAACTCCAAGTCACATTGGAACCGGTGCGCACTTTCTCCTCATGCGCGTGCCTTGACTTACCACCGATTAGAACAATTCATGGAATGGTTTACAATGCCTTGAAGCTGTTTATGGAAATCAACCCAGAACTCTTCAATGAGGCAATGCAACAATACAAGCAGCGTCAAATAGAGTAAGTACAGTATGCTATTCCTGAAGGCGAGGTTCCTTATGCTTGGGACATGAAGGGATCAGCAGCATGCTGTAAACCGCTATCACGCATGGAAAGAGTTGGAGGCAAGGGCCCGTCAGAACACTGCCGGCAAGCTACCGGCTGGATACAAGGAGATTCCTCGATCATCACCACCTCCGCCGCCCCCTGTGGATGATGCCGATATCCTTGACCTCTCCATGGAACTAAGCACAGCTACAATAGATGATGTTGCTGGGGACTTGGATGAACATGGTATAGAGCGCGTACCCATGGCAGATCCTGGTCTGGAGGTATGATGTGGACTCTTTCGCTACTTGCCATTCAGCTAACGCTATGATAGAGGCATTATATTGATGCGGCACCAGAATCGCCCACTGGCCTGCATTCCCGTCGTAAAAGTGTGCTTCCAGGTGAGCAATGGATGACGTTATTGGTGGTTGTGCTGTGCTGATAACTATCTCAGTCGACCCTTCTGTACTTCGGGATCTTCAAGCTCATCGCTCACTGGATGATGGCCCCTCGTTGCACTACGCGCAGTGACGAATTAATTTCAACCTCACTCTTACATCTCGTACCACTATTCACTGTGTCCACGTAATTTCATCCTGGACTCTGTGGTGATAGGGAATTCGTTTGTGTTTACGTATTTCAATATTCTCGCCATGTACGTGTGTTGGCTTCAGTGCTCAAATGACGGATCGATCATATTTGTTAGTTGTGTTAGAGTAACACTCGTTGAATTTCAGATTATGATATATACCCAGTAATACCGTAGCCATTGCTGGACAATCGCAGGTGATCTGAACCCAGACGGACGCTTCACCAGTGCTGGTCAGAGAGGTCCTTTGTGACGCGGCAAGACTGGACAGTGACAGAATGGACGAGAATGGTCATGACACAGAACACGTGACTGCGACAGAGATTCCAGAGAGTTCGCAGAGTTTCTGGCGGGTTCGAATGGAGGGGTATAAGATGGAACTCGACGAATTTCGCATTCGCACAATTCTTTTGTTTTTGTCTCCCATTCACCCATCCCTTTAATCCATCATGTCCTCCTCAAAAGCTGTCGGCATTGATCTAGGCACCACCTATTCGTAAGTCGTCCGCGTCTTTATCCTGATCTTGTCTTAGATAGACTGATCACGCTGCAGATGTGTTGGTGTCTGGCAAAACGACCGTGTCGAGATTATCGCCAACGATCAGGGTAACAGAACGACACCCTCCTATGTATCCTTCTCGGATACCGAGCGTCTGATTGGTGATGCCGCGAAGAATCAAGTCGCTATGAACCCTCACAACACGTAAGTGTCTGTAGGCAATTCCACGATGTCGCAATTGACCCTCATTTCTAGTGTCTTCGACGCCAAGCGATTAATCGGACGCAAGTTTGACGACGCCGAAGTTCAGTCTGACCTTAAGCACTTCCCCTTCACTGTCTTCAACAAGACTGGCAAGCCTTACATTCGTGTGGAATACCGTGGGGAACAAAAGGAATTCGTACGTCTTTCTACAATTGAATGCGAATGTGGTCTTACTCTTCATCATAGTCACCCGAAGAAGTTTCATCAATGGTTTTGTTGAAGATGAAGGAAACCGCTGAGGCTTATCTCGGTGGTACCATCAACAACGCTGTCGTCACCGTACCTGCTTACTTTAACGACTCCCAACGTCAAGCCACCAAGGACGCTGGCACTATCTCTGGCATGAATGTCCTTCGTATCATCAACGAGCCTACCGCTGCTGCCATTGCCTACGGTCTCGACAAGAAGGTCTCCGGCGAACGCAACGTGCTCATCTTCGATCTCGGCGGAGGTACCTTCGATGTCTCCCTTTTGACCATCGAAGAAGGTATCTTCGAAGTCAAGGCCACCGCTGGTGACACTCATCTTGGTGGTGAAGACTTTGATAACCGCCTTGTCAACCACTTCGTCCAGGAGTTCAAGCGTAAGCACAAGAAAGGTATGTGCAACCCTTTAACAATTTTAGGTTAGAATTTTGGCTTATTGGGCTCCAGATCTCTCTTCTAACCCTCGTGCCGTTCGTCGTCTCCGAACTGCTTGCGAACGTGCCAAGCGCACCTTGTCCTCCGCTACACAAACCTCCATCGAAATCGATTCACTCTTCGAGGGTGTCGATTTCTACACCTCCCTCACCCGTGCGAGGTTCGAGGAATTGTGCCAGGATCTCTTCCGTAGCACCATCGACCCAGTGCAAAAGGTCTTGCACGATTCCAAGATCGACAAGTCCAGCGTTCACGAAATCGTCTTGGTCGGAGGCTCCACCCGTATCCCTCGTATCGTCAAGCTCGTCTCTGACTTCTTCAACGGCAAGGAGCCCAACAAGAGCATCAACCCCGATGAGGCTGTCGCCTACGGTGCTGCTGTCCAGGCCGCCATCCTCTCCGGTGACACATCTGAGAAGACCCAAGACCTGCTCTTGCTCGATGTTGCTCCCTTGTCCCTCGGTATCGAGACTGCTGGTGGTGTCATGACTGCCTTGATCAAGCGTAACACCACTGTTCCCACCAAGAAGTCCGAGATCTTCTCCACCTACTCGGATAACCAACCCGGTGTGCTCATCCAAGTGTACGAGGGTGAACGCGCTCGCACCAAGGACAACAACCTCCTTGGTAAATTCGAGCTATCTGGTATTCCTCCTGCACCCCGTGGTGTTCCACAGATCGAAGTCACATTCGATATTGATGCCAACGGTATCTTGAATGTCTCCGCCTCGGACAAGACAACAGGCAAATCCAACCGCATCACGATCACCAACGACAAAGGTCGTCTATCCAAGGAGGAAATTGAGCGCATGGTCCAGGAAGCAGAGAAATACAGAGGTAAGTTTAGCCCCTTGTGTCTTAAGATTCTTGATGTTGAATACATATTCGTATAGCCGAGGATGAAGCTGCGGCTGCCCGCATTTCTTCCAAGAATGGTCTCGAATCATACGCTTACAATCTCCGCAACACTCTCACTGATGACAAGTTGGCCGATAAGTTTGATGCTGCCGACAAGACCAAGCTAGAGACCGCCGTCAACGAGACAATCTCATGGCTAGATGCCTCACAAGAAGCCTCAAAGGATGAATACGAGTCCAAGCAAAAGGAACTGGAAAGTGTTGCGAAGTAAGTTTCTTGATTCCTTGTTGTGGTGATTTGTCTCAACGTTCCTTTTAGCCCGATTATGCAGAGACTCTATGGTACTTCTGGCGGTGCTGGTGGCTTCCCAGGGGCTGGTGCTGGTGGTGCTGCTCCTGGTGGTTTCCCTGGCGGTGCTAGCGAGGATGGCCCAAGCGTTGAGGAGGTTGACTAAATTCCTTGTTCGCCCATCTTTGCATTGCATTTCAATGTGGACTGTATTTGATATCATTGTACCTTAGTCGCATAGTCTAGATATACTTTTTTCCCCTCCGTATGGCTGTGTAGTGCTGGAACTCAAAAGCCACATGAATTCTGTACTCTACGTGGCATGGTTCGAATGATTATTCGTTATTACTCGACAGCAGTGAGATTGCAGACCGTGCTAGCTTCTGAGAACACCTATCATACCTTTTCCACGCCACTGGTCTGATAGGCCGAGTACATTGCTTGAGCACAGGGGAATGCATTTGGTTTATGGTCGTTTCTCAAGGAACTAATGTTCCCTTCGAGTACGACCGTATTCTGTGGCAACAATGGTGCTATAGCTCTCTGAAACGATCCATGCAAACACCAGATCAAAGCACATCAACATACGCACCACTTCGTTAGAGAACGGAAAGAAATAGCACTACACAAAGTCTCAAGTCACGAAAACGTCGCCGATATTTTTACTAAATCGTTGGCAAAGCCTGCCTTTATTCAGCTTAGATATGAACTAAGTATTTGCGCTATTCTCTCAGTTATCCGGTTATTCGTTCGAGGGGGAGTTTTGTGATCGATCGAATATCCTCCTACCATCAATAACTGTACACTCCTGTTAGCACATCCTATCTAATCTTGACCTCGTACTATCATATACTTTCTACAGCAGTCTTTGCTGTCATAGCTTCTCCTAATTTGGATAGATTTGTTGGTGCTCATTTTGTTGTCGGAAATGGACAGAAAAGGTTCAGCAAGGACGGAAGGACTGGAACTTGAAGACCACTCACTAATATTTTGCATCACATAGCATGTTGCATTCAGTGCTTTTGAGTGACTGCGAATCCTACACCGATCGCGCCTTTTCTGGTTGTGGCATTGTAATTAGACAATGTTGCAATTGAGTTTGTGGGTCCCAGTCTGCATTCGTGTAAGAACCTACCTTGTGTCACTTGGATCCAAAGCGCTGATTGTAAGTTTGAGTCTAGGGGTCGTATAAAAGAGCACATATGGGCAAGGTCGGATACCCAGTTTGCGTAGCTATCCCCTGAGAGCATTACCGTGTTGGTGATGTGGTACTTATACAGATGATTGAGGACTCGTACGCAATTCGGCCGTCCCATGAGCCCTGCCGTACAATAACAATGAGCACCATGTCAGCACTCGACCGCTTGTGAAGAGTCACCAGGTTAACTGGGATGTAACGGAATTTAAACGTTAATGATAACCTACATTTCCCCCAAAGTTGCAGCTGTGTGAATACTATAGTACTACTTGTTGCCTTTAACGAGCAACCAATTCGCATGAATGATCACATAGTGCTAGTGCTGGAGAGGTAGTACTGAATATAGTAGATAATCATGAAGTTGGTCTTACTGTATATGCCACGTGCCATGTAGCTACCTGTGGTAGACCATGCCAGTGGGGAAGCCGGGTTACAGCACACATTTTATTCAAATAGCGCCGTCGATCGATGGGCTGACATGAACTGGGGTGGCAGGTAGTATGTAACGGCCCAGTTACTTAAAAGGCAACGTGCGACACTACACGAGGGGGGTGTTGGATAGTGTTGAATAAGAGATAGATACAGCATGCTGTATGCTGGTTAGGCTAGAAAATGACCGCTTCAAGTTGTGAGAGATCACTCGAAGTACTGGGAGGCCTCCCAATGGTCTACAGTATACACGTTATACGAGGTGAAAGTCCAATCTCTCAGTAAGGTAAATGAGTAAATAAGACAATGGAACCACGCAAGCTTCCCTATTGATAGATAGAAGTGTGAGGAAGGTAGGAGAAGGGTTTTGAGTCATTAGAAGAGAAAAGTGACGGAGTTTAGGTGGTAGTAAAGTAAGTTCAACATAGATCATATAGAAATCGAAATAGAATGATTAAGAATGAACTATCCAGAGGCTTGTACGAGGGCTTGTATTCAAGTCCAATGTTGCACGCGAGGTGTGGGTGACTGTGGGCGCGATTGGTGACAAGTGACGCGCCGTCACGTAGAGCCTGAAAAAGTGGTTCATACCAGTTCATTTTCGACAGTACCACCTCGTCCTGCTGCAAACATATATACGTTTTCATCTTCAATGCCTCTCATGTGAATACTGTATGATAATGTCCTGGAGCCTTTCAATTGGCGCTTAAATAATGATGGGCCTGGGAGATTGCCGAAGAACTTACAACCTTAGTAATACTCATGGCAGTGACGTTCGCTACCCTGTCGCCAGGCTCATTCCGAGGCTAAGAATTACCATTGAATCTGCACATTGTCATCTTGCGTGGATTGGAAGCACGGTTGAGTGCCAAATGGCTTAAGTTTGAAGGCCAAGAGCAGCATTACACTGGGATACGTGACTATCAATCTATTGTGACGTTACTGTGACAGAAGTAAACCAAGCACGAAGTCGTCGGAGTATTTTTAAGCCACGGATTTCCCAACAAAAGCCCTGGGCTTAGACGTATTAGTGCTGATGCCGATCCTTCGTGAATTATTATTGTGTGGATTTGGCGCTGCACATGACGGCGCTCAAGGAGCCTAGAAGGAGAGGTCAACTTTCTTGAACCAAGCGGGTCCTGGTAGACCCTTGGCTCTGAATAGCCTCAGTCGAGGTCAATTGAAGTACTTGTGCCTCCATCAGGGGGGTCGTTCTGGATCACTATGAAACCCTCTGTGACATCGGCTTCCAAACAACAAACACCATATTCCTCGTACGATCATGCCCCACCCACTTGTCAGTACATGTCAGGAAGCACGCTGCACAATACTCATTCTTCTTCCCCTTCATAGCCACAGCAAGTATAGTGAGGGAGTCTTTCACCTCTAGCTCATGGTCAATTCACAACATCAGCAAGAGGATAGCGATAGTGCGGTGGGCGGCGGGGTCCTGTCTAGATCCTCCACCATTGGTCCCAAGTTAAAATCGTAATTTCGTTATGACCCATCATCGAATCCTGAGTAATATTATCTCTTTTCTCTCAGCTCCGCGTGCCAACAGTGCAAATCATTAAAGGTAATAGTACCATTGTTTTCCGCGTAGAGCCAGTTAAATACCAAAGCCCCTTGAAGGTCCGCTGCGAGTTCACGCCAGGTGCGAACACATGCCAGCGATGTCAAGCCGGAAGTTATCCTTGTATTCCTCGTGATCGTAAGAAGAGAAAATCTGCGCCGTGAGTACTCGTGCTGTATAGGTCTTTTCCTTGTTCATCATCGTAGCCTGTTAGAACTCATGAAGACCTCCAAGCAAAAGTGCTCAGCCAGGACCTCAAGATTCAGGAGCTTCTTCTCCAGTTCGACCGCTTGAGAAGGACCGAGCGATTGCGTGGAATAATGAGTCGTGCGTCGGTAGAAGGCAAATGTAACTGTTATCATTGCACATTTGTCATTTAATTTGACATGAGTGTACTGTTTGCTACAGTTCGTAACGTACCAATGGACCATTGGAAGTCCATTAGCCTGCGAGGATCCACAGAAGAGTCAATTGTCGACTACTTTGGGAATGAAGGTACACCGAACGAGATTTCTCTTCATGGTTTGACACGGCAAGTCTTGCAGGGACTACCTGTATCTGTCCGGATATAGTGAGATACTGCGAACTGCACCCACAGGATATTCTTTCCTTGTTCTCAATGTAAGTTCCCCCCTCCCGTAAGCTCACCCTTTACTTTGGCTCATCGCCTTCAATTCTGATCAGCTTCTTTGAGCGCATCAATGTAATGAAAACGTTGCGTCATGACCCGAAACCCATTCTAACTTTCGGCATAGCCGTATTTTTCCATACTCGACCCCGAGCTCCACACGCCACAGAATCTTATTTGGACGTCACCGTTCCTGTTCACAGTTAGTGAGTATTAGCATTGGGGTTCATATTCTTGGGGAGATAGCTCACGTATCGTTAGTCTGTTCGACAGCTTCCCGTTATTACGATCAACGACCTGGTTTATATGATATTTCCAAAGACCTTGCCAGGGATGCTGCTGGACGGGCCCTTATAGATGGTTCCAAGTCTATTGAGGTTTGTCAAGCCTACCTTATAATGGGTGTTTACCCGGTACCAAAGAAAAAATGGGCTGAGGATAGAAGCTGGCTCTTCATGGGAGTTGCCATCAGGTTAGAGTTTATGTCTTTCTCAATGCTATTGACGTACCAGTTCTCCCTCAGAATGGCCATGGAGCTGAAATTAAACCGACCTCCGCCTCCAACCCTTGTAGAGCGAGATCGCCTCAATCGAGTCAGGACTTGGCTGAATTGCTACTGCGTTGATGGCTCACACGCGATTCAGTTCGGAAAGCCACCTATGCTACGCCTCGATGATTACTTGGCGTTACATTCACTGGAGTGGTACAAGTCGTCCTCGCTGAATATACCATATGATGTCCACTTGTGTGCTTACGTTGAGATACTAATTTTCATGTCAGAATGGCGTGCGTTGACGGGAGCAGACCTGACGCAACGTGTTGCTAATGTTCGTATTGGGCTGATTAGAGACTAATGGGTATGGCACTGATGTAATGCTGACAGGACCTCAATGTTACCTCCGAAGCTATTTTAGAGCAAGAAAAACTTGCCAGCGTAATGGACAAGTGGAGGCAGATATATGATCAAGAGTTGCAGGCGATGCGTACGTGATGCCTATTCCATACCTTTCCATCAATTGATCACGACCAGCCTTGCCAATATGTGCTTACAGAGGCAACACAACTCAGTTGTATGTCGCCAAATCATGCTGTGAACACTGTACCGCTCATCCCACAGAACAGAATTGCAGCATACTTACGCCTCGTTATTTTGGCCCTGGGATTTCAACATTCAGTCAAAGAACACCTTTTAGAAGACTGCACTATTTTACGCAAATCACTGGAAGCTGGCCAGGCTACGATCCAGATCATGGTGGAACATCTCTATCCCACAGGATACTTACGATATGCTATGGAGGCCCATTTCGTCTGCGTCGCCTTTGCTGCTGCGTTCATGCTTAATGTGAGTATCACCCAACTCCTCTCTACACCTGGTATTTAGCAGAATTAGTTGCTACGCCCCCGTTTCGTTGTATTCCTCAGCAACCACCAGCAGCGGGACATTATCCAGATCGTGGGCAGCCTAGTTGAGGTGCTCAGATCCGAAGAAGTCAGTATAGACGGGAGGCATACGCCAGCATTATACGCCAAGTTTTTGCAATCCCTGTTGGACAAACATCATCCCGCTGGGAGCATCGAGGACTTGGGGTCGGGTGCCAAGTCAGATGACGAAGGCCGTCAGGAGACTCTACCAGACGCATGCTTTTGGCCAGATATCCAATATTCAGGAGCGACGGCTTCCACAGTTCAACCTCGGTCACGGGGCTCAGGAATGGACTTCAGTATTTCTCATTTCGTTCAAGTGATCTCTCGCGACGGAGCCACTGCACAACAAGCACCGAATGACGACTCTCACCACCACCACTCATCGCTTTATCACCAAACAGGAACTGAGCAAAATACTCAGTGGAGGCTTCCAACCAGTTGGTCACAAGTTCAATGGGGAGTCCATACTGAGGACTTCGAGGAATTAATGTACTAGATGCTTTAGGCTGTAGCATATTTATCTCGTTTATCTCGAGTCGTCTTCACAAACACCACACTTGCCAAAAATAGGACGCGTTGTTGATGCTTGTTATGCTATCCACCAAAACATATCCTCCTTGCCCCTTCAACACTTTGATTGTTCCAAGATGCCGCCATTCCGTCCGACGCGAACGTCGTCACCATCTACGGCCGCACCTGCCTCTACGCAAGACTTGTCATCATCATTTTCTCAGCTCGCCCATCTCACTTCACAGGAAATTCGCGTATTGGACGCAGTAATCCAGCGTGCTGGCCCTACTACTAACGCGCTCTCCGCGGTCTATCAGGCATATACCGAAACAATCAGGGCATTGGATTTGGATCCAAAGGAGGTGACCTACTATGACTTATTGTTAAGCCTGTGGAAAGTAAAAGGTCGGTGTTGGGGTGACAAGTGGGATGCGGTTATCCAGCACTTTGGCTATCGGTTGGAGACTGCAACAACACAGCATGTGAAATCGCCCACCACAAGACATGCACACAAATCTTCGCTCAACCGGGCCTACCCATTCACGAAGGTTTCGCGACAAGAGTTGGACTCGGAAACGGAGGATGCCCTCACGGACATTGGAGCTGGACCACAACGTCAATTACCAAAGTATCAGTCCGCCCCTCGTCTTCTATCCAGGCGTTCACCATCTCCCGTCTCAACAATTATGACTCAACAATCAACTGATATCTCCGCTCTCCCTATGCTTGCCGCTCCTCCAAAGCGTCCTCCATTAAGTCACCGATGGCAAAGTACCGCTTCTGAGGGCACTGAAGAGCATGTGCCCTCCTCAACCCTACCTTCTTATCATGCAGCGATAGGTGTTTCACCGACCCCCATACGGGAAGTTCTCAAACCCCCCCGGCTTCCCATTCTAAATGCCGAGGAATACCTGAAAAAGAAGAAAATTAGACTATCGTTGGGCTCGCTTGGGAATGAAGCTCCTCGAAGGAGTCCTATCATTGACGACGAGGATACCTGGGAGAAAATTCGCAAACAGAGAGATGAGAAGTTCGCAGAGGAATACTACATCAAAGGGTTGTGCCGACGCGTTCTATGGAGATGGTATAACAAGCATACCATGATTTGTGTATGTCATATCTCCCTTTATTGGATCATGAAATTCATTTTTAACGCGTACTGCTCTTTAGGACGAATTAGAGCGAGCATCAGCGGGCCGGGACTGCATTATCCTCGAAGTGGCGTATAGACGCTGGCAGGCCAACGCCATGCGCAGAGTAGAATCAATGGAAGCCTATGCTGAAATGTCAGATAAGCATTCGTTGATTCGACACTTCACTATGTGGAGGAAGAAATATACAGAGAAGAAGCAAGCTGCATGGAGAGATGATATGCGTCGGAGAATGAAGATCATTCAGGACAAGCGTAATCGACGAATACAAAGCCAAATGTGGGGAAGGTGGTACCAAATGTACCTCGCCAATCTGTTTCGCCAACAGTTTTCTCAGAAGAAAATAGCTGTTTACATGGAACGCTGGTATCATCGCCTGGTCGAGTTGCGCAGGGTAGAGGCGCAAGCTGATGCAATTGCCACTTTCAATTTGCAACGCCGATATTACCTTAGGTTTAAGAAAGAAGTGTATGCCCGACTTTTCTCCCGCCAGGTCGACCTCCGTATCTTAAGTGATGCAATGATTGTATGGCAGAAAAGGCTGTGGGTATCTTACTTCAAACTCCGGTGCTTTGTATTCACGATTTTGCTAGCCAACGGGTGAAAGCTGCAGAGGCCTATCATAGTGCATCCTTGCAGCGACGGAAACTTAATAGCTGGAAACGCGCATTAGATCGCATCAAGGTATGTTCAAGTTCGACCGCATGACGTTGACTGAACCAGCCCATTTAGGAGCTAAACCGGCGCCAAAACAGACATAGGTACACGCAGAACGCAATTCTCATTCGTGCTGTTTGGCGGGTTTGGGCGGTGCGCGCCCACGCACCCACGAACGAACGAATTTTAGCCATGCAACTTCTCCAACGCTACATGGACAAATGGAAGAAGGAGCTGGCACGGCGCCAACAAGCAGAAGGTACAACCTTTATTATCACGTGTGGTTCATTGACTCTGACGGAGCTTGCTAGAAATTGCGATTGCATTCGCAAAACGGCCAAAATCCTCATTGATTTCAACATGTTTTGAAATGTGGCGAAATACGCTCACCACTCATCGTAATGCACATGCATACGCCGCCGAGCACTACCTCCGACAGCTACGCGTAAAGGCGTGGATTAAGTGGCAAGATGCTATAATCACCAGACAACAAGCATGGCACTCAGCGAAACTAGTTCACAATGCTATTCAACTCCAAGTTGCCTGGCAACGGTGGCGGCAACAGTATACCATCAAGCGTCAGCAGGTGATTTTGCAACAACATGAACTGAAGAAAGCCGTGCTGTACTTCCGAGGTTAGTTAGTACATTTTTGCTCGTGCAACTAGTATCCTTACAAGACACTAGCCTGGCAAAAACGCTTCTTGCAAATTAAGGAATGCCGACTCATCGAACAAGAATTATTACAAAGAAAGGCCCTAGTAGGTCTCTGGTGATCCCAACTATCCCACCTGGCTAATCTTGCCCAGCGCATTATGCGTGGTGTAGTGACTCAATGGCAAAAAAGGTTGTTACATATCCGACAATTACAAATGGAGGCGTCAAGGTTGCACGAACTGGAGTGTAAGAGGTCAGTTGCTTCCCCGTGAACGTACTCCGCCCTGTTTCTTACAGTGAGATTCCAGACGATACTTCGAAACATGGCGCTTACAAGCCGTCGAACACCGGCAGAATAGGCAGTTACTAGATGAATATCTGAAGCTCAAACAAAAAGGTATGCATATATTATGGATGCTAGCAGAGATGTGAGCTCATTTGCGCGTAGAATTTTCGCGTCGTATATTCCGTTTCTGGTTAAATGCTGCCCGGACCTCAGTGAACAGAAAGCTGGTGCTCCGAGAACGGGAGCATCAATTCAAGGTCCGAGTTATTACAAAAGCCTGGCAGCAGTGGAGAATGCGGCATTACGATGAAGTACTTCGTCCACTGGTACGATATAATGTGACCACCGAACGTCCTGAATGCATATTGATTGTCACTCGCAGGAAATTCAAATCATGCAACAAGCTCAGCGTAACTTGTTCTCCCGTGCCATGCGTATTTGGCATGCGAACACAAAGGTAACCTGAACCATTGACAGCTACTAAAGCTCGCGTCTGAAGTCTCAATTCGCAGTCCCTACCTGTAATGCACTTGCGTTCAACTAGGCTGAAATCCGAAGCTTTCGAGCGTTGGAGGCAAGCTATTGCGCCATTTGAAGCCACCAAGAAAGCCCGCGAACTGTGCCGAAAGAAGTTATTGAGTATGCTTGCCTCTTCCCACAAGTTTGCCTGGCTCATTGGCTCGTAGCTAAACATCTCGCCAAGTGGATGCAAGCACATCGGACAAGGCTTGCCCACAAAGCTCTCGCGTATGCAATTTTCTTAATTTTTCATTTTGTAGAACTTACTAAAGCGCACCCCTTCCCCCGTCCCCCCCCCCCCCCCCCTCCTCCTGCAGACGCGCACGCTATTTGCGGGTTGCACCAGCACTAAGTCATCAGACTGCACGGGCACCCTCTGTGCCAGCCACGGCTGAGGAAACGACGGAAGATGAGCGAACAACCACTGCCGACGGCGACGCGCAATCCACCAAGACACCGACGCTATACAGCCGCCGCAGCCTAGCAGAGGTTTTCCTGAGCAAAGGACGCACAGACGACGGGAGAGCGTCCGCTGGTGCTAATTCGTTAACCAAGAAAGCACCAACAACAACTACAGGCCTTTCACCGTTAACAGCAAGGTCACCAACAATTACTGCGATGAGAGCAGGGCTTACGCGCGTATCTCGCATCAGAAACCTAGATCAAGATTCTGTGGCAGGCAGTGATACGACTCACCGTGCTCGAGCCAAATCTGTCGTCAGCGAGCAACCAATAGGGCGTAGAAAACTATGGGAGGATTATCGGGTTGGTCGAGAGAGATCCAAACCGCCGTCTGAATACTCTTCGCGAACTTGAAATGACCTCACTACTTTCACGACTTTCACGACTTCACGAAGCACATTTGCGTTATTTATTTATTTTGCTATTTTTATTTATGCCATGGCCGTGCTATGCTTAGAGAGTTTGGTACTTGCTATGTTGCCTCGCATCTGTTACCTGGTGATTTACGTTTCAGGGCCCATATCAAATAGCTTATAATCACGGGGTGCCCACCTCGCAAGCAAGCTTCACAGAGGAGCTAGTGTGAGTGGATCATGAATTGCTAAAGTACTGCCATCCCACCCAATTGGCGATCACAAAATATGACCCTGCGGGGATAATGAGGACAGCGATGTACTTGTAATGGTTATCAAGCGCTATGGTGTCCAGAACCTGTAACGGGTGGGTGAGGAAGTCATCAAGGTGGGCTATACTCAAAATTACGGGGATGCCTAGTAATGGCAGAAAAGCACTGAAAATGATTGCATAGCAAGCAACGCAGAAGAATATGATGGTGAATGTAATGATTGCATGGCCAACATGTGAAGTCATGCAGGCTAGTGACCGTAAGCGGAGTGGTTGGTTTGTAGGCTGGCAACGGGTTGGCTAATTACTGCATCAACATTAAGTTTAAATTATTTAACAGCGTTATAATCCGTGAATGCCTTGGTTTCCTTGTCACACAACTCCCTCACAAGCAAACAACTAGCCAACCGAATGATGGACGCCCACCACGAAACTGAGGTCCAAAATCCCGATGTCAGTGAGCAATTGGATGCTGAGTCCGTCTTTGAAGGTTGTCCCGCTTCGTCCTTACTGACAAATGCGGTAACGTAGACATAAATTGGAGCTACCTTCTGACCCCCCTGTTTTGGCGCTCCCTGCAATGTCGTCACGACTGGACCTTGACCTCGACCTTACTGCTATATTAGCGCATACACCAGAGGAGTGAGTGCAGATGGATGCCGGCATTGGTTCAATCAGGCTCAGTTTGGTTTTGCAGGACAGAGAGGGTGGAGAAAGTGAAGAAGCGGCAATCAAATGTTATGAAGTTATCGGAGGAAAACGAGAAGTTGAAGGCGCAGCTCAAGGCGATGAGTGATCGATTAGAAGCCGCAGAAAGAAAACGAGAGGAATTGACGAAGCAAAACGAGCCACGAATCGCGTCGGCGCCTTCGGTCTCATCATGATCATGATTGTATGGAGCTTCAGTAATTGGAACTATAGCCTAGGAGGAATTATTACCAGGAGAATGGGTTGTCTCTCGGGAAGTAATAATATATCTTTGTCTGGATCTGGATTTTTTACGCTGTGTTTCGGAATGTTGGTTATGAATATCTGCCGTCCATCATACCCATCCGCCCGCTTCCCCAGCCAGGAGGAGCAGGATTACCAATGAGCTCGTGGCCAAGATTATTTATGCTTCTCAGCTTATCTCTGATCCCCTTAGTCAACTCTCCCCCCTCTTATCACCTTCCCCTCTAGGTGCGTTCCCTGCATCGTTCCCTGTGGCGACAATATATTCAGCGTAGTCATAAGACCGGATCACCATGTCTGCATTGTCTAATCGCAGGCCGTCTGGAAAGAACTCTATCGAACGCGGGTCTGCCGTCCCTGCACGACGCCCTTCCATTGACCCCGCAAGGCTTGTGCCCATGGACAAGTGAGTCCCACCAATTCTCATCTCCTGCAGCCTTTGTCATGTCCCACAGAACAACCCATATCCGCGGCTCAAATGACTTCAATGTTCTTTTTATCGGTGCAGGCAATATCATGTTTGGTACGAAACTTGATATATCCACCTCATTGACATCGCTGATTGGCCATAGGTTCCCTCGAGGGTCCATGGAACCACTCTTTTCGACTTGAGCAGTAAGTCCTACTTTATCGTATGCTGGAACGAAGGAATAATGGGTAAACAGCAAACTTGGCCCTCGGTTGAAGGTAGTCGCGCTCATCGATCCAGCCACGGAGCGTGCTGCTGCAGTTCTTCAGAAGAAATGCGATTCGTTTGTGAGATCCGCTTATCAAGACACTCGCGTCTTCAAGAATCTAGAGGACTTTGTCAAGGTCATGAGCCCCAATGAGCGACCAAAGGCAATCATTGTTGGTAGCCCTCCCATGTTCCGAGGATCCTTGAAACCAGGGCGCGATATCGAGACCCAAATTTTGCAGCACTTCCCAGGTGTAGCACTTTTCGTTGAGAAACCCATTGCGACCGGACCCCATGGAGAGATTTCAGAGGCATATGAAATTGCTAGGGCTATCAAAGAATCTAATACGACCTGTTCTGTTGGGTGGGCATTCATCCAGTCTTACAAGCTCCCTCTGCTCCTCATATAGCTTTTTCCCAGGTATATGTTACGATACCTCAAGGCTGTCCAGATGATGAAACAGATCATCATAGAAAACAACTTAACTATCATGGCGACCATCGGTCGGTATGCATGCGCATACGAATCTATCGCCAAATCTGATTGGTGGGACAAATCCAGGAGGTAAAGCTTGCGATCTTGTCCTTTTCGACGACGATATTGACTCGCCTCTAGCGCAGGTCCCATTATTGAGCAAGGTACCCACTTCTGCGATTTGTCGCGCTATTTCGGAGGGGAGGTTGATTACTCCACCGTTATTGCCCATTCCCTCGAATGGGACGAGGATGCTGGTAAATTGTCAAAGATGCAGGTCGACGAAGAGAAGATCGCACCGGAACAGAGAATACCTCGTGTCACTACTGCAACTTGGTCAGTTCGTCGTGTCTTTACAGCTGCATCGAAAATTGAAATCTTGCTAAAAGGAAATACGAAAGTGGAGCCGTTGGAAGTTTCACTCACCTCGTCGCCTTACAAGGCACCAACTATAGCTGCGAGTTGGAAGTGTATGCTGACGGATATTGCCTAAAGTCAGTTTTCCCCACGTTCTACCTAAAATTGTTGAATGCTAAATTCACAGTACGACTTAGGCTCGTTAATCCCTACGTGCAACCTATTCTGTATGTGCGCAGGCCTGGAGACGACTTCGATCAAGTTTACAACTTCCCTGACGACGATCCATTCTTTTCGGAAATCTCCAATCTTATTGACATCGTTGAGGACATTGAAGACCCTCCTGAGGCCCAGATCCTTAGTTCATATGAGGGTACGTTCCCACATCCTCCCAAATTGGACCACAACTCATCCTAGGCTTTAGATGCCGTCAAGACTTATGAACTTACTTGGGCTATCAGGGAGGCTAGCGAGCGATCTCGCGCTGCTGCCAAGCTTAAATAGAAGATGTCCAACGTTTTGGACATGAAGAATTAATGTTTACATTGCTGTACAACCCTGAAATCCTGTGTCTGTTAATCTGAATCTGTCTCGTCACCCGGATCTGCTTTCCCCTGAGATTTAAACCTTTTTGAGCGAAGGTCCTGCTCTTGCTGCAGGTGCTCCTTTAACAAGGGCATGTTTTTTATCTCTTTTTTACATTTCCAACATGCCAGTGGCTCTTTTAACAATGCCTCCTTGTCTTTTCCACTGTTGCGTATCACCTAGTCACACGGCCGAGGCCATGTCAGCAGAATGCTTCTTTTGATTGCAATGGTCATTTTCAAAAGCGCTTACAGAATTGTAGTACGAGGGTTCAGCGTCAAACCACTCGATGACTTCAGATAGATGCATGAAGAAGCCTAGGTCGGGATGGAAAGAGTTGTAGTGCTTCTTATTTATCAATCTAGGCGAGCAGAGGTCCTCAGAAATCACATGCAGATGTAGATGTCTGGAACAGTGGTTAGCCTCATGTATTGAGGATACAAACGACGTACTGCATAGAAGGAACAGCATGAAATCCCATCCATATATTCCACTTGAAACCGTATCTCTTCACCATCTCTTCTTCGATCTCAACGCGGAGTCCACGCGCAGCCTCGGCAAGAGTCCCAATAACCTCTTGAGCTCGTTTTTTATCGTGCTTCAACAACGTCCACAAATCCCTCAAATCGGAAACAGGGGTCGAGTCCTTGGGACGAGGTATGACGAGAAAATGGAAAATGGCTTTCGGAAAGGCATCGTAAATCACCAGTGTAGAGTTCGTATGACTAAATAGGACGGAAGGCGGAAGCTTTTGGGGGTCACCCAGAGCGTAGGTTTTCAGTATGGCTAGATTGGACATACTTCACTCACGGTGGAGTGTGCAAGCCTGAGGGAACGGTCTCATAAACAGGACCAATAATATTACATACTATTCTGACGCAACGTCGTTGATCAGGTGTCTCATTGAATACATAACACGTATTGAACCTCATTGCTAACTAGGCAAAGGTGCATTGGACATCTAACGCTAGATGATTTATACACGAGCAATGGAGCAAAGCAAATGCAGAGCAGAAATAGGATTACGTTGTAAGGATTACGCCCCCCTCTATCGACCCGTGATAAACAGGTTTCGTAGGTTAGGAGGTAGAATCCCATGGTTGTCGGGAGTTGGCGCCTTTGATGATGGCTCAGAGACCGAGCGGCGTTGTCGTAAATCTGCCGACGAGGTGCCTCGTGCATTTGCTGCGCGGTAATCAATGTCTGCTACAATCTGCGCAAATGACAGGAACAGGACTTCTGCTTGGGCGAGAGTTGTATCAAGCTCTATCGTCATGCTGAGCTCATTGCAATACTAAACCATGTGTTGAGTAGGACATGAAGCGAAAACTAGCAGAAGAAAACGAAATACCTTTAGGATTTCGTCGAACTATGCGGGATAAAAGAGCGCAAATCAGAAAAGGCTGCGAAGGCGACATGATAACTAGATGGCTGACCTCGACGAGGTAACGAAGAATCATGTCACGATGCGATTCCAACACCGCAAGTGCTACGAAGAGCACAAAATCATTACTGTAATAGTCTGTCCATAGAACCTCCCATAAACGGAGAACGTCATCAAATGTAAATTCCCGTTTAAAGTGAATAAGGATCCATCTGAATTCTTGTCAGCAATGGCATGGGGAAACCCCAAGACCTGCAATCATACCTGAAGCAGAAGAAAAGGTTCAATCCATCACGCTTGTCTAGGAAAAAGGAAAGGGATTAGACTAGGGCAGGACAAAAAGTTTTATGGCGTACCTAGATGCCGATACAATTCAGGATCTATGACCCCGATCAATTGCTGTAACGTTAACAACTGACTCCTCATGCCACTTTGATCACGGAGGAAGTTTTGTTTCTATGGTGCAATATCAGACAATGTCTACAAAGTTGTTATAAACACATGCCATCCGTTCCATGAGTCCAACGAAACACCAGAATGTCATTTCTTCGTCACCATCCATTACGACGTAGATGGGTGCACAGAGATCTGACATGCCCTGAACATATCCTAAGAGAAGTGTGAGGATAGTCGCCAGAAGGGGCCCAGATAGGCGCACCTAGTTCCATCTCGTAAAAGTTATAAGTTAAGAGGATGCTGCCAAGACGCTCTATGTGCTGATTCGAAGGGGATTGTGCTCCAATGTCACTAAGGTTTGGAGAGATGGTGACAATGCGGCTCTGATCTTTATTGCCTTCATTTTCACTCTGAGTATCAACATCTTGGACAGTGAAGAGTGGTTGAGTGCGGTCGGTACGCCGACAATCGACATCAATTCGGTGTCGTTCGTCTATGACGTCAGGTCGGTCAAAGACCTCTGGGACCCCAAACCATTCACCTTTGAGCTCACGATATCGTTTTCTAGATATCCATTCATTATTAAATAAAATTTTGGACCAATTTTCGATTATTCTTACCGTTTGTGTGCCCAAGCACGGCTCCTTTCCTCGGACGTTACGTCCCAAGCATGTACGCCCAACAAGAATGGCCAAATTGTCTGTCTCAACTTGCCTTCTGGGGAAATGCCCCTGCAAAAGACCTCCCGCTTCATTTCTTCTATCCTGATATTTGGTCGGCCATCTGTGGTAAACCAGCTCTTCCATGTCTTTTTGTCAAGAGGATGACTAGGGTCACGAGAAGACTTGGGTGTCGGTAAGTTTGAAGTTGAGTGTAGGAGCTCGAAAACTCCCAAAGATGAATCTTCTTCAGCCAGGGATGACGACGGTAGTGTTTGCGCCTCTCTTCTTCTAGCTCTTTCACCTTCCTCGGCGACAATTCTAGCCCATCGTGCTAAATAGACCCGTGCACTCTCGAATTCACCAACACCACCCTTCTCTACCCAGCTACCCCATTCCCATTCCCCGCTAGCATTTACTAGACTGCGAACAGGATCAGGAAGGTGTGGAAGTATGGGTTTTGCTAGGGGGTGTGAGAGTATATTCTGCGCCGCATGGCGTGTGGCTTTCGTGATATTAGAGAACGATTGTAGCAAGGCCATGCGTGCCTGAGACCCACTTGGACTTGGAAGCGCTGCTCCAAGTGAACGATGCAAGACTGATGTTCTCTGAGAGTACGGGTTTGGAATGCCAGGCGGTGTTGAAAGAGGTCTAGGTCTACGATGTGCTGGAACCGGTGAATGGGAATTTGCATACGAGGATCGAGCGAGGATGTCATCAACGGCATTGTCGGCGAATATTTGTGTCGTGTGGGTTTCAATATCTGCCCGGGACGGATCAACAAGGAACAATGTTGGTTGCAGAGTGGAACGTAAGATGTGAGCATAGTTGCGTAGCCTAGCGAGTAAATCCTCTCCACCCCATGTATAGTTTGCCTTGGTACGGTGCTGCGACGGCGGATATGCAGGCGTATCAGCGCGACTGCTAGGAGGGGGCGATGCCGTGAATGAACGAGACTCGTCATCGTGGAAATGCAAAGTAGGCAGTGTATCGCCATTGATAAGGTTGATACCAATAGACCCATCTAAATGAGAATAGGTCAGTACAGAGGTACAGGGACTGACACCGGCTGACTGACACCATGACGAGATAGTAGGTGGGTGCACCAGTAGAGAGTAGATTGAAGTCAACGGAACGGAGAATGCATACGATTCAGCGGGTTGGCCAGGCAGATTGATGAGGACCACATCTTGAGGGCGATCAATATGGCTATTACAATGGAACGCGGGGAAGCTCACCATCATCCTCCTGGTCTAAAGAGGGTTTCTCTTCTATCTTTATAAATTTACCCCACTCTTCAGCACCCCGTTCGTTCAACAAGGACTCTGGAATCCATGCGACTAGATAAGTAGGGTTGGTGGCTTCCTATTGGCAGGCGCGAGCTCAATCAAGAGTAGTTAACTCGTCATCATAAATACGCACTCTCTTAACAAGAGCAACAAAGCCAGGAATGTTGTCTCTTGCGTAGATAGTCGGATTCACATAAACTTTCGACTTGCTGTATATTAATCTGTATCTGTCTTGCTCCAAAGGCAAAGTCGGTTGAGCGGGAAGAGGGGCTTCGATCGCAACCATATTGTTCGACCACGAGCCTTTCAGCCGAGTCTACGAGCTGATGTATGGTCTATACGCGAAGCTGAGCACACGAAGGTTGGAGATAGATTGCAAGTAGAGAGACGAAGGCCAACTGCACGCAGCTGCGGGTCATCACCAAGGAGCTGTGCCTGTGATCCAAGTATCACGTGATTACGAACAAGAAAGGAAATAATGCATAATAGCATTCAAGTGCCAGTGGTACAGAATAAAAAGAAATATGCTCTCTACAATCACTTTTGATATGACCACACATTTCTCAGCACTAGGAAGAAATTTTAGCAATCAAGCGATGTGGAGTAGAAAATGAAACGTACGCCCTGCTTTAGTGGCCAGACGGTTGATTGAGTCGTCGGCTTCTCCTTGGGAGCGGACCTGCCCGCACAAGGCAAAAGATGTTGAGGTGCCGAGCTTGACTCCATTGGCATCTACATCAGCGACGTTGATTTGAACGGATGCATGATCCTTGGATGTGATCAATCGGTCTGCAAATTAGGCTCAGTATGGCATCACATTCCGCGCTTGATCAAACGCACTAGTCGCTGAGCATTTTCGGGGAACGTAAAGGTCGACAAGGATACCCTGGTGCATATTAGACCATACAACGCGTACAGACATAGATGCAACTTACCTGATCGTTTTCCATGATAGCGTAGAGAATTACACAAAGGTCGTTGTGCCGATTGTCTGTGCTGAAAGTAACGTGGGAATATATGTATAATAACTGTATAGTTGATTCCCAACACAATATCCTATTATATTACTGGTGCGAATCCCTTCGGAAACACCTGCCGCACATTGATATTCACGCGAGCGCTTTGCATATACTCTTTATAAGGTTCCCAATCAACGCCCTCGTCTTGGTTGAAGGAGGATGGCAAAGCCCCTTCCAATATTCGCGGTACGCCTGCACGACTCATCAGCAAAATGTGGGAGAAGTATTCGATGGACAGACCATGATATGCCCGTCGACACACAGGACCAGACATTATCAGCACATCTCCTGAGCGTAGTAGAAGCGGAATAGGCTCGACATCTCTCGTATGTCCACCGATTAGGAATACTGCTGCATTACCCAGACTAGGCTACCGTTAGCAAGTCATTTGCACTAGAAGCGCAGTTGCATACGAGATGGAGACGAGAGGTGAAGTAGCACAAACTTCAGAGCGATCTACATGGGCCATTAGTGTATCCTAGGCTACATGTCAGTATCGGAGGCACTTGGATTTGCGTGAAGCCCGCCCACTTTGGTTTGATAAAAGTTGACGATGCCAGCATCAGGTTCTGTATTTGTGTGAGGATATAGTAACAATGAGTGATGTCGTGCGTTGACTTGCCATATGTTTCGGACCACGTCTTCCAGCTTGTTTCGTGTTGACCCCACTCTACGTCCAAGTCTGCAAAGACGTGGTCCCAATCTATCCCATTCACTGCTGCTTTGCAAACGCCCCTGATCTCATCGTCAATATGGCCCTTTCCTCTCGTAAAGTCGTATTGCTTTGTGCCCCAATGATAGAACCACCCTATATTAGCCCACCGCAGCCTTGGTACGAGCTCTGCTGGGGTGGCAGGCTGTACAGTTGGTGAGGGCGTGGCAGGGGGCTTGGGCGTCTGTGAGATGGCATCGTAGGTATCAGCGGACGCAGGTGTGTTATTTACTAGAACGCGACGTCCCGAGATCGCATGGTCGGCGGGACTAGTATCACTTGCTCTGGGTAGTATTTGAGGCGAGGAAGATCCTTGTTCTCGTGAATCAAGATAGGCATTCCAGACTCCTGTTTCGGGGAGGTGGTAATGTGTGTCCAGATTGGTTTCGTTTGGTTGACGCGCATGCCTTGAGAGTGACCATCGAATTAACTGCCTTTGCTTGGTTAGTGATATAAATCCTGGCAAGATGACAAGGCCTAGTGATGGGATTATTGGCTGACGTCATAGGGAATCAAGCCAAAGCAGTACCAGGTATCTGCGGTATTAGGTAGGACCGCGTGGGGTGAGTAGATTTCGCTTCGACGTATTCAGCTGCATTGAGCGAGCCACGCCAGACTCCGCCTTCAATCTCGTCGACGCGACTAGCATCCAAAAGGGCAAGATCGAGCACATCAGAGAGATCGGGTGGCGGAAAGCGCGCTTTATAACGCTTCTCTGCCGCTCTAAACGGGGTCCAGTCTAGCTCAGAAGTGGTCGGTCGATTTTTGGTCGCCTTGATATATTGACGCTTCGCCTTCTTGTAGGCGTGGCTTGCAGGATCGTGGAGGTCGGTGAGCATAATGGAAGGTGCTGAACAACAAAGGCAAACAGGGCTGCGTACATGGAAAATGACCGGCCAGAAGACATAATCCTCAAGCTCAATTCATGTCTCTATGGTTGCCCCGCTCTTCGCTGCTCGTTCGTTCTTATAGAGTCTCCCGTTATTCTACTCTTACTACTCGACCTGTTATTGCCTCGTATCACCATCGTAGTCCTCGTCTCCTTCCTTCGGTCCCAGCCCGTCATCAGTCTACCCGCAGTCCCTTGACAAATGAACCTCAATCCGTAACCGCAGACCAATCTACCAAAACAGCTCCACCAGCTGTAAAGGAGACTCCCAAACCTCCACTTACCACTAGAATATGGAAGAAAGTCAAGCATGAGGCAGCCCATTATTGGCATGGGTCCAAGCTTCTGGTCTCGGAAGTTCGCATCTCGTCAAGGCTTCAATGGAAGATTTTACATGGTGAAATGCTGACCCGACGCGAGCGTCGTCAGGTATGTATCTGTCTACAATCCTGCCTGAACCGCTTGCCGACTCTTCTCTAAGCTCAGACGAACCACACAAGACTTGTTGCGCCTGGTGCCCTTTGCGGTGTTCATCATCGTTCCTTTCATGGAATTGCTCTTACCCGTTGCTCTTAAACTATTTCCGAATATGCTTCCATCAACGTTCGAAGACAAGTATGCGGCTGTACGTCCTACTTGCATCATGTCATTCTGTGCTTTTATACCTATCGTCGGCTATAGGAGGAAAAGCAACGTAAAATCCTACGCGTACGCCTTGACATGGCTAAATTCCTCCAAGAAACTTTACGCGAATCTGGTTTACGTGCCAATGCGCACATTGTTGGGAGTGATGCTTTCAAGGAGTTTTTCCGCAAGGTCTGTCTTGCGGTCGCATGACTGCTTGCTTCACCTACAGATCTAAAGCAACCACATATATGTGCATAGGTCCGTTCAACGGGAGAGTCGCCCTCAGCAACTGATATCATCAATGTCGCCAAACTCTTTGACGATGACTTGACATTAGACAACTTGAGCCGACCACAACTGGTGTCCATGTGTCGATATATGGGACTGAATGCATTTGGGACGGACAACTTCTTGCGTGGTGCAATTCGTACACGGTTGTTGAACCTGCGTCGTGATGACCAGCTTATTTATTCTGAGGGTGTGGATGATTTATCTACGTCCGAGCTTCAAGCTGCTTGTCAGTCGCGAGGTATACGCACCACTGGCGTGTCGCCTGCCAGTCTCAGAGAAGAATTGGCAACTTGGATCAGCCTCCATTTGCACAACAGGGTATCTGGAGTATTGCTGATCCTGGGTAGGGCATTCGTTTTCGACAGAAAACTTGGTGCGGATGAGGACGGCAAAACCGCTGTGATCCATAGCTTGGAGCATGTGTTAAGTGGCCTTCCAGACAACCTTGTAAGGCGTCAAACTCCCTTGCATATTAACAAGATCATCTGACCTACCTTATGTAGCTTAACGAAGCCGAATTGGAAGTAGATTCGGACAATGCCAGTTATAAACAGAAGCTGGAGGTTCTTCGTCAACAACAGGAACTCATTGAGGATGAAGAGGAGCAGGAACAGAAGGAGGAAGACGCTCGTCGTGCTCAACGTGAATCAGCTGAAACGGAAGCTCGACTTGCGGAGTCTCTTTTACCTGAAACAGAGGTGAGCCGTCTGACTTTAGGTTTCTTATAGAGCCGGAGCGCTGAAACTGCTATATACAGCTCATTCCCGAGACTGTTGAACTGGAAAATGCACGCATGACACAGGAACAACTGAAGGAATTGGCCGAGGCTCTATCGATCTTGTGTTCCAAATCAAGTGTTCTAAAAGAACGTGATGAGTTGCGATCACTAATGGAAGAAAACTTGCAAGCAGACGAGGTGCGCTTCTCAACGATATGAGCACATTTGAGCTTAGTGATGGAAATTGAATTCAGGATCCCAAATCACCAGATGGCGCACTCACGAAGCGTATTCGCTCCATGCTGACTAAAATTGACACGCAATTGCAAGAGTATGACGCGCGTGTCGGCAATTCTTTGCAGATGATTTCTGCGGACCAAGGGCGCATATCTGTGCAAGACTTGGAGAAGGCTTTGGCGGTCATCAAGCACAAGCCTGATGAGGAAGTTGGCCAAGCTGTCATACAGAAACTTGACGTAGATAAGGACGGATACGTCGAACTCGAACACGTCCTTGGGTTGGTCAAGGAGGAAGGTTTAGGTATGTCATTTCATTCGTTGGGTAACTGGAGGAATAGCTCAATTTTGGTTTTCAGGCATTGTGCTCGATGATGAGGCGCAATCTATCCTAGGGCAGGGGAACGAGCTAAAGGAGTGTAGACCTCGTAAAGAGGATATCGTCCAGGAGTAGATACAACGTATATATTGCACCCTGGCTGCTCTAATATATACCACAACTTAATTCATATATTCCCACGCCACGAGCGCGCGTTTTAAGTGACGAACTTTGACTCGGCCTTGATTCACCTCGATGTCTTCTGAACTGGTATCCACTCGCATTAACTCTGCTCGATTCCCTGAGTATGTTGGCAGGACTGTCCGACTAACGGCCAAGGCACTCGCGGTATATCTTTCCACTTGGTCTCCTCCCAAATGGCTTGCTTATGGTTCGCTTATTTGTCCTGGCAGTTCAGCGGAAACACAGCGACTGTGCAAGCGAGTGATGGAGGGGAAGTTACTGTTATTCTGAGCCCGGCAAGTATGACCATTTATACTTGAATGCAAGTCTCATTCATTAGGGTTGCGGCTAGAATGCGAACATCGTG
Source organism: Volvariella surrecta (assembly GCA_951802395.1). Lineage (NCBI taxonomy): Eukaryota > Fungi > Basidiomycota > Agaricomycetes > Agaricales > Pluteaceae > Volvariella > Volvariella surrecta. The sequence continues at coordinate 1,509,774 of OX637784.1, forward strand.
GACCAGTATGTTGAGATCATTGGCACCGTCTCGGACGCGTCGACCATCAAGATGCTGTCTTGTATCAATCTTGGGTCAGATCTAGGTACGTTCAGCACAAGTTTGCGTCGTTCATTGTGCATTTACGCTGCTGGAAGATCTCGAGCTTGTCAACGACACTGTGGAGTTGATACACGATCCTCGATTTTTTGACAAGATGTTTACGTGACCTCACGAGTCAAAGCACCGGTCATAACTTGCACAATGAACGCAGAATCTAAAACTGCTGTGTCGAAAGTCGTTTTACGTAAAGAGCAGGTGTCTGCGGAATTTGGATAGCCATTGTAACGATGACTCAAGTAAGGGGCAATTACTACTACTGAGGGTTCGATTGAAATATTAAAGCATGATGAAACAAGCAAGTCGATGTATGGTACAATCAGTTAACTAGATCAGGAGTGGTGCATTTCCAGAGACTATTCCATGCCAAAGGAAGGTTCAAGAGTTCAGAAAACAGGCGACACGTCGAGGCTATCCCTCGACGAGTCGCAAGCGACATCAACCTTCAAGTTGTCAGAAAGGGGTCAAGTTATGAGGTGATTCGTGGTTCAGGCGTCTTTGCGCGTGACTGTGATTGCTTCCCTTCCGCCTCGAGGACATCAATGTCGTCATCTTCAGCATTCTCGGCCCAGAATCTGCCTGCTTGAAGCGCCAAAACACCAGTCAAGGCTACGCTGCAGATGAGGTTATTTGACGCAAGTTCCAAGGTAGCGCCGCGGAGAGCACGGGGGAAGGGGTCCTTCAACTGGTGCGAGGGCAAGCTGGAGAATGTAGCGAATAGGTCTGGCGAAGCATTATTCATGTGAAATCAAGTAGGATGGAGGTGGTCTGCTTACTTGGGAGAGCTGAATGGAGGTACATGACGATAGTCGTGCCGAACAGAACTGGGTGGTCATGTCAGCGACGATTGAGTGAGCCAGGAGAGACAAATTTACAGATGCTACCACCATCAAACATGAGATTGCCTGCTTCACCATCGCGGAAACTCCAGAGGATGGTGACTCCGCCAACGAAGGCGACAGCAGACAAGAAGTAAAGTATTTCAGACCGACAGTTGGCGAGGATATAATAGTAGGACGCAGCGGTCCACAAATGTTCATCGGTTACAGGAGACTTCCAGAGAGTCAGTGAATCGGCTATCCAGTTCGTGAACAAGGCACCTGGAGAAATAAGAAATAAGGGATAAAATAATTGAGAAATAAATAAATAAAGATAGACACTGACCAAGTAAAAAACTGGTGACACAGACAACCACACCTGCTCGTACACCCATCGTATCACGCTCTGGAGAGACAGTGCTTATAAGAAAATGTCTGGAGTAGTGATGATCAACCGCCTTTCCAATTATTATCCCGTCGAGCTTGGGCCCAAAGTGCACAAAATGTCATTTGAAACTCCGACGCTAGGTTGGCATGTGATTCCATATTCATGTCACGTGCTTTAACGACCTAAATGATCTCGACCACCACTAGACTATGCCGACAATGCACTCACTTTCGACCTCTTTGGGCCGCGAGGGCATTGTCTTCTGCAGCAGGAACACCGTCTGCTAAGCCATGGTTTATCGACACTGATCCTCAGGTTCCCAAGGACTTTGCAATGAGGTCCAATCCACCGCACTTACCTCAGAAGCAGCCAGTCGAGCTATCACCTATTCCGGATGATGCTCCACAGTCTCTGAAGGATTTGCATGCGGAGCTACGACATTCACCTCTGCTTGAACCTGCGACTCTGCTCATAACACAGCCAAGTGCACCGCCTCAAGGACCACCGCTACCATTCAAACTGCCTCAAGGAAGGCGGAGAAGAGGAGCGACCTATTCTGGAGAGTCGGTTTACGACGACATTGGGGGGCTATGGAGCTGGGTGTTGATGGCACAGGTACTTATTGCACAGGACTTTGGTTCTACATGCTCATGTTGGTGTTCCACTCCAGGTCAAAGAAGGTACAGAAAATAGAGGTGCCATAGAATCGCTCGTTCGTGTAGTCAGGAAAACGGTGAGTCCATGCCAATCAATAGACTTGGGACATTTTCTGAACCCGGATAGCTCCTTAAATCCCAGCCTCCTTTACCGCTCCCCCCAAACTCAAAGAAGAGAATGCACAATGGATGGGCTATGATAGATGGAGGCAGCTTTGCGGTGCATATTCTAAGTAAAGCAGCAAAAGAAAAGTATTTTTCGTGGTAGAATATTACGTAATATAGTCAATTGAACTTTCTCCAAGTTGTCGAGGTCAACAGCGACGATGTCGAGCAAAGCTGGTGGTCTCTATGGCGGGATTCAATTCTCCGCCTCGGGCGCGACCATCTCTTCTTCCTTTACCGCCTCTAACTCTGCTTCCTCCCTCACTACCCAACCGCAAACCCAGTCACAATCTACAACGATCCCAGAGCCATCCGTCGCCGCCTTGGACTCCTCGAATGCCGCGCAGAATACCTCTGACGCTACAGGTCAAGCAGCTGCCTCCGGAAAGGCCTCAGCCGGTATCTCTTTTATCTGTTACACCTTGAAAATATAGAGCATGTTGATTAAAATATCGATGTTCATGCATTCCATTGCCAACCTCGCATTGTTTCCTTGCAATCTGCAAGGCTGGTCTGCCGCTCTCGCATTCGCACCAGTGCGAAGGAATCAGTCTCAGAAGGCCAAACCGTCTGCACCTCGTCTACCAGCTGGTGCATCGCTTCTGACGACGTCCCCCGCAACTCCCACGCCTGCAGGAACTGGGATCTCGTCCACGGCTGTGGTGTTCGCTCCTCCAGCATTAGTGGATCAATCCAAGCCTGCCACACTGGAGCCAGAACCTCACGCTTCCGCACCTACAACTCAAAATTGGGGTAAGAAGATGAAGCCCCCTTCAATGGTACTGGACGACGATGTCAACGGGTTCAAATCCGCTCCATATAACAAGCGGAAGTCACAAACGAAGGCCAAGGGGAAGAAGGTGTGTCATCTTATCTTCGAGTACCCGTATCACCTTAAGCCCGATTCAATTAGAAAAAGGATGCGCCTCAAGTCGCCACCTGGGATCCCTATGAGCCTTATGATCCTTTACGTCCCAATGATTACAATGAGTACAAATTCTGGAAGCAGAGGGACCGCATCGAACGTCGCGAACGTTTGGCAGAGCAACGTCGGCAGGAGGAGCTCAAGCGTTCTCGACGCGGCGGTAGTTACTCCTACAGTGAAGACTCCGCATCAGAGGATGAACGTCCCCGCAAAACAGGTGATGCATACACACTCCTTGGCTTGATGGTGATGGCTCATGTTCCAATTCAGGCCGTTACGCCGACACTAGTTTTGATCACTGGTCCAGAGAGGATGACGATTACAATTCCTCTTCTCATGCCCCCCCCGCATCTGTTGATAAAAGTCTCACAGGAGATGAAGCCTACCAGCGTCGCCTTGCTATCTCTGCCCAGGTGCAACATGAATATAGCCCAGACCCAGCTGAGCCTGTAGAGCCTGATCTGCCTTCACATGCCCCAAATCCTTCCGAGACAGGCGATGAAGCGTACCTCCGACGCCTTGCAATGTCTACCAGAGGTCAAAATCCTGTTCCAGTGGGCGGACCTGCATCTCCACCGTCTCCCCCGCCGCTCTCGTTCAATCCTTTTGCCCCACCTTCGGTTGTTCCACCTCCACCTGTCCCAACTGCGCCTTCGGGCTTCGACGAAAATACGGTCGAGGATAAGAAGAAAGCCGCAGCTGCAATTGCTGCTAGACTTGCTGCACTTGCCAACGCAGCTCCTTCAACCTCAGATTCAACACCCACTCCACCACTTCCTATTGAAGAGGATTCGCATCCGTCCAGGTAAGGATTCTTTTCTAATGTAAGATTTTGCAAAGCTAATTAAACCAAGTTCAAGGCCTGATCCTCAAGGATTTGCTGCCCGTCTCATGGCAAAATGGGGTCACAAAGAGGGCCAGGGGCTTGGCGCAGACCGTTCAGGGATTGTGAACGCGTTGACGGTCGAGCAAATTAAAGCGGGGAAAGGGAAAGCAAACAATCGTGGGCAATCAAAGGGTATCGGAACTAAAATGGGACGAATTATCAACAACAATGAAGATGCCAAAGCAAAGGAGGACAGGGAACGATTCGGGGAGCCTAGCAGGATTGTTGTCCTCACCAATATGGTAGGACCAGAGGACGTCGACGACGCCGAGTTGCGTGACGAAATTGGTAGGTGCTGTATCCATCTAATAACACCTTTTCTCATTCTTTCCCTTCAATTTTTGCAGGCGAAGAGTGCGCCAAGAATGGAACGGTCGAGCGAGTGCTAGTTCACTCTGTGAACCCGCCTCCGGTCAATCCTGACGATGCTGTTCGCATCTTTGTTGTATTTGCTGGTCCGGCTGGGGCTTGGAAGACAGTTCGAGAGTTGGATGGTCGATACTTTGGTGGACGGACTGTTCGGGCAAGATACTTCTCTGAGGCGACGTTTAGTCAGTTCCACCTTGACGCCCCATTCTTGTGATGTTCGCATTTCTCCTCCAGACTCATTTGTTGAATTTGTATATGTCAACCCTCTTAATTACAATGATATTCTGATCACTCTACGGAATATTGTCTGCGATGATGCCCTGAACTGGATGGTAGCTACGTGGGAGGTAATGCTTCATATTGCAATGAGCTTTTTCGTCAGCGTCAAGTGGCCTCTACGATCTGAGAAACTCCACAGTGATATCCCGCTAATAGACACGCTTGAATGGTGGCACAGGCTTGCACTCATTCTCGTCAAGGGTCTTGTCGATGACACTACGGTAGTTGAGCTCAACGTCTGGCGAGTTGATATCACGTTGGAAGCTGAGTGTATGTTTCATCCACTTCTCGTCATCACGCTGGAAGGTGAAGCAATCCGCATAAATCAACACGTCAAGATAACGAGGAAAATTTGACGAACATCAGGGTAGTCTTCACGTGCATGAGCACCGCGAGACTCTTTACGTGCAGCTGCAGAAGTAATGGTCTGGATGGCGCATTGCAGGATGTTGCGGAGCTCCAAAGTCTCGACAAGGTCACTAGAGTCATAAAATCAATGAACAACCCCGAAACCGATAGTTAGCGCGACATACGAGTTCCAGATCATGCTTCGATCCTTGATTCCAACCTTTGCGAAGCTGTCGTATATTTCGCGAACTTTCTCCACTCCCTCATCCAAACTCTCTTGGGTTCTATATTATATATCAGCACTAGACCAATGGCCTAAACGAATGATGTCCTACCGGAAGACAGCTGCATCAGCTTGCATAGCCTTCTGAAGCTCAAGGCGAATCTTAGCTGTTGGTTCAGGACCATCCGCGTTACTGTCAAAAAATTGAGTCTCTAAAGGGTTTCGTGAAAGTCGATGTCTTACCGTATTTGATCCAAAAACTTGATGCTGTCCAATCCAGCATCCTCTGGGATAGCCTTATGGGGCTTACCAGGCGTCAAGGTATCGCGAATATGGTGAGCACAGGCGCGGCCGAAAACAACAATATCGAGGAGCGAGTTAGCGCCAAGACGATTGGCACCATGGACGGAAACGCAAGCGGCTTCTCCAGCAGCATAAAGACCAGGAACAATCTTGTCTTGGCCATCTGCATCCGTCGTGATCACCTCGCCAGTGTATCGAGTAGGAATGCCACCCACTATTGGAGATGGATGAGCGTTACGGATTAATTATCATGCACACGCCACTTACTGTTGTAGTGCACAGTAGGGAGCACAGGAATGGGTTCCTTGGTGACATCAACGCCAGCAAAAATTGCGGCAGTTTCAGAAATACCAGGGAGTCGCTCGTGAAGGATCTCGGGAGGCAGGTGGCTGAGCTGCAAGTAGATGTGATCCTTGTCAGGCCCAACACCACGGCCTTCGCGGATCTCGATAGTCATACTTCGTGATACAACATCTCGAGAAGCAAGATCCTTCGCAGTTGGCGCATAACGCTCCATGAAGCGTTCACCCTCAGAGTTCAACAAGTATCCTCCCTCTCCACGGGAACCCTCGGTGATGAGGCACCCAGCACCATAAATACCAGTAGGGTGGAACTGAACAAACTCTAGATCCTGTAATGGCAGACCTGCACGCGCAACCATGGCGTTTCCGTCACCAGAGCAGGTGTGAGCGCTTGTGCAGCTGAAGTATGCACGTCCGTATCCACCAGTAGCCAAAACGGTATTGTGCGCACGGAAGCGGTGGAGGGTACCATCCTCCATATTCAAGGCAATGACACCAACGCATTCACCATCTTGCATGATGAGGTCCAACGCGAAATACTCGATGAAAAAGTTGGTGTTGTGTCGCAATGATTGACCATACAGCGTGTGTAGGATGGCATGACCCGTACGATCAGCGGCAGCCGCACAACGATAAGCTTGGCCACCCTTCCCATACTTCAAGGACTGGCCGCCGAATGCTCGTTGATAGATCTTGCCCTCCTTTGTCCGCGAGAAAGGCACACCAAAGTGCTCGAGCTGCAGTGCCGTTAATTTAATTTGGTTGGTCACATATAGTCACTCCATGCGTACCTCAATGACAGTGTTAGGTGCTTCACGGCACATATAATGAATGGCATCTTGGTCACCGAGCCAGTCCGAGCCTTTAACCTAGAATATGGTCAAGACTTAGTGCGCACGTGAGAAGAATGAGGCACTCACGGTATCATACATATGCCAGCGCCAGTCATCCTCCGTCATGTTCTATGATGGTCACTGTCAAGCGCGTGGCCACCAGTACTCAGATTGAGCTCACCCCTAGTGCAGCATTGATACCACCCTATTGACAATTAGCTTCGTTTTTTGTAGCGGCAACCAAAGCCTACCTGGGCCGCGACGGTATGACTTCGTGTAGGGAATAGTTTGGTAATGCAAGCAGTCTTAAAACCAGATTCAGCGAGCCCAAAGGCTGCTCTCAAACCTGCTCCTCCTGCTCCACTATTCACAGGAAGGTTGGCGCCAAAGTAAACGCGTTCTGAGCAATAAAACTTACACGACAATAGCGTCATATTCATGCTCAATTAGAGGGTACTTTCCCCAAGACTAGCCACATCATTTGGGTGCAAGTCAGCGTCTAGGCAATCTCGAGGGGACATTGTTAAATCACCTTGACCTCTTGTGCTTTCACTGGATTTGTGGAAGCGATTTTGGCCACAGACGATGAAGCGTGGAAAGCGCGTTGAGAACGCAAAATTGTCCTCGGGAGAGTCCTCTTGAAGGATAGCATTACAGGAAAGACAGGACAAACAGAAATTGTGGTTTGCTCCGATCGTCAACGGTTCCATCCCGGCTGCATCCTCGTGATTTGTCGGTCCGGTCCAATCACATTTCCCCGATTTCCCTCACCCTGCCGGCTTTTTAATGTCCCGCCGGCGTACATGGATATAGTACATCACAATTAGAATCTCTGCGTAGTGGTACAGATGATACATAATATACACTATCCAATAGATACTCAAGTTAATACACCCAGAGGATCTTGCCTTGGACTTCTGCTTGTTGGTGTTTGATCGCTAGTGTGTGCGACCTCGGCGCGTCGTAGGGTTGTGGAAGTAGGTGGAGGTGGACGCGGTAATCCAGGCGATGGTAATCCAGGTATATCTCCAGAAAATCCGGACTTGGTATGCGTCCAGGGCGCTGGGCGTAGTGTGTTGATCGATTGATGTTTTCCTGCAGAGGGTGATTGTATTGTATATCGCGGAGGCGAAGACGATGAAAGTGACTGGAAGGATTGTCGTCTCGTGGGCGAAGTATTCACCTTCGCCTTCGTTTGTGTGTTTGAAATTGGTACAGCTGCGACGGGTGGTGGAACGTCAACCTGCTGAGGCTGACTCTGCGCTTTGGCTAACCCCTCCTTCTCTTGGCGCTTCTTACGCTCCTCCTCCCCAATCAAGTGACCTTCTTCTAAACCAGAGACATCGCCCAATAATGCATCTCTGACATATGATAATGACTCCAAAGCCTCTCGCTTCCGTTTCGCCAAGCGAGCCTTATCATCCGCATCTGCCTCATCTTGAAGCAGCGCATCAACCACCCAACTAAGGGTCTCCCCAAGCTTTCTATCCCGCACTTTCAATTGAGCAATGTCCCGCTCCATTTCAAAGCGTGTACGCGGTTCCCATGGCGGTCGTTCTTCTGGGTGCCGCTCGTCTTCTAATGGAAAAGCAACCTCGCTTGCGTTCGGTGACCGAACGAACGACGCAGCAAGGTCAGGTATGTTGCGCTTCAGTTAGACGGCCGATGTGAACTGGCAGCTCTGATTGCAAATGGGAGCAACACTCACCCGCAGTTCAGTTACGGCTGACATGAATGTCCGGTTGATACCTAGACTTTCTCCCCGTTCAAGAAGACCCCGCGCAAACATTTCTGGCAGTCCCAACTGAGAAGACGTCGATTGCCGTGCATGACCAACATCATTCGCCACTCCTCTTGCTCCTGCACTTGTCTTGGTTCTTGATGGGAGACCTTTATGGTTAGCTGCTTCAGAGACCTCTGTGGGTATATTGAGATAGTTTCTGTTCTCCATAGACATGGCAGCCCCCGTTGCTGGTGATGGTGAGACCTGCAAAGCCTGTGCTTGACGCAGTAAGAGAATTATGTGATTCTCGACCCCTGGTGGTGCTGCAGGAGGAGATGGGTAGCGCAACAGCGATGTCAGCTGACCACTGTAATCCGAGGACATTACTACAAATCATTAGATAGGGTATTGACGATGGACTCTGCAACCTCACACATTGTTCTGATTCTAATGAGCATTGCAACGCATATCCACGGTGCCAGATTAAGTGTTGGGTCGCACGCAAAGAGGCAATCCCAGAGTTTCATCGCATCCGGCAGAGTGAACTCACGGGTGAATAGCAGTCGTAACCAACGACTAGACTCCATCAATACCAATTGAGTCACAAATCCAGAGCACTTACATCCCGTATATCTGCGGCTCTATTGATGACGATTGCAAGTGCGTCCACAGTACTGGATCGACGGATTTCAACATCGCCCCTTGGATCTCATTGCAAGCTTTGACAATGGGCGCCACATAAGGCTTCATCTCTCCATTTGTTTCTGCTACGTTGAGGTGAACATGTGACATGAAGTGCGACCTCCTCTTCGGTTGTTTTGGGTTTTCCTGCCATTCATACCATCGTGATGCGCTGTGCATGACAGTGGTGAAAAGGGCCCAGGCATCTGCAGCGACCCAACGCCGATCACATATCTCTTGCAAATCAACAATATCAGCAGCATCTCCATCCATTAGTGAGTCATAGTCGACAGTGAAGTAGAGAGGAGCCAGCAGCTCATGCATGCCTGCACGACGTTAGCAATGCGCGCCATAACACTGAAATAAGCATCACCTTGTCGGTAGCCGACATCCGGGTGTGTAGCGGCATACAGGAACAGGATGGTGGTGAGTTGTTGTTGTACTTTTGAGTCACGGAAGAAGTAGATATCTGGGAACCTAAGAGTCATCCATGATCTCCTAACTGCCAAGGCATATATTCACGACAGAATGCATACGTTCGCTCGACATCTTGAGATATGGTTTTCCGAAGTTCCACAGCGGCAAACCAATCTTTCCAAGGGTTCTGTAGACGCAATGTGTTCAGTCGTCATGCAGGACATCCAAGACATTCAATAGAAGTCTGACCTCCTTGTGCAAACTTAATGGGTTGTTCGTCTCCAAGTCCGTTGCAGTATTGGGTTTGTACCCACTCCCATGCTGTTTGGATCCAGGGGGTTGGGTAGGCAACTCTAGCTCAACATCGTAGCTTCCGTCAGGTGCTCGCATACGTTCAGCTAAGAGGTTAGTGTATTGCGTCCTGTGCGACCGTAAGTTGCTCAGGAGCGAAGAGGCGCTGAGTGTTGCATTCTGCCGAAGTGGCTCAGATACTAGCAAGGCAACCTTCCACCATATGTGAATCAGTCACATGTCGTCATCGCAGCGCACTACACTCACTTTCCAGAGTAAACTGCGACCGGCGACTCCAAATGAGTTTGGGGGACATTGTAGCAAACGGTCCGATAGAGTTGCATCGCGAATTCTCGTCAAACTCCAACCCGAATTGAAGAGATACCCATACGATCTCCTGAGAATGCCCCGTATCACTGAGTGTCAGTGAAGAAGGGCAGGCGGACTGACTTGATCAACTTAGGGTCAGGCCTTGTAGTATCGGTCATCCGTAAGCGATAGGTAGATAGAGAGAATAATCGTGAATACAGGTTTGGCCTTGGAAATTGGAATGGACGTTAGTATGGCCGTGACCTGGCTATAGATGGATTGTTTGCTATCACCTTCAAGGAGAAACAGTTGCATAACGGATTTTGAAACACACCATCGCAAATCTGGATATGAAGTGAATGGACCCATACGAATCTACTACTGCTACAAGTATACTGATTAGGGTAACAAAAGATATTATATGTACAATCTCAACGCTGAGGATATCTGGGATTCTTGAGGGCAATAAGGGCATTTAGCACGACTAGTACACCATCGTCAGTCTTCATCATGAACTTGAATTGCACAACGTACCCAGATCCTTTGCCCATTCTTTGTAGGGTTTCCTTTAATATAACATGTCCGCAGGACATCATCATTGGAGGGTTCTGCTCTGTGGATTGTTCTTTGGCGACAGGGCAAGCGAATATCGAGTGATATCTATTTTCTGGCGGCAGTGGAATCTCAAACTGACAGGGGGCATTAGGAGGTCGACATGCTATCATGTAGCCCTTCACGTACTGGCAATTCGTCTGTAAGGCTCCATTCCCGTTTTCGTTCGCTCATGACCTTTCTTCCCTTCTCGATGCGGGCAAGGGCGCCATTGGCTCCAATATCCCCGACAACACGTAGTGGCACTTGTCTGCTCATGCCTAATCTCGCACAATACTCCTTGGCAAATAAGGGCTCTAAATCCAGGTGGAGGGTCGGAGATGCGAGATCCGCATACGGTGAACTTTGCAGCCGACTCAAGGGCAAATACATGACACATGCACTGAGGCGCTCGAACTCCGCCTTGTGCTCGAGATAGAACGGAGTCAACATCGATTTTGCATAGGCGAGGGCAGGTCGTGGATCCGGAGGATGTGGTGCAAGTAGAAGTCTGATGTATTGTGAACGGTGCAGGTAGAACTCTAGTGGTGAACCCCTAGAGCGGAGAAAATCCCGGTTGGCCTCGGCCCATCTTCATACATCAGTTGTGAGAGGACTGAACAGCATATCGATACTGAATTGAACGTACTCGATGGCTGGTTGCATTTCTTGGCTCCGTAGACATTTCAGAATGTGATGAAGATCAACGAATTTCGATCTTAGTTCTCCAGAGATGTTGGTGTTCGTCTCCTGGGAAGCCAGTCAAGCATGACCCTGTATTAACCCGAACGATGCATACCTGTAGGAATGTCTCTGCAATCTCAAACTGTCCCGTTCGGAGGAGATGTAAAGCAATTGTCTTTTCTAGGGCGGCAGTAGATGAAGGGGAAGAGAACAGGTCCGGATAATTGGGCAGTTTGGAAGTGAATTTCTGGATATGGGCGTTAGTTTCAAGTATAGGATGGTGAGACAGATAGTCGACCTTGTCCAGAGCTTTCCCCAAGCGCGTACTAGCGTTATAAATCTCCTTCTGTCTATCATCTATTTCACGTTTCTTCGTGTCGATGGTTTTCACGGCATGTTGGATAACCTCCACGGCAGAACCGCCATTCATAAGTTGTGTGCGGCTCTCTTGAAGAGTGCTGAGCAGTAAGTCCAAGGCCCCAGTAATGGACTGAGGTTTCCCTTCGGAGGACACCAATTTCTCGAGCTTTGCGAGATCTTTGAGGGGACCTTCCATGATGATAGTAGGACTGATGAGCGCTTGAGCAATGAGGTAGTTTGTCAGTGCGATCGGCGTCAAGAGAATTTGGTCGCCGGCCGGCTAATTAATTACCTTTTCGCTCTCCAATTCATGGCCAATTTTCTAGTCGGTGACGAACTTGGGAACATAAAATGTGTTCAGTACATCCCGGGTGCTGAACCTTCAACCAATCTATCTATTCTTTATGCCGCTGAACAGCCTAGCGCCGTTCAAGCTCTAGGACTTGCCCCTCAGGCATTAAACCCATTGGTGAGCTCATCCAGTCCTTGAACGATTGCGATTATTGATGTGGCCTAATCGCTTCAACTAAGAAAAGGTAGCAGCCGCATATGCAAATGGAGATGCTGCCATCTTTACGCTGAGTGAAGCTAACCAGTCCGCCAACGAATGCACACGATGGACGGAGACTCGCATCAAACCTGGACAACGCTACATTGGGCTCGCCGTCAGGGAAAGGTTTTGAATACCCCGACAGAGATACTTCGCATATTCTCACTTGTTGAATTAGGGCTATTTATACCAGCACATCAAACGGTGCCCTTCGACTGACAACATTAAACACTGACAACGAGATCCAAGAAACGTCTTTAGCCGCTCTGCCCACGCGTCTGAAAGATTGGCGCCTTTCAGATGATGGCACAACCTTTGCATACGGTGGCGATGAAGTTGACCTCTCTGTGTGGGATACGACAGCTGCATTTTCTTCAAAATATGAAGGTCCAGAGGGCGCAGGTGCCAAACGAAAACGGAAAGATGAGCTCATGCCAGGCGAAAGCTGGAGAGCCAAGAATGTTGGGCACTGCTCCTCATTTTGATGCTTTCGTTACTCAATGAACATAGGTTCCTAACGATAACTTGGGCCTTCGTCAGCCCGTTCGGGTTACTTCCCTTGCATACCTGAAACCCAGCGATTCACCCAGCCAGCTGATAGCGGGCACAGAGCTTGGTGAATTGAGGCATTATGATACGCGCGCAGGTGGCCGTCCCATCGCAAATTATAATGGGGTAGGGAAGGTTGGCGGCATTAAGCATGTCCGCGCTGGTCTGTCTGATCAGTGCGTATTCCTTGGTACTGATTTCCATCCCTAACCTATGTAAAAGTCAGGCCTTCGTAAGCGATTATGGTGGCAACTTGTCTTGCATCGACATGCGAAACGGCCGCATTGCTTATAGCTACAAAGGTGAGGATCTCTGTCGACTGATTTCATTCGATTTACGATCATTCGCAGGAATATCTGCTGCAGTCAGCTCAGTAGCTTCTGCCTCTCCTGAATTTTTAGCATCCACCGCCATGGATCGATATGTACGGATACACAGCACATTCCCTGTGCCCTCCAAACTCGGGGATCAACAGGAACAAAAGGGTGAAGTCCTTGCAAAAATCTACACAACAGCTGTTCCAACTGTTGTAATCCGGAATCCTACTCTCTCACGGCAACATACGACAGAAGAAAGGGATAATGATGGTGATGACGACGACGACATATGGGAAAAGATGGAACATATAGGCGATGAGAGTGATGAGGAACACCACAGAAAGAAGCGACGATCATCCTAGCGCAGCAAACAAATTTCTGCCATAAAATAATCACTAATCTCTCAAGCGCGTCTCGCGATTGTGCTCTTCCACGTACGCGCCCCCTCAAAGCCATTAGTTGCGGTTTGGTCTACGACCATAATGAACCCAAGAATCAATAAGAGCATGTGCTACTTACAATCAATGAGGGTTTGTTGAATTTCCTGGCGGTTAGTCATGACAAATGGGCCATACTGGAATACTGTTTGGTCGAGTGGCTCCCCAGCAGCCTGATAACATGAGATAAGACCTGACTTAGCAGAAAGATGGAGCTTACCAGAACAAACTCGGTGTCTGGAGAAGCGGATATTTCCACTCCTGTTTCGAGCTGTTCACTTGACAATACGAGCGTATAAAAACTGCCATGGGAGGTTTTATCTTCACCGATGCGGATTTGACCCTTCCATACTAACATAATAATGATAATTAGCAGCAGCTGACATCATGCACACTGAACTTGCCATAGATGAATGCTGTCCAACCAGCAGCTGTTGGAAAAATGTAAGTACAAGGTGGATCGGTGTACACGATGTATACTTACGCAGTCCCTGGAAAACCCTGCCTTCTTTCGAGAAAATGAAGTGCATGTACCAACATCCGCCAAGTGGTCGGACGGGAGACTTGGCTCCATGACTTTCACCACTGATGACCCTAATCTTGACGGGGCCGTCTTCGCCTTGTGGATACGCGACAGGGATTCTGAGACGTAAACCAGGAAAGCTTTGGATGAGATTAATACTGAATGATAAGTTCTTACTGTTTCGCATTTAATTCTTGGTACGATGGATCCTGCGATTTGCTCAAGACAAGGACTAACGTCAAAGCTTCGAGTCGACTTACCACCATCTTATACTAGCGATATAATGACGTCAGATATTTCAAGCAGGAGTCAGTACGACAGACCGAAAACATACCTGCTTTGGGAGGTCAATCCAAAGTTGCATACCTAGTGGGTCAGGCATGCCCGGCTCATGGACTGGCATCTCTGCATGGATAATTCCTTTCCCTGCACACATCCACTGGACACCACCAGCTTCTGCTCTTGGCATCAGACACAGGTCAGTGTCCTCTAAATCTAGACAAACCTATGGTCCCTTTGTGCCCTGCAGAATCTTCATGTCGACTTGACCTGCACATCGCAATCAGCCTGAATGTCACTCATACTCCAGGTTTATCACTACTCGCCCCTCTAGCATATATGTGACTGTGGCTTGGCCGCGGTGCGGGTGATCAGGAAATCCCTAGACGAGAAGACAAGTGAGTCTCCCATGGCTATGCTTTTCAATTTGGGGCATAATACGCACCGCTCCAGGAGCAACATGGAAGTGGTCCAACATCAGGAATGGCGATAGGTTTCTGAGAGACATGGAGCCAATGCTTCTTCGTACTAGGGCTCCTTCTCCCTGATCACCGATGCTTGAAAGTTCTAACCGTGGTCACTTAATATGTACGAAGTTATCGATTCACCTCGGTTGTCTCTGCTGCAAAGACTTTCATTGCCACTGTGCGAGATAAGGCTGCCATAGTCGAGCTGTAACAGTGTACGAGAACTTAGAAGATGTGGTGAATGGGATGATAGTATGCAGATGATTGTTACAATGATTGCGAACGAAATGTCTGTTTTAAAAGTCGAGCACCTCAACACTTCTGAATCATATCAAATGTCTTACTAACATCAGCATGTCGGACTGCCAAATTTGGTTGATCCCCATTACAGTCAGCATTGAAAAAATATAGATAATACAGTGCAAGTAGGCAAAGCGTAAGCATTAAAAATCATGTCAGTACGTGAGATGCGTAGAGCATGGATAGAAACGAAAATACACTGATGATAGCATGAAAAATTACAAAGCATCCCAGATGCGCTGCCATCTCGTTTGGGGTCCGCGACCTGCTTTTTCAGCAAGGTATTTAGCCTCTTCTTCGTCAATCTCCCGAATACCGGTGACGAGATCAACTCGATCGATCGGAATGACCTTTGTTTTGTAATAAATTTTGTAACCGACCCACGAAGCCACGAAGCTGACGATAGCGATATAGTTGCTACGATGCAGTATCAGTTATAGATGCCTGTGGAACATCAATTTGAGCCACCTACGTGATGAATGAGTCCAGCTTCCATGGGAGGAAGGTGTCAAACCCCTTGAAGAACGTTATGATGGCTGTCGAGATCAAGGCAAACCAATTGCCCCAAGGTTGAAAGGGGGCCTTGTATGGCAGGCTATCCCGAGATATGCCCTGAACCTTTAGTGCCTTCATGAATCGCCTGAAATCACAGACTTAGCTTTGGACTAAATGCGCAATTAATTGACTTACAAGTGTGCCCACAGGATGCTCATCCAGGTCAACGCACCAAGCGCCGAGACCAAGTTCACGAACCAGCCAAAAACTGTCATTTTTTTCAGCAAATGACACAAATGGTTTAGTGAATTGTACAAACCTCGGGAAGCGGACGAGGTGACATTCAAGAACACAAGCCCACACCACAACGTGCAGAACAGCAAAGCGGGCAGGGGTACCCCGCCTTTTGTCACTTTCGAGAAAATCTTCGGTGCCTTTCCTTCGACAGCTAAACCGTAAAGCGTTCGCGAACCGATATATAGATCAGAGTTGGCTGCGCTCATCACAAAGACAAGGATAGCCCCATTGATGACATGGTTAAGAGTCTTGATACCGACCTAGATTTAGAGCATATTAATGCCAGGAATAGTCGGGAAAAGGATGGTGGGACGTACCAATGTTGTTGCAACCACAAAAGGACTGGCGGCTGCACCAGTGCGAGATTGTGTCGCAACGAACAGAGTGGGGTCGGTGCTTGGTACAATCATGCCAACGATGAGGACACCTCCAACGTAGAAAACAAGGATTCGGAAAAAGGTTCTCCGAATGGCAATGGGGATGTTTCGTCTTGGGTTTTCGGCTTCACCGACCGTAACCTATCCCAGAAAGTAAGCAACTGCAGCACCTACGAAGCCGCTGAACGACATACACCAATCAGTTCAGTGCCGATATATGCGAACAACGCATTTGTGAGGGTCGACCAGAAACCTAAGAACAGCGACAAGGATTCATTTTTGACTTGGTCCAAGAGATAGTAACCCAACGGCCCGTTAGGTGGCCTCCAGTAACGGAAACCAATGCGATCGTGCTTAGGATTGCCACCTGGTGAGGGCTCTTAGTGCATGTCCTCGGGGGAAGGTATCTCAACGTACCGAGATCGATGATAATACCCATCAATATCAACCCAATGAGCGCAACGACTGTGCTGCTGTTAGCGCGAAGTGATGACAAAAGGTGTTAATCTTCCGACCTTTGATGCTAGAGAACCAAAACTCTAGCTCTCCAAACACTCGAACGCCAAGAAGATTTATGATGAAGACTTGGATATTTTGAATATGCTATCACGCATTGTGCGAACCAGAACACTCACTGAAGCCAATAAAAATAACTGCAGCTACATTGGCATCAGGCGTAACGAGGCTGAGAATAGATCCTTACCCATCCAAATCGCAATATGGACACGTTGAGTCCAGTATTGAACGACAATTCCCGCTGCATTGACGTTGTTGGGTGTCACAATTAACTGCACAGCTGGATTACTACCCCGGACCTCGACAAGCGGATAAACTTACGTATTTCAACAGATAGTTCCAACCCAACGCAAAACCCAACGCGGGGTCAACAAATCTGGTAGCGTATCCCGAGAAACCCTTCTTGTGTGGCAGAAATGCAGCCATCTCGCCGAGTGACACCATGACAAGATAACATACGAAACCGACGAAGGAATATCCGAGAAACAGACCTGCACATTTTGGAGGTGAACCAAAATAGAGGACAGGTTGGATTTATCATACCAAGTGGACCACCACGTCGAAGTGCTGTGCCAGACCCAATAATTAAACCAGTTCCAACTGCGCCGCCAAGCTATCCTTCGTTTATAGCCACTAGAAGAGATTGCCAGATACGACGCTCACCGCAATCATGGAAATCTGTCTCGCCTTGAGAGCACGATGGAGAGTATTGTCCGCAGGCGGTTCATGGAGCGTTTCGTCGTAGTGCTCATGAACGCTGCTCGTGGAGTTCGCCACTGGACCGCCCTTCTTTTCGTAATCCATGTAGGTAAACACTGAAGGAGAAGTGGAAGAACCAAGGAAGAAGTACCGCCCTCCTGGCCTTCTTAAATTCGTTACTTCCGCCCTGAATCTCTTGGTTGTGATGGTCGGTCAGCCTCGGATCTCATTCTCTGGGCAGAGATACATCTTCTTCAACCAGTGCCAAGCAAATAAATGAAGGCAGTGAGTGTGCGTGCGGTCCAGGCGTAGTCCGATGGGGCAGAGAAATTTTGCCTCCATTCAGTAACCATGCGGTCAGCTCAGGCAAAGTAAGGCAATGATGATGATGCTATCATGCCTACCTATTTAAAGCGGACCATCCTTGGATGGTAAAGATGATGACTATCCTGCCATGGGCCTGATAAAAATCGACATAGATTTGCACAGACTGCGTGGACTATTGGAAATGTGAACAAGGTTGTTCGACTGTGGTTGTGATATGTCAGTACAAATGTGTTCCCGGAGCAAATGAATCTAATGTCCAATTGCTCCATCTGCACTACTGGATGTGGGGGGTGGATAAGAGTGTGTGTGTGTGACAGCCGAGTTAGTACACAACTGAAAAAAAAAATGCTGTAATGGCGCCTGACACAGGTGCAGTAATTACCAAATCAAGGACCAAGAGATCAAGGATTTCACCCCTCGCGCGCCCATTTGGCTGCGAACGTGTGGATCGCACCCTGGACTTCGATCTGACCTTCTCGCCAAGCCCACAACACGCGGACACAGATGATGTACTCTACCTCCAAATTCTTCATTGGTACTTTGAGTGCCTTGCTGTGAATATATGAGGAAAACCAGGATTCTCTGGTCTGTCTCCGGAAGGTCGCAGGTACGCAAGATCGGAGATTCGTCCTTTCTAGGCGCAGGGTGGAGTCACCAAGGGAGACCCCACACGAGCCCGGCGCGGGTGTATTCATAGGTACCAGACTTTACATGCTTCACATGCATGAGCTTCGATAATGTTTAGTTCAGGGTCCTTGGAATGAGATAACTGCACATGTGCACTCATAACTTGTGTCTAATCTCCTTCGCCACAATTCTACGGAATTGCTCTGTTGGAATCCCGCTGGTATGCCTTTCTGCCTGAGCTGGATACCGTGAATAAACAACGTTAAATGAGATTGACCGTGCCAAAGGAGCGGCAATCCCTCACCATAACTTTCTCTCAAATTAACAGCGTCGAAGTCGTTCTTTTCCCGGACTCCAGCCCGAATAAGTTTTCTGATACTAAGAAGCGAACCTGGATCCAAGCCCGCCAGTTGCTGTTGCAAGTATCCCCTTACAGTCTCATGAAACTGCTCAACGGGTTGCTGAGGGAATACTTTGCTGTATGCGCCGGTTAAATCAGCTGCACAGCGCATGGTGAAGTGATTGCCTACTTGACAAAACCACATTCTAAGAGCTCCTGTGCATCCTTCTTTTGGCCCCAAAGCAGTACTTCGTTGGCTTTTGCCAGTCCCACTATGCAGAATAAGTCACGTTCGATACGAGGGACGATTGCTTCCATAGCTGCAGTGAACGTACTCCTATTCACGAAACTCACACTCGAACCCCCCTCCGCAACAAGTCCTGCAGAAGCGTTATTAACCCGCTTGTTGGTTGTAAAAGCCTATATGACGTACCCAAAAATGTAAAAGGTAATGAAAGCCAGGCGTTGGGCATGCAGTATATGAAGTCAAAATGTCCGAGAAATGCTGTGGTCTATGAAGATACTGCCTGCACGAGATCAATGGTACTCACATGCGGATATTCCTATTGCTAAGATCAGTAACTGTAATGGAGTTGGGTAATTCGGATACTTACCCATAACTGGTCCATTGAGAGCTGCCACAAGTATCTTGCTGTGAGAGGATAGCTACACGTTTGTTAGATGAGTGCTTCGTTGATTGAAAAAGCATAAAAAAACTGTGAAACTGACCGCATGCCCGCAATCAGTCGTTGAGTGAGCCGCACCTCGCAGGAACGCGCCTCTGAGAGTCGTAAAATCTGCTGTAGATTGAGCGCTTCCACCAGTAAGTGTCTTATCATATACATCTGTACCCCTGGTCCCGATTAAATCTATTCAAGCAATTAAAATAGACAAGTTCTAGAGTGCATACGCTGAGAACCACCTCCCAACACCTACGAGTATGGCTCGGATCAATCCTTATCTCCCTACAATAATTCAGCGACTTGCCTTGCCAAATTGTAATGATGACATCTTCCCGCTTGTCAATGTCCCGAAGGGCGTTTGCAAAGACGTCATAATCTGAATTATTTTGCTGGACTTTAGCCTCCACAATCATGCCAGAGTTGCCATCGCTCAGTCACAATCACCTGTAATGGTCAAGGCATTGAGGCTCTTTGGCCGGTTCAACGTGATTGTCGCTATGCCTCCAGAAATGTTGATGATGGGTTGTGACATGTCAATGAGAGAAGAACGATGAAAAGGTGCTAGGCGACCAATCCCTGCATATGAAGTGTTGATGGAGCTGGTAATTGATTGATACTGATCGCCGGAGGCGCAGACATTTGTGCCGAGGGTAAATTCGTGTGATGACAAGCAATACGGACATATAACACATTAGCAGCGAGCAGGATATATTACACAGATGTTAAGCAAAAACCTCCGAATACCCTCTAGCTCCAACTTTCAAGCAATTTCTTAGCATGCTGATTTAGCAATTCCTCGTTCCCCGTGCCCTTTGATGGTGCATTGACCAGAATCTCGATAATAGGGCGAACTTTCTGCTGTACATAGGTGAACGCAGGTCCTGGTGCATTCTTACCCAATTGCTGGACCATCGAACAGACATTGATTCGCATTTCAGGCCGGAAGTTGTTATCACTATTCCTAAGCACGCTTATTATCTGTTGGAATGCGGTGCGTGTGACTTTGGTTGTGTCTGCATTGTCAGTCAACGGACTCGGAGAAGATGACTCCGGATCGCTAATCGTGATCTCGCCTACTAAAGGCGCGGTGAGAGCATCCAACACATACTTGGCTACATGGTGATCAGTCCTCAATCTCGTACACAGAAAGCGAAACGACGAACCTCCTGCCTCTGTTGTACTGAGTAACGACATCGCAACGATCCCCTCGTTGATGAGAAGAGGAAACTTTCCACTGCGACCGATGAGGTCGGAAAGCGCAATTGCACTGTCAGATGACAGTACAGCATCCATGGCTGCTCGTCTTTGATCCTGAGAAATGGCAGCATTGGAAGCAGCAGCATTAGACCATAGCGCCTTGACTACGTTGACGAGCACACGAGTGCCTTCGCTCTTGATTGGGACAGAATCCGAACGTTTGACCAGAGCCAACAATTTTTCGAGCCCAGACTTTGAAGTCTCCTGATCCTTACGAGAGAGGACGAAACCAAGGGACTGTTCGACTGCGACGCAGGGTGAGTTAATGCGCTACTGCTGGTGAGCGACTCTTACCGCTTCCGTTGCATACATGCTTCACCACAACGATCGCGTTCAATTGCACAAGATCAATCATAAAATCGACGCCTTCGTCCCAAATTCCACTCTCCACGATGAGAGGGATAACTTTAGCATCTCTAAGGGTGTCTAGTGTCTTCTGCGAGCTGATAGAGGCTTGAGCAAGATTTCTGAGCAACCCCAGTATTCCATGTCTCAATTTAAGGTCGAGATTTGGAGTCCAAAATGGCGAAGAGGTGAGTACCGAGGCAAGGGAGTAAGGGGGAGACAGCAGCACTTTCGCTATAATCTCTGAGGTAATGGTTATTATTATCACCGATCATCAAATAATTGGTCATACCTCTTGACGCCAAGTTCCCTAAGGACAAGCTCGCACATATGACAAGGTCGTCGCGATAAATACCCTGTGTGGAACCGTTAACAGATTGTTCCAAACCTGCGTTGGCATCCACCACGAATTGTTTAATCCAATTGACCATCTTTTCCACGAATACGCCCCCTGGTGTATTGGAGTGTCCATCGTCCCAAAGTGCATCAATGTTGCCCTTTTCTCCAGCAACTTCCACAACCGATTTGACAAGCGCCCCTTTACAAATGCCAAAAGCCTTTTCTTTCCGCGACTTCCAGTTCGATCCTAGCGCAGGATTCGACCACACCGCAGGGAATGTACCATTCGCGACGAAATCTAATATCGTCTCCAAACAGGGCACTCCTCTATGCTCGGAGTTGGACTTATATCCCCTGGCCAATGATGCTCGTACCTCTTCCACGTCAAGGGATAGCGATTCAATGATAGTGCATGAGTTTTCCAAGACATCGAAATCCGCTTGAAGCAGGCTTGAGATAAACGAAGGATTTGACGGTAATGATATATCAGCGCCAGAGGCATTAGGGGGCAAAAAGACTGTGAGCGGGGGAGTTAAAAATGGCAAAAGGGCCTCTGCATTGGAGATGGGCTCTATGTGGATCGTCAGTCAAGCTCTGGACTGGGCCTAGGGACTTCAATCGCTTACCCTCATCTTCCTTGTCTTTAAGTTCCATGATAGCTCGCCAGGCCCAGTCAGAGAGCTCTTTGCGCAAAGTCCACTCCTCCTCAGGAAGTGAGATTGAACCAGAGAGATATCGAGATAGCCAACTGCCTGGTGGGTAAGTAGCGGATGAGAGTTTCAAGATGGTCAAAGGCGCCTCAAGTGAATTCAGCCGGGACTTGGTCAAGGCTATTATAATGTCAATTACATATATTAATGACGAGGCATTCAACGCACCATGCGATACACTTATATTTAGTAAAGTGCCAAAGGCAGTCTTAATAGCTCTGAGTTGATCCAGTGGGAAATGGACGGCTTCAACAAAAGGTGGAGATGGTAATGATTCTGCATAGCCTTCTAATAGGTGTGTTACTTCTTGAGGAAACTGCGCCTCTAAAAGGTAGCCTCGATTATCATCTGTCCGCTCATTAACTGTTATCCTGAGCTTATCACTGAGTTATGACGTGCCTTGATCAACACACAAGTTGGCACCAATGCGCAGCAGCTCATATACAGCGCTGAGTCGCGCGTCGCTTGGAGTTGATTTACCCCCTAGTGCTAATTTGAATAACGACGAAATAGTCTGTGGAAGCGCAGTCTTTCCAAGCTTTGCACGGGCTTCCTCTACGCTGTCCTAGTTAGAGGGAGTGAGTGTATGGGAAACATGCGTAGACCCACCCTCTGGAGCGTTACGTGCTCTCAGGCTGTTCGCTATAGTCTGTACAGCATTCTCAACCTCAGACCATTGCTGCTCTGTATCACCGATAGCCTCCCTGAGATTAGCGTTTAAGCGAAACAAGGATTGCTCGAGGGCAAGCAAGGAGTCTAGCAGCTCCGACATGGGGGTAGAACACGAAAGGTGAAAGGAGGATTGATATGGAATAGGCTGTAGTCTGAGTTGGGTGGACAATCACAGCCACAATTTGTAAATTGATGTTCTTATCTACCGACTTGTACAATCCCACAGCCAAGCTCAGGCTGGCCACCATCATTCCTGGCCCTGTTCGGCAAGTTGCGTCAGTCCTTCACAAATTACCAGCCTACACACCCTCTCCCCATCGTGCAATGGCTGGTTCAAAGAAAATAAAGAAGAAGGTTGCGGCGCACAACATCCATCCTCCTACTCCTGTCATCGACGACGACGATGGCGACCTCATAGATGATCTGATGACACAACTCGAATCTAAGGACACAAATACAGACGTACAAACTGAGTCTGCCCATATCCTCAACGAAATGGACCTCGATCACCAAGCGGATAAGATTGAGTCAAAGCACAAACTGGATTCAAAGAGCAGGCATAAGGCCCGGCAAGTACGCCCTCATGGGAAGCAATCTCAGGTCAACCTTCAATTCAGATTTACGCATCTATAGGCAAGAAAAGCTGCTGCTCTGGCCCAAAATTTTGCGCCGGATGACCCCGAGGCTCAAGCTCGCTTAGAACGTGAAACACGAGAAGAGGAGCACGTCATACAGAAATCCTGTGCTGATTTGGGCTTAAGCATACACCAAGTTCATTACTTCACTTGAATCAAACGCCAACATCTGAATCATGTCTATGATAGATTAACCCGGATGGGCACTGCCTGTATTCTGCTATCGGAGACCAGTTGGCCCTGGGTGGTCTTATACCGAAACCCCACTCACATTATGCCGTTATCCGCGCCAAAGCTGCAGAATTCATGCGTTCACATTCAGACGACTTTCTCCCATTTCTTTTGGATGGGGACGACGACCATACGTCCGGACTTATGACACCAGAACAATTTGAACTATATTGCAATAACATCCAGAACACTGCCGTCTGGGGAGGAGAGCCCGAAATAATGGCATTGAGTCGCGCATATAAAGTCCCTATTCATGTCGTTCAGGGGGGTGTACCCAAGGTGGTTATCCACAATCCACCGGTCTCAGGTGGGCAAACCTTAAACCAGCCGCTGTGCATTAGTTATCATAGGAGATTATACGGTTTGGGGGAGGTAGGCTCATGGCTACCTTTTCAACGCAGCGCGCTGACAGTCGGTTCTCAGCATTATAATTCATTACGGCCAATAAAACCTTAGGCCTTAAGACCAGATTGCAATGAAGATATGCGCTCACTACCATATATACGACGTCTTGCTTTTGTAATGCCCAATCCTGTTATAACAGTAAGTCATCATCAACACCATGTCTGCCGTTATGATTGCCTGGTCCGATTGGGCGAGGTTCATCTGCAAGGTATGTACCAAAGGCGCTCCCAAGATTTGAGTACGGGTCAGCTTTAGCCGGGGGTTCATCTTCCTCAATTTCATTCTCCCCATCAACGCTGACCGAATCTCGAGACTCTGTGGGCGGTCTCTCTGTTGTTGATGTGGGTACGGGTGATTTTGAAATAGGTGGGGGTGGTTGATCAGCATTCTCCTCCGTTGGAATGAGATTTTCACCAGGCTCAATCGGTCCTGGGCCCGCCACAGTGATAGGCCCTGAAGGTAACGATAGGCGTGCAACTGGCACTAAGGCGGCTCTTGAATGCGGGTTAAGAGCTGGACTATCCATCAGTGCCCGAGGGGCGGCGTTGCGGATGAAGGTCTAGAAGGCTATTGTCAGTTTCAACCAACAAGAACTCGGCGGAAACAAACCTCGGGGTTCTTATGGTAGACACTGCCAAGGGTACCAGTGTGGAGGAGTAACTGGTCCAATGCACCTCTATCCATCCGATCTGAATCTGTTGTGATAGGGGGCTTCTGTGTTAATACGATCTCGCCCGCGACAGTGGGGTTGATGGCGAGCATGCGCCAATACATAAAACCTCTATCCCGGAGATCTGGATTGTCCACTTCTTCTGTTGTCCATTTAAGGACTTTGTGAACGAGTTCCTTCGCCCTGTCCGACTTCGTTTTATAGATGAATAGCTTCACCGATGCTGTCAACAGAGACAACTGGACCTGAAACGATAGTAAGTGCTGAGTCAACCACAATGGCGTCTTTTGCGAACCTCTACACTCTCATCGATGAAAGAATACAATAAATCCTCCAGGAGCTCATCTGCGTTATCGATAATATTCGCAAACTGTCCTATGATCCAGACCATAGACGCCTTTGCTTCTGGTTCATCCAGCGCGTCTATATGCTCGCATAATTTAGGTATGATCGCTTCGTATTGACCTGGATATCGACGGAAAATGTCCTTGATAACGATGATGGCCTCTTGAACGACATACGAAACTTTGTACTCTAACAAGTCGAGCAATGCCTTTATACAATTTTGCGCCGCTGATTCCACTTTGATTGCTAGTCGACCGATAGAACGAACGGCCTTGCGCACAAAGTCAATATCGACCTCAGATGCATACCTGAATTCTGTTCGTGAACAAAAGTGAGACAAAACACAAGTAAAACGCACTCTTGAAACTCTGCAAGGACTTCGTCAGCATTCTCAGACCGTGCCAAACGGTACATGATTTCCAATTTCGCAAGTTTGACGTAGATGGGGTCGTTATACTTGCAGAAGAAGACACGGACGTCATTCTTGAGCACCGCTGGCCGCCTTTGGATGATGAGAAGGATGTTTCGCAGCGCGACGTATTGAACCTCAGGCCCCGAAGAAAGCAAAGCAACTGCCCAGTGTCAGAATCTCATTGTCGCTTCTTAATTATGCCGCTTACCAAGTGGAGGACCCATCTTCTTGCAGCAATAGTCTATCAATTTTCTGTTGTCCATGTAATTCATCAAGTATAATAAAATCTTGATGGTCGTTAGAACTACTGCGGAATTTGCGTGCTGCAGCTGTACGATAATGCGTTCTGCCATGATTTCTGCTTCAGCATGCTCGTCTGGGACATAGCGCATCAATGCATCCAAAATGTATATCTGGCCCCACCTAAGCAAGTCAATGAGAATACACGTCGATGTGAAAGTGTCACTCACTCTGAGCTCTCCCCCAAAGCCGCAAGGAGTTTATTAGCCGTCGTGGAGTTCAACTTGAAGATAACCCCATCCTGCCTATCTCCTATCTCTGACAAAGCAGCAACCGCGTTGGCAACAACCGTAGCATTTGTGTCTAGTAAAAGATCTCTCAGCATTTCCACAAACCCCCCTTTCTCAGCTCTTCGCGGATCTGATGCATACAGCTTTGCGACGCATATGGCAGCTGTTTTGCGTACGTAAGGATCACGATCCTTCAGTGCATGTCGCAGGTTATCTAGCAGCGCATCGGTAACGACTGGGAGGGGTATATAAGACATAGTCCGTATCGCCAGGGCACGGATGAGAGGGTTTCGGTCATTGCAATCCTGGGATGCTGTCACTTGAAGGGAGCTGGACGAAGCAGGACATCACGCACTTGGAGGAAGTAAGGTATCACGAGGTGTAGCTGGTCCGGTTTAGATCGACCATAACTGATGAGAAACAAGTATACCACTGGATGATGATGTGGTTATGCCTCGCATGAATCCAAGCTCGAGTTCAACGGCCGCTTACTCTTCTTTATCTCCAACAACGGTGTTCCGAGGCATTGAATTACATCATTGAAAAGTGGCGACACTAAAAGTCAAAAAATGAAAGCCAAGAGATCACTCCTGAATGAGATTGACCAGGAACTAGGAGAAACATGGTACCAACTGTCATTACCCATGGTAATATTCGCGACAATCTTCTTCAGCGCTGTCTTTCGTTTAATGAACTTTTTGTCCTTGGCCTCCGCGGCTTGTAATTCAGCCCGAAATTCCTATTCGTTCGCCGACAGTGTAAGCAGAAATCGAGGGCATTCAAGATCGCAGATGCAATGAGATGTGTGCATGGTGAAACCTACCTCGATCTTTCCCCGCTGGAAGAAACGCGCATCCTGCCCTGTTTGTGCCATTTCAGGCCGGATTGTTCAAATGGATAGCGAGAATGAGATTGAAGCCGCGTGCGGGTGATATTGGTCAGTGACAAAGTGCGTTGGCGAGTGATGTTACCAATCTAGGAAATCCAATAATCTGGCAACGGGTGCGGTGATCCACTCGTTCACCTCATTCATGGCACCTCTCCGGCGACATGCATTGCCAACAAGGACAATAACGCACATGAAGAGGGCAGACATTCCTTCCGACTTGCATCCGCGTATAGATTCTGCTCTGAAGTCCCTTAGAGTGCATTCTCGACGATTAAACTCTTGCACGGTTATGCACACAGACGAGGTCTCCATCCTGGAGCGCTTATACTACAAGAGCAAGAACCAGCATCGATCAGCACTATTCTGGAGGAAAATAATTGAAACGCGAAGACACTGCTATCGAGTTAACGAGCTCTCCTTACCCGAGCGTGTAGATACTTTTCGGGCAGCTTTCTTTGGCGAAAGCTCAAATCATCAGTCTGGGTGTGCATTGCGAATACCTCCATTGCTATTGACGCGTCAGCACTGATTGTCAGTCTTCCAGTGATAGGCAGAAGTTGCTCAGAAGTGCATGGACCCACATACCCGACAGGGAATACATGGTATCTATTAATGACCGCTTTACATCGGCGATAGTTCTCCTGGAGAAGGTATATCCAATTCATGGCAATTCATGAATTTTTTGTCGTTAACACCCAATATTCGGTCTGGTTACGCAGTTGCAAAGCGTCTGTCACCAGTGCTATAAGTAGCCCGTCTTCCTTGTTCCGAGACAGAAGCAATTATTTATAGTGTCCCACCTCAACATTACAGGTCGCTCTCGCTGGCTATGCAATCCGGCGCATTTGCGCAGTTGATCCTCACCTTGATAGCAGTAATATCAAGAATATCTCAAGCAATTTCAGAGTCTTCGGAAGTATGCAATCTAATCCGACTTGCAATATCATCGATTGTTGATGTACGACTGCGATTTCTATATGTGCGATGGCATTGACGGCATTGAACGTTGCTAGGTTTTGGCGACGACCAAAGTTCCCGACTCGTTGCTGCCACAGTCACCATCTCCAAGGACTGCGTCGACAATGGAAGTTATATCAATAATAACTCCACTGACACCGATAACGGATATCTCAGAACAAAGAGCTGATGCAGAGCCCGGTCGTAGGTCCAGCGCTTCCTCAGGACTCCATTGTTGCTGAACTTACATAGGTTCCCAATCAACGAGAGATTCCCATAAGACGAGAAAGCAGAGGCAACCAAGACAGATGGACGAAATAGATCGAATATTTGGTTTCTGACCCTCAGTTCAATATCTTAGAACAGTTTCGAAGTTGAGGAACAGAGTGTACCCTTATCCTCTGTTACAGAGTGGTAAAATAGAGATCACTACATAAAAGCAACAGGAGAAGAAGTATAGTCCGATTGTGTAAATACGAATCTCATGGTTTAAGGGTATTCTACGGTGTCCACGGTAATTACAAGCTACTGCTCATTGATTTTGCAACCTTGCCAAGCCCGGATGGAAAGATATGAACGCCCTTAGAGAGCGAAGAAGGTAGCCACTACAACTGCAGCACCAACAAGGATGCGCGAAGAAGACAAGGAGATGGCACCACTTGTAGTACCGGCGGAGGCACCCGCATTTGAGATAGGCGATGAAGGAGCGGCGTCGGTGGCAGTGTTTTGAGAGCCTAGTGTAGCACCGGAAGCGGAAGCAGGAGCAGGAGCAGCATTGTTGATGGCTGCTGCGAAATCCGCAGGGATAACCAAGGGAGTATGGTCAGCGCTGCTGAGATCGACGGTACCGCCATTAGTAACGACCTCCTTGTTTGCAGCCAGGAAGGTACGAGTGTAGAGAACGTTTTCCATGACGCTTGACATTGCCCAGTCGGGCATGTCCTTCGTATCAATGTTACCACCCCAGTTTGTAGCAAAATCGTTGCCTTGGGTTTGTGAGCCAGTGTAAGAAGCGTAAGCAGCGACGTCGGGGTTCTAAGAACAGGTTAGGGCATGCTATTTGAAACTCGATTAAGGCACTTACGCTCTGTCCCACAGTTTGCATCATGCCGCTAACTGAGGATCCGCCGTTGGAATTGGAAGGTGGGTTACTAGATAACAGGATAAGTTCATAATCAACGAAACAAATCACCTCTAGCACTTACATGATACCGAACATACCCTTCTGGCAATGGCCGGTAACACCACAGTAGAAGAAGGTGGGGCTGGTATCATTAACGACTTGCGTGACTGTAAACTGTTCAGAAAATCGTTCTCATTTGCATGGGTAGAAGACACTGACAGACGAAGCTTTTATTTTGAACTCCAGAAGTGAAGGGATCTTCAGAGGACTTGTTGCAGGGAGCAAGAGCACTTGAGTGGGTAACAGTGTGCTGGTCGGCGTTCCACATGAACTTGATGGTATCACCAACTGAAGCATTGACAGCGAATGGTACATAACGGAGGACACCTTGTGACGGTGCGACGATGATAGTGTGGGTTGCACCAGTGCCGGTCGATCCCATCTGCCCAGAGGTCTGTGTTGGAGCATATGTAGCAGCGGGAGCCCCGTATGTGGCAATGCATTCTGTAAGAATGGACTAAGTTATGGGTGCGCACACAGTCGTGGGTGACAACTCACGGTTTACACAGCTATCGTAACCAGATCCACCCCAGTTGGAGTTACCAGAACCGTAAGATGGGGTGGAATAGCCAGCCATTGCGGAGGCAGAACTAGTAGCGGCCCAGTCGTCACCTTGGGGTGGTTGTTGCCCCTGGCCACTATTGTAGCCGTATTGGTTACCATTGGAGTATTGGCCACCTTGTGGATTGGAGGGTGGTTGACCACCGTACATGGTGGGCTGAGCGTCAGTAGACATGACAGTTTCGGTCATGCCCATGTCCATACTAGACATGCCCATATCGTTCATGCCCATACTAGACATGCCCATATCGTTCATGCCCATACTAGACATGCCCATATCGTTCATGCCCATACTAGACATGCCCATATCATTCATGCCCATGTTCGCAGTCGGAGAAGCCTGAGCTGCTTCAATCGAGCTTTGGCTGGAGGGGATAGGATCAATTGAGGGTTTACGTACCGATAACGGATTGGGACTTACGAAGCTAGCTCGCCGGCATCGGTGACAGGTGTACCATTGGGTGCAGAAACAGCTACTTCCATACCTACAGCGCTATCTGGGCGGGGCAGGGCGGATGCAATCCCGGAAAGGACAGCAGCAGTAATGAAAGACTTGAAGGAAACCATGGTGATCGAGAACGAATTAACAAAAACCGTAGAAAAGTAGGTGTCGTCGGACTGTGAGTGAGCTATTGGACCTCCCGGAGGTATGCTTAGATGGACTCTATCAAAGAGTAAGTGACCTGTAAATGAGAATAAGATGAATGAAAAGGATATTCGAGGAAATAAAGAGAACGAACCTCAATAGATGAACGAAAGGTGAAATGCCGTTGTTCTACAACCGACTAAAGGAAGAAAGAACGAAGGAGAGGGAGAGAGGAGAGGGAATGACTACGAAGATGAGGAAGATCGCTATTTATTCCCGGGTAGGGCTCCATGGAAACTAGGATCAGGAAAATGCATGGTGGATCAAGTCCAATTGTCCAATCAGAATCGTTTACCCTTCCTTCGTATCCCCGGTCTCGTCGGTTAGTCCTTTCCGGTGTTGCCATCCACAATCCAGACATTAGACATCTGTAACACATTAGCTAGGAGCCTGATAGCACATCATTCACCTCTATCCACTCGTCTTGGTCTTGACGGCAATCCAATGCGAGGCCTTTTTGGTTCTGCATCAGTACTTTGTTCTGTTTCATCAATCCGCGCTTCCACAATCGAATTGCCACTGTTGCCCAATCCTTTCTTCGCCTCTCGGATAGCTTTTAGCCGATCTACTGCTCGTGATGGCGCGGGATTTCCTTTTCCGTAGCCGCCAATCTCTGACTTTGGAGACGGTCGTCCCCTTCCACGTTCTACTGAATCCTCCAAAGACCGCAACCTATCAGCTCTGGGCTGGGTCGACGACAGCTTATCGTTTGCTGCGTCACCAGAGTCAGCACGTAAATTGCTTTGAATGGAAGAGTTTAATCCCCGTTCTCGCTCGCTAAACAACCAGCTAGGGAGTTCTGAGGGGTGTCTTGCCCTCTCAATGTGATAAGCTTTCATCGCCCGTGTCAGACGGGAGTCCTGTCCGGGAGGTGTATCTAAAAATACTCCCTCAACTTAATAAACAACTACAAGCATCGGCGCTCCCGCGTACCTTCGCCATCTTGTCCAGAAATATCAGCAGCCAAGGCTTTACTAACGTTGATGCTTAAATTACTCGCTACACCCACGACCTTACTCCACATTGCGTATCCATCCGTTTTACTGGTCATGTCAAGCCCTAATGTAGATTTGTCCTCGTCTGACAAAGGATCGAGAAATAAGACGTATATTCCTGAGCCATTTCGGGAATAGTAGTACCTATCGTCTTGTCTGGTTGGCTGCTAACATCTTGCTGGCCCGTATAATCCTCTCTAAGAGAAAGCATTTCAGGAGGAGTCCGAGCGCTCTCCACTAGCCTCGTTCTAGATAATGGGTATTGCGATCGCCCGCGCTCAAGACTGTCTGAGCTTTGGTGTGGCCGGATGGATAGCGGTGAGCCGACTCGGCCGCGATTGTCGGTAGGTGATGAGTCTTGAAGAGGTCGTCTTGAGGTGGATGTTGGGAAAGGTGGCCGCAGATTATCGCGCACTGCGGAATAAGATGCGAGTTGTCGATTGAATGGTTGTGGCGGGCTGGAAACGGGAGGTGGATCATGACGTCTTGAAGGCCCTGCAGACTTTGAACGTGGTCTGCTCGGAAGACCGACACGGGGGTTGCTTGGTAGCATTAGATCGTGTGCCGAAAACAAAGAAAAAAGCAAAGAAGAAAGTAAGAAATGACAACCAGAAAAGTAATAGTGATAGGTATAGAAATAAAACACTGTCAACGAGACGGCGGCGGGGAAAGGACACCAGACCAGCTGAAGTCACCAAAGAATTAGTAGCAATATCTTGTTACCTGATTTGGCAACTGGGTCGACCAATCATGTGACTCATATTCGAGAGATGGCGCAATCCAAATTTGATTTCAATGTCAAGGCCATGTTGGTGAGCATTGGTTTGTTGTAACCCTATCACATTTTTCTCATGTTCGCATCACGGTCTCGTATAGTTGCTAAGGCTCATTCTCGCCTTGCGAGCACCTTTGCCCCCAAGGACAAATACAAGGTCGTCGTTGTCGGTGCAGGTACGGCCGTTTCTCTGAAATTATATGCTCAATAAATAACTTACCTCTTCTCGGTCAGGAAGCGGCGGTTTGTCTGTTGCAAACCAAATCTATAATCGCTTTAAAGCTGCCGGAAAGTCGCTGAACCCAGGTGACGTCGCAGTCGTTGATGCTGCCGAGTACCATTATTACCAGGTACGTTGCCCGGCTTCACGCATGGCAAGCTAATCACCTTGTATAGCCGGGATGGTAGTTTGCTTCCTACACGCCCGAGTGTACAGACTAATGATTACCTCGCAGGACTTTAGTTGGTGCTGGTCTTCGTACAAAGACCGACTTCCGACGCCCTCTGGACACATTGATACCATCTTACCTCTCACATATCCAAGAAAATGTCCAAGCGTTCACACCAAAATCTTCCTCGATTGTCACAGCATCGGGCAAGGAAATAACATATGATGCGCTCGTCGTCGCCACTGGACTACAAACCAATTGGAATGCAATCCAAGGTCTCTCTCAGGCGCTTGCTGATCCCAAGTCGGGAGTATCTTCCATTTATTCCTACAATACGTGTGACAAAGCCTGGGACGATATTGAGGGCTTGCGCTCAGGTGACGCTATTTTCACCCAGCCCGCTGGAATCATCAAATGTGCAGGAGGTGAGGAGGCTCGTCGACGTTGAGGCGTCTACTCATCATGGGCTTGATCCAGCTCCCCAAAAAATTATGTGGATGGCTTGGGATCGCTATCAAAAAACCAAACGGAGCAGTAACATCAACGTTAACTTTTATACCAGCGCGCCAACAATGTTTTCCGTCAAGAAGTACTCAGACATCCTCGAAAATCTCCGATTACAGCGCAAAGTCGACGCTTTCTTCCAGCACAACCTCATAGCCGTGGACAGTCAAAATCATAAAGCAACTTTCAAGAAGGCTGATAATTCAACTATCGATGTGGATTACACATTGCTTCACGTCACCCCTCCAATGGGTCCCTTGGATGCCCTTAAGAACTCGCCGATCGTTGATACCGCAGGATGGGTGCAGGTCGACCGAGAAACCTTACGGCACGTTAACCCCGAATTCAGTAATATCTTCTCGCTGGGTGACTGCTCCTCGCTTCCCACCTCCAAAACGGCCGCTGCTATTACTGCTCAGGCACCAGTCCTAACTGAGAATCTGTACTCTGTTCTGGATTCTGGAAAGCTCAGCAACGCTAAATATGATGGATATACCAGTTGTCCGGTAAGGTCTCCTATCATGATTTCATAAATGTCTCCATTTTGATTTCTATATCTCTCTATTCATAAGCTGCTGACGGGTTACGGGGAGCTCCTGTTGGCCGAGTTCAAATACGGCTTGGAACCGAAGGAAACATTCTCTGGCCTTATTGATCAAGGTCGCAGTCGCACGTACGTACCGAGTCTTTTGTTTTGACAGAAGTGGATCATTGATGGCGCGATTCACATTAGCCTATTCTACTACCTGAAAAAGGTTCGTGAAAGATTTGCGGATTTCGATCCATTTTGATGGTTGTTTTCAGGATCTTCTTCCCGCCGCGTATTGGAACCTAATGGCAAGTCTCCGCTTACTGGGGCTAAGTGATTCATTCCTCATATCTCTACTACAGGTTAAGGGAAAGTGGTTTGGACCTAGTGGACTCACCAGGCCTACTTATTCGTAGATATAGTTGTCATATAAGTACCTGGATCCGCGCAAATGAATTTAATCTAGCCTACTCCTCGTTTCGCCTGAGCGCTGTGATATTGCTAATCACGTGAGGTGAGATGATTCGTGTTGAAGGTGTGGCATTGTTGACGTCCACTGCGCTCGGCCTTCGCGCTCACTCACTGACGACGTCGCGGTCAAGAATATGTCTCGTCTTACATCCGCACAGATTGTCGCTCGTGGCGAATATCTGGATCCGGATTTCGAACCGGCATCTCTCACGGTTTCACAACTGCTCGGTGTACTAACATATCACGATGTTCTTTATCCAACGCCATACTCCAAGACAAAACTCGTTCAGCTGTTCAATGAAGAGATCAAACCCCGTTCGGCGAAACTCAACAGAGAACGGCTGAAACGCGAGAACAGTCAGGCCAGTGAAGATGGTATCAAGGATGGCATTACTGGCAAACCAATTGCTGCCTCACGAAAAGTGCGTTCACCTCCAGTGCAAGTACTGACCCGTATTTGACCATTTTATTAGACAACTGTACCAAGGCGATCTACTCGGCGTTCTTCAAGGCTTCAGACTCAGCAAGACGAGGACTCCGATGCTCCGCTAGCTCCACCGGAACCTGTGAGTCATGGGTCAGACGTGCAATAGCTGTTTATCTGAATGTGTCCAAAGCCTAAACGCCGGAGGTCGTCTGCGCAACCTAGTCTAGGGGGTGCGGGGTCATCGCACTCCATTGTACCGACAGAACCTACTGTATTAGAGGAAAGTGAACCTGACGACTCGGAAGTCCCCCCGCGCAAGTTTGGGAGAAGCAAGAAGAATGCGAGTGGTTGCATTTGGCTTGTGGATTGTTTTGTTCTAATCTGAGCTTATAGGCTGATATTGCAAATGCACATGCACGCAAAAGCTCAAACCCAGTACGTGTGTCAGCTCAACCTGCCTTCAGCTTACATTGACACCATCCAAGTTCTCGGAGTATGAGGATAGTGGTTGGGAGGATAACAATATTTTCCAATCAGGCGCCGAAGATTCATCCCCCGTACGACCAGTCAAGACAAGGACTCGAAAAAGCTTAGCACCACGAAAGTCCCGCAAGTCAATGTCTGCGCCCCCACAAATTTCACCATCTCGAGTACAATCCTCTCCCCAATCACCACAAAAGCTACCGGTACCTAAATTTGAGCCATTCACGCCTGGTCAGAAACCTCCCTCACAAGACACATTCCAGCCGAAACTACCTGCTTTGGTATCACATGAGACAGACAAGATTAATCGACTTATTGAAATACCTAGTAAAGCTGCTCAGGTTGTCAACCAACCCGCAGACGATGTCTTCGCCCCATCTGAAGATATCGTCGATCATGGAAAAGGGGATGAAGTACCTTTACTTGTTGGCGAGACCAGCGAAGTGGGAGAAGTAACACTGACTCATGAAGCTGATCAGGTTGTAGATGAGGATCGTGTTTCGCCTGCGGTATCCTCCAAACAAACTTTAACGTTGACACCCCAGGGTCCAGAATCTCAGCGATGGCCGATCTGGCTTCGTATCTTGTTCATTTTGTTTGCCTTGATTTCGACCAAAACCCTTTATGATTTCAAGACGGAATCTGCTTCTATTGGCTTTTGCAATAGAGGCAGCAATTCAAACGAAGGATTGGAGTCTTTGAGAGCGCATAGGGCTGCAGTTATGGCTTGCAATGAGAACAGGACGCTCTTCCACACCCCGTCAGATTCTCCAGAAGCGAGCGATTCCACGTTCTGCCCCCTGCCTCCATTGCTACCTCCGTTCATGCAATCAAACGCATGTACACCCTGTCCCGACCATGCTACATGTTCACCACATACCGTTGTTTGCGATAATGGGTATATATTGCGTTCCCACCCATTCCTGTTCTTCTTTCCTCCCCCTACATTCCCGGTACCGACCTCTATCGCGGCCTCAAGTCCATCCGATGTGTTATGGAAAGCTATCTCGGCTGTCGGCGATGGCGTCCCTGGTATTGGAAGCGTAGCACTGCCTCCTCGTTGCGTTCAAGACCCCAAGAGAAAACGCAACATCGGGGTGCTTGGAAAAGCAATTGAATCCATGCTTGGTCAGGAGCGTGGAAGGAGGGTGTGTGCAGGGGGGGAATACTTAGGACTCGATGCGGCAGACAAAGATGGAGGCGAAGCCAGAAAGTGGGGTGTTGAGGTCGAAAAGCTGAGAGATGTGATGAGACAGAAGACTTCAGTAAGTGTTTGTGCTTTCTTGAGGTCCTCGTAGAATGGCCGCACGTACCCACCCATTGGCTGCGTTTCTTGTGCTATTCCTCTTGAGCTTTTTGGGGTTCTATGTGAGGCTAACGATTGGAACTATCTTCACCCTCCCCGACTTAGCCCAATCTACTAAACGCTTTTGATGATACATTCAACGAAGCGCTTCAGCAATTGATACAATGGGGTGGTGTTGTTATTGGTGAAGATCAAGAGTAAGAGTCTTCTGTCAGCTGCCCATCAGAAATTTGACAAATGTACCGACAGAGGGCACCGCTACCTTGCTCACAAGACCCCAGATCTGACTTGGAACTGTGCCTTAACTGTCAAAAGTAGGGAGATCTGGGCAAAATGGCGGACGACAGTTTTCGGTAAGTTGACTACACAGCTGTTTTGAGGTGGATCAAATGCGATTAAAGCAAAGGAACCCTAAAATCACTTTGCTCCCCCTGGACTTCTGTAGCATCCATCCGGTGCTTTGTTCGATCCCTCCCCTCTTATTCCACGCTTGACATCCATGTGTGATCTGATTGATGGACTTCTTTCTTTAATTAGGGATCGGTCTTCTAATAATGATCGTCTTATATGGCGGCGCGAGAAGGGTGCAAAAGCGAGCCGAAGGCAAGCGCATCGCGGAATTGGTGCAGATTGCATTGGATGCGCTGCGGAACCAAGAGTTAGCACACCATACGGACCCGATCACCGCACCGCACCCTTATTTATCGTCTGTCCAATTGCGAGATCTCATTTTACAAGATGTGCACTCGGTGAGCAAAAGACAGCGATTATGGGATGCTGTGGAGCATGTAGTGGAGAGTAATTCAAACGTGCGGGCAAACCTTGAAGAGACTGTTGGTGGCGAAGAAATGAGGGTTTGGAGGTGGATCGGCAGCGCCAGGAGAGCATCCTCGGGGATAAGGAAGTCGATCGCAGGCGCTAGTCCTGACCAAGAAGCTGAGAGTTGAAATTAAAACACATTTTCAAACTTTTTAAGGACCACCTCTCACACGTGGAAGCGAAAGTAAAATGTGGCTGTCGAGGAAGGATCACTATCAGTGAGATGGAGCCTAGATTTTCCGCTGGTCATTTTAGTACTTTGTGCCCCCTTTCCCTTTCCCTTTCGCCCTGCCATGTCTGCCTTCTTGGCATATTGACAGTTCTGTTATCTCCATGTTACCTCCATTTGGTCGCTAATCTATTTTTCTTCCTGTTCCAACTGCCTGATGGAATCGGACCACGTTTGATTGTAGGCACTTAGTATCCTCCGGCACTCTCGCATGGTTTCTGGATCTGGCGAGAAGGTGATTGATCAGTACGTGGGGGACCGCTTACATGTTCCCAAGTTGGGGCTAGTCGCCCATGGTAGAGGTGCCGAAAGTCACCAATGCTCTACAGTCTTCCTGTCTCGCTTTACAGCTTAAACCCCATGGGAGCGGTCACGCCCCCCTAAAGCCACATTGAACTGAAAGGCGGTTTTACCTACTATCACGGATATACTTTCCATGCAAACAGGCGTGTCAAATGCAAAAGTCAAGTGTTATACGGAACTGGTATTCATAAGCGAAGTTTTAGAGAAGAGGCACCCGTGTTCATACAGGATCTACTGGCCCTTCTGGAGCCTGGTGCTGGGAGGGATCGACGGTCGCAATGATCAGTTTAAGAGAAGAGCCGGGAGAAGGCATATGATTTCCATATTTGGTCGCAAACCCCGTCCCTTCAGACGCTTGAGAGTTTGAACTGCGGTGCCTTCATATAATCCACTTAACCGCGGTGATGGGATTGAGCCTAGACCACTGGGACAAATATAGCGCCGACTTTACCCTTTGCTGATGTCAAGTGAACTTGAGCATCGGCGAACGATAGGGTTTGATTCAGTTGATTCAGTTGAGGCGTGATTACTTCGGTCGACAAGGTCTGTTTTTTTATTGCTGTCTCATGTGTGCACGATTGCATCGTCCGATGACCCGGACATGTGATTGGCACGAGTGGGACCTTTGAAAGTCGAGTTGGGTTCAGGTGATGTGTAATATAACCATGTCCTGACAATCGTGGTTATTTACAGTAAGCTTAAGGAGAGGCCGCATTCCTGGATCATAATCACGTCGATATCAGCCCATGTATTAGTCAGGTGCCAGGAGCATTAGAGTAATATGACCGGAGCACCTGTGCATGTTTGGACTAGGTCCCGAGCCATCAGGCCTGTAGGTCTAGAGTGGCGCGGCTATACTCGGATGTGACGGATGGTAGGTCCCGTAAAGCTAGGGGAGGAAGACAAGCTCCACGGTGATCAAGTTCAAGGCCCGAGAGTTATCATGATCTGCCTGTACATATCCGAGTCACCAAGGAAAGCTTTTTATTTTGGAGAGAACAAAAGCCAGGCAATACGGGCTTTTGTGGAGGCTTGTCAAACCTGTAAATGGTTACGGGTCAAGCTAAAATGAGCATGTTTACACTGGGGTGTACTCGTGGTCTGGGATATTGTAACTGTGTAAATGACAGACAAAGAGTAATGGGAACTGATTTAGTAGTATCCCTACATTGATTGATGAAGCCAGGATGGCCAAAAACAATGGCATGTCCGTAAAAGGAGAAAAAATTGTCGAGAGCTGAATGATTTTAGATTGTAGGTTAGGACGAGACAAACACCTGGACAGAAACAAGCTGCAGAACAAGATGGGATCGATAACATATTCCAAATCCATCTGCCTCTACCACATTCCCCGGGGTGCTCTTTCCCATTTCTTCCATTGTCCCTTCTACCATTCATCCCTTTCCCTAATTATCCCCTCTCATCCCCATCCCTGGCCCCCATTTCCGTCCAATCCCCTTCTTCCCTAGCAACACTTGCATCCGTGGTTCTTATCCCCCTCCGATACTACCTTATGTTGGCTCCGCGTCCAAGATCCATCCCATTCATCCGGTACTCTTTTGTTATCCGTCGTGTGATTATCGCTACCCTCAAATTAGTTCAACTCCAGTGCCAACCGCCTTGATCATGTGTCGTGCTACCCAGGGACCTCGATATTCCCTGTTGAATCTTCTCAATTAAAGCCCGCTTCATAAATTGTTCTTCCGCCAATGCTCGCGTTGTCTGTAAACGAGTGGATGTCACGGTAGCGAAAGAGATTCCCAAACCGATAAAGACGTTATTTCGAAAGGAGCGAAGCACATTATCAACATGCCGGTGACCGTGTGGGTGCAGAGCAGAATACTTACCCTGAGGAAACGTTCGAGGTCCATTCGGCCCGTATTCAGCGCTCTGTGCAAATGATAAATTGTATCCTCAATCGCATTGTCTTCTGCGATGAGGTCAATTAACCTGCAAAAGATGTGTTTAGAAATCCTCGGACCATACGCGCGGCCGGTAATATCGGAGGGAGCACGAGGCTGTGTCGCTCAAAGAAAAAAAAAAAAAGAAGTAGAAGCACTTTGAGCAAAGAAAACTTACTGATTGTGTACAATCGTAGTTGCGCAAATAAGTTCGTCAACTTCCGGGTCACCTTTCCGGCGAAGCTCAGAAACGTTGTTTTCGGCCATTCCAATAGGGCCTCGAAGGCGCTCGGCGACATTACGGCATACATCTCGCACTGCCTCGAGTCGGGCCATCTCGTCCTTTACTGCCGGTTCACCTGCAAGCAGATCCGTCTGTATCGCTCGAAGACGTTCGGCATCTACAGCAAGTGCTTGTGTAAGTGAAGCCATTTCAGTAGAAATCTTCTCATGGACTCTGGCATGAAGTTGAAGCAACTCTGGATTGGGCGGCCGCGGCGGTCGAAACTCCGACGTCACCGAATACGGAATCTGACTCGAGACCTGCGGCTCGGGAAGTTCTTCATCCATCAAGTTGGGCGCTGAGACGGGAGGAGCTAGGGGGTGTGGTGCAGCAATTGGTTGATGTGTTGGAGCTTGATGAGCAATTGGCTGTGATACATGGACAGGAGGTGCTGCAAGGGGAACGGGTGGGGGAGGAGGAGGAATCGCATGTGTACTGGGTGGTGGAGGAGGTGACGTAGTCGATTCTAATTGGATGCCATATCCAGACGGCTTCGGTGGGGCAAGGGGAAGTGGTGGTGGAGGTGGAGGTGGTGACTGGACTGGTGTGTTACTAAAGGTAGGTGGAGTAGAATTCGCTGGGAAAAGGGGGTTGTATGCATTGAATTGAAGCGCGACCGAGGGATTTACTGGAGAGAATGCTGTGCGTGCTAGGGGATGAATGAGTTAGGTAAACATAAATTTAAGTTGGACCAAGAGAATAAATATGTATCGTACTATTATCTGCATGATATGGACCGACGGGACGGATAGATTGTGTATTGTTATGGATATGATCACTGTTTGTAGAAGGCTTTGGTGGTAATGGAGGGCGTTCTATCAAAATAGGCGATGGCGCCGGGGGCGATGCGACCTGAGGGGGTTGTATCTGTGTCGGTAACGGGGGCGGGGGCTTCGCAGGGTAATGATAATTGGCGGCCGCTGCTACTGCAGGAATCGTTGAACTTGAAGCAATTGGAGTCGAGGTTGGCCTGCTCTCTTTTGGCTTAGCGTACAAAGGGGGCTCACGAGAGAAGTGGAGCTGGAGAGCTTCAATCAAGGCGACAATATTACAACCCTGGAAGATGACAACATTGATATAATAGTCGAGCAAGTGGGCGAGATAAACACACCTCGCTCTTGCGGGCCCAATGTTGCATGTAATCTATATCACACTTACCGCTTACATCTACATATTTTCCGGGTCTGATGAGCATATCGCCAGTAGGGACGACGTAACTGATCGGGGGCTCTCGAGGATAATCTTTGCTGATCCAAAGAGCGATTGGTATATTGTAAGTGGCATTGCGAAAGGTAATGGGCAAGAGGCCATGAAGACAAAGAAGTAATTGAGTACGACCATCATCGTAAGCTACAAAGGTAGGATGATTAATAGATGACGAAAGGGCCGGTACGGTAAGGAAGACTGAACTGTAAAGATCAGACTTTGGACGAATGGTAGCAAAGGTAGCGATAGCCGCGTCCAAGTCGCTGTAAACGCGATCTTGTGCAGGATACGAAGCGGAGTGCTGCCTGAGCCACTTTTGTGTCAAAGATTCCGAGCTGGACATTTGTCTCTTTCTTCTCTTCTCGTTTCGGGGGTGGATCGTGGTGGAAAGCCTGTTTCCTTCAGAGATACCGTCCCCCTCTTTGAATTCTCCCACATTCTCCATTTGGCAAGTAGGGGACCTTTCTGTGGCTCCGCGCCTAGCCGATCATGTGAACCAGTCTTCTGGGCTGAACCTGCTTCATATGGCAATCCTTCAAGTCGTGGTTCCAATCTGATTCCGCACAATCGTAGATTTGTCCTTTTCACTCGGTTAATGGTCTGTCCGGCCAGAATGGGATCCCTGGTCATCTAGCAACGCTGGCTGGGATGGGAAACCCTGAATCCGGCAGGCTCGAAGACAGTCATCCGATTTTTTTCATCAAGTTTCTCGACGGCGGCGGCTTTATGCTTCATGCGAGTTTGCTGACTCCGACCGAGCCCACTTACTTGTGCATGGGCATCGGCATCTGTATCAGCAAAATTATTTTCGCAGGCTGACTAGGACTGGGAATGGACCCCTGACATCGCTATAATTATCACAAAGAGGGTACATTTTTTATTTCGTTGGTCCCGTATGGATCGGTTCTAAGCTTTTCTCTGCTTGCATTGCCCGATTTGATCTCCAGAGGAACAGAAGCCCACCCTCTCCATAACTCTGGGACCCTTTTGCCAATTTTGGAATCGAAATCGGATCTTCAACTATCTTGACCTCCTCCCCATATATAATATCCTCCATTCTACTCCATCCTCCTCCCTCTCCTTCAAGCTCTCTCAACTCCACTATCATGACTCCTTCACCTTCACCTGCTCTCGATATGTCTCCTCGTCCCACCTCCTCTGCACTGAAGCACCTCTCTCGTCTACGGAAACACCGCAAGCTGCTCAAGGATGGCAGTGGTGGTGAAGTCTGGCCGGAGAATATCGAAGAAGTGTTCATTCAAGGTACATCGTCTCCCGCTTGTAGATACATCGTTCGCTTACAAATTCCTCTCGTAAGGTCTTCACGAATACTGGCAGTCACCTTGGGCCATGTACTCCCAGTCCAAAGGACGTAGCAAGTGGAGGAACCAGTTCCTTGTCGAATTTCTTGCAAAGAGAGGTATCACGCGGACAAAAAAGCAAGTCGCAAGTCACATTCAAGTGCTACGGAACATGTGGAAGGGTGAATCAGGTATGCTGTGCTCACTGCTATGCTCGTTGATGTTGCTCATCATATTCACGTGCAGAATTCCACCTCGTTGCCGGCGGTGAAGAGTTCCTCGATCTCCACTCAAAACTCGATGACAAGGAACAATTATCACATGCCAACTACAATTTCGATGACGTCGACACCGACACTTCACATTCCAGCTCAAACTCACCGCGTCATATCAAGAGCGAATTTCCGGAATCTCCTCAGTTATCATTGTATCATCTAGAATCACATTCAGCAGGCTCCCTTCCGGGCGCTCACCCCTCGGATACCCTTCACAGCTCGACATATCCTGCCCTCGGTTTCTCGTCCAACCACGGCGATTTTAACGGTCCACTCCAAACTCCGAATCAGCTTAGGCAATCGCCATTGCGTGATGGTTCCGTCACCTATCCTGCTCCCTCAGCTGTATTGTCTTCGACTACCGCTTCACCATCGACGTCATCGCTCATGCGACAGCAATCCACCTTTGTTCCCACCCTGTCAAATGCAGTACCCATGAATGCTCAATTTTCATACTATCCAATCAACGCCATTACGTCGTTATGCCTGATGGCCGAGGGTATGACGACATTCACCGTCAATGTGGAAACTCTTCGTTCAATGCTTCCATCCTCCACCCCCAATGCACCACTTCAGATACAAATCCGGCTAAGCGTCCCCACCTTCGATGACATCAGAAGTCCTCCTCGTTTGGAAGGCTTCATTGGAACTGTTACTCTCTTGAATCCGTGGTCGTCGTCGGCCAGGTGTCTGACAAGACGATACAATGGCCCAGCGTGCGTTGGTGAGGAGTGTGATACATTAGAAGTATCTCGCTCCCAAGTTGGTGGCAGTGTTGTTGCCCACTTGCCTCATTCAAGTCTGACTCGTTGTCGTTTCATTGAAGGTGAGCGAGATGTCTTCATTATCTCGAAAGTCTCGCTAATACATCACCCTTTTTTTTTCTTCTTTTGCAGCAACAAGAGTTACTCAGGAAATCGTTGTCGACCAAGAGACGCTCTGCCTCATCATTTACGAGATCGACCGGAAAAGCACCAGTGGTATGCCAACGGCAGAGCTAGGTGGTTACAACCCTCTTATCACTCCCTCCTGTGCATCAAAACTGCAAGCGTCTCGGGCATTCGACACGTCGTCCACACCATATCCGTTCTTTTCCCAAATCCAGCCCTGTCCTCGGCGTGTGACGCCGTCAACATCAACGTACCCCTGTCTCTTGCCTTCGTCAAGCAGCATCAGGCACACTGTTCCGACATCAATGCAATGTTAACCTGCTGATTTGTCTCCTACGTGGACCTTCGCTTTCGTTACCCGGGTGATGACGGGTGCAATTTTACTGAACTCGTAACTTTCAAATGTATGTGATGTGGTGTCTACCTCTCAGGGCTTCTTGTCTCTTCTGGGACTTAGTTGGGTTTGCCAGTTGTAAACGTGTAATCGACAGTTTTTGCTATCACTTCATGGCTATCATCAGCATACGGTACTCACACTTAGGTATCGATATATTCTATCAACGAATAATTTTCATATCCCCTGCCTCGCGTAACCTATCATGAACAACGCTGTCATTAGGACGAATATTTTTGTAGTTGTGCTCTTTCTTACGGCTTCGGGACAATCGCGTAGATTGCTGTATATTGTTTATGACATAATGACGACATCGGGTGAAACCCACATTACTATTTTTGCGTGACCCACAGACATTGCGATGCGCAAGGACTTGGCAATTTTACAAGTGGGGCAGTATTGTCATATATTCAAATTTAGGATCGTACATAATTTAGTAATCTACTGGCCTCCGCGCGTACATCGGGGTGGTAATACTGTCTAGAAAGTAAGTGAAGTTCCCAGAACATAGTTCCAAATGGGTTCGAAACCTGGGGGTCATCGACAGATGGACGGTAGATACCATCGAAAGATCTATCTTCCGTTGACAGCATGACTTCAAGTTTGGAGCTCTTCGCAATTAGCCCGCCAACAAATTCGAGTGTACGAAGTGTTACTCCAACAGGCCAATGCAATGACGCAATTAACAAGCGTTTACAGAAGGCTGCGGAACACCATGGGGGCGAGGCTGTACCAAAGGTCTGGGGTGAGAACACGATATTGAGGGCACGAAATAA
Source organism: Volvariella surrecta (assembly GCA_951802395.1). Classification (NCBI taxonomy): domain Eukaryota; kingdom Fungi; phylum Basidiomycota; class Agaricomycetes; order Agaricales; family Pluteaceae; genus Volvariella; species Volvariella surrecta. The sequence continues at coordinate 1,554,250 of OX637784.1, forward strand.
CATATCAGCAACGCTCGGTTGTTGCTGTGATTGACGTCGTGTTGAATTGGAGGTCAATGACGTCATGGCGTCAGAATCCTTCACCCGATCGCAGAAAGGCGACGGCAGGTCGATACCCGAGTGATGACTCAATGGGGGTATGAGCTTGTACAGTTGCGTAATGAATTCGCTTAGTTCGATGGTGAGCGCTTCCCCTGAAAGTCAACAATGACGAAGAGGTTATCATAAGTTCTATGTTTTCCCCAAGTCCCCACCGAAGAAGGGTGGCGGATGCACGGGGTGAAAGTTTAAAATGCCATGATGTCAACGACGTTCGAGCGAGGGCAATGACGATAGACCAGAGGTTGGTCATAAGGAATGAAGGGGATCTAGAGAAAATAGAAGGGATGTAAAAAACTTACCTTGCCCTGACAAAAGCTCAAACGCAGTCACTATACATAAAAGACGGTGATGGATATCCCTGATCACTTGGGTAGAATCTTCAGGTACGGATTCATCCGCCGCGGACTTTTGAATCAATTCCTTCAGAACGTTGATGAGATCTTTGAAAAAGTCGATATTGACGAGATGCGCGAATTTTGAAATGCCTTGAAGCGCGGCAGGGAGGAGGGGCGTAGGCGTCGAGTTTTTTAGTATGCTAAAATACAGAACAAATAATAGTTTTAGTGTTTCCGTTTGCTTAATTGGGTCGGAAGCGATTTTTACATTAGCCTTGGCTTTTGCGTGATTGAAAATAAAAGCTGCCAACCGTTTTCGCCTTTTCTTCTTTATCAACCTCCGCTTCCGCTTCGCGGAATTCCTTCTCAATCTCGCGCCGCTCTTTTAAAACCTTTTTCGCCGTTTTGCTCATGTGAGGTTGGTCTGTCTTCTTCCCCTCTCTCCGCTGTCTTGGCGTTTGAGCACTTGACGGGTCATTGGTCTTGTCACTTTTGGTATCCGATGACCGTACCCCCAATTCAGTCTTGAGACGGAGGTGCAATAGACAGGAAAGCGCCTCAGGGTGCACCTTGAAGTGCCTTTCCTTGATCATGCGGTTCATGACTTGGACCACTTCCAGTGACTGTTGGCCCGTTATATCGGAACGAAACAACTTGATGATCGTTTCAAGGCAAAGATTTGCGGACTATATCGACAGTATCAGGAAGATCCGTTATTGACAGTGCATCGATAGACCGGAGACCCACCTTGTCAAGATTCTTCTTGCTCAAACGGGCGACGATGCAACTGATAAGGTTTACGCGAAAATTGAAGTGTGTACGTTCTGACAGAAGTGCACACATGCACTGCAGCGCGGCGTCTGATAGGTCACTTCGCGCTGATCTTCGTCAAGTGACGAAACTAACGGACAAAATATGACATACCTTTAAGTTCCGACTCCAGCCCCTTGAGATAGGTTTGATACACCAATACCAATCCTTGTTCCCAGTCGCGTGTCTTGGCAACCATTTGACTGACCTTTTCCCCCTTTTCCTTATCTGTGAGCGCACGGATCCGGAATCCTGGTATGATATCCATGAAAACCGCTAATTGCGATAAAATTGCTAATCGCCGTATCACGGGATCATTGGGAACAGGATTGGGGTGCATAGGGGTCATGATTTCTGAGAGTGAGAAGGTATGCAACCGCCTCAAGAGCCCGAGCTGCAGAGGTCAAGAGGACATTGTATGAAACGTGAAGGCGGCGTGCCAGATAGAAGACTTACGCTGTTTTCTGGGTCCGCGGTAATTTCCTGGCATATTCCTGCAATTTGTTCCTTGGCAACCTCGATTCTGGCTGTTCTGGATTTTGTCTGTACAACATCGATGACTGCTGACCGACCAAACCTAGCGCCTGTGGCCACATCCTCTACCTGCGGTCTTGGTTCATTTGTCCGTTCCTCCTCATGACTCAAGGTAGATTCGCGGATTTCGCCGGAGTCATCTGACACCTGGTCATCTGCTGAGGGCATCGACCTGCCGTTCACTTCCTGTATTCGACCATCTAGTAGTTTAATTGGTAACCGCGGAATATTCTTGTTTGCTTCGGGTTCCCAATACTTCTTTTTTATGCGCGGGGCCCGTTCGTACGGCATCTCCTCATCCGAATTCCATCCTATCTCGTCCTCATTTTCACTTTCACCCTGTTCCGATTGCTGGACGCCGTCAAAATCAGAATATTGCTGACTATCGGTCTCTGAACCATCCTCGGAAGCAGAATCGACCGAGGGAAGGTCATCGTCCCTTTGTATAGCACGTTTGGGTTTATTTAGTGCATGTAGGCGCTTGATTTCCTTCTGGCTCCTGTGCTGGGGATAAGTAACAGCGGAATTGTGGCGAACGTCATTACCTGGAGATACCCTGTTCATTCAGGTTTGTTAGAAATGAAACAGCACCGCCGAACTCCTCGATGACATCTGCATCCTGATCAGAGAGTTCGATAACTCCCTTGCTCGAAGGAATATCGATGGTAGTCCTTTCGGACGCCTTTTTTTTCCCCTTGTGGGCTTTTGGTCGGTCTTGCTTATGTACAGAGGCCTTAGAGCCGTCAAGCTTTTGTCGCTTGAGCTGCCTCTACAAATAATAATGAGGTTTGTGCATATATAGAGACATAAAAGAACTTACTGTTGGTGTGGGGGCAGACCTTTTCGTGCCGGGACGGTGTGGCATAGTGAGCGGTGCGACGAGGACACAATTATTATCATTTTTGTTCCCACGATCTTTGGACCCTTGTGCAGTTTGTATCTCCATGCAACGTTCTTAATGGCCTCGCAAGAACTAGACGCGCCACCACCAACGACACACATACTCAAGCCTCACCATATCGATCTTCTTGCCATAATTTTTCTCACTTTCCGAGAAATTGAGCCTTCAAATTTGCCAAGTAGTTACTTGCTTCATATATACAGAGTATTGCTGCAAGAAGTATCCGAGGTACGGCTTCTACATATCTTGGCCCGTACCAGAATCGAAATGATTGGGCAGATATCTAAACCGAGATCGCACCATGAATTGGTACTTGACCTTGAACGTGGACCCAAAGCCGAAGTGACGGAGGCACAAGCATTTATAAACGCGTTCAAGACAGTTGTAAGGCACTCGCGTTTGCGAATGACCCGCATATAGATCTTAAGCCCAAACTCATAGCACGTTAACCTGGATTCCACGGATAGGATTACCGCGTTTTTCAACAGTCCGTTAATCACTTTATGCTGTTGAAGTACCTGAAAGTGTCCCAGATTTACCGGGATTGTTCATGGAGAGACACGATGAAGTGAGATAAGGCGTTTAATACCTAAACTATCAGGACGCATATTCACCCCATTCAGGAACATCCGATATTTGTGATTAGGTCGTTGCTCCGCAAAGGCGACTTGCTAATGGCTTAACAGATGCGACGTTCTCTATTCGGTTATTTTTGTCGACGGTGCTTCTTCAGCTTCATCAAGCTCTCGTTCCCTGGGATTGTCAAGCTACATAGGGACTACGAGGCTTGGTGCCGCGGTGATACTATCACTGGATGCGAGGAACGCTACAAAGAAAAGTTGTCTAGCGGTTCGTCATGAGAGGCATCGATGTGGCTAGAACTCAAGTCCTTGCGCAGATTTCCAGCTGTTCAGGACAGTGGCTGATAAAAAGTCATGGGCTAAATCAGATGCGTATGAAGAGTGAGTATGGGGGCATGCATCATTATGACTGGTCTGGCTAGCTAATTGCCTAGATGGGAGAGAGGTCTGGCTGTTGGAGACGAGAAAGTGGCAACAGAAAACCTGCGGCGCTTCTTCGAGCAACACTTTCACGACAACAATGATTCGTACGGTGTTTCCATACACCTCCAATACCACAGGTCTAATTATCATACTTAGTGGAGTCCGTCAGCATGCACTCTTGAACCTTGTTCGCATGCATTATATTCGCAAGGAGTATCCAGCAGCTCGCAAGGTGTGTATACGTGCGCGTCGGTAGCCTACTACCGTTCACTTTTGGTGCAGCTTCTCAGCGAAGCAATACATACTGCTAGGACCAGTGGTGATAGGATAACACTGCTGCATTGCGTCAGGTCGGCATTGTCACCACAACTCCAACGTCAGCAGGCACTCATGTTTATTTTCTCAGCTTACTGCATAGACTTCCACCAACCCCAGGGCGCAAACCAGTTATCAACGAAATACAGCCCGATCTCCATCCGTTCGAAGTCCTGCATGACGTCGTGAAGTTGTTGGACGAAGACAATGCATGTTCCCGTTTGCGTGTTAGTTGAAAGTACTAACTGTGCCTATAGAGTCAACCATTGAGCGCGGCATTCGAGAAAATCACACAAGCCACGGGGTTATACGACCACTGGCTTGATGTTCAACGGGAGATCGCGTCTGAGGCTGATCAGTGGGCACTACACGCAGTACAATCAATAGTATGGGAAACGGCTGGTAGGCTTATTGATGATTTCCACTACGTGGGTCGCTCATGGTGTGCAGGCTGTGCTCGCTTGGCTTCCATCGAGGAAGATATTGTTATCGCGTTTTCTGAGCGTGGAAGCAGTGACAACACTCTTTTGATGGTACACCTCAACAAGGCGTACAGGGTATGTCGTCATATTGCTGTTCTTTTCAAGTCCAAATATGATATTTCTTGTGCAGCGTGCACGCCAGGGGGGATATACTGAAGCGCTGACTGCGCTCATCAACCCAGAAGTCTGGAAGGGTCTTTCTTTGGCCGATTATGCATCTTGGGCTCAACAGATATGGCATATCATGGCGCTAAGAGCCACGCGACGGTAAGTTTGCATTCATTTCGCGAACGCGCAATACGCAATACTGATCTTTGCAGTGGACAAGATCGCCTATATCGCGAATTCTTACTCCCACGACGGCCCCCAGGTCCATTCAACCCAAAGGAGTATCAGTTTCAGTCAGAAATAAGTGTGCCACTTTCAAAAATTCGTGAGCCGCTACACAGGTTCCTCCAAATGCGTGTACGTCGCAAACTGGCCGCATCATACAATTCTCATCAAATGTGATACAGCATTGTGACCAAGCCACGACAGCGATTGATCAACTTTTGACTGCTTTGTGGCAAGCCGAGTTCTTGTTCAGACTTCCGTTTTATCGAACGGGCATTGTGCTGTTGGCTGACGTTGGCCTAGAGTTTGGGATGTCAAAGAAATGCCGCCGCATACTCGATGAAATAATGCCACAGGTCGGGATATATTTCGACTTTTGTCGTCAAGTCCTTAAGGTTGATTTCTAGGTAATCAATGGAGACGATCTTGAACAAAGAGCACACGCATGCTTCACGCTAGCGCGGTGTATAATCTTAGTTAGGGAAAATATAGGTATGTGTTGGCGCGCATTACCTTCACATCGGCTAAAATTGTGGTTCAGAAAACGAGTTGCGGGAAGCAATACCTTACTTGGAGACAGCAGAAGCTGATTTTTCAAAATTGGAGATGTACCGCTCTTTAATGGATGTACAATACTTCCTGTCAGTGGTTTATCACAACCTTGGCATGCACACCGAGCGCGACGCTGCCGCTAGTAGGCATCTGGAGACGGAGAAAAAGCTAAAGGAGTTGGGCACGGTGACTTATGACGATGAGCTACATCGGGTATTTTCGATTGTTGCAGAGATTGGAGCAGCCTTAGCAGATAGGTAGACTCCAACCTGTAAGGTGGCACAACGCCTCGGGGCGATAAATGAAGTCATTAAGAGTATAATTAGGTCATGTGACTTGTCAAGGGTTGTGGTTCAGAGCTGCCTTGAGGAGGATCCGTTTATTCCAAATTTCTGAACGCTTCCTCCATCCACTGCTGTCACGATGGATGGTCCACCGCCACAAGAGGAAGATTTCTCACAGCTCCCCATCGCTGATAGGCTCGCACACAAGAACTGGAAGGCGCGCGTCAGCGCATACGAGTCGCTCATCAAGATCTTTCAGACCACTGCTTCGGACACCGATCCTGCTTTCAAGCCTTATCTCGGAAATCCCGATCTAATAAAGAAGATTGTAACAGACTCAAATGCAGTTGCGCAGGAGAAGGGTGTTGAGTGTATAGTGGCGCTGGTCAAGTACGCAGGCGAGACTACAGCGAAGACACGCGCGGTGGTTGTACCCGCATTAGTGGACAAGTGTTTTGGATCCGCAAGAGCTGGTACAAAGAATCAGGCAGTTGAGCTGGTGCTGCAGTACGTTGAAGTGGAAAACGGAGGTGGGGGTGTAGTAGTGCGTAAATCAGCCGCAGACCAGACGCGTCGCACGGTTATTTATTATCTCATGCAATAGGGTGATATTCTTCCTGGCCTCGGTGCCAAGCAACCAAAGACTGTCGTAGGGTGTGTCATGGCTTTGAAGGAGATCATTCGGTGGGTTTTCTGGCACATACTGGGAGAAGAATAACGACCTCACCTTGACTAAATCCCACCTCGCATTTAGCCTTTTTGGGACCCAAACGACACCTCCACCGCCTGTTTTGAAGGCATTGCCCAAGATTTTCGGGCACAGCGACAAGACTGTTCGTGCAGAAGGCACAGCACTAACCCATGCCTTGTATCAATACATTGGGCCTGGTATCGATCCCTGGCTGGCGGAGCTGAAACCCGTTCAAGTTAAGGAGCTAAAAGAGGCATTTGAGAGCATGGAAAGCGAAGGAAAAGGGAAGGGAACGCTCAAGCCGGAGCGCATGACGCGATCACAGGCTCGGGAGGCTGAACTTGCCGTGGACCAGCCAGCTGAGGAAGCCCCCCAACAAGCAGAAGAAGGTGCGGTTCAGTTCCATGGTCTAGAAACATGACTAATTATGCGGCTAGTTGTACTTGATCCTCGAGCGTTTGCGGAGGCAGTTAATATTGTGCCTAAGCTACCAGCGACCTTGCAGGTTGCTCTTGCATCGTCCAAGTGGAAGGAGAGGAAAGAGGTTCTTGATGAAGTTCACACTCTGCTAACAGCAACACCGCGTATACAAGAAGCGCCAGAGTTGGGAGACCTTGCTAAAGCACTTGCACAACGTATTCAAGGGGATGCCAACATAAATTGTGTTATGGTCGCTGCCAATTGCATGGAAGAGCTCGCTAAGGGATTGATGAATTCCTTCGCCAAGTATCGAGAAGTTGTTGTGCCCTTGATGCTTGAACGCCTAAAAGAGCGAAAGACCAACGTCACGGACACCATTGGCTCCGCTCTAGATGCTGTTTTTGCGGCGGTAAGTTGATGTCAGCAGCCATATCGACCTCATTAACACCTTCATAGACAACATTGCAGGACATCCTACCGGATTTAGATGCTGCGTTAAAATCCAAAAATCCTCAAGTCAAGGAGGGTACCCTAAAGTTTCTGGGTCGTTGCATTAGCACAGCAACATCACCGATTTTGCCAGCTCAACTTAAGCCATTGGCAGATAATCTCGCGACTTTGCTCGAAGACGGGTTTGAAGGTGCTCGAAACGAGGCTGCGACCTGCTTCGGCACCTTAATGAAGATGGTCGGTGAACGACCACTGAATGCGATCATGGAGGGCCTGGCCGATGTACGGAAAGCCAAGGTCAAAGAAGCATACGAGAAAGCAACAGTAAAGGCTAAGGTTGGAGGACCAGGACCGTCAAAACCGCCTCCTCAAGCATCAGCAAGCGCTCCAGCTAAGAAATCCGCTGCCAAGCCCGCGTCAGCTCCCACAAAGCCTCCTCCGCCTGCTGATGAACCACTTGACGAACCTGAGCCCTCAAAGAAACCAACAGCGAAACCTCCAGCACGGTTAATGGTAAGCTATTTTTTATATATAGCTGCAATGGCGAATCCTTACTGAACTCTGCAGGCCAAGAAACCTCCAGCAACAGAGGCAGGAGGAGGTGAGAAGGCTTCTCCAGCCCCTGCTGCCTCTGCAAAGAAACCGCTGGCTGGTACTGCACCGCCACTTAAATCGAAGCCGGCTCCTGCCGCCGCTCCTGGTGGCCTGGATACCTTCAAATACAAGCATACACCTGAAGATGCAGAAGCACTGGCCGCGGACCTCATACCGTCCTCCATCATGACGGATTTCGGTGATTCAAACTGGAAGACAAGGCTCGCGGCTTTGGAAGAAATGACGACATGGCTGGAGGGTGTTGTTGAAACAGTAGAGGCTGAGGTCATCGTACGAGCATTGGCGAAAAAAGGCTGGTCTGAAAAGAACTTCCAGGTAGCTTTACATGGCCTTATGGCGTAGCGCGAAAGACTCAGACACCTTTTAGGTATCCGCCAAGCTGTATGGTATTTTGATCATATTAGCCGAAAGGTGTCCCAGCTTTGGGCGCTCTTGTCCGGCTCTTTGTGTTTCACATCTTGCAGACAAGCTCGGCGACGTCAAGCTCAAGAAGCCTGCAGGTGACGCGCTCACCGCATTTGCTGAGAGGACGTCGTTACAATTTGTTCTAAATCAGAGTGAGAAACTCTTCTTCCGCGTACGCTAAGCATTTCTCATTGCTTTCAGCCTATGAGCCTTTATCCAAGCAGAAGGCACCGAAGGTACTTGCGGATGCTGTGACCTGGGTCGGGGCTGCGTTGAATGAATTTGGAGTTGCTGGCATTTCCCTACGAGCTTTGATTGACTTCCTGAAACTCGCATTATCAAACTCAAATGCCGCAGTCCGCACGAGTGCGACTAAAACGCTTGTCACTGTAAAGATTTTTGCGGGGGCTGGTACGAGCTTCAGAGTATGTGGCACTCCACCCTTCTGACAACTTGCTTCAGGCATCAAGGATCTCTTCGAAGATCTGAACCCTCAACTACTGAACACGATTACTTCAGAATTCGAGAAGGTCGAGGGTACACCGTGCCCAGAGCCCACAAGAACCTCACAGGATGTCGCTGCTATGGCTCCAGCCAGTTCAGGGGCCAAAGCTGGTGGCGTTCCTGATGCCCTGGACGATCTTTTCCCCAGAGTGGAGGTTGATGGGCTGTTAAAAGGCACAACCATTCTTGCAGATTCTAAGAGTGATGCGTGGAAGACGAAGAAGGAAGCACTCGAGACGTTCCAAGCTATCTTGGACCAAGGCAGCAACAAGCGACTAAGGCCAAACATGGGTAAGATATACCTTTCATTTTTCAGGCATTCTGACATATCCTATACAGGTGAGATCGGGCAAATTCTGAAGGCACGCGTCACAGATACGAACAAGGCTGTTCAAGCACTGGCATTGGACATAGTGTCTCGCATAGCAATGGGCATGAACAAACCTTTTGAGAAGCACGCACGTCTGCTCGTCCCTCCCATCTGCACAGTCCTTGCGGATCAGAAAGCACCAGTTCGACAAGCTGGTCTGGCAACACTGTCAGCTATAGCCACTGCTTGTGAAGGACTAGATTGCATGGTTTCAAGCATCGCGACAGCGCTTGAAGCCCAGAATCCTATGCAAAAGGGAACACTACTCAGTTGGCTCGTGGAGTGGTTCAAAGAACACGAGCCTCCGCCGTCATTGGATCTCAGTAGTTGGGCAGCTCCGGTAGTTGGTTTTCTGGATGATAGAAACAGTGACGTGCGAAAGGGTGCTCAGGCTGTCCTTCCAACCTTGGTCGCTTGCGCTGGTTACGAATACGTTGTACAGCAGACCAACTCGCTCAAACCCGCTTCACGCAATTCTGCGCTGCCCCTCATTCAAGCAGCCCGCCTGGCGGGCGGTACAACTGCTGGTCCCGCAGCACCTGCCCCAATTAAAACTACCACTAAAGCGTCAGCACCTGCCCCTGCACCCAGTACACCTCCTGAATCCCCTACGACTTCAGCCCCCGCAGCCAAAACAGCTTCTAAACTGACTGGTATTCGCCGTAAATTACCCCAAGGTACCGTTAGACCAGAATCTCGGGCTGAAACACCAGTTGAAGCACCTTCTGCCCTCCGCGCTTCTGGTAAGGTGCCAGGTCTCAAGAAACAGGGAATGTCAGGGACTGTCACACCTACTTCTGCGGCGCCTTCCGCGTTTCCTTTCTCGAGCTCAAACCTTGACTCGAGAAAGCCTCGGCTTGGGAGGGATGCCCAAAAATGGGTGAACGAAGGTGGACCAACTCGCAGGGACCTTGCAGATTCACTACAATCGCAAATGGAACCTCATGCATCCAAGGAGGTTGTTTCGCAACTCTTTAGCACCAGTCATAATGCCATTAATGATAACATCAATGCCTTAACGACGATTACGGACTTTTATACCATGGCCCAGAGCGAAGACACAGCAGAAATCATTGCTTTGGCTAACTTCGACCTTCCCCTGAAATATGTATCAATAAAGGCTCATGAGCCCCAACCAAATCTCTTTGCAAAATGCTTAGATGCAGTGGAGGCCATTTTGGCATTCTTACGTGTTGTAAATTACCAGCTAACTGATGGCGAAGCCCTATGTTTCGTTCCCACCATTATATACAAGGTATGTATTTTTACTTAACATATATCCGAGCTAATCCAGTTTTCAGCTCGGAGAACCTCGAGAACAAGTCCGCAACCGTGTACAACAGATCATCCGAAGCATACCTCATGTATACGCATACAGCAGGGTATTCCAGCTGCTACTTGATCATGGGCTGCGATCAAAAATCGCCAAGACGAGGCAGGGTGCACTTGACGAGTTGGGCGCGTTACTGAAGAAATCCGGGATGGGTGCTTGTGAACCTGCGAAGGCAATGCCATCGATTGCCTCTATGATTTCAGACAAAGACTCAGCCGTTCGGAAGTCGGCTTTAAGCACCCTTAGGCAAGTACAACATGACCTCAGTCTTGTTTGCGTTATTAACTCCCTTTGCAGTGAAGCATACATGCTTGTTGGAGAAAAAGTATGGTCTCTAGTGGGGCCATTACCTCCAAAAGATAAAACACAACTGGAGGAGCGTTTGCGTAGGGTTCCACCACCTGCAATCGACGCAGCGCCAGCATCGGCACCGGCAGTTTCTCGCCTTGCGATGGCAGCAAACCCTCCAGGTTCGCCATCCAGCGCCTTGCGCAATGGCTCCACACGGCCAGCCAGTCCTGCGTTGTCTTCTCTCTCTCGTATGCCCCGGCCAGCATCACCTGCCCGCACCTTACGATCAGCTTCTCCAACTCGTCCCGAATCCCCTCCACGCTCCAAAATGTCAGGTATCCCTTCTGCTTTCCCAAACTCGCCAACAGGTATTGCTCGGCCGAAGAGCTTATTGCCTTCGCGTCTTGGCCAGCCTCGTGCGATTCCCATTTCACAGCATGCTGCAGCTCCTTCACGTGCAGAACAGCCTGAGAGATCTGTGCCCAATGAACCTGAGCCCCTTTCTGCAACCAGTCAGCCTCAGCACCAAGAAGCCTCTAGCGACCCCTCTGAGGATGTAACCATAACCATCTCAACTATCCTCAGTACCGATGCAGCCCGTAGTGTCGATGCCTTAAAAAAGATCCAGCGGATACTGTCAATAGGTCCGGAAGCTGGACCCTCCTCCCCACAATATCGAGAACTTGCCGAGCATACTGAAGGCCTGATCGAAACAATATCACTTCAGATGGCGCATATCTTCGAACCTTCAGAGAATTTGCTTCCAGAAGAAAATTTCCGACTGGCAAAACATCTGATCCAGACGCTGAACAACTTCTGTGATCATCCCTTCCTAGCTGAATCCCTTCCAGTGGAGATATTGACGTCACTACTGGACGAGCTGACGCTGCGCCTTCTAGAGACCGACGATAGCCCGGTAAAACGAGTAAAGGACCTTTCACGGTTTATTAATATGATCATCCTTCGATTGTTTGCAACAGCAAGGAGGATGTCGATATTCCGGTTAGTTGATTACTGTTCCTCGTCAGTCAATTACTCAAGCTTTTGAAGTTCCCTGTTCGCTTTGCTCCTCCGCATCGTGAAGCCATTCCCTAGCAATGGTACCCTCTCGGATTCTAAGGAGGCTAAGGTGGCCGAACTTGTGCTTAAATGCGTTTGGAAACTGGCGAGGAATATTCCTCAAGATCTGAGCGAGAATCACCTGGATCCAGTGGAACTATTTCCCGCAATTGAACACTTCTTGCAATCAGTCCCTCCGAACGAATGGAGAGCAAGAGCAACTAATAAAGTGCCCTGCGGAGATATGCCTCTACGAACTGTCAAAGTCATTATTCAGCACGTCGTTGGTCAGTTGATGCTTTAGTTGACATATTGTCGCCGATACTCACGTCATTCCAGCCCATTACGGAGATGATGTGTATGAACTGCTATCAGCGTCTTTTGACGATCCATCAGCAACGATTGTCTATCCTTATGTATACCGTATCCTGAATTCAAGGACCACCACGGACCCTGCTCCGCGCCAAGCTCCTGCTCCTCGCGCCTACTCCCCCTCCTCCAGTCGACCTATGTCACCACAGGAAACAGTATCATCAGCGACCAGCAACAGGCACAGCCATCGTACTAGTCCAAGTACCTCATCGATGAACGGCAATGGAGTGTTTTCGTCACCTGTGGAAGAACCTGACCCCGATGCACAGCTCCTGGTAATCATCGGACATATTTCGAGCGAAACAACCGGTGCATTGCACAAAGAGGGTATTACAGAGTTGCATCATTTCTTGAAAGCATACCCTCAGAAGCGAGGAAGAGTTGACAAGATGCTGGAATCCACAGGTCCAGCCTTCCGTAAGTATATTACGCGAGCCCTTACAAGCCGTGCAGCCGAAGACCGAGAAAGGAGTGCCATCGTGGCAGACACGTTGTCTAGTAAGTGGTTACCTGTGTGTAACTTTGAACGGTACCTGACTGCGCCCAGAACTGGAATCGAAGCAGAGAGACCGCTCAAACACCACAGCGCCTACGGATCCCACATCACGATACACTGGCATGAGCACTGATGGGCAGGATAAGCTATCCCGACTGCATGACCTTTTCCAATATCGCTCAAGCACAGTCAGCACTGGGGGTTCATCGTCGGGTGCACACTCAGGTTCACGGACACCTCCAGGGAGCTGATATTGCATGTTTTGCACTACGTCATTATTCTTGATGTCATCTCATATTCATCTGCATTTCCTGTACATAACCAAGTTACTTAGTGTAGTTCAGCAATGGAACTTTCAATGGAGCTTGAAAGTAACAAAGTTTTGGGTTGTTTTAGTCTACATTGCAAAGTTTGTGATTGTTGGCAAAGGATGATGTGTGGTGCACATGACAATGGCAAGTTTCAGCAGAATTATACATTGCTCTTAAAAACCTATCCCAGGCTCAGGCTCGCCTTAACCCCTACGTGTCCTCTCCAACATGTCTGAAGCTGAGCTTAAGAGCTCTATTCCCTACGAGGCGGTCCTGTTGTTCTGGAGAATCGTTACTCGAATATTCTTCCGCGAGATACGTCCAAGGGGTGCTTTCAACATACCGCGCGATGGCCCCGTCATTTTCGTAGGAGCTCCACATAGTAATCAGGTGAGTGCCTACTGACAGTCTGAATCGCATTGTACTAAGCACTACCACCTCAGTTTCTTGATCCGTTACTCCTGAGTCTGGAAGTTTACAAGGAGACTTCACGACCAGTGCGGTTTCTTGCAGCAGCCAGCAGCATGAAGAGAAAGGCCGTTGGAGCGTTTATTCGTATGATGAGCAGTAGTATGTATTGGTCTTCATCGATCTGCGTCTGCTTATTGAGGAGAATTTAGTTCCTGTGGCCCGAGCTGCCGACTCCGCAAAAGCTGCCACCGGAAAAATATGGCTCTCACCAGATGACCCATGCCTCGTGCTCGGTGAGGGTACCAAGTTCTTGTCAGAATTTACTCCTCGAATGCAAATTATGTTATCTAAGTCTATCAACTCTGCTGTTGCAGAGGTTAGCGAGGTCCTGTCCGATACAGAATTACGAGTGAAGCGAGAGTTCGGTGGGGAAAGCGGTAAAGGGACAGCACGCATTCGAGAGAAAGTGGCGGAGCTGAGGCAACAAGGAATACCAGGTTTGGACTTCAAGAAACTACAGTTCATTGACCAGCAGGACATGTACCGCCACGTTTACCGCTCGTTGGAGCAAGGCGGAAGTATTGGCATCTTTCCGGAAGGTTAGTCTTCGTTCTCATGCTTTACCCGTACTACTTAGTTTCTATTTCAGGTGGTAGTCACGACCGAACAGATCTACTTCCCCTGAAAGCCGGCGTGTCCATTATGGCGCTTGGAGCTATGGCGAACAACCCAAGTCTGCAAGTCAAGATTGTGCCCGTTGGGTTGGCATATTTTCACGCACATAGATTTCGCTCGCGCGCAGTTGTTGAATTCGGTACCGCACTTGACGTACCACTCGAATACGTCGAGATGTTCAAGCAAGGTGGAGCTCAGAAACGCGAAGCCATATCCAAATTTCTTGACTTAATCTACGATGGACTGAAAACTGTGACCGTCAGAGCGCCTGACTACGATACTCTCATGGTTCGTAAGATGTGTTTATCATCGAATCCATACATTGACGACATGTTTAGCTTATCCAAGCAGTTCGCCGGCTCTACAAAACCCCTGGACAACACCTCACGTTAGGTCAAGTAGTGGAGCTCAACAGACGGTTGTTAGAGGGCTATACGCATTTCAAAGATGAACCCCGAATCCAGAAACTAAGGAAAGATGTCTTGAAGTACAACCGGATGGTGCGGGACCTTGGCCTCCGAGATCATCAGGTATGTCAGCACAACACTATATGCGAACATACAATACAATTCATGTTATCAGGTACCCCGAGCACAAAAAGCCAGTTGGAAAGTACTAGGATTGCTGACGTACCGCCTATTGTTACTGCTCATCTGGGCGACCCTCGCCTTGCCAGGCACTATCCTAAATGGCCCAATGTTTATCCTGGCGTCAGTTATCTCACGCAAAAAGGCAAAAGGTTTAACCCTCTTTCTCTCCCTGCATCCTCCGTAATAACTATCTTGTGTAGAGGCTTTGGCAGCCTCGGTAGTCAAAATCGCTGGTCGGGATGTCCTGGCGACATGGAAGGTGCTGATTTGTTTGGGCGTTGCGCCAGTGTTGTACACTTTCTATGCCGTCATTGCAACCTTCATAGCTATTCGCGTGAATGCCCCATTAGCATGGCGTATCGCGACTCCATTCATGGTGTTCTTCGCTTTGCCGTTCATGAACTATGCTGCATTGAAGTTCGGTGAGGCAGGAATGGACGTGCTGAAGTGAGCCAGCTATTTATCTCATTCGCTAGTGCTGACCATGCGGCAGGTCACTCCGCCCTCTTGTCATCGCCTTGATCCCAGGGCAGCAACGGTATTTGGATAAGCTAAAGACTACACGCGTGAACTTAGCAAATGAGGTGGCTTCCATCATCAATGACTTTGGCCCCCGTGTCTACGAGGATTTTGATCAGGTGGGTGTTTGACTTAGACACTGAACCATGCATTAATTCCCTTGTAGTTCCGTATTTTGGTCCCTTCTGCAAGCGTACCCCCATCGACAGGCACTCCTGGTCTCTGGCGCAGGAAGAGCGGTTCAGGAGCAGTCGATGCTCAAGGTCTCGGTCTTATACATCCCATGACCTGGATCGATGAAAGGCTGTTTGGATGGAGTAGATCCGCACGGCGTGGAACCAGTGCATGGAGTGGGGCTTCTGGTGATGAAGCAAGTCGAGTAGGCACGCCCGACGATACCGACGAGGAAGATACTGGAGATTACGATACCGTCATCATCCCAGGAGGGTATTCTGATGATCCTTCTGCAATCGCTAAGTCCAGGAGTCGGCAAAACTCCTATGCCGATCTTCAACGCCTTCGGCTAAGCCCCTTCACCCCTATGAATGCCCCCAAAAGCCCCTACCTTTCGACCTCCGTGCCGGATGGCGATGACTCTGGCTTGCAGTTCCGACCAAATCACAGGCTGCGAAGGGAAAGCTTGTCGGATGGCGTACCGGTAAAACGTATTGCGGAGGTCGACGATCAAGAGCGCTTTGCAGATGCGACACATGATCTCAATGAGGAAATTTCAATTAAAAAAAGGACAACGAGGATTTGAGCCCTGACACCATCGTTTGAAATTTTCGTATGAACTCTCGTCCAATACTTTACTTAAATACGCATTTGAATTGAATTCCTTCGTATTGTGGACAGCGCAGACTAAGACAGTCCATTTATGTACTTGGTCCCGTTAGGATCTCCACACCCGTTTCTGTGATCCTGATAATGTGTTAGTCAATGGCTTATGGACAGATTACTACCGCATTCGTACAGTAAAGTATCCTCAAACTGTGCACTTCGTTTCCCGTCTACTGTTGTTGCAGTCCAATTATCCGGCCAATGGATGTCGCCCCAATTGTGTCCAAGATTAATCATCTGTAGATGTGGTAATGAGTACTGAAGCCGCTGCGTACGAAGCATTCCCTACAGGCTCAATCGTGAAGACCTATGTTCCGTCCAAATTAGTTTCCAGTTGAATGAAATTCAGCTTGTCACGTACCATTCCTGGTTTCATGGAACCGACGGCTTTGTTTTTTGCATAATGTGGGATATTTGGTGCGCAGTGGAAGAGGTCGTTGATACCATGGCCCGTATAAGTTCTGACGACTGCACAGTCATTTTCCCTCGCGATCGGTTCACTGACGATGAATAATGACGCTGTCAGACGAACACATTAAGAGAGCGAGGGTTATGTATGCTCATGAAAATGCGGTTCCTTACATGGCCTTGCCGATATCACGGAAGAGTGCACCTGGCTTGCAGATTTTAATAGCCTCGTCCAAGCATTGACGAGTTGTTTTAATCAATTTTTTGGAGTCCTCGTCAATCCTTCCGACCGGATACGTTGCATTTAGATCGCCATGGAGACCTGTCAGTGCAAGGAATGAGACAAATCCTGCGCGAGATCTTAAGGGACAACATACCATCATGGTAGAGGCTGATATCTTAAAGAAATTATCAATAAGGGTTGAACGTAGAAACAAGGAGTTGAGGGAAGTTACCTATGTTGAGGATATCGCCTTCCTGGAGCTTTCGACGATCGGGTATGCCGTGACAAATGACCTCGTTAACGGACCTAAGTGCTCCATCATAAACTTATAAGCTCCCATTTGGGTAGAGAACCCCGTGGAAGCCGTCAGCTAGAGGAATCGAGCAACTTACGAGCAAAAGGACTTTGGAAAGCCGCGGTAGTTCAGCGGAGATGGGTATGCACCACGTTCGATCGTAGCGTTATGTACAATCTCATCCAACTCATCCGTCGTGATCCCCGGTCGGACATGAGAAGCAGCGATGTCAAGCACTTCCCTTGTGAGCTATATGCGAAGAGCAAAGCAAGCCATGAGCTCATGTTAAACGATTCTAGTCTTACCCTTCATCCCCCTGTACTCCCCAATATAGGCGCGGGCGAGCACGGGGGATGATATTGGCGGCGTTCATTATTTCACATACTTTGCATACTTTTCGCATTCTTTCTTGCTCATCTAAACTCAATATCCGTGGGGGTTGGCCAGCCGCTCGGGCTTCCGATATCGGGGATCCTATCGGGTGCCAACTATGTCACTATCTTGCGCAACATGAGTAATCTACTCACCATGTTCAGCATAGTCAGGTTTAAGGATATGTTCTGGAACCTGTCGCCGAGGCGATAAAGGATATACTGGACGAACACTACCCGTAAAGTTGAAATTCGGAAATGGGTTAAATGCATCTAGATATCAGAGAATTCAAGTGTGCAACAAGTTAGCCGAGTGTCGGAAGACGCTAAACTCATGCTATCTTACTTGAGTTAGCAGCACCTCCTGTTACGAGGTCATGGATACGCTTGTGCAGTTTCTGGAGTGTATATGCGCAGGAGATGTCATCAGAAACTAGCTTGAAATCCCGGGTGTAATAGACAAAAACTTGCCCCTGTGTGAAGATAGCTCAGTAGAAGTAACATCTTGAATGAATTATCGTACAGCCAGTTTTGAAGCACTCTTGGCTGCAGAAAAATGATCCCGGGATCTTGAGCCTGGGATTAATCATAAGTTATGTTACAGAAGCGCGATGGCCCGTAGTTACTTCTGACAAGTCGGACACTCCAATCTAGAGGGAGGATTCCCGTTCGGACATAAGTTGCTTTGACAAAGAACGTCCGGGGACATGATGGTATGAAACGAGGACTTTGAGGTTTGGTGATGGACAGGAGATGAGATCGCCAAGTGTTATGATCGATCATCTAAGCGAGCGCAGTCGATTGCTTATTATTAATGATTCATCACGCATCACTCGGTGTCCCAACTACACTTGGACACAGCTGTGCAGCTATATCTACAAAACGCCTTGGAACAATAACATAGCAACAAAATGAATCTAGCAGAGACAAACATGCGGGGTCACAAGTTGATACATAGAGCTCGAAGAAAAAAAGGTACTACTTAAATGCCAGAGGGTGCAAAGTGAGTAGGTTCTGACAACAGAATTATTGCGATTGCATGTGCGTACGTATAATATAATGCAGACATCAGCATGTGGACGCCATGCAGCATCCTCAATGGGGTGGAGGGCCCTTTCCATGAAGGGTATAATAGATGCTCGGAGGAAGGACTTTACGGTAAGCATTTAGCGGCGATGGGGGATGACTTCAAGTTTGAATGAGGCTTCTGTGCCGCTGCTTGCCCTGCGTAATGCTTTGAAATGAGATGGGCCAAAAATCTCGATAAGAGAGTCTTCGTTGGCGTTGATCCAGGCCACCGGGGGTAGACCTCGAATTGTCCGATATGTACCTTCCGGTAAGTGCTCCTCGAATACGACAGTCACAACACCGGTTAATAGACATTGGATAACATTTAAGATGTCGTTGATGGGAGGACATATCTTCCTCACGGATTCGAATATGTCACTGTGGAAGACCATCTCCCATTGGACTCTGCGTTCGGGAGAGAAGAAGGATGTTGCATGTAACGGCAGCTGTAGCCGCAACTTGGGACCAGCTGGCAGTCCCACCGAGGACCGCCATATGGATGTCGTCTCAAGCGAATACAGCATGCGGTGGTCGGTGGTCGGGGAGTCAGTCCAGTTATGCTCATGGATGAGCTGGAGACGCAGTGCATTTAACCATCGGTGTGCACGAGCGTAGTTTGCGCCTATAGCGTCCGCTGTCGTCAATGGAATTCTCGTTCGTTTCGCCCAATCATCCATGTTGCGGACGTCGCTGGAGAAGACGACCTCTGCTCTGGGCTTGGGAGAGTCGGACATGATTGGTGTGTGCAGGAGTAAGAAGAAGTGGCTACAGTACATGAATGTTAGTATTGAAACATGCGGGTGGGCAAGGGCATACGGACAAGTGAGGGCCTGATTGATCGATAAAAGGATAGTGGGGAGTAGAGGCGATATGAGATTAATTGGTTGGAGAACGTTTGGGACGATGATCTCAGAGGAGAGATTGAGGGAGAGAAATGGGCATTATTCGTTTGGCTTTTGTAGGGCGCGCTGATGGGACCCTGGTGGTTGAGAAAAAAGAAAAAAAAATATTAAAAAGATCGGTAAAGCCATTTTTTGGGAGTCGGTCGAAAATACACGTGTATTCACCGCGACAGCCCAATTGTCCCATGTGGACCCCGTCCACCGCCCCTCTTTATCCTTTTTAGTCCCTCATTCTTCGGGGTCCTGCTTCTCCTCCAGCCTGGGCTCCATGTCCCATGACCATCGAACTAATTAGCTCTCTGCCTCTCATCTAGCGCCCTTCTCCCCTCTAATTCTCCGTACATTTCCCTCTTCTTGATGGCTAGCTAGTCTTCGTCGTTGCTACTGTCTTTACCTTGTTCTCTCCTGGATTGTTCATTGTCTCCACCCGATTAATTGTGGGGTGCAACGCAATTAAGCATAATAACAACACAAGCCTTCTCCTGGATTTGTCCCCTACGATTAGATATTGTTTAGTGAATTAAAATTATTCCCTTTCGTCCGCTTATCTTGCACCACTCTTGTTGTCTTTATTTCGCTTTTTTGCTCGCTTTTTGTCCTCACCTATTGGCATTGGGGCGGACGGTCGAATCGTGGGAATAATTAAACAACGCAGCACGTCACTCCAAGGAACCCGGTCACCGACATCGTGGTCGCGGAAAGAAAAACGAGCTTGTGATGGCCAGTGCGTCGATAAACATACCGCTCCAATGCTATCGCCCCGACCTTGAGGTCTGATCTAGGAATCCCGCGATGCTTTCTGACAAACGCTTTGACTGATTTCTGCATGGCGAAGTCAAAATGTTACCAACGAAATGGTGCTTTCTGACTCCACGTGGGGCCTACAAACCAATGATCCAGATTGCGAACAGTACCAGTTTTGAGAGAGGTGGTTTGCACCGGTCCCCGATCATCTCGTCACTCCCCCAGCAGATTTCTAGTGCTTATTACGTAAACACATATCCAGTCGCCATCGATCGATCCGCAATGCGTCTTGCTCACAGTTCTCCAGTCGACGACTAAGATGGCTTCAGTCCAAATTCCACAGAAAGATGTTTCGCGACCTACACAAAAGGATGATGTCCAACCCAGCTCCTTTAATATCCATACCGCTTATCAGCGCATTCTACATGACGAGGAGGTAGGCAGTTTGGGTTGCTTGCCCATTTCATGCCATTTGGAGCATCTCTCTTATACCCGCAAAGATTTCTACGCCACTGGCAGCCATTCTAGCTCTTACTGAACTAATTGAGAATTCAAATGGTATGTCCTTTACTCATTTGATCGAACACACGCATCTGTAACGCCTTCAGCTGGAACCATGTTTGAATTGGTAAAGGAACTTCATGATGGCGCTGAGACACTAAGGAAGCAGGCCTCGAATCCAATAAGTCTCAATGCAGGCTGTGAGCTGTTCATCGCCTTTGTAACGTTGTTTCCGCATGTCTCTTCGGTGAGTCACTTTGGGCGTCTGCTATGATCGGAATGGTCTACCTATTCTCGCCATTAGAATTTCGCTGATCTCAAGACTGAGTTAATCCGTCAAGGGAGACAGTATGCCGAGGAAGCATTGACATACCGTCACAAAATAGCTGAACTCGCCGTCGGTTTTATCAAGGATGGCTCCGTGGTGCGATTATCTCCGGTAGCTCTGTGCTGGTCCCCATCTGACTTAGAACCCAGATACTCACTCATTCATACTCGCGAGTGGTCCTGCAAACCTTGCTGTTAGCACATAAGAGGAAGAGAATATCAGGTCCCACTTTCGACCATCCTATACATATTTCACGCATCTGACACCGATGTATCTACCAGTTTTCGTAACGGAAGCTCGCCCCGGAGGTCTCGGGTTTGTAGCCCCAAACTGCTCTATATCGTCTCGTTCATAATAATCTACAGGATTAAAACCGCTGAAGCCCTTAGCGCTGCCGGTGTACCTGCAACAGTCATACTGGACTCCGCCGTTGCATATGTGATGGACAAAGTAGATTTCGTGCTTGTCGGGTCGGAGGCGGTTGTGGAAAGTGGTGGTTTTATTAATGCCGTCGGGAGTAATCAAATTGCTATCATCGCGCGAGCTGCTAATAAGCCCTTCTATGCGTTGGCTGAAAGGTAGACCCATTTTCCACAGACTCAAGTTCATTTTTGACTGATTTCACTCAATCAGTTACAAATTCCACCGGTTGTTTCCTTTGTCACAATATGACTTACCAAGCCATAATCCGAGGATTCTATCATTCCCTAGCCCTACCACCCCATGGAATTCTATGGAAACGTCATCTTCCTCTCCATCCCATGCGGGCGAAGCCAACCTAAGTGGAAGCAATCCGGCTCCCGTGCCAATCACCCAAGACCATATATCCCGGAATAACCCAGATGTTGACTATACAAGGTGCGGCATCAGCCTTGCTTGTGCTCCGAGGGTGATAGACAAACCGTTTCTATTCAGACCTGACCTCATAACCCTCGTGTTCTCCGATGTTGGTAGTCTTACTCCGGAAGGTGTGAGTCAATACCTTGTTGGGATGTTTGCAGGATGATAGTCTCCTTTTCCCTTCCGAACCCGACAAATTCCATTCGATAAGGCACGCAATGTTCGAGATGATGATGATTGCGATAAGCGATAACCTTTGCCATTCACCCAACAGATCGCCCACCTAAATGGCGATCTCTTCATGTCCAAGAAGCCATGTCGCATCATTTCGGTTACATAGCTTCTGTAGGTCAATTCATATTTGTCCAAGGAGATAGACACCGAGGACCCTTCTTCTCCTTCTTGTGCTTTCACTAAATACAAGAGTGGTTCTTGACTATGAATCCGCGGCAGAGGATGAGAGACTGACGAAACCCGCTGCCCTCCCAGCACAGGTACGGCTCGATGTGATAACCCTTATACGGCCTTCAAGTTGGCAAGGGTGCATGACCATTACACAACTCCACGTTTTACAAATCGAGTGGATCTTATTTGTTTGTCTTTTTCTGGCATATCAATCGAAATCGTGGAAATCGATGGGCAATGCGGGTCATTCAGTGTGCGTTCATTGAATCCCAACTTGCTCGGGCGACCTTATGCGGGTGGTTGCAACTAGGGTTCGTAAAAGCGTCAAGGAAACGAACTGACTCGTGATGGAATTGGAATTGGATTTTAGCGTTTAGGCAATAAGTAAGTCGTAACGGCCTTACTGAGCGAATTTTGTGCAATAAGTATCAGAAGACTCCATCTCTTCCTGCACTTGCCGAGGTTTCCGAACGAAAGACCAGCGAAGAAGCCACCGCATCTTGATATGCCTCTGCCAAATGAAAATGGTCCGAGTTGCTTGATTAACATTCTATCCTCATCACTGGTGTTCGTGCTGCTCATGACATGAGGTGGTATTTGATTCAGGTATATAATTGCGAAGGGAAGTGTTCATCCCACCAAGAAAGCCACCACCAAGTCCCACCCATCCACCCTTCAATCTACTCCCCTTCCATCACCACCGTTCCATACAACGAGCACGAGCACAATGTGTAAAATGAGGAGGTAACGTCATTATGTCCGCGAGTCGCTCCATTCGCCTGACATTGTCCTCGCTTCGCGGGAGTCAGAGTTGAAGACACCTACGCCCGTTGTGGTCATGTATACCAGCTGGTATGACGTGCTCGCGGAAGGCGTACCTAGCCCTGACACCCCTCTTGCTGACGTGCACCTTGCGATTTGTTGACATGCAGCCAGAGGAATTGGTGAGTACCCGATATTTGCCAATGAAAGACGCGGAGATTCAAACTGGCTCGGTACGTTATCCACCGAATAGATCCAATGTGATCAACTCGATTGCAAATTCAGCACCAAGCATGACCCGAACTGCGAAAATTGCAAACACACATGCTTCCAATAGTAAGTGGATGGCTCTGGCGAGATGAATGCGTTGACAACGATTTTTCCAGTCGACAATTCCCGGAATCGTTTTGTGGGTGGTACAATTTGTCGTATGCTGATCCGCTGCTTACAACCAAACAGACCGTAAGATCGACAACTATTGTCCTATGTGCCTAAGGAGCCAGATCAGACCGGGAGGGAGCGGTCATCAGAGATGATACTCCACGTCCAGTTCGGGAGTGGCGCCGGAGTGAGATGATGGAGAGAGAAGGAGAAACAGCATAGAGAATGCCTCAACTAGTCTGCCACATGTGTTTTTGAATATGTATCATTCCGTTCCCATCTGTCATGTGTTCCAGTTGAACCAGTTGAACCTGTATTTTCCAACTGCGTGACAAATGATCAAATGGCAGTGTGCAAGGGCGGAATGCACGACTGTCAATAGTATAATGACAGAGTAACCTAAAATTCTGGAAGCTGAGTAAGTATGCCTGAGAGTGTTTGGAGAGTTGTATCATGTATTGAACTGAATCTGCCAGTCGTAGAACAGGGATCATTAGATGTGCTCCAATAAGAGTGTGGGTCGTGGCCAACAATGGTCGGAGGTCGTGCCGATAAGGACCAGCTGCTCGGGGCAGTATCGCTCCTACATAATTAGACTGAACCAAGGTTAGGGAACTGGAGTGAAACTCGCGCCTTGCGGGAGGCTGGTGCTGTCTGTCCCAGTGCGAAAAAGGAAAAATACGAGTAAGAACATGAGCTGACCTATGAAAGACGCGTGGTTGATCGAATCTACGATGCAACCGAGCGAATGTCTCTGGTTGAGTTGGTGAGGTATAGTTGGCTCCGTTTGTCGCCACGCCTTGGAAAGGCGCCTACGTAGAAAACAGATCAGATTAATAAAATCGGTTTCTATAGGGAAAATGGACGTTGCATTGTTTCAGATATGCAGACTTTCGTCATATAATGATGGATGAACTCACCACTGGTCTGTTGCCATACAGTAAGGCTCGGCAAATAGGTGATTCGTAAAAATGACGGACTCCCATTGCCGGATAAGCAGGACCGGTCATATTAGCTAAACATTTACACTGGTGTGCGACTCAGAATCCACAACACGCCCCTTGATTTCTCAGTTGAGCACGACTTTTCAAGAGTATGTCGCCGAGATTGGGCGAGGTATTCGTCGGATATGGGATTATTGTTACGGTGGCCTTGCCTTTTAATTACAGCGCCGACGATACAGATTCACAGCCAGACGGTAACTAGCATAGCTGGAGATGAGTACTTCGAAGCATCAAATGAGCAGGGCGAGGAATGATGACATAATCAAGGGTCCTATTATAACCCCGCCGGACTGGCCACCTTGTTCGATACACTCCAGCTCAGACTGGCATTCCACCGCCGCTCTTCAGCCAATCCCATGGACAATCAATGGTTGTTTCCTTTGACGGCCCTCCGCGTTACACCCTCGGACTGTCCTCTAGACAGGGAGCTTTATGACCGCGCAAGAGGCATTGAGTTTTTGTTCCGCCTGGGATCTTCTTTGAATCTGTTCGTTCCTCACCTCCAAGTTTCATACCAAGAGCTGAACTTATCCGTACAAGTTAGCCCGACTCCGGCGATGCTCACCGCAGCAACTTGGTTTCATCGCTTTTATATGCGTCATGCCTTGGAAGATTTTCACCGTCAAGTAAAGTAAACCATCGTTGTGTGCAAACAGCTCAACTCTATTGTTGACTGTTGTAGGATGTTGCTGCGGCTTGCATATTTCTTGCAACTAAGATTGAAGATTGTGGACGGAAACTGCGAGATGTTGCAAGAGTCTGTCATGCGAAAATACATGGTATCGACGTCTCTCAGATTCCAGCAGCCAGCAAGGTATGCCACAGGTTCTATGACATCGGCTCGCCATTCATGTGAATGTGCAGGAAGTAGACCAACGGCAAACAACTATACTTCTTACGGAGGAAGTCTTATTAGAAGCTCTATGCTTCGATTTCATTGTCGAGAGTCCACATGCTGAACTAGTAGAGCTCTTCGAGCTCTTTAGCACTGACTGTTTAATCCAAGAGTTTGCATGGAGTTTAGCACATGATACGTTCGTCTTCGGCCCCGTGAAACCTGACGGGCAACTAACTCAGCTCCAGATACCGAACGCCAGTATGCATTCTCTATCCCCCAAAAATAATTGCAGCGGCTTGCTATGTACTGGCTCAGCGCATCTACGACGGTCCAAATTCACCATCATTGGATGCACGCATTTCTTCATCAGCACCTTCTGCGTCATTGCCCACTCCGCCAACGCACAAGCCACCTTCTCCTGATGCCACCCGTTACGTTGTTGACCATTACGCCTTTAACGACGCACAACTGGGACTTGTCTCAGGTTCGGTCACTGCATGGATGTTTTTGCTTTATTGACACTTAGGCTTGAGCAGAGACTCTGAGTATCTTACTCGAATTCTACTGCTCCCAAGACCTGCTAACACATCTACACCTGGAAACCATCATTGCCGTAGGATTATTCTCGTGTCATACAGCATATGTTTCCTAACTTCAATATACAGGTCCCTCCTCCGTCATTGGTCCCACGTCCTGGGATATACACGCCGAGTATGGTGCCATTTAGTGACAATGGAATTGTTGCACATATCTCAGAGACTCCATTTGATAGAACCCCTAATTCTACTCATGGAGGACAAACCCCTACAAAAGGTCCTATCATGGGTTCTCCCGGCATTGCTATTCATACATGACGCTATAGAGTACTTCATATATAATTACACATGAGCCATATACTAAAATTTGATCATTGGAGTGCCGCACGAGGTTATGGGCATGTGTATATGCTCCATGGACTCGACCCCAATGCCGCTCATCCAAGAATGACGTTCTCTTCTTGGAAGGGTGCAACACGCCTGCGATTGGCGTCTACTGGCCGTGGTGAAACGCCAGGACCTGATAGGACCACGGAGGCGCCAGTTGAGGATAGGTCCGTGACTGCCGGTGTTAATATTGACACATTTACCACCGAAATTGTGGGTATTACGCACCATCAGATTTACCATCTCAACTGGATTCGGACTTGCTGGGGTTTGCAAGTCGGTCTTCCCATCGCTTAAAAATGAAGGTGGTGCTATTAAATCCGGTACCAACATGGCGCGTGGTTGGAAATGCGCCAACGAAGAGATAAGGCAGTTGGTTCCGCCCGAGGATGGGTGCACAGTACCTGGTATCGCGCTCTTGTTTTCGTCTTCACTACCTACATCTGATATGAGGGTAGCACAGATCGGTGTGTTGTCTCTCGAGCACCCATATTCCGGACTTGTAACAGTCGACTTCAGAACTGTAAGAAAGTTTACGGAAGAACTAAGGAGCCTGAGGGCCTATTCCTGACCTTTCCCCATAAATATACTGTGCGTTCCAGTGTCATTGTATTGCCTGTCCTGATTGCCCGGCACAGGCATTCAAAATAAGTCCAGCATGGCTAACGCAGGGGCGTTAGTGACGAAGTCAATTTTGGTACGCATCGCAGCATACTCTGACAATTCTTGGGATCCTTGACACAGATCCAAATCAGCTGGGATGCGATAACCCGGGGCTACCGCTTTGTTGACTCATGCACTAGTTCCTCTCTATCTAGAACTGGTCTTGATAACTCCAAAGAAAGGACCGGAAGACAACTTAGCCCTTGTCCTTTGAGGCACTTAACATCAAACTGACCGTCGCCGCGATATATTCAGAGTCAAGGGTCTTCGTTCAAAACCGAGAGGAATATCAAAGCTTGGGGGGTATGAAGGATGGAAAGGCATTCTCTTGTGAGAGGGTCCATGTTTTCTTCCCCATTTACTTGCGGGAAATATACAGCGGTCCAACCCTACCATCGATTCTTAACCCACCGACACGTTGGTGGGCTCCAAAACCTATGTATGCATTGAAGCATTGGCCAGAACACTTACAGTTCGATATCATTTGGCATGGTGGTTGGGGACACGATCCAACGATCCAACGATCCTACAATGTCTCCAATCCCAGCAGCTTCGGAGCGGACATGAAGATTGCTTAAATGGTGCTTCCGCCTGACAGGTTGATCAATGTCCAAGCTCTACAGTACCGGTGCATCTGGGCATCTCGAATGTATAACCGAAGGTTACCCGGTCTTTGTCAAAGTCATTTTGCGATCTGCCTGATTAAAATGGGGAGGGGATGAGTGAGTGCTACTTAGTGGAGATGTGCAATATCTCGCTCCATAGTGTCTCTTCCGGGGATAGACGAAGCAAATGTCGACACCGAGTAGCACAAGAACCACTGGCCATTTGTTTTTGCAAGGAAGGGCTCAACCTCGTGCCACAAGAAGAAGTGCTCCAATCACAATCTTGTGAGTCTTGTCGACCCTTAGGCCTTAGGCTTAAGCATATGCATGCGATGTGAAGAACTGCAGTATCGTTGAGAACGCCTAAAAACCCCGATGTATAGTCTAATGTACCGAAAATGCATCTAAACAGCTAACACCAAGTAACCCAGAAAGAAAGCATAACACAAAGCTTTGAAGCATAACACGAAAATAAAATAAATATTAGATGAGGCTCGTCACCACGTGCCGCAGTGGAGGGTGCCAGTGGGACTGTCACTTGCAGTATCTATTTTGGGTTGGAAAGTCATGGGCCTTTGACCTTCATTCTACAAGGAGACCAGCATCGACGCGTTCCCGTGTAATGCAGTCACCACACGTCGTTGGGCTGATTCGTATTGGATTCCGAACGGGAAGTGCCATCAGACGAACACAATTCTGGCCTTTACAACCTACCCGAAGGCCATTAGGTCAATGTTGTGCTCCACCTCTATAGATACATGTTTAAAAAAAAGACTCACCGATGGTATGGGTGTGACGTCGACTAAACAAGCAGTTGGGCCGCAGGCAGTCTTGCAAACGCGTCGACATTGGGTGGAAGTGCCCACACTCAGTATAGAATCGACCATCAATAATCTGCATAACGCTTCAGATTAGTTTCAGCAGTGGAGCAAAGCAACCGAAGAATCACACCGACATTATGACACATTTTCCGGTAAAAATTGGCAACCAACTCGCAAGGTTGAAACGACGATGCGCTAGGGGGAGAGAAGAAAGGTGAAAGATGAGCGATGAAAGATCGCATTTTCTTGATCCTTTTAACTCCAGTCATTCGCCTCACATATCGGTTGAAGCACGCTAATTGATATCCACAGGCCATCAAACGAATTCACTACGAGGCAGACGGAACATTCCGTGAGTCACAGCGATAAAAGAGGGCACAGACAGGCGTCCCTGCCACAAAATGGGCCATTTGGATTCTCAAACCGCACCCAGAGCCAAATCATAACCATACATAGAGGTGCCCCTTTCCTTTGAGGCGCTGAATCAACACGTTTTGTCGCCGGCCTGAACGGCTTCTTGGCTTTAAAAATATCGATGGGGTACTTGGTCGATCTAGTGTGCTCGCATCGTACTTTCGCGGTCTATTCTTGAGGGGAAGCTCACGCGCTCAACCCTGCTCGCATGTGTCTCATCAAAACGGATATGAAGTATGACGCCGCGTGCAACAGGAGATGAAGGGTATAATACACTGGTATGTTCCTGGGGTAGTTGTCAAAGAATAAAGAGGGTCGGCCGTTTTCGCCACGAGGAGTTAGGCAGGCATACAGCAGGTTTCACAATATGGAGGCTGAGCCTGGGAGGATTGCCTGCACGTCAGGGTTCGACGTCGCATGAGCAAATCAGTTATGCTCAGGTAAACCAAAAAAGCCCGACTTTCAGAATGGAAATAAGGGGCCAGAATTCGAAAGATACGCCAAACTTGAGCATGGAAGGGCGGAAAGTGGGGAGAAGTAGAATTAGGTACGGTATAAGTCAAGTAACAAACTGGTGGTACGGTTCATGCCCCTCGGTTACGAATTTTCATCACTAATTGAACCTTCTTTCGCACCTACAATGACAAGAACAATGGGGTGTGAGGATTAAATGGCGCAAAATTGCAGGCAGAGCACCCTGACCTCATTGGCAAATTGCTTTCTCCACCGCTCCGAGCTTAACCTGCGTCGTTTGCTTCCTGGCTTTTCATGTCTATCCGCAAGCCGCAACTGTGCCCTGACTTTATTACGGGCTATGATTCCTTCGAGTCGCTTGTATGCTTCTCCAACGTCACCAGACTTGACCTGCACGCTGCGTCCTATTCCAGACAATACAAAATGATGAGCGCGACATGTTGCATTTACAAGGGAATGGCCGCACCTGAGTATGGGTTGGCAGGGGGGACCCGATCCCGTTCATGTAAAGCATCCTTTGATCTACTTTCCCATTCCTTTTCTAAGGATTGAGGGCTCGATTCCTGCTGGGGGTGGACATGTGCGAGTGCCCGGATGGTATTCCACCAAAGGCCGGATGAAGGTTCTGAAGATTGTTTAGTAGCTGAATCAGCGTAGCTTTTGATCGTAGTACGCAAAAGAGAAGGCGTTGGGGAAGTCCGAGAAATAACCGACTGGCGCAGAAGTGAAAGGCGCGCTGCAGTGAACATTTTTGGTGTTGCAGTGAGAGAGACGCGTCGGAGTTTAGAATTTGCCAGTTTGGTAAATTCCCATGAACCCTACAAGGTGGCGATCTTCAGTCATGTCTTCTGAGGTCCTGCAGGAGGAGTTTGAGGTAAATTTTGTTTTTATTGTCCTGGACTCGCCCAGGTAATGATTTAGCATGCAATGTTTTTGGTACCCAGGTCTTGCAATCCATTTATCCCACTGAATTAACCCGTTCGTATTTTCCAACTATCTATCCGTGTCGGGCTGGGTCCATCTGAGGGCCTTGCAAAAGAAACGTCCAATAAAGACATACGAATCGATGCAGAACCGGATGACCCCATTGATGGGGGAGAACCCTGTAGGTGTCTATGTACTAGCTCTCTGAACGATTGCCATAAGCTCAACTCTATTCAGTAAGGATATCGTTATTTGTCCACTATACCGATCAATACCCAGATACGTTGCCTGAACTCAGCTTAGAGGCTGTAGAAGGAGAGTTAGAAAGGTCTGAGGAGGATGATCTTCTCAAGCAGTTGAAGGACATAGTATGGCGCAACTTTCGCTGCATGTATGAATGGGCTCATCCGACGGCGGACAGGGGCAAGAAAATATTGGAATGGCGATGACTTTTACTCTAGTTTCCCATCTACGGGAACAGCTTTCAAAACTGATAAGGAATAGAGATGAAAAGAGACAAAATGAAGAGGTGGAGAAGGAACGATTGGCGTTAGAGGTAATCAGAAATGCTTTTGCATTGTTGATGTGTTACTGACCCCATCTCGCAGGCAGAGGAGGCGAGGACGCGGGGAACACCTGTCACGTTAGAGTCGTTCAAAGCCTGGAAAGCCAAATTTGACCAGGAGGCATCCCAAAAGAAGGCTAGAGAAGAGGATGAAAAGCTAAAAGGAATGACCCCTAAAGAACGTGAAGAATACAAGAAGTACGCAACTCGTTTGTCTGGTAAGGCTTTCATTGGCTTTTGACGGAATCATCTGAAATAAGCCTCCTACAAGGCCGTCAACTATTCGAGCGTAATCGAATCTTGGATGATGAAACCTTATTGGAAGATGATGCAGTATCCGTCGACGTCAGTCAGTACGATCGGACAAAACTGGATGAGGAGCAAGATGAGGGCCTGCTTCACTTCAGTGATAGTGATTGAACGTATGATCACAGATTGTATTATTGCCCGTTCATATGAACATCAGGGAAACAGTGCAGGCGATTGCTATAGGCCTTGGTACATATCATCTGCAGTTCCATTTCCGTTCAAAATACGTCCTCCGGGTATTGCGTTACACCCAAGATGCTCGCGTCCTATCTCTCGTACGAAGCCCTCCTTATCTACGAACACAGTGGCTGACTTCGCCTGCGTGATGGGACACACATCCTCGCCAAAAAGCTTAAGCCACTCTAAAACAGGTTGTGTAATCCATCGGTCTATATATCCATCCTTTCGGCGGTCGAACCATCCAAGATGCCCACCGCCAGTAGTCAGACCCATTACGACCAATCCGTTGTCCCCGCCGTCCAACGGCACGCACCTGACTACTGGATCATCTACGGCATTGAGAGACAGAAATGGTATTCTGATGTCCTTAAGGACATTATGGCTGGAAGCCCAGCGGTAATAATCCCTTGCGCTTGGGAATGGAAAGATCGGGGGTGATCCACCTGCAATTTTGGTAAAATTCTCATCAAAATCAGCCAGGGTGGGGTTTTTCAGCTGGACTGCCAATGGGACTGCCTTGGCTACAAAATGTTCGGGAAATCGAAATATGGATTCTTGATGCCGAATAAGCAGTTTCTGGAGGTTTCTACCCATCCCTTTTTGGTAGACGTTTCTCCCAAGGAAACTACGTAACAGCCTGTCGGTGTGGTGTCAGGAGGCGAGTTTATCTGTACAATCCAATGAGGGCGCCTCACCCCTGGTTATTTGCTTCCAAATCCCACGGCTGATGAGAAAGGGAATGTCAGATAGCGCACAGATCGAAGGGTGCTGTCAAACATACACAAGCCAGCACACAGGCTGTAGTCAATCGACTGGCCGTGCCTTCTTGAGCAGCATATCTTGTCATGACGTTCGCACCTAAGGAGAAACCGATGCCGAGCAGCGGTGCACCAGGATGCTCATGCGAGATCCATGTTAGTGCCTGCCGCAAATCATCGGTATGGCCTGCGGAATACAATTGAGGACTCGTTATTGGGACACCAGCACCTGCATATGGAAATGGGTTAGGGAACCAAAGTGAGCCATAAAATTTACTGACATCCTCTGAAATTCACAACAATCGCTCGATAGCCCAGACCACCTTCTTCGACAGGCATACAGGCGGGGTGTAGTATCGACCTGACGTACGATTCATATGACCCTATTTCAACAGATGAGAATACATCATCATATAGGATCGCTAGACAGTTATACCCCCAGTTAAGCCATGCTGCACGACAATGATTGGCGCATCTGTTCTTGTTTTGGACCAGTCTACGGGTGCGTAATCTAAACCCCTGGGGGAAGTGATGGATCAGTTACGTGACAGGAGGATGTTCGGATGGCCTACAGTGTGCCACCATCGGCCAACCGTAAGATTCTCCTGAGATCATCTATGAGCCAGGATAGTTCAGGGGAGAAGTAGAAAAAGTACCGTCTATAATTCAATCTATTAGATTGTGTAAAATTACCCAAAACACAATAGATTGTTTGTAAATGGCCACTGGGAGGACAGAGTTGTTAGCTCATTGGTGATCAGGGTCTTGCAGAAGTCGCTCACTTGAACAACCACCAAATAGGACGAAAAGGAGAGAACAGGCTCGGACACCTCGACTCGACCAGTTTCTGAAGAGATAATGACTCTCCCTCACCGTCACCTTTCAAAGTGAGAATAGCTGGTTGAGTAGCAAAGCGAATCTTTGGTACTGAAGTTGGAAAAACGGAAGTGAAGTATGCCCCCATGACAGCTAGAGTGGCCAGGCTGAATGGTGTCCTTGACACCAACAGAGAAATGATGGGGACGGCTAGATACCAGGGAGCACGAGGTGGAGATGAAAAGGAAGAGAGCATAGTAATGAAATGGGCAGGCACTTGCATTAAAGCCGGCGTTGAATATAAACAGCCACGCTTCATGCGGAAACCAAACTTGTCCGATGGTAGGCAGACCCGAGCAGTGCCGTGTGAGAGCGACAGGGACTGAGGACTCGATAATTGTCGGAACTACATATGGAGATGCGATCCTGATCTCCACGAGCTAATTGCGGCCTGACAATTCCGGTTATACGTACTACTAACCATCGGGGGTTGTTCGCAGAGAGCACTGGCACTAGTAATGCCGGTGTTCATGAGTACGGTCACGATCTGGCCCATCAAATCCTCAACCACCTCGAACTTGTAAGCATTGAAGTACGAATGTTCGGCTATTCTCATACGCCTATTCCCGCTTTTTATTCTCGCAGTTCATTCAGTTCTGGAGAGGCTTGGTCCTCATATACTCCTCTACGACTGTACAGGACCATCTATCTGTGTCAGAACTTCATCTCGGATCACCACAGTCACTCTATATACCGATTATCGAGAAAGTTGATAGAAAGCTGTCATCTCGCATGCCGACGATTGAGAATACGCGGTTTCTTGTCACGTGATGCGTTGAGCCGCGATTTGGCAGAGAGGATGTTTGCGGGAGCTACTCATCTACCTCCCCTCACCATCATTTCATGCTATTGGCTCGGCCATCGAACGCGTCTCGGTTTACTTAACTCGAAATACCAACCATGGAAGCCGGCACCGACATTGACAATGTGCCACATACTTCCCAACTCCGAGATGTCGAGTCTCATGGAGATGGTCTTCATATTCATACCCTACCCAGCGTTACGGAGGATCACCTTTCAAATCAGATAAGCACAGATGAGCCTTTACCTGCCATTGTTCCATCATCTGCTTCTCGCGCGGGTTCTCCCAGTCACACTGTCAACGACCTTCCCTTAGCAATTGCCTGGGTGGCCGAGGGAGATGCAGGCCAGCTATCGCGGTCAGAGTCACCAGAAAACGAAGATCTATCGCTTGATGGTGCGTTTTCCTTGCCAAGCACCATGCTTGTCTCATGCAACAAAACAGAGCCATCATCCGTGCTTGCATCTAGAATCATTCGGGCACACGACAATCCTTCACCTCCCCCAGCATCCCCTAACTT
Organism: Volvariella surrecta; assembly: GCA_951802395.1. Classification (NCBI taxonomy): domain Eukaryota; kingdom Fungi; phylum Basidiomycota; class Agaricomycetes; order Agaricales; family Pluteaceae; genus Volvariella; species Volvariella surrecta. Next base: position 1,588,158 of record OX637784.1, read on the forward strand.
CAACATAAGCATAAGTGCACCGTTAATCGATTTTTCTGCTTCACCAATCAAGTTTTCAACTGCAGTGGCCAACTCCTCAGAAAGTGTATCTAATGACGTGCCAGCAGCATCCTCCCCGTCGTTGCAACCGGAAATCCCAGATCTCTTTTCCGCGAATGAGGTCCCATCGTTAATGCATCACATTGACACTCACGGCGCCAATTCCAACGGTATTTTTTCCCCGCTTGTACATCCTTCGCTGTCATCACTGCCTTCACCGCCATCTCGAAGCTCGGACGGTTCCGATTTCCCTCTGGTGGATCTACACTCTCCAAGCTCGACTCCCAAAGCCGGTACTGTGGATGATGTTTTGGGACAAGTGGAGGAGGATTTACGAAGTTTGGGCGTGGAGGCGGAAAAGATCGTTGTGCCTCCACCGTCGTGCTCAGACGGAACCCTCGAAGAGGCCCCAGTCTTAAACAGTACATTCGAGAGCCCCCTGCCTCAAACACCCCTCCGCAGGTCCACTCGTCCTCGCTTGGGTACCTCTCGCGTACCAGAAGTTGCCGAACAGGCGAGCATAGCTACGGTGGCCCCGTTGTCCATACAGCGCAAAAAAGGAAAGCAGAAGGCTGAAGACCCGGAGAGTCTTGATGCAGCGACACCCGCCCGTCCTGCGTCCCAAGGGAGCAAAGGGAGTAAACGCGAGTTAAGTTCCCTTTCTCCAACGTCAGATCACTTGCTCTCTAGTCTTGTGCCAACCCCAGAACGAAAATCCCCCAACTCCTTTTCACCTGCCAAAGACTTGATTCCCTCTGCCTCTTCCACCGACATCACACAGTTCACCTTTCCTATTCCATTTACTCCCCTTCGAACTGCTCCGGTGCGCGTTTTGAACCCGCTATGGCCCGGTGCTTCGCCCTCTAAGCCAGGAATGGATGACTCGACAAGGACTCCAGCACGTAGGATCCCTGTTGAGCAGGCAGCTGTACAAGCACAAGTTGCATTACGAGAGGCGAAGACCTTCTTTATCCAGCATACACCCAATGCTTCTGGCTCGAAGCGGTTGATCGATTCTCCTACGAAACGTCATATATCCCAGGTATTGCACTTCAAACCACCGCAAGAACGCCAGTCAAGTCCTACTCGTCTCATTCCCGAGCGAAGCAAATCTGCAGAGCCAAGGCCGTTGGCACCTGCTGTCACTAAGAATTCCAGGAGCACCTCTCTGGAACCTTCGTTCCCGAGTCAGCGTTCTCTCGTTGGGTCAACTGAGGTTTTAAAGATGGGATCGCTACCTTTCCCATTAGTGATACAGCCAAGCATAGCGGAAGAGACAGAAATGCTGGACAACACTGGAAATGCTAATATGGCAGAGAAGGCCGCTGCGCAAAGTACGACATTGACTACATCATCACTGAAGCAAACCACCACCAAGATTCCGAGGATTGCAAACAAGCCATATGCCAGGCCAGGGCCTGGTAAAGGCATGACAACTTCTAAAGTGCCTGTGAAGGATGCTAAAGCTTTGACACCAGCCAAAGTTGCTGAACAGCCTAAGGTCAAGCCACCTATATCGGTTCGTTCTCACAATGCCTGAAGTACTCCATGTTGACCATGTTGACAGAAACCAAAGCAGCGGACTGTTGAAAAATCGACACTTGTTGCTAGGTCTGCATTCCCGACCAGGCCCGTAGAAGTGTCCAGCACTTCAGCTATAGTCGCTCCTTCTCTCAAGCGCAAACGAGATGTTCCCATGGACAAAGTTGTGCCACCAGTGATAAAGCAGAAACCCATTGCTGTCGTGAGGCAGGTACCTACCGCTCCATCCAAATCACAAGCAACACCCGTTGGAGTGGCGCCCAAAGCTACTACCGCCAATAGAGCCACTGGGGTGAACAACCGTAGTGGGCCTACCTTGAGAGTCAGACGAGTGGTTGACAAAAAGCAACCACAACCTAACCAGCTCCCGTCTCTACCGCCAGGTGAACAAGCACAATTCGCTCCCCCACGTCCGCCATCGCCTCAGGCTTCTATACCACCAGAAGCACAAAATACGTCAACCATGCAGGACATTCTTCCTGCAAAGGCTTCTACTTTTTCTCCGCCACGAGAGTTCGGTTTACCAACAACAGGTGCTCAGGTCCCTGAAACAGACGATCCACACGCACAGCTTGACATATCTTCGCAACCGAATGCTGCTACCGACCAGGAATTTCAGATGTCATTGCCACTCAACGAATCCGCCACTAATATCCCTCCAGCGCCTCAACCGGCGGTGCCTAACGAGAAGTCCACATTACGACGCACAACACGTGCGCGTAAAACCGCTTCTCAGACCCTGTCTGATGAAGAAGTATTCCGGAATAATCCACCGACTGTTGTGCAACCCCGCCGAGGTCGCGGCACAGGCTCCAGAGCAGGAATACGGGATGGCGTAGCTAATGGATTTGCTGGTATGAGCGCACTGTCGCTCAAGGCGTTGACAACGACCAACACGACAAGGAACCAGCGGTACATGGCTATTACCCTTGCCACCGAAGTCGTGAGGAAGGAAGGAGCACGACCTGCAAGTCCTGGGATGAAGATTAAGACGGTGTTGCAAAGACAGGAGGAGGAGAAGGAAAAGCAGAAACAGGAAAGGGCTGATAGAAGAGCTAGGCGTGCAGATGGTTTCACTGCTACAAGCTTAGGCGGCGCGGATATGGATAGATCCTTTGATGGGAGTGACGATTCCGATAGTGATGACCACCTGCCGGTTTTGGATCAGACGGAAGAGTTCAGTATACCTCCTGGAAAATATAGAAGAGGTGCTGGCGAGGATGAGGATTATGAAACGCCTGATAGACCCGATACCAAGCGACGGCGACTGGGTGATGGACAGGATGGACAGACTACATGTGCGGAGAAGAGGAGGGTTAAGTGGGACAAGGGACTGTTTACTGCGATTTATCTAGATGAGATTCTGCCAGGATCTAGACATTCTCCAGCCGGCGAGGTCATCTCTAAGGGGTGTTTGGCTCCAACTGCAAAGGTAAAGAGTTTTACCCTGGTAGTCAGAATTGTTTGCATTGACACTTCTAATTGCAGTCCATGCAACTGGATTTAATGGGCAATCCCCCAAATGCTGAGTCCCTCCCTGATATCCCGCAAGAGAGCGTCGTTATCCAACGTTTTGTTTACGATGATGAACTTGCTCCGACAGAGCCCCCACCCCTACCCGCTCCCCCTCCAAAGAATACTCGAACGAAGGGCAAGAAGGGCAAATCGACATAGAGCTTGGCCTATATGCGTACCGTACTCATGCACTGTGCTATGCTTTCCATAACACGACTTGATCATGACTATGATAGATGTGATGCCCATTTCCAATTCATCTCCTTACATTATGTCCTTTCACTTATCCTGCTTTCATTATATCCTTCGCTATTCGTTTTTCTCTTAGCATTTTGTATACTATGGATTCGCATGCAGGAATTTGCCTGCGATGTACAATGGGTATATGCCTCCGTACAAACATCATTTTGTTTCGCTCATGCCTTTGGGGCGCGGTAGTTAATGGTCGCACTCGCTTGGTTCACTGGGAACACCAGGACCTCAGCAATGTTGACATGGGGCGGTCGAGCTGCAGCCCATACAATCTCTTCTGCGATGTCCTCACCAGTCACTAGACAGATATGGTTCAGCAAAAGATCATCAGCTGAGCAAAATAGCCTTTACAGGGTTGAAGGCCATCGTAGACCTTTTTGGCAGCATTTGCATCACCGCGGAAACGGACGACGGAGAACTCAGTTTCGACCATACCTAAACGGAGTGAGCGAGGGGTTCTGTATTGATTCCATCCACGAACCAGGTTGAATTTCAGTCACACGGATAGGAGTGTTGACGAGCTCTCGCATGAGTGACGCAGTGAATGCGTGGACTGCATGCTTTGTTGCGGTATAGATACTGCCACCAGCATATGGCTCCCGCCCTGCGATGGAGCCAAGGTTAATTATATGACCCGTATTCCTGGCCTTGAAGTCTTGTGGCTTGATTTAAGCTTTGGAGATTACACCAATTAGAAAAACTCGTACCGCGAACGAAGTGTTGAGTGACAGAGATCAAACCAAGGACGTTAGTCGCAAACATCCCCTCGATGTCGCTGTCTGCGATAGTGCCGACCTGATCAACGCCCAGCACATATCCAGCGTTGTTGACTATACGATCACCATGTGATAATAATATCTTGATCAGCTCATTGCCCAGACCTCGCATAACGGCGAAAGTCCACACACCCAAAATATCGATATTGCGAAGATTTGCAGGAACCTGATCGAACAAATTTGCAACTTGCGTCTTGTCCGATACATCAAGCTGGAGTGTGGCAAAGTTACCACCTTGATTTAATCCCGATGCCTGATGGGCTGCGATACATTGTTCCGTGACCTTCTTCAACACCTCAAGACGTCGAGCCACGAGAATGACATTGGCACCACCCTAATGCGGCGACAGATGAAAAATCTCAACTTATGTGTGATGATCCGCGGTGCAATACCTTCGCGAATAACACAGCAGTCGCCTTTCAAAGAGGAAGAGAATTAACTTTAATTTCTTTCGCTTGAGTGGTAGAATGAACGCGTACTGCTCCGATACCACTGCTAGCACCAGTTACGAGGACAGTTTTACCAAGGAGGCGGGAAGCGTTGAAGACGGACATTGTATGTTGTAGGTAAGAAGAGTGTGGATCTCCCAATTATAGAGGGCATATCTACCGGATGAACTTGGGAGCGACCTTTATCTGATACCACGTGCGACCCTCGTATTAATAATAATAAATGTACTGTACACCGGCATTTTATGACTTCAACATCGACATATGAATTCTCGTAACAATTTGCATCCAGGCTGGCAGTCGCTACTCGAGTGGCTAGCTTCCAAGGGCATGGACGTGTCTCCAGCAAGTCTGCTTGTAGAAGCACGTCAAACAGACGGTGCGATTGCGTAAAGTATCCTGATGGCGCCATTTACACCTCACTGCTAGGTGCTGGGTACAGCCTCTATGCCCTCAAAGATTGTTCTCCATCAACGCCATTATTTTCTGTGCCAGAAAATGCGTTAATGAACATCAAAACTCTGGCACCGCTTTACCCAGCAGCCAAAGGAAAACTATCTGCTGTGCAACTTGTGTCGCTGCACTTGTCTTTACATCGACCACAGGGCGAAATGATCTCAAAGGATGTCTTTTTTGGATCCTATATCTCAACACTGCCACGCGACTTTGATTCACACCCATTGACCTGGCTTGTCAGGCGTAAAACGGAGAGGGCGAGCGAGGCAGAAGTCATGCTGCTCCACAGGATCCCTAACAGCGTCCTCTCAGTCTTAGAGGAGATGTCATTGAGGTACTCCGCAGATCGCGATGCTTGCCACGCCTTCCTGGTAAGACGTTCATCCTCAATCGACCCTCTCACGTTTATACGAGCTTCCAGCTGGAGAATATATCGCTTGTCAGGGTCGAGACAGCGTCCAGTGGACAAACAGAATCGTTGGATTCGTCTTGGCATACTGAACATTTTCTATGGGCCTGGTTAAATGGTATGTCGGAGCTTTCATTAATCCGATAGACACAACTGATGACCAGAATACTTTGCAAGTTAATACCAGATGTATCTATCAGCGCCTCGTGGAAAGTAAATCTGATCCAGATAATCTAACTATGTGTCCTATTTTGGACTTTGCAAACCACCGCAGTTCCGGACCACATACATACCCAACACCAACAGACGCTGATATAAGGGAACGCCCTCTACGTAAGAAATCCAACAATTTTGGCCTTTCGTCTCCTCTCAGTCACCAAGTGAGTGCCGGAGAAGAACTCTTCCTGCGTTACGGAAGTCATTCCAATCGGGTTTTATTTACGGAGTACGGCTTTGTACAAAAAATACCCAATGAAGGTTTTTCGTTAGACTTTTGGGGCGATATCGATTTGTCTCCCATGATAGAAGGGCTGTTTCTAGCCCGAGGCGAGTTAGGCAATTGTATGAAACAGCTTCTTCGCGATGAAGGCTACTGGGGGTGCGTCAATTAAGCATAGTCTTCATTCGAGCACAGCCATATCTGGTCATCCACTTTCCTATCAGCGATTGGACTATGCATGCCGAACCTGCACCAGCACATCCTTCGTTCCGAGTGGTCGTTGCTTTGCGCATCTACTGTTTGTTTTCTGACATGACGCCAGATGCTGTTCCCGAACTGGATGCAAGCGCCTTACAGCAGTGGCGGGATACCTTGTCGGGAAAATCTGATGTAATCTCCCCTGAAAGCGAGGTTGCTTGGAGGAAGGTGCTCCTTGATCTCTGTGGAGATACACAGGGAATAGCAAAGAGGGCAATAGATGCCGAGTGGAAACTATCCAACATGCCGAGGTGGTTCTCGGGGATGTGTGGCAATGTGGTTACGCTGTGGGAGGAAGAGGGCATGGTCGCTACTGCGGTTGCGGAGAGCCTTCGTCGGGGTGAGGTTTTTTAGTAGTTTTTAGTAGTACCACCTCTTCACAGGGATGTGGACCTCGCCTCCAGTCCGATGCTTGCTGAACAGGATATTTGACCCATGTCAATCAGTAAATAGCCTTCATCGTGAGCGCCCCCATGGCAGTGTGACGCTGTGCGTGATTTCCAATTTGGGAGAGAGCATTATTAGTGCGTCCGGCTAGGGCTGAGGCACAAATTCGTTTTGTCAACTATCTACCACAACCACCTTCTGGTCCCTCGCCATGGCAGTAGAACGCTTACTAGGTACACGAGCGCAAAAGGCGTTTATTCTCACTAGTGAGTATGTCATCTATCGGGATGCCATCTGTACGACTGAGCGCATGCGATGCTTACAGTTACACTACGTTAGTATCAATTCTTGAACTTTACGCCGCGTAATGTAACGATTTTTCGTTCATGGGGAACTTTTATCATGCTTTATAGAGGCGCTCATAGTACTTGCTATGGTTGGAGCCACTTTCCGCACGGTATGCTTCTACGATAGTGCAATATCGTCTCTTCCTAATTCTCACCTCCGGCTGTTTCTAGGTGGATGTGCAGGTCCAGATGAGATCAGCGCGATACAAAGTACGTCCAATACTGTCATATATCCATTATTCTCAATGCTCCGCAGACGCTTCCTTGTTACCTCGCAATATTCGCTCTTGCAGAGTCAGTTGCTCTGCCTGGGACACCTCGACATTCGTAACTCATTTAATGGTATAGGATTTTCGAAGGTCTAATGGCCTACGATGCACTACGATTGAGGAATGTCATCCAATTGCTTGGAATACTAAGTGCGTGGTCTGGTTGTCTTGATATGGTGATCGTTGGCGCTCATTAGGGCGGCAGTATTCCATCTCGCACTCCTTGTTTTCTCCGCCCTTCAGATACATCAAACCAAAACTGCACTCGTTACTCTTGGGGATTGTTCAGGAGCAGTCAATTATGTGGTATGTGTTGTAATCTGTGCTTGTGTAGGCTATGACACTGAGCCCATATTAGAACTGTGGAGGGGACGGGACGCTATGGGCAAGAGTCGAACCTTTTTTGATTGTAGCGCCTTGCATCATTGCGGCTTCATGGTTAGTCATGCTGTTTTGGGTTAAACAGCTCTACGCGGAATTCGGGTGCGTCTTTCATCGGGTTACTAGGGTCATGCTTACATCAATCCTTGTCGCAGCTGGGCTATCTTCCATGTAGTTGGAGCGAACCCGAAGATGAAGAGTAAGTAATTGGCCGCTAGCATCCTGCTTCTGCCTAACAAGGAATGAAGCCATGTACCAATGGTATCAAATCATTATCTGTCTCTTGAAGTTCGATTTCTTCTTCTTCGTTGGGGTCACGATGCAGGTGGGTATCTGGAACAACAAACAGTCAAGAACGGGTCTGACTTCTCACAGATGCTCATTATCGTGCTGCAAACGAACTCCGCGGAGTTTGGAGTCACCGTTGCCGCAATCCCTGTCGTTGTCATACTCCTATTCCTTTGCTCGATAGCTGTCCAGAGGGAAATCAAATGGTTATACCATTGCTTTGTCTTGAAAGAAGCTTGCAACTGATGGTATGCATAGGTTGATGACGATGTCATTGGTTATGATGTTGGCTGCTCAGAGCTACTGTGAGTACATTATTCAAGGCCCATATTCGATGGCTAATCCAGACAATCAAACTAGTTTGTAAGATCTTTCTTAAATCTGCACGAGCGTAAACTCATATCCACTAGTGTACAAGCTGGTTCGTATGTATCAACCCGGATCTGAAGAGTCCTACATCACAACTCGAGCTACTCTATCGGTGTTCAGTAAGTCCTCTCTCGTGGACAGTGAGATTTATCTCTTATACACCCGCGTCCAGCTGTCGTTGCGTTCATTTTGCTCGTCGCCACATTTGCAGTCGGCCTGCGCTGTTTCTCAGACTTCGATCAAGGATTGATTACGTCCAAACTACATGGTCGGTATCAACCATCTATTGATAGTGGGTAGGAGCACTTACATATCTTATCACAGGTGTTTCAACGGCCCGCACTTATAATGAAAAGATCTCTCAAGGTGATATCAACAACAGCACTGCAGGTGCTCCTCTACAACCACGCGTATCTATCGAGTGAAGGAAACTCAGATACCACTCATTTGTGCCATATTTCTATCGCGTCTTACATATATATTACTTCCGTAGTTACCCAGACATGACCAGCAACCCGCCTACTATGCCCTATTATTTCTCATCTTTCTAACAGTGTGGATACCTGCTTCTTTTCGTCGTGTAGTATGCTACTGACAAGCTAGACATTAACCATAACATACCTGGCTAGCATGTCTCTTAAATATGCACGTTCTAGATTGATAGTAGGTTGAAGACTAGAATTGACTTCAAAATCCCTGGCGGTGTGAAGTACTGCAATTTGCACCAACGAGGTTTCAGCGACGCATAGCCTCGCAAAGGTGGTGGTGACGATACATATTTGTAATTTAACCGACTTCGACACTGGCGCTTGCGACTCGGACGGCTATCTCACGACTGGCTTTTGTTTGACCTCCTCGATGACACAACGACGGCCATGGTGGCTCTCATTCCTTGATAGAGTTGGTATTAATCATAAGGCTCATCTCTCCTGCTGATACGTTATGGAACTTCTCCCCCTTAGGTGAGCCTCGTGGTCATTACACTCACTGCCTTGACCACACTGTACACTCGATCAGCGGGGGTGGCCTATTTCGCTGCTGGGGCAACCTTATGTAGCCTATCGGTCAAGCTCATTAAGAGGATTATTGCACAGCCCCGACCCTCTCTGTTGAAAGTTAAATATCCCAAGAAATCATATGGGTGAGTAATTTGCACCTATTCCCGTTGTTCCCGAATATGGGATGTGGTCCACCTCTCGGCGACTCATTGACGGTTCACCCATCCCGTCAGGATGCCCAGCACCCATTCTGCTGCAAACACCTTCTTTGGAGTCTACATACCCTTGGCATCCTTATACCTTCCTATACACCATACACTTCCCTCGTGGCCCCTGATCAGAGTCCTCCCGTCAATGTTCTTTGTACCGTGGACTTGCATCGTTATATCCTCTAGAGTGTGGCTCGGACATCATACGTGGCCGCAGGTATTGGTGGGATTCGCGTACGGACTGGGATTCGCACTCCTCTGGTTTAAACTTTGGGTGGCCGGATGGGATGAGTATGGCAATCAACTAGAAATGTTTGTGAACGGTTTAATAAGTCAATGGGTATAGCAACGCATATTTCAACCCTACGTGCTCGGAGAACTAAATATATAGATTAAGGGTGAAAGGAATATATAATAATATCTACTTTCAATTCGCTCGAAGAACAACACATTGGTTATACTTGACACGCCAGAATGTCGCCTCGTTCTGCAATACGTCCATCTCCTCCTCCTGTAGTCTAATTTGGTCTTGCGACTGCAGCGTCGTGCGGTCGAATTCGGATAAAAGGTAATCGATTTCAGATTTTAGGGAAGTGATATCATTGGTGCTCTGCGCGAGCTCTTCCTGCAATCGTTGCCTGTCGTCCTCCACATCCCTTAGTGTAGACGTGCACTCGGCGAGGAGGACACCTGTATCGTCCTGTTGGGCGTGTAAATCCCTGATCATGTCCTGCAATGATCCCTTATCTCTCCTTAGCTGCTCGCACTGCGACGTACGATCGGTGACAAGTTGAGTGGCTTCGTCATATAGGGTACGAATGTGCGCAAGCTCCTCCCGTTGCAGCGAAGTTTCCGTTCTAGACACCTCCAACTCCATCACCCTCGAAGAGAGAAGATTCATGGAATCATCGTGAGCTGAACGCCAACGGTCCCCTTCGGTTCGTAATGATGCCATCTCGTCTATCTGATGTTCCAACTCATCTAGTAAGATTCCGATACGACCCTCCATTTCCAATGAATGGCCCTCGTGAAGGGCAACCGTTTGCGCGAGCAGTGATTTGGCTTCGTCTGCCTTGTTTTGTATTAAGGTAGTTTCGACCCTCAGACTATGCAGCTCCGACACGCCCTCTGTGAGCGATTGGGTAGTTTGGGCACAGAGGTCACGAAGATCTTGGTTTTCTCCTTGTAGAGTTGACAGCTCCTTTGTCACTTCCTCCCATGCCTTTGTCCGTCCTACAAGCAGGGCAGTCTCCTCCCCAGGGTCCGCCTGCAGGCTGTGATTTTCGGCTTGAAGTGAAGCGATCTCCTGCGTGGCTTCTTCTAGCTTCTCAGTGCGATTGGCGAGCATAGCAGTTGTCGCATCAAGGTCGGCTAGTAGACGGTCGTCTTCAATCCGTAAGGAAGCAATTTCCTCAGCCATTTGCTTCAGCTCCATGTCACGAGCGGCCAAGAGAGCGCTTGCATCGTCGAGATTGGATTGAAGGCGTCGGGTTTCACTACGCCACAAAAAGACCGCGCTAGTAAGATATCTTATGTCGGAGTTGCGAAGGGAAAGGAGTGAGGAAATTTCATTGTGTCGCAGTCGTGCTTGTTCTGTCTCGTCGCGCGTTGCTAACACATCCTCTCTAAGCTCCTTCATCCTGCGCTGCAAGCCGACGTTATCCTCTCGAGAATCCTTCAATTGCAAGGCATTGCTACCAAGCAGTTCCTTTGAGGAATGGTACATCGCACGTAGGTTTTCGCCTTCCCTTCGCAGTGACGAGAGCTCGTCGTCCCATTGCGTCTTAAGTACCAATTGAAGCTAATATATGGAAGGGATCAGTCCATGCAACAATTCTCGAGCATTTGAGTACAACCTGCTGAGCTCGCTGGAGCTCCTTACGGAGGCTCGAAATTTCCTCGTCTTTACTTTGTTCTTGTGATTGGAGTGCGGCGAGGGAGTCCCTGAGGCTCCTGATCTCGGCATCACGTTGAACCAAGGAATCGACATATGGGATACCCGCAGCATCGTCAGCACTGATCGATGCGTTCGAGTGCTTCGCCCTGAGACTAGGCTGCCTTCGCATCCAGAGAGTAGTACTGAACATTTTGGAGGAGGAGAGCTCAAGTGTCAGCTATGTATGTCCGAGGTTTTGACTGTCCGACCCTCACAAGAAATGCTGCACCACTCAAGTATGCCATGAGGTGCAGGCGTGTGTATAGTCAACGGTGGAGACCATTAAATCATCTCGTGCCCATGACCAGGATCACAGTGAAGGACTTGGTGGAAATTACTTCCGTGGCGCTGCGTCACATCATGTGACAGGTAATTGCAAGTTGAAAGGGTGAACCAGTAACTTACCACCATGGACCAAGAGGATCCTGCAACGCAATTCTTCCCTGGCCAGGAGTCAGTTGACCTCTATGAAGTGCTGGGACTGAAAGAGGATGCGAAGGACGAAGACATCAAACGAGCTTATCGTCGACTTGCACTCAAATATCATCCAGACAAACAAAGTCAAGCTAATGAAGATGACAAGGCAAGCGCGTTGTTGAAGTTTCAGCAGATCGGATTTTCGTACGCGGTTCTCAGTGACGAGAAGAAACGAGTCAGATACGACAAAACTGGGAAAACAGATGAAGGATTCGACTTGGGTCCTGGGGAGGACGGCTGGGAGGCATATTTCGAAGATTTGTATGACCAAGTTACAAAGTTAAGACTGGACGACGACAAGCAAAAATACCAAGGTGTGTTTTCTTCCTACTATCGCCTACAACCCTTCCCACCTATGAACAGGCTCAGCAGAGGAGGTCGAAGACCTCAAAGCAGCGTATCTAGAGACAGGTGGCTCAATTGCTGACATTATGAGCCAAATACCCCATTCAACCCACGACGATGAAGCTCGGTTCATTGTCATCATCTCGGATCTTATAAAAAAGAAGGAACTCAAGTCCACTCGGACGTGGACGACCAGTAGCAAGGACGAGAAAGCCCGTTTGGTCCGGAAGAAACAAGCCGACCATGAGGCTAAGGAGGCTGAAGAGCTGGCAAAGGAACTTGGCGTTTGGGACGAATTCTATGGCAGCGGGAAAGCACATGCCGGGAAAGCTAAAGCTACGAATGGAAAGGCTTCCGCAGAGAAGGATGCTGAAGAGGAGGACCACTCAGCCCTCCGAGCCCTGATGCTTAAGAGGAAGAAAGACATGAACGGGTTCTTCGATAGCCTCGCTGCCAAGTATGCAGAACCCGAACTCGCAACTAAAGCGAAAGGAAAAGGAAAGAAACGTGCACAGAATGCCGATGCCGACGAGGAAGATATACCTACAAGCAAAAGGTCACGTAAGGTCGTCCCACCGCCAGAGATCGATGATGCAGAATTTGAGGAGTTGCAGAATCAATTATTCGGTGACAAGCACAGGGCCGCTCCTTCTACATCCAAGCGGACAACGAGAAGTAGTGGTGCCAGGTCGAAGAAGGCCAAGTAATGTATGGCGACAATCAACCATCGTGGCTTCTCTTTGGTTCTATGGGTATATTTTATAAATGTATTCGTCCAACTGTGTATTACATTAATAATTGACCGCTTTTCGGCAATGTGCTACAGGTACCGCACTGAGTCGATGCCCAAACTCCTCCGCGCGTGAATGATGGCGACCAACTCCTTGATGCCTTCCTCCAAGATAACGACATTATCTAAAAGATGTGACAAGGTGATCTGTGCTGGTTGTTTTGATGGCTGATTCTGAGTCGCGTCGGGTGACGCCTCACGACGACCACCCCATCCAGTACCAAGAACGTCCTCCTCATCAGTAGTCCATCTCGTAGACTTCGCTGGATCCCAAGGATCAGTCGAAGGTGCCATGTATGGCTCAACAGTAACTGAACTCGTATGTTGATAATGAGGTCCAAATGGACTTGCTGAAACGCCCTTGCTCATGTTTTTCGGCGGGGTCGTAGGCGCTGATGGTGAAGGCTTTGTGCTCTTGGACATCATTGGTGTGAGGAATGAAACGAAGGAAGATGCAGCACTTGGTTTGGCTTTGGGTTTAGGCTTTGAAGGAGATTCCATAATCCTCAGGTTGGCAGGTTCCTCAGTGACCTCCAGCGCCAAAGTGAGCGCATCCATTAGATTTTCCGAGAAGAGCAGACCTTGTCGCCGCTCTAGTAAATACTTGTCAAAGTCATCAACAGTTTGACGATATCGCTCCAGCTGCGTGACCAGCCCATGATAGATGGTGTGGACTGCTGGTCGCGATTTAGCATCCAGGACAGCTGCAGGTAGCGTACTTGGCTGAGTAGACGAGCGAAGTCTTTCATTAATGTCATAGTCAATAGACCGATCATCGCCATCTTCGTCAAGGAAATCATCCATTGCGTCAGTTTCGGTTATTCCATATGTGGGTGCTGTATCAGCAGGAGCGAATGTAAGCCACCCGGCCAACGATCGGTCAGGATGAATAGCAAGGGTGGACAGTACACCCGTCAGCGCCATGTTGAACTCCGGAGTGTTGGAGAAAAACCGCCGTAAAGACTCCAAGAGGAGGGTAAGAACTCGATCACTTGGATTTAATCTATGTTTCGCCGGTCGCCGGCCTTGAGAATTGGCATGGTCAGTGGGAAGCAGAAACGCGGGTTGCTTTTGAATAGCAAATAACGCGTCGTGGAGGTAGTGATCATAGCCAGTGCTAAAGGCATCACTGTCATGTGAAGGGTCAACCCTCGAGATCAGCGCAAGATATAAGTTCATCTCGCGCTCGTGTGTCGAATACGTGGTCTCTGGTTGAATGAAGAGTGGTACGGCTGGTGGCACTGACTTGGAACCTGAAACACCAGGATACCTGAAGGTATCGTCGTCGTCATCCTCTTCTTCGTTTTTTTCCGGGGATTGAGTGGTAGGAACTGGCGCTAGGGCTGGGTGCGGGAAACTAGTGGCGTGCTGGTCTAGAATTACCACCAACAACTTCTCGGTGCTAACTTTGGGATGGTGTAATAGTAACGACTGCAAGAGCTGCAATGCAGAAGTGGCGGTATGCTGCGATTTAGATCGTAGATTCGCTAGGATGAGGTCCTTTAGGGTGAACCGTCCCATTGTGGTGAAGTATTCAGATGGCTTTCGAGTATCAGGGTTCTCCATTTCCAGGAGGACCATAGCACTGCTCTTTCGTCGTCTTGACTTTGACTGTTTATCGCCTCGACTTGAGACGGACTTGCTCGGAGCATGTCCCAACGTCAACATGGAGGAGGGGCGTTGTCGGGGGCGGATCTCCTCACTGTCTTCACTCATTAGGAATTCGACCAATAATTCGGCGAGTGGACCATCTTGCAAGTTGCGAATCATAATATCGATGTACGACATCACGGCTACAGCGCTTCCGTCCATGTCAGAACATTCCAATACAGAAGGGTACAAGATATTTTCCAAAAATATTCGCCGAACAGCGTCAAGAATTGACTGCACGATGGCGTTCCCCACTAACGCAGGTGCATCGACCGAATTATGGGCCAAATTTCGACGAAAGACGTCTTGAAGGAATTCCAATAATTTGAGAAAATGATCGGTCCTGGAGAGGAGGTCTGTATTTGAAGCTTCCTCTATGCCCAGCGCCAAAGCTCGTTCGTTCTCCAGCTCTTGCCTGTCCAGATCCTCTTCGCTTTCTGGGCCCCGGCCACCAATGACCATCACATTTCCGGAGTTAGGATCCAGTTTGGGGGCGGGAAACCTGAGCTTGGAGGGGAGCAATGAATAGACAGCACCCAGTCCGGCACCAAGGACTTCTGAGAAATCGCCATCGAGGATGTACTCTGCTAAGGCTAACGCAGCATCCGTGACAGGGTCAGATGGTGGAGGCACAGAACCTTCCTCCTCAGTAGTTTGGGGTCCTGCTTCTTGCGGAGACATTGCAACGTCCATGAGAAACAGCAAGCCTGCACGAGCGAAGTCGCCTATTTTTCCTTCGCGGTGAACAAATCGCAATAGGTAATTGAAGAGGAGAAATTCATATTCGGTCTTTTTGACTGGAGGCGGTTGGGGTGCAGTGGTGATGGTCTCCTGAGAGGGACTTGGTGAAAGGCCCTCACTTTGAGGAGCAGGAGCCGCGCTCTCTACGCCTTCATCTTCATCTATCATACCCTCATCCTCTTCGTCCTCCTCCTCGACAGAAAATAGTGGTTCTGAGCGATACCAATGTCTATCGTGGAAGAATATCATCAAGAGTTCACGATACGTCTTGATTCGGCTGCAAAGAATACACAGGAGATTAACCACTGAAATGAAGTTAGTGTAAGTGTGAATGGAGCTGAATGCCCTTATCGCAGACGTACAATCTTCTTCATATTCGGATGGTTGTGCACGGGGAGAGTTTTTTGCGGCACCCATGACTTTATTATGATTATCCAGTTGTTCTTGCAAATCATCACCGACGCAATTCCTCAGCAGGCGAAGAACAGATCGATGGACAGCAGAGTGCACGAGGAATTGTTCGTCTAACAGGAGCACCATGGTTTGTACACTGCGTAGCACTTCGGCTTGAATCCCAGCAGGTCGATCTATTTCACTCAACCGAACGAGGGTGCCAAGGACATCTAGAAGCTCAATGATGAAATCGGGCGACGCGTATAGCAACTGCGAGAACAAACCATTCTTGAGCAAGTACTCCAAGCATGCACCCGTCCCGCTGATAGATATTGAGCAGCATTGCGAACTGCTATACGAGGGACATACCCTTCCTCTGTTCGATCGGACTCCCAAACAAGAGCATCGACCATTGATTGAAGATTCTTAGGCACATCCGTGGATTTGATACCTTTATTTAGTTGACGTTCGTCGGGGTATAACAGGGTGTTCTGCAGAAGCACTTAATATCGACATGGAGATAACAAAAGGTGCGATGACGTCGATACCTTGATGTAAGTCCAGGATTGATGAAACTCGACGGCATGATCTGTCTGTGGCTTCGGTGATGGCTGTGAACCAGTTTTCAAGAATTTTGAGAAATAGTCCATTTGACACGACCGTGCAGGTGCGACTGGATGAGATCCCTTGCCGTCCGCTCTATCTGATGACTAAGCAGTCATCAATTACTCGTAGTAATCCATTTCAACTTTCGAGACTAGACTGAGGCTGATGGTCATGTTGCTGCGTCCTGCTGCCCCCGACATATGCAAGCGGCATGTCATTGTCAAACGGGATGTATTTGGTGTTTGTGGGAGGGTGTGCATGTGCTTATGTGAGTCTTGTACTGAATCGTTCTAGGAGTAGGACAGAGCTCAAACACCATGCGCCATGGTATAGTGATCTATTTGATTTCTTTGACAGCAGTTCCTTCCATGTCGAAGGTCCTTTCAAGCGTTCGGGGTCAGTGTCATGGTGAATCGTGAGCCTTTCGGGTGCATGGTTTGGATACACTCGTTCGGCTCGTTTGTAATGAACGCAGTTGACACGTCTGTGCCTCGTGCACAACCTCAATGTTCTTAAGAACAAGGGCTCATGGACATGGTGCACATAACCCAATACTGCCTCAATTGTCGCCTCTTGTGGGCGCTAGTTGCCCGACGATCATTTCGCTGGTTTTTCTAGCATTGATTACCCACTATGTTTAATCTATCGAGCCTACGAGGGCGGAAAGACGTCAGCCCCAAGCCGAAGAAGTCGGAAGCCACCCTAAGACCAAAGAAGTCACATAGCGTACTCACAAATACGGTGTCGACTGAGTCGACATTGCGCGAGGAAGAAATGAGGTCCCTTAACGATTCTATCAGCCTCCTACAATACGAGGCACGTAGCAAAGATGATGTTATTAAAGGTCTCCGAGGCGAAATGGAACAACTACAGCAGGTGGGTGACACTTTGTGTATATACGACGAGTGCTTGAACATTGATGTTTAGGACATGCAGCTTCAGTCCGACGCGAAGATTAAAGGGGAGCATAAAGAAGAGGAAGTCGCGACTTTACGCAAAGAGGTGGATCACGCTCGCTCGCAATATGACTCTACGATAGTGGTGCTGGCCAGCCGAACATTGGAGTTGAAGGAAGCCAGAGATGAAGTTTTTCAGCTGCAGGCGAAATTAAAGGAGACTACCAAAGAGGTTTCCTCATTGCGAACAGAGACAACGCAATTGCGTGCCAGGTACGACGAGGCTGCTACCCACCTTGCTACCCGTGATGCCGAAGTCAAGCAATTAAATCAAGACGTTACTACAATGAGGGCGGAGACAGAGTATCTCACGTCCCATCTCACCCAGACAACGAACCTTCTTGCTGCTCGCTCAACCGAGCTAGAGCGAGTTTCCAACGAAACCTCTGTCCTGCGAAACGAATCGGAGCATCTCCGCACCATCCACGACCAAACTACAACTCTCCTCGCTAGTCGTGCTTCAGAGCTACAGCGCTTGACCGTCGAGACGTCTTCCCTGCGCAACGAGGTCAGGCACCTCCGCGCTTTACACGACCAGACCACAACGCTGCTCGCCAGCAACTCTTCTGAATTAAACGGCCTTAAAAATAATAATTCCCGTTTGCAGGAGGATTTCTCACGCCAGAGAGAGGAGGCTGCTTTGCTACGAGCTGAGGAGGACCATTGGCGCTCTCGGCACGACCTGATCGCCAACCATCTGGCTAAGAGCCGGTCAGAATTAGAGGAGTCGAAGGACGAGGTTCTATCCTTGAGGAATGAAGTAGATCACCTCCACTCTGTCTACAACGATGCGGCTGGTTTGTTGGCCAATCGTACCTCCCAATGGAAACGATCTGCCCAAGACACCACTTCTTTGCGGGACACTATCAAAGAGCTGCACAACGGGCAGGAGGAAGCAGCCAGAGCTTTGAAGATTCGAAACGAAGAGCTGCAAAATAGGGAGAAAAAAAACTCGCAGCTAAAGGGCGAACTCGACAAGAGAGGAGAAGAGGTTAGTTCCCTGAAGAGCGATTTAGTACGCTTGCAAATCGAGTACGACAACACTAGTACCCTCCTCTCAACCCGCTCTGCCGAGCTACAACAACTCACGAAGGAGATTTCGTCGTTACGAGATGGGACCAGTCACGCTCACCGCACCTCAGATCAGATGGCCCACGCATTGTCCCTGCGAGTAGCAGAGCTGAAGGCTGTACAAGAGGGAGCCGCACGCTTACAAGCAGAATTGAAAAGAAGAACAGAGGAAATGTCGACGCTACAACAGGAGCACGCGCAACTTCGTTCCAAGTATGACGACAACACCGCCCTTCTCTCTAGCCGTACTTCAGAGGTGAAACACCTCGACGACCTCGTGGCACTCCTGCGCAGCGAGGCAGAGCGGCTTAATTCCCAACACCAACAGGCGTCCAGTCTCCTCACCGATCAGAGCTCCCAGTTGCAAGGAGCACGACAGCACATTGAACACCTGAAGGAGGCCTTAGGAAGCAATTCACAGAAGTTGGCTACTTCCGAGCTCAAGGCAGCTGACCTGCAGAAAGAGCACGAAGCAGTTACGACGTCTCTCACGGCATGTCAGGCTGTGTTGCGCGGCGCAGAGGATGACAAGACACGGTTGCAAGAAAGGTTAAGATTACAATCGGAGGAGGTCGCCATCTTACGGAGAAACAATGCCCACACACAAAACGAAATCGATACCCTTCTCGACAGCCGCACATCGGAGTTGAGGTCTGTCAAGGACCAGGTCTTGCTGCTGCGCAATGAATTGGCACGCTTACAACCCGAACATGACCAAGCGGTAGCCCGCTTGGCCGACCAGACATCCAAGTTGCATGCGTTGCGTGAGGACTATACAAGCTTACAAGATCGGCTAGATGCTCAGCTGCAGAACAATGTGTCTCTGCAAGGCGAAGCACTCGATCTTCGTGCAGAGCTTGGTGACGTTAGGTCGCAGCTCGACAATAGCAGGATAGAACTGCAAACCGTGCAGGAGGAGCGCTCGCATATCCAGGCAGAGTTGGATAATTGTAGAGACGAAGTAGTGGCTTTGCAAGATCAGGTGGAGAATTCACGACCTCAGATGGAAGGGCTGGCGGCTCAACTCGCTCGCTATAAGAGTGGGGCTCAAGACAAGCAAGCAACTAATTCACGTTTGCAAGAGGAAGTGAAACGCTACGAGAAGGATGCTCGATCAATGCAGAACGAAATCGAGCACTTGCGTTTGGAGTTGGACGACACGACCATACAACTCGATGGGTGTAGGGACGAACTCCGCCGAGTACAAGGGGATGAGTTGCAGAAATCAAGGGAGCTTCATGACTCCCGGGAGGTGTTAGCGTCGTGGAAATCCGAGGCTGAGCGACTACAGTCAGAACTTGCGGAGACCACCACTCGACTTCTGGATTGTGAGGCACACTTAGAGGAAAATCGGGAGAAGAATGTGCAGTTGCACGCAGATGTCCAGCATTACGAAGGAGAGGCGTCAGGGCTTGGGACCAGGGTTGCGGAACTAGATGCAGACATTCAACAGGTCGAGATGCAGCTCACCATCCGCACTGCGGAATTACAGGACCTACGTCAGGAAAACTTGCGTATTAGTGAGGAACTCGAGGAGTGCAGGCAGGTTATTATATCGTCGCGTGATGAGGTCACGGAATTGCGCAATCAACTTGATCAGGCAAGTGGAGCGGTCGAAAACACTACTACGGAGTTACGGTCGCTGCAGGCCCATCTTGATCAGCAGCGACAAGAACAAGTGCTGGCAGACGAAGAGATCTTACGCTTGCGCTCTCAGGACCAACTTGCTGCCACTGAGCTTAGTAACTGCAAGGAAGAGCTACGGGACTTGTTGGAAGGTGGACAGCGCATGCAGGACGAACTGTCAGCAAGTGCAACGGAACTCGAGACAGCCCGGGCTACGAGCGCTCGTCTGCAGGCAGAACTGGACCGCCATGAAGAAGAAACATCACCATTACGTTCGCAGCTGGACGAAACTCGCGCCAAGCTGGACAATGATCGAATGGAGCTTCAAAGCTCGCAGCAAGACAGTCTCAATTTGCGGAATGAAGTTACCTTGTTGCGAGATGACGTCGAATCTTCACGCAAGCAAGCAGAGCGCTGGCGACTGATGCATGCCAAAGAGAATAACCAACGACTCAACCTCTCAGTCGACCTCCGGAATACAAAGGATACCAACTTGCGACTTCAATCAGAAATACACAAGATAACAGACGACATTGCTAGCTTGACACAGCGCCTCAACACTGTTTCTGGGACCAGGGAGCTCGATGCCTGGTTGCAAGGCGACCAAGTTTCGATCCCAGACCTTAGACAGACAGTCCAGAACCTCAATGCTGCAATTTGTGCGACAGCATCTAAGGTCGCAGGGTACTTTGACGATCAACGCGAACAAGGGCACGTTGTGGAAATTCAAGTATCGGACGAATCCATATCCCCCGAGAGCATCCAAAACGCAGTTGAACGCTTCCCTGAAGTGCTTTTCGACGGCCTCATTCCCTTAATCATTGAGACGCAACTCTCCAGCGTTGTTCAGATGACATTGCAATCCCTTATGTGTGCACATGTCAAGACTGCGGTCATGATGTGGAGCGATAGTCCGGATATGGGAGAGTTCCTAAATGGAGTGTATAACGGCCTCCGAGAGACAGGTGGGTAATTCTAACTCTCGAGCGCATATAGTGCATTGACTTGAAGTCAGAGGCGCAATCTGTCATCGGAAGATGGCGAGCAATCACTCGCGTGCACGTTAATAAAGAAGATGAATTTGCCCGGTCATTGGCGGAACAGATATTGGACAGCTATACAATCACCCTTACAGCTGCCGGTTTGGCTCTGCCTAACATCCAAGACACTATCAGGTCTAAATTCATGGTCGACATCTTAATCATTACGGACACCGCCCTTCAACTCAAGAAAGCACTCGGGGAGGGTATCATCCTGTCAGAGATGGAGCTCACCTATATCGAATCCGGACCCTATGACCCATCCACCATGACTGATACATTGATGACGTCTGAGCCAGTTAGCGCAGGGGAGGTCGTATTTTCCGTTGGGCTGGGCCTTGCCAGCTGGGAGAAGGTCACCTCCGGCTGGTCAGAAACAGTGTTGGTGAAGCCAGAAATCATGCTGGAATCACGACTGGAGGAAATGGTAGGTGGTGAGCCTGAGGATTCAGGTATCATTGGTGAGGATGAAGAATCAGCAAAGCGTTGACCGTGCTGGATTCTGCTACCAATAAATTATGTATCTATCCTCGTTATGGAATATCTATACGTAATTACCTCGTCTTGGCCTCCTTACTCTAGACGGCTGATCTGTTTGAATACTGCATGCAATTCATGTTACCTAGGCACCGGATACTAGTATCTCACCCGGGTGTGTATGAGTACACATTCCACTCCACGTAATGTCACAGCCATCCCATGGCGAATGGCACCTTGACACGTTCAATGCGAATTAGCTTTCTGACCAGGTCCATGCAGCAACTTCAAGCCCAAGGCACTGAGTCAGTGAAATATCTAAGACATCTATCGCCCTCGAGGCGCAACAGAAACGTTTACTTCACTCACGCGTGCACCAAGGTCCGATACAATAACTTCACAGCTTCACGAATCACACCAATCACACAAGGCGTGTAATTAGGAAGAACACTCGTTACGCATTAGTACCAAAGAAGTTCACACGTTTTCACCTCATGGGCCAGTTCCACAATAAATGTATAACAGACTCGCGCATTTGAGCGGCGCCAACAAGACCATGTCGTATTACGCCGCAGAAGAACTCGAATTCCCGCCATTGTATGCGTACGTCGCCGTCGTCGTTGGCTTTATCGCACTCGTAGTGGTCAAACACCATTTCCACATCCAGACCGACTCTCAATCTGAAGTAGCTCGGTTGACTCGAGAGTTGGCGGAACAGGAAGAGAGTTACAGAAGATGCGAAAACAACCTAAATGACGCGTACAAAGAACTCCGGAAGAAGGAAGACACCGCCAGGCAAAGGTACAACAAGTTAGAGGGGCAGATAAGACATCTCGAAGCAGAACTACGACGTACTACTGATGAGAATGTGCGTCTACAAAAGACCCACACAGAGCTGGAGAGTCTGCGCTCTAAACACGCTCAAACAACTTCACTGCTCAAAAACCGCGCCACAGAATTGAAGGCAGCAGAGGTATTCCTGGGAAAAGCAGACAAGGTGTCAGGCGCGGACGTTACGGGATTGCTGAATACGTTGAATTCCGAGATCTTCCAGACGGCAGCCCGATTGGCAGAGGCTTTCCAGGTCAAAGGGAGAATCGATGCGGCTGGTGCAGTGGAACAAGAGGTGAATAACGCTTGGAAGAGCCTGAGTGAGGGAAAAGTTCTTGGTGCAGATCTTCTTAAAGCGCTGGCAGGGACAATCAACCACGAGGATCCCATTGTTTGCCAGATTGCTCTGCAAGTCGGCATGTGCAATTTATGCCAGCGGCTGATCGCTTCGTGGTCCTTCAGCCAGAGCGATGACTCCGAGCAACTGTTTAGCTTCGTCCATGAAAAATTGCGCATGTCAGGTTCGTCATAAGTGATATATCTTCCCAGCAATACTGATGCGAATCGTACCTCTGCAGAGGAGCAAGCTATCTCTGGACGATGGCGAGCCATGACTCGAAAATACGCCAAGGCGCTTTTGTCAAGCAAGGAGACTCCAGGGACCTACATCCAGGAATCATTTATCAATATCCTCCTGGTGGGGGGTTGCACTGCTGACGCGTCCCAGATACAAGAAACTATGACGGCTAAATTTTCGGCTGACATTGACGCCGTCGTGCAAGCTACGCAACGAGTAAAACGAGCAATTGGAGAAGAGATCACATCATGCGAGCTTCAAACGATGTATGTACAAGCAGGAGAGAAGTACAAGTCTTCTACCATGGCTGCAGATGAGAGGGCGAATGAGGAAGGGGTGGTCGTTGGTACGATAGAACTAGGGCTGTTGCGATCAGAGAAGCTGGGTGGTGTAATCAAGGAAACTATCATTATGAAGCCCAAAGTTCAGTTACAATCTGGTTAGACATCGTAATACCTGGTATGATATGTTGTTGTCCCACATCCGAATACCCAAATTATGATCCTCTGTATAAGCATGGGATGATACCCAATGTACGGGTAGGCAGGAATAGGGCATTTCTGAGAGTCGACAGCTCTTGATCACGAAAAAATGCCCGGTAGTGTTAGTTCATTAGATGCTCTTGCAGGTCTCACAGTTGGAATTGACATGGCCCCTAAACAGAGCACTACAATGCAAATAGGTAAAGTCAGGGGTTGTGTGCAGAACGGAGTTCACGTAGAACGATCAACGATGCTAGGGCAAAAAATACTAGGACATGAACTTCACCTCGTTGGGTTGGTAGGTGGCGTTAATTTCAAAGGCCCAAATCCTCTTACATTCACTGGCATTGCCCCTTCTGCTTCGTCGAGAAGAGTGGGACGAATTTGTTTGAGAGAGCCCAGCCGACTAGAAAAGTTTACAAATCTCCGACTCATAGCGACGATGCGAAAATGCTTGTTGGATGATAAGCATTTTTGGAAACCCCAGGATTGATGAATACGTTGCACCGCGCCCCGGTACGCGAAAGGTGCACAAGCAAGCACATGGCACAAGCAGAGCCGCTGCGGCCAGTAGTGTATGCGCTATAAGCCTATAATCGCGCCAAGGAAACATTTGAACCAGATTTGATACGGTTCTCAAGACGCAGTCAAACACTTACGCTGTTGGAAAGATAAGGCTTCACGTACATATATCATGTGTACTGTACAGCAATTTCAAGTCATCGCTGTTGCAACTTCACAGCTGCACGGATCGCATCAATCACACGAGGTGTGTCAGCGAATTCGGGAAGAGCACTTGTTAGTTGTTACGCATTAATTACCAAGGAGTTCACACGTTTACGCCTCATGGACCTTCATTTAAGGGGCCAACATGTCAATTCTCCTTCCCCCACAATACGCATACGCTATCGCATCCTGCCTCCTTGCAGCCATTTTGATGGGAAAACTCAAGGACAGATTGAAACGCCTTCTCCGCATCAATACCAAGTCGCGACCTGAAGCGGGTCGGGAACCGGAACGCGAACAGAAGAACGAACAGGACAGAGAGCTCGAGCAGAGGAACGGAGAACTGAAACAGAGAAATGGAGAACTAGAAAACAGATATGAAGAAATACAACAGACGAACGGAGCACTCGAGCAGAGGAAAAAAGAACTCGAAGCTACCCTAGCTGCCCTCAGCAGAGAAGCTCAGACCAAAGAAGAGTCGCTCATACTCGCTAAAGAAGAGTACAACAGGTTGGAGAAGCGGACAGATGCAACACTGCAACAAATCAATGACGAGAAGGCACGTCTACAAAAGACCCTGGGGGCAGAGCTTGAGAGTCTGCGTTCGAAGCACGCTCAAACGACTTCACTGCTCGAAAGCCGCACAACGGAATTGAAGGCAGCAGAGGTATTCCTGGGCAAAGCAGACAAGGTGTCGGGTGCGGACGTTACGGGATTGGTGGCTATCTTGAATTCAGACATCTTCCAGACGGCAGCGCGATTGGCCGAGTCGTTCCAATTCAAGGAGAGAATCGCTGCGACCGGCACATGGGAGCAGGAGGTGGAAGACGCGCGGCGGAGGCTGAGTGAGGGCAAAATTCTCGGTGCAGATCTTCTTGAAGCACTTCCAAGGGCAATGAACGACGAGGATCCCGTCATTTGCCAGCTTGCTCTGCAAGTCAGCATGTGCGTTTCATGCGAGTGGCTGGTTGCTTCGTGGTCCTTTGGCCAGAGCAGTGACTCCGACTACCTGTTTGGTCTCGTCCACCAAAAATTGCGCATGTCAGGTTCGTCATAGGTGATACATTTTCGCGGCAGTACTGACGAGTGACGCGTCAATAGAGGAACAAGCTATCTCTGGGCGATGGCGAGCCATGGCTCGAAAATACGCCAAGGCGTTTTCGTCGAGCGAGGATACTCTGGCGACTTACATCCATGAATCATTTATCAACATCCTCCTTGTGGCGGGTTGCACCGCTAACTCATTTCAGATAAAAGAAACTATTGCGGCAAATTTTTCGACCGACATTGCCGCCGTCGTACAGGCTGCGCAACGAGTAAAACAAGCAATCGGAGAAGAGGTCACATCATGCGAGCTTCAAATGATATTTGTACAAGCAGGAGAGGAGTATACATCTTCTACAATGACTACAGACGGGAGTGCGGAAGAGGGAGAGGCCATCATTGGTACGATAGAACTAGGGCTGTTGCGATCAGAGAAGCAGGGTTCTGAAATCAAGGAAGCTATCCTTGTACAGCCCAAAGTTCTGCTCCAATCAGAGCTAGATGCCTCCGGTCTTCTGTTACCTCCACCTTCATCATATGCATCTGGTCTTCCTACACCGCTTTCATCAAATGCCTCTGACCTTACTACACCTCCTTCGTCAGATATCCCTGGTCCTCTTATGCCTCCTCATTTGTTAGATGCCCCTAGTTCTTTTACACCTCCCCTTACACCTCCCCTTTCACCATCTGGTCCTGAACCTTCTTATCTCCCGTTAGCTGTTACTAGCAATCCAAAGTTTTCTTAG
This sequence comes from Volvariella surrecta, assembly GCA_951802395.1. NCBI lineage: Eukaryota > Fungi > Basidiomycota > Agaricomycetes > Agaricales > Pluteaceae > Volvariella > Volvariella surrecta. Next base: position 1,614,055 of record OX637784.1, read on the forward strand.
TTTGTGAACATTTGCGTAGTACCGGATATAATATATTAACATCCGCCAACCCCAAATTCTGATCCTCCGTCTGAGCTACATGATGATACATGACAAACAGCCTCTCGATATACGGGTCAGCAGAACCACCTGGAGTGTCGATGCGAATCGACAGGTCTTGGTGAAAGATGTTGCGAAAATGCTTATTGGATTATAGGCACTTTTGGGAATATGACTATGTTGTATGACTGTGCCAAGCAGGTAACCGGCCTCAAAGCGTATCGAACACTTTCGCTATCGGAAAGGCAATGCTTCATGTATTTTTGTACAGCAACTGCACAGATCGTACCAACCACGCGCGGCGTGTCAGTGTTTACAGGAATTGGGAACAGGACATCGCAACAGGACTTGGTACGCTTTGTTACACACATTTACGCCTCATGGACCTCCAAATGAAGGGGCCAACATGCCAATTTTGCAAAAGGAAGATTTCCAAACCCCCCAATAGTACGCATACGCAGTCGCCGTTGGTGTCCTTGCAGTCATCGGAATGGAAAGTCGCGAACAGAACAGAGAGCTCGAACAGAGGAACAGAGAACAGGAGCAGAGGATGGAGAACTCAAATAGAGGAACGAAGAGCTTGAACAGAGGAATGAAGAGCTTGAACAGAGGAATGAAGAGCTCGACAGAGAACTAAATCAGAGGATCAGAGAACTAGAACAGAGGAACAGAGAACTCAAAGCTACCTTAGCTGCCCTCAGCAGAGAAGCTCAGACAAAAGAAGAGTCGCCTCAAACGCCTCTGCAGAGGAGCAAGCAATCTCTCTCTGGACACGGCGAGCCATGGCCAGAAGCTACGCGAAGGCGCTTTCGTCGAGCGAGGATACTCTGGCGACTTACATCCAAGAATCATTAATCATTAATCAACATCCTCATTGTGGCCGGTTGCACCGCTAACTCATCCCAGATAAAAGAAACTATTGCGGCAAATTTTTCGACCGGCATTGCCGCCGTCGTACAGGCTGCGCAACGAGTAAAACAAGCAATCGGAGAAGAGGTCACATCATGCGAGCTTCAAATGATATTTGTACAAGCAGGAGAGGAGTATACATCTTCTACAATGACTACAGACGGGAGTGCGGAAGCGGGAGAGGCCATCATTGGTACGATAGAATTGGAGCTGTGGCGATCAGAGAAGCAGGGTTCTGAAATCAAGGAAGCTATCCTACAGCCGCAAGTTCTGCTCCAATCAGAGCTAAATGCTTCTGGTCTTGCACCTCCTTCACATGCCTCTGGGTTTCCTGCACGACGCTCATCAGATGCCTCTAGCTAGATACCCCTGGTCTCAGGCGTCTTAAACCCCTCCTTTCACCTTTCTTTCATCTTTTGGTCTTGCACCTTCTATCATCTCTTTAGCTGTTCCATAGCCTTCTTAGTTTGCGTAGTACCGGGTATAATATTTCGTTTTCACACGCCCGCAATACCCAAATTATGATCCTCTATATAAGCTATATGATACATGACATGATGACCTCTCGATGTACGGGTCAGCGGAAACAAACTAGAGTGTCACTGGAATCGAGAGCTCTTGGTGCACGAAAGAACGACAAAGCAGTAGTGTTAGTTCATTAGATGTTCTTGCAGATCTGACAATTGAAATTGATACGATCCTTGAACAGAACGGCTGCAAATGCGAATAGGTAAATGTCGGAGGTAGTGAAGAGTATGAAGCTTACGTAGGACGATCAGTGATGCAAGCGCGGAAACCACCAAGAGATAAACCACAGTATACTTCACAACCTGGGTCGGTCGTTAGGTAGAATCAACTCCAAAATTGAAGAGACTTACAATCCACCGGCGTTGTCTCTTCTGTTTCGTTGAAAAGAGAGGGGGACGAATTTGTTTCGAGGGACGGAGCCAGACTAGGGTAGTCTATGAGTTCTGGACGCTAACAGAATCTTGCGGCTGCATGCACTTACACAACATGGTGGACTGTAGTTGGTTGACGAACGGAATTAGAATGGGAGGCGTGAGGATAATGAGCAGTATGTGTCCGAGCAAGAAATCGGAGCCCCATAAAGACATCTCCACGATCTTGACAATAAATTCACGAGCAGGCTGTGACAGCGCAGAGTTGCCAAGCTTGCGACCATACCACTTTCCTGTCCACCAGGCCAAATTCGTTTCGTCATGTTTGAACTCTCGAGTCAGGAAGACTGCGATGAGGATCTTCTGGATTGCGCGCTGAAGGGCAATGATGGAAATGACACCAAGGACCGCATGCGAAGCATCCCAGAGTTCAAGGAACCACTAGACAGAGCGTATATTAGTACTCATCATATACCAGGCCATACGGCACAACTCACGAAGAACTCGAAGAACGCAATCAATCCAACGAGGGCTAGGACATGAGCAAGTGCAGCCATGACCGCCCCGAATTTGGACCATGATTCCATCATAGGACCAAGGAACAAAGACAAGACGAACAGGGCTGCCAACACCGCCGCATTCCACACGACGGGGCCAACCGCAATAAGCGCAATTCGTATAAGAGGACTAGGTGGCAAATTGCCATTATCATCGGGGAACGATTTGACGAACATATACGCCACCACGAAGATAGTTGCCATGCAAATAGGCCATACAATCTCCGAGAAAATGACGGACCTCCAGGTGGCACGAGGGACATCACCTGAAAGCTTTTCCGAGGGGAGCCCCAGACGCTTCTTTTTGAAACCAGTGATCATTGTGCGCGACAACCTGCAGTACCCATACCAGTTGCTCTTCTTCGTCCGGGAGTTTCCACGGGACATCCAGCGCATAAATTCGCGGTAATCGATGATGAAGTCGGCAAATGAGAATTGATGAGGGTTGAACAGGAAGGGTGCAATGCACAAAGAAAGGACGGAAAGCCAGAAGTAGATGAGGTGGGGTATCCAGATGGACAAAGTGGCGTAGAGCAGAAGCAGAAGATTACGCATTCCCATATAGATACTGGGTCCAGCGAAACGAGAGTATAGGATAGAGAAAGGAATGCGCGTCGTTGCAAAACCGCGTCCAGTAGCAATATATCGTGCACCACCAAACGTCAAGTTACTGAGAATCGATTGCGAGTAGATTTGGGTTGAGAAAACTTCGAAAACTGGCGAAAGGGACAAGAAATGCTTTCCTAGACGGAGTAACGCCTTGCCGGTACCACGCTCGACAAGTTCTAGATGAACAGTCAAAAATGAATCACGCTTAATAGGCTTGGAACATACCTTGAAGGAAGAGAGGCAAGAACGCGATGAAGAAAACTAGGAAAATAGATACAATGCAGCGTCGAATCCAATCAAAAACGGGAACGAGGTTATAGCATCCAGGCTGTCCCCCGATAACATTGCCTTGAGCGTCGACTCTACAAATAGCCAGCTGCTTGTTAAGAGTTCCAAGGTACATGACTACATCACCAGTGTTAGTCTTTGTGGAGGGACATCAGATAGGAGCACGTACGAGTGACCATGAAAACTTGGATGGAATATATAACAAGAATATTGTTCATGTGGAATCCCGGATGGCCGTAGTAGAAGGTGAGGAACCGATCAATAGGAAGTTGCGTTCCGAGATAATAGTATTCTCGACTGAGCATTTGTTCACCCATACCAGTTCCAATCTTGGTCTGGAAATTGAGGATGGTTCCAAATCCGAGATCTCGTCCTTTGCCGCATTGGTAATATTCCGAGTGCTTGATGCGTCCACCGCGACCGAAGGCATTCATACCGGCGAAAATATCCTCATTCAAGTGTAGGCCCTTTTGAGCTTTAGATACACCTCCTCGCGTGGTCATGAACGTGGCATTCAGGAAATCAGGGTGTCCATAGTGCAGTTTGCCACCAATCCAGGCCAGTGCACGCGCGGTCATGGTACCAAACGTCTGTTCCTTTCCGGCAGCAATATCACCAAGCACACCAATGTTCTCTGAGAAGATATACTCGCGCGTGCCGACTATAGCAACTGGGGAACGAGTGAACTCCTTGTGACCCCATTGAGCGTAAGGGCTCTGGCCAGAGACCGAATACTCTTCAAATTCGCCCAAAATGTTACGGATTTTCAGACATTCTTCAAGGTAGTTGTCTTGGTTAGCGTCAATGAGCTGCAAATATTCTCCCCGATAGAAGATAATCGCGTGGTTCTGATTGTCCGACTTGCCATCACCGAGAATAGGATTGCCTGGCAACTCGACACGGAACTTCGGTTTGCGCTTCCCGGTTTCCTCATCGATCTCCGAGTGGCCATCAATCAAAGTAGAGAACAGTCGAGCCTCGCTGCCTTGTGCACCAGGTTCCTCGTCCAAGTAAGTAATTTGGAGGTCCGGATACGCCCTGAGCAGGAATTCAGCATTCTCTTGTTCTTCCTTGTTGAATTTAGAGAATCGTTGCATGGAAATAGTGAACTTGAATTTCCTCCGCGTCATGCGCTCTAATTCCCGTTCGAGTCGCTCTGTGTTGCCGCCGAAATTCTGGACGATAAGGGGGTTTTCCACTCGATACAACAGCTTGATAGCCTTGGAGTAGTTCATCATACCAGATACTGTGCGATAGAGGGTCTGAGCACGAAGGGAAGCCCATATACGGGTCCGGAGAGTATATTCCGGGGAAGATGTCTTGAATCCGATACAATAGAACGGTAGATCATCGGCCTTCTCGTTGTGCTGAGTAGCGGTACCGTCCATTGCCTCACTTTCTTCTGCCAAGATCTTCGTATCCTTCACAAAATTATCCCACTCAACAGGGTGCAGCTGCTTGAGGTACTCCAGCAATGTGACGCGGGTATTCTGGTCCTCTTCACGAATGATTTCGCGGAGACTAAGTAAGATTTTCTCCGAATAATGGGGGACTAGGACCGTAAAAGTGGGCATAGCGTCGACAGGTAATGGTTCCGGAAGGGCAGTCGTAAGGGACGAAGCAAAGAAGGAAATACGGCGCTCTGCTTCACCGCCAATTGGGAAGAAAGTGCTCCTATCGGAAGATTGGTTGGTAAAGAAGGGTGGGGCACGCAACATCCTACGTCCGTCGGGACCGTCCACTTGATGATACAGAAGGCGTTGCACATTATCAATCGACAAAAGGTGCTCCCGGTACATCGAGATGATGACGGCATTCCATATCTGAGAAACAAGAACCTAAACGCAATCATGAACACAGGCCGACGATGGAACAAAGGAAGTACCAACTTTCGGCTTATATTTGACTTCCATTTCACCTGTAGCCAAAAGCTTCGCATAGATTCGCTTAGGCAACCTAGAGTAGATTTCGTTCCATGGAGTCCAGATGGATAGACCCAAAGAGAACGATCGACCAATACTGAAAATGACGAGCCAAATAATATACCACAAGTACGTGTCCAAGAAGAACAGAATCAGGTCCATCACATACATGATGGCCAACGTGAAAGGAACTTGGTTCGTGCAAAGTGCATTGCCAAATATCTGGTCTGCACACCCTTGCACTTTGGTCCTGGCCATCACAGCAACTGGGCTACTGAATGATGAGGTCAAGAAAAAGTATGACTCGGCGAATTTGCACCCGAAGATCAGCAGCCACATGCAAATCGAGGCTATGCGGGCGCTTCGAGGTAGTGCAGGGTAAGACGCTGTGAAAGTTTGCGATGCCATGTACTTTCTAGATTTGCCAGCGACTCGATCACCGAACATGCGTCCAGACGGGATTATAGCGAAAGCGATGGTGACGACAACCGATATGAAAAATTGGACAATGCCGATGATGAGGGCTATTTGTGATTGGTCTGGCCGATCGTCAACTATGGCAATATAGAAAGTTGGACCGCCTGTGAGCGCAAGGGTGACCAGCAGGAATAGGAGCCGAGTGCTGAGATGTGAAGCGTTATTCCAAGTGGTGGGAATATAGGCAAATTCAGCCAAGGTGGCAAGAATCATGATCATTGTGGCGACAGCACCACCAAGTGCCGTCGCAGACCAGGTCATTGGAGCGGAGGGGAAAGTCTTGTTTCGAGGGGCGTAGACTCGCGGTGAATTAAACGCGGTGTAAAACCAAAAGACAGCAGCGTGCATGATCCAGATGCGGTTGAAATTGACAAGCAAGTGAGCGGTGGAACGCTTTTCGAAGTAGGTCTTGAAAAAAACTCGATTCCAGTCGATTTTGCCAAGCTTCTGCCATCGTTGCGCTGGCGCAACGTCGACAAGGCGAGTCTGTATGCAAACAGATTAGGAATAGACTTTCGCCCAAGATTCAAATACCTACGCCGTCCGATAAAATTATCTTAGCAATGCCCTCTGGGTACCAGAAGAGCTGGTTGATATCATCATAGCCGATAATTTGTTCATGATCCTTCTCCCTCCTGAGGAATTTACCATCAACAACTTCGTACCCTTGGTCTCGCATGAAGCGATACAAGGGCGTGATGAGTGTTTTCAAGTAGACGCCTTCAGGTACAGAATCGATCTTGCTTTGACATTCAGGGCTACGATAATAGTCATCGGCACATTTAAAAATGAAGCATAAACATTCGGGCACAAATCGAACATTTCCGGCCTCGCCCCAGCATAGGAGGTAGAGTGCAATTTGGCGAAGACGGTCATATTGACTCATGTTGTTCATGGCATTCCTCCAGCGGTTCGTAGCACTGTCTAGGGACTTGGAACTGGTACCCTTGACACTTTTTAACCGCTGGAGGCCAGGATTTTGAGATTGGCCAACAGCGTCATCAAGGTTGAGTTGGGCCGCAAAATACCACTTTCGATAGTTGGCGTGTTGACCGCCAATGTAATCGGCATGAACAGTAAGGAGTGCTTGGTTTGGGGACATCCGCGAAGCCCGGGAGTCCAGGAGGTGCATCAGAAAATCAAACTAAAAGATTGAAGATATAACCACTGCGAATTGATATTAATGATACCAGCGACACTTACCATATTGCGCATGGAGTCTCGCTGAAAGCCAAATTTTTGAGTGAGGTCAAGGAAAATATCCTCAATCTCTTCGGTTGACATGGGAATTTGGCGGTCCGCGGACCAGGCAGGGTATGGTTCAGCATTGACAGGAGAATCGTGAAATGGGGAGATACTGGGAACGCTAGCATGTGAGTCGACGGAAGGATTGTAGCCGCGACCATAGACGTCCGCATCAGGGTGACCTAAGTCCGAAAGAAGACGTCAATTGTATTCTATTAGTCAGTGGGACGGCGGAAGAGAATAGAAGAGGGAAGAGGAGCAGACACTGGTTTTAGGTTGTGCGAACAGGGGATAAAATAGAAGACAGATGGAGATGGCAACCAACCTGGGTGAGCATGGTAGTTTGGGTCCCCAGCCAATCTTGTAGTGCTCGAGTTCACAGAACCGTAGTGGTCGCCCATGTCTGAGTCGGCATCATAGTCGCGTCGTGGTTGGGGAAAGGCAGGACCTGGGCCTATAGGTAGTCCTGGACGAGGAAAAGGATTATTACGTGGATGCTGGCCGTAGCCCGGGGTGGTCATGACGACAATGCGATGAGCAGAGAACTGAGAACGGGATGGTGAGAGTGATGTGGTAGGTATCAAAGGAATGTGTGGCCAGACGAAGCTCAAGATGGAGGAAAGGGATGGAAAGCGAACGCCAGCGAGTCGAAAAAGAGGATGTGATAGATTTTGAGGATGGGGATGGTAATGAGAACTCGTGGGAATTTCATCTCTCTCCCATATGGACAGAGCCACGTGACCTGTATCCCCTATGGTGGTCGACTCGACCCCCGGTCGGTATGCAGCTCAGAATTCTCCGGCGGTCTTTCGTTATGTGCCAAGTTTATCTTACATGTGTATCAGGATTCTCCAGAACTATCCTGATCGTGTTCACCAGCTGGGCCATCTTCGACTCAGTTACAGACCAGCCCCGTCTTTTGACTTGGTGCGCGCTCTCGCGCCTTCCTTTTCGCGTGGCGCCGTAGATCCACGTTTATGGGCTACTCTGGCTCAGCTCTATGACAACTTGCCCCCTGAACTGCTATCATACTCCATACCCCTCGCTGATGAGCACCTGCCTCTCCTCCAGACTATACCCTCAACTCCTCAATTTTCCCTTATCACGATATTGCACCTCTCTGGCTGTTCCTTACTCACCGACGACACAATAATCCAACTGAAGGCCCTTCATACACTCACCGCCTTCGATGCGAGCCGTACCAAAATCACTCCTCTAGGGATAAGGCTTCTGGCAGAGACTCTGTTGTGGACCCGCCCAGATGGTGAACTACCTATCCGGAAGCGCGGCCCGTGGCATTTGCGAATACTCATCTTGCTGGACTGCCGACATATAGACAATTCGGTTGCCGCACCCTTGCACAAGTTTCCCCTTTTGTCTGTAATAGGTAGATCCATTGTATTATAAAGGAAACCAACGGTTGCTCATGAACATATGAATCAGACCTTCGGGGCACTAAATGCTCATCCAGTGTTTTCTCTCAGTTTCGCCAATGTCCCCACCCAACCCTCTTTCGACCACACCCACTCTCAGACGCGCTGCAAACGCTTGCTACAGTAGCGGGATCCAACCTTTATTCTTCCAAGAATTTATTCACATTGTACATCGATACACTATCTCATTCAAAATCCCCACTAGGAGATATCGAAATCGCAACCCGGTTCCCCGGCTCGCCGAGTACGGGGGTGATGGACGAGATGTCCAGTTACAAGCTGGTAGTCAATTTTGCCCGCGGGCGTAATGTTCAATGCTGATACAATGATCATAGTCAAGTAGCTCCGATGAATCTAGTGATCAGGACTGCATCGAAAAGGATGAAGAACGAGAGTTGTCAGATACGGTCGAGGAAGACGAGTCAGATATGCAAGAGCTTCAGGATCTCGCAGATGCAGAACTGCAATCCTTGTCCGACCGAGATGCAGTCCATGCATTTTATCGTGCAGTGCCTGCCCTGAATGATCGATCTTTCACTGAGCCAAGGGCACCATATGGACTTTTTCACACACATAGCTTACCCCAGGACGACCACTTGATGTTATGGAGAAACCCACCGCCATGGAGCACGCTTGACTCGTATACCAAGCCACCTGAAATTGTTCGAAACTCGACAAAGCCAGAAGTTGCCAACGTGAACAGTTCCAAGAAGAAGCAATGGCTCCGGGCACGGCAAACGTATGTACAGAGGAGTCCGAACCAACCCGCAATGATCAATACAGCAATCCCTCTCAGACAGCCTAGCAGGAATCCCTTCCGGCGAAAATGATCAGGCAATAGTCAACGTTGAGGTCAAAGCCTATCAAGGCAAAGGTAGACTGAAGCGGGGTGAGGGATGTAAGGAAATGAAATTCAAATGGCTGACTACGGGTCGATGACATATGTTAGGGTTATGTAAGCGAGGGTTGATTAATTTACGGGTTGTTCCAATGAAAGTTTGTATTGCCACTTCAACGATGACCATTCCCTCCTCCTCTGCCTCTATCGCTCGTAATGTCGCAACGAGGGCGAAACAAACAAAGACGCTCTCATCATCTCTTCAACGCGGCTCGCTGTCCACTACTCCTCCACAAGCGCCTGCTGCTAGACAGACACGACGCCCGTATACCTTCCATATAGGAGCAAGCTGGGCAGGCAAACCAGAAGACCCTGGCCAACGGCCAAAAGTACCGTTCCCCGCAGATGGGCTTATAGGCTCATGGAGAGACAAAATGCTGTCAGTAAGCAGAGCAGCAATTAGAAGAGATGCAGGAGAGGATTTCTTCTTTATTCAACAGGTGACGTTCAAGTCCATTCGTTCTCCATCCCCATGCCCACCACCCTTCTCCGGTTTGTTATCATTAGCCTTTTAATCATAAGCTCATACAGGTTACCTGTCCCTCCACAGATGCGTGATGGTTCTGTGAGTGTCACCACTCACGCTACAGCCTCCGGCTTCTTTTATGTCATGCACTCATGCAACCTGTTTACTGCCAGGGCGTATCATTTGGTGTCGCGGATGGGGTTGGTGGCTGGGTAGAAAGTGGAGTAGACCCAGCCTTATTCTCGCAAGCCCTCATGTATCACTGTCACCGCTACTCTCGCAATGCATGGGCAGGCGAACCAGAGATAGACCCAACATTAGATTATGAAGAACGAGAACAGATCGAAGGATGGGAGATGACACCAGCGGAGTGTTTAGATCTCGCGTATGGTGGTGTACTCAGGGAGAAATCCGTTCCAGCAGGTGAATCCAGCTTTGCTCGTCTCTATATGCAGCGTCTGTTACTCATGACTTACTGATAACAAACTAATTAAGGCTCTAGCACTGCATGCATAATCAGTCTCAATGCGTCATCCGGTCTACTTCGCTCCGCAAAGTAAGCCGGATTCCTTGTGGGGCTCATCCCCATTTCAACGTCCCCGCAATTAATCTGACGGTATTTGTATAGTTTAGGTGATGGCGGTTACTCCATCATCCGCTCTTCATCTCTAATATACAAACAACGCCCCGGAACTCATTTTTTCAACTGTCCCAAGTAGGTTCCAGTTCCACCTGTTGCATCTCATAAATCATTCCGGTCGCTGCATTTACGAACGTTTTTTCTGAAGACAGCTTACAAAATTGCCCTCCCACGATTTGCGTCGATTCTCTCGTGCATGCGTAGACTCCCCAAGTGAGGCCGATACCTTTCAAACGAAATTGATAGACGGAGACCTGGTCATTGCATATGTGCGTTTGCCCTTGTTACGATCGCATCTCGACCAGACTATTCACATTGCGCATGAATTCGCTGCGCCCCTCGTTCCTTTTCAGACCGATGGATTCTCAGACAACGTATTCCCGTCAGAGATGGTGACAATATGCAAGCTAGTTGCAAGAGCAGGAGGATCGGAAGAGTTCCAAGTCCAAGCAATAGCAGATAGACTCGTGGACTATGCCCGCCAATGTATGAGGAAGAAGACGAGAGTCAGTCCTTTCGAACGTGAGTGCCACCTTCACTAATCGCTAAGAACCGAAGATGAATCTCGATTGAATCTTTAGGCGAAGCTGCCAGGCAGGGTATGTTCTTCCGAGGAGGGGTGAGTCGTCTTCGACTTCCGAAGTTGAGCAATTCGCTGATGATTATCTGCCTCAGAAACCCGATGAGTATGTGCCTGTTATGTGGTTCTAAATCCATACTGACCCCTTTTACAGTGTCACGGTCGTCGTTGGGCTAGTGCGCGAGACGTCATAGCTTTGGGAGTCGCCTTGATTTCGTCAAGAAGTTTCTCGCTTTACTACTTTTAACCCCCCCCCCCCCCCCCCCCCCCAAAATGATTGTTAAATACCCGAAAACTTCTCCCGAGAACCCCAATCCTGGGCAACGAATGGTTGCTGCTTCGCTCAAAAAATCTATGCACTAGACTCCATCATGCAAGCGATACGATGTTTATCTCAACTCCTAGTTCATGTTACCCTTATGATATTTATTCACTCATTACCCAGGATTCACCTAATGTATCCCGCCTTCGGCATTCATCTCACACCTAATTACGTTCCACTGGACTTCATACATACATGATCTTACATTGAGAATATTACCCAATATATATCCGTTATAATACACCACTTTTAGAGATTGCGCTCGATGAAGCTTTCGATCACACCCGCAGCGGTCAACGGATAGTCCCTGAGAATAACATTGTCGCCCGAAATGAAGGTATTGGGTTGAACGAAAATCTTGCGAGGCTGCAATTTCGATGAATATCGATCTACTCATCTTGAAGTCATGACACAAATTGGTTCTCACCTGTTTCTTGCGCAAGACGAGGTCACGTATCTCACCCGCCCAGCCGTCAAGGGGTGTAGTGAGATTCGTATAATATTCTCTTGCACCTGGCCCATCTGCAGTGCTCTTGCGCACCTGGAGTTCCACCAAGAGTCGACCAGCTACTTCCCGGCCGTGGCTCAAGACCTTCTCACGATCCAACTAAATGCCAAGGACGTAAACAAAGCATGGTGTTAGTCCTTTGCTTTATCATAGAAGCGTGTTTGTGGGCGTCAATGAAACTCATTCCAGGCAAATTGTTGCAGATGACAAAAAGCAAGTGGACCAAACTCCAGACATGGATGTTCATCTGTCATCTTGATGCATGAACTTACCCGAATATAGAGGTTCTGCAAACTACCATCTTCGCCACGAATTTCTTCCAGTCGTGCAATGCCAGATCGAATCAAGTGCTGTGTGATGCCAAGCCTGATTCGAACCTCAACACCCGGAAAGTATATGACAACGGATCGGAGGATAAACGTACCGAGCTTGCATATGAGCTTGGCCATGTTTCCCCGTCTCGGGATTGTAGAATTCCAGCGCTCGAAGACCAGCGCGTGCCATCAATAAGAAAGTGATATATTGAATATCTTCAGTATCTTGCTTTTCAACATACTGGCGTCGAGTCAAGTCGTCAGCACGACGAGCATAGCTACTAGCAATGAAACGAAACATGATTCAAACACTTACGTTGAATATTTTTAGGATGTCAAGATTGCTAACAACTAGTCGAATACATCGTGCTCAGCAAATTGTGGGGGTGACGAGATGTACCCACAATAGAGAGCAACAGTCTCTGCTCGACATTCCTCCATAGACGAGGACACCTCCCCAAGAACGGATCCAGGGGTTTGTCCCTGTCGATACCAAGATGTACTGCATGAAATGCGATAATGACAGGATTAACGAAGTAATCCCCGATAATCCCTGATATCACATACATTGGCCCGCCTGTGAGTGGGTTAATAACCTATGGTAGCTTATCTGTTATCCACAAGGCATGCTGTAGGCAGGTTTGTCGCACCTTTTCGGGATCAAAGTTCTTCTTCCCGTCTGGGCCTTCTTCAAACAACTTGCCTGAACCATGCCCGAGCAATTCGTGATTGGCGACTTGCAATTCAAATGATCTATTGTCCCAGGCATTATACAGATCAACATCATCGGGGTGAATGAACGTTAACTCCTCATCTATGGGAAATCGAGCGTCAGACCAACATGAGAATAATGAAATGTCAGCGCCTACTAGGTGACTTTGCGGCAAGAATGTTCTATAATTTATCTCGTCAGCATGGTCCAGGCCACTTACGGTAAGAGTACTTTACCGCAAGGGATACGTTCTTGAAGCCAGTAGATTCACGGATATCGTAGTAGTTCTATTCAGAAATGAGGGGAGAGGACGACAAAAAGTCATTCCAACTCACCGGAATCTATTGGATGAATGACAATGTGATTTATTAGTAAGTAAGGGCAAGTGTGCGGAATCCGATCATGACCTACGTTGATGCCAGCAGGTATGCCTGGATCAAGGTGCGCCTGAGTGAAACCAGAACGAGGTTATATGCAACTTACCTCCTGTGGCGAATGACACGACCTCAAGGGCCGTGAAGTCCGGTTTCCGGAAGACATCAACCTCGAAGTCTTTGCCCCATGGTAAAACTTTGATTAGTTCTGGCGCATTATCGACCAGTTTCTCATATATTGCACTCAATTGCTTGTTGACAATAGCAGTGAATCCTGAAGTAGAATTGGTCGGCATTCTGGGTGAGTAACGTTGCTCGTACCTTCCCATTCGGCACGGCCGCCATAAGGATCGACATAGGTTTCAATAAACTTGGAACAGTCAATTAATGGGTGGCTACGCAAGGCCACAATGGACATACACCGATATAGGATTCGACGACAGGACCAACATCCTTGACCCAATGCCGTGAACCATCCCTGTGATCCTGAATCGACCCAGTTTCGAACCTGAAAGAAATCAAGCTCAGTCCGAGGAATAGAGCACAGACTTACGATCTGATATAACATTCAATAGCTTCCCTCTGATGATCATTAGCTGCGTATTTGACAGCCTGCACTGAAGTCAGCACGCAGCAATGAGTGACCAATTGCACGCCACACCTCTTTTAATGCGTTCACAGTTCTTTGCAAAGCACCCGAGAAATCCCCGTATTGAACTTTAAGTTTGGCCGTATCATTATTAAGCGCGATGTCATGGAAAGACTCTGGTTGAGTGCTGGCCGATGCAACTAAAAGAGTGAAGTCTCCTGGGCCATTCTTCATGACACTAGATTGCGATCAAAAAACGTGCTCCGTCCTCCAGGAATACACGAACCGCGTGTTCAAGACGTCGACACCTATTTTTTCTGCAGCAGCCTGAACGGCAGCAACTTCCTGGTCCGCGATGACCTCTCCCAAGTAATAATTGGAGATATACCCTTCACTGCGCTTTCCGATAAATAGGCTTTTCTCGGGTGAGTCGGAGTAGATGTGCTCTTTCAGCTAGGCAATAGCATTAGGGGCATGAGAAATGAGATAGATGACCATTATACCTTCTTCCACAAGGGAAGGGCCTCGCTAGACCGAGGAGAGTTGGTGACTACAGCCTCGAACCTATCCGCGGATACTCGAGGAATGATCTTCGTGAAGCCGAAGCTTTTGTAATTGACGAGGTTGCTTAGCACCTGGAAGCGGATTGGGTGCGTTTGATCTGAAGGGGTATAATGGAACTAACCTGAGCAGTGTATTGCAAGAGGTCATCCCACTCATTGGTAGAAAGCCCGGATGCCTTCTGCAATGCTTCAAGGTCAGCCAACCTGCCTTGAGACGTACTGAACGTTTGAATCAGTAGATCATAGAGTGAGGTGGCATGGGCGGTCCATTGTCCTGCAGAACGCTCGTGTAACTAGTTCAACTACTTGGAATCGGACAGACCTTGGATGATCCGAGCTCCAGCCCAGGAGGATTCATTGAGATAATGAGTATATTTTTTCTCCCGAGCGCTAACGTCTATTTAGTGATGTGATAATCATGATGAGATAACACCAGCGGGGATTTACCTGAGCTGGTCGAAAGCCTTGGCTACTTCCAGTCCGCAGAACGGAATAGCACGATCTGCAAGAAAGCGTTCTGGATAAAAGTTTGTGCTCGCCATGAAGTTACGTGTCAATGTTTGATACTTGTCGTGATATGCCGGATCGGTCGATGGGATGATGAGATGACAAAACGGGTAATTAACGAATATGGAGTTCTGGACGACAGAATTGCACTTTTGAGTTGAACCACATGCCAGTCTCAACAGATCCCGGGAATTCCGGTCCGTCTAGCATCAAATTCGGGCCGACAGCTCGTTAGGGTCCGGGATCGGAATCCCGAATCGGGGGTGGGTTAGTTAGTCCAGCTGGCGGCCACAAAAAAAAAGTTCGGATCTCCTGCTTTGTGGCCTATTGAAAAACATGTATATATGTCTTTTACTACTAGTAGGATAAACAGAGAGTCTGTATAAAGTATATTATTTAATTTACGTGTTGTCTGAGTGTTTTCTTGTCCGGATGCACTGACACTGCATTTGAATCTAATTCATTTTGAAATTAAGTACTTTCGTGGAGAAGAGGCTGACTCAACCCAAATGTTGTTAACTGTACTGAGGATTGTGAGACCCAATTCTTTTCTATTCTATAGTGACTAATGCACAGAATATCATATTACTTGTACAGAGTTGGTACAAGGTTCTTGCAACTTTCAACTGGGTTCACAGGACCTATATGTCATTGAATGTAAGCAGGCATGTAGGTGACTGATTTACTAAGTAGATACCTACCATATATGGCTGGTTCCTGGTCATATAATATGGTTAGTGTTTCGATTTTGTGTAATCTAGATAGATCAAGTTGCTTATGAATAGATTGAGTATTTTTCTCAGACTTGTTAAGTCAGAAATTGACAGGCCAGCATTTGCACAGAGTTGGGTAAATTGGACTAGGTGGGCTATAAGGCAGTCATCATAGCAAGAGATACAAGAAAATAAGCTAGGTTTATATGTTGAAGTATATGTCAAAAATGGTTTTTTTTGTATATAGTTACATCTGTTTTTTCACCATTTTCTATACTATTTTTATAATTTCATAAAAAAGCACAATACACACCACTATAGAAGCAGCAATAGAAGTTGCCTATATACCCAACTCATTCTCTGACTAGATTATATAACTATAAAGCCACATATGGATAGATTAGTTAGGAGACCTACCAGGACCTAACTGGAACCTCAGGTTAATCCAGAAATACAGAAGATCTAGAGTCTCCATTAGTCACATGTACTATGTTATCAAAATCTTATTAATACTTTTTAGTAACTATATTTGTCAGCATAATAGATATAGCATAATGATAATTACTCTATTACTGTACTTAGATAGATTATGCTCTATTAAGATAGATTGTCTACTTGGTTTGTGTGCTTGATACCTAACATATAAGGCAGGCCAAGTTGGAGGTAAAATTTCAGTTTTGACCTCATCTATTTTGTGCTTTTAAAAATGTAGTTAGCACTTGCTTCAACTCCATCTTACTTGAATATACAAGCTGTAAAGTGTTACGGCTGAGCCTACTTTATCTAGGCGAGGTTGGTTGTCGACTTAGGATAACTTCATTTGTTCAAGCTTATTGATAAGGTGGCTTTCAATTAGGCTTGCTATAAGAACAAAGTACAGCAACGTGTTAACATAAGAGGATAAGCTAAAGATGTCACAACTGCTTACCTTGAACAATATAATTTGCAGGAGGTAGTCAGAAGTAGAGTTGGCACATTTAATACAGCGACGAAATAGAGAGAAGGAAAGAGATTGATTGATCTGAGGAGTATGCCTCAGATGTGGGGCCTTATATACATATAGGCCTATTTACTTTTTATTTGTAATATAAATAACTGTCTACAGATTACACAGCTACCTATAGATCATGTGTCTACCTAATTAACCAATAACATGTCTCTCTCAGTGTCTAGATTATTCTAGGACATTCTATGAGGCTGTGTCAATACAATGAGTCCAAGTTCTAGAGTGCTGAGTAAGTGCATCTAGAACTTGGATGAGTAATAAAGGGATTGATAATGAAGGGTGCTTATGAATAAAGTGTCTAAATATAGATACATGCCTTATTAGGCATTAATCAATAAGAATGGTACAGAAATAGAATTAAATATGTAGAGTGTTACAACCTGACCTAATCTATATACGTATGGTCAGATATCATTGTGCACTTGCGCGAGGTAGCAAAAAACAACGATGTTATTGACACAAGAGGATAAGCTAAGGTTTACAATTGATGTATCTAAGCTTATAAGATATAGGTGTCTGGGTGAGCCACGTAGGCCTGTATGTGTCTGGTTACTAAGTCCGGTAACGGGATACGTGTTTGTGAGGGAAGATGTATGCTGCAGGAGTGAATAGAGTGATGCGAGTCATGGAGAATACGTGTATACTACTGAAAAAGGGAAATGACACGTAGTATACTAGAATAGAAGATAGTCCGGTGTGCAGCGCGAAAGGAACAGATAGTCTATGAGATAGGGGTGAGAAGAGAAAAATAGGGGGTGGCACCTTGGTCTGTAACATAGAGGTTTTAGGTAAACATGTCCAAATATTGTAAACTGTGACATTTTTTCCTTTTTTCGGAATAAAGAAGAAGGATGAAGCTACTCTTAAGGAACTTGAGTGTATATACACTTTCTTGAGATTTTCATCAATGAACTTGTCTAGCTCTTTTGCTTGGGCCTGGAGAAAGAGGTACAGTTTGCAATTTAGATCTTTCTCTTCCTATTCTGGTTTGAAATCTATAGGGTGTTCTCACTTGCATCATTTGGGAAGCCTAGTGGACGCCTTCTCATTGAATACCTTGGCAAATTGTTGGTATTGCTTAAAGATTTTCCAAACAGCGGAGAGTATTCATTTGATCTCTTGGAAAGCCGTAAATTTTAGCTGGACCCATGTACCTTTGATAGGAGAATATGCAATGATAGAGTCATATTGAATCTGTCTGATTATAATGTGCTGATCTTGGTCTTCGGTTCTTGTAATAATTTGAAATAGCATTTTGGCCCATTGCATAGATTTCTGGAACTGTATTGTTTCTTCTTTCCAGTCAATCATTGGGTTATGGGTTCTTAGCCATGGTAATTCTAGTATTACTTCTTCTTTTTCTAAAGCAGCTTCCATGAGGTTGACTTGGGAATTTTCTTATGTATTGGTAGTCAAGCATAAATTTACCTGCCTTCATATTGAGCATTGTCAGTTTGTGGTTCCATCTGCATTATAGATTTTGATAGGTTTTATCATTTGGTAAAAGGAAATCCTTCTTCTGAAGCAGAAGTTGGAGTCTATGAAATTGCCCATGGCTCCTGAGTCTACTACTGCATTTATTTCGATGCTTTTTTCTTCCTTGTTTGTGAGAGTAAGAGGGATTTGTAACAAATTCTTATTGGCAGGCAGAGAGGAAAGATATACATGAGGGACAGATGATGTCAAGTTGGAGTTTCCTTTCAGAAATCCATTTCTTTGCTGGCTATTTCTAATTCAATGAGTGCTTGGACTAACTGGCCATAGAGGCCAGTTTCTGCAACAATTACCGCCTCGCGGTTGCAAATAGTGAGGCGTACCTTTTGGTACAGATCAGCTTGGGCCTTGGCCATGTCGTTGGCCAAGCCCGCATCAGCCTGAAGGTGCCAGAACTCTGCGTGGAACAGGGGAAAAGTCTCCTGTTTTTTTTTTCTGGCATAAGCCCATAGCGCATGCTTTTTATGGAGTGGGTCATCTCAGAGCTGCTGGGCCCATTGGAGGAGGCTAACAAATAATGTTTGACACTCTTTAGGGTTGTTGGTAGCAGCAGCGGAGAAGTCAGCAACGGATGGAAGGAGGGTAGCAGGAATGTCCGAAGAATATGTGCATTTATGCGCATATTGCAATGGTAGTCTACTGCCCCTCAAACCAAAGGCGGCTCGAGGCGGACCATCCTTGGTAGTTGTTGCGCTCCCCATTATACTTGGGAGGGGAGCCTTCAATACGGAGGACGGGGGCATTGGCAGCGGGTTGGTTGGTGGTCGGGGCGGGTGTGGTAGTGGCAACAAGGGCTTGAATGGCGGCATCTTGTGCCTTTTCAATGCCTGCATATAGCAGGCATCCGGAGGGTACAAGATGGCAGCGGTGTTGCCAGCGGGGAGAGGATCGAGCACAGAATTTTCCGCATCATCGTTTCTGTGTTCTGTGTGTATAAGAGTACAGCAGAAGACATTGAGTACTCCGACGCGTTGGATAATAGTGCCAAGATGCATGATGGCGGTGGGTGTTACGACCTAGCCTACTTTATATAGACGAGGTCGGTTATCGTCCTGAAAGCTTTGCTTGTTTGAGTTACCAAGGATAGACTTCTCAGAAGGCTTGCTGTCAGAAGTAATGGGTAATAATGTATAAACAAAAGAAAATAAGCTAGGGTACATAAATAGATGTGCTAGCTTATATGGGTACAGATGTCGAATAGACTACATGTACTTTTACGTGTCTGATACTTCAAATGGGATTGCTGAGGTGTCGGTGTGGGAAGATATACTGTAGAGGTGATGAAGAGAGAATGAAAGGTGGAGGAACGTGTATACTACTGAAAGAGAGAATTGGCCATGTAGTATAGAAATAGAAAGTAAGTCCGGTGTGCAGCGTGAATGAAAGAGATAGTCCGATAGATAGAGATGAGAAGAAAAAGATAGGGGTGGCACCTTAGTCCTAGTGTATGGGGCAAAACCTCCCAAAGCATTTGCCAATTGCCGGCATGGCAAAACCTCCTGGCGTGGGAATCTGGCAAAACCTAGCAAGACTGGCAATAGATTCGGACAACTGCTATATATCTGTTACACCTATTGTACATCTAGTGACTGCAATAATGCTTCTGCATCCCACTCTGTAGTGCTGTCATTCATCATCTTGAACTGAGCAACCTCTTCATCAACAGTTATTACAACAACACCTTTTCAAATGTTATCAAGATCACTGATGTCGTAGACATCATTCAACTTCACATTCACAGGCAGCCAATTCCCATCAGCTGATGAAACAATCTGTTGATTAAGCTTTGCAAACTTGGCATCAAAAGTCTCTATGAAAATTGCCTCGGAACCTTCCACCATAGCACTTTCAGAGCCTGTAACAATTGGTGTGCCGGTGAGTGCATAATTCTCAACCAATATCTGGATATGCTCAGAATTGATGCCAGATTTGTTGCATGTATACATGTAGGCATACTTCCGTTGAGTAGTTTTAGCCATCTTGACTGCTTCTTCATGTAAGAGACGTGTGTAGTGATTTCAGAGCATACCAAGTGTTTCTATATGCAGTACTAAAAGACGCGAGCGCTGTACAGTTTAAACACCACCGAGATTAGAAAAGAACCTTTCTACCTCAGCAGCGTGAGGAACAATTTTAAGGATTGTCAGCGCTAAGGCTTTAAATGGCCGAATGGATACCACAACAGGGATAGACTGCCACTATTCAACCACATTTGCTTTGCCACTGAGATTGAAAGATGCCTATGCATGAAAGTAGTCTTGTATGTCTTTGACAAGTGCAGCTGCACAATCTTTTGACCATTTCTAGCGCAAAGCAAGATCCAATGCCAAACAACATACATCAGAAACTTTGCGAGAGTGAACGGCAGCAGAAATGGCAAGTTTGCGGCATAGGGGGTAAAGGAAGAGGGCAAGCCAGTGAATGTCGGTATTCATGATATAGAATTGCTTGTTTAGAGTTCTGCGTGCATGCATCAAGAAGTCAGCATTCTTTTCATCCAACAGCTGAAGTCTTGAGACCTCACGGTGTGCATACATGAGTTCCAGCATGCAATTGGCGAGATTCATATCACGGCCCTCGATATTTTCAATGATGTCGACAAGAGGTTTGCAGATACGGATCAGCTGAATGGTCAAGTTCCACTGTTCAGTATCAAAAACTGTTTCAACAACATCTTTATTGACAGGAGTAAGACCATGTATCGTGTGTTGAGCATTTTTGCGCAGGCATATTATAGTGAGGGCCTCTCTGTGTTCCTGAATACTGAGAGCTTGTAAGATGAGTGCATAGAATTGAGACTCTGTGTTAGTCTTTATCTTTTGAGTAACATCTCTTTCCTTAGCAACCAATTCTAGCTGCCCACTCCAGTAATGCGAGGCATTGAAAAATGTGACAATCTTTGTGTTCTTTGCAGTAGTATCTTTGGCAAATAGGAAGGAAGTGATCTTTTCTATAATTGTATTGATACTGTGCATAAAGCATGCAACTGGCTGTAGATGCTTTAATTAGATCACTTGTTTGATAGTTGCATACATAAATCATAAATTTATGGTATTTACAATTATATGAAAGTGTGTATCTCTTGCTGTCTATATTCTCCAAAAAGCCTACATTGTAGTTGAATTATCTGTACAGACAGCAATCAGAGCTGCTGCATCCACATTCTTCCAAGATAATACCTTATTTGAGATTTCAACAAGATTTTGAGCTGTTGCACGCTTTCTTGTTAGCTCAGAGAGCTCCAGCACAACTGGATGTTCTCCAACTTTAGCCAATAGACAGCTATACACACTTCAATGCAAGGCATCTTCCCAGCTATCAATAAGGTATGTCAGCATTTGTCACCCCTCGAGCCTCTTCAAATCTTCAGCAATAACTCAACTTTCTTCAGCAAGGAGATAGTGCTCCGTTAACATGTAACAAGTTGGTGGAATATAAGTGGGCCGGAGCACATGCAGCCATTTAAGAAAAATGGATTTTCTGTGGCACTGAAAGCTATATTTTTATGAACAAAAATCTATGAAGCATTACTGATCAGCTTTGAGAGACTTTCTAGACAGATCTAACACATACTGAAGCAACCGGATATTTACACTTTGTCAAGCTCTTCCTCAGACATTGACCTATCCATGAAGAAATCAAGATTTCTTTTCATCACAACCACCTTTTCAACTGCACCTTTCTTCTTCTTCTCAGGCTGAGTCTCTGCAGGCATCTCGTCATCATCCTTGAAATCAAAATCATCTATCTCAATTGCTGTGATCCCTTCTTTCTGCATTAGCAGTAACCAGGCTTCATTCTGTCCATTCTCAGAGGCATTAGGGCAAGTCTCCGGCCTTGAGATATGCTTTAAGCAGCGAGAGTCACGATGCTCAATTGTCTCAGATCCTGAGCAATATTTGCAGCTCATACGCCATTGTCTAGTCTTTTGATTCAGTTCTCCGACTTTGAAAAAGTGTTTTGCAATAAATATATCAGGTGCTCAGCTACCCTTTGATATTGTGGGAGAGATACACAGTGTAGACTGTTGTCGAGGTTATAAAAGTAAAAGTTATCTGTATATTGTGACCATAACTATGCTATCTGACCCAATTTCCAATTATAAGTTTTGCCACCATTTGCCACCCCACTCAAGGCTCAGAATTTTGCCATGTAGCGATTGCCAGGGTGGCAAAACCTGGCATGGCAAAATGGCAATATTTTGCCATCAACTCTACTTAGTCCGTAACAGGTGTTTTCTTCTTCGTCTTGTAGGATAGGGATGGGGGATACTGTGCATGATAGACAAAGAGAATCAGATCGCCGATCTATGTTGATCTGCTGGATAGCACAGTTTTCTTTTTTTGATAAACTATTGAAATCTGATTCGTCAACCTGGTCTGGGGCCTCTGGATACCTTTTTGCAAATGGCTGGTGATTGGGTTTAAGCCTAGTGATTTGTTTGGTTTTCTTGAATTTAGAAAAATGGACGATGAGTCCATTGTCTTCGTATCTCTACTTTCGTGATGAGAGTTTGTAGTATATTTCTCTGTTTTTAAGTCGTAGTCTTCCCTTGATAAGAGTGGTCTTTCAGAGGATCCAGATTGTCACAGTTTTCAATATTTGGACATGTTTACCTAAGACCTCTACATATTTAATTCTATTTTTGTACTATTTTTATTGATCAATACCCAATAAGGCATGTATCTATATTTAGACACTTTATTCATAAGCACTCTTCATTACCAATCTCTTTATTACTCATTCAAGTTCCAGATGCACTTACTCAGCACTCTAGAACTTGGACCCATTGTATTGACACAGCCTCATAGAATATTCTAGAATAATCTAGACACTGAGAGAAACATGCTATTAGTTAATTAAGTAGACACATGATCTATAGGTAGCTGTGTAATCTGTAGACAGTTGTTTACATTACAAACAAGAAGTAAATAGGCCTATATGTATATAAGGCCCCACATCTGAGGTATACTTCTCAGCTCAATCAATCTCTTTTTTCTCTCTATTTTGTCGCTGCATTAACTGTGCTAACTCTACCCTTGACTCTCTCTTGCAAGCTACATTGTTCAAGGTAAGCAGTTGTGACATTCTTCTTATGTTTGTGTATACAATACAGATGAATACCACTGCCCAGCTCGCTGACACTCCATCCCATAATGAGTTGCGTCTGTTATCGACTAATATGTGACTACAACCAACTAAAAAGTTGGAGAGGTAGATTTCTCTGTCCTAGCCACATTTGCTGTAATAGAGGTGTCACTAATTTCATTCACCACAGATGTGTCACAACTGCTTACTTTGGACAACATAATTTGCAAGAGATAGTCAAGAGTAGAGTTGGCACAGTTAATGCAGCAACGAAGGAGATTAATTGATCTGAGGAGTATACCTCAGATGTGGGGCCTTATATACATATAGGCCTATTTACTTCTTGTTTGTAATGTAAACAACTGTCTACAGATTACACAGCTACCTATAGATCATGTGTCTACTTAATTAACTAATAGCATGTCTCTTTCGTTGTCTAGATTATTCTAGGACATTCTATGAGGCTGTGTCAATACAATAGGTCCAAGTTCTAGAGTGCTGAGTAAGTGCATTTGGAATAAGGTGATTGGTAATGAAGGGTGCTTATGCACAAGTGCTGAGGTAAAGTGTCTAAAAATAGATGTATACCTAATTGGGCATTAACCAGTAAAAATATTATAAAAATAAAATTAAATATGTAAAGGTCTTAGGTAAATAGAGATAGACTTGTAGTATAAAAACCCTTTTGTATCTCGATGATAAAGTGTGTTCAACAAAACGAGTGAGTCTTGTAACCGGCCCTTGCACTATAAGAAGCACAATCAACATCCTTTGTCGCTGCATTACTAGTGCCAACTACTACTTAACTCATAAAACTCCTGCTATATTTTTTCAATTAAAGTAAGTTGTGACAATAAGTGCACTTGAGAGACAGTAACAAGGATATGGCACAAGGAGGGTTAGTTCAGGTATTGCTTACTAGCCCGTTTATTGAGTCAATGACCGGGTTTCAATGCTATATTTTTTGTATCTTCATTCAAATTCCCATTTTCCCTCTTTAGAAACTAGAAAGATATTTTAAATTCTTTCCAAATACCAGAAAAAGACCATATCTTAAATATACATAAAATATCAGCAACAGAAGATGTGCTGAATATCGTGAAATTAAAATTATTGATGTCTTCATCATTTACTCATGGAAACAAACGTGATCATTATATTATGAAAGTTCAAAATATATCTCCAATACCATCGACGAATATATGAGCCTATTCCCACAGTGATTATTGCATCGTCAGCCTCTGTCCAATTACAGCGTTCCTGGTCATTTGCAGATGGTGACATTGTATATTGAGGTGTGCTGACACAGTAATACAGTGTATAAGTACAAGGGATTGTGCAGGGATGAGGGAGCGATTGGCAGGGATGTGGAAAGGGACACGAATGTGTTGTCACAGCAACTGCCGGACTGTAGCCAGGCAGAGCAGACAAATTTGGCGGGGTCGGCTAATTAAGCCGACTACCCGTGCAGGCCCTGAACGTCTCTATGTCATACCCCCAAGTACATGTTGACAAACAGAGTCCTATTAACATATCATCCGATCAATCTATCAATCTATCTCCTGTCAAGATTGCCGATGTCATTTGTTCGACTCGGTTCAGGACGCGTCCCGCTATTGCCAGCAAATTCTTAACCAAATTTCAAGCAGAAGGACGGCGAGGAGGGGAGGAACGTCATCCTCGTTGGCGACGCCGCCCATATACATTCACCAGTTGGTGGATCGGGAATGAACCCCGGAGTTCGAGATGCGATTTGCCTAGGACCTGCAATTTTCAAGATCTACCGCTTGGGCAGAATAATGATAATGGAACCCCTAGTCAGGAGTCCCGCCAGAAGCATATGCTGCTCTCCGGCATAAACATGCCCTGTGCACCATCCACCTGTGCAAGAAAGCCCCTTCGATTAAACCTGCTAATGGCGAACAGATATATATTCAATTCAAAGTTACGGCTCGTAGACCTTACGAAGTCGCCGTCTGTTTTGAGATGCGTTGCCTGGCAAGTAAGTGGACTGAGGAGCCCTTAGAAATTCGTGAGGCTATCGACCTGCAACGTGCTATGATGCGTGGATATTGTGTTCAATATAAATAGTCCTGCTCTCTTCGGTAGTAATTCTAGGTACCTGATGGCACTAAGCTAACAACGCATTGAGTGCCTACAATTGACAGGATCAGAACGAACCACGAGCTATCCGAAGATACTTTTTATGACTCTGCAGTCTTCTCCAGCTCTCGTTTTAGGCGTGTGTAGTTTCCAAGATAAACATTCCAATCGGACTCGAGTGTGCCTTCAACCGCGTAGCGTTCTCCAGATTTGTCTGGAGGAGTGCCCGCCCAATCTAGCGCCCGCCCATAGCACTGAAGGGCAGCATGGGGATCCAGGTGTTCCTTCAGGATCCCAATCAAATTCCACGCTTCCGCTGCAGTTCTTTGAGCATCCCTCAGCAGCCCACTGGCGGACTTATTCATGGATTTCGATTTGACATAAACTGGAAGAAGGGTGGTGGTAGTAGGCGATGACAATTGTTTACCGTTTGACTCATTTCTTTGTCCTGTCACACGGATCGATGGGACTGATGAACCAGTCAACCCACGAACCACCCGCTCAGATGATTCGGCAGCAGAGGTGAGCCATTGGATTGAGGCTACGGGTTGCTTGCGGAAAGCGTGTAGGACTTCTGCCAGGTGAATAGAAAGGAGTGATGATCGCTGAAGAAGGAATAAGGAATGCAAAGCTTGAGGGGCTGTCGCAGTTGCAAGCGACTCAGGAGAAGGAATTGATCTAAGGAAACTAAGTGCCTGTTCTTCGAGGGCTCGAGCTTCTTTGAGCTGCCCAGAGGAGGCTAAGTAGGCGGATTGTGATACCAAGGCCGAAACCATAACACGTTGCGCATGAGGGGAAGACGGAGCCTTTGTGGGTGCGACGAGCTGCGCCTCGCCTGAAGGAGCTGCGTTGTCTTGCAGGAGTGACATTGCCCGAGCCCACCATTCCAACGCCTCTCCACTTTGGTTCAATCGAGCCGAAAGGTCTCCTAATTTTGCGGCGATATACGCCGAATCAGCATCACGGATTGGCAATGTTACCCACACACGCTCGTATTCGGCCTTCGAATTTCTCCAAACAGAAGGGCCCAGTCGTTCGAGCATATCCGCATGTCGTGTGAGGAGCGTCGCTAGCGTTCCAGGTTGCAAAGACCCCGCAATTGACTGTCCCTCCGCCGTCGTAAGCACACCACGAATGAAGTCTTCTGCATGTTGTAATCGGGCGTCGATGACATTGACACCACCCGGCCCAGTAAGACCGTCATCACCCGCATTTGCATTAGTTCCAACCACGGCCGTACTATATCCAACACCCCAATGTTGCGCCATCCAGGCAGCTCGAACTGCATGCCTGGCCTTGAACCCCAATCCCGGATCTGTTCCACCTTTCGATGTATCACCTGTCCAATGTTCCATTGATTTGTCCCATTCCCATTTCCGGACCTCTTCGTCAGTTTCAGGAGCGAGCTCTACACTCTCCACCCACAAGTGAGCACCTTCATATGCCGTGGCTGCTGTCACCCCTAATGCAAACAACCCTACGAGCGAGAATTTGATGAATCTTTTTGCAACATCAATCACGAATAGGGTGTGCTTGGCAAAATTCTCCTCAACAAATACAGAGGGTTCTGGTGTGGTGTCTTGTCTCCACGGAGTTCGACCTGCAGAATAAGGGCGCTGTATGGATGCTACCTGGGAATTAATAGGGTGGCGGGGTACGCGACGAAGACGAAATGCTGTCCTGAACATCAGCAAAAGAGAAGTAACTGAACGAGGCAACAAATGTGCCAGCATTGCATAATACTTGATCGGATTCGGGCGCCCACATCGACCCTTGCCCAATCCTGACCTCATTTGTGTCGAATCCAGTTTCTCTCATCTCAGCTCGTAATCTCGGTCTGCACCGGCTGCGTACCAATTTAGTCTTGCTGATGATCAATAGTTGATCTATTGAGCTTCTGGGTTCTTTTTTTATCCAATCATGGGCTCCCAGAAACTCGGTCCCCGTTGCTAGATGCCTCAGCCAACCAGTGCGCCCTGAGCCAACATGTGGGTAACGCCCTCCTTTATAAGACGGCGGCAGGTCTTTCGGCGAGGATTCGCCCCCTTCTACCCTATTTGGCGTCACCATGTTTTGCGCTGTATTTTGGCAGCTCCTCGTTGTTGCCTTCGGTCTCTTAGCTGTGGGGGCGACACCTTCCCCTACCAAGACTACCCCATCCAAGAGGAACAATAACGGCCCTCCAAGTCACTTCGTGACAACCGAGAATGGGCAGTTCAAGGTTAATGGGAGGTGCGGAAGAGAGGATTTTTCCCTTTGATCCACTCACTAATCTATCTGCCATCTACAGCGTCCTCAGGCTATCAGGATCGAATGCCTACTGGCTTACCACTGTAAACAGGGATGAGGATATTGATCTCGTATTTGGGAACATGTCCGCGCTGGGAATCAATGCTGTGCGAACATGGGCCTTTAATGGTTGGTAGCTCTGGACGTGGCGTTTCATTCGCAACAGTCACTCACGACATACCGGCAGATGTCGATGCGATTCCTAAGGAGGGAACTTGGTTCCAGCTAATTCAAAATGGAACGGCTTCCATAAACACTGGTGCCGATGGTCTCCAAAAACTTGATAAAGTTGTCGATTCTGCAGAGCGACATGGTATCTACCTGATACTCTCTCTCACGAATAATTGGAATCCTCGTGATTCGGTTGAAGTTCCCGCTGATAGTGTTGCCCGGTTTAATCAGGCAAAGCGGAACAATAATGGCAGTGATAGCACGGTTTCGCGCAACACCCTCAGCAATGATTACGGTCCGAGGCTTTCTCGGCATTGATCAGCTTCTCACGTTCTGACCCTTCTCACCAGGTGGTATGGATGCCTACGTCCGAGGTTTCGGCGATGTCCATGAGCATGATCAATTTTACACGAGCCAGGAAATCCGTAAAGCCTTCATGAACTACACGGCTCAAGTTGTTTCACGATATATTCAGAGTTCCGCGATTCTCGGATGGTACCTTTCTCGACTCGGCGAACTGCGGAGCTCGTACTGAAGCGGATGTTATAGGGAACTTGCCAATGATCCAAGATGCAACTCGTCACTTCCCTCAAGCGGAGATTGCAATACAAACGTTGTCACGAGATGGCACGCTGACCTCGCTGACCATGTCAAGTCTGTTGACCCTAATCATCTCGTATCATCAGGGTGATTCAATTGACATCGTAATTGCCATTGCCGCTAATGACTGCCATTAGGAATCAAGGGTTCCTCTGCGCGGACTGTCCAAAAGAATTCCCTATAACGAGACCAGCCCCACCCCAGATATCCCCAGCTCCTGGACAGCGGCGGCGGTCTGTTCCTGCGCCTTTGACCAGGAAGTTGCTTATGGAAGAGCGCAAGGAATTTGCTAAAAAGCTACGAAAGCGCTCTGCTCAGCCTGCTGACGGTATCCGTGTTCGTGGTCGTTGGATCGCATCTCGTAGGTCTTCATGCTGGAATCTAGGGGCTGGAATTAACTCGTATACAGATGCAACGCGCCAAGACACTGGGCTCTCCTCTGCGTTTGATGGCTCACACGGTGTGGATAGCGAAGACATTGGCAACATCCCGAACATCGCATTTTCTGCTTTCCAATTGTTCCCTGATCAAAATGATTATGGCCATCTTAACGATCCCAGCCTGTCAGATTTTGAGAACAATGTGCAAAGTGGTTCATCTTGGATCAATCGTCAAATGAGCACAGGTAATCTGTAAGTTCGTGATGTACGCTGTTTGATGCTGTCAGCTCATTGGATCTGTAGACTGAACAAGCCCACGATCATGACCGCCTTCGGGCTTGTTTCACAAGAAAATGCGCCATTCTTCACACCATTTAACAGCACCCCCACGCAATTCGACTCTAGCTCCACCCCGCTAAGTACGAATTCTGGTTTCACAAGAACGATGATTAACTTGATAATAATAGACGTTCCCGAACTTCCTACAAATGAACAGAGGAATGACGCATACAATGCATGGCTATCAAGCAGTATTCAACTCGGAATGAGCGGAACGTTCTCATACCAATATGGTCAAGGCGGTCTCGTGCCTCAGAGTGGTACATCCATCACGCCTAATACTACTAGTCAATCGGCGAATGAACCCGGAACTGGTCAATCACCAAACGATGGTTACGAAATCCAGCCTGCTGTGTGAGTATTCCTTGTACTCAGCTTAAATTACTTATCTAAATCAAATTAGGGATGGGAGTGCTCAAGGCGTATTTGAGGAGCCGGCAGAAATGTTAGGAACGAAACCCTAGTTTAGCACTTGTATCTTTGCTACGATCTTTTTTTTACTTTATTTCTGGACAAGGACCGGGAACTTCAGCGACTTTGAACTTTTTTGTACGACGGAGCGAACTTTTATTTAATTCATGTTATTACTTTATTTCTGCAACGTTTAAGGCCAGGGTGCAGACACTCGACGTCGATAATTTGACAGCGATCTTGCAGGCCATCAGTCGATATTGTCACGAATGAGAAGGGGTGTCCGGTAAACCAGCGCTTATACTGCTACACAATTAACGGGCACGTGAGTGACTGAACGACCAGACTTGGAACTTGAATTTGTTGTGACTCGCGACGCCGAGCGTCTGTCGTCATAGTTCACATCGCTCGCTCTCCTCATTTCCTTCAATTTCAAAGCAACTTTACCCTAATTCAACGAAAAAAACAATGAAGTTTTTTATTGACAATCTACCTGTGCGCATCAAGTTCTGGTGACGCCGTCGTTGGTGCTCGTAGCTAATTCAATTCAGATCATCTTTCCTTATGACCGTATATACCCCGGTATATTCATTATGCCTCTTCTTCTATCGCTTCTAATCACCATCCATAGAGCAATATGCATACATGTGCGATCTGAAGCGGACACTCGACGCAACTGTAAATCTATTCCCTTGTAATGAATCGGATTCATAAATAACGAAATGTGAAGGGCCATTGCGTACTGGAAATGCCTTCGGGGACAGGAAAAACAGTCTCCCTTCTGTCGTTAATTGTCTCGTATCAGCAGGTGGGATGATAGCGTTCGTTCGAACAAGATCCATGGTTCACCAGCTGCGCGAAATAGTTTTACCCAACCCGTCGGAAACTCATATATTGCTCTCGTACGGTTCCGGAAATCGAGAAGGCATTGGCGGAGTTGAAGCGCTTAATGGAATATCGCATAGCGCAGGCGGAGACCGAAGAAGAAAAGACTAAGGAGAGGAACTTCACAGGGCTAGGCGTAACAAGTCGAAAGAACCTCTGCATAAACCCAGAGGTAAGTGCTCCTTGACAGAACTTGGCACCTGTGCTCAAATGTGAGCCTAGGTGGCGAAAGAGAAGAAGGGTAGGGTGGTCGATGCGCGTTGCCGTGATTTAACAAATTCTGCTGTTTGCACGAAGGGAAGGGAGGATCCTGGTTCTGTTGAATTATGCGATTGGCACGAGGTTAGTATGATTGTTAATTCTGTGCCGCTGACTATATGTGCTATTTAGAACCTTTCAGAGGTGGACCCTGGAACTCTGGTACCGCCCGGAATCTGGACGTTGGCGGATGTGCTACAATATGGACGTGAGCACAAAACTTGTCCTTATTTTACTGTCCGACGCATGGTACTCGTCATCTTTCTCATAAAGGATGACAAGTTTAACTGTCAATGATTGCCCTTAGATGCCATTCGTGGATGTCATCATCTACTCCTTTCACTACCTCTTGGACCCCAAAGTGGCAGAGCAGGTTTCCAAGGAGTTATCCAAAGACGCAATTGTGGTCTTTGATGAGGCGCACAACATTGGTTCGCATTGAGCTGCCTTACCTATGATATTGCTCATCCGCTGCTACAGACAATGTTTGCATTGAATCACTCAGCATAGACCTTACTCGCCCAATGCTTGATTCGGCTGCACGTAGTGTAACCAAGCTTGGAGAGAAAATTGAGGAGTATGCCTGAAATTGCCTGTGGCGTTCTTCATCTAATGCCAACGTTCATAGAATCAAGACCAAAGACGCTGCAAAACTGCAGGATGAGTATGCTAAGCTGGTCGATGGATTGCAGGAAAGCACCGAAGACGAGGACGATACTGATGGGTTCATGGCTAATCCACGTGCGTAATTGCATGAGCACGTTTCACTCCATCGTTAACAGCTGCATAGTACTGCCCGACGATCTCCTAAAAGAGGCAGTACCAGGCAACATTCGCAAGGCCGAGCATTTTGTTGCATTCCTGAAGCGGTTTGTAGAATATCTGAAGGTGACCATCTCACTTTTGTGGCCATGATCGAGTTCTTATTCTTCTGACAAGACGCGGATGAGGGTGCTTCATGTAGTCGCCGAGACGCCCTTATCATTTCTGCAACACCTAAAGGATATCACTTACATTGAGCGGCGACCACTACGGTTTGAAAACTCCAATGAATTAGGTCGCATACAACTTATAGATGCGACATAGCTTTTGTGCAGAACGACTGCAATCCCTGATACGCACACTGGAATTAAATCGACTGGACGAATACTATGCCTTGCAAAAGGTGGCAGGCTTTGCTACCCTAGTTTCGACTTACGAGAAAGGCATGGCATCATATCTTTACCTAAGCAATTACTATTCACAACATTCAATAGGTTTTCTACTTATCCTAGAACCGTTTGAGACGGACAATGCGACAGTGCCAAATCCTGTCTTTCATTTCACGTATGGCGTAGTGCTTGAGCCAACTCCATACTTAGCTGAGCCCTCGTTTTAGCTGCCTCGATCCGTCACTCGCAATTAAACCTGTGTTCGAACGCTTCAGTAGTGTTGTAATCACCTCTGGGACTATCTCACCCCTAGACATGTACCCGAAGATGCTGCAATTCTCTCCAGTGGTTCAGGAGACATATCCGATGACTCTGACTCGCAATTCATTCCTACCATTAGTACGCCGGTATCATTCAGACTCAAAGCTCGCTAACTAATTAAATTACCTGAGGTCATTACTCGGGGGAGTGACCAAGTGGCAATCAGCTCTCGCTTCGAAGTCAGGAATGATCCAGCGGTGGTACGCAATTTCGGCAGTATTTTGATTGAGTACAGCAAAATTATCCCCGATGGGATTGTTGCCTTCTTTCCGAGCTACCTTTATATGGAGTCAATTGTAGCAGCATGGAATGATATGGTCAGTGGCTATCTTGTTATTCCCCATGAGGGTGTGCTTCTCATACGCATTTAGGGGATATTGAATGAAGTGTGGAAAAATAAGCTTATCTTCGTTGAGACGCCTGACGCGAACGAAACCAGCATTGCACTTGAAAATTATCGAAGGGTGTGTAGGCTTCTTATCCTTTGTCCCGAAAGAAGCGATTTGTAACATCACTTAGGCTTGTGATAATGGCCGTGGAGCTGTTCTCCTTTCAGTCGCTCGAGGTAAGGTGTCCGAAGGTATCGATTTTGATCATAACTATGGCCGCGCTGTCATTATGTTTGGGTACGTCTGGGCCATTATCTTACGTTTCATGTCGTCCTAAACGCTCTCTAGTGTTCCATATCAGTATACAGAGAGTCGTATACTTAAGGCTCGGCTGGAGTATCTTCGGGACGCATACCGAATACGCGAGTCTGAGTTCTTAGGATTCGACGCCATGCGTAATGCAGCTCAGTGCGTTGGACGGGTCTTACGAGGGAAAACGGATTGGGGTCTCATGGTGTTTGCTGACAAGGTTGGTCACATGTTTATAGCATCTTCTAATGAGTTCTAACCAACATTCTGAATACCAGCGCTTCGCCCGCTCGGACAAGAGGGCAAAGCTTCCAAGATGGATTAATCAGTACATAACAGAGACAGCTTCGAACTTGTCTACTGATATGGCCATTACACTCTCCAAGCTGTTCATGAGGACCATCTCCCAGAATCCGAATGAAAACCAGACAGGGATCTCCTTATGGACACTCGAGGACGTTCACAAAGCCCAGGCGAAGCAGAAAGCGATGGCACTGGAAGCAGAGCAGAATGGAGACGCAGAGCAGAATGGAGACGCAGAGATGGATGATGATGAATATGGTGACGGTGGCATAGATGATGATATGCTTGTAGATGTCGATTTCAGGGAGTAAATCCTCAACTTATCCTGCGACTAATTGTATGAGTTTTTGATATAGTTACTGAGGACACGTATCGTATTTAACATTGACCTGTGGAGCAATTAGTATACATCTAATTTGCAACATGCATCTTAATTTCAAACCTCTTAGATCGCGCGTTCTGGCTTATCATAGTACCGACGGCAAAGACATAGGGATCCAGGAGGACGACAGTTTGTAGGATGTGTGCTGCTCAAGAGACAAGTCGTGGAATTATAGTCCACCTTACTTGATCTCGTGAACGTCTTGTGGCCACAAATAGTCGAATGGTTGAGGTAGAGTATCCGATGACACATTACTCCAAACCAATTATTGGAGCAGATGCAGATGCGCGCAGGAGATCTTGGGTGCCTGGGACCGGCGGAGGTAGAAGATTCGTACACTGCATCGTATTTTTGAGTTTACACTCTGGGAAAGTTGATGGAGTGCTAGATAAGAGCCTACATTCAGCACATTAACCAGACTCACCTCAGCTGGTGTCAGGGGCATCTCAGAAGTTGTCAGGGCGATGGATAATGCCAAAGGCCAGCTGGCCAAGGTTTACGATCCGATTTGAAGTTTTCTTGTAACGGCCCAGTGGACCTCGTCATCGTAACCTTTTGGTATATTAGAAATGCGAAAAGACAGAGATACGCAACTGGACCGTCAGCGCAACACGTAGCGATCTTGCGTCCAAGTAACAACTCTGGCACTTTTGAAAAGGTCGCACAATGGAGGCAGAGCCTGAGGACGGCCAACATATCGAGGAGAATAGCTGAACTTGAAAATTCAAGCCTCGATCTTTGTCAGAGAGATTCAGATCTGGTGTACCATGAGACTAGCTCGATATGTAATGTACAGTCACATGACGAAAGTTTTGTCACATTTTGTACTGTAATACAACAACTTTTGTCTCATATCACCACAACCATTGCCCGAACCATGTTCAAAATTTAAATGTTCTGTAGTGCTACTTCTGCTTAGTGTGTGGCTGTAATTAATCTTATTAATTTCAATTGCTTCATGAACAAATTGCTATTGCTTTTAAATATACTATTTGTACCATCCAGTGCATTCTCAAGTACCATGCAGGATGAGGCCATGTTAATAATTTCACCAGGAGTAAACACTCTTGCAAGACTAATGACAGGGGTTTACTATGACAGTTAGCATCAGACAAAAACATTTTTTGTTTTTTTGCCTAGCACTTACTCATACTTGTTTATACTAAAACAGAAAACATTGCAACCCTTTTCTGTCACTATAAGTGCTCTCTATTACCAAATCACTTATTACTCATACAGGTTCCAGATGTGATTACTAAGCACTCTAAAACTCCAACCCATTATATTGACATAGCCTCATAGAATGTTCTAGGCAACGAGAGAGATATGCTATTGGTTAATTAGTAGCCACATGATCTATAGGTAGCTGCATAATCTGTAGACAGTCATTTACATTATAAACAAAGAGTAAATAGGCCTATATATATATAAGGCTCTACATCTGAGATGTACTCCTCAGATCAATCAATCTCTTTTCTCACTGCATTATCTGTGCCAACTCTTCTCTTGGCTCTTATCTTTTGCAAACTATATTGTCCAAGATAAGCAGTTGTGACAATAAATAGAGCATAAGAGTTGAGAGGCAATTGATTATCTTGGAATTTGTGGCTAGATTCCTGTAATCAATCAATGTTGGCTGAGTTAGAGCTTGTGGTAGCTGGCATTTTTGAGAGGGAATTTCATGGCTATACTGTCATGCAATGGAAATATCCTGATGATTAGTTTTCCTGCATGACTTTTACAGACAGAGGAATGCTCCAGTGCTGACTGGTCTCCCTGACTTGAAAGTAAAAGGGTTTGGAGATTTATAAGAAATAAAATATCATCAACACTTTCAATAGAAACCTCATGTTCTTCAGATGCCATATTGCTACCATAGTACAGTAATCTGGCTCCCCATCCTGTTTCAACTCCATATTGTCCACCATTTTATTCAATTCTGAGTTGAATACTAGGCTAGAACCGTCCTCCCCACAGTATATCAAATGCTCACTTTCAAGTTGATTCACCTCTGCAGCAACTTCCAATATGGCTGAAACTATGCAATGTAGTGATATACACTTGCACTTGAAGAAAAATGTAAAATAAGGTAAATAATGATTCAAATAGAGTAAAATAAATAGAGTAAAAACAAAGAAAAATACAGGTCTATGGAACTATTCCTGATAAGAAAAGAAAGAGAAGTGCCTGAGTATACTGGTCAGCAGGATATTTTTGCTCAGTTGCAATGCACCAGAACGAGTGGTGGACATATGGAAATTTGTCTCATCAAGCACAGTCAATAAGCTAATTACCTTGCTATTGAAGAAGGCCATGAATGTTGTTCACATGCAAGGGCAAATAAAATTAGTAGCTTATGCATATGACAACTTCGATGTAGATCTGAAGCACATTGAATGGCCTATGCAATATCTGACTTCCTACCCACAGGATGTCCTGAATTACATCACACATACCTGCCAATCAAATGGTATTGCTGTATCTGCACCTATGAAAATTGCCTGGAGTCCTACCTTTGAGTTGGCAAGCGATGCTATATTCTGCTGTCCGAGCTGGTTCAGGGGGGTCACAATCACTTGCAGACTACCCTTGGAACTGAAGAACAATGGTGCAGTGAAGGTCAAGGTCTTTCCATTCCTGTACCCGCTGTGAGCATGAGGTTCCGATCTCGCTTGAGCATTCCTTGTATTGCCTGCACTTGCCACAGGCATGCCTGAACTTGAACTTTTTCTGCACCCTTGCTCTAATCTCTTTAACAGAGAAATCATCCACCACTGATCCCGCATTGTCCCACCACTCGTCGATGAAGAAAGAGAAAATGGTGATATATTACATGTGCACAATGACTTCAGGTCGCTTAACACACATCAAAAAATTCAAAGTTTTGATGCGACGCGTTACAAATGCGTTATGAGCGCATCCGTTTGTATGTGTTTTATTCCAGGCCCGCTACGCGGGCAAGTTTTGCAAGTTTAGGCAAACCATGGTGTAACCATGCCATTTATGGCATGCTTGCGTTCAGGGCACTGGGGAGGAGGATGGTTCACACTGTATAAATTTTTGCGTGAACATTCTGACCAGCAGTGACCTTGTATACACAAAGTGATATGCTGTTTGGCCTCATATTTCAACTGAAGCATCACCAATACTTTATGGCAACCGCAGTGAGATTTCTCGCCAGAATGAGCTTAATGAAGAGTGGTCTAGAGTTCCTGCTTCAAGTTATGATTAATATGATATACGAGTTGATCTATACATAGCTATGTGAGAGTCATCTCCCAACCGTCTAATGCCTCAAGAAATGGCAGAATACTAATATTGTTGTGGAGGGGGCGTCTTTTGCTCTAAGTCCTCCGTCACGCTCCGTATTGATTCACCCTTTACGACCTTTTGAACTTGTTCCAGGTCCAGCGTCTCGTGTTCCACAAGTGCAGAAGCGAGCTGAAAGCGGGTGTCAACGCCGCCAGGTCAGCACGTAAGGGATTGATTACGTACTCTATGTAGTTCTTCCGTTTTGGACTTGAGCAAGGCTGTCGCACGGGCTTCGCTGTTTTTCACGATCCTTACAAAGGCTCCATATTCAGAGACAACTATATGCGAATCAGAATGGCACTCACTTGGTGACCTCCTCTTCAATTCTTTCCCTTGTCTGGGGGCTTATATTCTCATCCCGCTCATCAAAGAAAATGGGGCCAAGGCTGGAGAATCCCCATTTCTATATGCATTTTAATGACGTATCAACGGTAAAGGATAACTGTGACAGACCGTGACCATGGCTTGAGCTGTTTGAGTTGCTTTCCTGATATCTGAGCTAGCACCACTAGTTACATTCTCGGCGCCATATACTGAGCGCACATGGTAAGAATTCGCCAAATAGAAATGGAGGGGATACGTACTTAGCTCTTCTGCGACTCTGCCGCCCATAGCGACGTCAATTCCAGCCAAGTACTCTTTGTAACTGACAGAAGTGCGGTCATTTTCCGGGAGTTGTGCCGTCTAGGCGGAATCGTATCATTGTACTAGACTCGGAGGTTAAAAAGACAATAACTCACGTAGCCCAACGCATGACCGCGCGGTACGCATGTCACTTTGTGCAGGGGCATGGCACCATCAGTGTAGAGAGCAACAAGGGCATGTCCTCCTTCATGATAGGCTGTAGCCAGCTTCGCGTCGTGATCAATGTATTGACTTCTTCTCTCAGCTCCCATGAGAATACGATCCTATATGCGCTTTAATCACGGCTCAACCATGCACAGAGGAGGACTGACCTTGGCCCATTCAAAATGCTTCAAGGTCACTTCCGTGGCTCGTTCCTTGGACGCCTGAATAGCAGCTTGGCTTAGGCAGACAGTCAATTACCACGATTGAGGATTAGAGAGGGAACAAACGAACTTGACCATGTTTTGCAGGTCAGCGCCTGAGAAGCCAGGTGTTCCACGTGCAAGGATTGTAGGGTCGGCTTCTAAAAGGGGGGGTCGGATCAGAATCCAACGGAATACAATATTGCATACCTGCTGCCGCCTTTACACCTCGCATGTGATGTTGGAGGATCTGCACGCGTCCACGGATATCTGGCAAAGGAACAGCAATTATGCGATCAAAACGACCTGGACGAACGAGAGCCCTATATGGTATGGTGCGTTAAGACGATACAGGGGTTGTACTAAATCCAGTACTGACTGATCCAGACTTTCCGGGAAATTGGTCGCAGCAATCACAATGACGCCTTCGCTCTGTTGAAAACCGTCCATTTCGACAAGCAACTGGTTAAGTGTTTGCTTCATGTATTGTTGGTCGCGGCTGCTTCGTTTTCCTCCGACGGCGTCCAATTCATCAATGAAGATGATAGCTGGCTGCTTCTTGCGTGCAGCAGCGAACAAGTCTCTGACACGCTTTGCGCCAACACCCACGAACATCTCTTCAAAGTCCGACCTTTAAAACATCAGATAAATCCGGCCAGCATCTAAGATATATGACTGTACCCTGAAGCGAAGAAGAATGGAACACCTGCTTCTCCAGCGACAGCCCTCGCCAACATAGTCTTCCCGGTACCAGGATTTCTGAAGAGACATAAGCGAAGTAGACGCGGAACTAAGACGTAGGACACACCCTGTAAGTAACACTCCCTTGGGCAGTTTCCCACCGAGGGAAGCAAAGACAGTGGGATCTTTGAGGAAAGCCACCACGTCTTGCAGTTCCTAGAAGGGCCACGGGTCACTCGCAACCGCACATCGCGCCAAAAAGTTAACTCACATCCTTAGCTTCATCGACGCCGTGTACATCACTGAATTTGACAACTTTGCCCTCAGTTGGCTCAAACTGCGATTGGCGAGGTCCCGCCTTCATAAATCCACTATTCTCGAAGAAGACAGATAGTATGACCAGGAAGACTGAACAGGAGATAGTCAAGCAAAGCAACGGAGATGGAGGAGGACTGACTTACAGAACGAGCTGACCAAAGT
The DNA here is from genome assembly GCA_951802395.1 of Volvariella surrecta. Lineage (NCBI taxonomy): Eukaryota > Fungi > Basidiomycota > Agaricomycetes > Agaricales > Pluteaceae > Volvariella > Volvariella surrecta. The sequence goes on from OX637784.1 coordinate 1,652,900, forward strand.
CAAGCTAATGAACCGTACAAGCCGAGGAACCCAAGCGCCTTTTCCTGTAACATATCCATGAGCTCCTGTCATAACATTCCAAGGAGTTGAGTACTTACGTTCAACAATAGACACTTGTATTGGACTTGAAGGTGCACCATTTGCTTCCATCAATTTAGCCAAATCCGGGTTGGTACCACTTGGGGGAGGAGTGCCAGTAACCTGCGCTTGTCCTGCGAGAACTGTCTGGGCTACGGCTTCACTTTGTGTCAATGAATGAGCACCCGGAATTGGGGCAGAAGTGGTGGGTGGGGGAGCTGGAGACGATTGTGTGGCGGAGGTGGGAGATGCATCCTGGGCAGTAGGAGATGTTTCTGACGCTGGCGGAAGCTCTTCGGAAGAAACGGTGGAAGCTGGAGTGTGTGCGGCCAACAGACTATCTCGTCGACGGACTGCAGGACTAATAGACCCCTTCTGTCCGGTATTCAGCAGACAACTGAGGTATATCCGGAAAGCAGGATCGGATGGCAACAGCGGAGATGACGGATCCTACGAACAACAAGGTAAGTTACCACCTCGAAGACTCTTGCGTTGAATTAAACATACAAATTCACACATTCTCTCCCATCGACTGATTATAAGGTCATATGATGACTTGAGCTTCGTCTCCAGCAAAGCCTGGAACAGCGCCAGCTGTTTAGCAACGTCATGAGGATGAACATTCGCCTCGGCCTCCAACCGCGTGATGTGAGCGACCACCAATGGGCTGGGAGTCGGGCTGGGCTTTTGTCGAGAAAATATTGAACCAAGGGTAAGAGAACGACAATTTTGTGGTGGCATGGGGTATGATGGACGCATCAATGGTTTTGAGTGAAGTAGCAACGCAGGTCTGCTGTTGAGGAACTCTATGGTGGATATTCGGCGAGCAAGTGATGGGGCATTGCCCCGAATGCAGGTCTGTGCTGGCACACGCAGCACCCCTGCGAACTGAATAATTGGTCAGAAATGCGTGTGATGGATGTCGGGAAGTAAGAAAGGAGCGTACAAGAGAGGGCTTGAGCATGCCAGGCAGTTCAGCGCAAGTGACGAGTCCAACGAGACGAAAAATGTGACCCGGCGAGAGGCACGTGCCATTCGATTCCGACCCGCCCAAACAGCTTGTACAACTCAGGTTCCTCATGGATGATAAATCAAAAGGTAACAATTTATTCTGAAGTCTGGTAGAAACTGTATGTTCAATGATTCTCCAGCAATTCAGTCTTTGAAGCTGGGCGTAGCGATATGCGATACAGCCATAGCATCTCTGGCTGACCAAGTAGCTCTGAGCACATCTTTGGAATCTGGGATGCCTGGCCTACCCGTTTTACACAAGGACTTTCTTTCCTTGTTGGCGTTCCTCCATAATTCATCCACAAAGTTATCCATCGCCTTGAAACCGTCTTCGCCAACTTATGCTGCTGCGATGACGCCCCTCAAAGACATTTCAGCTCGCGTCAACGCACTGATTCATTGTGCTGGATTGTTTCGTGTTCATGGCAACACGATATCTCAGGAAGTCGCCACCCTTGTGACTAATGTTATCAGTGCTGTGCGGGACCTTCTTCACACTTTCCTGGACCCGGAGGAGCAGGAAAGATACCTCGTAAAAACAGGCACGGTTCATAATTTAATTGATACTGCCAAATCAACGAATGGACTCTCGTCATCTAATCTAGAGGCAGTTCGAAAGATCTTTGCCCAGAATCAGACAATCTTAGACGACGGATTAGCAGAGCTGCAGGAGATGATGGATAATGGAAAGTCCGGAAGTGAAGAGGAAGAAGATGGTTGGGACGAGCTGGGTTTGGGTCCTGGTCCGAAATTGAGCCCCACAGAGCTGGAGCGTATAAAAAAGGTGGGCTCAATTTCATTGTGCTGCTGTCGTCTTATTGCCGCCTCAGGTACACATGGTACTACGACTGTTCTTACTTTTCCACAAACGGATTCATATCGACCTTCTGTCCGGGGAGCATCAGTGGACACTCGCCGCCCTGGACGACTTATCATTTCTATCAGCACAGCTCCTTGCCAGCACAGACGAACTTGTATCAACCGTGTATGGACAAAAGGTTGACGAAATACAGACAGAATTCACGGCCTTCAAGGCTGTCTTGGATCGCCTTCGGACTGCAGTCTCTGCTTCTTTCCAGCAGACTTCTCTCGACAAGGCGATGTTACAAACATCTATTGACGACAAGCCACAAAAGAGTTCGAAGCAGTGGTTTGATACCTGCTTCCAACAATTAGATAAATCATCTCAGGCTTTGGTTGCTGCTTTGGAATGTAACACAGAAACATGATCTGTACAAGTGTCCCCTGATCCCATATACCCAAGACGATACTGCCCAGATCACAATCCCAGAGCTCACCCTGGAGGCAAGTCGTAGCGCAAACGACGCGATTATAGACCGCTATGACTCGTTCATCTCCCCTTCCTCCTTCTGCGAATTATCAAGCTCGCGTCGCTTCCGAACCCGTTCCTTTTCGTACAAATCCCTCCATTTTCCTGCCAGGAAATTCGGGTACAATGCAGAACTACGATCGCGACGTAGTTTCTCTTCGAATTTTAATATTTTATCCATTTGCGCTGAAAAATCAAACGAGTCCTGCTAGAAGGATGTTAGTAACGCTCGCGTTTGGAGGTACAACGGCCCACAGTCTCTGCCTCCCGCTTCGCGCGTGATTCATTTCTCATCTTGTTTAGTTCTCGTCTTCTTTCTTCATCCTTCTCGCGTCTATTCAACCCAGAGCGGGGTGCGCCACCAGCCTTACGAGAGTTCAGTCGTCATGAGTGTATCACTTAGCCAAACACCTACCCCTTTGAATAGCTCCGCATACACGTTGGCATTCCGTAGGTCCACATCTGTATTTCCATGCAGTGATGTGCCTGCTGGTTTCCGAGGTATCGCAGGTATTGACAACGACGAGTCTGGACCCAGTGGTTGCGACTTTGAAGGCGTCGCTTTCGGTGCAGGAGCATGCGCCGCCGACGCGGCAGGAGCAGTTGATGAAGTAGTCGTCGCTGGAGCCCCTGACCCGGGCAACTTGTTTTTCTTTATCGTTGGAAGTTTCCGTTTCTTTGGCGGAGGCGATTCCTCTTTCGTCGTTGGAGCAGCTGGGGTATTCGAAGCTGCAAGGATATCCGCATTTCCCGTTCCAACAACGTCCACAATCGTGTCCTCTGCCACACTCTTTGTACGAGAACGCTTAAATCCAGTACCTTCTGGCTTTGCGCTAGCCCTTTCGTCTTTCATTGGTGTGCCAGGCTCCTCCCCAGCAGCCTTGCTCCTTGCCCTCGTTTTAGTACCACTCGCCTTTCCTGCTGCACCCTTGCCTTTCGCAGAACTGACTTTGGACGATGAACTCGCACCCTTTTTCTTCCTGTCTGACACGTATTCCTCTTCCTGCTCAACATCCTCACCACCATCCGTCCTCCCGTCCTCCTCTTCATATTCCTGATCCGACTCTGGATCAGATTCGACCACTTTCTTTTTCTTCATCGTAGGAGGACCATCTCGTTCCCCCCTCCTTCTTGTCGTACTGCGCGGATGTGATTGTGATTGCGAAGGCGCAGTGCTTGACCGTCTATCAGAGTCGTTTCCATCCTTGTTGCCACCACCGCCTTCAGAGTCGGAACCTGGATCCACGGAACGTTTTGAATGCTTCGAATGATGGTGGTGGTATGGTGGTGGACTGGAGCCCTTGTTGTCCGAACCTTCACTTTCTGAATCACCTACCCTCCGACGTTTGGCAGACTGTCGACGTTGGGGCCCTGAATCGGCCGACTTGAAAAATTTTAAGCTCGGAGTCCAAGAGTTGAATGCAGCGGAACATAGAACTATACCTGTGGTTGTGACTCGCCTGCACCCGTCTTCATAGGTACTTTAATCCTTAGTGACATAGTGGTTGTGGCTGCAGAACGCTCCTTTCCATAAGGGGCAATGTCCCTCGAAGCATAATAACCGTAAACTGCATCAAAAGTTGTATAACAAGCATTGGATAACTATACAATTCCCGAGGTTTACAAGACAAAGTTGGTAGACTACTCATTTGGGACCTCTTTGTAGAACTTCATCACATCTGAGACGTCATCTCTGCTTCCCAAGAAGACTGGGCAGCGTTCGTGAATGGATTTGGGGACGATATCTAAGATACGCTTGGTGCCAGTTGTTGCAATTCCTCCAGCCTAGTTTGGGAACTTGTCAGCTTATATGCGACAATAAACGACGTCCATCCCTCACCTGTTCCGTGAGGAATGCCATTGGGAATGCTTCGTAGAGGAGTCGCAGCTTTCCATTCTTACTCTTCTTATCGCTGGGATAACCAAAGATACCACCATAGAGCAGAGTACGGTGAACGTCAGCAACCATAGAGCCAATGTATCGGGCACTATAAGGTGTCTTGGGAGGGGCAGGATACTTGATCGAATTCAAGTAGGCGGTCACGGGAGGATGGAAATACATCGAATTCCCCTCATTGAAAGAGTATATCTTTCCACGAGGTGGTATTTGGATCTTTGAAGGCAACGTCAATATTCGAGGTCTCGTGATAGGGTTTTGAACATACGTCCGGATGGGTTAAAACGAACTCGCCAAGAGAGGCGTCGAGAGTGTAACCATTAACGCCGGAACCAGTTGACATCACTAAATTGGCCGATGAGCCATACCTAGAATTCAAGAAAGGGTCAATGGCATTTTTCGATGGTTTTGATCCGCAACACTGACATGGTGTATCCGGCAGCGACCATCTCACTACCAGGACGTAAGACATCGGAAATGGCGCCTACAGAATCCGGTTGCTGGGCATTTGCAACTTAGCAGCACGACACGCTGTCTAGCTGAGACAATAGCACTCACGACCTTGTAGATGCCAAAGATGGTTCCAATATTGACACCAGCGTCGATGTTGCTGCTACCGTCTAGCGGATCAAACACGACACAGTATTTTCCTCTATTCTTCGCTTCTATGATGATCGCGTCTTCCAGCTCTTCAGAGACCAACACAGCGGTCTTTCTGGATGCTCGGAGGGAATTGACCATGATATCATTGGACAATATATCCAATTTCTTTTGATCTTCGCCTTGGACATTGGTCTCTCCAGCGAGCCCAATCCTATAGGCGGTCAGGTTTCGTATCGCGTTGATCCGGCGAACGGAGCTCTTACAAGTTGATAAGCCGCGCTCTACGGACATTGGTCGCGATGAATTTGGATGTGACTTGAATGGCGGTGAGGAGGAGACTCAAGTCACCCGTCGCAGCATCACCCAATCGCAGCTGGTCGCTGAGCACATGGCTGAAGAGATGACAGCATGATAAGAACTCCACCGTGCCAACGCTGTCTGAAAGTCTTACCGGGTGAGGGTGATGATGTCGGTGCTGGGTGCCTCTTCTTGAACGCTCATGTCTGTGTGCTGTGATGAGGGATGTCAGTGACCTGCCGGGAAGATACAATGCCATGCATGTTTGTCAATGACCTATAGAGTACTCCGATTCACGTGCCGCGGATCTTACCTGTGGACGAGAAAACACACGCGATATTCGAATATTCGAATATCCAAAATCAAATATTCAAAATTCGTCCACTGTCCGGCTATCTTACGCTTCCGGCCCGATTAACCCAATGTACTGTACATCCAATACTGCTACACATTATACGCACTCTATGCTACCGCTTTCGTTTTGACCCTACTGACTGCACTAGTTCTCTACTCTTTCGTGTCCGTAGCGGTAAAGGAAATGCATCACTGTCATCATCGTCGTCCATTCCCTCTCGTATTCGTCTCTCGCTATCTCCAGCTTCGTCAATGTGCCCACCATTCAATCCACGGATACTACTCGTATTCGCCCGCGGTTGGGTGATATCGGATAGACCAATTTCCTCTCCAGACCCAGATTCTTCACCTTCCTCCTCCTCCTCCTCTTCCTCTTCGTAAGCTCGTGCCTGTGCCTGAGCGATGGCAGCTGCAATGTCTGCACTGATACTGGCAACACGGGCCTCCAACGGCTCTTCTGGTGATAGTGGAGGCCTATTCGACTGAAAGAGCCCCGCCCCATTGGCTTGGAATAGCGCTGATATCGTCCTCACTGACTCTTCCAGGTCATGTACCTCCACATCCTCCGTCAACTTGCGTTTCTTCCCCTTGAAGCTATACTTTCTGTCAAAAGCGTGAGCACGACCCCAGTTGTTTCCGCCAGAGCTGCAGACTACATCACATACACGTTTGGATCTGGTTCCCATGTAGGGTCGTGTGTTCGCATGTGAGTCGTAAGTGTGGTTCTGCGGGTGAACGTCTTTTCGCACGTGGGATCTTCACACTTGTACGGCCTTTTCCCTGTGTGTGTCCGCCGATGGCGGGCGAGACTACTCGAGTCTCCAAATGTTTTACCGCAACCTGGATATTCGCAACAATGTGGCTTTTCTCCGGTATGTACCCGGGAATGTACATGCAATGCAGAACGCTAATAGCCATCAGAAGCCTATATGAATCAATAGATAATGTCACAAATACCTGGATAAAGGTCTTTCCACACCCCTCATGATTGCAAACAAATGGCCGCTCCCCCGTGTGTATTCGCATATGCCGAGCCAAGTCGCTTCGACGTGTGAATGATTTTTGGCATCGTTCCTGCTCGCATATATGGACACTTGGACCCCTCTCCTTCTCCCTCGTCTTCTTACCCTTTTTATTTGTGGGGCTAGCAGTAAGGGAGGACGTTGATGGAACTGGCGGCAGGATGTGGGCGATTGTTGGAGAACGATTTGATGATGCAAGAATAGGAATTGGTGAAGGCTGCATTGTGCGAGGGGGCGGCCCTGGTGGAGGAGGTGGTGGAGGTGGTTGGGTCGGCTGAGTGTGTGAATGAGGAACAACTGGAGGGGGGTCAGGATGCGCCAAGTCATGGCCTTGGTCCGGATCTGGTTCAAATTGTGCAGATAAATGGGTCAATATGTCATTGATGTCCGGAAATTCTGGAGGTGCAGGCGCAGGCTCCGCTCCCTGACGGTCGTTGTTAGCGCTTTGCGGACGTGAGTTGGAGGAATGTGAGTTTCGTTCCGAGGGGCCACCCGTCAGATCATCCCCATCACTCCCACTGTCCCCATCGGTGAACAGATAATCCGAACCGTCTGAACCACTCTTTGGATCCGCTCTCCGGCGTTTTCTCCTCGGTGAACCTGGAACCGAGCTGGTCGCTGTCAAAGAATGGAAGGCAGGGGCAGTCCTTGTCGACTTTTGTTCTTTGTCAGCTAGTACCTCGTCATGGCTACGAGTATAGTCGGTGTCTTTGGCCACCAGCTCGCCGGCGACACGCTCATTCTCCGCAGCCTGGGCTTGTGCAGCCTGTAGAACGGCGGCAAGTCCGCTTAGATTCAGACTGAGACCTGTCATATTGTCTGCCGGGCTCATAGATGGGCTCTGGTCCGAGTCAAGTTCCATGTGGGCCTGTCGTTGTTGCGCTGCCGCGCTGAGTAATGCAGCAGAAGCTGCCGAGGCGTTTTGATTGAGCAGAGTAGCAATTTCGCGTTCAAACATCTCGACTGAAAAAGGTTCTTGAGAGGAAATGTGGTGGCTTGGAGGTGTGTCTGAGGGGGGGTATGCCTGATGCAGAGAAGAGAGGATGGAAGAGCTGGGGTCGAAGGAAGCAGAGGGTGTGCGCGATGGGTGGTGGTGTGCTGAGTTGACGTTGATCTCTGTGTCATCGTCTATAGTCTCATCGTGAACTACATCAGATAGATTGAGGACGTGCTCCTCGTGGTCCATGGCTTGAATGGCCAATCACGGCGGTATACGCGAGTTCGTGGACAGGAACAAGATGGGAGGAAGAAAAGAAAGAAAAAGCAGAGTGTGAAAGCAAAGAGCCAATACAAGAGACGCGGACTGGAACGAAAAGGCGGAGCGACGAGCAGGTGGATGAGAACGAGAAGGCGTTGTTGGATTCCAAGAGCTGAGTGGCTTGCCCGATAAGGCATTGGGGCATGACGGAACGTGACAGCCCATCACACCGGCGTGACAAGTCATCAAAGGTATATTAGTGACTCGTGACATGTGACAAGCCCAGTGTAGATTTCCGCACAAAAATCGCGGCTGCTCAGCGAGTTCGCGGTACGATTCTCTCCCTCCCCACGCCCACTCCCACTCCCTCCTCATGACCTATATTCCATCCAAGATCGACTTCACTCCTCGTCGTCATCATGGATATGCCGTCCTGCTCTTCATCATGGGTACCCTCTTCCCTCCTCTAGGTATTTCCCCGCTCTTCCACCCGCTGCCCGCCAGTTAACCCAGTCGGCTTCCCAGCTGTTGCAGCAAGGTTTGGAATCGGGTCGGATTTTTGGATTAACTTGCTCCTCACTGTCATGGGGTATATTCCCGGTAACTGCCTCCTCGCATCTTACCTTGACCTTGCGGCTGACTCCGGGCCAGGACATGGTCATAACTTTTATATCCAGGTTGGTCATGAATCTTCCTTTTGGCCTTTGTTTGCTAAAATCATACCCTCATAGAATATCCGAAACAACAAGAGCCATGCCCGCACTCCAAAGTGGGCGCAGCGGTACGGCCTCGTTGATACCTCGGAGATTCGACGCAAGGAACGAAAATCACAATGGGCAAGTCGCTACAATGATCGCCTTCCCCATTCCGCTCTCGAGTCCCAAGCATATGAAGAGGGACAGGAGCCCTCCATCCACAATGCTGAACGTGCAGCTTCCAACAATCCCGAAAGACAGAATTCTGGCTTGTGGCGCTCAGAGGAGGAGTCATTCTACAACGCAGATCCTGTACAATCTTCTTCCTCATCCACTCGCTGGCGATATCCTGCCAACTTCCAAGATGTGGACCCCATCAGTCCTATCAAAGGGAAGAAGAAGAAGAAGGAGAAGAAGGATCGCTGGGCAAGGACTGAGGACGCTTACTCCATCTCCGCCGAACAAGGTCGCAAGAGAAAGTTCAAGAAGAGAAAGAGCAGAACGTCGTTTGGGAATGAAAGCTCAAGAGACTCTACTGTCGAGTTCCCTGAGGAACCAGAAGGTGGTCTTTATAGTCCGAAGGCAGACCCCACTATCCCACAAGAAAGTAGTAAACCCAAGACGACAGATGAAGACGTGTTCCGACATGAATTCTGATTCTGATCGAGTGATAGGGTACGCTACGATTGCAGGAAATCAAGCGCTCAAACGTTGTGTTAGTTATTCCTCAATACCACTACTACTCTCTCCATACCTCTTCAACGTGCACGGAACCTGGTTTCGTTTCCCTAACCCCCTTATGCCTTTTCTTCGTCTTTCTTCACCCTTCGTTCAATTGGGAGTGTTTCCTGTTCATACCCAAACCAAGTTACGATTTCTTTATCAAGTAATAGTCTGAATGCAATCATACGAAACCCATCGCCGTATACCATCTCCTCCATTTCCAGGACGATGTGGGCCACACTCGACGCCGTGCAGTGCTCATAGGGGCCAGTGTGCCAGTGTGCCTGCGCCCATTGACCATGATGACCCCGCAGCCCGGCCAGCATAGCAAGTGCAATAGGGGCTTCACACGCACTCTCTATTTTTACTGCGGTCCCAGAGACAATGATCCCCCACTGATGATAACGTAATCATCAACAGCGCGCAATCTTACATCAATCCGCAGTAAGTAATTAGTATCAGGGCAGTTTGAACCCTTCGGATCTGCATGATGCGTTCCCGTGCCTCGAGACTCCAATGATGTTCAGCTGCCCCATGCGCATGCCGGATCTGCGTCTGTATGCATCAGCAGATATCGCCAATCGGATCCGGAAAAAGACATACGCACATCCACATTCCGCCGCCTACATCTTGTTGCCTTTCCGATGTCATTTTAATGGACACGACAGGTCCCAATCATGAACGAAACGGTTTTGGGTTGAGGAATAGCTACAAGGATGGAGATGACATGTTGAAATACATCCAGAATAAATATCCTTTCAGTAAGCATATGTACCACTTTGAGGGGCCTTAGATGTACTGTATCCACTAGAACAAACCAACAACCCGTCCCGTTTCGGGATCTAGTCCAACTTCCCAGAAACCTGCGAATGCTATTAACCGGAAAAATAGGTCCAATTAGGGACAGATACACACCAGGACGTGTACCGAGCCCAGGCATCGTTTGCATATCTCCTAGGATGGGATAAAGGAATCCGGCGCCAGCAGACAGTCTCACTTCCCGTATCTTAATCTTGAAGCCTGCGCTAGGGTATTAATGTCGTGCTCTCAGCCACAGTACGATGATGCCTACCAGTTGGTGTGTTCTTCAACTTGGGATCATGCGAGAAGGAGTACTGGGTCTTGGCCATGCAAACTGCAGCATATTGAGCTATCAGGGTGGATCGAACGAACAGCTATAGACGTACTGGGCAGGTTTCCATATCCTTGCCTGGTATATGTGTTGATCTGTTCTAATGCGAGCTCGCTGGCGTCAATACCATCTGCGCCATAGATTTCTTTTGCGATAGTTTCCATTTTCTCCGTAATTGGCTTATCCAGATCGTATAAGAACTTGAAGGCGGATTTGCCTTCGCAAACATCAACGACGGCTTCTGCCAAATCCCTGGCTCCTGAACCACCCTTCGCCCAGTGGTTGGTTACTACAGCAGCATCGGCTCCAGCCTGAAGAGCCTCTGAACGGATGGTATCAAGTTCTAATTGGGTATCAGTTCTGAGGCGAGAAAAGAATTAGCTTAGATGGCGCAAGGCAAGATAACACATACGCAAATCGATTGATAGCAACAATAACTTTAAGGCCAAACTTATTAGTATTCTGGATATGTCTGACCAAGTTCTTGCAGCCTTCCTTAAGAGTGACGATGTTCTCTTTGGTATAGGTTTCGTCGAGCGCCTTTCCGGGCACAACGTCAGGACCACCACCATGCATCTTCAAGGCGCGAGTTGTCGCGACAATAACCGCTGCATCTGGTTGAAGGCCACTGATTCGGCATTTTATATTACAGAATTTCTCCAAACCCATATCAGCGCCGAAACCACCTTCGGTCAAGACATATCCGACTTTCTTTGCATCGTCTCCCTCTTCAGTGCCGGCAAGTTTGAGCGCAACGCGATCCGCAAGTATGGACGAATTTCCGTGAGCAATATTCGCGAAAGGACCTGCATGAACGAACACGGGAGTCCCCTGAAATACCATATCAGCAAGAAGATCACATTGCCGAGCGGCCTACTTGCCTGAAGAGTCTGCATAAGATTTGGTTTGATAGCATCTTTCATTAAAACTGCCAATGCACCCGAAACTCCCAGGTCATCGGCAGTAACAGGGTCTCCATTCTTGCTTGTCGCAACGACCATGGCACCAAGCCTTTCCCTAAGATCTTGAAGATTTGTCGCCAATGCGAGCACAGCCATGACTTCACTAGCCACAGAGATGTCAAACCCAGTCTCCCGCTCATGGCCCTGCTCGGTAGGACTGCGTCCTATGGTTACTTTACGCAGGAAACGATCGTTGGTATCAATGACACGGTTCCACGTAATCGTCTTTGGATCCACATCAAGCCTTGCGAATCGCTTGATTTCGTTAGGTGTTAAGTCATCAGGGTTTGTCTTGTTAATCCCAAGTTTCTCCAGCCTTCGGAACATGAGCGGTGCAAATTCGCGTTTGCCTTTTTTGGCAGGAACCAGACGGTTATACAACGCCTGAAACTACAATTCAGCTTGGCAGGTGCGCCTTGGTCCGCTTAACTGACCTTGTCGGTTTGAGTTGCTTCGTGGAACATGCGAGCATCCAGTGCAGCAGCTAGACTCATCATCAGATAAATGCAAGGTGAGCAATGTGGATCAACTGACCAAGCAGGTTATTAGCAGCTGTCACAGCATGGATATCACCAGTTAAATGTAAATTAAACTATAAAGAACATGAGTATATGTTCACACCCAGCGGTTGCGACAGACCTCGTCCATGGGAATAACTTGACTGTATCCACCACCAGCGGCACCTCCCTTGATACCAAAGGTTGGTCCTTGACTCGGTTGTCGCACGCAAGCAAAAGCCGCTTTACCAAGCTCAGCGCCAAGAGCTTGCGCTAGCCCGACCGTCGTGGTCGATTTTCCTTCACCGAGGGGAGTCGGAGTAATCCTACGCGCATGTAAGGACATCGACGATATTCACTATCATTTCACACTTACCCAGCCACAATGATGTATTTCCCATTCTGACGGTGTGCCAGGCGATCGAGGACACTCAGATTAACCTTGGCCTTATACTTTCCATAACTTTCCACTTCATCCGGTCGTAGGCCAATTTCACTCGCCAGATGTGTGATTGGTTTTGGTGTCTGTGCCATTGCGATTTCGATATCACTAGGAACCTTATCCGACACATTGAGGGGCAATGGCCCGAGCTTCCGTTTTCGAGATTCTTCCCACATGCGTTCGGCGGAGGTCAGTGTATTTGTCATGAGCATGGCGACGGTCACTGGGCCAACACCACCAGGGACTGGGGTGATGTATGATGCCATTTTGGAAGCCTCTGAATATTCTACATCACCGACTAGGCGATGACCAGATTTCTTCGTGGAGTCTTGAATGGACCTTGGTAAACCACTGATGCAAGAAAGCAGGAGGCACGTACCAGGGACATAATTAATACCTACATCGATGACAATAGCACCTGGTTTGATCCATGAACCTTTAACGTGCTCGGCTTTACCAATGGCCGCGACAACAATATCAGCACTTCGAACCTGTAGGTCATAATCAGCCAAATCATCGCTGTCACTCGAGCTAGGCGTACAATGGATTCCAAGTTCTTGGTACGGCTATGGCACTGCGTAACAGTCGCATCCCGACTACGAAGCATTGCAGCAACTGGATTACCAACAATGTCGCTTCGCCCAAGGACCACGGTAGTTGACCCGGCAATAGGTGCTTCAATACTCTCCAACAACCGAACAACGGCTGCCGGCGTGCACGGAGCAAATAGTGGAAGAGACGCTCGTGATGAAAGATGCCCGATATTATAGGCATGGAACCTGTAACACGATCAACGACGGAAAAGAAAGTGACGCGATAGTCCTATACCCATCGATATCTTTATGCGGGCTGATCGCCTCAGTTACGCGACGCTCATCGTCGACACTAACGACAGTATTCAACGCCAAAGGGAGCTGCACCAAAATACCATTTATGCTCTCATCGTCGTTGAGATTCTGCACGATCCCGACAATTTCATCCACACTTGATGTGTCGGGGACTTTGATATGTTTAAAGTCGATCCCAACTTCTTCAGCGGCCTTCCCTTTCGTACGGATGTAAGTCGACGAGTCCTGTCGGTCTCCTGCTTGGATAACAGCAAACCTAGGCTGAAAACGTGGAAAAGTCGCCTGCTGGGCTTTGATCCTGGAGGCGACATCTTCGCGAATGCTCCTAGCTGAACGTAAGATATGGTGGATGATGATCGACTAGAAGATACGCACTTGGCCACTGCAGTGCCATTCAGTACCTTGGCAGCACTAGCATCATTGGTCGTAGCCATTGTGCGAAGCTGAAGATGAGCGTTGGATAAGATCGAACGACACTTGAGAAATCGTCCGGGGAATATGACCCCTAATGGTAACCGATGTATTTGCATCGGTTTGGATCGCTGACTTAACAGGAAGGTCTCGCTCAAACGGTGAGCACGAGCGGACTAACTGTGGGCCGTGACCCGGAGGGCTGTGATGGTTAGCAAAACGAAACTCGAGTCAGAGGTCGTGCAGACAAGACGTGTTTCGACTGTCGTGGCTCTTACAAACCAAACTCGACCAACGTAATGGGAAATAACAAAATTGATGTGAATTTTGTCCGTTACACTTGGTTTCCCACGGTGTTGGACAACAAAATCGGGAAAATTTTGGTTTTGCCACCAAAGAATTTCGTGGCTAGAAGTTAACGCACTGCACCGTCCCACTTCAACGACCTCGTTCCTCATGGCCTCCATCTTCGCCCTCTCCTTCCGTTCGTGTACGGCTTCACTGTCGTCCAGGACACTTTCAAGAACTGCCCTTTCTCATGTCTCTCGTACTTCCCCGTACTCCCGACGTCATTACTCGGAGCAAAAAACGGAGGAATCAACGGACAAGCAGGAAAAGCCTTCTGAATCCTCCCAGACCGAGGGCAAGTCTCCTGAGGAGGTGATAACAGAGCAGGCTGAGAAGCTGAAGGCAAAGGAGGCTGAAGTCACCGACTTGATGGTATGACCATATTACGCGAACTGTCACACTTGACAATAATATCCTGTTTTTAGAGTCGCCTACGCTACTTGCAAGCAGATTTTGTCAACTTGCAGCGTAACTCTTCACGCGAAAAGGAGCAAACCCGTGATTTCGCTATCACACGCTTTGCGTCTGAGCTGCTGAAAACCGCCGACTCGCTAGACCTCGCACTCAAGAATGTCCCTGCAGAACTTGAGAACTCAACTGCAGAAGCTGGGTTAAATGGCTCAAAATCATCAGAAGCCTATATCAAGGTCCTTCGTGACGGCGTCGAAATCACAAAACGCCAGCTCGATCAGACCCTTTTTCAGTTCCACATCAAGGCTTTTGACCCAACTGGCGACAAGTTTGACCCCAATCGACATGAGGCGACATATCAAGTCCCAATGCCCGACAAGGAACCCGGAACGGTACTCCACTGCCAGTCGAAAGGATACACCATCAAGGATAGAATACTACGAGCAGCCCAGGTCGGTGTAGTGCAAGAACAATAATTCTTGTACAGTCCATCATTCATGACACCCCTGACGATAATGGGTTGTATGAGGTATTTAGTCTAGGTGATTGTGAGGGGTAACTAGACTATATTATATTTTAGACTAATGAATTAACGAATCTCAACTCCAAATTGGGTTTTCAGCCTCCCGAGTACTCGGCCTTGAACCTCGTTCGCCTCCTCATTAGACAGGGACCTAAAATATACCCCCATATTGCTCAGCCTTGGAATTCAGCAACGTAGAACAACCATACCTATCCATTGATCTGTAGTGAATTCTAAAGCACGCACTTTCGCGTTGGGTTTTGGGATGAGTAAAGCTGTCAATCTAAGCCCCCATAAGTGAGCATGGATCGGAAGAGTCCGGATGGACGAATGTACCTTCTTGACATCTTCAACAAGGTCCCCTGCCATGTCTCTCACGACATCACAGAAGTCATTGTCATGTAGAGCTGTGCCTTTTGGGATCCAGAAGCTGACGTCTTTGAAACATGATGGATATTTTGAGTATGGCTTAAATGTCGTGAACTCTCCTTGCTTGAATTGTGAAAGAAATCGTTCGTCAGTTGACCAGAATAAGCGAATATCCGGTATTGAGAAAAGAATCATCGCAATGCGCTCCAGTCCAAGGCCAAATGCCCATCCGATTTTGTTTGACACACCTATTCGCGATGAGTCTCCATTGCATAAGTGGCAGCCAGCAAGCTTACCTGCTGTATCCAATGTGGCTTGACGAACCACCCCCGAACCCAAAATTTCTAACCACTTTCCTCCATAGAAGACCTCGACCTCGAAACTCGGACTCGTGAACGGGAAATAAGCTTCAATCCACCTAACCCTTAATGGCATTTCCTTGGTCGAGTTCCTGCCGAACAACTGCAACATTAACGTGTTCAACGACAACTTCAAGTTCTGTGCCACCAATCGTGAGTATGTTGGATCGTGTCCAGGTTGGACTGGATTCGTAGGTGAAAGATGCGGTATGTCTTCGATGAGTATATTAGACTTTGCCAGTTCGTAGCTGAGCCGTGAGTTGTCTTCCTCGACCTCCTTCATCCCGGACGCATTCGCGTCGAAGATACGCGCTCCTTCCATCTGGTGGAAGACAGGGTAATGGGAACCGTCTATTTCGTCGCGTCGATAGACGTCCGCAGTGAGCAACCACTTGTCTTCGCCCTTTCGGAAAACTTCGACTTCATGTGCGGAAGTATGTGTCCGAAGCATTAAGTCCTTGTTCACATAGTAGCTATCGGTTACAGAGCGTCCGGGATGGTCAATTGGGAAGGAGAGTTCGTCGAAATTTTGAAATGGTGTTACGAGCGGTGAGAACGATGAAAGGTGAGCAAAATTTGGGTAGTGGGATTCAATTAGCGTTCGTAGTGTATTCAGTGGGTGTCCAGATTGAGTGTGTAGCCGTAGTGGTAATTTTGCCAGTATCGCTGGAGTGACATTGGTAGTGTGATCCGTAGGGTACGAGTGTCCCAGCACTTCAATGTGCCCATTAGGTTTGGTAGTCAAATGCCGACGGATAGGCCCAAGTCCCCTACGAAGGTGTCGCAGGATGGTCATGGAAGTAAGGCAAGTTTTAATGTATCACCTTGAAAATGTTCAGCTTAACCAATCATCTCACGCAACGTTATACAAAACCCAGTCCGCTTTCTATTGGACGGCAACTAGGAAAATTGCTACATACTACACTACCTACCAAGTCGTAAAAGCGGTCAAGGTCATCACAGTCATATTTAATCGAAAGGTAAAGTCCTTCCAGCCGTTAGTGTCGTGATCGCGCAGCACACAAAAGGAAGATAGCAAGGAGTAACAGATCAGGGTGTAGAGTTGGTGGTGAGTGCAATGGTCCATGAAAGGATCGGATCAAGGGGATTGGAAGGGACAAGAATAAGAGGAAAAATATAGGAGAAACAGGAATCAAGTGTTGTCTACCATTCATTACTATACCAGTTAGAGGGATGTCGACGAGTGGGTCGGGGTCGAGGTGGTACGCGAACGTTGACCGGCTCCATGTCATCATCTTCATCCTCTTCAGTAATTACCTCTACTGCCGTCGTTCGAGGAGGGGAAGCTGTAGGCGTTCCACCAACGACGTCAGGAGAAGGAAACGCGGCTATTCTGGTATTGGCTGGGGGTGGGGCAGTTACAAGAGATGTTTGAACAACTTTAGTCTCAGTTTCGTATTGAGTCTCAGCCACGACGAGGGGAGGAAGTTCTTGTTGCAACTGTAGGAAGAGACAAGATGCGGTTAGTAAACTTGTTTAAGAAAATGTTGCGAAAAGGACAGTAGACTGTGACCACATGAACACGCACATCACGTGCTGCGTGTTCGATCGAAGGGTAGTTGATACGCGATCGATCGAGATCGTCTTCACGCGACGCGTCCATAATTCGGTGGTCAGGGAGTCCGGAAAACAAGGGGGACATGGTACAAGATATTCAAGCACCGTTGTCCCCCAGCCCGGACGAAGGAGGGGGAGGTTATGGACGAGATTCATACGGACTATACATGGATGAATGTCGAGAGCCTCCTTCGTCTCAAAGCTCAGAGCGGCGGATAGGCGGCGGTACCTTGGCTTTTCTTCTGGGTTGTTCATAAACGACTTCTTCCTCGACGGTTTGTGGGCTGTCGTTTCCCAATGCACTGTGTCGTATTAGATGAGATGAACATATTTGCAAACAATATCGACTCACATAAGTTGTTCCATGATCCAAGCCTCGCGTCGGGCTGCATCATGTTCTCTGCGATTGACAACTTCTTCACGTTTTGAGGTTTCTCGCTCTCTCTCCGCGATCTTCAATTCACGGTCAAGCAATTCTTCTGAGCGTGTTCCGATCCAGCCCGGAGGTGTGAGAGAGTCCTCCTTCACTATCTCCTTGATGACAGTCTGGATTGGTCCGGAGATAGTCTCGATAGTTGTATGAGCAGCGCAAGGGGGACAAATCATTGCGGAGGGTTCCTTGATGACACCACCAGGTGCACCTGCGAGGATTTCGGCCTCGCGACGTGCAACCTCTGCTTCGCGGACTGCAACTGCACCCTCCCGGGCAATTAATGCTTGTGTCCGTTTGGGCGTGAAATAGCTCATCACTCCAGATGTAGAGCTCCCTCCTTCCGAGGATGAGGAGCTACTGGGTAAGGAGAGCATCACAGCGAGAACAGCCAAGACCAGAGAAAGTACAAGCAGCAGAGTAGTGGATGATATGGTTCTGTGATGATGGTGTGATCGTTGTGATCGTTCTCGTGAGCGTTCGCTGCGGTGACGTTCACCGTGATGAGATGAAGAAGGTTGGGCCATCCTGACTGCATAGGACTGAGTCACCTGGTTCATGGCGAAGACATGAGATGCTACTTACCGCTGATTGATGAGCTAGGCGACAAGGATGAGGTGGGGGGAGGGCGTTTGGTCGACGTGGTTACAAATAGAAGGAGAAAAGTGGGAGAAGATGAGGGTTCGTGAGATACAGATGCAGAAAAAAAAAGCAAAGGGTAGCGCGATTGGTGCTGGTTTTGTAGCAGAAGATGAGGGTAGAAGGGCAAGGTAACGCGGTCAATACAGAATCCAACCATTTTGCCATTTTAATGTTGAACAAACACGTGTAGGAGCACGTGAATGCCTTTTTAGGCAACTACAATGGATTTTTTTCTCGTTGATTGCATTGAATTGCAGTATTTACGCTTGTGTGTCCCTGCTGTTATTTGGGCACTCTGTTTGTCTTCCTCATTACAGCGTGAAAACGCTTTCCAATGCTGCCAAATCGCAACTCAATAGGTTTACCAAGGGAGAATTAGTTGCTCTTCTTGTATTTGTGTGACGGAATTCTTGTGATGATTATCTCGATGCTGATCCGCGGAATTTATTGCAATACCTCGAAGACCTTGCCCATGTGAAGAAAATACATCTTCTGTCGCTTTGTGGTACCACTGCAGCTGCACGCGACATGGACAATTTGGATTCTTGAAATAGTTAATTTTCTTGTCTTTCATTTCCTTTTCCTTTTTTCCCCTTTAGATTTTCCGGCGATCTCGAGTCAATTATAGGAACGTATTTACGGTTGTTGTGGTTATCACGTCCTCGCCTCGAGGTTGCCACCACGTCCAATGTCTGCGTGCCTCAAGTGAGCGTATTCTCTCTTAGTATCACTATGGCTCTGCGTCGACTTGCACAGGAGAATAACGCCAACTCGGTGTCGAAATCTCCGCGTACTTCTATTCATGATACGCTACCTACCTCGCCACGAAACAAAACCACGGTATACCGCTCCCCAGCTTTGACGCCTTCCATCTCTTCATCTGTACCATTTGACTGGGAGGCGGCCAGATCTGGTGGCCCAGCGCCGTATGGCACGTCTTCGCAAACCAGAGGCCGTAAAAACGTTGCCACTGCCACTCCCACGCGCAAGGCTGTAATCAGGAAGAAAACTCTGTACGAGAGGTAGGTCATGTGTCTAAACCCGCACATGTTCTCGTTCTAATTTCTTTAGGGTTTCTGATATACCATCTCGTATTGCCTTTGAGCTCTCTTTGTTCCCTCATAATGTCCCCCTACCTTCTCCTGATACATCTGCCTGGATATTAGGTGGAACTATGCATTTATTGAACTTTTGCATTCGGGTGAGCCAGTTGCGCAAAGTAAAGGAATCCGACGTAGGATGGGAGGATATGGGCAGAGAAGTCGAAGATGATGCATGGTTTGACTGGGTACGAGATATGCAACCACATCCCCTTCAGGGCGCTGAATTACGGCGTACAGACATTCCCGGCGACAGTATTACTGCTGGCTGTATCGTCTTTGAATGCGGTTTACTTGTTCACGCGGATAAAACTATACAACTTCCACCGCCGAGGAGAGTTGATTGGGTCACCCCGCGCGTCATTTGTTCCAGTCGAATTGAACTTTGATCCCCTGCAAACGCCAACCTTACTCTCACGAGTTCGAAGTCGCAGTTGGAAAGCGTTCATTACTTCCTGGCGCTGGCTTTTGAACATGAAAACCATCCCAGCTACGCGTCGAGTGTCTGCGAAGGCGGCGCTGGTCCAACAACTACAAGTCTGGACTCCGGGAGAGCTAGAGTTAGGACTCTTTGGGTTGTACTCTCCTGCACACGCACTGCTTTGGAGGGCCTGGGGTGCGTCTAATTGGATAATAATCACGATGATCATGGGCATCATCTCAGTGCAGGTGTGTATGTCTGGCGTGCTGCTGCGTTTGTCTCACTATTGTTCCCAGTTACGATATATGACACGCTCTTATAATGGGTTGCTGAAAGACAAGGAGATCATTTCTGCAGAAGTGATGCATGAATACAACCAAATTGTGAGTAGTCTGCGTGGGTCACTGGCAATGAGCTAATCACATTGCAGTTCGTAAATCCTCGGGTGAACCCGATCCGCCGAGATGCAGCTGTGATGACACACGAGGCGGAATATATAAATGGCTGGGATATTAAACATTAATTAGCAAGTAGACGCTGGGACGTGCAGTGCAGCTAGGCTGGTGTTTGTTTTTTGCTTACGTAATAGATCGTCTATCTTGAAATGGAGTGCGAATCCAAAGAGAAGGTAACTTTGTGACATTGAGAATGGCGCGAGCAAGTCGAGGAGCAGCACCTCGGAGCCATAAAGTGCGATGCTTTGTATGTCACCGCCCGACATTGTCACGCCCTCCTGCTCACTGTCTTCTTTAGTGGTTTAACCCCGACGGTTCTCCACGAGCAGGTGGCTGTAGAAAAGGTACTGCTTGCCCTTTCATCCACCCAGAGGACTCCGAGTGGGACTCCGCTCCTTCTTCTCGACCACCAAGACCTCGAACTCGCAGTCCGCCTCCTCGTGACCTAAGACAGAGGCTTTCTTCGCCTCATCGAGAACGCTCTCCCCCTCGTCGGTTTTTCCGGGACGATAGTGACAAAAGTCGAGATAGGGATAGGGACAGAGACAGAGACTCGTACCATCAACGATCTTCTCAAGACCCAAAGTCTCCTGTGGTTGTCACTCCCAAGACAAAGTCGCTTCAAGAGCGCAAAGTATCCACTTCACAAGCAGCCACAGGTGGTGTACCTGGTCCCACAATCACACCAACCGAAAGCAAGGCGAAATCCCCGGTTCGAACTGCTAATCCACCACCTTCATCAGTGGGTCCACATGTCCCTGAGATACAAACCAATACAGAGCCTTCGTCTTTACCACCACCTCTTATGTCCACACAAACACAGAAACAGCCACCTCCTCCTTTTCATCCACCACCGCCAATGCTGCATCCACATCCAGCCTCAACATTACCACCTCTCCCAATGGCACCGCCAGAGCCTCCAAACCTGCCTCTGGATATTTCAAGCTTCTTGGCCGCACCAGTTGCAGAGCTCACACTAAAAGAGAAGCAGGACTTGTGGGCAGAGCGAATAAAGTGCGTATGTCCAAATCTCATCTGCAATAGCGCTGATGGATCATGTGAAATCCTCTAGGTTGATCACCGAATCTGTTCAAGCCCGCTTCCTTTACGGAAAACTAGATGAAGAGCAAAAAGAGCTGCAAAAGCTACAAAATGGAGGTCGCACATATCTTAAATCACAAGAGGATCTCCGGAGGCTAGCTGCTCAGATAGCAGAGTTGGAGGCTCAGAGGGACGAAAAGAAGAAGAAGATGGACGAGTCCATTACAGCCCTCACTCACTCCCGCTTCTGGCCTATGCTACCACCAGAAAATGAGAGTACAAAGGAACGGTACAAGTCACTGGTGGATGCAGTGGAGAGTTTGAAGGCTACTGCCCAGCAGGTCCACTCTGTGCTGAATGCCCCCCAAGATCCTGGTAGTGGTGACCAGGCGATGGATGTGGACGAAGATCCGGCTGCTCGTCCACTTAAACGCATGAGGTCGTCTGTCCAGAAGGTACCTACGCAAGAGGAAGAGGAGAGTGGTCCCTCGGCTGAAGAGGTGGAGGAAATAAAGAAGCAAATTAGCGATCTCGAAATGGTTATTTCAAACGTTGAGAATGATATGAATGCTCATGATCTTGAGCTCGGCGAAGAAATCGAACAACGATTCCAAATGAAGATGGAAGAGATAATGGACACTGCGCCCATCTTCAACCAGGCAGTAGCGGATGCTGAACGTCTTGATGTAGTTGAGGAGAATGTCATAGGCATGAACGAGACAATAGCAGAACTGGCCGTAGAGACGGAAGGGCTCATGAAGAAAGCTCAGGAGATGGAATTGCAGGTGACGGCTCTACAACAGGAAAGCACTACCTGGGATGGACAATTCGCCTTTGTAAGTTATCATCTCATTCTATCCTCCTACCATCATCTCCAACCATTGCTAGTGGCAACAAAAAATGCAAGATATCATCAAAGCCCGGGAACGAAGCCAGAATGAGATTACGACGCTCACAGCAGCCTTAAACGCATATATCCAACACCCTCCCTCCCCACCCACCTCCCCTCGCATTCCACCTATCGACGAAGTATTGGAAGATCTAACGGAGCCTCTAACCCACCGTATGCGCGAACAAGTCAAGGAAATGCTTGATGCGTTCCGAACACAAATTGAGCAGGCTGTGCTGACCCACGACGCTCAGGTGTTCCCCGAGCTGTCGGAAAAGTTGGCCAAGGTCTTCCGAGTGATGAACGCATTGTCGGATCTCATGAAACGAAATCACATTTAAAGTTAGCTGCCTGCTCGCATTTTTTCACCTCGAGTCTACTTTAGGGATTTTTTTTTTGTCGCATTGTGTAAGTTGTAGTTGTGCTGTACCAACCTATTTAAGTTTGGATGCTTTCGCCTGGCACTACGATAGTTCTCTTCTTTGTCCAATCGATACCATGGTCCATCATTTGATATTCCACAACGGTCTTAGTCCTAAGCAGGACATTTCTGCCGTGTAAGGTGCGTCCACTTGTGCAATGACACGCCGTGATTGGGTAAAAGCTGAGGGACTGCTCATTGGTGCGGCAATAGTATGTGATTCAATCAGCTTCGACCTTCTTTGCGCTTCTATGCACACAAGGCAGTTATAGGAGGAGTTGGTGACAGGAATTTAATATCCTGCCAAAACGCAAAAATTTGCCCATACCGAGGGTCGAACTCGGGGCCCTTGCATCTCGATGGTGCGTAGACCAGATAACCACATAAGTACAATGCTCTACCACTGAGCTATACGGGCATTGCCCTGTATCAGCAACGTGCACACAATACCACTAGAGAGGTCCATGCCCATAGGAGGCAGTAACCCGGAACAAGAGGTGAACCGCTGTACGACTGGTGATGGTGCATAAAGCGAACCGCACGTTAACTCGGAGACAGTTCCGACATAATCTATACCGAATGAACAAGTGGGGGGTGGTCTAGACTATTTGCTCTTCCTGACATCCACTGGAGGATAGATGCACAAAACGTGTTCCAACTCTATGTCCTTGAGCTGCGGAGTGTGTGATCCATATAACCGCTTTGAGTGCAAAATTCGATCCTGCGACTTTCTCGGTGATGAGTTTTTCAACCAGCTGGGTAGATTCGGGATCCAAGGCCGATGTAGGTTCTAGTGGTCGAAAGTTATATGTACCAAGATTCGAGGCCAAAGCGACTCGCACGCCTACCATCGAGAAGTAGCACCTCCGCAGTATTTAAACCAAGTGCACACGCTAATGCCATGCGCTGGGCCTCTCCTCCACTGAGGTTGGACCATTCGCGATCCCACAATCCTGCTTCGATTTCCCATTCGTCTGCTATCGACATGGCGCGTTCTATGTTCATGTGAAATCGTCCATTTGAGCTAGTTTGCGATGGTATCGATCCTATCGATCTATTGGGCTGTCTTCCATCTTGGGAATTTCGAGACATGTGCGCCTTGAATTTGCTAACGGTTTCAATGAAATCTCGAGGGGTTCCTGGTAACAATGACGGCCTTTGTGGCACATACATAACACGGGTACGGAAGTAAGGTATACCTGTGATACCTGTGACAAAACCGTCATTTCTTCAGCGAGAGTTGGCTTACCATGGGCGTTGGGCAACCTGTCCAAAGAGGCGAGGCGAGTCGTTAGCGCGACTTCGCTCAAGGTAAAATGCACGAACATGCCCCTGTATAACACGTCTCCTTCATGGGTTCGTAGATGCGCTATACACTTGAGCAGAGTAGTTTTACCACATCCGCTTTTGCCTTGAAGGATAAGTATGTCTCCTACACTGTTCGGTGAGTGACGCATAAAAATGATCATACAAAGCCAAGTCCAACCAGTTTCGACCAAAACGTTCACATCATGGAAAAGCGGCCTGTCATCTTCATTTGCACACGCAATATTCCTCAACTCAAGGAGGGTTGTCATACGAATTATGAGGATAGAATTAGACAAGTATGGGGTAGCAATTTGGCGTGTTAGGAAAAGTGTGGTGACGCGTGACATAGGGAAAGTTCATTATTAACCACCCCATAGCAACTCCGCATGACATAAATGAGTGAGGATGTGCTTCATAGAAAGTCTAGTTGTAATGTATAGCATAGCATAGCGAATTATTAGAGTGGGGGTTGAGCAGGCATGCCCATTTCCTCCGGTGACAAGGACGAACTCTCAATCATCACACCGACACCAACTTTTGCGGCGTTCTGTAGAACGAGTCAATTCATATCCAGTGCAGCGGAGGTCAGCGTTAACGCACTTTGAAGTGATCTATTTCACCGGATATCAGGAATACGAACGCAGGCGTAAATCTTTGCTCTAGGTATGCTGAAACTTTGCCTGTTGAATCTAGTTGGGCACGGAAGCTCGACAACCTAAGGTCATATTTGGCGCCCAAAGTCGCTATTGCGTCCCTTCGTGTAGGGGCTGCAATAACGTGCAGGTCCGCAGCAACTTCAACCTTCTCGCTTATCTTCTGCCAATATGTAGCCTGGAGAATTCCGGGCGGTTGAATTTGGGCCGTAGAGATCCAATTTTTGTCATCACTAGTCCACTTCGCAACATAGGAAGTAGTCGTATCTGATAGCCCAGGTGCTTGACGCTGATGCAGGGACTCGAAACCGATGGCGAAGTTCTTCGTCACCGATTGGATGTAATTACCAAGGTATATACCAGTCAAGTCGGTTGGTCCAGGGTTAATGGCCTTCAAGTTGACAGAGTAATCCGGCCCAGCGTAATCATGTTCCAATTGGATCATGTTATGTCCTGCTTGGTGAGAGAACTGGGAAGGGTATGAGCTAGACGTGTCGCGACGGTGAACGAGAGATGAATTACCTGCGCTTGAGCCTTGGTCGTACTATTTGGTGTCCATGCACGATTGAAACGGGCGTTGACACCACCATCGTGGTCAACACTGCCATGAAGGGATATCTATGGTCCAAATTAGTATCAGACGTGTTGTCGAATAGGATTGTTGCCTACAGCTGGTGTGGCAAAGATAGCGCCAAAGTTGTAGGACGGTGGGGCTGTTTGTGAGCCTAACGCGAAGGAATGCGTTACTTGGAAGAGAGGGTTGGCAGACAACACCTTGGCCAAGTCAGCACGACCACCATCGAACATAAAGTTGGTCAAGTGGGTGGCTACATATGAATTCAATTCAGCGAGACTTCAAGAACGCATATGGTACAACTACGCACCCTTGACTTCTTTCTGAAGGTTCTCAACAGATCCCGGGTTTGGCAAACCAAGGTCGTTCCGCCATTGCGAGAACCGACCGTAAACGTTCGTCAAAGGGGACAGGAACGACGGTGAAGAAGAACTTTTCGGAGGTGAGACAATGGATACAGGGGAATCCTGAGGGACATCCTTTTCGTTGAGAGCAGCAGCAGCCATGACGAGCACGTAGATGAAGCAGACCGGTAAGAACCAAAAGGAAAAAATTGTATAAACACCGACAAACTCGTCTGGTCAACGTAGTCCCGCGTGGACGCGACCCTAAGCTCCCTCCTACAATGTATTGCAATAACCGCCATTGACATTGTTGCAAGAGCTACTCAGAATTATTAATGTCGCCTACTTGCACTGTCTCAAGGCCACTCCTATTGCGCAGCATGACTCAGACTGTTATGGAATTGCGAAACCTCCGGGTTGCGGTGGAGCTTTGGTTGCATTTATACTTGGTGTGGCTGAAGCTGACAGCAACCAGAAACCTCACCCCCATGTCGTTCAGGCGATCTCATTGTGCCGTCGCTGCTCTCCTGATTCTCGTGCGTATTCCACTTCTCCGGTCAATGTTCCGCAGATCCTCATTTGTCACCTCGCTAGACTGCCGTGTTCGTGGTCTTCAGGGCATTCCATGAAGACTACTATAGCATAGCCTTGCCCCACCCCATGGTTGATATGGCAGAAAGCTGGGGGTTAAATCGCCCTGCCACTAAGCCGAATGCTTCACAACCACACGTACTGACTCCACCACCTCGAGCGAACGCGACGTTTGTTTTTCTTTGCAGAAACAATGAGGTGAACGATGTAGCGGCTAGTGTACAGCAAATGGAGGATCGTTTCAACAGGCAGTATCAGTACCCCTGGGTTTTTCTGAATGATGAACCCTTCACTGAGGAGTTTAAAATGTGAGTTATCATCGTAAATACTTCGTTTGAGAAGGCATTCACATGATGCCATAGGCGTATAAGCGGTCTTACCCGCGCTTCTATCCAATTTGGTCAAATACCTGCTGAGCACTGGCACCAACCTGAATGGATAGACGAGGAGAAAGCACGCACCGGACGCATGAGGATGTTGTTTCAGGGCATCATTTATGCCGGTGAGTCGATTTCTTTCGAATATTGTAAGCATAGCCGAACCACCTCCCAGGGAGCGTGCCGTAAGTGATACACATTGGTCCTTGCTAATCCTTATGTTCTTTTGCGAAGTTATCGAAACATGTGCCGATTTAATTCGGGGGTAAGTAAGGGGATTAATCTCTGTGTTAGTTCACTTATTTCCCCACAGTTCTTCTTCCGTCATGAGCTGTTAAAACCGTATCGGTATTATTGGAGGTGGGCTCAAGAAAATTAACACCCTTTTGGGATTTATTGATGTCCATTCCCTAGGGTTGAGTTCGTTCTGTTCTGTTCTAGATACTCTCTCTGCTGATGAACCACGTCTCAGACCTGGGGTCAGATTTTTCTGTGACATCACCTACGATCCATTTATATACATGCGGGACAATGACAAAGTATATGGTGAGTTGAAAGGTATATTTTCAAGTAAAAGGCTGCATGGGCTATCAGGGTTCACGATTTCACTATACGAATGGGAAGCTACAATACCATCATTGTGGTCCACTGTCAAAGGTAAGACACAGCAATAAGTCTAGAGACGGCTGTGAACCATAGTTTCAGAATTTATCGCTGAGCACCCGCATTATGTATCACCCAACAACTCTATGGAATACCTGTCGAGCGACGGAGGACAATCCTATAATCTTTGTCACTGTAGGTATTTCGAAGCCCGCAGGAAATAATGATACTCATGATAACCTCTTAGTTTGGAGCAATTTCGAAATCGCGGATATGGACTTTTGGCGTTCAGAAGCATATCAAGCTTTTTTCAATTTCTTGGAGGACAAAGGCGGATTTTATTACGAGGTATTTCCTTTTCGATCCGCTATCAGATTAGCGAGACTATTGAGAGCAGCGCTGGGGTGACGCACCAGTGCATAGCATCGCAGCTGCGTTATTCGCGCGAAGGGATCAGATACATTTCTTCAGGGATATTGGGTACAGGCACTCGCCATTCCAGCATTGTCCACAAGGCGAGGACTGGGGAAGAGGTCATTGTGCATGCGATCCGAATGATAATTTTGGTGTGTACGGCAATTAGGCCGATTGATGTGGTTGCTCATAACGATTCAGATTATGCATCCAATTCATGCATTCGTCGATTCGAAGATTTGTTCGCATAGTCATTTTCTTTACGTTGTAGTCGTCCGCGTGCATTTCTTGGTGTCAACCCATCTGAGTTATTTTTTTTGCCGATTGATATCCCCGGTGATTCGAGTGGGCAATTGGGCAATTGCGTGAGAGACCATTAGTAACAAGCACTTCTTGGCAGCATTGGAGCCAAGTCCAGAAGGCTTCACTCACATTATTTCATTTCTTCTTTCTCGTCCGTGTTGGACCGTTGCCCACAATGATGACGCCTATGCGTTATATCATTCTCATGCTGGCAATAATAGTATGTTTATCGCCAGCTTTTCAAGGCACAAGCTGACACCCTCATAGATAAGTCTTCATTATATCTTGAGCTTTTCCCATGAAGGTTATGGCCGAGCAACTTCCTTCGACAACATTAAAGAGCACTTCGGTGGTTCAGTTTCGAGACCTCCATACCGCCAATCAGACAATCATTCACTTCACTCAAATCAGACGGCCCCAGGTCGCAGAGCTAATGCTGCTTTTGTCATTCTTGGTAACATTTTCTCCTATTCTATCTCCCATGTCTTTGATGTTGGTCTCTCTTCAGCTCGAAATGGCGACTTGAATGGGGTCATTAGTAGCATAAAGCAGATGGAGGACAGATTCAACAAAGAGTTCCAGTACCCCTACGTCCTGCTCAACGAACGGCCATTCGAACCCAACTTCAAAGCGTAAGCAGATATGACCCATCCTGCTCTAACGTGACCCCAATTTCCTTCGTATTGTAGCCGTGTTCAAGAACTCACCGATGCACCGGTTCAGTTCGGATTAATACAACCTGACCACTGGCTTCAGCCCGACTGGATTGATGAAGCTAAGGCTAGCGCAGCTAGGAAGCAAATGGTCAAGGATAAGGTGATCTACGGAGGTGTGTCCGTATTAACCCATCTATTGTGCTCTACTTGATCACGAGCCTTGAAAATAGGCAGTCTCCCGTATGTCATTTCTTAACGAAAGCTCTAAATTTCGTGACTAAGTGCATCACCATTAGGTACCGCAATATGTGTCGGTACAACTCCGGGGTAGGATATGAAAAATGACATTTCCTATTGCGTTAACTCATGATCCATATAGTTCTTCTACAGGCATGAACTTCTAAAGCCCTACAGATACTATTGGAGGTAAGTGGTCATGCCGTCAACATCAGTGGTATTCTCACCGATATTATAGAGTCGAGTAAGTGACTCCTACACGTCGATGCCAATCATCCTTAATCAACTTGCATGAAGGCCCGATGTCAAATTCTTCTGCGATATCCACTATGACCCATTCCTTATCATGGAAGAGCAAAAGAAGGTCTATGGTCAGTTCAACACGTTTCCTCCCTGTTCCCGCTTTAATATATCCTAGGATTTACCATTTCTCTCTACGAGTACGAAGCAACAATCCCTACGCTATGGGCGACCGTGAAAGGTATGTCCACTTTGCTCACATTCGCCGTTATCGCTCACGTGTGACACAGAATTTATGCAAAAGTACCCTGAGCTCATTGCTGAAGACAATGCTATGGATTTCATCTCAGACGACGGCGGTAAGACCTACAACCGTTGCCACTGTAAGTTTGAAAAGCGCTGCTCCCGATGCACATACTTAATTGCCACCAGTTTGGAGCAACTTTGAGATCGGTGATCTTGACTTCTGGCGAGGAGAGGCTTATTCCAAGTACTTTGAGTTCCTCGATGAGAAAGGCGGTTTCTACTATGAAGTGGGTTGTAGTTGGAATTTATATGTTTGCGCCAAGCTAACTGGTATGCTTCATAGCGATGGGGTGACGCTCCCGTCCACAGTATCGCAGCATCGCTTTTTGCAAAAAAGGAGCAAATTGTTAGTGTATTTTCCTCTACGCTATGACAACATCTCACGAGTGCCAATGACGTATAACAGCACTTCTTTAATGATATCGGTGCGTTGCTATGTGTTTTGTATATCCAAAAAGTCGTTCTAATTGCGCACAGGCTACCGGCATGAGCCCTTCCAACATTGCCCGCAGGGTGCAGCCCATACCAAGGGCAAATGCTGGTGTGATGAATCTCAAAATTTCGGTTCGTTCTTTTCGTACCTAGTGATTCATCAATCTCACTTATCGTGAATCGGATAGACTATGAATGGTATTCTTGCTTGAATCGCTATGACAAGCTATTCTAGACTGCCTAGTATTATAATTTGATAGACACTACTACTTGTGTCCTGCTTTGATCTTATTACAATCCGCTGGTGCTCGGCCGCTTCCAGGGAAACGTTGCCGAGGACGATGATCATCGCCATGGATCCACCATTCCATTTTTAAAAAGAGCGTGTAGCCGAGTCCTTTATTCAAAGATAGTGTGGCTAGAAAATAGACTGCGAATAATATTGGAACTAGAATACGGAAATATCAGTTCTCAAGCATGAAGTCAAACGTGTAGCGTTACTTACAGTGTCATAGAGCCTCGTCCAATGTGAGCCCAGAGAAGTATCAATCAGTCGCTCCACTTGCTCTCCAACTAGGGAATGTGTGAGAGATGGCTGGAACCTGTCTCTAAGCATGCTTGCTGTTTGCTCCCCAAATGCTGCAAAACAAGGAAGGGTGGAATCTGGGGTATAACCTTTTAGCCAGCTTTACCAACAGTGTGTCATGGAATGAAAGTAACCTTTTTGCATTAGCTCAACCAGGGCTGTATTGTCGTCAAGTGCATATCCTGATTCGACGAGGGTATGACGTACTGATGATCCTATCACAATGCTTCCTGGCCACCTCAAAACCTTCTTTGAATAATTTCTTGAACTCCATGTATGGAGCGCCGCTTACACCACCCAGGACCTCTACATACTCTGGCGGCAGCTTGAACGGTGCAGCTTCGAATCCAATGTTGCCAGGAGAATTGCTGAGGATGAATCCAAAGTCAATGTGGACAAGGTGCCCTTCTCTGTCTAAGAGAATGTTGCCATTGTGCCTATCTTTGATTTGAAGGAAATAGGTGATAATTGAGTAGCCTGTTCAAAATTCGTGTTAAGCTCGCATATATTGACTATATGCGCAACGAACCTGCCAGGGATTTTGCAAAATTACGTTGCGCGCGTGCAAACTTGGCGGATGAGGGATCTCCGTATGTCTACGTCGAGAGTGTGAGGCAATTGTGGGTTGCACGCGAGGAGACTCACAGATATGAAATGGTCCATCAATGTAACATAACCAAGTCGGCCTTCAGCAAGCCTACGAGCGTATTCCGCCTTCTTGATGCTATGGATTGAAACAGCATCCGTGATGGTCTCGACTAAACCTGAATTTCCACCAGTAATCAAGATGCGGAAACTATAGAAATTAGATCGAACGTCAGTTCTGTATGTTTTAGTCTGCTATCCATTTCACTCACTATCTAACCCAGCAAGCACAGTTTTCTTCCTCCCATATTCTCTGGAACTCGCGTATAAGCTGAACTGCAAGTTGTTCCTGCCGCAGATCTCCTCCGGTCTTGACAATTACAGAGACACAATCCCAATTTGCTTAGAATATGTTAGCATCATGCCACATGGTGAGGTATGTTCAAAGCCTACCTAAGTGACCATAAGGAGAGCCGCTCCGTATCCTGGCCTGAAGTAAGTCAGGTGAGTATGCGCGCAGTGAGCTATCTGCATCTTACTGACGCACCTTTTTCGCAGCCCAAGATTCACTGAAAACTGCAGCAGACGGATCAGCCTTATTCAATTCTCTTCGAATGATGTTTTCGTCCTCTTGTGATTTCATGGTTCCACTCAGGGAACCTGCTCGCAGGATATGTTCATCCTGACGGTTCGCCCGTGTCCTTTGCATCCTCTCATCCTCCAGGGCCAACATCTCTTTCATGATGCGTTCTCTGATCGCCGCAGCCTCAGCATGTTGTAGTCGAGTATGAGACGGTGCAACGTGCGTCAGCTCAGGAGGTGCAAGCGAAGGGTGGACTGGGCCCTTCCCTTGTGTCTGAATATTAGGGCCTGACGGGGTGGTATGACCCGTCAGCCAACTTGTTCCGGGTAACCAACTTGGGATGGGAGATTCCGTCCCTTTTTGATGCATAGGAGCTGAGGGTACGACGTGAGTCAAACTAGCGTTCAGTTGGGCAAGCATTATTGCAGCTGTCCGCATTCGTTCTGAATACTCGTCAAGTGACAATACGCGGTTATGTGGATCTAATTGCGAGTCGGATGGCACGAAAGGGGAGTTCGTTGGTTGGAAGTACGGACTTGAATTGGACACTGGAGTCGCCGGAAGTGAAGAAGACCGAGACCACGCGACCATGTCCAGTTCCTTGTTTTTCAGTGGAGGCGGAAGGACAATTGACTCTGACAAGTCTACGGGACTATGAAAATCCTGATTCGGACCATATACTTGTTCGACAAGGTCCACCTCTTCATCACCGGCGAATGCGTCTGTTGCTGAGGAAGTGGGGGGGACAACCGCAACAGATAGCTCGGCGTGGGTTGGTCTAGCTATGTCAATGTGGTCGATGGGCGGTGCAGCTGTTGAGCTGAATGGAACAAGCTCCCGAGAAGTTCCCTTCCTTTGATGTTCCTTGGCTGCAATCTTTCTCAAGATGTCTTTGTTGGCCCTTCGGTTTGGGTCAAAATCCAAGTCATCATTAATCACTTCAATTAACAGCAGGTAGGGTGCCCTTTCTGCCGAGTTGAGAACAACACTTTCGCCAGGAGGAATCCTAACAATGCGGTGATGTGGACATGGAATGTTGTGCGGACCTTTGGGTCTGTCGTAGGAAGAGCACCACATAGGCATGCAAATCTACTATCAATCAGAGCAAGCACACGATACATACTGGCTATACTAACCTCAGCAGGTAGTTTGTGATTCAAGGCAGTGAGCTCCGCTCTTAGGGCACTAACGCGTGCTGGTCGTGGCACCACCAAAAGCCGATTGCATATGTTCTCAAGACTTAGAATGAATTGGACCTATACAGCGGCATGAATGGTGGATACGCTGATAGAATAAGTGATATCCACCTCGGAGTGGCAATAGTGACCACGAAGCAGTTGAATTTGCGATGAGATGTCATACTGGAGAAGTAAATTGTCTGGTGAGTCCACCGAGAGATGCCGTGCCGCCGGCTTCGAACCTGGAGTAGATATCGAGGGAGAGGATTGGGAGGGTGGGGTTTCAGCATCGAGTTGACCAAGGGGGTCATCAGAAGCGCGGGACCTTGTCACATCTCTAAGGTGCAAAGGCAGGGCGGGAACCGTTTGGGCTGCGTCAATGGTACGGCGGCGGTCGACAACCTCAGTGGTGGCGACGTCCGTGACACTGTGCGGAGAAGGGCTTATATCTTCTTCTTCTGGGTCCTCTTTCTCTTCTGGTTGCGAATGAGTGACTGTTATTGGCATATCCCTTTCCTCAAGTTGTTGAAAACTCTTGAAACCACCCTCATCCTCGGCCCGACCTTGTTCTAACGCAACCTCGCCCATGATGGCCCCTAGTAGAGGCATCGGCACGCCGGCCAATACTACCCCCAGTCCAACCAACGCAGGCTCCACATGATGTCGAACTTTTGTTCTCCTCGAAAGGGTATTTAAAGGGTGTGTTAATGTCGAGTATGGGGTAGATAGGGGAGCTGGAGGGTCGCCAAATATGATTTCGTGGCATTTATGTAGCACTCGTTGGCAGATAAGAAATGACTGGCTACTATGTCCAGAAGGAGACAAGTCCTTGAGAGCTGCCTGCATAAACCACAGGGTCTGCCATAAAATCAATAGTTGATGCGATCTGATTCAAGCATGTCAGGGCAAACGCACAATCATTGCGATATGTGTGGATCGTTGGGCGATCTCTACTACGAAACACTCCAACGCCCGGGATCTGGATGGTCTGCTCACAAGAAGGTGGCTTCATCTGAGGTCAAAGGGAGGCCATGCAATACGACGAGCAGAGTAGTTCACCAGATGAAACCCCACACATCTCGCAATTCATAAGTGTCTAATTCCTTCAACCGTCGAGTGAGATAATATGTGATGCCAATATTGTCCGAATATGTTTGAAGGTACTGAAGGGCGACGTGAACGGAGAAGAAGGATGGGGAGAGGAAAAGTCGGAGGAGGAGGGCATGGGAGGGCATGGGAGCGGCACAAGAGGTGCTAAGGAGGTTACTACCGGGTACTGAACTCGACTGACACCAAGTGGACCATCACTCTCAAGCAACTCCAGATACGATCCAAGCGCTTCATTCCCGACTGTCTCCGCAGAGTAAAAAAGTTGGCGTGTATCTATCAAATTAGACATATTCCTTTCATCTATTCCTTAGTATTGCCTGCCTCATAAACACCCAATGTGAAGCGGAAGCTAGCTAGCATAACTTTGGGCACAAAATCCAGCAACGTAACCGATGAATAGGATCAACTAAGATGCAGGAAATACGCGTAGTTCGTAGGAGTAGTCAATATCTGGCTGGTGGAATTAAGCGAGTGACTTTCGGTGGTACAACCAAATTTGGACATACCCTGTTCACAAGTTACACGTCGACGTCGACCACCATGAGATTCGCTGGTCTCCTCTCCATTTTATTCCTTCCTTTATCGCTAGCTGCTTCACCCAAAGAAACACTTGTCGACCTTGCTGCCGCCAATAATGGCATCATTAAGCTTGATGCAAAGCTCTATGACACCTTGACCACAGCGAAGCGGGATTGGTCTGCATCTGTAGTATTCACTGCTTTAGACAGTAGAAGGAGATGTTTTCCATGCAAGTACGTGCATTATATGCGTATGTTTTGCGTGCCTCTCATAATACATTCTCCAGGGAGTTCGATACGTCGTGGAAGGCAGTGGCCAAAGCTTGGAAGAGTGTCGCACCAGCGAAACGAAATGAGCACTTCTTTGCCACCATTGACTTCGAAGATGCTCCCTTGGTATTCCAAAAGGTAAAGATTTCCAGTATATTCGCCACTCGACTCGACTGACAACCCACAAGGCGGGAATAACCACGGCTCCTGTCGTGTGGATGTTCCCGCCTACAGAAGGTGGCCGAGTTCCAGCTAATGGAAACACGTCACCCATAAAATATGACTTCTCCACGTATGCCCTCCTTTGTTTCATATCACATCGTAATCTCACATTTTGTACATAGTGGGTTCGAGGCTGGGCCATTGGCTGAGCAGCTTTCCACTCACACGCCCGTTCCTATTCCTTACCGCGACCCAATTAATTGGGGCCGTATCTTGAGCACTGGTTTCGCTGCATTGGCATTTGCTTTGACTCTACGCTACAGTGCCCCCCTTTTTCAAAACCGATGGGTTTGGGCTATAGGCTCTATCATAACGTCACTGATCATGACAGGCGGTTTCATGTTCACACGTATTCGCGGGTCTCCTTATACTGGTGCTGATGGTGGTTGGATAGCTGGTGGCTTCCAAAATCAGTTTGGTCAAGAAGTTCACGTCGTGGCTTTCGTCTGTAAGTATGCGTCTGAGCCTGTAGCATCATGATTCACCGTTTTCCTCAGACGGTCTTTTGGCATTCTCGTTCCTTATGCTCATTTTGGTGGTGCCTCTTCAATCGTCGCCCTCACGCCAAAGGATTCAAATCTATATATGGAGCGCGATCATTTGCGTCGTCTATTCTATGCTCGTGTCCTTGTTTAGGGTCAAGAACAGAGGTATGCAGCAATCAAATGAACCTCGTAAACTTACTGACGAAGCATTGCAGCGTATCCTTTCAAGCTATTTCTATAGTGCCGTCTTAATTAGAGACTTCAAGCTTGATTCGTTCTTTTTTGTTTCCATTTTGTCCTGGTTAGTAGGGCAATAATGTACATCGAAGTAAAGGGGGAAAATACATAGCCCGTGAAGAACCATGGCAACCAAATAAAAGCTTCGTTATAAATCATTCTATACTATCAATTTGAAACGATCATTCAGAGCATGGGCATGATGGGAATGTCTATGGAGCAGCACCATCCTGCTGGAAGACGTCAACATATCGATTACGGACATTACGTTTAGACGCCTGCGATGCAGGGCGGCTCATGGGCGGTGGTGGAGGACCTGACCTTGTCCCAGTTGGCGTACTAGGTGCGGAGTCAGCTGTACCAGGTACCAAGTTAGATCTCACTCTCATAGTGGGTGGTGATGCCCTCAAATCAACTGTGGAAGATGCGCGCGGGGGTGGCGTAAAGCTAGGTCCTCCCATCGGCGGACGCATAGCAGTCCCTGGGGAGGCAGTCTGAGCTCGTGAAGGGGGAAGTGATGGTGTCCTTGGCGGGGGAGGTGGTAGTGGAGTTGATTTCGCCTCCGCCGCTCCAGTCTGGCACGGACGATATGGGTAAGTAAAGTGCAAATAGAAATAGCAGTTCCACAGACCTTCTTATCAACCCATTTTTTGAGCTTTTCATCATAATAAAATGAAGATTCCTCTCCCAGGCTGGCCTTGATGGGAGCATTTCCGTCTCGTTTCCACCAACGACTGAACCAGCCTCCCGTGCTGGCTTGTTGGGCTATAGTATGACGATGATAAATATTTCAGAAAGACCAGCAAAAACGATGAATTTACTCACCAGGCTGCTGAGGCTCTGCAGCCTTGGCAGGTCCAGCCGGAGTAGGTCCAGAAGCTGCTGTTTCTTCTGCCGATTTCTTTTCCTTCTTCTTGGGGTTAGCAAGACCCAAGTCGTCATCAAAATCATCGTCAGCCATATGGCTACCATGCCCATGATCATTGCCATTGCCAGAAGAGGTAGGCTGGGCGATAGGGAATGGCGTTGAGTCCATAAGGGAAATGAAACCTTCACTATCAGCGGCAACGGATCCCTCGTCTATCTTATGGAATGTAGTCGCAGTCGGGGTTTGACCTTGGCTGCTCGTCGAGGACCACCAACCATTGCCTTCTGATGACGACGACGTCTCTTGTGGTATGGTGAGCGATGTCCTTGATGCTGTTGCATCCCAATAATTTGTATAAGGCGATGAATCTTGCGCGAATGATTGTGTTTGGGCGAACGTGGTTGTCGCTGCATTGGCTGACGCTATCCGTGGGGCAGCCTGTGCAGGTGGAGGCTTATGTTTCGTATAATCGATAGCTGACAATGAGCGGTCAGGTGGCGGCGTGTAAGGAGAGACGTTGGCCATAGCCGACCCACTCCGATATGGAGGAAGCACATTAGGATTGATAAAAGATGGAGCAGGGGAAGGGCTTGCACTCGAAGCCTGGGATATACTTGCGAATGGTCCAGAGAACGTTCGTTCGTCGGCTTTGCTATTATCTTCCTCGGTACGGGTGTCAGTGCCTCCTGTAACCAGTTCAGTGAGACGACCTTCAAGCCAACCGCCAATACCATTGAAGGTGGGTTTTGCAATCTTGGTGCTCATCCAAGACCCTGGCTTATCACTATGGTTGCCTGTTATACGCTCTGCCAAGGCTTTGAGGTTGTCCAGTAAAACGGGCGTGAAGTAGGGTGATTGCCGTGAGAGGGACGCTGTGATGGCTTCGCAGTATCTGTTAGCAACCTGAAGGTCACCTATCTCAGCAAGGTACATAGCTCGTAAGAACTTGTAGGCTTGGAAGTGTGCAAAACCGTTGAAAGGATCAGCACCTTTCGGTGTTCCAAGGGATTGTGCAAATTCAAAAATCTCCGTGAAGATGATAGCGTCTTGATCCTTTGCAAACTTGGGCCAAACTTGCGGACTACGCGACCCTAGCAAGATTATACGAGCAGCTTGGTTACCAAGACCTCCAACAGGTGATGTTTGTCGAGAAAGGAGGAAGCTGAGCACGACATTAGTCTCATTGATTGTTCGAAAACAGTCACATACCATGCATGGGCGGCATCCACCCATTGATGAGCGAGTAATTGATCACCAAGGGCGGTCAAAGCACTTGACGTTTCTGTGGTGATTGGGTTTGAAATCATCATTGCAGCTGTTTCATCCCAACGTTCCAGCGACTCCTGAGGAATGCTTGAGGACGGAGTAGGAGCGGAGAAGTTCGGCGTGCGAGGCGTCAATTGAGGATTGCTTGGGATGGCTAGCTGGCCAGTGGTAGCTCGCACAAGCAGGTTCTGGGGTACGAGTTCTTGGACTACAAAAAAAATTAGATAAAACCTCAGCGAAGTACAATAAAGTCCTTACCAGCAGCAGCGCCATGGCCCGAATAAAGACTATATGCAACTTTGAGAGCCTCTCTTCCATTAGTGAGAGGTGCAGCCGGCTCGCTTGGCCGTAATAGTCCAGTAGAACGAGTGATGCCATCCTTGACGCCTAATTCAGAACGCAAAAACTCGCTAACGACTTCCTTCCAGGCCTCCTTGTCAAGACTACTTGCAATGACCATTGCATGACCCCAAAGCTTCTCATCGAGCGCATAATGATATGCTTGGCGGCGCTCTCCCCGGAGGAGGAAATTCTGGATTTTATCCAACGACGATGCACGTAGCGTGCTGACGGAAATCGTCGGACCTGAACTCTCCCCTGCGAATGTTGGTAATGGAGCATTTAAGATAGCATCAAGTTCCAAGCTCTTGGTTGAATCCCCCATTGTGGAAAATGTGGCGGATGATGTTAGGTCGCCATCTGCAGCACTAATTGTACCCTCGAGACTAGGTACTAGCGCCGAGCGAATGGCTACATCAATAGCGGCACTATTCCTCTATGAGTGAGGCACGAACCCCATTGAAAATAGAACTTACGAGCCAGTGAGACGTCCATCATTCTCCACCATTATTTTCAGCAACTTGACAATAACCAAACGCCCTTCAGCTTGATGTTTCTCTGGGCTTTTCGCGTGGAGATATCCAATGGCCCTGGTGAACTCCTCAGTTCGCTCCTCAAGG
The DNA here is from genome assembly GCA_951802395.1 of Volvariella surrecta. Taxonomy (NCBI): domain Eukaryota; kingdom Fungi; phylum Basidiomycota; class Agaricomycetes; order Agaricales; family Pluteaceae; genus Volvariella; species Volvariella surrecta. The sequence goes on from OX637784.1 coordinate 1,691,292, forward strand.
TACTTGATAACCTTGGCCTTCTTGTTCTTCGTCTGCGTTGAAGCACCCGGCCTAACGATGCTCGACACTGGTGTACCTGGGTCGGAAAACAAGGGGCCAGGGTATACTGATGTGGATGTATCCAGCACAGATGGCGAGAGAATCGCCTTTAAATGCTTTATATGCACTCCAGTCGAATTCTTCGACGACAATGCGACATCAAAACCAGTGTTGAGTGACGCTGCACCATGGAAGCAAGTGACAAATTTACCCCCAAAGCCAAAGCTGATAACCGGTACCTGCTTGGAAGTACGGCCAAGGAGATCGTTAGCGCCCAGTAATGAAGGCGAGGGTGCATATGTAGTCTGAATGGGCTTCAGAGACACCTCTTGTTGTGGCATTCCACTATCATACGGGGAAGCACCGTATGGTACATGATCCCCATTCTGAGGTTGAGCATCATATGATGTTGGGTAATACGCAGTAGCGGAATCGGTTTGCCGCCTGTTGCGAGGTGCATATGGGTCAGCGGTACTTGACAAAGTACTTGCATTTGATAGCAAAGAGCCGTTGGAAATCGAGCGTTGACGAAGAGGGTCCATGGACGAAACAGGTTCGTCAGTTGGTGGGTTGATATAAGACGGCCTTGGTGTCTGATTGGAGAACAGATCTGGTGATGATGCCCCCTCTCCACTAGGGCCATTGAGCTTGGGCGCGTAGGGGTAATAATTTGCACGAGCGTGACCGTTTTCGGGAATAGCTCCATAGCCAGGCGAATGAGCCCTTTCCGTAGGAGCAGTACTTGTTGGCAAGTAAGAACTTAACGTGTCACTACGATGGACAGGAGGTTCCTGTCCGTCATGCGCACTGGTGTGACTGGGCGTGGGTGACGAAACTCTATCAACTGCACTGAAGGGTTGGGGTATATATGTTGTCGTGCGAGCACCTTTCATTAGGGATCCATGAGACACAAGAGGGGAGCCCCGACGTTGAATCTCGGGAGAATTCCGCCTCGAAGGACCCAGATAAGACGTTGGTGACACCGCCCTCTTTGCCACATGATGAAGTTCTGGACTGGAAGGGGTTGCGTGTGTTTGCTGGGGGCTGGTGGTGTGATGCGAAGCTATGCTTTGTGAAGAATCTGTTGAAGGCAGAGGCGAAGAAGACCAAGAGAGTGCAGATTCTGCGACTTGGGTATCATTTCGCGCAGGACGATCAAGTCCCTCGGGATCCATGCCAAAACCTTCAGGGTCATACATGCCCTCTGGGTCCTCTCCGGGGGGTCCTCCATCCGTAGCTGGGGCTGCCAGTACAGGCGGTGCTGGTACTGAGGGTGCAGAAATTGGTTGTGGTGGTGCGCGCGGTGGAGAGAGAGTGGCCCTTGCCATATTAAGGGAATAACTTGCAGAGGCATCGGGTTGGGAAGGCTGGTGAGCTGCAGCATACATGGTATTGTTCCCAAATTCGCTATGAGGTAATCCATCTATAGTTTGGTTGTATCCTGAAGACGAAGGCGTCAATCCGTGGGGCGTTGGTCCGGGTGGGCTGGAGTAGCCAGGAACAGAAGGTGCTGACGACCGCATCGGAGGTCGCGCATGTGAAGAACGAGGCGGGGGAGGGGGAGTTGCTGCCGTTTGCGGGGCGTGAACATATGCACCTGTAGAATAGGAATGAGTGACGGGTGGCGCAGGCGGGGGTGTGGTTGCGGGTTGATATGCCCCATAAGCAGAGTAACTGGGCTGCATTGCAGAGGCCCGTGGTGGTTTGGGTTTTGAGGTGGGGAATGGAGGATCGTAAGCATTAGTTACTTTCGGACGGTTCAAAGCGGTATTCGGTGCAGGTGGTGGGGGGGCAGGTACAGATGCAGTCGCAGTCGACGTCGCGGGTGGCGGAACAATGGCAGGTGTGGCATGGGTCGTACCGTATGGGTTATGTGGTGCTACAGTGCTCGTTTGGCTGTAGTGCGAGTATGTTTGAGAAGCAGACGGGGTTGAGTAGGAATTGTAGGACGTATAAGGTACGGATGCAGTCGCTGTCTGGGATGGTGGCACATATGGATTAGTAGTCGTAGGATTAGATACCTGCGCCAGCGCATAGGGATCGTATGCTGAAGAAGCCGAATAGCCCTGTGCGGTAGCGGTATTTGCACTGGTCGTGGACTGTTGATATGCCGTCGATGGGGAAGCGTATGGGTCAGAATTCTGGTACGTCGTGTGGTTATGTTGTTGTGAGTAGACATTCTGTTGGTGGACAGCTGCAAATGGTCAGAACAATTATACAGTTGCTGAGGAGTGTGAGCCTTACTGTATGGTGCTTGGCTAGTGTTATAATACTGTTGCTGGCCAGTCCGCTGATCCTGTCCGCTATACCAACTCTGGGTCTGATTTTGTGTCATACTGCTGGTGTTTGAGCCCACCGAGTAAGATGCCTGATGCCCATATTGCTGGTGTGACAGAGACTCCTGTCCATCATAATGCCCTACGCTTCCATTCTGTTGGGGTTGTTCGTATGTCTGAGGGCCATTTGCAGTAGATGCAAAGAAATCCGGTTCCACAGAGCCATTCGAACTGAATAAATCGCCGGCGGCTGAATGAGAATTGTCTTGGTCCGCTGGAGTTGCAATGGCGGCGAATGGATCCGACGAAGCTTCATCTGAACCAAACAATGAGGCTGCTGCTTCCACCCCACTCATTTCCAGCAGTGTCGCGTAAATAGCTAGAGGAGCAATTGGATGATATGGAGCTTGTTGTGACAACGTCTGGCCACACTGTTTCACAGTGTTTGGTCGGCTTTGCAGACACGTCACGCGTCACGCCCCTAGAATTCAGTGGAAATTCACGACTCGTACCACTCGTATCAGGGAAATTTATGCAGACCCAACGGCCATCCAATGTATTGATACGATTAATGCGGAATTGCAAAACTATGTGGTTGGGTAAAGTAACCGAATATCCGAATGAAGGTATTACCAACAAGAAGCCAGAGGTATCGACAAGAAATGAAGGCCCCATGTATCCAACAAGTTTGACAGATTTGCAATTAGATGGAAGATGTCCTGTGGTATGCGGCAGCGTAATGCGTGATGACGATGATTGCGGAGATTATGATAGTGCGGTAGAAAGATAGAGTTGAGCAAGTCACGAACACGGCGAACAGCGAAATTGAAGTAACGAAAAAAAGGTGATAAACGAAAGACCTCAATGCAGAAGCTCAGGAGGGATCACGTTCAGACCATGATTGCTGGTTTCAGCTGTCGGTGGGAACTTCTCAAGCAAGCGTTCAACTATCCCCGTTGAGTCAGACTCAAGTTCAGGCTTGCGCAATATCACACTCACTAGCGACGAGATGCTTGCTGTAGGCACTCGAATACCTTCTCATGCTGACAAGCTGGGGCCGAACCTTGCTGACGAGAATGTCTTTCTGTTCCCCTTCTACCACTGACAACGCGCGTTGCAAAACATAGTCTGGCAAAAGGTTAATTCGATCATGGGGCTGTGCACAAGTGATCACAACGTACTGGCAAATTGATCCTTCATCATTGTCACGATCGGACTAACACCGTCTTGTTTAGGTGTCATTATTTCATCAATTATTTGTTTACGACTTTCGGAATCGGCGCAAACCAGCGCCTTTTCGCAGACATTAGAAGCGAATTTGTGTCTCGCCATTTGGAGCATCTGACCCCGTAACCTTGCAATTACTTGCGCTCTATCTTGGGGTTTTCCATGCTCAATAACGAACTGAATAACATAATTCTGGAAATAGACGTCAGTAAAAAGTAATACACCACCCAGCGAGCACGTACCCCGAATTGATCTTGCATCAAATTAATAGTATACTTGTGTAATTCGTCTAGTAAAGGTCTTGTTTGATCATCGGGCAAATGCTCTAGGCAGCGTTGAAGAACACGACAGCCATATGGATGGGTGGACAGTTCGTAAACATTCCCGCGGAATGCATTTACAAATGCGAGTCGGTCCGGCGACACTCGCTCAATTAGTTTCTGAATTACCTGTGGACAACAGGTTCAGCACTTTCAGCCTCATTTAGCGAAAACCCTTCAACGTACATGGTTACCATTGGCGTCCTTGACACATTTTAAGACATGCGGCTCAAGCTCCCGAACAAACGATCCTTGCTGCTCAGGAAGGATATACTCAATTGCCTGATGGATGTCACGGTTTAATTCGATGACTGGCACAAGAAGCTTGTTACACACCTTCTGGACGACGCGGCATCCATACATTTGCAAAGATAGCGTTAGAACATGTCCTTCCATAGTGTTTGCCAATACGGTCTTCTGGACCTGTGTACCATGCTCGAATAGTTTCTGGATGACCTGCATGACAAAAGCTTTTAGCCCGCCCACCTGACTGATATAGCTTTATCCAACTTACGTAATTACCGAAGACGTCCGTTATAAGTTGTAAAGCATTATTAGGAACTATTTCGTCGAAGACAATTTGCTTCTCCTCGCTGGAAGCGGTCTCAAGTTTTTGCTGAATGAACCGCGAACCGTGTTGATCCCCACTGAATTCAACGATGTAACCCAAGATATCCTATTATGGCAATTAGTCATTAGGCTCCGAAGAACAAACAACGCGTCAACACTTACCCGCAGTTCCCATTTACGCGACTTGTTCGCGCGGAACTCGTCCAACAATGCACTTCGCAATGCATGATTGTCCCCATCACCACGTCGACCGCTACGGACGTTTGGTGGGAACATATGCAAGGACTGAGGATTGTGCGCATACAGTGCACTGCCTGGCAACATCACCGACATCTGGCCATAGTCAAAGGTTGGAACAAAAGCCTGGGGAAGAGGGGAAGGGGTAGAACGGACAGGGCCGTACAACATATTTTGAGAAGCAATTTGTTGCGTGATATTATACTAAAAAGGAAATTGTTAAGACTATTGTTGACAATTTTTTTAGAGGGGTTCTCACCTGCATCTCCCTCTTCTTATCAGCCAGTGTCGCCGGTGTTGTATGAGCCAGCTGAGGCGTGAGCATGGGGGAATGCTGAGGCTGTGCGTACAATGCCGTGCTATGGGCAGGGTAGTAGAACTGTGATGCGGGTGGTCGACTGCCTGGGTACTCAAAGAATTGTTGACGGTGCATATCGTTGATAGCAGTGGGATGAAGGGTTTGAGGAGAAACACTGGGGAAAAGAGCGCCCGTAGAAGCACTACTGACGACGGGGGAAGCATACATGGAAGGGTCGGAGGGTCCTCTATAAGCATCATAGCCGTAAGGATAGTCGGGGTACGAATCTCGGCTGGTATAGTAAGAAAAATCTGTTTGGGGGTAACCGCTGTAGGGGCCACGGGGGTGCGGCATCGGAGGACCTCTAAGTGGTGGTTGTGATGACTGAGTGTTACCTTGAGAAGGAACATCTCTTCGATTTTGATGAACACTATAATCGTCCTCCACTGCCATGCCTCTCAGGGCAAGAGAGAGATCGTCATTCACTGCGTTAGATGTTTGCAGGGTATCATAAGAACCCTGGATACCATTTTGCTGACCGGTCAAGGGACCAGAACCGAAAGCTCTAGTAGGCGAGGAAGGGTAACGGGAAGCAGGATCCTTGCCGAGAGCGCCATCATATCTTTGTGGCGAAAACTGTCCATTTTTGGACCCTGATGATCGGTCGTCCTAACGGCCATGAAGAGTCAGAGGCAGGGATCTGAGGAAAATGGCAAAAGAAAAAGGTAAAAATTATCAGATGAACACGTACAATTCGAGGTCCCGAAAATGCGCCTGACTGGTTTGCTGCAGTTTGCCTTTGCCGTGCTTGATGGAGATTCAATTGAGCGTGTGGGTCCTGTGATCGTAGATTAATGAGATGGAGTGGACATGTGGGGAACGGAACGCATTTCGACGTAAAACTAACCATCTGGGTAAAATTAATTTTTTGGGATGCATCATTGACATCATCCCAAGTGCCACTTGTTGGCCTTGACGCCGGCCAACCTTCAGTCAGACCACCACGATAATTTGGGTCACTTTGTGAAGATGGAAGATCATTGGCGCTAGCGGCGGAGGAGACGGATGCATTTCTCTTGGAAGACGGTGTTCCATTCCCCCAAACCTAAGAGGACAAAGAAACGGCATCGAGTTGGTTAGATGAGCATCGAGCACACTCCGATATCCGACAAAGTGGAGTGCGACTGGACTTACCTGCCAGCCCGAATTGAGGCCAGGCTTGAGAGCGCCTGCAGTGCCCATACCGACGCCGTACATGTTGGCAGACGGACCACTGTTCAACCTTCGTTGTGTTTGTACCTGGAGATGAGAGAAACACAATAAAAACGCGTGACTTCGGTGAAGACGGATGGTGCATCATACGTTGTGATTCGGAGAACTCGATGGGGAGTGGTTGGCGGAACGACTTGAAGAGCCCTCGGGCTTGCGAGAGGTGTCACCAGACATTTGAGTGGTTGTGAAATTAGTTGCTGGGGAGGAGAAGAAATGGTTGGCCCTGGATACGCTGGCAGTTGTATGGTGACGCACTAGATGACCCAGAAAAAATATAGAAACTTGTTGCAGATTAAAAGCTGAGATGAAATATATTTATGCTGAATGAACGCGAGGCAGAAAAGAGTAACCGATGCGGATGAATATACGAGTGGGACGAAGGAGGAAGGGAAAGGAAATACTGTAGGAAGGATGCCGAGGGACCTGGACATGGACTGAGCAGGCGAATAACACCAGACGGAATTAAACGACCCAATCTAACGGAGGCAATATTTATTTTTAAATATTTTTTATATCCCTTTTTTCTACTTGTCACTTATTTGGCCCTTGTTTCAACGGGATCAATCTAGTTAGCCTTGAACGCCTTATCCCTTTTCGTACCTCTCCGTCCACCAATTCCTTCGTCCAGTTACATCTTCTCACCCCGTCCACTGGAGCCTTCCTGCGTCCCCAATCATCCTCTCTCTTTCCATTTTTTTTCGTACTCCCTTCCCTTACTTCCTTACTTCCTCTCCCCTCCTTCCTACGTAACGTCCTCACCTCCACCTTCCAGGGCGGGATTTATACCACCTGCCATCTAACGTAATCACCTACCACCCTACCCTTATTTAGTCTTAAATACTTATCCATTCGTACCTGACCTAACAAAAAAATAACCTTCCATCCGCCATTTCTGTTCCAGCCGGACGCAAGGGATAACAGCTAACGTAGTACCACATAGGAACAAGCAAACGGACACGAGTATGAATGAATTCACAGCACTGTATACGCCACTATTTATACATAGGATTACTTCACCGACTGTTGAAAAACCAGGACGCCCGTTTCGCTGCCATCAAAAAGTAAGTATCCCTGTCATTCAGGTTCACAAAATGACTTACTCGACCTGTCCGGATCCCCATTTATAGTCGAGACCATTCGATTCGGACAATGAAACGTCAATATTATTTTCGACATCACGAAAACTCATCACGTACCCAATTTCCTCATTCTGCACTCTTGTCAAAGGATTGGCAACAGATCCACTCCCACCTGGAATAGGCACAGGAATCGAAGTCGGCGCTGGCGCCGTACCACCACCCCCTCTTAAGGGCTTGGCGATCCTACCGAAACTCAGCGGCGACGTAGTCGCTGCCTTTTGCGCTGCAATGTTCAGGTCCAGTGAGCATCCCGATCCCAAGGGCAGAAAGCACTGCCTTACCTCGGGCTTGATCCAATCGCTCCTTGACTGCGGCTAATTGAGCCTCGAATTTCTGGTTCTGGATGGACAACCGCCGGTCGGCATCTTGCAGCATAGCTTCCAGGTTCTGTATCCGCTCGTTGCGGGCCAACAACTTGCGCTCCGCAATTCCAGCCTCCTTCTTCAACGTGGAGTTTTGATCGACGAGCTAGAAGTTTATTTCCTCAGCAGATATAGTATATGGGGAAGAAATAATCCCCATACCTGCTTCTGTACAAGGGTCAGTTGCTCCAGGTTGCGCTCAAGGAATGCCATCTTCTTTTGTTGCGCCTTGCTATTGCTATTGCGAATAACATTATTGTATTGCTCCTTGATCTCATCCAGCTGGATTTCCAGCTCAACCACCTGTGATAAAGGGAGTTAGACAATCCACCACTATGGCGGAAGTCCGGTCCGCCCTTACGCACTTTCTCGCAGCGATTTTGCAAATCGCGCATGAGCGACTTCTTGACCGCATCAAATTCTGCTAGCTGCACATTGATCGCCTTCCTGGTTCGCTCAAGATCTTGGGCACTCTCAGCCAAGTTCTTTCCGCCCTCGATACCAGCTGATGTGGCGGCGAAAGCGCGCTATAAAACGGAATATGCCTCATCACCCAAAGAGCATACAATTATGCACTCACCTTAAGTTCTTCATTGACACTCTTCAGGCTGTCAATGGAGGCGTTCATATTACGCACTTCGCCGACTTTCATCTCCAACTGCTGTTTAAGATCTGCAATCTCGCTTGCATGAGCATCTCGCTTGGCTGCATATTGCGCTTCCAATTTGGCCTGTGCAGGTAGATGCGGGTCAGTTGAAGCAAATATGGGCAGATAAGTGCTACCTTGAAGTCGGCCATTGATTCGGCTAGATCGACGTTGCTTGCCTCCTCGTCGCGAATGGTTTTCTCTGTAGCGAGTTAATAAATTATTCATCATCTCTCAATTCATCACCTACCGAAGAGCTCCTCGTATTCCGACTCCATGGTTGCCACCCTAGCCTCCAATTCATCCCTTCTTCTTGCAACAAGTTCCTGCTCTTCTTGACTTTGTCGCAGTCTATCTACTGTCTCCCTGATCAAGTTTTGTCCCTCGGACAATTGCCTTCTAATCGATGTGAGGTCATCATTCGTCAACTCCTGCGCGGAGTCCAAGTTATCCAGCCTGATAAGTAGCTGACGGAGTTGTTCGTCCTTCTCAGAGAAAGCTCCTTGCTAAAATGGAGTCAACCTTTGCTCCACGCAATGTAGCGAGCAGGCTTACAGAATCGAACTTGGCCATCATGAGGGCCATCTTCTCCTGCTTGCGTTTCTCCTTGTCCTCGGCCAGAGGATCTTTCTGGTTGGTCCGCAACTCCGTTAATTGCTTACGAAGCTCCTCAAGTTCAACTTTAGCATCTTGAGCTTGTTCTTTGAGTATATCAACGGTGATGGCACCCTCTTTGTTGTCGTAATCAAGACGTTCCACTTGTAGGCGGAGGTCATTGATTTGGCTGGACATCGCCTTGTTTTCCTTTTCATAGCATAGCGTCAGAGCAGCTAACAAACATGCAATAGACCGCCCACCTTGCTGACAGAAGCTTCTTGTTCCTTCAAGAAGGCCAACTCCTCCTTCAACTCCTTGACCAGCTTCTCAGCGGCATTCAACGCACTCTCTTTCTCAGCAAGTGCATCTGTTAACTCGTTCTCGCGCTTCAAGAAGTCTTCTCTCTCATCCTTATCCATACCAACAACAGTAGGCGTGGCAGGTCGACTCTCCAGTTCCCCTTTCAGACTCTCGACTGCTGGCATAACTGGCGTCATGCTACGCGAGCTTGGTACAGAACCAGAATGTACTGGCGAAGCAGGCCCTTTCTTCGGAGCAGCCGGAGCAGCGACTGCTGCTCCAGGCTTGCCAGAAGTTGTCCAGTCTGCTTGATCCACGTGTCCTCCACTACGCCAGATTGCTAATTCCGCCTCCAATGCGGCGATATACTTCTGGTAGGAGGTATTCGCCAATTGGGCTTTCTGCAATAACCCTTTGAGCTCCAATGGTGAGAGTTCGGCGTTGACACGAGCAGTGTTCTTGATAGTCTTGGCTCGGATACCAAACCGGAGTGTAGACAGCGTTTCGGCGTCATTATACGAGGAGGGTGAACAGTTGATAATTAGTGTGGTTCGAGAGTTTCCTCCTAGTGATTCTTGTAAGATACGCGTAAGTTTCGAGTCACGATAGGGTATATGTTTGGCCTAATTGCATCATAGATGATAATAGCAGTTATTGGGTTAAGAGTAAGGTATCAAGCAGTAGAAGGCGTTATACCTTGCTGTCTGTCAATGCATTGATAACCATTCCCAAGGCTGATAGCGATTTATTGATCTTTTTAGCTTCCTCAAGGGTTTGCCCAGATGCCCCAGTCTTCCCCACTTTCTCTGAACCAGCCAGATCCACGAGGTATAGATTACCAGTCTTTTGGGCGCCGGTTTCCGTGTTGCGTTGCTGAATGGTGATGAGAAAAATTGAGTGAGAACGAGAAGATTCAGCATTCATATCTCAAAGGCAAATCAAACGTGAGCAGGCTATATGTACCAGATATCAGGACTTACTCGTGGCAGTAACAACTCTGGCTGCACCACCCATTCTCATGATTTCATACACTTCTTTCGCACTGCTAACATAATAATCCGATAGGTTCTTTACATATACACCCCTTGACTTCTCTTCGTGAATCTGAAGGTTATCATTGTGGGCTATAAGATGGTTCCGAAGGTATATCAACTGTGGCAAGCGAAGCAGGGTACATTTGCTCACGAGCAAGCAAATCTCGGATTCTTTCTAGATAGATCTCCATGTAGGAAACCTTCACTAGATACTCCAGATGCGCGTCACTTTCTACGATGGACTGGAAAATCTGCTCGGTTATGCGGGGTATTATACCCTTGAGCTCCTCTGAATCGATATCCGCACCCTGCAGAGATGTGAGAATTGAAAATCACAGCAGTATCAATCATACCATCATGGTGAAAGTCTTCCCACTACCAGTCTGACCATATGCAAAGACCGTGCCGTTGTAGCCATCGAGTACATCTACACAAGAATATGCGTGAGCAATAGCACTTTGTTACGGACATCCGGTCAGAAGGTGACCCTGTATGCCGTGCTAGTGAGTCAGGACGCAATCTTACCTTTGACAATGCTATATCGCGGAAGCGATATCAGGATGGCAAATCCTTGCAACAGTGACCGACTCACTCTTTGACACCATACTCGAAAATCTCTTTCTGCTTCGTCTCCATGGGGAAGACTCTGTCGAACGTAAACCCATCCTTCTCTGGGCCACTGCTCAACTGAGCGGATTTCAATTGCACAGTTTGTAGATTCTCCGCGAAGGAGACTACGATTTCACCTCCTTCACGAGTTTCGATCGCGTTGACGGGTCGAAACCTACATCGCAAGTGATGTGAACTTCAAGAAAGGGTACGATGAGGCCTTCGGATGCGTACCGACAAACGACCTTGATGTTTGTTGAAGACATAGTGGCTGTCTACAGCGGAAACGATGATGATCTATAAGAATGCAATAATCCCGGTGCGCAGGGTATGTGCGCAAGGTATAGTTGTGGTCTCTTCTCGTGGAGTGTAATCTTGACTGTCGTGATTCGAGAGGGAGCAGAATGGTAGAAAACAATGAAGAGGATATTTACACTTGTTGCAGGGTTGGCGTTGCGACGACCGATGCCGCAAAATGGCACAAATACTATGCTCAGCAGCCGGGTGGGCAAGGGTGAACCAGACCACCGAAAAACCATTAATGCCAAGGTGGATGTACAATAATACAAGTAATTTGCAATGCTAGTTTTGATGCAGATTTACATCTACCCAGATCACCTCCACCCGTCATTACTCATCATCACTGTCTACTGCTGGCGGAGGAAGGGAACGAGACGACGAGGCAGCGGGTCGGCGTGCTGAGGCGTCTTCTCGCTGTGCCGCATCAGCTGCATCGATCCATTCCGAGTATATGTCGATAGCTTCAGTCAAGTCTAATGCCTCAAATCAGTTCCTGAGACACATGGAAGATTTAAACGAGCACGTACGGTTAACTCTACTCTGGTAGCGTTGGTCACAAACTTTGCAAACCAATGTGGCCATCCCCTCCTTCCTATCCATGCGAACTGTGACGGACTTGTCGTGATGACAGAAGAGGCAGGTAAATGCGGTGTCTGAGGTAACAAGCGAGTGTGAGTGGTCGGGATCAGTGATGCAAATCTAGTCGTGTGTTCCTACTCACCCAAAGGCACTTTTTGTCTAGTCGGGCCAGGTTTTCTGGAGGACTTCTTTCGCTTCCCCATGGTAGTTCAGCGTTGAGGAGATTAAATGGACAGCGGGCACTGTAGGCATTTTTATACGACCCCTCTGTGCACGGCGGTTTACCTTGCATATCACGTGCGACACGATAACGTGATGAGTCAAGTCGCGCTAACATCATAATCAAGTCCTCGTCGTTCGACTCGTTCACGAATTTGAATTGATGGCAACCCGCCGTCTCGCGCCACCGCGCCCCAAAGTAAACACAGTCGGTCCATCAGGGAGCTCACTGCCCGCCCCGACTGCTATCTCGAGATCTCGCGCTGTCAATGCGCCAGCAAAGTCAACACATCAAGAAGCAACGCAACCCCAACTTCAACCCTCTTCATCTCAACCGGCCTTCGAACCTTCCCTGCTGAATACCAGACTCACTCAACCGTCGAGACATGAAGACGCCGAATCAAACATTAGAGTTATCATTCGTTGTCGGGGGCGCTCCGAACGCGAGGTGCAAGAGAATTCTCCGACCATCGTCAACCTTAAAGGAGCCAAGAGCAAGGAGGTGTACATCGAAATGGCTGCTCCATCTTCAGTTCTAGGTGTGGTCACTAGTGCTCCAGTGCGCACATACCCCTTCGATTTGGTGTTCGGTCCAGAAGCCGACCAGGCCATGATATACCATGAGGTTGTACACCCCATGGTGGAGGAGGTCCTCATGGGTTATAATTGCACACTCTTTGCATACGGACAGACAGGGACAGGGAAAACGTAAGTTTGTGCAACTTGGCAGTTAAATTTATACGCTCTGACATTGTGGCATAGCTATACCATGCAAGGTGATCTTGTGCCAACACCTATGGGCAATCCATCTCCCAATGCTGGGATGATCCCCCGCGTGCTCTTTCGCCTCTTTCATCACCTCGAAACGTCTGGGGCAGATTACAGCGTCAAAATTTCTTATATCGAACTCTATAACGAGGAGCTTCGGGATCTGCTCGCCAGCGAAAGTCAGGCATCAAGTGGCGGGGCACAGTCAAAGGACCAAGCGAAACAACAAGACGGCCTCAAAATCTTTGATGATACCAGCAAGCGGGGGGTGATAATTCAAGGGCTGGAGGAGATTCCTGTCAAGGATTCCAAGGATGCCCTGGTTCTACTTACCAAAGGCAGCGTGAAGCGACAAATCGCTGCTACAAAATTCAATGACCATTCCAGTCGTTCTCATTCGGTATTTTCAATTACTGTACACACGAAGGAAGGGGCAACCGCTGGGGAAGACCTGCTAAGGATCGGAAAGTTGAACCTTGTCGACCTTGCCGGGTCAGAGAACATAGGGAGATCTGGAGCTGAAAATAAAAGGGCAAGGGAGGCAGGAATGATTAATCAGAGCCTCCTCACTCTTGGCCGCGTGATCAACGCCTTGGTGGATAAATCATCGCATATTCCCTATCGGTGAGTAGTCATTGTAGCCTGACTGATAACATGCTCAAATTAGGACCGTATCCTCAGAGAATCAAAACTCACTCGCCTTCTACAAGACTCATTGGGCGGCCGAACCAAAACCTGCATTATTGCCGCTATTTCCCCTGCGCGCTCGAATACCGAAGAAACACTCTCAACGTTGGATTATGCTTTACGAGCCAAATCAATACGGAATAAACCAGAGCTTAACCAACGTATGACAAGAAACTCCCTCCTGAAGGAGTATGTTGCCGAGATCGAGCGCCTCAAGTCAGACCTTGTAGCCGCTAGAGAGAAGAACGGTATCTTCTTCTCCGAGGATACCTGGAAACAGATGGTTACTGAGCAAGAGCTACGGAGGACGGAACTTGAGGAGGCGAAGAAGGAGGTCGAGATTACCGAACAGCGCATGAGGAACTTGCGTGAAGAATTTGATCAAAGTATCGGCCTACTCAAGAAGCGAGAAACTGAGCTGAAAAACACTACGGAAAAGCTGAAAGTCACAGAGGGGACATTAGAAGAACGGGTTGTGGAGTTGGACGAGACCAAGGTGGCGCTCCGGGAAGAAGTGGTTGTCAGAGAGGCGCACCAATCCACGGAAGTTAATCTGAATGATGTTGCAGTGGACCTCCTGTCTGTTACTCGGGCCAGTGTGCGTGATGTCGCTGGGGTATTCCAAAAGTTAGGTAAGAAGCATCGCTTCTGTCATTTTACAGCACACTTCATACCTTACTTTCAGACCGCCAATCAAGCGTTTTAAGCTCCAATTCTCAAATAGCTGCCAATCATGGCAAGACCTTGATTTCAGCCACACAATCCCTATCGCAACTTCTATCGCAGTTCGTGAATACTTGTTGCGAAGTCACAGCGCACTTGGAGTCTCAGGCACAGGCTGTCAAATCTGATGAGCTCGTCTCGCTAGAAGGGCATTCAAGAACGATCGACCAGCAGCTAGATCGAATACAAGACAGTTTGGCTATCATCGAAAAGCATGATCGAACCGAGGCTGAGGCATTGGACGTCGCACAAAGCGTACTGCAGGAGGCACATGGCTCGTTCCGAGAGAGCTTTGATCTATGGGGAATGAGTTTCAGGGAAGCTTTTCAACGCTTATCCCAAACACTGAAATCCACTACCCTGGATGCGCTCAAAACCGTGGAGGACGTCGCGGTAGAAACCGTGTCAATCTTGGGTACTCTCGTCGTCGAAACGCGCAAATTTGTGCAGGAGCAATCCGAACATATTGCAGAGATGCGAGACCTGGCAGTGGACACTACTCAGAATGAGGTTGCGCGACTCAAGCAGCAAAACGAGTACTTGGTGCGGCTGCTAGAAGCAGAGCGAGCTAAAGGCTTGCAAGCAAAGAGCGATTTGCTGGGGAGGGTGTCCATTCTCATGGACGATTTCATGAAGGAGAGGGACAATAGCTTGAATGGCGCCCTGCAGGCCGTTTCCCAATCAAATGAGCAATCCACGACAAGTCTTGGGGTCTTCAATGACAATTACTCTCGTGTTTCCCAGTACATGGAAACGTCAGCAACCACGATGCTCGAATCCCTCCAACAGTGGGGAATTCAAAAGAAAGCAAAGGAGAAAGAGTCACTTCAAGTTCGTGCTTCCACGTTTATGTGCTATCATTTGCCAATCTCCTTTCTCTAGGCACTCGCGAATACAAACAATAGCTTCAATAATCAACTAAGGACATTAGAGAGTAGTCTTTCCGACTCCTTGAACAAATACGATCAGGAATTGCAAAAACAGGTGACGACAATGCACCGGTCTTGCACAAGCGGTAAGCCAGTTGATTGGTGGACAAGTAGCCTTATGCTCATGCCGATCTAGCATTTGAACGCCACTCAACGGCAAGGAGCTCGCGGGTCGCGACTACGAAATCCCTCATACAGAACACTCAAACGCACTATGACAACCTGCGCCAAGAACTCTCAAGCGCCCATAGCGGTATTACGACCTTCACTAACAGCGTTGTAGATGAGGTACATCTCCCTTACTTGTTCATCCATAAGATATTCAACACGTCCCCAGGCTGCAAACCTCACGAATGAACTTGATACGTATGATGAGGTTACTTCCAGTCAACTTCAGTCCATCATACAAGGGGCACAAAACCTGCTGAATCAAGGCGTGAAAGAGGTGGTTCCTACTGGGTCAACGCCCAGGAAACGTGCCTGGGAATACCCTGAGGAGTGGCAGCTGACACGGACTCGAGAGGAAGTGTTGAGGGCTTGGAAGCTCGCAGATGCAACTACACCTAATGCCGAGGAAAAACTGCCTCCACCTCCCGATTCCGACTACGAAGCTGTAGCCAATATGGCGGTGGGTAATGGTCGAGAATCACCAACAGACACGCAGGTTTTGACTCCTATCGATTCCCCACTAATGGCACCCTTGGAAACCCAATCTGTGGACTCTTCACTATCATCCACATCTATACCCATCCCCCAACTACCGCGGATGGCTACTCGGCAGCAGAAGCGACCATCAAGGAAACCAAGCATTGCTGGGGTGTCTGCTGTGCCTCGGCCTTCGATAGATCCTAGAACAGTAAATGGACGAGCATTGAGACGACCGCGATAAATCATATCCTGCATATATTCATTTCACTGACTCTCGTGAGCGTGTTTTGCTTTCCTAGTTCTCGTTCACTGTAATTTTCTAGCGTATTTATGTATTATGAACGTTTCTAATCACGTATATTACCATGACTTACTAAATCTCACAACTTGGATCATCTGCTGGTAGTCATCCAAAAAAGGAAGCTGGTTCTAGTCCGTCAGATGGAAACGAAAACCTCACCTGATCTTCGCTGTGCCGCCCTGCTTGTTACTTACACTCACAATCATCTCCACTCTCACTACTAGCAGACACAATAATGGCAGCAGGACTTAGGAGTATGTCATCCTGCAATATCATTTGAGATTGTAGCTAAACGGCGTGTATCAGCCGTCATCCTTCTTTCATTCGTCCTAGCGGTGGGCTTCCTCATGATCATCCTTTCCTGTGCTTTATGGTCGAATTGGTTACCTCTCCTTGTCGGTGAGTAGCATTCAATCTGTCATCTCGGAATAGCTCATCCCCATCTAATCTGCGACCAGCCCTGATATTCGTTCTCGCGCCGATACCTAATGCTCTGTTCTCTCATTGTGCATCTGACGACTTCGCTGGAGGGATACACGAAGGTTCTGGTCCAATCGATCTGGGACGATTCATCACATCCGTATTCGTAGTTACTGGGTTTGCACTGCCCATAGTGTTAGCTCATTCTGAGGTTATCCACCCCAACGCTGCCGGCATGTCGATACTTGGCGGAGGGTATGTCGATCATACGATGTAAGATCTGCTCTAACGCTCTATCTTCAGATTGGTATACGGAACAATCCTCGCCTATGCGGCCGTATTCAAGCAAGACGAATCAGACTATGATTGAGCTGATGCTCGTTGCGGACGCTGAACTTGCCATAATTCTTTGCCCATTTCTCGACACTCAGTCCGGATTTATGTACGAGTGTAACTAGTTTAATGTGTTAAAAAAGGGTGTCCTCGCCTAGTACCGGCGTGATAGGAGCATGAAGTGGGATTGACTAAGACCCCTGCGACTTGATGACATCTCCTATAATTACTGTTGCCGTACCAATGCCGTCAAGTGCCCTAATCCACTTCTCAGTGCGCCTCGCGTTGCGCCCAAAGGATTTACCTCTGCAATAACCTCGAATCGTCCACGAGCAAGAAAACAAACAGGCACCTCTTGCACCACAGAAGCCCTTGGTTCCAATCGTCCTAGTGCCATCCCTGTCAGTATACCTTCGCACACTACATGTTCAGCAGGTTCTATACTAAGGTCTAATGTCAACACAACAGTTGACTCTGCGGCCAAAATATTGATAAGCGGGTCTCTGTCTCGGAGTACGATGCTTACGAGAAAGGTTGAGTGCTTCAATGCTGAGGTAAACGAATTCGTTTGGTTCCAAAATGTATTTTTCCCCTTCGTGTGTGATATCCTGGTCACTTGGATAACCTTTTAGCGTCATACGCACTTGCGCGGTCTCCAATCGTAATGCTTCGACCATTGGCATTGTAATGCGTTGCGACCTCAAGCACAAAGTTCCAGAACGGGGACCACCAGCCTATAGGAAAAGTCAACTAGTGCCTGAAGAGAAAAAAGCAGTAATATACCTCTTTCCATATTCCCTGGACATACTTAAATAACTCTTCACGGTACCAAAACAATGTGCGCTGCGCTTGTGCGTCTGTCTCGGATAACTTATCCTTGGCCACGACGAACTGCCGATCAGAAAGTGTTGGTATTGGCTCCTTTAGCTGTGCTTCGGATAGCACAAACTTCTTTACTGGCAGCAGGATTCTAGGCAGGTTGTTACGACCCAAATAATCGAGAAGCAACGAAATCAACTAACCTCGACATTGAACCGGGGGGGATAGTGGCCGATGTCGTGGCACGCGAGGTACCTAAGAGTTTAAGCTTCGTTGGAAAAGGTTTAGAGCAGATTAAATACCTTCTTGACACCGTTCGAATGTAACCTCAAATGGCGAACCGTAACTATTTCGAACTTCGATGGAGAATAAGCACCACGACGACTCGTCGTCTATCTTTAGGTTGTCTCGGCGAAGCCCTATACGATCCTGACCGTCCCATGTTTCCCGTTGTGTGTGTACAGGGAACGGGAGTATGTCCATATTGAAGCACTCCAGCATTTGATAAACAGTGACGGTAAGTGACGAAGATAACTGTCGTATGTGGAAGACGTCTGATGGAGCACCGGATGTTTCTTGTGGGCGTTGAGTGTAGGAGTAGGAGACATGTATCGTGCCAGATGTGCTACTCAAAGGTTAGTTAGTTTATGTATGAAGAACGAAGAACTTGCCATCCAACTTTTCCGTAACAGACAATCGTCAAGGTCAATTTCTGACCAGGTGCAATGTCCTTGGCATTGTCCTTATCCCAGCGAAACACTGGCCGATGAATGAGATCATACTCTGTCTCATACGTTTCGAATATCGAAAGATCCCCTTCCGCTAATGCTTGCTGTGCAGGTGCAACTGTGGAATCGTCAAAGGCCAAGCGTAAGAAGTCCACAGGCAAGGAAGACACGTTCTCCAATGTCATCCTAATAGTGGAACTGAAAAACTAATGGTTATTATGAATGATACTACTTGAAAGAGACCACGTACACTTCACCGTCGTACAACATTAGTGCACCATGCGGAACGGACGTTCGACGGATGCGGAGCAACGGTTGCTCGGGAACCACCTTGCACTCCAGGAATTGTGGGGGCTTCATACTGGCTGATATTTTGGAAAGGATGCTATTGCGCTTTGCCCCTCTGAACCAACCATATGAGTCTAATCCCGGATATTTTGACCGTCCCATCTCGCATGCAATAGCACTTCTCCTTCTAGAGTAGTTTTCTTCTTCTTCATCTGTCGCAATCGGTAGTAGGAACTCACAGCATATACTCCCCGTAGCTCGGGCAAGACAACCTCGAATGGCGATTAAGCCCGCCTCTGGCACCTTCCCCGATAATACCACATCGTATGCAGAGTTGGCTGGTACAACTACGCGAATTGGCTTGGATTCAAATGGGGCGCCAATTGTACTGAAAACAGTGAGTTACGCTGCATCGCAGTCCCAGTGACCATACCTTAGTGACAACTCCGGAATCTCCAAATCAAAGATATAGGGATTTTGGAGAGTAATTAAGAATTCTACTTGCTCATTTTGAACTACCAAAGTTTTCCCCTATCCAAGGTCTCGATCAAGCCACAACAATAAATGTTTAAGTACCGACCTGGGCACTTGAAGACTTCCGTGGATTGTACAAGAACGGATCAGTCGCTCCTGTTAGTATTGGTGCAATGTCTGATGCCGATTTTGGTTTGAGGGCGGATATGGGCGTTTCAATGGGTAAATGGGTGAGTGGTAGCCTGAGTATAAGTATCAATAAGTGTATACTTGGCCAGGATTTGATCGTACGGGGCAATTTCAATACTGATGACTGGCATCCCTGACCAATAATCCACTAATTGACTGTCTCCACGTCGCCGAGCAGTCGTGAGCGCTCGGGTACTTGTTGAATGCAAGTGAAACTGGTCGCCGGGCGTTAAAATCGGTTGAAGTGTCTTGAGAGCTGATAATGCAAATTGCGCGGCAGCCAGATAATCTAGTTAAAGGGTCAGCTTCACATCAAAGGGTCAATGATGATATGTACCTGGAAGTGCTTCGGCGACTGCCACAGCTTCTCTTATTACACCTACTTGCAGCTCTGGCCATCCGAATCGTTCCTCCTGTTCCACTGGGTCGTTACGCCGCGGTGGAGGTTGGTCTGGATCTTTATCATGCAAACTAACGGCCTCCAAGTTTAACCCCAAAACCTTACAGGCATACTTCAACAGCCTCAGCACACTATCGTTACCGTCAGAACTTTCGTTAATCCGGATCCCAAGCGTGCCTTGTGTTGCTACATGCGTTAAGCCAGGGGTCTTTATGTGACCATCTTCATCGCGCCCACACACAATGAGGTCCATGATGCAGCCTAATATTTCTCGAAGAATATAGGCTTCTTTGCGCTTGTAACCAAGACTAGCATACAGGCTTGCTATGGCTTCTAGTACCGCAATTCGCTCACTTGCTCCTAGGTGCAGCAGCCAGGGCCCATGTACTTGGGCCAATACGGAGGAAATCGAGGCTCTGGGGATGCCAGAAATGGAACTGAGTCGGTCGAGGAGTATTCCACTATTGTCATCTGAGGTTAGAGTTGGGGGAAGATACGGGACTGGTCCTGCCTGCAACATCGTAGTGAAGGCCAGGGGTCCCCAACCTTTGGCGGACCAGATAGAGTACAAGACCGCTGAATGCCTGAGTATACAGCAACAATAAAGGTATGACATCAATGATAGCGTATGGTCCCCATCTCCTGATGGCACTCTGGAGTAAAGCGTAGCAGCCTGTGACAGTTTATCCGCAATATCAGTCCAAGGTTCAGTGGTATTGTTTGAATTTTGCTTTATAAGGGTAAGCGACCTCAAAATCTGCAGAGGTGAAGATGCATACCAATCCGTGACCAGCGGCCCAGGCATCGATTATGGCGACTGTTGCCATACCCTCCAATGTAGCAGCGTGCCAAACGGTATCGTAGGAAGATTTGAACAAGACTAACGCTTCGGTATACCTGGCGAGAGGTTAGCGTGTACCCTCAGTCAGGGAAAGCTTACCATAACGTCGCATCCTCCGTCCTTCCGGATAATAGGAACATGTCTGCAAGTAGCTTATACAGTCGGGCGTGCGACGACGCGATTCCTATGGCACTGAGGCGCTTCTTTGGTGGTGGCGTCACCGATGATGAATGAAGAAATGCAGGTCCTGATGACGCATTGCGTTTCATTGGCGCAGGTGTCGGTGCAGCCAGACCAGCTTTCGAAACTTCTGGTTGGCTATTATGCGATATCATTGGGGGCATTGAATCGCGTTTGTGGGATGTGTCTGAGCTCATGAAGTCGGATAGAGGCAGCAACGGCGGAAATAGGGACGAATTCAGGTATTCATTTCCAAGAGGTGTTTCAAGTGATTGGGCCTAAGGACAAAATCTGAGCGGCACAAATTATCAGGGCGACCGGGTGTCGAACAAACCAGGTTCCCAAATTCACCTAGGACATGAGAGCAAAGATCCGCCAGTAATGTCCCGATATATAGCTTTTTGTTTCCCATCATACTTGGTATCACCACAAGACCAGGCAGATTGTCTCCTAGGTTGAGGTTGGTGTTCCCATCACCTTCCTCGAAAACAAAGCAATGCTTTGCCAATGGAAATATACTTCCATGAGGAAATAACTCGGTCAATGATGCATTGAATTGTGCAAGTATAGTCCCCAGCGAGTCCGTTGTTGGACAAGCAGCAATTCCGATAACCGCTAGAGGAAAGTGGGAGGGTCGAAGAAGTGCGAGTGGGAGATGGGCGTCGGGGGGTGGGTGGCTTGGAAATGTCAGGTGTAAATGGCCCGTCGATAGCGGGTTAGGCATAAACCGAGCTATATGGGCGATCAATATGCGGTACTTCCTCTGTGAGAGTACACCAACCCCTGTGGTCCTTAGAATCTGCTGGAATGTCGCCCAATCGAATACTTTCAAATGTTCGAAATTCTGCTGAATACGCCTCGAATTTTGCCTTTGGTATTGGGCCGACTGGAACCAGCAACACCCGGACATGTGCTAAGGACGTGAAAGAATGTGCATCCATAACGCGGGCGTATCCTTGGACAGTATATTAGCGCCTTGGGTGCGATTCCAAGCGAACTCAAGCCAGATGACAGTATGAAACCTGCTCAAAGATTTGGATAATAGATTGAAGCAGGTTGTATGCCGAACGATGATGATGGTTGGTAGTACAAGGTTGAGTACGATATTGATAACAGTGATGCTGAGGAAATTGTGTTTAGGGTGTCACATGCTCCGTTTCTAGTTTGTGACCACCACGTATTTACTACTTTCGCCACATCATGGTATGGCCGGGCAGTTTATCCATCGCGAATGCTAATTTTTTTGTAGGGTGCGTTTGACAAAGTGCTTGGGGGAGGCATGGTCCTCGCCGCATCTGTTGTATTCACATATTACACGACTTGGGCGTTACTGCTGGTACGTTCTGCTTCTCACATCCCAAACCCTGTATTCTGAGCTCGAACAGCCTTTCTTCGACGCTTCCAGTCAAATTCATGCATTCTTCCCATCCAGAGCATGGGCTGTCCGGGTACCTGCCTTCATACTGGTCGTAGGATTAACTTGCATTGGATTGTTTGTTGGGGCCACCATTGCCAAGGAGAACAAGAAGAAAGCGGAAAAGGCACGACTGCGGACTGCTTAAGCTATTTTCGACCCTATACTACACAGGAATGCCTCCTTAATACACATTTCATACGGTCATCAATCCATGACTATCGTCGTCCTGCCATCATCTACGTTCAAGACCAATCTTCGCATTGACATCTCTTCTTGTCTCTAGCATTCGCAATTTCTCAGCGGCCATAATCTCCATTCCAATTTGATCTACGAGACCCTCCAAGGGCACAATTAGAGGGGGGTCTGTTAGTGCACGAAGCGCACGGGTAACCTTGCGAATAAATTTGTAAATTCGTTTGCAAGACCTTTACTGAGTCATTGTGCTTACTTTGCTGGAAGTGGTGTCCCCTCGGCCACGCTGCTTGAGCTTATTTAGCAGCGCAGCGTGCAAGGAGGTTTGCAGTGACAATGGCGTATGCAAGGTCGCCAGGAATAGGAATAGGTCCGCAACGGATGACGACACAAGGGCGATAAATGTCTAGCAGGTTGGTCAGCGTGAGCTTTTGATACAAGCATGAATTCGTCTTACAGGTGGCAGATTTGGTTGTTTATCGAGAGAATCGACGAGCGCCTCGAATGGCGGCCATAAGTCTTGCCATACACCCCTAGGTGCTGCGTCATTGTCCGCGGATTTGGCGACCACGACCCACAACTTTAAGGAAATATAGGCGTGGTTGATATCCGTCAATGCGGTCTCTGGCAAGGCGACTTCTGGCTGGGAATACCAACGAAGAACACCTTGATGCCCAGCAGCAAATGTGGCCAAATGGCTAAGCAGGAGATCACTCCATTTATCCTCAGTATCCTGCATCGCAGCAAGGAGGAGTATGTTCCAGGCACGGACGACCTGGATTTGACGGGATGGTTTCTTCAAAAAACGTAAATGTGAATATTCAGCTCAGTACTCGGGTTGGAAGCGGATAATCTCACATCGAGGGTATAACTAGCAAATCTGCCCACAACCGTCGGGTCATGCCTTGCGCCTCGTAAAATCATCCGCGCGACGGCCATGGAGGCGGCGAAGTCCTCGCTTGATAGCCAAACATGAGAGTATAGGAATTGGATCCCGTGATCTGTGAGATTCAACGAAGGGTTGATTTCCAGTATTCGGGCAATCTTCTCTGACGTTACTGCCTGCAGAGGGGTCAGAGCTCCGAGTTCTGATAGACGATACTTAGATCTTACCTCGACTAAAGCCTTCAGGGTGACCAGGAGGACCTTTGTCTTCGATCGTAGACTGTCCCCCAAGATGTCAAATACGATCAATGCCACGGGATTAGTTGGCGTCGATTCCGTCGCAAATTTCCGGTAGAGATCGCCTGTCACAGTCAATAACTCGATGAGACATGATGGAGGGACATTGAGCCTAGTCAGAGCAACTCGTAGCAGAGTCTCAGTGTATGCCAATATATCCTGCGAAAATCAACTAATCAAATAGCGACATGGTTTCAGAGCGTTTCGACATACCCTGCTGTGCAGTTTATTGTGCTGAATGAGCAATGCAGGAACAAGCAAAAGCCCTGTCGCATCAAATTCTAGTACATTGCCGTCAGACTGAGCGCGCTTCGCGATGAATATTAAGCATTGACCAACAGCTAAGATGTGGCATTTAGCCAGATTATTTTGAGGATAAGGCAATCATACCATACCAAGCACCAGGTCGTGGTCATAATTCACGTGATGAACAATTTCGATCAATGACTGTAGATTGTTGAGTATTAATTGTAGGACGGATTGATCAGCATCGATAGCCGCTAGTCGAAGGAATGTATCCCGGAACAAGGGAGTGCGCAGAGATGGTCCGACGCTCTCCAAAATTTGCTTCAAAATGACAAAAAAGTCTCGATCTAGTGGACGCTAGTGGAACACGTCTGACCAAGTTGCAGTTAAGCGGCAATATGCTGACCTTCAGTAAATTTGCAAGCAAGCCATGTTCGGAGTATCTATCATGTTTGATCCCTTGAGGACTCGGCGGCTAAGATATGTATGAACCACATACGTCGATAACGTCGCTTCAATAAATCGTTTCCCTTGAAGGACTAACGCATCTTGACCATGATGACTTTGTGAAGCGATCAGCTTCGCTGTAGACTCCAAGGCGGTACTCGAAGGAAAGTCAACACTAAATGCAAAGTATTTGTGACAGTGCTCACTATATGGTCGAACCCATAATTTTGCTCCACCTCTTAATGAAGGCCTGTACGACTGATAATGCAAGCTGCCGTACTTCAAAACTGACCTCTTGCAACATCAGCTCCAGGGACCGGACTACGGCCTTCTTTAAAGATTTCTGCTGAGGTCTGAGAGCCCCATCTTCGAAATCATGCTTGTAAATGATAATGCAGACCGCCTCCAATAGGTTTTTGATAGTCAAAACAGGCAGGTTACTTAGTCCTTGCAGCGAGTAGAAAAGTGCAAGGGTCATATCGACAAAGGCTGTGCCAACCAGAGTGACAGAGAGCGACTTGTCAGTTTGTCCACCTGCGCTACTAGCATTGGTCGTGTGGCGCTCGATATGATGAGTTGAGTCTAAAACTTGAACTAGCTCGTCAATGCAAGAAATAGCGTGCTCCTCAATCCATTTAATTTCGCCGAAATGAACTATGATTCCTTGGCCATCGCGCGTCGGAACGGCAGTGACGTCGTGGAAGCCCAGAATATGGCAGAAGTTAAACTTGAGGTGGGCCAGGGTGACTTGATCGATAGGAATACCATCTGCCACAAGCTGCAATGCTAGAATCATCACCGAGACCTGGTGTACATGAACAAAACCTTCAGTCAAGAAACAGAAAAGGCCTACACGAAGATTTATCATTTCCTTGTCATTCACTGCGCCGTGTGACTTGTCCTATACGGAATCAATTCTAGTCTTGGTTACGCTTCGTGTAGAACTAACCACATATCCACCAGTTTGCCCATGACGGGGAGCCATGAACTGCACGCCTTCTGAGTTGTAAATCTCCAGAATAGCATCCCAGTAAAGGACTGCGACGAGTTGTTATATGCGACCTTATGACAATAAAGATGGCACAAACCTTTCCAACTTGGGAAGTGGGGATGAAGTTGTGTGAGGAAGGACACCAGCTTTACACGTTCATCAAACGGCGCTTTCAGCAGTGACTCCGTCCAGCAAGCAGCTATGGTTTCAAAATGTGCAGGTAACAGTGTTTGCGACAACGTTTGAGCAGTCAAGCGGACTTCCTCCTAAGTAAGTCAGAAACAATTTGTCACTGGCAAGGCATAGACGAAGGCAGTGCATTACATACTTGCTCATCTGCCCACATGGAGCCGAAAAAATGAAAGAATACATCAACCACACTAGACCGCCACTGACGATCCTCGATACTGAAGGCTGGGCTAATAACATCCAAGATAATTCTGAAAAGCTGGGTCACTGCAAGCAATCTTGTCCATGTGAGAAAAGGTAAGGGCTGCAGACGCAATGTACGTACCGCCGTTCCCATTGCTCGGTCGCCTGGAAACATGCAGTTATAATCTCTTGAAAGGGCTGAGGGTCCACGACCAATGTCCTCAACAGTATCTTAGTGCGCACAGAGGAAATCTGGTGGTCTTGTAGCCCATAAAGACTCCATGCGCTTTGAGTTGGTCAGCACTCTGCCAGCCATTTGATGTCTGAAAACATACCAAGTAGATAGGAATACCCCATTCTTCAGAATGAAATTATCCATTTCATATGACTCGAACAAGGATGAACCAGCGAGGAGCAGGTCCAGGAAGGTCGCCAGAATGCATGACATGTCATTCACATCTGCAGCCATGTAACGGCCTAGGACTCCCAAGAGCTCACTATCGATGAGTATGGGATCATGATTGGGCATTGCACGAACGCTGAATTTCCTCCTAGACGCAGCGTCAGTAGTAAAACACTAAAGACGAATCAACCATACTTCGAGGGGAGTTTTTCGATCTCAGTTTGTTGAACTAGCCCGCTCTGTATAATACTCTCTCGGTCGTGACCGTATAATAGTAGACAACTGCCAAGTGATTGGCGAACAAAAGTGAAGCTACAAATTGTTAAGTATGCTTCAATGAAGGAAAGAAAGTAAGTGCACCTACATCATTATACTGTCCTGCTTTACCCCCTGCACGCCTTTTAAAATGTGTTCGGCCAAATACGAATGCAATATAGAGAACAGGCGCTGGAGTCGTTGCCTACCTAGCGACTTGAGCCATAAAGACGAGAGCGCTGAAGTTGTAAGCATTAATGCATCTTCTAAGCCGCTGTCGAAGTGAACCACAAGATTTGCGAAGCGAAGTAGTGTCGGGTCTGGAATATTAATGCCACAGTTTGCAAAGATACGGAGCCATCGCAAACTGCGGGACAGATCGCTTTTGGATTTATTGGCGGCGGCCATAACAACTCTCCACGGGTCAATAATAGCGAAATTGAGACTATCTGGCTGAGCAGTCGAAGGCTCAGGAAGGGTACTTGTGCGCTGATGGCCATCTGCGTCTCGCGGAAACAGGCGTGAAAGCGACGGAATGGGCTGTAAATCCTAGCTTAGTATGCAATGATGCCCATCGATCACTCGTACCTCATCCAAAAGGCTGTATGACGAGACTAGATCCATCCATCCGACGAAAAGGTCATTGAATATACTAAACGTCACTGATGTTTGAGACAGTCGAGTGATGGCATGCAATAATGCTTCACAGAGCGCAAGTGTATGCGGCTTCAAAAGGAGTCAATACAAACCATACTGGAGAGTAATGAAACTTTACAGTACGGTCCCTTTCTGCTTTATCTAAATTTCCAACCTTATCTTGGGCATTCTCAAGGCAAATGTTTTGCAAAATGGAGGTATAATCCCGAGGGTCTTGATCGTGGAGCTGGAGCAGCCAAGGCGCAGCATAACGTAAGAGTAACATGCGTCGTGCGGCAACATAGTCCCCTCCGTTGTTTACTGAACTGACGGGCGTTGGACGGGCACTCTGCGCTGCAGGCCAGGACGAAGGTCCATTTGCAGGGCACACGCCTGGCAGAGCTTTTTGCTTTGCGATATAATCTTTAAAGATAGTGGCTAAATTATTATCCTATGCAACAACGAATGATTCAGTTAGAGCTCGAAAAGTGATAGAATAGGTGCTTTACCTCTGCCAGAATCCAATACACCAACCCACGCGAAAGACGGCGCAGCGCATAGTCAGACATCATGGCGTTAGGCCAGAATCTTCTTGTGAGTAATAGAAGGCCAACTTCATTCACAGCAAGATCGAGATCTGACAAGGACGCCTCTATGGCTGATGCCAGTGTTTCCACGTCAGTTGACATATCAAAGCCAAGCGGAAGCCCAAGGACACATTGTACATTATTTTCTTCATCGGTCCTAAATAAATCGACTCCCCCATCGAGCCTGGTAAAGAAACCGAGGTGATGTAGGTGAGATAGTAGGTGCTTGGCAGCGATATCCGAATGGATCCCAAATTCGTAACCCAGACTGTTTCTGAGATAAGAAAGTGGTGCAATTTCCAGAGATTCTTTTGAATCGTCGACTAGGAGATCGGCTCGGGTAACATTCAGGAGATTGGAAGTTGCAGTCGTAGAATTCCAGCTAGAGGTAGCATGCTCCCGCGACCTCATGGAGGAGGCAATGTAGGCTAGAGTCGACCAATCGAACATGAGAAACGATGACCGCTTGGAGACTGTATATTCCGATAGATATTCTTCCATTGCGGGAGAACAAGGCTGGTTGTTAGCAAGAAGGTAGGCCTCACACCACTGTATGACGTGGTGAAGTTCAAAATCATAGACTTTATTATCCTTTGTATGTGCAGCACTTTTCCCCCGGTGCATGACGATGATTGACCCCATTGCTATGCCAGACGTCAAGAGTTGCAATTGTGTCCATAGAACTCCATGCAAGATAGACAGCTCTTCAAAGGACAAAGAACCCAGTTCTTGCTCAGCGAGAGCGAAAATATCGCTGTAGTGGCTGACACAGGAGGATCGTAGAGAGGACCACTCGATCACCATATGTTCCGAGGTGATTTCTGAGTGATCGCACCGTAATGACTGATCGATGGGACTGCCGTTGATGCAGTGTGAATGAAAGAATTGGGAGCAGGAAATACATTGAAGCCCTTGGTTGCTACAGCCCCATAAAGGTGTGCGACAAGCAAAACATAGGCAGAGCGTGAAGGTCGTGATGGTCCTGAGTATGTGTTTACTTTTGCGGGTTAGTGAAACACTGTTCTTCATCATAGTGCCAAGCGTTGGTGAAAACCGGTACATCGCAACGCGTTTGATGTGCTTGTTTGTAGCCATCGAATATTCGATCGTTTGGTTACCCGCCGGGTAGTCATAGCAGTCGAAGTGGACGGCAGACATGCACCATGGACAGAGGAGGCCGAAGTCATGGATGCCCTGAAGGCAAACACGGCAGTCGTATGGGCGGGTGGCAAATGCATGTGAAGCCTTTGGACTTGTTCTGGATGCAAAATGCCATGGCACAAATTGATGTGCATAGAGACGCTCGTTCTCCTCGTTCTTTAGCCTTGAAGAGCTTGGACTGGAAAGGTGATTATGGGGGCAACTGACAGCGACATGCCCCACAACCCTTGGCCAGTATCTTAACATCAAGGAGGTGGCAGCGCGCCGTGCTTTCGGAGTATGGTACGCGATGACTTGCAGGAAATCTGTGTATGCATCTAGCTTAGATCGTACTACCATATCAAAAAGACTCTGAAGTCGTTGATTAAACTCCCGCTTGTTTTGCCTTGCGGCGAATGGGTCCACATTCTCTAGGACTGAAGAAAGCAACGCAGGAACCAAGGAGGCGAAGTGGTATATGACCTCTGGTTGCTTGGGAGCATTGACGGAAAGAATTTTCTGTCCAGTGTTGGTTGGCCATGACTGCCACTTAGGAGCACCGGTACCCTCATCTGGTACTTCATCCACTTGGATGGAGATGCCCATAACCTCCTGTTGAGTCAAAGAATCTGAGCAGAGTTGAGTTTTTGCCACACACGAGGAAGCGATGAACCAACTCTGAACGTGTTTCCCATTTTCAATGCCTTGAAGCTGCTCGATACCTTCAATAGCCCGGCGGAGCATCGCACCCTCAAAGAATTCAAGTAAACGGAAATGCATATCGGCGTGAAATGTTACAAAGGCGGGAAGCATGGCAAATCCTATTTCGGCGACAATTTTTGGGTTGTGTCGTTGGCTATATATGAGGTATTGCGCTATTTGTAGAGTTAACAACTGTAACGCATTTGGAGGTCGACTTGGACGTGGAGATGTTATCTTGTAGCGGCAATCCTCCAGGACGACCGAAGCGAGGATTGAAATGCACACCGCAAGCAACTTGGGCGCACGAATATGAGCAGAAAACGCTGGTGAAGGTGACCGTGAACGCCTGCCGGGAGCACCTAGGCCACCCTTTGAACGGCGAAATCCTGTCGGATTGCCTTCATCATGCCCGTCACTACTATTGCTATCGACGAACTAAGTTGAGGATAGTCTGCGAATTAACGAATACATACCCAACATCGAAAATATCCAGGCCTTGAGCCTTCGAAATTGCCAAGACGTCCTTCAATTGCAACATAAGGTTGTACGTAGTTTCGGTAGAATAGCCTGCATCCTCGTCCTCATCCTCAGATTCTTCATCCAGGGTAGGGGACAATGGCTGTCCTATTTCCTTTCTTGTTTGCTTGAACTTGACCACACCTGTCACAGTCGCCATCAGCGTGCCCAAGCGGGTGTCAGGTGCCGTCTCGCTATCGCGAGTGATGGTGGACGACGCCTTGGGTGGCATCAATCGGGATTGCAGTTGATCAAGTACATGAGCCAAAAGTTTGCGCGATTCGAATTTAGCACGACTGTATGGATCCGGAGCAGCCTTTTGGAACGACGGCGAAGCGGGTGTAGGTGGATTTGGATTAGGCTTGGTCGGCGAGGAGATCAAGAATGAGGGTGTGGGCGTTGGTGGGACCACGAGCGTGTCAGTTGAGACTCCCGTATTGGAAAATTCAGAAGCGGCATGAGAAGTATCTATACGCAGGGAGCGAAAGCGCGTGGAGCTCGTCGCTGAGGACATTCACTTTGCAGGCCTTGACGTTATCCATAGTTGGCTCCTTCTATGTCAAACTTCACACTCAAGCCCAACCAAACACACTGGAACTCTCGCCATTTCAACACACAGACATCTCCATCTACTTTCAATGAAATTGTCAATATCTCTGGGTAAACCTAAGCCTACAGCATCTGCGGCAGCCCAAGCGCCTTCACTTAAACGACCCGCACAATTTGAGCTTGGTGATGATGACCACACAATTGATGCTGCACCTACGGCAGCTGCCGCAAGCCGCTCCGCGCCTACGAATAAGAAACTGTTAGCCCAGAATGTGGAGATATCGAAGAGTCTAAAGAAGAAGATGGAAGCTGAAATGAAGGTTGATTCAACCGTGTATGAATATGACGAGGTCTGGGACAAAATGCAAGAGGCAAAGCTAAGGCAGAAAGAGGCAAAGGAAATCGACAATAAGCTCCGTAAGGTTCGCCTCTTAACCTGCTACAGAAATTTAGCTTCTGACGTCAATTGTAGCCCAAATACATTGAAGGTTTGCTAGCTAGTGCTGCAACACGAAAGCTCGACCACCTGCGTGCAGAAGAAAAGATGATGCAGCGAGAGCGTGAGGCGGAGGGAGATGAATTTAAGGACAAGGAGGCGTTCGTCACTCAGGCATACAAAGACCAGATGGCAGAGGTACGACAAGCAGAGGAGGAGGAACGACGGCGAGAAGGTACGCGACTCTTAAACTCCACATTACCGTGGCACTGACAACTCGTGACTGACAGAGATGCGGACGAAGAAAGGTGGCCAATCCGTTGGTCTGACTCAGCTGTACCGCCAGATGTTGGAAGACTCGGAGCAGCACCATGAAGCGACAGTCGCTGCCACGCAGAAGCGTGTTCTTGGCCCACAACCACCCCCCACTGAACAAAATCTGACGATTACTAAACCCGCGAACTATGGTCCAATATCTGACACGGAACTCGCAAAGCGAGCACAGGAGGAGGGAAAGGAAGTTGAATTAAATGACGAAGGCCAGATTGTCGACAGACGGGAATTGCTATCCGCAGGCCTCAACTTATCAGCTCCTAATACTCGCAGACTTGGTCTACAGACCCAAACGGACTCGGCGAAAGATGGTCCCGTACGAACTCATACAGCCGTTGGGCTCGCTGCATCTCGTAAAGACATCAACGAGAGGCGCGCACGCGAGATTCGACAGCAAATGGAAACTGAGCG
The DNA here is from genome assembly GCA_951802395.1 of Volvariella surrecta. Lineage (NCBI taxonomy): Eukaryota > Fungi > Basidiomycota > Agaricomycetes > Agaricales > Pluteaceae > Volvariella > Volvariella surrecta. The sequence continues at coordinate 1,722,859 of OX637784.1, forward strand.
AGAGCGCGTTGAGAGAGAGAGGGTGCAAGCTGAAGCAGATGCAATGCAACGTATCGTGATTAAGCGTAATACAGAGGAAGACATTCAAAGCAAACGTGAGCGGTATTTACAACGCAAGCGTCAACGTCTAGAACAGCAGCAACACTCTGGGACAGATGATGGATAAATGCAATGGGGGGCATGACGGTTCGTGTACTCCGAGGTGCAGAAATAATATATACCTGATTAGCCGAATGGTGTGTACTCTCATGCGTAAACAGATCTTCTGAGTCAATGCGGAGGATCGCAAATTGAATGAAGAGGCCTTTCTCGGTGGAACTGCATTAGTTGGTCGAATGATCGAAGCGTCGTGGAGGCGGATGGGCGGTGGTCTGGATTTTCCGATAGCATGGGCCCCACTATATTCATTAACTCGGGTATATCCTGACCTGCCATCTGTTGGAAGAAATGTGAGCAATAAGACTGATCTCTGAGTTGCTGAAGTGCTCACCTTGCATGCTCGTAATATTAGCACAGCCAGAGCCCATATATCGATTTTGAATGGATCTACCGATTTGTTGCCTTCGCACTCTGGCGGAATTTCAGTGCCGCGATATGCGTATATTGATGGATTTAACTGTCCATCAAAGCTGCGACTAAGTTCATAGTCTATATATGCATAACGCCCATTACTATCCGCCAGCAGGTTGCGCGTGGATATATCCAGATGGGCTATGTGGTTCCGATGCAGGAACTCTACGTGCTGCCAGAAACGATTTGAAGTTCCATTTCTGCGACAGCTACTATGTCAAAATACTCACAACAATGCATTGCCTTAGCGCTGAAAGAAAGCCTTGCAAGCAACATAGGCCAGTGTCGGGTATCAAATCAGACGACCATTCTTCCATCACGATAAAAGCGACGCCATCACATTCCACTTCAATTAGGTCCAGGATAGCTGTGGTAATAACGATGAGTGCCAGGTCTTGTTCCGGAAAAGGTTTACGCACGTATGGTATGGTTAGCACGGTCGTCCTTCAAGGGGGGTGTAGACAATAGCCGAACGACTTCAAATTCACGGCTTTGCAGATTTACGGCTTTTGCAACAAACTTTTTCCCGTCTTTCGCTCGGGTTCCACGGAAGAGGGTATCTGGCTGTGACAGAAATAGCACACGTCGGATCAGTGTCTTCAGTCCCTTAAACATCTACGCACCAAACCTGCATCTGGGCAAAGAGCGTCGTCATCCATACTTTGGCATACACGAATAAATCCGTGTAAATGGTGCGCAGAGACTACCTCCTCTGACAGACATCCTAACCGCTGCTCCCAAAATGCTTTAACGTCTCGAACAGTGTCGAGATACAGACCACGGTCCATGAAGATGCATCGGTAGAGTGGCCAGTGAGGTGATATGCGTTGGTTAACTTCGTCCTCGTCGCAGGAGTCTTCAGACGGACAAGACGTAGGTGACGACGGCAAGTCATAGTCGGATTCGTAGTCGTGGTCGTAATGGCCAAGCATGATCAGTAGGAGGGGAGGGGGATGCGGACAGGTGATAGGGGACATGGGCTTTAACTAGTTCGGAGGATGAAGGACTAGAAGGGGTAAGAATGCTACCCATACTTTACGTCGGAAAGCGAAGCGGTGGGAGCTGAGGAAGATCAAACAGGGTACGCAACGTTCCGAAGGGAATAACCAAAGAAGGAATCATGGACAAGGAAAGAATGTCCATTGCAAGATAAAATGAATAATGAATGGGAGCAAGACGTGTGTAATCGGTTGGCCACCTGGTCGTCTCTGGGAGATATCACCCTATAAAGGATGGGCGCAACCGAGGTTCAGCGAATTATGGGCAGATATTCTCAGGCCATATACCGCCAAGCAATCCACTGATGCTGCAACCTCTCAGTACTGTCGCTTAAGTGCACAATGAATACTATCAAGTCAAGGAGGCGATCTCATTAGTGTATTCTTGCTGTTGTATCGCTTGTAGATGTAATGGATCGTCTTGTGGCAACTTCAAACTTGAATGTCGCATTCACGTGGCGTCTTGCATCGTGCGAAAATGCATCCCGCTTTAAGACGACCTAAGCACGCCCTACATACTACACCAGGTGGACATGGAGGAAGGAACAAAATCAAAGAAGACGATTTTTGTTGGGGGCATAGGGGAGGATGTCGACGAGTCCGTTCTTTATGAATCTTTCTCGACTTTCGGTGAGCACAACCAATTATGCTGCCTCAGGTCGCTTACATTTGAACAGGAGACATCATGGAGGTGCAACTTCCAACGGCAGTAACCAATCCTCATCAACAGAATGGCAGGTTTCAATTTTATACGTCACAAATCCCCTCTAATATGTCCGCAGAGCCCAAGCACAGGGGATATGGTTTCGTCACATTCAGTTCGGCGCCTGATGCCCAGGATGCCATTGACAACATGGATATGAATGAACTGCGGGGCAAGGTGATCAAGGTAAACCTCGCAAGACCAATGAAAGGTCCAATCCAGCCGTTAGGGAACCGTGCAGGTATGATGTTTCATTTAATCCAGGAGTATCTTCGCTTTTGATATATACTACTATCAACAGTCTGGGAGTCGGAAGAATGGCTCAAACAATACGCCAAACCGCTAGCAGAAAGTGGCGGTTCGTTCTCTCTTCAACTACCTCCAACCAACTGATACAACCATTTCTACAGGTGTGCAGGGGCGCAATGCAAAACGCAGCAGTCAAGAGCCAGATGCTCAGGAGACAAATTCACAACCCGATGAAAAGGACGCCATGGAGGAATAAACACCGATGCGGAGCATGCATCAAGACCATGCAAGCCTTATAAATAATGTCGTAACAATCCTATGCATACGTGCATCGACGGTCATTGACAAGAGTTGGTTCATATCCCATACCGGGACTGACACAGAGTCAGGAGGCTGTTGCCAACCGTTAGTTGCATAGTTCTACTTGACAAGACATTAGAAAACGCATACATTCTAGTATTCCTTTTGAGCATTAATGTCTGATTCCTCAAACTGGGCTCGAGCGCGCTTGATGTCTTCTTGCATGAAAAGTAGCTCTTCCATCCTAGCTAGTTTTTTTGCATCCGCGGGTCGTGATAGCGCCCGACGTAAATCTTCTATGGAAAGACGGCTCTTCCGACTGGATGCACCAGCGGTTTGACACTTACCGAGTGGATGCGATCTTAGTATACTGGGCGGCTGAATCTGACAAAGCACGGACCACATCGACGATGAATTCTACCAAAATTTCCTCCATCACATTTACAGCGTCGTTTGCGGGGTTACGGTCATCACCAAAACCGTACATGAGACTCCTTACTATTGTGAATGCCTTTGTTAATTTTCCGACTGGCAAGCTGAGGGGCTACTGACACTCTTTTGTGAACAATCCCTTGATATTCGATTGTCTGCGCATCCCTCTGCTACCCGTGGGCACGCTAGGAATAGCATCCCTCGAGTAATTAGGAGTGTATGATGTGAAAGTCGCGGTTGTCCTTTGTGTTGCAGGTGTTGCAGCAGTGCTGGTCGGAATGTGAGCCGTCATTGATGTCGTTGGTTGCTGTGCAGTCGTAGCAGTAGTCGTAGTAGTTGGCATTGCAACTGTTGCAGTCGTAGCAGGTCGCTGTGCCAATCCTGCAGCTTGAGGGTGTTGGACGTAACTATAAGGGTACGTCCAACCATAGCCAGTGACCCCAGCTTGATAGGCAGCAGGGGTTTGATAGGAGTAGGCACCCGCGGCTTGTGGGTGCCCATAAGCGCCGTGATGAGTAGCATATGCTCCATAAGCATAGGTTGCTGTAGTTGCTGGGGGGTGAGTGCCTGGTGGGTAGTGAGGATAAGACATAGCGTCCGATGGTGATGGCACTGAGCGATGGAAGCCGTTTACGACTGTTTTGTTGAGAGGGCTGCATCAATCAGGGACAAGCACCTCCCTAATGACCGGTTTCGGTCGGCCTTAATTCGGCTTTGTGATGACTTCTTGTCCGTGCGCGTTGGATGCGCGATACGGCACCGGTTGTTCTGGGTGTGTTATACCCCTTCGGTAATTAATGTTTTGATCTTCACGAGACTTGACAAATAAGCCGCAAAAATACCAGCAAGGTCGTTAATTGACAACTGTACTATACAAACTTGTATATAATACACATACAGTGGTATGTACATGCACATCAATCAGATTCTTCATCCCGCTTGTTGAGACTCTCCGCACTCTCCATCATCTTCTGAATCTTCTCCCACTCCAAGTCTGTGATACGACGCCCTTCAAGCCACTCATAAATAGCATCAGCGTCCATGAGGTCTTCTGGAGGACTACGGCCACCTGCATAAGTGATAGGGAAATATCCTTTTCCTTGCTCTCGCATGTGCAAGTCGTCTACTTCCTGCCGAATGGAGCTAAATAATGAATACTGGATCCCAGTTCATCTGATTAGAACTGTTCAACAAATCAGGTTGGTAAGCATCACTCACCTCCCAATGGGTAAACCTGTGGAAGATCTTTGCTCGTCTGGCACAGAATCTTCCAAGGTTGAACATTGGAGGTTCCTTTTCATTGCCATCGCCCTCATCTTCTTCATTTTCCTAAGCGAAGTGTCAATATCAAAGCGACACCCTTAAGACAATGACCGACGATATTCTCAAACCCTAGTTTGTCGTACGGCTCGCCATGCAAGTGGGCTACGATGGTTGATGCTCTTGCCCCGAGGCCACAAGCATCGCAACCAGGAACTGCAAAGTCGAGGAGAGTGAGGTCAAGCTCGGGGTATTGCTCGACGGATTTCATAAACTTTGCTACCCATATAGATGAAGCCACCTGGGAGTCCCGAATCCCAGACAACATCCGACGTAAATGTTGCAGCGGCATCGAAACATACTCATTCTCTGAAGCCGTTTGTCAGGAAATATATAAACAGCACAGCACTTCAACGCACCCCGCATCATTCGCTCCATATATTCGTGGCGCTCTTTCGGAGCTCCGACAGCGATATGGACAAAGAATTGGAAAATTCTGCGAAATTTCAGGTCCAAATCTTCATATGACCCTCCACTAAATTCATAGGGTAAGATCACATGTGCTTGTCCTGATCCTTCGTCGTCGACAATGAATTCTGAAGATTCCTCCTCGCCACCACTCTCGTCGAATAGACTATCGCGATCACTGGAAGGTTTGGCACCTTCAAAAGGGGCATTAGGTTCTTCAATCTCCTCTGAATTCTCGGAAGAGGTTTCCCGTATACCAGCTTTACGCCCTGATAACAATAACACGCTCGTCAAGGGATAGACCGAAGAGGCATCAAGTCGCACTTCTTAGTTTCTCCAAACCCTGCTGGTATACGCTCCTTTTACCTCGGGAACGCAACCTAGATTCCAGAATATCTATTGCGTGAAAACTCGAGCCATTTCCACACACATAGACAGAAACTCACTGTCACTTTCCAGATCATCTGAGATTTCTCCTTCAGGCACAGTCGGCGTATGTGAGCGCCTCTTCGTTCCTTTGTGGAGCTTCTTTCGTGGATGAGAAGACTCCTTGGATTCAGAATCTGAGGTAACAACGCGATATACTTTCTTTCTATGAGGGATCCTCTTATTGGACCCCTTCGACTTGCCTCTCGTGGTTGAGGTCGGTGACTCATCGCTGTTCGAATCAACGACACCTCTGCGCCTCTTCCGCACTGGCCGTGTAAGTACTTCAGGATCTGATTCTGATGACGCATGAGTGGTTTCCTGTTTCGCGCTCTGAAGCTGGACCTGGTCCTTCTTGTCTATATGGCGTGATCGTGTTGGAGTTGAGGTAGTTGCAGCGGAAGGAGGAGTGTTGGTTAACACAACGCCTATGAGCGTCGTCTGCTTCAACCTCTTGGGAAGCAACTTCTTCCTCTTCGGCGGCATGGCTGTTCAGAACAGCGCTACTGCATTAGTAGTGACAAGTTACTGAGGGGACAGACAGTTGACGTCACGTGGATGACCTTAATCCAATCACTTGGCACAACCTCCATCCCTCCAATCTTTCTGATGCAAAGCAACTTCGATAGACGTAGAATTAACGGACCTGAGGAAAGCTTTCCTCCAGAGTTTGAGGACGATGCTGTCGCTGCCAAGGAACCATATAGCAGGTCTCGCCCAGCAGGTGAAATTCGTCCCATCTGTACGTGTTGCTCGAAATCGAGACCGTATAATCGCTAAGTTTTTTTGATTCAGTCCTCCATCCCGGCTTAATCAACCAAGCCGGTGGATCATGTTACATCGAGACGGAGAAATCCAAGATTGCCTGTGCCGTGTATGTCGGTTCCCTTCGGTATGCATAGGTGGGCTGATCTATATTCTTAGGTATGGCCCCCGCCAAACCAAAAATGTCGCATACAGCGAACGTGGAAGATTAAACGTTGAGGTAAAGTTCACGCCATTTTCGTGCACTCAACGGAGGGCACCGTTGCGGGTACGCATTTCCCCTTCATCACTGAAGGTTGATGTCAAGCATCCGCAGTGTGTAGGATGCCGAAGATAGGTCAATTGCAATGGCCATTCATCAAGCATTAGCACCCTCCGTGCGACTAGAGCTGTTCCCAAAATCTATCATAGATGTCTTCGTGATGGTCATCGAAGCCGATGGGATCGAGAGTTGCGTTGCATCAGGATCCGTGGCTGCCAGCGCTGCCTTGGCAGATGCTGGCATTGAAGTACTCGGGCTGGTTGTGTCTTGCTCTGCTGTGAGTGTTATAATATCGTTGGTTGTTACCATCCACGCATCCCAGTTTTACAGTGCATCGTGAAGGATGAAATTCTCCTGGACCCTACAGAAGCAGACGTGCAAGCATCCGCGGGTGTCATGGTGCTATCCTGTTTACCTGCGTTGGAAATGGTGACTAGCGTCTGGCAAATCGGACGAATGAAAATCAATGAATCACTACGGGTCAGTCCCCGTAGTCACTTTTAACGTATCGAATTGAACATGGGAGCCTTTACAGTGTATGGCGCTATGTCAAGAACGCTGTGGCGATATTCACGGTGTCGTCGCTCAAACACTTGTGGAAAATGAGGCTGCTCAATAAATTGGTTGCTACTACTTAGTGTATAAATACGCATAAATATATCTTTGCTTCACCACCTACCCTCCCCCTCCCCAGGAAAAGCGTTGCATCCACTCTTCGATGAGCATTTCAGATAGTGATGAACATGTTGCACTCAAGTCGCCAATGAGAAAAACCTACTCGCCTATACTCTCACGACATTCTAATGATTCGGACGATTCTCTACGAGCTCTGGAAGTTCCGACCCCAGACTCTTCACGACGGGGACGGTAAGCCGCACCTCAGCTTATGATTACCATGCATACTGGACAACTATGACGATAGTGCGAGATCTTATTCTGTGTCTGGATTTGATTTTCAGCATGATTTGGTAAGGGATGCCGCATGAGCCGTTTTCGCCAGCCTCATGAGAAAGTACGAAGCTACCGCTTAGCACAAGTCTAACGGACCCGGACATAGGGAACGATTTTTTTCAGGAGAAGAGTATGGGGTTGTTCGATGGTCAGTCATTCTCGTTCAGTTGGCCATACTCTGCGGCTTCACTCAATCTTTAATTTAGCAATGGGGCTGGTTGTCGGTGTACAGGTGACGACAGCCATTCATGGCATTCTGTTTGTGATTGACACTCGTGTTGTAATCTCGCCTAGATTGGTTCTGGGATATTGTGAATTTTTCGAAATCTGTTGACCGGTTGGTGCTGACGGGCTTGTAGTTCCTCCCCAGGTGTTGTAGTTGCGAACGTAAAGACAGTGGGTGCGAGTTTGTGTGTTTGGTTAGTATCTGGGTTGCTCGCTTGGACTGGGGCTAGTAGTTTTGCAGAGCTAGGGGCTGCCATTCCGCAAAATGGAGGTGCACAAGCTTACCTGGCTTATGCATATGGCCCACTACTTTCCTACCTCTTTGCCTGGACTGGCATAATTGCGCTGAAACCAGGTGTGTCTCCCTCATAAAGTTACAAGGCGTGTTTTCTTAACTTTTCAGGTAGCAGTGCTGTGATCAGTTTAATTTTCGCGGAGTACATCAGTCGCGTCCTGTGGCAGAGATACGACGTTGAGGTATCACAGGCTGTTCGTGAATGGGCGATCAAACTTATAGCAGTAGCGGCAGTCTTCGTCGTGACTATCATTTGCATAGCGTCCCGGGGTTTAGGTCCTCGTACATCCGTTGTCTTTTCCGCAATAAAGGTTCGGTAGCCTTGTCGGTACGCCCATTATCTGGCTGACTCTAATTCCAAGGTTCTATGCTTAGTAGGTATATCTATATTCACCCCACTACATCGGACTCATATTAGTGGAGATTTCTATTACTATCTTGGGGCTTGTACAATTGGTTCGGGGGAAAGCATCGGCTTCCTTCCAGCAGCCTCTTTTCGAGGGTTCTAGTCGTAGCCCCTCTTCGTACTCACTTGCCATTTACTCTGGCCTGTGGGCGTTTGACGGATGGGATCAAGCCAATTTCGTTGGCGGCGAAATCTCAAATCCATCCAAGAATATCCCTCGAGTTATCCACTCGAGTATGGTCACTGTTACTGTGAGTTGTACCTTTGCTATAGCTGCCTTCTCGCCGGTACTCAAACCCTTGTTCAGCTGCTATTCCTTCTTGCGAATATATCCTATTTCGTAGTCTTGGATACGGTCCGTCACCTCATTTTTATTGCATTATATGCATACTTAGCCCAAACCTAGGCTATTGTTGCGGGAAGCAACACTGTAGCCCTGGACTTCGGTCATGCTTTAATTGGTAAATGGGGCGGCACTGTCTTCGCGATAATGGTAGCGATATCTTGTTTTGGAGCCCTTAATAGTAAGCTCCTCATAGTTCTTGAATGCCATACGGCTTACGGTTCTTTTCCCGTTTAGGTGGGTTTATCACCGCTTCCCACTTGGTCTGTGCTGCGGGTCGTGAAGGATATATACCCTCTGTATTTGGACAAATTCACAAGACTAGAAAGACCCCTCTCAATGCGTCTCTGCTTCAAGCTGGCTTGACCTGCTGCTATATTATTGTCGGGGGTGGGTTCAGGTCTCTGATTAATTTCGCTATGGTCTCTAGTTGGTTCTTCGCCTTCATGTCCGTGAGTACAAGTATGCAATCCTTGTAGAATGTCACAACTCAGTAATTGCGTAGGTTCTCGGGCTTGTGATCCTTCGCTTCAAGGAGCCAATGCTAGAGAGGTAGGCTCACCTTGAGTTACTTTTGGTAGCGGCCTCATGCTCTTTCACCAGACCGTACAGGACTTGGATAGTGACGCCTCTGATATTTTGTGGGGTATGTACAGGTGACAATTAGGAGTTGCATTTTAACCCAGTGTCATGCGTATCTTAGGTGGCGCTGTTCCTGTTATGCATGCCTATCATCGCCGCTCCTTTGCAAGCAATGGCGGTGCTTGGTAATGAACTTCACAGAATTGTCAAGTATTTAGATCTCACGAGTGTATAGCATTCATTTCAGCAGGTATACCGGTTTATTATCTGACCCAAACTAGCCATGGAAGTAGATGGGTGCCAGGTAAGTCAAAACAGTTTCTTCGAGCGATTCGCGCTGAACACCTTCTCAGAATGGCTAAGTGGCATCTTCTCACGAATAACAGGTCGCTCACCGGCAGCAGATGGCTGGGAGGCTGTTGCTACTGAAGGTGATGACACGATTGAGATGTCAGAAGGACGGACAAGGGGGTGAATGTTACTCGACTAGTTGGCTAGACTACTGGGCTTGTACCGGTCGCTACTTCGCCTATCGAGACTGATGAACTAATAAGTCAGGCTGATCCTGAATGAACATTGGATTGATATTAATAATTAAAACTCCGACTGGCGACTGCCAATAAAATAATTATGCATATGATTTCAGAACGTTGGGGAGGACGAAGGCTGGGAGTAGGCTGAGGCAAGGCAATTGGACCACGTCTTTCCCGATGTTCCACCTGAGGCCTGAGGGATCAGAATGGCTATAGCTATTTTATGGCTGTCTTTTGGGTACAGGAGAGTTACAGCACCGGCAACTCGCAGATATAATAATGATGACGCGATCGACTAACGGAAATAGCAACGCTTACTGATATTGCATAAGTAGCTTCAAAGCTTTCTGTCTGTTGTATTTACCCCCTCATCTTCGTCCTTACTCATCTAAACCGTACGTCGTTCACCCTGTGTTGTTTCTTTGCTGATATCTTTGCTTGACCTCAGTCGCACGTCAAATAATGGTAGGCAGACGTTATTTCGAGAGATGGTAACAAACTAAATTTCACAATTACTTCCCAGGCCGCTCACTCTTACAAGTTCGACGTTAAGGTATGACTTGCGTCGTTTTCGACAGGCTGTGTAGTGAAATTGTGAGCGCAGATGACTTGCAGTGGATGCTCTGGAGCTGTCACTCGGGTACTGAACAAGGCAAAGGAAGAAGGTGGTACGTGTAAATTTATCACTCATCCTGATAGGATTGATCGTGATGGAGCTCTGGTATGTTACCTCAAGGTGTAAGTGAATTCGATGTCAGTTTGGATAAGCAGGAAGTTATTGTCAAAGGCACCATGCCCTACGACGATGTCCTTGAGAGGATCAAGAAGACCGGAAAGGAGGTTCGTCAGACTTCACATGCCACGAAAACCTCCGCTTAACAATAATGTCAGGTGCGATCTGGCGCTGTTCTCGAGTGAACGACATCAGGAAATTCGATATCATTACCAGTATTATGCTAAGACTATGCCTTATGGAACATTGGGATTTGTATTGATGATTTGCTGTCATATGAATATGAAATTCAGTTTTATATGCAAAACTGACCCCTACGGGCATGACCAACCCTGCAGTTGCCTGGTTCGTATACTTGCCTTAATGGATGTTGGTAAATGATTGGGAAACTCAACCAAACTGCCGCCACTTACTCCTCAAACTGACGACCTTATTTGCTCTTAAACTCTCGATACGGCCTGTGCGCCGCCAACTCCACAGATTTGTTCGCTTTACGAGTACACGAGGCATGGCAACTACACAATTTGCCACTAAAGACAATGGCAGTAGCGGCGTCATCGTACCGGATGGGTTTACCTTGCATACAGAAAATACCTCCCATATTTTCTTGCAGGCAAATGAGACATTCTTGAATCCAGTGCAGGAATTCAATCGCGACCTCAGCGTGGCCTGCATTCGAGTGTGGAGTGAGGAGTTGAACAGGACCAAAGAGGAGAAATTGCGACAGTCGCGTGAGAGGAAGGCGAAGAACGCATCGCAGCAAGGAGGTCACACCAACAAGCGGATAAAAGGTTAGTTCATTGGATTTCATTGACTCTGTACATAATGGACGTGCAGTAGGCGATGATTCTGATATCTCTGGGCCTTCCACAATAGCAGCCCAGGATGATCAGCCGGAGGTTGGTGTCTCTCGGGGAAATGTATAGAATGCAACTAAAAACTGCAGAATACATTTACTCCGTACAAGTTCACTCTCCTTGAAGCATTGTCGGCTACTGGTCTCCGTTCAATACGTTACGCCAAAGAAATACCACTTGTCAAGTTAACTCTTTCTGCAGTTGCATATCTTGCTGTTATGGCCTAATTCCATCTGACAGGTATGTCATCGCCAATGATTTGTCTCCAGCAGCGACAGAAGCTATGAAACGCAATGTGGAGATCAATGGTCTGGGTCCAAAATCTGTCGACGGTGAGGAAGTGATGCCAGGAAAAGTCATTGTCAATGAGGGAGACGCATGGTGTGTTTCTCTTTGAGAAATGGTGGATGATCTCAAACACGTTGATGGCAGTACATTGATGTATTCTCATCGCGAGGATCGGAAACGAGTGGATGTTGTTGACCTGGATCCGTATGGTACTGCTGCTCCATTCATAGATGCAGCAGTTCAAGCCGTGAATGATGGGGGTGCGTGGATCCAGCCGCAGAAGACTAGTGCCATCACTCAACCGTATGCGTGATACAGGTCTACTCTGCGTGACCTGTACTGATCTCACCGTGCTCGCCACGGCCAATTACCCCGAGAAGTGGTGCGTAATACTGTGAACTGCTAAGCCTTGGCTCAGCCCGTTGCAGTTTCTCCAATTATGGTGGGGTTCCAGTCAAAACTGAATATTGCCATGAGGCAGTAAGTACGCAGTTATGTCGTGTAGATACTCACGTATAATCTACAGGCTCTCAGACTGGTCCTGCACTCACTTTCAACCGCCGCGGCTCGTTATGGCCGTTACATTGAACCCTTGGTCTCGCTTTCCATCGATTTTTATGTCCGCGTTTTTGTGCAAGTGCGGACATCTCCTCTTGAAGTCAAGAAAGCCCTATCGTTCGTTCCCTTTTCACTTCATCTCTGTTTGAATCGACTTTGCCACAGGAAGACTTCAACCTATTACGTATGTTCCTCCTGTCAGTCACCGTATGGACAAGTGCTTGGAAAGGTTGTCAAGAAAACCAGTGCGAATGGAGGCATGAATTATCTCTTCAAAATTACGGCTGGGCCTCCTGTTAATGAAAAATGTCCCGAATGTCACTCAACCCTCCATGTCAGGACGTGCTCTTTTGTCAACAGTATGCACTAGACTTATTATCTTGATCTAGGTTGCTGGCCCCATGTGGTCTGGTCCAATACACGACCCCAGCTTTATCGACAAGGTTCTCTCGCATCTGGAAGAGCACCAGGATCACTACGGCACCGCAGTCAGGATGAAGGGAATGCTTACCGTCGCGAAGGAGGTGAATCCCTGCACCCGTTGACGTGTGAATTAATCGCCTAACGTGCGGATACGTAGGAGCTAGACACCCCGTTCTATTTCACCCCGTCAAAAGTCGCCAGTTTCTTCCATTGTGTGACGCCCTCCCTAGATGATGTAGCGTAAGTATTTTACTGTGCTAACCCCATTCGCAGGGCCGATGTCCCTGTTTTATCTAAATTCTCTCGAACCCCTTTACTCATGTATCCATTGATGCCCAATAGGTCTGCACTTCTCAACGGCGGGCACAAAATCTCGAGATCCCACGCCTGCCCAGGATCTCTGAAGACTACAGCATCCCGCGCGGCCGTTCATGATGTTTTCCGCGGTTGGACAAAACTGCACCCTGTCAGAATGGATAAAATTAGCGAAAATTCGCCGGCAAGGCAGCTGTTATCTAAGGCACCAAGGCATGTACCCGCAACCTTTACCATTATGGCAATTGTGGTGCCTGCATGTGGGCTCTTGTGGCATATCCACAATCGATTGGATGAGCCTTGGCTATGCAATTCATCTTTTTTTTTTGTTCCCACGGTAGCCCTGACTGACCATACCAAACGATGGCCGGATGTGCGTTGAATGTACTGACTCGTTGCGGGAGCAATTCACCTCCTGTGGATCGAGAGTATCATCGTACAGACTGCCCGATCTATCAACTTGCCCATCAAAACCCTCATTCGGTTCGGTTTTGGGTCGTTTGAGGTTGCCCCGTATGGCCTTGCATCGTTCACCGCTGTTATCATCCTCTTTCTCTTGCTAAGTGTGTTAAGATCAAACTTGCTAACCTGCAACCCAAAAATTTGATAGTACCGAAATCGACTTCACAAAACACCCAGATTCGGTCACGAAAGCCTCGGATGTAAAGCTTGTCCGTTATCAAGAAAACCCGACACCATACTGGGGACCAGGAACGAAGGCCGGCAAACGAAAACGAGTCAAGGAGGACGAGTAGACCAGAAAGGGACCCGACGAACAACTCTACTTGCCTGTGCTGCCGAGCTTACTATCTTCACGATGCTATCTCTTTGCGGGGTGAATGAATGGCCATAAGAGTTTCGTTCTATGGACAGTACGTATACTACAAAAACGTGAGACAAGGTTGTGTGACAGTGCTAACAATGTATCATAACTATGCGTGTGTGACAAGTAAAGATGAATTATGAGCGCATATATGGGTTGCATGCTGGGCTGGATATCAAAGAAAGGTCTCAAGAATGAGGCATGGAACAAACAAGGGAGTAACATCAAGGGGATGTCATCGTCATAGCAAGGTATATCATGACCAGTAGGCATCGTAAGGCGGCGTTAAATGAATAGTAATGTTGACTTTTAGGCGCAGGAGGTAGGTGCTTTGATTCGTTGACACGAAGGTTTACGATGAAAACGATCCCTTGGATTTGCCTTTCGGCCCAATCCATGGATGGCGGAGGAGTTCTGCAGCTGTAGGTCGAGCGGTGTGATCCAACTGGAATGTTTGTTGCAGGAAGTCTTGCGCTTCAGCAGAAATATCAGATGGTATAGTAGGTTGCGCCGATGACCCAATCTGTGAATGGCGTGGAGGCGAAATTATATGGAAAGCGACTGGTGAGAATCAACGCGACATGAAATCGACAACATAGCGTACCTTGAAAATGGCCTGCATCTGTGTTAACTGGGCCCAAGGGTGCTCACCAGTGAGCATCTCCACGACCAAACAACCGACACTCCATATGTCCGCTTTTTGAGTGTGCACGCTTTGTTTTACAACTTCAGGAGCCATCCAAAACACAGATCCTTGTAGCGATGGCCGGTGCATCCTGTTTCCCCCGATTGGCGCTGCGTCTAATAGAATAAGACCGTCAGATCCTCTCCAATGGAGCAAGCAGAGCTACTCACTATCATCAACCTTCTTTGAGATACCGAAGTCCGATATCTTAACACCCCCTTTGTTGTCGACGAGGATATTGGCGCCCTTGATGTCTCGGTGTATGATATCGCGCTCGTGTAAGTAGCTCAGGCCCTGCAAGATCTGCCGTACAAAATTCTTGACTAAAGGTTCCTCGAATGCGCCGTAGTTGCGGAGGAGTGCAGTCACTGAACCGCCAGGAACGTATTCCAAGAAAATATTGAGAAATTCGTCATCAATTGAAGAATCTAGCGATTTCAGATATGTCAACAAGCAATTCGCGTTCAAGTCTGATAGACACCAACATAGGTATTGCACGATATTTTCATGTTGAAGGTCTTTCAATAGTTCAATTTCTCGTTCAAGAGCGCTCAGCATGGATTTCTTTCGTTCATAATTCGGTCCAGCCGCACTAGCAAGTTCGACTTGCTTGACAGCCATCAGAAGACCGTGTGCTGCATCCATTCCAAGGTACACCTTTCCAAACGAACCCGCGCCAATAAGTGCACCTTTGATCCATTTGCCTGGAACGAGCAGTCACATTAATTATGGCCAGATGTATCCAGCCCTTATAGGCCACTTACCTCCATTGGAAGTCACAGCTTTAGCAGGCCCATCGTCTTCTTCCTCTTCACAGCTGGCATCAGATTCGTTCTCGTTTTCCTGTTGTTCATCAGCCTCATCTTCAGATTCTTCATTTTCAACCTTGGTCCATTCGTCTGATTCACTTGACCCACCAGACGGGGCCTGATTCACACCTCTGCTTTCCACCTCAGCTGTGATTTCATCAACCGTCATCAGACTAGCTGTATCCGTTCTGTCTCTCTTGCTTCGGAGTTCAGTCATATAGCTCATTCTTTTCGAAGTAGTAGACACTCGGGAAAGTGGTCGTTGACGTTGAGAGTTGGTGATGTTCTTCATAGCATCCGATATCGACTCCGTAGGGAACGGAATAGGAGGTAGCAATTGCGGCAGTGATGACTCGGTGGAAGGAAGTAAGGTAGATTCCTCTGATGGAATATCAATGGAACGGCCATCTTCTGTTGACAGTGATACACGAGGAACGTCTTCCACGGGTCGCAACAACTTGTCGGGCAATGGAGGTATATCCTGTCCACTACTAGATCAGAAAACGTGTTGGTCAGTATGCAGATGCTGTCAAAATCGTGAAATTATCGAACCTTATGGATGGTGCAATGCCATTTCCAATCAAAGATGAGGCATTGCTGTCCCTTCGCGAAGATCTCATTATACTGTGCCTCGCTGTCCTTTCCAAAACCTTCTTCTCCGTGAAAGGGAAATACTCGGTCAAGTGAGTTGTGATGAGTTCGCTAGGCGGTCGTTGGCCGAAGAAGTTTCGTAGTTTTGAAGGCCGTTTGGTTTGTTGCACTGGGCTGATTCGCCCGGGAGTTGGAGATGCCGGATCAAGTGCTTTTTCAGGATCATGGACACCTAAACCGCTGAGGATACTAACAGAACTTGCTCGCTTGGTGTATTTGCCGGCTTGCAGGAATTTGCCATGAGCAGGGGAAGCGTTACCAGCACGACTTGCAATTGAAGTTCTGCGCAAGGTCAAGCCTTGTTCGCGGATGGGGTGATCACGGTCTTGGCATATAGCCAATAATTCGTTCCCAGTGAGGGGGGCAGCTGCAATTGTCAAAGTCTGAGCAGCGATATGTGGGAAACCATTGAGCGCTTACCGGGGCCATCCTCAGTGCCAAGATCCAAGTATACACCCCATCCATCAATGCTCAAACCATTTTCGTCACTCTGTATATGCTCTGTTGGCTCACCATCGTTGGCGAATCTTGTACCACCTTTCTCAACCTTCTTCAAAGCTTTCTCCAGAATCTCAACGCCACTCATACAATCTGCCACATCAATTGTGAACTTCTGAGATTCATCAGGGAGCAGGAATTTGACGAGTTTCCTCTTAAGGTCATCTAAAGATAGGGCAGCACCGTGTGATTGTGCCGTTGATCCGTAGTTACGATTTGAGGAAAAAGACGGTGGAGAAGGGGTACGAGCGACTGAATGCTGGGAAGAAAAACTCTCATTTATTGGTGAAAGGTTATGCGCTTGTGTTGATGCCGGTGGTTGCAGTGCAGATGAAGAATTTGCGTAAGGGTGCGTGCTTCCTGTAGATGGACGTATCGGCATCTTGTGGTGCGGTTGTCCAGTTGATTGAGTTGTACCAAGAGATCCAGTCCGGCTATGAACGGTAATGGCCCCGCCGCCCCGTTTGAGTTGTCCAAGAGGAGAAGCTGCGGGGTTGTCAGGCGATTTGGCGGACCACTGATGCGGTTGTGTGGTTTGAGGTGGAGGTGGTAAAGTTTGCTGGGTGAATGCAGGAGGATCGAGTTGCGTAGGTGTACGACGGCCTGAGGAGTTACCGCTGTTGTTTAAGACACGGCCGACGTGGGTACGATTAATAGGAGGTTGAGATGGTTGTGTGCGTAGAATTGGAGGCAATGAAGGTAGTGTTGGCCTGAAGGGATTTGGGGTGGTAGCATTTGTGGTGGTCATCGGGTTGGGCTGTGGCAAGGGACGAACAGCATTGATGTTAGTTCGGGTAGACTGGGCGGAGTCTGGTGGGTGATCGCGGACGATATGAGGGAGGTCCGACCTATTAGTATTGCTGTTTAAAACGAGCGGTGGAGGTCGCCGATGCTCTTGGCGGGCGTTTGTACTCGCGCTATTTGCCGGGTGGTCAGTGTTCTGGACGGCACCTCGGGCTGACAGTTGTTGGGGAGAGTGAACAGGTTGTAAGCTGCTGCTAGACGTTGTACGTGATGTAGTGCGGGTCCTGAGCGCCTTGACAGCATTGATGATACGCAGACGGTCACCAATGCTTGTAATGCCCATTTCCTTGAGAAGGGACTGGTCGAGTTCTAGTAGCACATCACCACGGATGTCATTCGTCTTGAATGTTTGCGCATGAAGGCCACATTTGATGTCATTCAACCAGCGCGCAACGTGGGCATCATTCCAGTTCGCGAGGAAATGAGCATAAGAGACACCAGGAGGTGGTTCGAGGCTGGGATTATGACTGGCAGAGGTTGGGGTTGTCGGGAACGGGGAGTTCTGACCACGAATGAATACAGGATAACGAGTGGTCAAGTGAGACGCCGATGTTGGTGGTGAAGCTGGTGAGGCTGATTTGGGTGGTGAGGATGAAACGTCTTCAATCGTAACATAAGGACCGTTCCCAGCTATGGCGGACATAAAATTGGGGGCTGAAAATGAGTGTGGACGGAAATGTTGAGGACAGCGCCAACGATGCCAATGCAAGCGGCGGGCAAGGGTGCGCACTGTGGACGGCGATGACAACGACAAGTTATCTGTTACCAATTTATTTATTGATTTTATTACTTTGTGAAGCCGATATATTATGTAATAAAAACCTATCTATATCATTCCTTCAGATCAGTTCCTTACATTATTTAGTCCAGCTAGTACTGTTGCAGACTAATTTAGTTTCCATCAGTGAACCAAGCCAACCTCGAACTTGGTGAATGATGGGATGACACCGCTGGTGTCGAGCATTGACCGAGGCGGAGGAGTGGTTGCTGAAAGGACGACAATGCTCGAATGATCGTCATAACCAATAGTGGGCACGGATTGCAGAAATCGAGGTGGCGCTGAGGCACGTCGGAGGACAAAGGCAGGCGAGCAAGGCTCATGGCGAGGCAAACCGAGCTAAATAAGAGGTGCCGACTCGCTCCTGAGCCCATCTGTTTCCGTATTAAAACACCCTTCTGTTAGTCGGGGTTCTGCTTCCTCCCATCACTTTCTTCACTTCGTTTACCATTGGGTGAGTCTATATCCACGCTGCACCTTGAATACCTAGTTCATCGTCCACAGTCCTCATGCGGCTGTTTTCCGCATTCGCTGCGGTATCCTTGCTCTTTGGTTTCGTCTCCGCTTCACCATGGCGCGAAGACCTTGTAAATTGGAATATCAACCTCAATAAAGATGCCCAGTCTCCCCTCGAATACACTTCAGCAAGACTTAATACCACTTACACACCCTCACCTGAAAACTGGCGTGCCTTGCCAGTCTACACTGTACTCATGGACAGATTTGCCGACGGCGACCCCGCTAATAATGATTTCTTTGGTACGCCCTTCGAATCTGACTGGCGCGAAACACAGCTTCGAAACGGTGGTGATCTTAAGGGCTTGATCTCCCGGCTTGATTACTTGTACGGAATGGGTGTTAGGGTCATTTTCATTGCTGGTACTCCCTTCCTGAACATGATCTGGCAAGCCGACAGTACGTCATCACATGGCTCGGCTCTCTCGTTGCTCACCATTGCGCTAGGTTACTCGCCTCTGGATTTCAGCGTCCTCGATCCTCATTGGGGAACAATTGATGACTGGCGATGGGCAGTTGATGAAATTCACGCTCACGGAATGTATTTGATGGTCGATTTCACTGTCGGCACGATGGGGGATCTCATCGGTTTTGAGGGGTGCGTGTCTGTGGGAATATCTCTCCACTACTAAATGTAGCTACCCTGATCAGCCATCTCAATACGAGTACACCCTTCAATCTCAATGAATATACCGCTATATACAAGCATGGCTCCTATATGCCTTGGGGCTTCGAAGAGTATGCAGATTTTTCTGTACGTTGAGTTCGCTTTCAGCATGTGCACGTACTGATCGGAGGAGCTAGTTCGGTAATAACCGTGACCCCAACTGCCAGATGCCTGTCTTCTGGGAGGACGATGGAAAAATTATAGAGGTTGACACTAATGGCTGCATGGACTCAGATTTCGACCAATATGGAGACATGGAAGCCTTTGGTGTTCACCCAGACTGGCAACGTCAGCTCTCTAAGTTCGCATCTGTGCAAGATCGTCTGCGGGAGTGGAAGCCCGAAGTCATGGCCAAGCTCCAGGTGTTTTCCTGCATGGCAATCAGGGCACTGGATTTTGATGCAATCCGTATCGATAAAGCTACGCAGGTAACTGTCGATGGAATGGCTCAATGGGCCTCACATACTCGCCAATGTGCATTTGATCTTGGAAAGCATAATTTTTTTATCCCGGGGGAGATCACTGGTGGTGACACTTTTGGGGCTCTGTACCTGTAGGTTATCCCCTAATTCGGTTTTTTCGAGCCTCACCGTGCTCTTAGTGGTCGCGGGCGCACGCCTACTCAACTACCGCCCGGATTCCTTGCTGCGGGGAATGTTACACCTAGTGATAACCAATACTTCCTTCGTGACGCTCCTATGAATGCACTGGATGGTGCTGCCTTCCATTACTCCATTTATCGTTCGCTTGCACGTTTCTTGGGGATGGACGGAAACCTACAGGTTGCTTATGACATTGACATCAACTTTGTCACTGCCTGGAATCAAATGTTTGTTAACGATGACTTCCTCAATGCCAACACCGGGGTGGTTGATCCAAGACATATGTACGGCACTAGCAACTTTGATGTCTTTCGATGGCCGACTTTGGAGTCTGGCACCCAGCGCAGTGTGTTGGGCACATTTATCAATACGTTAGTTATGCCTGGTATCCCATTGGTAGGTGGTAATTGGATATCTGCGATAGATCGACGTTGACTGTACATAGCTTTTTTATGGCGAAGAACAAAATTTATACTTATTCGACAATGGTGCATCCAACTATTTGTACGGGTATGTTGTCAATGCTTCGCTCCTCGTGCTGAACAACTCACCCCGAACGTCAGACGGCAGCCCATGAGCTCGAGTACGGCATGGAAGCGCCATGGGTGCTATACCATGGGCTCTGAACAATTCTTTGATATGCCTCTAGAACGAGGCCATCTTGGCTGTCACGATGACTGGAACGCACTTGACCATTTCGATGTCACCACCAACTCGCGCAGAGTTTTTAGCCATATGAACTATCTTCGAACTGTGTATGGGGCTCTTCAAGACGGCTTCAATTTAGTTCAGCGTGGAAATTGGACTTATCGCATTCAACGCCCTGGTTCCAACAACACAGAGACTGAGATTGGCCTTTGGTCAGTCTCTCGTGCGAACTTGCCTGGCATCCAGGAAGTTGGTGGTACTTATCAGGACCAGGTCTGGTTGCTCTATACAAATGAGAACGCCACGACGACCTATACATTCAACTGCAAGCAATCCCTTTGGATTTCATCGCCGTTTTCGTCGACTACACGTATTCGGAATCTTTTTGCACCGTATGAAGAGTATGACCTTCAGGAGTCCCTGTCATCGATGAATAACGACGGAGAAGCACCGTGGTTCGGATGTCTAGGGAGCGTGACCATGCCACCCTATAGTTTCAAGGCGCTGGTGCCTGTAGAGCAATGGGTCCCTCCACTCCCCGCGATCACTAATTTCGTACCTGGCCACGACCACCGTCTTCTCATCAAGCCTGGAGATGCCAACGCCACGACAGTTGACATTGCGCTGGAATTCAACGTGCCCATGGTCTGTGATGGGGTTACGGATGCCATAAGCTTCAACATGTCATCTAGTAACGGAAGCGCTGGCCCATCCATTACAAACGTCAGTTGTGCGAGCATAACCAATCTTGCGGATCCAATCGTTCCTGGCGCTGACGTTGGAACCTGGAGGTGGAGTGCAACGTTAACCAATTTCCCAGATGGTGTGTTGACGATTACGGTCACTAACGCACCTGCTGCTGGTGGAAATGCCACAATAGGAGTAAGTTATTCTTTTCCCCTCGCCCAAGACTATACTTAAATATATTTGTACCCAGGCAACGGACCATCTCATGCTCCGGAAAGGTACTATTGACAATGTCATGGTCTTTCCCGAGTCAGATTATGACAAACAGGGTTCCTTCGTATCCTCCGATGGGGAGTTCCGATTCACGCACCATGCATTGGGAGCTGATATGTTCAGATGGTCTTGGAACTTTGGTAGAAATTGGACAGCTTGGAAACCATGGGAAGAGACAACTATCCTTGAAGCTGAGAAGTTCTGGTTATCCGAAAATTTCTGGGATGGCCATCATATCGTCGTACAATGTAAGTTGACATGCTGTCGTGCACACCAACGTGTACTGATGTACTCTCTATTTAGATTGGAGCCAGGCCACACTGTCTACCACTGCGGTAATCCATGCTGATGTCAACTATAATGGCCCCCCTCGGCGCGTCCCACAATTCTTGGCTCGCGGGCCATTCAATAACTGGGGTTTAGACCAAGGTCTTCCTCACTTGATGACGAAGAATGAGGACGGAAAATGGGAGCTTCAGATCATGGCAGCTTGGCCAACTTACATTCAGCTCAATGTCTGGGGCTTCGATGATTACTTCTATGGAGACACCGACAACGATGGTATCTTGGATCGTCTCCCCCCTAACTCTATCGCACCCAACTTTCTCAATATATCAGCACCTCCTCGACCCCATTTATCTTGGTCACTCGTTGTTGATGACTCCGACATGTCCTGGACACTACAGCCGCGCGGACAAGCCTCAGTCGGCGCCATTATGTACGCGCTCCTAACTACCATCCCCATTATCACCGGAGCGCTCGCAGTGGTCGTCTTCAAGTGGGCTTTCTACGGCATCAAGCACAATCGGTATGGTGTCAAGGCCAAGACTAGCACGAATTATTTCCCCATTTTGGGAGCTCTCGCAAGCAAGCCTACTACGGACCTGCGAGTGCTGCCAATGTCCGAGAAGATATTTGGTCATAAGCAAAATCGAGAAATTATTGGTTGGCCTGAAGATAAGAACAAGCGTCGCAAAGTCCTTATTTCCACTCTGGAGTACGAGATAATTGATTGGAAGCTGAAGGTAAAGATCGGTGGTCTTGGTGTCATGTCCAGTTTGATGGGCAAGGCCATGACAGATGTTGACCTTATTTGGGTGGTGCCAAAAGTGAAGGACCTCGATTATCCTCCTGGTGAACCCTCGGATCCGATTGAAGTTATCATATTCGGTGAACCATACCTCATTGAAGTCGAAGTCCACGTCCTCGATAACATAACCTATGTCATCCTCGATTCTCCTGTTTTCCGTGCTCAGACCAAGTCCGATCCTTACCCAGCCCGTATGGACGATCTTAGTTCTGCTATCTTTTACTCCACGTGGAATCAAGCAATTGCAGCTACTATTCGCCGTTTCCCGACCATTGATATCTACCACATCAACGATTACCATGGCGCCCTAGTCCCGATCTACCTGTTGCCCAAAGTTATTCCCGTCTGCCTGTCGCTGCACAACGCCGAATTTCAGGGGCTCTGGCCACTTCGAACAAAGGAGGAGATGAAGGAAGTCTGTTCAGCCTTCAACATCAGCAAGGAGCATTGCACCAAATATGTCCAATTTGGAAACACCTTCAACTTACTCCACGCCGCTGCTTCGTTCATCAGTGTTCATCAGAAAAGTGTTGGTGTCGCCGGTGTGTCAGACAAGTACGGAAAGCGCAGCTGGGCTCGCTACCCTGCCCTTTGGACCTTAAAGCACGTCGATTCATTACCCAATCCCGATCCGAGTGATATTGCTGCTTTGGACGAAAATCCGCTGGACACCAAGGCCATAGAGATTGATCAAGTAGCCGAGGCAGCTCGGCCAGGCATGAAGAGACAGGCTCAGGAATGGGCTGGCATCAAGCAGGACCCAAACTCAGATTTATTGGTCTTCGTTGGACGATGGTCTAAGCAGAAGGGCGTGGACCTCATTGCTGATGTTATGCCCGGATTGTTAGTATCTCGCTTTCAGACGCTGGAAGATTACTAATGTGACGTTTTATAGGCTGGAGAAGCGACCATCCATTCAACTCATTTGCGTTGGCCCCGTCATTGACTTGTATGGTCGATTCGCTGCTGAGAAACTCGCACGTTTGATGGAAATGTATCCCGATCGTGTCTTTTCGAAGCCAGAGTTCACTGCTCTTCCACCCTATTTGTTTAGTGGTGCCGATTTTGCTTTGATCCCCTCTCGTGATGAACCCTTCGGCCTTGTGGCTGTCGAATTCGGTAGGAAAGGCGCTCTCGGTATTGGTAGCCGACTCGGTGGTTTGGGTTTGATGCCAGGATGGGTGAGTCATGCTTTGTCGTCGAAGAGAATGATACTGATATGACGGTGCAGTGGTATCCTGTGGAGTCCAGTGCAACACCCCATATGCTCTCACAACTTACGAAGACGATAAAAATGGCACTAAAATCCACTGAAGAAGAACGGGCTATTCTGCGCGCTCGATCAGCAGTACAGCGTTTCCCTGTCGTAGAATGGAGGCAGCGCATGGAGGACTTCCATAGGCGCAGTATCGCTACAAGCCGTGGAGTAGCTGGTCCCAACGCTTGGCGTGAGTCGGACTGCGATGGTGGAGAGCCTACAGTCATTCAAGATACGGACGATTGGAACCCTGTCGATCAGATCATACCTGCTCAACCAGATTGGGATGCTCCCAGTTTTATTTCTGGTTACAATACTTCTACTACTCGTGCTAGTGGATATGGTGATGGTGGCAGAGGCTCGTTGGTAACGCAGCAGGACGACTCCCGTGGAAATTACACTCATTTCCTTGAACGCGCTAACAAGACAATTGCTAAAGATCAGCGACATGCACCTGATCCTTTCGTCGAGGGCAATGTGCAACCGAGCCGCCCATTTAATTCACATTCACGCGTATCCTCCGTCGAGTCCATTTCATCGATTGTCGATGAGAAGTCCAACTCTCCTTTGAATAAGGCAATTGCTTCGGTAAGCTCTCGGGTTGCAATGAATTCCTCCCGTTCAGCTAACTTTTCCTAGTTCACTGATGCTGATGGTGGTATCTCATCGGAGTTCGTTCAGCGCCTGCAGGATCTCTCCGCGAAGAACTCTGAACACGAGCTCTGTATTGAAAAATACCTCATGAAAAGTGAAGAGAAGTTTTTCGGCAGAGTCCGCAAGGAGAAGCTTGCATCCAGTGCTGCTAGTTATCGATCGTCGCAACGTGATTCAATCTGGGGAACGTTATCTGTTCACTCCTCTCGCCCCGGGTGTAAGTACACCGGACCTCTTTTTACCTTTTGACTCATGTGGCTTCTTTTAGCTCCCCTCAATCGACCATCCTCTGCGACTGACTATGATGGACCTCCCCCTAGTCCTGGACCCGAGGTAGCGCCCATGACAAGACTGCAAGTTGCAATGGCCAGAGAAATCGGCGGATGGCCTCTTTACACAATTGTCATCGCCATGGGTCAAGTATGTGCTCCCTTGCTGTCGATGCATAATATATTGATCAACGTGTAGATGCTAAGCGCTACGAGTTTCCAGATCACCCTGCTCTCTGGCCGTAATTGGCAGGATAATGTCCAGCTCTACGTGCTTGGTGCAGTCTTCCTTGCTGCCTCTGCTATCTGGTATCCTCTGTTCCGGTTACGGCCTTCAGTATACGTACTTTCCGCTCCTTGGCTCTTCTTCGGTCTCGCCTTCTTTATCATAGGCTTACCTGCAGTTTCCGAATCCCTCCACTCTGCTCAGGGGGCATTGTCAAGTGTAGCCACATGGTGCTACGCTGTAGCTTCGGCTGCTGCATTTTTGTTCTTTGGTCTTAACTTTGGTGAAGAAGCTGGTGCTGCCACTGAGGTTTGGATGCTTCGTGCTTGCATTGTACAGGGTTCCCAGCAAATTTGGGTTGCTGCGCTTTGGTATTGGGGTTATACACTGAATGGTCGCGAAGATGGTTACGTCCCACCTTGGTGGATAGTACTCATACTCTGGCCACTGGCCGTCATGAGCTTTGCATTCGCGTATCTGATGCTCTATGGCTTGCCAGGTTCGTTGCTGTACCCCGTCTTTACTCCTAACTTCTGATCAGCACAATAGATTATTATCGACAGACCCCTCCCAAAGTGCCGAGTTTCCTTAAGACCCTATTCCGTCGTAAACTGGTATTGTGGTTTTTGGCATCAGAGCTCCTCCGAGATTACTGGCTGAGTGGAGTACGTGTAGCTGTCATCTCTCACTTGAAACACTAAATTGATTCTTTCCAGCCCTATGGACGTAACTGGAGCTTCTTGTGGAATGTTAACATCCCCAAGTGGCATATCTTAATTCTAGCCGTCGTCTTCTTCGTTGGCATTTGGGCTGCCATGCTCTTAACTCTTACCCAATTAAGCAAGACCCATACCTGGCTTTTGCCTGTATTCGCAGTTGGTTTGGGAGCGCCAAGGTGGTGTCAAATGCTCTGGGGTACATCCTCGCTTGCGCTTTATATACCCTGGGCCGGTTCGTTCGGTCCATATTTGGGTATATCTCTCTGGCTCTGGTTGGGTGTGCTGGATGCAATTCAAGGTGTTGGGCTGGGTATGATCCTCCTCCAAACATTATCTCGCCTCCATGTTTGTGCAACACTAGCCTTCTCTCAAATCATCGGCTCGGTCTGCGTCATGGTCGCTCGAGCAACCGCACCCAACAGACTAGGACCTGGAACCGTGTTCCCTGATGCCTCGAAATGGGACTTTGAACAGGGACTTGCAGGCAGTCCTATGGCATTGCCTCTATTCTGGATTGCACTGATGTGTCAACTCATAATTGTAATTGGATATTTCTGGTTCTACCGCAAGGAGCAACTCTGTACGTCCTGCCCTATCTGGATTAATTTAACCTTCATCTCACATACTTCCTTCACTTACAGCCCGACCATAAGTATACTTCTTTTTCTGTCTATAATACAAGACATTGGACCCCTCATTTGCATCGCACCAAAACTTGCATACCTTTACATGACAATGGAATCGGACCACTTCCACTCATGCCTGCTGATCGCTCGTACATACCCTCCTTAGATTATGACCATACTCTGCTGTCCCACTCACTAGTACAAATACACCTTGCAATGTTGTATAGACGCTGCATGTAAATATTAATTAGTAATTTAGGGCCAAAATATCAGGCCGTCTAGCATTGTTGTCTTGTTTACCACCAAAGCATCCTTGGAGTTATGTAACCATATTTTGTCCTCCAACAACCATTCAATCGCTTCAGCATGCTCGGGGTCGAGGACTATGGGAGCAGCAGTGAAAGTGAAGGAGAACACGAATGCACCAAGACAGCTTCCACGTCAACGCGCGTTGTGAAATCAGCAACAGCCGAAGCTCAACCAACGGCTGTCCCAAAAGCCAAACGGCCACCCAAGAAGATTACCATCGGTTTGCCGAACCTTCCACCCCCTCAAGGCGATGACGAAGATGGTGAACGCCATCCTGACGAGCCAGCTGCAAAAAAGCCACGGCTAGAGAAGGGTGCTGGCATGTCCTCACTACTTTCCATGCTACCTGCACCGAAAGCAGCAAACCCTGTCCTGCCACCACCACAGCGTGTTTTGGGAGGCGGAGCGAGGCTTAGTTTTACATTTAACGCCGCATCCACCACAGGGCCATATATTCCTGAAGATAGTACGATTTCGACTCATAATGAAGATGAGGATATGCAGGGAATAGACAAGAGCAGCCCCGCTTCCACCTCAAAACCTGTGGTTTCAACATCGTCACCATTCACCTTTGTTCCTACTTCAGTGTCAAGAGGACGGGCCAATATATCTGTGGAAGAGGGATTAATTTCTGCAGCTCGGAAACCACCAGTTACGCCTGCACCAGCACCAAAAAAGGAACCCGCAGTCGATTTCTTTTCTCTCGGTAAGCTTCAAAGATCTGAGTTGCTCAACTGTCTGCTCATTCACCATAGCAGGTTCGTCCGGGTCGAAAGCTAAGACATCTACAGGCTCAAACGTAACGGTCTCATCTGCTCCTTCTGTTTCTATGTCATCTGCACCCGAAATACCTACCTTCACACCACCTGAGCCCACAGCGACGGACCCATATCCTGGGTATTATCAGCTACCGACGGGCACATGGGCAGCTTACGATCCTGAGTACTACGGGAAATTCATGAAGAAGTGGCAGGCGCAGTATGATGCCCATGTGCGTGCTCTGGAGAAAGGACAGGTCAAAGGGTTTGAGGGCTGGGACCAGGGTACGGTTGAAGATGTTGATGCACAGAAGGAGATGGAGAGAGCGAAGAGAGACATTAAGGAGCGCGAAGAGCGTAAAGCGCTTACGAATGGTTCTGGCTCCGAACCTGCAAAGCCAAGGATGACAATGAACGTAGGTGGAATTTGTTGCCATCATCGCGATAAGTGTCACTTACGGGTTGCCCGTAGCCTTCAAAATCAAGTGGAATAGCACGGTCAAGACATCAACTGTCTACGTTATTGAACGAGGCCTATATGAATCGGGAAACCTTGGAAGAGAAGATTGCAGAAGGTCGGAGGAACCGCAAAGAAGCCGGCAACAAATACGGTATGTTTCTGCTCACCAACCAAGAAGACTGACACTCAAAAACTGCCAGGTTTTTAGCTGCACCTCGCATCCTACTCATTCCTGAAATAAGGAAACATGGATTTCAATCCGTATCTATTGTTGCGACACCTGTCATGCCCACGACGTCACCATCCTGACACCACAGAGAAATGCTCTCATCGTTCAACCGCTTCCCGTTTATCGTCAAATTACGACCAACGAGTAAGGGGTTTTGTGCTCGGTATTCAAATGCGCGAAGGGATATATCTGGGTGGTGACTGGTTGCTGTCTCGAGAAGCATAAGTGCTGTCAGAGGTCCATGAACTAGTCGCTCTTGGTGATTGTGAGCTGTGCCGTACTATGAGGTTACGACGTAGTACGTACCAGGGTATCCTTCGACACGCTGTGCATACTCCTTGTCCAAGTGAATTTGATGTGCATTAAAAGTCACTGCTGAGAAGCGGAATAGTGTAGTCTGACTTGGTGTATAACTGAAGGAAAAGTCGGGCCGCTCTGGCACCTGGACTGGATAACTAGATGTGAATGAGATAACCGCCAATACGACCGGGGAAGCGCACCTTCACGTATGGATTTTTTGACTTGAGCATCGTGTGCCAGGTAAACGTGTGTTCTGTCCTCAATTATAGAGGGCGTATTGGACCCTTCCTTCATTAACTGAAATTCCTGCCTGACAAACACCAAAGGTACACCGGAACTGCCGGTCTCAAAACCTTTCTTCTGCACTGAGTGAACCCTCGCTTTTGCTACAGCCCTCTCTCCCACTCGTATGGGATTTTTGTTATTCCATGTGAAGGAACCACCCGCCCACATACGCCTCGTGAAAGGTTCCGGTGGACAGAAATCGGCGTCGGTACCATCCTTCCGCAATTGGTGCTCTGGTGTATGTGGATGGAAGAAGGCGAGGTGATGGCCATATCCTAATGGTTGACCTTCTGTCGGCGATTGGAATGGCTTGTTGGGAACGGAGCCACTTCTTGTGGGAATGGTAATGTATAAGTCTTTTAGGTGCTCGATTCGGACTGTGTCTGGGATGCTCAGAGGATTCGGAGGCATTCGTATCCATTCGTCGAGGGTCTGGGTATTGAATTGTCGACGCCCGAAGAGAGTCCACGCTCTGCTGACGTATCTTGCATTGTTGTGACCGATGCGAATCACTTGAGCGAGCAACATGACAGTATGAGCGCTTGAGCACTTGACATCCGGTAATCGTTTGTCCCGTCACGGTCTGACACATCCATGGAAACAACATTGGTATACGAGTTAGGAATAGACAGAGCTCAAGACGTAATTACACTAAGTAATTTGGAATAATGTACGGAGAAGAGACTGACCCTGCCTGTCATTCCAGATCAAGCTGGCAGTGAAAGTGATTACACAAAGGACGTTAGGGGTCCCTAGAAAATATCCATGTGCTACGTCGCTTTCGCTTGACGTCCGGAGCGGCCACATCTTCTTCATTTCGTGGTGGAAGATCAGCAGCATAGTAGCCATAGGGACTCATCAAAGTGGCCAGGGATTTATGTCCTTCAACTTGGAATTCCTTGAAGGGGAAGGCTTCACCGTCTATTGAGAGTGTTCCCTTGGATGACAGAGGCTGGATACGATATGCATGTGCCTTAATGTATTCAACCTGCAGGGTGCATTCAGATGATGCATGAATAAGAGGGAAGTGATCCAACCTTGGGGTTCCAAAACATCTTGCCCTCTGCAGCGCCATACGTTGCAGAGATCAAGGCTCTTCTGGTGGACTAGGGGCGAATCAGAAGTACGGACGAAGTATACTCTCAGAAGGCTCACCCTCGGCATCGCCACGATGTCGACAAGGCCGTCGCCGGGCAGAGATGCGGGGAACGCCATCATATCCCTAGGTGCTATGCATCAGCCATCAAGGCCAGACACGTCCATGTAGCAACTCACCGCCCGACGTAAGGTCCCTTTCCGGCGTAAACAAACAAAATTGGTTCATTCAAAGTTGTCCAACCTTCTTCATCCGTGGTTGAGTATTGCGGCGAAGGGAGAGAAACATAACGTTCCTCTTCTGGCGGTAGAGCGCTCTCTTGCATTTTTTGTTTCCACGCATCGCACATCTGAGCCATTTTATCTCTGTCGGTTTCGGCAACTTTATATGATAGTTGGATCGGACAGGGTTTGAATGTTATTACTGTAATGCACTGCTAAGGAGCAAGTTGTAGTCTCCAACTGGTAGAACTCACTTCCTTTAGCCATGCCAACCATGAAACGAGTGTCACCCATCCACCTCAAGTGTTCCGTCCCAATGTCAACGTCGGCGATGAGCCCGACAGCTTGTGACATGAACGATATGTGGCGTTTTCCGCTTTGCGTCACGGAGAAGGCATCGACCTTCATTGGACGCCCTAGAAAAATGGTCAATCAATGATTCCAGGGAAGTCAGCTGCCACACAACCTTTGACGACATTGACTGCAGCTACCACGCAGTCGAATCCATCCTAGTAACATTAGCATCACTACGACCAGGGGATGGAGCTAACACGTACCTTGATACCCAAGAGGTTGAGTGAAAGACCATTCCCGGAACCAGCGGGAATAGGGGCAATAGGTATTGAGAAAGCTTTCATGGGTTCCTCATGATGAGCAAAACCATTCAAAACTTCGTGATTTACACCATCGCCAGAGACCGTCACAACAGCATCAAATTCGAGTGAGAGGTTGCGCCCCAGCTCAAACGCATGCCCACTGTGGGTCGTATCTAAGGATTATAGGTGAGGTATGAAGCAAGCGAGGTCTTGTAGAAGGACATACAGGAAACATCCAACTCGCAGCCTGCAGCTCGCAAAATGGGTTCCACGATATTGGTATAGGTATAGACACCCTTTCCCTGTCACAAACACGATGAATTGCAGGTGATTGATAGTGAAGATGTCTGTCAGCTGACCACTCCGCCAAATGGATTGACAATGATCTTTAGTTTTCTTCCACGCTTGATCCCCTTCTCTGTTGTGACCTTACTGTTGGTCGATTGCACGTTGAATAGAAGTAACGTACCCTCGTATAACGCACTCATTGTCACCCGAACCCATGTTTCAGCATTTTCACTCTCCGCTTCGTCAACAACACCCTCTAATGTTTGAAGCCTATACGGCCCTCTATTTCTAATCTTGCGCACATACGAGCAGTGGACGCGTCGAGTACTGGCATCGAATTTGGTGGAAATCACGAAGCGAAGGGGTATAATAACCTCTCTTGAGGAGCGACCTATACCATCAAGTTAATCTGGGTGGGTTTGTGTGAAATCTGATAGGTAGACGGACCTTGGTCTTGTAAAACAAGTAATTCATCAGTGAGGATAAGTTTGAGTAACTTGCTAGCAGGTGTTGCGCGAACGAGGAGCTCTTGTCGGGCCATGTCGCGAGTTGGATGAATGAGATAGGCTTCTAAATCGTCGGTTGGTTGAAGGCGATTACGGCTGGTAATGCAACCCATGGGGGTTACGGGGTCGCCTCCTTTCGAAACCACTACCGAACCTGAAACTAATAGTCTTTCGTGAGAAGTTTCAGGAGCTCTAGCGCATACTTACGTGACGAACGAAATATGGAATTATAGCAACGTCGCGCGTGGAGGAGTATACGACTAACACCCAAATAGAGCTCGACGGCTATTTTCGGAGATTTCGGATATATATCTGACCCGCGAGGCTCACGGGCGGCCCATCTAATAATGCAACCCCCTCCGCCAGCCCCATATCATTCTTACTCAAGCTCTTACCATCTACCGAATTGTCATGACCCCTGTGCACCAAGTGGCCCAAGTGGGTTTTGGGACAGGTACCAATGAACTTTACGACCAGTGAGTCTGTTGATTCCTGGGAATAGAATCAATCTTGAATGCACACCGATAGAGTCCGACCATCTTATCAATCGAATGCCCTGGCACAAATCCGGGAGGCACTCAAGGCAGCTGCACCGCTTAACATTGTAGAGTACGCGGATATCGTTCCCAATGACGGCGATCACCTCACAGTTTACAGGATTGGGTCTGGAACTGGAATATTCACTCGCGCATTACTTGCCCATGAGAAGTGGAACCAAGATATCAGAACGCTAAAGGCAATCGAGCCTAGTGAAGGGATGAGAGATGTCTTCACAGCGACTGTCCGCGATGAACGTGTGACGGCCCATGATGGGACATTTGATAATACTGGGGTAGCCAACGCATGGGCAGACCTGATTATTATTGCACAGGTAAGGTATTCCTCTTCAGGTGTTTCTGAGTGGTGATCATAATATAATCAAGGCATTCCATTGGTGCCCAGACTACGACGGGGCATGTACTGAATTTGCACGCATCTTGAAACCACATGGCATGGTGGCCTTCATCTGGAATTTGGAAGACAGGTGAGCAGTGTACTGCATTTAATACAACCACTCAGTACTCACGCAAGAAGGGAGCGGGCCGGATGGGTAGCGCAACTGCGAGATCGCATTGAGCAACATGAAAATGGTACACCGCAATTTCGACTCATGAAGTGGCGTCAAGCTTTCAGGACGCCGAGCTATCAAACAGCCTTCGAACCTCCTCAAGAGCATGTGTGGTCCTACAACATTCCAACTACCGTGGACCTTACGGTTGGTCGGGCGACGAGCAAGAGTTATATCGCCGTGCTTCCTGCTGATGAAAAGGAAAATGTGAGGAACGACGTCAAGAAAATTCTTGAAAAGGGTGACAATAAGGTTTGGATTGACGAGGGTGCTGGGGTGTTTGAGTACCCATACCGAACCTATCTAGTTCTTGCGCAGAGAAAATAGACGATTTCCAGCACTGAAGCTACTGAAGGCCATCCATGTTATTTGCCGTTGTTTGACCCC
This sequence comes from Volvariella surrecta, assembly GCA_951802395.1. Lineage (NCBI taxonomy): Eukaryota > Fungi > Basidiomycota > Agaricomycetes > Agaricales > Pluteaceae > Volvariella > Volvariella surrecta. The sequence continues at coordinate 1,755,627 of OX637784.1, forward strand.
TGCAAACGCAACGCGCCTTGTTTAACTACACGTGACCGCGCACATTTGAAGTCCGATTGTTTGCTGCTTTAAAGGCAACCACGACGACATGGCCACTGCTGCTCACATTTTTCCCCCAACCCCCATCTTCTTTCCACACTTATACTTCATTCATACTAACAATGGCACCTAAGGTATGTAACTCATGCTTTGTTTCTGGTTTATTCGCGTTAAAAATGTCACCTAGCCCGCTTCTGTCGCCGGAAAAGCACCTGCTTCAACCGCATCAAAGGCTCTTGCTAAGTCAGACGACCTAGCAAAGAAGTCCACAGCGAAAAAGACTGCTGATGATGGCGAGAAGAAGAAAAGGAGAAAGACTCGCAAGGAGACTTACAGTTCATACATTTACAAAGGTGAGCAAACCTTGGTGGCTATCGCTTGTTAAGACGACTCAAACCTCTGGTGTTAGTGCTCAAGCAAGTTCATCCCGATACCGGTATCTCTAATAAGGCCATGGCAATTCTGAACTCGTTCGTGAACGATATCTTTGAACGAATTGCCACTGAGGCCTCCAGTAAGAGGGAGTGTTTTTACTTCGTGGCATACACTCATGAACGCTCTGCAGAATTGGCTGCTTACTCAAAGAAGTCAACAATCTCATCCCGTGAGATCCAAACCAGTGTGCGGCTCATTCTCCCTGGTGAACTTGCCAAGCATGCCATCTCTGAGGGAACCAAGAGCGTCACCAAATTCTCAGCAGGTGCTAAGTAGATATTTGCTTTCATCAAGTTGAATTCCAATCTTGTTGGGCTTCTTGGGATATGTATTATTGATATTGTATTCCCGTCTATATGAACTCACTAAGGGTGATATAGATTATACATTGTTGAATGTCAGTCGAGTATCAGGTACACCAACTAGGAGGAAGTACTATTAACATGCCCTCTGCTTCCAACTATTTCTACCCATCCAAGTGTGACTTGGATTTGACTTTATTTCCGCTCGGTTTGAAATGCACTCCTAATAAGCGTTGCACACTAGTTGAATCGATAGCATGTTGCCCAGTCCACCAACGAGAACGCAACATTTTGAGAAATGGTGGTGCCGCGAACGGAAATCGACGTTCAATGATAAGTACTTGGAGGTTTGGGATCAAACATTGACCATCCCCGCAACTCGTAAGTTCTGCCAAGGGCCGCGCTGGCGTGCTTGCAAGCGAAACTCCAATAGGCCCGGTACCACTTGGAGTGTTGAGGATAGTTGTCGATCGGTTACTGCTAGACGATAAAGGTACAACTTCTTGATGGAGCAGCCTGAACGATGCACCAAGGATACAAAGTTATCAGAGGCCAGGCTGGACATAGATGATAGCCGAATGATGGGCGAGGATGTATAGGTACAGGGTTGGAATACCTCGTAAAGAAATTCAGGAAGTAGCATGGGGATGGGTGAAATAAGAGCTATCTTGGAGGCGCCAGTCAAATTGGGCATTGGGGGAATTGTCGAGGGGGACGTATAAGTCATCGTGGACGACGATGTCCTGGAGGTCTGTTGAATCGCAGGGTTGCCCATATGCATATATCGAGAAAAATAACTCGATTATTAAATCTAGGAAGGGTACGTTAGAGAGCAGAGGAAGGCAATCATGTCGGTGTACTTCACCAGAGTGATGGATTATTGCTGAACGGGATGAACTCTTAAGTCAAGTAAGGTACCACCTTTATAGCATTAGGGTCGTGACTGGGGCATTCTTTCCCATACGTGTACATGTCAGAAATTACTCTCTGGTTCGTCTTGTTACCAGAAGCTTGGGTGAAAACGCCGAGATCCAGCAGCAATAATGGCTTCACTGGCACCACCTAATGTCGGCCACATAGTTGCCATCTCCAAAATAGGACAGGCATTTGTGCGTGATGACCATGAGGCACTAAAGTCAACATATGCAAAGAAACTAAACGCGTTCGACGATCGCGTGGCTCGGTCACGGCGATCACAGCTCGAGCGCGAGTGGTTGTCGAAATTTCCAAAATGGCCACATACGCACCGGCACCAACTGCTCGTCGTTCCTCTCGTCTACGCCAACCAAACTCTCCTCCTCCACGTCGCATAGTGGTTGCTGGCAATCGTATCCCCTCACGATATCAAACACCCGTCCAGCCCAATGTTGGACAACAAACTGCAGATAGACCGGGGTCGGTGGCTTCTAGTATGGATGTGGATCGGTCTGTTTCCATGAGCACGGAAAGAGGCGTGTCGCGTATCTCGAGTGATACCATATTTGCAAAGACAGAGGAGTGGACTGCTACATTTTATGCAAGTCTGCCCTTGGAAGTGAAACAGGTACTGAAGAATGCAGGTGTGTTTAATGTTGACCTCTGAATAACGTAATATTGACTGCCATGCCGCTAGATTTCTACAGAGACGCATACACAGGTGATATCGACACCGTGACAGGGTTTGCCCTTGTGGCCTCTCCCCATACCTGCTTTGTCTGGAAACATGTCCAGGTATTCATTAGTAGCTTCCGTGTCAATAAAGCACTCAATACTATCTAGGCTGTCAAAGGGACCCCGACCTGCTATATCTTCTCTTGTCCACAAGACGAACAAAATAACCCACCGTACCATGCGCTCGTGCCCTACGGCGCATCTCGCGAACCAGGACTGATATTAGCGTCATCGAATGGACTTATTCGGCTATGGGATAGCATCGGAATAGGTCTCGCCGGTGGAGAAAATTACACATCGTCGGAGTTGGAGTTGCAAGAGGGGGAACAAGTAACGAATCTTCTTCGGGTCGACGTATGTCATAATGCTTTCGGCCATCCCACAATTGTTAAATTTCCTTATAGCCACAGTCCTACATCTGCTCCACCTCCATGGGAAATCTCTTCCTACTGTACTTAACGTCTGCTGGCGGGAAATCACATATTAGCAGTCGTAGATTCTCACACCAGGTGAAGGGATTGGCGTTCTCCCACTTGCTGGCATCCTTTTTTACAGGGGGAGGCAGCTCTCATTTGCACATAGAACCAGGCAATGTGAGCTCAATCGCCCTCGGGGGTACTAATCCGCTTGGAGGGAGGGAGGTCTGGGCATTAGTGGATACTAGACTGCAGCGCTGGGATCTGAAAACAGATGGACGGGCAGAGCTCATGCTTGACGCTGACATACTGGCTCAGTTTCGAAGGGAGCTGAGGAAAGCATACGGAGAGAGTCTTCCTGAAGATGATGTCCGATTGGACCTGGAATTCTTGGATCTTGCGCTCGATAGCGAGGGTCGACTAATCGTGCTTTTGTCCTATGCTGGTGAGGAGGAGAATACATTCATGGCCTCCCTGGACTTGAGGGGCGTGCGGCGCATCTTTGTTCTGGCCTGGTTGTCGCATACGGATTCATCCTTCACAGTAGCTGGCATCAAGACTGTGCCTTATCAAAGTGTAAGTTTACACCCGTTACTTGTCAGTTGTATGCTTAATTGTTGCAGACCCCCACTGGTGCTCCCACATATCCACGTATCAAATTACTTAACGATGGCGCGCTGATTAGCATACAATTTGGCGACGCAGTTGCACTTTGTGCTAGAGGTACATCCTTATGGCTCCACAAGATTGAAACCTGCTGACTTTGATTAGATTCAGAATTTCGAGATCGCCTCGAACTGAAATCATCGCTAGATAGGACATTGGGGATCGGTATCGCTCAAAGCGAGCATTCAATCCTTCTTCTAAATGCCTCGACAATGATACGCGTCACCATTGATGCGGATAAAGTATCTAATTTTGACCCTGAGTATGTTCGCATCATATGCTGCATGGTCTGTTGTCTGATATACGCATAGAACAGGGCATACATATCTGGTCAAATCGACGCTGACCCAAGCCATCCTTTATGGCTCATCGCAAGACGTAAGTTACATCTGCGTTGGGTTATTCAGAGTCTGCTACATGTGATTGCCAGAACCCACTCCATTTCAGTTTCCCTCCAGAGATTGATGTGGACGGTCTAATGCAAGGAGCTGAGCAAATCAGTCAAGCCATACTGGAATCTGGTGTGTCTCTTGTATCATTATTTCGTTTCATTGCCAACCTTCAGTAGACGCAGAGCTAGTTCGAAGAGACCATGACCTGAGTTCACAACTTACGACCAGAAAGGACAGGCTAAGTTGGTTGATACGATTCATTAATGACAACGCTGTACTGACCAAGGTGCCTTCTACGCTTGCTCCCTCCTCGCCTCCTGCCTGACAAACATCTAATTAGCTGTCGCAACGGAGTCGCCAACAACTTGCAACTAATGCTGAAAAATTATATGCCGCACATCAACTTTGGAAGGAGCATAACAACTTCTTAGCGTATGAATTCTCACAACCACGACGTAATTGAAACTCACTGTAAATGTAGAACGGCACCACTACACAGTGTGTTGCAAGACGCTGTGTACTCTTATATGGCATCTATTGATGACATTCATCACGAAGATATCATGCGAACATTCTTCCGGACGCGTGTTCGTGAAATTGGCAAGTTGATTCGAAGAGTGCCGGAAGTTACGAAACAAGCCGCACAAGCCAGTGGTCGCGATTATGCTGACTTTTTACCAGAGGCAAACCGTGTAGTTTTGGTAAGAAAATGATGTCAATTCTTTTGACACTGACTAATGCACCATAGACTGTCCTTAGTTCCGCATTTAACTACAGGGCCCACAACTTTGGCGTCTATGGCATTGAACCCCCCATGATTCGCCCGTGGACGAGCCAACTGGGTATAATCGAGGCAGTTCATCAACTGTTTGACGCAACGACTACTTATGCTGACGGTCGGGAGGAGGATATATCTGATCGACGTCGGCGGGAGCCCATAAAGCAACTTCCAGACCTTGCAGCAACATTGTTCCAGTGCATAGAGGAGAGACTAGAATGGTTGTACAGGTGGGGTTTAAGAATGGCTGCCCAGTTCTAATACTTACACCTTCCTCAGCTCTGCTGCTGCCGAGGACGTCGATTCAAAACGCGACAGAGAAGGCTTAGAGCAGAAAGTTGAACTCCTCCGGCCCAAGGTGCTGGAAACGCTTCGTGAGTTTAGGTCCACTTTGAATATTTTCAATCTTCTCAAACTTTCATTCACTAGGTCGCACTGGTTACGCTGATGCAGCCTTCTCCTTGGCCGAGCAATACCGTGATTTTAGGTCATTAACTGCACTATGCCACAGGGAGGCAGTGTTCCCACCTGAACAGAACCCTCATGCTGAGAGAATACAGTCTTATCTGGATCGCTTCCAGGATGATTTCGCAATAGAACTGTTCAGGTGGTACATCCAACACGGTGAGTCGTGACGATCTCATTCCTAAATGATAAATGACACTGAGGGCATTGCAGGAGAGCTGCGGATATTATTTGCCCAGGAGGGACCCAGTTATAGCCACTATATGGACAAATTCTTTGCCGAGAACTCTAACAATGCGATCGCTTGGATCCATGATCTTGACAAAGGCAGACATAAGGCGGCAGCAGCTGAGCTTTTGGCAGAGTCCAGGCAAGCTTCAAGTATCGATGCTAAGCATGTAAGCGTCGATCCCTACTGATTGTACTAAATAAAACTCATGCTGCGCTAGCTCATGCTCAGCATTGGCAAACTCTGCCACCTGGCTCAATTGCATGAAGGAAATTCTCAAACAGACCAAAGTGTACTTGATGGTAATTTAATTGCTACCTGAGTATCGCTTTTGGGCTCACATAGACCCAGCGTTCCACGATAACCTTGATTTTGTCAGTGTGCAAGAAACACTTTTGGAGGAATTCCAGGCAGCCCTCAAGGCTCTGCGTGGAAGGCAATCACTTGATGGCCAAGTCGATGCTGTGGCCAAATCCGTGGCATCTTCTCTAATGGATCGCAAGGCTCTTTTGCAGGTGAGTGTCAGGGCCGCGATTAGACCTCGACGCGCTGACAGTGATCATCCAGGTTTTCAAGGACTTGGTGCGATCTGTTATCCAAAAGAAAGTCTTAAGTGTTGAGGACACCGTGGATGTACTTACACTCAAAGACAACGCGTCTACTGTGGAGGATTATGCCACTGCACTACAGCTGCTTGTACGTGCTCAGGTGAGTATATGTACCTGACAATCTGACGTCTCGCTGAATTCGCATGGACAGAGCCTCCCTGACGCGCGTAGGCTTGCAGCATTTCGGGTTGTGTGGCGCAGAATCTACCTACATGACGAGTACGTATCAAAGGGCTATTATTGCATGAGCGACTGACAAACTTGCGGACAGTTGGGAGAATATACAAAAAACTGCCAACATTACGGACGAAGAGCTCACAGCACGATATCGGAATACAGCACTGTTTGAAACGCTACTGGCTATACTTCCAAGAAATATTCAGGTCGAGGGCCTCGAAACCAGCCCAGATGTTGCACTCATCGTACCGACTGTGGAAGAAATTTCCTCGAGGTGGCCAGGAAAATCTGTCGACCAGGTTGAAGCGGTGGTACAAGATTACAATTATGAATGTGATCGACTAGGGGAGTTTGAGTTGGGGGATGTCCATCAAAGGGTGAGGGAGCTTGTTATCCAGCAACTAACATGGCAGCAGCAGGGCTTTTGATTACTACTTATCTACTACGCATTAACGTACCATAGCGCTCCTCATAATTGAGGAACCGGAGCTAAAATGGCCGTGTGACATTGGTAATCCAGGTCTTGAAGCGTTCATAGTTTACTCGTGCTGCAAGTTGAATTACCCCTAGGATACGCGCTCTAGACTCTGATGTGTAAAGCTCCGTCCGTTCGGTTTCTTGAAGGACCCATTGCTTGTAGAATTCGGATAGAGCACGTTCCTTGTCAAGCGATGTCGCTGTGGATGGCAGGCTGGACAGTATGGCCTCCTTGGCAGCTTCAAACCGAGTGTTGCTCTGCTCTTGATTGATTAATGTCCTGAAGGACAACATTGATTTGACACTTACCTCGACCCAAAATACCTGGTCCAAGGCATCCAATTGTTCTTGTTGAAGTTTCAGTTGCAACTCGTTTCCCCCTACTATCTCTACCGAAGCTTTAGACGTAAATTCTGTTAGGGAGTAGGGATGTGCGTTTGGTTTTGAATTTTGGGAGATTGGCACATCATCGTAGATGACTGGTCTCAGGTTGGAAACCGGGTCGATTGGGCCGACAAGTCTCCTTCGTGTTTGCGTAGTATGAAGAAGACGTTGTGGAGCAGATAATTGCCGCAGGAGCGGTGAAGCACGTCGAAGAGTGAGAGACATTCAGGGTCCTAATTTTGACGCACTGTGCAATTACTAGATATGGTATTCCCACAGTCAAGCCAATGAATCCGTCTCTTTCGTTGCTGAAGTAATATTAGAAATATGTAATGTACCGTTTAATGTCACTGTAGACCATGCCTTATCCTATTTCGTAATATACTATCTAAGGATGAAGAGGGCACCCGAACCAGCCCAGATTTTACGAAGAGAACAACTTGAAGTAAGTGTTCTTCAATTCCTTGAGTGGTGGAATTCCGAGATCTTCCACAACGTCGTCTACAAGTCCACCGCCCGACTTGTTCACGGATGAAGCTTGCTGTGTCCCGTCGATGGAAATTGATTCAATACTTTCGGATATGTTCTCAAGGTTATAGGTGGGGCCGCCACCATGGTGAGTCGTTGCACCGGCTACCACAAGGACCTTAGGCAGGTCTTCCTCGACCGCGTCCTTTTTTGGAGTTGAGGACTCCCAGAAGTCTGGGAGGTAGGGCTGACGATGTGTAATTAATGCGGTCCATCTATACACGACAGGATTATCCTCACAATTTGGACAGGTGGTTCAGGATTTGTTGGTGGTATTTCGGGCATCAAGACGTTCAAGTAATTGGCGGAAGGGGACGACGCATTTTTGAGTTGTTCTGCTTGAAGAGCAAGAGGAATCCCGGGTGCTTCTCCCGGTGTGCTATTGCTGGCACTGCTAGACGCGGTGGTCGACGCGTTTCTAGAAAGGACAGGTACAGGAGGTTCAAGAGAGGTAGTCGACTGGCGCTGTTTAGCGTCCTCGAATTGCTGAATACGAGAAATTAATGTGGCTTTATTTCCTGTCCTTTTTGTTCTATGTGAGGCAGCTCAATCATGAGCAGCTGTCTTACTTACACTGACAAACCCCGGGACATTGCTTCCTGTTTGAGTTCGGCAACGCTTTTATTGTCCCATGGACGGGTCAGGAGCACAGAAGAGACAAAAGACCTATTTTTCTGTGCTGCACGTAAGCCGATTAGGGCAGAGCGAGATTGGCAGAGACGGTACATGACAGAGTATGGTCAAGTCGATAAAAATACAGCGTCGGAGGGAGCTATGATGGAGGTGTCACGTGCCAGATATTGAATATCTTCCTGGATTTTATTCGATCATTGGAATCTATCTCCTCATTGTAATAGCACCCTTATACCCTACAGCATTCCATCGACGCCGCCCAGGTCGATTGGGTTATCATACCCATCTTGTATCTGCTCTTGTCACTGATTTGCCTTCGATTCACCGGATGTACGCCTCGTGGCCTCGTCGTGCTTTACTCTGCACAATAACATCATCTTTCACAGCTACCAACCTTATTCAGGCGACTGCACTGATTCGTCAGCCCTGACAAATTCCGTTCACAGTCATACCATCTCCCGCTCACTATGCTTCTATCTCCAGCGTAAGTTGTGGCTATCTACTCGCCTCTCCTCCACAAATCATTCATCACACCGACCTTGTAGATCAACGAGTGCCAGTCTACCGAGTAATTCAGGATTTTGGAACAAATTTAAACCCAAAAACAAGGAATTGGATTTGCGAGAAATGCAAGGGCATATGACAGTAGCTCGTCAGCGTCTTCTAACGTTGGCCTTTGGAGATATGGAAACAATCAGAATGGTTAGGTTTTAAACACCTCACCTGTTCCCTCGCTCATATCACATTGATCGCCTGATAGCTCCCAAATACATTTGCCGTACGTTTATACCAGATTGTGGTTATCGATCGTTCCCTTAAGCCCCTAAGCAGGAACTCGATGCACTTGCTCGGGATTGGACAAAACCACCACCAGATGCTGTTTTTGGTTTACGTGTTCCTGTCGAATATGCGTCTCTGCATGCTGCTGTAGGCCGCAATTCTCTCCTAATGGTATGGCTGCTTATGGATTCGACCCTAGAGGCTGGTCTCCGGGCCTTATATATACGTATGCATCAATTCCTCCGTGTCTGCATCCAAACCTAATGGCTCGTAAAGCTCACCAGCGAAGACTCATATCAAATTGCTATTATGGGCGTTCAGGGTCTCCGCGTAGAAATTGTCAGCGATGCTCCTCCGCCTCCTGATGAACCACCGTGAGTGCACATCTTATTTTGAGAGGGCGATCCTTAATGGGACATGAAAAGTTCACCACCGTAGGTTGATAGTAATGATGAAATCAACCCCTAGTTGACAGCTAACAGACCGCCTCCGATTTTGGAAATGGACGCAGTCTTCGATCTTGAATTAATGCCAGGCCAACGTGTAGCTTTGGATACTCTAGTCTCTTCCGATGCATTGGATATGGCACGTATGGAAGATGGCACTACAGTGGATGGTATGTTCTGGGGCAAGCTAGACATTGTCCACAATGGTGATACGCATAAGATGGAGTTCTCTGGCACAAGATTACCACCTGGCCAGGAATATGGCTCTGACTTCATGTTTGACTCTCGGGTGATATCCAAACTCGTCATCGCAGCGAAGCCAACGACAGCCAAATGCCAACTTAGCATTCTCGCACCGGCGGTACAATATTGCGACGTCATGCTTACATTTTCACCGTTCTGGAAATTGGGATTAACCTGGCCACCTGCAGAAGATATGGGAGAAGGCAAGGTGAAATATTTCTTGCGAGCACACCCTGGGGGTGCACTAGAACATTTCGAGACACAGATGGTGACAACTGCTCTCTATTATGAAGCTATGTGAGTTCTTGAAATCATTTCTCGCTTTACCCTGCTGATGACATTCACAGACCCGACCCTTCAACAATGGCAGAGCCCCGTGACTATATCGCTCCAAGGAATGGCTTTGCTATGCCCTTCAGGGATTTTGTTCCCCACCTCTTGCGGGTTCTTGATCAACTGGGAATCTCGCTCCACTCACAGACGAATTTCTTGAAGTACGCCTAGCTTTCCTGGCCTGGCACCCTAACTGACGTCATTCTAGTAACAACCTTCATAGTTTTTCGCAGCACAAGTACATTGCGTACAGGTTCCTTCCTCCAACCCGCATTGCCGCAGCCATTGATATTACTGTCACGACTGACCCTTGCGTCTTTACCCGCCTATTTTTAATCTTCCGCGGTCTTAATGAGGACGACGTCGGGGAGTTTGCAGGCGCAGGTGAGAAGGAAGCAAATGCTGCCAATTGGAGGGAAATTATTGGGTGGACGGAGGATTCTAAAGACCAATCATTATTCCGAATCCTCGAGGTGTCCGTGTTGGAAGTCTGACAGCATCTGCCATGAAGAACGACGCCTAATTTTATTTCTCATTCCCTAATCTTTGTGAAGTGCCATCCCACCCTTTATATTGTAAGCTCATCGCGCCTCTTGCTAGTATAATGTATAGCTGGGGAGTTGTCTTATTTGTCTTGTTGTTCATTAGCTTTGTTGTTATAGACATTGTGTTAGATCCACTGCTTTTGCTTTTGAGCGTGACTCTGGTAATTGCTTGATAGACAGGGATGGATTCTACTGATTCAAGTTCGGTCAAAGTCTAAGCCGAAATGTCCGCACTTGACTCGACCTCCCTTATGTCGACCGTCATTCGACTGCCAAGCAGTTGGCGTGGCTTTGCCGCGGTCAAGAAGCTGACGATCTTGTCCGTCATTGACAATTTCAGACTAAATATGTACTGACCGTGCTCGATACAGTGGCGATTCGTATGGTGATGTAGGTTAGTTAGAAAGGGACCCTGTACCGGATGATCTTAATCCGCTAGGTGCGGATTTCCCTAGGACAACGTGGAACGAAGGCAATGAACCCAACTAAGCAGGCTATTTGATCACCAAAATATGCACCACCGCCAACATACGACCCCGATATCCTTCAAGAAGAGCAGGACTCGGAGAACCATGCCAATCTATGACTACGCAGTGGGTGGTCAAATGGTGGATGGAGTGGCGAATCAGATAATGGATCGAATCTTACAGAAAACACCAGACTGGACTGCTGAAGATCCCTTGTTTGATGGGTTGATCGAGGCTTTTTGAAGTCATACTGACGATGAAGCTGATATAGTGACTTGGGTTGGAATCAATGACCACGCGTGAGTTGGAGGGTGAAGACTGACTAAGATCAATGACAGCTGGTTCCTGGAATACGACAATAGCGCCGGAAGTCTGCATGAAATTGTACGAGTGTGGTGCAAGGAGTTTTTGTTTCATCGATGTACCGCCCATGCACCTATGAGGAATAGAATATTCACTGATACTTGGCGCAGAGGGCTAGAATCGCACCCTGTTGGAGAGAACCTTTTCTGAATCTTCGGAACATGAAAATGCTACTGTGTTGCTGTTCTCTTCATGGGATACTCTTACGAACTGCTCGGTTCGTCAGAGCGATAAGGATTCCCTGAGGGCGATAAACGCAAACATGGGGGGTCTATTGGTATGACACTTGCACTCCACGAGCGCCGTGCATATTTGGATCGCCAAAGACCTTCGGAAATTCTCTCGACAGTAAAAGCATCCGATGTATTATTGTTGTAATTACGGTGGCATGTAATCGACAGGGGTAACTATAAATGGGGGATCACATGATTGGATCAGGCATCGTCAGCGCGGGGAATGGGTGGTACTCGTACAGTACAGATGGTTCAGCTGCCCCAGTCCTGAGTACGAGCAGTCTGGTACCGACAGCAATCCTCCTCATCACCTTTAGCATCTACCACATCCTCAATGTCGAGTTCCTGGTACTTCTCTTGGTTCCCAAATCTGCCATTGCGCGACTTCGTTCTGCCATCACGACTCCAAAGCCGTTTCATTTCCTTTGCTCTCAAGAAGTCTCTAGGCCATTTCCTCAAGCCAGGCCAACTCGATGCCCATCAAATAGACTCTCAAATAGGCTCAGGTTATGTTCAAATTAATGATCTTGAACTGGATAACCAGGTATGTCTCTCCACCGCTCCCCGCTCGAGGACTCGTTTAATGGTCATCCTCTCATAGACTATCAACACGCTTCTCCACGATCTCCCCGTACGACTACACGACGGTTCCATCACTTCAGTAATAGCACGCATTCCACTCTCAAACCCTCTCACTTCCAATGTCGGTCTTGCATTAAATGGCCTCCACCTCACATTTCATGTTGTACCTTTAACACCACATTCCCCCAAGCCTCCTCAAGATCCTGAAGCTTCTATATCATCCTTAGCAGAATCCATGGTGTCCGTGGCAGGATCATTTGTACATGACGAACTCAACGCCAAAGAAGGCGCCGAGCTTTGGCAATCATTCCACTCCGCCACCCATCCTGTGAACCCAGACAAAGATCATGTGCCGGGCGGATTAGACCCTTTCATATCAGCACCAGAAGAGGAAGTGCAATATACGGATACCGATCCCGCTGGCGTTTCCTTATTTGCCTCGCTGATTGAAAGGCTATTAGCCAAATTCGAGTTCGACGCCACTGACACCAAGATCACGCTTGTAAGCCCAGATACTACCCGAGTTACGGTCTCGCTAGCAGAGATAACGTACAGAACGGAGGACAAATCAAAGGCACCTACGACCAAGGCGGGCGAGACGAGGACGCTCTCACTTTCAGGTCTCCAGGTTGGAATATGCGATTTGCGACCCGTTCCCGTATCCGAGTTGTTCCACAAATCACAGTCATCTCGCAGCACTCTTCAAGTTACCGTATCCCATTCGTTAACGCCTCCGAAGCAGACATCGAAGCCTCCTTCCTTACCAGTATCACCTACATCGTCGGTGTCATCGCTCGACGAAGAAACACAGCTCGCCATGACGCAATCTTTGGCATTTCTCCCACCCAGACCAGCTTCGCCTGCTAGCTCTTCTGTAAGTAGCATGTACGAAAGTGCGTTATCGGGCGCACTTACGCAAATTATCGAGAAGGAAGAGAAGGAAAGCCGGTCAGGAACACCAACAGAATCAGTCCAACCAGAAAGTAATCAAAGTACATCATCTTTTGTACCTGTCGTTGAGCGAAGACGGGATATGGAACAAGCACGAGACAAAGAGTCACTCAGGGCACCACGGAGAGACGAGCTCATTTTCTCATTCGGGACGGTCCCTATCCAGCTTCAGGTAACAACACCTTCTCCACAACCAGCTCCAATTCCGGTTTCTGCACCTTCTACACAGCCAAAGTCGCTCTCAAATGAAAGCATTCAAGTCGTTGTAACAACTGGAATTATTGCCGGATATCTTCGTCCGTGGCATGTTGGTGCCTTGTCCTCTTTGGCAGCGGACTTTGGGTCTTCCACACCCCCCCCAGTCTCTGCTCGTCCTAAAAGCAAGAATGCCGCATCGCCTCTATTGAAGGCTGGCATTCATGCCGAGTGCAAAATCCGCGGGGTTGTGTTGCTTTGTCTTCCAAACTTCATGAAAGGGGAGGAGCAAACAGATTCTGATTTCCTGGAGGGCTTCTTCTCTCGCCCACTTGTACCACCAAGATTACCTCATGTATACTTCAGACTTCATCTCGAATCCCTCAAGGCCTCTTTTCAAAAGGCTTCACCAAAGGCAGCTGCCATCGGTCGTGAGCGACAAGGCGAAGCACCATTACCGAGTGGAATGTCATTTACCTTCAGTATCAATGACCTCTCCATGTTCTCTATTGAAAATACAGGTAGTGATGAAATAACGGCGCTTCCTCTCATCATAACGGATCATCTCCTTCCCTCTCAGTATCCAAGTGACCATACGCACGTCGCAAGGGAGGTCATGAACGACCATTATCCGCAGCTACCTGTATTCGAGACTGTGGATTGGACTGATAAGCGGTATCGTCAGAATGGAATGAAGTTATCGGCTTGGCGCACGCGACCTCCAAAGCATAGAGTTAGCAAGCATACTCAATCCTCACCTGTTGATGAAGAGCATGCATATGCACAAGAGGGACCTGCTCTGCTCGTTAGGGCGTCGCCTCGAATCCAGCCGTCTGGACATAACCAAAGGAGTCGAAGTTCCGTTTCGGAACCTATGGATATGGAAATACTAGTCGCACCTCTACACGTATACATCGACTTGGGGAGTTTACTCAGAAATCCCATTATTGACGGTTTCTCTGAGGCATTAAATTCAGGTCCTTCAAAGTCTTCACCCGTAGAAGTACCGGAACTGGAGGGTGAAGCTAGCGATGATGATATAACGCCACCTCTCACACCACGTTCACAGAAAGACTTGGAGAGTGTGTGTGAGCGGAAAAGACTGGAACGAATGGTTTTAGAAGACTTGGATTTGGAGTTTGACTACCTTCAGAAGAAACCCAGTCGGCGTACTAGCCGGAGGGGAAGGAAGCAAGTAAGCATATTTGCTCAGACTACACATGTTATAATTCACTGAATTCATTGATCAGCCAGCGTCGAAAATCAAGTTGAATCTAGCGATGATTCGTCTGGAACTTCGAACACCTTCTCCGCCAAAGTATAGTGGTGTTGTTCGCTCAGGTGCATTGGTGTTGGATTTGCACGAGCTACAGCTCTTCAATGGTCCGCTAAATTCTGCCCCGCATGCTCACTTCGGAGACGATGACAACGACGTGTTGAGACAAGCTCATGCAAATACGCTTGCGTCACTACAAGTGCAACGGATCCTGCTTGCAGCATCAGCGACTGGAAGTCGTAACGCAACTACTTTAGTTTCCTTGGGCGCCTTACAAGATTACGCGGACGAGCTGCCTCTGAGAGGTGCGGAACAAGCGAACGTCCCATTACAGCCTCGGGTGTCTATCAGCAAGTCTCATTCGAATAACAAGTCTGTGGTAGGATCGCTTATCACAACTGTGGATATCCCGTCGTTACACTGCCATGTAACGAAGGAGCTGGCTGATGCACTCCAATATTGGGCGGACGACGTTGCGCAGCTACTTGAGGCTCGCTTTAAGGTGCAAGATGGCAATGATGGGACAGATACAGAGCCTGGTGGCGATGGAAGCCTTATAGGCAGCAATTTCTTCGTCAAGACAAGGAGCGGTAGTCTTAATTCCATTCACCAGAGCGGCCCTTCAGAAGTGATTGTTAAAGTTTGCTTATCTGAAGGTGAGTTTGCTATCTCAGTCCTGAATGCGAATACAAACTCTTGGTAGCCTTTGTGAGGATTATGCTACCGAACGCTGTGGATTCGATAGCAAGACCTTTCGATGTCCTTGCGTCAGATGTGGATATACTGCTGGAGGTCGCACCCGAGGGCAAGGTATGCGAGCAATACCAACGCGTTTGATGACCATTGATATATCCATATTCTAGGACGAGACCATTGTAACTACATCCGTCATGGATTTAACTGTTAGGCTGGCCAAGTCTCGGTCATTTGAAACTTTATTGGCCCTTACGACACCCCGGAGTATGGTAAGAAGCCTTTCCGTTATTATGCTATCTATCTAACAGCGCGATTGCAGTCCTCGGAGGTGCAATCATTGGTCAAGGTCCGATTTGCGTCTCTCCCTATTCCTGGATCCACAAGTAAAGAAACCAGATTGCGATTAACTGTATGGGGCTTTACATGCAACATTCCGTCGGAACGTGGTTGGATAGCGGACATCCAGGCATTCATCAAGTCACCTCCTGGGGTAAAATGGAACTATTCTTTAGCTTCATGTTTCTGACGAACGAGATGTAGACATTTGACACCGTTGTACCTAACGAGCGCACCGCTGTTGCATTGAAGGTGGTAAATGGATCGATTCGGGCATATGCGCCTCATCAACCAGGAGCGATTGTTCTGCATGTCGGAGACTGTCAGTTTACAACTGAAGTTGTCGGAGAATCTACAGACACTTCCTTCCAATTCTCCATATCATCAGTCGCACTTCTTGCAATTGACGATGTCGCGCACGAAACAAGCGGAGAAGGACGCATGCCATATACAGGCGTCACATATTGGAAGGTGAGCTAAAAATAGGCATACAATGATGTGAGTTGCTAATATATCGTTTAGAAAGCTAGCTACGCTTTAATAGCGGAGCTACAGGACACGGAACTTGCATTCGCTGCCTCGACTTTGCCAAAACATACAGATGTAACGCTGCTTTGCTTCGTTCGCCACTCGACTAACTCTCAGCTGTAGGTCACAATTAGCAAAGTTGGACTCCGGCTCCACCTATGTGCAGATTCGATGGCTGTTGTTATTGAACTCATCACTGATTTGACAGCTGGTGACCAACCACAGGCCCAGGAATAGTTCGTGCTTCTTATTGCGAGTAATCTCAGCACACTCACTGAAGCTATAGCCAAACTCCTCCTAAAGTACAGCCTGCAATATTCTCGCAAAAGTTTGGGGATACTATGCTCGGTAAATTCTAATTACATGTACGATCTCTACGACTTCTTACCCCGTACAGCCTCGATAGATGATGTTGCCTTCAAACAGCCGCCAGAGATAGGGCCAACACCGGACATGATTTATGACAACTTACCAACCAACATGGATTACCTCGACGAATCCTTTGGTGCAGCGGCTGGTCTGAGAGAACTAACAGACGACGATCTGGAAGACTTTGTGAACGAACGTGCCCTGGCCCAACATTCTACTACTCCTGGTTCACAAGCACCCGCAGTGAATGTCGCGACGGGTGGTGAAACTATAAAGGTCTATTCATCAGAGGGAATCAATGTCGAGGAGTATTATTTCGATCGCATCCCAACGGAGGCCGTGAACCAGTCTGCCAGGTAGGTCATTATGGCTCAGCACAAGTTATGCTTATGTTGATACTTATGCTTATGTCAAGGCGCAAGGGTGCTGAGCTGTCGTTTACTGTTCACAATGCAGACATCAACGTATTCTTGTACGATGGATATGACTGGTTGAAGACACGTAAGGTTATCGAAGAAGGTGTCAAGGAAATGCGCCGTCGTTTGGCCAAGATTCGGCAGTTGGTTGCGAGCGGCCAAACTCAGGACCCCTCTTTCGAAGACACCAGCACGCTCCTATTCAATTCAGTCCACATCGGCCTTCGGCAAGATCCAGACGAACTGGAGCCCACTGCACTACTTGCTGCTATCGAGGACGAATTGAAGGAGGATATCGAAACAGCAACTCAGAGCTCTTGGCAATCCCTTCGTCAACCTACCCATTCGAAACCTCACCAACCGCGGTCAATCAAGGTGCATGGCAAACGCTTGACGCGGTCGAAAGGTCCAAGTATCGAATTCAAGCTTAGTGGACTTGATGCCGAATTTGACCAATATGCCCCCCACTCCCCACTCATATCGCGAACATTGGCCACTATTCGAGACGTTGAAATTTTGGATCATATTAAGACATCCACATGGAAGAAGTTCCTTACCGAACTGAGATCAGATTCTCATGGCAATGTTCGGGAGACAGACTCTAATATGGTTCGGGTTGAGCTCCTTAGCGTGCACCCAGTCGCTGACCACCCTTCGGAGGAAGCTCGTTTGAGGGTAAGTCGTGATCATGGCGCTATTGTTTGGGGTATTTAATATCCTTTACAGGCCAAGCTACTTCCTCTCCGGTTATACGTTGATCAAGATGCGCTGGATTTTCTGAAAAATTTCTTTAGCTTCAAGGATGCAAATGCACAACCGGATGTTAATGCCCCGTCTGACGGAGGAGGGATATATTTCCGTAATGTTTGCCCAGTGTATCATTTTATTATTCTCACCTTTGTCGTCTAGAATTGGCCGAAGTGTTCCCGGTGGACTTGAAATTGGATTATAAACCCCGCCGAGTGGATTACCATGCGCTCCGCGAAGGAAGGACAATTGAACTCATGAATTTCTTCCACTTCGATGGAGCTGAAATGACCCTACGTCACATCACCCTTTCAGGGGTAAGAATTACTTGGCCGATCATGGAAATGATTTTTCTAATCGTCTTATCAGATAAAGGGATGGCCAAAGTTTTTCGATTTGTTGAATGATCTCTGGACGCCGGATGTTAAGGCCACGCAATTGGTGGATGTGATTTCAGGTGTCGCTCCGATCCGGTCCGTGGTCAACGTTGGTTCAGGTGTTGCGGACTTAGTGCTCCTCCCTATTGCCCAATACAAGAAAGACGGGAGAATTGTTCGTGGAGTACAGAAGGGGACTACGGCATTCATCAAATCCACGGCTGTTGAAGCCATTAAACTCGGGGCTCGCTTGGCAACCGGCACTCAAGTGATACTAGAGCAGGCAGAGGGTGTGCTAGGAGGACAATTCAACCAACCAGTGACCACAGAAACTGTTCAGACCTTTGATGATGGGGTGGAGTTCGGTTCTGATGGCGATACGGATCCAGATGAGCTGCATGATATAATTTCAAAATATGCTCAACAGCCGATGGACATAAAAGAGGGTGTCCAGCATGCCTACAAGAGCCTCAGGAGAAATCTTAATTCAGCGGCACAAACTATTCTTGCAGTCCCGATGGAAGTATACGAACGCTCCGGCAGCGAGGTAAGTGTCCCTGATCAGGTGTCTCATACGAGTTGACGATTTATTCTGCCCACAGGGTGCGATTCGATCTGTCATCCGTGCCGTCCCCATCGCTGTTTTGAAACCGATGATAGGCGCAAGCGAGGCCGTTAGCAAGACACTCCTCGGACTTCACAATTCTTTGGACCCCAATTTACGGCACGACAACGAGGCGAAGTACAAGCACTGATGACCACTCAACGTGGCCTTGCACAACACCATCATTTTCTCTCTTGTTCTTATATTTATCATTGAGTTTTATCACTGAGTGGGAACTGGCATGTATGCAGCTTAGTACACTCATAATACAAGCAGACGATATATATGAGGGGTTAATCTATCTCCATTCCCATTGAGCGACCTTCGCTTGGTATGAGTGCGCTTTGGAATTTTGTAGGGACCTTGATTTTTTCCTTGACCACGATTGGCTCCTCCACGGCCATAGGTTCAACCAATTTGATGGATGACTCCTTTGCAGCCGCCAACACTTTCTTGCGATGTGTCCGTTGCTTCTCCCTGCTAGCGGCCATTCTACACCACGACAAAAAAGTAAGATTTCTGCAAAAGGGGGGGGGGAGGAAATAGGCGGGTCCTTACCTGCTCTTCCAGAATGCCCGTTCTCTGCGCGCCTTGATCTCTGCGACACGTTTCATCGCCTTGATTGTTGTCTGTAGCAAGTCACGGTCATAACGGACAGGAATATTTCTCCGTTTTTCGAATTCGATCGTAGAATCCTGGAAGACAAAGGCGTATAATATATCTGAGACGAATGCAAGACAGGATAATGATGGTGGCAGCTCACAATCGTCATCTCCTTCCCATGAGCCTTCCGGAACGCTTTAGTCCAGCGAACCTTCCTTGGATTGCGCTTCATCCTGAGGCATACATTGATTAATCACACATCAGGTGCAACATATTGGCCGATTATACACACTTGAAGTTCTTATGGCACCTGATACATCACGGGTTAATCCAAGGAATCGTCTATGGTGATGGCGACAGACTTGGATGTACAAAACCGAAATACTTTGGCATCGTTACGAACAAAAGCTGTGCCTAGAAGCACTGAAGTTAGCTGACCTGCGTCGTTGAGAACTCAACGTACCGTGCCCAGGATAGACGTTTGTTGAGCAAAAGTAGCACTTTTCAATGCGCATTTTGATATGTTAGACGAGAAGAACACCGTGGGAAGATTTGTTGGACAAGCCCCGCCCGGTTCGGCCATCTCGCTTCTGACTGACAAATTTAGTTCATTTATTAATGGTTCAAAACTAAGCCCAAATCCGTATATACCCTTGGGGAACAGTACCATGTGCGCTGCTCCCGTATTTAAGCTAAGCTACTAAGCAATTAAAAGATACGCAAAGAAATGGTTCATGTTAAGATGATCAGTGCAATGGGTGGCCATATAGATCGCTGACGACTTCCCCAGCCCTGATACTCATTACACTGAGCAATGTATCGCTTAAACCATGTGTCACTTCCTCGACGCCTTGGAGATAAATGCGGGACTTCAGTGGTTCACCTGCTTCTTCGTTCAGGGGCAACAGTTGGTAACTCCGTGAAATGCAGAGCTCAGACGAAGCCCGATTGCCCAGCTCAATAGCTGGAGAGGGGCCGGGTGAGGTGGGGGGTGTGCTAACACTGCTTGTGGACGACGGGGAGTCTGTCTCTGAACGGCCATAATGATAGAGCGGCGCCAATAGGAAGGAGTTTCCACGAGCCGCATGTTGCTCCAATCGTTCACTCGTGGATACCAGACGTACATTTAACGTCGAAGGGTGAAGTCCAAAATACTTTCCGAGATCGGAATGACGAAGGAGATCCACCCAAGAGATCCTTTGATAGCCAGTGGCACAGACTATGGCATCGTATCTGCACTCTGAGATTTCTTGTGACAGAATATTTTGAGAAAGAACGACGAAGGGGACAAGTCTCGTATCACAAGCCCCTGGGCAGAGATCAGCACCGGCGTCCTGTTTGGAGAGTTTAGCGGAGATGATATTTGTATAAGCCCGCAAGTTAAGTCTCGCGGCGGTGGGCAATGCTTCTCCTGTACGCAAGGCAATTGAATCTCCCACTTTTTGATCATATACAACTTCGTACAGCTGAGAGGGCGTGAGCTACGATGCGCGTTCATACTTAATGGGACTAGCTTACTTGCTCCAAGGTTCGAGAGTTCACCACACCGTAGTTTGTAGACTGGTAATCTACGAGTCTCGCCTCTCGAGCACGCTTACTTGATAGCGCGAACCATACACTCGTTTCTAAACACTAGTGAACCAGAGTCTCAGTCACTTTTGAAGAACATCCGCACCTGATGGATCGAAAATCTCGTTTGAAAAAGGCGAGTCGTCACTGGGCTTGAGGGCGCCCTTTCGGAAGACCAGATCGACTTGGTGGTCCCCATTTTTACAAGGAACAGCACCGAGGCGTTCCCGGAGATTTAGCGCGACCTCTGCGGCAGACTGTCCTGAGCCAACGACAGCAATGCGCACAGGTCTATCAGAGCTTGTGACCTGCTCGATGATAGAAGAGATACGCGTCAAATAGGTGGAGCTATGAGTTACTCGCGAGTCGCTGTAGACACCGGAAAATGTTGAAGGGATGCGAGGAGAACCCCCGGGGGATATGATGAGATTGCCTAGGTAGAGAGTAAGTGTTTGAGCCGTCGAAGAACTGAGTCGGACGCACGAGCATAGTGTACAGCATCCTCCCCTGTGGCGAGGAGCCTGCTCCGGATTTGGATGGTGCCATCAGCACCCTCCGAAAGGCCAATGACCTCATGCCTATAGAGGACGTTGACTCCACGACTTTGCACGTAGCTAGCAGCCCAAGCTAGGTAATCCGCATACTCTCTTCGAGTAGGAATCGTTGTACCACGGTTAATAAATGACACGAGCCTGCCCTGAGTATGAAGGTATGACAAGAAAGTAATGGGGGAAGTGGGCGAGCGCAAGGTGGCTAGGTCCTTGAGGAAGCTAGCCAAACTTGAGCATGAACGATTTATGGGAGGAGAGAATTTACCTGATCTGCATTCTTGCGTCGGGGAGCAACATCCCAGGATGCCATCGAAATTGATCATGTTTCTCCAGAAAGAGAACTTTCTGAATGTACTGCTCTGACGACGGAGTGACCTGTATAAAATATGAGAACGTGGGTATGCAAGCGATTGTAGGGCATACTGTCGCTTGGGACCATCTTTCGACGAGTGCTCCTGCTATGGCAAGGTTGGCAGGGCCAAAACCAAGCCCAACGACGTCATAAATCTCAGTGGAGGAAGACATAGCAAGGGAAAGTTCTTGTCCTGAGCAGGAAGGGGGATGTAACTGGCCGCGAGATGTAGTTTGTTTTTCCGTTTGTGAGTTGGCAGAATTTATAAGAACGGGAGGAAACATGGCGTCCAACTTGGCACATGTCCATGAGATGGGAAAACCGGATGATAACAAATTCTACTTTATGCGGATTCGAGGTCATGACGTCCGGAACGCAAGCAAGAGGATTAAACATCCTAAAAACCACCCCCCCGCGTAAAATGGTAAGTTCTAAGAGGCCTGATCTAATCAGATTAGGGTAAGCACGAGGTCAATCTGATACTCACATCATATTGAAGTGAAAGCGATCACCGGCAAATCAAAATTTTTTTGCTCGACTGCTATCAGATAAGATTGCACGAGGTACGTTGCCAAGCTAGTCGCCAAGGAATGTATTCCTACACCGGGCAGAATTTCAGAACGACCTACCTCCCTGCATTTTTTCCCAGATCCGGCTTGCACATGATTGTTGTATTTTTCTTGGAAGAGCCCAGATCGTCAGCCGGTCTGCATAACTAGAAAATGAGTTGAGAGAGTATTGCATCCTATATCCCCCTGGCCCCGGCCCTGGAACCATGACGATCCCAGATGATGCACTCGCTGATACGCGTTCCATCTTAGACAACTTCACTGTTGCGGAGTGGCCTGACTTAACTGCCTCCCGGTTTCCTACTGGTCACTTGACGAATCTCGAGCAGACAATTGACAAATCTGCCTCCTCAGGAGCACCCTCTCATCTCCTGACTGTCGTCGCTCGATTACTTGGCTCATACGTGGGCAGCTCAGACGTGTTGCTTGCCTACCACCAGCCAACCGGGCCCTCCCCGTCGTTTGTGCGAGTGCAGTGGAATGAAACCACGACGTGGTGTGAAGCCATAGAAGTTACTGATCGAAGTATTCTCGAAAACGGAGGCAAAATTACCCTCACTTCCATCCGGCGCGTCCTTGATCTCGGTGAGAAGGTCGCCCCTTGCCTTGCGCTCTGTTCCAATTCCCCCGATACAATTCGAGGCCATGTGCCGGAATACCCTTTACATATCCATCTTGACGAGGACAAAATGTTGTTGTCCTTGTTTACGACCACGGCCTTCGCACATCCGTCCATTTCGAAGCAAATTATTGCACAGACAGCAGCGTTACTCGAGCATGCCTGTCGTCGCGCTTCGAGCCCAATGCAACTCCTCGCTCCACTCCCCAAGCAGTTGTTATCTGTTTACGACAGTGTCGATCCGGATCGTCTCACCGAACATTATCCCAACGCGCCTATCTTTACATTTGCATTCCAGTACCTAGAAAAACGAGCAGCGACAGATCCCGACGCAGTCGCTGTTCGGTGGTACCCAGAACTATCCATGAGTAATGGAGTCACGTCGTCGTTCGAGTCAATCACGTACGGTGATTTCAACACTCGTTCCCATGAATTTGGTCGTTACCTGCTTCGAATGGGGCTGAAACCTGAAGACCGTGTTGCCGTTTGCATGCCTCGGAATCTGGATTTTTACGTTGCGATGGTGGGCATTATGAAAGCTGGAGGTTGTTACGTGCCAGTAAGCACCAGTGAATTCACGTACCAGCAGTTGCTGAATAACCACAGATTGACCCAGATTTACCCGCCGAACGGAAGTCGTACATTGCGAGGGATTCAGGTGCCTTATTTGTCCTCACAACATTAGAGTGCTCGTCTCCTTCCTTATTTGGTTCCAACGCCATCTACGTCGACAAACTTGAGGTGCCAGTGAATGACGTAGGTGATAAGGCTGTTGGGAGCGTGTCGCCAGAAAGCCTCGCATATCTCCTTTACACCTCTGGTTTGTTGATCGATCCAGTTTGGTGCTTATAATTGATATCCATTTCGTACCCAGGAACGACGGGCACACCCAAGGGATGCTTGCTCACTCACCATGGCTTAGCTCAAGCCATCGTAGCACTCAGCCATGCAGCTGCTCAGGCCCGTATGGACGATCTATCCCATGGTCGCTGGTTAGCAGTAGCATGTGAGCCTCATTGATGTTTTGCCACCGGTCAGGGATTTACAATCATCAGCCATTGCCTTCGATGTGCATCTTGCAGAAACGTTTGTACCGTTGGTCCTTGGCATGCCACTTCTTAGCGCTCGCCGCTCACAGTTACTGGAAAATCTTCCTCATTACATAAAAACCCTGGGGATTACACACGTTGGAATTGTCCCTAGCCTCATCGAGGCTACAATGGGGGCCGTGCAAATGAATGACGCCTCTAGCCTTACACTACGATATATTGCAAGTGGTGGCGAGAAAATGAGCGATGCAGTACGGTATTGCCTCTTTACCACTTCTCTCTCTAATGTGTTCGCAGATCTTAGACAAGTGGGCGGATCATCCGCAGGTCCTACTGGCAAACTTTTATGGGCCAAGCGAAGCCACTATCGGCTGCAATTGGCGAATTATGGATTCTATTACACCGAGGACCAACATTGGACGTCCGTTTGCCAACACTTCTGCATATGTATATCTTTTCTTTTACATATGGCATCATTCTAATCAAATGACTTGAAGGTGGTTGACCGGGATATGAATGTCGTTGCTCGAGGAGGCGTTGGTGAATTGGTGGTTTCCGGGCCCTTAGTCGGCCGTGGATATCATGGTCGCCCAGATTTGACTCAGAAAGTCTTTCGCGCATGGCCCAGTCCTGAGAAGTGGTCGTATCGAACTGGGGACATTGTCCGTGAGTTGCAATGATTCATCTATTCGTTTACTCCATTTTTCTGAAGTAACGACTAGGGATGATGCCCGACAGTACCATAGAGATCATCGGGCGCATAGATACCCAAATCAAACTAAGGGGTGTGCGCATCGAATCAGAGGGGATCTCTGCTGTCGTCCGCAAAGCCATTTTATCCTCTCCTACTGGATTCTTGGATGCAGTTACAGTACTGGGCAAGCATCCAAATATTGGGACCGAGCAACTTATCTCGTTCGTAACGTGGGACCCAGCAATTCCCATCTCCGTGCGCAAAGCCTCCCAGCCGTATATCCTCGACCCACCCTCAGGACTTCTCGATTCCATTAAGCGAGTTTGCGAGGTAGAGATTGCTAGCTATATGCGTCCAAGCCACATCATACCGATTAGCTGGCTACCTTTGAGCTCAAATGGAAAGTCGGACAATAAGGCACTAGTTGCTCTCTTCAATGGGTTAAACTTGGCTACCCTAAGCGCCATCCTTACTGGAGGTCATGGGGGCCTAAGTAACGCCCGTCCTGCCACCCAGTGCGAGAGGGATGTCTGTGCTGTTCTTCAACGCCATGTAGCAATCGTTCTGAAGGGTTTCCTTCCAAAAACTAATATTTTCGAGTGCGGCATGGACTCATTGACCATCAGCCAGTTCACTGCTGATCTCAAAAGGTCACTCGGGGTCCAATTGACTGCTTCTGATGTGATGAACGCCCCTACTATTTCCGGGATTGCGGCCATAATAGATCATTCCACGAAGACGACGATAGAGGATAGTGACGATGTATCGCTATCTATCTCGAAAAATCTACCCGAGGTCCTTGGAGCATACAAAGATATCGCCACCGAGCAGTTCCTCCCTCCTTTCACTATTCAAGAGGGCGTACTATCTCGTTCTTCAGTGAATGGGGCACTATATGTACAACACGTTATGTTACGGCCTAGAGATGGTTTATCGTTGAAGAGGATACAGGGTGCCTGGGAGACTATTATGCGAGCCACACCCATGCTGAGGTACACTATCCCCTTGCCTCTTCATCTCTCATTATTGACACAGATCCCTATCTAGAACGGTATTTCACTTCGGCCGAGCTTTGACTCAAGTCGTCCTCGCTCCGGACGCTCTTCCGCTTCCCTGGCTCGATGAAAATGCACCTTCAAGTTCAGCCATCTCGGAATGGTTTATGTCCAGCCGCGCTGATGAAATCTCACGAAGTATCAATGACATGCTTTCAGATCATCCGCCATGGAAATTGCATGCATACAAGTCCTCCGGCGATACCATCGTGGTTTTATCTATACATCATTCCCTTTACGATGGAATATCGCTCCCGATACTCATCAATGAAGTAGAACGCGCATGCATGGGTGAGAAACCACGACCACAACCATCACCAGCAGCAGTACTTCGATACCTGCACAATAAATCTCCCGGTGATGACGAGCGCTATTGGAAGGCGTACTTTGAGGGTTTCCAATGGCCAGGGGATGTTGTCATCAAGGGTTCTGTGAGTAAATCTAAGCACGCAAAACTCGAATTCCGTTCCCCTCTATCCCAAGTGAAGGAATTGGCTGGGATAAAGCACGTAACGATACAGGCCCTATTAACGGCTGCCTTTGCGGAATATGTAATGCTGCAAATCTACCAGAAACTTGATATTGCGTTTGGGGTACGCCCTCCGCCTCTACGTCATCACCGAACTCATTATGCCATACATAGGTTATTCGATCCGGTCGCTTGCTTCCTATCGACAATATTGACACCGCACTTTACCCGATGATCGCCGTACTACCATTTCGCGTCAAATTGAACAACTCGGCTGATATACTAACAGAGATACAAGGCAACATCTCGACCATGGTTGCACACGAGCATACATCCTTAGGGCGCATTCAAAACTGGATTCGCCCTGGAAAGTCCTTGTTTGAATTAATGTTCTCTGTGTCAGTCAGCGCGGATGTTGGGAGTGAGGCTTGGGACGCGATAGAAAACGAGCCTCCTGCTGCAGATGTAAGTTGACGAGGCTCAATTTTCACCACCTGGGCATTGAATGTGAATAGTTTTCACTTGCTGCAGAGGTTATTATCAATCCAAAGGCCGACTCTCTCTGCATTCAGGTGGCGTGGATTCCGGGTTGCCTCGAAGATTCAACTATCTTTGAATTCCTGAATAACTTCGAGAACACTGTATTCAGGATTGGACAAGAAGGAAGGCTTCAATTTGGGACACTAAACGGCGTCCACAACACGAGTAACTCCCCGGAGACATCAATAGGCGCTGATTCAAGGGAGCGGGCGATCGCGGCAAACCTAACTCCCTATGACATAGCCTTGGGAGAAAAGCTCCGGGATATTATTACGAGCTTCCTCCTTACTGACAGCAATTTCCTAACTGACCACACGTCCTTCGTTTCCCTGGGATTAGATTCTATAAAGGCTGTTGGTTTAGCGAAAGGATTGCGGAACGCTGGTTATCAACTTAGCGCAGTGGATCTGATGCGTTTCCACACCATCGCTCTTCTGGCTTCCCATATATCAAGCCCATCGCGGACGGTAAATTACGCTCAGGATACGGTTAGCACAGAATCTGTATTCCGAAAGAGGATGAACGAGATTCAAGGAAGCATTGATCATACATCCTTGAGATTTGACCCTTCGGATGATGTCGCGATTTACCCAGCAACTGCGCTACAAACAGGCATGCTCAGTCAAGTGAGTTTAATCTGCAGTCTCCAAATGATACGGACTCTGAAATCCTGCAGACGATCAACTCGCAAGGGAGGCTTTATGTACATGCATTTCCCATGCGCCTCTCACCTAGTATCGACTATAATAGGTTAAGGCAGGCTTGGCGCGGAGCTGTCGAGAGGATCTCAATTTTACGGACGACATTTCACTTCATGCACGCCCTTGGGACCTGGATTCAAGTGGTTCACTCGACGGTCGATCTCATGTGGTCAGAATTACCTCTCCAGCCCACTGACAGCATCACGACACTAGTTCGGACAACAACAGCATCTATGCAACCCTTGGATGAGAAGAGGTTCTCCACTGCTCCACCAATCTTGATCCACCTATTCAAATCAACTTGCAGTGAGACCCCTTCACGACTTGTGTTGGTCATGCATCATGCTCTTTATGACGGCCTGTCAATTGGGATATTGACTGAAACGGTTGCAAAGATTTATCATGGTGACCCTATTTCCTCGCCCACGCAATTTACCGACCTCCTCGAACATTGTATATACCAGGAGGAACAAGGAACTCCCTTCTGGGTCAGCCATTTGAAGGGTTACTGTGTGCAACTACTCCCTTCCAAACCTGATATCAGTTCTCCCATCGTGACACATGTAGTCTCCAAAGAGATCTTGCTCGACTCGAACCTCGTTCAAGGCGTTCTACGGGCTGCTTCTGTCACGACACAATGCTTAGGGCAGGCCGCTTGGGCTCAAACCTGGGCAGAGTTGACGAAGTCTGATGATATCCTTTTTGGACATACGGTTTCCGGTCGGAACCTACCTCACGCTGAGGACATCATCGGACCAGTGCTGGTAAGCTCTCGGCCAGATGTGTTATCCATCCCTGACAACCGTCCAGAATACAATCCCATGTCGCGTCCATTTGCACCCAGACATGAGTAACTTGGACTTGCTCAAGCTGATCCATCAGCACAATGTTGCAGCTCTACCCTGGCACCACGCGGCCTTGCGATCTGTTCAACGCGAGATGGGTGTTTCTCGGCTCTGGGATAGCTTGTTCTTGTTCCAACCAGATGTGGCGTTGGCGGAGCAATATGCGCCATGGAGTTGGGATGATGCTCTGGATCATATTCCTGAAATTCAGGTTGGTTCGAATTCAATACCTTGAAGTGGTGCTTATTTTGTCCAGTATCCGGTCAACGTTGAATTGCATCAAAGGGATTCTGCGTTCTTTGTTCAAATGGCTTGCCGTTCCGACTACCTCGAGCTCGCTGGAGTAGAATTAATTCTCCAACAATTCGAGCAGGCCTTGCGGTCTGTAGTACTATTTCCTGGAAAGGTTCTGAGGCAATCTCTCGACTTCTCCTCGCTCTCATCGAAGAAGAATACCCATCCGTCTCCAGCAATCTCCGCCTCCCATACTTTGTCATCTTTTCCAGACGACCGAGCTGCGACAATCCGTTCGATTCTGTCCAGCTTAACGAACTTGCCATCCTCTATCATTACTTTGGACTCTCCACTTGCGGCACTGGGCGTAGATTCCATTACTGCGATCCAAATTGTGGCAAAGTTTCGAGCTGCCAGATTGAAAGTGTCAGCAAGTGATGTTGTACGGAGTACCACTGTTGCAGATTTGCTCTCAACCATCCAGGAAGTCGACGAAAATGCCAACTCCGCTACAAGAAGGGGGATAGAACTGCCGGGGAACGAGAAAGAGGAGATTATATCTACATTGAATGAAGCTGGATGCGTTGTTGAGAATGTTCTTCCCCTGAGTCCTGGGATGAAGTGGTTGATCGGGGCATGGGAACGGAGCGGCAGGGTGCGATTTCAACATGCATTCGCCTACGCACTGGCTTCTGGCACTGACGTAGTTCGGCTACAAAACGCGTGGGCAGCCTTAGTTGAACGCCATGCCATTCTGAGGTCCACCTTCATCTCTTCTGGTCAAAGCTGCGAACCTCGTCTCGTGGTTCTCAACCGCTCAGGTTTAGACTTCTGGTCAGAAGAAAACTTGCCAGCCATTTCAGAGGAGCTGGTACAAGTAAAGTTATTGGAGTTACTTGAAACTCCCTACTTTTCCCAGGACCCTCCAACTAGAGCACTAGTACTCACCACGGACGGCGTGGAGGCTTATCTCCTCGTCAGATTGCACCATTTCCAATACGACGCGTGGAGCTTACAACTACTCCTCCATGATCTGAGAGACCTATATCTCGGCAATCCTCCTGTTATATCCAATGGGCTCTATGCGTTTATAACTTCTGTCAACGATGTGGCCGCGTTGCATCAAGAGCAACGGCAGTATTGGAAATCCATCTTCACAGAGCCGTTTATTCCGCGCTATTTTCCACCTCTTTCCACAGCAAATGGAAGTACTCTGGGACGAACAATTCACACCAACAGAAGGGCTATATCTCATGCCTCTCGTTACGAAAAGAAGGCTCAGGACCTTCAACTATCACTTCAAATGGTTTTTCTCGCCGCCTGGGCTAAGGTCCAAATGGAAGTATCTTCTTCAGAAGACGCAACCTTTGGACTCTGGCATAGTGGGAGGACTGGCACAATTGATGACATCGCACGCCTTGCCGTGCCGTGTATTAATATCCTGCCTGTTCATGTGCCCGCTGGCGGTTCGCGGGATGTACTGCGGTTAGCCGTCGGGATTCAAGCGAGCCTCAAGGCTCGGTCAGCAGCTGTGGAACAAACCGATTTGGAATGGGTCCACAAGTGGTTGGGTGCAGAGGGGAAGCCGTTGTGCAATGTCTTCGTAAATGTCGTTAAGATAGCACCTGATGTTGCGAGCAACCAGGTCGATGGCTTATTCGAACCCATCGATGTAAGTTGTATAATCATTTAGTTATTCCCCAAGCTCAACAAGCATAGGTGCCATACGCTGTGCCTGCTGCCCCTCCAGAAATATCGGAGCATTCATTGGGTCATCAGCGTCCCACCATTACTGAACTCATCCAGGTGACGAAGACGATATCTCGCAAGCTTCTACCACGCTAACACCCATTGATAGGATGACCTCTTGATCGATATAGCTGTTTTAAGTGATAAAGATGCAGTCCTTATCTCGTTGGATAGTGCTGCGCATATTCTAGATGCAGGCCATGCAGACGGTTTAATTACACGGTGGTCAGAACTCGTACTGGAGGCGCTTTCTTCCCCTAGCACTTGAGGTAGTAGAGCTGCGAGCATTTGTAGATCCAATGAACATCAATGAAAATAATGTTCACGGCGAGCAGCACTAAGACATTCTGCCTCTAAGCCTGCCAGCCACACAACATCAACTCCTGCGCTATTTAGTTTCTGGGCGCCCTCGCATTTCACAAAGTCGTCAGGTTCTCCTACCCCTATTACACAGCGCTTGACTCTAGATGCAATGAGCGCATCAGCGCATGGTGACAACCCTGACGTTCTGACTGAGCAAGGTTCCAAAGTAGTGTAAATGATGGCATTTTGAAGGAGTGTCTCGAGGTCGACGGGCATATCAGATGGGAAAAGTGCAGCCAATCGGGGCCCTGACAGCTGACGCGCTTTCGTCAGTGCATTTGCCTCGGCATGCGTGTTTCCTGGTATCTCCCTTGAATATCCCGTAGACAAAACCACCAGTTTCCCGCCTTCGAAGGGCCATGGTATTGCTATGACGCAACCGACAGAGAAGGCTGTGGGAACAGGTTCACACTTCTCTGCCTCCGCGAGCGCCAAGCGCATAAAATCGTAATCCGAGCCTATGAGCGTGCATGAGAAAATATCAGCGAGGCAAGCCTGACAAAACGAACTCAATGCCATAGTTCAAGCGTTTAATGATTGAGGGAAATGAGCCCAGATGAATCTCGTTACGCGTCACGACGACTCCAAACAAGTGCCAAAGGTCACGCTTAGTTAATCAGGTGGCCATAAACTTTGGCCTCTTCAACTCGTTCCATATTCAACTCTCACAATGTCCTCTCCCCTCCCAGACGAAAATCTTCCTGCTCCCATACAGACCGAGGACGACCCAATGGGTGGCTCTGGGCAAGAGGAGGATGGCGAAGGTGATGATGTCAGGGCTATGCTCACCGACGACAGTTCAGAAGAGGGTGAAGACGATGAAGAAGAGGCAAAGGCAGTAAGAGACGGTTTCATAGTGGATGAAGACGAGGAGGACGAAGATGAAGATGAATCACCAGAACGAAAGAAGCGTCATAAGCGCCGAAAGCGCAGTCATCGCCGTAAGTCAATTCATGTTTGACACTACAATGCCTTGTTAAATAAAGTATGCTTACTTTTCTCAGAGGGACTGGAAGAAGATGACTTGGAGCTGCTTGCAGAAAATGGAATGTCAATAAAGAAGACCAAACGCCTAAGGCGCTTTCCCGGTCGTGATTCGGAATCGCCTGTCCCCTCATCCTCTAAGCGGCGGGTTATAGAATCGTCTGACGAGGACTTAGACAATGACGATCGGGGCCGCGAACAGGACATAAAAAAGATATGGGACGACCGTGGACGAGAGGAGGATGACGAAGATGGAGAGGATCTGGAGGACTTCATTGATTATGAAGACGCGGAAGAGGAAGCGGCTATGGACGAAGAAGAACGTCAAGAGCGCCGCAAAAAAGAGCGGCAAATGAGGAAAGAGCGTGGACTACCTCCTGAATTAACTGGAATAGATGAAAGGTAGGCCTTGTAGCCCTTCTGGAATCGGCGGATTTTCATTTTCCTTGCACAGCGCTTGGGACGAGCTGCATGAGGTATTTGGTGATGGTCATGAATACGACTGGGCTTTGACTGGTGACGACGACGTGGAATTGGAAGCGGAGCTACCGAAGCCCGAAATGTCATATTCAGAAGTGCGAATCATCTATCTATATTTTTTCTCGATTCTGGATTTCTTACGTTCCATAGGTTTTTGAGCCCTCAGAAATTCGCAAGAGGTTCCTCACCGAAGATGACGACCTTATTCGCGCGCAGGATATTCCAGAGCGGATGCAACTTGCGACATCCTCAATGTCAGGATCAGCAACATTATCGATGCAAAGCCCATTGGCAGAGGATCAGCTCAATGACGCGGCAATGTGGGTAACCACTCGGCTGTCAACGCGTAAGACCCGCGAATATTTCACGATAGAAGGGAAATATCAGCACTTCAAGGGTGATCTCGTCATGTCCGTGACACAATCGCTTCGGTTCATCTTCATTGAAGAATATGAAGTGCCCTACATCTGGACAAACAAGAGGGATTACCTTTGTAAATTCGACCCAGCTGACATTCGGTCGCGTTTCGAACTCCTGAACTCGTCCGAGCTCTGGAGAATATGTACGCTGGGGCAGAAGTATCGAGCGCTGCTCGAACGAAGACGGGTGCTTAGTACCACCTATCCGAAGTACGGGGTGTCCGACGAATATTATGAAATGGAGATCCTTCCTCAAATCGACAGTGTGGAGGCTGTCTCTGATACGACCGAGTGGTTGGCTCTACGATATAAGGATAAAAAATTGGAGGAAGCTGACTTCCAATTCCACGACGACGAAATGGATACTGTTAAGAGGCGCAAAATGCCTAGTCGAGGTTCAGCATATGAGTTGGCGAAGAAGAGCATTGCGTCGAAGCTAGCAAAGGTAGGTCTCAGCTTTCCTGCGGGGTTCATCCTAAATATGACGGTATCTAGGGCTTTGGAATACAACCTCACCACATTGTTATCAATTTCCTCCGTGAACACCATGATCACTTCGTAGAGGATCTGGATCTCAACCCCATCGCATACGCTGAACAGTTCGTGGATACCGAATCGAGCAGGGTATCCCCGGAGGAATTACTGGCTCGTGCCAGACTTATTATCTCAACAGAGCTCGGGAAAGATCCCTTACTGCGAAGTGAAATGCGCAAGCTTTTTAGAGAAGACGCCCGCGTATCAGCTGAGCCGACAGAACGAGGTGTAGTCAAGATAGATGAACATCACCCCTACTTTGTAAGTGACCATCACGCCGCTAAGGACATGGAAAATTTACAACTGTTATAGAACTTCAAATATCTATACAACAAACCGATAAAGGACATGTTGGAGACTTCCCAATTCCTCCACATTCTCACAGCCGAGGCTGAACACTTGATCAGTGTCTCCATCTTTCTACCAGCGGAAGCCAAAATGCAATTCGAGCGTCGACTGACCGACGCCTTCGCTTCGGATGCATTCAGTGATGCTGCAAGGGCCTGGAACGAAGAACGCTTACGTGTTGTACAGGAGGTCCTGGAGCAACACCTAATACCTGCAGGCGTTAAATGGACCCGTGAATATCTTCGTGAAGAGGTAGAAGACTATCTTGCGGGGCAATGTGCCGAGCAGCTTCGTAAGGTACGGTTGCACAGCGTTTGTTAGACTCAGGGCTCACCATCTACAGCGTGTTGATGTGGCGCCCTTCAAAACCGAGCACATGCGGCATGGTGACGTCCCCACAGTACTCGCTGCCTCCTGGGGAAAGGGCGATCCTCAAAAGGATGTAATCACCCTGATACTATTGGACGAAAATGGGGCGATGCGTGAATGCACAAAAATCGACAACCTTCATGACACTGATGCAGTCGACGAGTTTATCGACATGGTGAAGAAGAGGAAACCTGATGTCGTCGTTATAGGAGGGTTCAGCATGGCAACAGCGAAGCTCATCCTACGTGTCAAAGAGATCATGAGGGATGGACATGAAAAGCGTCGTGAACCGGGACCCAATGACCCCCCAGTCCAGCCCGTTTTCGACATCCCCGTCATTCAAGTTTATGACTACGTCGCGCGCATTTACCAGCATAGTGAGCGTGATTCGGATGAATACAGCACCCTATCACCAATCGAGAAGTATTGCCTTGGACTGGCCCGCTACGTTCAGAGTCCTTTGAATGAATATGCAGCTCTGGGAGTTGATATCAGTGCCGTTGCTTTCGAAGAGGATGATCAGCATCTAGTAAGCCCTATTCAAACTTAGGAGACCACTGCCTCATGCCTATGCAGGTGCCGAAAGAAAAACTCTTGGCAGCATTCGAGCGTATTCTCGTTGACGTTACCAACGCTGTAGGAGTGAATATCAACCGCGCAGTCAACAATGGCTATTATCAACACCTCCTTCCGTTTGTTTGTGGATTGGGACCTCGTAAGGCTCAGGCATTAGTTAAGAAGATAGGGGGTTTGGTGCGTATGTTTTTGTGTTTTTGTGGCACTTGCTGATAATCTAGTATTAGGGGGGAACATTGATCAACCGGGATCAGTTCATTAAAAACGGGCTCCTTACCACTAAGATATTCCTCAATGCCGCCAGCTTCTTGAGGATTACTCAAGCACAGTCTTCGACAGAGGATGACCTCAGACTGACTAAGCACCACTACGATGACGAAGAGCCGTCCCCTGATCCGCTGGACAAGTCGCGTATCCACCCGGAGGACTATGAATTGGCACGCAAGATGGCAACTGATGCACTCGAGCTAGATGAAGAGGACATTCATGACGAGCATCCCTCTCACGTAGTAGCCTTACTCATAAGGGATCCTGACAACGAACGGAAACTAGCCGAGCTCAACCTTGACGAGTTCGCAATCAGCCTTTACGAAGCCAACCACGATCAGAAACGACACACACTGAACGTCATCCGCGAAGAGTTACTTAAGCCATTTGCGGAGCAACGCAAATCATTCCTATTACCCACTGCATGGGAAGTTCTTACTATGCTTACGGGCGAAACATCGCGTACGCTCCGTGTTGGCCTCATTGTTTCCTGTCTGGTGCGGCAACCCAAACGTCACTTTGCCATTGTTCGACTCGATTCCGGAGTTGAAGGGATCATAAACGCACGGTATATTTCGGATAACGACGATAATGATACACGGTCGGTGGTCTCAAGAGATCAAACCATACAAGGTGTCATCATCGATATGCAGTTCCCGACAGACAGCATTGATAATGTCGTGCTTGAGCTTTCGTCTCGTCAGTCTGATCTTGCCAACGGCGACGATGTCTTCCGACGCGTACGACACGACATTGCTTGGGACGATGTTCGTCACAAGAAGGACCAGGAGGTGATAGCTAGGAAGAAGCAAGCGGAAGTGAACAGGACAAGACGCGTCATCAAACACCCCAACTTCCATAATTTCAACACCAACCAGGCAGAGGCATTCCTAGAGGAACAGCAGCGCGGGGATGTTGTGATTCGACCTTCATCGAAAGGTCCCAACCACCTGGCTGTGACATGGAAAGTTGATGATAAACTCTATCAGCATATAGGTTCGTCAGTTGTATCAACATACTTATTCGGCCCTGCTGACCTAGTGCCAGACGTTACTGAGCCGAATCCCGACCCTACTGGGCAGACGACCAGTGGCCAGCTTGTCGTCGATGCTACGCATACTTACGCGGATTTGGACGAACTGATAGTTAATCACGTTCAAGCCATGGCTCGGCGCGTGGAGGAATTGATGGCTTCGGACAAGTTCAAGCCTGGTTCAGAGGATGATCTTCGTGAGTCCAACTGAACGATTCCATTGCCATTGTCTTAGTTTGCCATTGTAGACCTCTTCCTCAAAAACTTCCTTGCTGCTAATCCAGCTAAAAGTATGTATGGCTTTACGCTGAATCGCAAGAAACCTGGCCATTTCAGTCTGTGTTTCTTGGCAAACAAGAATTCCACGGTTCAGACTTGGGTAAGTCATTTATTTTCAACAAATGACAAGTAGCTTATATTCCAATAGCCTGTGCGGGTGGCTCCTGAGGCTTATTACCTCTTCGATGCGGCAGCAGTTGGCGTTCCGGAATTATGTGATGCGTTCAAAGTCCGGTAAGTATCGCCCTTGCTAATGCTTTGAGGTACTCACGCGCTCCGCAGCCACTTACACGAGTCGCAAAATCTCGCTAACGCTGCTGGTGGCAAAACACCGTTTGGTGCCGGTGCCCGAACGCCTGCCCGAACTCTACCTGGAGGTGCAACGCCAGGTCGGACGTCTGTGCGGAGGATCGGCCAAACACCTAATCCTTATGGTGGAAGAACGCCAGCTGCTTATCCTGGAGCTGTACCCCCACCCCCACCACCTGGTCCTTATAACTTAACACCGCAGACTCCCTACGGTTATCAAACACCTTCACATAGACCTGGATATCCGCCTCAGCCTCCAGTTGGTGTTCCTCCAAGCGTGAATCCACGCGCTCCTCCTATGATGAACGCAGGAGGATGGCAAGGGAATGCAGGTTGGTCATAGCTATAGCGCCCTAATGCTCGTTGTCATTGTATATAATCCTTTTCCTGCAATCTGCTCTGCACCACTCTTCATTTGACGATGTACGTTCTATTATCCAGCCACATTAACACTATATATGCGAATGAAAACATAGATATCGTGTAAGCGACAAATTACGGGGGTTTGTAAGTGGACTTGATGTCATGCACAAACACTGTGCGGGTGGAATCTCCATGCCAACCGCGGTTGCTGCTCGCACTCACAAGGAATCGAGCACCGGGGTCGACAACTAGAAGAATAGCGTCATCATGGGATGGGACAGTACAAAAAATAAAGGAGCTTACGCATTTGCGAAATGTAGCCACCATGATGGCCTGGGATAATTTTGAATTGTACACCGCCCTTCGACCTCATCGAGGAATCTGCATCTGCAGCCTCTGCCACATTCCACAACCGCAGGTTGTCATTGGAAGCACTGAAAAGCGATAGTCATTGACAAATAGTTGCCGCGGATTAGCCACTACTCATACCAAGCTATGTGTCTGCAATCAGGAAAAGCGACGACACAAGAAACGACCCCGGAGCTCAAGGGATTGCGTAAGGTTTTTAGGAGCCGTGGTGAATCTGATGGACCCGAGCGACCCAACAATCGAACATCCCAGACATCAATCGTCCCATTCCTACGACCGGCATATATCTGCCCACCATCAGCAGACCAGCACGCCTTGAGCAAGAGTGAGCTGTGTGGTGTAGGGTAAGGGCCATATAAACTTACGGAGAGACACCAAGGTGGGGTTTTTTCACTCATCCAAAGCCTGCCTACCCCCGAGCCAGGCGTATTCACGCGTCTGTCCCATAAAATTATTTGCCCATCGATGGAAATGGTCATCAATGTGTCAGGAGAAAACGTTGAGTATGGGCCAGAATCCAAGAGGGGTGGTGCGCCTTTTGGTGGAGGTACAACTTGCCGTGGTTGAGCTGGTAGCCGAGCGGGCACAGATGGGACGTTAGTGGCGATGTTAGGATTGAACGTGGCGGTAGGTCCGCTAGCCACGGGGTTGGCCAGATTTTCATCATCCTCAGCTGCTTCGTCGAACAGGGGATCGAAGGATGCGTCGGATTTGGTGTCAGCATCTGGCCCGTTCTGCACTGATGCTTCTGGAGCAGGAGCAGGGGGGGCAGTGGGCTCCGATTGGGGTGAAGGTGGCGCTACTGGTTCAGTATTCATGGGTGAACCACTGGAGGAATCATTTGCCTCTGCACTTGGAAGGACAATGGGAGGGGCAGGTTCGGCCCAGACTGAATATTGAGGCCGAAGTGCGACTCCTGCCAGCTGGGAATTGTGAGCAATATATTTACGAACGATTTGTCCCGTGTTTAAATCCCATTGCTAATCGCAAGACCAAACATTAGATGTTGTGGATTTGAATAGCACTCAGGACTCACCATCGCCTCACTATCCCACCCCGAGCTAATGAACCCCTTCTCATCATAATCCAGGCATAAGGCAGAAACAGGTCCACGGTGTGCATTCATTCCGTGAATTAACCTCCCAGGGTCATGGCGGACAGTAAATAGGTTTATATGGCCAACCTAAAGGACGCACTCCAGGAGAAATGAGAATAATCCGCTAAGATTGTGAGCCACAAACCTACGTACTTCAGTCCCAGCGAGCATCCACAACGCGTCAGAGTGCATAGCCATGCTGTATACAGGTGACAGGGATGCATCGTCATCTTGGAGCATTTTAGCAGGATCCAGTCCACCTGGCAGCACCACTCCAGGATTCTCCCACCAGTACCTGAGCTGCCCAGCTTTCATAACGCCTTCCACCACACCCGAGTGGTGTCTTTGAGGTGCTGTCAGAAAGTTTTTGCCATTCACGGCTGTGAAAATGTCATAGTCCCGTATGTAGCCATCATCTGAGCCTGTCAGCAGATGCGACATGCACAGAGAAGACGCAAGGGAATGGGTAGGCACTGGATGTGGGAGTGCACATATCGCCTCTACGGTGTAGCTATGACTAGGATAGCGCCCAGCTCCTATTGGAGCGAAGAGACTACGCTTGCGAAGCTCTGCTGGGGAAGGCGATCGTTTGCGAGACGGAGGTTCTGGTGGTGGTGGCGTTGTGACTATAGCCGCATAAGCTTGATGGCAGAACGAAGCAATGAACGAAACCTTCACCTTTGCTTGAAGGCGTACGACTATCTTGTTGATCACTCTCAGGCAGTATTGGCACTTCAACGTCCGTGGGCACTGTACCCGAAGGCGGGGGTGGAGGGAAGGGTGCCTGGATGACTGGTGCAATGGGAGCAAGTGGTATTATGGCTTCGTCGTCGTCGTCGTCATCATCATCATCAGACATGTCGTCTGAGTCGTCATCTGCCGAGTCCTGGGTACAGTTTGACATGTTGAACATTCGCTGGTGTTCATAAGACGAGACAGTACCCACCTCGTCTCCCTCCTCGGTCATGTCGTCGAGCACTGCAGCAGTGTCCTCATCGAGTTCATTGCTATCCTCTCCTTCATCTTCGAGGTCGAATTCAAGGTCTTCCAAACCTTCTTCGTCCGAGTCCATGCTATCAGGTGAAAGAAGGTAATATGAGGTCGGCAAAACAGCACCACACATGTACTCCACCTCCTAAACCTACCTTCACTACACTCTACCCCCATGGTATTGGCCGATCTAGGCCGCAAGCTCAACGCTGCTCTTTCTTCTCTAAGCAGAGCTCCTGTTGTTGACGAGAAGGTACGCCGTAAACTCTCAAGGAGCCTAATCGGATCTTCACAGTACTCAGGTCCTTGATGCAACGCTGAAGGAGATTACTGCAGCTCTACTCGAGTCTGATGTGAATGTTAAACTCGTTGCCAGTCTGCGACAGAAGGTCAAGACAAAGGTCAAGGCAGCCTTAGAGAGTGGCGGAGATAAATCTAAGGAGAATAACCGGAAGCACCTAATTCAGAAGGTAAGCAGACGAAATCCTGACATTTATGCCCTATTGAATGCTTTGTACCCAAGGCGGTATTTGATGAACTGGTAAACTTAGTTGATCCTGGTGTGGAGCCATACAAGCCCAAGAAGGGGCAACCCAATGTCCTGATGGCAGTGGGCTTGCAGGCAAGTTCCTAAACTCTCCCTCCTGCTTATACACACCTTCAAGCTGATAACAGGGTAATGGTAAAACGACGACATGTACGAAATTAGCTGTACACTACCAAAAGCGTGGATTCAAATCTGCCATTGTCTGTGCTGATACCTTTCGCGCTGGCGCCTTTGATCAGACACGGCAATCAGCAACAAAAGCCAAGGTGGCATACTTTGGATCGTATACGGAGACGGACCCAGTCACCATTGCTGCGCAAGGTGTAGCAAAATTCAAGAAAGAAAGATTCGATGTAATTATAGTGGACACGAGTGGCCGCCATCGACAGGAGGCGGAATTGTTCAAGGAGATGGTTGAAATTGGGGAGGCAGTGAAGCCAGATATGACGGTGTTGATTTTGGATGCTAGCATTGGTACGGTAACGTCTTCATTCGGAAAGGTGCTTTCCTTACCCACTTACTAGGCCAGGCTGCGGAGGCGCAGAGTCGCGCGTTCAAAGAGAGTGCCGACTTCGGTGCTATCATCGTCACAAAAATGGACGGCCATGCTAAGGGCGGTGGTGCTATATCTGCGTAAGTCGCTTAAACCTTCTAGTCCCATTGCTCACTCCATTACAGAGTGGCAGCGACGAAGACGCCTATTATCTTCTTGGGTGTGGGGGAGCATCTTCATGACCTTGACAAATTCTCTCCCCAACCATTTATTTCGAAGCTCCTTGGCCTAGGAGATATTCATGGCTTAGTGGAACATATGCAGGACCTGGCTGCTCAAAATCCTGACAAACAGAAGGAGATGGCGAAGAAATTGGAGGAAGGAAAACTGAGTATTCGAGACTGGCGGGAGCAAATACAGAATGTCATGAACATGTATGTATTGCTTTCCTACTGCGACTCAAGTAGTTATAACGATTTTTGTAGGGGTCCGATCAGCAAGATCGCCTCTATGATTCCCGGATTACCTCAAGAACTGTTACAGGGATCAGACGAGGAGGGCTCATTACGGATGAAGCGAATGATTTACATCACGGACAGTATGACGGCAGCTGAGCTGGATTCGGATGGTTCGCCATTCCTCGAGACAGGAAAGGATGGCAAACCCGTTGGACTAACATGGCGAGTTGCACGAATAGCCAAAGGAAGTGGAACGAGTGTGCGAGAGGTTGAAGAACTTCTATGTCAGTATCGCATGATGGCGAATATGGCCAAACAAGCAGGTGGCAAGAATGGTTGGATGCAGGCCATTCAAAAGATGCAAGCGGCGGCGGGGGGTAAAGGGAGAGGCCCTAATGGAATGCCAACGCCAGCTCAAATACAAGCGATGCAACGAGCTATGCCTCCGGGCATGCTTCAACAAATGCAGCGGCAAATACGCAGCGCTGGCGGAGTACAAGAGATGATGAAGGCCATGATGCAAGGACAGGGTCTAGGTGGACCAGGAGGCGAGCAAGTTGACATGGAGGAAATGCAGCGGATGATGAGTTCAATGGGAGGACTTGGAGGACTTGGAGGATTAGGCGGAATGGGTGGAGGGATGGCGGACATGATGAAAATGATGGGATTGGGAAGATGACGTATTTTCGCGAGCTGTGTTGGATTTAATCGAATTTGTTTTTCAACCATTAACCCTTACTTGCCTGTGATGCATGAGGACGAGGTCATCGTTGATCCTGACTCTCATCTATATTTCAGACTCGTTCACGGAAGGCAGCTCAATGTTCTCAATCCTACTTACCTTCTACCCGCTGATACTGATGAAATTAGGGTGCTTTTTTCTTTATTCTTCCTGTCCTAGAGCGCTTACCCCTATTTGTCGCGATTTGAAAGCGTTCAGAACTACATCATAGGATGCTCCAATTTGTATTTTCTAGCAAGAACTATGTTGGTCCCGTCAAGCAAGCCCTGCAATTTGGCCAACAGCGTCGAAGTTGGTGCTTCTTGGTCCCATACCGTCCCTTCATTGACACAAAGGTAATCATTGTTTTTAGTACTCGACGTCGGAGCAGGAGGTGGTTATTGGTATTCGCTTTCTATCCCATGTTATGATTGTTCACTGCTCTAAAACGCAGGTGGACTTCTTAGGGCGATTGACATGGCAGACGAATTTCCGCGCGCGGAGGTCATTGGTGTTGACCTTGCCCCCATACAACCCAGGTTAGTTTTACCCCTGGCATCCTTCGTTGAACCAATCGCTTCAAGGGCAAACACGCACCTGGCCACGTTTTCCTACCTGATATACATCTCTTCAACATTTCCTAACCCTTGTTCTTTCCCATTTCCATTATTCCAACCCCTCTAGAACCGTGCCTCCGAATTGCATGTAAGTCATCACCGTGTTTCCCAAGCGGATGACGAATGCCATCGCCAGAGAAGCTGAATGCTAACTACAAAATATGATGCAGGTTTGAATTATGTGATTTAGAACAGTGGAATATTCCATACCCAGACGACCATTTTGACCTTATTCATGCCAGGTCCATGCATGTTGGTGTAAGTCCCTCCAATTTTTTCGATCATTTACCTTATTCACACCGCCTAAACGTTATTCCTAACCTTATGATTTTTCTTCCTTTTGCCACGGCACGCCAATGACGCCCAGATCCGCGATTATCCTAGGTTTCTATCCGA
The DNA here is from genome assembly GCA_951802395.1 of Volvariella surrecta. Taxonomy (NCBI): domain Eukaryota; kingdom Fungi; phylum Basidiomycota; class Agaricomycetes; order Agaricales; family Pluteaceae; genus Volvariella; species Volvariella surrecta. Next base: position 1,797,903 of record OX637784.1, read on the forward strand.
AGTTGCACGCCTTCTCCGCCCCGGCGGCCTAGTCCTCATCATAGAACCCAGCTTGCACCCACTCCCACTCTACCCTAATTTGACATCGCCTGAACCTTTTAACGCCGGTGTTCATACCCCTACTGATACCCCACCGGCTACCATACCATCAATATCACCGACCCCTTCTTTACCAGTAACGCCATCTCCTTCATCACCAGCTCCCGCTCAATCCTCCGTAACACCTCAAACACCACCTATCGCGCCCACTTCTAGGGCACCTGCGCCAGCTAGAGCCCCACGAGCCGTAATGGCGCCAAAGCACCACGGCTGGGAGACGCTTTGGGAAACGTATAGGAGCTGTCTTCGTCGACACGGAATTGATATAACAGTTCCAGAGAGGTTGACCCAATTACTGGCTGCCACAGAATGTTTTGATAGTATTACCTCCAGAGACGGGAATATACCCGTCGGTTTCTGGCCAACGGGTATGTTATTCCATGGGTCCTGCTCGGAGCATTTATCGTGATACACTTTCCCCACAGATGAAAGCATGCGAACGATTGGCGAGCTACAATGGATGGATTATGAGCTACTTCTTCCCGCCCTCAAACCCTTCTTTCTCTCAGTTGGTCTCTCAGATGGCTTTGTTGACAAGCTCATCGCCGATGCACAGTACGATTTATATTACCCACCAGCTGGTTCATGTCGTACAGCACGCATCCACATTGTTCATGCCACCAAGATGTATCAGTAGCATACTTGTTTGCCTTCATAAAGTCTCTTGTATCCATAGGCATCACTCCACACGCTATCAGCTGTATCACCTCACATTCCTACGTAATTGTACACAAGCCAGACCAACGACCAAAACTAATTACACAATCACGAAATCACACTGCCGTCGATGATCCAACGTAGATGAAAACGACGAGAGAAGGAACGAAGCAGGTGCGAAGTAGGCATAATACACAATCACCAGCGTTTACTGCTGAATTTGGGCGTGCTCATTCAGTACATTGACAGCCTCATCAACCTTTGTCACCAGCGCATGATCGTCGTGAATCAAAGTCAACAACTCGGCCACATCCATCTCGAGAAGCATTCCAGTGATTTTGCCCGTCAACTGGGGCTGATAGTCCTGAATCCGGACGAACAGATATTCTCCCAAAACCTGCCTGCGGCCACCCTCGGGAAGAGAATCCAATTGAGCAGCGGTGGGGCGAGGGGGATGTTGTGATACTGGAATCTGGTTCGCCCCTGCTGGTGCTTGAGGTGGGAGTTGGCGACCTGCTGGTGCCCCAGCCGGGGCACCAGCAGAAGGAGCACGTGCCGGTGCAGGCGGAGCTGCTTGAGGTCCTGGTCCCCGAGGAGCAGGACCATTTGCAGGGGGACCATTGGCACGAGGAATGGGCACATTTGGATTAGTTGGGGAGGATCCTGGTCCACGTGAACCTGCTGGAGGACGAGGAGGACCACGGTTAGGGTATCCAGGCATCATATAGCCCTGAGGAGGTTGACCGTATGGTCCAGGCATGGGAGCCATTCCGGGTACTTGGCCACCAGGTGGATAGCGAGGACGAGGGGGAAGCATCCCTGGTTGAGGATAACCCATCATGCCACGTCCCTGTGGAGGAAAGCCTGGGCCAGCAGGATAGTACATGGTGTTGCCCATGTAGTTTCCGGACATCCCGGCAGCAGCAGCCTGCTGCATACGGATTTGGTTGCGTTGCGCGATTTGACTCTCCAATTGCTGTCGACGCACTTCGCGACGTTGTGCTAGGGAGACATACAGCGGCTTGGGACCCATCATCTTGTTGTTCATCTCAGCAACGGCCTTGGTGGCTTCGTCAGAAGACGAAAAACAGACGAAACCGAAGCCCTTAGAAATCCCCTTCTCGTCACGCATGACCTTGCAGCTGGTGATGGTGCCGAAGGACTCAAACTCGGCACGCAACCTGTCATCTTCTACGTCGTCGTTGAGGTTCTTCACATACAAGTTAACACCTTGGTATTTGTTGAGCTTCTCCATCCTAGCCTGTTCGTATGTGCGGCGCAATTCCTCCTCGCGCTCGGCCTTCTTTTGAGCGCGAGCGACAAAGAGTTTCTTGCCATGGAGATCCATGTCGTGGAGAGCGTCAACTGCCCTCTGTGCCTCCTCGTGATTCTCATAGTTGACGAAACCAAACCCTTTGCTCTTTCCAGCCTCGTCGACGGAAACTATGGCCGAAGTCACATTTCCGTATAGTGCAAAGAGTTGTTCAAATTCTTCCTGAGTAACCTCGGTGTCAAGATTCTTGATGTAGAGATTGGTAAATTGTGCCTTCATTTCATCCAACTTGGATTGACGTTCCTATATATGCAATTCCCATTAGCGCAAAGCCCTTGTAGGCACAGTGAATGACGAACTTTACGAGAGACATGGTGACCAACATAAACCTTTTTGTCGTTGAGTAACATCCCATTAACGGCAGCGATAGCACGGGTTGCCGCCTCAGCAGTCTCATAGTGGACAAATCCGTATCCCTTGGAGCGACCGTGTTCATCTGTCGCAACCTTGCAGGAAAGCACGGTGCCGAAGGTGGCGAAGGTGTCGTGAAGCGCCTGGACATTGTTAGTGATGATACTGAATCACTTGGTTGGACCCAAGTACCTTGTTGTCGATCGTGTTATCGAGATTTTTAATGAATATGTTGCCTTGGCCAGTCTTACGGAGGGCAGGATCGCGTTGAGACCACATGATCCGGCTATATGCGCAAATTGGACTGAGCAAGGGCTTATGAAATGAAGAATGAAATCAGCTGACCATGGACGGCCTTTGATTTCGGTGTAGTTCAAAGTTTCGAGGGCACGTTCACCTTGGGTGATATTAGTAACACTCTGATATGCTTGAATTGAAGGGCTTACCATCAGCGGCGTTGAGATAATTTACATAGGCATAACCGAGGGAGCGACGGGTGACTGCATCACGACAGACGCGGATACTGCAAACCATAAGTTGATCAGGAAAACCATCTGCGGGGCACAGTAAGCCGGGGGCATACCTAGCCACGGGACCAATCATATTGAAAATCTCGAACAAAATAGACTCCGTAACCAGGAGATCAAGTTCTCCGACATAAAGAGAAGCAGAGGGAGTGGGAGCCACCGTGGTGGGAGCAGGATGGGTGTATTGAGGGGCGGGCGCAGGTGCGGAAATCGAGACAGACTCCGGAGCAAGAACTGGAGGAGCAACCTCAGGGGAAACGGCAGGGGAAGACATGGCTGTGTTTTTCTAATGAATTTGAAAGGTCGTTACTGCTTTGTGGACTTTTCTGAGACTAGATGAAAGAAATCAGGATTAGTTTTTTCTGATCAAACGAGAAGTTGAATGAAGTTGCGCACAAAGGAGGAGGCAACTGCTGATATATAAAAAGATTTTTTATATTTTTAACGGCTTTTTCACTGGACCAAGTCAGCTACGTGGACACCAGTGAACAGGAACAGACTCACAATTTAGATGGATATGGTTGGAAACAAGCCAGCCGTTTTCAATTCTTCATTTGATAAATCTCGTTAAAACTCCGCTCGCGCACTGATCACTTCCAAAACTGGTCACATTCTCTGTAGACATAGTCGATACGAACAACATGCTTGCATTATCTCAAACATATACACCAACACTGAGAATACATGTGCCTGAATCTGTGCTCATACAACGTTCTGTTATCCCCTCATAAAGTACGCTTTTGCCCCATGAGTGGCAAGTTCTGTCTTGGCCTGTATACCATGTACTTAGACCGATATACCAAGGAACAAAGCGTCTCAACTGACCTTCTCCACAGTATGACCAGCGGCGGTGTGATGCTGCCAAATCTACAAAATAACTCCAGACTCAGCGGAAGGGACGAATGTGATTCCCATACCTGTCGATAGTAGAAAGCAAGGCCAGCGCCCTGTATAACCCACCCAACGGTGGCGACGAGACAGAGCACTGCTGCAGCCCAGCGTGAATTGGAGAAACTTTGGACTGTTTGAATCAGCCCAGCTGCGCCAGTGCTAAAAGTCATATATGATTATCCCCTTTCTCAACTAAATTAAGGCACGTGGCGTACCTTGGTACACCAATAATCCTGTTAGCCAGGAACGAATGTCAGAAATTATCATTCCAGGTTGATTGACCTACATATAAACGCTGAAAACAAGATGCCATCCGCAAAAGAAGAAATATAAATCTGGATCACGCGCGCAACGTGAGTCGAGTAACGGAGATGAGTAACTCTGAGACTTACAGTAGTAGAGGGCTTGTTCCTGCACAAATTGCATGCGCACTGTCAAAAACGAGGTAATGACACAATAACATTCAGCACACCTTCATGTATCCGTTGTATATCGGACTGAGGGCAGTCAAGGGTAAGTCCCGCTACAAACCGAACAACGGTACTCACCGGTACCACAGAAGGAACGATGTCACAGTGATAGTGAATAGATAACTGTAGCGAGTGTGTCACTATATACGACAAAAAAGAGCATCTTATGAACTCACCCAATGCTAGCACCCAGATCTTTTCCACCGTCTGCAGAGCCACCGACTAAGAGGAAAATGCAGGCAATCATATTGATGATTAATGTTCCAAACAAGACCAGCCACAATAGGTACAAGCGAGTAATAAGCGATCGTGAACCCTCCGGGATTTCATCTGGTATTGAGTGGTATATCAACGGGAAAACTAATCGAGACTGGGTAAGCAGATGATTGGTGAGAAAGCCACGCGAGACACGCACACGGTGGCCAATTGTTTCTGCCATGTTTTCTGATGTGCTCAGCTTTCTTGTTGAGTTCCTGCTCTCGTTGTTCCAGATCCAACTCGCGCTGCCGAATCGCTTCGAGTCTTGCGTCTGTTGATCGAGTCGTCTGCGTTGGTGTTGGGTCATCAAAGGGGTTCGCGTCTAGTGAGTGGGTTGATGCAAATGGATTCTGGTTGTATTCGTCTGGGATAAGCATACATTGAATGCCAAATAACTTGAAGATATAAAACTGGATTGGACATACTCATCGTTGTCATCGTTTGGAATTGGCAGTTGCGTCTAGCAACAACCTTCTGTGCCGAAGGGCGATGAGCGCAGTACGGAAGATACCGATATTTGGTCAACTCGTTTAATACCAAATACAGGGTCAGAAGGAATGAAGTCACCGCCTGAAATGCACACACGAAAGCAAGTGCTGGGCATTCTCTGGCTTACAAGATTCATTAATAGTCAGTCGTTCGATTTCTAAATGCAACTGATATAACTAGATATATCGCCTCTGCGGTCAAATACATCACAAGGGCACGAGCCCTTGACCATAGACTGTGGGCCAAGCATGAATGCTGTCCCGGTCTTCATTTAAAGCTGCTAGAAGCACAAAAACGGCACGCTTCGAGAATGAGAACAGCTGGGATACAGAACCCTTGAATATGTCCAGTTTCCCCTCGCTGTCGCTGTTATGTATGCACATGGACGCGAGGACCCAGTGCCATAATACCCTTGCCAGATACACCATAAATGATAGTTTGCAGGTTCTTGTGAGTCTCACCCCCAACCTTCGTCGTTTCTATATCCAACTTCCTTTCTTTCGTTGTCCATTGTCCATCTCGACCATGTTGGACGTTATTCCTTTTTCGTCCTTGTCCTTGCACTTGTCCCAACCTCTCTTGCTTTAGTTGTTCCTCGTGCTGCTCAAGATTGTGACGCCTCCCAGGCGGTGCGATACTCTTCTACATTCCAGATTTTCTTACTGAGCACTCTAATAGCCTCACAGCGCTAATTTTGACCGTTATATAACCGTTGGCTGTGAAGCTGAACCGGGCCAGCCTTTCTACGAACTTTGCTCTCGCCCGTTAATGGTATGAGTTCCTCATTTTATCACGCACCTCGACTGACCAAGCAATCAGACGTCGCCCACCCCACCCTTGCTTCCGCCTGAGTGTGACGCCCTCCATGGTACCGCCGTTCCCACTCCTCCGATGCCAGTTGCTGGGGAAGAACAGCTCCAATACTGTGATGAAGACGACAACGTCGAAGGTACTCCAACAGTCCCTTCCACACTTACACCCCCAGCAAATGCTGTTCCTACATACCACCCACCTCCACCACCCCCTCCGACGAATGTCGATGAAGATTCATACGATTGCGATGAAGGCCATGGCAGTTATGGAAACGGAGGTTATGGGAGCCGCCCTGATGTTGATGAGGATGAGCCCCCTACCCCTGAGACCCCTGCTCCCGTTCCCCCAGTGGTTCCTGATGCAAATGATGGGGAATCATGCGGCGACTCAGAGGATGATGATGCAGAAGAACCAGTCGATCCCACATACCCCCCACCACCACCCCCTCCCACTGCAACACCAGAGCCAGCAAAGCCAACAACCCCCGCACCAACACCATCTATGGCTCCCATTCCAGGAGATGACGAAGAGGGTGGGGAGACCACAGACTCAGAATCATCAGAATATCCAGAGCACCCAGGGTACTCTGGATACCTGTGATTGATACCAGTTTCACGCTTTGGTTTCCAGTGACACACAGCAGGCCGCATAGAATGCGAAGTGTTTGTTGATTTCTCCATTTAAGTCGCTGTAGACAGCAAACACTAAAGTTGCCTCGGTGAGGTATACGATCCCAAGTAGAAAGCAGCGCTTCGTCTTTAGACTACTCTTTCCCCTGGCCCTCGCTGTGCGAGCTTCGTTTGCCATTACATAATACACGCCAATCTTGTCCCTTGCCTATCACTTGCAACCTTTATCCTGACCTCGTTTCCCACTGCAATATCGCCGAAACGTACATCATGAGTGGGTTAGCCCAACGGATCCTCGTTGTTGGCGGAAATGGATTCATCGGTTAGTACTAATTTGTTCTTCTCCTGCGAGACCAACGCGTTTTCGCCATCTGCAAGACACCTGTTTATCTTCCACTGGGTCGGGAATTGTTTCTGACATGGTAATTGCCTAGGTTCTGCGATCTGCAAAGCAGCCCTAGCACGAGGAATGCAAGTCACCAGCGTTAGGTACACACGCCTTAATTGTCTCCCTTCCGAGTGATGAAGCCAACAATTCTGGTTGCAGCTCCTCCGGAACACCATATCGAACAGCGAAAGGCCATACTCCGGCTTGGGCATCCAAAGTGTTGATCTCCCTCCTTCCACCGTTTCTGCATTATGCTAACATCTGCCTTTTCATCGTTTTTTCTTCTGGCGCGGTCGACTTCCATTTTCACTTCGGTGGTATTTCATCCATAGGTAGACTGGCAAACTGGCGACGCATTGCGCCCTGAAACTTTTGCACATCTCTTCTCTGGCGTTGCAGGGGTTGTTCATACCCTTGGGACGTTAATGGAGGATGCTCGCTACAAACAAGCCGTGAAAGATGGAAATGTGCTGGGACTAGCGGGGAGCTTCCTGCGAACTATTGTCCCAGGTGCAGTGAGTGGTAATCCCCTAGCACAGGCCAATGGAGAGGGAAGAGGAAGCTATGAACTTATGAACCGAGATGCAGGTATATTCTCTGCTCAAACTGCTGGGATGCAACGCCTGTATCTGACCACATTGGAACTTTCAGCTCTACGCGTATGCGAAGCATTCCTGACATCTAAACCTGAATGTATGGGTGAACCTGAAAATGCTGAAGCGATTATCCCCCGAGTTTTCGTGCACATTTCTGCAGAAGACGTCTTCCGGCCATTCATTCCTTCAAAACATATTGAGATGAAGCGGCAAGCAGAGGAGGGCATTGATGCAATGGTCCATGGAAGGACTGATGTACGTGCCGTACATATCCGCCCAAGTAAGCACATTGCCCAAACAGGCACTCTCAACAGCAGCTCTGCGGGACTTCAGTCTCCTGATGGTTTCTTTTCTCACAAGGTCTTGTGTACCACGCACACCATCGACCTTTGACAACGCCTCCTGCGGTGCTACTTGACGTGTCCGCTACGCTTCACTCAAAACTTCCACCTTACATGCCTACCCCGTCCGGGTTACTCCGGGCACTCGGATCTGCAATGACACCCAAACCAGCTTATCAGAGTCCTATCAATGATGTGGTGACGTCACCTCTGGAATCTGTTGCCAACGCTTTGACCATACCCCCAATCCATGTGGACCACGTTGCCGATGCAGTCTGTCTGGCATTAAAGGGTGACAGTGATCTACGTGGACCATTGGGTGTTTGGCAAATGAGGGAACTGTTGGGTTGGCATAGGCATCACTCGTCACCGGGCTTGGATGAGGGAAATGCGACAGCTGGACCAACAAGGAATTGACTACCCAGTCTGATGCTTGAATAGAGTTCGCACAGCGTGCTTATCGTCGCTACTAGTACTAAACATAGTTGGTTGCAACATACTGTAATCTCCACCTTCCCATTGCGGCCCAGGCTCATTTTGTTATCAAGAAGCTCTCGGCAGCGAAATTGAGATTACAGCCACCGACGCAATTATCGGCGTAATTCGGAGCAGTTATTGTGTGATCAAGTCCGAACTTGCTCCCCACAAAACAAAATTTGTGAACACGCCCCGCTGGGAGGAACACGGGAGTATGAGCTGCAAAACGGAAATAGCAGTCAGTAAATTTAAAGGATCTAATCCGAAAAGGGTCTAAAGTCGAGCCTTGTGCCAAAATTTCTAGTGGAATGGTATGGCATCCGACTGATTTCGAGTTCTCAAAAATTTAAAATCAAAAAAAGTCTTCAGGTACACTCAAAGGGAAAATCTTAAATACTCCTTATCTCTCCCTGATAGTCTTCCCGTTCTTTTATCCCGGATTCTCTTGATTCCTAGGCCTGCCTCTCGTCTTGATTTTTATCCGGATCTTCTTGGATATTTTTACATATCCTCATCGTACACGCCTTTGACCGAGAAAAATTTTATCGGCCGGTCAAAATTCTTACCATGCAATCCTTAGGAGCAAGCATCCTTGCACCAATTACCGCCCACGCGACCAAGAGGACTGTTTTTGGTGGCAGCCCAGCTCATGCAACTCGGGCATTCACGAACTCTGCGACGCAGAGGAAACCTCAATCACTCTCCTTGAATGCATACCGCACTCTGCAGGAAGAGCCGGAGTATGGGCAGGGTAAACCTCTGCGCATGCTGATGTTCGGAAAGCCCGGTGCGGGCAAAGGGACGCTTTCCTCCAGATTAGTCAAGAAATACGAAATCATGTCACTCTCCACTGGTGATTTGATACGACAGCACATTTCAGAGAGGTGACTCCTAAATTATTCCATCCCTCCCATCGCTTATTTATGCACTACGTTTTCATTCCAAATTATCTTTGCGTGCTATTGTTTCGCCACAATGCCCTTCCAGGACGGAGATTGGCCGAGAAGCAGAAGAAATCGTGGCACGAGGGCAACTGCTGCCTGACGAGGTCGTAGTGAAGGTTGTTACTAGCAGGTTGGACCAACTTAAGAAAAAGGTTCGCGCCTGGCGATATTTGAATATCCACATCCTCATATTCCCATTAGCATTGGATTTTGGACGGCTTTCCGCGTACCTTGGGCCAGGCCGAATTGTTAGATTCGCATCTCAAGTAAGCCTATTAGAAAGTCCATTTCCTCCGTCCCAGCCACTGACAAGAGGTTCTCAACTTAGGATGCAAGATACCCCACTTACACTTGTAGTCAATTTGGAAGTAGCTGATGAGGTCATCTTGAGTCGCATTTCCGATCGCTGGGTTCATTTGCCTTCAGGTCGTGTCTATAATATGACATACAATCGTCCCAAGGTGGAGGGGTTCGATGACCAAACGGGTGAACCACTCACCAAACGGCCCGATGACAACCCGGTACGTAGAACCACATTCTTAACTCAAGGTTCACATTTCACTTCGGTCCCTTTTAACAGCAAGTGTTCAGTCGTCGACTTGCTGACTTTTACAACGAAACGGCACCCCTGTTGGCTCATTATACCAAGGTTGCCTCAGCCAGTCAAAATTCGTCTGCAGACACCACCCATCTTCACCCTCACCAACTGACATTCCCTCAACAACCTCCTAGACTTCAAGTCAAGAGCATCGCTGGATCAACCTCAGATGAGATCTGGCCTCAACTCGAACAGGTCATCAAAACCTCTTTCCCCGCTGTCAAGGAGAGAGCAGAATCCGCCGAAACTAGGCGGAGGCAAAACTTGAACGAGGTACTAGCTCATGCTGAAGGCGATTCACTCGGTGCAGGTGTTCCCAATTAGATATTCAGTCCCTTTATTATATACCTAGCTGGCTCCTGGAAATGATGTGGACTGTGACCTACCTCGTATACTTTGGCACATTGTGTTCCTTGTTTTGTGTTTGTTCCACGTGTATACCACATTTTGCATATCGTTTGCAATGCATAATCATTCTCGAGATTTCCTTGTATATACTACCGAAGCGCATACCTGTTGAAGGCACATCAGATGAGGATGTTACCAGCTTGTGAAACAACTTACATTTTCACGACAAACAGGCCTGCTGGCAACCCCTCTTGCACCTTTTCGGCAATCACATTTAGATTAGCCTGTCTGAACAGTCCTTTCCATGCCAAATCTGATCTGCATAGTGAATGCTCAGCACAAGAGTTAGGTGGGACTTGATTACGATGCTCGCACCTGGTCAGACTGGAATCCTGCGTATCGAAGACTGTGTTCGGTCGTCCGTCTGAGGTGTCGGGACACAGATTCTCTTTAACCACGATCACGCTCCTTCCACCTTCCTTATTCCTCAACGCAACATAGCATCTCTTGAAGAACGCTACCAAATCTGCATCGCTCAGATGGCCAAGACACCACTGACACCATATAACATCAAAACCCATTCCTATTTCGTCCTGCGGTCTATCTGGTTGATATCCTATCCGATCGAGGAAATTGGCACGATGGGGACATAGTGGATCGAAGGTTTGCAGTGTGGCTTGTAGGAATGTGACACTTTGTGTGCGGTTAGCTATCCCTTTCCATGGTGGTCGTCTTTGCTCATCTAGTTCTTGATCTTGTATTTCGTACGCTTCGTTTCTATCGGGATTACGCGGGTTGGAGGGTTGTGCAGTCGGATTGATGCCTGCTCGACCGCGTTGTAGTGCCTCCTGGATAAATTGCTCCACAGGTTCCAGGAGGGTTACATCGTCGACCAGATGGAGGAGTACATCCGAGGTAACACGACCAACCCCTGCACCTACATCCAAAGCCCTGATCCTATTCGTTCTGGGTGTAGATAAATCACTAACGAGAGGTTTGAAAGCAGACGGTACGATCGAAAGTTCTGGATAGAGGTTGAGGAGAAACAGCCGTGATCCTAACGCGTCGATTCTTGGTAACGACTATGCCAGATAAACGGGATATGGGGTAAATGCGATGCGAAGCTTCACTATAAATTGTGAATTTACCCCTGTCCCAAAGCCGCCTTGGTCATACGTAAGAGAGAGGTTATCCAAAAGCAATATTTGCTTGTTACTCACCGAGAACACCGTCATAATTTGCTGGCTGACTGTTCCAGTATTCGATGCCGTCTTCGACAACTGGCTCAGACGTCGGTTCAGCCATTGATGACCATCAAAACTACATCTCGGGACCTTGAAATGGTGCAACCAAACCGATCAAAACAACGCGCCTTCAATGAGCTCAATGGAGAGCATCTGGGATGAACCCATCGAGCCTTCCAATACCCGGCCTACGCCCTCTCACCTTATCGACGTGACAAGTATCGACGGGGAAGTCGTAGAGTCTTCCGGACCCCAGTCCATTCAACGGAAACAGGCCCTTTTTCTTCCTGATTCCGATGACGAGAATCTACCTCCCTCAATTCACGACACGTCCAAAAAATCTTCGCGCTACACTAAGCCAAATGCTTCCACTTCCACTCCCAATATCGATTCAATTCTTGATCCAGAACTCGAAGCGTTATTCAATGAAGGAGAGGATGACCCCTTCAATTTTGCTCCTGCTGCCAAACACCTGGATACAGCAGCTCTCGACAAAGAAGCTCTAGAGCGTCACAAGAAGGATGGTGCATCAATACCAGCTTTGATATCTAACATTACTCCTTCGAGTCATCAAGAATCGAACGATGCTAGCACGACCCCTGCCCAGGCTCAGGCAAAAGGAGATGAAGAACCCAAAGAAAAACGTGCTATTGCACGATTAGATGAGGGGAGATTATTGGGGCCATCTGGATTTGCAAAGCTCATCCAGTATACAAGAGACTTCAAAATCAAGGGCAAAGGTCATGAGGTATGTCCTTCACGCGTCCGCGTTCACAATACAGCCGTCACCTTTTAGTGTAGGAGTCAGACCTGAATAGGTTGCTACAAATTTACCAGTTCTGGACACATGAGATGTACCCGAAAACGAACTTCAAGGATACAGTAACGAGAGTGGAGAGGCTTTGTCACTCAAGACGTATGAATGTAAGTCGCATGTCATCACCTCCCTCTTATAGCTCTAAAGCGCGACTGTATCCAGGTTGCACTTAGTGTATGGAGAGATGAGGCTCTTGGCATCCCGGCTGGTGCTCAAGAATTTGATAGCAGTGACGCTGAAGGTGAAGACGCGATGGGCGTTGACCCAGGTACCCTCAACGCCGGCGAGAGCGTTCATTCTGAAGCAGAGGATATACCTTCTTCCCGACCATCTTCTGTTCCTCCGTCCTCAGACATGGAGGACAGAGCCATCAATGCTATTCTTGAAGAAGAGGAACGCAGGAGAATCGGCGGACAGTCCAGAGATCTGAACTCTAGTGCGGGTGATCCCAAATCATCAACGTCTCACAATCCTAAAACGACCGAGCGGATTGACATGGATGTAGATGATGACGAAGTTTGGAACATAATCAATTCTATGGACCAAGATCCTGGGCAAGGCAAAAAACATCCTCCAGTTCAATCAAAGAAAGTATTTCGTAGTGGAGATCTCAGCGATGAGGACATGTGGGATCTCGTCTCAGCTCCGCGGGAACCCGCCAGGAATGACATGGTGACGCCCAAACCTTCACCTTCAACCGCGAGCGGGAGAGTAGATTTCGACGATCCCAATTGCGAAGATTTGTATGTATAACGAAGCTAGTTAGTATGTCTGTACAATAATAGCTACTCTTTATATCCGCCTTTAATATACCATCGAATATACAGTAGGATGTGAAACACTCATAGTTTACACTTCCTCAGGTGCCCATAAAACGCAACGCCCACTGGCATTTCCACTTGCCACTCTTTCTACTATCGTCGGATGTGAGCATGTGACAGCTTGAACTGCAGAAATGCTGAGCATAACGACATTCACGGATTAGGGGCTTGGAATGGTCATCAAATGATATGCAAAACAAACCGTGATGGATCGGACAGCCTCGCAATTAAATCACCTTTACAGGAGAAAATGTCCACACTGTGTTTCATATTTCCGACCTGTGAATTTATTAGTACTCCAACTTTTGATCCGTAATTGTGCGAATTTACAGTAAAATGAGGATATACGTCGGGATTCGGGGACCATTGGGCACGAAGGATAGTCAGCCATTTACCCTTTCGGAGGGGTTCAGTCGGTGTTAACTGGAATTAGAACGTCAAAATGGCTTACAGTCTGGCAATCGTGGTGGATGCGACTGAATGGTCGAGACGAAGGGAATGCATCCTTGCTTTCAAGTACAGATTGGTTGAACTCCCAGACTGCGCTCCGAGTAAGGTACAGTCAGGGGATGCTAGGCACGCCAGACTTACTTCGCAGTGCATCGTCATAACTCGTGCTAACAATCGAGCGTCCTCTGGGGTCCCAGTAAGCGGAACTCACAGATTTCCCGTGCACCCAGTCGGCTCGTTGGCATCCTTGACCTACTGTGCTCTCACAATACTGGTTCACCGCCTCAAGATCGAAGTCTGGGAAGGCAGGACTATCAATTGAGTCTTGATCGCTCGGGGGTGTTGGCGGGCTTTGCTGGTATGGTATCTTCCCCAGTTTGCGGACATCCCATATTCTTGGTATGAATTAGATAGAGATCGTGAAACGGTCAACAAAATCTGACTCACTTCAAATTCCGACTGTTGCTGGCGGTTAAAAGAAAATGCGTTCTGGTGGGGTTAATGCTGATCGAACCAATTTTCTGTCCCGACAGTGCATAATGTCTGGCACTCGATTTGGATTCCCTCAGGTCTAAGTGGGTTGCCCGACCAGCAGTATCTGATATCCACATTTCTTGGCCTGTGGGCGTCAAGTCAATGCTAGGTATCAGGAGGCCTTCCTCCATCGCAAAAATTTCCCTGGAGACCCCAGACATGAACGAGAGCGTTCGTATGGTGCAATCATATGAACTGGTATATAGCTATACATTCATCACATCAATATCAGTCTGATTACCGCCTCAAATAGAAACATACATTGTGGGAGTCCTTCGGATCAAACTTTATGCTCGTTATTGAAGATTTCGGAGTGGCGGGCCAGTGGAGCTGTAGTTGCCAATACTTTCCTCTTTCTGCATTGTCCGCGGCCATATCACCGTGGTCATCCCCGGTCTCCTCTGGGGCGGCCCTCGCATCCCATATTCCGAGCGTTCCGTTCTTGTCTGGTTCGGTTCTTCATTATAAGCCAGTAACGCGAGCTGATTTTGCACGCACCTCCGAAGAATATGAGATCCTTAGTGACCTCTGGATGATAAGCAGCCGTATAGATTCGATGCTGAGTGACTTTCGCTCGAGAGACTACTTTTAACTTCCCAAGTTTATCCTTAAGCTCCTTCACAGCTGCTTCATCCTTTGCATCTTCATCAAACGCAAAGGCGTTGAACACCCCAGCCTTCCGTGGTTGTGAGGTTTGGGAAATGTCTTTTAATGCATCCGAGAGTTTGCCTAATTCCATTGCGTCCTCTCCTTCCGCAAGTGTTCGAAGGTCGAGGTCTTCATGGCGCGGGCGCTTCGCCATCCGCTCACGCTCCTCTGCTTGTAACCGTTCTTCAGCTTCCCGTGCCCTTTGCTCTTCATGCTCAGCCTAACACCGTAATGAATACCTCCCCAAACACACAACTTTGTACCCACCTCTCTCTTCCTCTTCTTCTCTGGACTTTCATTAGGATCAATTGCCGTAACATGCCTTAGTCTTGCAGATTGTCGACGTGGAGTAACTTCAACTTCCTTCGCATTACCTTTTTGATTTTTCTTGGGTTGCACGGGCTTGGCCTTGGTTTGAGGAGCTACTTTGGGTTTCTGATTACCCAATCCCTCAACAGCTTGCTTCAAATCAAGCTCCTCCAGTAATGCTCGATTTCTAGCGATATTGGCTTCTCGCTCCAGTTCACTAATGAATGCAGTGAGCGAGACGGTATCAGTGCTAGAATATTATTCACTTACTATTGGGATTTCGCCATCGTGAAACTGATAGCTCGGCCAGGTTATGCCAGCCAAAATAACCGTGTACTCAATACGTAATGTCGCGACGCTTATGGTAGTCACATCATGTGCGCGTGTGTCACGAATGTGACTTGAGCGAATCATATTTTTATGATCAGTTCATAGGGCATAGCCATGGGGCAAATAACGTTCACATCCCATCCGAACCGACTCGAAACCAAGGTAGGCAGTGCTATATTACTGATACACTTTCAGGAGTAATACACGAGAACGAACGTGACCGTACAATTTGAAAAATATAGAACACATCTTACTATGGATACACCAACAAAACTGGTCGCTATATGGACTTTATCCGAGGTGAGCATAGGTGGGCCCAATATTACTACAGTCATAAACCAAAGTCGGAAGGAATCCATCTGAATTTCCTACTTGTTCCTCCGGGAAACAGTTTGAGGGGATCCCATGGCTGAGCAGACGAGGGGGGCTGATTGGAGAATAGGGGGGATAGCTCAGCGACTCCCCCCCTGGGGAGGAATAATCCCAACCAGATACACCATTCTCCTCATATGGATAAGCAAGCACAGAATGACCGGCACTATTGGCGCAGTAGGTTAGCTGACCTTGTAGACTTAGACTATTAACGCACTCTGGACCTGACTCCTGGTTGTGAGGCCAGCTCGAAGGAGACAAGAACTCGAGATTGGGTGGGCGCTGAGGTTCGGACAGGGAATGAATTGGCTTATCCGGCAGAGATAACCAGTGGTCTTGAGGGGAATGCCTTCCGTGACCCCTGAGGCTACGAGGGGCCTGGTAATCATACGGAGAATACCTATTTGTAAATCTCGTCAAAGACCCCTGTCACGCATTGTTATCAGTACCCAAGAACTATATAACATTGTTAAACTCACTGCCTCAGGAAAATAGTGGGCTCTCGGCATATAAGGTGGGGTGGGAGGTTGTGTCCTGGCAACGGGCTTGGATTGCCCCGTTGGGGAATCCATGGTGCGAGAGCTTGCTCGCGATCCCGACAATGATGGAACTGACGGCGGCGAAATGCTGTGGGGCCGATGTTGCCCAGGCGTTTGGTCTATTCTACTCCCACTGATGGGGCTCTTGGCAAGGGAGCCCTCAGGAGATGGGAGCACCGAGGAAATCTTGCCCTTTTGTTCGCGACACGAATACTGGCATATGAGACCCCTCGTCGCACATCGCTGACAGACTGGGCGCTCGCCAGAACACTGGGATCGGGAGATTAGATCCATTAGATTATAGTTGGGTGATAAAAACCTTGGTTTTGCGCCCTCGGCATTTATCGCAGGCCTGTGCTGTGCGCTTGCGTCCGGTGTTCACTGAAATTTGAAGTGAAGACATATAGGATGCTGCTGGACCGAGTAGCTTTTTACCATCCAGAGTATCACCCTTAGAACGGGTGCTGGGCGTTCTCGTGCCTGGTTGAACGAATGTGGTGAAGCGACCGAGGTTCATTGGGTCATTGAACGGAGAGGAGACGGCGAATAAAAGCACCTCGATGAATATAGTTGGAGGGTGCGAAAAAGAGCACACCAGGCAAATTATTTTCTTGCCTGTCTATATTGTCGGCGAAGAGGGGGCCAGCCAAAGAGTGTATACGATCGACTCGATCGATCGCACTCAGTTGGCATCTTGAATACGAGCGATGCCGTCTCCCATCCGCGCTCACGCCGCGGCAGTCAGGTCTGACAAACTATGATTGCCAATTGTGCGCATTCCGATTGGTACAAGTCCGAAGAATGATGAATATACTACGTGTCCGCGAACTGGTTGTTGAACTCTCTCCCGATGAGCATTCTCCGTATTTCCTGTGTACCGGCGCCAACAGTATAGAGGCGTGAGTCCCTCAGAATACGACCCATGGGATAATCTGATCTGAGTGAATACGAGTGAATGACTATGTATAAAAAAAACTTGCCATTGATATATCCATTACCTCCGAGGCATTGCATACCTTCCAGTGCGACCTCCACGGCCTTCTCTGTAGAATAAAGAATGGCCCCAGCGCAGTCCTGGGGCAATACTGAGTACCATTTTGTGAGTATGAAACAATGCACTTACCCGCCTGCTAACTTTGCCTTGGTCACACGCCCGCGCCACAGAATACACATACGCGCGACTGGCATTCAATTTCGTATACATGTCAGCAATTTTAGCTGTAAGGGAGGTAAGTATATGAAGCGCGTGACAGGGGGTTGTTGAAACCTTGCATTAGCTGGAACGTGCCGACTGGCTGCCCGAACTGCTCTCGAGTATGAATATATTCAACAGCATTATCAAATGCTGCTTGCATCAGTCTGTTTACTTCATGAGATCCGCAACCGCATATGCTAGGAGCGTGGTTTTACTTACCCTAGTGGTCCCCCACTGAGAACTATGCGTTCCAGATCAAGACCCGACATCAACACGGCAGCGCCCTTGTTGACTTGGCCAAGAACATTTTCTGAAAACTCCTTTAAGCAGACAGATTACAGAGAAATAATTCGAACTGACCATCTGGGACTTCGCAATTCTCGAACACGAGCTCACAAGTGTCACTTCCCCGCATACCAAACTTATCCAGCTTTGGACTTGTGGAGAAGCCGTTGAATCCTTTTTCAATGATAAATGCAGTAATGCCTTTGGAGCCCTTTTCTGGAGCTGTTTTTGCGTAAACAACAAGCGTCGAAGCTACAGGCCCGTTTGTGATCCTGCAAACGTTCAATTCTCTATACAGTGCTGCTTGGTTTCAAAGGGCGTACCAGAACTTATTGCCATTCAACTTCCAGCCGCTAGGAACCTTATCCGCCCGTAGACGCATACTGACAACGTCACTGCCACTTCCGGTTTCACTCATTGCCAAACTCCCTACTTTTTTCCCGTCGACCAGGTCCTTAAGATATTTCTCCTTCTGAGCGTCGGTTCCGTGCCGATGGATTTGGTTGACGCATAGGTTTGAATGAGCCCCATACGACAGCGCGACGGAGCCCGAAGCTGCAGAGAGCGCTTCCATTGCTAATGTATGGTGGAAGTATCCAAGCCCGAGGCCGTTGTACAAGGGGTCAACTGTGATACCCAAAAGACCCATGGAACCAAGTTTCTCCCAGACATCCTGTTCGGAGTAACTTCAGCATACTGCACGATGTAGATGTGTTCATTCCTACCGCAGGGAATGTATTTGTTTTGTCGATCTCGGCTGCCCGCGGGGCAACTTCCTTCGCAGCAAACTCCGTCACTGCATTTCGAAACTATATCAGAGGCTTAGGACTGTGCGTTGGACGGATGCAGAATATGAAGTCGACCCACCTCTTCTTCCTCCCCTGAGAGACCCGCAATGTCGGTATTATATAGAGATATGTTTCTTTTGGGGAAAGTGGTCGGCTTCGGGCTATAGTGAGATTGCCTGGCCAAACGGACCGTCTGACGACTTAGAGATCGAAGGGATGCCATGTCAGCCTCGTACAGGTAGTAGTTTGAGTAGTTGGGTGATGGGTGGGTCTAGGTAAAATATGAAAGAATCACTCTTAAAGCTTAATGGCCGGCAACGTACTCGAGCTTGCCCGGACCATTTCCGCGGCTAACACCAGGTCGCTAAGGTGTATATTCCACATTACAATCACAAGAGGCTAACGCCAACGACATTCGATAGAAATGTATCACTACTGGTTCAAGGCTTCAAATACAGTTATATGGCTACACTAGGTTAAAATAGAAGAAGAATTACGGTCAGCAGTATTACACAATACATAGCATACCTTGAGTATAATGAGTATTAGGCAACTGCAGGCGTAACGGACGTACCGACCCACCCCATTTGAAGAGGCTGCACTTTATTCCCATCCATTGTCGATGCACTGAGTATGTTGCGAAGAGTCAGAGTTGATATAGGCCATAACGATGTTGTGATCCAGCTTTTCCCATTTCTGTAGCCGACTCAAAGGTTTTGGGTCAAGGTCAATCATCTTAACGCAGCTTGGATCGACGCGTGGAGATCGCAACTCGTAGACTGGCTGATGCTGCAGATAGTCCAACCTGAGGATTAAAGAGCAATCCTTGAATGTCGCTGACAAAAGGTATGCCAAGAGGTAGTGGCGTAAATTATCTGGAGAAGGGTTATCGTGGTCCATATCAGTGTTGGAGAGAAACCTTTCAATAAAATCACTCCAGTCATCCATTGTGGGCTCAATTGCGGGAAGGATTGGCGAGCTAGCACCAAGTGGAGAAATTGGAGGGTCATTGGGAGTCGAGTGTGGCTCGCGCAGCATCATCTCCGTGCGGTGCCAAAGCTCGGAAAGTCCTTCAATATCCAAGGCATCAAGACTACGTTGAAGTCTCGACAAGAGAGGCAGTACAGGAGTTCGCATGAGCAGCGGCAACAGGGCATTTGTGAAAGCATCCCTTATTTCATCGTCAACCAGTTTTGGAGTGCTTGATGGAAAAATTTTATAAGCCTAGCAAGGACACTGATGTTGGGTGTCATTAACGATGCAAGCAAAGCACGACAACCAACCTCTGAAGGATGAACTTGGGCGCCATTCACAAATACCTTCAAGTTGTTGACGGATCCATTGGTCCGAACCCATGCCTCCCATAATGCATGGATGGCTTTAGTCATGCGTTGCTTTTCTCCAGAGTACAGGTCTAGGGGGCAGTAGCCGAGGGAAACCGCATCACCCTGGCCTGACTTCATATGCGCGTGCATACAAAACCGACATGTTTGTGTCTTGACGGTACGTGTTGTAGTTGAAAGGTGTTTTGATGATGGTAAGAAACCCCATTTAGGCTGTAGAGCGAAAGATTACTTGGCAAAGGGACGTCACTCCGTCAATACGAGTAATTACCTTGATCTCCACAGCCACCCAATTCCCTCCAACAAGATCTGTAGCCAAAACGCCCTTGCGCCGTCGTACATCAATGCAGTCATGGGATCTCCGCAGTTCTGGTCGTTTGTCGTCATGAAGCTCCGAAAGCTCTTTCAACCAAGAGGTTGTCAGCTCCACAGACTCAAGCTGCGGTAGATGTTCCGCAGGTATCAAGCGCTGTAGACAACTTTTTTGGTACTCGATACTCGGGTCATCAGGTTCTACTCCATCTATTTCTTTTGGATTGTCTACCAGAGGCGCCACTGCAATTTTTCTAAGCCTTAGGACTGTACCATCGAATTGTGTATGCGGTGGGCCAATGTAAGAGAACACGATTGAAGCACCGCCTTCTGAGACGTATTTCCAGTGGGTCGGAGAAGTGACTGTGGCGCTCACCATGGTGGGTAGAATCAAGAATGTAGATATAAAGCAGTGCAGACGCCTACGTGCATTGTTAAGGAGCCCGAGGAGGACAGTGCCACACGTGATGTAAAGGAAAAATATATTTGAGTCCTATAAGTATAACAATAGGGTTTTTGCAAATCGAATCGCAAAAAAGGATGCCAACGTTGCCCGAGTAAGGATACGCTACCAATTCATACGGGAACTTCCTTGCCAATGATGATGGAAAGACGAGGAGATGAATGGATTAACCTTGCAAGATCGAACAGCAGTCATGGTCAGGATAAAAGGAGTACGTGACGCCAATGCGTATAGTATGCTGCATTGAGATGAGAATCGCGAAAGCGGAAAGAAACCAATAATAAGAATAGTTCAAGCACGACATAATCAACCGAAATGAACCTTGCGCGTGTATGTGCATGAGAGGGTATGTGTGTCAAAGTATACAGCAGGGGAGCAATTTACGTCCTTTTGGGACACGAGCTTATTGATAACGGCCGTACTATTCTGTCTCGGCCTCTA
Source organism: Volvariella surrecta (assembly GCA_951802395.1). Taxonomy (NCBI): domain Eukaryota; kingdom Fungi; phylum Basidiomycota; class Agaricomycetes; order Agaricales; family Pluteaceae; genus Volvariella; species Volvariella surrecta. Next base: position 1,819,003 of record OX637784.1, read on the forward strand.
ACAAGTTCCTTCTCATCATTGTAAGGGAACGAGTCCACTGAAGTCGTCTCCTCGTCCTCATCTTCAGAATCAGAGCTTGAGTCGCTATAGGCAGTATCAGAGTCATCGTCGTTGTCCGATGACGCAAAAAACTCCGTCCGAGGTATCCATCTGGAGTACCACCTCGAGAGGAACCCTTTAATCTCTGACGAAAGGCCCAGATACTCGGCATTGCGAGCAATCCCATCCCAGTGAATAGCACCAGTACATAGACCCTCTTCGATCTGCATAGTATCCCCAAAGTACATCCAATGAAAGAGAAGTCGAAGGGATTGTGGGTGTGGGACTGGTAGGTATAGGATAGGGTGGTAGGGGTCGCGAGATAATAGCCGAGGAAAGCGGCTTTCTGGTGTATGGGATCGAGTCCGGGAGGAAAAATGTGTCCCATTCACATTGAGGAGGTCAATAGGTGATACGCCTCCAAAAAGTCCCCGTAGTAGACTCGAGTGGGCGCATAGGTAGTCCATGTGAAGCTGCAGCTTGTTAGTTTTAGCTTATCTTGAGATACAAACGGTGACCTACATCTATGGTCATTTGTGGGACATGGCAGCCAGGTTCTGTTGCTCTTCGAGCCGAACAGGTTGAACCAGTTGTATCCATTGTTGATCTGATTTGCTTGTTAGGGAGTGGGACGACTTCACCAGGCATCTCAGTCGGTCCTTCCCATAACAATTGACTGATTATGACTTACTTATGGTACAGTCTGCTGAATCTGATATATTCCAGTATTGTGATGCCATTTTACGCAGCTGGCTGATGATATATTCCATTGGAATATCAGCAAGCAAGGGAGGAGGGAACGAACAATTCATGATTGGTGATAAATCCACGAGCGAGACAAAGGAAATTGGGGGGGAAGGATTGCGCAGGATGAATGCCTGGTGAACCTGATTAGACAAGAGAGTGGGAGGCAGCCAGACCCATGGCAAGGTTTCAGTTCAGAGGAACCAGAGTCCATCTTATAAGATTGGGTGAATTCAGGGTTATTGTCTCGCAACAATGTCATATATTTGGGGGGAGGCGTTGGGCGGATACCCCTGAAATGGGATATGGGACCCAACATAAGGGATGTGTAAAGGGGCTACCAGCCTAATTGTCCAAAAACGAGGACCCAAGGGTCGAGTAGGTTGGTGACTGAAAGTTGAGATCTGTCAGAAAGGCAGACAAAAACGGAGAGAAGCCACGAACCATGACGAGGGGGGGACGCCCGGAAACAATAGAGATCGAGTAGAGGCAGGTAATGTGCTGTTCCGATATTCCAAACGTAGCAAAGGTTACACACATGGCAATCTCAACAGGTCATATTCCAAGTTCACGATTTGCTGATCGTGACAACGCTATTAGATTCTTATTGTTCAAGGACGTCCACCTGACGGCTAGATCGGTGTCAGTGTACCGTCGGATCTGAAAATCCCGGTGTGAGTTCTTTGTCCCCATCGTGCATTCTTACGGGTAGCCTTACCGGGGAAAGCTCTAGTCCGTAGTCGCTGGTACCGTAGGCATCCACGAGGCACAGCTTCAACTCGCAAGTCCGAGTCTGCATTCCCCGCTACAGTTGTTCTTGCTCGTGTCTGCTCCATATAATACGCTAAAATGGAGAGCAACACCGTGTGTGCACACAGAGCTGGTAATTATTTAGTCGAGGGACAAAAGATGAGAAACCATGGGGTTTCTGGGATTACATCCAGGATGAGGTGCTGGCCAAGAATGGATGCCGCATCAAATTCAACGCCCCATCTAGATTACAGCACGCGTTTTGCCGGGACCCCTTCATAACCACGAAACGCCACCAGAAGGCCTCCATCCGTTCCGATGTCCAGCATCAACGCAACCAATGATATCTTTGCTGCTAATCCATATGAATCACATCCAAAACTCTCACCACTGGAGGCAGAGGTATTATGGGAATACGCTAAATTGGCACAACACGTAAAGCTGGTACGCGCGATTTTGAAGGAACTCCGAGAACAATTAGGATGATCTTTCGCATGGCCTTTGCCTCTAGGTAACACAAAAGACTAGATTGTTAGGCGAACAACCAGATATGGTCCTGTTGGAGCGATTACGAGTCCTCGAGAAGAAAATGGGACTCGTGCTCACATTGGTACCTCGTTCATTCAGTACACGTTTCAACCCTTATTGATGTCTTCTCTGTCCCGCAAAGTTTAAAGCCTCAGTTTGGGGCGTCATCAACGAGCAACCCACGGCGGATTAGTGCCTCTAACTATACCATTTTCATCATCCCATACTATTACTCAGATTTGTACTGTTAGTTACATCATGCATGCAGTCCGTGGAGGAATTTATCTTAGGTGCGTGCTGCTAAGACGCCCTGTCAATGCAGCTACACCGTTGTTGGTGATCTCGTTCACATCCCAAAGAACAAGGTTTCCATCAACGCCAGAAGTGCTAACTTTCGTCACTTGACCCGCATATCCCTCGTATGGCCTAACGCTTGTGATCGTGTTCTGGTGAATGGTCAACAGTTTAGTATCGGCAGAAACCGAAGACCCTGCCGATGATTGCCCTCGAGTGTCCGCGTCTCGGAACGTCGCGAATGCACCTGCCTTGAGACGGCCAACAGGGCTGGAGAGCCCTGACCGAGTCTCAGACTTTGAACCGGAAGCGTCGTCTAGGCTGCCAACTATTTGCCAACCACTTTCAGAGCCCCCAAACACAATTGGTTGACAGTCATGACCAGCAGCCACGAGAGAGCCCTCTGCGATCCAAGCCAGGGTAACAAAAGGCAGCGAGGGCATCTTGATGTTCAAGACTACTGGTCCTCCAGGGTAGACTATGCTCACGGAGCTATCGTGACCTGTGATCATGATCAGGGAGTCGGATGACAATTAGACACGATGAAACACACTAGCAAAGGCGAGTATGTCTCCCGAAGGAGAAAATCCGACGGTGTGGACCCATCCACCAGCGGGGCTTGCGTATTCTCCGCAAATGGTGTTGAAAGGCAATTTTGAGCCCCACACAGTTGGAGCAGGCCTGGAGGGACCATCAATATCAACGGGTTATCGCATCAGGATCGCTAGGCGAACTCGCCTTTCGTCGACTTCCTTGATATAGGCAGAGAAGACGCGAGCCTTCATGTCTGCACTTCCAGCAGCCAATAGCACGTTGTTAGGGTGCCAGTCAACAGAAAGCACAGTGGATCTGATAGGCTTCTTCAACAGCTTGGAAACCCACCAATTGTTTTCTGGGTCAAAGGAGCAAATAGCGATTGCACTAAAAGACAGTCTAGGTCTTCGTGAGAAGCGGTAAGAACAACAATAACGCACCGAGCCCCGCTGGCAACGGCAAACTTGTCCTCCTTAGGGCTCCAGCGAACATGGGTTGCTGCGCGGTTGATCCGCAGCAAAACCAAAGTAGGTTTCCAGATCAGTTTACCAGTGTCTGGGTCGATGGTCTCCTGCCAAACGTAGGCATTTCTGTCCTGGGAAGCGGTGACAATACGATTGGAGGCTGGCGCCCAGTCGATCGATGTAATGAGTTTGTCATGCTGGACCTAAATCAGAAAAATCATCGGAAAATGCAAGAAACTAGTGTACCTCGGATAAAGTCTCCTTCGGGGCCCATTCGCTGCCCTGGCGCTGGAAAATTTGGACATCATTGGTGTTCAGGCTCACGGCCACCTCTGTTCGAGTGATTAATTGATAAGGGTGCAACTTGCAAGAAACGTACGAGATCGATCTGGACTGAACGCGTGAGATGTGACGGGACTCTGGGCAAGCGTGAAAACTTCAGGAGCCATTTCTGACAAAGAAATATATGGACAGTAGGACTAGCAGTCTACTACTGACAAACAATGAGGATAAGGAAAGAGTAAAGGGTGTGTGACGTGAGCGCGGTCACATTTGAGACCCATCTATGCAAGGTGCACTCCCCCGCCTCTGTCACCATCCGATTCAGTATTCTTGCGCATTTCCTTTGCCCATCGCAATCCACATGCATTGCACAGTGTCTTGGGCCCTAGTGGTCCCTGCCATCACAATCAATGACTACCCCCGCGGCAGTGTGAATGGAAAGCCTACCTTTCGCCATTCTGGGGAATCCGTGCGGCCACACGTGATGCACACATGCTGCTCAACATTGTGTAGCTTTTTTGGCTGTATTAAATATATTAGCTTGGTGGGCTCACGATTTTGGGAGAATTACCTTCTTCCTCCTTGATGTCTCTTCAGGTGTCTCGTCGTCTATATGGGATGACGGGGTTGATGTATAAAGTGATGTATTGGCATGTGCACCGGCATCATATAATGCTCCAGAGACTTTGGATTGAGGGTCTTCATGTATTCGCGAAACCTGTTCTTGATAGAGTATCTCGTGTTGGTAAAACGACCAAACTTTTAGGAAGTATAATCAAACCTTGGGTCGGCACTGTATCACCTGTGACCGGAGGTGTTGCTGGTAGTTGATTCACTTGACTCCGCAAAGCGGCTGCGCGTTGTTGCAGTCTCTCGTTCTCCATCTTGAGCTCCAAGAATGCGTTAACCCTGTGGCCGATGAATTGCAAAGAAAACCGCAGCATGTTCGACATACGAATTGGTACTTCGACTTAAGTATGGCTTGGCCATCGCAAAGAAGCAGGTGCCGACATCCTCTTGGTTGGGAACAGAATGAAGGTACCCTTGAAACTCGAACAGGATGTCCTTGCGTGAACCATCCTCATTAAAGACATTTTTGCACTGGAAACGGATGTATATTGACAGTCTAGTCCCCGTACGGATAGATTGACCGTAATGAGTGCGAAATGAACTGTGGTCGTTTTCTGCTGAAATTCGTGAGAGACTACGATAGATGCAGGCGATGGGCATACGATTGATGAAGTCTAGCAAGTTCTTATCGACGAGGTCTACATCCCTCCATCCAAGCAGTTCTTGGATCGCAGTGCCACAATACAGGACCTTACCGGTTGTAGAAAGGACCAAGATGATGGCGTCAGAGACATCAGTAATAAGGAGATCAGCCCAACGCTTTCGCTTGGTGAAATCATAGGTGAGGGGTTTCTGATTATGAATTGCTGGAGATGCCAGCGAATTGGGTTGGGAGTATTGGAATGACATGCGGAACCCCACACAACGTTGACGTAGGTTAATATAAATCGGTTACGTTATTCCTTCAGCTTCCTAGATCAGGCAATATCCTCCATCCACCCGCAATTCTGATCCCGTCATAAACTTCGACGCATCACTAGCTAGAAACACGATAGCACCCTGGCAGGACAATTTAGATATTTAAGGAATATGCCAAAAGTCGACTCACCGCAAGGTCCTCGGGTTCACCCATCTGAAACCACCCAGTAACATTCCAAGTTAGAACAGCTCATTATCGATCTCGGGCACTGGTAAGAACTTACCCTTCCCATCGGAGTCAAGCTCTCCCAGGTTTTCTGCACAAAACAAAGCGGATTAAATCCTCGACCTCCGTCTTAGTGTCATCCACTTGCCTTGAGAGCCGGATCGTTCGCCAATATTGTTCGCGTTAACTTGGTTAACATATATCCAGGACTACAGCTCGGATTAAGACTTGATGAGCTTCCACTAATCTGAAGATGCATACCTTAGCACGTTCACTCGTACGCCTTCCTTAGCCCATTCAACGGCTAAGCTAGCGGCCATATGTTTAACAGCTATCAGGCGAGGGCACATCAGACCCGCTTAATAACCCGAAATGGCGACAAACCTGCTTTGGATGCGTTGTAAGGCGTTTGTAGCTAGGTATTTTCAGACAAGATGGGATCCAAGGCACAAGCATCTCGTTACCTGCGGGATATTCACAATCTAACCGTAATCATTGAGGCGATGATGGTCAGTTCACATGCTCACATCGAGACCGAGCTGGAGGTCGGTAAAAGGCACTCACGTTGGCACTCATGCTTGCAATCATCACAATTGACCCTCCCTTCTGAGGTATCATGTAACGTGCAGCTTCTCGAGCAGTGTAGAGCGCGCCATGCACATTAATGTCATATAGTCGCTTCAGCCGGTCAGCAGGATAGCTATTCGACGCGTCAATTATATCGCACAAGCTCAGCCAACGTCTAAATTTCACGTACTCCAATGCAGCATAATTTTCCACGATTCCTGTCCAGCATTGAATGATTGTGGAGCTAGTGCAACGATTCACGGACCTGCTGAAGCCACAACGGAGTCTATCCTGCCAAACGTGGACACAATTTCCTGGTAGGCATCCTTCACCGATTGCTCGGAGGAGACGTCGCATTCTATTCCAAGTATCTTCACCTCTGAATTGTCATCGGTCTCGCCTAAAGTCATGGGGATCGTTGCATTAGCTTTCATATGTTGGCGAAGGGGAAGCTGGGGGCTACTGACGTGCAACTTCAACCAGATCATCTGCAGCTGCTTGTGCGTCCTCTTTCTTCCGGTCCAAGATAGCCAAAGATGTACATCCTCTGTCAGAATGCACAGTTCATCGATATGTTCCAAGGCCCAATATCAGATCAGAGTTTGGTTGCTGCGGTTACGATGAGCTGGGCACGAACGATTTGATAAATGCTTGACAGAATTCCTTTCCGAGTCCTCTGGCGGCACCTGTGACCATACACACCTACAAAAGGCATCCATGTGAGATCCATACTGCCACGAAACTGTCCCGTAATACTTTTCCTTGCAATGAGAATGATGGCAGTGTTGGTCCGCTCTGTGCCACGGTGGTAGATGATAACCGAATAGCACTTTGAGCAGTCCGAGTTCGACTTGTAAGTCGACTCTGCCTGCAGCTGATGAATCGAGCGAGCATATCAAAATAGTGCGGACGTGGGGTGGGATGGTAACAAATCAATCGCTTAGTTTGTATCAACGACCTCGAGTGTTTTTAGCTACATTCAACTTATTGTTGTTCGCGCGTTCAAGGCAGACCCTCAAAAGACTCGCGGACACTCAGAGGGGATCAATCAAGTTATCCACAATCCATATATTGACAAGAGGGGCTTTGTAAAGCATATATAGGTGAATCTAGACCTAGGGTTCAAAGAGAAGGTAGGGAGAGCGGCAGGAGAGGGATCGTGGTAGTTGGTTTCAACAAGAGATTATGGGTATGTCAAGCAGTGATAACCTTCCAGGGTAAAACAAAAGGAATAAAATTACAATAAAGAGCGGCCGTTGTGAGATGTCCCCAGAGATCATCTGCAAGGAGAGAAGACAAGGGTTCATCTAACGAATGTCAAAGCTCTAAGTAAAGTATGCAAAGAGAACCAAGGGAATAACAAAAACGAACATGATAAACCAGAGGGAACGAATTCATATGCGGCATAAGGTTTATAGGCATGCAAACTTGGATTTTCGCTTCTGGAGCTCCTCCATACGGGAATCCAGTTGTTGGCGTACACGTTCTTTGGCCCTGCGTTCCTCGTCAAGTTTTTGTTCAAGGGACTGCTTCTCCTCAACAATAGATTTGCGGACGGTGACAACTTCGCGCTTCGCTTCATTCAATTCACTGCGAAGGGCTTCAATAGTGTTGTTGAGACTGTCCCGCTCACGTGCAAGCTCCGTTGCGTGCATGCGCGCCTTACGAACTGCGGATCTATGAGTTACGGTTCAGAAAACTGAATTACATTAACGTACGATTCTTGTCGGAATCTCCGAGAGAGCTTTCCAGCGTACCAACCAGGTCCATGTGGGTTTGGAGATCGGTTTCACAATGAGTAAGCTGCTTGTTGAGGGTCTTGATCATTACTTCCTGCTCTTCAATCGTCTTGGCCTGCAATTCGACGCGTTGCATGATTTTGGGATCAGGCAGAGCATAATGTCCCACTGAAGTTGATGGCGAGTCAGGTTGAGATTCTTTGGAGGAAGCGAATGATGGGATGAAGGAAGAGCCCTGAGAAGACGAGCTCAGGTCGCTCGGTGTGTGGTGTATCCCGGCTGACCGCGGTGCAGGTGGAGGAGGAACGGTAGGTGGGGGTGTAGGTGGTGGAAGTTTATTTGGAATGGCGCCTGCAGTACGAACGAATGGGCGATCAGGGCTGCGCGCGTGAGGAGGCGGGGAGCCACGAGCAATCTGGGCTTGCAGATCGCGGACGAGGGAGTCTGCCTTTTGCTTTTCGGTTTGCAGGATATCCTTCTCGTCCTTGACCCTTTGCAAGCTCTCTTGCATTTCTGCAAGATTAGAACGATGGTGTTCAAGCTCGCTGACGAGGGATTCCCGTTTGGATGCCTCTTGAATCAGTTTTGTCTGTTCATGCTGGGTCTTATCTAGCTCTCCCCGAAGTTTGGAGAGTTCTTCCCAAAGGTTATCCCGTTCGGTGATCACTGCGTCCATTCTTTGCTGCTTGTCCGCCAAAACGAGTTCGTGGGCTTTTCGCGTCTGCTCCTGTTTGAGAAGATGTTCCTCAGCTGCAGCCTTGTAAGCCTCTAATTCTTGCTCAATGAGGTCTCGAGATTGATTGACTTTCTCCATCTCCAAGTGGTGTTGCTCTCGGAGGGTTTCCAGCTCCTTGGAGAGATGGGCGGATTCCTCTGAAAGACTTTGGTTGCTCTTAGAAGCTTCAAGCTGTTGTGATTCGAGCTTGGTGACAAGGGAGTCGTAATCAGCCTTCAGAGATTTAACTTCTTCGTCATGGCGATGGGACATCTCATCTAATGCAGTAGTCGCTTGTTTCTTCTCTTCCGCCTCCAACTGTTCGCGATGAGCTGCAGCTGCTTTGACGGCCCCCAATTCTTGCGTGACCCCATCGTGCTCCAGACGAAGTTTCTCTATCGTCTCGGCATGTTGCTTTTCTAGTTCTTCCACCTTCGAAGCGAAATGGGCCTGCTCCTCCTCTACTTGTCGTTCAGACTGAGTGCGGATATCACGAATCTCCTTATCATGTTGGGCTTGCAGATTTGCAATTTCTTCTGTGAGCTTGGCGCTCTCGGCCTCGTATTGTGACTTGAATTTCGCCAGAGCTTGTTCGTGCTCTTCCACCAGGGACGCACGCTCCTTCTCGATTCGTGAAACTGCCTCCTTGAGAGCAGTTTGTTGTGCAGCTTTCAGTCTTTCCACATCCTCCTCATGACCACGCTCAATCTCCTGGAGAACTGCGGCTTGCTGTTCTTGAACGGCTCGAATCGCATTCTCTGCCCCCGCTTGAGCTCTTTCGAACGCAGCAACTTTGTCGGTACCAGTTTTGAGCTCTGACGTCAGTTGCTCGTTTTCCATGCGCCAGTCCTCCTTTAACTTGGATATTACCACCTCATTCTCCGAACGGACTCTACCAAGCTGGACAATGTGATCTTGTTCCTTCTCGTTAAGCATACGCTCATGCTGCGTGATCAAGAGTTCGCGTTCATCGTTGAAGGCAGCTTCCTTTCGAGCAATTGCGGCAGCGTGTTCGTCCTGGAGTGCCTGGATGGCGACCGCAGACGCAGATTCTGACTCGGATAAAGAACCCTCCCTCGCCATCTCTGCGAGGCGCAAAGCTGCAGCATGCTCCTCTTTCAGTCGTTCAATAGTAGCACTCATCTCACCGGCGTGCTTCTTGAGGGCCTCAGCATGATCTCCACGGAGCTTCGTGAGGGCATTGTAGTACTCTTCTTCTGTTGTTTGCAAAGAGATGTTGTGTTCTGCCTCCCGTCGGCGTGTAATTTCGGCGTGCTCGGCTACCAGCTTTTCAACCTGCTTGGAGTGCTCATCCTGTGTTTGAGCCAACACCTTCTCTGCCTCCTGAACCTTTCGTTGCATCTCCGCTTCATGCTCTGCTTTCATCTTGCTGAACGACGTCTCGTGCTCACAGCGCGTGGTTTCGAGAGTAGCGGCAGCGGCAGCCAGCTCTTCATGAAGGCCAGTAACATGAGTCTCTTGGTCCTTCTTCATGCGTGTCATGAGCTCGTCAGCCTCTGCGCTCCTTGTCTTCAGCGCTGATTCATGTTCATCGCGGAGGGTTGCCATGGCGGCTTCATGCTCCTGCTTCACTGATTCCAAAGCCTTCAATAATTCAGCCTCACGTTCTTGAACTTGTTGCAGGGTCTCGAGATCTGCGGCGTGTCTACGTTGTAAGCCTTCAATTTCATTTGACATGTTCAAAGCCTAACATGACGTCAACAAACAGGTTCTCCCAGAGGGTATTCAAATAAAACTTACTTGATCTCGTGAGAGGGCGGTTAGCTCATCAAGCTGCCTTCGAGTTTGGGCGAGTTGTTCCGTCAACTCGTCAACAATTTCTTTGTGCTGGGATTCCTTCTGGGCCATAGACCTAAAGGGACTTAGAAGATTGGAAAATGACGAATAGTTTAAGACAAACTGACAACATGAGCTCATTCAACCTCTCAAGTGAGTCATCTGCCTCTGAATGTACTGATGCTTCATTCTTTTCCGACCCAGTATCAACACCTAAAAAGCCATTCTGGTGCTCCATTGACTTTCGAATGTGATCGAACTGGTATAAGGTCTTGGGTGACAGAGCATGGTCGGGGTCGACGCCATGGCCATTAACCTGACCGTTGTGTGCATCGCTATTGGGGGCTGAGGGAGTAGTTTCTCTCAAGGAGGCTTCCAAAACAGAAATCTCGGCCTCACGCTCCTTCAATACTTCTTGAAGGCGCATAATCTCTTTCTCCAAACTGGATACGGAGCGTTCTTGTCCGTTGACGGCCGGGGAGGGAAGGGAGATTGAGAGATTGGGACGGGATACACCATTCATTGTGGATAGGGAGTAGGAACTCGATGGTGAATGAGAACTACCCGTTCCAAAGCTGGAATGCGACGTTTTTCGCAAATGCACCGAGGACAACTCCTGAGAAAGCGACTGCGACTGCGACACCGATTGCGAGAGCGACCTGTGGAGATGCCAAAAGTCAGCTAAGGGTAATCGTCCATAGATTAAAATGCTACCTCATATGGAGGGATTCCGCAGAGGCCGCTTCTCTGAAAAAAAGGCGACGACTCGCAGAATTGAACTGGGTCTCTACATCCCGAAGACGGCCGGCAGTCATACGTCGCCTAAGGGTTGGAGGGACATCGGTACTTCGTTCTGGTGACTCATTGGTGCTGGAATCTGCCGTACTTGAGCCAAGTTTGGCTTCCTGAATTTGTGATGCTAAGTCAGATATCTCCCGGAGGGCGTCGCGATATTTGGCAGTAACCGAGGAAAGATCAGTCAACGTCGCTTGATGCGTCTGGCGCAGAGCATCGAGTTGGTTCTGGAGCGAGACTTCACCCGATGATGGGCTGCTCGTGTCCGCACTTGCCTCTTTTTCGGGACCAGCAGCAGGAGACGGTACAGCGCTTGCATTACCTGAGGTGGTATTTGCTAAATCAAGTTCTAAGCTTCGTCTCGCAGAAGCAACCTCTCCGACTACATTGCCCAGCCTAACTCGAGCTTCGGCTGCTTCCGCCCTCTTCTTCTCCCACTCCTCCATCTTAAGCTCTAATTCTTTGACCTTGCGTTCCCGTTCCTCTAGATCTGTTCTCCAGTTGTCTCCATCAGACCTGAGGCTGTCTAAGCGGGATTGCAAGGTTTCGACCTCGAGTTGCCTTCTCTCGACGTCCTTTTCGAGAGCCTCTACCGTCTGTTGCAGCGCTAAGATTGATTCATCCGAACGAACAAGGCGAGCCTCAAGATCTGCAATGTACTTGGACGAATAAGTTTCCCCGTCCTTGAATCGTGCAACCTCCCTCCTAAGGTCTTGCAAAGATTCACTAGAAGAGAGAGAGGATTCATCGTAGGACCTAATCTTATCTTCCAGGTCCCGCACGTATGCCTAGGGTGAATGCTGAATGATGGAGCCGGAACATAAGCGAGTAGATTACAAACCTCAGTCGAAGCTTCGCGCTCCGTCACCTTCGACAGTCGACCCCGGAGCTCTTCGACATATAGCTCTGTGGCAGAATGACGATCCGATAATGTGGCAAGCTCCTCTTCCTTCTCCTCGACAAGTTCGTTCGTGTGTCTTAACGCAGCACGATTGAGACTCAATTCCGCTTCCATCGCGGAGATGGTCTTCTCATACTCCTCAATCACTGGCCCTACGATCTCTTCATACTTCGCTGTGCCCGAGACAGCTCCAGTGGAACCACTACGATGCTTTTCTCCCAGTTCCCTGCGCAGTCGAGTGAGCTCTTCCGTACGCTCGACAAACTTTTCCCGCAGATCCTCGTAGTTATTCTGTAGCTCCGTCATCTGGGCAAAAATCTTCTTAGTGGGGCCCTCCGTCGTGTTGGGAATGGGGTCCAATGCAATAGCACCGCCCTCCTTCAACCCTTTGAGTTCCTTCCGAAGACGTGTCACAGTGCCCTGCAGCCATTCCACGTCATCCCATCCATCCTCTTTTTCGTTCACGACAGCCCGATTCTTGATATTTCGCGCTCGATTCGCATACTTCAGGGTATTGATGGTCTCAGCAGCATTCCATTCTGCCGGACTAACACATGCAATCATTAGGGTATGTGCATTGCCTCCGAGGGAATCTTGCAATAATCTAGTGAGCTTAGAGTCACGGTAGGGTATATGTGTCGCTGTGTGTGTCTTTGCACGAGCTGGATCACCCAAGGCTGAAATGACGTTCCCAAGGGCAAGTAGACCACTGTTGATGGAAATACCCTCCTTGATTCTGTCGCCAGCTGCGGCCGTGCGCTTAAGCTAGGATAATTAATGAGCTTGGTGATCAAAAAGGGAGGTCGAGAGTGACTGACTCGTTCTGACCCAGCCAAGTCGACGAAATGAAACTTGGACACAATCGTAACCCACTCCCCATCCTCTTCACCAGCAACACTAGCCCCAGAACGCTCACTGACATGACCAAGCGCACTCGATGGCCTTAGTCCACCTCTCCCCATTGCCGCGGCAAAACTATTCGGGGTACTTGGTCGCCCAAATGTAGGTGATGAAACCCGAGCCGCGCTTGCTGGACCCCCTGCATACATGGATCCTGGGCGAGCAAGCCTTGAAGGTGATCGGCCACCAGGTAGAGGAGAGGATGACCTCGGTGGATTTGAACCGGTATACTTCTTCTGAATCAGTGTAAGGGAGAAGATAGCATGAGAGCGGGAGGATTGTGCGTTCATGTCGGTTTCGTTCGTTCGTCTGTACGACGTGCCCTTGCGAATCAAACTTTTTGCGCAAGATTTCGTCAGGAAGATGACGCTCAGATAGAAAGAAGAACATACGTCATAACCTCGCTGGCATTCCTGACATTCACCTCACGAAGTCCGTCCCAAATTATCTGACCTTTGTCCTCCCTGATTTGAACCTCACGGCGTCCACCAGTTGGATCATCCAATGTGAGAAGATCAATTAGGTCTTCATTATAGATTTCAATGAAGGACCCTTTGATACCGAACGTCCAGGCGCCGCGGCGCTCTTCTTTAAGCTTTTGGGCGCGCGAAAAGATGGTAGACACCGCCCTTGGGATGATGCCCATACCGTTGTTAGGATCCATGGGGTCGGCGTCGAGGTCAATGCCAGTCATGGTAAAGGTCTTTCCGCTGCTTGTTTGACCATAGGCAAGGATGGTGCAATTAAAACCCTCAACAAAACGCGAGATGAGTGGTTGAGTAGTCGCGGAAAATAGGTCATATTGGGACGTAGGAGGTGAATGGACCTGGTCAAAAGAGAAGGCTTGTTTCTTGGGGATTGCGCTTGAAGAAGCTGAAGATGCAGCAGTAGAAGTGGCAAGACCCGAGGTAGGGGATACTTCAATTGACACTGAAGTCGGTGATAGGGCTTGAATTACAGAGCGTTGGAAACGAGCGGGGATAGAATGAGAGTCTTGGGTGGTGGGTGGACGGATGCGGAGAGCTGGGGAAGAAAGAGTTAGAGTCGCACATTGCGCGGTCAAGGGATACTATACCGACCAACTTGAACCGAAGTCGTCGTTGCAGACGACGGCGAGGGGGCCATGGCTGCTGTGCGATGCGACGGAAAGGTTGAAGGCAATCTCGGGAAACGCCGAGGAGAAAGATTCCATAACCCTGACAACGGAAACTCGGTTGCGCTTGGCCAAGTTCGGCACATCCACGTGCACGTGTGTTCTCATCCCCGGAGTACTGGGTCGTCCCTCGTGCTACATCATACCAAATTTGCAGCAGGGAATGTGTTTCAAGCTTACATTCATGGTACTCGTAGCAGTCTATTTACATAGCGATAATACGAGCAAAGACGGAGCTCCCCTCACTGTCATCGCCTATAGCAGGGTTTCACCTGACCATCACGCTGATGTTAGTCCAAGTTCCAGCTCCAAGGGTGATTGACTGACCTAAGGCTGAACGAACAAGAGAACAACCAATAGCAACAGTCTCTCGAACACTCGCTGCATCCTCCAGTGAAGGATTGACCTCCTGAGGTTGACATCAGCATACGCCTGAAATAGCGCAGGTGGATCAACTTACGACCAGGTCAAGGGCCACTAAAAGACCAGTCTCATGAATCGCTTCACAGATGTAATGGCCCTCCCTGAAGGTAAGCCCACCTCGAACCTAGAAATACTTAGACATGCTCAAGATTGGCGGCATTTTTGCTCACTGGAGTACCAGTCGACGGTGCCACACTGGGGTCCATAGCATCAACGTCGAAGCTCAAATGGATGGGTCGATCTCTCTGGGCGTTGACATGATCAAGGGCCATCTCGACTACCCTGCCGATACCATAGCGATCAACCTCATGCATGCTGAATGCCTTGATGCCGTTCTCTTTCAGTATGAGCTTCTCTCCTCGATCGACATCTCGTAAACCAATGAACACGAGTCTCTCGGGCTTGAGCAAGGACTTCACCCATGAGAATTCCGGAATCTTGCTTCCGATCCCAAGCAAAAAGGATAGTGGCATACCATGGATGTTACCTAACAGGGGGATGAGGTCACTGATAGAAGCCTAAGGACAAAATTCACACCGGATCCCGTTGACTCTGGGGTGTTGATATCCGTATGCGCATCGACCCAGATCACGCAAGCATCGGGGAACTTGCTACCATGGTACATACAAATGTCCGGTCAGAACGCCAGAACCTATCTTTGCTAGTTTCTCACCTCAAGGTCCCAGAGATGGTACCTAAAGCCTGAGAGACTTCAGCACCTGGACGCCAACTGTGTTCTTTCACATACTAAAGAGTGATCACCCCCGAGTGTCACCGGAAGCTCTCCATTGTGAGCATGAGATGCAACGACGGCGGCCACGGATTCCGTTACGCGGGAAACCAACCTAGGATTCTTGAGTTTGCCGATGGGAGGGTCGGATTCGGCTTTAACCTCCTCAAATTGATGATGACCGTCAAATTTAACCTTCCATCCGAGTTCTTCCAATTGATTGATGAGGCCTGCCTCAACCAAGTGGATTGGGCCCTTATCGACTCCAGGTTTTGGCTGTTCAACCCCTTGAGAAATGGCCGTGTAGAAATGCAGTGATTGCTTGACGCACCTGTCCACCACTACGTACGAAGCAACGGAAGATTGAAATGAATGTGAGAACCCGAAGCTACAGAAGTAGTGAGGAGAGTCCGACTACCTGAACGGACAGCCAACGATCTGGGAGAAATAAATAACACTGGTATTAGAGATGATCGACGAAGAGTGCTCACTGCCACGGTCCTTGGATCTGGGAGGAATTTATGACTTGGTGAGTTGGACATTATCGGGTTAAGCGGGTATGAACGATATGAGCTACCGAAGCAGGGTATAAGGCCGTCCTTCTAGATTTATATACGGCGACGAGAGCTGGTGGCCAAGATCCGTTGGAGGCGTGCACACTTCTTTGTCATCGGAGCATGCATCCGCTTCGAACGGGTCGCCCGTTCATTAAGCTTAAGACTTTAGACTCCCACAGGGCGTATCTGGTCATTGGATGTACTACAACTTTCCTGGTCTGAGAATGAGCCATCATCCTAGTCTTATCCTAGGTCAACCATTTTGGATTTACTTGGAAATTTGGCAACCACGCGATATTTTATATTTAATTCCGAGCTGCCTAACTTCTCCACACACGGGCGTCGCATGGGAATCACTGCAAGTGAGTCTAATCCTGATCCTTCAATTGCCATTGGTTGATCGCCCTGCAAACCGTAGTGTTGGAGCTGGCTATGAGCGGTGTTACTGTGCTCCCCATCTGGAGTGTATACGGCAAGAGTTACCGATGTCCAAAAAGTCTCACCTAGTCAGCGATCAGGCCGTGTCGTATTATCGTCGCGATAATCGATGACTGGAAAGGGTGTGTGCCAAAAATAGCTGAACCGTCCGCAAATACCATGGTTCGGCAGCAGCTGATGGTATATTTTCAGCGTCCATTGTCTTAATCTCAGTTCTCTTTCCATCGCCCTCATATTCGTGCAATCGCAAATTCGCAGTAGGACATCACAAGATCTCTATATCCACCATGATCGCCAACGAAGACTCTTCGGCAGACGCATCTGGTACCTCAACGCCCCGAGGACTAAAGGACATCGTCAGTGCATAAAGTGCTCTAATACCACTCCTAGATCACTAACTAGTCATTTGCCACCATATCCCTCGCTTTCATTTCGTTGATCAGGTAGTGGATGTCATTAGGCAGCGCAAGCATGAAAAGGATTCTGCTGCTCACCTGGTCTGTGATCTGATGTCAAACGCCCATACACGAGCCTCATGGATGCACAGATATTCCGACAAGCAGCAGGCCACAAACCGAAAGGCATGCTCCCCGAGGTGGTCAACCCGGTAGGTTTGCCAAGGAAAGGGGTATTCTCTACTTAGCTGCCCATTTATGTAGGAAGAAGAGACGGTTCCCGGTATCGAGCATCCTGGAAGCACAGGTGTCATCTACTGCTCCGATAGGGCTATAGCCAACGGCTTCAGTTATGCTGCCTCACACGAATGGGCCAATCTTGGTCAGGGCGCGCCAGAGGTCGGCCCAATCCCAGGATGTGTGGCTAGGCCAGATAGCATCCCCGTGTCCATCGATTCTCTCGAATATGCGCCCACAACTGGTGTCAAAGGTCAGAGATGTCGCATATAGTTTCAGAGTACCGAGCTGACTGTTATGGTATAGCACTAAGGGAAGCTGTGGCCAATTTGTACAATCATACTTACCGCCAAGGTAAAGCGAGCCAATATACTTACGAGAATGTATGCATTGTCCCAGGCGGCCGAGCTGGGCTCACTCGTGTTGCTGCTGTTATTGGTGACGTTTATACCGTATGTTGCTTCAGCCTTTCATGTTATCCAATCGAGTCCAGTGACGATGCTCACCATCCTATTCAGTCATACCAAGTACCGGATTATACCGCATATGATCAAGTTTTGGGTGCCTTCAAGCGCTTGGTCCCAGTTCCGACAGTGTAAGTGTAGCTAAATGGAATCTTCTCATTGACTACAACCTCTATACAGGCTCGATGCCAAGGTGAGCACCGGAAAAGCAGTACAAGCAAGATCCCTTATCCGTGGATTCAGGAAAAGTATAAACTCGATATCAAGCAAACCAAGGTAAAATTCCAATACGATGTATTTTTCGCCTTGTACCTACCAATTCAATGCCTGTCCTGCCCTTGTAGAAAGATATTTTAAACCAAGGGCTGGCGGTGATTCTTGCTTCGAATCCGCGCAATCCCACTGGCCAGGTGAGTTTTACCTTCATTCTTTTTTGGACGTGTTGTCAATGATGATATGAGATAGGTTATCAAGTAAGTCGCCTACAACACTTTATAGGTCCTTGTATTGCATATTGAACGGCCGACAGGGGTCAAGACCTTGAGGAGTTGGTTTCTCTTGGGCGCGAAGGCACTACCATTATTCTCGACGAGGTAGTTATTCTTGGTCCGAGCTGCGCTTTACGGCTTCTCTCAACGATTCTAGTTCTATTCTTGGTACATTTACCCAGAGAACGAAAGCGAACTCGGACAATCTGTTTCTGGTGCCAGGTACATTGAGGATGTGAATGAGGTAAGTCATCTCCAGGAACTTGCTACAGGATATAAGGTCTGACTGCGCATCAGGATTCCATTATTATTGTTGACGGATTGACAAAGGTGCGCACGATCGCGCACAAGCATTTATATTGTCAAGGATTCTCGTCTTTATGCCGAGCTTTGTGTTGCATAGAACTGGCGTCTCCCCGGTTGGCGCATCTGTTGGGTAGTCGGCCCGAAAAATCTTATCACAGCTCTTTCCCAATCTGGTGCGTCTTCAACCATTCGGATAGTTCCTCGACAACTGATGAACCTTGTCTGTCACGTAGGTTCCTTCTTGGATGGCGGTGCAAATCATCCGTAAGTCAAATATATTGTATACCGGATCATGAGACACATAGCTAACGTCCATGCCGTAGGATGCAACTGGCTTCTATCCCGTTACTAGATCCAGGCCTCGTTGCCCAAGAGAAAGTAAGTTAAAATTTCTGCAGTCGAACAACCCCTGTTTCTTACCTGTTTCTGCATCTAGAAAGCATTACAATTGCATTTCAAGGCCAAGCGCGATCATGTCTTGTCTCGTCTCCATCAACTGCGCTTGGACATTGAAATTCCTCCAACAAGCACATTCTATATCTGGCTCAATTTAGAAAAGTTACCTGCTCCCTTGAACAACGGATTGGTATGTATACTTTATCCGATATTCTTGACACGTTGATCGAAATGTTGGGACAGACTTTTTTCGAGGAATTGTTGAAGGAAAAGACAATTGTTATCCCTGGAATATTCTTTGACATCAATCCCGCTCACCGCCGCAATCTCTTCAATTCCCCATGCCATCATTACGTCCGCCTTTCCTTTGGTCCTCCTTTGGATGATCTTGACAGAGGTCCGCATCATCATATTTATTCCGACACGGTCCTAACTCGACATTTTACAGGTATGGATGCTATTGCCCGAGTTCTGAAGAAAGCCAGAGTCTCGAACATGAGAGATATCGGTCATAGGTGAGTTTAGATATCACGCTGTTCATGTCCTCGTGTACAACTATTAATACTCTTCATAATTTTAGTTACAGAGTCAGTGTAGACGGCAAAGACAAGATTTTCAGCCCAATTTCCGAGACTGGATTCCCAACCAACCAGTTGGCAAACTAGCCGACATTCTTGTAACGCTTCTGGATGCACTGATGATTGTACTATGTAGTTTCAATGATTGTATATGGGTGGAATAGCAATCGTTTAGATGCGAAATATTCGCGTGCCAAAACTAGATCGAGGATGGAGCAAAGGTTGCAAAAGCTTCCTTAAACGCACGAGCATCGGCACCCTCGACTGCATCCGGGAGTGAGCAAGCTTTCCAGTCGAAGCGATCGGGCATGCCTAGCAGAGACACCAGGACTTGCCTGCGAAATTGCCTTACAATTAGCGCTCCATGTGGTGATCGAATCTGCGGGTAGCGTACCTCCCAAATTGTATACTAAAGGGGATGTGACTTTTCAGTATATGCACCAAGCTCTTCCCATTTGGCATATCCACTTTGAAGTATCCCGCACCGCCTTCAGCACAACTGGCTAAAGCAGCCTCAGGATCAGCCTCAAAGTCAATACCCTGAATTTGGCCCTGGGCACGAAAAGCCTCCTCAACTCGATCCTGCAACGTCAATGGAATTGGGACGGCCTGTAGGTGGGCGTGTCCACCTTTCGCGGCAAGACGAGCAACCTCGAAAACTACCGGTGCTGCATGATATTTAGCATACAGCGCACGGAGCCCACTCTTATAGCTGATGAACAAGTTTATCTGAGCTGGGATCAGCTAAGCTATAGGGAGACTTACTCTTCAGTTTCCTTGATGATCGACGATGCTAACTCAGGAGGGATTGTATTGTAGGTCGTATAATGTGCAATAGGAACAATGAGTACGTGTCCACCTCCAGGGATTAGCGCCTGTCCTTCCTGAGGAGATTGGGTGGGTATGATTTGACCTTTCGGCAGCGTAAGATAGCACTCTGAACCGATAGACACGATTAAGTGCTTGCTGTATGTCCACTACAGTCAGCTGATGTCCCATGCAATGTTGATTTTATTAGTACGTACGCGAGATTAGGATTTGAGAGGCAGAACCAGCATTCATCCGCTGAGGAAAGAGGCAGTCAGCCGAGAGGACAGCAAAATTAGGGAATAGCCTTACGTCCAATTTCCTTGACGACTCCCCGTTTTCTCGAGGTGCCATCTCCGTGCTGTCTCCCATAGCTTTGTTGAGCAGTAGGACAGTCCTCGATGTAATGTGCTTCACTGCCACAAGCACGACAAACGTAGCCTTGCTTGGGTTTGCGGCCACCGGTATCTCCTACAGCATGTTTGGTAGGGCAATCACGTACGAGGTGGCCCGGCTGCAGCAGCTGTCAGTGAGGATGGCAGCTTAATCGAGAGAGTAGGACTTAACCCACCGTATTGCAAATGCGGCATACATACCCTTCAGGGGGCTTAGTACGCTGAGGGCAAGCCTCAATGAAGTGCTATGGGCCCTTGAGTCAGGAACGAACAGAGCTAAAGATTATGACACACATCCGAGGAGTGACACCTATGGCACTGGTAGCCTGGCGGTGGCACACCAGGCTCACCGCGATCTGTCGGGAGTGAGAAGAAAGAGATCGTTTGTTGCGCATTGAGACATACCGATTTTGGTACGCTTCGGTTGTCGAACGCTGCCAAAGATGTAATTTTGTCCTGAATCTTCGTTTTGACGTTTGAGAAAATGAAGTTCCGAATCCGTGAACGGGTTTTTGGTGGAATTTGGAGGGCGTTGGACTTGAGTCATAGGGCTGTCTGGTGATATGGAGAACGCATAGAACCACTGCTTAGGGCTTGAAATGTAAGCAGTAGATGAAAGATGCGAGGCTCTCACCCTTTGCCTTTTCCCCGTTGTCTCACTGCCGAATGCGCCCAAACTGATAAACCTGGACACACGAACACTATCACCATGCTCCCACAGGTATGGCTCTCGTTCCCAATAGATAGGTGGCTTCCACCCGCCGGCAGCCAAATGATAACGCGGTTTGATGCGTTGTATTACGTCGTCCAATGGATGACAGGGGCCAGATTGAACCGAAGCATCTGGAACTGGAACGGAGGAGAGATGGGTTATGGACGCCGGCCATAAGTTAGTGATTAATACATCTACAAGCTGAGATGCTGAGGCTGATGATTGAATTGATACAAGCGACCCATAACTCTTCGAGCCACTATCTTTGGACAATGTATTCGCCAACAGCCTCTCTGTGGTTTGGGAGGTGAAGAAAGGAGACGCGAAGCCCTATCGTTGATTTATACATACTGGGCCATGGTGACAGTAGCATTCACTTACTGGTGCGGCCTCAGATGAAAAGTACACGCTTTCGTCGTATATCCCACCGAGACAGGCAACCCGCAAGCCTTGCGCGGTGGTTATGATCCCAGATTTTGCTAAGCATGAATAAAACCACTGAGTTGAGGACTAAGCTGAGGCAAGCGCACTCATTAAAAACACATTCTTGCAAAGTTCGCCACCGGTTTTCGAGAACTTTTCAACAACAGCATTAGGGAGGGGATACCCCCCTTGCATGATGTAACATTCCAATGGAGCTAGACTACAATTCAGACCCTCACAGACATTCATAGAACACCGCTCACGCTCTAACTCCCCGGATAACAGTTGTGCCGTTTCATCTGCTTCTGTCGCTGCGCCTAACTCCTTTGGGGGACCAAAAAAGTCGCCTGTACACAGAACAAGGTCGAACTTGCCATGTTTCGTGTCGATGGCCTTGATTTTTGCAAACAACGACGAAATTGAGCCGGCAGCGGAACCAACAGCAAGGCTGGATTAGTGGTGAGCACAAAGACAGAGGTAGAAGTATTGTTCCGACTTACATTTTCACTGGGCTTGTCATGGGTGGGATTGAGGATCTCTTATTTGGCAAGTAACTGAAGGAGCAAACACACTGATCACTAACGTGTCCTCAAGCCACCATGTCAGGCCTGACATGATGAAACATAGGTACCTGACGCCCAGAATGTCATATTTAATTTTCCGAAGCAGTCCACAGGGAATACAAGGAATATAAGCTGAGTGCCTGAGTAAATGAAATCTGAATTGACAAAGGACGGAGGAACTGCGGCCATGAACACGCTGATGGACACCCAAAATAGTTCTCAAATACAACACTCTCCGAATATGGGCTGCGTTATAAGATGGACCCCCATTCGGGTCGTATTGTCTTGAGAGATCCAAGGGTGTGCTGACTGCTTCACGTTCTTCCCCCTTATACACCCAGGAATTATTCATCCTCATCTACCCTGCTGCACAGTTAAATACTTCCAAGTTCCCCATCACCGGTCAGGCCTTTCTCCCCATTCCAAATAGTCCTTTGGTCTCCGTTCTCTCCCACACTATGGTTTCCTTTCTCCACCTGGCCTCTGCTTTCATCCTCGTGGCGTCAGCCAATGCTGTCCCTGTGGGACCGATGAACTTATTCCCTCATGTTAATCCCAAAGACATACTCTGCCAATTGCCAATTGTACACCGCTTCTTGTGTCCAAGGCAAGGGCCCCGAGGCTTGGACATCCCGACGGCTTTGGGCACAGCACAGGGCACGTTAGACCCCTCTGGAGCATATCGCTATGTCGTCAAATATGCCAATGCTGACCGTTGGCAGCCATCCACAGTCGTGACGGCATGGGGCTTTCCGTAAGTCATGTCGCTCCAGCAATTATGGATGTTCGCCACTCTAACTGTGATTGTATCTTATCAGGGCCGGAGTCACAGGTAGTTCCGATCTCCCCCCAGCTTGTCCTCAATCTGGCGTCGATTCAAGTGCTTTTAATGAAGACTGCTTGTCCATGATACTTTACGTTCCACCGGGCCTTACCAGGGTCAGCGGCGTCCCAACGGTAGTCTGGTAGGTGACTACTTTATGCATTGTACCGTCATGCCTCATCGTTATACCAGGATTCACGGTGGTTCGTTCGTGGCTGGCTCAGCAAGCGCTCCTGGATTAGATGGCTCATCACTTGCCATTGCTACTCACTCAATCGTGGCCGTTATCCAGTACCGTCTAGGTGCAGTAAGTCTTATTACAGAGCTTACCTTTTGCCTTCCTGCAACTAACTGCGCCCAAGCTTGGCTTCATGCCTCCAGATGGGAATACAAACCTTGGTGTTAAGGATGTGGTGAATGCGTTACAGTTCCTCAGGACTGTTGTTCCTGCTTTCGGTGGTGGCGCGAATAAGATCACCCTCTCTGGTCAATCCGCTGGTGCCAATATGGTTCGAGCCCTTCTCGCCGTACCTTCAGCATCCAATCTATTCAGATCTGGAATTTTACATTCTGATCCAATGGTACTTAATCCCTTCCCTCTCCATACGTGACCTAACAGCAAGCTCCTATAGGATTATGGCTTCTTATCCAGCACGACACAAGAAACATTGCAAGCACAATTCAATGACCTCATTGGGTGCGATTCTACGGACACGAGCTGTTTGAACGCGTTACCACTCGACTCCATTGTGTCCGCGTCAGAGACACTGTACAACACCGCTGCCACCTATGCTCCTGCCGCTGGTATAGCTGAGCCAATGCGTCCGGTTCTCGATGGTTCTTTCATTACAACCCCACTTGATTCCACAGGCGCTTTCCCGTCTGTCAGCAAACCCCTCATGATCTCTACTGTGATGCATGAGGCCGGCTACGCCATCTATCACCAATTTCCAACCGCACCTCCATCCTCCTGGTACCCTTCCATCTGCGAGGCGACCTTTGGTCCTGACCGCACCAGCATTGTGATTTCCTCACCCTATTATCCCTCTGTTCCGGATATCAGGACACAATTACAAGTCATGGGAACTGATTACTTGTGGAAGTGCTCTGCTTGGACCTTCACGCGAAGCTGGGTTCAACATGGCGGAAGTGCCTACGTTGGTCTCTTTAACATTGGCGCATCTTACCCAGGCAATGAGGCTGTTCCTTGGTGCACTGAAGATGGACATGTGTGCCATCAAGATGATATCCAGATAATCGTAAGCTTTACTTATTTTCCAGGCAGTAAATTGTTACTGATATCTTGCGGCTATCCCCTACCAGTTCGGAACCGTCTCGAATCCTAGTCCTGCTCAATCTGCTCTTATTACTGAAGTTCAACAACGATACAAGGCTTTCCTTAACAATGGGAATCCCAACGCCCCTGGGCTTGCAACCTGGACTACCGCAGGCACCACAGATGTACACCCGCTTCCCCTCGGTGAAGACACCCCAATTGACGTTGGTGCCTGTGACCCAAGCTTCTGGGGCAGCGCTGTTGACTATGATTATCAATTCTATAACTAAGTCTATATGGTTTCGTTCATTAATTACGCATACCTTACCAGCTAATATCCCCTAATTCCTATGTTTCCACCCAACTGTATTGATATCGTCTGCCAGTTCCAGTCATGCCTCTAGGAAAGACTATCACTACCACGCTTTCACTGTAGCCATTACGGATATCATATTTATTCTTAAGATGATATAATTGATTTTATTTGACACCCAGAAATACTGGTCTGATGATTAAATATTAAAGCGTCGCTCGTCGACTAAAGATATGAGGTTCAATTTCCGTGAACACATCAAAGTTGCGCAATAGCGTGATCTCGCTAGTTATCTAAGAGGTACCTGTGAGTTGAATCAGTTCATGCGCGAAGTTATCGTTGCTTACCCCACCCTTTCCTGCTTTCACGAGTGTCCGGTGTAAACGCCCTTTGGACCCCCCACGAGTTTCATCACCTTCATAAGTGAGAATAGTGCGTCCCTGGTTGTCTCCTGCCACTAACACCCTGGGGTTGATAACCATTTTACCAAATAAACCACCGGATAACGTGCGGATCCGTTGTTTCTGCTCTTGTGGGTGTAGAGAATCATGCATTATATCGGCTAGAGTCGAAAGGATATAAAATTGAGGGGGCATGAAAGTAATCAGTCCCTGCTTGAATTCCTCTAACGCCTTCCTGGGGTGCACGAAACGTGCAGAGACTACTTCTTGCCCTCCGTCTATACGATGTGGTCAGTCGGGGAGCTAACGAGGTTCATTGTGAGTTACCTGGTTTGGGTATATGGTCTTGCTTCACCCCATGCGAGAAGCCCGTACTGGGGGCGTCAGAGAGGAATGTGACATAGAATCTGGTGTGGAAGCGCCTTTTGGAACAGGTGAGTAGAAGGACTCCTGAACTGACCCCATACGGCTTACCTGAGGGCATTGACAGGAGTGATCCATTCGGTGAATGGAAGTAATGATTGGGTATTTACACTCAATTGGTGTTCATGTAAAAATGATTTGAAATCCTTCCGTTGCTGATGTATCGCATGTCGATCTGCCTCTAAAACGTCGACTGAGGGGAATGAAGTCTTCGAGCTCGTCGCAAGGAGAATGCCTGCTTCCTCGAAAGTTTCGCGCATGGCTGTTATGGCAAATGAATCATCCTGCTTTGGGTCGTAGTTCCCGCCAGGAAACACCTGGAAGCCCAAACATAACAATGAATGCCTGTTTCGACGGCATTATCTGCACCCCCAACACGTACATGAACGCCTGCGAAGAACCGGGCTTTCGGATTTCGATGCACCAGTAGAATTTCATTTTGGTCGTTTATGACTACAAGGCTGGCAGATGGTCGTGGAACTTCGACTGCGCGATTGGTGGGTTGCCCAGGCTTCGTGCTCGATGACATGGTTCGGAGAATTGGTGGATCGAAACAACCAGCAAGTGGAAGCCGTATTGCTGAGGCGGCAGCACGGAGGGTATGGATAGAGGACAAACACTATAAGCAGGAGACTCTGAGCCCATACTTCATGATGATCTGTTGTGCTTCAACCTACCGGAATCATATTCAAGAACAGCCGGAACGCGCGATTTCTCCGTTGCTGACCTAAGTTTTGTCCGTCATGATTGTCATGGCCAGTAATTGTGAGTAAGTTATGTAGCCATGGAACACCGTTCCACCATCCATCGCGTTCCAAGTAATTGAGGTAACTATGATAGGTATATTGTACAGCATACATTTGCAACTACTGGCCCCGAAATACAACATGTGGAACTAAGATCAAATAGTAAACCCATCATGCATGTGAATCCTATCCATTCTCTGAGCTCACGGCGGCGAAAGGCGTTTGACTACATGCTTCCAATTCTGCACCGGCGATTATTAATACGGCTGTGCAAGACGAAATGGGGGAGACGGCACAACCTTATGCGATAACGTCCGGAAGTCACTGAGTGATGTTATGTGCACCAAATAGCGAGCTAACTTGAACAATTCCCGGTCTGCTAGTCCTGCATCCGTCTGTGCAGTCTTGAAAGCGTGGAGTTTCAATCCTTGTCCAGGATTTAAAGCAAAGTTACGGCTCTTCACCAATTGAGCGT
Organism: Volvariella surrecta; assembly: GCA_951802395.1. Taxonomy (NCBI): domain Eukaryota; kingdom Fungi; phylum Basidiomycota; class Agaricomycetes; order Agaricales; family Pluteaceae; genus Volvariella; species Volvariella surrecta. The sequence goes on from OX637784.1 coordinate 1,845,288, forward strand.
CATTCATCACAATCAAACAGACAACTCACAAGGTCATCGACATGAATTGTGTTCCTTGCGTCACTGAGATTATTGTTGGTGTGTTGCTGTATATGCAAGGAAACAATCGCTTACAATTGTGGGAAGTGGTTCCAGATAATTTGCAGTGGCTTCACTGAATGGCTCCAGGGTTTGTTGTTTCGCTCCGTGAAGACTGTGAACATGGATGTTTTGTCTAGCACTGCAAGACGTCGTAACTAAGGCTTGATGCGAAAGCAGACTGGGGTGACGTACCAAAGGCTATCTGTCCGGTATCCATCAATGGTTGGAGCTGACAGCATGTAGCAATGTACCTGGTAATTACGACTTGACCCGACCATCTCAAGTTCAACCAATTTGGTCTCCAACCAAACCCAGCTCGTTTGGGACCTTGACACCATGTTAGTTAATGCAGGACACAGGAGTTCGAGTGGCTATGCTAACCAAATACAGACTGAATGAATGATTAGCTGGCGGCTTCTGGATTGGGAGCACGCTTACTATCATAATAGGGGTATATGGCTTCCAAGAATTCATGTAGCCCGGGCCTGGCGCAATCTGCGGGAGGTAAACTCCCTGAAGTCAATGGTTTGGTATCCAAAATGGCTTTCAAGCTCAGGTTTAGTAAGGGTCGCCAGAATGACAGAGGAGCCTTACTATAATCAATGTCCAGTACAAGCAGCCTTTTGCCTTCCCTAAGTGGACTGATGAGGTTGACCTTGAGTTTCTCCGATGCTTCCTTTACTTTACGAATGTTCCTTTGATCATTCCTGTAGGCCAAACTGGCCCGAACGTCCTCGGATACGTCTACATCTAAGTCATTAGTGACATCTGGTAGATTTTCCAGTCCTTTTAACTGAGGTCAGCAGCGGAAGTACGTGTAACCGTGCAACTAACTAGATGGATCTTTTATTTCATCTCCTTCAGGTGTACCAACGAGGGTGTACTTTTTGCCAGATGGGAGACGGAGGTCGCCACTGAGGAACGCATTACACGACCTTGAGCCACTGCTAAGTAATCGGACACGTACATCCGTTCCTGGTCAGGAGGTAGCTTGCCCTTGACAAGGCCTAGTATTTTTTGGCGTTCAGGCGGAACCTTTGTGAGGGCATACATCGTATTCTTCAGGTCGAATACTCTGTTCGACGAATTAATGGCAGAGGGCAACACCACCAACTGCCTTACCTATCTGATTCGGCAAGATCAAGCTGAAAAGACTTGCCCGACCAGGTGAACTGCAAGGTGATCCATTTTTCCTCTTCGGCTGGAGTTGACTGCTGCTTGCAACTGATCAGACGACATTGTTCAATGAATGGGAGGAAGAAATCCCGTACAACCTCAGTTGGAGTCGCGTCAGAATCAAGCGTAGCGGTGAGTTCCGACCCTGGACTCATTTCTGGACTCATTGCGAGACGAGCCTCTAGAAACTCGAATCGCACGAAAGGGTGAGTCTGGGTTAAGTTAAAGTTGTGTGGCGATCTCGCGTCCTGCTCTCCGTCCTAATTATGTAATCCGACTATTGTACGCGAGTTTCCACTGCTGACGAACGCGCATTCAGACTTCGGAGTCGCCCATGCAGCAGTAAAATGTGCGAAACTCAAACTCGTCACGATAATATTGCAGTATGCTTTAGCGAATGAGCAGAAGCCACAGTTTGGCTGCAGGGACCGTACGCCGGCTGCACTACGTCATGTTATCTTATGATACACTCTTGAATCAATCTTCTACGAAAGCTAAAGCTCAAGCTTTGCAACACTGTCTGCAACTACGTGGAAGGCCTTCAGATTCGCTGCTACACGTGAAAGCAGTCAGTCGTACGGTGACCTCATCGAAAATGAGATTTACCAGAAGTCCGTGACTGGCGAACGATTTCCCCCCTCTCAGGTAGGATGATTTGCGTAGATGCGTTATACGTCCAACCATTCTGGGCTAATACTATTGTATAGCATATTATCGCTATTTCAAAAAGCTGTTGAATGACTCACGTTGAGGAGTTTGATCAGCAGCCAATCCAAGGTAGGATTGCAAAAGTGCAGCAGGCATTGATGTGAATCCAGTTGCAAGTAGGGCTATTGTCCGTTCTCTGAATCGCTCTAGTCGCGTATCAGTCTCGCTGAGCGCTATTATTCTAGTTGTAGACATACCAACAAAGGTCGAAACCATTGATGAAATCAAATCGCCTAGGGCAGGACTGAAAAAGTCGCTACTCATAACCAACTGGACAAGGGCTTGCGCTCTAGTGTAGACGTGTGTATATTTCCTGTCCCAGGTTGCTGCTACGAGCGAGAATAGCGTTTTGGATAGAGCATGGTTTAGAAGTCCTTCAGGCAAGCGCGCTAAAGCAAATCGTGCTGGTGGCCTAATTTGTGTCAATACGAGTAAATGGCCAGTTAGGCCGGTGACAAACGGACAGGTCATCGAGGATGAGGTATGCCAGGGTGAGTGGCCCGAGAATCACGAACCGTTTAACGGGTTCGCGGTCAGCTTCAAGCTGGTAGGAACGTTTGTCTAAGATTACTACAGAGAAGAACCAACCCATACGGTTATATCTGTCCTCTCAGCGAATTCCGCAATGTCGCGATACCGACCAGTAGATGCCATTTCCGCTAGTCGGTTGATAGCTGCCTGATACAATTCAACTCTGGCAGAGCTTCCTGGCGCATTTGATTGATTCCCTTGCGTACTAGATTGAGGCTGGGCAGCAGGAGTGCCAGACGTTGTGGAAGTCTCATCGATTTCATCGGTGGACATGGTTTTGTGAAGTAAGCCTGATGGGCAAAGCAAAGACAGCTACTCTCAGGGGTAAGACCAAATCTGGCCATATCTTGATTGCGATCGTTCTCCGACCGTCAATGGACCTCACCGACGATATTGAATCCATTCTCTACATTGCCAGAGAGATCTCAGGTAGTCGCCAGTTATCATTGGAGCTCACCCATCTGCAGTCACTGATACAACTCAGTATACAAAATTCCTCCTCTTAAGGCAAATGAAGGCCACCGAGCAACGGAGTGGGGTGATCTAGCAGCGCCCTTGTGGAAAGGGAGGCTGAGGATCGTTGAAAAATCACAAGGAGTATCAATTTTGTTTGAAGACAGTCAAACTGGTGCGCTCATCTTCGCCATATCTTAACGCCTCCTGTTTTTACATCGATTCGCTGTCAGGAGAGCGTGAGTGCCTTGGAGTGCCTGAACGGACACCAACCCATATGAGAACTAGTATTTGCGCAGACACCGTATGATCCTGCACGACCATCTGTGGAGGCAGTACTTGACTCTTCGCGATATTTTGTCGTGCGCATCGAAGACGCTGGGAAGAAGGCCTATATTGGCATGGGTTTCACAGAACGTAGTGATAGTTTCGATTTCAGTAAGTTGGATACATGTTGGGAGAGCTCTCACTAACCCCTCGGCAGACGTCGCTCTCCAGGACTACACGAAGTGAGGCACACCTTGCTATTTGCCAACTCATACTTATATGACTAGGCGTTGGAGGCACATGATGAATCCACCAGCTGAAGACCAGCCGTCGCCACACGTCCCCGTTGGCCCCAAGAAAGATTATAGCCTGAAAGAAGGGCAAACGTTCTCGATCGCCATCCCTGGGAGGAATAGGAGTACCGACACTGGGGCCCTATTCTCCGGTGGGGATTCTTCTTCCACGCACAGCGCGGATGGGGGCATACCGTTGCTACCACCGCCACCAAGTGGGAAACGTCGCGGTTGAATATCTATCTTCAGATACGGTTTCTTGGGTATTTACTTCAAATGTCTGTAAACCTAAACACAATTCACTTTCAGAAGAAACACGAGTCTCCCCTTGGCACTCCATTCGAAATTTCCTCGACAAGCATGGCTTAGTTTTCTAGTGAGGACTCCCACAACTCCTCAGTCCAGCTGATCGCTTGCCACGTGTAACCACTCTCGATTCTTTCCTTATATCGGACTATATTCAATTCAGCCTTCTAGCAATTTTGGCTTGGCCTACATTTGCGATACAGGATCTTCTGTGGAAGTCGAATTAAGTGAATGTGCGGCCTCATTATACGCTTAATTTTTCGAATCATATAGCCGCAGATGCTCTACGTTTTCCCGAAATACAGTATCTACTCGGGCGTTCCAACCTTGACATAAATTTTGGATGCGTAACGCGAAGATATGGATCCATGGTCGTTCCGCCCAGAACTCCGTGTATCCCTTCATGTAATTGCATACAAGATTGTGTGTAAAGTCCTTCTCGATTTCGCTCGATGTTTTGCTTTTTACATTGCCTTGGTTTGTTGCGCCATCATTTCTCCTTGTGAACTGGAGGAGTTTCACCCCTTACCTGGTTTGCATATTGACACCGATTCTCACTGCCCGACAATGAACCGAAGCACAAAAAACACGAAAGCTGTATCAGTGCGTCCGTCCTTTGCAGTCGGTTGGAGCATCCTGGCCTTGTAACTCGATCTAGCACGCTCTCCTTGATACATACAGCCTTTCCCGATGACTTCCAGAGATTGTTCTTGGTTCAGCGCCGGGTGAGGTGCTAAGGAACCATATGCTTCGTCCCACATTGCTAGCGAGAGTTATTGAAAGACTGAGGAGAGACAATAATAGAACCATATCTCCTCGTGAAGACCCAACATGCGCAAGGTCTCAGCTTTGTCGGCTCTCGTGTGCGCCCTTCCTCTACTCGTGTTGGCACCACGGCCCCTCTACGCGCAATGTGGTGGTAATGGATGGAGTAAGCAGCATTGGTCGCATAGCACTACAGAACGACTCATCAAATCGATAGCGGGTGGCACAACTTGGAACTGGCAATGCTTGTATGTCACAACTTCTCGTCAATCTTGGTCAGGTTGTCGAATCTGAATATTCCCTTTCAGACCTGGCAGTGGTCACCCGACTACGACTACCACGATCACTCGCCCAGGCACACCCCCCGGCCACGACCAACATCCTTAACCCTACCGGACAACCTGCTGGCAATTCTTACACAGGACACTAGGTTAGGGCCTTCTTCGAAGGCACGCAGGTGTATCTATCATCCTATTGCGCTGATGAGGTCAATGCTGCCGCTGCCCTCATTACAGATCCTACGCAGAAGGCGAAGTATTTCAAGGTGGCATAAATCCCGACCTTCATCTGGTTCGATGTTGTCGCCAAGACATCAACAATAGGTATCTATGATGCTCTGCAAACGCTCCTCTGGCAAGAAATGCATCGTCCAAATCGTCGTCTACGATTTGCCAAACCGCGATTGTGCCGCTGCCGCTTCCAACGGAGAGAACCGAATCAACAACAATGGGTTAAATTTCTACAAGGATTATGTCAATCGCCTGGTCACAGAAATCAAGAGTAAGGCAGATACCTCCACAACAGTTACCTATCAAGCTGACGACACTTCTTAGATTACCCCGACGTTCGAGTCGTTGTTGTTATTGAACCAGACTCATTGGCCAACATCGTTATTAACCTGAATGACCAAGCGCGCCAATGCGCAAAGCGTATACAAGGTGGGCTGCTAAAACATTTTACCGGTATAGCTCTGACGATCTGAGGCAGGAGGGTATTATCTGCGCCATGCGCCAATTCAACTCCGTTGATGTATACATGTACCTAGACGCCAGCGATGCTGGTTGGCTCGGCTGGTCCGCAAACTTGAACCCTGCAGCACAATTGTTCGCACAGATTTATAGGGATGCAGGTTCCCCAGCATTCTTTCGTGGCCTTGCTACCAACGTTGCGAACCACAACGCCTTGCGTAAGTGCGTTTGCTGTGCCTTGCATGACCAAGTGGTAATAACTCCCTCCAGGTCCTTCCTCCCTCGACCAGGCCACCCCTCCGAACCCGAACTACGATGATATCCACTACAGCGACGTTAGTATTTGCCACTTTTTCCTCTCCGATCAATGACCAATTTCATACCCAACAGCGATTTGCGCCCGCGCTCAGGAACAACGGATTTCGTGCTCAATTCATTGTCGATCAAGGTCGCTCAGGTGTTTGTTCAGAATATCCGTAGCACCTGGGGTAACTGAACCTTGACTATGATGTATGCTAACAGGCAGCTGCAGGTGCAACATCAAGAACGCTGGCCTCAGTACTCGCCCTACCAACACTAAGTCGAAATTGATTGATGCCATCATCTGGGTCAAGCCCGGAGGTAAATGCGATGGTACTAGCAACACATCTGCTCCTCGATACGACCCCATGTGCAGCAGAACGTAAGTTTATGATATTATCCTTCCAGTTGATCTGACTTACCCCACCTAGTGATGCCTTCACTTCGGGCCCCCGAAGCTGGTACTTGGTTCCAGGCATACTTCGAGATGTCGGTTAGAAATGCCAACCCAGCTCTGTAATTTTCCAAAACTTGAACAATCATCAGGCTATTTGTATATATCTAACAGCGAGAAATTGAATTAGTTTTCGCGTCATCATGTGAAGGTTCCGACGTAGTACTAGTAAAGGGTGTGAGGTGAAGCCGTAAGTGGTCGTGCAACAGGTCGCGTGGCCGGCACTAACCTATGATGTCGATTGCAGACTCTGTAAGTTACATCTTCATTTCGTTCGCCTGTTGCTGATGTTGGGGGCGATTATGCGCCTGAGCATGCGCAGAAGGTTTATATGTGGGACTCGAACAACAGTCTGATATCCCTTCAGGCTCTTTCACCCCGATTCCACCGAAAATGATCCAACCACAGTTCAGATGGCCGGTATTAAATGAATAGGAGACGAATACATCACGGTGTTTCTTTCCGCAAGTCATACGTCCCGAGCTGTCAATTGCGACTCGTCTTGTCGATGCGATCGAAAAATAGCACATGAGATACAGACCCCGGCCGGCTAAGAGCATGCTCCATGAATTCTAGTACCCGGAAGGATTTCGGGGAAGCACCTTCCTGGATATTGGTACTCTGGACTCTGACACTGCTGCAGGCCCAATGCACCTCTCTGTGGCTTTGAGGTCGTTGGTAATTTGCGTAGTCCTAGTATGCATCCCGTTGACGTGTCAGTATACTGCACTTCCAGTGCTAACACTTGGGCCTATCGCCCATGCCGAGAAGCATTTGCTGCCATCCTTTCCGATTATGGTCCGAATACATAAGCTACCACGAAGTGCGATACATCTCTCCCCACTACGCTGATACTTTGATCTACTTTTGCGGTGTGGAGCAACCTTGTGACTTACTGACCATGGACGTCATGCACACCTCACAATGCCTAGCCGTTCTCCTCTCCATGCAATTCCGGATGCCTGCTTTGCCTAATTCCCGTACCCCGTTGCTCTGCAGGTATAAAAATCCACACGCTAACTCCTGCTACTCTATAGTTACGAAATGCTCAAGCCTTCTAGTCTATCATCTCTCGCACTTTCCCTTTCCCTTTCCCTTCCACTGTTCGCCGCAGCACAAGTGCCAGTGTACGGCCAATGTGGAGGTAACGGATGGAGTACGTCTCTCAACCTTTGCACGATGTATTGGCCCTCATCCAATTTGAACAGCTGGTCCCACGACTTGCGTCTCACGTGCAACTTGCACAGTGATCAACGAGTGGTATTACCAATGTTTCTATGTTATAACTAATGCATACATTGCTTCTCCTAATTTGAACTCCAGGCCTGGTGGACCCGGCGGTCCCACCACCACCACCACAACAACAACAACAACACCAGGAGGCCCAGCCACTCCAGCAGCAGGGAATCCCTACACTGGATACGAGGTTAGATGCGTCACATACACCATACAATCAGGACTCAGATACATTTCGATAGGTTTACTTGACTCCCTACTATGCCACAGAGGTTCAAGCTGCGGCAGCTCAGATATCAGATTCCACTGTGAAGGCCAAGGCCTTGAAAGTAGCCCAGATCCCCAGGTTCACCTGGTTCGATGTCATCGCAAAGACATCAACTCTGGGAAACTATCTGGCCGAGGCTGATCAGCTCGCAAATCCTCGGGCAAGACATACCTCGTCCAAATCGTCGTTTATGACCTTCCTGGTCGCGACTGTGCTGCTTTGGCTTCGAACGGAGAGTCCAGCATTATAAACGATAGGCTTAACAAATACAAGGGTTACATGGACCAACTGGTAATTCAGATTAAGAGTATGCTCTGTGCCAGAATTGAGTGTAATGTTCACTAACAACTCTCCAGAATATCCTAATGTCCGGGTTGTGGTTGTCGTTGAGCCAGACTCATTGGCCAACCTCGTAACCAACTTGAATGTGGCCAAGTGTGTAAATGACCATACGGCCTATCAGGCATGCAAATATATGCGTTATTTGTTCTTGATCACGTCTGACCTGCTACTATCAGTCTGGCGTGACTTACGCTATGCAACAACTCAACGCCGTTGGTGTCTGCATGTACCTAGATGCTGGCCATACTGGATGGTTTGGTTGCCCTGCAAACTTGAACCCTGCGGCACAACTATTCGCTCAGCTATAGAGATACGCCGGAAGCCCTAAATTCGTGCGCGGTCTTGCCACGAATGTCGCCAACTACAACGCACTCAGTAAGTGACTTCTCTTGCCCTTCTCGGATGATCACCGAATGAATGACCTCAGGTGCCAGTACCCCTGACCACATAACGCAAGGAAACCCCAACTACGATGAAATGCACTAAATTAACGTAAGGAGTCATTGATTATGATAATAACACAGGAGGCTAAGTCATGTCACGAATCTGAAGGCAATCGCCCCAGCACTCAGTTCCGGCGGCTTCCCAGCTCACTTCATCGTCGATATGGGTCGATCTGGATTCCAGAATATTCGGAACGAATGGGGTGACTGGTAAGTCCATAGATAGACGTGTTCCGAGAGGTAAGACGATGCTGGCAATTTGCAAGTGCAATGTTAAGGATGCTGCTTCGGCATGAGACCAACGGTGAACACCGGATCCAGCCTCATTGACGCCATTGTTTGGGTTAAGCCTGGAGGCGAGTGCGATGGTACCACCAATACATCCTCTCCACGGTACGATGCCCATTGTGGCCCAAGGTAAGGGTGATCTACGTCGCATTAGGAATTTTTCTCACTGTTCGCTATAGCGATGCTGCACCTAACGCCCCAGAAGCTGGTATATGGTTCCAGATATGCTATCCGTTACCAAGATATTAGGCATTTCCTAAAGAATGCAATCAACAGGCATACTTTGAGACCTTGGTTCGCAATGCGAACCCCTCGCTTTGAACTGTAGTCGCTCATGGTAGTCATGGATCAGGGAAAATTAACAGTTGAATTCCAATGCAGTTCAGTCCCAACCATTTCTTATATTCTGCCAAATTGCCATAAGAGAATTGTAATAATATGTTTTGAGGTGTTAAGGTATCACATAGTCCCAGAAATGATGATACGATACGCTTGCCAGTGGTTCTGATTTTTAAACGATAAGAGGGCCCAATGGAGAACTCGGCGAAAACGCGAAAACCACGGCTCCATTAATATTACCATGCTGCGGGAACAGTACTCAAACCTTCCCCAGCCCGACTAAAAACACATGGCGAGGATGGTTTGGATACCTCCTCCCATCCACTATCAGCAGAGAAACTCGAGGGTACAAAAACTATGGGCACTAAGTTCACTAAGTTCACTCTCATCTCAGGTCAGCCGTGGGCCGAGATAACTTTTTGTCATTCGGACCAGATACGTAGATGGATTATCTATACGTACACGTTCATATGGGCACGAACTATCCTCATACACGCATCACGTATCTTACCCTCTCCGAACAAACAATGCTTCTGGAAGAGTGGTGGTATATCGACCTCCTTCCACGTGCTACTTATCATCTTATTAGTAATCAGGCACGTGATTTGACGATCGTCCTTTGTCATTCCGGTTCGCCGTCATTAGTCGCTGCATTGTGTTTGCAACAGTCGGTCAATGCTGTCGCTGTCAAAGATCCCCAAAAATGCCTCATTGCGCTCCCTTGCGCCGCGGGCAACATTTATATCTCGAAGAGGTCTGGTACAACCATCCGGAGCGGACCGTGCAAGTGTGATGGATGTCCCTTCAACATATCAAGAAGAAGGCCACTTCACACCTCGTTCAGGTACTTGGATTCCCATCTTTAAGTCTCATGTCGCCTTAATATTCGAAAGATATGCTTGGTTTCAAACTCGATGCATTTCGGCGGGAGGGTAATGTGCAAGACAAAGCGCGCCCAATCTACCTTGACATGCAAGTACGTACTGACTGAAGTGAAGACAAACTTGCTTGTGCTCATAGGCGAACCAGGCCACTACTCCTCTCGACCCTCGTGTTCTGGATGCAATGCTGCCTTACTTAACAGACCAGTATGGGAATCCGCATAGTAGGACTCACGCCTACGGATGGGAAGCAGAGCAAGCAGTTGAGGATGCCAGAAAGGTTTGCTTAAAAGCAACTTGTGCTCAGTGTAAACTCACAACGGCGAACAGCATGTTGCAGATCTCATCGGTGCAGATCCAAAAGATATCGTGTTCACGTCTGGAGCTACCGAAACAAATAACATGGCAATTAAAGGTGTCGCTCACTTCAATAAAGAAAAGAAACGCCATATCATCACCACTCAAACTGTACGTATTCATTTTCCGTCTATTTCTGAGGTTTCCTGTGACGCCGGATTAGGAACACAAATGCGTCCTTGATTCTTGTCGCAAGCTCGGCGAGGAGGGGTTCGACATTACTTATCTGCCTGTTCAAACCAACGGCGTCATTCGTCTCGAGGACCTTGAAGCTGCTATTCGTCCAGACACATCCGTGGTGTCTATCATGACAGTCAATAATGAGACTGGTGTCATCCAACCAATTAAAGAGATTGGGGCCCTTCTTCGAAAGCATCGCGGCGCACACTTCCACACAGATGCCGCCCAGGCTGTTGGAAAAATACCGTTGGACGTCAATGAGATGGACATTGATCTCCTGAGCATCTCGGGTCACAAGCTTTACGGGCCCAAGGGCATTGGTGCTGCTTATGTTCGCAGACGACCAAGAGTGAGATTAGAGCCAATCATTAGTGGTGGTGGCCAAGAACGTGGGCTTCGTAGTGGGACACTCCCCACGGCATTGGTTGTTGGAATTGGGGAGGCCGCTAGGATTGCAAAGCAGGAAATGAAGGTAGGTTCGCACGCTTTGTAATGACTACGGCGGATGAGTAGTTGCATGCTGAGGATTCAGCAAGTCTAGTTGGGTGAACACGGCAGATTTTACAGACTCTGTTCGTGGCGATCCGACGATGATTCACGTGCAGGGGTACTGACCATGATCTCTTGCCTTACGGTTTTGCCATAATTCAGATCATTAGACTGATTGACGTGCTTTTCAGAGGGACCACGAACGGATTAAAGAACTCTCTAACCGACTCATACGGAAGATTGCCTCTCAAGTTGAACATGTCGTCCGAAATGGTGATATCAATGGCTACCCTGGTTGCGTTAATCTTAGTTTTGCATATGTGGAAGGCGAGAGTCTGTTGATGGCACTCAAAGTAAGCAAGCAGGGACATGTCCATTTCTCAATTATTCACGCCGAAGGCAGGATATCGCTTTGTCATCTGGTAGTGCTTGCACATCTGCCTCGCTGGAGCCGTCATATGTCCTGCGAGCACTGGGTGAGTTCATTTCTTCTTGGTTTGACTTAAACTCAATGTTAGCAGGTGCTGCCGAGGACATGGCCCATTCATCCCTACGTTTCGGTATTGGTAGATTCACTACGGAAGCCGAAATTGATTTCGTCGTTCAGCACATCGTAAAAGTCGTGACTCGGTTACGTGACATGAGGTGAGTAGGTTTCTAGTTTACTGCCAGCCCAACTGACGAGAGCTCAAGCCCATTGTGGGAAATGGTTCAAGAAGGCATCGATTTGAGTACAATCAATTGGTCACAGCATTAGATATTCGTCTTCTCGATTTATATTACCCTGAAAATATCAAGATCCCTACTCTTCGATACTGCAGTATTTAAATTTCGACGCATTCTACTCATCAATCAAGGCGGACATAGTAAGGTAAATTGCTTGGTCCGTGCCCTTGCGCGGGAGATTCATGATTTGAAACTCCGATCATCATTTCCTTCTTACTCTCTCTCACCCATGGCCCGACGCTTGTACCTCGGCAGTATGGAATGAGTTTTATTTGCTGCATGTTGATACTCAACGTACCCTAGGACTTCCGGCTGATACTCGTTCTGACGATATTACCAAGTTTTTTGAGGGATATGGCCGCATCGTTGATTGTCGTGTTATGACTGGTTAGCATCTTGATAATTCTTCTCAACACTTTTTGACAGCAATGCTTAGGTTTCGGCTTCATTGAATTCGAAAACTCTAAGGTGGTGTTAGAAGTGAACCATTCTTATGTGTGCTGATCATCGTTCAGGACGCCGAGGATGCTGTCCACCAGTTTAATGGCAAATCGTTCATGGGAGCCAAGTAGGTGAAACTCTCGTAATTCGGCTCTTTTATGTGCTAACTGTTCTAGCATCGTTGTTGAGTTTGCCAAAGATGGTCGACCTCGACGAGATATGTATGACGGAGACAGAGGCCATGGGTAGGCCAATGGGCATTTCCTTTCCTTTGACTGACCAATGCTTTTTATCTTTTCTAGTGGCCCAAGATCCCGTAGACCCACTGGCATCCGTCTCATTGTAACAGGCGTCTCTCGTGACACCAGCTGGCAGGTATGGACCCCTTCGCCTTCGATGATTGGACCCAAGATCGTCGCGCGTTTTGCCACATGATATCCCATCCGTCGGCTGTGACGCCCTACCTTGGACTAGGCTCCCTCTCCAACCGGTTTTATGGGTGTTGACTCTGGTCCTTGCTTCCCGCAATTGTGGCTTGCTTGATCTCCCGTTTTCGGATTTGGCCCTCGGGTATACTGGGTGGACGATACCTAATCACTCCTCCCTGCATTAGGACTTGAAGGACTTTGGTCGAGATGCAGGTAATGTCTCCTTCGCCGACATAGATCGAGATTCTCCTGGCCAGGGGTAAGTCTTTTCACTAGTGACATCACACACCACTGACAACGGTGCATAGTATTCTCGAATTCCTCTCAAGGGAAGATGCCGACCGTGCCGTGAAGGATTTGGATGGCAAGGAACTTCGCGGTCGGCCTGTACGTGTGGCCTATGATGACAGTGTATGTACACATCAATTTATTGTTGGCTCTGAGCACTCATATGTGTCAGCGCGCCGGGGCTGACAACTATCGTCGCGATGACCGACGGGAGGAACGCTACAGAGATGAAAGGCATCGCGAAGAAAGGGGTCACCGCCGTGATCGATCACGGTCACCTCCTCGTCGAGCCGACTATGACGATCGTCGTCCACCCAGGTCTCCGCCCCCCCGGAAGGAGGTTTCCGATCGAAGGCCTGCAGGGTACGATGATTACCGACGAGGGGGTTATGATGACCGCAAAGAACCTGATTATTATGACCGCCGCAGGGACGATCATGACAGGCGCAGAGACGACCGAAGACGTGAAGACAAAGAAGATCGATACGAGGAGCGCCCCCCAAGGCATGCGAACGGGGATGGAAATTGGATTCGTTAGGACGAGCACCACCTGAAGAGCGCCATGCGGTAATATCTAGCGGCTAGTCCTTTTAGGTGTATCATGGGAAGTTACTCCACACTTTTGGATGGGCTGTGATGTGTTCCTCGAGTAGCGTGGGTTATGAACATAGGTCTTGAGTGCATGATGTAACCTGTGAAATTATCTGAGTCTAGTGTTATCTGATCAATCCATTGACATCATTCGCGTTAATTATCACTTGCTATCTGAAACACAATTTCTGAGCCTGACTCTATACCAAGCCATTCCAAGGACCTGTGATTGTCTGCATCCTCTAGAAGTCGTAAGCAATCTGGTCTACGTTGCCAAAGAGAAACTATGTTTTGCTTTGCGTTGATCTTCAGTGTTTTCAGGAACTTGACACGTAGCACGCGAAGTGTCATGTTTGGCAGAACTGTCAGCACCTTTGTCGGGAAACGCTCTTCATCTTCGACTTGAGATACTAGTGTAATCTCTAATGGCAAAATGATCCCGTGAGCTAACACTCTTGAGCGGTTTCACTGGAATATTCTTCCTACCAATAAGTTGATTGCTCAAGGTTTCAGGTCGAGATTCATTTTCGCGGTCACTTGGCTGACCATGCACTGAAGAGGCAGAGAAAAATTAGAGCAGTCAAGGCAAATTAAGATTTAATACCTTGACAAAGCCTTGACCATTGGGGATATAAGACATTTCGTTGTTCATCGCTCAGGGGCGCTTTAACAATTTGTGACAAGTAGAATAGTTCACTATCAGTGCGTTCGCGGGAAGTGATCTGGATGGCCAAGTTAGTAGTCGGGTGACAAATGGCACAGCGAAACTCACAGCTGCACCGTCTAGAACCTGTAGTGACGGTACCCTTGCAATGGCAAGGGGTCGATAATGCCCTGCGTTATCAGCTGCCGAGGCATTCAGGCATCATTTAGGACTATGATGGCGATAATTGCGTACTGGATACTAGTGTATTTCCATTTAACGATAGATTTTGTAGATTCGGACACCACAGAGCGATGGCATCAATCGCCTGCCACGAGCTTAAACGGTTCGCTGACAAAGCAAGCTGTCTGACGCCCGTCAAAACGTGGGGGTTTTCTCCTGGAAGGGGTATATCCTCAATCAGGTTAGAAATAAGTATGATATTCTGGAGACTGTGGGAGGAATGCAATCATCGTTAGCTAAACTGAGATGAGCTGCCAATGGCCCTGACTTTCCAGTGATATCGGTGGAAGGAATGGCAAAGGTGGATCCAGTCTTGGAAATTATTGCTATCCAGGTTTAAGATCTCGATGCCGGAGCTTACAGAAGACGAACTCTGAGATGGGAATAGTTCCACAAGGTCGTTGTGACCCAATTCGACAAGGCGCAGATTAGGCATCATCGCAATGACGATATCAACTTCTGGCCAAGTCATCATTGTCTGATTAAGCAGTATTTCAGTGAGGTTGGTGAATGCGTTGGCCATTAAAGCCAAATCAATTGGCGGTTGCAGTCGGTTTCGGCTGTAGAAACGGTTATTGCTGAACGAGACGGCGGTCCTTGGGGACCTACTTTAATCCCAATCTTTCAAGATTAGGCAGCTCTTGTGCAACCTTAGCAACTTCATCCCACGAAGGCAGCAAATTAGCAGAGAGGTCAAGTCCGCGGACATCTGGATAAGACTGTTCACGAAACATTTGTGTCGTAGGTCATAAATACCCACTTGGACACGATTTTTGGATAATGCCTGGGCGATCAGCACTTGAGACATTCTCGTTGTCCAGACTGATCTCTCGTAACCTTTCCAACTTGGATAGCTTTTGTCTGACCTTATCGAGATTGACTGCTTCAACTTCAATGGCGCCGGCGGATGACCCCAAAATTATTAGCTCCGGGACACCAGCCGCATGCGGTGTCTCGATGTATTTCGCCTCCAGAGCCTGCACAAAGGTCTGGCCAAGGGTAAGATTCACGGCAGATCGGATGAATGATCCTGCGTTCGGTACTCTTGATAGATCGTCGAGTATGAGCAATGCGTTTACTATAAGCGAGAGAATGCACCACCGCACCTGCAATGGAAGTATCGCTTGTTGTCTTTGACACCATCATGCTTTCCTCGAGTAGAATCGTCCCATTCAACACCAAACCAGGTGCCGGAAGCATTGTCTACGGAACCGACATATTTGATTGTTCCGAGAAAGCCATTGTGATTTATGCGGGAGCCCACTGGCAAGTGCATGAAATGATGAGGCGACGCAATCACGTTATGCCAGAAATAATAGAAATCTCACGGTTGCGGCTGAGCGGCTCACACTTGCTCCGGTTCACCAATTCCAAAATTCCATCAAACTCAAAGGGCTTCCGGCGCCAACCAGGTAGTTCCGAATGTTCAGAGGTCCCATAGCGAAGGGCATGTCTCGGGCCAGACTCTGTGCACAGCGCAGGACGACGGCCATTGCCCAACACATGATGTCAACGTCTGCTTCAACCAATGCAGAGGTATGCATCGTCTCCTTGAGCATGTGCCTGAGCCGACAACGTCATGAAATCCCAGGTTTTGTTTGAGACCAATTTGGCTCTCCGAACATATGTCCTCAACAGACCATCGAAGCTGAATGCACTCAATGGCGCCATGTTTAGTCTTCTCCGACCAAAAATTGAGGTTTGTGGACCTAAAAGTGCATAACCCGGCCATTAGATTCTCAATTTTTTAACATAGGAATGGCAATCATCCAACTTGTGTGGGACCATCCTGGGTACAGGTGTCGGACGAGCGTTCTGTGCCGGTGGCGATATTGCAGGTGAGGAGACCCAGTTTTGACATTGGACTAGCGAATTAATCGTGGTTTCTGCATTCCAGAGGTGATCGAAAAAGCGGAGAACCCAGAGACTCGATCCCAAGCCATCAACTTCTTCAAACTAGAGTACGTCTTTGAACTCGAAGCGTGCGCTGTTTCCTGACGCTTCTCCCTCAGGTTCGAAACGGACTATATCCTGGCAGCTTTGCAGAAGCCATACGTTGCTTTGCTGGATGGAATTACAAGTACGTAGTCAACGCAATGTGACAAGGGTGGTTTGCTGACTGTAGAACCTCAGTGGGTGGCGGAGTAGGCCTGTCCGTCCATGCACCATTTAGGGTTGCCACGCAAAACACTGTCTTTGCAATGCCAGAAACCAAAATAGGGTATTCACCCGATGTCGGCGCTAGCTACTTCTTGTCAAGACTTGATGGAGAACTGGGAACATATCTCGCTCTGACATCCGACACTCTCAAGGGTCGCGACGTATTGTACGTCTTACCATTATAAGACGTCCGACGTTATCGCTGATATCCTCGTTTTGTTCAGTGAACATGGGCTGGCTACACATTACATCCCCTCTCGTCGAATCCCTATGCTCAAGGAGCGCTTGTCAGCGCTGGAGAACCCGCAGCCAAGGCAAATTGACCAAGCAATCGAGGAGCTCTCGATGGAACGAGAGCCGGATGAACCATCAATGCGGTTCAGTGGTGACAAACGAGCTGCGTTGGATTTCGCATTCAGTCACGATACCGTGGAAGATATCATCAAAGATTTGCGAGGACTATCGCAGGATAGCAACCCGGAAGTCGGCCGTTGGGCGTTGGATACGCTGGCGCTTCTGGAACTCCGCAGTCCCACTAGTTTGAAAGTCGCACTCAGGGCCATCCGTAAGGGCAAACACATGACGCTCTTGGAAGTATTCAAGATGGAGCTGGGGATCGCGACTGCATATTGTGTAAGTACTGATCACTATACCATGTATGGCCGCTAAAGTTTGTTGTAGAGTGGTGCCAGCCCTGATTTCGCGACCGGCGTAAAGGCTCTGTTGGTCTTGAAGACGTCGCCGCAATGGAGTCCTGATAATTTGAATGACGTCTCAGACGAAATTGTATCAAGATTCTTCGATGAGAACTCGCCATATCTTCAGAACGTTCCAGCACTCGACCTTCCTGAGCATATGTCTATGGGCCAATCACTACAGCCTATGCGGTTTGCATTGCCTTCAGAAGAAGAAATTGGACAGGTTGTAAGAGGCTCCCACTCTTCTGGTGGAAGTATGGGATTACGTTTAGACGAACTGGTGAGCAAGTTTTCGGACCTTCGCCCAGGCAAGCTGGGGGTCCGGGAGAAAGTCATGGAAGTCGCAAAACGGCGGTGCGAGATTATCGATAATGCAGACGGTAATTACGTATGGCTAAAATGGAAGCACGCTTCTGCCCGTTAGAAGGCCTGAGGTTTTGCCATAGCCCCATATATCAGAGTATTTGGAACATTAAATGCTAAATATAATAAATAACATAACGAACGATATGATAGTGATGAGTGTAGGGTTGTTTGGGGGGGCCGGGGGGGGGAGGGGGTTTCTGGCGGGAATCGGCGTTGGCCTTGATTGTTCTGGACTCGAAGCTAAGCAACAGCGGACAAGAAACACAGGATACGCGACGGAAATGGAATAGTATTGGCCGGCGAAAGTCATGAATCAGTGGGTGTTCAAATTTCCGATGGCCCTGAGGGTCAGAGGAGCTAGATGATCTCAACAGCAGACATGAACGGTTTCATCTGTTGGGCAACGCCAAAACCGGTGCCTAGCCGACTCGATCGTGAATAGCCTTAGGCAAAGGAATATAATAATAATAAAAAATAAAAGAAAAATTGTTTGTCGATATGAATTGGATACAAGGAGTTTAGTGAGATCATGGGATAGATTGCAAGGCACGAAGGCGTGTTCGGACAGCTAGAGCGCTTTGGTGGAGCTTGAGCGCTTGAGCGTTGATAGGATGACATTGTTATTCATGTCTTGGTGGATTGGTAAGTACGTATTATATTATTGGCCATAAGTTTCAGAATCTAGCCATTACAACCAGGCTCTATATAGATCTTGATCGACGCTGATCGTACGATCACTCTGTCCAAACGCAATGTTCCTCGGCACCCGAGTTCAACAGGAAATGAAGGCTGCTGCTCAACCCGACGAAATTAGCACTTCATCGGTGAACCACCGCTCGAACTCATCCCCTGAAATGGGTTGTATTGGTTAGATCCTGCTCATTATCTTTGATGTGACGCTCAGACTTGGCTTGCGCAATATAAGAACCCAGATGCCCCGCTACCAGCACCCCCTCCATATCCCTCCATGCGTCTCAACGTCCTTCCCTCTCCTTTCCACTACTTTCAAATCTTTCTTCAGCTTGCTCTGTCCGTTCTCTTCTCCACCCTATCCCGTCCCCGCCGGGTCGTTAGGTCTGCGACTGAATTCGATGTTTCATACGACACTGGCTTCTTCCCGAAGAGACCCCACCTACGACTTACCTCTCAATTTGCACGATGGGAGGATGCCCTCGACTCCGCCAACGGAGTGTTGCAGCTGAACAGCGACTGCCAAAAGGCCCAGACTTGGAGAGCCGAAATTGATTCAGTCCGTTGACGTTTACCTTTTTGTGTCCCTTTCTGACCGTATGAGGGTATCTTTTAGTGGCCCGTCCTCGACGTCGCGACACTTCAACCCAATATCGAACAGCTACAGCGTGCGCATCTCGTGCTCGCTTGGCTGGTCCATTTCTATGCCCATTCCTCCCCCGTCCCTAAAAGCAACGTACTCACCATCCCCAAGTCCATCGCTGTCCCATTATTCAAGGTTTCCCAGCTCTTGGAAATGGCCCCCATCCTCACCTTCGCCGATACCGTACTATGGAACTGGCAGATAATCAACCCCCAAAATCCCCTCACCATCGACAACATGGAGTTCATCAATACTTTCACTGGTACAGTGGACGAACGGAACTTCTATGCTGCCTCCGCGAATGCCGAATTGCACGGTATCAAAATTCTACAAATTGTTGACAGTTACTATGCCCATCAAAACATTCAGGAGCGTACCATAATTAACAAGCTCGCACGTGATCTCCATCGCCTGGCGAACATCATAAAAGAGATCACCGATAGCCTCCGCGCAATACCGAAAGAGTGCAAACCCAAAGTCTTTTACGACCAAATACGGCCTTGGTTCGTTGGTAGCAATCCCTCGGGTGTCCGATGGATTTACGAGGGCATCTCTAATACCGATGCACTCGACCTTAGCGGTCCTTCTGGCGGGCAAAGCAGCATCATGCACATACTGGATATCTTCTTGGATGTTGATCATGAAGGTGTCAAACGGCGACTCCCAACAACACCCTCGGACGAAGGTTTTATGCAGCGCATGCGTCGATACATGCCCGGTAGTCATCGCGAATATCTCAATTACTTGTCGAGCATTAATCGCCCCATCCGTGATCTCGCCAAACAAAATGCTGCGCTCAGAGAAGCCTTTGAGGAATCTGTCAATGCTCTGCGAACCTTTAGGCGCCAGCACCTTGCTATTGCCCACACTCATATCGCTGGACCAGGTCGTCAATGCCCTTTCATGACCGCCCGCAATCACGCACCTGAGCTCGGAACAGGGGGTACCCATCTCCGTCAATTACTAAAAGATGGTGTCCAAGCGACTACTCGCGCGCTATTATCGCCTTCAGCGACGGGGTCTCATTAACGTTTATTTGCATATTTGATTTGTGACTTGCTTTCGATTGGTTGATGCTATACTCCACCGATATAATTCTGTCCTATTATCTGATCAATACTAATTGCCTAGAACTAGTCATGTTGTAGCCTAGTAGCCAATATACATATTGCGATGACGAATGTCGAGGGAGGCCATGACTCAAGGATTGCGAAAGGGACGGGAGTACGCATTGTAGATGGGAATGAAACGAATGCAGGGACTGGACCCTGGTTCCTGGGTGTGCGCGGTGAACCTGGGAGCGCAACGGCGTACATTGGACGTCAGGGAGCGAGCCGTGAAAATTTCAAGATATTCCAAGTTGTATCTGCCACGACTGCCTTCCTATCTGAGTTTAGGGTCCTGACTCAGCCGCGCCACGCCAGTCGCGTCTGTCACGCGATTTGTCACACCCATTTCATCAACACTCATCATGTCCCAACTAACAACTGGTAGTTGTCTTCGCCTTTTCTCTGCTTCTCCGGAAGACGAATCAGTTTTTCATGCTCCTCATACCGTACAATTTCTGTCTATCAAGAAGGTCAACCCGGGAACCACATCTGGGGACAGGTTCAGGATCATTATCTCGGATGGCGTACACTTCATCCAAGCTATGCTGGCGACACAGCTGAATCAACTGGTGCACGACAACATGATCCAAAAGAACACCATAGCTGTGATTGAAAAGCTGTCTTGTAATTATGTACAAGAAAAAAGGTGCGCGTCCATTCCAGTCATCGTTGAAGGGCCACTCATAATGCAGCCTAGACTTATCATCATCCTAGCATTGAACGTCTTGCATAGCACCGCCGAAAAAATCGGTTCCCCTCAACAGATTGAAGCTGGTGATACTAGCAATGCACAGCGTCAAAATATCGCAGCCGTTCCCGAGACGCCGTCAACAGCTCCAGCTGTTGCACAATCTTCCGTGACTCCCACCAGCCAAAATAAGCCACCTCCTGCTCGCAAGCAGACTACCCAGGGTCCTGGTCGGACCGTGTACCCAATCGAAGGATTAAGTCCGTATCAAAACAACTGGACCATAAGGGCTAGGGTCACGCAGAAGACGGACGTCAAGAAGTGGTCCAACCAGCGGGGGGAGGGCACGTTGTTCAGCGTCACACTGATGGATGACTCAGGAGAGATCAGAGGCACAGCATTTAACCAGGCAGTAGACGAACTCTTTCCTAAGCTAGAAGAAGGCAAGGTTTACTACATTTCAAAGGCACGCGTGAACCTTGCAAAGAAGAAGTTCTCCAACTTGACGAACGATTACGAGCTGGGCTTGGAAAGGACAACAGAGGTTGAAGAAGTACGATCTCCCGCATATCTTTCTTGGGGTTCTGACTCAAGAGGAGTCATTTAGTGTCATGACGTTGCCAATTTGCCGACGATCAAGTATAACTTCGTACCGCTGAGTGTTCTGAAAGAATTGCAAAAGGATGCTATTTGCGGTAAGTTTGTTTTCACGCAATGCAGAATAATCTCGCTCATCCTCACCTCGTAGACGTAATTGCAATCGTAAGGGAGGCCGGGGATGCCACTACAATCACATCAAGGCAGACACAGCGTGGCGTAAGGGCGAAAGAATATAATATTTGAAGTTTTTAACATCGTGCTCTAGATTCTTAAACGCGATCTGTCGCTTGTTGACAAGTCTGGATTCCGTGTGCAGATGACCTTATGGGGCAAACAAGCAGAGCAATATAACATTGAAAACGGATCTGTCATCGCTTTCAAGGGTGTCAAAGTGGGTGAATTTGGTGGTATGTATCGACCTTAAAACATTGCTGTTTATAAGCGTTTACTCCATATCTTCAGGGCGTTCGCTGTCAATGTATAGCTCCAGCTCGATGCAGGTCAACCCTGATATCGAGGAGTGCTTTGCTCTTCGAGGTTGGTATGACTCCATCGGCGCGAATCAATCTTTCGAAGAGTATTCTAGCCTTGGCGGTGCTGGCGTTGGAGCAGCCATGGGCTTCAATCGCAAGGAGGCAGCTACCATTGCTGAGATTAAACAAAAAGAAATAACAGAGAATAAAGCCGAACTTTTCTCAACCAGGGCCACGGTTGTGCATATCAAATCAGAAAACTTGTCCTATCCTGCCTGCCCCACGCCAAACTGCAATAAAAAAGTCACCGAAACACACGATGGGTGGCGTTGCGAGAAATGCGACAAATCCTTCACCGCTCCAGAACACCGGTAGGTCCAATTTCGTATCAGTATTGGCTGTTCTAAGCGCCTGCTGTCTCAGATATATTATGTCTTTGGCTGTTGCGGATCATACCGGGCAAGCGTGGTTACAAGGATTCAACGATGTCGGCGTCGCCATTTTTGGGATGTCAGCCAACGAACTTGTTGAGTTGCGAGTACGTAACGACGTTACAGACGCGGGGTGTGACTGATAAGCGATCTAGGAGCGGGACGAAAGTGCCTATAACGTCGTCCTCCATAGAGCCAATTTCAACACATTCAACTTCTCGTGTCGCGCTAAAATTGACTCTTACAACGTGAGTGTATTGTGAATTTTGAGATCAGAGTATGCTCACGATTCTTTCCGTCGTGCTCAGGAGAAGGTTCGAGTCCGGTATGGAATTTCGAGGATGACAGCTCTAGATTATAAGGAAGAAGCGTGTGCGCTGCGAGACTTGCTGCATTCTTCTTGGGCCCGCTAATCGTTGAGCGAGAACGATTTATTGGGTTTGGCTCTCGTTAGTTGTATGACTTGGTTGGGTTTATTGTATTATATCCAAATGACTTTGTATATGTTTGCCTTGCGCTTGGGAACGCGCCCGGTCGCGTTCCTGAAGATTCACTCCCGTGTTGGCTTTGGGTACGCTCAATCCCTACTTGACCGCACCCTTCGTCGTTGCTACAGGTCCAGATGGCTGTTCCACCCGTCTCCCGACGGGACCGACCAAGCAGTCCATCTCTGCCCTCTACACCCTTTTCTCATGTACGCCCACGATACTCTCATATGCAGAGTGTGTCCGATTCTGCCACTACATATACATCCACAGTTCTGTCCAATGGCCAAGGAACGAAACTCAACGTGGTTACTCGCGTTGTGGTCGAAGGGAAGGCACGGCCAGGTCAAGAAGGTGCAGGAGTGAGGATGTACCTCAAAGTGCGTATAATGCTCCTGGTTGTCTAGTACTGGCAATAATAGAGATATCCTGGCATAGATATCGTTACCTCTGGATAACGTTCAGCCTGGGTCGACAATACCACTTTTTGCAGGTGAGCAAATAACTATGCACCTCGTCACATCGTTGATTCCCAGCAGAACAGAAGGTCAAGGTCCTTGCCGCACAGGTTCATCCCCTTGATAGCGAATCTGTACCGTACAATTTCTCAGGAATCATCTGCCCAATGTTACAAGATGCGGTCCGTGCCCTCAACCTACCAGCCAAATCTCAAGAGACGTTCCAGTCCGCGTTCGATCTGCCACCTCCATCCACACCCCTCTACCACAACCATCGCGTGCCACCTCACGAGAACATCCCTCCTGTTGATTCACAATACGCTGGCTGTATTTTGGTCAGCGACTATCATATTTCATACGTCGTTCCAAAAGTCCTGCTACAATATAAGCCTTCGAGTCTAAATTTGGACCGGTCAACGCCCCGTAGCAGGCGCGCTTCAATAGGAGAGAGAAGCCACCTGCACTTCATGGCAGCAATCGATATGTGGATTCCCTACCTTACTACACCGCCTCGTTCCCCGTATCTTGTACGTGATGCCAGCATAACGTGAACGCTTTCTCACACCAAGTTGTCCTCTAGCTCTCAATACCGACTCCAAAATGCCTGCACAATTATATCAAACTTCGTATCAATCCAACGCACCGAACTTCTGCCTCAATGGCTTCTGTATCCTCTGTGGAAGATGACACAAGTTCTTGGAACGTGATGTCGGAACCTTATGTCACGCGAGCGCCGAATCGCAGCCGCTCGCGGTCCTGGAATGACTTTGCAGATGACGAATCAAGTGACGCCTCAACAAGTGGAAGCCAAGACCCTGTGCTTCAGGGCACATTTCCCAGTACGGAATTCCTTCGGGTCAGATGGGCTAAGCCCATCAAGACCGTAGAGGTTCCTGGGGATGTGGGTGACGGGCGACGTCGTGTAGGGGTTGACGACGTTATAGGAGAGCTTGTATGTGGAATCAAGAATCTCGTATTTGACGAGGAACACCGCACTGTCGAAGGGATCGCGATGACCATCCAATACAAGGGCACATGCAAGGGAATCTGGCACCCTAGTGTGGCTACAGCACTTGGAATGGACGTTGGTCTGAGGGCAAAAGGTTGCGATGTCTTTTGGCTCGACGAGTCCTCGAGCAGCTGGGAAGTCAATGGCGGCGTGGGTTACACTGGTTTTGACACAGGGAAAAATCCCCAGCAGACAAACTCTCCACTTTCTCTGAACGACTCGCAGGTGCCTCATCTATCCGACACAACCTCTACAGACCTTTTTGACACACTGTCTCCGATCCAACAACCCAACACGTCGTTACTTAGGGCGCCCTTACCAACTCATCCCGTCAACGAATACTCCTTTGAATCTGCAGGCACTCTTGCATCCTTACCGGACAGTGCGTTGTCGTCTGTACTGTCTTCGCAGACGCCAAGTGAGACGGCAACTTCCGCCTCTCCCGGACAACCTATTACCCTTCACCTCAACATGAACGAACTCGTACCGCCTGCCAAGAACCTCTTTACTTTCTCCATCTCCGGGAGCATCATCATCAAACCGCGAACACCACTACCGAGAGTGCCATCTGAATTTACCTCATCTACCAGCGATTATCAGGCAGTGCTCGGTCCTGTCTCAATACCTCACTTTACGGTTCTGGCAGTCAAGAACGAACGCATAAGTACTATCGTCCGCAATGAAATGGAGGAAGATGATGCCGTTATCGACTTGCACGATCATACCGAAAGCCGCGTTTCGCACCTCAATTCTGCTACAGACATAAAGACCATTCGGAGAGGCGCATTTGCCAAGTTCAGTGGCGATGACAGCAAAGTGCTGATCCGTTCTGGTTACGCTCCCTCCGTTAGCAGAGGTCGACCAGCTACACCCAGCTTGGCTCGCAGCACGCGTTCACGAGCGTCAAGCGTCACTTCGATGTCTGTATCGCTTCAACGACCTCAGAGAAGAGGAGTAGCTAAATTCCCAACGTGCCACGCCGTCGTCATGCCTATCCTCAGTACCGCCCATGATTCCGCGCACTTGGCTGTTCGAGTGACTCTTCATGTCCCGTCATTAGAGTCCGAATGGTTAGAATTCGGCTTTGCTCATCCATCGGCAAATGAGTCCCACCTTATTTCCAATGCGCCCATGGATGCATCGCCTACTGTCACTATTGCGGACGCTAGTGTTGATGGGGTTTCTGTCGAGTACGATCTAACCTTGATGGATGAACATCAGGAGAAGGACAGCGACATGGTACTCGGAGACCTCAAGGGCAAACGGTGGTTGAGTTGGTGTAGAGTGCATGTTGGTAGTGTTGGGGGGCTCGTGGTGGTTGATTACCAGGTACAAGGGTCCAGCAAGGATGCAAGCACATTTATGGCTCGCAGTGTTCCCTTTGAAGCCGTGCTACCCGCTTTTACTCTCCCAGTAGGGAGATATGAGGTGCACGTCGAAGCTCTAAGTGGTAAGAAGGTATATTACATTCACATGTTCACGCTTACATTCCATTTTGTTTAGGCTACAAAGTTGCAACATTACAATCAAATTTTTCACATGAACAACGCATCGCTACTGGCCATCGATTCGTACACTCTGCAGTGCCTGAGTTCTTCCAACCGCACATCTCAGTTGCACTTACGAAAACGAATAAACCCATCAATGGCTTCAAGACGTTTTTATTCCTCCTTTGGGCGCTGTCTTTTATTGGCTGTGCCCTCTATCGTTTGGATACGCGAATAAAGTACCTAACGGCGATGTTGGATCAATACGCCGACGAAGTCCGTATAAATTGGCATGAGCCATTGGAGACTGTAACTGTAACTGTGACTACTACACAGCATGCAACACTCCACACAACGTCGGCGGCCCAACCGATCACCGAGAGTACCGTATCTCAAGGAACCAGTATACCATCAATACTCACCATCATACCCTCAAAACCTCACGTTGATGTATCATCTGAACCATCTTCGTCGCCACAGGCTCCAACTAGTACTCTAGTTACGAATACCCCCTCACAACCCACATCAACACCAACACGTTCCTATGCCCAGACTTCAGTTGCACAAGAACAGGACTCGACTGATACTGACTCAACTGATACTGTACATGAATATTCACTTTCCTTGCCTACAGACTCTATTTTCCATTCTCTTCCATTCACGCTCCCTTGGATGGATGACCCCGAAGTCAAGGTGACCCTCCGAAGACTAGCTGTTGTAGCTGATCGGCTATGGCACTTAGTTCGAAGGGCTTACCACTATCCCATGAACCCTCCTTGACACTTGAACTTTTTGTAGTTTGTTGTACATATTGCTAGATTGTTGTTGCACAATAGATTAAGTTGCTATCAACGTGCATAAACGTGGACCGTGGCTGTGCCGTTGTTTGGAGCTTATGACAAACTCCGTGAATGCCAAGCAATGACAAAGGGCAGCATTCTTCTTTCCAAACCACTTCACCATGGCTGCTCTAGCATCGTGAGTAATCCCTCATTCATACGCTCTACGAAGCTAATATAGGCGCTAGGGCTCTGCCACAACCCATTCACTTATCCACAATATCTGACGACGAGAGTCAAGCTCCTCAATTCGACGTCCAATCTGTCGTGCGAAGGGTCATTCCGCCATATGGCCAGCGTGTAGGATGGAAGCCTACCTCAGCAGACGACTTCGGTGAGAGATTAAACTAAATCAGTCCTCCTAAACATATCCTGATTGTAGTGCAGGTGATGGTGGTGCCTACCCGGAGTGTCATGTAGCACAGTACCCGCTGGACATGGGCAAGAAGAAGGTGTGCACCCATTTGCTACGTTTCGCTCAATTTCTTACCACCTGCATGCTTTTTGTATCATTATAGGCATCTTCGGGAAACACATTGGCACTTCAGGTGGATAGTGAAGGCAATGTTCGCTACGACGCAATTGCACATCACGGCCAAAGACCGGACAAAATTATCCAATCTCAATTCAAGGATCTTGTTCCCCTCTCACACCGAAAAGACCTCGATGAGTCAGACAGGGTGATGGAACGACCCTCCGAGGAGGAGGTTCAAGAAACTGCTGATAGGACGAGGACAGCATTGGAGAAACTTGTAAATTTTAAGATAAAAGCAGCCCAGCCGAAAAATGTACCTGATAGTCAAGGGAAGACATCTTTCATACGGTATACGCCCGGACAGCAGGGGAACTCGGCAGGATTGAAACAGAGAATTATCAAGATGACGGAGGTGGTAGAGGACCCGCTGGAACCACCACGATTCAAGCACAAGAAGATTCCCAGAGGTCCACCTAGTCCGCCGCCGCCTGTTTTGCGAAGCCCTCCACGCAAGGCAACAGCCGCTGAGCAGAAAGAATGGATGATTCCTCCTTGCATATCAAATTGGAAGAACAACAAAGGTTTCACTATTCCCTTGGACAAGCGGTTGGCCGCTGACGGACGAGGGCTGCAGGATGTAGGTGACGGCTTATTTCCCCCAGAGTTTTCTACTGACTTGTCTTGCAGATACATATCAACGACAACTTTGCCAAGTTCTCCGAGGCCCTGTTCATCGCTGATCGTCATGCACGTGAAGAAGTCCGCCAACGTGCGCTTATGCAACAAAAACTGGCGCAAAAAGAGAAGGAGGCAAAAGAGGAGAACTTGCGTATGTTGGCACAACGTGCACGGGAAGAACGAGGTGGTATTGCCCCCAAACCCTCATCACAAACTCAAGCAGTAATGCAGTCATCACTGGCAAACTACGGTAGTGACAGTGGTAGCGGCTCTGAATTGGAGGGCGACGACTCTGAGGATGAAGAGGCACGCAAGATACGTGATGATATGCGGGCTGAAAAGAGGCGCGAGCGTGAGCGTGAGATGCGCATGAGCAACATGGGTGCAGAGCAGCGCGCCAAACAACTTGCACGACAACAAAATCGTGATATCTCGGAGAAGGTCGCTCTTGGTCTCGCAAAACCAACATTATCCAAGGAGTCGATGCTGGACTCACGATTGTTCAATCAAGAGTCGTTGGCTGGCAACTTTGCGGACGACGATGCATACAACCTCTACGACAAACCTTTATTCCACGGCTCCACTGCTGCCGCTGCTATTTATAAAGCACCTGGCAATATGGCAGAAGGGAATGAAGATTCGTTTGGCGGTGGTACGGAGGAGGGCGTTGGGCGCGCACTGAATAACGACCGCTTTGGCCTTGGTCAAGTCAAGATCGGATTCGAAGGAGCATCAGACCAGGAAGTTCGTGAAGGACCCGTGCAATTTGAGAAGGACACAGGAGATGTGTTCGGCCTCAACGAGTTCTTGGACGAAGCCAAGTCCGGGAAAAAGCGTGGTCTGGATACAGGAGCGTGAGTATCATCTGTTCTTGCCTGATCTATAGTTTCTAAGCTGTTGCCCTCTAGTTCTGGATCACGGAAACGACAGCAGCTGGACAAGGCGTCAGAGAGAGAGTAGGTATATGTCAAGTAGTTGTGGGTTGGGGATTTGTATCTTACCATGTACTTTTAATTCATGCTTCTGGGTCAATTAGACATTTGAGCCCATTGCCAATCTTTCTCGCCCAATTGCAAGCCAAAAAAAAAAAAAAGTAAACTGTTCCCCAAACATTGCAAAACACATCATCGACGCCAGCAGGATTCGAACCTGCGCCCTCAAAGAGGAACAGATTTCTAATCTGTCGCCGTAACCACTTGGCTATAGCGCCTTGGCATGTGAAGTGATTTGATGATCATCATCTCGTTTGAAAAGGTACGGAAAGAATCCAACTTCATTACCTCGGGTTCTGATGACACACAGGTCATAAAGTGCGTTTACCCCTTCCTTAGACGGTAAAATGAGATCTATGAAAGCGGAATGTTGATTGGTAGAAACGGTTCAATAAAAAGTCAATGCTAAGGATATACTAGTTTTTAAATCTGCCAACGCAGTTCTATGGAATCCGAACCTCCCAAATCAACAAGAAAGTGCATCGTCTACTTGCCACCCATTTCCTTCGCAAGTTGCTCAGCCTTAGACTTGACGTCCTCAATGGTACCCGCCTACGAAGGAGGGTCAATACGTTACAAATTGAAAAAATATTCGAAAACATACCATGTAGAAGGCAGATTCGGGGAGGCCGTCGTGTGCGCCAGCGAGAATCTCCTTGAAGGAGCGGATTGTATCCTTTAGTGGCACAAGCTTTCCTTCATAACCAGTGAAGACTTGTGCGACTTGGAATGGTTGGGACATGAAACGTTGAATCTTGCGAGCACGCTCGACCTGGTGAATAATTAGATATTGCTGCGCGTAGAAACAAGATCAAGAAACTTACAGTAAGTTTGTCTTCTTCAGACAATTCATCCATACCCAAAATGGCAATGATATCCTGGAGGGACTTGTAATCCTGGAGGATCTTTTGTACAGCAGTAGCGACCTCGTAGTGCTCTTTGCCGACAATTCGGGGGTCCAACATACGAGACTTGGAGTCCAAGGGGTCGACGGCAGGGTAGATACCGAGTTCGGCAATGCTACGGGACAACACAGTTGTTGCATCCAAGTGAGCGAATGTTGTAGCGGGGGCAGGATCCGTCAAGTCATCGGCAGGAACGTAGACAGCCTGTACGGAAGTGATGGAACCCTTCTTGGTGGTGGTGATACGCTCTTGCATGCCACCCATGTCCGTCGAGAGAGTAGGTTGGTAACCGACGGCAGAAGGAATACGACCGAGCAAGGCAGACACCTCGGAACCGGCTTGTGTGAAGCGGAAGATGTTGTCGATGAAGAGCAACACATCCTGGCCTTCTTCATCACGGAAATACTCAGCAATGGTCAGACCAGTCAAAGCGACACGGGCACGGGCACCGGGGGGCTCGTTCATTTGACCGAAAACGAGAGCGACCTTGGAGTCACCATCGAGCTTGATGACACCAGTTTCAATCATTTCGTGATACAAATCGTTACCCTCACGAGTACGCTCGCCGACACCTGTCAATTAGCGAAGAATGTTGGATTAGACCAGCATATTGTCAACAAAACGCGCAACTACCTACCGCAGAAGATTGAATAACCACCATGGGCCTTTGCGACGTTGTTGATGAGTTCCTGGATCAAGACAGTCTTGCCGACACCAGCACCGCCGAAGAGACCAATCTTTCCACCTCGGGCGTAGGGAGCAAGGAGATCGACGACCTTGATACCGGTCTCCAAGATTTCGGCAGTGGTTGATTGCTCGACGAATGCAGGGGGATCAGCGTGGATGGGGGAGAGCTTGACACCCTTGATAGGGCCACGCTCGTCAATGGGTTCACCAATGACGTTCATGATACGACCGAGGGTAGCAGCACCAACGGGGACCATGATGGGTGCACCTGTGTCAATAACCTTTGCACCACGAACCAAGCCCTCTGTACCATCCATGGCAATGGTTCGGACTGAGTTCTCACCCAAGTGAGAGGCAACCTCCAAGACGAGACGACCACCGCTGAAGTCCTGGACCTCGAGAGCGTTTAGAATGGGAGGCAGGGTATCAGAGTCGAATTGGACATCGACGACGGCACCAATGACAGTTTTTACATGGCCGACTGAGCCCTTGGCCTCAGTTGCATAGGTCCGGGTCGCTACGGAAGGAGAAGAAAAGGTAAGAAGATTGGGATACAGCAGAAAAAATGAAACATAGGAAAAATAAGAAAGCATTTCCTACGCGTAAAAAGGATGCATACCGGAAGATTGTGATGAAGGAAGGGGACGAGCTAGACTTGACCGTGGTTGGGAAGTAGAAGGAACGGAAACCCGGGAGAGAGCAGCAGCAGAAGAGAAAAAGGCGTTGGTCTTTCTTGCGCTGTTGAAAGCCCTCTTCGAGAGACGAGCAACTGCACCACGGGATGTGAGCATAACGAATACGAGGGATGGAGGGAGTATGTGGTGAAGAAAACGAGAACGACCGCAAAAACGCTTCAAATCCCGACAACCCTACTTTATTCCCACAGTCCCGGCTTCCTCCGTCCGTGGGACTCTAATGTACCCAACTTCCATGTGCTATCAGAACCAACGTGACCAGATTATGTATTATTGCCATCTAACGTTCTAACCAGATCCTGCGGGTGTACCTCTCGGTCCGTCAAATTCGCTAACAAAAACCAACGTTCAGGAGAACGCGTACCTGACTCTCCTCATCCTCGAACACCATGCCGCCGCGCAGATCAGCGCGTTTCTCTTTTCGTGGTCAGTTGAAAAGAATAACTGAAATGCCTTTGGACATCCTATTCGAGGTATTGTTGTCCCATCACCAATTGCCATTCACGTGGGTAGCCGTATTTACCTCAGGACATCCAAGGTCGCTTGCAAATTGCCACCAGATGATATCCTTACACTTACGCGGACATCACACGCGTTACGCAACATCCTAATGTCGCGTTCAGCTATTACAGTCTGGCGGGAATCCTGTAAAAATGAACCAAATCTTCCCGCCATCCCTAATGATTTGAATGAACCTCAATTCGCGAATCTTTTGTATTCAGGCTATTGTCATGCAAGTCCTGTCCCACAAGCCCGCACCCCTTCCTATCTGACTACGCCTTAGTACTGCATAGGGACTCGAGCAGTGCATACTTTTTGGTCCCTCTATGTTAGGTGCTGCGACGCCTGTCTGACCAAGAACTATAAGCCACTCAGCAATCTACTCCAGCAGCAGGAAGACATGATCTCGGGCAATATCAGCGATCTGCTATGTGTAGGTATCACTCCCGATGGTTCCTGTGAGTACTTATCGACCGTAGTTCCATTCAAATATTCACTGATGCCACCCAGTCGCAGTTCCTTCCGATTTAGCTGTTGTTAATTCCAAATTACTCGCGATTCAAGGCAATAAAGCCGAGCTGGATGCATACCTCAAGCAGCGACGTGAGTTTGTACGAGAGCGTTTCAAGGTAGCACACCGGCATCAGCCATAAAGCCCCACGAAGTTTCTAACGGCACTTCTTAGTTTGCAGCTAAATGCCAAGACTATTTGAACAAGAGAAGAACTCGGCTTCGCCGAGTACGGCGAGATGCGTGAGCTTTTCTTATCCTAGTTGATGAATGAACCACCCAAAAATGCTCTCAGCGTGTATGATCGCCTCGTTCAAATTGGCTTCGGCTACGAGGTTCAGCAAATTAAAGAAAGTGGGTCAAACGTGATAGCCGAACAACCAGCCGTCAATATCGAGGAGGTTCTGACAGAAACAGGTGAATTGTTGTTCTCTTTCCTCTTTCTTAAACAACTTATGATCTTGATAGCTTGGGGTAAAATGAAGGCTGTATTGGTTGACATTATGGAGGAAGTGAGAGAAAAAGTGCGAAAGAAGCAGAAGAAGACGCTCCTCAAGAAGCGCGTGGCCGTCGTCTCAGAAATTATTCAAGACTACTGCTCGACCGTCGCTATCGGGGACGTCATGATTCCTCCCTTGGCTGACATATGCATGATGCCTGACATCCTGCGTATACTCTTCAACGATAACCGTGAAGCATATACAAACCGTGATCATTTCCGGAGTGCCTTCGCCAACCTTCCAGACTGGTGTCGTCAATGGAAGGCGGAGAAGTGCACCTTATTAGCGAACCTCGTTCATGCACCCCCAGTTGCAAGCAGCAGCAGTAACACCCGCTCCGCAACAGCTCAGACCGTATTAGAGCTTGCTACGACGTATTTTAAGTGCAATGAGTGTCTTTCCCCTTTCCCTTATCCTGACATTCTCTCCCATGCGTGCTTGACACATCTATCTCATGGGTATCGTAATCGGCCTGATGATGAAGTTATGCTCTTCAAGTTTTTGGATGCCGAACCCTGGAACCTTAGCGGACGAAGAGTAACACTCAGTCGCAACGCGCATATGGTGGCTACTTCTATAGTCCGCGCTATAGGTCTCGACCCCACAATAACGAAGGCAGCGGCTTTGGATGGAGTCGAGCTTGCATGCTCCTTATGCAGGCGGCGCAAAGTGCAAACACAGCTTCCATGGAGACAAGCGGTATGGCATTTCACCCAGCACAGGATCGAACACTGACTGGCTCTGAATAGGTTCTCCATGAGATCCACCATACATTAGAGAATCGCAAGGCACCAACTTGGACCATGACTGCAGCCTCAGCAGCTCGTATCATTCGTACTCAAAAAAATACAGGTAAGGCCCGCCTGCTCGAAGCGAGATGAAAGATTGATTGCAATATAGAACACAATGTCGACGATCCTGTTCCAGCAGTCATTGACCTTACTCTTGATGAATCAGGAGACGAGAACTACCCCATAGAGATTTAGCATCGACCTTTTATTCTCCTTGTGTCGGTGTAGATCAGTACCCTTTCTTGCCACCCAGGTATATTACATCATGGACATTAATAAATCTACAGCCCTGTTGGCGAATCTCTCCTCGTTGAGATTGGCCTCGACTGTGATAACCTCGCATGCAGCAACCTGTCTTAATTCGTTTAGGAGCGCTTCATCGGCAGCTTTGTCATCGAACGGTTTCCCCGCCTCGGATAGCAGTGATATCCCTCCAGTTGGCAAAATCAGCTTGGTTTTTTCTCTTAAAGCTGCATTAACCTTCTCGCCTAGTATCCTACCCAAAGATGCGCACTCTTCCTTCGTGGTGCGCATAAGCGTTACAGCAGCATTATGCTCGTAAAGCCTCCTCTCTCGAAACTCCGCTGGGACAGTAGGTTGTGGACCGAAGTTGACCATGTCCAATGCTCCAACAGACACGACTTGCGGTATGCCCGCTTTAGCTGCAGCCTCCAGGCGATAAGGCCCAGCACTCAGAACGCCGCCAACCAATTCATCAGCTAGTTCTGTCGTGGTAATGTCTAGCACGCCCTTGAACCTACCCTCTGAGATCAACCTCTCCATAGCTTTCCCTCCAGAGCCGGTTGCGTGGAAGACAACAGCATCGTATCCCAGCTTCTGCAGCTTCGCTTCAGCAAATTGTACGCAAGGAGTCGTGACCCCGAACATAGTGATAGCAATGGTGGGTGCCCCACTATGAGATATGGGAACCCGTTTATCGTATGCTAGTGTCATTCCAACGATTGCGTGTGCTGCATTCTCGAGGACGGAGGACAGAATGTCGTTCATCCCAGCTACATCCACGACAGAATGCATCATCGTCAAATCCGTTTCCCCCACATAGCACGAAACGTCCCCAGAGGCCAATGTAGAAACCATAAGTTTGGGGAACCCAATTGGTAGAGGAGCCGACAAAAAAGCCTGTGTGCAAACGGCTGTGTTCCCTGATCCACCTGCGCCGATGACGCCAGAGATGACACGATCCTGATGAAGTCGCCTAAGCAGACGAGCGAGGCCCAGCGTCATTTGGGACATAGCTGAACCACGATCACCCTCCACAAGGGTACTGCGCTCTGTCTCAGTGAGCTCCTGCTGTACCTGAGCCCGTGTTATGTCGATAGATCCATCGTGCTGCTCCGGCGCGTAGGTACCAATGTCGATGAGGATGGCGTTGCAGGACTGAGTAGATAAGATAGTTCGCTTGAGGAGATTTAGTGTGGGGAGTTTAGTGTCGCATGTGCCTACAATGGCAATGGTGGGCTTGTTGTGTCTACTCATTGCTTACGAGGTTTACTGGAGTGGGCTATGGCTCCACTGTTACCTCATATAAATGGTCGTCCGGAGTAAACTGCACCCGTGTGCTGTACATGCTTCTTTTACCCGCGATCATATCACTCTCATTAGGTTTGACACTTGAAATGACACTTGCTACATCTAAACGCACACGAGCTCTTGATCGCCTAGACTCCATCATCAATGAAGGCCGTGCTATCGTTGGAGGGGGTGCAGGCGTTGGTTTGAGTGCCAAAGCTCAAGAAGCTGGAGGAATCGATCTCTTGATCCTGTACAATTCTGGCCGCTTTAGAATGGCCGGTCTTGGCTCCTTGGCAGGCCTCATGCCATACGGCGATGCCAACGGCATTATGTTGGAAATGGCGAACGAGGTTTTGAACTTGGTCAAACCCGAGACACCTGTGTTGGCGGGAGTCTGTGGTACCGACCCTTTTCGAAGCATGCCGCGCTTGCTCCAGCAGATCAAAGACTTGGGGTTTGTGGGTGTGGAGAATTTCCCCACTGTGGGGTTGATCGGTGACTATCATACGTCACTAACGACTTCAACTTCATTGATCATTGCGTTGGTTAGATGGTCTTTTTCGTCAGAATCTCGAAGAGACGGGGATGGGCTACGATAAAGAGGTTGATATGATTCGCGTTGCGCATGATATGGATCTATTAACGGCACCGTATGTATTTGACGCGAGTCAAGCACGTCAGATGGCCACCGCTGGCGCGGATATCATCGTCGCACATATGGGGCTGACGACTTCTGGCACCATCGGGGCGAAGACTGCGGCGACTCTGGATGATTCAGTCACGCGCATAAAGGCTATCAGAGATGCAGCTGTCGAAGTTAATCAGGACGTCATTATCCTTTGCCACGGAGGACCCATCGCCACCCCAGAAGATGCCAAATATGTCATCGAGAGAGTACCAGGAATCCATGGCTTCTTTGGAGCGAGCTCCATGGAGAGGCTTCCTGTTGAAGAGGCGATCAAGACCGTTACGCAAAGTTTCAAAGGCATTCGTCTCCAGTCATGACTGTCGTGTTTGCATGTATTAAGTAAATACTATATAACAAACTGATCGGGAGGAGTAAGTTGGTAATTATGGATCTGCATTGGTTCATGTGCAGCAGTAGTGTTCAAGATCGACAGGATTGAAGATATGCCCTCCATCAACAAGGGCCCTGACAGCATCACTACAGAAGAGCTTATCAGCAACGTAAATCTGAATCGATGCTAATCACTCACTCGACCTCTTCAGGGGTCAATGTTGGCCATTTCAATGTCAAACGCGAAACAATATTAGAAATAGACACCCCCTTCCATGTTCGGCTTTGGGAATGGTCCTCGGCCACTGTCATTACATGGAAGTTGTCGATGTCAGGGTACAGTGAAGGCCAACTGCTATGCAGCGTCGAGTCATTTTGAATACAAAGTATGATCTCCCGCTCGAGTGGTTCAAGCCTAGAAAGCGGGTCGGATTCAAATAACTTCCCATGACGAGTATTCACATTGGCAGAGCTGGATGCGCGGCCTGGCGATGCCCTAGGAGCAGTTCTATTCTCTCTCGATGTGCCTTCCGGTGATTGGGGCGGGTCTCGTATGCTCTTCCGTAATATAGACTTCGTAGGAGTCAGTATTGGTGATTCATTTGAAGGAAATCTTCTGTCCCTCTTCGGTACTGCTTCTGAGTTATAGGAGACTGGCAGCGCATTTTCTACTTCGCGCAGAGATAATGGCTCATTATCCTCCAAGTCAACTGCCCGAGGTGAATCCTCCTGTCGACGAGATGAGCCTGATGATGTGTTCAACATGGAGAATTCTCCATCCAGCATCGATGGAGCTTCAGTTGACCATTGCGATAATAGATTGGTTTGACCAGCATGCCTGAAGAATCCACCAGGCTCCATATGATCCCTTAGTCGTGGCGTTCCTGCTGGGTAAAGGATAGCTTACCGGTGATCCTCGTTGGTGGGCAACCGTTTCTGCGATCGTTTGGAGGATGTGGTAATAGGGAGCGTATATGTCAAGAACTTGTTGTATACTGAGGATGTCGATTGCAATTAATTGGGAGTTGCGCTTATCCAGTCTACCAACCACCCGCACGTAGGGCAAGTCTATGCTTAAAGGATGTATATTTGAGCAAATTCAAGATAAAACAAGCAAGGCGGGATATAGTCACCGAGTGCGAGAACTTATCACCACCTGCTCCTTTTCCCAAGTTCGACCATGAATTGCGCCTGTCCCATCATCTAGATGATATGTGAATGGAGTTCGAGTGGTTTCAGACCGATTGATGATATTAGCAACGATGACGAACTACAGGTTCAGCAGCTCATTTCCCGTTAGCATACACCAGCAAACGAGGACTCGCCTTTTCCAACTCTATGCCGTCAACGTGGTATATTTTTCCAGACTGATGTAGGAGTTGGGCATTGAGTAATTGTCGGATGGTGACATGGCGAATAGCCCCTTTACCGTCCTATCATTGCAAGTCTCTTATCAGTGCTACAACCTCACGTGGGGTCCTCTTAGGGTGAAGTAAAGCTGCATTACCGCGAACGGATTGGAAATCTGAGAGGATGCAGCTGACATTGGACTTCAAGTTGCGGCGCTATTTGTTTTAATAACTTGAAGCAGCCAAGGATGGAGGGGAAATTCCAAAATGTTCACGCTGCGCCTTTAACGGTGCCAGCTTGAGCGTCAGCAGTGATGATGACGAGCGTTACCATAAATAGTTCAGGTTTGTCGCTGCGCTACGCGAGAGCCATGTCGTTCTGACG
The DNA here is from genome assembly GCA_951802395.1 of Volvariella surrecta. Lineage (NCBI taxonomy): Eukaryota > Fungi > Basidiomycota > Agaricomycetes > Agaricales > Pluteaceae > Volvariella > Volvariella surrecta. Next base: position 1,882,928 of record OX637784.1, read on the forward strand.
TTAATCGTACGTCTACCATTGACATTGTGACCCCAAAGCGAAATGTGGGATATGAAGTATGTATATATTGAACAGCATCGACGCGAAAGCCTTTATGTTACAGAAAACTACGCAATGGTACTGATACTGATTTGAACGAAGGAGTCAAGTAAAGAGGCGACTACTCCGTAATGGCGAAATGTGATTCATCGATCGTGTTGTAGACTATTCCTTGCTCCATGAGCGTCTCCAACGCTTGGCTGTTAGAAGCAATGAGTAGGTATCTGATTTATGGAGGCGGTGTACGACATACCTGAGTTTTGTAGGATCCCCGTCTATAGTTGCGCCTCGTGCAATGTCCGCGATATGCACACCCTCGGGGCCAGGATTATGAGATTGGATTAGCCTGACGATATTGCGCTGCAATGTCGGTAGATGCGAATAACCATCATTCATTGAACTACCCTGCTGTGCAGCGCTAGTTGCTGCTGATACTCCCCCACTTGCTGTGGCAGTTGGCTAAAGGGTGTGTTAGTGCAATTCCAGGGTTATGATACCTAGAAGAACACTTACTGATCCTTTTTCAATCATCAACATAACTGTCACCGCTTCCAATATGTGAAAATAGACCTCGTGTATATTTTTTATAGGACGAATATGACTGGCATTGATGTAGCGCTTTCCACTGAATGATTTGATGCTTCCGCTGACACGGACATATGTATCTGGTCTGATCCACAGGTCAGCAGTCAATATCAATGTCAGAAAAAGCTATGTGATACGAACTCGACACCAGACCATTTCTCCTGCTCCGATTCATTTGAGGCATCCACCCAGTGACGCGCATCCATCCTTCCTGTACCATCATCGAGAGTAAATACCCAGTTTGTATGGGGTTTTTGAACATTGATGACCTGAGCAACAACAGTTACCTGTATCCGCGCTTCAATTAAATATTCCAATCCAAATGCTCTAGGACATACCTGTCCAATGTCGACACCATCAAGCTGCCACAATGCATCTGTATGAGCTTGTGTTGCTTTTCCAAGTTGGGCTATGGTAACTGGACGCAATGAGGCAGAGATCTCCGACCTCTATACCACACGTAGGAGGTGGTCAGGTGGTGTAGAGCTGGATGTTTTAAAATGTACTCACGCGTTCAACAGCGTCCATGCTGGGACTGCCAAACGCATTCTGGCCAGGAGAACCAGCTAGATAGCCACCACCTCCTCCATAATCATCTAAAATTCTGGTTAGCCCATGGTTATGGATGAGGAATGTAACCTCACATTGACTCATTGTTGAAGTTGGGATAGGCCTGAACACGTTAATGGGATAGACACGCTTCGGCGCGTCGTCTCGTGATTCATGTCACACTTTGAGTCACCCGATGCAGGAATGAGGTGGGCTGATATTATTTTGTTGGCTTGCAACTTTACACTACTAGTAATACACCAGATTCTAAAAATTGGAATAGGTCGTGGCAATTTTCGTCATGCCTTTCCCAACACCATCCAATGCCTTTTTACGTGCTTCAGTCACCTTCTTGGCGATCCCAGTGATGAAGTCACGGTCAAGGCCGAGTTCTTGCGTGGTTGCGCAAGCCTCAATAAATCCAGAGCGTTGATCGGCTGTGGCTTCATTTTGTGCTCTTGTTATCAAGAACTCAGCAATATCCTTCAGTACTGCGATCGCAGCTGTCCGGATGGACTTGATGGACGCTGTCAACTAGCCAAGTGTCAGACTGCAGCATTACGGACTGCAAAAGAGGAACGTACTGCGCCCAGCTTATGTATTTTCACGACTGACGTAGTTTTGAATCTCAACGTCTCAATGACGAGGATTAAAAAGGCTTCTTGCACCAGTGTTGCAACGTGCAAAACCTCGATGAGTGAGATGTCGTCCTGGACCTCCTCAAATCGAGCCTTCAATCCTGTCTTCAGTGTTAGCCAGCCGCATGACTAAAGTGAAGTAATTTCGTACTATCAAAGAACTTGGGAATAGCTTCTGGGGGCTCAGTGATGGGTGGTGCTTCCTCCTCCTTCTTAGTGTTACCATTGAGCGGTGGTATTTCTACGCCCCTCAATGGGAACCCAGTTTTCAACTCGGTTTGCTTCGCAGCTTCAGCCAGCACAACGGCTGGTGGAGGTCTGGTGTGGTCATGATATGGCTCGAGCCAGTCAGCCAAGGCAGTTGCAAAGTCGACTAGGGATCGCTCGTCTGGCGTTAACTATTCGATAGAGCAGGCGTTTGAGTCCAAAGAAAAAAAGTTATAGTTGGGGCATACCTCTGCAAGATCTTCTGAGAGCCTTGAGGCAGTGAGACGTTCCTTCAAGGGGCGGCGCTTTTCTGGATCGGGGCTTAATTTCGGCCGGTCGCCTATTAAAAGCTTCTCTTCTACAGTATCGTCGAGGTCGCTCCCTTGTTGCAATGCCCGGATATAAATTTGCAGGAATACATGAAGCCAGCCGAACTGAACACACGTCAATTAGACGACAAGGAAAGATATGAATAAATGAATCACTAACTCCTTCTCTGGGGATGTCAAAGAGGAGAGTCTGACGATCAAGCCCTACCGACGCTTTTGGCTGGTAGTTCGCGAGGATAGAGAAATCCCGATTATCATGATGTACTGGTGAGGTATAGCTGAGTCACAAGGCAAATGACAAGTGCATAGGACGAACCACGGTCGAAAATAAACTTCAATTCAATCAGTTCCATGTCGATGACGTCCGATGAAATGACCTCATGAGTAATGCGCATGCGTAGGTGTTCCATCTTAACAAGGTCACGTTGCAACGAGTTGTCCAATCTCTCTTCAAAGGTAATAAATTCTGGGATCTGCCATTTCATTAGCTTCGTGTCCAGGACTTTAAAAAGACACAAAAACCTGAGAGTACTTCTCTCCTGTAAAAGCCCTGACAACGAAGTCACTAGTCTATCGAAACGTGTTAATCTCGTCAAGGGTAGAGGGTTGCTAACTCACTTCTTGAGAGTTGCTTAAATAAATCTGGGTGGATTCGAGGCACTCAGTCGAGAAGGTTAGATCGCCGGTGGAGGCCAGGGAAAAGGTTGAGCAGCGGGAAAGGATAAAATGTGACATAGTGTCGTTCTGAACTTGCTTTACGTTTAATGAGCGGTAATGCTCCACGGCAAGTGAAGGTGCTCCTGAAAAGGCATTTAACCCTTGCGGAGTTGTACAGGATCGAGAGCCACTCACCAAGGAGTCGGTATATGCGAATGAGAATGAGCTTAGCTTGGAATGAATGCTTGCTCTTAGTAAGAGCGTATTCCAACAGAACTGCAGTATTGGCCAGATAGCGGAAATCCTCAGTCAGCTTCCACAAGTTGACGAGGGCATTGGCTGCAAGCAAGACAAGATCATCTGCCGGTTGAAGCTCAGTTGCGGGTAGATCTGCACCAAGCTTGAGGCCGTCGAGGTAATGAGTTGTGTATGTCGCAACTCGAGCTGTCTCTAATTCTACTGTAATTTCAAATTCATCAAGGTCATAGCGGAGTAATTTGTGAGCATTAATTAATCGTCTCAGGTTGTTAATTGATGACTAGATGTGAACAATATGTAAGCGCCTGGAGCTGGAGTCCAATGTGTGCGTACGGTTGCAGATGAAGTGTTCGATTTCAGAAATTCAGTCCACATAGACCGTTCCTCCCTACTCAGAGATAAGAAGGGCTTGAGATCCTCAAAGCAGCACAATTTGTCCCCGACTTGTTCGAAGTATTGCTTCATAAAATCAACAAGTTGAGAAGGTTCTAGAGGCATATTCGCTTAGCAATAGAATGATGCATCGAATTAACTTACCAGATGAGACGCCATGTTCGCGTGCGATCCACTCAAGATTGAGTAATGCCAATCGACCGGAGCGATCTTTGAGGCCATCACTTTCAGCAATACGATTGAACAACTCGCTAGATTTTTGAAATGCAGCGAGGTAGTCCGCTTTTTGCTCGTCACTTGGAACTTCGTTTTTACCCAGCGGGTGAAACACTGCGTCTAGCACTGCCAGGAACTCGAGCCAATTACGGTCACTGTGCTCAATGAGTAATCTTTGATAACGATACTCTCGAGGCCTTACCTCTTTTCCGTAATAAGCTGCTCCGCTCGAGTACCCTCCTCTTTGACGAGTCCGCGCCGCTGTGCGATGCTCCTTCGAATTTCATTGACGGAAAGGTTCGTTGCACAAATAATCTTGCCAATATCGCTGTCGAGCAATTTCTGAGCTTCATCCCACAGCTCCAGTTGGTGGAGAACGGTGAGATGAAGATGGAACCTCTCGGCACTGAAGTACGTGGTCTGGCAACCGGAGATCAGTCGGTGAGCGAGTTTCCACAGGATGGGGCGCATGTTTTCTGGTGTGGAGGGGTCCTTTGCCTGTTGATTTTGATTACTGGCAACCACGATTGATGGAAGAAGGGGTACGGACTTGCAATACTGCGCTCATCACATTCCAACATAGATACCGATCATCTTGAAATTGTTTATGGAGCTTCGTTGCGATCTGAAATGATTCGCGAGGTGTAAGCTATTGCTTGAAGGCAAGCGAAGAGACGTGCAACGATATGCTCTCAGCTGAGGGCGAGTAGCCTGGGGATTGAACAGCTGCGACTGTAACGGGGATATCATTCACCTGTTGAGCGGACTTCCAGTTCGTGGCGCGCACATTCGCAAAGAAAGTTTGTGCTCCCAATTCCTCGTTGGTAGGGTCTTTTTTGTAGGCCTCCTCGAACATGGTGACCATATCCTTATCTGGGAGATATCAGGGACAGCACCAAGAGTACGAGATTGAAAACCAACGTCGTCCCAAGCCGCGGAGAACGTGCATCATTGCGGTCAGCACTCCATCGTTGGTAGGCTTAGACTCCAAAACCTCATCACATAGAAGAAGAGATTCTTCGACCTTTTGCGATCGCACAAGGGCAAGTGCTTTCAGGGCCTAGTTATCGTTTCAGCGCATTGTAAGTATTGGAGTAGAACGCGTAATGGTCGCGTACCTTGATAAGATCATTTTTGGGGTACTTTTTGAGGAGCTTATTGCACGCGACAATTGCAGATTTGTTCGATCCCGTGTCAAGAGCATCTGCGGCGAAACAGTACATCAGATTGTCTTCGGGAAAGCGATAGAAATAGGACGAACCGTAGACTGGTTTAATTTGACGATCGAATGCTAAGGATGTCATCTGTTGAATCAAAGACGCTTTTTACAAAGAAAGGGAGGAGAAAGGGAGATCGGAAAGGAATAAGGGAAGGCTGCAGCGAGCAACTCGTGTGAGAGGCCTGCAAATTTTGGTGACCCTGCCGTGTCCCGGAACCTCCATCAATCACCCTATGCATCCGATCGGTCCTTCTGACCACCACCAAGCATGCCTGCCCCCTTGCTCACGCGGTACGAGCCAATCATCTCAGTGCTAATGCTTGCCTACACACCCCTACAGGTCTTTGGATCCATTGCTTGGCATTTTCACCGGATTCTTCGCTTATTATCTGCACGAAACTCACCCACGCACCAATTTGGCCCCTGGGCACAGGCTTACAGATCTCGTCGAATGGAAATGGGCGAAGTATAAGCGCGAACGGGAGGAACAGCTTCGCGCATTGGAATGACTGGATAAACTATGATTTACACCGGTACCAATATCAGACATTTACATGAAACCGAGGATCCTTGGAATCTCTACTACTCCCGCACACAGAATATCATTGGTGTCCATTTTGATCATTGATGCGGCATCGTTATTGCTGGAGAATTTGTTGCAGCATGTCCATTACACCAAGAAATGTTTGACGCTCCTGTTCGACCAGCACGTCGCCCTTTTCCACTGTTTTGAGCGCCAACCCCACAATGACAGGTCGCCTTGAGACTTCCAGAGGTCCAGTTGCATCACTGAGCCACACTAGGGTTGCGGCCTGTGTGACATACAGCGATTGAAGGGACCGGAGTTTTTCTGTTGCAGCACTTCCCAAGAGGAGTGTCAACTGGATGGCTGGAGATGGTGCGGGCAACGTATTGTCTTGTTCATTCGATTGAGCATCAGGCACAATCAGTGGGGTTGTGGCAGGAATTGTTGCCTGGACCTTTTGAGGTGTTATTAGCCCGCAGCAATGATATGGGCAAAAACTGGATGAAGCACCAAGTTTCCCACTTTACCCAATTGGGTGATTATGACCATGACGCGGTCGGTAAACGATTGAATGAGAATTTCTGTTCTATTTCCTTGTAATTCTCGAGTTATGGTGCGAGTGGGTATTGTAGCCATGATTTCGTCAAGATAAAGGTGTTGTACTAGTGGATTGTCAGTGTCGCGGGCAAACACAAACTTGGATCATCCCAGCATCCATCCCATTGACACTATTTTAGCTACATGATCAAAGCTACACCTGTTTCTCCCTCGAAAGGCAAGGCAAAGGACGAAACGCATTGGAATGCAGGTTGGTGGGACTTCCAACCGTTAGGCGACCATGTCCGGAGGTGAGGCCTTCAGCAAACTGCAAATTTCCTTGCTGACAGGAAGTAGACCAGTTGAATGGTCCAACTCGGGAGTCATATTCACTGCTCATCCAACTGAACCACGTTTGACTGGCCGCTGTTTCTCTTCCAGCAAGACATTCCTCCTTCCATCACCTCCAGCCGTCACGTCTGCCTCGTATGAGTCTCCTACACTCATATCCGTGGCACCAACCGACCAATACTTGTTTGCTTATTATCCCGGACGCGAAGGAGGGGGACTTGGGTGCATTTGGAAGAGGGGTCCGCAAGTTGATAATTGGAACTTAAGTCAGTGGTGGGACTACGGGCCCGGCACTGGCCCAGTAGCAGCCACTTGGCTCGGAACACCGAGGGAGGTAAGCCCTGTCCTTTGTTTATCGCATCAGCTCTATTTCTTCATCGTCCCACTTCCAGTGGGTACCGACACAATATGGCCTGTCGCGCCTCCCTCCTCGTGGGCCTCTCGTGCCTTTATATGAGGTGACTTTATTACTTGTCACAGAGGATCACTCTGCGAGGGTTCATTATCTTCGAAACTATGGGAAGAGATTCGAATATATGCAGTGTCCTCTGGAGTATGCTGGGGTCATCACTGAAGGCCAACCGGCTCCAATAGCCGACTCCGTTGGCTCTAGCTGTGTCCGACGATGCTTGAGAGCAGCAATTGGACTGGGTTACAATGGTTGGCGTTCTGCTTTAGATGCATCAACATGCGCATTCATTGTGCTTTTAGAGACCTCGATATTCATCGCGACCCGCTGTCGGCGCCTACCCATCCAGAACCTTCCAGACTCGTTCGACCCAATGAATCTCGCCCTCTCAATAGATATGGCTCATTTTCCCAATGACTCCCCAAGTGCCGATTGGGAATCATTGGGTGAAGAAGTGATCCTTGAACTTTTTGAACTCCGCTTACGATTTGGCGGGCTCAAAATGAGTAGGTTTATATCATCAATGAACGGAGCTTTGGTATCTCAGTCAGATCTGATAGATTTGCAGAGTTTACCATTACTGCCCGTGCACCTGCCCGGCACCCTGTCGAACTTGATTTTTGCTTGCACTCCACACTATCTCAATGAATCCAGCCGAACAGGTGCCGCACCGAAGAGTGCCACAGAAAAAGGAAGGCTTTTCTTGGCAGTGAGCACTATGGAGTGTGATTGTAAGCTTCTTATTGTTTCTTGTACTCCCATACTTAATGGATATAGTTACCGGTGTACCCTCCAGCGAGCTTGTGATATATTCACTTTCTCAGAAGCATCAATCGTCGAATAATTTTGGGAAATCCTTGTGGGTAAGTAACGGGTAGCATGACTAAATACTTGACTCAAGACGCTTAGGCCGCACATCGTGAATCGGCACTACATACGTCGCCGGATGTCGTGTCATTCATACTGCCACGGACAAATGCTCTGCCCCTCTTACTAGTTGGACTGCTACATACCTCTGCCAATCAAAAGGACCCGACGAAGCAAAAGGAAGCCACTATTGGTTTTATCAAAGCCTTCGATATGTACGCCCTATTTCCAAGATAGCGCACTTCATCCTAATTTTAGCTAGCCCAGAGCTTAGAGAACACCTCGACTGGAAGTCAGTTCCACTCTTGTCCAAGCCCGAGCGAGCGGGCAGAGACTGTAGGTGTTCGTACCGAGTCCTATGCTTCCCAGAACTCAGGCTTCTCTGTAGTTCCCGTCAGCGCTGCATCCTCACCAAATTCTACGCTTATTTGCACGCGTCTATCTTCTTTGTGGCCTACCCAGACATTAGTCCATAGGCTACCGGGTCCGCTGAACAAGCCAGGAGTTTATAGTGGTGCTTACGTGCTGTGTTCTTCCGCTTTGCTTCGATGACTGAATATTTTATGTAGGTAAACCTCCTCTGTCCTATGCACTGGTATCAGCAACGCTAGCCCGAAGGTCTTCGACCGATATCACTCACTTACTTTCGTCATCGTCTTGGTCGCTTGAAGAGGTGCAAGATGTACTATATCACGCATTCGCCACTCTGGATGGAAATAGTAATGGACAGTTTGCATTGCTGACTGGGGAAATGCTTGGTGTTGTCGTCGAGATTTACAGGTGATTTGCTTACTCCTTTTATTCGACATTTGGCTTATCTGTGTCCCTAGGGGCCGCGAGCTGAACGCGCAAGACCGAGAAGTGAAGCAGCTGCTAAGAGAGGCATGGCAGGCAGCGCATGATATGTGCTCACTTGTAGCTTATCACTATGCCTTTGACGAATGTCGGGATGGAGATGGCTATGATGATGGTATTTAACCAATTTTCAGCATTTCTATTGAGCTCATAGGCTCCCTGTAGAAGCACTCTGGCAACTTGTTCAACTATGTTCATGGGTCATGAACTTCATTGTGAAGCTCATGCAGCAGTGCATTTTATCAGCCAGTTGGGATACAGAGACACCCCAACAGTTGAAAACGGAGCTTGGTCAGTACTGATGGTGGTGGGCTACATTCTGATCGATTTAGTTTTATTTTAAATTTAGCTTCCACCAGCTCGGCTCAAGCCATGCGCCCAGACATCCCAATTTTACTTCACCTGAGCCACCCTTATGCGCTCATCAATCTGAAGAAATGTGTCGTGCATGTCAAAGGACTTTGTGAATGGTTGGCATCCCGGGGGAGTACAGAGGAGAGAATGCGTATTGCGCAGAGGAGTCTGTCCGATCTCGTCGATTCATCTGGAATCGATCTAACAGCCCTCAATACTTTGCTGCATGATTGTGTTAATGATGCAATGACATTCAGCGGTGTGTATACAAAGGCCAATGCCAGTGAATTTTTGCTCATGATATCTCTCATAGGTGAAGAGTGTCGAAGAGGCCTATCAGCATGTAGACCAACAAGTGCTATGCATCCGCACCTGGTCAAGGTACTGCGAAAACTGATAAATTCTGCGGTAATCGACAGGGCAACGCTATTCCTTAAACCAGCTGAGCTAGTTGATGGGATGTCTCGTATGTCAATAGGCGCACAACGTCGCGAAAGAGAGAAGGATATCATTACGAGAGATCTACTGCCAGATTACTCAACGCATTCTACGTGCTTGCGCTGTGGAGGCATAACAGAAGAGGACCTTACTGGTGATAGAGATAGGTTGACAAAATGGAAGGCCTGGGAGCGGCTGTGGACTGTGCGGTGCATTTGCGGAGGTTCCTGGGGCAGTGGCTTACAGTAACACTTGCTGTAAGATATCATCCAGATCTCAAATTTTTAATAATCAAGTTCGTGTACAATTAAGGGGAGAGCATTTCGCCAAGCGTGAATTGGGCGGTGTGAGTTATGCCACCGTCACTGTGACGGGACACGACTACTGCTTCTGACAGCATCTGCTACTACATCTGCTCCATCCATACTGTACGCAAACGGATCAGGTTATCAACAGCGTCGACAATGCTGACCATGCTGTTAGCTAACTCCATTTGTTCCCAGTCGATGTACCAGGCTTGTGCCTAGCTTACTACGCCCAATGATGTGCAAGAATAATAATTCTGGAGTAAGCGGATCACTGGCACAATCAATGCTGTTGAGCATCGTGTGATCCAAAAGGGTTCACAACCTACAATGGCGGTGGTTTGATGATCATCTGACTCGATTGGATCTCATCGATGCCCTTTCTGGCCAATTTATCCTGGATACTTAAGCAGGGGGAGAAGTAGGCGCTCTACTCCTTTGTTATCGCAATGTCCTTCCTCCCCGCCCTGATCACGGCTGGTCAAGCCTACAAAAAGACACCAGTAGCAAGAAAAGCAACCCTCAACACAACATCCTTCTCCGATCGCGAACCAGGAGCTCTTCTGGTCCGCGGCGAATTCGACAAGGCCGTCGAGGCATGCACGGCCAAGGTTAATCACATCGCAGAGGATTGTCGAGCAAAGAACAAGAAATTTAGGTAAGCCCGCGCTAGGTTGAGTTCACTGGCACACCATGACCAACATGTGCAGAGATATTGAATTCGATCTCGAGCACGACGAGAACTGCTGCCTTCACGGGCTCACGACGCCTGAACCGGAACGTTTCAATCCTTCTGATGTTCAGCGAGTCACAGAGATATTTGAGAATCCCCAATTCTTCGTCGATGGTGCTGGCTCGAATGACTTAGTCCAGGGTGCTCTTGGCGACTGTTGGTTCCTATCAGCATTGGCCACCATGTCAGGATGCAAGGGCTTAGTTGAGAAATTCTGCGTGGCTGTAAGTCAGCTTTATCCGCCGTTCACAGGGCACCATTTATAACATGTGTTGCAGCGTGATACGAAAGTAGGCGTGTACGGATTCGTCTTCTTCCGTGACAAGAATTGGGTTTACGTTATAATCGATGAGTACGTTGTTGCTTTCTTCAGGGTCATACGTTGTTGATCATTTCGTAGTTTGCTCTATACATCGATACCTAAGTTTGAAGAGTTATCCTCAGAAGAAAGACAGCTGTACCACAATGACAAAGAGTTGTACAATAAATCAGCTCGCAAAGGTGGAAAGACGCTCTACTTCGCGCGCTCAGGCACGCCTGGGGAAACATGGGTTCCATTGATTGAGAAGGCCTATGCGAAACTCCATGGCGATTATTATTCATTACATGGCGGGCATACCTGCGAAGCCATTGAAGATCTTACCGGGTATGCTTCCCAGTGTCATGTGTATCCCTTCTAATACCCGTGTCACAGGGGTGTATCGAGTTTCATCCCGAGCAAGGTCAGAAGACTCAACGACTCAGATATCAGGTGATCTAACTCGCAACAGGATATACTCGACACCGATAGATTCTGGCACGATGAACTACTGAAAGCCAATACAGATCGGTTATTTGGATGCTCATTCAGCGACCTAGATTCGAGTCGTTCTGGCATTGTCTCACCAACAGTCAATGGACTATTTGGAGGACATGCTTATTCAGTTTTGCGTGCAGTTGAGTGCAAGGGTAAGAAGTTTGTCGTCATCCGTAATCCCTGGGGCAATTCCGAATGGACTGGCCCCTGGTCAGACGGCTCGAAGGAATGGACAAAGGAGTGGCTTCCCATTTTGGATGATTTGGGGCATGTATTCGGCAACGATGGCGAATTTGTGATGGAGTGTAGGTTCAAACCTGTTTCTGGCGCGCTCTCGCGTTGAACTTCGTCCCCTTCCAGATGGCGACTTTTTGCACTGCTTCCAACAGATTGACCGCACATTACTGTTTGACCCGAATTGGGTCATGGCCTCCCAGTGGCTTCATGTCCCTGTTCGCTCTACTCCTTCAGCTTGGAGTTATGGGGATGTGTCCTGTGGGTCGATCTCATTTGTGAGTTATGCAAAAGCTAACTCTCAGTTTCAGTTACTTTTACCCTGCCAAAACCCACATTAGCTGTAATCGTTCTCTCTCAATTGGATACTCGGTTCTTTAAAGATATTGCTGGAAAAACGGACTGGACGTTTGATTTCCTCCTCTTTAAGGAAGGAGGGGAAGAACCCATATCGGAGAGCATGCATTCTATGTTCTATACTCGCAGCGTAAATTTGGAAGTCAATCTGGATGCTGGTGACTATGTCTTGCATGTTCGAATCGATCGTTGGATACCCCCGGTGGGAGTAGTGAGTCTCCCTCTGCCGTCATCTTTCAAATGAAGGTTAACATCGATGTAGTTCCTTGACACAAGCAGCTGGGATCAGAGGAAGCATGCACGCGTATTAACAGAACGCGCCTTTGGCCAATCGATTGCTTCCAGTAAGCGATTCATTGACACATTATCAATCAGTGTGCTAACGTATGTCTCGCTGATTAGATTTCCAGGCAAAGTGAGCTTATGTAGCCGATTCGACAAGCAATGCCGATGCTAACGATTGTCCTTGTTCAGGGACCACTCCGTATACTTGCCTACACCCCTCAATATACTCTCTGGCAAGGATCTAGCCACCGTCGACAGAGATCTGCTCAAACAACAAAAGAGGGACGAGAAGAAGCGGAGAAAGAAGGAGAGAGCAAAGGAGAAGAAAGCTGCGGAGAAAGCAGAGGAGAAAGCGAAGAAAGACGCAAAGAAAGCCAAGGGGAAGGGAAAGAAAGACAAAGACAAAAAGGGGAAGAAGAAGGATGTAGAGAAGGCCAAAAAGAAGGCCAAAAAAGCGAAGAAACCGGAGGAAGGAAAAGAGGAGAAGGAGGAAGATCATGAGTCCAAGACTCAGGAGAGTGACGAGGAGGAGGAGAAAAAGAAAGGGAAGAAAAACAAGAAAGACAAGAAGGATAAGAAGGATAAGAAAGTCAAGAAGAAGAGCAAGAAGGACAAGAAGAAGAAAGATAAAGATGAGAAAAACAAGGGGGAAAGAGCCGAGGAAGATAAAGAGAACGCAGACGCAGACAACAATCCTGAGGAATCCAAGGACGTGGCCCCAAAGAAAGAGGCAGTAAAGGCGGAAAAGACTGAAGACGGCTACGATACCGCGGAGGAGGATAACGGCGATGATTTAGGGTCAGTTGTCACCGATGAACCAAAGGCCGAAGGGGACGGAGCCGCAGCCGCCGAATCCAAGAAAGAGGAGAAGGACAAGAAAGACAAGAAGGATAAAATAGATAAAAAGGCTGAGAAGAAGGACAAGAAGAAGGACAAGAAGGACAAGAAGAAGGACAAGAAGGATAAGGGCAGTGACGAATCTGAAGACGAATCAAAGAAGGGTTCTGAATCTGGGTCTGAGTCTGATTCTTCGTCTTCGTCGTCGTCTTCATCCTCGTCGTCTTCGTCGCCGTCCTCATCTTCATCGTCATCTTCATCCTCGGCCTCGTCAGGGTCCGGATCCGAGTCGGAGTCAGAGTCAGGCTCAGACACCGAGCAGGAGAGTGAGGATGAAGAGGAGAGAAACAAGGTCAACCCCATGCTTGCGGGGGACAACTCTCTTTATCTCGGATTGCGAGTATATTCAAACAAAGATTCTCCGGCGACTATCAGCTGCCAACTCAGGAAGGTGAGGGTTTAGGCCTCAGGCCCATGGGATTGAGACAGATTTGTCCTTTGCTTTCAAGGAGTTTTATGATGTAACATGGCAGATGCATAATAAAGTCGGATTTTGTACATACTTTTGCTCGTGTCACTGTAGGTTTGTTACACGCCAAATGCTATAGTTTTGTCATCACAGCTGAAGGACATTTGTCCCCAAGATAAAAGCTGACAGCCTCCCGAGTTTCGTCTAACCACTCCTGCACAAGTGCTTTATCAAACACATTTTCATCCCAGAAGATCGAAAGGGCCAATTGACCCCGCACGGTGGCAGCACCTAGGTACAGTTCACCGGGACGGCAGCGAAACAGGGTACGGGTTCTGATAAGTCGGATGACAGGTGTGGCTGTGGTTCGTGTCAATGGGTATTCGCATGGTATCATGGCCGCGATCTGAGGGCAAGGTAAATTACTTTCGAAGTTCAAATACACGGGTCGCTACTTACGTTTCCTATGCTGGATCCTCCATGTCCGAGGATGACGTCGTCACCCGCTTGTTGGGGTACGGGGATAGGGTCGTGGTTAAAGCTCTGACCACTCTTCCAACGGTTAGCAGCCTCTTTAATGTAGTGAGACCTGAAAGAAAGCCTAGTGTGCAGTTTTTCGAGATACAATGGGCTCCGCCATTGGCTGGTAATTTGGCGTTTAATTTCGTTTGTGCGAAGATTAAATCTCGGGCGAGATAAAAGGTCCTGAAACTCCGGAAGTTGCGAGCCAGGCTGAATATTCGCTGCAGTGCCTAAGGGCATGAAAGGCAGGCGAAGGAAAAAGAATCCGATGGAGACCATCACATTGGTAGCTCCTCCCCTCTCAAACCATTGCTTGTCCAAGAATGGTCTCAAGTTGAGGGGGCCCGCTGTGTACATGGGCTCCCTCTTGCGAAATTCCCATTCCTCTGCGCTAATTTCTCCGCGCAGCCATCGCCGGCATAGAACTCTTGTCAACGCAACCTAGCCGAGAATAGGATGGGCATTGCCAAATGTAAGTTTATGTGCGCGACAGTTCTGAATGACTCTAGCTGAGTCTTCGGGTGAAAATGTACAGTAAATCACCCCCGATTTTGCAGGTGTGAAGGCTGTCGCCTCGGAAAATTTTCGCGGGAGCGTATGCCCTCCCTGTTCCATCTTAGGTATGGGTCGATGGAAGGATGGGAGAAAGGCCTGACCTTCAATTTGGACTGGTCTAGATTTTGCAACACGCGTGCAGTCAGTGCGCGCCATCGACGCGTTGCGGATGTCAACGTAGACCAAGGGGTAATTTCTTCAGATGCTACTGATAGAGCCAGCTTAGTTCCCAGATCCACCTTGGTGGTCTCTTCATCAGTGGAAAGAGTGTCCAAAAGCGTACGGAGGATGGTATAATTAGCTATTCCATCGGTGATCAGGTGGGCGACATGAAGCAAGAGATGAATGCTATCGTTGGGGCTATCAGGAAGAATGAATAGTCGGGCAAGTAGATGATCAGAGAGCATGCGAGGACCATTGAGTAGCCAATCTACAAACTCCTCCACTTCCCCCTCGCTGTTAACTCGAACATACTGAATTTCATCCGGTTTGCCGTCCTAGAGGTCAAACTCCTTCACCACGAGCGACGGCATGCCACCAGGTTTACCTTCTAATGAGGCACCAAGAAGGGGGGACAACTTCTTCGTGTATGACCATACTCGCTCCACCCGTCCAGGAGGCAACAACAGCGGCAGATTTCCATCTTGAAGAGCTTTAACTTCCACCCATTGTAAAGTATCCGCTGTGCCATTGAACTGGCTGTCCCAGTAGAAGGATGCTTCCGTCAGGCCTAAGCGTCGTTCAAATACTACTGGAGACCGCGCCCGTGGCTGCCAACTCATAGGGGGATACTATAAGGTACACGACCATAAGTAACATAACGGGTGTACATGTGGTCCACTGATGGTGGCTCAGCTCGCGGGCCAAAGATGACGCCAGAAGTACAGTATATGGAATGTTGAGAAGACCTACTAGCACTGAGCGCTGAGCGTTAATGGAGCTTCATTCAGAGTACTTGCGAGGTCACCAAGAACATGTTTGGCAAGAACCATTGCTCAACTAGAATGATCAACGGAGAAGCACCAACTCATCGGACCGGTCTAGGACCCAACGGTTCGAATTTCTGGAGGTAGAAGAACATGCAATAAGTGCAAATAGCACTAAAGGAGTATAAGCTAACGGGGAATTCACTTCAATTCACCCTTGGCCCTAGGGTTGCGCATTGCACTCGTCCTTTGTTGAGCGTCCTAAAGGCCGTGGACTTGATGGCCTTCTTTTGCCCTTAACTTCATGAGAGGGGCCACTGACGGCGTCGCAATGCGGTACAGAAACACATGCAAGAAGTCCACTGGCGCAAGCTGGTGGCTGTCAGATGACCAGATGGCTCGCCCGCTGGTCATTGTGGTCTGCGTGGCGTTTGGAGAGAAGCCCCCATGTTGACCAGCCTGTATAGCAATATATCCACCATATCCCTGGGTCGAGCGCTGGCCATGCGACGATGCGGCAGGGTGTGGTGACGACCATTGGTGTAGGTCGTCTGGAGGTGCCTCCTAATTGTTGATTGTCGTTGGATTCTCCCTATTGCGGCGGGAAAGGGGCCTCGGCATAAGACCCATGCGGCGGAGGAAGCGTGTGTCTGCGTATTTGACCACGTATGCATATAATCGCGATAATTGCGGTTGTTGGCTAATGTCAATGAGTGCCAAAATTGGGGAGCACTAGCACTCTGTTACGAAAGAACACGTGATACGCGAACGATCAATTAAGTTTCTTGCACTTCTCTCCACTCAAAGTCCCCACTTTTCTCAGCAACTCACCATCAGCGTTGAGACACGCAATATAGATCCCAACGGATCTATTTAATATTATGCCTCGGGTTGCTCTGCCGAACTTGCCCGTCTCTGCGCTCTTCGCAGTAGCAAAGCCATCGGGCCCAACGAGCATGGCCATTATCAATGACATTAAGCAGTTAGCAGCACGATCACGATTATTCGTGGAGGCGGCTAAGTTAGAGAACTTAAAGGGAAAGAAGATACCCAATAAGGGAAAGCGGGCAAGGGAAGTCATCAAAATTGGGCAAGGAGGCACACTGGATCCTCTCGCAGATGGCGTTCTAGGTGATAACGCAAGTGACGCCTTCGCCTAAACTTTCGCTTATACCTCCCAAATAGTTGTGGCGATTGGAAAAGGGACCAAAATGCTGAGCGAATTCCTTGATTGCACCAAGGCAAACTAATTCCCGAGAAATCCGCTTTACGTCAATGGACACTGACGACATTGATACTAGGAATATCAAACTACGTGTCTCTTGGGCTGTGAAACAGATAGCTACGATGGTGAAGGTGCAAGGGTACGCCTAGCGCCCTGGTGTCATGTCACCCGAGAACGCGTGGAAGCAGCTCTCACTCGATTCGTCGGGGAGATTCAGCAGACGCCACCCATGTGAGGCTTTCATTTTTGCTCGTGGCATGACGCTGATGAGTAACAGTTTCTCGGCGCTAAAGATGGACGGTCGTCCCCTCTATGAATATGCGCGAAAAGGAATCCCCCTACCTCGTCCCATTGAGCCGAGAACAGTTACTGTTCACTCACTTGAGGTTGTGGAGTGGTTGGGCAGTGATCATTCGTTCCATTGGCCCGAGAAATCCTTGAGTGATGACGAGAAAGAGGCAATGGTACAGGCCTTGAAAGGAGTGGACCAAGCTGCCTCCGTCCGGGATGAAGCGGAGCCCTCAGGTCCGGAAAATTGCCCGTCTGCATTTGTTCTGAAAATGAAGGTTTCTGGTGGAACTTACGTTCGATCTATCGTACACGATCTGGCACATGCCGTGGGTTCTGCGGGCCACGTTGTCACATTGAGTCGGACCAGGCAAGGACGGTTTACGCTCAATCCGACGGGAGAGGACGATCGCCCCTGTGTACCGTGGTCTATTTTAGAGAACGCATCAAAAAATGCTGGGGAGGTCGATGAAAATGGCTGGACAGAGTGGGAAAGAGAGGTCATGGACAGGCTAGAAATTGTGGAAGGGTAAAGCATTGAGGCATCGCGCAAGGATAATGCCACGCGCAGGAACAACCAGCTTCTTCTGGTGGCAGGTTGCAATAGTGTAGTGAAGTAGGCTGTAAGTCCGTATGTTCGTTAACCATCTCCCTTCAGCGCTGTTCGAAGATCCAGTTTGCCAGGTTAAGATGCCTCATTTTATTACGATGAGTGTTCGGAGATATGTCTCTTAGACTCAGGAGTTCGTTCCAACTTTAACGCCAACACGTGCGTAATGCGGTACCAGTCAGGCCGCGCGGCGCGAATAGCCGGCCAGAATGCAAGGTCCAATTCGTGTCCTGTTAAAATAGGAAGCTCCCGTTGAAACCCTGTCCGGAAAAATGCGGATTTTTGGCCCAAAAAAGGGCATATGTCGGTCCGGGTTTCTCAGATTTGAGGAGCGCATCAGGCCGACTTCTGTCCGCCGGTTGCAGATTTGAGGCTGGCGGGAACTTGGGGAGCGCCGCGGACAGAGTACAGCACATTATTTTTAGCTAGATCTAGATAAGATTGACAACCACTATGGCGCAATTGGACAACACCAATGAACATGATCTTCACTGCAGAATTAGGAGTCGGAGCGGCACAGGGCCTTGATGTGGTAAAACTTGGTGTCCGTGACAATGGCATTAGAAACGTCACGCTCGCCTCTTCCGACATCCAGAGAATCATGCTCCAGCCGGAAATGTCGTTTATCGCTTGGGACGGAATGCACCCGTACCCCAGGAGCAAAAATGCCAGTCTTAATGACTTCTATTTGATATGGTCCACTTACATTGTAGCCTTCAGTTCTAGTGTTTGACAGAGAACTTCGTTTCACGTCTATGCGCGAGAAGTAGGGCTAAGCGAACATCCTTTTCGAAGGACCCTGGGACATCTGTGGGAGCTTCCCGGGTCCTGTTAAAATTGCCAGAATAGCGACAGCTCACCCCTACTTGGCGGCAATCACCGATGATAACGGTCCGAGATAAGTGGGTATCTCGGGCCGTCTGCCCCGGCCTCCATCGAAATACCATCCTCTGGTAGCTTATATACTTTGGTCCATAGTTATACGATAAGTACATTTCCCCCAGCTGATCCCTCGTTTCCATCTTCAGGCATGGCGGCAAACGGCATCAATGGCTTTCACAATCCCACTATTCGTCCCTTGAAGCCTGGGATATATGCTCCCATACCAACTTTTTTCGTTCCCGAAACGGAGGATCTTGGTTAGTTTCTGTTATGATGTTGGCCCAGAAGATGGGCCATCTCTTCCTTTTTTCTCTGTCCCTTTGCTCACGAGGGCGTACATCAGACCTTGCATCTTTCGAATCCCACATTGTACGAGTTGCAACGGCAGGCGTCGGTCCACTTATCGCAGGCTCGATGGGAGAGGCAATCCATCTATCGCATGCGGAACGCGTGAAATTAATACATGCTGCCCGAAAGGCACTTGACGGCATTGGGTTGCAACAAATGCCGGTTATCGTTGGGACCGGAGCTGGAAGCACGCGTGAGACCATAGAGTTGAGTCGAGAGGCGGCCTTGGCGGGCGCAGACTATGTCATTGTGATAGCCAGCGGGTATTTCGCGGGAGCACTAGCCGGAAATAAGGATGCCCTCAAAGCATTCTGGGTGGAGGTTTCCGAAAAGAGTCCCATCCCGGTACTTATCTATAACTGTAAAACAACCTTAATTTGTTCCCCTGTGTTCGTGAGCTGATGCTTTACAGACCCAGGCGCCAGTGGTGGCATTGATTTGGACTCAGATCTTATTACAGAGCTTGCAAAAGAGTGCCCAAACATATGCGGCGTAAAATTGACGTAGGTGGCAAAATAACAGCATTTTTTTTGCTAAAAATGTGGAATTTAGTTGTGGCAATGTCGGAAAGCTCACCCGGATTGCTGATGTTGTTTCGAGTCCGAAATTCGCATCGGCATACCCCCGCAAGCATGCACATGCACCATTCCTGGTGCTGGGCGGCTTTACGGACTTTTTGGTGCCCTCTGCGTATGCAAATGCACACGGTGCCATTACTGGCCTTGCCAATGTTGCTCCGGTGAGTTGTATGTCCAGCGCTCAATGCATAGGTGGTATTTACCATGCAAATTACTAGTATTCAATTGTCAAGCTATTTGAATTAGTGGAAGCATCGAAGTCGGATGCGAAGGTGCTTGTTGAAGCGCAACGCTGGCAAGGCATCATTGCTCGGGCCGATTTTACCATCGCAAAGGCATCAATTGCCGGCACTAAGTTCCTGACCGAGAAGCTTTATGGATATGGCGGCAACCCCCGAAGACCCCTCCCCCCAATGGCACCGGCTGCAGCTCAAGCACTCTGGGACCATCCACACACGCAAGAGCTCGTCGCACTAGAGAAGGAACTTTCCGCACAGGCCAAGCTATGAGTTGGGGCTCCATGAACTGAATCTGATGTATTTTCCGTCTCGAGTACGCTCTTCGTATTTAAGAAGACTGCAATCATTTTCTCGGCCTGTTGTTCCTATGAAGATACCCATGTCGTAGGAATCGCCCGATAGAAATGTAAAGTTGGTCTTCAGTAGTTTCTCTTGGGCTGGAATCAATAATCACCAGCAAGCCCATCGAGCTGAAAGGATCTATGTTGTGTGTAAAGTTTGCTTGGCCGATCCGGGTTTATTAAACACCCTGGGCCGGCTCCGCTACACCTCACGATCATCAATTCTCACTTCTCACTTCTCTCGTATAACATGCTAGCATGCCTTCGCGCGCACTCACAGTATACCTCAACTACGATCAAAGCAAGAAATTCGTATACCTCCCTAAAGCCCACACCACCTCGGAGCAAAGCCTGAAAGAGGCCGTTCTTCGTGAGGCACGCAACAAATTTCGCAACAAAGGGCTTTCAACGGTATACCTCCGGGGCGGAATAATCATTGAGGACGGTGATCCACCACTCCCAGAGTCTGTTACCGATCTATGGATTGGGAAAGGTGAACCCTACAGCGGGCCGCCCCTCGATAAGGCACGAGCAGCAAACACAAGCGAAATACGCGTAATAGGGCAAGTAAAAGTCTCACGAATCTTCCCTGCTTCTGACCTTGAAAATGTACCTAGCGAAAAGAGTTACATTGACGATAGTGCTGTGAATCAGCTGAAGCAGGTGGGAGCCCTTCCTGGTATACGTCTTGCCGTTGGGATGCCGGATCTACATCCAGGTAATCGATTTCCGGTAGGTCATCATCAATGACATATGGACGAATTGCGAAATAAGCCCGTTCGGTAAATTTGATGGTATTCAGATAGGATGTGCAATAGCAGCAGTGGGCATCTATCCAGCTTTAATTGGATCAGACGTTGGCTGTGGAATAGCACTATATCGACTGTCTAACACAACTACGAAGTTGTCAGCCAACCCAAGCAAGCTAGCAAAACTGCTTACAAGCCTTGATGGCCCTTGGTCCGGTTCTGTCTCTGACTGGCTTGCTAAATATGACATCCACAAGTCCTCTCCCTTCGATATCCCCAGTTTAGGGACAGTGGGGGCTGGCAATCACTTCGCAGAAATTTGTACGATAGAGAAAATCGTCGACCCATCTGCGGCGGATTCTCTACGCCTTACCGACGGGGCGCTATATTTACTTGGTGAGTTTCCCGTAGCACGAGGGGATGCACGTTGATTCCATTCCACACAGTGCACACGGGCTCCCGTGGACTGGGTGCTTCCATTCTAGCGAGTCAAACAGAAAAAGAAGCCAATCCATATATCCAAGCGGGTTCGGCTGAGCTACAAGCCTACCTTGTCGAGCATGATTACGCGGTGCAATGGGCCATTGCAAACCGCGACTTAGTTGCACACCGCATCAAAGAGTGCATCTATCCAAGTGGTGCATCGAACCCCTTCGACCTGGAGAAGATCATCGACGTCACACACAACTCGGTAACGGAACACGAATTGATTGTCGACGCGAACCAACCCCCGCAAAGGTTATGGGTTCATAGGAAGGGCGCCGCCCCGGCAGATAAGGGAATTGTTCCATGTCCTGGGAGTAGAGGTGATTTTACATGGCTATTACGACCAACTGGTGATGGCCAATTTAATGGTGAGCCCCGAGTGGCGGCATTGGGAGTCTGATTGTCATGTTGGAAGTATAGTGCAGTCCCTGGCGCACGGTGCAGGAAGGAGATACGGGCGCAACGCCATGCATGGCGGGTCGAAAGTTGCTAGGTCAGGTTTGACAACGACATCGTTAGGCTCAGAGGTTATTTGTACCGATCCTGACCTTTTGCTGGAGGAGAGGCCAGAGGCATACAAAGACGTTTCTTGCGTGGTTGAAGATATGGAAGACCGGGGGGTTTGCGATGGGGTGGTGGTATTGCGACCAATGGTCACATATAAGATCCGAGAAGCTGGGGAGGCAAGAAAATGAACCGCAAGCAGGAGAGCATCAGAAGGATTATAATGTTTGGCATGTTGTATTAGGTTCAGGGTAGCGCCTTATCAACCCGCGTCTTGGAACGGGGAGACCCCAGCGTGATTCCCGAGGGGCAGGTCACAGCGATTCGCTGACCCGCCCGCTTGCCGAATGCGGCAGGTCACCGAATTCCCACCGTTCCTTGAGGTGATCTAGTCTCGTACGCATCCCGTTCTGAAGCGCAGCGACCGGAAAGCGACGGATGGGACCGAGGCAATAGGTGATCGGCGATAAATTGAAATCCAATTGAAATTCTGGGGTAACGCGGGGCATAATCACACTTACGGTCCGGTTAAGTCCATCAGCGGAAATGGCCGGGACCTAAAGCGGTTGGGATTGGGAGTAGCCTGCTCAACCAACCGAGTGCTCAGCACGATACACTCTCTCCTTCACCCCGTGGCCGTTCAGTATGGCTTTTAAGCCATATTATACGCTGTCCATAGCCACGAATGTTCGTAGGCTCTCGCCTTACGTGGCAACAGCCATTACCACAAATTCAGGCATGTTTGACTGGATTCAGGTTGTCCACTATTGACCGGTGATGTAGGTCGCAGATGCTTCCACACATCGCGTTGTCTCTGGAATCAGTCGCAAAGCGACCAACCACCAGCAGGTACCCCTTACTCCGATCTCACTATCGGTGTTCCTCGCGAGATCTTTCCGAACGAACGTCGAGTTGCTTTGACACCTCAAAATGCAGCCTTGCTGCGGAAGAAGGGCTTCGGACGAGTGTTAGTAGAGAGCGGTGCAGGAGCAGAAGCTCAGTTTTTCGATGAACAATACACCAAGGCGGGTGCGACGGTGGTATCTCGCGAGGAGGTTTTCAACTCCACGGATATTCTCCTCAAAGTCCGCCCTCCTCTGCATGCCCAAGAAGACGCGTTGATTAAGGAAGGGAGTACTCTTGTCTCATTCCTCTATCCATCTCAGAACTCGGCTATTGTGAATACCCTTGCCTCTCGCAAGGCTAACGCCTTCGCGGTATGTCAGTCTGGTCCAGGTCAGGGCAGTTCCTTATCCTTATATAGATGGATATGATACCCCGAATTTCTCGTGCACAAGCGTTTGATGCGTTGAGGTACGGCTTTGCCTTTATTGTCACAGAAAAGGGCACCTTGACGAGCTTGTCATCCAGTTCCATGGCGAATATATCTGGATATAAAGCTGTCTTAGAAGCCTCTAATCATTTCGGACGATTTTTAACTGGTCAAGTCACGGCAGCGGGGTAGGTGTGCTCCTCCATCTGATGTGAGATATACACTTACTTACTTTTCACAGAAAGGTAGGCTTGCTTATGCCGTGCACGTACACGATTGACATGCTCCCAAGATCCCCCCAGGAAAGGTTTTGATTATTGGTGCAGGTGTTGCGGGTCTTAGTGCTATAGCAACCGTATGTGACAGTCTGAAAGGGTGATATTTTTGACAACTTTGTTATCAAGGCGCGGCGTCTTGGAGCTATCGTTCGTGGGTTTGATACGCGGTCAGAAGCTCGTGAACAGGTTCAATCTCTCGGTGCCGAATTCATCGAAGTCGCAATCAAGGAAGAAGGTGGTGGTGGTGGTGGTTATGCTAAGGTCATGTCAAAGGAGTTCATCGAGGCTGAAATGGCCTTATTCCGGGAACAATGCCAAGACGTGGATATTGTCATTACAACTGTAAGCTGAGCCATTGACAACTCGACCCGTCCCTCAATGCCTTCGATGTCCAGGCACTTATTCCCGGGAAACCAGCACCCAAACTCATCACAAAGGATATGCTTTCGGTCATGAAAAAGGGCTCTGTTATTGTTGACTTGGCTGCTGAAACCGGAGGGAATTGCGAAGTTACCCGGCCCGGCGAGCTATACGTTCACGAGGGAGTCACAGTAATCGGTCTGTTCAAAATGGTCTCTTGCTCCGCAATAACTTATCAGAAGGTACAGGTTATACGGATTTGCCTTCTCGTCTGCCGACCCAATCATCCACTCTGTATTCCAACAACATCACAAAGTTTTTACTTTCAATAGGTGGTGACGGAAGGTTTGCGATAGACTTAAAGGATGAAGTTGTGCGGGGTTCAATCATAGTACACCAAGGTCAAATATTGGAACCTGTGCCTCGTGCAATGCCACCTCCCGTGAAGGCGCCCCCTGCCCCGAAGGAAGAATCACAGACAATGGCCATCACACCATGGCAGAAGGCTACACGCGAAGTTGCCACTGTCACAGCTGGTATGGGTGGTATGGTTGCCTTAGGAAAGGCAACGGCGACTTCTTTCATGGACAATTTCTTCACTTTCGGTCTTGCGGGTCTTGTCGGTTATCGGTGAGTGCCAACGATTCAAGGTGTACACTCAGGCTAAACCTGTGTCAGCGTCATTTGGGGTGTTGCACCTGCCTTACACTCACCCCTCATGTCCGTTACCAATGCTATCTCTGGTTTGGTAAGGCTTTCAGCGACTGGTTCAAACATGCATGCTGACATGGTACACAGGTTGGGGTTGCTGGAATGTTCGTCATGGGAGGTGGGTACCTACCCGGCACAATTCCCCAGACTCTGGGTGCCTTGGCTGTGTTGCTAGCAAGTATCAACGTAGCCGGTGGCTTCGTCATCACAAAGCGCATGCTGAATATGTTCAAGCGTAAGGGCTCGCACATCCTGTCCGTGTTGCTGGCTAACCTCCTTAATAGGCCCTACTGATCCCCCAGAGTACTCATGGTTGTATGGTGTCCCTGCTGTTGTCTTTACTGGTGGATTTCTTGCAGCGGCGAGCACTGGAATGGCAGGGCTCGTGCAAGCCGGATACCTAACCAGTAGCATCCTTTGCATTGGTTCATTGTCAGGGCTGGCCTCTCAAACCACAGCCAGGCAGGGTAATGCATTGGGAATCCTTGGTGTTGGATCAGGTGTTCTAGCATCACTTGCTGCTGTTGGTTTCCCACCGGCAGTCATTGCTCAATTTGCAGGAGTGGCAACAATTGGAGGCACCATTGGAACAGCCATTGGGCGTAGGGTGACAGCAACTGAACTCCCCCAGACTGTCGCCTTGTTACATTCCATTGTCGGACTGTCGGCGGTCCTCACCAGTATCGGGAGTGTGCTCACTGACGTCAGTCACTTATCTACACTCCATATGGTCACTGCCTATCTTGGTGTAGTAATTGGTAGGTTTTCAACCGTAGGTCCAACCCAAGGCTAATGTCCCGGGATCAGGTGGTATTACGTTTACCGGTTCTCTCGTTGCATTCCTCAAGTTAGCTGCCCGCATGTCCTCCAAGCCACTCACACTTCCCGGAAAGCACCTCGTTAACTCGACCCTTCTTGGTGCGAATGCGCTTACAATGGCCGGATTCCTGTCCATGGCACCAGCAACTCCATTGGTTGCAGCCGGGTATCTTGGAGCTAGCACTATCCTAAGTTTCATTAAGGGTTATACCACCACTGCTGCAATTGGTGGTGCAGACATGCGTACGTGATTTCCTCCCCATTCCTTGGACTGATCTCAGGCTGTTTTTGTCCATAGCTGTTGTCATCACGGTCCTCAATGCCTATTCGTAAGTTCTTCCCAATGCAGCCGAGCACAATGCTCTAACTAGCCTGTGAAATAGCGGCTTTGCATTGGTGGCGGAAGGTGGGCAAAACGTCATAAATTTAATCGCGATAGCTAACAAGTTGCAGGTTTCATGCTCGATAATCCTCTTTTGACTTCCGTTGGCGCATTGATCGGAGTCAGCGGTTCAATCCTGTCGTATATCATGGTAAGTGAATGGTCTTATCCACGGAATCATCCTCATATTCGTTTTAGTGCGTGGCCATGAATAGGTCTCTTACGAATGTCTTGTTCGGTGGCATCGGCGGAGGTGCAACAGTAGAGGTCCACAAAATTGAAGGAAGCATCACCAAGACCAACGTCGATGACACCGTCGAGGCTCTTGCTAATGCAGATAGTGTCATCCTGGTAAGGCTGAACAGCATTAACGTGATCAGCGGTCGTCACTCACCATGGAATAGGTGGTTGGCTACGGAATGGCAGTCGCAAAGGCTCAATATGCTATCTCTGAAATCTGCGCTATGCTTCGCGCTAAGGGCGTAAATGTCCGAGTATGTAAAGCTCATTTCTTACCATGGGTTAGATACTAATCTTCGATCGTAGTTCGCCATTCATCCTGTTGCTGGTCGCATGCCCGGCCAGTGCAATGTACTCCTTGCAGAGGCATCAGTACCCTACGACAGTAAGCCGAATTGCTCCATCTGCTCCCTAAATATTGCTTAACACCACCATAGTTGTGCTCGAGATGGACGAGATCAACGACGACTTTAAGGAGACCGACGTCACCCTCGTCATTGGTGCCAACGATACTGTTAACCCCATCGCTTTGGAGCCGGGCTCTGCCATTGCTGTATGGGTCTCCTATATCCCATGTTGGTGATTTCTCACAATTTCAAATCAGGGTATGCCCGTGCTACAAGCATGGAAGAGCAAGCAAGTCGTCGTCATGAAGCGTGGCTTGGCTAGTGGCTATGGTACGCGGATTAGTCACTATTCCTGCGAATGAGATCATTGATGATCTTTGCTTCAATCAGCTGACGTCCCTAATCCCATGTTTTACATGCCAAACACCAAGATGTTGTTCGGAGATGCTAGAGATACATGCGACGGTATGCTTCTCAAACTGTTTCACCTGTACACCGTGCTCATTTGCGCTCATTTGTTGCATAGCCCTCAAGCGTGGACTCGAATCCAAGTTGGAGCCATAACATGTTGTTTTGCGGTGCTTCCTGTCATCATGATGGCATCATTTTGAATTTGCGTTGCTATGTTGTCTGCTGTTTATATACGCTGTAGAACAGGTCCCAATATCAACAGTTTTTTTTTGAGAAACAAACAGATTATTCAGAGCTCGTTGGTTGTAACTAACGCAACCCAGTGGCTCCTGGCGCATGTTCTGGAACGAAAGGAAATAAAGTGATAGGTTCGTAAGTCCCAAAAACTATGCACCTGCAGCGTAGGATAATAAGAAGGGTGAATAAGAACGAAGAAATGAAGTACTATGCATTATGGAGTTCAGTTTGTGGTGTAGGGGAGCTGCATCATTTCGGGTATCGTAAACAATCCAGGACTTAAGAGCATTGACCTATGGCATCAGAAATGGGAGCGAAGGGAATTAAACGGAGTGCGAAGGCCTTGCCGCACTACTTATCGTGTAAATATACATCGTAATTTGTACTTGACATCATCGTAGGGAGAAAGGGGAGTGGCGTTGGGAGGAGATGGCTGAGGGCGCAGAGCTGGTTGATGACAGTCTCGTCAAGGAGTAGATGGCGCAGAGGCTGATGCGATCACTAGACCATTTGTTGTAGCCAGTGGCGAATACGGCGACGACCTGACAACTGGAATGCCAATCCAGATCTTTTCTGACCACCCACCGAAACCCCAGTTGTCCCTTGCGGATGGCAGGAACGAGATCCGCTTCGGTGTGTTGTATAGCCACGTGGCGATTAGCACAATTCCTGAGCCCAATAGGAATGTGATCGTAATTTGGAAATCGAAAAGAGCAACAGATGCGAGGAACGATAACATCATGCTGAGACTTGTGGCAAAACCTTTCAGAATGTTGTCTGCATATTTGATGACCAACGCCGTTATCAGGCCACCGAGTACCTGAACCATGACGGTGGCCCATGCCCAGGCGCCAAAATTGCGGAAGAGAGATTGAATGAAACCACCTTGGAAGGGTTCAGATGCTTGCGCATGAAAGAAGATAATGGGCACGAGGGCAGGAAGCAAGGAGAAGAACGACAGCTGGACATTTCGGACCCAAAGATCCGCCTGGGAATTCTTGAGGACCATTTCAAAATAGACGCCAGCAAGTCCTGAGGTGAAACAAGCTGCGACAACGGCAATAAACCCTTTAAACGGATTCATCATGCTGGTGAGTTCGGCCGTGGTGGTGGGTTTTGCTGTGCCAGATTGAATTTGGACGATGCCCACGCCAATGGCAAGTGAGCAGAGCGCTAGCCATTGGACTGATGTCAGCTTTTTCCGCAGCAGGACAACAGAGAAGGCGGCTGTCGTTAGGATCTTCATTTGATAACTGACTTGAAATGTCGCAGCTTCGAGATTGGATGCTGCAACATATTGTAAATTATTTTGGATCACTAGATAAAGGCATGTGAACTCGTTCGTGTGGATGGAGCGCGCGTGACAACCTACCATACAGAATAGCGGGTATAGATAATTTCCAGCAATCAGAACTGAATACTTCTCTCGATAATCTCTGCGCACGCGGCATGCAAACACGGGGATGCCATAATGGGTAGGCCGACCCACGGACACCTCCTGCCGTCGGTTCGACGTTGACGAATGCGATAACGAGTGAAATGGTTCCCTTTAGGATTTCGTTCATGAGCACCGCAGTCGCTGCTGAGTATGTTTGAGATGGCAAGGTAGAAACGCGGGAGTAATGCATTATAATCGTTAGCATCGAATTTTGTATGGCCAAGGTCACCAGCCTATGAAAATGTTGGAGGAT
Source organism: Volvariella surrecta (assembly GCA_951802395.1). Lineage (NCBI taxonomy): Eukaryota > Fungi > Basidiomycota > Agaricomycetes > Agaricales > Pluteaceae > Volvariella > Volvariella surrecta. Next base: position 1,911,373 of record OX637784.1, read on the forward strand.
GTAAGTACGATGTTCAACCACAACAACAAGAGGTGAACATGAACGACAACGGGCGAAGTTTTTGGCATTGCCGGTCTAATAGCTAGCTTGCAAATAGTCTATGGCCGATAAGAACGATCGAATAGGACTCACGATACAAATTTCAAAGGTATCCCCCATAGCGTTGGGATGGTTGGTGCAAGACTACCAGAGTTAAATTCCGCAGTTAGAGTGGCTTCTTCATGCATGACACCACGACCGCCGGTCATATTCACTTCCAAGTCGTTGTCGAGACTTCCGGGTGCATTGTTGGGGAATTTTGACATTTAAATAAGGGTTGGTTAGCAACTTGAGGGTGGTTGCCAGACGGTAGGGATCGAAGAGAAGGAGAACGGTAGAGAGCGCGGGTTATCAAAACCTACAAGTATCGTAGAGGAGTTACCAGCGACAGGAGTCAGTGAGAGAAGTCAATTTACCAACTTGGCAGCACTACTGACTTAGACTATTTGTATCAATTGATCGTAAACACCGTCATCATTAAATCCTAAATTTAAAATAAGCGAGCGACGTAGAATGGACGATTATTATCTGAGGCTAGTTTGAATTTCGTTAGGATGTGGCTATGCTCATCGAGGCTGTGTCTACAACATCCTTTACTCCTAGCCAAGCCGAGAACCGCTGCTCATGGCCCTGCTCTTCCTTTCGTGTTCATACAGCCCATATATACTGTAGGTCGGACTTCGATAGTCGGCGTACGCCTGTGCATTGGCATGCTCCAACGCCATTTGTGAAAGAGATGGTAACGGAGGAGGCGATGGAACCCGTGGCGGTTTGTCATCTCTCCAGGTCAGGATGCTTGGCTGGTGAGAGAAGCCATCACACGGTGCGCTTCCTTTGGCTGTCAAGTGTGAAGATTGTGTTAACGGCTCCTCAGAAAACTTCTCATTTGTATAATCCATGAGCATCAAGCTTCCAAGAGAACTTGTGTCGAGTTCACTTGCTAGTGGTGGTAGAGATAAGTGCCGATCACCTGCTTCGGGAATACCTCGCTTGTGTGTGAAACCATCTTTCCCCGCCAGCCGCGCTCCCGTTATGCTTGCAGAATCATCTGGGTAGAGAGTAGTATGAGGTGATTGCTGCGGATACTCAGCCGGAGAGTGGAACCCGAGGGCGTAATTCAGTGCTTCTGTGGCTGGGCCACTATGCGAGTCTGGAATAGGCTGAGGATGGTCGTTTGTCTCCGACAGTGTCCTGGGCTTCCCAGAAAAGGAAGGAAATATTGAGACACGGGGATACGCCCCAGGCGCGAAGTAGGCTGACTTGATGCGCGCTCGACCTCCACTTACGGGTGCTGCTGGAGGGGCGGCAATAACATGTGCGGGATGCGCATGAATCCGTGTGGCGATACTTGGAGAGGAGACATCAGCGCCATCATATGCCAACCCATGGGAATATCTATAATAGACTGGATCTTGTTCACGTGCTTCCTCGCTCAGGGAATTGCTTCTGCTCCTATCTAAACTTGCTTTCGACTTGGTACGATTGAGGACACGGTACCCGTCTGCGGTGAAGACTGTCCCTGGCGTAGGACTACTTAGGGCAATACCCATATTTTCGGGGGGTAGAGGCGAGTTGGGATATAAAGACAGAGAGGCCATAGAAACTCTAGTGGCAGCTCGAGTCAGTGCACCTTGAAGTTGGGCTAACGGGGCTTGTCGAGGGGAGTTTGCAGGAGTTTGAGACATGATGCACGAGTCGCGGTGTACTAGTTCTGATGGACAATTTGGGAGGGTGTTGCAACTAATTGGCGTGGGGACAGCGGTTGCGATCTCAGCTCCATCCAATCCTGAGTCAATCTTGTGGACGACAGTGGTAGACGTGCCAGCATGGCTTAGCTGGTCATCCAATTTGGGTCGTGGATAGGGTGTCCATGTGGGCATATTGGCGATAGCGGATCGAGTCGAAAACCGTTCGTTCCCGCCAAATAAAGGCGAGTCCGGTTGGTGGAGCTTGCTATCGCTGTAAATATCATTCGGTATTGGTAAAGAAGGGAGTGGGCGAGTTCGGCGATTTGGGCGCCAGCACAATCTAATGACCAGACAGAGCCCCAGAAATAAACAGCCAGCGCCAATAGCCAGAAGAACAATAGCCACAGTGGAGATCTTGTGTGAGGATTGCGTTTTTTGGTGGTGTTGCCTAGTACTACGATCCGATGTGTCATTGAATTGGGTCACCGAGGAATGCGATTCTAGACTGGTAGTCGCCATCAAAGCCATCGTGGATGCAAAACTGGTAGTGAAGCCAGTGGTCTGCGAAGGCAGAGCCGGAAGAGCAGAGAATACTGAATGAGGGACAGGAAGCGAAGTTATAGCACCATAGTCAAGTATAACGGGCGCAGACGTTGGAACAGAAGTATCTGGAATTGGAACCGGTATAAAATCATCCTGTTCGTCGCCAACTTCAGCGATTCGGTCTTGAGAAAAGGCAGATGAAGGTCCGTCAACACGCAGAGGTCCAGCATCTAGATCGTGTACATTGGCCGTCTCATCCAGGAGGATTGCAGTTGAAGAGGGGTGCTTTGGCTCGGCGTGGTGGCTCAAATCAGGTTTGCGAGACCTGCGGGGGCGTCCCAGACGGGGACTGAGCTCAGGGCGGGATGAGTCCCTGATGTCCCTGACAGCTGAAGGAGGCATAAAGCAGGTGGTGGCGAATGACGGCGTCCAGCGCGGGAATACACAGGAAACAAAGCGCGTGGACCGGGGACTGTCACACGAACGCGTATTGTCACGATGTCACGAAATATCATAGTAACGCTAAATTGAAGCGCATCCATCCTGTATCACTGCTTCTCCTACGATTTCAAACCTCTAGAGCGCGTCACATCTCCGAAACAAACTATTTTGTATTATCTACTCACCCAGTTTTATTCCGGTTATTAGCTACTCTGTGGCGCTTTTCGAGTCGCCGTTTTGACCGACAAGCCCTATCTCCGACTTGAAGCTGAGGTCCAAATATTGCACCGGCAACGACAGGATGGATTCGTACGAGTCAGTGTAGTGCAGATACCGGTGTACTCTTTTCTGACAGTCCGCTTTAGGGATTCAGAGTCTCAAGCCACCCAGCTCCTCCAAAATATCCTTGCAGCCCCTTCTGCACCAGCTTGGAAAACAAGCAAAATGCTCTCAACAAACAACCTAGATAAACCGAATTCACATTCTGAGACTTCTGCAGACTCCCTTGCATCATCGAGACATTCAGTGCCTCATTACAACCTTCATGGTCTCGCAGAAACACAAACCCAAAGCCGAGACGATGATGAGCCTCCTGAATCTCAAAAGGAAAATCTACAAGATCCCAATAAGATTCTACACATGTCCCCATTTCATCCTCGATCACTGACCCCTCAATCCTCGCCGCCGCGGCGTGCAACTTCACGCGGTAATGGACAACATGTATCATCACCATCAAAAGTGAGTGTCAATCAATTACACCCTTTTAGTGACCAATAATCCTCGTCCTAACTACTTCAATGTCCAAGTCGTTCAATAACAAGGGGGTTCCCATCAACTCTCCAGAGACTAATGTCAACATTACTTTCGCCAAATCGACTTCAGCCCAGCCCAAAACCCCTTCACGTCGATCCAGACACCCATCGCCCCACGAAGAAGATTCCGACTTTCCACAAGACTCATTCGCCCACACGGACCCACAGGCATTCGTACGCACAAGGTTTAAGCAACTGGACCTCCCATTACACGAATTGCAGAAGGGGGTCCTTGTCGCTGACACTCGCAATCGCCCATCAGCAGTCACACCGACCAAAACTATGTACCCTCACCAAGAAACTCCGTGGAACCGTCCTCGTCGCTCTTCTAGCCCTCACGGCAATATCCTAGTAGATGCTACTCCAGAGCATTCACTGAACTCAGAATTACAGTCACAGATACTATTTCCTCCACCTCGCCAATCAACCTCCCTGTCTCGCCAGCCGTCCCTAGATCCATTGTCGCCTGTGCCTAGACAACCAGATTTTCCCTTGCGCGACGACCATACACAGGATATTGATGGTCAAAGTGACAGCAGCGATCCATCTTTTAGTTACTTTGAGCCTGGTAAAAACGAGCCTGTTGTCGAGGAGCTGGAACCAACACAACCAACAACGGAGCCTGATGTTGATGCTACTCCAAATGACAATGCTGGACAATCTACTATGGCGTATCTGAACACGCTAAGCTCAGGGCGTAGAGGCCTTCTTTCTCTGATTTCCCCGGGAAAGCGATATCGGTACCAGCATCTAATTTCTGAAGAAACCAGCACTCAATTACACACCGAGACCCAACCAATCACTCCTGATTTGATCCAGCAGCGAATGCCAACGCCCCCAAAAAACGACACTATAACTGGTGACGCAACTCAGCCCTCTAACTACAACGAAGAGAGGACTCCTATCATCCCACCGCGTCGTACGCTCCCTTCCAGGCCACCACAATCGAAGCCCCTAACGCCAACGAGGAAGACTTTGACCCCTCAGGCGGCACGTAATGCACACACAGTCACGGAGGATACAGAAGAGCCACATGACGTGATGGATGTCGTTCCTGATTCAGAGCCGCATAGAGACGACAGTCATGTTGACGCTCCGGCCACTGGTCAAAACAACTCCAGGGCTCTATCTCCCCGCGTTGCTGATGAGCATGATGACGAGAGTGATGCAGGATATTCAGCTGGCGCAGACTTATCAAAAATGGACGATGAACAAGAGAGTGACGATGACGACGTTCCGTTAGCGAAGATGAGGCGGGCTGGACAGCAGATAGTGCAGAGAGCTGCTGGCAAGCCAGTCGCGCAGAAGCGGACAGCTCCCAAGGTACGTGTGCCCTACCAATCTCTGCCTTTGGTTGATAGATTAACGGCCAAACCAGGCTCACAGAGATAATGCAACGCCCAAAATTGTGGTTGCGTCGAAAGGAAAGCAACGCGATACCTCAGTTGATCAACGCGCTCCTTTGATGCCGCCGGCAGCAGGAGGACACCCATGGTTGAACAGCGTGGTGCCTTCGTCTATGCCCGAACAAGATAGCCGCCAAAACGGAATCAAGCCCTTACGTCCCGCTCAGATCAAACAAGAGGTTTCTGCCACAAAAACTGCGCGTAGTGGCTCCCGGGGCGTTGACACCAAGGCTGCAGCGAAGAAGCCTACAATATCTAAACGAAAACGTGCACGCAACGAAATACAGTACGACAAGGACTACGAGGAAGAGGAGCAAGATGAGGATGAGAGCGACTTGACTTCGGATGATGAATTAATGATGCCCGGTCCAGTTGATGATCAAGAAACCGCCGAGATTGGAAGAGGGGAGGAGGAGATGGAAACTGAATCACCAGAACAAGCGTCACGCAAGCGGAAACGTAGAAATCGAACGCCTAAAGCCCGAGTTCCTTCCAAATCATCCATTCGATCGATAGTCACAACGGTTCGGAACACACCCATAGGCCGACAGTCAAAAAAATCGCGGTCTACGGCTTCAATGTTGACTAGAGTGGGCTCTACATGGGATGCCACACGCGTTTTTGCACTATGGAAACAAGATGGTCATTATTACCCGGGCGTTGTGCATTCAGTGCAGAGCCCATCCATATACACGATCAAGTTTGACGATGGAACGGAAGGTGTCGTCAATATTGACCAACTGCGACTGGGTAACCTATGTGTGGGGGACGACGTCTTGGTTGCGAAAACCACTCGGAGCTCCAAGGTTGTCGAGGTCAATGGAGAAGGCGAAGACCAGACGGTCATAGTCTCTATCGATGGTGATCACCTGGAGGTTGCTTTGACCAGTATAAGGGTTGCCTCACGGACTATCACGTTTGCTTGGAAAGACCGCGTTCTCGCTTCAGATGATATTATCCCCTTTATGAAGCCAGTAAAGGTCAAGCAAAGCCCAACACCATCGAGACAATTGGTATCAGGGGGTCTGTCAGCACGAGGCAACCGAAAGAAAGTCCTAGCAGGTGTGGGACTAGTGGTCACATTGGGCGCAGGAAACGAGAATTGGGAGAAAGACAAGGAGAGGGTATCAGCAGGGATCAAAAGCAACGGAGGAATTATAATAGATGAATGGTCAAGCATCATCAAGATGGAGGGGAAGTACAGCAATAACTCGCATCGTTGGGTGATCGAGAAGCACCAGGTGGAATGGATTGGCAAAGAACCCGTCGATCGAGTATTCCTCTTGGCAGATGAACCAAGTCAGAAGCCAAAATTCTTGATCGCCATTGCACTGGGAATACCCTGCCTGTCGACAACATGGCTAGAGGACACAACGTCAAATGTAAGTCGATGGTACCTTGATCATCAGCGATATTGACACTTGATGTTGTAGACTGAAGAAGCCCCATGGTCTAAATACCTTTTGGACCAAGGCTGGTCCGGTCCGCTTGAGACATGCATCACGCAGCAAGTGGACAGCCTATGGGGGAATACACCCCATCACGTCAAGCATATTATGGACAATCCTGTTCCTGCTAAGGTCTTCAACAACAAGGAGATCTTGTGCTTAGGGCATGATATGGTTCCACAGCCTAAGCGAAAGGTAGTTTAGCTTTTTTAGTTCTCCGAGTTTATTTATTCACCTTCGTGGATGGGTACAGGGCGGCACGTCTGATCGAACTCAAGAAGCAACCAATGCCGTTGTCAGAATAATTCTGTGCATGGGTGCTCAGCGAGTTGAAGCCGTCACTGAGCTAAAGTATGTTCAACGGAGACTCTCATCCTATGACTATCTCGTGATCAGAGAGAGAGAGAACTACACCCCCAAACTCGGAAGCCTTGGTCCAACTATTGTTGATTGGCAATGGGTCAAGGACTGTCTTATTTCTTCTCGTCTCCTTCCCTTCCCCGACTGGCCAGAATAAGCCCGGTACTCTGAAGCCTTCATCGCAGTTCTTCTATCTTGTTACCTATTACGGGCATGCGAAAGGGCACTCTACCATTCACTTCCAACCTACTGTCCGTGCTACAGTGGACCGTTGGTTGCCATTTCCTAGTGTTCTACTCATCGTACTTGGTTGTTTTTCACTTTTGCCCATCGGCCAGCCATCGGGCTACGGATGCCATCAATTCACGGATCTCTATGTATTATATACCATTGCTAGACGGAATCCTGATTAAATGATATTGTTATATGGTGTAGCATGTTTAAAATGTATATAATACAGCTGTTTGTCTTGTTTTCCTCTTGAAGAATTTACATTGTAATAGACTAGTAATTACATGGAGTGACTATTGATCCTGGATTGATTGTGGACGTCCTTCCACAGAATGGCTTCCTGAGACCGCCGTAGACAGTCCCAGAGTGGGGTTCCCTCTGTCGATGGACCTGACTTGTGAGTGGTACGAACAGCATGAGTCACCTAACCGGGGTTTGAGAAGGTGCTTGTGGTAATGGCGGACGCGAGGACTTACTGCTCCTCTCCAAGAGAATGTAACCAGTCGTTCTTCTGCATCACTAGAACATCCATTGCATAGTAAGAGCGGCCGCTCCATCTCCAGCTGTTCCACTGTCGCCGTTTGAGGATCTAAACCATATGAGATCAAAATCTCGCGCATTGCCTGCCGCGCCTGAACTGCTTGTGAGTCCCAGAGTTTGGCATTAAATCTCCACTCTTCGCTGCCAAATGCATCGACTACATCGTCGCGGCTAATATAAGAATACCGTCGGGAGAAACAGTAGTGCTTCCAGAAGTCTCTAAACCAGAGGAATTTTCCACATGGACGACAGTAAAATACTGTCGTGGCAAGGTCGAGGTCGTCAGCTGTGATCACTCTAGCTTCGGATACTTCTGCCTCGAACATGTCAGCCAGAGTGCTAGCGCTGGTTAGAGCTTCCCCTTTTACGGCATCAAGAATCTTTTGAATAGTCTCTTCTCGCCACTGCTTGGCCAACTGAGGAAGGTCCGTGAGTACTCCCTTAAAATCTTCTGAAGTTAAGCTCTGATCATAGGGCGTTTCTTCAATAAGCTGTTTAGCCGTGCTTCGCATGTACGCCTCATAGACAGGCATGACAGGGCTTGGCATGTTTCGTGAATCGTAGAATTCACTGAGTAGCGTCTGGAAAAGCTTTCGCCGATTCTTTAGCGTAGTTTTTGCTATTTCTTGAAGGCGTTTTTCTCTGAATCGTGAGAAGAGCTCCGTCAACGTCGGTCGCATATTAGCCCAAACTAGTCCGCAATACATAAGCAGATGACAGAGTCCGCAACTCGAAAACCACACATACTACGATCGGTGAGCTCTTTGGGTTGATTCACAAGCTTGTGGTGTCTGAAGGAGTTGAGTGCCTGGAAATTTCCAACTCCTTCAAGGTATTCTAGTTCCAACTTCCATCCTGTTGTGCCGTGGATTTTTACTCTTGAATAGACAAGTGCCACCAGGGCTTACCATCCTCTGACAAACGTTCCTCTATTCTAAAAGTACATGTTAAACATACACTCCATGTGTGATTCGGAATGTGAATACGCACTGTGATAGACGACGTTCTCGTGCATCGTCCAATGCCTTTCTATGGTCTGTTGCTCGGCGTTTTGACCACTCGTAGTATTGTGCTGATCCCTGCCCATCAATATTGATCGTCCGGTTAGCGGTCTTAATACCTGATAATGAACGAACAAACCTTCATACGCTCTTCCAGAAATAAAGATCTTGCTTCAACCGCTGCCTCTGCCGATTGGCCTTCTTCCCGTCGATCCAGGTCCTTGATCATATCTCGACTGTAAAGATATTGGCCTTGCATGCGTCAGAACTCTGGCGTTGGACAGCGAGGTGGGCCAATACCTTGTTTATCAGCATGATATGGTAACTGAGCCCCAGAGATGTGGTAGCAATACCTCGTAAACCTGCAGAGTTGATGCATGATTGAGAGGTGAACCAGACTGCCAACTCTCACCGGCCTCACCTCTCCTCAGTACAGGATTTGCAGGCTCTTGCCCTAAATACCCACATGACTTCTTGGACGTTAGGTGCAAGACAATACTGCAACGGGATTAGCTTTGATGTGGCGCATCTAAAACTCCTTACGTGACAATGACTTTTCAACGCTAGATTGATATATTGTGGCTCATTCAAGTCCTCTGGACATGGGGGCATATCTAGAGCATTCGCTAATGCCGCTTTCCATATGAGCCTCTGCCTCACGCTCATGAAATATGACCGAAACTCTTTGGAGACTTGGGAGAGGTGCAGAATATCCAGTGGGCCTAATTGGGTAAATATCTAAGGTAAGATGCCGTTAGACTACCTGCGCCATTGACTCGGAATTGCTCATTACCTCGGAGAACAGCTCAATCGGAAAATCTAGTAGCCGCTGTAACCTGCCTTTTTTTGACCTTGATCCAGCGGATCCAGGCTCTTGCACCGCTACGCGACGCTTCTTTCGAGATCTGGGTTCGACATCGAGATTGTCTGGGGCGTCCAGGGCAGGACTCGAATCTACCGTAGGAGATTCTCGCGTTGCAGTGCTCGCTTGCTTCTCTGTCAATCTGGAAGAACGGTGTGGTGGCATGGATGCGAATGTGAGGTTGTAATGAGAGGAGCCGTCAACGTCTATTGTGGGACTAGTACAAAATACTACGGTACGTGTTGGCCACACATGGAGCGCTACAGGGTTTAATTTTCCCACCAATAATACCGAGTGACTCATGCATTGCTACACACTTCAGCTTGAGTTAATTATGGGCTTCGTCAGGACCACTATTGATTCATTAAGGTCCCAATCACATGGCATCACCGCTCGGCAAAATCAGCATAGAACACCACAACGTGCACATCTGCGCTCGGTGTCGAGGCTACAGGAGGTCATTGGGGGTGGTTAACTCTTAGGAGGATGAGGAGGGGGGGAACTGACGAACCAGAGGCAGATAAACCCGATAGGAAAGCAAAACTAAAGATGCGATGCATGGGGCATGTTACATAGTCAATGACAGACTAGACCACTCACAATCGCAGCTAGTATTCCACAGAGACCAAATTCGATCATCGGGTCATGATATCCATAGGCACATGGTGTCATCACTAAGCAAGAGAGTTGTTATGTGACTCTTGAGGAGGGTCAGCAGATGGTCTCACATTCTGGGCCATAACGCGCGGGGTAAATCACTGCTGGCGAGGTAATGGGATACGGAGCCTGTGGTGATGGTTCGTATGGCGGGGCTGGTGCAGCTGGTGGGTATCCAGGGCTTTTGTTGCTTCCAGAAGGCTTCGACATGAACTATGTACAATCGAAAGCTGCAGTGAGGGAGCAAGACCTGAGTCTCGGCACCAACGATCGGTTGCCTAAAGCAAGAAAAGCGGTTTCAGCGCGATCTGGTGGCGCCAAATATCGGGCAGGAGTCGTAAACATCGTTCTGTCCGCGACTCAACCAAGCAGACAAGTAGCTAGGGAATTTAAAGTGTTGATGAGCCCCAGGGATGGATGTCAGGTCACGTGGACAGCATTGGGCTCAACAGTGTGAGACTGTACCCACTCAACATTAACCGTACTGTGGCCATGACCGATGAAGAATATGAAGTCGGTGCGTTTCATGGATCTTGTATGGACATCACAAGAGATCTCATTGCCACCTAGAATCTATTCTGCAGGCCAAGGTTGTGAAGCAGCGCAAACAGCTTATGTGGGTAAGCATCATATCACTTCCAAGTTCTGGAGTGTTACCAACATTCTGCATTCTAACAGCAATTTAGAGTTAGGGTATGTAATTAACCCACTGCTCTGCTGTTCTGTTGATCATTGGAAATCAGTGGAAAGGCTATAGTCCTGACGATGATACGTGAGTAAAGTATCTCTTAGGACGCGTCCATCGCTAACTCGACGTAGGTGGGAGCCTATGGAATCATTTGAAGGGTCACTAGATGTCATGAACAACTTCTGGGAGCGGGCGAATACTGGTGGTCGGAACTATCTTGATTTGAATCTGTTTAAAGCAGGCGAGGTGTTCCTTCCGACGGGGCCTCCACGTATGTTCCCTTTACATTGCTGAGATACCGTCGAAAACATTATCATTAGGCCGCAAGAAGCGTCAGTCTCTTTCGACTACCAATGTCAATCCTGTGGTCAATCCTGTGGCATCTGCTATCAATTCTGAGTCACATTCTGCCAGTGCTTCTCCCTCCGAAAAGCGAAAACGCAGTCAGTCTCCTCAACTTGAACCAAGTACTCGCCTACAGAAACGCGCAAGGGAGGCTCTTCACAATGGTTCTACGTCACAAAGTGTACAATTCCGCAAAGGCCCAGGACTCCAGGGCGAATCAGCGTCCAAACAAGCACGAAGCTCGCAAAGGGCAACTAAGCGCACGTCCTCTCTAGAGATTGTCCCAGACTCTGATGAGGAGACGGAACATACTCTTACAATTCAAGACCCGTCCCCAAAGCCAATTCTCCCCGCACGACCCGCTTCCAACATAACCGCATCAAAACTTCTTAAAAATCTACACAGAGATCGGCCAGACCAGCTACTGGAGCCAAGGGCGGGCACACAGAAGGATACTCCTGAAATTGTGACTGGCGCTCCTGAGGAAGAGCTCGATCCTTTGTCGCTTCCCGTTGGTCAAGTGCGAGCAACAAGCATTCCTTCACATAAGACGAAGGCAACAAACCCTCTTGTAAAGCAAGCGGGTGATGCTGTGATCACGCGCATAGAGGGCGCCATAAACACCAAAGCTCGATTAATGAACCAGATAAAGCAGGAGTCGACGAAGAATTCCTTTCAAGCCAGTCGGCCCAGACCAGGCCCTGGGCGTTCGTCGGCGGGCATGATACAAAAGAATAGGAGTTCCCTGTTGACCGCTGAGAAAGGTGTATTGAAGACCGTGAAGGGTAAATACACCTGGCCAAAGCAGGTACCGGAGGCGGGGGGGGCGTCGGAACCTCAAGGTGTCGCTGATGATGTTCAGCAAGAGGTTGTAAATGGTGCCCCACCTAGCGCTCCTGATCAGGCGGTTGAGCCGGTGTCTGGATTGGAGTTACTGCAATTAGCAACAGGTGGAACGACATTGCAAGATGCAGACATTCTCCCGGCCTTTGAGGAAGCCACGGCAGTCCCAGACCCGTCACCTACCATCCAAGAGCCCTCGATATCGATACCTCCACCACATCCCACTCCGTCGTCACGTAGCAAGTTTTTGCCCTTTGGTGCTCTTCCAGAGCTGAGGACAATTGGTAATCATGTTGAACGAACATCAAGCGAAAAAGCGTGAGCACATCAAACCCTTAACCGAGTGATTCAACTCATGCTTTGTTAGTTCCGCCTTCATCCAAGACATGCTCTTTGCAGGGAATATATCATCGTCATGGAACCGTACAATCTTTGAGAAACCGTAAGTATAGGCTTGATGAGACCTTTCACCGCGGTGCATAGTGCCTTGGATTCCCAGGCGGGCCGCCTTAGTTGAATAGACGCTAATACCACCTTTTTCCCTCTAGCAACACATCTTCCGCATTACAGCTGGCTGTAGATCACTCGCGCTCAATTCCGATGAGGCTAAAGTCTTTGGACTCTCATGCACAGGGTGCGCAGAAATGGGGGTCTATTACTCAACGCAACCCAAATGCACCTCTCGGAAAATTCTACAGCGCCAACAATGCTCACTTAATAATGAACACTTTACGGACATGTGATATTACAGCCTCCGTAGATGTTGACCCAACTGCAACGGCAGAGCAGGTGGCACTATTTCAACAATTCCAAGACCGTTTGAAAGCGGGGTATCTGGTATGTTATTGATCACTTGTTTCGAGTACATGCGTTTGATAGGATATAGTTTATTGCTATGGCGGGCCCCGACGTTTTAGCCTTCTGCTTTTCTAGATCTGTTGACATCGCGTCAAAACTAAATATTCCCGCAGGGCAACGCGAGGATGATGGTATTTTGGTCGCGCGGGTCACTATTGAGAGTTACACTGAATACGCTGATGCCACTATTTTCTCGGAAGCTTGGTAGTTTATTTCCCTTTTCCTCATCATCTGCTTTCCGATGTATGGCGCATACACTGCCTCCGCCCGAATTAAGAATGTTGATTCAGGTATGGAATTAATTAGCGTGAGAATCCAACTAAGTTTGTTAGCGTCACATGACCCTGACGCGTTTCCTTCGAGTCACGTCGTTTGCAGGCGCTACGCCTTGTTTCTTTCCTCCTCTATGTTACGACGCGCCCCCACTCTTTCTGACGGCAGGCCAGTGGGCAGACTTCAGGATAGCATGAGAATTAACAAGCCTTTTAAGCCCCCTGCTCTTGCTATCTCAAAGGATCGGATCCAGCCACTGCGTAAGCGCAAGCGAGTTTCTTACAAGGAGCAGCAGAATGAATCTGAATCTGACGATGAACCTTCCTCGAAGAAGAAGAGAAGGGTTGACAATGATAGCGGTTATACGGAGGAGGAACTCCTTAGTATGGTTAAAAAGTACCCCGTATACAAGCCAAAGCCATTTGAAGCCCTCCGACGATTTTCCCTCCCTTCAATGACGAACAAAGACGGGGAAGTGATCCAGCTAATGCCTTCAAATATATCTCTGGGTATTCGGCCACAAGTAAAGCTTATTCCGCGCCCCCTCCACGATCCTATGGAAGATCACGCTATCGTCCTATATGACCCTACCATTGATGACAGGGAAACGGAAGAGGAGAAGATGGAAAGGGAGAAAGAAGAAGCAAAGGAACGGGCAGCAAAGGAAGCCCAGGAAAAAATTGCTGGGCTGTATAACCCCCATAAATCACTGAAGATGATGCTTGGTGAAGGACAGAAGAAGGAGAAGGGGCAGAAAGTACCCGTTGTAATTGACCCCCGGCTATCGAAAGTCTTGCGACCTCATCAAGTCGAGGGCGTGAAGGTATGTTATACTTACCATATGTCTCTCGGTATCCAAAGCTAACAACAAGACATAGTTCCTCTACAAGTGTGCGACAGGCATGATGGTGGAGAACCAATATGGCTGCATCATGGCAGACGAGATGGGTTTGGGGAAGACATTGCAATGCATTGCCCTGATGTGGACACTGCTTAAGCAGTCGCCCCACTCAGGCAAGCCGTCCATTGAAAAATGCATCATCGCGTGTCCCTCTAGCTTAGTAAAGAATTGGGCCAACGAACTTGGTATGTTGGTTCTCGTGGAATGCGACTCGAAATAACTGACATCATAACAGCCAAATGGCTCGGAAAGGATGCCATTAACGCGTTGGCAGTCGATGGAAAAGGTGGCAAGGCAGAGCTCCTTGAGAAAGTCTCTCGATGGGTAGCAGCGCATGGTAGAAATGTCACGCAACCTGGTACGTTGAAGTTGTCCTATCTCTAAGGGTTAGCTTTCAATATCCTTGCAGTTATGATTGTATCCTATGAAACCTTGCGGACGCTCACAGTACACCTTGCGAATTGCCAGATTGGTTTACTTCTTTGTGATGAAGGACATCGCCTGAAAAATTCAGGTGGGTTCATCCTGTTTTTAACATGGTAATTTGTTTACACCTTAGAACAGAATCATTGACTTTCCAAGCCCTGAATTCCTTGGATGTCAAACGGCGGGTCATCCTCACCGGAACACCTATTCAGGTCAGCTGCGATGCTTATCGATAAACCAACATCGTCGAATAATTGCATTTACCTCAGAACGATCTCTCCGAGTACTTCTCACTCTTGAACTTCGCAAACCCTAATTTCCTAGGTTCAAAGAATGATTTCAGAAAGAATTTCGAAAATGCTATCATTCGGGGCCGCGATGCCCTTGCCAGTGATGAAGTTAAGGCAGAGAGCGAGAAGAAGCTGAAGGAACTCGGTGGTTTGGTTACCAGGTTCATTATCCGAAGAACAAATGATTTGCTATCCAAGTATTGTAAGTATATCTCAAAACGTTCTCGTGTTGGCGCTGCTCACCACCTCTCAACTCATCAACAGTACCCGTCAAATACGAGCATGTTGTGTTCTGTAACTTGTCGGCATTCCAACTTTCTCTATACCGACTCTTTATATCGTCACCGGAAATCAAGGCTTTGTTAAGGGGAACGGAATCTCAACCACTTAAAGCTATCAACATTCTCAAGAAGCTGTGCAATCACCCAGAATTATTGGACCTGCCAAATGACTTACGTGGTTCTGATGATTTGATACCTGATGGCTTCGAAGGCGCTGGTGGGACGAGCAAGAGGGGTCGCAATCCTAATGTTCGTTGTGACTGGGGCGGGAAATTTGTTGTACTGGAGCGGTATGTCCCACGAATATATGCACTTGGATTTCTATTTATCATTGTACCCTGCAGCTTCCTTCACCACTTGAAGACACACACAAACGACAAAATCGTACTAATCAGTAACTATACCCAAACTCTGGATTTGTTTGAGAAGCTATGTCGCAGCAAAAAGTGCGTGTCTCGCCGTCGCTCTGCACAAAGGCTAAAGTCGTGGCGGCAGATACGGCTACTTCCGCCTCGATGGAACAATGACAATCACCAAGAGACAAAAACTCGTAGACCAGTTCAATAATCCTGAGGGCAAAGAGTTCATCTTCCTTCTCAGCAGCAAGGCTGGAGGCTGCGGTATCAATTTGATTGGAGCCAACCGACTAATTCTCTTTGATCCCGGTACGCGTACATCATCACAGCTTCGACAGCTTTATCAATATTTTGTCAACGTAGATTGGAATCCTGCTGCTGATCAACAAGCCTTAGCCCGTGTATGGCGCGATGGCCAGAAGAAAGAATGTTAGTCAAGGAGCAAAGGTCGTCGAGTTGATGCTTACTATCTTCCCTGGCAGGTTTTGTCTATCGATTCATTTCCACGGGAACTATTGAAGAGAAAATCTTCCAACGGCAAGCAAATAAGCAAGCACTCTCATCTGCCGTCGTGGATGAGAAGGAAGATACGGAACGCCACTTCTCCCTTGATGCTTTGCGTCAATTGTTCTTGTTTAATGAAAAAACGCTCTGTGAGACACACGAAACGTTCAAATGCAAGCGCTGTCGGGATGGACGCCAGATTATCAAGTCATCTGCTTTGCTCTATGGTGATGCTAGCACGTGAGTGGCATAGATATGTCATTCACATCTGGATGCTGACGATGACACAGATGGAATCACTTCACAAATGCAGAACTCCAGAACAATCACGACGACCTTCTTCGAGCAGAAACAGGGCTCCCCGATGTCTCCTTCGTGTTTCAGTATATCAGTCACTAGATTATTTCTGTTCTGATCCCTTTCAAGACCTTCATACCCAACAGATTCCCCAATACCACCGTTGTACTTTATGACGCGATCGGACGATTTTGCTTTGATAGAAATGCAGCGCACATTATGGAGTTCATAATATATATTCAATCCTCCGGAATGATAGCAAAATGTAGCAAAATAATAATACAGAGATCTCATTGCACAACATCGTCCCAGGTCCCCCACTCCCCACCGATTTTGCGTACTTGAACCTTCTCTCCACCTGAACCAAAGTAAGAGGCCTTGAACCAAGATCTCATCTCCTCCTCTGAAAACGGACCGAAGGTCTGATTGCTTTCCCCTACTGCCCATTTGTACTCGTACTTGGCATCCGCGGAGGGTGGTTCCCAAGAAGGATCGACAGCTCCGGATGACCTTACATCACGAACCAGCTCCTCGTATGTGCGGGAGTATATGTCGTTATCCCCAAGGGACATCAATTTGGACGCTATGTTTGTTATGTCCTCGATCTCGGAGGGCGCCTTTTGTGATTTATCGGCACTGGTAGAACTAGCAGAGCCTGGATGGCTAAGATTTTATCAGAAGGGCATCGAAATGTATATCGATAAGATACGAACCCTTTCTGCGCGTTACGGGCCTTCTTGGATTGAGCACCTAGTCGTTGGAGAGCCTCCAACACCGTTTCCCCCTTTCTGAGTTTGGCCAACAGCTGCTGTTCAAGTCCCATCTTTCCCCCACTCTCCTTGAGCTCCCTATCCTCAGCAGCAATGCGCTCTTGCTGCTCCTTTTCTTGTTTCCGCTTTCTATGCCGGGCTTGTTTGATCTCCTTCTCGCTCAGACCATCCATCCACCGGTCATGGACCTTGTGTGGATCAAAGGACCGAACGTAATTGCCGTCTTCTGTGAATTTCCCCTCTTCCATCTCCTCGCGCATATTGAACGAAGATAGTTCATATCCCATGCCTGCTTTCTTCTTCCTCTCCGCATCATCGTCGTCTTCGGGCTCTTCTGAGACTTCAGAGTCCGAATGCTCAGACCCGGATTTATCGTTCGCAAACTCTTGGCCCTCGATGTCACCCAAGCGCAAATACTTTTCTTCATTTTTCCTCTTTTCTGCACCATCCTGTGGATGATCTTCCTTATCTCCTAATACAAACATATCGTCGTCTTCTTCATCCTTTTCGGCGCCTCCATCCTTCTTTCTGCTGTACACGACGCCCTCACCATCGTCTGTAGAGTCAGATTCGTATCCCTCATTCTTCACTCGACCTCTGCGATGGGCATTAGGGTCCTCCAAAGAGGCGTCGACCTGCTCTTCAAAATTGGCAGGGTCATCCTCAGGCTCGACAAAGCGCGTCCTTTTGTGGACAGGATTCGCGGCTTGTGAGGATTCTCCGTTAGATGTTGCGGCGCGTTTTCTGTTTGCTTGTGAGGGCATTGATTAGGGTTGAGTGACAAGCATTATCGAAAGAAGCGGAACCCTGTTTGATCTTGTTGGAGGGAACTTGGGTGAACCAGTGGGGTTGCTGACTCAGCACGAGGCTTCTTGCTCTTGGCATTAGAACTTTGAAGCAGCCAAGGCATAGACGCTTGAGTTTAAGGCTGCGTTTATACCTGAGGAGGAAGCGCTAACCCGATGCAGGACATTGCATAGATTGGCTTGTTATACAATATTTCATATGAAGATCTGCCCCTTATGTCCGCGATAAACCAAATAAAGTGTGCCTGTGAGCCGCAGTGTTCTATTTTCTGTAGACATAGAGGAGCTCGTTGGATCGTAGCCTCGAAAAGCAAAGCAAGCAAGGATCCTAGCAAATTGAGTTACGAAAATAGAGGCGAGTCATCCAGATATTGTTTGCCAAGCGATAAGAGCCGAGAACAGCGCCAAAGTCCCTTACACTTCCCCACCTCCTCATCCTTTCGTACCATGTCCTCTTGGTCCACACACAGTGAGCTTCTGGGCTACGCATCGATAACAGCTTGGCTTGGTGCCCAATTTCCGTGAGTAATATTATCTCTTCTCTTCAACGTGACATCTTTTTGATCGTATGCACATACTTATGCCTGCATTTCGTCGCTGCTTATCATTCCTCTCGCCCTAACTCCAGCCAGGTTGTAGAGAACTACCACAGACAGTCTTGTGAAGGTCTAGCTCTGCAGTTTCTGGCCAGTTGGCTATTGGGTGAATACGTCATACGACGAAGCGTCATTTACGCCTTTCGCTTAATGTTCATTTTCTACGTTAGGGGACTTTTCAAATCTGGTTGGCTGCATCTTAACACATCAGCTCCCTTTCCAGGTATTACACCGTCCCAAATTCTCCTTCCCCGCTCATCCTTACTTGCTAGACATACCTTGCAACATACTTCGTGTTTGTGGACTTGGCATTGGTCGCACAATATTTCTATTATGATCGTCAACCGAAACCAGCAATCATTGACAAGCATGTACGTGCTGCAGGTCGACGACTCTCCATAGATCGAGCTGCGTCACGCTATCGCACCCTTTCTGCCGCAGCGGCCAATGTTGCCACGACGGCCGCTCTCATTGCCGAATACGACGAACACCTTGAAAGACGCCGACTCCGTCGTGAACGGCCAAGAGGAATTCTAGATGAAGGACAGCGGAGCGGTGATATCATGAATCAACCCCGGGATACTGAAGGAGACGTCGAAGGCGATGTCGACGAGCATGCATGGGCAGCACTCGCCGATAGCTTTCATTCTGAGGGTGGCCATGACCTTGGAAGAGCGCGACACGAATATTACAACCGCAGAGCTGGCAGTCTAGGACCCAGCGGTGTTGTGAGGCCAGGTCGTAAACGTCACACGACCATCCCTGGTTTCACTTCGACGGACTCATTAGGTGCTGGAACTTCCGTCCTAGGAAGAGGACGCTCCGTTTCGGGAGCGGATGCTGGAGACGTAGAAGCAGGTGTTAGGCCTTCTCATCACGAACGACGAAGCTCTCGAGCCAGCAAGCGGGGTGCCAGTATGGTATTCCTTGGCGTATGGGCTATATTTGGCATCGGGTCCCTAACACAGACTCGACGCGAAGTATCCGGGAATGGAATTTCCAGGACAGGAGAGGTATTATCTATGCCCCCCAAATCCGCCGTTCTGCTCGCATCAGACCCAATGCCGACGATAGCAAGCAGTGTAGACGACAGCCCGAGCTACGCGCATGTCAGTTTGCATCAACCCTCAACACCAGCAAGTGACGCCCCGTTACCTCCCGCTCCTCCTCCCAGCACAGAACGAATATTGGGTAGATTTTTCGCTTGGCTTTGTACAACATTGTACTTGACCTCTAGATTACCCCAAATATGGAAGAACGTAAGCCCTCCACTAAAGTGCTTCATCCGCGATACTGACAATGCATCAGTATACACGCAAATCCGTCGAGGTGAGCTGGTCTTCTAACGCCCTACTGTCGCCTGCTCAACGTGTTACTCCAAGGGTCTTTCAATGTACCTTTTTGTCTTTGCTTTCCTAGGAAATGTTTTCTATGTGTCATCCATCCTTTCATCACCCCAAATGCGTGACTCGCCCGAACGGACATCCGCCTTCCTGAAGGAGAGCATACCGTGCGTTTTATATCTCTTACGTCTAGGTTTCCAGATCACTCAACCAAGCCAACTAGATATCTACTCGGCAGCGCTGGAACCCTGATGTTTGATATCACGATTGTCAGCCAATCCTTTATCTACAAACGAAAAGGGAAACGCCACGCTTCGATGCATGTCCAACCACCTACAGAAGAGACAAACCTGCTCAGCGATGATGCGCTTGGACACGCATATAGTGTGGACGGCAATGCCACAGTTGTGTCGAGAGGGCGTACGATGCAGGGGGCTGCAGACGACAGAGTTGAGCAGCCATAGTATAGACTTGTCCATTGCTTTCAAGATGCTATCCATCTCATACCCATGTACGATACGAGAAATAAACCGTGATAACCATTAGAGCCACGTGACAAGGGGATGATGACATCGGAACGCGCCCCGCACTCCATCCATCACCACGACCACCGATAGTATTCAGCTTCTTCAACGTATCGCATGGAGACTGCGACATCCAAGCCATCGTCCCAGGATGTAACTGCTTGTGAGCTAGTAAGCATTCTCATCAATCATGGACTGGAGCATTGTTTACATTGCGGATTGCAGCGATCTTTCGTGCTCGATTATCTATGCCACAATTGCTATACGAACACCGCAAAGGCATATACGGAAGACAGCTCGGTACGCCACCTGGATGCAGATGGAGATGAGATAATTCCGCCGGTTGGTGATGTTGAGGATGGAGGGTTTGGAATCACCGCCGAGGAGCTCCAACAAATTGAACGACGCGAACGTAAGCCTCTGCACACCAACATCAGTAATATTGATCACGCATAGCCTGCTTCAGAGATCCGTACCTTGATACTCTCAGGAATGGTCGACGAGGCGACGGCCCTCTTGAACGAACATTTTCCGACTGTTCTATCCACTGGTGCCAAGACTGCAACAGGACCCGAGCGCCGTAATGATCTGTTCCGTGGAAATGCGCTTGAATACACCGCAGCGACGTCGATTAACCCCACACACATACTCCTAAACCTCCGCATCCTGGCATTTATCGAGGCATGCCGCACGGTACCTCTGGAATACAGACGTCGAAACTCTTCCGATGCACCACTGGTGGTTCCACCACCCTCCAGTGATTATCCCAAAGTCTCGTCCCCATCGTCGCTTGGGGATGCAGAAGTTCTCATGCAACAGAAGCAACTAGCCCTCCTTTCGCGTGCGCAAAAGCTCAACGCGATGGTCAAAGCACTGCAGTCGCCCACTGACCGCGCACTCTATCAAGAGGAACTTCGGAACGTTGCCGGTTTATTGGCCTACACAGTGCCTGAGTCAAGTGCCCTTTCTCGTTATTTAAGCCAAGAACGCCGCGAGGCGGTTGCAGACCAGATCAACAGCGCCATCCTCGGTGAGCCGTATTATTGTATTGGCGCGGCATCTTCGGCTGACGGGAGTGATTAGCCAGTATAGGACTACCTCCAGTATCATCTCTGGAGTTGATTGTCCGGAACACATCCGTTGTCTGGGCAGGTGCGCACGAGCACAACATCAAACCTCGCCCTGGAAGCCTACAACCACCCTCAAACACTAAGCATTACAGCACTGCTCCGAAAGGAACGGAAAGAGAGGAGGTTGGTTATTTTATTTTCAATGAGATGTATACCGACTGATTCTCCGAAAGGTTGTTCCTCCGTTCGACTTGGAGCAGTTCATAAACTCCAAATGAACTTTTTTTAGATTACATCCGAGATTCATCATCATCGACTACTGTACACATCTGCGGCCCATTGTGTTTTACTGTATTAGTTCTACATCATCCCACCTGCCATTATTTAATCTAGTCAACATACCATCAGGAAGATGGCATTCCCTAAATCCAAGCGTCCGTAAACTATCCCATCGGGACCATCCAACCCTCTCGAGCACTTTGAACCCACCGTTCGAATTGGGACCCAACCACGTGTTATAAGATAGGTCCAGCACTATCAGCAAGGGACATATTCCAGGCAGTCTATACAGCGGAACGGGTGTTCGTAGATTGATCAGGCCAAGGTGAGTGATGGTGGGCGGAAGAGATAATATAGAGGAGTTGGCCAGTGTAATAGACATCAAAATGCATGTGCGTAGCAGGGTGGGTTCATCGATATCCTGCTCCCACGATTCCTCAGAGTCGTCAGCTGGTACAGATGCCGATGCCGGTGTATGTGCTGCATTGGAGAGCTTGATAAAGTAATCGTCTCCAAGTGACGCGGATGGCCCTACAACAATCAGCTCCCCATATGCATGTCCATCCGGTTCGAGTAGAGCAAAGAGCTTGGTATTCGAAAGCGGTGACTCGATCGCCATGGTGCGGATGAGCAATGAGCGAAGGTGTGGATCCAGATACGGCAGGATATCTTCCACAAAGACCTCGTCTGGATATCTTGCCAAGATGTGCAAGCACATGGTGATTAATGAGGGTGTTGGGAAGTCAAAGGAGTGACGACGAGGGTGCAACACGTGTCGTTGGATGTCTGGCAAAATTACGGATAGTGCACGGGCTCGCCATGGTGGTGCGTGTCGAGGGTCATTCGTAGATCCACCTTTTTGCCAACTTTTAGGAGGTGATGGTCCTGGGCAACGTACAAGGCTCGTACCCTTATCACGCGCAGCATTTCCGGAGTCTGATGCAGCGGATGTTATGACAGGCTCGTGGGTGGCCTCGAGTGCTAAACCTGATAAGCTGGAAGTCAAGAAGCTGATGGGGAGGGTAGGTTGATTGAATGACGGGGAATAGGGCAAGTTACTTGATGCAGCCCTTATGTTACGAGCATGCCGGAACTGTTCTCCTCTATAAGACGCTCTGAGCAGTCGATTGGTATTAATGTGTGTATGAGAATTGCGCACCTTAGGGTATGCAGCAGATCATTGACGTGCTTCGGACGGGAGTTAGGAGTGGTGACCGATTTCATAGAAGGGTCGGTGCCCGGCTAACGTCATGGCCGTCGCGGAATAGGCCACAATGTTGTGGATTGCTTGGTGGCTAGTTGACATGTGTGAGGACTCCTCATGGGTCCTTGCCACAAGTGTGCGCGATTTGCGCCAATTCAGCTGCGAGAAATTCGCCATGGGCGAGAAACAATGATATAAAGGACACATTTCATATATTTAGATCGTTCGTTCAACATAAGAGATATAAAGGAGAGAAGACATCAACCCCCAACGAGTTCCACTGGGGCATCTCGAGCGGTAGTACTAAAACCATCCCCATTTCACTCTCCTTTCATCTGAGCCTCCACATCCATCTCGGAATACCTAACCTCGACTTGAGTAATGCTCGTGTTTCCGGACATAGCCAACGACGCATATCTCGAGAACACCTTGTTCCCCAACTCCAACTCGGGATTCTTCACCTTCTCCCCATATCTTCTGAAATAAATCCTCTTCATCCACTTCCAAAACTCAATCCCAGCAATAAACATCCCACTCTCCACAAATACCACTCCCCATTCCCAGCTAATGGGTCCATGTTTGAATACCACAGTGTTCAAGCCGGGGATATAGATGATCGGGAACACGGTGACGAAGCCAGCAAAGATGGACCAGAGCAAAAACTGGTTTCTCCAGATGTGCTTCATCCACATCGTCCACGGATTCTGAGGTTTCCCTTCCATACGGAAGAAGGACCTCCTCATGTGTACCATCTCCCAAGCTAAGATGAGGGCGAACCAAGTCAAGCAAGTAAACGTCGTACTGCGAGCCCTGAAAACAAGCTCGCAGGTTGCTTGGAATCGATCATTACATTCCGATCCGAGTTGACCATCTCCAAACACGAACACAACAAGGGAGAAGGATGAGAGGCACAAGGCCGCCATGTAGCACCCGTAGACGACCATGTCGAGGACAACCTCTGGGGTGAAAATACCAACTTTGACGTTGTGCGGAGGTCGTGTCATGATATCGTCCGAGGCGATTTCCATACCGAGACCCATGGCAGGGAAACCAGACGTAACCATGATAATCCACAAGATCTCGACAGGGGCAAGGGGAAAGACAGATAAGCCTGTGTTGTCCTTGAATGCCAACCCGATCAATAGCGTGCAAGCCTGAGCGATATTCTCCGCGAGCAAATGAAGCACAAATTTCTTGATATTATCGAACGTGCGGCGGCCTTCTTCGATGGCGTTGAGGATACTTGCAAAATTGTCATCCGTGAGCACGATATCCGACGCGTCTTTGGCAACATCTGAACCTGCCAGTCCCATGCCGATACCGACATCCGCCCGTTTCAGAGCTGGACTATCGTTAATGCCGTCACCTGTCATCGCAACGAATTTGTTGCGCCTGTGAAGAGCCTGGACCATGCGAACTTTGGTACTAGGGGCACATCGCGCAATCACCAAGGGAAGGACAGGTAGTTGGTCAATGTCATCATCCGAGAGGTTGTCGAACTGAGCTGCAATCATGACCATAGCATTGAGAGTACTGGGGGCTAAATGATCGGACTGCTTGGGAATGATGCCGACCTCGGATGCAATTGACTTGGCCGTCTCGGGGTGATCACCTGAGGGGCGGTTAGTCATGAGATATCAATAGGTGATTATCCGTACTTACCAGTTAACATATGGACATTAATACCAGCACGATGACAAGCCTTTACAGCACCTGCAGTTTCGGGGCGGGGTGGATCATACAGCCCAATTAATCCATAGAGGGTCATCTCTTTCTCAACGGCCTCTCGAGGAAACTGTGCCCAATCTCCCACGACCTCATCCCACTCGCGAGAAGCCAGAGCCAGGACACGAAGACCCTGAGAGGCCAATGCCTCCATGTTCCTCAACACGGTCTCCATCCAGATCGAGCTAAGCTGGACACGTTCGCCATGAACGTGGATGAATGTGCATGCATTCAACACCCGTTCCACTGCACCTTTCATGAATGCCCACTCTCTCGCTTTCTCGGAGTCGTTGCTTGTCTCTCGATAGATCACGGACATCCTCTTGACTTCAGAATCGAATGGATATTCTGCGACCAAGTGCCACCTCAGGTCGTCTGCATGCGTGAACTTTCGACGGTTCCAGTCAAATCGACTCGTAAAGACCTGAATTGCGGTCTCAGTTGGATCTCCGCGCGCATCCCAGCCTACCCCGTCTTTACTTTTCGCAACAAGGGCGGTATTGCAGAATGTGGCGATGTTGAGATAATTCTGGAGGTGTTTGCTACCAACAAAGGTAGCAGCGGGAGACCAGGGGTGCTCAGTCTCTTTTTGGATCCTCGTTTTTGGTATTTGCTTGAGCTCGTGAGGAGTGGAGGGTTCGAGTGAGATCAGGGCATCGGTAGGATCCAAGGGGTTGTTGGTATCACCGACAGAATATGTGCCTTCGGAAGCGACCCAGGCCTTACGAACAATCATCTTGCCTTGGGTCAGCGTTCCGGTTTTATCAGAGCAAATATTGGTGACGGCACCCAGGGCTTCCAAGGAATCCAGTTTGCGCACAATAACATTCCTGGAAACCATTGTCTTGGTACCAACCGCCATCGTGATAGTTAACACGACTACAAGGCTTGCAGGGATCATTGATAAGCCAGTCCTTTAAAGACTGTCAGCACAGGAACGGCGGGTGACGTTAATTGCTTACCCAACGGCATAGAGGATGACGGCATGGTCGCTCTTAAAGCCATTGACTGCAAGGCATACGATGGCGAAGACAACGGCAATTCCAAAGAGGATGAGAGCGAGCCAACTAAGCTTGCGCTGCAGAGGTGTACCAACGTTAACCCCCAAGAATTGGCCGATCCAGGTCATCATAGTGAAAGCACCCGCTTCCAGGCGATAATGCAGCTTGATTTTCCCGTCATCGGTCCGACGAACTTGACGAACGTTACTGTCGCCCCCCTTGAGGGATTCGGCGATTTTGCCGATTTCGGTTTTCATTCCAGTATAGACAACGATGCCCTTGGCTCTTCCTTTGGTGACAGTGCTACTGGAATATGCCATATTGAGCCGATCACCAACACCGACTTCTTCGGGCTTGATAAGAACATCTGCAGACTTAGCCACGGGGAGAGATTCGCCCGTTAATAGTGCCTCATCTGTTTCGAAATCTAATGAAGAAGCGCTCAGCATTGTGGAGTCGGATGAAACGATGGGGACCGTACTGATGGCTTCGAAAATTCTCATATCAGCAGGAATTGTATCTCCTGTCTTTACTTCCACGATATCGCCAGGAGTGATGTCGGTGGATCGAACAGTAAAATTGTGGCCATCTCGGACGACGTGAGCGGTGGGTGACGAGAGAGATCGTAAGGAATCCATAGTTCTTTCTGCGCTGTATTCCTGGAAAAACCCAACTACGACATTTACGACTACCACAACTGTGATCACAGAGGCCTCAACCCAAGATTTGATGGCAAAGGAGGCGACCATTGCCATGATTAGGACCTACATAAAGGCTGAGTTGCGATTAATAATTGATATGATTTTAGATGGACACACCAATGACATTGCATTGAAAATCTGGCCGATCAGGATCCTAATGGGATGAACACCGCTTGCACCTTCGAGTTCATTGGGTCCGCAAATTTTTAAACGACTTTCGGCTTCATCTTGCGTCAAGCCATTGTCAGGATCTGTCGTTAGCTCCTGAAGGACTTGGTTGGCTGTAAGAAGATGAGGCTGGTTTGAGAGGGTGTAATGAGCAGAAGGTTGGGCAGGTTTGTTATCCTCATGGAGTATATCAGGTGAGTGTGGCAAGGATCCTTGACGACTTCCGGAGTGAATATACGAGCCATCACGTTGCATGCACTGGGTGTACGTGCTTAGAAGAGAATTTCAGGCTGCCAGAGGCAGAGCAGGATCAGCTAGCAGAAAGGAGACTATGCGTTGAAATGGGTAGTCGCAGAAACAGCAGACACTGGTCACTATGGGGCAAGTGAACTTGGGTCAAAAATGAAGGGGCCTCCATATTTATAACATTGGTGCTATCAGAAAAATGAAATCGTTATGAAACATATGTGTTCTCTGGCCGTGGTTTTCGGACCTTGACTAATTTGACTTGGCCCTACATGTGTATGACATTTGCTCCATTATTGTAGTCAGCCAATTTCATTCATCTCATTCTATTGGCCCAGGCACTCATATTAATATACCCCTCCACATGTCCTGAACATAAAAGGTCATTAATATCACATACATTAACTCTGGACCTGCCTTGTTGGCCATCAAGGATCTTCCAATCAGAAACCAAAGTGCTCAGAAGGTAAGGTCCGGTCTAACCCGATTTGATATCTTAAGCCAAGAGATAACATTTTTGGATCTTATGTTTTTGAATCAGGAGACGTCAAGGCCCCAGAATCGTTGATTGCTGTCCCACACGTACAGTAGTTGTATATTCTTGTATTCTATCAATGCACTGAGCATGGTTTTGGAAATGTAGGAAGGAGTTGACGACTCTCTGTCTGTTCATGGGATATGGACTTAAATACACCTGAACATAAAAGGTCATTAATATCACATACATTAACTCTGGGCCTGCCTTGTTGGCCACCAAGAATCTTCCAATCAGAAATCAAAGTGCTCAGAAGGTTAGGTCTGGTCTAACGCGATTTGGTGACATATTATTGTATCTTATGTAGACGTCAAGGGCCCAGAATCGTTGTCCCACACGTACAGTAGTTGTATATTCTTGTATTCTCGTTCAACTAGTACACCATGAATCAATGCACTGAGCATGGTTTAAATGTAGGAGGGAGTTGACGACTCTCCAGTGTTTGTTCATGGGATATGGGCTTATGTGGAAATTACTTTAACTTACCTTGCGGCAACCCTAGCCTCAATGTTCTCTGCAAGTGTCAGGTGTGCATACGGAATCTATGGGTACTGAGCCAGCAGGCCGGTCTTGTTCCAAGTACGCGTAATGCAGGGACCATTAGACGCATGCAATCAGGTCACCAAGCTAACATTTAGCTGCGGTAGAAACAAACCCACGTGCACCAGAGCTCGTCGACGTTCATTTGCTCACAGTTCACCGTCATGCAGTGTCACCCATCCATTCACAGTGTCCCGGAAAATTAAGTGTATAGTCTATAGATCATGTATTACACCTTGAGTTAGAATCATTCCCTCACTCTGGAGGAATAAAGGGACTTCGTCGATATGCCGGGGCTTCTACAACTGAAGGGAGTGTTTTCGCCATTTCTGCTGTGCCAGCGGGGAAAGGGAGATCGTCAACACCCTTAGGTAGCACCTTCTCATACAAACCCTTGACCTGATTATGACGACCAAGTGCAACTACTTTCTTCTTGGCGTCACGAACGAGGACATGCGCGTCATCGACACCTGGAAGGCATCCACGAACGAAAATCAGGTCAAGATTGGTGTCGACACGGATCACTGCGAGATTTTGAGCTGTGACACGCTTGCCTCCCATTCGGCCAGCCATTTTCTTGCCAGGCCAAACCCTTCCTGGGTCCTATCACAGAGTTGGTTACGCCTCTCTAAAGATGATCCAATTGCATACCTGGTGCTGGCCTGTTGAACCCGCTGAACGATGTGACACCGAGGTACCATGACTAGCAGGCAGTCCTCCGTAGCCCCATCTCTTCATGACACCTTGGAAGCCCTTCCCAATACTATCTAGCAGTCAATCCAGGTCAACTTGACACCAGCTGATCCACGCACGAGTTTGCAACAACGTCGACATATTGGCCAGGGACGAAGTGAATCGCAGATAGTGTAGTCCCTATCACACTAGCGGTCAAAGAGTGTACGATGTGTCCGGGCAATAATAACTCACCAACTGGGATGTGTGCATCTGGTGTGACAGGGAACTCCTTGACTATCCGCTTTGGCGGTACTCCAGCCTTCGCGAAGTGTCCTAGCATTTGACGTGTAGTGGTCTTGGCTGTTCTGTCTGATGCTGCGACTTGAACTGCATGGTACTCGGTATGGTCTCTTCTGACCGTGTGGATGTTGGCAGTCACTTGGCAGTTTTCCAACTTGCACCAGTCAGCCAGGGTTAAATCAGGCATGAGCCAACTTACCTGTAGAACAGTAACAGGGAATCGAACACCCTGGTCATTCCACATTGACGCCATTCCGCGCTTCCGTGCAATAACGCCAGTGCGAATTGAGTTGGGCGTCCATTTTTGTACCTCTGCCGTATTAGAGGTATTAGCTACTGGTGCAGCATTAGCGGCTGGCGACGTATGTAACCACCGAAACTGGGAAAGAGCCCTGGATCGTTGGCGGAGTGAGCAGGTCCTGAGCATGTCAGTTGCGTTCTTCAGAAATTTGGGCAACCAAAACACGAGAGCACATAGCGGACTTTGAATTTCTCATGACCCTGGCCGTCATCATTCCAGGTGACTCTCATACATTCTTAGCACCGCGAAACGCTTAACCAAATGGAATGGACCCTTGGCCTGCTGATGAAAGACAAAATCAGTCCAGCAGTAAATCAAAGGGAAAAGGAAACAACCCTACAACACCCAACTACCCTCTCCTAGCACTCGGGAGCAACGTCGCGACTCTAACACAGCAGAAGAATGGGAGGTTTCAATGGACATATGCTATTGACGAACAAGGTCAGGAAAGAGTATATCTCAATGTCCTCTTCATATTAATGTATGGGTAATTGCAGCGCGACCCAAGCGTCAATGTGGGCAACCTGCACTGCTTTTTCCTGCTACACGGCCTTCAAACCCCCCCGTTCTTGAGGTGCCAGTGCAACAGCGGGCCGAACAGGGTGTAAG
This sequence comes from Volvariella surrecta, assembly GCA_951802395.1. Lineage (NCBI taxonomy): Eukaryota > Fungi > Basidiomycota > Agaricomycetes > Agaricales > Pluteaceae > Volvariella > Volvariella surrecta. The sequence goes on from OX637784.1 coordinate 1,940,856, forward strand.
ATTCATTTGACAAAAATATGTGCTCTTGTTTACCAGAAACAGGCCAACTTTCTTAGGATACATTTCCCTGACGTGGATGTTCCAGCAGAGCTCATTCGCGAGACGTTGGTAGAAGATGCCAAGTTGGCTGCTGAACTGGAAGCATTCGATCCATACGATTGCAACTTGCTCGATTTATTGCTCGTACCCAAAACTGGGAGCCAGCAAGTCGCCCCGTTCTTGGCCTTTCCTATGGGCGAACTGAACGTTGATTTAAGTCTGTGCTGCGATACTCGCTTTGGAGGACGGCACTTAAATCTATTTAGATATATCCCCTCTAATTCTTTCACATAACTGCTTGACATTCATACCATCTCCCGTAACGAGACGGTCTTTTCGTTCCCCAATCAGACAAATCGCATCATTGCCCAAGATTGACGCCCGTACGGGATGTGAGTAGCTTTTTTGGGTGCGAGGCACAGGGCTAACGACAGAGAGCAGCCACTCACCTGGCAGTTCGGACCTATGGGACTACAGAAATAATAGAGTTGCAAATGGACCTTGACGATTCTGATGTTGTGCTTTCTGATGTCGCAGCCTTTTCTCGATCTAAAACTGGCAATAATTTTGTTGTTGATGTCGGGGTTTTGTACTCAAACCCAGCAGGGCTCATGCTGGCAACCGATTGCGGCACTGTCTACATCACTGACTTGTCAGAACCTGGGAAGGCTATGTAGGTGCACTCCTCTTCATGATATATTTGGCAACTAATAAATTACGCAGGTTTGAACTTCGACCTAGTGGTGAGGTACCTCACGACAAGTTCTGGAGGCTCGCATCTTGTGAGACAAACTCAAATGCCTTCCTACTGGCCTCCTCTGTGGAGTTATCTCAATGTGATAGCAGGGTACGTGCACTATTGATTTAGTCGTTGGTTCGCGCGTAACCAATTTTTAGTCTGGGCGTTTCAGCAGTATCATGAAAATGAAGGACGGGAAGGAGTTTCTCACCTCTGCGTCGTACAGCGCAAATGCAGTCTTGCTTTCTACGACCAAACAGCTCCTTTGTATCGATGATCGCATGCCCGCTCGGCCTTTATTTGGATATAGCCATGGCCGCCAGTTTGATAGGTCGTTGAATATTCAAACCGTTGACTCGAATGATTCTAGTACGATCCTACTTCGAGCTAGATCCAATCGTTGCTAACTGACACCAGCGTTGATCTTTCTATCCTCACGAAAGAACGATCTGACCACGATTTACGATGTTACGCGCTCTTCGGGACTAATGCAATTCAACGCTTCGCCGTACTGTCTCCCTTCGGTCAATGGGGAAGGGGTGCAATACCCGGGACGGGCATGCCTCTCTGGTTTCCTTGACGAAGGCGCTGTAACACTCTTCAGCCTGGCACAAAACGGATCACTACACGCTCGGAATGCATTTCCTGCTACTCAGACCGAACCCCTAATTCGCGCACAAATTTCTCCTGAAGTCATGGAATTAGGCAATCGCGTTAGTTCCCTTAATCATAGCAGGGACTCTTTGGAATCGTACGAGATAACCCAGGTGGATTTCTCACCGGTTTATGAAAGTGGGTCGTTTGATGCTAAGTCCGATATTCAGTAACCGACTATTTCGTAGAATTATTCCGGGATCCAGATTTCGTGGAGCAGCTGGAAGAGGAGCAAGCAACTGCAGTGTATGATCTCCTTGAGCAGATCCCTCATTCTTGGCAGAGCGAAATTGCACCGGTCGATCATATGCTGACAACGTGAAGTTGTTTCATTGCTACGCTGATGGGATATCAATTCTGAGATCTACACATAGTTATGATATTACGCTTCGTGCTGGCGAAGAGCCCCAATCAGCTACAAGATCTGATTTTTTCAGTTCTAATTTAATCAGGTCTAAACGTGGCTATCGTGCGTTAAAGCAAGGTCGGCTTGCTCCAACAACGATGAAACACGATGGTTGGCACCATGACCTCCGACCTACTCTTCAGCGATTGGGCGTTGATGTCAGTGATGATATTACGACCCTTACGGAGCAGCTGCAGGAGTACGACCAAGTGCTCGACCCGGATCGTTCCGCGCAGTTGTCGAGAAGGGAATCGGACGCACGAGAACAGCTCGCGCTGGACCTGACACTCGCAAGTGATGTATTTGCGGATCGCTCCATCACAAGCCCGGAGGACAACTTTGATTTGGAAAGCAGAGCGGGCGCTCTATCCTTGAATGGGGAGCCGCCTTCGGTTAGCTTGTCTTTCCTCCGCCCAGTGCCAAAAAACGAAAAGTATACGGATCACAAGGGCGGGGAAGAGTTTGTAGCGCCGCTAGGTGTTCGCTTACTACTTAAAGACTGGGATGTTGGTGCAGATCCAAAAGACTATGAATATAGGGACCCATATAACAAGGGCGAAGAGCAATCACAATCAAGCCCAAAAGCCTCGGGTGGTGCCCCGCAACCGATCAAGTCTCAGCAACGCGCTGCACTTCCAAGTACACAACGACCAAAGTTACCAACGCAATTACCGCCTTCCATTCTTCCATCTGTTACTCTGCAACCTCCAAAAACTAGGACCTTAGAAACTCCACAAACAAAAGGTCACAATCAGGTACCAGAGTATACTTATCGAACCATCCATAGTAGTCAGCCATCGGCAGTAAGCCGCCCTGCCTCCGCTTCGGTAGACATGGCGAGCACGCAAGTTTTGCCTGGTCCTTTCGGCGGTAGGCAAACAGTGAGCAAAAAGAAGACAGCAAAAAGGCGACTAGGAGGGTTTTGAATGTATATTGTATAAAATACGATTTCTTGAATGTATACATTATATGGTTTGAATCTCATACATCTGAGTCCGGCTATTGGATCAAGTGACCTTCGCGTTACCTCTCTGCATTGAAGGCCAGGGTCGCTTCCGACCTTCATATCCATCTCATCCTCATAGCGTCAGTCTTCCTTGCTGATTCAATCCACCCGATCTTTCGTGCAGGCGCACGAAGCTGGACTGCTCGACAGCCCAGTAATTGTGCTCTATGGATGGAAAAAGGTAACTCATCCTGAAACTTAACCGCCATTTCACTTTCCATTAACCGTTTTTGTCCTATTTTCCGTCTTAAACAGGACTTCTGACCCTCTGTATGACCCGGCTGCGTTCAATGAGGCACTGCGACGTCTGTATCCTCAATCATTATCCCTCTCAAAAGTTGATCCCTTCTGAATTTGTTGGCGTCGGCTCTCTGGATATTAGGAAACAAAGCAGTCGTCTGTGCACTATCTGCGAGCTATGTTTCGACGTTCGCTGGGTACCCGGTAAGAACCGTTTCAGCCTTGTTCAGTTTTGCATTATTCCTGACTTCCATGGTCCATCGCCTCGACTGTTCGCGAACCTATGCTTGTCGTGACATGTAGCTGGATTCCCTCAAGTCCCGGCTCCAAACTACGAAGACACCCATAACCATTCCGAGACTTGCAGGAATCGTTTATCGTGAAGAAGGGGTGATGGGATTCTATCGTGGAATATGGATACCCCTCATGACGATCTCTTTCGTCCGTGAGTGCTCTTCGACAGCTGCTGCTTTGGCGTCTCCTCTATTCTAATTGTCCGACACGTATGAAGGAGCCGCAAGCTTTACAATTTATAGCAGAACGAAGGAATATTGTGCAGACCATAGCCTACTTGCAAGGAATTCTGCCCTTGATGCGGCACTCGTTGGCGGCATAAGTGGGGCTATGTCTGGTGCTTTGATCTCATTTTGTAGTGCCCGTGAGTTTTTATATTCCATGGCTCTACTTTCTAACTTAACGGAGGAAATTAGCATTTGAACTCGTCAAAGTATATGAGCGCTTTATGCCGAAGCCTTGCTCCTACTGAACGACTTGTGTGCAGGTCCGTCGTCAACTAGAGTATTCCATTGCGGCAGCCAAGGGTATCACTTTGGTGAAAGCCCCAGGGACTTTGCAGGCTGTGAAAGATATTTTCAAGACGAATGGCTTCGGAGGTTTATATACCGGCTTCCGTTTACATTTCCGTAAGTTTGTGCCATCTTGACCGCGCCCTGCGATTTCATCTTTGCGGTGCCGCATTTATGTTTGTCCAGTCCGTGATACGACAGGAACAGCTTTATACTTTCTAGAGTATGACGGAATGCGACATCTGCTTGGAAAACAGAGGTCTGGGGAACAAGGACCAACACCTTCTTGGTTACCGATACCCTCTTCGTTGGTTCCCTTCGTCTGTGGTTCCTTCTCAGGGGTGAGTGACACTTCAGGCACAGGTATCCGTGTTAATTGCACTCTCAGGTGACCTCATGGGCCCTGATCTATCCAATGGATGTGTGAGTGCATGATCTCGAAGGCCATATGTGAGACATCCTGATGCAGAGTCTAGGGTTAAGACGAAAGTCCAACAAAGGGCACTAGCTGGTGAACCATATCGAGGGGTTTGGGAAACTCTTCATCGCCTTCTTCGGGGTAAGTTTTGCTGGCGCTACTCCTGACACGAATTTCATTTTACTGGGGGTATCATTCTTTCTTCATGAAAATTCTGCAGGTCCTGATCCACAGAATCCAAAACCACTGCTCAAGGGCATTGGGCGCATCTACCGTGGCCTTGGCGTCAGTGCAGTGCGAAGTATTACGACTCACGGTCTTCTATGGACGCTGTTCGATCTCGTCGCACATTATATTGACAACTTGCCACAATCACCGTCAAGGGAAACATCGTTGTAATGCACTTTGGGGTTATATAAGCTCGATGCTTTCCTTTCCATAAACTTATAATCTTTCGCTATTTTGCTTCTTCCACTTTCTGCTTAGAATACCTGTTCACCCACTTGTAGCAACAACACACAATACAGGGTACCTCTTCATAACTCTCCCTTACGTCCTTGAGCGTGGTGATTCTCCGTCGGTGTGCATGATTCTTGTATGTCAGGATCTGTATATGCTAAGATAATCTACAGTGAGTCTCTATCGTGCTTGTACATAGTCATCGATTTTCAGAAGCAGGCAAACTGTTTCAGTTGACAGTTCGATGGCACTCGTGGTCACAAGCAAAGGTTGCACTACATCCTCCTCAAGGATATTCGAAATCAGGCCCTTGAATCGGTGTCAATGACCTCGGGATATTCAACAGCGTAGGCTTGCTCACCTTGCGAACATTGATACCTGCGTTCCTCTCGCCGAGCGCATGCCGATTTCGCAACTCGGTCACGATGGCGATGGGATTGAGGCCTGCATTCTCAGCTAGGGTTGTGGGAATAACTTCCAGAGCGTCTGCGTATGCTTGGAAGCAGTAGGCCTCCATGCCTTTGAGTGACTGCGCATATTGGGACAGTAGACGAGAGATGTGTATCTCTGGAGAACCACCACCACCAATCATCGCCCTATCTCATCCACAGGTGAATTCGAGTCGTATATAGCCAAAACGCATGACTGACCGCTTCTTGACAAGGCAGCGCACGACGCAAAGTGCATCATGCAAGCTACGCTCGCACTCCTCCACGACGAGGTTATTGGCACCAGTCGCCAGAATGCTTACAGTCTTCCCACGATGCTTAACACCCGTGATCTTCGCTACCTTGAAGCCTTCTTGGCTGACTTCTTCCACCAAATCAGCATAACCGAGTTTGTCCTCCGAGAAGGCGTCGATGTCGGCAACAGGTTTGCAGCCGAGGGATTTGGACAAGAAATCAATCTCGTCGCGTTCAACATTTTGGACAACAAGGATACCGAGTCTCTTCAGGAAATTAAGGGAAGTATCGTCAGTAGCATCTCGAAGGATGGATTTTTGAATTAGCAAGACATTGCAATTGGCTTTCTTGATCTTCTTGCAGATGTTCAGCAGGTACTGCCTGTTCTCTTTGAGGACTTTGTCCATTTGCCGATAGTCATTGATAACGACAGTGTTATCCATCTGGATAATGGGAGTCAGGCCCTGAAGATGATTGAGTAATGTCAAATAGGCCTCACATCAGGTTTAGGGGCGCTCAGCTGGAATTGGATGATGGCAATTTTTGCCTTTTCCATGCGTGTGAGACCTCCACCAGACACAACGACATTCTGGTTGAGGACAACGCCATCCACGAGCTCAGTGTCCTCAATAGTTCCGCCAACTTTTTTGACAATGCGGATGTCGCGAAGATCGACGTTCGATGATGCTGGCGAGACTAGACGGATAACTGCATCCACAGCGATAGGGGCCAGAGTTGAAGAATACTGGGAAACAATCTATTGGAACGAGTCAACCATAAGGTCGAATAGCTGATACCAGTAATGGATGACCTTGGAATTTAATGAAGTGCTCGCAGCCCGGAGTAGGCTTTCCTTGTCTTCCAAGTCTACGGGGATTGATATCTCCGTAAGGTATTCAACAGCTTTTGCTGAAGCCTTGAGGAATGCCTCGGCGATGACCGTTGGGTGTATGCCCTTTTGCAACATCCTCTCTGCAGCGCCTAGCAAACTTCCAGCCAATACGACAACGGATGTAGTTCCGTCACCAGCTTCTACGTCTTGTGCCGCTGACAGATCGACCAACTGTACAGTAACGTTAGATGTCGACGATAGCATTCCTAATCCCTAGAAAACTCGCCATTTTCGCAGCAGGGTGCAATGCCTGTATACTTTTCAAGATCGTAGCACCATCATTCGTAACGATGACTTCTCCTTTTGAGGTTTGAATCTAATTGATGTGTAAATGTGCTCAGCTTGCGACAGACAGCAAATAGATCATGCTGCCCTACCATCTTGTCCATTCCTCGTGGTCCCAAAGATGTCCTTACAGCATCACTGATGGCTGTGAGACGCGATTAGAATGCCAGGAGATGTGATGCGGTGCAAATACACCTGTACCTTTTGCAGCAACCATGTTCGATAGCCGTAGTTCCATCGGTTTATTCTGTTCATGCGCATTCATGCAAGACGCGTCTAGTTAGGTGAATATACTGCCACAGATCAGGAAGTGCGAACCTTGTCATTGAATGCAGAATTAGAGCCAGAGACCCTCGCCAATGAGGCGGGAGCCCTTGTTGTAGATGCGACGGCAGCCATTTGGTCGAAGAGTATTACAGATTGCCAGGATCTGGCGTAAATCTGTGATGTCACGTTCCGTGACTTGATTGCGTACTTGTTATGATGCTCTACTACGTTACGACTACTTCACTCATCTTCCAACCACCATCTTATCATGGATCTTGTACGTTCAACCCCATCCATGCTCACATATCTAAGCTAATATCTTCTAGTTCCCAAATGGCGGCCCTAGCGCATTCTTATCTCAATTGGGGTAATCGTCACACTCAGTGTGCCTTTAATTGACACTTACGCGTTCACTCGTAGGGGTTTCCCTGCAGGATTTCACCCTCACATGGGGCATCATTCACCAAGATCATACGATGAATTTCTCAAGGCATACAGTGTAGCCATGATGGAAGGACCACAGCGATCGAATGTCTCTTACGGTGGCAAGAGTATGTCGTGTCCTTTTAGCGTAACTGTGCTTTCGTGCCTCATGTCCTTATCAAGTTATTATGCCCCCCGCATCACTCGCGACCTTGACTCATCTTGATCTTGACCAGCCGTGGTTGTTCGAGCTGCGCAATCCCAACAATCCTGCTGCTTCCACGCATGCGGGCGTACTAGAATTCATTGCGCCAGATGGGATAGTATATTTACCATACTGGATGATGAGAGCCCTTCGGTTAGAAGAAGGCGACATGATACGCATCACTGGCACAGAACTACCCAAGGGCAAGCTCGTGAAGCTGCAAGCGCAGTCCGTACACTTCCTTGAAATAAGCGACCCGAAAGCTGTGTACGTTCATGCCCCTTACATGGTGCCTAATGTATCTCATTACTCTTATAGCCTAGAACAAGAATTACGAAACTTTTTGGCGTTAACTCAGGGAGACATTATCGAAATTTCTTACAACAGCATAGTATTTGGGCTGCTTGTGATGGAAACACAGCCGGGAAGCGGTGGAATAAACGTTTTCGATACCGATCTGGAGGTTGATTTCGCTGCCCCTGTGGGATACGTAGAGCCCGAACGACCGAAACCAGCACCTTTGCCCACCATGGCCACGCGGTTAGGTATAGATGTCGAAGCGTCGTCACCAGGTTCTTCTCGTCCCAGCTCCTCCTTAGCAGGTGGCTTTAAGGCAACTGGAGCTGGGCAAATGGCTGTGAGTAAAGGGGGTGAGACTTGGGAAAGCTTCAAGGGCAAAGGAGAGACTTTAGGAGGGAGAAAGACGAAGGGTAAAGGGATCAGCCATAGAATGGCCGAGAAAATCGACCCTCAGAGCAAAATTCGCCGAACAGAGTAAGTGCTTTAATTCCATCGCATTTTCATATAATACTTACCTGGTATTTCCAGTCAGCACAAAATCGTCTCCAACAGCACGTACGAGACTGACGTTAAGGTTCCGCCGGCCTTGAATCTTCCTTTCGGACAACTGTTCTTCGGCTTCAAGGTTAAGGAATATGTTGCGCCAGAAGCTGCCGATGGGCATGACTCTCCGCCTGAGGTAAATTTAGGTTTATACCCAGGCTATATCACTAACACACCAATTTCAGGATTCACGGCCTTTCACCGGCGCTGGTCAAACTCTGACAGGGAGAAGCCTCGCCTCATCATCGCAGTCGAAAGGCAAAGGAAAGGCTAAAGAGTCTTCTTCCTCGACGCATTCGTGGACGGGGCAAGGCCAAACCCTCGGCTCAAGATCGACTATCAACCAGTCTGGCCCCGTTGGCGCAGGTGGTGCATCAGTACCACAAGTTCGCAACCGGCCGGCCTCATCGCAAAAGGAACGAAGTCCTACACCCGATTTTGGCGTCGATGACGAGGACGACATCATAATTGATAGCGATTAAGGCTAGATGCGATGCTCATGTGCTCCGTGTACGCTACAACCTATGTAATGATAGACATACTCTGAGGGACGTTTGCCGACTGTTCTATGTTGGCACCATGATCGTGACTAATTACAACATGACGACACCAACTCCATTACCAGCCGGTACACCATCCAAGGGTTCCATGCCGGCTAGGGGCGCGGTCCTCCAATTGTAAAGGTAGAAATTGAGAATACCGTCACCAACTCCAAACTAAAAATCAAGGTTGTAAGGTAATGCGAGAGATCGTTCAAGGATACAATTTACCTTGAGATCGTGCAGAATGGGAACATTGTCCATCAATGTAAGGATATTGAAGACATCGAATTTGGCTTGATTTGCCACTATGAGAGCGTCGTTGATTAAAGTCTGCAGTCTGTGCTTTAACCTGCCACTCTCCTCTGCGCCGGGCTCAAATGCAACACTTGTGGCATAATAGTACAAGTACGCCGCCTCGAGAATGCCGTGCTTCCGGTCATTGATCACGGTTGAAGGTAGTGAATAAAACGAAAAGAAATCTGTAATCTGACCCTTAGAGTCCTGGAGAAAGAGTAAATCATTACTTCAAGGAGAAATTACTGGATAAGGGCATACCTCAAGGACGTAGGTCCAAACAACTTGTCCCCCCCTTCTTTTGTTCTGACCCATGGGTTCCTCCCCTCTCCCGCTCCAGAAGTGATGCTTCACCTCATCCAAGGTGAAGACTGGCGCCAGGCCGAACCGCGTCATGTATTTTGAAAATAGCGAAGCAATCTTCTCAACATCACGTTCCTCCATTTCGCGTATGGATAATATTGGCGTGATTGGAAGTCTGTTAATTTGAATCATCCGTGCAAGTGTCATGTTTCGAGGAACATAGGTAAACTTGATATCCACTAATTTGGGAATATTAAGAGAGCGGTGATAGTATCTAAGAGGGGTCAATATGGACAGCAGGCCAACCGCAACTGTTTTATAAACTAACCGACAAGTCGAGACAGGTGTTGGAATAACAAGACCTGCGGTATAGATAGCTTGGAATATACCCTTCAGGTGGACTTGACGGGTCACTTCCTTGATCAACACGGGCGCTAGCCGCTTTGATCGTAGCTTCTTGTGCACGCACAAGAAGTTAATCTCGCTCGCCAGGAAGATGCTATAGGAGAGATATTAGAAAGCAAGAGGATGTGGCATGAAATTATGTGTACTTCTGGCGGACGCGAAGTTTGATAGGAATACCAGAGATAAAAGCTACGAGTTTCTTATTGGAAACGACGCGTACACCTAGATGCCATTCTTTGTAGTAGCCTGGAGGTGTGAGGGCCCTGCACGATTGTAATGCGATTGCTCCAGAGCCATACATAGCACCGAGTACATACCATTGGAAAAATTCTGCAGTGTACTGGAACCGGAATGATGCATCATCGTCTTCCACGTAATTCACTGAGAGGAGATCGTAAACCTCCTTGACCTGATTAAGACAATGTTAACCATGTCACTTTCGTAATTGCCACTGCGACGAACTTGGGCAGCATCACCGATGTCTATCATAACCCATTCAAATTCTTTGGGTAGTGGATAGGCGGTCTGTCGTACCTCCTCGACTGGTGTAGATGGTTCAATGTAGCCATCATCCGCTGGTGGCCCCTCGCCTGTAGTTTGAGATAAGAAGGCGCCTCACTTGGATTGCTTCGCGCTCACCTGGCTGGGGGACTGGTTGCGTAGCCCAGAACTGCGCGTAGTAGCATCGAACACGTTATCCCGTCAATTTCTCTGCAGGTGCTCCTCAGTATCGCACCTTATGTTCCCCCATGTCCTTTGGGATTACCTCCCCTGCTCCAGCTTTACCTCGAGCAAGTTGCATAACTCTTAGCTGTTCGACAGCTTGTTGCACCCTTTCCGCGTCCTGTTCCGTCATTTGGCTGATCAATTGATGCACTGCACCTTGTGTATCATCGTCATCTTTGGATTTAGGTTTTTTGGTCTTGATAACAGCAGTTGAAGTAGAGGCAACGTTGGAGGAAACCTCATCGTCTGAACCGGATGGAGGATCGTTGGAGTTGAGCGAATCTTCTGATTGTTGAGGCATTAGCGGTATCAAGCGGATAAGACGATGCCCAAAATCTGATCTCGAGGTGTTCGAAAAAAACTGCCGGACCGGCCACTACAGCATAACCCTATAAATCTTTAAGTTTTGCTTCGAATTCAAGGCGCGTGCTACTGTACATGTACATGTACTACTACACCGAGACTGCTAATTATATAATGTACACTGCTACTGTCATATTCAAAGTGCATACCCGTTCAAGAGACCGTGATTTTCTTGCGTGCTGCCTTGCGGTCGGTTCAATAGAAAAAGCCCACTTAATGCACAAGTAACGGAGGATATTATCTTGATCCCAGGTGGGAGTTGCAATATACGCGAGAACGCGCCAAGGCGGCCAACCGCCTTTCTCATAATCCCCCTGCCGGATACGGTCATGCGATTGTTATGTACAGCAATGTTGACTTGGTCCTTGCTCAAGCCTGGAGGTCTAAATGTCGCGGTAACGCAGTTCTTTTCGGCATCCTCGTGCAAATCCATCCTGTTGTATTGCTCAAGAACCTGGGTGGCCTCATACCTCGGCTTAAAGGTACGTGCAGCACCCTCACTACTCTCAGGTTGACGGCGTGCGGTGACTTTGTCAATTCACCACTGACCAGCGGGTGTTCATCGCATCGTTCACGAGGCGCTCAGAGTGTGGGTTTCGCAAGGACATTGGTCACTGGGGTTATCTACCCCGCAGACAAGTCTGTCATGGGTAATATCCGAAGTTCGAGAAACATTCGCTATCGACATCATTAAAGTGAAGCTCCTGAAATGGAGTACACCAAGATTGGATCTCGGGCGAGTACAGTCGAAATGTATCACCTGACCCATATCTCTCCTGGGTATGCACATATGCTATTCATAGCTCGCACACAGGTCTAAGAACGATTGCTTCTCCTCTTGGGTCTAGGCATATCTATGTCAACGTGTTCTGAGCTTCGTCGTCGTCTTCTCGTCGAGCCTGTGGTTTTAAGTGTAATTTCACTTATCACTGCCTTCGAGCTTGATTCAGGTGATGACTCAGTTGGGGTGGTGCTTGTCGTCAAATTGGTATCAGGAAGAGGTTGTGTGGAGAGTCCGTAGGAGGAAAACGATTTCAGATCAGCCGTGAATAAGACCTAGACAGAAAATTCATGCGTTAGGTCGCATATCAACACGGAAAGTAGATGAATGGGTACCGAATGAGCCCAGCCAGCATAATCTCCCCAAACCTTAGTGAATTTTGCAGCAACGCCTTCGTATATCTTTGAATTCATTTTACCAGGTGTTCCTTTAAATCGGTAATGTTTAATGGCTATCTGGTGAACATGGGTATCGACAGGTACAACCTCTCTCTAAGATGATGTCAATATTAAGGCGACAGTCGTCAAGAATTGAGCACGTACCTTGTCCAAACTCATGAGGAGAATGCAGTCTGCAACTTTTCTTCCTACTCCTACGAACTTCAAGAGTTCCTGTCTAGCTTGCTCTGTTGGTGACTCCCTAAGACCTTGAAGCCATATTTCTGATGGCTCGACCAATTTATCTTGCGGAATTTCTGGACCGTGGGCATCGACAAGCATTTTCGCGGTCCGTTGAATAAATTCGGCGCGGTATCCGAATCCAAGAGAGCGTAGAGTGGCAGCAACACTGTCAGATGCAAGAGCCGAAGGCCGGGGGAAGGGGTGGTATACTACCGGACCCTGCGCATCATCTTCTATTGAAAGTAACGAAGGGGAGAACTCCTTGCACAGCGAGGACACCATCTTCGTTATTCTCGTTATATTATTATTAGAAGAGCATATAAAACTAGTGACAAGAAGCGTAGGTCAGGAGCTCACGAGTTGGGATGCAGGTTTTCCACTCACCAAATTAACGTTTCCCAAGGATCCTGCCTGAGGATTCTAATGCCACCAAATCTCTCTTGCATGGACGCGAAAACTTTATCGCGTCCGGCCCATTCTTGGTACAGCTTCGACAGGTCCGTGTCCAACTGAAAGTAATCCCGCAACCAATTCAGTGTTTCTGCATTCTTGATCGCCAATCGCGTCAGCGTTGGCTGTGGATCTGGGAAAACACTTTTGTAGAACAATGTTGAATCGTTTTGTCGTAGGCAAACGACCCGATCTCGCAAACAAAGGCGGTATTCCGCGGCTGGCTCCCCTGGCAGTGCATAGGTTGTCCATCGAAAGGATTGTCCGCATTTCAGAACTGCCGCTAGAGACAACTCAATCTTGGGCAGAGTTATGGTCTGGAACCCTGTGATGGTCATACGGAGAGTTACCTCGCTTGTGCCTTAAATGTTTGACCAGCTCCTGGTATATGGTAGCCGCCAAAGGAATATCAATAATTAATAGATAGTATCATGATTCACACGCCTGCATTACAGTCTCGCTACTATACAAATATGAATAATATTTTCAACTACTTGAGGCGTGACGACGGCCCTTCAAGCTGAAGCGCGAGAGAATGCCAGACTTCTCGGTGGCAGTAGGTAGGGGCGAAACAGAATCTTCATCGGTGCTGGTCTTTGTTTTGTCCACGGATGACCTATTTAATAGGCTAGCGCGTGATGCTGAGGCATCCTTCCGGAAATGCAGGATACTCGCAGCCGATGCCTTCTTCTTGACATGATTCTGTGACGGCGGTGGTGGAGTTTGAGGCTTACTAGGAGTTGGTGATTCTGTGCGTTCCACTTGGTCGCGCAAGGCAAAGGCAGCCTCAAGACGCTTGTTTTCGTCTGTCAGACTTTCAATCTTCCTTCGGTATTCCTCCAGCTCAACGGTGCTTCGTCCCTCGGCCTGTTCTAAATCATTCACCTTCTGTTCCAGGTGCTTCCCATAGTCGACTTCGTCCTGCAATCGTTGACGCTCAATCTGCCATTCCCCGTTGTCTTTGTCAAGTCGACTCTGCACTCGATGCACCTCCTCCTGTGCTACGTTCAGAGCTTTTCCAATCTGATGATTTGTATTCTCCAGCGACGATTTCTCGTAAGTGATAGACAGCAATTCCTGTCGCATGACTCCCAGCTCCCGTTCGAGCTCTACAAGCCTCTGCGCTTGCTTCCTTACAGTGTCCTGAGCTGCATCACGCGCAGTAATGACGGCCGTCTGCTGGACTTCAAGAGAGATTCGCTGCTCTGCATGGCTTGAAACGAGTTTCTGGTGCTCGCGCAATCGATCTTCGTTCTCTTCCGTCAACTGTCTGTTCTGTCGCTCGAGCCCTTCGATTGTCGCAACCTGAGCTGCCAACTTGGTTACTGCGAGTTGGCTTGCCTCCTTTAGCTCTTCGTCCTGACGTTGGACCTGCTTCTCCAGCTCCTTCATCTTTGCGGTCTGTACCGCCAATTTCTCTTCATACTCTTCCCCTCTTCCATCTCTCACTCTACTCAGGCGTTCAATCTCATCCTCGAGAGAATTGATATGTTGAGATTGGACTCGAATTGCTTCGTCATGTTCCGCCTGCATCCTCTCCTTCATCGCGGCTAAATTCTGACGCTCGACTTCAAGCAAGTTGATCCGATCAAGGTGTGCCCGGGTGTCGAGTTCATGGATCTCAACCTGCTCGAGTAAATCATGGTTCTGGGAGAGTAACTCAACTATGCGTGACTCCAGGAGAGATTCGGTCTCAACTGCTTGTTGTTTGATGCCCTCAACAGTTCGCCTCTCCTCCTCCAAAGCCAGCTCCAGTCGACGTTTCGTCAACTTCAAAGACTCGTTCTGACTTTCAGTCTCAGCCAGAGAACTCTGGAGCCGCAATAAATTGGAACCGAGTTCTTTGAGAATGGGGTTGGTGGTGAGTGGATCGTCCTCTGTCTCCTGTGCTGAAAATATATGCGCAGAATAGGTTCCGAGGAGTTCACTTTGCCAATCGTATTCGAAAGCTGGGATGGCAAATCCATCGATTGCAAGCATGGTGCGTAGTCGCGCGGCAGCAGCGTCAAGCGAACTGTTAACGATAATTCCGCAACCGGAGGGGTGCTCAGGCTTTGCAAGGGGGTCAAATATGACGAAAATGTCGCCACGGGACGTAGGGATATTGATGCAAGCTATGGTTTCTGGTGATCGTGTAATAATAGCGATAGAAACGTGGTCCGGATTAGTTGACTTTAGCTCACTAAAGCTTCTGGTTAGTTGGGTACGATGGTGGGGAATTGACACATACTGTAACATGGAGGTGAAGCCCACATCGGGCTGGCCATAATGAAGTTTGCGAAGGGTCATGAAATTCTTGAAATATGCAATCTTTTGAATGTCTTCAATGTCCATCTGGGGATCTTCTTTCCATACAGAACAAATAGAAATAACATCCTGAGGAAGATGAGATTGTGACCTTATGAGGAAAGAAACAGAGCATTACCTCCGTCGTTTTCTGACTCATCATATCGGCAAGAAGGGCTTCGCCGCGAATCCCATCTCGAGCTTTCATTATAACAGCCCTCCCGTAATTAAGTGCAACAAGGACGGCAGGGAAACGGCCACTGTTCGCGAACTTGGCCCAGCCAGAATGCGAAATGATGACCTCCTTTCCATCGAGGATACTCTGCATGTTATTTGATTGGCGAATGAGCTCAGAGGCACTGGACGTAGTGCTGCTTTCACTACCTCTTCGTGGCGGTACATGAGAAAGACTGTCCGAACTGGGTGCTCGATAGACCTGCTTCTGGCTGGTATACGGTGAAGAAGCATGGTGACCAGATTGTCCGAGCTTGGGTGTGACATATGCCCGTTGAGGTCGTTCTATCGAGCGACCAGGGTCTGCCAAACCAGTT
Source organism: Volvariella surrecta (assembly GCA_951802395.1). Classification (NCBI taxonomy): domain Eukaryota; kingdom Fungi; phylum Basidiomycota; class Agaricomycetes; order Agaricales; family Pluteaceae; genus Volvariella; species Volvariella surrecta. The sequence continues at coordinate 1,956,542 of OX637784.1, forward strand.
GAACTGGGGCTGTTCCTCAAGGCTCGACGAACCTCTCCACCCTCAGCGAGGTAATCAGAGAGCACTGTGATGTTGTGGTCAGATGAAGACTGGTGGAATGGCCGACTGTTCGACGCCGGTGGTTGTCGGGTATTGGGTGGGTGGACGGATGGACGGGTTGGGTAGACCAAAGAGAGGAGATAGGCAAGGGACGCCATGTGTCTTCGTGGTGGTCGCAGGTATGTATAGGTGCAGACCGCAACAAAAGAAAACACCGCCAGGCGCCTGAAGTGTTGAGAAGAGATTCTTGTGAAGAGCGGAATATTGACCAAGTCGATAAATCGTAAAGCGAGAGCAAGGGCCCGGGGACCCATGTCGGTCATGTTAGATATACAAGGGTTTTGGACCGACCCAGCACGGTTTCGGCGTGTCAGGTAATATCTGAAAAGTCAACAAGGAAATGAACGCATGGACTGCGTGCATCATTACATGACTTGAACATAATGCAGTCCTCGACACGAGGCAGAGGAGTCGATGCGCGACGTGACGCGACAAGGTCAGGAATGTACCGGGCCGGTGATTGCCGGACTCGTCCTCGTCCTTCCAGCATGCCCGACGGTAGTGCAGACTCGTTCCTACCAAGGATTCAATCCGTGTTTTATGCCGTTTTTGATGATAAACAAGGTCCAAAAATCATACATCAAGTCCCAGAGGGTCTCATAGTGACTCCGTCGCCGAGTATCAATTCTTCGTTGTCTTCGATACCGCCAACCCCGTCGACAGAATCACCGGTGGCACCTGTACCCCAGATCCCAACCGCACTAGTGCTATCGTCCCGTCACTCTAGCAGTTCGGCCATAACATCTCCAAATGATCTCCGTTCAAATGGCAGGAGCTTAGCTTCCCCACACAAGCAGCCCATTTCGAACGCTTCGACCCTCTTCAACTTCGATGACATCTCCAAGTATGTCATCCCGCCGAGTCCGCTGTGTGGCCGACTTGTTACTTGCTCCACCAAGAACCATCGTATTATTGGCTTCCCCGCCGAGTTGATGGGAAAATATAAGCGCTATTACTTCAGATACAATCTCTGCTTCGTCTTTGAGCGCTCGGCCGATTTAAGTTGCTATGAGCCCATCGTCAGGAAAGTCAGTCGTGTTTTGAGTTCATGCGAAGTATGTCAAGCCACCTCGATCTCCTTCTTAACGGAATATTGAACCCTCAGTCAGGAAGAGTCTGGGTTTCTGTCTAATGGACAAAACTCCCCTGCGTTGCTCGCGATCCTAGAACAATTGTACGAAGACCTGAATTCATATTCCGAAACTTCAATTCCTATCGACCAGTTCAATTCTGTTGAATTGAAGATATTTCCCTTCTATCCCAATCCATCACCCGCGCAGGATTGGCAAGTCCCCCTAGCTCTCATCAACCTCACGAAGCGTATCGAAGATAACTGGGATCTTACAATGGCCAAGGTGTTAATCATTGCAATCAGATGTCATTCAACGACCTAACGCCATATATTATAGATTTGTCGATATATAGATGGCACGAATCATGTCCGTCGAATAGCTCAATTGGCGGATTGTGACATCAACTTGACCCGACAAGCCGTTTCACACCTCCTGTAATGCCTTTACAGCCAATAATACGCAATCTATTCACCCCATTGGATAGGTACTATCAAGTCATCATGATGATTGACATCTTCCAATACTCCAATATGTATACTCTTCGGCGAAGTATTCAATGGTTGGCGGACGAGACACATGTCAAGGAGGAATGCGGTCCTTACGTCACCATACCAGGTGAGTCCATTCTCCTTTGGAACTGTACTTGACGCTGACGATGAACAGGCAAGCCGATTCCAGATTGGCCTCGGCTACTACACCTTTACTCTAGAATGAAGCCTGGTAAAACAATTTATGAGTGGATGGAGGGCCATGAGGTTTACAAGCTCGGTATTGATATTCGCCGTTTCACCAGCTTCGGCGTAGTCAAGGTCCGTTTATGTCGTTCCGATAATGGCCTGTTCACTCACAAATCCTAAGGGCTTTCTTCGACGAGTACACCGTTGGCCCGTTTTGCTCGACGCGAAAGATATATCTACTTCCCAGGAGCTCCCTGCGCCTCGCAAACGTGGTTTAAGTCTGACTGGCCCTACGATCCTCTTTCCCTACCACGGGTCAAGTCCTCCCCAAGATGTATCATCTCGTGGAAGAGCTTATCCCCCATCTTCGTCAGCCCTGAACCCTGATCAAACTACGACGCCGACCATGACCGTCCCCCCAATAACTCTTGAAGCAGCTGCGACCATTACAAGCACCAATGCCGCTAGTGCACAAGGCCCTCCTGTCACAATCGTAGCGGCAGCTCGACGTTTACGTAGGGCCAGTGCGGCAGAAAAGGTGCTCGAACAGCTTCGTACGCGCGACTTGCACAAGCCAGGAAGTCCAAGATCCTCCTGGTTGCATCACTATCGAGAAGAATCGACACCGACTTCATCCCAAATGGCGCCAACGATGTTACCAACACAAGAATCTCCAACTCGACCCAGTACTGCGGGAGGCAGCAATACTGTTGGTAGTGGAGGAAAATCACAGTCAAGGCGACAATCCTTGATCGCTCCTCCTAATCCCCCTCCTTCACCGATATTAGGCAAGAGCTCGATCTTGACACCAACACGGCGACGGCTGTCAAGATCTCCATCAGTACCCAACATGGCCCAACATTATAGGGGTGACAGTCTGCCCACTTCGCTGCCTTACCCCATAGAGTTCCTGTCTCTGTTAGATGGTGAACATCATACCGACGAGCTATCGGTGAGTTTCGGTGTTGGATGGACCACTCTCGAAGAATGGCTGGTCATAGCTGGTGGAGGCAAAGGCAATGGTGACTATGGCAAGGTCTCAATCATATGCAGATGAGCAGTTCAGATTTGCAGTTCCATCTCGTGAATACACAGAGGATGATAGTAATGTACATTATCAATTTGTATAGCAGGCTTTTAGGTGTAAGAAATACGTAGAGACAAGCTGAATGGGAGTGTCGTCGCAGTAACGGTGATTTCTCCTCCTTCTGGAACGAGGTTCGATACCTTTTTCTCGAGGTTCGGACGTGTTGCCTCTTCCAATTGCGGGGGTGCTTGCAGGTAAATCTGTGTGGTTGGGGTTGACAATGATGGCTTCTTGATTTGGCTGAAAAGGGGTGAAGGAATGAGTAGGTGACAACACATGGAAGAGGAAGTGCATACATGTCTTGTTTCTCCACCAGTAGATCGATGAATTGTTCTACCAGAAGCTCTCGGCTGATGTGTATGTCTTGGGATTCTCCACCACAGACAGGACATTCATCTCGTTTCTCATGCTCGAATGTGTAAGAATATACCCCATCTGTTCCAATCAACATAAAGTAGTTGTTCAAATATGCAGCCGAGCTTGTTGCAATCTTGAATGCCTCATTGCAACAAGATGCTGGTCAAACGCGTTATAAAATGCACAAATATGAGAAATTAGATATATGACATACCTGCGATAATCGCGTTCGTTGACGCAATCGCTGGGATAATGTTCTTCACAACACCTTGGGTAAGTGACCATGTCACGCCCTCAATGTTGAACTCCTTCGCGCGAGCGGACGCAGCATTGTAAAGCCAACTGATATGGTCTGGATCGTCTGTATCTAGTTTCTTGTCTGCGAGGATGTAAGTGTAAGCGCTTGGGGTGAGTTGGATGTGTGCAGCTACCTTTGTAAACACGAGGCCACTCTAGGACAGAAGCCCATTCGATGCAATGTTCAGGAAGTCGAGGTGTGTTGGCGATTGTGCAAATAGGGAAAGCAGTTTGTTTGTTCAGCATATCGAGGGAGCACTCGTAACATGATGTAATTGTGGGCAGAATCACACGTGCTTGTCCTTTGAAACCTACATCCACAAAATAAGAGTCAGTACACTTATACACGTACGATGATGCTGTTCTGACCTTCGGTTCCGCCATCTATGAGTGGCTTCAAACTCTCTGGATTATCTGTGTCAACGAGCGAAACCAGCGTGGCGTTCATCCAGCGACGTGCTTCGACTGAATCAAGACCGCAGATGACGAGGTTGAACTGCATGTAGAAATCGTGGTCCTTGTCTTGAATCTTGCAGAAGTGTCTGTAACATCGAGTTAATTCTCTGCGAGCTCTTCAAACGAGTAAAAGCACGTACGGGGTGACCTGAACTCCAGGGACTCGATTCATAATGAACTCTGAGGCAACGATAGCTTTTGGGCGGCCAACATCCCTTGGCCTAGTTGAGATAAGTAATACGCCCTTCCACACAAGTAACAATATGCGCCTACCTAAACAAGAACTGGCGATTTAGATTGCTAATGTCGATTGTGTCCATATCGATGACATGAATGTCCTTGAAGCCAGTAAGAGCCAAGTTGGCGAGGATTTCACACCCAAGACCGCCCGCACCAATGACCAGAATCTTGGCTTTAGTACGAAGGAAGTCTTTGACCTGGCGTGTTGAGGCGTGAATACAATGGCAGGGAAAGCAGATGATTGAAGGGTACCCCATCGCCAGCCAAGAATCCTTCATCTGTACGTGGACCCGGGGCATTTAGAATTTGGTCAATGTGGTCATAGCGGCCTTGCCAGTCGGAACTCGCTGGAAGGGTATCTGGTTGGGCCATCAAGCGGTATTGCAGTGGTGAATGTGTAATGCAGAGGTCCTGTAATGAACGCGTCTATTATGTAATTAATTGCGCTGAATTTTCAAGACCCTTTCAAATCTGACAGTGGACTCCTCCATGGCATCTGTAATCCACTACAGCGGCCACAGGTACTTCAGACAGAGACTGGTTCTGTCAATTCTCAGCGGAAAAAATGTCAGGATTGACAGAATCAGATCGGAAGACAAAAACCCCGGCCTACGAGGTCTTAGTTGTCCAAATGCACCTTGACTGCTGCTTACCACTCCTGCAGACTACGAAGTAAGCCTATTGCGACTGTTGGAAAAGGTCACCAATGGCACAGTCATAGAAATATCCATGACTGGTGCGTCTGTCTTCCGTTACAATTGGCCCTACGATTCTACTTTCGCATAGGTACCGCAATACTTCTGAAGCCTGGTGTCATCACTGGAGGCTCCTTGACCCATGACTGTCCACTATCTAGATCAGTGGGATATTTCCTCGAACCTGTGATCATGCTGGCTCCATTCGCCAAAAAAACTCTAAACCTGACCATACGCGGGATAACAACCGACCAAAACGACCTTTCAGTGAGCTCCCGGGATGATCGTCTTTGGTTTATTCATTTACCTCCGCCAGGTCGACCTCATAAGAACCGTGACACTTCCCCATCTCCATCTTTTTGGTATTTCTGATGGCCTGGAACTAAGGGTACGCAACTATTCATTCTACTTTGAAGCTAACTACGATTTTGCGGGCCCAGATCAAGAGACGGGGCGCTCCACCTGGAGGTGGTGGAGAGGTCCAATTTGTGTGTCCGGTCGTAAAGCAGGTCAAGACGTTGAACTTTGTAGACCCAGGCAAGGTCAAACGAATACGAGGGATAGCGTACGCTGCGATATCTGCTCCATGCCTGACCGAATGGCTGATGGACTTGGATAGGCACGCCGTTCGAGTCAATCCGCAATTTTCGAATCGAATGATCGAGGCATCCCGTTCAGTTCTGAACCGATACATACCCGATATTTACCTGTATTCGGATGTCTACAAAGGCGACGACAGTGGAAAGTGAGTACCGTACCCTAGTTCATTAGGAGTGGCCTTACAGCTCCGAGAAATTTCCATCAGGTCCCCCGGGTATGCGCTCAGCCTCGTCGCAGAGTCTACAACAACCGCACTACATTGTTCAGAGGCCATGTCACAACCTGGCGTGGCCCCCGAAGATATTGGTCTACAGGCGACACGCGCCCTTCTTTCTGAACTAATCAAAGGCGGTTGTGTCGATCGAAGGCACCAGTCGCTTGTGTTGCTCATGATGGCCTTAGGCAGTGAGGACGTCGGGCGGTGCAGGATGTCACCCCCAACTCAGCGAACGTGCGTGCGTCCTTAATTCCATTTACCACAAAAAAACTTTATGCTTCGAAAACAGGATTCAATTTCTACGAGACGTACGGGATTTCTTTGGGACTTCATTCAAAATTATTCCCACAGACCCCTCGGATTCAGAGAAACCTCATCTCCTGTACTCTTGCTATGGCACGGGCTATATCAATGCAAATCGGACGCTTGCATAGACGTTGCATTATCATAACCATAAAACTACGATCGTCGTTGTCGTGACCAAACGATCCCCAAGACACAGGCAACTCCGATTATTGCTCCTAGCGACGTTATGTTGAGTCGTGGCAAGTGATAGCCTCTCGAGGTTTTAGTTTGGCCCCCAAGTTCCGCAGGTGTCGGAACACAACCCTTCTCCCAACCTTCGTCTAACAATGTGTATAACAAGGCCTCGTCGAGCGTGACAAAGTCCTCCAATGACCACGTTTCGCAAACTCTTGACATCCACTTCATCCTCTTCTCTCCAATCTCACCCCCAATTCCAGGGGCCCTTTCCTTCAATAAAGCTCTCAGTCGACCAACCTTCTTGATCCCTGCACCCTCTTTTCCCGACAATGCCCCCTTTATTTTATCTCTCACTAGACCAGCTACCCTTGGCCCATTGCCATTTGTTGAAATCATGATTTGCAGCGGACCATCACGAATTTGAGCTCCAAAGTAGAAATCACACATTTCTGGTATATCTGCGGCATTGATGGGTATCCTCTCCTTCTGGCATAGCTCCCATATCTCCCGTGAACGTTCTGGGTCGTCCAAAGCAGTAAGCACCATGTCTGCATGGATCAATTCGGAGGGACCGAGAAAGAGTCGGTCGTGATAAGTAATCCTCGTAGGGTAGGAATTGATATAGTCTTGGGTGCGCTTTGAGAGCCCATCCGATGGACATATGACTGTAATATGGCCATCTGTTGTGAGAATGGAGGCTATGCGCTGAGCTGCGACTTTTCCGCCCCCAACGATTATGACATTTTTGTTCCTGAGCTGCCAGGCGATGAGCAGAGAACCGCTCTCGGTGTTGTCCATAGAGTATGCGTCGATGAGTACGAAGACGGAGTTAAGGAGTCCACTACCGAGGCTGACGAGATTTCCTGCAATCTCATGTCATGTGACTAATCGAGCGCCTTCGCAGCCACTTCCAACGTACCTCGATTCACAACCATGCCCAAAGCCGATATCAACAAAGCAGGATGGGAACAGAGTGAATTCCCTATTCTCTGTGAAACTTGTAAGTTTACTTTTTGGCATGCCCAAAAAAATCCTAATGATGGCACGCACTTGTAGGTTTGGGCGACAATCCCTTCGTCCGAATGGTGAGCATTCCTACGGCTTCATTATGAAGAATATATGTCTCAAGTACGATTAATCATCCAGTCAAAGCAGGAATATGGTCGTTCATGCGGAACCTGTGCACGCCCTTTCACCGTCTTCCGTTGGAACCCAGGTTCAGGAGCACGATACAAGACGACGGTGATTTGTCAAACATGTGCAAAAGTAAAGAATGTCTGTCAGACTTGTCTACTGGACCTGGAGTACGGATTGCCGACACAAGTGCGAGATACAGCTTTGGCTATTCAGAGTGAGGCCCCTACAAGCGATATTAACCGGGAGTACTACGCGCAGAACATGGAGAGCAAGGTGCGTTTACGTCCATTGGCTCGTCTCGTTAAAGATGCTAAGCCCGCGACCTTATCTCTTACCAGCTGGAGGGCAACAAAGCAGAGCTAACCTCTGGGCGTTCAGGAGCAGCTGGGAAGGAGATGCTAAAACAACTAGCGCGAACGGACCCATACTACAAACGCAATCAGTCGCATGTCTGTTCCTTTTTCGTTAAAGGAACTTGCAACCGCGGCAGTGAATGCCCCTACCGACATGAGAAGCCAGTCGAAAATGAATTATCCCGCCAGAATATCCAGGACCGTTATCACGGCCGCAATGATCCTGTAGCGAAGAAGATACTTTCTGGGCATGCCGAGACGCGAGGGTTGAAGCCCCCAGAGGACACGAAGATTGTGAGTACTATCAGGCTTTTGTTGCCAACATTCATCATGTTGAGAACGTTCAGACTTCCCTCTTCCTCTCATCGCTACCATCAACATCAACAGAATTGAGCATACGTACCAATGTTCTGCAGTCACTACCAACTGTAGAGCCTTCCCAAATAAAGAGTGTTGTTCACGTAGCAAAGTCAAGGTAAGCAGACCCAGTCGTCACTTGATGCCTCTCTGTTGACGAACTCTTTCGTTAGATGTGCATTCGTGAACTTCAAGGACAGAGCTACAGCAGAATTAGCCGCACAAGCATGGGCAAATGGCTTAGAAATTGATGGTGAAGGAATCGTCGTCAAATGGGGTCGCAGCAAACCCAATTCAACGCCAGCCTTAACACCATCACCTACGGAAGGGGTGTCTGTTAATGCTTGATGTGCTTTGCTTATGTGGTCTTTTGTGTTATGTTACAACTCTGTAATACTTTTTTTGCGACGTGCTTTGCTGTGTGGCAATTGAGAAAGCTGGCGTTACCCGAACCTCGCATGTCCAACTATTTGTGGTTTAGAAAAGTGCATGTAATTCAACGAGTCCATGGCCGTGGCACCGTCCCTTGGCATACCCTACAAGTACGTCCAACTATGCAAAATGTGATTTTACTACGAGGTTGTAAGCTGCGTACCTAGATATACCCAAATAACCAGCATGTATACTTTACATTAAAAAGCTAAGAGCCTATCAAACCACTAATGATTGAAGGGTCAATCCCAGATCCTTGCAGGAATTGCTGTTGAAAGCGTCAATAGAAGTTGTGAGAGCATCGTTCATGACGTACACGTAGGGCATTAGGATCAAGAGGACACTCGAAACTGAATTGATTGGAAACCACAGGGGAAACTGTGATGAACAAAATTCGTAGTCCAAGCTGTCATCGTCATCAGCTACCAGCTCTCTACTGAACTCCGATATTGGCCTTACTGTTATCTTATAATTGACATTGACATTGCTTTTCGGTCCAGTTAAGCCACATCGTTGAGCCAGATCGCTGATAATGCGCGATCCCGGATCTGATTCAAGGTGGTAATCGATAGTAAAAGGGAAAGTCCAGTTTGTCACTGCATTGGAATGGAAAACAACATCTTTGGCGCTGCCTCCACCAATAGGTGTGTTACCAATCGGGTAGAATATCTGTTCGACGGATTAGGGCGTATTGAAATTCCAGGTTAGGAGACCAACCAACCTCAGCCTTTATTTCTTGAAAAACGACCGAGAAGTAATTGGGGTTGGAAACCCTATAGTTGTATGGTGCTCAGGCTGAGACAGATAGCAGAGGCACAGACTGAACTCACGAAATGTTCACGCCAAGATTGATCTGTACGCCATCTTCCTGGAATTGTACAAGACTACCTATGGCAGATGCAGGACCAACACCATCAATATTGATGTTCGGAGGCCGTATCCACTAAAAGAGGGGTGAAACAATGCCACACAGGATTAAGGCCTTGAAACCCACCAGCGCCAGCGCCAAAAGAATACTGATCACAAGGAAGAGACTAATCATAATGGTACAGCAAAAGAAGCGGCCGAAACAGCGAACGCGGGAACCCTGTAATAGTGCAAAAGACTTCAGTAGCGTGTCAATACCTCAACATTAAATAAATGAAAATACCGTGGTCCATAGGTCCCCTTGGTGCTCCTGACGATACTTGCGAATGGCACTTGCGGATTTACTGTAACAAGGTCGATATGAGCTTTCGGGATGTCAGGGACGAGAATCCAGCAGGACTTACTGTGGGGGCTGACCGTGGGCCGATGAAAATCCCCCCAATTCGTTGCTCTCGATGTTATAAGGGGCCGCCCTGGTCGCTGGAGACTCCTCTCGATGCTCTTTTGACGCAGGAGGTTGTGGAGGCACTCCATAGTATGGGTCAGAGTCGTCGTTATCTCTGTATCCTTGATCGTAATTGTCGTATCCACCACCCATTCCTTGCGCATATGTTTGATGGGGTGGTTGCGATGAGGGGTAGTTGTCGAGATCCGTTCCCGTAGTGGCGTACTGTGGTTGATTGTAGTACGCATTATCAGGAAATCGTTTAGCATATGGATCGCGGTAAGACATGGTTCCGTCTACGTCGTGAAAGTTGATACGAAGGTGTAGTTGATGTGGTCATGGAGCCCTGCGCAGCTCTGCACTGCCCGTTCAGGGAGACGCGGAGTTACCTGATTTGGAGAACAAAACCGGATGATGCCGATCAAATATAGAAGAGCATATTTCGAAATGGGTATTACATCGACAACTATCCAAATGTCTGAAAAGAAGTATGGGAAGACATTTGTTGACCAACGTTGTTGTTCTTAGATGCAAAACCCCGACTCGATGCGCCCCTAAATTCTGAACTGCGCTGGGGAAATGGTGTGTTCGACTGTGAAACAAAACGTTGAGGCCCGGCGCTTGTTGTTGGTCCGTTGTATGAGAATCCCATGTGTGGTTGCTGCGATGGTCGATTGGCCGAGTTGGAAGGCTGGAAATTTTTATGTCTTGCACCTTGATCAGTTTGAGGGTCACGGGGAATTGGTGGCGGGCCCATTGGCTGGTGCTTTGGAGCCAGATCGGTGCATTGAGCTTGAGTTGTCATTGACGCTGGTGGCGCCGGCTTGAATTTGTTAAACGATGGCAACAGCTTCATTCGCCCATGAGCAGTCGGTTGACTACGTTGATCATCAGCACTCGTTGCATGGGCACGATTTTGCAGCGGCGTAGTTGGGGCTGTATATGAGTACTGGCTATCGAGGGATCCTGGTTAATATATGCGCCTTCAGTTGCAGTAGAATGGTTAAATTTCACTTTTGGAAGCTTTCGGACCCTGCTTTATAGCGGAGAGAGTTCGCTGATGGTTCGCTGTTTCGGTGCATGCTGTCAGCCTGAGCACCAGCATGTGAAGTAAAGTTAGGGATGGCATGCGCCGTGGACAGTGTTAAACGGTTGGGTACGACAGGTGTAGTGGCCGATCGAGGACTTGAGCCGAGTCTCCATTATGATATTGTCGTGAGTGCTAAAGTAGCGGAAGATACGTCAATGCCTACTGCTGGTACTCCGTCATTGGTCGCTTGCCGTGGATATTCGGTATATTCGAAGGCTGTTGGCCAACCTCGCGGTGACAGAGCCCAGAGATGTGCTGGCGAAGTCGTTGATTTTCAAGTATGAGCGTATCATTGGATCTAATGGCATAAGTGACATGAGCAAAGGGCCGATAACGTTTCCCAAAAGGATGGTGGGCCACTTCTTCAAATCCACGATCTCCCTCTTTAAACGATCAATGAAGACCTTGATTTGTTGATATCGGTATTTATGATGGTGTAGTTGAGTGGCCATGTTCTCAAATTGAAACTAAAGCGCATACAGAAAGGTTGCTCGGAGAACCTGTGATCATCATACCTTAGCTGCGAACGCAACAGTATCAAGAGAATCTGCTACTGGTCGAAACCAGTCCGCCATGGGGGCGTCCATCTGTTTTGGGTCGTTAGCACGGCGACGACGGAGGCATCTCTGATCAAATGACCTCTTGCTGCAATGGAACGAGTTGTATGCCCTCGGAAGCACATCGGGCACAACTTTGATCAGCTTCTGTGGGGTAATCAGTAACAGATGGATCGAAAAGACCTTAAGAGGAACGGACTGAGGTGATTGTTACAGATGATATGGCCGCATTCAGTTAGCCAGAAAGGTACGGTGGGACCAGAAGGGGTTGAGAAAGGGAGGTGACAAATTACACAAGCAACACATTGCCAGAAATTGTAATCGGCTTGTGCGTCCTTGGACATCGTGATTGTCTAATGGTGGTGAAGAGTATTGCCTGTGATGCCCGTCGAGTAAGGAAATTGATCAGCGCTTTCCAGGAATGTACATGCGACCCCGATATCCACGATCGCAACTTCTCTTTAAGGGACAAGCAACCTGGTCACAATAACCAGTTGCTTTGTTCTATCTCTGAACCATATTTGGACAGCAGGATGATGCGTGGACCCACAAATAACTGTTGGTCCTGCAAAGAGCTTTAAATAATCCCAACTATTACAATTTGGAGCATAGCATCTCTGTGGTACAGCCATAATTGCTGTTAAAATGACTAGCTGTTGCGTGATCGTGGGTGGATGGCTGCCACGCCTAGACCCACCTCGTGTCAGTTTGTGGGTCCAATCTTACATTCACGGTAACTAAGGGATGACGGAATTCATACGCGCTGTCATAACCATGCCTTGTGCCTCGTGGTGGGAGATTAGCGCTGAGGCGTCTTCCATAATCAAAATATAGTGGAGGATTTGGCGAATTCTTTCCCTCCCAACTTGCTGTCACTCCTTTCCGTACCGCAATGGGTGTAGAGGCTCAACGAAGACGGCAGCTTGAACAACTTGTCACTCAAGGTCATGTGCCCCTCATAAAGGCACGTGGGCTGCAGACCTTGCAAACATACTGCACTCCTGCGCTTGTCAACAACGGTGGTCCAATGGCTCAGGAGACGACGGTAATACAGGATCACCCTACAAACACATTGATATCTACCAAGGATTGGTCGTTGGATTTTCTCCTCGAACAAAGCCCCACTTTTCGGCCAGTCCGCCGAATCAAGGCTCAGGATCCTGGCCTCCAGAAGCACATTGACAATTATGAAGCTGATAAGGACGCTCAGCCACTAATCATTGAAGGCTGGCAACACCACGAGAGCTGGCCCGGGGAAACGTTCAATATCGATTGGTTTGGGCGTCATGGTCCCAACAGTGAGCCATCATTTATAGCTATTGCTTTCTTCGACTTGTCAGCCCACAGCACTCAGTGTGCGCAACATGCACACCCGACTGGACAAGGATATCCCATTGTCGCAATTCATAGAGACAAGTCGTGTGTCTCCTGTACATGTTGAGCCTCATGGTATGTCAATCACGCCAAACATCCACACCAATTGGACCTGAAAGCGGGGTCAAGAAACCGAAAGGTTATATGGTAAAGACGTAGAGTGCCCGAAAAAGTGGGCAGAATGGTTGAATAGCGGGGGTGTACTGCCTCAATGCTTAGTACCTCATGGGTCGAACGATTTGATGCTGAATTCGTCGCTGTCGACGGTAAGTTGTTTATTTTTTGACTTCGTCGTCAGTTAATCGCAGCTGGGCGTCAGGGCGTCGAAACTCTAATGTGCTATCTGGGCATAGGAGATACGTTCACACCCTGTCATAAGGACCTATGCGCTTCGTCTGGACAGAATCTGATGTGCTATACGGAGCGAGGCGGCTCCTCCTTTTGGTTCATGACAGGGGGATCGAGCTCGTTTAAGGTGGCAGAATTCTTTCATACACTGGGTCAAGAAGTTGACCACGAGAACTACGTGATCGACATCGCAACATTGACCAAAGCACCGTTCCCAGTCTACATCGCGGAGCAGAAGCTAGGTGATCTTGTCCTTGTGCCGCCTCGTAGTTGCCACCAGGTGGTAAACAACGGAGGCTTGACACTCAAGACTTCCTGGTCACGAATGACATTACGAGGACTGGAAGTTGCCTATCATTTCGAGCTTCCCTTGTACCGGAGGTGGGTAGTGATTATGGTGCATCACTCGCCTAATTTAGCGATAAAACAGGGTATGTCGACCTGAGGTATACAGGATCAAAGAGACGGTGCAGCATGCTCTCCGCACTTTCACGAATGAGTTGTTGTTCGTTCAATCCAACTCGACACTCGCTCTCAGAGCCCCTTCCCAGGTTGCTCACGACTTGAGCACAGCTTTGCGTCTTTTTGATGCCATTCTAGTTGAAGAGGCTGCTCCACAAAAGATGAATGTAAGATCACTATTCGCTTTCTCTATTTAGCCTTGCAGGCTAATGGTTTTGATAAGATCCCGGTTCTCATTGAGAGCAACGGAGAAGAAGATGATCGATTTACATGCGATTTTTGTAGTGGCGATATTTTCCAAAGCTTTTTTGGGTGCAGGGACTGTGTGGCGGGCAATCGAACTGCCGACCTAGGCGGTGGCTTCATCGTCTGCCCAGGATGTTACATTGAGGGTAGGAGTTGTAGATGTGAAATTATGGAACCAGTTCAGCGGCATTCGTTTGGAAGCTTTGTTGCACTCAGAAAGGAGGCTGTTAGTGCGTTGCAAAATTTCCAACAAGGCAGCGAACCGGCCCACTCGTAAGTATTCCCTATCCTTATACTACCTTTGATGTATGCTAAAGGGATGTCAGGAGTATTGAATCCATGCTAAAACGCGGCGATGGGGCATTCCGCGCCGCTTGTCGCTTACAGTCGCATCGCAAGGCACATTCATTCCCATTATTATGCAGGAGGCATCGTACTAACGAAGCCTCAGGAGCAAAACCGAACATGCGTACCAGTACGAAGTTCGCAGTCACATTCGGTGTCAAGCGCTGCCGCGTTATATTGCAAGAATTGCCGCCACTCTCGGTGTTTTTTCCACCTATTGACGCATCAGAAACTCCATGCCCACGATGCCCTGGTATCGTCCACCAGCGATTATCACAATTTGCATATGAACAGCCATAATGCGTATTTAGCGGGAAGCGATCGTCGGCTATTGTCACATAGACATGGAACACCACCTCAAGAACCCAATATAATGCGGTCATACTTCTCCTTGAATTTTAGGAAATGCAAGCCAGCAAACTATCAATACACGAAGGCAGGATGGTATGATATCGTTGTCAAAGAGGCGGTTGGTGATTCATGATCTCATGCTAGAATAGGGTACTGACATTCTTGTACAGCCTCCGGTCATCAACGAGTCTCCCAATACATGTGGATCCTCAAGTTTTCTGCTCTTCGATGACTGCCCAATTCACACTTCCTCGCCCTTATCATCAGTTCCAGATAGCGATGATGGATGTGAAGTTGAGGAGCAACCGCAAGTCACCGCCGTCTCCGTGCTCTCGCCTATTTCAAGGAGCCAGCCCTTCGTGTTGGTACCACCGGCCCCATATAACATCAGGATGGCTCGTATCGTTAAAGCCCCAACTCCGCCTCCATTGCAAGAATCACCGCCAATTGACGATCAACTAGGACACATGATTCTTCCCGACAACGCTCCTACTATATTTCCGATCTCATCCGCTCCATCGATTATGAGCGAAGCCCAACCTCCTGTTCAGCAATCACTGCGCTTCAGAAAGGGTTCTGCACCACACCGTTCACAGCCTTTGGCTGATGCATTCAATGTGGCTGCTTCAGGTCACACTCCATCTAAGGACCCAGAGTCCCCGGTATATTCGCATGATCAAGTATCTAGTCACAATGAGGGCAGCAGCAGCACTCAACGTATAGAGAATACCAACACCGAGACAAACTCCCTGATGCCAACGAGCGAGGACAGAGAAAGGATAGAGCGGCTAGAGGCAATGGCAACGAGCTGGTCACAAGAGAAAGAAACTCTCCACTGGCAAATAGCAGCTCTGCAGAGCCGACTGCCCGCAGCAACCGCAGTACAACCCCAACAGATAGTGACAACCCCCCTGGACCCGCATTGGATGGAAAAGGCCAAAATATTGTTTGAATGCATCGCGCACGTTCCTCTGTTGCCTGACATAGTAAGACGCATCATTGATCGGTCCAATAAGCAACGTTGACCCAAGAGATAGCTGCCGGTGTCAATGAAACCACAATACCGGCATCAGCAGCGTGAGCACCACCTCATTTGTAGTAGCGCATGACCAAATATTCTTCAGGAGATTTAGAAAGACAGTGGGGCATGAATCATCAGAGGAGCCAGGTCATCAATGGCCCACAACAACACCCCAACCTGCGCCCCGACCGATACCAGCCTCGTCGGCCTCAACTACATGTACGACAACCACATTTTGGAAACTACGACGTTAATCACCATGAATATCAACACACCACAGGGGGTCGCCCCGATAGGGTTCGTCAAACGAAGCCTTACTTTGGTCCATACTCGCCCAAGCTGCGGCGGCCGAGTACAAGCTCATATAATCTCATGCCGAACAAAAAATCTCCTGATAGACGGAACAATGGTAGTCGCAGGCGAAGCCGTTTTGACGATCAATGGCAGCGCAATCCTAAAACCAACAACTTTCCCACCCTTGATATCCAGGTTGAGGCGCCCAGACCAGTTGTCAATTTGAATGTTCACTCCAACGTTACTCGACTGGATCCGCCTGAGCAGGAGCGATCGACTGAAGTACAGAGCGAGGAAAACAGGGCCAATCAACAGCAAGCTGCTCCTGATGTGAATTCTGCCGACGATGGTCACGAGTTGGACACTGTATGTGCCTCCTCGCCAGATGTATACATGAGGCCACACCCCAGACCTATTGAAACGTCTGACCAAGGTAGCGGGATCTATTTGATTTTTGTGCCTAATCTAATCACCGAGTTAAGACTGGGAGGACAATTACGAACAACTTGACAACGAGCAAGCAAGTCCCCAGCCCAATGCCCTTAGAGCACCAGCTGAAGCAAATGTGACTTCAACGGTTGGACAGACTGGCGCTGGAAATGAAGATAATCGTATGCTAGGTATGACTGAGCATGAATCACATCCTTGTTTTGAGGACAATCCCTGGGCGTAATCCATCGAGACGCCCCACGATCGTATGACGCATGATAGTACACATTTCTTCTAGCAATTATGTTTGTATAGCATAAGCGGCACCAGTATATCCTCCATTAAACTGTATCAATAAATTTGTCATGACATGGACGTAACTGAGTGACGCTAGACAGAGATCCAAGGCTTTACTTGGTCCAAAGGATTGGGATTATCACATTGCCATCCACTCAGCTT
Organism: Volvariella surrecta; assembly: GCA_951802395.1. Classification (NCBI taxonomy): domain Eukaryota; kingdom Fungi; phylum Basidiomycota; class Agaricomycetes; order Agaricales; family Pluteaceae; genus Volvariella; species Volvariella surrecta. Next base: position 1,973,390 of record OX637784.1, read on the forward strand.
TCCAGCGCGATGATCAGGAAAACCAGATTAAGTAGAATGTCAATAAAGGGTATAGAAAACGTGAAAAAGAAAAGAGTATGCAATGATTGCCATGCAGCTGCAAGTGAACCTAACCTACGAGATCATGCAAGAGAGCGTTTGACTGATAAAGGATAAGGGCGATTTGAAAGTAGAGTGGTCAGAAGAGCCAAAAAAACCGATATGCATAAAGAAAGCCAGGAGGAAAACCAAGGAATTGCGAGCCTTGATATCTATCCACAACGACATGTCAATATCCTGAAAAGACTTGCTTTAGGTGGTACACCTTCTGGGTCTTGCTCTGGACCGTGCAAAACTCCCGGTTGAGGACGGACTTTGGTCCCAGCTTGCGCACCTCCCATACTGGACATCATAGGCGAAGCGCGCCCGTACGGTTGCTGGGTACCATAGGCGTCATCACCCTGAGGATAGTCGTAGCCAGCACCAGTGGCAGCACTAGCATACGGATGTTGTGATGTGCGGGGATGCGAGCTCCCTATGGGTACGTTGGCTTGGGCAACAGCAGATTGTGGAGGTACTTGAGAGCTGCCGGTAGTGGTAGGAAGAACTCCAGGAGACTTGCGCTTGGAGCCGTGTCTGACCAGGGCTGGCGATGGAGGTATGATATTTCCACCTTGGGATACCCGCTTTCCGCCATCACGTTGTTGATCTCGACGGTGATCATCTCTATTTGCAGTGGAGTTTTGCATCTGCTGTAGCAGTTGTTGTGATTGACCCTGAGGTGAGGTAGTAGTCAGCATTTTACTTCTCAAAGTAGGTAGGAACAAGTAAAACTAACCACAGACACTTCCCACCCTTGACCATCTGACAATGGTTGATGAGAATGCAGGCCCACATCACACGAGAAGCAACCTTACCATTCAGTCGATTCCAATCAAATACGCCATCATCAATGTCCCCGTTGTTCTTGAGTACTTTATTAAAGAGTTCCCGAAGGAAGTCGTAATCTGGCGTTTCCTCAAAACCAAGTTTCCGCACGTAGTTCATGTATATGCTGAATTCCTCTGAGCAGCCTTGAGAAAAGTGCGAAAGAAGGGAACACAACAACCCAATGACGTACCAGGGTGACCGTCGCAAAGCTCTTTAATAGGTGTGGTCTGTTTCTTTTCTCCAATCTTTTCGTACTTCTGTTTGTTAGTGGCGGCTTTGAGACCCTGCCACGGCAGACTCCCTCGCAGGAAATACATGAAAACATGACCCAATGATTCAAGATCATCTCTCCGAGATTGCTCTATAGTTAATAAAGGTACTCAGCAAGCGAATAACAGATCAGACAGGTTTCGTAATACCTCGACCGAGATGAGTATTAATACTCATGTAGCGAGCGGTACCGCTAAGGCTCTTACGTTCCCGGTAAGGGATATGTTGCTTGGTCTTTGGGTCGCGGTATTGTTTGGCCATTCCGAAGTCGACAACGTGTATAGCTGCGAAGTAAGGCGGGAAATCAAAAATAGTCTAAAAAAATACGAGGCACTCACTGTGTGCGGCCTTGGTTCCTGGTCGGCCAACGAGGAAGTTATCAGGTTTGATGTCGCGATATATGAGATTCTTTTCATGGATGGTCTGCACGCGGGTGATCTACGAGATGGATTAGCCTCGAGGAGAAGCGGAAGGATGCAACATTCGCGGACCATCTGCTTCGCTGCCATGCAGACGGTCTTGGTCGAAAATTTCCTGCCACACATATCGAACAAGTCTTCGATGCTGGGCCCAAGAAGGTCGATGACGAGGATGTTATGCAGGCCTTCCTGACCGAAGTGATATATTTGAGGAATGCCAGCTAACAGTAGTTGAAAGCCAAGTCAGCAACGTTGTCCAGGAAAGAGGTCTCAATTTGAATTTGGGAGGAAGACTCACTACATCCCGCTAAGATACGATAAGACCGACATTCATCACGGAGTTGGGGTGCTTCTGCCTTCCTGGGCTCCTACAAAGGATTATTTTTGAATAAACAAACAGTGAAGGACCATCGCTAATGAGGGACGCACAAACTTGATGGCAACTGTCTGGGAATTGAGGAGATTTGTGCCTATACGAGGCTAGGAGATTAGGGAGGGAACGTTTGAAGAAGGGTGGATTGAGGTGCAGAACGAACCCTCGAAGATGACACCGAATGAACCCTCCCCAATTTTTCGACCGACACGATAGTGGATGCCTACGAGATTGGCAGTATTTGAAGGCTGAGAATGAGATGTCATGGGGAGGGAACAATGGGGAGGGGGGCAGGAGGAGAGGAAAGGAGGGGGGCCAGAGAGGCCTATTAGCAGGAAAAGGTACAAGGAACAGTCCTCGGTTCCACCCGAATCCGACCCAAAATGTATCTCACGAGTATCCATTAGCCGACCTATCAGCCTACCCACTACAATGTGGACCCAAAGATGAATGGCAAGTAGCCCTCTAATGTCCCCCTCGGTTTATCTAATATACTGACAATCAACGGCCCATCCAGCATCCCAAACATCCCAACCAACATCGTCACAGCGACGAACCGAATAGCCCACTTCTTCACATCCTGCACCCGCCTCTCTTCCATCCATTTCTCTCCACCCACCGCATGGAAGTCATCCCACTGCGGAGAACGACACAGCCACCAGAATAGTGCGACTGGCCCCGGGAATGTGGCAATCACCTTCCCCCCACCGTCCACACCCGCTTTGTAAAACGAATTGCACTGGGTCCACACTGATGAACTCAGTCGTTCTTGCAACCACAAGTTGTATCGATCCGTTGCTTCGGCTTTGACCTCAAAAGACTTGGCCTTTCCTTCCAGAATGGGCTTAATAATTTGCAACGCATATTGTATCTGAACATTCCATGTGGCGTTCTTAGCTGTACGTCGTCATCAGAGAAATTATGCACACCTGCACTTCCTCAGTGAAAATGACCGAGGCATGCCCAGTTGCAGTATTTGGTCCTTCACAGAAAGCGTAATGGTAAACCTAACTGATGACCACCACTCAAGCAAACTCACCCAGGATAGTGATCAGATTCGGGAAGCCAGGCATCATGCTTCCGAGGTACGCCGTAGCACCGTTCTGAGTTTCGAAATATTCAGTGACGGATGTCCCGTTGATTCCTTTGATGTTCATGTTGGATTCCGACTATCCAGCTTCAGCGATCAGCGACATGAAGGAAACCTGAACTGCTTACAATCGCGTACCCCGTTCCGAATATCAAAATGTCTAATTGAACAGATTCTCCTGTAACCAATCTAATTCCATCTTGTTCTATGCGTTCAATTGCGTCCCAAGTCAGACTGACATTCTTCCGCCTCAGGGCCTTGAGGTAGCCTGGATCAGAGATGATGCGTTTACATCCAGGGGCTATCGAATTGTGCAGTTTCAATTGCTTGTTCCGGAAGACAAACACGACCTTTAACGTACGGTAGCGGGGAATCAACTTGGCATGATAGCTTCTCGGAGCAGCGAGTTTCATGTTTTGAGTAAGGACCTGTCAGGACGTTAGAGATCGCAAATATATACAGCAAAAGGCGATGAACAAACTCGTCTCGCTATGTTCACCAACCAGGTGTTGTTGGCACGAAAGAATAGAAAATTTAGGTCAGACTATGTGCATGTTTGGATCAATACGAAGCGCATCAAATTTGGAGGGTTAAGACATACGTTTGTCATGATGTAGTTGCGATACGCCCTCATGATGAATGGAACATGGGCAAATACCCACTTTACCCAGTTCGGGTAAGCATATTGTGCCTTGAAAGACAAATTTTTGTCAACTCTACGCTCTGGCTCATATTGGTGCTCCAATGGCTCACCCGGGGTGTGTACCATTGCGGTGTGCGACAAAAATTTGTAACAGAAACAGTTTCATCTGCAGCAATCTCCGGAACAAACTGTGCCCTATTCATTGACCAAGATTAGGATTGCACTTATTCAACGATTTATGGGCATGGACTCACGCTGAACAGCCATTCCCTATGACACCCACACGCTTGTCACGCAACTCTATGTCGTGTCTCCACCGAGCTGAATGCCATACTGGTCCGTTGAAAGACTCTAGACCCTGCATATCCTGCGGGTATGATGGTTGCGTAAACGCGCCGCTAGCAGTGAACACGATCTCTGCTTCGATCCAATTAATTTGGTTTTGTTCATCCCGGACCTCCACATGATACAGCTGTGCGATAGAGTCCCATTGGGCGGATTCCACAGTGGATTTGAATCTGGTGTAGCACTCTAGCTCATACTTCTTCCATAACCCTTCCCAGTACGATTGGATTTCCTCTTGTCGGACGTAATAACTGGACCAATTTGGATTAGGCTCAGTCGATAAGCTGTACCAGTGTCCAGGAACGTCAGATCCACAACCCTGTAAGATCAAGGAGTCAATGTTACGCCATGGCCAACCACGGCGGGGTGGAGCTCACAGGATAAGTATGGTCCTAGGAACAGGAGTTGCCAGTATATCGGAGGAACTGAGTACGAGGGTCGATGAATGACGCACCCTCCATGTGCCCCCAACCGAGGAAGCGCTTTCGTATATCTTCGAGAGACTAAGTCAGGAACAGTCCACTCTTATGGAAGGTGGTAATAAGCAGACCGTGAAGTTCGTATGGCCAAGCTGTTTTTTCAATGCAATGGCTGCAGAAATTCCACCAAGGCTGTTGATTGCAGTGATATTAGCGAGCCCGCACACTCAGGCGGCCGTAAATGTACGTACCCGGCTCCAACAATCACGATATGTGGTGTATACTTTGATTCTTTTTGCCTGAACTCTGACATTGAGAATGAGGGCACGAGATGGGGGAGAACACGAGAAGCAACAGGGCTGGGCCGCCATATTTAACCCAGAACTGTAGTCTCTGGCAGGGATCCGTGTACAGTACCGGACAAACAAACACGACCAAAGTTGTGTAACCGTCAAAGTTTGGGGACCCAAAATCCACAAATACAGTCGACTCCCATATAAGTGGATAACCACTCCTTGATACACCGAAGTTTTGTTCAGATCGATTGGTGAACACCGTCGTGGAAATATAAGCGCCGTCGTTTGGCCCGTTCTTGAAAACTGCTTCACCATCCACGAGAGTCAAACGTTTGAAGGGATCCGGATTGGGTTCCTCCAAAGGTGCTCCAATGGGCTTTTGACGTTTCTGGTCTTCATTGAAATCTTCTTCCGCTTTTCTCTTCATGGGTTTGGCTTGGTGGTATGAGAGATAGAAGAGCATCGCGCTAGAGAAGTAAGGCGAGTTAATGTTACTAATAGGGAGACGCGACAAGAAACGCGTAATGTGATGCCCTCTACTTAATCCTTCGCAGTGGATAACAAAATATTGTAGGATACAGTAATTAACCGGGTTACGCTACAGCAAAATTTGATGTTAATGTTCCTCTAATATAATGTCATTTTCCCTGTAAAACTCTAGTAAAGGCATCCAATACGTGCATGATACAAAAAAGAAAGCAATTGATGCAGAATTGGGGGGAAAATCGATGGGAGGGCAAATCGGCTGATCCCAAGCAACGCTACAGCGGCATGTGTGATCGATCGGGCCGAGATCAGATCGGGCCCACTACTCCTCCTCACTCGAAGTCCCATTATCTTCGTTCCCATCGTCACTACCTGCCTCAGATGATGATGATATCTTACTCGAGCTTCCAATAGTCTTTGAGCTTTGGTGATGCTGCTTTTCTAGCCACGAAACCCTTCTTTGACTGCTCAATCGTGAATATGTCACAGTTTTCAATATTTGGACATGTTTACCTAAGACCTCTACACATTTAATTCTATTTTTGTACCATTCTTATTGATCAATGCCCAATAAGGCATGTATCTATATTTAGACACTTCATTTATATGTGTCACAGTTTTCCATATATTCTCTCTTCTGAAATAGGAACGAGTACTGATGCCATGGCTTATAGATGCCTAAAGCACCAAGACGATTATGGGTCAAAACAATTGCCCGTCATGAACCCACTAGCCTATACGAACGAATTTTCATTAGCAAAGAAACTAGAGCAAAATTCAAAGATGTAGGACAATCAAACAAACTATACAAGCCTCCAATCAGATTTAAACCCATCTCACACCTCCACAATGAAGAAATTGCCACATCTGACAAATCGATCAACCAGTTAAGTTTATTAGCTAGGTTAAGAATAGAGCGTAAAACACTTGAAGATCAACTCCAACAATCTTCCGATGATAATACTTCCATCTCTCTTTACAAAGAATCCACCTATCACCCACCATTTGAATTACCTGACATTCATTTTTACAAGTCTAAACTCTTACTACGAATTAAGAAATATATGCCAATGTTCGAAGCTGCAAAATTGCGCTTCGACCTGATCTTTGATAGACTCAATAACGAAAGTATACCAAATGATGTCAGAGATAAGATGTGGAATTGGTGGGAGTGCTTTCAGATCATGTACGAGAATCTGGAGAAAGATAGGCACAAACTCACAAATAAAGCATGGAGAAAGATCAAAGAAGCATTAAAACATATTGGTTGTACCTCCTTTAATGATTTAAATAAATGCTTTGTGAAAATATGTAAACATTTGACAGAAGTATCTTTTGCGTAATGCAAGAATAACTAGTCTATGGCAATGACAAGCACCTTCTTATTTTTCTTTTCTACAATTTCAATTAAGTTCCAATACATAAAGTCACTGACTCAAACCATATCACAAAGGTGTCCTACAACTACAACAACATTAAGAACCTTGGTCCAGACACTTACCATGTCTTTCTTCATTGGTTACCAATCGAAGAATATCACCGACTAATGTATAAATTAAACTTCGAGTAAAACTTCTAGCAACTCCAAGAACTTCCTCTCTTCGAATGTCTATTTTGGACAATATACTATCAACCAGCTGAACCACCTGGTCGCCACTCTATAGGTGAATGGTTAACAGTTGAAGAATGGGAATCTAAAGTAGACAAATAGTACAAAAAAGATATCTTGATGGAGGCTTAGGGCGAATGGACCTGTTACGACCAAGCCTAATTTATATAGGTAAGGTCGAATATCATTGTGCACTGCTTGCAAGTTGCGAGAGACAACGATAATATTGACACAAGAGGATAAGCTGAGGATTACTGTTATGACCTGACCTAATCTATATAGGTGCGGTCAGATATCGTTGTGCATGTCACAACTGCTTACCTTGAGTAATATAACTTGCAGGAGATAGTCAAGGGTAGAGTTGGCACAGTTAATGCAGTGACAAGATAGAAAAGAGATTGATTGATCTGATGAGTATGCCTCAGATGTGGGGCCTTATATACATGTAGGCCTATTTACTTCTTGTTTATAATGTAAATGACTGTCTACAGATTACACAGCTACCTATAGATCATGTGTCTACCTAATTAACCAATAACATGTCTCTCTCAGTGTCTAGATTATTCTAGAACATTCTATGAGGCTGTGTTAATACAATGGGTCAAGGTTCTAGAGTGCTGAGTAAGTGCATCTGGAACTTGGATGAGTAATAAAGGGATTGGTAATGAATGGTGCTTATGAATGAAGTGTTTAAATATAGATACATGCCTTATTGAGCATTGATCAATAAGAATAGTACAAAAATAGAATTAAATGTGTAGAAGTCTTAGATAAACATATTCAAATATTGAAAACTGTGACAGTGCACTCGTGCGAGGTAGCAGAAGACAACGATGTTGTTGATACAAGAGGATAAGCTAAGGTTTACAATCGATGTATCTAAGCTTATAAGGTATGGGTGTCTGGGTGAGCCACGTAGGCCTGTACGTGTCTAGTTACTAAGTCCGGTAATGGGGTACATGTTCATGAGGGAAGATATGTGCTGCAAGGGAAGATAGAGTGATGCGAGTCGTGGAGGATACGTGTATACTACTGGAAAAAGGAAGAGACACATAGTATACTGGAATAGAAGATAGTCCGGTGTGCAGCGCGAAGGGAATAGATAGTCCGCAAGATAGGGGTGAGAAAAGAAAAATAGGGGGCGGCACCTTGGTCTGTAACAGTATGCTACTGGAAAGGGGAAAGGACACGTAGTATACAGGAAGAGAAGATAGTCGGGTGTGCAGCGCAAAGGGAACAGATAGTCTGCGAGATAGAGATGAGAAGAGAAAAATAGGGAGCGGCACCTTAGTCTGTAACATAATGATGTATAGACACAAGTGTTGAGGTATAAATGTTCAATGGTATTATCTGTTCTATTTATACTTGATCTATTTTTACCACTATCCCAACATTATGAGGCTGGCCTCGTACCCGCTACTATACAGGTCCCAATGGGTTTTCATACCCGCTACTGTACAGCTATAGATATACTTATGAAACCTTATCCACCGAACCACCTCAGTCAATCTATACAAATGACTGAGGTGAGTACTTGATATTCCTTTACTAGTCATCTTACTTATAGTCTCCATGTAGATCCTTACTGTTTGACAGGTACTAACAGAGTCAATCTATACGAATGACTGAGATCCTTACTATTTGACAGGTTATGGGCCCTGAATCCTTAATTGACACCGAAGATATAAATTTATTGAACCCTCAACCGACGATTACCGAACCAACTACAGAGACAACTACAATTGAAGATATTTCTGAGTCGTCTAAAATGTCTAGTGCTTCAGCGCCATCAGCTTTCTTACTCGCCTCCGAAGATAAATACAATGGGACAAACTGGGTGCAATTCAAGATGTTGATTCATGGAGCTGCACTCTCTAAAGGCCTGATTGGGTACCTTGATGGTACTATCCAGAAACCGACTGACTCCGAGATGATTACTCGGAAGACTACAATATGGTGGAGAGCTATTGAACCAACACTTGAAGAATGGACCCAATGTGATGGTTATGCATTGGGGATGATTATACTAAATGTAAAGAATCAGATAGGTGTTGGGTTAAAAACAGATGGGACTGCTTACCAGGCTTGGGATTCTATAAAGATGGATAACGATACGGTCTCTGAATTAGCAAAGATACGGGCAGAAGATGAACTACGGGCCCTCAGATACAATGTAGGAGATGATTTCGACACACACCTTGCACAAATGAGGGTGTACTGGGAAAGAGCAAATGCGAAGGGTGCAGATGTCTCGAGTACCCGCTTCAGGACCATTCTACTATGCTCAATGCCTACTTCCTGGTCTCCATTCATTGGTGTTCTCGAGGAGATTACTGACTTTAACAAAGTCATTGACCGTCTCAAGAACAACATCATATTTACCCAACGTGACACCCCACAGAGCCAGCGTGTTTCTTCGCAAGCGTTATCAACCACCAACTATAGAGGTAATTTCAATTGCCCAGCAAACCCTAGGAGCAATGAAGTTTGCTCTAATCCCCGTTGTGGAAGGACTGGACATTTGATTGAACGGTGTTTCAGGGAGGGAGGTGGTATGGCAGGCCAATATCTGAGTTGGTGGAAAAATAACCGAGGACGGAACATACAAACCCCATACACTACAGCACCTCAGACTCCAGCTGTCCAGGTGACTACAGCTTTTGCCAACCCTTCAGCTACTATGCATGCCAACAGCACAGCTCCTAATTTTTCGTCCACATCAAACATGTCTACAATGGAGCATTTTGCCCTCAGTACTGTGACCATGCAGCATGATGGAATGACACCACTCATCTATCTAGACTCTGGTGCTAGTGAACATTTTTTTGTTCATTGGGAGGATTTTACCGTATATCACAAACTTGAAGAAGGGAGTAACACTGCAAATGGAGCACCCTTCCCTATTGACGGCATTGGAGAAGTTAGAAAGATTGTTAATATTGATGGTACAAGGATCACCATTATGCTTACTAAAGTCCTCCATGCTTCAACATTACAGAATAACCTTATCTCAATCGGTCAGTTGGATAAAGCTGGTTTCAAATCTGAATTCAATAGCAGCCATGTTATCGTTAAGGATAGAAATAGAAGAATTTACCTGAAAGGTCATGTGAATGATGCGATGTATGAAGTAGATCTTAGGCCGGCACCATCTTTTGCGATGGTGGCCCGTTCGTTAAATCGGCCGACTACTCTCGTCGGATAGCATAGGAGATTGGGACATTCAGGTGACAATGCCTTGAGATGATTGGTTAGTGGAAAGTTATTGGATGGCATGACAGTATCAGACAGGTCTTTACCTGGCCGTTGCGAGAACTGTATCATGGGAAATCAAACTAGAAGACCTTTTGATGATGACGTTGTACCGGAGACTATAGTTTTGGAAGAGTCCATTTTGATTTGTGGGGACCAGCTCAGATTGAGTTATTGGGACGGAAGCGCTACTTGATGTTGGTCACAGATGGATATTCTGGTCACTCAGAAGGTTATTTCCTGGGATCTAAGGATGTGGACATGACGTTGGAGGCTTTTCAAGCTTTTCAAGCTGGTGCAGAATGCTTAACTGGAAAGAAATTGAAAGTGGTTAGGACTGATGGTGGTGGAGAATGGGACAATCATATGTAGTTGGATTATTGCTGAAAAAATGGCATAGAACATGAGACAACAGCTCCATACTCATTCTCAGCAAACGGAGTCGCTGAGCGTGCTATTGGGTGGTCATTGCAAAAACCAGATGCTTACTTCATGACTCACAGTTGCCCAGATGTTTCTGGGCTGAAGCTGCTTCTACTGCGATATACCTCAAAGATTTCCTCCCACACAAAAGGAACGGAGGAAAAGTTCCCTATAAATTATGGACTGGGAAAAGAGGAGACGTTGGACACTTGCATCCTTTCGGTTGTACTGTCTACTTCAAGTTACCAGTGGAGATAAATACGAACAAGTTGTCGGATCGTTCACTCAGAGGAGTCCTTGTTGGTTATTTTGACCGGGGGACTTATCGCGTTCTGGACCCTGAGACTGGGAAAATATATAAAACCCGGGATGTATTGTTTGATGAAGGTATTGCAAAGAGAGTACCAGAGTCTGGAATTGCAGGGGAGATTGGTGATGAAGACACTGGTGGATTGCATTTTTCTGAAAATATAGCTACCACGCAAATCCCCACAGATGGTCAAATCCAACCTAGTTCAATTCCAGCCTCACTGCCTGTGGTCTCTCGTTGGTCAGATAGAGTCCGCATTCCTACTCGTAATGCACAAGAATCCTCAGACTACGTATCCCGTGAGGGAAATGTGCAAAGCCAAGGTGATTCTTGGGCTCTAACTGCGAATGTTCCTCGTCCAAGACCAATACTACCTCTGGATGACACATGGATCCCACAAAGTTTTTCCGAAGCCATGGCTCGTAAAGATACCTGGAAGGACCCTATGGACAAGGAAATCAGTACCATGATGAGGTTAGGGGTCTGGAAGCTAGTAGGCAGACCGAAGAATACACGCACTATGCAGAACAAGTGGGTATTTGTGAACAAATATGACCCAGATGGAAATATTGTAGGCCAGAAAGCAAGATTGGTGGCGAAAGGTTTTACCCAGATATATGGCATCGATTACTTCGCAACCTATGCTTCCGTCGCAAGATACGAGTCATTTCGCATGAACCTATCAATCGCCGCTATAGATAACATGGTTATATAGCAAAGTGATTACACTAGTGCTTACCTAAATGCCTCAAACCAGACACCAGTATTAATGGACCAACTGGAGGGATATGAAGTTAGTGTTGACCAGGTATTGGAATTGGATTTTAGCCGAGGAAATACCATACTCGATGTTGCAGGAATCAGTGTTGATGCCAAAGCACTTCTGGACATGGATGATGATGTGAGGAAATGACTCGAGACTGGGGAGTTTGAGATTGTAGCTGAGGTTTTAAAGAATTTATATGGCATGATGGATGGAGCCTACAATTGGGCAAGAGAATTAGAGCAGGAAATGCGGAAAGTTGGATTCTACCAATCAAAGGCTGACCCATCAGTACGAGTCAAGGAGCGATAGGGTACTGCTAACAGAACAATCACATCGACATATACTGACAACGTTACGGGTGCAAGTACTTCAATAGGGGAAGCCGATAGAGTTAGAGGAGAAATTGGTGAGACATATCAATTAAAAAACCTAGGGATTGCAGATACCGCAAATGGGCAGAGTCTTCTAGCTCTGTCCATCAGAATCAATCACGACCGAGAAAAAGGGATTGTGGAATTGTCGTAAAAGGTTTATCTTGAGAAAGTGTTGAAAAGGTATGGGATGACTGATGCATATCCGGTCTCAACCCCTTTACTGACAGCGATACTTCTGTCAAAGGATCAATCACCCATGAATGATGAAGACCATCACTACATGAGGGACAAACCATTTCGCGAGGTCCTTGGATCTATTATGTTTGCTCAGGTTGGGACTTGACCAGACCTGTCTCATGCGGTTGCAACCCTTAGTCGTTTTGCCTCAAACCCTGGAGTTCAACACTGGAAGGCTTTAATTTATGTACTCCGATACATCAAAAGAACACTTGACTACTCACTCAAATATGGAGGAGATGGTCCTGTTTCAATTCGCCCCATCTGTTACACTGATGCTGATTATGGTGGAGATGTTGATGGAAGAAAATCTTGTGATAGGTACTTGATCATTCAAGCTGGTGGACCTACATCCTGGAGTTGCAAATACTAGGTTACGGTAGCTGGGTTCACGGTAGAGGCTGAATACATGGAGTATGCTAGGGCTAGTCAACAGATTCAGTGGGTGTATAGCACGTTGGAAGAGTTGGGATATCCTCAAACACGTCCAGCGACTATCCGTGGTGATAATATGGGTGCAGCCAAGTTAACGGAGAATACAAAGAATAATACAAGAGTCAAACATATCGATATCCGTCACCACTATATTAGGGACCTGGTGGACATGGGAGATATCAAGCTGGAATACATTCCCAGCACCGAAAACATTGCTGACATTCTTACGAAACCACTTTCTCGTGACACTCATTTGAAATTTTGCAAGATGATGTGTTTATTGCCTCTCTAGATACGCTGATGAACACGGGGGAGTGTTGAAGTATGAATGTTCAACGGCATTATCTGTTCTATTTATACTTGATCTATTTTTACCACTATTCCAACATTATGAGGCTGGCCTCATACCCGCTACTATACAGGTCTCAATGGGTTTCCATACCCGCTACTGTACAGCTATGGATATACTTATGAAACCTTATCCACCGAACCACCTCAGTCAATCTATACGAACGACTGAGGTGGGTACTTGATATTCCTTTACTAGTCATCTTACTTATAGTCTCCATGTAGATCCTTACTGTTTGACAGGTACCAACAGAGTCAATCTACAGCTTATAAGGCATCGGTGTCTAATGAGGCTATGTAGGTTTATATGTGTCTAGTTACTGAGTTCAAAATTGACTACGTGTTCATGGGGGAAGATATGTGCTGCAGATGATATATACGGATGTGAGTCGTGGAGGATATGTGTATACTACTAGAAGAGGTAATGGACATGTAGTATAGAAAGAAAAGGATAGTCCGAGGATAGGGGTGAGAAAAAGAAAACAGGGGTGGCACCTAGGTTTGTAACAATAGGGTAGTTCAGCATATATAGTGAATAACACAAGAGGATACACTAATATACATACTTGTGGTGATTGGTTTATATATGGTTTTAACAGTGTCTTTTGATACATAGTAGCCTACATGTGTCTGGGCAATAAATGAAAATGACATATGTGGTCCATGAGAGAGAGATTACTGCAGAGAGGTATAAGCAAAGTGGCAGATATGGAGGATATGTATACACTACTGGAAGGGGATATAGACATGTAGTGTACTGAAAGAAATATAAGTTTGGTGTGCAGTAAGAATGGAAAAAGTGTCTGGACATCGAGTACTGCCTTTAAAGTAAATAACAGTGACCACATCGCTCAATTAATATGCAAAAGAATTGCAATGGTCAATGTCAAACAAGTAGACTAGACTTTATTGGAAATACGGAGCGAGGAAGCAAAGAATTTGGATTCAGAGGAACATTCTAAGACTCTTGACAGAGCTCGATCCTTGAAAAAGAGGTAATGTCACAGTTTTCAATATTTGGGACATGTTTATATAAGGCCTCTACATATTAAATTTATTTTCGTATTATTCTTACTGCTATATGTAGTTAGCCGAGCCCATGGCGGAATTATCCGGAACAACGGTTACCGAAAGCCGCCTAATGCGACGAGCCAATTACGCTGTTCAACATTCAACGTCGGCTTGTAGCTGATCACACTTGAAGGCGAAATGCCAAGAAGGCGTAACACCATTTATCAAGTAAGGTTCAGGACCAGATCTAGAACTTATGGGTCAAGTGCCACGAAATCAAAAACAAAAAGAGGTGTGATACCGCATGAAATGATGACTACGATGTACAAAGAGCTACCAAGGTATATCATGTAAAAGCACAGGATGAGGCGACATTCATTACGGCCAATTTGCAATATTATTGCGTATGATATAGGATCGTGGGATGATGATGATGGTGGAGTTGCAACACAATGATTGGCTTCATATAATTTGGAAGAACAGGTGTAAAATAAGAGGGCTCAGCGCAACTCGAATGTCGAACTTGCTCGCTGGGGAATATAATCTAAAGTCAGTTGCTGATATCTGAGAACGACCCATGTCAAAGTGTGAGTACGAAGACACAAACAAGGTGATAAAGCGGCGTACGGCTCTGAGTTCTGATGGTAGTAGAAACCACTCATTCTGGCAACTGGTGTACTTTGACGGGGCACTATAGAAGTAGAGCGTTTACCCCGCCGTGAACTGGAATTTCGTCGTCTTCGGCTTGATGTGTCCGATTTGGGTTGGGAAAGAGGTGCTTCCTCATCCTCGATAGTGGCAGGGATTTGGGAAGACGCAGCGCACGAGGCAGGAGGGTTAAAGTCCACACAGACATAATAAAAGCCTGAAGGCATATGAATAGATCAGATTCAGCAATTGAAAGAAAGGCGGTAGAATGCTCCGGGGCGACGATGCTGAAAGAGAATCATGTACACACCGGCGAAACTAGCACCGTTGATGTCCTGGACCCGATGGTCCGGAACGAGAAATCTTTCTTTCCATCTCATGAAGACTGCCCCACGGTCCCGATCTGGCATGGTAAGGTGAGGTTTCTTGAGTTCATGCCTCACATGGCGAAAGGCTGGAAAGCGGGACCAATGCACTATATCCTCTGCTTCTGTGGCTCCCCAGTTCTTGGTCAGGAAGCCATGGCGGGAGCCAATGATTTCGGCATCGAAGTAAGTCGTGAGCTCAGGCCAGTCATCAGTCAGACCTTTGATACGCAAGTATCCACAAAGGAATGAGGCCCCAAAATCGATATCCTAATAGGTAAGTGCCTTCAAAGAACTGTCCGTAAATGTGATATCCAAATATGAAGACGTACCACTATTGTAACGGTGACGTCGTAACTATTCCGACCACTTTTCTGCGTGCCTGTGAAGGTGCCACCTGGGTACAGACAGTGGTGAGCCTGGGGAGGAACTCGCAGTCGGGTGATATCTGCTAAGGGGTCAAGGGCGGATTCGTAGATGGAGGAATGGTGTCTTGTTACTTGATAATTTGCTCGTTGATTAACCGGTGTCGATTGTGGGGCGGGGGCGGGGGTGGGATGCCGTAGTGAAGGATTGTGCAAGTCGGTTAGGGGGGGCTCTGCCACATGGGTGAAAGATGGTTCAGTGTCGACATATGTTGATTGCGCAGCCAAGGGATGGCGTTGCTGCCGCGGGCCATCGAGTTTTGGACTTGGAGGCAGGTCACATTCGTCAAAGATATCCACGGACGGTCTTGTTTGTGGATGCACTTCTTTCTCGTCCTCGCTCGAGAACCCTTCTTGATGGAGGTCAGTGCAATCTGGGTGGGTGTCGGGAAGGAGTAAGACAGTGTGGCGAGCTGCTAATAGCTGGTCACGACATGATGTGCAAACGAGACCTCCAAGTGTGGTGAGATAAACGATTGAAGAGGGGTCGTTCAGTGGGCAAGAACACTTGGTGCAGACTTTGATTTGGGGTTGCTGCTCTGCGTTGAGCGCTTGATCACCTGCTGGCTGTGGAACATGAGGAACAGAGGGCATAGAGAGATTGACGGGCATGGGTGGGATGGTGGACAGAGTTGAGAAGGTAGTGAAGGTGTTTGGAAGGTGGTACGCAGGGGAGACTGCTTGCACGTGGACGCTACGAGCCCTGTTTTCTGATCTATAATACCCGGCCACTGAGCATCGTGTGAGGCGCATGCAATATGCAATTCTTCTCTCAAATTCGTAGCTCGTAACCAAATTTAGAGTGTTGTCTATTTGTTTAATTGCTACTAAGCTAAGACAGCATTTACCATGAACAATGTTCAAAGTGTTCTCCGTGCTGTTCATAAACAAACTGTGCAAACCATATGAGATCATGCTTCACTAGGTATACTCCCCCTGGTTGTCGGCTCTTCTGAGCCAGGCGCGGCATCTTTTGCGTCGTTTTCAGATGTTGAATTTTCGGCCGACTTAACGGCCTCTTCATCGTATACGTCAGGTGCTGGCTCGTCGGCCTTGCCACTCTTCTCCTCGATCTTTGCATCCTTGTTGGCACCCGGAGCATCTGAGCGTACGACTGCCCGTCTTATCGCATAGTGCCTCAGGAAGAGCACTGTATCTCATGTTCATTGTCATGTAGTCCTGGACAACGATAAACACATACCCATGATAAAGCACACCCCTACCAGGGGGGTCATACACATCCATATTACGCTGATAGACTTGGAATATTGATGGATGACCTCCGACCTGAGTACTGGGTCCTGTTCGCGATATCAAAACTGAATCTGCATCTTGACCGTATCTCTCGGTAAACTTACCGCAATATGTCGTAGACGCACAACGCTTTCGCTTAACCCACCGGGTGATGTATCCAGGGTTACATTGGGTATGGTTTGGATCCTCCTACGGATCTCCTGTCAAAAGTCATCAGGGTCTTACTCACGTCCCGCTGCAGTTGCAACTGGCACACGTACGCTAGCGAAGATAGCCTGCCCGACGGAGACGCCGACGGTACCACCCAGAATTCTATGTGGTGCCATGAATATTATCATATAGGCGATCAGATGACAAAGCAGCGGCACCTACCGAAGGAATCCAAAAGTCCCAGTACTCGTTGCGATATCTTTGATAGGCATCGCTGCTTGAAGTGCGACCAGAGGCACCTGGAATATACACCCCAGCCCAAAAGCTGCGATAAGTGGGAAGAGAACCTGCATCGCACTGGCAACCCTGGTTAGCCAATCCTTCCGTTTGTGAGTTGAAGGCCACAAACGTATTCGAAGTGTCATCCAGTTTGATCATCAGACCCATTCCGAGCGTAAACGTAGCGAAAGCCGCTCCCATAATGGGACGATAGACTCCTAGTGTGGAAACGAGTACTCCAGATATAACAGAAGTGACTGAACCGCCGAGAGAAAACGGAAGCATTCTATGCATATTGTGAGATCGATGCGATGACGGGATGGGTTCTGACGCTTACTGTATGCCTGCCTTCGTGGCCGACGCACCCAATACCTGGAAGTATAACGGAAGGTAAAACGCCCCTGACTGTATTCAGAAAGCGTAGAATTGATTGGAGATGCATGACAAACTTACCCGAAAAGAACACTGTTGCATGGAGGAATGTGACGATCAATATGATTGACGTTGTCCTCGTCTAAGATTGTATGTTGGTCAGGACTACTTGCTCATGAACATTGACGCTACCTTAAAGAGTCTGGGTGGAATGATAGGTGAACGCTTTGTCAACATTTCGTTGACTCCACCAGCAACAAGTAGGACACAGCCAATCGTTAACAATGAAATTGTTTCCGCAGATTGCCCTAGTCTGTCTCAGTTGATGATACATCTGCAATCACGACTTGACATACAGCTTTTTTCGCTGGCATTGAAGCCAATCAACACAAGGACAACGCCTACGACGAGGAGCATTAGACCAACGAAATCGAATTCTTTGAGGAATTGCTTGAAGGTTGTGCCTTGATGAGGATTCAAGTTGAGGAAGAAGAATAGAATAGCGCCTGCGGCTCCACCGGTCGGGCTAAGAGGCAAAATTGAGTCTCGTTCCCAGTGAGGTTAAACATGAAGCTGACAGGTTGATCCAGAAACACCTGCGCAGTGTTAGGTACGGAAATAAAGGATAACATTGAGCTTACCACCGCCATGAGACGTGGTCGGTAAAAGCCTGGGAGATGATGTGATTCTCTGGTTAATAATCGAATGAGGGTGGCACTGGATTATCCTACCCCACCGAGCAGAGGCCCCACAACGCTGAAAGGATCAGGATATGCAAAGCAGATTTATGTCGCACATACCTAGCAATACCCCAAGTTGCACCAATCAATCCTCCGTATTTGCCACGCCTAGCCTCCAATAAATCTTGGTGTCTTTGGAAAAGAAAGCTGTAACTCACTCCTGGAGTGGAACGATATCACTTATCGTGATATTTACCTGTGCGCAGTGACTTTCAGCACAAGACTCCAAAATTTAGGAGTCTGCGCATACCAGCTGTATGATGGCTCCCCCTCCAATCCCTTGAACGGCACGGCATACAATTAGCCACGTCTGATTAATCTTAGCTAGGTTCTAAATGCAAATTGGTCCAATCACACCCACCATGGTTTTCGCCGCTCCACATAGTGCTGATCCAAGCTGATGACAAACAACAGGTTCACGATCATGCTGGTTATATGCAACAGCAAATCCAAATGACGTACGAGGAAGATGACGATTGAGGTATATAAGATGATTTTACGACCAACGAGGTCTGATAGTTTACCATATACCGGCCCCAAACTAAACGCCGATATCAATGACTCGAGCTGGCGTGAAAGTATACAGGTTCCCACCTTGCTCCAGCCAACAGGTAGGCACTGCCGTGGAATGTTGGGCTGAGATAAGATTGCCATGCGACAAGTACTTTGTACCCACCTTCCCACCCAGCTGTAATTTGCTCCGCCACCTAAATCACTGACAATAGTTGGTAATGCCGTGGCAACAATAGTCTAATACACAGTCAGAATATTACAGCAGGCGTAGAACCTAAACTTGCCTGGTCTAGAGCCCCAAGAAAAACGCATGCCATTAAGCCTGAGAAAACCTGCAAAGGGCTTAGCTTCTGAGGACAAGCTTGAAGGATGACTCACGATGGGTAAACGATTACTGGGCAGCTTTTGAGCCTCATCCTTCCATGAACTCTCCACGGGCTGTTTTGTGTCAGTAATCCCGGGGTTTGCGTTTGAGGACGGGGTCGTCGACATAGAAAGAAGGAAGAGAGAGATGCAGGCAGGCACTAAAGTTCAGGCGATGGAGGAGGAAACATGTAATATGTTAAACATATAACATTCTGAAATTATTTTTGGCGAAGTTTTCCGGATCAGCCAGCCTGACTGCCCCTTTCCCCTGATCAGATTTGGCGACGAGCCGGCGGCCCACAATCAAGTGGATGTAGGATTACTGTATTCCAGGACCATGCCCACGAGTCTATAACGTGAACTCACCCCCATACGAAATGCCTGTCGTATCCGTCTCATTTCTGCTCTCATTTCAGAGTTGTATTGCTTGAAAATTAGCTCATCTGAGTGTAATCATGGTGCTATATCCGGTCCTGTGAGAGAAATGGGAGTTTAAAAAGACCACATGTGGTTGATGCCGGACTTGGATGCACTTTCGGCAGGTCATGCGATGCCGCCTGATGTGCTAATCATAGCAGGGAAGGACTCTTTCCCTGCTCGCAGTCAGAAATGAAATAGGGAGTCGAGGCGATGTCCCGGAACGCCCGTGGTTGGTAAGGAGGTTGATAAGTGTGTCAGGGAGCAGTAGTCCATGTATACCGTACAGGCTTCACCACTTTACCTGTTGTCCTCACCATTTGCCTTGCAAGTGGCACAAGAGCTGTGACTGCACGCGTCTGTGTGAGTGGAGTGTCACACACCTTCCTCATCGGGGAAATATGTGTAAGAGACCAAACCTTATCTGACTCAAAATCCTTTCTTCACTTTCGTCTTTCATTCACATCGCTGAATTTACTACTCCTCCTCCTTAAAATATTCACAAATGACTGAAATTCCTACATTCAAGCTCGTTCTCGGTACGTGTCTACCTCGTCGCCCTTGTTCAACTCTTTCTCATCACAAGAATCCTTTTCTCATCTCCTGATCGATAAATCGATCGCCATATTTTTCGTGCTTCCATCCTCTTCACCATTCGTCATGCCATCCAATCTCACGCGATCCGTTATCAAAACAACCAGTCGGTGATGGTGGTACTGGAAAGACCACTTTTGTCAAGGTTAGTCGCGTTGTTTATTCCTCGTTCGTCAATTTGATCCATCATCACCTCGCTACAGCGCCATCTAACTGGTGAATTCGAGAAGAAGTATATCGGTAGGCATCAACTACATCTACTCCGCGCTCTTTTCTTTCCTGCTTGTCGTTATCTCGTCGTCTGACTGTGCTGTTGGCAGCCACACTCGGTGTTGAAGTTCATCCCCTCACCTTCTCAACCAACTTTGGAACAATCTGCTTCAACGTCTGGGATACTGCTGGTCAGGAGAAGTTCGGTGGTCTTCGAGATGGATACTATATCCAAGGTCAATGTGGTATCATCATGTTTGATGTCACATCACGTATCACCTACAAAAACGTCCCCAACTGGCACCGTGACCTTGAGCGGGTTTGCGAGAACATCCCTATCGTTCTCTGTGGAAATAAAGTCGATGTTAAAGTGTGTAACACTTATGCCAAGGCTAATTCACCCTTTAATCTCAAAATTAGGAACGAAAAGTGAAAACAGGAGCTGTCACGTTCCACCGAAAGAAGAATCTCCAATACTTCGAGATCTCTGCGAAGTCCAACTACAACTTCGAGAAACCATTCCTCTGGTTGGCTAGGAAGTTGGTTGGGTACGTTTTATTCGCCTGGTAAGTGAAGATGATGTTGACCGCGATACGCAGAAACCCTACTTTAGAGTTCGTGGCTGCACCTGCTCTGGCCCCTGCAGAGGTTGCAGTTGATGAAGCTTTAATGCAGAAATACAAAGAGGAATTAGCACAGGTAAGTCCTTCGTTTCAAGGTCGGCTCATAGTAGATGCTTACCACACTTTGCAGGCCGAAGCTGTCCCTCTTCCTGAAGATGATGAAGACTTGTAGTTTTTGGACCAGCATGCAGTACTGTCTTGTTTCCGACACCTTAATACCATCGCACTTTCATACTCTTCGCACCTTTTCGTACTCTTTGATTACCGGATTGGCCGCTCTCTGTTGCGTTGCTCTTGCGCTGGGGGTCCATTCATCTTGGTCATCTGTATAGAATAGCTTGTCTGTATGGACATGGTCTACCATAATTCCAAGCCATAGGTCCTCGCATACGTATGCCCCCCTTGGACAGCCCAAGCAACCCAGCTCTCATGCTAGTTATGGGTGTAAATAACAAATGTTCCATGTAGTTGATGCACACAAGCCACGGTTGATCAACAAAAACGGTCACTGCACTCCAATCGAGTTAGCTAGTGCCAAATGACAGAGCTCACAAGCACTAACCTCTTGAGCTTCGCTCGACGATCCAACAGAGCTTCAGCTAATCTTCCATCCTTGCGGGCTTTCTTCAACTGGGAGCGTGTCAACAGAGGACTATGTCAGAAAACTAATACATACTTCTCTTCTATCTTCTATAGAAGTTACTGATCGACCTGCGCCCCAAGCCTGGTAGATACGGCTAATCGCAAATGGGTCAGCAAGATGTTGGGATTACGGGAAGGACGGACTGACTTTGTGCCTTCCTCGTCAATGCTTTGAACCATCGACATCCCGTCTTTCTTCTTCTTCTCTTCTTCATGAGCTTCTTTCTTATACTTGTATTGAATCTTGACCCAGAACCGCTCTCGAAAGCCAACTTCATCGCTGTCCCCTCTAAGTTGAAGGTTACCTCCAGCAACCTCATCGACACTGAGATACTTCTCATAGATATTCATGAATGCAACCATTCCATCCTGAAGCAGCACAGGCGTCCACTCCTCTTGCGGGCCACGAGCATCACGGTCGGCAGTAACAAGCCCATGCGCATCACAAGATAGGAATTTACCTTCCCCTGTACCAGTTCGAAGGTTAATCGTTGGTGAGCCTGCGACCCTTGTGATAACCCAGACCTGCGCAACATCTGTTGGGGTACGATCTAAGAGAGCATAGGTCTCTGAGTCGTCTTCAGATTTGACTTTATCAAGCGGGTGCAGGATGACTCGGTTTGTCGTGGAATTAAAATTCAATGAAATGGGATGAGGATCAGAGGGGTGCGTAATGAATGCTGGACCACGAATCTCGTTTGCAGTCTCGGGGAGTACCCAGGTTTCTGGATTTTCGTCATCTTCCCTTCTCTTTGATGCCGAGCGACCTTCATCTCCTCCCTCCCTCTTGCGCTTTTTCTTTGTTTTCTCACCTTTAAATGCCAATTTAGTCGCGCGAACTCGCTCTGTCGACATGGTCGTGGTGTGCAAGATCTGACGTATTACTCCCACGTGACATTCTGCCGCCCGTGGGAACGATAATAGCACTGTCCTCAAATCCTATCAGTTCATCGTCGCTGCCGTCCTCAAGAAAATCCGCTAACAATGAAGTTCAACGCCGGTGTGTGTCCGTTCATATAGCAAGACGCTGCCCTCGTGCTTCGTATCTCGCTGGAAATCAGGCTGGAAACAGTTTCATGGGCTGGATGGCATTCGGGTCGCATGGATGAGGTTGGGCTAATTGGTCTCTTTCTTACCAGATGTTTCCTCTTCGCGGCGCAAGTCCCGCAAGGCGCACTTCACGGCCCCATCTTCCGTTCGCAGGAAGATCATGTCGTCTGCGCTATCAAAAGATCTGCGTGCCAAATACAACGTTAGTTGGTGTTGTTTTGTGGTACTATGCCTACTGACGGTCCAAGTAGACACGATCAGTACCAGTAAGGAAGGACGATGAAGTTCGCATCGTGCGCGGAAAATACAAGGGGAGAGAAGGAAAGGTGACACAAGTGTACCGTAAGAAATGGGTGATCCACGTCGACCGTGTACAACGCGATAAGTCAAATGGTGCTTCCGCCCCCATTGGCATTCACCCCAGCAATGTTGTCATCACCACGATCAAGCTCGACAAGGACCGGTATGGAACTTGATATGGAATCAGAATCTTTTGTTAACTCTCTTGTCAGACGGGCAATCCTGGAGAGGAAGGACCGAAAGGCAGCAGAAAAGCAGGACGTAGAGATGACCGACGTGAGTTTGTCAACTGCACTTTATCCCACATTTGAAACTAACCCTCCTTCCCTAGTGATTTAAAGTGTTACCTCCACTTTCTCATCGCCCTTACTGTCCACTTTTCATGTATCTTGCCTTCTGCATAAGATATGACCATGCCAGCATGCATTCCATTTACTTGAGTTGATCTGAAATAGGTCTCATCAATCGCATTGCTACTTGGGTCTGTACAAAATAGTAGCTGGGGCACGAATCAGAATATAACATCTTCGTCCTTCACATTGAGAAGGTCCCCGGACCCTTCCTCTTCGATTTCTTCTACGGCCACTATCGGAGGGGGAGGAATACCCCGGCCTTCAGCTTCTTCAGCTTCACGGTCTGCATCTTTTATCGCGGCATCGCGTTTCTTTTTTCCCTGCACTTTCTTGAGACTGTTGCGCAGCTTCAGTAAGCTATCTGCATATATAAAATGACCCATACCGGAAGAATTCTTCACGGTCCATTTCGTCCAATTCACTCACGATGTACTTTATGGTATTCTCAAGTCTTGGTATCACGATGTGTTCGATGGCGTTAACCCGCCGATTTGTAGCACGAATGACCTCGTCCAAGATGGTAAAAGCCGTTTGTAAAGAGGCGAGTTCAACAAGCGTTTCGATAGCTTTAGCATATATTTCCTTCGCGCGGAGGACTTGTTGGCCGCCTCGACCCAAACCAGTCAAGTTGAAATCTGAAGAGGACATCAGTGCACGGTTTCAGGACAGACGGGTGGATGACAGACCTGAACCCGGCACGCGATCGACCTCGAAGGCAGGAATCACAACACCAGATACGTTTTCCTGCTTCGCCTTCACTCTAAATGACGCCTGCTTGGCTTGCTCTTGGATAAGATAAGATATGTCTCCCGTTGCGTAAGTCACCTCGGCCATGGAGAACGAGGCTAATTGCATGACTTTTCCCATTTTTCGTTTAGCCTAGAACATCTGCACTATGAACCCCTGGTAGATTAGTAGCGGGGGAGTCCGTACCTCGTCCACCTTTTTGAGGATCGCCCGAAATCTCGTAGTCAACGCATCGCGTTTCTTTGCCAGAAGCGAGTGACCTGTTTGAGCACCTTTCAACCTCAGCTTCGTATTAGTGAGAGCCATTCGTGTAGCAAACACATTTTCTCGAGCACCGGTTCCAGACATGTTGTGGGATGAATATGCTGAAGTGGCTAAATCGCGAGTATAGACCTAGTTTGGACGCGACGGCACTCGCCGACTCCAAATTATGGCCAGTTGGGAGAGCAACAAATTGAAGTTCTGGAGGTCCCGCGTTCAATCCGCGGTGCCCCCCGCTCGATTTTTGACTGAATATCGTTTGCAAATCAACTCGGTATATATAGCTCAACAGCAATAGCATTTATACACGAAATCTAGTAATATACTATGCAATGGTGTACTTGCCATAGTTCTTCTCTGGGTCAAAAATCTGGCAGTAGTTCAATGACAAGCACAATAAAATGCAAAACTTGAAGCCTCACCTCCCATCGAGAAGCAGGGAATATATGCTTATTCCTCTGATACCAACTGCGTTCCACAACCTTTCCAGCATGCGACTCATCCTTTTCTCTTGTGGCGTCAGCGAGCAGACGGACATCGTCGTGTACGTCAAAGTTAAACAGGGGACCTGATTTCCCTCTGGCTTTATTGATAATAAAATCATAGAAGGTATGATGCTGGTGCTACTCAGCAGCGTTAAGAAGTCGTCATACTTTCTCAACTTACATGGGGGATGATTAGGTCTTCCTGCTTTGATTGAGTAACTGAGATATGGTATGGAGAAAGAAGAACATACCTTAATGTACATCAGGTTGTCGACGCTGATGCCCCGCAATTCCGGGAACTGTTGCCGTGCTTTTTCAAGGAAAGTGGCAACGTCATCACCTTTCTTGCACTGAGACGATAGTATGAGTACCATAGTGCATATACATAGACCCCATGTACTCACAACAACACTCTTGCGGTGACCACTCCCGTCCCAGTAAGAGTATGTGATTTCAATATCCTCATTTTTCGTCTCTTCCTGTTTCCGGAGCCATTCCTGTCTCAATCTTTCTCGCTCTCGCCGTTCCGCCTCTTCGCGATCTCTGTCCGGAAGGAATGATGTATCTACGTCGGGATTCTTGCGGAACTTTTGGCGCTTCACTGGTGGTACTTCCTCGTTGTCGTCTTTTTCTTTACCAGCGCCATTCTCCGAGTTGTCCTCATTTCCACCTTCATCATCCATAGCGAATGACAGTGTTGACTTTTCCATCTTCTTCCTTTTCTTCTTCTTTTTCTCCTCTCTAAAAAGATGCTCCACGGCCTATTAGCCATCTGTTTACTCGATGCCTAGACGACATTCACAATAAACGAATTAGGACACATACTTGAGCTCATTTGTTCGTGCGGCCTCTCGAGCCCTTGCTTCCTCGATCTCCTTCCTTTTCTGCTGGAAGTCCTCCAAGTGGACAAGACCAATGGTACTATTTTTTAGCGATTCCTCGACTGAATCATGCTGTCCGACAAATCGGTTGACCGATGGCCTTGCCTTCTCTGTTTCGCTTATGATGGTTTGCTTCTGACGCTCATATTCTTCGCGCTGCTGCGTCCTTTGCTTGATTAACGCGTCCTCTCTTCGCCCTTCAGGTCGACTATTTGCCATATTTTTGTGTTTTTAAGCAGCTGTGTGTAGGTGGGCGAGGTAAGGGTAGTACGTATTATGTAAGCTATCCGTAAAGTAAAAACTGTCTTGGGCCGACTGCAACAACAACTTGCACAAAATGGTTCACATACTAGGAGTGAACCTCCGGGACACACAAGCTACGCGTGTAAGCTCTATGTTTCTCTGTAAATGATTTCTGGGCTGATCTGCATCCAGCATGCCCTCACCCAGATCTATGGGATTGGGCAGAACGTGGCACAGCGACTCTGTGCCCGACTCCAGATTCACGACAAGTGCAAAGTCGGAGACCTGACTCCATTCCAGGTCACAGCGCTTGCGTCTTTTTTGTCATCGCCTTCAACCGCGCCTCCTATACCACGGTATCCGCTGGCCGACCCGGATTATGTCCTCCCTGCCCCGAATGTCAGCATGCAGGAGCTGCAAGCACAGTTTAATCAACTCCGAGTGCAGAGAGAAGAGAAGAAGACCGAGAGGGCGAAAAAACGTGGATTGGAGGTTAAAAAGGGATATGCGGACCCTCTTTCCAAACTCAAGATTGAATCCGAGTTGAGGAGAGAGATTCGGGAGAATATTGCTCACCAACGTATGATTGGAAGCTACGTTGGTAAACGACACGCCATGCACTTGCCCGTCAGAGGACAAAATACGCAGACAAACGCGAGGACAGCAAGGAGGCTCAATCAACTCGACCGATACTAGCCTTGGCTGTCTCACAGTGTAGTTCGCGTATGTGCTCTGCGGCGCGATGGAAGGTGGTGATCATAGACCAATAGAAGGAGACTTAATTGATGTAGTTCCATGCTAATTTACATTGCATTTGTGTTGTTGCACTTGGCGTATTTTATGAGTGTAGCATGTGCCGTGACTTTGTTGCTGTTCCGCGACCACAATCACTTGACTGTTTACCATGGCCACCAAGCAGTACAAAACTATTGGGGAGGAACTATGGAAAGGCCGGACGGAGAAGATAGTAAGATACCACGTTAACCGCGTTGTTCCTTCTTGACCCAGTGCAGAACACAGAACTATTCGCACTAACCTATGGAGCCCTGGTTGTGCAACTCATTCAGGACTATGAAGATTATGCAGAGGTCAATAAGCAGCTAGATAAGATGGGCTATAGTATCGGCACACGATTGATCGAAGACTTCTTAGCGAAGAGCAATCTCGGTCGATGCACCGACTTTAAGGAAGTGGGTGAAGTCGTGGCCAAGGTAAGCAGCTTGGATGGCAATGCGAACGAATTTCCAACCTGTTACCTCTTGGATAGGTCGGATTTAAGTCGTTTCTAAACATCTCGCCATCGATAGCACACGGTGCCCCTCCGCCTTCATCTCCCAGCAATCCGCAATCCACGACCGCCCAAAGCCAATCAGGCTCTTTCTTCAATTTGATACTGGAAGAAAACCCGTTGGCAGAATTCGTGGAACTCCCAGAAGAGGCACTAGAGGGTGGCCTCTGGTTCAGCAACGTACTATGCGGTGTGCTTAGAGGCGCACTAGAGATGGTACGTCCCGACAAGTTTGGATAGTCTCCGAGAGTACAGGGATTAACCTGTAAGCCTCAGGTCCAAATGCAAGTGCAAGCAGAATTCATATCTGACGTCTTACGGGGTGACGAATCGACGGAGATACGGGTCAAACTTGTGAGGTATCTAGAAGAAGAAGTCCCCGTCGGAGATGATTGAACGTCACCCAGTACACTATCTGCAATCATGCTAGATAACGATGCGGCCGTAGCGATCTGGTGGCATCTCATTACGAAGGGGTTAGCGAAGGCTTGGAAAATCCTGACGGGCCCCATGTCTACGAGCCTTTTGAGTACCTGGCGTATAGTATAGTGACGAAAGGGGCCTCCTTGCAAATGCAACCTTCATATAAGAGTTCATGTCATCGTGAGGACGTTGTAAATCCATGCCGCATTGATAGGCGCCAGAGTGCTTGTGATATCGGCAGGCCAACTCCTAACCCTAAAATTTCTCTTGACGGACAACTATGTCTCGACCTGAGCATCAAGCACCACCAGAAATTGTAGGCATTATTGTCATGGATTCAACATTTGTCTGAAGTTCACAAAATATCTAGTACTATGGCGACACTGAAGCCAAAAAGTATACCTCCAAGTCAGTCGGTGTTGACAAGTCGCCGCTCTCGTGCAATGACCCAATTAACTCCATAGCACACGAAACCAACAGATTCAGGCGGACATGACATACCGCGCATTGGAGCTGCTAAATCTCCCTCGTGACGAGCCCGCTTTTCTGCTGGATATCGGTTGCGGGTCGGGACTATCTGGGGAGATATTGGATCAAGAAGGATACCTCTGGGCAGGAGTCGATATTGCTCCTAGCATGCTCGGTAACTGCCATACATCTTGTGAGTACATGCACTTGCTCACGTCGATTATTAGAGGTAGCGTTGGAACGTGAAGTGGAGGGCGACTTGTTCCTACAAGACATTGGTCAGGGTCTCGGCTTTAGACCAGGAAGCTTCGATGGTGCCATCAGGTACCCATCCTCCATCTTGTTGCGATCGAACCTTGGCTTATCGTACACATTAGCATATCTGTCTTGCAATGGCTGCTTAACGCAGAAACATCTCACCCAACATCCTCCCCTCCACATCGCTTAACCCGCTTCTTCACGACGCTGTATTCAGCACTCAAAAACCCTTCCCGTGTCGTTTTCCAATTTTACCCTTCCTCGGACGATCAGATCCAGTTAATTACATCCATAGCTCAAAAGACTGGATTTGGAGGTGGTATTGTGGTAGATTATCCAAACTCAAACAAAGCAAAGAAGATATTTCTATGTCTATTTGTTGGGAGCGGTGGAGGACAGCATCAATTACCCAAAGGCCTAGAAGGTGACGAGGAACACGATGCGAAAGCAAGATTTGAGAGGAGAAGAGAAAGGGACCGTGCAAAGCGCAAGGATGGAAAGCGAAAAGCTGTCAAGGATAAGGAATGGATCCTGAAGAAAAAGGAGGTAGGTTTTCCCTTATGTTGATGAGATTCCGGCAGATTTTTGATGTTTCTGATCTCCAGCTCTATCGGAGGCGAGGGAAAGAGGATGTACCAAGAGATTCCAAGTACACAGGCCGCAAGAGAAAAGCGATCTTCTAATGTTGCTTTGACATTGTTCCATTACTGTGATCGTGGCGTTGCATTTCTTGTCACAAACAGGGCAGGACATGCGTCCACGGCAGCTCTGGCGCTGTTGCGAATGAAAAGGCCTTGCAAGGCAGCCATACTAATCCGCTTGCCCCTTTTGAGTTCATCATCAACCACCCCTTCAAGGACTGATCCCAGCCGTTGTATCTCCTCGTCTTGATCCGCTGAGCCCCCTTCCATGCCGTAGAATTGGGTAAACAACGTCCTAGCCTGAACTGGACTTGCATCGTCGATGAGTTCAGAAATGTCCACGCGTCCCGGACGAATCAAGGCAGGGTCCAATTTTTCGATATGGTTTGTAGTCATGAATATGATCCGTTCTTCGCCCGAGGCAACACCATCAAGTGCGTTGAGGAAGCCTGAGAATGTCACGGAGGATTGATACCTATGCCGATAGGGCATCATGCTTAATTTAGAGCAATGAAACTGATGAAATGAAAATCACCCGTCTTCTGAGGTTTGAACCCGTTTATTAAAGGCGGCATCGATGTCTTCGATTAAGATGAAGCATCTTTCAGGTGCATTTGAGAGCAGGTGGTTTAATTTGTCATCTGTCAGCCCTCGTTCTGAGAGGTTGAGCAGGCAGATGTCGTAAGATAGGGACCCGGCCAGTGCTTGAATGTACGACGTCTTCCCGGAACCTGGTGGACCATGCAGCAAGTAGCCTCGACGATAGGGTATACCTGCAAGGGAGGAGAAAACGATTTTTGAGGATCTGATCTCAAGCACTTGAAACAAGAGTGAGACACGAACCGCGGTCGGCATACCATTGACGTCTCCCCAAGAAAGCATTGAGGTCTTCTTCTATTCGTTCATTCAATCCTGGATGAAGCACCACACTTTGGAGAGGCCGCTTTCTCCGAGGTTGACCAAAAGGTCTCCATTCAATCCCCCATGCTGTGTGAATGACCAACTTGCCTTCATTACCACGCATGGCAAGATCCCGTGCTTCTGAGAGTAATGAAGGAAACAAGTCGCGATCTCTCGACAAAGTCGTAAGGGTGACCGTCTCCCAGGGTGAACCTGACATCAGTTGCATTGAACGGGTCTCTCGTTCTCGTTTTACCTGGTATAAGGTCAGCAGATGAAGAGCGTTTTGGGGGGAAACACTATACCTGCATCCAAGCTCCGCGGTACTTGAACCAATGTGTTCCTGGACCTGCAACGAGCTTGAAGAGTATGGAGGAGCTTCCATTTTTGCGCTGTTCCACGAGTGTTTCTACACTCAGTTGATGGCTGCGCAGCCAGGGTGCAGAACGTAAAGAGGATTGAGCGGTTGAGGTAAGTGCTTGTTGGCGAGCCATCCAAGCCAGAAACCATTCATAGGCACGGTCTTTATTGTTGATCTCGAGAGACACGAGCATTCGTCGACGGAGAGCTATTGATCCGAGGACTACTGCTTGTCTGGTGAATGTAAGGGCAACACCTACACCCTTGGCTTTGATGAGAACTCTGGTTTACATGACCAGAAGGAGAAAAGTTTTCACCATGAGACCGAAACCGGCTTGGAAATATGGACTGTAGGATGTCACATGAGAACTGCATTTGACATTACGGTGATGAACGTACTTGTCTGCCACGAAACTCGACAGGAACGGGCTTTCTGCATTTTGAACTGTCACCTGTGCGACTGGGGCTGAATCTGGTATTGAGTTTGGGACCGTCGGAGGCGCTGGGTGACTTGATGTTGATGAAGTTGACGACATAAATCAAAGCTTGCCAAACAGAAAATATGCGAGCGGTTAACACGATCCGCTTCCCTGTCGTCTCCGTTCAGAGTGGTTGCAGCGTCAACACTATGAGCACCGTTGTTCGATGGCGGTCAATGCGTGAATGGTGTTGGGACCCACAGTGGCCCGTCGCGGCAATCACATACTTTACGCGTCACACGCGTCACTCGAAAGGTGTATGCTTGCTCGAACTCTCTGGCAAGAGCACCACTATGTCCTCTTACTACGCCGATCTTGAGGACGCTTATTCCCTGCTGGGCGTGCAACTCGTGAGCGGATTACATCCATACTCCCCAAGGCTAGTTGCTGAATCCATCGCTGACAGGGTGACTCGCTCGAGCGCGTCAAGTCCGCATACAAGCAGGTAAGCGTGATCCAGCGCTCAGTTGACTAACGGTCAACTTGATTACCTACCAGCGTGCTTTGAGAATACACCCCGACAAAAACCGTCATGACCCAGAAGCAGCAGCGCAGTTTACGAGACTGAAGGAGGCATTTGACACCATCGAGAGTCACTTGAGAGAGTCAGACTCTGAAGAATACTACTCTGATACGGATATATTGGCTGAGGCATTTGCGTAAGGATATTTTTATCAGCGTTTACTTATCTTACATTCACTGAAGGTCGTTCTATTACGAGATGATGATGGAGCAAAAGTATGATGCCGCGCGTCGAGCATGGGAACAAGAGCGACTACAACGCCAACGTGAGCAAGCTGCTCAGGAGGCAGCTCGGCGGAAAGAAAGGGTTAAGGAGGAAGCTGAGCGAGGTCCGTCCTCACTGGCAAATCTCTTAACGCGGGCTTACTCCTATTTCGTCAGAGCGGGTGTCACAAGCAGAAAGGCAAAAGGCCAAGGCTGAAAATAAGAAAGCTCAGGCCGAGAGCGAGAGACGACGGGCAGAAGAAAGGGGAAAGCAAATGAAGGCAGCAGCACAAAGAAAGAGGTCCACTGCTTTTGCATGTGCGCGAGCAGGAATGTTTGACGAGGTCAAGAAAGCGGTCTATGAAGATGGCGTTGATGGAGCTGGAGGAGAAGTTTTGCCGAATGGTGAAGAATTCTCCTCCCACCCCTTGGATCCTTTGGAAACCTTGCTACACATCGCGTCACATGTTGGTGACAAGACCCTTGTGGAGTGGCTCATCGACCATGGTGAGTTTCGCACAAACCTAGTTGAAACGCCATGACATTTTGACATTTGTCCCTGTAGGCGCTGATCCAGAGGAGCGGAACTCGCAGGGGCTCTCTTCAGTCCACGTTGCATTGCAGAACGGGCATGCAAAGGTCGTATCATACTTTTTCGAATCATATCCCCCAAAGGATGCAGACTTTCATGCCATGTATGCGACGCCGGAGCCTTATACCGTTCTGTCACTCGCACTGAGTGCATACGAGTCCCAATTGATAGGCATGATCCTGGATAATCAGTTAGCGACGAGTGAGGCTTCGGCGTCGGCAGGTCGTAAGATCGACGAGATTATGAGGATTTTGAAGAGTCAAGGCGAATTTACGCCTTCACGCAAAGTAGCATCGGATGAGCCAAGGGTCCCATCGGAACCCTATACCGCGTGTGACAAGCATGGTGTGCACGGGGGTGGTGGGAAGCAGCGTCAGCCGCCTCCCCGACGGGACGCATCGCATGATCCACGCTCTGCATCTGGAAACTCGAAAAAGGAGCCAGTGGAAGGGTACGATTGGAACCGCAGTTGTGGGCGTGGACGAGGTCGCGGTGCGGGCACAGCAAAAGCTCGCTAATCGCTTTCTGCATCGCATTAGACATGCCCATGAGAGTTTCATTGCCCGAGTTGTCAAGTCGCCGTTGACAGGATTCATTTTGTACATTGGCTACCTTGCAATTGACCCTACGCTAACACAAGCAAACCGGTGTCATCAAATACTTTGTTTACGATTTCGGCAGAACCTTGCAAGCACGGCTGAGTCATGATTAGTGACCGTTAGTGAATCATCTCTCTCCCGTCAACCACAGTCACGAGCGCAAGTCGCCCTCGACAGCGACCTCTACCAGATACTTACTATTGGCATACTCAGCGACTAGGTTGACGAGTCAAGATGGGTCGACTGGCAGAGATGCAACGCAAGCTTTTGGAGGTACGTTTCGGGTGTAAACTCGTATTTGGAAGCAGGACTCATTCGTATGAAACCAGCAAATGATGGGACCAGAGGCCATGGGTGTGGCAAATGCCAATTTGGTCTGGTCCGATGAGAAAGTGTGCCGAAACTTTCTTTGCGGTACATGCCCGCATACGTTGTTCACGAACACGGTGAGTGGGGGTGTGCAGGTCTATTACGTGTTGGAAATTTTAATTGACTTTTTTTTTGGGATGATAGAAAATGGATTTGGGAGCATGTCCCAAGTCTCACACCGAAAGATTAAAGACTGAATTTTTGGCAGCTCGAGAAGCCACGTCGAGCGACCCAGTATTTCATAGGTTTCAAATGGAGTATGAGGCGAACATCTTTGCGTTCGTGGATGAATGCGATAGAAGAATTCGAGCGGCACACCGCCGACTGGAAAAAACACCCGAGGAGAACGCGAAGACGACGAATCTGGTAGGTGGGCGTGATGGCTGAACGGATTGAAAATGACTGATGGATGGACATGTAGATGAGGGAGATTGCGGAAATTGAATTGGCGATTCAGGGTGGAACAGAGAAGATCGAGGCGCTTGGTACGTGTTTAGTGAAACGGATGAAATAGTTTGAGCTGAGTTGGGATGAACAGGGGAACAGGGCAAGGTTGAAGAGTCTATGCGAGAAATGGCGGCCATTGAGGCGTTGAAGAGTGAAAAAGCGGACAAGGAGGTATGGAAATAACGCAAAGTTTGATGGAAACGGCGACTCATGATTTGAAAAATAGCGAGAGCTGCAGCAGCTGACGGACACATCTGGAGCATCTGGACATCAAAAGCTGCGAGTGTGCGACGTGTGCGGGGCGTACCTTTCAGTGCTAGATTCTGATCGACGATTGGCTGATCACTTTGGAGGCAAGGTAAGCTTGGGAGTTGTGAGAAAGGGAACGGCTGGATTGATTTGATGGGCAGATGCATCTTGGGTACCACGAGCTTCGCAACATGCTAGCCAAGTTTAGAGAGGAACGAGAGAAGCGGAAACAGTCAGGAGGGGTGGGCGGTGGGCCAGGGGGACCGGGTGGGACTGGTGGACCAGGACCCGGTGGACCGCATGCACGATCTGGCGGTGATTATCGGGGAGGGGAGCGAGAACGGGAACGGGGGTACGAGCGACATGGCTCGTCACGATATGAGTGAGTGACTGATTAACGCTAAAAAGCTAATATTCAATAAATAAAATAGGGAGCGGAGGAGAGATCGCGAACGGTCACGGAGTCCAGGCAGACGGAGAGAGGGTAGATATTAGGGACGTGAGAACCACAGTAGGATAGAAAAAGTAGTTGATGGACTTGATGGCAGGCTTTGGTTTCAAATCCGCGTCGTCGTTTGCCTTTTGTATCCCCTCGTCGATGGAATCGATTCCATTTGTTCATGACCTGCAGAATGACCGGGAGAGTGCCATGGACACCACTCCCATCGACTTTCTCGCCCCAGACGACCACCAGGACCTCTACTCCACAGACTCCGTCTTTATGCCTACAATAGATCCCCCATCCTCTATCCGCACCGCACCCCCCTCTTTTATACCCAATTTCCCCCAGCCAATCAACCCATTCACCCTCGCTTCCGCCCCGACTCATATGACTCCCGCCCATGTCACCCAGTCCTCCCCGCCCACTCAACCATACCCCATGTCCTCCCTCGACGCTACCGTCGCCGACGATCAATTTCGTCGCGTCAGTCTTCAACTCTCTCCCTCCGCTATAATCCAGCCTGCTTTCATCTCCCCC
Organism: Volvariella surrecta; assembly: GCA_951802395.1. NCBI lineage: Eukaryota > Fungi > Basidiomycota > Agaricomycetes > Agaricales > Pluteaceae > Volvariella > Volvariella surrecta. Next base: position 2,008,101 of record OX637784.1, read on the forward strand.
TCATACCCCCAGGTAGAACAGCCTGACTTGTCTATACCAAAATTAGATACACCTGCTACTCTCGGTCAACAAACACACTTGCTGCTCGGCGAGATGCTCAACGAGTATGCATTTTCTTCTCTCCTCTTCCCTCTCTTTCCTAATCTGCCCATCCGTAGCATCGCCAAGACCGCTAGTTCTGCAGGCGACGCTTGTCGTTTGCGTCACGGCGCAGAGGCCACAAGCAAAGTAGACGAACTCAGGGAGCGCATCTCAAAAGTATCAGAATTGCTTTCTCTCATGGAATTGCGCAGGGACTACTTTCAGATTAATCCTTCCATCCAACCCCAGTTACCAACCCCTACAGATTTCGCACCGACGCTCGCCATCACAGACACCATCGCTTATCCAACCGATAGCATGGATTTGTCCGGTAACCACATCCCCACTACATCGGCTGCGTTGGACCAGTCTCGCAAACGCGCTGCTGCCGAGTTTGGTCAGCCCAGAGCCGTCAAAGCACCCAAAAGGGAGACTTCAGATGACCCCGTCGTTTCTACGGATATTGCATTGCCCCAAGAGCCAACAACCCCACTGTTCGCCACCAATCCTGCTGCTATCGTTTCACAAAATCAAAATATCACAACATCCAATTCACGACCATCATCAAGACCAGTCACCCCACCTGTTTACCCAACGCATAATCCATTCACCTCGGCCCTACAGCAAGCAGTTAATCCATATCCCACTTTTATTTCACAGCCTATAGACTTTTCCACCGCACTTCCCACTCCCCTGAGCACCACTTCCCCCACCTTCCCTGTCGTTCAATCGGTTTGGACAGATCCATCCGTACCCTCACGCCACCATCATTCACTGTCCTTGGGCTCCCTCAAGCGCAATGCCGCCGGACTGGTTCCTCTTCCTTCCCCTCCCCTCACATCAGGCGCAGTAGATCCTTTTGCCTCTCATCAGATGACGCCGCCGTTACCCACTCCACCAGCATCGTCCGCCATTAGTCCGCCAATCGGAAGAATGTCGCGTTCCGGTTCCATCTCTGGATCGTTCAATGGTTCTTTTGGATACTTCAATTTCTCGGATACATCTCAACCGTGGCCTGGCGCTCAAAGAGTCTCTGTCTCAACGCTCCCTGTTACTGCACCCGCAGCTTCTAGTCGTCTAGGGACCAAAGGAAAGGCATCACCGGAGCACCCTATCACCTTGCGCACTTCACCGCCTGACGAAGATGATGACGATAGTGATAGTAGTTCCGATGGAATCGACAGCAGTCCTCCGAAATCCGAGAAGCAACTTGTGAGTTTGACCCTCGCAACGCCGCATAGATGCTTAGTATCTCCGTTCCAGCCGTCTTCAGAAAATACTGCATCCTCATCTAGCTCTGATGTTCCCTCAGAGTATCGCGCCGAAGTGGATCGCATCTTCTTTGAGTACCTCAACAAGATATGCTCGAACCGTACGTCCCCTCTGACGTCCGAATCATGCCATACTGACCTGTGGGATCAGTCGACGCCAAAGACTCCAAGGGTGAACCCATCCATCAGACGCTTATGGCAAAGAAGATGCAGCGCCTGGACGAATCTCCAGACTTCCGTCCATTCAAGTTCCGGATTCAGGCATTCACGCTGGCTTTCCTGGAAGAGGTTAGTAACCTGTTTGGCTTCCCGCTGGCGGAACATTCCGAATAACACGCCCCCCAAGCTTGCTAGACAGGGATACCCAGAAGAAAAGATTCCGATGAAAAAGGTCCGTCACATCATGAGATCCTTCTCCATATGTTACTCACCTAAACTCAATAGGTCCGCAATTACCTCTGGCGCCAACAGTACATTTTGCGTTTCAACGAAGACGGTAAAAAGGCCAAGTCGAAAGGTAATCACATTTGGAACATCGAAGCCAAGAAGGCAGGTGACGGCAAATGGGAGTTCCGACCATTCTACAGGAAGCTTGCCGGGACACCACCCAGTGTGGCGTATTGTGGTTTGCAATGGTCATGGTCGCCACGTATATGGGATCCCCAAGCTTCCTGGCAAAATATACCGGTGCAATATAGTTCCCCCAACCTGCCTTCTTGGTTGACCTGGAAGGATGATGTCCTATCTGGTATACCCCCCCCTGGAGCGGAAAGTTGTAAGATTACAGTGCTCGCCAAGGTACGTATGATTCATGCTGGCTTCTGCCTTGATTTGGGTGATGTGTCTGATCGACTCGTTCAGTTCAAAGTGGACAATCGCGAGGAACAATTGATACAGGACATCAACCTGACCATTGCACCCGTTTCTGCTTTGGATTCTGCCAGTTACGCTCATAACCGAAGGCCGTCATTGGTCGGAGATCCTCCCCGTCGAAGCACCAGCGATTCCGTGTTATTCCAAAGCGCACCACGGTGTGTTCCATCGGCTCTCACCTGTCCTGCGCAACCAGCTGATTACCGATTCCTGCCATCAAACATGTGTTGATCCCTCTATACGTTAACCTTGGCAAAAGTCGGGCCCCTTCAGGATTGCCATCTACGGAAAGTCAAGACACACGAGTGTTTCGAGTCCTGCAAAACGCTGCGCAACGCGTAACGGAAGAGACGCAGACCCAGCTTGTTTACCCTTCAAAACACCCGGAAGAAGTTCAGGATCTTGTCAAGCAGCAACACGTACTAGAGCAAACCGTCAGGGCGTACAGTGGTGCTGTGTCAGGTCAAAGCCCATCAGATTCGAGGAGACTCGCCGTTGCTGCTCAGCGTGTGGTTCTTCAAGCTGCTCAGACCGTGATTGCCGATAAAACGGCGGCTAATGGAGGGATTCCGCCTCCACCTATTATCGCCACTAGCCCCGATGCGTCTGTGGTTCAGAAGGTCACCATCAGTGAGTTGACCAACGCAACTCAGGGTGCTATAGCAGAGGCAGTCAAAAGGATCCCGCAGGCGACAAACGATGTTGATATCATCGTCGCTGCTACATCCATTTTAAAGGCCAGAGCACCTGGAAGTCCTCCATTGGAATCACCAACGAGCAGCACATCATCAGCATCATCCAGCAGCAGCGGCAGTAGCCCTTCGTCTCGTCCCCACTCTAGTTCCAGTGTTGGCTCCGGATCGCGCATATCAACGATTTCTTTTCCATCCACTCTGCCTCCATTATTGGAATATGCTTAAATGGTTCATCCATCGGGCATGCTCTACATTTGCTATTGTTTCTCTCTTAGTCTCTCTAGCTCTGTTTTTGGGGAACTTGGTCCGTTGTAGGCTGATTTTCTGTGCTTCATTTTTGGGGGTTCATAGTGCCGGACCTTTATTTTTGCCCTTCCTCGCTTTCTGCTTGACGATCGCATATACATATATATGGTTGCTCTGGTTTTCATCTTCCTCCTTTGTTGGTCTTCGAGGGTTTTATTATATTGGCTTTGAAATATGTTTTCCACTGACATGCCCATTCCCTGTCCCTTTTTGTCGCCACCACCGCCACTGCTTGTTTTCTGTCTAGTCACCCCGTTTGGTACAAATTTCTTTTTCTCGCTGCGGATAGACGTTCAGGACGCTCATACATAATGCATATGTTTTCCCCTTGTCTCTTACCAAGAACTGGTCTTTACTTTCGCATTTGCAACGTAGTATTTACTCCAAAGAACACTCCACCTCGTTTACTTTTTTTGTCTGACGTCCTGTAATGGTCAATACCAAGTTTTTGTATTGTGGATGGTTGGGAAAATGAATTCAAAAAAGCCAGTCCGCACTGTTTGACATGGAGTCTCCTAAATCAAATTGGACAGAGCACGAGAGCGCGATGTTGGATACAAAAAAATTAGAATTTAGTGTAACACATCTCGCACTCGGTCGCCATCATATCGGAATTTAGATATGTACATGCCGGGCAGGTAATCCCCACCAGATCATCGCCCACAGCGCTCTCAGCGGACAACGATACATCTCGAGAACTTGTGGAGGGTAGGGGTTCTTGCCCTCCAAGTAAAGTGCCACTGAACCCCCGTTCAATCTCCCGCCGTCGTTTGGTTGGAGCTCCCTCGTCCGAGTCCACGTCATCGTCATCGATGTTGAGAACTTCCTTCTCTTCTTGCATATCGAGGGTGTCGTTGGCTGTGATCTCAAGACTGGCCATGGTGGCTGTGTTGTCGTCCAGTTCTCGGCCTTGGCACCAGAGCTTCTGGGTGATGGTGGGTACATCCAGCTCCTCTTGTAGCTTCCGGTGGACATTAGCCACTTGTAAACGTGGGAGAAAACGAGGAACAGACCATGACTTTGATGTCCTTCACCGTAGTGGACTTGGCTATGGTCAACTTCCGGCGCTCTCCAAGCTCCTTAACATGTCGTAACCGTTTTGACTGTCTGGAGCCAGCCTTTCTAGAATATGTGATGAGCTGCTTGGACGAACTCTCCTTCGTTGCTTCCATTGGATTTTTGGTTCCCCAAAGTCGAATATTGACTTCGGCAGTTTCCCAGTCGTATAATCTTGGTCGCATAATCAGAAATAACCAGTTACAGCGGGAACCACGCGCGTACCTTCGTAGGTGGCATTCTTGACAAACATCTATGCCATGAACGAATCGTGCACGACCTTCGCCGTTTATCTGCTTCTCAGTTGTAACAGCAGTCGGCGCAGGATAACTTCAAAAATTCAAATCAAGGTAAAACCCACCCAAAAAATGCCCCTTACAGTTGAGAGAACGTGTTCCATTCCGATTGCTTGATGAGCATGAACGAAGAACTGAAGCTTGAGTGATTGGGGTCGTACGCCAATAGGTCGTGGGTACAGATTAACTTGTCGTTGTCAATCCGCTCCGGCCGTGGTGCTTCGTTAGGTCGCGCTAGCCACTTGCTCCATGATTTAATGAATTGGATGGATATAATCGCACAAGGGACATTGAGTGGAACTGCCAATTGGCTGAGCGATGCGTTTGCGTAGAGCGACACGAGTTGCCCCTGGACTAATCATTTATTATTGGAATATTAATGAGCAACCCGTGTACCTTTTCATCTTCTGCACGTTTTCGAAGCTCTCGCCTATCTTCCTTGGAGAGTTGGCTCAGGCCATTACATATTTCACACAGCTCCACGTTCGCGGACAAAGGCACCCATGATGGGAAGATACTATGCAGTAATGTAGCCGCCTGAGAAAATGTGGTTAAGGGCGTGGTGCAACTTAGAAAAATAGAGTGCTCTACCTCGGCAGTGATAGCGCGGCGTTGTGCCGTATTTGGAGCAAGGCCACCATGTTCGCAACGTACGTGGCTATCGTATGGCTGCGCATCTGGTGGGAGATCGCCTTCGGAGGGTACATGCATCCTTGGTCTTGCCAGCTTCCAGTCTAAGTGTAAAACTCAGTAACTAGGTCCACCTTCGATTGATAGACAAACCTTTCAACCATGGTTTGGATATCCAATAGCCTTCCCCTTCCGGTGGGAAATTGGATATTAGGTCGAATTCGCGTACGAGCTTTGGGTGATCCTGTTCGTATATCCGCTCTAGCCACAGACTTGAGCTCGATTTATTCAAAAGAACAGTAAAAAATAAGGCATACCCTTAAACATGGCTTTTACACACTCCTCACAAACGTCATTAGGCGTTAGCTCTGGAACGAATATACACCGGGTATAAGCTCTTATGGCCACAGATGCGCTCTTTCCGCCAAAAATTAGTGAGACAGGTCACCCTAATTGATGCGGGCCCACCTTGCGTATGCGCTTCATATTGCTGGACTGCGCTGGGTCAAGTAATTTGTGTGGGCAAAGGAGCTCTTCGACCGATATCTGCACCACATCTGATTCAGGCTCTGCATTCTCCCCTGCCTTTGCTCCAAAAGCAGGTTCCAACCAATGGGTAGCTAGCCAACTTTCCAGCGCATGCTGACTAACTACGATTGATTCCTGTGTCACTCCAATATGAACTTCCTTCTGGGAAATAAAAAAAAAACATAATGGTGCAGACCTCTTCGGAGCTAGAAAGTGTCCAAGAGATGTATATGTCCATAACATGTCTTCGCAATTTATCAAAACTTTCTCTGGCCGATTGTTCGCTGGTGGGTCTGTTTGAGAAAAGCACCAAAAAGAACGCTCCGAAAGACTTCTACCGTTGTTCATAAGCTTTGCACAGGCTCTCATGCTCCGCATTTAACTCTTTGACAACACTCAAGGCTGCTGGAGGAGGAGTTATATCCGAGTGCGTCCCATTGGGTTGATTGACAGGGTTTCCCGTTGAGGTGGTATTACGGCGGGCATACACCAACATATATGCATCTTTTGAAGAGATTCTGTTTTTATCTGATGAGTATGAACAGGTAATAAGCTTTAGACTCACTGTGTGGCATCCACTGTCTTGCACCTGAGAAAATAGGTTATAATTATTGACGCCGCAGCGTGAATTCAACTAACCTCTCTGGCTCTTCGTCACTGTCTTGGATCCGTCTTCTCTTACGTAGGTTAGCTTTGTTATTCTTACTAACTCTGTGAGAGGCAGGTCGTGATGTGCGCCCTTGTCAGAGAAGAAAAGGCTGGAAGGCTGGAAACATACTTGTTCTCGGCGTCTCTCTCTTGAGATTTTGAATCCCCAAGTGCATCAATTTTTGTGACAGACTCGTCATTAAATTGAAACCAGGACTGTGCACTAGCACCATCGTAAGAAGACGCGATAGTGCTGCTATTAGGGACTTACGTCGTATCTAAGATTTGTGCTTCATAGTGCCCATGATAAGCGCTGGGTCCCTTGTGCAGCAGGATACCACGTAATTCGTAAATCTCTGGACTGATGTTGTGATCTTGAGTATCTTCCGTTCCATGCTTAACAAATTTTGACATGTCTAACACAGCTGGAAATGCGATGACGTGCTTAGATTTCTTTCTAGTCATAGTTGAAAGGTTGTAGACGAAACGCAGCAGCGAGAAGTGTAGGACAGGTGGTAGCTTTCTGAGCTCAGTATAACGTGTGGCATCGCGCAAGCCGTCACAGCGTGAGCAGTAATACCTTGCAAGGTTTCTCAAGCATTGCAACTCTGTTTGGTGGCTTCAAACTTACTGGTTATCACCTGTCAAAATCTCAGTGCAGAGGGATGACTCAATACAAGCCTCGAGTCTAGAGTTGTCCTTTGTGAACGACGATCTCAGTACGTGCAACTAGAGGATGCAGAGGATTGCTGACCTCGAAGCTAATCTCGAGTTCTAGGAAACCATTCTCAATCTCTGATCTCTGGCGGCAGTCATGGCATTCAGTGCCATAGACTTGTTTGCCTTCGAACTAGTCAAATCAGGTCTATTGCATAACTATGCCTTTGAGGAGGTGCGCACCTGGTCCGTGATGAGAGACTTTAGAGCCGGGAGTTCCTGCTTCTTAAATTCAGCATCCAGGTGAGACAAGAACAGCTTTGAGAATCTAGAGAATAGAAATTAGCGCCAGAATATGGCGGCAAAGTAAAGCATACTCTTGTGCATCCTGTTGTTCGGTGGCTCGCAGTTGAAGACTTTCGACGAGCTTCGTAGGGTTGTAAACTCCGAGAGTACCTATTTGTAATGCTGTAAATGTCGCTTGAAGTTGAAAGATAGGCGATTCCTAAAAACAGTGAGTTTGATTGAAATGATAGACTTGAGCAGGTTAACCTGATGCTTTTCGTCCGATGTGACTGGGACTTGGCAACTGTAAACGCCATTACGGAAAGCCACATCACGAAACCAGACCTGGATATCATAAACAGAGAGACAAACTCCTGCTCGCGGCGACTTACCTGGAGCGAAGCGTTGGCATAACATGTGGCACCGAGGTTCTGGGAGACCACAAGTTGTGAGATCTGGGTACGCGACCTGGATGCGGCAGCCATACCTTGAGACCAACAGGGAGTTGAGGATTTCGTGAATGCTCCTGAGGATTTTCACCAAGTGCAGCGACCTTGGTGAAGGCCTTTTGAGCCTTGACTACGAAATTAAATTCATGATCAACATGATGCATGTGGCATATTTCAAGCACCTTCGTCCTCCCACTTCTCCTGTCCGAGATAATTCAGACAATTTGGGTTGCTTTTACAGCTTGTCTTGGAGCAGACGGAGTAATCGTCATCAGACACAATAATCACGTCGTCTTGACTCGGTTCAGCACCTTCCGGTTCGGGTTGCCCTGCAGCTACTGGCTGGTATTTGTTCGGACAGAACGCGTAGGCACCTGCTTTGGCGAATCTGCAAGTTGCTTGGACGTGTTCCTTAGTTATTTGGTCTGGGCTAAGCACCTCAGTGCCGACCCATCCCCATGGTGCAAGGGATGGTGAAGAAAGCGGCTTTTGGAGCGAGACACCAAGGGCATGGCCTTGAGATGAAGACGGTGATTGTCGTCGCTTGCGTTTGACTGGCATTGAGAAGGAACGCGCAGGATGACTGGGAGGTGATTGTCAAAGGGCTATGGGATTCGCGACATGAACTGCGCCTATTTACTGTGATTAGGCGGTCAGCGGGATCAATACATGACATGTTTGAATTACCGATCCGATCACATTTCAGCTCCAATCCAGTCTGCCTGGAGAACACATGGACGGCCTTGCCTCAAGACATCCTCTTCAACGGGCCATTCGTGCTTTCAAAGAACGTCTTTCTCCTCCTAATGCCACAGAAATACGCATACGCAGGCGTGAAGCCATAATCAAGACTCTGACACGTCGTCTCACGCCAATTCGGTCAGTCTATGACAAGTATCGCACTTTGTCATGCTCACTTGTACGGAACAGTTTGACCTTGTTCCTGCTTGGTTATATCTGGATGATTCTATTGCCAGAATGGAACCTAGGACGCTCCACCTATATTGACGAAAATGCGCTGATGCCAGGGCAGGTTCGTTTTTCCATCGGCTTCGCTTTCCCTATGTTGATGAAGCTAGGCCACGACACGATGGAATTGGGCAGATGTGCATAAAGCCGATACATTTCTTGGCCAATTGGAGGGGCTGCGGGATCGGAACGCGTCCAGCGCTGAGTGAGTTCGCCTAATGTGCATGCCGAGCCACGTTATGACCATGCCCACGTAAGGCGTGCTGAATTTCTCGCAAATGCTTTCAATGACGTTGGCCTTTCATCTTCAACACAAAATTACTCGTTCCACTGCAACAGTGGTGTAAGTCATTGTTCTAGCGCCCAGGGTCCTACTCACACCCACTCAAGACGTTCAATGGGGTCAACTCATATGCTATCCAATCCTCTCCTCGCGCTTCTGGCGCAGAAGCCATAGTCATCAGCGCATCATGGCTGAGTCGCACTGGGGAAGGTGATGGAACTTTGAACCTGCGTGGTATATCCACCCTACTTGCTCTGGCAGGATCGCTTACCAGTACGGTTCCTTCCATGGCATTACTATCCCTTCGTTGATCGTATTGCAGGACATCCAATGTGGGCAAAGGACCTCATTTTTGTTGTCAGCGATGGCTACCTAGATGGCATGCAGGCATGGCTCAGTGCTTATTATGGCGTGCCACAATCGAGTGCGTGCAAGCACCATCCATCTCTCAATCTCAATCTGTGACTTATTGGGTCAGATCTGGAGGCCCAACCCCTGAAGCTATCATCAGCTGTAATTTGGACGGCCTTGAATATTGACTATCCTGGGCATTCCTTCTCCCATCTCGGCATATTCTATGGTATGCGCTCAGTATGCTCGACCAGAATCACTGCTGACTCTCGAAGAGGGCCTTAATGGTCGTCTTCCCAACCAGGACCTACTTAATTCAGTTAACCGCATATCCAGGGTATTCACGTCCACGCCCGTAACCCTTTATGACCATATAGACCCCCGCGAAGCACCAGCACTACGCTCTGAGCTTGGAATCATTCCTCAATGGCTTCCTCAACCCATAAAAGATTCACCTCAGGTGCAGAGATTCGCTTTCCATGCCAAAAACATCTTACGCCATACGAGCTACCAAGCTCGTGGGCGCCCTAGTGGTGTTCATGGCCTGTTCCACCAGTGAGTACCACGCACACCTTTGTAACCCATCCGCCTGATAACGTATAGGTACCGTGTGGATGCCATAACACTGTTCGCAGTACCAGCCACGGGCCCGCATGGGTTCTGGTCGCTGGGACGGTATAGTCCATTGTCCCATGCGTGATTCTTTCGCTTACATCCTAGCATAGAGTCGTTGAATCCAGCTTACGCACAACCAATAATATGCTGGAACGCTTGCACGCATCCTTTTTCTTTTATATGCTAGTTGCCCCAGATCGATTCCTCAAGATTGGTAGCTACTTGCCCAGTGCTATCCTAGTCAGCGTCGCTATGATATTTGGCGGCCTCAAAGCATGGACTGATGCTGGGTGGACGAACGCTACACCCATTGCTACGAAAGGCACGGAATCACGATGGCTCCGCCGCCAGAGACGTGTGTTCCCTGTTGTATTGCTCATGCTCCTCACCCATGCTGCTGGCTTTGGGCTGTTCTTTTTGGTAACGAGTAACATATTTTTACACGACATCAAAGTAAGCTGATCCAAATTTATGTCGTGTTTGAATACTTACGGCAACAGACCTTAGCACCGGCAGCATTTGTTGTCCTAACTGTACTACCCCCAGCCTTGTTTATCATTTTCCCTGTTCACGACGCTCCTGCAACGCAAGAAGCTCCTATGTCAAAGCTAGTGAAAGCTCTCAACCTCTGTTTAGCTTCGACCATCATCTCGATTACGTCCGTCCTGAACTTCTCCTTGGCTGCCTTGCTCGCAATTTTACTCGGTTTCCCACTGTCACTTTCTTCGCCTAGTTCACGGGCTCTTCCACGGGTTGCAAAGTATTTCTCATATGCGCTGCTCGGTCTGGGTTGGTTACTACTAGCCCAAGGGGAAATAGAAGCGGCTGTTCGAGAGTGGGAACTGCTAGGAAGCTGGCTTGCACCATTTGCCTGTGTCGTTTATGTGCCTTTAGTCCTCCAAGCTGGTGTGGTATGTCTGCTACCCTACTAGTATTTGGTAGAATATTTCATTATAAACAAAATATATTATAATCTTGGAGCAATAGACCTATACACTTCAGCTGACGTCCATAGTGTTGTCTTCTGAACCAAAGAGTGCGCCATCCATATTGCCGTTGATGTCGTCTGCATCTTGTTCTCCTGCTTCTGACTCTCTATCCTCGTCGAAATCTACGCCCTCCTTCTGTAGCCTTTGCTTCTCCTTAAGCTCGTCCCTCTGCGCAAGCTTCATTTCCAAATCAGCGGTAAGCTTCTTCAGTGCATCCTCGAAGCGTTTCTACTCGTTGTGTTAATGGACTGCATGGTGCATAAGATTGGAAAGCTCTTACTCTGATCAGGGGATTCGCGGAATTGGCAATTTCATTGGACTTCTTGGCGACTGCTGCCTCCAGATCGCGAATTTCCTCGTTCAATAATTTCCTTGCTTGCACAGCTTCGTCATCGTCGTCGTCGTCATCTTCCTCTTCACTTTCGTCTTCATCATCGTCATCATCGTCATCATCTCCGCCTTCTTCGTCTCCAAGTGCCAAATCCAATTCTGCAGCCAGCTCCTCGTCTATATCCCCTTCAGGGCCATCATCTTCCTCATCTTCCAGCCTGTCATCGTCGCCCTCCCCTATGTCGGCACCTGGCGTGGCAGCATCGCCCAGGTCTGAAAGTGCAGGTGTGGGCGCGTCAAGTGGTTGTTCTACCTCCATGAATTCGGAATCCGACAAATCTGGATTGACATTCTCGAGGACATCTAGACTCAACCTCAGTTCTTGCACATGAGTTCGAACCTGACAACGAGCTTACCATACTTCACTTCCATAGCAAGGGCGTCTTCCTCCAATAATCGTTCTACTTCTTGTTCTACACTCTCAATGGTCTGCCATTTTAAGACTGAGCCAGTTGTCGGCCATTTTTGACAGATGCACATACCCTTCGATTGACGCGTTTGCGGAAGCGGCGTTTCCGCACATGGGCTAATGGAGGTGTAAGCCCATGTGGCCAGATGAACTCGTCTATATTAAAATTTTTGTGCCCTGCCATGGCTTCATCACTGTCAATCCTGCCCTCAACAACCAACATCTGGAGCGTAGCGTTAATTAGTTAGTCCTGCAATGTCTTGGTGCTCACCTGGCATATATCCGCAACTTTGAACATCTGCTTATTGTCTAGCGTCTTCTGCGATTCCATGATACAAGGGAGGTCGACCAGCTTGGCGGAATAGAGTGAATTCCCCATGTGAAAAACGGCTCTCCTGGAGTCTGATTGTCATTATTCAGTGCACGTCCAGACACGACCAAGACCGATAGCGCACCTTTGAACTTGAACCAGACGTCATTGGAAACCTCCCTAGAGGCCACCATCTTGCGTAGCTTCTCACAGTCCTCCCCAGGGGGCATCCTTATAATAAACTGCTCCTCAAAAGCTAGGTCCTCGTCGTCGGAATCCAGCTCACGATCATACTGGCCGAGGAATGACATCCCAGGAGCCTGTGCAGCCGCCTTGTCGCTCAACTTCAATTTCAGCTTCGGCTGTAGCTTTGTTTTCGTGGTAGAGGACCTGGTTGTCCGTTCTGAATTATCTGCATTGCGAGATGCGTTGCTTGTGGAACTTCGTAGACGTGAACTTGTGTGGGTTCCCTCAGGTAGTTGTGGGGGAGGAGCACTGCTCTGAGCCTGCATGGTGGAGGAGGAAAGGTTCTGAGGCTCATCATCTACTACAATTAAGTCTTCATCCATTTAATTTGATGTAAGTATGAGGTAAAGGGGAGGATGGCCCTTAACTGTTGGGCATGTCACTGAATGTACAAGGATAATGTCGCGTGGGAACTTCCAGACGTCATTCATTTCGTGTCCTGGCCAGAAGACACCTGACGTGTACGCGCAACATATGCTTCATACTGGAAAGTACGTCGAGCTTTGGCAACTCACCCGAGAGGTCGGCTGGCAAGTGCACATTCGCCGTTGTGCCTGGCGAGGATGGTCATGTCAAGCTCAAAGAAGTGCCATTCTCGAGCTTGACGCGGTCGAGATACCTCTCAAGAAGTATCAAGCAATCGTGCGACGTCGATGGTTCATGATACTTGGCACGCCTGTCGCGTTCAATTCGTCAGAGCTTACAGACAACAATAACGAGGGACTACTGTATGACGCTCTAATTCTCATGTTTGTCAAAAAACGAAGATGCCCCCACGGATGCGTACCTCTTCCATGCTGCCGCAGTATAGAACAATTGGTCTCCCAGGCTCGACAGAGGGAGGTTGATCGAGGGCACAGCGAGAGCGAAGCGCTTCACTGAGTAGGACCAGATACTCAATGCGACCATCCTCTCGTCGCACGTGCCGAACGAACACATTTGCAAATGATCATGGCGGCCAAGCCATCCATTCCCTTGTGCATTATGCCTTAGTCGCACCTCACTTAACGTCAGGCGCTGCATAGCACTCAAGCTGTGGAACGAAGAGCCAACTTGTTGCAGCACAGCTCCTGATGGCATTTGGATGGCACAATCGTCGACCCGTACGGTGAAGAAATTGCCTCAATGGAGAATGTAGTATCCCTGGTCATGGCGCAATCCGTGTTCATGAGTGCTCTGGCTGTGGTTCCTCAGAGCATGGATCTAATAATTGTCATCTTGCCCACCCCCTCGAGGAGGGTAGAGGGAGGGCTGAATCGCCTGGTTATTCTTTTAATATCTACCCATATCATCTTATTAAAATTATGATCATACCGCATATTCAAATACTTGAGATCACTCGTGGAACATGCCTGGTGTCATTCACGCATATCGAGAGCAAGGAAAACAATGCTCTCAAAGTTGCGAAGGAACAGATTATGAGATGAAAGTTAAATCTATAAGAATCATCTTATCAAGATTTTTGGAGGCTATTCATCTCCATCCTCGTCTCCATCGACACCTTCACTATCATTGTCTCCTTCAGGCCCACCAAGGTGCTCCTTCTGCGTGAGGACAATCCTTATGGGACTGCCCAGCACTGCAAAATAAGCAAACACGCTCCCTAGAGCAAAGCCGAGAAATCCCCATCTCAACCTCCTGAACTGAATCTCTTCTGGTGATAACGGCTCTTGCTTCTTGCTCAAACTTGGCAGTTGTGGTACCAGTGACCAAATTGAAGTTTTCGATGACTGCGCTAGTGGAGGAGGCAAAGAATAGGCATGAGTGTAGATTCGATGCGCGTGTTCGCCTAAGGCTGGATATGACTGGCAAAGTAGGTCTTGTAGGAATGCATCAGGGAACCTGGGGCGGAGAAGTAGCAAGACATGTGCTGCAACCAGAACATCCAAGGTAGTAGGACTAGCAATGATATTCAGTGGGTTTAATGTAATAGAAAAGGACAGGAGCCTACTCTGTGTGGAAAAAATACGGCTTGTCCCCAAGTAATCGTGACAGGATATCGAGTCCTGAGCGAGCAACATCCAGAATCTTACGAAAGTGATTAGTGCCCAAATATAATTGTCGAAATGAAAATTACCTTCTCCTTTTCAAATGCCCGCTGAAAGATTTTTGATTTTGGTTCTGACTGCTCTGTCTCCTCCTGCTTAAACGGCGTTGGTCGTTGCCGCTCTAAGTCTGGAGAAATCCACAGCCCAGATGCCTCTAGACGTGGTTGATAGCATGCCCTAATGCGTACGGGTACATAGTAACGTTGTGGGACTGGAAGCATAGACACCAATGCGGGATGTGTCAGCTCCTCCCAATTTGCAGGAACAGAGTATAGCATGGTGTTCTAGGCGGCGTGAGTAGCCTCTATGGTGAGGGTGTGTAGCGGACTTACGACAAGATCCCCGATTTTCGACTGAACAAAGGTACACCAAGCGGTGCTTTGTGCTTTCTGCGCTTCTGTTAAAGGAGCGTCGAGATGTGCGTGTCTGTTCAATGAAGTACGTTTTAAGCCGGTCAAATATTTGACTATGGCGGGGAGGCTGGCGACAACTTGCTCCTCATGTGTAAGGAACGGGAGCTGTCCTGTGAGGTTAATGACATTCATGAGCAGACATTTCTGGCAAGGCAGACGAGCACATACCTACCACTTGGAGAGCGGTCAGGATCGTTACATTCAGAGATGGAGAAACTGCCAGGAATACTAAGCTGGAGATACAGAAGAGTAGCCAGACACAAGGGGTCTATAGACGGAAGACCCCAACCAGCCGGCCAGACATAAAGCACAATAGGATTAGATGCTGGCGTAGCGGTTGTGCTCATTCTGAATTAGGAAACCCTTCCTCGAAAGCGTCACCAAACTGTGACTAGGGTGTAAATATATCCAAATACAGGCTACGACATTATCCCGTCACGTGTCGCGCAAACTAATAGCGCGTTACATTAGTTGTAGATGATTCACCAACGGAGTCTTTCTATTTTGCGACCAGTACTTTCTTTGTCAGCGCCTAGAGTCTCCCTGCCAATGCCACGCACGATGCCCGTTACAAAGCAAAGCTCTTCAAAGAGGACTTTATCCGACTCGGACAGTGAGGGTAGCGCTACTAAGCCGACAAAGCGAAACAAGTTGGGCGCTTCTCGGAGCCAGGGCTCATTTTCGGGCCAACCAACCAACAAAGTGCTACCTGTCAATATATCTTTTCCTTCAAAGCCTGTAAATACATTGCGTATTGGGACATGGAATATTGCCGGGTTTGCCGCCAGTCAAAAGAAGGTTGGTACGTCAGGCTTACCCCGCAGTCCTAATCGTTGAGACGCGACTGTCATTCTGCTTTTTAGGGATTCAAGTACTACGTTGAGGCGGAAGATGCAGACATCTTGGTTCTGACAGAAACCAAGGTAGCGTGCACCACCATTCCATGGCTCTG
Source organism: Volvariella surrecta (assembly GCA_951802395.1). Taxonomy (NCBI): domain Eukaryota; kingdom Fungi; phylum Basidiomycota; class Agaricomycetes; order Agaricales; family Pluteaceae; genus Volvariella; species Volvariella surrecta. Next base: position 2,023,851 of record OX637784.1, read on the forward strand.
ACCTGAACACTCTGGAATAGATCAATTCACCCCCTATAGCCCTTGGAGTGAAAGTAAACTATCCCCATGCGTATTGGTCCATATCTGACAAAAAGTCATATGGTGAGTGACTCCATGCCTTACTGGAATCCCCTCTCATTTCACTCAGGTGGAATTGCAATACTATCCAAAATCAAGCCACTTTCGGTTTCCATGACTCTTCCTGGCCACCCGGACCCTGATTCCATCAAGGGGAGAATCATAACGCTGGAATTTGAAAAGAGCTACGTCGTGGGCACATATGTAGTGAACGCAGGAACAAATTTGAAAGTATGCATTGCATTTCCTTTCTTGAAGAGACATTTCAAAGCCGTAATAGACGCTGGACGCAAAGAAAGAGTGGAACGTCCATTTCATCGCATATATCAGGGATCTTGATCAGAAGAAGCCTGTCATATGGGTTGGCGACTTGAATGTGGCGCCCACTGAGATGGGTAGGTTTTCCAGCATTCACTGTGAGTAGATCTTGATCTTTTAACAGATTTAGCAAATGCCAAGTCCAACTGGAATAAGACACCAGGATATACCGAAGCGGAAACAACTGCTTTCCGAGATATCTTGGAAGGTGCACAGAATGACGCGGATCAACCGGATAAATCTTCCCCTGCCACCCAGTTCGTGGATGTATGGCGCAAGCTACACCCTTCAGAACGCGAATACACGTACTTTTCCTACCGATTTAACTGTCGAGAGAAGGGTCTGGGCTGGCGTTTAGATATGCGTATGCGCTAGTGACATCCCTAATTGCCGTGAATTAACACTCTGTCCCAGTTGTCTTGAGTCAAGCCTTGGTCGATCGGGTCAAGATGGTGAGTCGTTTACCAGCGCACACGACTACTTGACCAAAGATATGCAGTGCGAAATACGGAGCGAGATTTATGGCGCGTCCGACCATTGCCCGATCGTTATGGACTTTGAGGGAGACTTGTAAGAGTCGCACCTGCCAGAAGCGCTGGTGGTATTAAGGCTGCCATCATCCTGCCAAAAAATTGTCGCAGGTCAGCCGTGCTTGTCTTTGGCTCTCCACCCACGATGACCCGGTCACGTCGTGATGTTTTCGAATCTTGTTTCCTCATTACAGTTTGAACTTTGTAATTAACGGATTGCCTTAATATTGGATCATCTCGTTCGATGGGTCGGAACACAAGAATCCTTGATACTAATATTCACCGAAGCGAGTGTGTCCCGTCTGCTCTGCATGAGACCTTGCTTCCTTCTCGCCCTTCAAACCCTGACCGCACACCTTGTTGGGATCAGAACCATGCCCACTACAGGTGTTGGTCGTGGACTTACTTCGCATTTGAGGTCGAAAGTGGCGGTATTCGTGTAGGCCTTCTTGGAACGCAGGATAGTAGCGAGCTGAGATGCTGCAGTAAGGATCGGATCAGATTTGACGTTGGAAGAAGCCTAGTTTGAATTTAGCAATGGCAAGAAAGAGAAGGAGAGAGAGAGGGTGTATTACCACTGGGAATATAGTTTGATGCCATTCATCTGGTGAGTCAACTGTAGGGGCTAAACTGACGGCATCATAGTGTATGCCACTATAAATGAGGATGCACCGTGATGAGAATTCTCCGGACGGTGGTGAGAATTGGTCAATACGTCCCGACTCGACGTCAATGCTGGCCACTTCTACTTTATAGTGAGCAGCCAAAATGCTGAGTTCGATAGCACCTCCCCACGTGGAAGGTTTGAGGATGGTACTGATATATTTTGACGGGGCCATGCTGTCAAAGTCATTGGTGTGAATGACGTCATGCCTGCATTGACGAAGACAGACCCGAGAATGGCTTCGGTATAGGTATCTGCATCGTCCTTTATTCCATCTGCCACGACTGAAACATGTGAGGTATCTCGCGAACCAGGACAGAAGACAAGGTTACTTTGTCGCATGTTAGATGCTTTGGATATGCTTTGCTCGAATACGAGTGCAGCAGCAGAGAATAGACACGAGTTGTCATCCGGGACAACCTAGTGTCCATAAAGATATGACCATTGATGTTGATGAATCACACGTACTCTGTGGATCAGATAGCCAGTGTCGGTTTCGACATAGTCTGGGCCTGCTCTGGATGCAGGAGGATTGCCTGCGGGTGGACCACTACGTGCTGGCGAAGAGGTTGGAAGTGATGGTATGGGTGCCTGATTGATGGAGGATGGTGCTACTTGTGTGACAATGATTTGTTCTCCACCCCTCAACCCAAGACTGGATAGAGGCAGCTCGGCGATGAGAGCGAGGGATTGCGGAGGGTAACCGGTTTTGACTATTTGAAAATCAGGATTGGGATGAAATTACTGAACGTGTAATGTGCTCATACGATTCTGTTGAGACGGTAAAATCTTTGTAGCTGCATAAATTTCTTGCTGCAAATCGCCGACGGTATAATCCTCACGATCAAAAGGTACTTGAATTGTGGCGATTCCTTCTGGATGTCGTAGTCTGACTGGAGCCATGGTGGTTGGATGGATGACGATTGATGATTGTTGTCTGATCGTCAATGGCGTCATTCACTGACGTACTTCCAAATAAGACGTTCGCTATCCCGCCACTGCGCAATGTCGATCAGCGCCCGTCTCCTAGCGCCCCAGACACTACGTCATCAGGCTTTCCACCTATAAAGTCCACGATACTCGACCTCGAATCTTCATCTCAACCTTCTTTCAATACTACATTCACAATCATGTCCGACACCGGTCGTCAATCATTCACCGACAAGGCTACTGCCTCGCTTAAGGTAGGGGATCTTCGCTCCTCACGCCGCTTCCATCATTCACCTCCTATCTAGCCTGACTCTCAGAAGTCTACTGTGGAACAAGCAGGAGATTTTGTCAAGGGTAAAGCCGATTCTGCTGGTTCGACTTTGCAGCCAAGCGTAAGTCGTTCAAATCTTGGATGAGCCGCTGTTGACACTCTAGCAGAGCGAGAAATCTGCTGGCCAAGGGGCCACTGATAAGCTCAGCGGCAACGCCAACGAGAACCAAGTGGGTCTTTCCAAATTTATCGCATGACAGCTGCTTACCTCCATTGCCAGGAATCACTCACGGATAAGGCTAAGAACGTTTTGGGCATGGGCGAGTCGAAGTAAATCGCGGCATGTACAGCATATGGAGCAGCCTATTCATGGTTCGTTGTAATGGAGTAGCCTCGCGTAGCTCTCTATATATGTATCAATGACATCCTATTATGACATTACAATTGGGGTGTTAACTCGCTCGGTCCAAGAGACGGGGTCGGGTGATGGAGAATGCTGCGGTGCAGATATAGCGTGGAGTGCATCTGCCTTGGCAGAGGCCTCCGCTTGCGTCGCCTGCTTGACCAAGTCTTGTAATTCTGCCTCGAGCTCGCTCTCGTCAATTTCGAGAGTGTGGCCAGGATCGTTTCGCATGGCTTCGTCGATTTCTTTTGCTTCCATATTCGCTTCAGCAAGGGCATCCATCGTCTGATCAATCGACTCGTGTTGGAGCAGCGGATCTGACAGGATGGCTTTCAACGTGGCAGTAGATGTTGCATACGTCTTCATGATCTACTGCCAGTGGTCAATGTGGGCACTTAGAGAAGGATGAATTCTTACCTCGATATTGCTCGCAGCGGATTCGATACTTGACATTGTGCCTTCCAAATTTTCTAATGACTTCAGTCGCAATGCAAGAGTATCTTGATATTGCTTTCGAACCCGTAAATGATTTAGTGCAATGGGTTTGCGTTGTTGACGCAACGCCTCGGACGCTTGTGCTGTGAGTCTATGGGGCATTAGCTATGAAGGGTGGTGCATGGTCGCGACCTACTTGTCAATCCTTCCTTGAAGTCCATCTACTTGTCGGTGCATACTTTCAATCGCTGTCTTTAATTCGAGAATGCCGCGGTCAACTGATGTGATCTCGCGACTACCGTCCGTGCCCTCTGTTATGAATTTGATGGCCTGCGGTAGTTTATCAATGAGGTGAAATCATGAAGGGCACTGGATGGCTTACGTCTTTATCAACCACTACGGCTTTTTTGTCCCTTTCCAAGAATCGTACGAGGATTTTGCAATCCCGCTCGTTCATCTGTCCATCAACTCCGAGAATAGAACCAAATTCTCGTCTAAACCTATCCGTGTTATAGATTTTGTCCCCAGCGCCATACTGTTGCCGTTGCGCTTCCAGAATTGAATCCGCTGTTGCCTCCACAAGAGGTACGACGACGTAGTCATTCCACCAGGAGGTGTTTTTGTCTCCACCTCGATGTGAAGAACCCATGATGCCATCGTCGCCTGTTATGCCCAGTTGTTCAAATGCCCACCATAGGGGCTTTCCAACGACATAAGCAACAATCCGTCCAGGTAGCCACCCGGAATTGTATATTGATTGAGTGGCATCAATGAAACTGCTTTCAGGTATTATTATCCTTTCTTCTTGAAGTTCTGCCTTTACTAGCCCAGATTCAGTGAAGTTTGTGAAAGACTGCAAAAGCAGTATGATACTTACAATAACGGCACCAAGCGCCAAAGGTTTGCCAACACCATCGTATTTCAAACTATCAATTAACGGTCTACGAGCATGGAGCACGAGTCGACTATTATCGTCTTGAATTCCTGAACTGACAATGGTCTCTAGTGCTTTACGCCACCACTCGATACTGGACTGATAGGCAATAGGATTGGAAGCCTTTTGGCGCGTGATATCGGCGTAAAGGGCTTGAAGTCGTGATTTGGTTATCTCATTATAGGGTGGTCGTGTGTACAAGGTATTAGACGTAGCTGAATGGGACATGGCAGTTGCTATGCGAGGTTAAGATGGTGCATTTGCGGTTGACGTTGAGCCGTCTGCGGTCACGCGTCACGTAGTAAAATGACGAAACCCAACAGGCAGAATCAGATCTTTTGAGTGGGGATAGGATAAAGAACGGTAAAAACAGTTCAACTATTCCACGGACACAAAGGGCTTCCAAATGCTATTCACAAATTCACGTAGAAAGATTCCGTTCTGCCCGTTGTGAGAGTAGATAATGGCTTTCAAGCCCAGATTCTTCGACAGTCGTAGAAAGGTCATCAGCACCGCTCTCACCATCATCACTCATAAAATACCAGCGAAGGACGACGTCCAACAATAAGAAATCTTCAAGATCTTTGGTACATAAATCAAAACTAAAGGTGCAATAGATAGAATTACGGTGCGACTGTCGGTATAGGGACGACTGAGAGCATCAAAGCTCAGCAACGCCAGGGTAATTTCGAGAACTTGTATCATTGGCCGCCATAGGCATGAACCCTTCTGAGTAGTTGGGTGGCATCGGGTTCCCAAGGTCTGCACTCCCAGCGGCTGAGGAGTGAGGGAAGGTGCTGGGGTCACTAGGATTCTGAAAGAGGAAAGGTAAGCGACAGCGAGACTGGGAAGCAAACACACTTACATAATATTTTTGACCCGCAGTAGAGGCGTAGCCTCCACTAGATGAAGTCGTCATCTGGGGGACAGGTGGTGGGCTTGCAAACTGCGACGAATCAGGTAGTTGCGTAGCTGTTTGACCTTGACGGCGTCGTCGAAGGAACCAGAATACTGTACCAGCAATCAATAGTACCCCGACAACGGCCCCAATAACGCCGCCCGCAATGGGACCTGCTTTCGAACTAGATCCTGATCTAGATTCTGATACACTAGTAGCTGTTGGAGACGAAGAAGTTGCTATAGGCACAGCTGTGGATTCAAGACTTGGTATAGCCGCTGCTACCGCATCTTGTGTGTTGAATATGCCGTCCGTCTATTGATAGAAATGTCAGACCATGCATTTGAGGTGGACCATGGCGCTGTCTTACTGTGACATCGAGGTAGGCATAGTTTGGCACTGCTACACCTTGAGGAATAGGCCGTGGGAAGCTGAGAAATAGTTAGTAATTTCTGGTCAGAAATTACCTTAGACCACTTACACAGTGACGTAGACCGTGGTTGTGCAGTTTGCGGCGTATTGCAACCACGGTATAGGCGGCCTTGACTGACACAGGGCACAAGCACTGATCATAGAATAGTATACGGTGCTGCAGCGACAAGGGTTTGCATTATCTGGTGTTGGCCCAGCATATACTTGACCCGCAGCAAGTGGGTTGATCGTAAGCACTGGAAGGAAAATGGTGAATTATCTGTGGCGAGCTGCTCAAACTAATTAATTCTAACGCACAGGTGCCAATGCAAGCACCACCCAAGTAAGAAGAAATCTGGCAAGGACTTTGACCCAAGGAATTATACGACTGAGATCTTTGAGTGCTAGCACTATCAGGGCGGATTAACGCTCACCCAAGATACGCTGTTGTCTGGAGGACATATTTCAAGGGGTTCCACTGCCCAGGTGGAACTGAAGAGAGAAAAAATGAAAGGTACAAGGAAGGTTAAGGATAGAATCATGTAGGTCGTCATGGAAGAATTTGATTATGGTGGTAAGAAACAAGTGCCGCGGGGCATAGGCGCAGGAGGGTTTAATGATAGCACATCTGCTGGGTATTGGCCTAGTATATATTAGGTAAACGGGTCAGATTCCGTATGCATACACCCCTTAGACCACGAAACTGAGCGCAGTCACACAACTTGATAGCGAAACTAGACACGAATCATAGCCTCAAACTCCAATTATTCTAATTTATTGGCACCTTCGTGTATAGGGTTGATGGCATGCTCGGGCTGTGTCGGCGAGAATGGGTGAGCAATATATAGCTGATGCAGATGAGTTTGTCAACCTGCCCTAAACCACGGGCATCCAAAACGTTGTTGCGTCCGAATTACTGTTTCTCCTCATCTTTTAACAAACCCAGGCGCTGTCATACCACATAGTCGGCTGTTTCTTTTCTCAGTTCGTCCATCACAGTTGCCTCAGACAAATGCGTGCACTCTTTGGCCGTATTTCCTGGATATGTGGATTCATTCGGTCACCTAGTGTTCCTACAGCCAAGCACACTCGTATAATACATGCAACGTTGCCTAGATTTTTTAAAACCTTCGTATTAATAAAGTGATGGTCTGCACAGTTCGCTCTTATGTCAATTGAGAATTCCGACAATGGGAAGCAGTAGTGGCAAGTTAGCCACCTCCGAAGCTGACGCAGCATTTGAAGTCTGCTGTTGGCGCATTGTGGGCGCCGAGAGGGGGGGGAAGCGTGGGAATTAATGAGTCAGACTTGTACAGTTGAAGCCACCAGTCCTAAGAAGGGACGGTTCTGGTCATCACGAAACACATCGTCAAGCCCGCCAATGGCCCCGTCAACGTCGTACGTCGGATCCTACCTCTGATGTAGTGATGCTCACACACCGTCCCTTATTCCCAGCGTCCCGACTGCCTCGGTCAGTGTACCGTGCTGATATTCATGTCACTCGCCTGACATCAATTATTACATTCAGGCGATTGAAGTCCCCGAGACCCTCCTCAAGAAGAGGAAGCAAAACGACAAAGCTAGAGAGGAGCGTGTAGTTGCCGCGGCTGCAGCTCGTAAGGTAAGTCATATTTGGAGAGGATAGAGGATGCATACTTCTTTCGAAGAATGACTAGCGAGCGTCTGCTTGCGATGCTGTCTTCAAATATACCATCTTTCGGGACTGATTCCAACCTCTCGTGATATCATTTCGTGATCAAGTCTCTGACACTCGTGTTTTAGGCAGCTAAGGCTAAGAGAAAGGTTATCTTCAAGCGCGCAGAAAAGTATGTTAAGGAGTACCTCTCACAGGAGAAGGAGGAGATCCGTCTGAAGCGTGTTGCACGAACGGCTGGCGATTTTTACGTCCCTGCTCAACCCAAGGTTTACTTCGTCATCCGTATTCGTGGGTAAGTAGACCTGCTTGCGAGTTTGGTCGAGTCCTAATTCGAGGTAGTGTCAACGAAATTGCACCCAAGCCTCGCAAAATTTTGCAACTCCTGCGGTTGTTGCAGATCAACAACGGTGTCTTCGTCAAAGCCACACGCGCGACACAACAGATGCTCAGACTCGTTGAGCCTTATATTGCATATGGGTGCGTAACTGCTTAGTGTCATTACCATTTAAGATACACGGTAAACCGTATCCACTTTTTGCAGCGAACCCAACCTAAAATCCGTTCGTGAGCTTATCTACAAGCGTGGGTACGGCAAGGTCAACAAGCAACGTGTTCCCCTCACCAACAACGGTGTGATTGAGGAGGCACTATCCAAGTATGACATTATCTCCGTCGAAGATCTTGTGCACGAAATCTCCACTGCCGGACCCAACTTTAAGCAGGCAAGTCGATTAACGTGATTGTTGACATATTCACTTATCCTAGCACAACCAGGCTTCGAATTTCCTATGGCCGTTCAAGCTCTCGAACCCTACTGGTGGCTGGAGGACGAGGAAGTTCAAGCACTTCGTGCAAGGTGGTGACTTCGGTGATCGGGAAGACAACATCAACAAGTTGATTCGCCAGATGAACTAAACTTGGTGTATCCTGTATTATTTGTGAGGGCAGCGGGGTTAAATTCCTATATACTTCATGCATCGTCCTATGCTATGCCGCATATGAGTATGAATGCAGACCAATTTTGTACGGTCCATGTACATTACTAGTCTGCCAATGAAGGGGATTCGGACAAGCATGAAGAAGAAGTTAGATCAAGAAGTGGACGACGACCGGGGTAAATCCATCAGGGATGTCACGATACGCGCTTAGGCAACGGCTCTGATTGTACCAGTGTTGGAAAGGCCATTATCACTGTTTACGGTGTGGGAAACTGCTTCGGACAGGGGTGCAGTCGAGAGTCTAAACTTCCGAGTTAGATCGCGCTCCTCGAGGACGAATATAGGATATCTCGGTCACCACCGCAACTCGACCGCCTCCAAAGATCGTTTCGTTCAACGGTCCACCCTGCTTGACACCCAGAGTTGACGATTTGCCAATCCATTGGTCGATGCCTTTTCGGTTCATTCCGTGCATAACATCTCGGTGCTCTGTGAGACTACCTTTCTCTCATCTGATTCCACAACAGCAGCAGCAGCAACACTCTATAAGCTTTTCTCATTGCAGCAGCCATCCCCAACCCACCACCGAAAAAATATCACACATGTCTCCTCATCGCCACGCTCCACTCGCTAAACTGCTCAACACCAATGTCCAATGGGCCAAAGACGTTGAGAGTCGTCAGAACGATTTCTTCACCCAGTCCGCCCAGGGTCAAGAACCCCTTGTATGTCACCCTTTTTGTTCCAGACGTGTGGCCAAATCTGACAGTGTGCAGGTTCTTTGGATTGGTTGTGCAGATTCCCGTGTCCCAGAATCTGTGATTACAGGTGCTCGTCCTGGGGAAATTTTCGTCCATCGCAATATTGCCAAGTGATTCGTTGATCTCTTCAAATACATTTAACTTCTAACGCCCCTCTCAGTCAATTCCACCTGGAGGATGACAATGTTTTGTCAGTCCTTAAGTATGCCGTCGATTTTCTCGGCGTTGAACACGGTGCAGTTTTTTCTCTCTTGCTCAATCACATCATCCCAACCCTTTCCCTCCTTTCTGCCACCCACATACGTTGGTGGTATGACAGTGGTCATTGTCGGTCATACCAATTGCGGAGGCGCAACTGCGTGTCTGACAGCTGCTCAGACCCACGGCGGTACAAACGCGACAGTCGATACTTTACCTCGTGACGATCCTCTTAACCGATGGCTTGGCCCACTTACGGATCTTGTGGTGGCACACAAAGATGCTATTGCCCAATCGACCGATGCGTTAACCCTTGTCGTTGAGAAGAATGTCGAGAAACAGGTCGAGAATCTGGCCAAAAGCCAAACCATTGTTGATGCATGGGCTCACAAGAGCGCTAAAGGGAAAGATGTTTACATCCATGGCTGGGTTTACGACCTTGCCACTGGAACGCTGAGGGACCTTGGTATCAGCCTCCCCAAACAAAAGGCGTGACTGTGATCCTTGATACCTTTGGTTGTAGGTGTACATCTAGGTTACTGTATTGGAAAACGATGTACCTGCAATGATCGAAACCACCGGAGAACACGTGTGATCGACAGCCGATTAAGGCATTGCTACCCCTGTTACCACGCCTACATTCCTGTCATAAACTGTGTCTCTCTCTTAGCTCAGTCACTCATTCAACATATGGCCGATAAAAGCAAAGCAGGGCGTTTGCTCGTACAAATAGCCTCTTACAACACGAATCTGCAAGGAGACCTTGCACTGCCTCAAGACTTGGTGGACTGGTTGGCCCCAGCCTTGCAAGTTTCAACTTTCCTTTCGCCTGAACACCGTGCTCCAGATATTGTCGCTGTCGGTTTTCAAGAGCTCCTACCTCTTCATCTTGGACGTACGTTATTTTGTAGTGGTTGACAGCTGGCAGGACTTCACGCTTTCAGAAAGTATCGGGTTTATCGAGGACTGTTCTGCGAAACCGGAATTCCTTGATTTTGTCGCAGATTGAGGCTCATGCACCGAGTAAGGAGCGATACTCGCCTATTGCCCAGGTCGTCAACGTTGGTGTTGCGTTGCTCGTATATGCCAGAGATAATGGCATCGCGCGTAATATTTGTGATGTTCAAACGCAATGGACCGGTTGTGGACCCATGTACATGGGGAACAAAGGAGCAGTTGGGGTACGTTTCAGAGTCCCTGGTGACGGTGACGACGCAGGGGAAACGTATACGTCAGTAAATCATGGCTTATCACGTCTCTAAATTCAGTCCTGACATCGTATAGTTTTGTATGCGCACACCTTGCCGCACACGAGCACAAGGTCAATGCGCGAATAGCGGATTACAACCACATCCTTTCCTCGTTACTCTTTCCCCCAACTGAAGGTCATATAGACACTACCACTATCTTTCAAACATCACACCTATTCTTCTTTGGAGATCTAAACTTCCGCCTCCAACTACCGACTAACCACAAATTCGCCACGACCTGGAAGTCATCTGCTGCATTCTTTGAAGCCCTTTCAAGTGACATTGCTCGAAAAGACCTCAAGGAGCATGATCAGCTGGTGATTGAACGACGCAAGGGCACTGCATTTGTCGGTTTGCACGAAGGTGAATTCTGGCGATTCAAATGCAGCTATAAATACGAACTAGGTGAAGTGGACAGATACAGGTCAGGATTTACATTGAATTTTTGTTTGCTTGTCGCAACCATTTAATTTGCGTCGCAGTAGTAAACGCGTACCATCATGGACCGACAGGGTGCTGTACGCTACCCACACAGATTCTCCAGATACGCCGTACGAACAAAGTAGAATTACCAACCTACTCTATACCAGCATTCCTAGTTATACCACTTCTGATCACGTAAGTACGGTCAGTTTTGATGGTCAATGTGTAATCTCACCTGGCCCTCAGAAACCTGTAGTCTCCCTTCTCGCACTTCCACATTCACAGGAAGCGCCCCCTCGTCCTGTAGTCCCCACGATAACGTTACCGGCCGATTATAGCATTCAACCAGACCCCCGTGCTACCCTCAAAAGATACACAGGTCGATTTCTCGACCGGATCGTAGGCATATGCTGGTGGCTCCTTACCATTATTGGAGTGGGTTCGAGTGCTTTGGGAACATTCAACCTTTTGCTGGGCCTTGGAGCTTGGACGTGGTGGAAGGCATGGTCAACAGGTTCGTAAATAGTCAGCGTCGTGTACAGGTTGTAATGTAGTTCTACGGTGTTCACTGGCTATAATGGTGTCATATTGTTCAACGGCTCATATTAGCATGACCGGCAAAACAATAGGGGCGCTATAGCCAAGTGGTTACGGCGACAGATTAGAAATCTGTTCCTCTTTGAGGGCGCAGGTTCGAATCCTGCTGGCGTCGAAATATCTTTTGGTCCGTCACAGCACTTCGTGACTGGTGCCGAAGTCGTTTAATTGTTCCATGTCATGGCCACTTCATCTTGTCCGTCCCCTTTGGCGCCAAATTCATTGTCTTTCTCCCCCAACGTCCAAGCTACCGATCACTGTTGCGTGTACTGCCCTCCGCACGATGAGCACATCTACCAACTGGACTCGTATTGCGCCCGGAGGGACCTGTCCTCCTTATTCTATTTACCAGCTTCCCATCCAGAAGTCCGAGCAAGATGACCGTAGCTACCAAGTCATCAAATTAGACAACGGTCTCGAAGCGACACTCGTTCATGACAGTACGGCAGATAAAGCTGCAGCAAGCTTGGATGTGGCTGTCGGTCACCTCTCCGATCCCGTTCGTGCCTCCGTCAGAATATGAACGCATAGCTTATCTCGAATATAGGATGACATGCCTGGACTGGCGCACTTCTGTGAGCATTTGCTCTTTATGGTAAGTTCTGTACGATTGATGATCTACAGATTCTCAAGCTGTGGATAGGGTACGGCGACGTTCCCAAAAGAAAACGAGTATGCTGAGGTACAGTTAAGATATATCTTACCTCATGTGGCATTAGCTGACGTGGTGTACAGTACTTGGCTAAACACAATGGAAGTTCCAACGCCTTCACCTCGACCACGAACACCAATTACTTCTTCAATGTATCCACCGATGGTCTACGTGGTGCTTTAGAGCGCTTTGCTGCATTCTTTCACTCCCCATTATTTGCGCCGTCCTGTACCTCCCGGGAGCTCAATGCTGTGGATTCCGAACACAAGAAGAATCACCAATCAGATATTTGGCGAATGTTCCAGCTTAACAAGCATCTTACTCGACATGGTCACGTATGGAACAAGTTTGGCAGTGGGAGTCGAGAAAGCTTGACAAAGGCGGCTAGAAACATGACGGCTACGGGACTATTCAAGGCTACGCTTAACGATGTACATAAACAACAACTAGGGGTCGCAGCTGGTTCTGTGCATCCTTCACGTGCTGCATCTCCTGCGCCGTCGGTTGCTTCAACAAGTAGTGAAGCAGAGCCTGATGGGGGCGCCATCGGGCAAGAAACCAGGAGAAGGTTGGTTGAATGGTGGTCCCAGGAGTATTGTGCACGACGAATGCGCCTTTGTGTGATTGGTAAAGGTAATTGGAGTTTCACTCTAATGGAATGCTTAATGACAGTGTCATATTGTGCCAGAATCGCCCCAAGAACTAGCGGAACTTACCTCGACTCTATTCTCTGGCATCAAGGACCGAGGAAAAGAGCCACTTCCGATGATATCACTTCACCCATTTGGTGACGACGAGAAGAATGTAAGCCGCTCACGGCTTCTCCTTCGAACCTCCTTGATACCCTTTTTAGACGTTGGTAATGGCACAAACTGTAATGGACTTTCGCGCCATGGAGATTTCGTTCCCTCTTGAGTACCAACCTCCGTACTGGCGGCATAAACCTGCGAATCTCCTCTCACATCTCCTTGGACATGAAGGAGTCGGGTCCCTCCTTTCTTACTTGAAGAGGATGGGGTGGGTTACTGACCTGAGTTCTGGGCCACAAAACCTGGCACGGGGTTTTGCTATGTTCAAGGCCACGATACACCTAACGACGTCGGGATTTGGTCTGTCCTCGCTTAGATTCTTCATACCACTCTGCTAATGAAGTGATGCAATCCAGAACACTACAAAGAGGTCATCCTGGCTGTCTTTAAATATCTCTCATTGCTCCGCACTTCTGGACTTGAGCCATATCACCAGCAGGAGTCAGCAATGCTGTCATCAATTCGTTTCCGATTTGCAGAGAAACGACGACCGGAAAATTATGCGACCTGGATTACAGAGCATATGTCATGGCCAATTCCTCGGGATTCGCTACTAGCAGGTCCTCAACTAACATGGGATTGGGATAACTCCGAAGAGAGCAAACTGGCTCAAGCCAAAATCAACGAATACCTGGAACTTTTCCGAATTAAGAACTGTAGAGTCTTCCTGATGGCAAAAGGAGAGCAGTTCGAGAAGTTGGACGCCAACGTGAAATGGAGCGAAGAACCCTGGTATGGCACAAAGTATTCTGTATCCAAGTTTGATGAGGCGTTTGTGGCGCAGGTAATTCAAATTTCAGGCGTAATGCTTGCAACTGATGTTGAAATACCTACCAGGCTGAGGCGCCTAATGACATTTCTGCACTTACCCTGCCGGCTCCTAATGAGTTCATCCCCAAAAACTTCTATGTGGAGCGGAAGGATGTTGCTCAGGTTTGTTAGCCTTATGATTGCGTAATGTCGCATCCATTGACTCTTTCGAAGCCGGCTAAGCGACCTCATTTGATTCGACAAACGCAACTCTCCACGCTTTGGCACAAGAAAGATGACCAGTTCTGGGTACCCAAGGCTCATTTCCTTGCAGATCTGCGCAGGTAAGCCGGGATGCAATGCTGAATACGATCGTCAACAAATGTGTGCATCTTGTAGCCCAGTCTGTATCGAGTCTCCTCGAAGTTCCGTGTTAACGAGGTGCGTAATAAAATAAGGCATGCTTTCAAACTTACTCAGAACTGTATAGATTGTACCTTGACCTCGTCGTTGATTCTCTAACGGAAGCCTCATACGAGGTCGATCTCGCTGGTCTCTCGTACAGTTTGATTGCACAACCATCCGGCTTCATTATGTCCGTTCAAGGGTACAATGACAAACTTGAATTATTGGTCAAGCTTGTACAGGAAAAATTAAGGACGCTTATTGTACAACCAGATCGATTCGCAGTTATTAAGGAGCTAGTAAGTTAATGACATGATGGCCACGAATGAAGTTTATTGACTTTTTGCAGCTGGAGCAAGATTGGAAGAATTTCTTCTTGGGGCAGAGTTATTCGCTCTCGGAGTTCTATGCACGCTACGCACTCGCGGATCGGCAATGGCTCGTAGAGGAGAGGCTCAAGGAAATGGCCTGTAGGTGTCAAACTTCGGTGAGCTTCCAAGCACTGAGGCACTGTTTTAGCTGTCACTCCCGAAGAGGTCCAAAACCATATCCGCCAAATGGTACAGAACGTCAGTCTGCGTATGTTAGCCGCAGGAAATATTTACAAGGATGTGAGTTCGTCTCTTCAGATTATGTATGAGCATATCAATGACTATTTCTTCAGGAGGCCATTCGATTAGGCGAGATCATGGAAACAGGATTCGCGCCGTCTCCTCTGCCAATGGTCGAACACAACGACCGTGCTCTTCTCCTACCTGAAGGTAGTTCACCTACATTCCTTTGACCGGACCCTGGACTTATCATCCGTCTAACAGGAGGTAACTATACCTGGGCCTCAGAAGTTCTTAACCCCAACCAAGCCAATTCTGCTTTAAGTTATTATCTTCATTGCGGCTCGGTCGTGGAACCATATCAGAGAGTCGTATCGTCCCTTCTCATACGGGTCTTGTCGGAGCCAGCCTTCAACATCCTTCGGACGAAGGAGCAACTGGGGTACATTGTTCAGTGCAGTTCTTCGCTTTCCTATGGTTCCACCCAGAGAGGCATGCGCATTCTCGTTCAAAGCGAAAAGAATCCAGGGTATCTCGAAGAGAGGGTTGAAGCATTCCTTAATGAAATGAAGCAAATGCTAGAAACCATGTCGCTGCATGATTTCGAAAAGCATAAGGCTAGCCTCAGAGACAGGTGGTTGGAAGCGGACAAGAATCTTGCAGAAGAAACCACCCGATATATGACGCATCTCACAACAGGTCATCATGATTTCCTTAGAGGTGAGTCACTTTCTGATACAAGGTTGAAAGTTTTGCTTGCCAACCCCGACATTTCTAGAACACAACGATGCGGAATTATTGAAATCTATTACCAAAGACGACGTCCTGCAATTTTTCAGATCGCGCATAGATGCATCATCTCCACTACGATCAAAGCTTTCTATCCACGTCCGTTCAATAAAACCACGACCAAGAAGGTTAAGCGCTCAAGCCGCTGAGGCTTATGAAGAATACCTCCGACAGACAGTAACCACCCTAGACCCCATTGCCTGGGAGAATTCACCACTACGGAAGGACAACCTATCACTTCCTGAATTTGTAACTTATTGGAAAGAGGTTCTTGCCAGTGAACCGGAGGCTGAAAATTTTTTGGCTGCCCTGGGGCCGTTCGTCGAGAAGTACCCCATTCCTGGAGAGGGTGAAGACCACCTGCCCAATGGTGCCACAAAGATAAAGGATTTCGTAGCCTTTAAATCCAAGTTGGTCCAAGCACCGAACGTTGGCCCGCTCGTGCTGTGGGATGACCTTCCTCAACCTAAATTTTGATTTCGATACCAGTATAGTTGTGTAGGCTTGCGAGAACTTAATCCACTAATATCCATAGTGTAATGAGTTCATTTAATGTTGAATTGAACAAGATGGCGTGACTGAACAGGATAAGAAAGCAAGAGAGCGAGGGTGCAGACGACAGGGTACAGGTATCGTGATTGCTATCGTTGAGAAGCCACTTTATGCGATCGCTATAGGTGTAAGGAATAGGTCGTTTGTCACTTCCTCCTGGCAGTTTCTTTGACTCTTACGGGTTGGGCTGGCGGAACGTAATTTTTAGGGCGCCGGAAGAGCAAAACATGTGGCTCAGGTGCTATATGGCACTGTGAGAATAGGACCATATTGACTGAAGGTTCTCATACCATGTACTTCGTAGTGCTCCCAACCCAAGCTTTGTGTGATGCCTATCCCTCTCCACTCAGGTTCCGTTAGTAGTCTAAGCGTTCCTGTGTCATCAGGATTGAAGAAACTCTTGGGTATCATCTTGAGCAGTTGCTTGGGGAGGATTACATGTCGATACTCGAATTCATCGTCAGAATACCGATCCGAGTAGATTATCCTAGCAATACAAATGAGTGGCATGAGGAGCGAAAGAAAAAGGGACGCACTTCTCAATATATTCTTCAAGCTTTCGGGCTGCATCCTTAGCTGCTTGATCTTGGGTCGCTGCCATAACAGGGCGTCGGGTGACAAAATAAGAAGAGGTTGGTGGTCAACAGCAGAACTGCATGGAATTTGAGTTAAAGAGCATGTGACAGGACGCGCTTTGTGACACTTGACAGCAATCATGTGGGGACTATATAAATGCGTTTGGTCATTGACCCACATCTCAAGGAATTCGCATCATCCCCTACAATTCGGTCAATGGACGACTGCATTGACAATTACACCAGTGCCAATAGTCTTTACTATCATTATGATCATGCGGCTCAACCCCAATATGACTCTTTCAACTATATTCCACCAATGAGTGATGGCTTTGACCTGCCATCATTTGATTCCGACGATCTCAACCAAGGTGTGTCCATATATGCGCATTACTTGCCACAAGTTACAGATGCAAATCCTGTAACAGGCCCTTCCTCCCCCTCTCCGCTGGGTAGATATGAGGATAACGCGCGGATGCGCCGTGGTTTATATTTTAACCCTCCTGCCCGCATGGAGCCATATGCATATGGTCACGAAGAAGTATATTATCACCAACAACAACCCCAAGGCGTTGACCCTGGTCAGTGGGTACTATTCCATAAGGTGTCTTCACTCACGACCATACCCCAGTTGTCATGCACCCCTATTGGGATCAGAGGAACATTGTCCCACTATCAGGCCACCAGGCCGACTATTGCCAGCCTGTAGCAGGTATCTCGAATTTTCCACTGACAACCACCGGCGTTAGGCTGCGACCTGTTTCTGACCTGCGTGAGTTCGCTCGTTTTGCTCTTTCTTTACTTCCTAAAACTTTCGTTCATCAGCGGACATATTCCGTGGTATCTTTAAATTTGGGACCTTCAATGCCGTACAATCATCTTGCCTTGATATGGTAAGTATAGATAATGATGGACTACGAGCTATCACTAATCGTATACAGATCATGGGGGGCAATGAAAACCTCGTATGTAATATCCTCTGACATTCATACCAGGTGTTTTAGATTGCCGTAGGTCATCACTGGTGAGGACTTTAGAACAGGGTGCCGCAATCCACCAACAGTTCCGCAGCCCCAACAGGCAGCGGCAAAACTGCATTATTTGAATTGGCAATCATTCGTATGATCATGAACCAGCGCGAAGGGCTTGATCAACGCTCCAAATGTGTCTATGTTGCACCTACCAAGGTTCTCGAAGTATACGATGACTTGCCAGCACTGATAGCTAATCACCCGCTTAGGCATTGTGTTCGGAGAGGTCCAGGGATTGGACCACCAAATTTGATCCCTTGGGGTTTAAGTGTTCGTTATGCGCTTGTGCGCGTTCGAATTGTCGTACTGAAGGATGTATAGGCTGCGAATTCACGGGCGATACTGTGCAAACAGGTAAAAACACCTGGGGTGACGTTAAATCTTCTTCTATTATGTGCGAACTACTTTCCGAGTTTCACTGCGTTCTGATCTTGGACCAGCGTTACTACTGTATGTAAAATTGACTTTTACTGATTCGAGCACTTACAATTGATTCGATCAGGGCGAAAAATGGGACAGTTTGACAAGGAATTGGTACACAATTTAATACTTACCTCGAAGGCATCCTCGTATTGACACTGCGTAAGGCAGGATCATGAGAGGGTTCTCTCGCAGATACACCTATTCCTTGTGGACGAGGTGAGGTTAACGCATAAGCCAGAGCGCATATACTAATAAACTTGTGAAGGTCCACGTTCTCAATGAGATGCGTGGCAGTACTCTGGAAGTAATAATTTCGCGCATGAAAGCACGGGGAATAGCGGTTAGGTTCATCTTGCTATCCGCAACCGTGCCAAATGCAACAGATATTGCTGAATGGATTGGTAGTGCCCAAGGCTCTACTAATGCTGCGGCTGTGTATGAAGTGGGTGGGGAGCCATCTTCATTCAAAGCCTTCCGACTAATTTATCATGCCCAGTTTGGAGAAGAATTTCGCCCTTGCGTCCTGAAGCGGATTGTACAGGGATTTCACCGTCACAAAGACACTCATGATTTCGCATTTGCGAGATTTCTGGACACGAAGTTGTTTTCTGCCCTGCAAAAGTACTCCGCGAATAAACCGATTTTAGTGTTTAGTCCAACCCGGAAAAGTGGGTAATCCATTCAGCCCATTTTACGACGGAAGCTTTTTAAGCAATCGGATGAGGCGTTTTAACCACTGCAGAACGACTGAAAAAAGATTACGAAGAGGCGGAGCAGCACAAGGACTCACTTCCTTGGCAGCGCCCTGCCAGGTGACCATGCATTTCCGCCTCACAAATGGACACCCTTCTAAAGATTGCTATAGCATTGATCATACCTTCCACGACAAGCGACTTATACGTATGTTCGACCACCAAGAATTTAATACTGAAAATCATGTTCATAGCTCTTGCCACATGTGGAATTGGAATTCACCATGCTGGGCTAATATATGAAGATCGGAGGGCAATAGAGGATTTATACCTCAAGAAGATTCTTCGTGTCGTCGTCTGCACTTCAGTAAGGACCAACGAATTGATGGGTGGTGATAACTCACAGAGAAACAGACATTAGCGGTTGGAGTCAATTTACGTGCGATAATCAAATTGAAGATGTTTATTATGTGCCTGCTTATTGAACTCCAGCCGCACATATGGTTGTCATTCATGGAGTACATACATTCCAAAACAATGCGTCCGTCGAGTATAGTGATTTGGATGTCATGCAAATGCTGGGACGAGCAGTACGTGTTTCATTATTAGGTATGAGGCGAACTCATGTGCTTCTTAGGGGCGGCCGCAATTCGGTGAGACCATCCCCACAGCCTCGTACATTGTTCACTGTCTTCCTGATTCCAGATAAGGATGGAATTGCCTTGATTTTGTGCGAAAAAGAATTAGAAGGAAAATACGATTTGGTCCAGGGAATGACCACCTTGGAGAGTACCCTCCACTTGAACCTGTCAGAGCACTTAAACTCGGAGATCGCATTAGGCACTATAACCAACACAACATCCGCAAAGAACTGGCTGCGCGAAACATTCTTATTTCAACGGATAAAGAAGAATCCCCGACATTATTCCCTCAATAAGGACGAGACTCAGACTTGGGAGGAAAAGATGGATACCCTTGTAATGCAAAGCTTGAGGGCTTTGAAAGATACTCAGCTAGTGGAAGGCCCAGGTGTTGATATTGGTGAAGGTGACTTGAGGGCGACCGAGTTTGGCGATGTTATGAGCAGGGTACGCTTCTACTTCTATTCTGGTTATTTATATTGATATTCGTTCTAGCTCTACATTCGACAGACAACCGTTCGTTTGTTTCGGCCTGTAATGTCCAAGACTGACCCTCATGTGAAGATGAGCCTGGTCATATCCCTCCCGGAGAAGCCCGTGATGCGGGTCATGGTAGGTAGCGACCATACTCAAAGTTCAAAAATTAATATATACCAGTTAGAAATGCTGTCCCAAGCAGAAGAGTAAGTCTGACAAGAGGACCACTGCTCTGGGAGTAATACGTCTCTGCTGCCTAGATTGAAGATATCGTCCTTGCGATCATCAGAGAAACAGGTACTAACATCTTTGCGAGATGGAGATCCGCTCACGACAATCAAAAGGTGCTCAATAAACTCCGAAGAAATAGCGACATCCGCTATGAAGTTCACAAAGTGGAAAAAACAGCTGATAAGGTGTTCTTGCTAATACAGGTCAGTTTCATCGGAAGTGATGTATCGCTAGTTGGTGATATCCTCTTTAGGCCGTCCTTGGAGGCATATCACTTAGCAGCGCAGAGTTCAAAATTGGGGATAGTCAACTTCAGCTAGAGGCTGTAGGTATATTCAAGCATGTCACACGGATCGCCAGAGGTAAATCAATC
This sequence comes from Volvariella surrecta, assembly GCA_951802395.1. Taxonomy (NCBI): domain Eukaryota; kingdom Fungi; phylum Basidiomycota; class Agaricomycetes; order Agaricales; family Pluteaceae; genus Volvariella; species Volvariella surrecta. Next base: position 2,044,498 of record OX637784.1, read on the forward strand.
GCTTTCAGGGTCTGTATTCCCCTTTTGTTCTTAACAGTCCCCATCTCAGCTATCATTGATGTTGGGGTCATTAAGAGACAAGGAAGACAAATCCAGTGTGGCCTAGAACTGTACGTACTCTCAGTGCCTGTTTAGAAACGAACGTGATGAGCAATATTTGTAGTCTGCGGTGCCTTAGTGCGAAAGCATGGGAAGACAGACCTGTGGTATTACGCCAGATCGAGCAAATTGGCGAGAAATCGTAAGTCCTGAGCGTTACACGATGAAGCATTCTAACTTGTGTATGCAGCTTGAAAGTTCTGGCGGAGAATGGAATCTTGTCATTATCACTGTTAAGAAAGCAGGACCCATTGAGACTTGAAGTTGTGAGGCTCCAAAACCTACCGCGTTAAGGGCCTTGCCAACCTTTTGCCATGTAGCTATTGAATCGTCGACCCCCTTTCGGCCAAGATGTGCTTGCATCTGTTGCTGACATTCCGCAGTACGCCATACAAATCGGAGTGGTCGACACTGTTGTGCCGGGGAAAGGGCAGCCCGTTGAGATCGAGTTATCAATTGAGTGCCAATTGCTTGCAAACACAGGTCGTCCTAAGAAAGCGAAGAGCCAAGGATACAACATGACAACAATCCTAACTATGACTTCGGAGTCGCGTCTCGTTGACTTTCGACGCACGCCGTAAGGCATTTATTGCATGCACTCTGTCGATTGTTTATTGCTTACACTGACATTAAAGAACTAAGCTCTTGCAAAGTGCGAGACAATTTCAGTGTTCTGCGAAGCTTCACAAGCCTAGCGAACACCTTATTGTTCAAGTTAGCTCCGTGAGTGTATCCTGATATTCACGATCGTCCTCCACTGAGTGCGATTATACTTCCACAGGAGACGCACGCAGGTACACTTGTCAGTCAAGTGTTTAAGCCAGATATATCTCCATCACTTTTTCCCATCCCAGACACTCGCCCACCTTCTTCTGTGGTAGGTATCCCAGTGAGGCTTATCTATTAGGGCTCCATTTTAATCATCGGTCGCCTAGGAGATCGATTTGCAAGGGCTAGAAGATGACCCAGAATTCTGGAACATGGGTATAGACAGCGATAGTGACGACTTGGGAGGTCCAAGAGAGGTCAAAGTTGGCACAGTCCGCTCCAGCGTACCTGTACACCCAGTGCATCAGAAGGTACAAGTGCGCGATATATCCTGTAGCAAGAAAAATGACCAGAATAAACTGCCTAATGGGAGGTTCAAGTAAGATTCTCGCTCTTTCTTGGTCTTTAGTTAAATGCATTCCTTCAGGTGCCATCATTCGTGCAAGGACAAAGCAAAGTGCCGTCACAATTGGTATGCCTTATGTTCTGGAATGCAGTCGCTCACTTGCCGCCTAGTTGTCATGAGGGGGTTATAGAACATAGTAAAAAGCAGAAAAACAAAACTACTGGCAACGTTGTTCGAATTGAAGACCAAGTACTCCAAGCTCTAGAAGGCATACACCAATCGAGTGGCGTTATGGGCAGCCTCAACATGGCGAGTGGGCAGCGACTGAAGCTCCCCGCAAGCGAACGAAAACGCGAGCGACCAAACTTCGAGATTACATTCGAACCCTCTCCGAGTGGATGTATTGACGATACTATTCAAACTAGTGATAGCGAGCTTCCCGAGCCGCGTGATATCATCGCCACGGCAACAGAAATTACGGGGGCTGCTAGTTCACGAACCAATGACACGGTCCAAGTTGGGGTCCCACGACGACCAGCAAAGCGGATGCGCTACCAGGAGGATACTGAGGTTCAGGCATTAGAGCGGGATCTGCCAGTCACCAGCAATGCAGCAAGCCTTGGGAACACCCCTTTCTTCCTTCCTGATTCTGACCCCCCTGCGGCAGCTTTCGACGATGATGCGCATATTCTCGCTGCCTTTGTGTCGAATCAACTTGACGACAGGAAAGCAGCAACACAACCTGCCGCCCGGATTCACGAATACGGAGAAACAGTCAACCAATTTGAACTTTTGGACAACTGGTTGGAAAGTGGCGATGTGGATGTTATATAGCTACTTCAAGACAGTTGCTAATTCAAATACGATGCATTAGTGGTATTGGTAAATTAATAAAGTCGTCTATTGCTGTTCATCATGGCCGGACTCTCTAGGTGGTTGGGTGAAGAGGCGCAGGGCGTCCCGAAAACGATCGTCCCAGGCGACCGGTTGAGTCGGGCGAATAAGGTCCCATCCTTCAAGATCATTACGCCAACGCAGCTCCTTCTTCAACCTCTCAGCCCTCAGCTCAACTTCAGTGGGTGGCGGGTGGTTCTGCTCCTCCTTGGTAGGCTCGCGGAGACCCCTCCCCAGATCCCGCGCAATTTTGAGTTTATCGAGTAGTCCTTCATAATATTTCTTGCGTGCCTTTTCGATATCAGAAGCAGTCGCCTTCAGGGATTTCTTGAAATACGTCTCGGCCTCCCTATCAAAATCTAGGTCACTTGCACTTTCGACTTGCATGGGTTCTGCAGGTATGGTAGTTTCATGGGGAACATTGAACGGGCGCGTAGCACCTCGAACTAGTGAAAACGCTGCCTCAGCTCCAGCCTGAGCTTTGTGTCTATGGTTGAAAAAGTCCCAGAGCATGTGCGGGATTTGAAAAAACCCAATATAATTCGTGAAAGGGATCAAGACGAGGGGTGGTTGTGGTGGGATTGTGGTAGGAACATCCATTATAGATGGATCAGTCGTGGGATGGGACGATTTTGCAGCACCTTTCTGAGGCCCTGAGTTTACCTGCAAGTGCGAGAAAACAGAAGCAGAAATGTGGGGTGGGGGGGAATTGGCAGTGGAGGCGGTGTCGTCGCCTTCCAGTTCCAGCTCGTCGAAACGGCAGTCTTCCTGTAGTTCTTGAGCAAGGCGCTCTTCGTAGTCAACTTTCTCTAGGGCATCCGTCCAACCTCGTTTCAACCCCGCCATATATTCCTTGAACGTTGGACGCCCGATAATCACAATCCCCCCGTCTAACTCCCGCTGACGGACCTCATTCAGTGGTTTGTACGTGGGAAGTACTTTCTGGACTTCTGGAACGAGATCTATACCAGCATCCAGTCGCCGGCGAAGGCGCACGTCTTCTGCAACCTGACGAGCGATATCACCCAGGCGTTTTCCGGCAACAGCTTCATAGTCCACAGCAGCCGCAACTAGGATAGGCTGCATGGCAAACTTAATCACCGAAAATTGATTCATGAGAAATGCATACCTTCATGTACTTTTTGAAGTGTTTGATGCCTTGCTCGTAATCCTCGTCACCGGGCCACTTCGCGCCATAGACGGTGACCTTTCGTGGTGCGTCCAGTGGGTGAGAAGGAAGCTCAGCAAGGTCTTTTACGCGGTCCACATATGTTTGTCGTATCTGCTTGCATTGCCTGCGGTCATAAATATACAATCCAATGAAGGAGAACGTGACCGATAGAAAAATGGACCAATTTCGAGAGGGTAGCTTGGGTCGCTTGTCTAGCCAACTCGGAGGAATGCCGGTGTACTTCAACACAGTTCGAACTCCAGAGACCTTCTGTTGGCTCAGTTGCGCTGTGGTGGATGGCTCCGAAGCATTTTGTGACATACCAATAGTGGAGGTCGGTTGGAAATTGCAGAGGCAAATGCCGACGGTGTAATTGAAAGGGCAAACCGGCTAACGCCGAGGACTGTACCTAGTAGGGAGACACCGATTTCCTAAGCGACATGATGTCAAGCCACACCCAGAACCTAAGCAAGGCCAATGAAGAAAGTTAGGTTCCATGACTAGTAAAATCTGACGGTGTCAATAACATTGCTAACAGCTTTGTATGCTTTGGTCAAGAGCATCGACCCAGATGCAGTAAATCCTGAAGGAAAGGTCACTGCAGATACAATACGAAAGCTGTCCGAGAAATTGGGCACTATCATGGAAGACAAGTCAGGTAGTGCCAGTGGGCTTGATGAAGCATTGAAAAATCAAGTAAGTTCATGATAAATGGCAAATGTGCCGCGATAAAAGCTTACAAATAAGTTCATCAATGAAGACGGCCTTCCTATCGTCGAGATCACCGAGCCAGACGAAGGGCCCGATCCAGTTGGAAAAGTGCAATCTTTTCCCACAGAACTGGATGAAATCGTACCGCTAGCACAACTATCACATGAACAGAAGGAGCGATTGAAAAAGGAGCGCGATCGTATTCTTGATCGGTTGGAGGAGGAGGAAATGGCAGAACGAGCAGAGTGGCGCCGGAGAGCACTTCAGAAAAGCAATGAAGCACTTCAGAGGCGCAAAGAAACTGCAGCAAATGACCAGGCACGATTGACGGCCGCGCAAGACATAGAGAGAAAGATTGGGATGGCGCTAGTTCAGGATACAACGCGGGCAGGGGTACAAAGACCGGCGGTTGATGAAGAAGGCGCAAGCACTGCACAGAGCGCACACGACTCTTCTTCAGTGAAAAAAAGCGTAAAATTTGCAACGAATCCAAGTCAGGATGCAACTCCGTCGATGTCAATATCAGATTGGGGCGATATTACTTTAGCTCGTTTACAAAACAGGTCACGGCCTACAATGTTGGTCCAGTCGCAAATGAACCAACTCCCGATGAAAATGAACGTTGTTGAGCGTCAGCCAAGCAACCCGCATCCGCTAAAACATAAACAAGATCTTTCTGATTCCGATGACGAAGTAGATGTGATAGAGTCCCAATCAGGGAGCGATTCAGGCGATGAGAGTAGTGATTCAGGGATGGAGCCCGATGATGGCGGAGAAGAGCTCGATTTTGCTTCGCACCAACGAGAGATTGCTCTCGAGTACCAGAAGAAGCGTGCAACCATAGGTGACGACGCAATGAAGGCAATAAAGAATGAAGAATGGGGTGCTAAACCGGTTTGAATTCCCATCATGTGCGCATTCCCTACAGCTTATCGTTTTACAAATCTTAGCAGGTGATCCATGATCTCCCTGTCGATGAGGACCGTCCAAAACCCGCCATTTCACATTTCAAAGCCAATCGCCTCGCAGCGGCATACCATACCACAGCCCCCGGTGCTTCACCGGTCAACGATGCTCCACCATCAGCGTCCACCTCGAGGACACTGCAGCGTGCAATTCGCACTGGCAAACTGGACGAAAACAATCGACTCGTTAGCATGGAAGACAGCGACGGTGAAAGTGACAAGGAGTTGCAAGATGTGCAGGAAATCATGGAGCTCCTACGCAGAGGTGAGGCAACGAACGTAGGTCCAAATGAAGACCCCCGGACAAGTAATGTGGCAGATAAAGCAATTCCCGACGCGAAAAGCCTGCCACCACCGACTATGATCAACAAGGGGACATCGCGATTCAAGGCATCTCGGGAGCAAATAGGCAAATTGGGGTCACCGACTGCAACAAGCATAGGAAAGAGTGCTCAGCTGGGACAAAAAGCGACAAGCACCGTGCTTGCTGGCACTGTTCTAGAGCGTCAGCAACCAACAGTCACAGCGAAGCCTTCTACTCCAAGTACCACTAATCGACACACTGCCCAACAACCCTCTGTCACTCCAGATGAGAACATCTCTGCGCCTCTTAATACATTCTCCATGATTGTGGAGTCTCCGGATTTCCCTCCTCCGCGTCCCGCAGCACAATCACGGCCAAGTCGTCCTCCGGTCGTCCTATCTTCAGTTAAAGAGGCACGTCCTGTGGGAACATCTGCCAAAAAGATCTGAGATGGTTTGAATGTAGGAGAGGAACCACAGCGATATGTGCAACTAAGCTATTAAGCACTTGTGTATCCATTGATTGATCTCAAAAACTACAATACATTGGGTGGGATATGCTAACAGTAAACACGACAAAGTGTTGCAAGAGGAGCAAAATGATAGCGTCCAACAACAAAGATTGCAGATGAACTATCACGAAGGGTTAATCAGGGGAGCGCGCTGGATCCACACGCTAACTCATACTCTATCATGTGAAAATAATCCACGTAGCAATGGCGTAGATGGGGAATGAACCGGTGATGTGGGGATATGGTGAGGAGGATACAGTAAGGGATGATAGGGTGTTGACTGTATGGATTAGTGTAAAGTTGCAATTGGAAAGAATGGGAAAGTGCTATCGACGCTTGGTAAGGTCCTCCAATACTGTGACAACTTCCGACATTGTTGGCCGGTCTTGATGCTCTTGCTGCCACATGTGTTCTATGAGATCGATGATCTCTGGACACCACTGCCTTCTCAGGCCACTGATAGAAGGCCTGTAAACTTGATGAGTATATGGGCAACTTGAGAAATTGTAGTTTACATACCTCTGGCGCTTGCTTCCCACAGCCTCGTAGATGGCATGCTCGTTCATACCCTAAGCCATCATGAGCTGATGAACGGTGTGATAGAATAGAAACACTCACCTCCCAGGGGAATTTTTTATTCGGTACATGCCATTGAAGCATTTCCCAGAATACCATGGCGCAAGAAAATACATCGACCTTGTGATTATACTTAGGATGAGGATGCCATAACTCGGGAGCTTGCCAGTTCACGGTCCCTACAAGGCTCCTGACCATAGAGCGAGTGGACTGCTTGACTTTAGCAAGGCCAAAATCGGCTATTTTCGCTACCCCCCGAGACGTTATGAGGATGTTAGACGATTTACAGTCTCGGTGGATAACTGAGGGCTTGCGAAGGTGAAGGTATTCCAGTCCTCGGGCAATATCTAACATCATGAGCAACTGGGGGTGGGGGGGTTCATTTCAACAGCTTAGCAAGCATGGACACCATCTTACCACTTTGTGAAGAGAGGGAGGATTGACGTTGCGTACGTAATCGAAGAGGTCCCCATTAGCACACAACTCGCTAACAATCATCACAGGGGTCTCTCGCGTATTCTCGGGTATGCTGACACCAAGCTATGGGAGCTTTCAGCAAGCGAGAAAGTGAAGTAAGTGCTACCTACGAATCGGACGATATTCGGATGGTTAAATCCACCCAAGAGTTTGAGTTCCTTGATATCCACTAATCATGGCTGCATGAGCCTGGTTGCAATGATAACACAGTTATGGACACGTACTGGCGCTCAATTGGCCTCTGAACTCCGAGATTGCGATTTTGCGACCTCTGAATTTGCCAATAAACACGTCTTTAAAACCGCCACTACCAATTTTCTCCAGTTTCTGGAGTTTGTCTGGTGGAATCTCACGATCCTCGAGGCCTAAGCTCTCCAAGTCGAGTTCTAACTCGGGCTCAGCATCCTTTATCTTATGGGAAGGCGGTGGAGTTCGTGGCTCATCGTGGTGGATATGCTCGCGCATCAACAAAGGGGGCGTTGCGCTCCCACGGCTCTGCTGTGTCACTCGTCTCCGGCCTCGTCTAACTGTGGAAGGCGGACGAACGGTCCCGATTGATGATGGGCCACTTGATTCATTCATCTGGCGGTCACGCCACTGTAGTAGAGCCTCAGCAAGTTGAGGTTTTGTACCAACAGGTTGGAGATCTCTGGTTTCACAAAGGCGTATAAGATCATCCCTGCGTAGTCGCACCAGAGTTCTGGCAGTAGCAACAGTGAGATCCACTAGATAACCACCAGTGTCAGTATGCCTCAACCATGATCTGGATTGGACTTGACCAACCTTCTTCTTCCATTGGTTCGTCCTCGTCCCCACACGAATTTCCAACGCCCTCCTCAATCACCTCATCCTCGTTGATTTCTTCGATTTCTTCCTCCTCCTCTTCTTCTTCCTCCTCGCCGTCCTCATCTTCCAGATCCTCCTCCATGTCAACGTCATCATCTCCTACGATTTTTCCGCTGCGGAGCTTTCTGGGTTGGGTGACAACAGTTTCATTGGCCTCGTCCTCTTCTTCTTCATCCTCTGCGATCTCACTTCCATCCTCATCCTCCTCTCCCTCGCCATCTACATCACCGTCATCGGCCGCTTCCTGATCATTATCTGATCGATCGTCAAATTCATTTTCGTAGCTCTCTGGCGCGCTAATCTGCCCGCCTCGTGGGCGTAAGCGCCGCTTTAAGGGGGTCCGCTGAGTTAGTTGGGGTGGCGTGGCAGGAGCCGATGACACGAGTTCATCAACTTCGTCCCTTTCTGCTTCATCCCCATCCAGAAATTCTTCTTCTGCTTCTTCTTCGTCAATGCTGGTGATTTCATCCTCTACTTCAAGTTCCTCTTCGTCCGTCTCCTTCAAGGACTTGATCCTAGCCTTCGCTTTTCTCATCAGTGAAGCCCTCCGACTACTCTCGGCATTATCTAGTGGATCCAAATCCACCTTTTTCGTCTTTCGCACATCGGTGGTACTCGTGCCAGAACGAAGTGCAGCTTTATCTTTGGAGTGATCTTTGCTTCGTAGGCGCCGAGGGCTGAGATCTCCTCGAGCTACACTAAGACTCTCTTCTAGGACCTCCAATTCAGTCAAGTCACTCTCTTCCTCTGCTGTATGTCTTTCGCGACGCTGCTCTTTTGTACGCCGTCCGTTCAATCTCACTTCTGTCAAGTCACGTGAGAAGTCCACTTGCTTGGCTTTCCCCTTTGTTTTTTGAAGAGCACCCCTATGCGGATGTCCAATGGAGGATCCTGCTGATATAGGAGTAGGCGGTTTAACGGGATTTGATGATTTTCGGGATCGCAACCTAGTGGCAGGTGGTGACTGGGATACAACTGAAGGAACTGTGGAGGATGTTGGGGAGGAGCGATTAGATACTCGTCGTCTGTCCAAATCAATCAGGGTTATGGAATCCGACTGAAAAGAAGGAAATACCTGGAAGCCCCCTCTCCTGATATTTGATTCGTACCCTTTCGCTTGACATGCGTAGGGGTGTGGTGGAGCAAGTGGCCCATGGACATGCTGCGGCCCTTCAATGACCGAGTGTTGATCGTCATAACATCATTTACTGTTGCGCGCCGTTTGAGCGGTGAGCTGCCAAGGGAGGCGCGATAAGTTGTACTGCCAAAGTCTGTTTCCTCGTCCCCCGCCATATTCCCTTCCTCGGATGAATAGTCCGAAGAATTTCCGTCTCCTTTTCCAAGTGGTGAAGACGGTGGCAGGGACGCAAGATCATCGCGAGCGGCAACAATGGACTCTGCTAGTTCTACTTTGGTGAATAATTCTGCATCCTCAGAAAGACCTGCAGCTTGATAGAGACGTATGAGTTGATCCTTCCGGCAACGCTGGAGTTCACGCGATGGAGCGGTATTTAGGAGGTAGTCATCCGCTGAAGGGTTTTATAAATCAATTGAATTGTGTGTGGGACGGATGAACCTACTTGAATCTTCAGCATTGTCACCATCTTCGTCGTCCACTACTTCCTCCTCAGGCTCTGAACCTTCAGATTGTGACCACTGACTTGGGGAATCAATCTCCATTGTGCTGTCCTCATCGTCATCACTGCTATATTCCTGATGAATCTCTATCTCTCCTTTTAAACGTTTGTGCTTGCTCGCACGCGTCGCTCTGCCCTGTGTGGTACTTTCATGAGTGTTTGTGACGCGTTTCCTCTTGACACCAACTCGAGTGGTACTCGTATGGGTATCGCGCATCCGATTCTCCTTTTCAGCAGGCACGAAACGAGAGGGCAGGCGACGAAGATTGGGATGAAGAGGTACCAGCACGGGGCGGAGATCTGGTGGGGATGATACAGACGCGCGAGGGGCGTGGGAAGTTGAGGAAGGGGAACGCGGGGAAGCGCTGGAACGCTTGCGATGTGGTGGACTGCGACGAGAGGGATACTTCCTACGGTTCGCAGAAGGCGGGGTAACGGACAGATGTTGGTCTTTGTTCTGAGGCGAACGTCTTGCTTGTGCCATAACCAGTGGGGCAGGTCGTGACGGATGGCCTGAACGACCGACTCGAACCAGTCAAGGTGAGAGGGTCTACTAGACAGAAGGGGGGCGGGAGGGAGTGGTGGGTATGACTATTGTATGTTGCGGCAGACGACGTGTAGCGGTGTCGCTGCAATGGCGCTTGCTGTAGTCGACGTTGCGTTCTCTTCTTTGTTTACTGCCACAATCCCGACTCTGGACCAAGCATGTACAATCAACGACATGGCATGCGCTGCTTAGTCATCATCGTCGATGCCATACCTCGTCCACCCCGCCTGGCCTACTCGCTCCTGCGCTGCTCGTCTCCTCATCTACGTGATATCAATCTCCTCGAGCATGTCATCTCACGCTCGTATCCTCGTCGGGTTGCCATCCCCTGTGATCAGAACGCACGATCCATTTCCCATGACACATAAAGTACTCGCCTAATTGGGAAATCATAAACTGCCCTCCTTTTACAGACAGTTGCTCATGGTATATATACTCTGGACCATGTTCATCCGACATCAATCAACCTTCGTTCCCCACCACCCTCATCATGCTGTTCAGATTCACTGGTCCAGATATGCTGAGCACCTCACTCGTCGATGTTGCGACGGGCGTGCGCGCCTACGAGGTCACAACGGTCCGGCAAGCCGATGAGGGCTTATCCCCGCAGTCATCCGTCTATCTCCTTCCCGTCACTTCTTCTTCTGCTTCCTCTTCACTGCCCGAAAGAGATTCCCGACCTCTGCCGCCCTCTGATGTGGAGCGTCATACGACGATTATTTCCGACGCCTCCGACAACGTGCGGGCACGTATAATCTGGACAGGAAGGCAACCGGATATCACCATTGGGGACAATCACATTGGTGGTCTCAGTCGCTTGTTTGGCTCGTCGAGTGTGCGCTTTATGTGAGTGTGTTTTCCTAGGATTTGCTAGTGCGGCGGTTTAATCATCCATCTAATAGGCCCAAAGTCCTGGCAATACCCACACGCTTTGATTCGGACTTTGTGTGGACCGCCACTGCCAACACTTTAACGGTACGTCCTCTTGCTCATCCAGCAGTGTTCATCGTCTCATCCGGATGCAGCTCTTCGACTACAAGACGGAGCAGACAAAAGGCACATTCCATCTCAATGCCATTCGCTTACCCTCCAGCACCACCAAGGCATCCTCCTTGTCATCGGAAAAGAGCCAAAACATGATTCACACTCACCTTCCTGGTGTTGGAAACAATTACCTTGAGTTCTGGCCCCATCCCCTTGCTGATCCCATGGAGATTATCAGTACGTTCATCATTCACTTCTCCCGACTTCAACTCCTGACATTGCCCCTAGTCTCTTTCATGATGATGGAAATCCTCCGACGCGGTCGATTCAACCTCACACCTTATGAGTTCCAACGGCCAAAGCTGTGGCGCTTCACCGATGCTCGGGATCGTGTCCTCAGCACATTTAGACGTCATTCAGTTTGAATGATCAAAATCACTATCTTTCGTCATGCCGCCTCCCATTCGTCTTCATTCCAACACCACTTATTGCCTTCTACATTGTACATTTATCCTTCGATCTTCACTTCACCAGCGTTTTCGTATCTTTGCAGCCATAGCCTACCGATACCCACCCTTCGCTATATTATGTAGCTCCTTGTCCAGCGACCACCACTGTATTTTTAGTACTCTGCGATGAACTTTTTATGCATATATGGCATATGCCAACGTGACGTCCTAACCGATCAGTCGTGACAGCGTGATCAACGCACATTTTGTCGATAAGCTTAGCGCAACACCTACAACAGATGGTCGTCACTCACACATCGTCCTCTGGCGATGCAGCAGGGACAACGGGAGCCCATAAGAACAGGAGGAGAATTCGCCGTAAACCTCAAACCACACAAGTTCCATTGCCATCGCAACAAAAGCGCCAAGATGACGATCAAATGCTAGAGCTGGACCCAATACAGGGATCAGCGGGTATTGACAGCACAAATGAACCTACAACTGTAGCAGATGCTACAGGGTCTGGTCCCAGCCCCCCTGGTGATGGAGAAGACGAATTGATGATCGACGCTGATCCTGCAAGCGTACCCCAGCCAACATCTGCGCCTGCTTTTCCTGCCCTCGCGCCCAACGCAGGACGGGCTGCACTCAAGTCAGAGATGCGAAGAATAGCCATCCCACCACACAGAATGACGCCTATCAAAAACGATTGGGTCAATATATTTGGTCCATTAACGGAGATACTGGGACTCCAAGTTCGTATGAACGTACAACGACGGTGTGTGGAAATTCGAGTATGTAACCTGATACATCTGAGTGTATACCTATCCAACATACCCTGTTTTGTGCCTTGTCTATTAGACCTCCAAACACACAAAAGACATTGGGGCAATACAGAAAGGTGCTGATTTTGTCAAGGCATTCTCGTTGGGCTTCGATGTTCAGGCATGTGGCGGGTATCGTGGAGAACTGAAAATAGTGATAACCTTATCATTTAGGACGCAATTGCGCTATTAAGGCTAGATGACCTTTATCTTGACTCGTTTGAGATCAAGGACGTCAAGACACTTCAAGGCGATCACTTGTCTCGAGCTATTGGTACCTCGATTTTCAGCGTACCTTTGCCCTGAATTAACTCTTCCCTAGGTCGGATAGCAGGACAAGACGGTAAAACAAAGTTCACGATAGAAAATGCCAGTCGCACGCGTATTGTCCTTGCTGACACGTACGTCCATTCCCGTCCACTACTACTCTAGGTACTAACAGATACCCATCCCAGGAAAATACACATAATGGGTTCCTTCCAAAATATCAAGGTTGCAAGGGATGCGATTGTATCCCTCATCCTGGGCTCGCCACCGGGCAAAGTTTACGCTAGCCTTAGAACAGTAGCTAGTCGCATGAAGCAGAGAGCCTTGTAGCTATTCACCATCTCGCGCTGTACATTATCCCAAGGAGACCCCCGCAATATTCCCCTTTCATTCTACTTGATTCGTGGCATCTCATTGCTCATTCCAACATTATTGCGAATAGAGCTGTACGTTACACCTTGAAGCCATTGTGCTACGCCTCGCCACCACCAATGTCCATTTTTCCACGTTCTTCTAATTGTGTGTGCGCCAATACGCTGAGACAAATGCAAACGTTAGTGGGATCAAAAGTACGGATATTGGATACCCGACAACTTACTTCTCAATGGCCCCCTGGTCTACAGGAGGCCCACGCGCATCTCCAACCAAAATTCTCACTCCCTCGCTAGGAACATCCCTTACCACAATATATAAGAATCCAGGTCCCGGTGGGTATATATTTCCGTTAGGAGGGCCTTTGATGAACAGTTTCCCGTTTTGAAAATCGAATTCTAAGTAAACCAGTCGCCCATTTGCATGCACGGCGTGTGTTACGTATCCAAGATCCATCAAGGCAACTGGGAATACAGGCATTCAACATAGAAATGACAGGGCTATGATTGTCAACTCACCACGGATGGAGTCTTTTGCTTCGTTCGCATTGATATCCACTCTTATCGAAATAGTATCATGGTAGGGCAAGCGTGTAACCTTGTCCAAGAATCTTGGACGCTTCATGGAGGTATAAGGAGGGTGAAGGTGCTCTACTCTATATTCGGTTCCAAATTCGTCCTCACTGCGATCCAAGTTGGGGTTACTTCCTGCAATCATGATATTCCCATTAGGCATCAATGTAGCGACGCTATGATACATCCGCGGTATTGCGCTCGTTGGCAGTCCTTCGGAGGTAAACCTTCGACCTGGTGACGCGTTGGGTTTATATAACACAGGCTGAAGAACAGGATTAGCTGCATTCGAGTTGCCAACTTGATGTTTAACGTTCCCGTAGCCAGAAATCCCAGAACCAGCGCCGTTGATAATAAGAACATCACCTGTGGGGAGCAGAATCGCGTCGGCCATTGTCCTTGCTTGGGGCATTGCTTCCACTTTCCAGCCTGCAGCTATACCCGTTTCGGAAAGAATCATTCGTACGCATTGTGCAGAAGCGGGATCTTGGGAAGAAATTTGATAACTAGGTTGACGGTCATCAATTGTCGACCCTCCACATATCAGGATTTCAGGCTGGTATCCATTTTGAGGAGAAAGAGGGAGTAGGGTGCCAGAACCTGCCATTGGGTAGGTACACCTCACACCATTCGGAATTCCTGGGAGCCTCCTTTCTTTGTTCGCTATCCAGTCGTAAATCATCGCATCTTGATTCGCAGCCATGAAAATCTTCCCGTCAGGCAGTAAGAAAGCAATGGGGAATAAATTCGAATACAGTGTGTCGATGAGGAACGGAATTTGAATGGGAAAACCACCGGATTCGTGTATAGACTTGGGTGGGTAATATTCGATTGTTGGATTGTTCACTGTTGCGTTGTTGATCCACCCTCCTTTCTTCGAACCGCCAATGATCATGGCGCTTCCATCAGGCATGCGCAGTACAGTATTGTACCACCTCGGGCTCGCCATGCGAATACGTCTGTGGTTTTCGTAAAAAGAGCACTGTGCCACTATATGACTATCGCAAGGGTGGAATAATCGAACAGCTTGCATGCCGTCCAAGTCCCCAAAGTCTGCCGCACCGGTCCTATCCGTTACCACAGGATTGCCGCCGACGTTGATGAGCGTTCCATTTCCAAGGAAAGAACCACCAGCACAGAATGAGTTTGATTCTACGTTGAGGGGTTGCAAGGAGTAGGTATTCAAGTCGTATAGTGCAGCCCAGGCAGGATGTCCTTGATAATTCAGGGGGTTGTGCTCGACTTTGTCCACAATTAGCGCGTGAGTTTCCGAAACGATTGTCAACTGCATAGCGTTGACACCAGTAGAGCCCGCTCTTTGTAAGGTCCAGTTTGACCGAGCACGTTTCCCAGATTGACGAGGATGCAGTATTAACCCAGAGGCATTATTAGGCTGAGGTTCCGCGCGAGGACCAAGACGGTCGGAACGACAAGCCCTCGGTTTTGTGGCCACAAGGGCATCGATATCCATTCGTGAAGCTCGTCGCACGCCCTTGCGTTTGCCAACATTGACTATCTTGATTTCATGCCTTGCACAGGGTAGGTTGAATCGCCAAAACAATCGTTGCTGAGTCCACGGTTGTTTCGTATTGCCCCAATTATCCACCCGCCGGATATGCTTTCCGTTGAGATACACGTCAGCGTAGCCGTGGCGATTATCGATATTGCCAAACCATTCGATTCCTGTTCCCAGAAAAACAAAGGTGAAATAGGCGCCAGGTTCGTTGGTGTAGTGGATAGAGTGGTGAACATAGGCAGGAGAAAATATTACAGTCCACTGGCCAGTGTATTGGATCAAATTCGAGGCAGAATCGTAGCTCTTGGCTCCAGGTGGAACGTAATAAGGTCGAAATAGCGAGAGCTCTTTCGACTTAGGAGGGCTTTGGCCATTCCACGCAGACTCCTTGGCGCAACCGCCTAGTGTTAGAAGTAGAAAGAAGTGCAGAGACCATAGAACGTATAACATCAAAGCTAGGGATGGAATTTAAAGAGCGAGTGGTTCTCCGGTGATCAGCAGGATGCAACTTATTACAAGATGCTTATTCATTGCAACTGTACACGTGCTGCAATTCTATGTCTATTAGCACAATTCATATCTATCCCTTCAAAGGTTCAAAGGGACAAGATCGGGAATAATGGAGTATAATGGGTACACGATCTGAATCATAAAGACAAGGCGTCTAGCCTTCGAAAGAATTATGAAGACCAACTGTTTCATCGATAGGACTTGTTACGTTGCTGCTTGGCGGAACGCCGTCCATATCAAGGCGATTAACGCCGTTAGCTTTGCCTTCCACTTCGTCTTGGCCAGCTTGCAACAGTTTATCCCGTTGGTTGTCGGCTCTAGCAGCCTCTAGATCGTTGAGGTATTTCTCTGTGACACCACCAGTGATGTAGTTGCCGGTGAAGACAGAGCAGTCAAATGTGGCGATTGATGGGTTGAGCTGACGCACAGATGCTTCTAAATCTTTGAGCTGTTGGAAGATGACCAGATCAGCTCCAATAGCCTTTCCAATATCTTCGTCATTGCGCCCATGAGCAACAAGCTCAGTTCGAGAGGGCATGTCAATACCATAGACATTTGGGTATCTCAAACCATAGAGAATCAGCTACAGCTGATGAGATTGGTAAGAATGCCTACCGTATTGGTGGAGCACAGCTCGCAACAATGACCTTCTTCGCACCAACATCCTTAGCCATTTGGACAATCTCCTTCGATGTTGTTCCTCGCACAATGGAGTCTACTCGGGTCAGTGAGAAGTAAATAGAAAGCAGTGAATAGCGTACCATCCACTAGAAGGACATTCTTATCTACAAATTCCAAAGCCATTGCATTGAGTTTCCGTCGTACGTTTTTCTTCCTGTTGAAGGATCAACAAGGGCGATAAATGGTTTGCTTGCAGACTTTACCTCATTTGCTGGCCAGGCATTATGAATGTGCGGCCAACGTAACGGTTCTTGACAAAACCTTCGCGATAAGGTAAACCCAACTTTTGTGCAAGATTCAGGGCAGCCACTCGAGAAGTGTCCGGAACCTAGGTGTGGTGTCGGCATAAAATTCACTGCAACTGGCCAACGTACCGGGATGACGACATCAACTTGTAGGTTATTTTTCTCAAGTACCCGCTTTACTTCATCGGCAAGAGCATCTCCCATCTGCATACGGCTCCGGTAGACGCTGACACCATCTAAAACGGAATCTGGTCGTGCAAAATACACAAACTCAAAGATGTCTGGAGAAAATGTGGCAGGTGGTGCAACTTGGCGACGAGTGACACTCTGTCTGGTTATGATGATAGCTTCGCCTATATGGGTAATCTTCAGAACGAGGAAAGTTCGAGCGAGGAAAAGCATACCAGGCCCCACATCCGCCCATTCGCTAAATCCAGCAGCATCAGCGACAACGCTTTCACTCGCGAAGAGGTAATCATTTCCACTTGCGGTCCTCCTCGACGCCATTCCCACGGGCCGAATGCCATTTGGGTCTCTGAAAGCGATTATGCCGAAACCAGCGAGCATTGCAACACACGCATATGCGCCTTTCGCCTGCAGCATAAGGTTGCCAATAGCCGTGAAGATATCATCTTCATTGATACGGAATTTCCCCGTTTGCTGCAAATTATTGGCGAATATGTTGAGAAGTAATTCCGAATCCGACGCTGTGTTAATGTGACGGTGTGCCTCAGCATCCAGGAAATGTAGGAGGGAGGATGTATTGATAAGGTTGCCATTCTGAAGGTGCAAGCCTTAGTTACTCGCCCACAGGGTATCGGTCTTTTACTCACATGAGCAAATACGATTCCATAGGGCGAATTAACGTAGAATGGTTGAGCTTCTGCATGGTTGAAGCTACCAGCAGTCGGGTAGCGAACTAAGATGACTTCAGAAACCACTGCTCAGCTTATCCGAGTCAAAGGCTTACCGTGACCAACACCCATTCCGCCTTTCAGCTTGGAGATTGCGTTCGCATCAAATATGTCGCGGACCATCCCATTGGCTTTGCACTGGTAAAATCGGCCTTTCTGGCCACAGGTCACAACACCGCAAGCATCTTGACCTCTATGCTGAAGGAGTGAGAGACCCTCACATATCTCTGGGGCCGCATCGATGATTGAGTCGTGTAAAAGCAAACCCAATATGCCACACACTGTAAGAAGCCGGAATGAAAGCCGGTTGAGTCAAGTGCGAATAAGCAAGGAAGACTGGAGCCGTACTGAGGACCGAACTTGAGTGAATGCTAGCTTCCTAAAAAATTGAAGGGTTCACGATTTGAAGGAACAACAGGGCGATGGTGGTGGTGGACGCATGCATGATTTTGGAAAATTTTCCGAGCTAGTATGGATCTTGCTTGATCAGGCATGTTCCGGATTTTTTCTACTTGATTGAAGTTCATTTCTCCCTTGCACGTCTCAAGCTCAGCATAATAAACGCGGTTGAACGCGGTCTATTCCTGTTCTGCTAATTATAATGTTAAATGAAAGCAGCGCATGCAGCTGCGTATTCTACATTCCACAAAGCGTGCGGGAGGTAAGATAAGTCGTAGTATGAGTAGCATAGCGTAAGTGTAACGGATCCAAGTGGTATCTAGAGGGTAATGTCATGGGTCCTGAGTAGGGAAGGATGAACTTCCCAATATCGAATAGGCATAAGTAGATTGCAAGTAGATGACCAGATCTACCAACAGCAGCGACCTGCTCAGAGCTTGAGCTGTCTGGGCTTCTCCCACGAGTATTCGGGGTTGCCAAAGTGACCGTAAGAGGCTGTCTTCAAGTACTGTGGGTTTTGTAGTGACAGCTCACGAACTGCATGATCACGATTAGTTACTATGTTGCAAGATGTCGTCATCCCACGTACCAATAACACCCGGTCGGAGATCCCAGTTGTTGCGAATAATCTGCACAAGTTCTTCATCGCTCCTCTTTCCAGTTCCATAGGTATCGACAAAGATGGACAGGGGATCAGCGACGCCAATAGCATAGGAGAGTTGGACTAGAATGCGGCGGGCAAGACCGGCATGTACAAGTGATTTCGCTTTTTGCAAGCGGTTAAGTTAGGTATGCGTGAAATTATCAAGGACATACCAATCCATCGTGCGGTGTATGCGGCAGAACGGTCGACCTTGGAGAAGTCCTTCCCAGAGAAAGCACCTCCTCCGTGGGCTCCCCATCCACCATAGGTATCAACGATAATTTTGCGTCCAGTCAAACCAGCATCTCCTTGAGGACCACCGATGACGAAACGGCCAGATGGTTGAATCTATTTCATCAATCAATTAGTCCATCCGTAACAAGCTCCGGTAATTGAACTCACGTGGTAAACGGTGCGTGCGTCCAAAAGATGGGCAGGGACGACCTTTTTGACGATCTTTTCGAGAATCTCCTTTCGGAGTTCGGGGGTTGAGATGTCGTCAGAATGTTGTGTTGAGACGACAACAGTGTCGACGCGAAGAGGAATTGTAGCTCCGCCGTCCTTCTTGTACTCGATGGTAACTTGGGTTTTGGAATCTGGTCGGAGCCAGGCAAGTTCACCGCTACGACGAGCATCAGCCAAGGCTCTGTTGAGCTTGTGTGCCAAGACGATGGTCAACGGCATGTACTCTTCAGTTTCATCTGTCGCATAACCGAACATGATACCCTGGTCACCGGCTCCGTGACTCTCTAAGGAGCCGTGATCCAAGCCTTGTGCAATATCAGGTGATTGTTGTTCAATGGCGACGAGAATGTTGCAAGTCTTGTAGTCGAAACCCTTGGAAGAATCATCGTAGCCAATCTTCCTGATAGTCTCACGAATGACCTTTTGGTAGTCGATTCGGGCCTTTGTGGTGATTTCACCAAAGACCATGATCATTCCTGTCTTGGAAGCAGTCTCGCAGGCGACTTTGGACCATGAGTCTTGCTCAAGGCAAGCATCGAGCTAAGTTCCGAGGAGTAAACGACACCAATGAGCATACAGAGATACAACGTCTGGTCTGCTAACACCTACAATGGCATCAGATACTTGATCACAGATCTTATCTGTACCACCCATATCAGACCACGATACCAGAAAATGATGAGGGTTCGTTGTTCACAGACCTGGGTGACCCTCGCCAACGGATTCTGAGGTGAACAGGAAGTGTCCTGGAGCGAGGGCGGCATGAGCAGAGTTTCCGTTAACAGTCATTGTAAGAGTATGGAGGTTCTGAGAGAGAAAGAGGAAGGTTAGAGGGGAATGGCCAAGCTGAGTTGCTACTCAAGAATTTTATATCCTCGTTTATTACATAAGACGAATTGCCTTTATCACGCCATCGTCCCAGCTTTTTAAATCATAGGATATTATCCTTGGAACAGAAGGAAACGAATTGATTACCATCCTGAAACCCGTCAAAGTACGAAATCCTTACTAAACGACATAGTGTACATGGTATTGCCTATGTAATGTTTACTGATTTACAACCCAACACCGAGAGGGTCAGAGAGTCTTGTAGCTGAATCTGCGTCTTTCTGGTTATCTATGGGTTCCACGGTTTGTGATTGAGTCAGTGAAGAAGGTTGTGTAGCAGTAGAACCTTTGGCAACAGGATGTGGAAGGGTTAGGGTATCCAGATCAGGGGCCGAAGTGGCACCGGAAGGACCTGCATCATATCCCCAAGGATTTTCGTATGGCTCAATGGGAAGCGCGGAGCGAGTATTTGGCGATGCCCACGGGTTTGCACCAACTGTAGAATAAACGGGTCGGCTCTGTAAAGGCGTTTCATGAGGGGTTGTTTCTTCGCCCCAGCCTGACAGTACTTCTCGACTACGTAACTCGGCACTACGTGGAGCACTTGCATTATCGCCCCCAAAAGGCGATCTCACATCTTTGGTGACACCGGAATATGCGCCCTGGACCACCGAAAATGCAGCCGACGCATTCGAAGAGAACTTTCCCCACATAGACTTAACGCCACTGCTTGCAGCAAAGAGATCTGGTGATGCTGACCATGGGCGGTTATTGGCCAGGGGACTGTGCGAAGAGGGAGTAAGAGGGTTTTTGAGAGAAAACGGCAACGATGGCGTGGATACTGATGTATCTGGAACCAATGATGTTGGTTTAGACGGTACCTCGGGCAACGATGCAGAAAGTTCTTTGGGTGCGGCTGCGACAGGGGAAGATGTATGAGGAGTATCGGACACATTGGAGGACAATCCATGGCCAGATGACAAAGGTGTTGGAGAGGGATTCGGTGAAGGTGGGAGAGGTAATGACAGCGGTGTAGCTATTCGTTGAATGCCCGCTTCGTCCTCTGTGCCCTCTCCCAGCACATTATCAACTTTTTGTGCCTGTGTGGATACTACGCGCCCGTTCATCTCCTCATCGGTTCTTCCAAATAACTCGCACCAGAACCGGACGTCCTTTGGATTTGGAAAGAGAACACCCATATCTGCCCGCGGATCACGACGACTGGGATCATCTAATGAAGGATCATATGAAGTATTGATATTCCTCTCCATCTCCGGTGGTGAATTCAGATAATCCCAAACGCTGACCGTCCGTTCACAAGGTGGCGGACCTCCTCCATCTCCTACCCGCCGTTCTCTTTCGCAATTGAATAAGAAACTTCCAAATTGACACGAATAGAGGTGGTAGAAGATTTGACGGAGGAATCGTTCATTGAACTCAAACCGTGTTGGGAATTGTCGTTGTATCTGACGTACGGCATCTAGGAATTGGTGGAAAACAGGACTAGTTTCTTTGAGATGAGGTTGTAATGCGAATCGGTTTTGAACAGAGGCTAAGAAAGCTTGCGCAGCGTCTCCTCCCCCTGCACTGTCCGCTGCAGTGACGAAAAACTTCTCCGATGACAAGTGCCCGGATCGGTCCAGAAATTTATGGCCGAAGGATAGCCAGTCCTTCTCCACGAGTACCTCGAAGCCTCTGATAGTGCGGTAGTACGGATCAAGGCATAGCTGAGCGATGGCAGACAATTGAGAGGTGCGATCCCAACCGTCGGAACAGTGAATTAGAACGTGAGACGAGTTGACGTGAATATTCTTGGCAATTAGCACACTGCCTTCAAGGATAGCCGATATGTGGCGTAACCATCCAGAGCGGCGAAGCGCTTGTCTATCAAGTGTCGCAAGATTGGAGATTCTCTCCGGTAGATCATTGTTAATGCTAGCAAGTAGTGTATCGGCTTCTCGAAGAGCTTCCACGACCTTGTTGAGAGAATCCCTCATGACATGGATATTGTCAATGCCCAGATACGCTTTTTTACCCTCTCTGTAGTGGTCCATGTTTTCCGTGCCTGCGCCTTGAACGGTGTTGGCCATCGCGTTTTTCGTCGGGCGAGCATCAATGATGAAATTGGTAGAAGTAGCACCATAGACTGGGGAAGCTGAGGCACGGGACTCCGGTGAGTGGTGAGATTGAAAGATTGCCTCGATCAACTTCTCGTCTTGAATGGATCTATTCTGTGTAATACCAACCATTGGTTGACTTGAACGCGTAATAGTTGCCTGCATGTATTCATCAGATACGAGCAGGCCAGGAAGTTTATTACGCACAAAGTTGGCCCAGTGATGGTAGGCCAAGATGGGTATTCTTGCTTTGCTTCGATACTTGGACGCATATTGCAACGTGGTGTCGCTTATCTTGGTCGGCACAATCATTTTAGCAGGATATGTGGGGCAAAACTGAGGACTGAGAGTCATTGACCAATCGCCTCCTATCAGGAACGGTTCCACTCACAGTGTAGTCCTTATTGATATCTGTGAAACGCCATGCCTTGGTTCTTGTTCCAATTCCCAAGCGCCCAAATTCCTCCCTTACAGAATAGGTCGACCATCCATTGTTGGTGGGTAGCGAAGGATTTGGTGTGTAGAAGAAGGCATACAACTGAGTAGCAGATGCTGCGGATCGGAAGGTTAGCTCTCGAATACCAGGACAAAACGACTAGACATACTTGCAACAGTAAGCTCCTTCACACTTTCAAAGACGTCACCGGCCTCTGTGTCCTTTGGGAAGGATAATGTAATGTTCTCAAACGTTCGTGTATAAATCGTGAGGGGACATAGGCCTTGGAGTGTTTGAGGAAGACGCGTGACTGAGGAGATCAGTGGATACGGTACCTACGAAGATGAGGTCCTATCCACCGAGATAAACAATGTCAACGTACCCACATCTCTTCTGCATTGTCGTCATGCCGAAAGATGAGATGGTGTGCAGTCAAGTGCGCTGTACCTCCAGATGTCTTGCCTGCCTTTGTGCAAGTAACATTTTCCACCTGTGCATAGCAAAGGTGAAACTTTGGGGTGGCATCGCAGAAGAGTATTTACCTTGGAGACACGTATAGCATCCATGCAAACTTACTCGACCAGGTGGTGGCGGCTTCAGGCCATATCCCCCCTGTGCTCATGTTGTTTTGCACTATTTGATGTCCTTCCAGGTTTGTACCATGGCCATGCCAGTACTTTCCTTGCATTGTCCAGGATCTTATTATATAGCTTTTTTCCATCACTGCATTTTTCGTTATTGTTGTATTATATTGCACCAGTGCAACTTAATGTACCCAACTACCCGTTCAAATATACGTAAGGAAACCAGGACACTATACAATGTCACCCATTTTATAGCAGCATTGCTCCTAGAGCTACAGCAAGCAGTACACCTGCAGCGCCACCCCTTACACTCATTCCACCATTTGTGTTGGTCGCTGGAGGTACACTAGTTACGCCGGACGCACCAACAGGGGATGCACCATTGGGAGAGGCACCACCGGCACCAGCACCAGCAGGGGATGCACCACCGGCACCAGTACCAGCAGGGGATGCACCACCGGCACCAGTACCAGCAGGGGATGCACCACCGGCACCAGCACCTGCCGGGGTAGATGCAGAGGGACTGGGCGCAGAGCTACCGCCAGCAGGAGCACCGGCACCTCCTGCGGTGTCCTTGGCGGCGGTCTACAAATACAGTTTATGAGTAGGAAGATACAGAGCCGGAATGACCAGCAACGAATTATCGATCGTTACACATACCTGGAACGCATCGAATGATTTTTCTGCCGTGGGGTTGATCGCAAACACCATTCCCGAGCCGCAGTGACTACAACAGATTAGTGCCTCAGAACAGGAGAAGAATCGTCGTCACTTACCTCGCAGGGTTCGTCTGAGCGCAGAAAAACCACAAGGGGGCCGATGCGTTTTGGATAGTGATACTGAACTGAGGAACCTGCGTGGAGCCAGGCTGAACAAATTGGAAGCCAGAGTCAATTCCCGGATTCGGAGTGGTCATTGGGGTGCAAGGAGCTGCGAATGTAGATTGCGTGACCGACTACAGCACAAAGTCATTCAGATGAAACCCTCGGTTATGATTAGATAGACAACGAACATGATTTTTTGACTGACTACAAGGGCGTTGTCAGATTGAGAAGCACGGAGAAAAATATGAAAGAACAACGTACAACTGGAAATCGACAACATCGCCGGCCTGAACATTATTGATACTGGATGGCGTGAATGCAAGCTTGAGGCGAATTAATTATTTATGCGCAACGATGATGTTTACAACATACTGCATTATCCGCACCGACAAGGACAGTGAATGACGCAGCTCTGGCAAGGAGAGCAGAGGTCAAAAAGGTGAGGGCAACTGAGCGGAACATTATTGAAGACTGAAAGTTGGTTATCAAGTAAGCCTGTACTGGAAGATATCTTGGTTCCAAAAATGAAGGATTGAGCCTGGCAATCGTCACAGCGGTGAGTGAATGGATCAAAGGAAACTCATACTCGTATTCACTTACCCTGCTCAAATAATTTGAACGCTGGATGACTGGGGAGAACAAGGAAGGTCCTGGCCCAAAATTGTGTCCCGCGACGCCTTTTATCGTCTGATCAAAACAGCCTCGGCTTGGGAAGGGTATCTAGGATATGGTACTAAATTTAGAACGGAAGTCTTGATTGTATAGCTCGGCCCACTGTTGTTTTTGTATTTCATCCCTTCGGGTAGTGCTCAAAATAGGTCAGTCGACAAAATCACTGCTTGTTTTCGACAGGACTCCTGAGCCAAAATCCCGTAACGCCATATCCCTTTGTATCATCCAACGTTGTTGGGATTTTTTCAGTATTTTTGGAGCTTTTTTAGTACAAACTTGACTACGAAAATCCAGACTTCCAACCCACCACCGAAAATTTCTGTCGGGTCTGAGCCTTCCGGGATCAGATATCTTCCCGGGTCCTGTTTCAACGTGTATCAGCCGCTCGGGAATGTCATTTTTGGACTCCTGAACACAAGGTAATGGGTCGGCAGAACGACATCTAATAAGGCAAGTAGTTCTCACGCATGTATATCAAGCAACTGAATTGAATTATTCAAAAAATCCTTCAGCAATGCTTTACCACTCAACAATCCGCAACATAGCCAAGTCCTCCAGAGCAGTGGCAAGGCCACGTACATTCCATTCGACTTCATCTCGTCGAGAGCAATACTTTGACGCCAGCAAGAAGGTACTTTTGCTTTGGTCCGTTTTGCTAGTTTCTAATAACACCTCGTGTAGACCTTCCAAGATGCAATTCAAGCAAAGGACAAAGTCACTCTAGTGGCCTTTTATGCTGAGTATGTCGCCTTTTGACACTGTGTGTGTGTGTGTGTAGTTGATAATGTTCCACAGTTGGTGTGGACCATGTCGTCAATTATCACCTCTCTTGACAAAGCTCACTGGACCTGAAGCTATCAAAACCGGTTCTGGGCTCCCCGTAGATTTGGTTACCGTCGATACCGAAACAACAGACGGTTATGAACTCGGGCAACAGCACAAGGTACAATTTTCAGTTTAACTTGAACCCTACCGGCAGATGGCCGCAATTCAGTGACTTTTTTATGCATGCTAACATGGACACTGGGTGAATACATCATACGTGTGCTTCTAGATCCGCGCATTGCCAACCGTGATTGCGTTCCGTGATGGCAAACAGCTCCACCAATTTGTTGGCGCGATGAGCGAACCGAGCACGCGGGATTTCATAAACAAATTATAGGCCACATGCGCGTCAATGAACCGTAATTACATATCAATAGAGAGAAGGTGCGTGCAGCATCCTAGGATGTGAGGTGTCAACTGTACTGACAAGAATACAGTTATAGCCAGGGTGCACTTTAGTGCAAGCCGTTTCTCACAAGATGACGCTCTTTTGTAGCCGTATAACCGAACTTTAGCGCTCAAACGAGCACATCTCCTGGCCAGAAACATACGCGTTATAGCAGCTTCAGAATTTAACCTTCGACATCATCATCACACGCTTGATCTTAGGCTTCGGATTTTCGAACCAAAGGTAATGCCAAGAAAGTTGCAATTCAGACTATCTGCATTACTTCCCTTGTATCTGAGAGAAGCATACGGATCAACAAAACGTAGGAGAGCAAACAAAAGAACGCAGATAAAAAGAAAGCAATGAGGATTGGTGCACCATTCGATGATGAGAGGAAGAAAGAGCAGACGAAACAGATATAAGCTGACAGGAAATCGACTAGCAACGATAAACGAAAACCGAAAGGACAAGAGTAGCGATAGTGAGTTATACAGTTACTACAATGCGGATACGAGGTAAGAAGGATGGGTTGGGCAAGTGGAGTGAGCGGACAAATATGAGATCTTATCTGGGGTGTGTTGTGGTGACGGGTAGCAGGACGACAGATGGGACAAAGAGGCAGAGACAATAACCCCATGTGAACGTTGACATCTACAGGGGTCAAACGAGTGCGGGCGGGGTTGCTATGCCAGACGAAGAGTGAGTGCGGCGAGCAAAGCCGCGAGTGACGGGGAAATGCAATCACTGCACAGAGCAGCCGCAGTGGGTACCAGTAGAACTGCTATACGGATCCTCTTCTCGGCCAACATGTCCCCATACTGAAGGAACCTATGTGTAATAGTTGGTGCATGGTCAGAATTTCGACACTTGGGAAACATGGAAGAAGTGGAGCACTCACCAAGTGATCCTTCGTTGTTCTGCAGTATCGTATCAAGCTGTTGAGTGTCATCAACCACGGACCCACTTGGCGACGATAAGGGACTAGTAGAAGGAGCAGCAACCTACCCAGCACTTGCTTCACTAACTCTCATTCTCGGCCGTGCCAAATCCTCTCTCAGTCGTTGGTTATGCTCGATCAAACGACGAAGCTTTAATTCTGACATGGCCTGACGGCCACCGGAGCGCGGGGAGGTCACGGTTGACATTTGAGCTTGGAGAGGAATGTCCGAGAGTACTTCTAGTTGTTATGAGAGAACCAAAGCGAAGTGATCGAGTTGGACCGACTCCTCTAACAGTGTGGGAGTTGGTTGAAAACCAGAATGAGATTTTTTTTTTTTGGAGTGGTCAAGGATATTTTACGCACTCCGAGGCTGAACTTGCGGGTAGGTTGGAGATGAAGGGGGCAAAAGGTAGAATACTACGGAGATGGAGGGGAAACGGAATGGTGTTGAACAGAGACGGTGGATGTAAAGAAGGGAAGAGGCAGCGATGGTTATATCAAATTTACGGTTCTGCTTGTCAATTCAGTCGCTTCTTCAGGGGCCAGCTCATGGGAACATGTGCCCATTTCTGATTCCTTGATTCAGTCTTCCTTGTACGGTCTTGTGCGCGTCGCCAGAATATGGATGCTAATATTCGGCAGCGCTTTCTGTGGTAGCTAACCCGACTTACACGTCCAGTGCGGACATGAACGATGGAAGACCAGGAAAATAGAACACGGAATCAAATAAGGGCAAGGTAATAAAAACATTGGGAGATGACAGGTCAGGCAAGATACGCGAGTAGGAAAAGGAACTCCTTCAGCTGATTGAAAATTAGAGAGAAAGAATAAACAAGAAGGTGCGAAGTCAAACGAGCGTGAGGGTCCAGCTGAGATATCAACAGGATACGGTATAGTGCTTGCCTGCCTTTGAGGTATCGGAGAGTCGTCGATAACACACCACCACTACAGAAGATTAACTTCATCAACAGACCAGGCTCATCCTGGGTGATTCCTCCCAGAGTAAATCCAAGTTGAATGTGAGAGAGAGAGAGAGAGAAGAGAGATCGATAGGGGCCGTGCGACTACATTATTACACAGCCGCCGCAGCCTTGAGGAGGAGGAGCATAAGGGTCTTCGCCCTTGCTGACCGGACCCCACACTGAGGGCACCTAAACGATTGTGATGAGTTGAAGAGTGGAGTCATCAAGTGCGGAACGCGGAACATGGTTGACGACGTGGAGGTTGAGCTTACAAGATGGTCTTTTGTTGTCTTGCAATACCGGATGAGACTTGACAGATAAACCAGGGAGGTCAGACGGAGGATAATTGCTGGCAAGCTGAGTGTTACAGACCTTGCGCTTGCCTCGCTCACTCGCATCCTAGGTCTCGCCAGATCTTCTCGTAGCCGCTGATTGTGTTCTTGTAGACGACGGAGCTTAAGCTCAGACATGGATTGCTGAAGATGAAAGGGTGAACTGGTGGAACATGCACGACAGCAAGAGGAGGGGTACCTTGTGAGGACGGGCGGCATTCATTTTTCAGAAGAAGTGGGGGGATACGTGGGTGCACGGAGCGGCTGTGTGAGGAGGGATTGTATGATGGTGGAGGACAAGAGGAGGACCGGGGACTAACCTAAGGACAGGAAAAGAGGGTCAGTTGGTAATGGAAATCGCTTGACAATCCCTCTATCCAACGTTCTGCACATCAGCGGAGTTTGAATTCACCCTCTCATGCCACCGTCACGACTCCGTATTCCCTCTCCTCTCAAGCCCTCTTCTCGTTTCCATAGATATTCTCCAAAGTCTGGTAAGTCTTCGGCCTTATCTCGTAATGTATCCTCTTCATTGTACTTCTCCCAGCCCTTTGGTCCACCCCAAAGCACTGGCCTAACGACACGATCAAACTCGCCGATTATAAGCGGCATTCCACGTGGTCTTCCAGCAACAACATTCGCGGACATCGACAACTTGTCATAAATCCGGATTCCAATGAGAAATTTATATTTGACCCCCCAGTCCGTCTCAGGGACCCAATCAATTTCCAGGATCACCGAGAGCCCCCGCCCGATATAAGAGCCCAGCAGGTCGATAGTGTATCATCTTCCAATGACGACCACGATTTGTTTCACTGGGAAGAGGAAAACACTCTTTTCTCAGATTTAATGGACGAAACGTTCGTCTTTGATCCCGACTTTATGACACGCCCTGATTTCGATCAATTCAGCCCAGAGGACGAGGATGCTCAATTGACACTTTTGACCTCGGAGCTTCAGAGGTCATTTGACCTCCACGGTACTGACCTTAAGAAGGAAATCGCAGAGGCCTTTGTGCCGATCGTGAACGTCATCAAGGACGTATATCGCCAACTCCAGGACGAGGTGGACTATAAATATGCATCCGGCGTTATCGAATTCGACAAAACCAGCAAGCGAGCTGAACTGATGGCTCTACATGAATGTGACGAAATTTCAAGCGCATATAAGCAGGGACAGGTCTGCTCATCGTCTTGCAACCCTTTCGCTGTCATAATCACCTGATGATTGATTAAGACCAAACTTAAATTCTTTCTGGTCGAACTCAAAAAGGCCTACGCAAGTCGCGATCGACTGTGGGCCGAGTACGAGGCTAGTCTTACCGCGATTGGTACTGCTCTCAGCCGTGGTTGTCTACCCTTCCTCACGCGTACTAACCTTGCACAAGCTACCCCGATGTCGGAAATGCTCAAAGATCTTCCGGCGGCAATTGAAAACTCCATCACGAACATGGAGCGACACAGCCGACAACTCGAGCGAGACGAATTAACAGGGACCACCCAAAAGAAACTCAAGGCACTACTCGCACGTGGTTGACTCGTCGGTCCAGCCTTTCTCTGATCAACGGTACCGGTTCAATCCATTCTACACTCCGGCTGCTCGCTTCTGCTTTCCCGTAGTCACAAGCCTGTCGACCTTTTTGCTGTCACACGTACCTGCTTTGTATCGTCTTGTCGTCATGAAATAGTACTTGGCGTTGGTCAGATTCGTCTATCAGTTACCGATGAGATTGCGCATGATTTCACCTGGAATCCTGTCGCAGACCGACGATTAGCGACCGTGGTCGTTTGTCTGCAATTACCAAAGCGGTGAAATCCCCCTGGCTTTGATTATAGGTGATAGTATTTTGGCCTTCAACCCATCTGGACCGCCGTGTAACACCATTATCTGATTCCTAGAACACAGAAAATTTAGATTATCTGGCCACAAGGATCGATTATTCAAACGTCTCCGCGAAATTGACACCGTCCACGCATTCAATGTCGTACGACTCTATGCTCATATTCCTATACTTGTAGATCACTGCCGATACGAGGTGATCTGGGGATCATCTCGCCTGACGGATACGCCGGGCATGCACCGATGCTTGTACGGCATCCATCGGAAAGAACAGGGTGAGAAGACATCAAGAACCTGAAGCTCTCAGCCTCGAGTGCTCACACTGCGCTGTCGACATTTCCCTTGACCCATCAGCACGCTTCATTTCCACGCCCCATCACCGTTGCACTGACTCCTTACTCCCATTGGATTGTGGTCCACCACACTCACACTGACGGGGGCTGGTGCATCCAATTGGCAATTTTTAGCCAGCTCAGGAGAATCAACGCCTTCAAATCTTCACATTTTAAGCTTCTTCCACCCATTTGCGCAAAGTGATGGATTACAGTCATTTAGAAGCTGTCGAGTCCACCCCTCTTATGTCCATCAGACACAAATTAGCCTTCAAATTGGGATTAACAAAGCTACCGGAACACTTTCATACCCTAGTCCTTTCGGCTTTATTCTTTGCCTTCGTCCATCTCGTCCTATCTCCTTGGTTGAGCACGAGACTCTTTCCTGTCGCGTACGGTGAGAAGTTGAAGACTAAGATGGCGAAGAATAATTGGTGGGTGCGATTCATACGTCATGGTTTCGCAATGGTAATCAACCTGTCTGCAATCATCGTCCAAAGGGCAATGCATACCGTATCTCAAGTCCATGCCCTAATCGTTGTACCATTCGCACTGTGGGTCATTTACCATGAACCCAGTGGACCAGATGTTTGGGAAAAGGCATTCGGTTGGAGCTACAGCGGAGGTGTTCTTCATGCCATTTCATGTGGGTGCGTAGCTAGACCTGCCAGACTTCACAAACACGTTCTCAATTCACTGTTAGCTATTTCATTTGGGATACCTTGGACGCAATAATTAATTTTACAGACATCGGCTTTGTCGCGCATGGTAATCAATGCCTCCACACCACCCTGTCTAAAATTCAGTCATCAACTCTGCGCAGGTCTTGCATGCCTCGTGGTATATCTCTTGTCATTTGTGAGCGTTCTTGCTTCTACTCTGCGGTACAACCATCGTGAATAACGCATCCCTGAACAACAGAGGCCATTCATTGCTTATTATGGTCGTCGTTGCCTGCTCTGGGAAGCGTAAGTCAGGTCACTTCAGTTATGAGCACTTCCTCACATCGGTTCAATAGGAGCACCATCTTCCTCAATAACCATTGGTAAGCAGCCAGGGCCGTAGCGTGCCCCACGTCCTCATTTTACATTTATCAGGTTTTTGGACAAGACGGGCCGAACGGGGTCTATGCTGCAACTTTTTAACGGGATCAGCTTGCTCATAGTATTCTTTGGCATGCGCATAGTTTACGGCGCAAAAGTTGTGAGTATGATTGCCGGTCTATTCTGCTCCCCAGCGCTCATTTCCACAACCAGTCACTTGATTGGTTCTTCACTATGATGCAGGTACACGAACGTGTACCACGGAGTTATACCTTCGCATACGGAATGGGGAACATCGTGCTCCAGGGCCTTAATTGGTATTGGTAAGTGACATTTCTATCCGCGAAACAATGTCCGTATATTCTTCAAAGGTTTTCCAAGATGGTCGCCGCTCTCCGCAAGCGCTTCCAGCCGAGAGAGGAGGTGCAGCCAGTACTTCAATCAGCTGGCGAGGAAGCTATTCGGGACTGAATCATAAAACGCTATATGCCGGACATGATCACTATAACTGACCCCCCATGTCCTGACCGAATAGTACGTGCTATATACCTGATGTATTCGATTTTGTTATCTTGCGAAAATGCATTCACTTTGTGACTTCTTGCTGGTAACGTACACTGGGGCCGCGCGACCGAGTGAAATAACATCACACTCCCGGTCTTTGGTGGTCTAGGCGGATCAACTGACGCACAATATTAGAATCTGGACTCTGCAAACGTAGCAGAGAGCACACAACACCTGGGGTTACCCAGCGACACATCGATGATATTAGGGTTCCCAGCTCTTGGCCCGTCGGAACTTGTTGCGGAATGGCCCCAGTCCTTCTTGATCCGTCGTTAATTCGAGGGGTGTTCTATTACGATCATTTTCGAGCACCACAGCCCCAGAGAATGGACTTGTATGGCGTCCTCTTCGGGTTCCCACCGGTGTCGCTTCCTCGGTATGATCGTCCAACGTTTTTGGATTTTGCCTCGTTCAATTGGTGAGGCTGAAGAAACCTAATCTGCAGGGGCGGCGCGGTTTGAGCGTAGGTGTAAGTGTCCAGGTATGACCAACTGCGTGCATGGGCGCATCGATGGGTGGGAGTTTCACTGATTTGATAATTTTTTATTCAGTCGTGCTACGCTTCAGAGTGTTTGTCATATTTTAATAAAGTATTTAGGTTGAGAACAGGACTTGATGCTGATGGGCTCTGGTGACTCGATGAAGCCCAGCGGGGAAACACGGCGGTGAGAAAAATTTTCACTTAAACTCAGTATCTCATTTCAAGACATTCAAGATATGGTGTATGCATAACGGATAGGTATGAGCTCATCGCTTACGTGCTTGGCAAGCAAAGTAGCCAAGATCAGCAAGCCTGGTTGGATGATACATAGTGCCCTTCATATTCAGGACAATCCGTCCAATCATGTATCCAACTTGGATCTAATGCGACATAATCAAAATCATTATGCCTCATAAAGGTGTCAATATTTCCCATGCAGACCCTTTAAAAGGTTGCCATATCCTTTGTGTGGATATAATTATTCTGTAGGTTTATGGCAATTTTTTTTGTCAGTATCGATCCGAGAAATCCTCCGACTGATGTTGATGAAGTCAAATCGTCACAAAACATACAGAATGCCATATGCATGTTGTACACGTCGCACGTCGCAGTCACCAAGCACCGATTCTCAGAACAAGGGCGGTCATTAAGCCACATTATATAGGTACCAAGGTGCGCCCATCGGATGATGGCGGCGAGCAATTTCCCCCGGTAATGGGAATTGTAAGACTTTCGTAAAATGTTGTTTAAGTAACTTCCATTCCAATCAGTAACGTCTGGAAAGAATTATTCGCGCCCGAGATTCCAAGAATACTCTCTCGAGTCTATGAATATTGTAACTTCTTCAAGTTTGCCGAGACTTTCAACGCCAGACGCGCTGTGGTTAGGGCAGCTCGGTCTCAAACAATTCCGCTTTAGCCGGTAGTTTATGATGGCAAACTGAAACTGTAATTTCCTTTAGGGGCGATGAAAACTCGTCTCAGATGAGCATCTGTATATACGTCGTTACAACTTAAGCCCTACCAGTGCGTCAACCCATTGTCTAGGAATTGGTCCGTGAGATGATCGCCTCGGTCAGTGCGCTGAACAGTGTTCTTACAAGGGTATTTCGTGAAGGACAATGCTTTTGGTACTACCAACAGGATTGTCGCAAGTACCTCTTCGGATATCACGAGATGGAGAACACCTTCGCCGTCAAAGTGGATGAACGTGTAATGCTAAGTGTTCTATTAATATTATCCTAGGGCATAAAATTAGCCTGCGCTGCACATCACTAGTGGAGTACACCAACATCGCACAAGTCATGGGTACAAATATTAGCGAGATGTACTATTAGCCTCCGCCTGAGAGATAGGGCCAAGGCCGCCCTTGAGGAAGGCCGAAGCACTTTTGGGGTGATGAATTCTTCTTTTCCCCGGCGTTCTGATATGTAGAAAAACCTTTTGGTCCGAGGTTTGTTCGAAAGGAGGCCTAGGTATGTACACCTAGATTCGCTCTACTATCTACGTATGCGATAACGTTATATATCATAATTCTCCGACTGTAGTTGGGTAATCCTACACCCTTGAACGTGCCATGGCAGTCATCTTTCTGTCTACACTCGTAAAATAAGGGACGTCAGAGCAGGCATGCATCAGAGCAGTGACATTTGCAATAATAATTGTCGCCAATAATTTCACCCGTCCAAAAATCGTGAGGCGTTATTATATCAGGATAATTCTAGGATCCTCGAGGCGATGTTAGCCAAAATTCCATTTGGAATGTAAGGAATGCCTTCCGAGGCACAAGGCCAAGGACTCTCGTAGATTAGAAACCTTGCTCGGCACCCCTCCAGTACGCATTGGTCTGGTACCCTTGGACAGATTTCGAATTGGCCATGTTGTATGAAATCCATATCACCCGGTTATCGGGGAAACCGCGGGACCCTCACATGTACAAAACTTGATTTTTTTTGGCATGGACACCTGGGCGCTGTTGATGTCCTGTGCACTTGGAGTAATCGGTGCTGTACGGGACCATGCAGGTAATCAATGCCATTTCAGTTCCTGTTGATAAATTGTGAGATGCTCTTCATCGGGGTGATTATTGGATGTCCGGCCGAATGTTAACGGGGACCCTCCTGTCAGTCGGGATAGTTGGCTCTAATTTGGTTCAGCTGTCCTTCTCACTCCATTGAAAAAGGGTAGAAGCGGCATTCAGCGGGAGGCATACAAATTGAAATACAGCGTTGGCTAAAATACAGTGATTGGGTAAGGACCGATCATGGCCACATGTGTGAAGAGTAGCTCTCCGGCTTTATTCGGCTTGTCATGACCCAATTGTTGGCTATAATCTCTCCCGCAATACAGAGCCAGAACTGGTGTAGTGTTGACTGTAGGGTGGACGAATACAGCAGACTGTGAGGATGTTGGGTGCTTTCATTGGATGGACTACTAAGAACATTCCGCGACCGAAGAGCTTGGGAATTCTCCGATTTTGATTACAGAAAGCCTATTATATTCACATTTTCACACCGGTAACAAGTCATTAAGGTGACGATATTTACTCCTTGCCAGAGCATAAAATGATGTCGTTAATCATTATATGACTCTCGCTCATGGAGATGTACAGCCATAGTGACTGGGAGGAGGGCGCATTGGTATGGCAACGAGCTGCAACACACAAGTTTGGTCGCAAAGAATACGGTCGAAGGCATGAGAATCAAGGTGACTCCGCATTCATCAACAAAAATAATTCCAAGCTTTCGGACAGCATCAGGCGGCGATCAATCTCGCAGTAGGACAGGGGTAAATAAGATTATCTAGACTTTAAAGGGCCATTTTAGTCACTGGGCAGGATTGCGATGGATCATGTGCATGATGGAGGTGTGTAGCCGATGTCTGCCCGCTTTTATCAAAAGAAGGCTGGTGCAAGAGCGGAACCGTCCTTTCATCTTTGTCGAGGATTGCGGAAACGTGGCTCATACTTACGCCACACGTTTGCAGGCAAAGAAACCGGTCATGCGATAGACTTTTGAATATCTTGGAGTTGGACCGACCAAGAGAGAAAAACGGAAGGATAGAAGACAGCAGAAAAAAGGTGAAAAACAAACGTGCGCCATCACGCTCACGAATATTTACAAAGGGCCTAACGGTGTACGTGAGCAAAGGGACAGAGGATAAAGACAAACAAATGGACAATCACTTTTCTGTGCCATTTCAACCGTATAAGGAAGGAGTTAGGGCCTATTTGGTCGAATTTTGAGGATAATCTGGGCATCTGTGATGGGAGATCTGCTTGGGTCCTCTGCAGGACCCTGTCAGTCGGTGCTCAGGAATAGAGAGTGTGACGGTCACAATATTTTTATTATAATTTAGCCACACGTGATTCGTATCCAATTTCCTGATCGAGTCACTTCATTTAGAAAACGTTTTTCGATGCAAAATGTCGCAACTGCATCCCTCTTCCTATATAAGCTAACCCCAGCCGCCCCCGTTCATGTCCCCGACCCCCTTCCCTCCATAAGCACCTCATAGTCGTCAACCAACATGTTCGAGGAAGTCTGCCTCGTATGCGGAAAGCATCTCAATGATGATGGGTATGTTTATCATCCCCACACCGCATCTCCAGCACCAGAGTAATGTTCCGCACAATGTACATCAGCCGCGCTTACTGCAGTGATGACTGCGAGAATTCGGATCTTGCCTCACCTTCAATAAGTTCGGCGAGCAGTGCCCTGTCATCCCCACATACTGGCTATGCCTTGGGCGGCGACGTTCCTGCCCTGCCCCCTTCCTCTCTGGGAACTGCCCTTGAAAAGAGTGGATACCGCTACTCAACGTCCTCATCCTCCACTTCCTCAATTTCTCTGTCTCTTGTAGCACCCATAGATGAAAACGAGTCCCGCCCCATTATCACCGGCGAGCACAGCCCGTCGGAGTATGGTTTCGATGCAGCCTCAAAATTGGCAAACTACAATTACCTTCAAAATCCACAACTCTTCTACGTCCGGCAACCATCAGGGATCAACAACCGGTCAATAGCTCCTCATCTACATAAACGCACGCCATCTATAGGCTCGTTTCCCCAGGCCATACGGAGTGTTGCGAAGAGTGCTCCTCATTCCTCTTCGTCCTCCAATGCGGATGATAGCTCTCCCGACCCCCTCTTCCATGACGGAGAGCAAGCCGACCGAGAAGGCCCACCCTCGGAGAGTGAGTTGGATCTCACACAAGGCAATTCCAAGTCAAAACGACATCGCAACAGAACCAGTTTACCTGCCTACTTTTCGTTGCTTCAAATATCGAGCCCGAAGGAGGATCGCCGCCTGCCGCATACTTCCTCCTCAGGACGCACTATCGCGCGTGTATCCCCTCCAACTCCCAAGCTAGTTTCCGCAGGGCTGGCCATGAACCCCAGTGTCGCATTTCACACAGAAACCCGGTCTCTTATTCCTGATACACCGAAAATACGTGGAAGAGCTGCCAGAGACTCACGGCCTAGGCGACATTCAGGCCGGTCGTCGTCTAGCTCCCGGTCTCATTCTAGACCCTCAAATCAATGGAATGAATCACAGTTCTGTTTACCAACGGACGATACTAATACGGCAAAGGATTGGACCATCGGAAGAAATATGACAGTGCACCGCGATGCTTCGCCATCAAGTAAGCAATGGTTTGGAGAAGGGAGTGCACGAGTCCCAATGCCTAAGCGATCTCACAGTTCTGGCCACCCGCGTGCTACATCTGTAAAGCCTCGCGGGCGTTTACGGGTCGAAGATCTCGATGGAATTGGTGGAAAGCAAGCAGCACCAGGCTTTGGCCAAGGGCGCAGCGGTCTACTGGACCGAGAGCAATAAACTCAAAATGCTCAGAGGATACATTACGTCTAGATGCGCCTTTACCCTGTCCCCAACCGCTACCCCATCGGATGTTCATACCCTTCTTGCCGACCAAAAGTGCTCACAGCACGCCTCGCCTATCAAAAGCCGCCTCGGTGGCGAAACATCTAGAACATTCGCCTTGTTACTCGGAGTCAGCTCAAGTTTAAATGGTTATTATGCATTACTCTAATTTGCCCTATATCATGCTCTCGGAATTCATGCTTTCACTACACATCGTCACATCTCCTCTCTGCCATTGGCCCATTACCACCAGTTATCGCATACCACGGTTATGTTTCTTTTCGGAATCTATCAACACATTAGCATTGGTCTCCGCTTCCCCTACTCATCTGCTTTTAAAATCTTCATTGAAGACACGTTCCTACCTTTATCTTGCCCCCATTTGCATTAAGACTTCCATTCACGTGTTCATGTTGCATCATACAATAAAAAGTCGGACACAGCACCCATCATCCACGCCAAGTTGAAGTATTTATCCAATCCATCTGAGAAATGGTCCTTGATCCCTGCATTCCACACATCTTCGGTTCTGATACACACCCGTATGGATACGTATACCATTAGATCATGAGAGACATCATATGTTTATTAGGATATTGCTGGTGATAAGAGTAAGACTTGTACCACCGTCCAATGGTGATAATATTTCATGCCAGCCCATGGTGACTAGCACTTGATTTTTGTGCCAGGGGGTTCGGCTCTGGTAGTTACTATAAGTGGCTGGATTCGTGCGAATGAACACGCGAGGAGGAGGGTGTTATACGCGGAGAAGAGTTGCCCTGGATGCTCTTGAATGCAAGTTTATACAACGCAGCTTGCCTTGTGAATCTCCTCATCCGTCGTCCTCTCTCTCAGAACTAGTCTGCAGTATTAATTACCATCCCAAAGTAGTCCTCCTCGTCGTCTCGAACAACCAGCAACGGTCACAATTGAGTCTCATACCCACTCGAACCCAACGCGGGATTCGTTTCCCCCTGCCGCTACCATTTCTAGGGAACCCGCGCCTACTATCAGTGGAGGCCATTTGCCGCCACCTGCTCAATCGCCTCCTCCTCTTTCTTCCTCCGCCGACAACTTACACCGCCTTATCCCGGCAACCCGTACAAGATCAGAGGTCGACCAGTCCAGCTTTGTCGACTCAACTTCACCTCCTCTTCTCGCCGGTGATTAGCCTTCATATCCCTCTCCTTCCTGTCTCTTCATGTTCTAATTACTTATCTTCTCTTGTCCTGCCTCGTGCGTTCTGGCCATCTACATTCTTCGCGGCAGACACCGAACACCGTAGAGCCCGCAAGCGACAAAGGATCGACAGTCCACCGCCCCATACAGACACCTTTTTCACAACAATCGATCAGAGACTACTAGCAACTACCGAACCTTTAACTGGTATGATAGTTTCCGATTCAGATCCTCATCACTCCAAGTTGTCCCCATCACCTCCCGGCATGTCCTCTTCGCACGCAAATTCGTCATCATCCTCCATATCTCTTAGTCTCCCTGGACCTTCAAACGGTCGCGAATATAGTAATGGTTTCTCCACATCTGTCGCAACTAATGGGGCAACGACACGCAATGGCACCGTGGCCGGGAATGGCGTCTTGAAGCATGCTCGATCCGTTGCTAGAGTGAATCTGCCTGGAACGATGCTTTATGAAGATTCGTACGTGGACCGAGAAGAGTTCGTTAGATTGGTAATACAGAGTCTACGAGACGTGGGCTACATGTATGTCCACCATCTCCTTGTTGTGTTATCTTACCGCGTGCTAACGAATCATGCTTATTTCTTGAATTAAGCGAGTCCGCCGCCACCTTGGAAGCCGAATCTGGCTACATGATGGAAGCACCGGAAGTATCGGAATTTAAACAGTACATACTCGACGGACTATGGCCAAAGGCTGAAGCAACATTGATGCGCATGGGCGTCGAAGATGATGATACGCTATGGGTGGGTCTTCACATGGGATATTCCTGGTGGGCTTGAGTCGTGCTAACAGCATGCAGGAGGCCAGATTTCTTCTCAGTCGACAGAAGTACCTCGAGCATTTGGAGGCAAGACGAATAACCGAAGCCCTTCAAGTATTACGGACGGAGTTAGCCCCACGAAACGTGGATCCCGACCAGCTGCATACGCTATCAAGGTATGATTAGGTCTACTACTCGATGGGTGTCAGGAATGACGCGTTGTGCAACAGTTTGATTCTATGTTCCGAACCAGAGGACCTACGGTCGCGAGCAGGCTGGGATGGCGCGTTTGGGACATCAAGAAGTCAGCTACTTGACAACCTCCAACGTAAGAAGAATTACTTCCAAGGCATCACTTACTAACATTGCTACAAAACAGGATATATATCTTCATCTGTAATGATACCACAACGACGATTTTCAACCCTACTTCACCAAGCACGTCTATATCAACGACAACGATGTATATACCACAATTCAGCATCAAACACATTTTCATTATATACCGATCACCGTTGTAGCGAGAACGAGTTCCCCAGGTTCACAACCACCATATTGGAGGTCCATAGTGATGAAGTCTGGAACATGGAGTGGAGTCATGACGGACGATTCTTGGCAAGTGCAAGTAGGGATAAGACAGCGATAATATGGCGTCTTGGGGCAAGTACCATTCCCAACTGTCCCTCGTCCCTCGCTCAAATAACACTTTTTTTTCAGTCTGATTCCGACGATTCACTACAAGAATGGTCAGCTCAGCACATATTACGAGACCATCAATATGCTGTTGGATGTTTAGCTTGGTCGTTAGACGATCAAACCCTCCTTACCACTTCAGAGAATGTAATCAACATGTGGGATGCCAAGGTACTATCTCCGTTCGCAGTCCATCCCTTTATTTACGCGATGAATAGACCGGTATCTGCACGCGGCAACTTGAACGGCATACTGAGCCTGTGACTGCCCTCGCGTGGCTTTCAGATGGTTCGGGTTTCCTATCTGGTGGTTTAGATCGCCAAATATTCTATTGGGTGGGTCAAGCCATGGGACTCTATTGACTGCCACGCTGATGCTTTCTACTCATAGGACGCGGATGGGAATATTCGCTATTCGTGGGGCGCAACGGCAATTCGGATAACGGACCTTGCTGTTACTCCTGATCTTTCACGTATTGTAACAATAGGAATGCACCAACTGCCACCTACAGGCTCTGTGAACGATGTCAATGGCGGTCGTGGAAATCATAATGGGGAGGCCCAGCATAGTGCGAATGGTGCTGCGACTCCCGGGTCAAGGCAGACAGAAAACAGGCTTATCGTCTATAATCTTGTCACAAAGCAACAGGAACTGTAGGGAGTATTGCCTCTTTCACATTCAATCGCACTCACAAGGCGCGTCGGCATATAGATCCATACACTTAGATGGCGAACTCACAAGTGTCAAGGTATCGCGAGATTCTCGGTATGCACTGATCAACCATGCACCAGATGTAAGAGAATGTGTTTATCTCCATTCCACACACAAACCTTGTTGTTCAATTTTATTAGGAGATTCAAATGCGAGACCTAAACAACGGGCGCCTAGTACGCAAATTCACCGGTCAGAAACAGGGCAGACACGTTATCAGAAGCTGTTTTGGAGGCGTTGACGGTAACTTCATTGTTAGTGGTAGTGAAGGCAAGTGATCTTCTATGCTTAGTTCCATTCCCGACCAGAGCAGATACTCATCCCTGTTTTCGGAAATAGACGGGAAGGTATACGTTTGGCATCTAGACTCCGGCACGTTGTTGGAAGTACTTGCTGGCCACGGCGAAGGCAGCGTGAATTCCGTTGCATGGAACCCAAAGAATGAGCGCATGTTCGCTTCATGCTCGGACGACAAGACTGTTCGGATCTGGGAAGCTCCTTTGCCAGAAATGGATGTCGACCCATCCTCTCTAGGGGCACCACTGAGCAACGGTAGTAAAGGGAAGGGCAAAACACGACAGCATTGGGAAGGAGAAGGCATGGAAATTGCCCTGGAATCGGATCCTTCACATATGTGAGGAACAGGTTCCCTTTGTTAAATCTTCACCTTCTCCTCCGGCTTTCCGATATCCTGGATGGCTCCCTTCTAATCACCCCTGCATCGTTTTCTGCTCTACCCTCGCCACAGGTCCCACACAGAAGGTTACTTACCTTACAGCCCTCATGACCACCACTTCCGTATCTCTGACACGTCTCCCCTCTCGTTATTCTACAGCTCAGCGATTTGTGAATGCGGTTATCCATTTATTTTCTGTTTTCACAGCCGTCATCGCGCTTTCCCCTACAGCATTGCATCAATTGATTCAAGTAGTTCACCGCATCGCCGCTGCCTTCGCAAGTATCCCGAAATGAACATCTACCTTCCCCTGCACAGTGATCCTCTCCAATATAATCAATTATTCTCTATAACCTGCTGCCCTACGTAAACTGGTGTACTTTCAATATTTTTTTTCACCTCACATTTCCGCTCTCCATCCGTGAGCTTTGAATGGGAATGCTTTGGCTCCCTTTCATCGCACTTTACCTACCATACTCACCCCCGACTTCGCATTGTTCGCATAGCAATCTTTCGTGTAACCCCGAAAATCGAGGACATCTTGCTTTCTCTATCTCGAATAGAATTCAATCGCATCAGAAATTCGCGAGTCACTGAACACCCTTCAGTATTCGGTATTTTCCCTTGACTTTCAGATATATTTTATGAACCAGGCGGCCAAACTCCGCGGATGTTAGTTAATCCTGGTCATAACAAACCCAGAAGATGATGACATCCACTATCACATTGGCGCAAGGTGGAAAGAATCCGCTGGCTACTCACGCCATTGTTTGCGCACTTGCTCCGATGTCTGGCGTTTTCCGAGTTTGAACCCATAGTTCGGTAAACTCCTTGGTGGTACGCTGTTTCCCAATGCGTGGAGAAAACCAGGATATTTCAGGGGGTTTCTAAGTTATAGAAGCACCTCTGGCGGCTTGATACCCTTTAAATCCAATGGTCCAAATTTTCAGACTATCTCATCGTGCATCGTGCCCAACCAACATTGAGTGTTCCTACGAGTATGGGGATTTTTTTTCACGATCTGATATGATAACGACTTGAAACGCATGGCGCTGAGCATGTTGAGGGTGGCGATGTGGCGTTTTCGGGATGAACGTAGTTCCTGGCCACAAGCCCTGATAGTCAGGGTCTGATTTTAAAATGGAATGTGCCATTGCATATTTTGAATTTAACCTTCATGGGCGTTTAAAACCTCCTCAGATCTTGCTTTAAGATTCAGCAAAGAGATGGTGCTGCCGGTGTGTCTTTGCTGAAACCTGGCAGTGGTTTGATTGATGGTAGGCCCGACCGTGATCACCTAGCCACCCAACGAGGGCCGTTCCGAAAATCATAGCATGTTAAGGGCATCATCTTGTTCCATTTGGACGAAAACTGAAGTTACTATCAACAAGTTAACCGGCAACCAAATATATAATGAGAGTCTGGATCTATGAGAGGGCTATTCAGTTCGTGGGTCAGGGAACCAGAACGATCATTAGATGATGACCATCGATGGTATGACTTGTTCTAGATATTACATCAAGTCTAGAGGAGAAGCACAATTCATGTACGTATGGTTTGATCCACAGAATGCGCCAGGGTGCGATGAAAAAAAGTGAAACCAAGTTGCAGTGGTAGCACGCAAAATGGATTAGCTCTGATATATGGGTATGATCTTATAAAGGAATGGTGCAT
This sequence comes from Volvariella surrecta, assembly GCA_951802395.1. NCBI lineage: Eukaryota > Fungi > Basidiomycota > Agaricomycetes > Agaricales > Pluteaceae > Volvariella > Volvariella surrecta. The sequence continues at coordinate 2,086,956 of OX637784.1, forward strand.
TATTTATGGCTACATTGAGAGGGTGAGAGGTGACCATACCACTGATAACCTAGCATACATTACCTTAGATGACCGAGAAGTGGTGTATAAGGACTTTTCAACGTTATGCGCATTAGATCGAAGCGTAAGTGCATTGCCGACCGGAAGCATTCGTATCACAGAACTTTGAAGGCTGAAGCACGTTGCAGGGTAGCTGCAATTGTATGCTTTATGATGGCCGTTGTGAATACGCTCGGTGTTTTGGGACGAACAAGGATGACATAGGGTCCTTCTTCTTGATAGGTCGTGGTTCAACGAAAGTTGAAGGCACAGAAGTTCCTGGGGGGGGTAAAACTTTGTTAGCAGAGACTGGAGCAGTAGTTGCTCGTAGAAAACTAGAGGTGGGGTTTGACGCGGATACGGACGACTTTGTGGCATCTGGACCGGAGGGTGGCCTAGGCTTAGCGTCCAAATGTCTTGATGTATTCGATGAATCGGGTGCTGAAGGGGTATTCCGATGCAGCACAGTGTTTACAGTTACTCGGTTCATCTGGTTTGGTGGTGGGGGAGGTAGTAGAGGGCCTGATGAGTCAGGTAGGACACGATATATTTTCCCGGTAGGCATCGGCGGTATAATTCGAGCTTGATACATAGCCTTCTGCACCTTATGTGCTTCGTTCTTGGTCTTTTGAAACAGTGTTCTGGGCTGGGTTGCGCCCCCTAAAAAGTGATGAATGGCCCCAGGCAGACTCATCCAAAGTTGAAAAGATCCTTACATGCACTGGTACGAGAGCGCTTTGGCAGTGGGACACGGTCGGTAAGTTTGACTTCACGTTCTTTCTTATGCGCCTCCGCTTCTAGTCTTTGGGAACGGAGTCGAGAGCTTACTTCCTCCAGTCGTTTCGCTTCCGCTTCCTGAAATATCTGAGAGGAACATTGTCAATAACGGTCATGAGAGCGGAGTGCGACTGACGAAATATTGATCCCTCCATGAGTCTGTTTCCTCCGTCTCAGTCGAAAGATGTCTGTCTACAGCTGTCGGAAACTTTTGTTGGCACAAATCCTTCCAAATTGCTGTAAATGTATGGAGTTAATTAGCGATCGGGAGGCTGTAGTACAAGAATTGCCGGAGGAATGTACCAGGCGTGTCCTTTGTGAGATGCTGTTGACAGAATTGTGTGATTAAAAGAGATGAAAAGTCGGTTAGAAATACGTACGGGTGACGCAACCTCTAAGCGGCATAATTGTTCAGCACTGCAACGCTCAAGGATGGGTTTCACAAGTTTGAAGCTGAGATCATCTCCCAGACCACTTATTGCTAGCAAATCATTAAGTGGGCGATAAGCAAGAATGATATCCATAAGCGTACAGTCGATATGAGCTGCGGCGACTGTCAGATAATTGCGTAAGTGATGAAAGTAGAGATGAAAGGCATTAGTGGCACCTCTCTGACAAAGTTGGGTCAACGTTGGGATTCGACGGGCAGTCGAAGATGATGACTCTACTTCTATGGACATCGTCGACGATATGGGCGAGGCAAAAAGGAATAGAGGTCGAACACAGAGGCGGCAAGCGTATCGGCTGTGACCACGTTGTCAGAGGGGCGCCACAGTCAAACGGGATCAAGCATTGGATTTGGACGACTAGATACCGCGAATTCAACCACTTTCTCCATTCCACCGCAGTGGGCGTTTTATTGCATCTGGAAATACTCCTAAAGTATTATCGCGAGGAGGTTTACCCAAGAACGGTTTCTAAATCAGGAATATTTCTCAGTATGATCAATACCGCACTATCAACAACGTCGAGCAACAGTCTGCACTGGTGCAAAAGGCAGTACATATGCTTCCCTGCATCCCATGGTGCTTAGCTTGGAGCGCCATCACGTTGCCGATGAATTTTTCAGGATCGTTACTATTCTCTATTCAAAGGTGTCGTTCATCTACGCCATTTTGCATCTGATTTTGGACCCACTCACAGAAATGCAACTCTTGAGTACGCCTAGATTGGGGTCGCCGGAACGCTTACAAAAGATATAATAACTATAGGACTACACTGAATTTTCGGTTATGGCGATACTCCATATGCCCCATCTTCGTGCGATCTACCCTTCGCGAGATTGGTTGCTCGAATTTTAGATCTGACATGCATCGGTCCTAACTCTCCCTCGCACCCCAATTCACGGTACTGATCCTTTACTGATCCCTCTTGTCTCCGAGGTTCTCTTGAATGCACTGATGCACAAAACCTCGTTTTCGTGCCCCCACGATCGTTGCGGACGATGGTGAACCCCCCTCAACCTTACTTGTTTTAGCTTGCTCTTGACCCTCCCGGAAACTTTCTGTTTCCCCCCTCATGTACCATGTCCACCATCTGCAATTTCTTAAAGGAGCCTTCCTAATCATTACCAGAACAAAATCCTCCTCCATCCCCCAATCTCGTCGGTGTACTAGTGCAATGTAACAAGTTACAACATCCCCGTTTGCATGTTAAAGATGCACATGATGCGCACATTGCCTTTGAGGCAGTCCGTCAGGGTTTCCTGCAGCCTGTATCTCGTCGTTTGAATGAGATGGAACGCACGCTCTCTGTCCGCTCTGGTGCTATCTTCGTCTGGGCTGAATGTGAAGATGATGCCGGTCTCAAGCGTTGGACAGGTATAAGATTTCTTCGGCGGCCTCCATTTCCCCAATAAGGCTAATTTCACGTTAATCTCCAGATGGTCGCGTTTGGGGTCAAAGTCGCATGCGAGAAGTACTTCAACTTTCCATACATCATCCTTAACACCTGACATTTCACGGATGTAGCCGTACTTCCTCTATGACGAGAAATTCTCGCTCAAGCGTCTAACAAACAACCAGCGCGGTATGGTGGTCTGGCCCATTGATTTATCCTTGGAGAACTCATGTATTCGTCTGTCAAGAAAAACACCTACTTTCCGATTTGTTGACGGAGTCGCCCGTCCTGGGCCGACGTCGTCTGCATTTTCGCATCAAGATCGCAATACCTACCAACATAGTGGGCTTGTGAAGCAGGCATATTCCGCCTGGGTAATGCCTGATCCACGCAGCAAACTCCAAAAGTGGCATTTAACGGCTTATTTTACCTATGCGGATCTGCCTTACTTGCCAATAATTGACCAAGATCTACTGTTGCGGAAGATGATCGTTCCAGCTAGCATATACTGCAGTGGAAAGGCAAAGTCTAGAAACGAGGAGGAAGGCCGACATGTGGCAAATGAGTATCCCGTACGGCAAATTCAATCTGATCAGGTGCCAGTACTCCCTTCTTTATCATCTCTACAATCCACGCTCGACTCTGCTTGTCCGCCCTTGCAACAGCTTGCAAGCCTGCCTCATGTAGTAAGACTAGCGGAGGATACTTGACCAGCCAGCTCGAATTACGAGTATCGATTACTGTCTTAAAAGTTTTCCATTGCTCTTCATGAGAGTATATGGGTACGGCCAAACGGGACATTTGATGTATTTTTAGTATGAGGCTGTCGCCATAATAAAGAATCCTATCCTTTTTTCTCAGAATTAACACCTGAGATTATGCGGGCTGAAAATCCCCAAGATGAAAAAGCATTGTCGCTTTACTACATAGCGCATACACACAAGAAGGCAAGTCCAATATCAAGGTTGTGGACCGAGAAGTAAACGCCGGTGATCTCCACATTGGCAAGGATATCGGAATCTGCCACATGCAGACTGTCATGTCTCGAGTTTATTATCAATGCTCGGAGGCCAGAAATGGCTTTTGACTCGTACTCCACGGTAACAATTAGTTGTCTGAGGGCAATCACCGAGATTTTAGCTGCATTCCTTGAGAAGAAAAGGTGCACATACGGCGTCAGTGATCTCCATAATTCAATCTTCTTCGTCTGATAGGACTACGGTCTCGTTATGGGATTTCTCCTGGGCGTTCATTGCACCGACAATGTCGTCCGCCTCCCCTTTCTGAGCGGCGAGGCGTTGTCCTGGAAAACTCCGGGTCAGAGTAGGCAGGAATTTAGTAGGTTTGCCCCAAACTGACTAATCAACGCGTGAATTGCTTCTTGCGTCCGTCTTTCCAATCTTGCGAGCTTCTTCTCCATGTCCCGTTTCAAATCCCAATTAGGTCGTTTGGGCGCAATGTTGAAAACATCCTATTTAGTTATGAGGGCAATTAGTCGGTCTAGATCTTCCGAGTTGAAAGGCACACACCAATTCTTGGGCTCTGCGTTTCTCATCCTCGGCAATAATTGCTTCTGCCATGCCCTCAACCTGCCTTTCCACAGTGTCCTGCATCACGGCATCCTCTGCTGTATGTTTTCGGAGCGTGCGCCGTTCGGGATCAAAGTTACGACCGATCAAAATTCCACCGTCTGAGTCGCTATGTGCAACCTAAGTCGGCTGGTCATGTATATAAAGTTGAAACGCACTTGTCTGCTGACTCTCCAGCTTTTCGTCTTCGAAGAGCAAGAAGTCGTACCTTGCGCTCTTGCGAGGCTTTAGTCATGGGTAGAAATTCTGGGTCGTCGGACATGTTGGAGAGAGGGTGCAAGCCAATTTCAAGCCTGCTGTAGCGCCTTGAATAGTCCCAGAGTGCTGACTAAGCTATGATCGAAGTTATCCCAATTTCGCGTGGCGGCGCGTCTGTCCGACCCTGGTACCAACTTTTCTTGACGTGTTTTACGGCCACTGGCACGGCCATGCGACGCTGCTTATGGCGCGCAGTCCAGCTTCGAGCCCTTTCGAGGCAGCGCCCACAAGTACTCGGGTACAGACACTTTAGCTCTTCTAGCTATAGGGCATCAGCGAAGTCCATGTCGATGGAGGATTATTCTTGCGACCTTATCCGGTTCGTTTGGTCACTCTGAACCCCGAGCTCCTTCAGTAAAATCTCATGCATGAATATAGAAACTTCTCTATCATTGCGCATATAGGTAAGTGGCATGACGTCTTGCGCCCTTTAGCCAAATTTGAATAACCCATTTCCTCAACAGATCACGGTAAATCAACTTTGGCGGATCGGTAAGTGCCAATCATCCATACAGTAGCCCATCACCATTGACTGTGTCGAATGTAGGCTTCTTGAGGTTCGTTCGTTCGGTAGTGGCTCACCGCATACTCAAAGTAATCCGTTCAGCTCACAGGAACCATTCAAAAGAAGCAAGTGGGACGAAATGAGCAAGTTTTAGATAAGTTGAAAGTGGAGAGGGAGCGTGGTATTACAGGTGCGGATCTGCCTTTGCTTTCTGGTGCTGTACTTACCACTTGCGTAGTTAAAGCACAAACTGCAAGGTGGGTCATCGAACTAGATGCCTAGAATTGCTTTGCCATAACTTTCGCAGCATGATTAATTCTCTTAATGGGAAGAAATACTTGCTCAACCTCATTGATACTCCGGTTTGTCTTTGAACATTCCGTCTACTCCTTGATGATTAACAAGAACCCAGGGACACGTAGATTTTTCTTGGGAGGTTTCACGGTCGCTTGCTGCCTGTCAGGGTGCACTCCTTCTGGTATGATCACCATCATCCCAGTTCTTGCTTGCTTCGTTGCTGAACAGTCCACAGGTGGACGCAAGCCAAGGAGTCCAGGCTCAGTCAATCTCTGTATTCCATATCGCTCAAGAGCGAGGACTGAAAGTCATACCCGTGCTTAATAAGGTGAGGCCTACTCTTAGCTTCATTCACATCCAGGATGGCTTCAAATACCGATAAGATCGATTTGCCAGCTGCACAACCCGAGAGGATTGCAGCACAAATAGAATCAACGTTTGGCTTAGATCCGTCTGAAATCCTCCAAATATCAGCCAAGACTGGTAAAGGGGTGGAGGCTGTATTGAAAGCGATTATAGAGCGAATACCTCCACCGCAAGGGAGTGACCAGAAGCCATTGAAAGCTTTCCTGTTTGACTCATTGTAAGTTGCATGACGCTGCTGATCGCTCCCACCCGCTCATATATCTCATGAAGCTATGACCGTTACCGTGGTGTGATATCACTTGTAAACCTGCAAGAAGGCGTACTTCGAAAAGGTATTGTAAAACTTCACTCTTTAGGAAGTGAAAAAATGAAACGGATATCAGGTGATAAAATTTCTTCGTGCCATACACGCAAGAGATACGAGATTCAAGAAGTGGGAATCATGTACCCGGAAGAAGTTCCTACCGATAGTCTAAGGCCCGGGCAAGTCGGCTATATTTCTTGCAACATGAAGGAATCTTCAGAAGGTAATAGTCTTGGTTGGTGTAATTGTATAGGTATTGAACGACCTCCAGCACACATAGGTGATACCTTATTCCGCATCGGGCAGCCCGTTGAACCTATGCCTGGATTCAAACCAGCAAAAGCAATGGTATATGTGCATTTACCCCAGTCTTGCCACCGCTGAACCCCTGTATCAGGTATATGCTGGGATTTTTCCTGTTGATAGCAACGATTTCCCTAAGCTGGAAGAGTCAATAAACCGAGTAAATCAATTCATTATGTTCTCTCCGCCAAGTCACTCATGACACACTAGCTTACCCTAACAGACAGGAGCGTTACAGTCCAACGTGAATCCTCGTCTGCCCTGGGACAAGGGTCTCGTCTCGGCTTCTTGGGAACATTACATATGGATGTTTTCCGACAGCGTTTAGAAGACGAATACAATGCCAATGTCATTATAACAGCACCAACTGTTCCATATATTGGTTCGTGCATATATCCCCGTTTTTGCCATGATTGTTGAATCTCGGTACTGCAGTCGTTTACAGGGATGGGAAGGAGGTATACGTCAGCAACCCAACAGATTTCCCAGATGTCACGGACACGACTGGAAAAGTAAAGGAAATACAAGAACCGGTCGTTAAAGCTTCGATTATTGTCCCCGAAGGCAAGTTCATAACATCTATACGAAGTGCTTAACTACCCCTAACTCCTATTAGGCTCTTTTGGTGATATGATGGATCTGTGCTTTTCGCATCGTGCGGAGGAACTTGACCACCGCTATCTTGATTCTGGGACTGGCTCATCATCTCGCATCATGCTGACATGTATACTACCTTTAAGTGAAGTTGTAACCGACTTCTTTGACCAGTTAAAAAGTCGTAGTTCGGGATATGCAAGCTTTGAGTGAGCTGTTCATATTGCGTAATTTGTGTCGTCTCTGACTCCTCGTTCAGTTACGAAGACGCAGGGTACAGAACTAGTGACCTGGCGAAAGTGAGCTCAATGTCACGTACACGTTGAAATTATGTTGTTAAACTCAATCTCAGATGTCGTTCCTGCTCAACGGGAAGCCTATCGATGCTCTGGCTTTGATCGTTCACAAATCTGCCCAAGATCCCATCGGCCGTAAATGGGTAAAGAAACTACGTAGGTCGCGTCCCATCCCCCAGACACATATTTTAACGCTTTTGTATAGGTAAAGTTATTCCCCGGCAACTATTCGAGGTTCCTATACAAGCTGCAGTAGGCCGCAAGATTATTGCTCGTGAAACGCTGAGCGCATTACGAGCGGATGTAACAGCAGGGCTCTACGGAGGTATGCATAAAATTGATTCCTACTGCATGGAGCTCATATCTTCTAGGCCACTATGAACGGAAGATGAAGCACTTGGAGAACCAGAAAGAGAGCAAAAGACGGATGAAAAAGTTCGGAACGGTGGAACTCCCACAAGAGGCCTTCTTCGACATCCTTAGCACCAAATCATAATTTACTCGTAATCTAATGCCCTCAGTATACAGCTTAATGTGATTTCTTTGTCATGCTAACCGTTCCCGCTAATAAATGCAGCATTACACAAATTAGCCCAGTCCTGGCTCAAAGTGCGGTGTCCTCGTCGTCGTATGTCTCTTTTATTAGGCTGATGGAGTGTTAGTGGTAGATAGAGGAATACTATGTTATGACTTGCCGGTACACAGACGAGGGTGGGTGATCACCACTGTAAATGCACAGTCATGAACTTTGGCAACGACGAGTATCATCTGCACTTACTCATTCGTGATGAAGGCGTCCACCAAATCTGGTGGGACGTAATCGTAATTAGGGTTGATCACATCGACCTTATCTACCAAGTCTCCTTCTTCAAATCCAAGCACCTTGCTAGGATCCCCGAAATCCAAAGCGCTATACTCGTGATACAAATTCCAAGCAGGTGTTAATTTGAACAAACCAGAACACACTACGACAGGGGTTCGATGAGCGCGTGCTGCTGTAGCAGCCATGAGTGAACCAGTCGTAGCGAACATGCCTCCATTTGCAAGTATGGCATGTGCGCCCAAAATGACTTTGTTGACACGGGACATTAGGGCGAAGATAGATGAATCGGGAACCAGGAAGGTGGATATTCCAGCGGAAGCCAATGATTTAGCCATGTCTCGGCCACCATATCTGTATCCCAGATGTTGGTCACAGGAGTGTGTGTGGACGCGTTGCGACTTACGAGGGGGCGGTCTCGGCAACAATAACAGTGTACTTCCTATCACGAGCTGCAGACATTAGGAACGCTTCAACTGTGTTCGACATTCCTAATGTCAAGATGATTTCACTAGCACAATTCAGAGCAAGTACTAACTTCAAGGAAATTTACGTACTCTGAATGTATGTGGTCCTTTGCATTCTTCGAGATGTTATCATATACAGTATCCAGCTCATCGATCATATACTTCATGGCCTCCATCAAAGCGGTCTTCATCACAACTCCAAACTCCTTCTCCTTGCCAGGTTCTCTTTCATCTTCAGACTCGCCACCGTATTCGACCACCCTCTCACGAGTAGGCCTGACTTCTCCTTCCTGTTTTCTTGGCTGGCCCAATAGAACAAATTTTGAGATGGAGAAATTTTGCGTCACGTTGATGGCAGGGGACGATCTGAACAAGATACGATCTTCTTCTCGTGTTGCATGCAATAATTTCCGCACAGTATTCCCAACTGCGTGCTCTGCATGCAAGAGAGGATATAATGAACTTGTGTATTAGTCTAACGTCACAATGCGCACATACCATTAGGTTGGGCGTCTACTAATCTCCTACCAACTGCTTTGATTATGTTGACCAGTTGCTCGATGTCCGTGAAGATAGATTTTGACAACACTTGTCGGAGAACAAGCAAAGTTTCCAAAGCCGCTGCCCTCGAACCTACAAGCTGCCTAGAGCAAGCACAAGAGGCTGCGTTGGTTATCACGCAATCACTCCATTGGACGATGATGCTCGCCACTGGATGAGGTCCATTCCACTTGATCGTGGCGGACAGAGTTGATTGCTTACCTCCGCCGTAGTTTATTCACCAAGACATCGACGACGCGTTGATTGGCCGCATTTTGTGGATCGTGAGGTGGTGTCATCAGTCCAAACCGAAACTGACTCGAATACACAAGCATACACTATCTAATCAAAGCTCTTGCCATTTTGGGCTAGTGCTGGCCCAGTTCAGGGTGACGCTGGGCCTTTTAGCCTCAGCGTCTACATTGGCATGAGATACATCTAGGCAAATGACTACTCCAATTCTTTACTGAGAAATGTGCCAGTCGAGCTTGTCAGCCCATTTTGGCAGAAGTTGAGAGATCTGTTCCACATCCTTGTCACCTCTTCCGGAAAGACACTGCCAGAAGCGTCAATATAAGCAGGAGGTAAGGACATAAGTCGACATACAACAACTATGTCAGATCCTTTCGGCATCGTCTTCGCGATCCGTACGGCCTCCCATATAGCATGCGATGATTCCAAAGCTGATCCAGTGCGGATGAGACACATCATTATCCCCCAGAGATGAGGAACTAACCTGGGATAATGCCTTCGCTCTGGGTCAACATTCGGAAGCCCCGGAGCGCGTCCTCGTCAGTAGCCACAACATATTCAGCTCTTCCAGAATCCTTGAGCCAGGCGTGTTCCGGTCCCACACCAGGGTAGTCCAAGCCGGCACTAATCGAATGTGTCTCGATAATCTGGCCACTTGGCGATTGCAAAATATATGTTCGCACTCCGTGCAATACACCAGGCTGACCTTTCGATAACGTAGCGCTGTGGCGGTCCCCGTCTAATCCTATTATTTGTCCGTACTTAGTGTTCTGCTCGTCAGATGTCACTGAAACTTACCCTCGCCACCAGCCTCAACACCGACGAGGCGTACAGACTTGTCTGGAATGAAGTCATAGAATGTTCCTATAGAGTTGCTGCCTCCACCAACGCAGGCAACGACAACATCAGGGAGCTTTTCTCTAAGCTCTGAAAGCTGTTGCTTAATCTCTTGACCAATAACCTTTTGGAAGTCCCGGACAATAGTGGGGAAGGGATGCGGGCCGATGGCGGAACCAACAAGGTAATGTGTAGTAGCGAGGTTGGTGACCCAATCACGCAAGGCTTCATTCACCGCATCCTTCAATGTACGTGAGCCAGAATGAACTGGAATGACCTAGTGGAGTGTCAATGAGCCTTTCGAAGGTAATAAATCTTCAAATGACTCACTTTGCCTCCCAGCATCTCAATGCGGAAAACGTTGAGGGCTTGTCTACGAACATCCTCGGCTCCCATGTAAATGATACACTCCAAGCCAAACTTCGCGCACACCGTAGCCGTAGCAACACCGTGTTGACCTGCACCCGTTTCTGCGATAATACGGGTTTTACCAATTCGTCGGGCAAGCAGGATCTAGTCACACGTATTAAGTGGGATTCAGGCATACAACAAACCACCTGCCTGTCCAATGGCATTATTTATCTTGTGCGAGCCAGTGTGGTTCCTGAAATGGAGTGAGCCAGACGCAAGGGGATTTTAAGGATGACCTTACAGATCCTCTCGTTTAAGCCAAATATTCGCGCCGCCTGCTTCTTGTGTCAACCTTTCGGCCAAATATAGGCCAGAAGGACGATTGATATATCCATAATAGCTTTGGAACTCCTTCCAAAATTCCGGGTCATTCATAGCAGCATTGTGTGCTTGTTCGAGTTCGGCGAGGCACTCGAACAGGGCCTCTGGGACGTATTGTCCACCAAACTGCCCGAATCGGTGAGGGAGAACACCAGCGTCGGGTATAGCATTGACAGCAGGGGGGATGTCCTTTTGCGGAGACACTCGAGGTATATCAGTGGGTGTGGTGACTGCGGCCACAGGCTGCCCCTTGCTGCTCATCTGTTGGCAGTAATTTTGCAATGTTTCACGAAGCTTTCCTTGAGCAGCTTCTTGGATGACTCTGATGATTCTACTTCCAATAACGATGCCATCTGCACCTGCTCGAGTAGCGATCTCGACATGCGAACGATTCGCAACACCGAACCCAATGGCAATTGGAACTTTAGCATATTCTCGCACCCGCGATATGATGTTCGGAAGTTCGCTGTTTAATTTAACGTTATCAGACGAGCCTGTGGTCCCCATCTAATAATAGACGTGAGAGTCGAGTCTCGTTGAACTGTAGGGTTACATACCCTGGAAACTAGATAAACAAATGAATCTGCAATCGATGCAAGGAATTTGATTCGACCCATTCCTGTTGAGGGCGCAATAAGTGGAACATATGAGAGGCTATGAAAGGTCAGAACCCTTCAGCACTGGTGGGACAGAAACTCACTCTGCTTTGGCGCACTTGTCTCTGAAATTTATAGCTTCCTCGGGGGGCAAGTCCACGATGATGAATCCATTGGCACCGGCTTCTCTAGCATCCTGGATTGATTTATCTTCTCCATAGGCTAGGATGGGGTTGTAGTACCCTGTGCATATCGGTCAGTAACGCTTGGTAATCGTCTGCTCAGATAGCGCTTCACCCATGAGCAGGACGGGCACGGTTAAGCCTTTGTTCCTTGCCCCTCTCAGTTGTCCCAAAACTGTTGGGTAGTCGATGCCATTTTGCAGAGCAATCTGTATACGAGTCATGACGTGGAGCCTGAATAGGCGAGACAGAGACGCACACTATTAGATTCCTGGATTACTGGTCCATCTGCGATCGGGTCGGAGAATGGCATACCAAGCTCTATGATGTCGACACCACCAGCTTGCATACCCAGCAGGATTTCTACAGTATCGTCCCTTCTAGGGAATCCAGCAGTGACGAAGGTCACTAATGCTGGAGTACCCTAGGTGGCAGTAGATTGGTGATGTTAGGTATAAAGCATTGTGCCCAAGACGCACCTCTTTTTGTCTAGTTTCAAATGCAGCTTTGATGGCGTTCATGCTTGAGGGTATGTATGGGTTGTCGAGTCACGATTTAACCCAAGTTTACAAGTTATTAAGTAATGAAATGAAATGAAAATATTTTTAGGCAATCTAAGCGAGACACGTGGTTATCGATCTTAGATCTTCTGTTTGGTCCCGAACACCATGCATGGCCGAATCCGGAGGTACACAGAAAGACGGATTGGGTTCCAAACCCTTTGCATCCAATCATAATGGAGGACTCCCAGCCTGCAAATGAGAGCAGGGTACTTGTCATCTACACAGGTAACAACTAAGCGCTTGCACTGTCGCGTTTCTTTCGCTTACCCCTTGTTATAGGTGGCACAATTGGGATGCTCCTCGGGAATCAAGGATATGTTCCAGAGCCTTATTTTCTGACGGAGACGCTGAGAAGCCAATCGCGCTTTCATGACCCTTTTCAAGACTCGCTATTTTCCAATGCTTCGTCCGTCCAGGGCTTTCGGGAGTGGAGCAGTGGAAGTGGGCGTTCAACCCCTCTGACCGCGGTACCCAGCCCACCAGCACTTGACCCCCCGCAGCGAACTCTACGTGTACGGTCATGCCGTCCAATTGGCGTCACCTCAGGTCTAACACCAAAACATGGGCAACGCACTCACCGGAATAAACCTCTCTGCGTTAAAATCGCAGAGAATGTATACGAAGCCCATCTCCCTAGTTTAGTCACTCCTAGGAGTCAAGTTCCCGGAGGAGGCGGGATGAAATCGATTCGATACGCAGTTCTAGAGGTTCGTACGAACTAGTCATGCCCCATTCTCGGATCATCACAACGCTACAGTGGAATCCACTTTTGGATAGTAGTAATCTTGAAATAGACGGTATGAGCTTGCTACTTCTGCCATTTTCAAGAGCTGATGACATTTAATTGTAATACAGACTGGATAAGGATTTCCACTGAAATAGAATTAAACTATTCATCCTTTGATGCATTCGTTGTGCTCCATGGTACCGATACCATGGCCTATACCTCAAGTGCTTTGAGTTTTATGCTTGAAGATCTGGGTAAAACAGTGGTATGGTGTTCCAATGTCTTAAACTATGCATAGCCTCATACGTTGACGCTCAGATCCTCACTGGCGCACAAATACCTCTTTCCCAACTTCGGAATGACGCTGTTGATAATCTCATGGGTGCTTTGACAATTGCGGGCCATTATATTATCCCAGGTATGCATCTTTCTGCGTCTTAGATCTCGTCAACTTATCGCGTCTTAGAGTGCTCTGTCTACTTCAACCACACCTTATTCCGCGGAAGCAGGGTCTCGAAAACCTCCTCCTACGATCTAAGTGCTTTCAGCAGCCCAAATTTCCCACCTCTAGTGAATGGCATGTCATTTGCTTTACAAGGTGTACCATGTCTGCTGACAGAACCCACAGTTGGCATTGACATTGTCGTGAATTGGGGCGACGTTATTCGACAAACAAGTTTGAGGCGTTTCAAGGCTCACAAAGGTAGCTTTAGTCCTGTCGTGGATAGCTATCGGTCCTGACTTGGTCATTAGAGATGTGCCCAGATGTTGGTAAGTGGCCACGGCCACGATCACTCGTCCGTGCTAAATGTCACCTAGCTACTCTGCGGCTATTCCCTGGCATCGCTACCGCTACTGTCAGTGCATTTTTCATGCCAAGCATCCGTGGTGTTGTCCTTGAAACCTTTGGGGCAGGTAATGCACCCCAGCGTGGAGACCTAATGCAGGCTCTAAAAGAGGCATACAATCGCGGCGTGGTAGTAGTGGCAATTACTCAGTGTACCAAAGGGACTGTGAGTGATTCGTACGAGACTGGCAGAACTTTACTCCAAGCTGGTGTTATTCCGGGAAGCGATATGACGCCAGAGGTTTGACTTTCATTTCCAACTAAGCCAGACGCCTGATGGGTTTCCTCCAGTGTGCCTTGACGAAACTGAGTTATCTGCTCTCGAAACCCGAACTTTCAGTCGAAGACGTCAGGAGGCTCATGGGCATCCCGTTGAGGGGAGAACTGTCGAGAGTTTCTGCCTCTCCGCTGGCACCTAAATCAACAGTTGAACAAAATCTTGGCACGATCCAAACCGTCTTGACTAAATTCGTGCAGCTTTCTTGCCCACCAACTACCGGTTCTCACATTACTATTACTGGTGGCGATGCTGCTAATATCAATCAATCTACGGAGGATGCTACCGCACCGTGGACGTGGACTGCTGGCGAGGCGGCAAACACAGAGGCCGTGTTATACCCGTTTTTGATACACCTGGGAGCTGCCAAGGACGATGTCGAAAGCATGAAGTATTGTATCGAGATGGCAAGCGGTGGGATTGTAAATGCCTTGGAACCGGGGTCTGGAAGAAGCCCATTGCATGTTGCGGCGCTGAAAGGGAATGTGCGCTCTGTTGGAACACTTCTTACTTCTGGGGCATTGGTGCATTTACGAGATATGTTGGGACACACTGCCCTTTATTATGTACGTCATTTATCAAACAGCATGAAGATGGCTAACGAGGCAATTTTAAGGCCGCTCGACTGCAACATGAAGAGATAGTGGACTTGTTGACTGCAGCCGGAGCCACGCTTGCCGGAGTGGATACAAGTTATATTTCGTTGTCTGTTCAGGCTGCCATCCAAAATGGTGATAATGCTGCATTGAGAATTTGGTCAAAGGCGGGTGTAGTATTACCCAACAGCAAGCTTAATACTCCCACAAGTCAGCACCAGGCGTAGACGAATGATGATACAACAGATGTCAATCCAGTTTGAAAACAGCTCCAAGTGGTTAGCAATCGAGGGGTATGTACGTTAGATAAACGATACTATAGCGTTAAATTGTTACGTGCCAATTCAAAAGCTAACGCGACTTTAATCTGTGACCATGGAAACTTCCTCCACCTCATCCGTGTCTTCAGACCCTTCGTCTGCGCCTTTAATGTTGTCATGTAGGGTCCGTAGGAACAAAGCCAATTGGTGTCTGGGGAACGTAAATGGTGCTGCAAGAAAAGCAAGCTTGGCAACTAGTTCTGGCTTTTCTTTGTCCAATTGCAGTGGTAAATAATGGACCACGGGCGGGTCGTCGCTACCCGGTGTCTCTGGCTCGAGTCGTAGCGTAAAGTTCAAATCTGCGGAAGTCGGTGCATTGACAATTGTAAAAAAAATGGATCAAAATACCTTTGATATAGTCCCCAGATGTATCCTCTGGCGGATAACTGTATATGCATTGAAAGACCCAGCAATCCTTTTCGGCGAGTTCTTGAGATACCTTCTGGAACTTGAGCCCAGTAATCAGCAAGTTCGTTAAGTCCTCGTAGAATTTGACTAGTTGCGTGTGCTTGGGGTCATCTACCGCAGCTGCAGTATATCCACGTTGTGTAGATGATGGTTGGTTTTTTGCTGCCTTGGCCATCGTATTTGCTCTATCTATCTCTGCCTTCAACTCTGCCTGTAACTCATTTTCTAGCAAGTCGAAATTATAACGAAAGATTATGAGTGACCGGGAAGAGGCTTGTATACAAGACACCCACCTACTGACTCCAGCTCTTGTATGCGCTTAACGTGCGCCCTGACTGCTGTCTGTCGATCATCAGCTATTTCCTTCCAGCGTTTCACTTCTGCTTCAGTTGCTCGTGCCTGTTCATCAGCTGCATCTTGGGGTATAAGATGAAGGATTGATGTTCGGCCAGTCCGAAGTAAAGGCTCCTTCGACTCAGCAACAGCGGTCAGTTGGCTAATCAGATGTTCTTGCTCTGCGTTAAGAACGTAAGGAACTGAGATAAGGAATTGGTGATGTCCAAGTACCTTCTATCTGCGCCTCCATCTTCTTTTCTCGATACTCGAATAATTGCTCGGCTTCCGTTCGAATACTGAAGGCTTCATCCAGTTGTTTGTGCAATGCTTGCACATGCACTTGCAGCTGAACACTGCATGTTGAGTCAATGTAGAAAAGAAGGTGAACGATAATACCTCCTCGTTATGTTTTCGCAACCTTTCCAGCTCTGCCTGAATATTCGTTCGGTTTTTAGCACGAGGATTGGAGACTGAATTGACGGTTCTTGCCACAGATGGCCCAGGTCCTTGAATGGTCTCAGCCTCGTCATCATCAGCATCAGTGACCCCTTCCGTCCTTGGCCGTCGAATCCCAGTGGTATTGCTCGCAGTCGTACCGGTAGACTTTGCCTTTCCTTTCCCTTTCCCTGCTCCATTTGTCTGCCTTTCAATCGTAATGTCCTTGGCTGATTTTTTGGATACTGGCCGTCTACCTTGACCATTAATTGGGGGAGGGGGAGGCTGTGGAAGCGCCACGATCTCGTCGTCTTCCTCATCTCTCGCTTCTTCCTCCGGCTGCTCTTCGTCCGTGTCGACATTTATTCGCTCAACATCAGGCTTGGAAACCGGTGAAGGTGAGATACGAGAGCGCTTGGCAGGTCTGCCTTGTGCTTGTTTCTTCGCTACTCCTTCGGCTACCCTACTGGATGGTCCAGCCTTTGCAAATTGAGTATTATGATTGGTGTTACGCGCCTGACGAACTTGTGGGGCTGGTCCCGTTGATTCGGAAATGTCTGGTGATTTGCGCGAGAGGTCCATTGATACTTTGAATTTAAGTCAGGGGAAATTGAGGTACATACCAAGTTCGTCGTCGGACATGGGGGCGTTCAGGAAGAGGTATGTGACAAAGGTGACGCGCGGGCACGTGAGCACAATCAACGGGCGCGTTCTCGTTAGTCTCGACAAGAACAACATGACAACGAATTGATTAATCGGTTTATACTGTAAGCGGGTAGGTATTGTATGTTAAAATAATGCTACAGTGCCATCTTAATGGCAGTAATAAAGCGAAGAAGACGTGTTGGTACAAAAGGGATGAAAGTATCAAATGCAAGATAAGTATTAGACCAAGATTCATGATACGAGAAGGGACAACAATGCTGAGATAAATCAGTGCTAAAAAGAGAATGAAAGCTGGAGGAGGAGTCATTGCAAGGAACATTACGGGATATTATGGTTATGCTGATGATAATGGAGAACGATGATGATGAGACGGGAAAAGAACGAGAGCAGACGGTGAGAATGCAAAGAGCAAGCCAGAATGCCTGGTAGATACACCAAATGGAAGGAATCGATCATACAAGAAGAGGGGGGAGTGATTCTGGAATGGTATCTCGGGACTTCGGTTGTTGCGGCAGTGGATCGAGAGTAGGTTCTTTTGTATACAGAGGCAAGGGAATTGAATAATCGATTTTCCTGTCCCCATTGTCGTCATAGAGCTGTGAATAAGGTGGGAGAGGGGCAGCATATGGAGTAAGCGGGGGTAATGAAGGTGCGGAGGTGTGGGTGCCACGGATTTCGTTGATGGCCGGAGCCAGTGGAGGGGAGAATTGAGGTGCTGCGTTTCCGAATTGCAAAGGAACGGAGAACTCGATCTTCTCGTGTACCTTGCCGCCTTCTGGTAGATCATAAGCAAGCGTCAATATGATAGAGAGATCGTGGTTGACAGATGACAGAGGACCATTCTCTGTGCATCGAAGGATCGGCATTCCAGCCCAATCTGTGAATTTATCGGCAGCGATACCTTCTGTCATAAATGGAATAGTCGCTTCCAAGGTGTACCATGCTGGGTGTTCAGTGCGTGAGGCATCATTTGCGAAGACGTAATTGTCACCGGCAAGCGCGTACTCCCCAGACTCCTCCGCAGGCAGCAGTGAGAACGAGCGGCAGGATGTATCGCATGATGGCAGCGGGAAGTACATTCCAACATCATACATAAGGCTGAAGGGGTGGGCCCTGCGAAGCGGAAGTTCTGGAGGTTGCATAGACGGAGGAGGCAGTCTGAATCGGGAAGCGAAGGCTGGGGTAGGGGATGGTCTAAAGTGAATGAATAAGTCGTGCATTCAAGGCGAAAGGTGATGGCTACTTACTTGAATCGCTCACGTTGAAGGAGGTCGACGCAAAATGAGGTTACCTGTAATCTCTTGCAATCGGTTTCGTCTAGATCCTTCGTTCGCAGACGAAGGATGAATGGTATCGTGTCGTCTGTCAAGTGGAGATGCTCTGGTACAGAACCTAAAACTTGGACTTTGGACAAGACTCCAGGGGGAATATGAGGTCCCTCTGAGGGCACCTTCTGGGGGCAATGGACCATATATGTCACCGTTGGAGGGTTGACTCGTTGAGCGAATGGAGCTGTCAGGAATCGCTTAACTTTGACCTTGCGAACGGCCTCTACCACCTTTGTCCTTGATCGGAAGGGAGCACATAGAGCGGCAAATGACCAACCAGTGGGGTGATCGTCAAGGGAGACAAATGTGGCCATTGCGTACAGGGCATAAGAAGTTCCCACATCTTCGACGCCATACTTGGAGGTTGCTGGTAGCCAACCGGGCACAGGTAGGTTGAAAATGACGTTCCATTGTGCTAGATACGATGCAACAGAGAAGCTGAGTATCCATGCTGTCCTCAGTTATGGATATACATACCAGGGAGGGGATCATCTTCATGGCCCTCATTACTCAGTTCAATGGGCGCATTTGGTACCAACTCCCTAGTAATTGAGCACAGCCGTAAGGAGGAATATCCAATTTTTGGAGTGATTATTTCGGATTGGCCCTCGAATGTGAGTGATAGAGATTGTAGCAGTAGTCGTACAGTCCTGCGACGCTCAAATAAAGAGAACGGCGAACTGATCGAGATCGTGACATGACCAGATAGTGAGTATGCCGCGCTGTGAATGCTTTCATTAAGATGTATGGCCTATTGAGATGGATGTCAATTACTTACGACGAGTCCGCAGAGCCATACATGTCAAGAGATTGTGAAATGGTATGGATATCTATCGAGCCAGACATGGCGGACACCTCGAACAGTCTCTGTATAGTAGGAAAGAACCACGGATCGAAAACGGGAATGCGGGGAATAATAAAAAGATGGGAGAGCAAAAGGCATTCTTCGTATATATACTTCCAAAGAATATTAACGACAAACGGGGAACAAAAGGCATGGCGAACAAAGGCAGATAAGTGGGTGGCGGCTTGCAGTTCCTGCAAAAGGAAGGGCTGGAGGTCAGCCTGACATGATGATGACTTACGCTACCCCTGGATATTCCCTTGTGGTTATAGAGGGAAGACCGAAATTGCCACCGATTGCATCTCGTGGTTCTAACATTCCACTCGTTTTAGCTTTCCTTTTGTCCATCTCACTATATCTATACCTATGCTGACTAAGCTCACTGTCCTCACCAACACAATGGAGTTACTTTGCATTGTCCTTCTTACAATGGCATTTCTTGGTCTGACGTGAGGCCATCTACTCCTTGGAAGTAATCCATTTTGTCCTTCCCAAATTTTGTTCTTGGAGTCAATCAGGTTCATGAGTTATCAGATGCCAGTGGCTACTGTGCCCCTTGAATTATCAACGTGCCAACAGCAGCCTTACGCAAAGACATGAGACACGGCAAGTTCATCCTCGTCGCGTTTCCGGGACTCTTTCCTCCGTGAGCCCTCTTCCTGCGCAAGCTTGCGACTTCCATATTTACCACCTTTCTCCCGCCTCATTGCTGACCGCACAGCCGCTGGTGATACAAATTCTGAGGAGATCCATAAATATTCATCAATGATGTAGGACAATGGCCGCAACTTACCAGGGTTGGAGTAAACAGTAGCTCCGCCAAATGCACCTTCAAATATCCGAATGGGTGTTAGTACGAATCGAGGTCCAATTTCGACCAAGGTCGTTTGCGGCGGTCCATTTGGCTGCAGCGGATCCTTTTCCAGTATCTGGAATCATGTAAGACGGGGGAACATGAATCAAATTATTGCCAATTCCCAGTAATCGCTATGTCTGAGTCAAAGCTCACCTGAAAGTTACGGAACCATATTTTCGAGTCGAGCATGGAGAACGTCAGGATGTGGTCCACAAATGGTTTGGACTTCCTGGCACTGGAAGGGACACCGAATATCTTCATGACCCGAGTCAATCAGGCTCATAACCAATTTGTTGCACCACTCACATGGGTAAAAACCTCCTTCGTCAGTCGGCCCCACTCCGACTCATCGAACGCCTTGTCAAAACTGAGTAAGCCCCGACTTCCCTTCAAGCAGTTCCCCGTTAATTTCAATTCATCCATGGTGTGAATATTTTGAACATGCATCTTGATACTCGGTCCGTTCGGGGTTTTGGCAGCCCACAGATATAGGTCTTCGTGCCGACGCGCTTCAAAATATAGCGCATTATTGCAGTTATTTAGATCTGCTAGCTCTGGCAGCAGATTGAGCTGCGACTTGGAATCCAGTTTGGAGTCTGACGAGCCATCGCAGGTTAGCACAAAGAAGCTTCTGTTAGAATGTCACTTGAACCTTTCTTCACATGTGGTAGTAGAGCCTCCAGGTCGTTCATCAGGTGTCTCATCCGGTGCGTAACTCCTCGGGAGGACAGTAGCAGTACTCGCTGCTTGTTTCTCTTCGTTGGCGGAACGGCAACAGTCTCATCGTCTCCTTGGTCCAAAAGGTCGGCCTTCCTTTTTCCTTTGCTTTTCGATTCAGCCTTAGCAGCATTGACCTTTTGAGTCTTCAAAACGGTGGTCATTTTGGGTATGATCGAAACGGGACGATATAGCAAACACGAAAAAAAAGTATTACGTAATCACTAATGTGAGCGATCATCGATTAATCAGTCTTTCGTCCGCTTCATAGAATGGAATGGCAAGATTCATATGGCAAAGTAATATGAGCTATGGGTACAGGCAAGTATTGAAGCACGCTCAATGCCCCAGAATGCAAATCAGACGACAAAATAACCCCAGGCGACAAAAAAAAATACTGCGGGCTGCAAAAATCAGAGGTAAAGAGGGTCTCATCAAGTTTGGGCACGAAGCTGCTTTTGCTTTTCTTGCTCCAAGCGCTGAAAATCACTTTATAAGAGACGGAAAACGATGAATCTGAAACGACGCACATGGTAAAGGAGCTGCACTGCCATTTGAATGTTGGCAGGCTGCCCCGTGATAACGACTAATCGCTCATTTTCTCCACCAGTAGGTGCAGGAGCACCATTAGGGCCAACTCCAACTGCACCAGGCTCCATTATTTTAATTTGACTCGCGCTCATTTGCCTGATTTCATTGATCTTGCTTCCTCCTTTACCGATGATACAGCCCACGAGATCATTAGGAATATAGATCTGCTGTGTTTGAAGTTGTTGAGGAGGGTTGTGTAAGGGTGGAGGACCGGAGTTATAGGAATAAGTCGGAACGTAAGATGAACCAGTGTGGGTACGACGAGAACCTGGACGATAGCTGGAATGGGAAGATGAGGGCATGCGCTCATTAGCTTCGATGAGAATATTCCCGATGTAATATGTTGCGATGTGGATTGCATCAGCGACACCTGCCACGCTGAGGACACGCTGTTGTGCATATGAGTACCGGTATGCAGCTGTGATGGAAGTTTATACCTCAGTCGACCCTGGTAGCATGCCCTCACTTGCATTCAACCTAGCGCCGCTGGCATCTTGAATTTCTTTGATCTTGGACCCCGCCTTTCCAATAACGGACCCCATACGGGAATTGGGTATCATAAACTTGATGGTGACAGCGCGACTTCCAGGAAGTGAGGGAACATCGAAAGGCTCATCATTGATACGTCGAACGATGAGTCCGAATGCCTATATAATTCGGTTAACATACACATGCACGCGCACACGCATAACATGATCGGCACCTTCGATACAGCATCCAGAGGTCCGGATACGTTGAGGATACGCTCAGGGTTACCAGGAATGGGCTCTGAGACGACAACCCTTGCACCGCTTTTCTCTCGTATCTCATTGACATGTGATCCGCCCTTGCCAATGATAATAGAGGCGTCTTGGGTAACAATAAGACAGCGCATGTGAATATGGGCTGAGGGTGGTGCAGAGGATGAGGATGATGGATCAGTGATGTTTGCAGATCCTTTTGCATCACCCTCAAAGTCAGACGGTTTGATGTCATCCTTTGGCTTTTCTGAGCGGTTGGAGCCAGGAGTGGACGCTGCGTTGTCGTCAGTGTGAGTATTGCGTGAATCGTTCATGTTCACGTCGGTTGCAACTGTGTGAGAGGGAAGACCTGAAGATGTTGTTGGTAAGTCATCCGACGTAGATACTGCGCCAGTGTTGGCACGTTTGTTATGTTTTGGTGCGTCACTATCGGAGGGAGAACGGGACCGCTTGCGAGTGTCAGCGTCTGGCATCCCAATTTAGTTTATGGTATTTGTAAGCTCAGATGAATTGGAGAGTGTGGTTCCAGTTATGTGAGAGAAGGATGTGGGCTTGGAGGTAAGAGCGCGGTGTGATGTATAGTCTGATGGAGGCAGCGTGGACGGAAGTGAGGGGGATGCGATGGATGGAGTGGTATCGTTTAACCGAACAGTTAGACATACCTGAAGAAGAAGAAAATTACAACGGAAAAAGGTAGATAACAATTAAGGGTGATGGGGAATGGGTCAGACTGGAACCAAGGGGGGAGCGCACAGGAAGTGCGAAGGTGGTGGAAGAGAAGGAAAGGTGTCGGGTACCAAACTAAGACGCTCAGCCAACACGGGCAACAAACATGTGCACACATCCTGCCTGCATGCTCGATTCTACAGCGTACCACACAGCTTTGATATTCGGTAACTACTTTAGTTAGGTAACCCTATCGATACTACATATTCCAGGAAAGCCTTCCATTTTCCCTCCCAGATCTCAATTGCCTTTTTTCTCTCCTCTCCTTCCAAAGTTGAATACTGCAACATGGAATCATTAGCACCCATGTTCTCCGTCTAGACCTATTAACAATACCTGTAGGCTATCTCGCGCCAACTGGCCAAGGGTACTTAGCCCAGTTACCTCACTTGATACCAACACCTGTACCAAAATCGATATATCGCCCTGGGGAATCGGAACAAGGATACTTACCTGGTAAAAGTCGAACGTCAAACCCATGTTGCCAAACACGGAAGGATCGTCCGAGCTTAAGGCGACAGGGACACCGCTATTGAGCATAATTGGTAGCGGGTGCATTGGGATCGATGATGTTAACCTCTAATCAGGGCGTCAGAAATCGAATTGCTGGAATAGCGTTTTACGATACCAGGATCTCGTTTCTGCAACGTGCTCAGCATGAGATGACTAGACTCCCGGACCAGTCACTACTTACGATATAGGGCACACTTCGAGGGCAATCCCACGCTCTCTGCAGATGTTTAGAAGCTTAGGGTGCTTGACAATCGAAAATCTAGAAAACTCTCAGCGTGGGCGCCAGTGGGGTAGAGTGCATGTAACCAATACCCGTGGCCGATGCGTTTCGTGCCTAAAAGGATAGCATCGTAGAGATTAGTATCAGCCTCGGTGCCATCGCCAAGTGTCTCTCCAGCATGGAAGATGAACGGAATATGAACGCCCTCTTCTTTCTGACGTTGCGGGAAACGCAACAAGGGTTCTAAATAATAGGTCAATGGCTTGAGAACATTCTCGTCTCCGACGAGATCAAATCCTGTGCACTGGGTCAGTGATTCCAACATGAACGGCGATGTTCCGAAACTAACCAGCAATCAAGTGTGGAAATTCCTTCTTCAATGCAATGCAATCCTCGAGGTACCAGTCCAATTCCTCTGGGGTGATAAATCGCAGGGTGGTATAGATGATCTGGGTGAAATGACCAGTTCAAGCCAGAGCGAGGGGAAGTGCCGGTTTATGACATACCCTAGCACCGATGAAGTCGTCCCCTCGGCCCTTAGCCACCATTTCGGCCTTCACTTCCTTGACTACTTTGTCAAAAAGCAATAACCATTCACGGTGGTCAACATTGTCCTGCCCGTCTGCTCCCATCATAAATCTGTATGGTCGTTAAATCGGACGTAGCTGGGCAGAAGTTATATGACAAGCTGCACTTAGACCAAAAATTGATACGTGGCTCCGAATATGAAATTCCATCTTCAATTGAGGAGCGAAGATACTCTCGTATGTACTCCGACCAGATTGGGACAAACCGAGTTAATCCCTGTGAAGGTGAATACGATCGACCGCGACCAAGTGATCTATCTATGTTACAGGCATACCTGAGCGACTAAGAAGGTGGTCTCGAATTTTTGCCAGATCTGGAGCCCAAGGTTTGGATCAGTGTCCCATGAAATGCATGGGCTGACCAACCTTCGTAACGGTGTTATGGGTGCCATACGCCTCGCTTGGGTTAATAGTCATACTGGCTAGGACCCATTTATCGAAGCCCTCAGGTCCTCCCAGCTCATAGCTGAAGCTTTCTCTTGCACTTTGAATAGGAACCCACGCGCCCAGGGAGTAAGTTGATCCGCATATTGTCATGGACTCGGTACGATAATCCGGGGGAAATGGTTGGAACATGGGCAAAGTAGACTTGAGCGTGTCCCGGGATAGGGCAGAGAGTACACAAATATGCATCTGGGGGTGAGCAAGAGCAAGCTTCAGCAACCACGAAGCATTAACGGTGGCATCTAGGTGGGCATGAAGCAGTGCTCCTTTCGGCATCTTGCAATAAGAAGACCTATGAGCGATTATTCTCTTTAGAACACTGCCATGATGCACCTTAACTAAAATCTCGAAAAGCTTAGATTTGACGATAATGTTACGACCTGTAGCGACCATTATTAGCACTGGTTATGTGCCACTAGGCGACGTATACCTGTCAAGAATTCCATGCCGGGAAAGGGATGGGGTATTTCATCGTGCTCAGCATCCCAGATAGTATTAGCTTCTTTTGCACGAATTTTTCTGATGATTTCATCTGCAACCCTCTCGGTTGGTGATCTGGTAGAGATCTGATATTCTCTACGCATTGATCGATCATCCTGTATGAGAGCAGACCTCTGGGCGTTATAAGCTGCAATGTCGACAGGAGCTGACATGGTCGGTCTGACTCGGTCACCAATAATACAAGGCTTGATGTTTGTAGATATATAAATGAGTACGGAGCCGATATTCCCTTTCCGATGTGACTCTGCCACGTGAGAAGGCGGAAGCTGTAACAGGAGTGTTGCATATGGATGCGAAAGGCATGGTTCCGATAAAGATAAGATCCAGCAGCAGGCGAATATAAGGTGTGAGCAACCCAGGTTGGCATTTCTAACAGAACGCGCACAGTGCACGACAGGGTTAGATTTGCAATGATCCACTCAATCTTCTAACAAAGGTATCGCGTGTTTCCTAGTTAAGCTCTCTAATCCTACTGGGCAATGGTGTTGAAATTTGTAGATGTGAGTGTGAAACTGACACTAATGGCGGAGATGGACTCACAAGCTCAGAAGTCAGTCTTAGGCTTTCAGCGGCGCGTCCGTGCTCTGTATCCCTCGCACCTTCTCCGGGTCGGAGGTCCAAGTACTCAGACAGGAATACGCGCAACATGATGTTCCACCTCCTCATCGTTGGGATATCCAGGGCGGACGCGTCATCCTACGAGGTTGTTAGATATGCTAGAAGAATCTAAGGGCAATACTTCGTACGGAAAGTTGGTGCCACACTCGGGGGAATGGATCTGCGATCAAATGGAGAACACTGACTCCCCGATGGAGAAAGGGAGCATGATCGTCACCCATATATCCAATATTTCTATCATTCCATGTGCGCTTCCGAAAGTAACTGTCCCATTTCCCGGCCGCCATGCTGTCCTCCCCGTCGTATGCGAAAGCGCCACTTTCCCCGAGGCGCTGCTCAACAGAGATTAGTGCGTCAAATAGCCACGCCGTATCTAGGAAGTACGAGCGAATGAGTGGTTGCTTTGCCCCGAGTAAGTCGAGCAAAATCAAGTGCTCAATACCCGCCAGCTCCGTGTCTGGGCCCATAAGTCGTCGTTTTCTATCAGGTGGGATAAATGTCGTGGCCCATTTCTCCGCCAAATGCCTTTACCGTTTGAATGTTGTATACACTAACGCCAAAAAAGAACACACACCTAGCACCATAGATTGAATCTGTATTCGTCCACTGCACGAACGCTTCCTCGCCGTCGAAAAATACTAGTTGAAGAGTAGTCTCTGCAACATCCTCATCCTCCTCTCCCCCGTTCTCTAACAGGTGTTGGCGTTCATTGAGGTAGCTGTCGAGAGCCTCAGCAAGGTCAAGCATCATTGCACAAGGTGCTGCAGAATCGGTTGCGCCAACGAACTATGTCTTGCAGCATTATATGTGAAGTCGATAAAATATACGGAATATGAACGCACTTGGTTATCTGGTGCTCTCGGGAAGTACTTGCTGTCAAAATGAGCAGCGACAATAACTCGTCTCGTGGCTTTGGGATCCTTCGTTGCGATAATATTCGCGAAATGTTTCTTCCCAATGGGTGTTACATCGTCAAACTCGTCCAACTCTACATGCCATTTCAGGGCCTTCAGCGTCGACACGATGTAATTTCGTACAAGCGTATTGTTTGCAGTGTCCGCTATTTGAACTCATTAGAGGTACACATAACTGGGAGAATGGAGACGCACGAGGACGGGGTATCAATATCCTCGACAAGTGAGAGTTCGGGTTCGAAGGGTCCACATTTTTGATGAGATTTGGCTTCGACATCAGGACAGAAACTGCATTTGAAGATAATTGAGGTAATTCGCGCTCCCCAAGCCTGAAGGACAGTGTAAAGGACAGGTGCAAAAGGACCACCAGCAAAGAGAGTGAATATGATTTCGATATCATGGCCGACCGGTATTAACGCCCACTGGCGTTGAACTTGTACGGTGCCAGTACCAAAACAATAGCCGTGGCAGGTATACGTGGAATGAGACTCATCCTTTAATCCACACAGGGTTAAACATCACCTGCACGCGAGCGGAAAAACAAATGCGTAACTCCTGACTCTGAGGTCGCGATCATGACTATCTTTGGCCTTTGGGTACTTTTATCTTTCTAATGGCTGCACCCTTGCTGAAGCCGAATTAGGTTATCAACAAGGCTGGTGGACTTGTCTATCAGCGTAACTTTGCGGGTGTGTTCTCATCTCCATCGGTCTGAACAGTGATTGACTGGCCAAAGATGGTCTTTCTCAATTAACTTCAAATGAGTACCTTGTGCTTGCTGGAACATTGCATGGCATCCATGCAATCACAAGTCGACTTTCACCTGCGGGATCTAGCTCTGGAGCTCAGGTCATCGAAGCAGAAACCTTCAAACTAACGATTCTCCTCACACCGACTGGTTCGTGAAGCTCGCGAATCTAGTGCCTGATCCTGACACATTAGCAGGCACAAAACTCGTACTTCTCACCTCACTTACCAATGCAACAGCAGATCAAGTGCTGCAAAAGGTTTACGAGGTATATTCGGATGCTGTAATGAAGAATCCATTTCATACACCAGAAATGCCCATTCGCAGTGATGGATTCGATCAACGGATATCTGTCGTCATAAATTCTGTTCAGTCATAATTCGATTTCGTGTTCCCAAATATTCTGCCATTGATCGTTGCACTAGAGATAGAATTTGTTATGAGGACGTCCTTCATGTGCCAATGCACACGTGATTGGAACAAGTGGCGTATAAATCCTGAGGCTACAGGAGTAAGATGCACGCACTCTCTTCCTTTGACGACTTCGCCATTAGCCTGAGTATCCCACTTACCATAACTTTCGCTGCAGATGCAAGCGCAGGAGACAAGAACTACACAGGCAATAACGCCAGCCCAAAGCCTCGCTGCAGTGCAGACGTTACTTCAAGCAGGGCTGGGTTGTATCGCATTCCTCCGGTGAGCATATACTAGGTATATGCGTCAAACTTTGCTTATACCCTCAAATGCAGAAACTTACTTCCAGATGATAACTTCTCTGAAAGTAAGCAGAGATGGCTCATGAGCACATTTAAAAGCGCATATATGCAGGCTATTTTACGACGATGGACTCGGGCCCAGCATCCACTCCAGCATCCGATGCAAGCTTTTCGTCTATCGATGCAGATAAGAAGAGAAACGTCAACTCATTCAAGATAATGGTGAATTTGCTCTTTCCACTGCACCTCGTTTCCTGACGATAGCAGACAATTACTCGCGGATATACAAGTGAAGCTGATAGGATTATGGATTATTTGGTACTTGGCGCTTCTCAATCTATTGCGATTTCATGAAGCAAGCCAATTCAGGAACACGGGATATTCGACGCCCTAAGCAAGCAGTACCTAAGGAGTTTCATTTTTGCGATATATCTGGTATTCCTTTGCCTGTTTGTGTGTCAAGGCGGTCCCTAACCACCTCTCCCAGGATAACAAAGACCCCACCAAGTGTGTCCCATACTTGCGCACATTTACTCGATTCTGATCCCCTTGGAGCATCGTCGAGGCGTACACATTCAACTTCCAGGTAAGCAGCTCAGAAGAGAAACTCAGCATAGTGAGAGCTTCGTAGTATCACACGGTCCCAGGAACCAAGTATGCAGTCCCAGTGATGACTCTTGGCGATGACTTGCGAAAGATGTCCTTGAATGGATCGGATCGCGACCCCGTTATGGAGGCCACCAAGCAAGGAAGACCTCCAACTCTCAAGGATGTCAAGAAAAGCGTTAAAGTAGGGCAAGTGATTCTCTTATTTATGCAAAAGCTCACTCTCCCAGTCTTTGTTGAAGTCGCTTATCCATGCTACTTCACAAATGGACCTACTACCAAGTACGTTCTCGCCTGTTATCCGGGAGGATGCCCATAACAACTAAGTACTTGTAGAGAAACGATTTGCCACATTCAAACTCTTCTATATGGACCACACCCCCTCTGACTATGAACCACCTCACTTTCAAGCAGGAGACGCTGAGAAAGACAAATGGTACTTTATGACTCATGACCTAGACGAAGTTCCAGATAAATGGAGCATAGGGAGAGTGATGACTGGGCACCATTCGTACGTCAAATTAAGAGCGTTCGAAGCGGTTGAATTGAAAGCGTAAAAATTGAACAGTGTGGCCTTGAGTGTCGCTTCCATTGCCGCATATCTTCCATCTTCGACCAATAGCGATAACGCTGTTTTTGCGGGGATCACCTCTAATCCTGCCACAGCCCATGTTGTGACATCTACAACTCAACAGGTCGAGCGGCAGGCTGAAGATTCTAAGGCTAGGAATGTTGTATGGGCAGCCGATGCAGCTGTACTTGGTGATGATATTGACGCGGAAGGAGACGATGACCCAGATTATGTGCGAGCTGAAGATGGTACGCAGGCCAGAGATTTAGTCCCAATTGGCGTTAGAAACGGCGATGGCAGTCTTCAGCCGATCGATAGCTTGCCCGATGAGCAACAATTCGGCGGTATCTCAGAAGCTGTCCCTACTAAGCTGCAAGACATGGTAATATTCCTCTTAGGAGACTTGTTTGATTCTCATATCAGCAATTGACAGAACAAAAAATCTAAGGAGTTACCAAGCATAGAAGAAACCCAATCGATTCTTTCACAAACCTCTACGCCACGCCCCTCATGTGCTGCTTACCTCAAAGGTAGCGATGCGACGATGGGAGGGCAATCTCTTCCTCCCTCCGACTTCGGAGACTCTATCCAATCCATGCAATCAAGTGAACTGGCGGCCGCCATGCTTGAAAATCTGAAAATTCAGGCGGAAACCGAACGAGGTGATATGCGCATGCCTGGTCAGTGTGCTTACTCTTCACTGTACTAGCATATAACGCTTGATCACAGAGAGAGCCCCCATCGACCCGCCGACCGATCGAGGTTACATCACCACACCTTCTCGCAGTAATAGCAACCTAGTCGACAATGGATTAGATTGTGAATGCGGAGTTGCCGTCAGTCACTTTTGCATATGCAAGAAAAAAGACGCTGATAAAGCGCTTTGCCTACAGGACGAGGATCAATGCTGCTTTTGCGAAGGTGGTTGCCAGAGGTGGTTTCATGTCTGGTATGTTGTTCGACACTGAGTAGATCAGAAGCTCACAATTTTAGGTGTATGGGGTATGCCTGAACTCTGCTCCATTACCCAGTCTAATGGTCGTGATAGGTATCACTCGATCAAAGATCGCAGGATGCCAGCCAAATTTGTCTGCTTTGATTGCCGCCTTCACGCCGATAGGAATTGGGAGCTACTCAAAGGCGAATTATACCGAAAGATGATGAACAAATTCAAAGAATTGGCTTTGTTTCGGTAAGTCTTCTTTAAAATTATTAATGTAAATCTGTTCAAAGATACTTCTATAGGCGATCCATCAAGGTAGCAGAAACGGACAACCCATCCACTCCTGCAGAGTTTTCCAAAGCTATTGGTGCGCTGAGCGAACTGTTATCGCCAATATAGCCCTGTAATCCTTTGGTAGGCGGTGACCACGCACTGGCAAGGCAGTTGTTCAAACGTCTAGAAAAGGAAGGTCGGTGTTTATGAGCGCCAGATTCCAAGCATATGTCACGCAATATATTTTCTTCCAGGCTTCATCCTGCAGGAGACTGTCGTCGTTGGTGACTTCGGACTCACTGAAACATATGTCCGTGGCAGAGGCCGCGGAGGAGGCAAGACCAAAAAGCGCCGGAATCTCCAAAAAGCAAAGTATATTTTCAATCGCTCAATCAAGCGCAGCATTGAATACGCAAATTATTTTAACCCTGACCACGAAATAGAGGCGCAAATGCTTGGACTGCCTGACCTCGTACGTGTCATACCCAAAAGTGAAAACTTTCTCATAGTGGCGAAAGATCAAGAAACCGGTCGCTCGGCTAGGCGTGCACGATGAGACGTCAGGTGTAGCAAGCATAGGCGTCCACCACAAAAGAGATCCACATCCGAGCTCGGGGGAACGACCGACTAAAAAAATCAAGATCTCCCTCACTACTGGTGTAGACCTCGCAGAATGAATTCCAGTATTTGATCAAGCGCGCCTCGAACCGGGCTTCCGCGGGGAACGGCAAAGTGTTTGGAAGGCATGATGTCTGTGATGCGCCCAGGCGTAGCGTTAACTCCTTCCCACGAACCATAGAATGGTTCGGACGTTGTACATGTGTATAAGTAGTATAATTGAGTCCGTTGCACATTTCGATCCCCTGATTGCACCAGGCATTTGTAAGATAGCCCTGGATGGCCGGCCCTAAAGTAGCATGGATAAATTTTGCATTCATCGGTCAACATAAACCTAACCCCTCATGTTCTAGCCGTTTGGCACTCCATCAGCAGAGTATGTCTGATGGATTAACTCGTGAGGCTCTCGCAGGAGATGAAGTAAATGGTGCATGGCATAGACAGTACCTCCGTATCTCCCATGTGTTGATCCTCACAGCACCTGGGTTCGTTAGCGTGGTATACATCCTAGTAGAGGAGAGGGCGTGACCATTAGGCATAGGTTCTAGATCTATTAGTATCAGCCATCTAGGATGTTGTGACCACCGTTATATTCTTGTCAACATGGTTGTGACACTAGACCCCTCAACCCGCTTGTACCCACATCGTCTGATTAGATTCTGCCTCCAAATCTTGAGTGCAAGCTATACCCTGCAATGCCTTACAGACTATCAGCGACGTTGCGAACGCACACTTCAGATGTAGGTTATCTCCCAAGGATAATCTAACTAATACCCATTACATTCTCAAAGGTACGCGCCTTGAGCTCACCAACCGATAACCTCATATTATCTGCATCTCGCGATTCCACGGCAATTGTCTGGCAACGTTCTACTGAGAACCCGTTTCATCCCGAGTCAGTCCTGAGAGCCAGCTCGAGATATGTGAACGCCGTAGCATATATCAACCCAACTTCAGACACCCCGAAAGGTAATTGATGTGCTCACAGATCCTGACACGCTGTACTCGCTCTTACACTCATTGGAAAGGCTATGCGGTCACTGGCGGACAGGATACATCCATCAACATCTTTTCTCTCGATATACCCAGAGACGATCCTGATTATACATTAATTGGCCATACGGACAATGTGTGTGCGTTGGACGTGACTCCAAGCGGAACGATAATCTCTGGGTCATGGGATAGGTCTGTCGTTCTATCTACGCTCGCGTATACATGTTTACACCTTGCCAGAACGGCCAAGGTCTGGAAGAATTTTCAACTGTTATACGACTTGAAGGGACACCAACAGTCGGTCTGGGCCGTCTTGGCAGTTGAAGATGATCAGTTTTTGACTGGTGCGACGGTCCTATAACCTTTGGGGACTTCTGACGGACTCCATTTTAGGTTCGGCAGACAAGACGATCAAACTATGGCAGCAGCATAAGGTTGTCCAAACGTACACTGGTCACCAAGATGCAGTTCGTGGGTTGGCCAAATTGCCCGACATTGGATTTGCATCGTGTTCCAACGACAGGTCAGTAATCTAGTATTCATGGCTGCACTACATAGACGAATCTCGTACAGTGAAATCCGTGTATGGACTTTTGGTGGCGATTTGGTCTACACGCTATCTGGCCACACATCCTTCGTGTACAGCTTGGGTGTTCTTCCGAATGGGGATATCGTCTCCAGCGGCGAGGATCGATCGGTCAGAGTATGGCAGGGTGAGTAAATCCCTTTCTAGACGACCTTCTATGCTCACTGCGCCCCACCAGATGGAGATTGTTCACAAGTTATTATTCTGCCTGCCATCTCAGTATGGGCTGTGTCAACGATGCCCAATGGTGATATTGTGAGTGGGAGTAGCGACGGTGTTGTTCGCGTCTTCAGTGCGGCAGAAGAGCGATGGGCACCAGCAGAAGGGCTCAAGGAGTATGAGGAACTAGTTGCTAAGCAAGCACTACCGACACAACAAGTCGGGGATGTCAAGAAGAACGAGCTCCCTGGACCAGAAGCACTTTCACAACCAGGTATGTGTAAGTGCCTACCGTAGTCTTCACCTGCTAATGAACCTCGACAGGAAAGAAACCTGGAGAAGTAAAGATGATCCGTAATGCGGACATTGTCGAGGCGCATCAAGTGAGTATCTGCATGATTGATGGTATAACAAGTCATTCATTCTGAGTTAGTGGGATTCTGCGACCTATGAATGGCAAAAAATTGGGGACGTCGTTG
Organism: Volvariella surrecta; assembly: GCA_951802395.1. Taxonomy (NCBI): domain Eukaryota; kingdom Fungi; phylum Basidiomycota; class Agaricomycetes; order Agaricales; family Pluteaceae; genus Volvariella; species Volvariella surrecta. The sequence goes on from OX637784.1 coordinate 2,120,015, forward strand.
ATGCCGTGGGTCAAGGGCGGAAGCAGCTTTATAACGGAAAGGAATATGATTACGTCTTTGACGTAGACATCCAAGATGGTGTCCCCCCACTTAAGTTGCCGTTCAACGTCACAGGTATTTTTCTGTTAATGTTGACTGTTGGCCGTGTCCTGATTTTTGAAAGATAATCCCTATAGTGCTGCACAAAAGTTCTTGCAAGACAATGACCTGCCACTCACCTATCTCGACCAAGTCGTGCAATTCATTGAGAAAAATACATCCGGAGTAAACATTGGAACAGGCGGTGAAGATTACGTGGACCCATACACTGGTAAGTTTGTATTGCAAATCTGGCCTCATGTGATGACACCTTCCCCCAGGTGCGTCAAGGTATCGCAGTACTGCAGCAGGCATAGGAGCTGGATCAGCAAGTGCATATTCGGATCCATTTACAGGCGCATCTCGCTACGTTAGCAATGCTACTACACCATCATCTGCTCCCTCGTCACAATATATGGACCCTTTCACCGGAGCATCAAGATATTCTGGCGCCTCGCAGCAATCCATGCCCCCTGCCCCATCTCTAAAAATCTTGCCCGTGGTGAGACTTGCTTTAGAAAATCCAAATTTCAGATAGTGTAATAGATCACCAGACTGCCGCAGTCACGTTCAAACAAGCCAACGTACCTGCCATGCAAAGTAAATTGCTCCAATTCAATGAAGCATTACAGAACGAAATTGTAAGTCGAGCAATTTCCAGAGTTGATAATCACTCAAAAGGCCCACAGTCCACATCCTCGATGGCAATGTACTCAGAGGAGTCGAATACAATCGATGATATATTCGCATACTTGGCACAAGCCACTTCCGCTGCGGGTCGCCCGACATCAAGTCAACTAACAGCGGCACACGTTGAGGCCATAATTCAAATGCTCGAGCGCTGGCCATCCTCGCAACGCTTCCCAGGTACAACAACAATATATTTGCTGTGACACTACGGAGCTAATTTAATGCTGACAGTCATCGATCTCGGCCGCCTGCTCACTGGATACTGTTCTGACGTATTAAGCGACGCAGCAATAAAAGCGCGCTTCTTGGGCTCTTTATTCGAAGCTGCGGAATGGACAGTGCCTTGGACTGCCCCATTGAGCAAGGCACGAGAAACAAATATTCTCCTGGTGTTCCGTACGGTCGCCAACCTCTTCCAGGATGGATCTGAAAAAAGAGACCTTTCTTGGATTGATAAGGTTTGCGTGATGCTTTGCATAGGGAGTTGGACTCGTCTCTGAGCTTGTGTAGGTCTTGTCGGCGTTGAGTCAAGTCAAATACGAGGCGTTGAACAAGACACAACGCGTTGCACTCGCCACCATTCTATTCAAGTAAGGGGTTAGTCGCTCGTGGAGATAAGCGCTGATGTAATTTTATAGTCTGTCATGTCTCATCCTTCGCGTTAACCTATCGTCATCAATCCGGGACCAAGCCCTGGAGCAAACCGTTACGGTGCGTCCATCGCATTTAATGAGTGCATCTCTGATAAACGCAGTGCAGATGACGAGCGCGGAAAAGTCGGATTCAGAAGCTGCATACCGACATCTTGTTGGGCTTGGAAACTTGGTATGAACACGTATCCCCTTTTCTAAACGAGAAACCGCTTACCCGTGGTGTAGGCGTACAATGCGAAGAAATCCGGCAATGCACTAAGCACGACCCAGGTGAACAACATCAAGCTCAGCATCAAGGCTGTCACCACAACATTTTCTGAAGAGCGCATTCAGAATGTAACGAAAGAGATCATCTCGCTGATTTGAGCAATTGTAATTTAGTAGGGTATTTGAGGAGGAATTGTAGTTCGCTTAATCAAGAGCTTCACCATGGACCGGCCTTTGCACACAATCGTTGGGGTGGTGGCAATTCGGCAGTTTGGTGTTGTTAGGTCTAAAAGAAAGAAATATCAGTCTGGTGTAAATGATCTTGATTTCCCATCGATGGTTGTATGCTCAAAGCTGTTTCTTATCCGGCATGGCGAAACTGACGCCAATAGGAATATGATTATACAAGGGCAATTGGATACCACACTTGACGAGCACGGCCGACAGCAAGCGCGACAGGTTGCAGATGCGCTTCAATCCGTCTCCTTTGATAAGGCATACTCGAGTGATCTTCAAAGAGCCACGGACGTGAGTCGTTGAAATGTCTGCGTCCTACAACATGGTTTAACGTCTGCCGTGGCTTGATATGCATGTGTGCGTGCAAAGACAGCTGCTGCCATCCTCACCCATCATCCGCACCTGAGTAAGGAAATGCAAAAAACTGCTGCCCTCAGGGAACGGGTACGTACACCCCTGTGTGCAAACAAACACAGCGTAACTCAAGGTACGAATAGTTTATGGGGAAATTGCAAGGGAAGCATATATCCGAGTTCTCAATACGAGGTGACTCGGACTCGGAAACGCCATCAGCTTTTGCGTCTCGTGCTATTTCTTGGTGGAACGAGGTTGTTCCCGGCCTCGTGGCGGAAGCAGAGGCGAGGAACAGTGAACCGGTCCTTGCATTGGTGGTCACGCACGGGGGGTTCATCAATACCCTTCTCCACGAGCTGATGCTCAAAGGAAAGCTCTCATTCGGAAAAAACGTTTCGTTTGGGAAGTGTTTAAACTGTTCGGTGACGGTGATCGAGGTCGATCACCATCAGAAAGGTGTCGTTGTGCGGTATGGGGATATTTCGCATTTGAGACATGAAGAAGTGGTGGCGAACAACGCAGATGAGGTGGTAGTCGATCCTTAGAAGATGAGCACCCTCCGTACGCTATTATTGTCCATGTCATGTTGTAATATTGTGGGGTGAAGGAACCTGCCCACTGGGGGTCGTCCAAGATTCCCAACGAGCACAGACAGCTATATGCTAAATCAGTCAAATCGTCTTCTTCTGAGGGGGGTGCTTTATCTCCGCGTGATACATTTGAGGGCGTATTTTATACATCCTGAAAATATCTATTGTCATTGACTTACCGCGATCTCTATCCCGAAGTGACACGCCCCTACCTTATTCTCCATCCCAAGGCATCCACTTTCGGTGGGTGATCTAATCACCCCAAATGTGAGATGTTTTTTTTTTTTTCTTGTGGCAGGTGGGTCGCGTCACGGCAGTGCCATTTCGAGAGGTGTTCACTGACCACAAGACTTTCTTGGCTGTGCACATCTGTATGGTCCGTTCCCCTTTTCCCACATTGCGGTGAGTAGTCGACTTCAATTCCTTTTGCCTGTTCATGTGCCGAGAGACGTATCGCTTGCTCCATGGGTATCGCGCAGAATTTCACGGCGTTCTAAAAAGGATGTTGTCTACGATGCAAGCGATGACGATGGGCGTGGCGAAATCCAGGGCGTTAGTCTTGGGTTTGAAGGATGTTTCGGATTTAATGAGGCAACATCGCAAACGTTCGAACCAGAGCGTCGGTACGGCCACGTGGGATTGTTTTTTTAACATACCGAACCTCAAGAGGCAGTGCAAATCTGAAGTAGTACGGTCACCTCCATTAATCCCCCGCATATAAGGTCTCCTCCTCTCCTTTCACTTTCGAACCTAACTTGATCTGCCGCTATGTCTGAGTCGACTCCCCTTATTCGTAATGGTACCCCGATGACTTCCGGATTGCCCGAGCAGAACGGGAACACCCTCGGTCGTCTCCGAGCTGCCCATCCGCCCGCTGAACCTTCGTTGTTAATCTCGTTCAAGAACCTGATTTTGAGCAGCCGATTCAACATCCTACTCGTTTTCGTACCTCTGACGTTTCTCGCTCATTGGCTGGAATGGGGCGGAACGGCAGCGTTCTGGATCAGCTTTCTTGCCATCATGCCATTGGCCAAAGTGCGTTCATCAAGTCGAGCATCCCTGGAGTATTTCTGATCATGTATTAGCTCCTTGCAACTGCCACGGAGGAGGTGGCCAGGTCAGTTGGACCCACAGTCGCAGGGTTGCTGAATGCAACGTTTGGGAATGCGGTCGAGGCAATTGTGGGTCTCGTGGCACTGTACAAAGGTTATTTTATAACAGCATCAAGTTCTTCGGTGGATAATGATTATGTATCTCTTCAGGCAATCTGGAGATCATTAAGCGCTCTGTGAGTACTTTGAGACCATTGCGCTCGGTTTTGTCTCAGTTTCCTTGGAAAGATGCTTGGTTCAATCCTGTCGAATATTTTGCTGGTTTTGGGTTGTGCATTCATAGCTGGTGAGCGGCACAAAAGCTTTATTTTGTCTTCGCTAAATCATCCTAGGTCACTTCAAGGAGAGCGAAAGCACTTTCATCCAGGTTGCGGCTCAAGTGTATGTCCGTTCTTGTTCCCAATTTTCAGTTGAATCAACGTCGTTCTTTCAGTTCGAGCTCGGTAAGCGTTGTCCTATGAACTGGAACGGATTGCTTATTTCACATCCGCTTTAGTTAATGACTCTAGCCATCATCAGTAAGGAAGCATCCCTATCTTTTACGTTTATTGTGCTTATATCCATTAGCTATGGCCGTTCCTGCCGTGCATTCGTCCTCAACCCTGCTTAGTGGTACTCCAATCAGTAAGAACTTATTCGAAGTGGCCATGGCTCGGCTGACGATAAGCTTCAGCGGACGAGGCCAGCAAAGAGGACCAGCTCATCATCTCCCGAGTCACTTCCGTCATTTTGCTACTCGTTTACTTCCAGTATCTTTACTTCCAAGTGAGGGCATTCACACCCGACAGAAGTATTTAAATAACATTTCTTTGCCCCATAGCTCGGGTCGCACAATTATTTGTTTGCTGAGCCAGAGGACACTGAAGCCCAAAACGGTCAAGCGAAAGTCGAAGAGGAACCCCTTATGGATTTGAAGGCAGCTACCGCATCGTAAGTCTGAATCTCGGTTCTTATTACCCTACTGAGCGTCGTGGTTAGATTATTTGGAGTGACACTGCTCGTTGGCTACTGCGCTGATATTTGTAGGTGCTTCTGCATATGATCGAGTTTCACTACTGATTAGAACATCAGTGCTTGACTCTGTTGAGACGGTGGCAGATAAATCTGGACTCTCTTTGCCCTTCATCGGGATGATCCTCATTCCCATTGTGGTATGTATTATTTGTCCCTTCTTCCTTCTGTGGCTCTAAAGGAACTAACCTGATACAGGCGAACGCGGCAGAGCACGTATCAGCTGTACTTATGGCTAGAAAGGGCAAGATGGAACTGGCTGTATCTATCTGCGTTGGCAGCTCCATCGTATGTTAAAGTCCTTGGTAATCTGTCAGTGCCTATCGCTCATTTTGACGTCAGCAAATTGCAACCTTTGTCTTCCCATTGCTCGTCATCGTTGGCTGGATGTAAGTAGGTTTGTTTGGCAGCACTTTCCCGAATCTTACGGTTTGCTTTAGCATCGGTCGCGAGCTGAGCCTTGTGTTCACAGTTTTCGATGTTCGTTCCTTTCCAATGACGTTGACAAGTTCTAATGCTATTATTCCTAATAGACGGTCGTCTCAATATTCTCTGTCATGTTGGTCAACACGCTCGTGCAGTAAGTCCTTATGTACCATCGCTCAGAAACGCTGTTCATGCCATTGACAGGGATGGCAAATCTAATTACATGGAGGGTGTTATGTATGTTATGCCCCGTTCCCAATGGTCAGTGCTCACCTTTCCCTTCAAATTTAGGTTGCTCGCGCTCTATGGTATCCTTGGTTTTGCTTGTAAGTCCGTTTGAAATAATCCTGGTCCTGAACTAACTCAAAATAAATTAGATACTCGCATTGAAAGTTGAATACATGAATATAATATACTTTATCTTAGTTATCAAAGCCTGCATTGCTTTTAGTCAGGCTGAAATACATTCCTTACACTACCCAGCGATCCTGTTGCGCTTGGGCGGTCACAGTCACGTGACATGTGACATCACGAGTTTGTTGATTACACATTGACACAACACCCCTAATTACCGAACATCATTTATGGCATCAAGTGACGATGAACCAGGCTTTAACTCTGATGGAACTCAGCATGAATCCGCTGGGTCTTTATTCTCTGGCGACGAAGAGGAAGAAAGCCAGCAACATGCTGCCCAGAATGTGAACGCTCCTCGAGTGTTCGTTGATCATCGAGGACCACTGCATTTCCACATCCGTGATTTGAAGACGCGAGAACGCGATGCAGAGGCAGCGAAGCGTCTCCAGAACACTTTAGGACAACTTGTTAAGGTATGGTGTCCTCTGGCCTGATTGTCATTGCACATAATCTCCTCTCCTCTAGCATCATGGGGGCAAAGTCGTTAAGAGGCTGCACGAATCGAACCGAGAGGTGACTGTCCTCGTACCAGACGAAGCGGACAAACAAGTATACTTGATGGGTCTCCTCCTCGGTGAAGGGAAATACTTCAAGCACAGAATTCTGGTGGAGGGGACTTCTTTCGTTCGCAAATGTATTAGCAGTGGGATGGTTCTCCATGACATTCCAAAGCGCCAAGGTATGGGAGGACAAACAAAGCGGTCAGTTACACTTGTCATACCGAGCCGTTGGCGAGTGACAAAACAGATGTTTTATACAGAATTCGCATCCCATTTACCGACGACGACGACGACCGTTTGGTGTGGTGGATGAGTAGGAAGATACCAACCAGCGAACAAGGCGGTCGCAGTGGAGATAATATTTTCCACGAGCTTTGCAATATGGTTCGTCTCGTGTCAGCTGCGCGGGAGCAACTCTCATTTTTCTAAACAGTCCAAGACATCCTTCGATGAGTTCGAATGGGTAAATCGGCACACGTGGCAGAGTTGGCGTAATCGTTATGTCAAGAATAAAGCTCGGTTTGATGGTAGAATCGACCTTTGTGCTCAGGAATACCCACCCAACAAGTACGGCATCTACCACCGTGACCGCAGGTTGTCCAAGCGCAACCTGCGCGATATAGGTGTAGGAGATGATGACGATTATCCGTCAAACCAGGAAGCTGCCCGCCATGCCCACCGTCCCAGAAAACGGCGACGAACTTTGGACAACTCTCCTGACGACGATCCCCGGGCAGAAGTCGGATCTGGTGCAAACGATAAAGGGAAGGGGAAAGAACTGATATATATACCGTCCGATGAGGAGGACCAACTTGATCAAGATGACGAATTGTAAGCTTTCACTTCCATTTGCTTTTGCATTCGATCAATATTAATTTCAAAGTTGCTCCTTAGCCAATTTGGCAATGGGAACGATCCTTTCGCCCTGCAGGCTGGACCATCAGGAACACGCCACACTACTCCTCCCGAGCCCCAGTCGTCTTTTGGGGCCAACATCACCCAAGACACCTTGGTTCCTGAACCGGAATCTTCCCAACACGCCAATCGTAGGAGGACTTTGCCCGTATTTGGGGCACGGAGAGCCACTGAACACCATAGAAACTCGGAACCACGCGCACCACGGAGGCGCCCCTCACAAGGTACTCAACAGGACGACAAAGCACAGCGTCCCTTAGAAGAGGATGACTTCGATGGTCCGGTTGTAGCAGATTTAACGCCAACACCACCTCCGTTGTCCGTGCCCCCTTCGGCCTCAGCTGTGGTTCCAGTGCCGCCGACACCACAGCCGAAACCGCTCCCGAGACGGGATCAACGCAAGAGGCGTGCTGCGCTAGTTCACACGAATGGTCGAGGCGATGCACCATACAGGAATACTCGTTTTCGATCACGATCCGTTGAGCCTCAGCCGCAAAATAAGGTACGAGACACTGCCCGTCCAGGACAATTGGGAACTGTTGCAGAGGACGAACAAGAGCACGATCAGGAAGGCGAAAAAAACCAGCAACGTGAACAACTAAGTGCTAGTGCTGGTAACCTTGCTTCAGCACCGGGGACGGAAACATATGAAGATGATAACAACGTCGCACAACTATTATTTGAGGGGATTAGCACAAGAAGTGATGTAGCCCACGCGTCACACGGAGCAGATGGCGGAGAAGAGCAAGGGGTTGAGGATGAGGATGAGGAGGTAGAAGAAGTTGAAGAGGCACTGCAATCCCAAGTTATGGAACCCTTCGAGCATGAAAGCTCAGATGTGGAGTCTGTACCGAAGGAGGATAGCGATCTGGTATCTCGAGGAGCTGCAGCTGGTGTCGTGGAATCAGCAGAAAGCTTTGAACCAAACTCGCTGTTTGATGAAGAGCTGGCATCTGACGACCGAGAGACAGACCGTATGCTGCAATCACAACTTCTGCCACCGCCACCATCATCTTCGCCGTCCCTTTCTCGAGCGTCATCCATCCTCCTAAGTTTCAAAGATGAGGATCCAGATGAGATTCTGAGAGGATATCAAGGCTCTGTGTATAGTGCAAGTTCCAGGCAGTCTCAGCTCGCGGAGAATCGTCGGATGACAATGCCGCAACGGCCATTAGCCCTCGCAAATTCAGGACCTCGTACGCGTTCTGTCCCTGATATCAAATCTTCACCGCAGAATGACGGACGGACCACAAACTCGAGCCACGCTCGAGAGCGGCAACCTCAACCAAGTATCATGAACCAATCCTATGTGCGAGAGCTCTCGGTCTCGAGCGTGGACTCCGTCCCGCTGTCTGGAACACGAGCCAGTCAAGCCAAAAGGGATTGGGAGACCAAAGAAAAGCAGTCACCGTATAAACCGCCCTCTGGAACAAGAGCGGCCAAGGCAGCGCAATATCTCTCGTGATAGGGTACTTTGACGAGATGATGGGATGGCACTTTCTTAACCTCGCATTGCATATCGGATTAATGGGTTTCAGCACTGGCTAATTAGCTACTTATTATTGAAAATTTATACTTTGTACAGGAACTGCAATATATGGTCTTTACAAGAAACCAGAATCACAACAAAATAAGAGATGAAAACATACAAGAACTGGTTGACTGGATTATGATGCTTGGGCGGTAGAGGACTAAATATAAATTAGGACCAAGGAGAGTTCGTGTGGTGTAACGTCGACGAAGGAAGTCATGACATCAGGTCCAGTTGGAGCTCCTCGAATTTACTCCTTGCTAGCTTGATGTTGAGTCTCACCGCCGCAGCTTCTGCAACATTACTTGAGCATGACGAGGATGAGTAATTAAGCAGCATAACGCACCTATTGTAGGATCATGTAGAATGACCAACACGTAAGTATTGCGAGTTAACTCGTCCAGGACTGCCGTGAAGTTATGCAATTCCATCTCCATCGAGTGCATCTCACCGCGTATTCGCGAACATGTGTACTTGAACATCTTGACGAGCTCAGACGTACGCTCGTACCGAATCGGATCAAGCTTGTGTTGGTCGTCATCATCTTCGAGGTCGGGTCCCGGAGCTTTGGGCATTGACGAAGCTGCGATCATAAGGAATGTGGTGCGCTCAAACAGGATGACTTCGGTCGCGTTGCACGCTGTCGCAAATAGGGCAAGGTGCTTGGAAAGAGTAGTTGCGTTCGGTATAAGGGTATGGACAATAGTGGACCAAGCCTATGGTTTGGGGTAAGTTGCATGAAGGACATAGCAGCGCAAAGGTAGACCGGCCTTGTACAGTGTTTCGTCGTATATGCTCGTTCCAAAGATGGTGAGATTGTCATCAATGCCAGCATCCTCCAATTCCTTCTTCTTCTTCTCGAATGTAGCAGCCCTTGGCCCCCTCACCAGATCCATCTTGTGTATCAAAAGGAATACGGCTGCATCTGGACTATACTGTCTTAGCCCTTCCAAGCAATCACGGAAATACTCAAGATCCTTGTTTAGTTCACGGCTCTCGACATCGAACACGTAGATCATAACTCCGACTTGTTGGAAGACTGTGGCACGTTGTGTTGTTAGGTATGAATCCATGAAGGAATCTTGGCCTCCACAATCCCAGAGGTTGAGTATGAGGTCACCGAGGAAGCGAACATGATTTTGTTCGACATCAATGGTAGCGCCAAGTCTAGAGGTCAGACTTGCAGGATTATTTGAGCTTTAGATAACAAGAATATTAACGCCCGTGGAAGAGAACAAGCCGCCGGATTGTCTCACAAGATGAGGGACCGCATAGAGGTCTTGCCGCTGCCCGATGCGCCCATAAGAAGGACCTTGAGATGAGGTTATGTTGGAATAGCCCATGACAAGAAAGATAATGACCTTTCTCTTCATTGTATCAAGAATACGAACGCGACAGGATAGAGTGTAGTGGTAAGTGGGTCAACAAGGTTGAATGATCGGTCAGCGGAAAGATGGATGGAGCCGAGCTTAGCACATGCTTCATATACAGTTGATGGATACGACACTTTTACAGTACTTGTACACCCTGCTTTGCAATTCTAATTTACTTTCAATGGAATTTTCCTTCTGCCCACCGTCGAGCTTGTGCGCCCATCTCAACCGCAGCAAGTCCCCAGTCTTCGCCGTGATTGTGACCCTTATCCTGACCCGTGCCCAATCCCGCTCTTTCGAGTGCTTGATCATCCGTTAGCGCCGTCAGCACACCGAAGATCACAGGGATACCAGTATCCAGTTGGACCTTCATTAATCCGTGCGATACACTATCGCTGATGTATTCAAAGTGCACGGTGTGGCCTTTAATTAGCACTCCGATGGCAATGACTGCGTCGAAAGGCCCTGAGGGCATAACGACCGATGGTGCACTAGCAGGTCCAGGCGTATTAGAACGAGATTGAGAATTGGGTGTTGATGTCCCAAGCCCACCCAGCAGATCGCCGACCGTGGAACCGGCCTGAACGCGCGATCCACCGATGACTCTGTGGCAAAAGGCAATCAGTATTAAATAGTACGCAATATCGACTAACGTACTTTGCGCAAGCAAAAGGAAGCTCAAAGCTTCCTGGCACGCTCTGCACGACGATATTTTGATCCTTAACGCCTCGCTCCTTAAGCTTTTTGATGGCACCATCGAGCAAAGCATCGATGATAGGTCTGTTCCATCTAGCATGGATGATGGCTATACGTAAGGGTGAGCCATCGTAGGCGGTCTCTGGCTGGCCGATTCCTTTAATAGGGCTCATCGTCGCAGTTAGGTGTTAGGCAGTCGTGGGAATACCTTACCTTTACTATCATTGAATTGGACCATTGAATTGGCTTCTAATTTTTGCATATCGCTCGTGCATTTACTCATACCGTCGTCGTTTGCCTCACCGGCCGCGACAGGATCTCGTAGAGCGATGGACTCGGGTTTGGCAAGTAAGATCGCAGAATTGTTCAGTCTCGATGGGATACTCAACGACATCCAGCAACATATACCCTAATACATTCGTTCCTCCTCAAACAATCTCATAGCAAGGCTGCTCAAGCGGTCAAGAAGGCTGCCAAGGACATTGTTATTCTCAAAGATGATGTTACCATTGATGGTCCACAACTAGATGAAATCATTAAGCAATGGAGGGATATGAGTGAGAAATGTGCAAGCAAAGATTCGTGAGTACAGCTCCAGCGTAGTGACATCATGTTATTGACACTACTGTACCATTAGCCCAGATTCCGATTGTACGCATCTTTCAACTGTTTGCGTCGTCGTCGAACACTGAGTTATTGTAGCGTCCTCCGGCTCTGAGTTGGAAAGTGACTCTGACTCTAGCTCACGTTCTGCATCCACGACGCCCTCATCAAAAGTCACCGACAGAAATGATGCCAAGCCGAAGGGCATAAAAACTGGCGAAAACACTGACGACAGTAACTCGGATTCCAGCTCGAGTTCCTCCAGTGTTCCAGCTACCAAGTCCACACCAATAGCAAAAGGAACTGCGTCGAGATCCTCCGATGAGAGTGGCTCTACGGACTCTGACGCAAGTTCTAGCTCATCAACCTCGTCCTCTAAATCAAACACAGCCAGACTAAAAGCAAATAAAGTTAGTTCATCATCTAGCTCTGATTCTACATCAAAAAACCGAAGCAAGTCACCCAAATCTGCTGCCAAGCTCAAAAAACAGCCCAAAACTGCTGTGAAGAAGGTATTTAATAAAAGTACGTGAATCTTCTGTGCAACCAATCACTCCAGTGTTCGATGATTGTCACATTCACCATCTCTAGGCTCAAGCAGCAGCGATTCAAGTTCTTCCGAGAGTATATCTGGGTCTGAGTCGGGTGAGAAATGCAGAGGGTCTCTACGTGCTTGTCGTGTTCTTACTATCCCCACAGACGATGAATCCAGTGATTCGGATATAGACCTTAAAACAATACCCAAATTAGATGAGAAAAAAAAGGCGGTCTTGAATGACGAACGGGATTCCAGCAAAACACTATCTACCGGTCTTTCAGATGCGGAGAAATCCCGAAAGAGGAAAAAGAGATCTGACGACAGCAGCGATGACGATTCGTCAAGCTCTACGTCAAGTTCTGAACCATCTGGGTCCAATTCAAGCTCGGGTGGGGAATCAAACCTGAGGTTGTCCCCGCCAATCTCTAAGGGCATTTTAGGTCCCAAGGTGCTCACCACCAAGAAGCTCAAGACTTCGGTAAACGGGGGTGCTGTTGCAACTACCGCCGATAAGGATCAACTAATGAACCAATATAATAAAACCAAGCGCACGACCAACGTGCCCTTTAAAAGAGTAGACCCGTCGAAACTCAATTCAAATCTCGCACCCATTATGGACAATCGTTACGAAGCCAAGGTGGGTAATAGTCCCTTATTGCCTGCTTGTGTACGTCAACTTAGGACTTAGGCCGGCCCTTCCGATGATTATGGACAACGCGCTCATCAAGCCCTCATTGTGACCCGTGGTTCAGGGTTTCGGAAGGAGAAGAATAAGAAGAAAAGAGGAAGTTACAAGGGGGGTGCTATTACAGTATGTGTCCTTTCTCTAGGGCCCTTCGATCCCTCTACCGCGCTAATTTAACATTTCAGATGGAAAGTCATAGCTTCAAATTTACTTAGGATGATAACTGAATGGAGTGTGCCTCATGGTTCAATATATCATGGTTCAATATATCTGCGTGCTCGTCCCTGTGCTCGGCTCCACTCTGGCGAACTCAGAACTGTCAATGTCATTCCCGAAGTACAGATCACACACGCTGACAACTGCACCCGGTGAATGGCTTTGATCGGTGCTCAAGACCTTATCACAGTCAAGTTTACAATTGGAGCCGGTGGCGGTCCAGATCACGCAGAATGCACCCATTAATACACAACGGTACCGATCCCGTGGGGTGATGCGCGGGTGCACTTGATAGGCTCTTTTCCTCCTGTAATACTTCTGCACCGATGACCACCTTGGGCGCTAGACAGGACCATCAAGCAAACGGGGTAAACACTTTAAATTCGTCTCAGAGTACCCGCGGGTCTACAAGTTTGATTTGGGATTCGTGACCGCCCTTGGTGGACATGGGTGCATTTGACCGTTATCCCTGACTACGATTTTCCTTATTAAGTGGACATGCTCAGCCGAAAACTCTCCCTCATCCCAGCGTCAGTCCATAGTCAAAGGCTTCAAGTTGTAAGTATGGCCACTGTGTATTCTTCCTTGCAAATGCCCGACGGGGCGAAGCTGGCCTACGAGATTTTTGGCTTATTCCACTTGCCTCATGCTATGCCCATCGTTCTTGTCTGTGGGATGAGCGCACTGAGGGGCGATTGGGAGCGCCTGAGCCATACATTGGCTCGTTCCCGTCCAGGCGAGTCGGTTGTCGTGCATATAGTCGCCCACCATTGCTAACCATTGGGAATATAAAGTTCTACTTTACGACCATCGGTTAGTCACGCTACTTTGTTCTGAGCATGCCCGGTACTCATCATGAAACATACAGGGGCATGGGCGAGTCCACCTGTGCGTCTCCCACAGGCGACGAATTTGACATTGAAACCCTCGCCCGGGATTTACTGCACCTGTTGACGCATTTGCAGTGGAAAGAAATCGCCTTATGCGGCTACTCCATGGGAGGTAGGCCGCCATCTCTCTCACTAGAAGTCATGTAACCGGGTAGAACAGGTGTCGTGGCTCAACAATTACTGGTGTTGCCCTACCACCCATTGAGGCCGACCCCGCTACCGTTCAAAGTTACACACCTTATATTATCAGAAACACGAACTGAAGTTGTCAAGACTGGTTTACAGTACTCCGCACCAGCGTCTGGGAAACCCCGTACACCTGCAGAAAAGAAGCAGGTAGTTCGACGAATCCTTGAAGCTGCTTTTGATCCTGTCTGGCTTGCGAGTAATGAAGAGAGGCTCGAGACACTGATATCAAGAGTCATGAATGGAAGGTGAGTCTTCCTATTACCAGTATGTAGATGGCTAGAAAGCTTATCGGATGCATAATGCATTTTTCTAGTCCAAGGAATCCTCTCATCATCGGTAAGCCAGGACATCCCCACAAAGTACACTCCTTAACTAAGATATCGTCATGCAGCACGCCAAGGTGCAGCTGTGAGTAACCGCACCGCCATTGGATAAACCATTGATACTGAGGCGGGCCCTTGTAGTTACAGAACTTTGCGTTTGCAGATTTATTGGTCAATCTACCGAGAGATCTACAAGTTCTTGTCATCCATGGGAAACTCGATAACATCATACCTTTCCAATGCTCACAAGTGAGTCATGCTAAGAAATTTCTTGTCGTGTCGCAGAACAAGCCAAGGACATCTGCTGACTTGTGGTTTACTACTTCAGGATACGCTGAAGAAAATCCCGTGGGCAACATTCATTCAACAAGGCGATACACCGGGCACAGTTCCTTCACTGGATTTTGGGCATCTTTTCTATGAATATTTCGAGCCAAGAGTGTGGTACGATGTGGTGGAGACGTTCCTCCCAACGCAAAACAACCGTAGTTGATGAACCCGCTCACGGCCAGTCTCGTGCAGGGCGCATAGCAAGTGGAGACTAATTGGGGTATTTACATAATAGTGATTATTATTTATGTCTGTATACATTGACCGGTTACCCCGATACCCGAAGGGTTAGTGCTATGTATGTTCACCGGAGGTCTCGATAATTGCTAAGCAAAGATCGCCTGTTCGGCTCCTGGAGTATTTCGTTTGGTATTGCCGGTTATAAGGAATGTGTGCCCTTCCACCCCCTGTGCTCTCCCGTACTTATCAAGTGCCAGCACGACAATGACTGGGCATTCCTCCTTTACGCTGCCTGATGGCGCCAAACTCGCGTATGAGGTGCTAGGCTCACAACACTTAGGAATGACAATACCCATTGTACTCATTCCTGGTGCGACTGCCCGGAGGGGTGACTGGGAGAGACTGGCGACAAGTTTAAAGAAGGATAGAGCTGGTCGGTAGTTTCCATCATTTATTATTACCATCGACTTTATTAGCAGATCAATTCAGTCTTGTTGTTCGACCATAGGTCAGTGGTGCATTTTCTGGATAATTGCTCTCGGCCGTGGCACTCAAGGCGAATAACGATAGAGGAATCGGAGACTCGACTTTGACTCCTGGTGGAGATGAAATCATGACAATCGAAATGCTCGCAAGGGATATTGTTCACTTGCTGGATCATTTAGAGTGGCGAGAACTAGCCTTATGTGGCTTCTCGATGGGAGGTTAGAATGCAAACTATGAGGACGTTACCGGCAGAACTTACGAAGTTATCCAGGTACCATAGCCCAGCAGATTTTATTCCTTCCTTACCATCCAACCAATCCAACGCAGTTGCCATTTCGGCCGACCTTCGTCTTTCTAACTGCGACAATGACCTCAGTACTGAAGGACAAACGTTATGGGTTAAAGGTCAATACCACGGTCCCTGATAAACCAAGAACGTTAGAAGAGAAGAAAGAAATTACAAGGCCGATCGTTGAGTCTACATTTGACCCGCAATGGCTCAAAGATTCTGCAAATGAAGGCAGGCTTAATTGGTGGATAGATCGCAGTGTTGTGGGACGGTAAGTAGATATTTTATACAACGTGGCATTCATCACTTACCGACATATCCGACGCCTTTTTTTCCCATCATAGGCCAGCGAGGACGATCAGTACGTGGTGCGCATATCTAGACCGTGGCCACCCAGTGATTGACACCCCACGCCAAAACAGTGAAGCAAGCGCAAGCAGTAACTGTCTCATTCCTCTGATTGCGATTATCAACATTAACCGAATCCGTAGATGAGCCAATTCAACTTTAGCGGATTGCATAGCAAATTACCCACTAGTATCAAGCTTCTGGTGATCCACGGAGAGGTAGACAGTGTCGTGCCGTTTTCATACGGGCAGGAAATCATGGAAAAACTCCCACAAGCCAAGTTCGTCGAAATTGGCTCTAACCCAGGTCAAATTCCACATTTGCAATTCGGTCACCATTGGTTCGAGTATTTCGATATCAAAGTTTGGCATGAGGTTATCACTAGGTTCATGCAGGAACCAACGGGCGAAAAGAGGGTGAAAGCAAATTTGTAACTTGTCTGCTTTACTACAAGGGTGGGGTTGCTAAGGTGCATATAGCGGTCTGACCCACTCAACTGTAACCCAATCTGAATGTATCGATGGCTCACTAGGTGTCCAATATTTATCCCATTGCTTCAACTCATGGTTTTTATCGCCGGAGCTGCGTTGGTCATAGCCTGGTAATGCTGAGTGTAGTGTACTGGTTGTTTCCGAGTCACCTTCGCCTTCAACTTCTACTACCTTTGGCCAAAACCACCTTGTATATGACCTCACTTGTATCCGCCGGTTAGGTGTCAGGTTCTGGCCAAGCCTCAGTTCCTTCGGAATTCGTCCAAGGTGAAACCGGATGAGGAAACGACAATCGTAAAGTACATCGTAGGTGTCTCCAGATGTCTCGTTCCGCAGTTGACTTGCAAGTAACTCTGTGACATCAAGATGCATTGAGTCATCCAGACTCTGTTCAGGCGAACGCCGCTTTTTCAACGGTGGTTGGCGCGAAGCCAACCACCCAATCGTGTCTCCCTGTCCTAGCCCAAAACTCTTGACTTGCTCTGGAGTTTTGATATGTCCATTCCTAACCACCACAGGTGTCCACAAAACGCTGCCTCCAGCAACGAACATGGGTATTCCTAAAGAGAATGGATTGGGATTCCACACCTTTTCTTCAATCTGCTGAAGGCTCGTTCGCTTTCGCTTGGCGTCAGCGCGTGTTGACCCCCATGGATGAGAAGACGCGTAGCGTATGACGCGAATTATCATGCTAGAGCGGATGAGAGGGTCCTGGATATTTCCCAAGGCGCGAGAACTGAGTAGGCATGTTCCCGGTGGTGAGGGTAGGACACAAGTACGCAAGCGACTGTCCACTATAGGATATGGATGAGGAAAGAACGAGCGTTTCAATGTGTTAGCTCACCTTCATGCTCAATGTCATCAACTTGAGACGTAAGTTGTTGCACCGCACCACGTAGCAGATGCGGCCCTGAGGATAGGCTGATGTCCACAGACTCTAGATTACTTAGTGCCTGTTCAACTTGATCAACCTCCTCCTGAATATGTTTCGGCAGATCTAGCTAGCTTGGTTATTTCAGCCGTTCTGAACAGGGACGAAGTATGGACGGTAGTTGCTTACCTTTTCATTAGGTGAGTTGATTATGCTCCTCAGCGCATTCCGTAAGGTAATCTCGGGTTGGAAATTGGTCTTGTCTGTGATATACTCCAGTCCATGTTCGTCACATGTGGCAAGTATTCTATCCTATACGCATGAGCGAAAACCATCAGATGAATATTTCAGTATAAGAAAACTGCACTAACCTTGCTGACACCCAATAATGGGCGTATAATCCACCTTTGCATGCCATCATATCCTGCCCAAGCCAAGTCTCCAGGTCCCTTACCAAACCCCATACCCCAACGTCTAAGAGGCCGCATGCCTCCAGCACCAATTTCAGATGAACCCTTTCCTATTCTCATCAACGCAGTCTCAACTTGATCATCCGCGTGGTGCCCAAATGCCACCACATTACACTGTCCTACCTGTTTCATCATTCGTAGAATCAAGTGGTACCTTGCATCTCGTGCGTTACCCTCGAAGGCATCGCCGTTGGAAGGACGAGGTGGGAACGGTAAAGTACCCCAAGGAATCTTGATGGTAACATGATGAGCACCAAGGCTTGAAGCAGTGCGCGCACAATGCTCGGCCATAGAGGCAGAGGAAGCTTGTAAGTCGTGGTCAACCGTTAATGAAACCACCTCTTGGGTCGTTGCCAAAGGGGATTTAAGCCTAGGTCCGATATCATCGTTACTTTGTTCCACGCTGCTACTATGAGAGCTCAAAACCCAATTACGCAAGAGGAATAATAGACATGTGGAATCTGGTCCTCCAGAATGGGCAACAGCTGCAAAGAGCACGATGATTTAAGCACTTCAACGCGTCAAGAAGTATTTTAAAACTTGCCCATGTTTTTGGACCATCCAAATGGAGGTGCACACCTTGCTAGCATGTTCTGGAACTCCTGAGGCTTTATGGGCTTAATGGCGGACATAATGCTCTCTGCCCAATGACCCAATGGACGCGACTGTGACAAGTTTAGCTCTGTATTTGGTCGTATTGCTGTTGCCAAACATGGGATTTGCGATGCGGAACTCAGCGGCCGGGGACAGTCAGGAAACTAGTACTGGTCATGCATCCAGAATAAAATCTTAACATATTGGCGCGGAGTTCACTAGCACTCCCAGCTAAATTATGACTGGACATGATATAATAGTACGCTGTCTTTAACAAGTACTGGACATTTATAGGTACGTTAGTGACGTTACGCAAGGACTATATCGAGAGAAATGGATACGAAAGAGAAAGAGGCAAAAATGGTAAAAGAAGCAAAAAGTGAAAACAGTGATGAATATGCGCCGAGTCCGTATTTTTTCGTCCACGATTTTTTGTCCATTCACTGTCCCGTGATTGTGTAAGTGAGGTTATGCGTATGGAATATATGCATAGAAGGGATGTGAAGTCCGTAATGCAAGAACTGAGGTGATTCATGCGATGCGGGAGAGGGAGGGAGGGAAGTAGCAGGACTGTGTACGGATGCAGCAGTGCAATGCCGGTGGTTGGAAAGGAGGATGCCAGAGCACGTCGAGATTCTGACAGCGTAGGCTGTCGAATCTCGACACCTATGATACACTGATTTGAAGGACCCAGAAAATAGGACAGTGGGGGGGAAAACAGGACTACAAGACACGATAGTATAGCGGTAGAAACCCGATGCAGGAAAGGAGCAGGGGAAATGGACAGTTTCGGAGTACAGTTTACCAGCAACATGTCAATATGGCAAGAGAAAGCAGTATAACAGGGCACAGATCATGGAGTCAGATTAGCAAGCCAGGGCATAATGTGGAAATAGAGGAACAAAGAATCCAAGAGGGGAGGGAGCGTGCATACCGAGGTCGTTGATGGTCGTGAACGGTGTAAAGGCAGGAGTTAGTGCAAGTACCCACTCGCTGGTTGGCGGAGGGATTTTCGGACTACACAATTCGTAAATGTGGTGGGCAATATTGAGAAAGGGAACATACCATACCAAAGGATGGCGTTTCAGACCTCAAAAGGTCTGTGCCCCCAAGTAGTTTTGACCTTGTTGGTTATGGCCATGTTGTGCAGCACCAGGAGGAGCCGGACTGGTATGCCTCATAACGCTCTGGTGCATCACTGGACTAACAGATTGCTGTTGAGGCAAAGCAAAGCCGCCCATATTCAGGGGTGCCATTCCCATTCCCATGCCTAAGCCCATCTGCATTTGCATTTGGACCATCGGTGACATCTGATAGGCGTTCGTCATTCCAAATGCGCCCTGTGGGGTTTGTGCTTGTGGTAATTGTGGTGAGAGGGAGCCTGAGGAAAGTGAGAGGGGAACTGGTGCCAATTGCGGTGAATGAATAGCCGAGGGGTTCGGTGATTGACCAGGAGAGGTTGCATTAGAATTAAGTTGTTGCTGTTGAAGCTTCTGAATCGATTGCAACTGGTATGGACTTAGCACTCAACAGTGATATCAGTAAAAAACCGGGCACCTCATAGAATGCAAAGTCTTGAAGAAGCGACGTCCTCGCGGGATGAGTATGGAAGATACGAAGCATCTCTTGACCGGCGTCCGGAGGCAATTCTTGAGTGTCACGAGAGTTCGTCACCGGTTTGCGCTCTTGAGTATTACTAAACCACACCACATCAATATTGTAATATATGACGTTAGGAGCGAACTCACTTGAGTTTGATGTGACGAAGATTGGCATTGGGAATGTCTCGAACGAAAATCCACCGTACTTTGAAGACACCTTTCCATTTGTCAGATGCCCAAACCGTACTACTGCGGGAGTAGTCAACGGGAGTCAACATCTCCGCCATCCCGCAGAAGTGACCACTATGGGGACTGTTAGGACGCGGAAGCGAACAGTTGAAGCTAAATGTACCTGGCATTGACACTAAAGAATAAGTAAACAGGTCCCCGATTATTCGTCTCTTTGAATGCTTTATCCAATCTCTTATTTCCTGGGTCTGTCGAACTCCAGATTTCGTATTTCAGTGATTTGTGTACGTCATCCTCGGTGTATGATTTGATAACAAAGTAACGCGCCTATCAAATCGTTCAGAATATTTAAGTCTACAATCATCACATGCATCGGCAACTTACGAAGCCAGGTTTTGTGTCAAAGGTTATAGGATTGTATCCCTTAGTCGCAATCAGCGTCGGGACGTCAAGTGGCGAAGCGAGGAAATTTTGTGAGGAGGGTTCGAGCGTCGCAGAATTATTGTTATTGTTGTTTGTGTTGTGATGGGCGGCCACGAAGTTTCCATTATTGCCCATCCTGTTCTGGGCTTGATTTGCTTGATTGAGGTACTGAGAGGGGATAGGTGGGACGTTCGGGATGTTATCATTTCCGTTACCGTTGCTTCCAGCTTTGCCATGAGCACCTTGTTGATAACTGTACTGCAAGTTGGGGTTTGATGTGCGACTAGCGAGTGTATGCTCCTTGTTCTCCCAGTTTGATTGACCATAATTGCCCTGTCCATAACCACCGGAGGGCGTCTTCCTGCCCTCTACGTCGGTACCGTAGATTGATCGACCACCAGTGCTGCCATTGCTACCGCGGGTCTGATGACGACCACCGGTGCCCGGAAGGACAAGTGGAGGAGGATGACTGGGGTTGAACCTCGGCGGATGGACGCTTTGTCCACTTGAATGGTAGATATTTTGGCCTTGATTGCTGGAGAGTTCAAGAGCAGATAACGCGCGAGAGACGTCGTCAATGTTAGTAGGTTGTCCATTACCAGCGGCACTGGAAAAGCCAGAACTGCCAGGTGCTCTCCAGTCGTTACCAGAACCCCAACGATTACCAGAATATTGAGGTTGCTGTTGGCGTACGTATTCCTCGTCATATGTCGGTTGTTCCTCTTCATAGCTGTAAACGCTTTCATCTTCCTGCTGAGCGGCAACGGATTCTGGCGGAGTTGGGTTCTGAGAATGAGTGGGCATGGGCGCTTGCAGAGTTCCAGCCCTCTTCAGCCCGGAGCCCGCTACCCTGCGGGGACCACCTACGGCTGCACCATACGTGAGAGAAACGTGCCTCCGCACGTTGGCGCCAGATGGAGGTGGAGAAGGACCAGCGGGTGTATAACCTGGAGGGGAAAGAGGAGGGTTGGAGATATGGCCATCTACAGAACCTCCAGACGCTTGGCTGGTAAGATCGGCCGAGGGCTAGAGGAGATGTTGAAAGCTAAGTCAAGTTGCTGCTCGAAAAGCTCACCTCATCCTCTTGGACCTGGAAGTTATTAATATTATTCCAGACATCTTCGTGTTCCTCATGTCCAGTAATAGCAGCTAAGCTATTCATGGGGGTAGAGGTACCCGTTTGTGATGCACGTCCACTATGGAAGCCTAATCGAAAGCAGGAGGAGTTGGTAAGCGGCTGGATTTTGAAGGTGATCGGTCAAGAGGACTCACCGCGATATTTTGTGGGCAAGGAAGCCTGCCTGTGTAGGCTAGCCTTTTCACCTACAGCGCCGAGATTGCCGACCCAGTCCTGGTCCACGGGTTCGTCTTCGCCACCCCAGATAGGCTGGTCAGGGTGGGTTTCTTCAGAGATTACTTCACGGGCATTGAGTCTTGCAGAGCGAGAAGCAGCAGATATGGTGTGATGACGCCTGACACCACCTGAGGGGGGAGGAGAAGCGGGTACAGGAGGCAAAGGGGGGTTGGACATGGTATGAAGATGAAGAAAAGCGAGCAGATGTTATCTGCGGGGAAGACAAAGCAATTGATCGGGGCGGTGATCCTGGTAGAAACGGAGTAAAAATCAAGCGCGGAATAGAGGCCCGAGTGGCAGGGCTGTGGGAGATGGGCTTTTGTGTTCTGAAGATGAGTCGGCTTTGGGAGTGAAAGTCAATCTGGTCGCTTAACCCTGCTCATATTACTTAATCTGGCCTATCCCGACCAATTTGCAAGGTCGTCTGCAGCCTCATATCCGGTCGTTGGCGCGCGTTCTCGCCCCTTAAGAACCTTCTCCTGGTGCCTTGCGCATCACCTCCTTCTCCACCGATCGTCGATTATCAAGGGTACACATCACATCCCTCGGCCCAGCACCGTGCTCGTAGAATTCATACCCCCACATCTTAGCGGTGATCACGTGAGCTCGAGCCAGCCGCAGGGAGAACAAGGAACTGGCTTGAACGCATTTCAGCAATGTTGTCAGTCCTCCGTGCCGGTACTGCACGGGTATCTGCTGGCAGATATTCTGCGTTCCTGCTATCCGATCGTCTCGCTCGTCTCAGCTCTACTTCCACTGATCCGCCACCTTCGTCGGGCACACTCTCCAAGGCTCGGACCGTTGCAAAGTACACAGGCTTGGTTTGCCTGTCGTCGGTCATCGGTTTCGCAGCTCTTGGTGCAGGCATTTTGATTCATGATGCTTTCACTTACAATGATAAGCATCTCGACCGTGTCCCCGTCAACCCACTGGCTTTGCATCCAGAGAATGGTGGTCCCAAGAACCTTCCCATCGTCCGCGTGTTCGTAGGCGATGAGGAAAGTGAAGAAAACAAGCAAAATTCAAAACGGCCGAGACTTGTCATTGTGGGTGGTGGTTGGGGCGTATGTGCTTTTCCTTTTGTATGCGATCTATGTCTGAATGTCCTTTGTACTCTAGGCCATGGGTGTCCTTCAATCCCTCTCTCCTGGTGATTACCATGTCACCGTCGTGTCCGGCGAGACATTCAATACTTTCACTCCCCTCCTGCCTTGTGTGTATCCAAATTTAGGTGATCCTCTCCTTAACTCATGAGACAACCAGCCGCTGCCGTGGGCACGGTGCAACTTCGGTCTTTAATCGAACCGATTCGGAAAGTCATTGCCCGTCTTCGTGGTCAATTCGTGCATGGGAAAGCTGTCGATTTGGTCATGAAAGAACGCTTGCTTGAGGTTGAATCCTATGCACCGGATGGCAGCAAGGCCAACTATTACATTCCGTAGGTTCCACGTTCCGGTCCATCCCTACCGAAGCCGACCTCGTTCCCAGTTACGATAAATTAGTCATTGCTGTCGGCTCGACTTCAAGCACACACGGCGTACCTGGACTTGAGAATTGCTTCCAGCTCAAGACTATTGGGGATGCACAGTCTATACGCAGGCGTATCATGGGTGCGTTTATTAGCCAGGCAGCATAATCCAAGACTCACCGTTTCCTAGACAATTTCGAGGCTGCTAGTCTTCCCACAACCACACCAGAGGAGCGCAAACGTCTTCTCAGCTTTGTGATTTGCGGTGGTGGACCAACGGGTGTGGAAGCTGCAGCTGTAAGTCCCTACGACTCCATTGATGTTGCATTAACATAACCTTTTACATCAGGAAATTTACGACTTTTGCCAAGAAGATATTCTGAACTACGTACGTGCTCTATCACCGTTTGTGAACTCCCAACTTATCAGCGATCAGTTCCCCAAGATTTGCAGGGAGGACGTGTCTATTCATCTGGTTCAATCACGGTCACACATTCTAAATACGGTGAGTCTATGCCATGACGTTTTAGCTTTATTGACCAGCCTTTTAGTATTCGGAAGCCATCTCCAGATATGCAGAGGTAGCCCCTGATTTTCCTACCGATTTAACCTATGTCCTAACTCCATAATTAGCAAAAGTTCGCCCGCGATAAGATTGACCTTATCACCAACGCGAGGTTGGTCCTTCCGTTGATTAGATCGCGCCGGAGGTATTAATATCACCAACAGGGTACAAGCTGTCGGTCCTGAGGAAGTTGTTTATGCCGTCCGTGGCCCAAACGGAGAGAAGATTAAGAAGACAATACCCACCAACTTTGTTCTATGGTCAACTGGAATTGCAATGAACCCATTCACGGAGCGCGTTACTAGCTTGTTGCCTAATCAAGTACACAAGAAAGCCATTGTTATTGATGCACACCTTCGTGTCAAGGATGCACCACTTGGTGAAGTATATGCAGTCGGTGATTGTGCAACGGTATGAGTGTCGCCTCATTTGTTGGTACCACGCTCATTTTACATGCGAAGCTTGAGACATCCATCGTTAGTCGCTTCATGGAATTGGTAGAGTCTGCGGACCGGGACAAGGATGGACATATCGCTTTTGGTGAATGGGAACTCATGGGTGAGACGAGTTCAAGCTCTCTTCTAGGTCGTGAGTTAATGGCTTTTTGTAACGCAGCGAAAAAGATCAAGAAACGCATCCCCATGGCTGAGGATCATTTGGTTCGAGTTAAGGAACTTTTTGACCAATATGATGTCGACAAGGACAATTCCCTTTCTCTGAACGAGCTTGTGGCCTTGATGCAACACTTGGAAAAGAAGATTACCGCATTACCTGCAGTGCGTATAGTGTCCCATGCCGATGACTCCGCTTATATTCTATCATCTTAGACCGCCCAAGTCGCTTCTCAAGAGGGCAAATACCTCGGCAAGAAGTTTTCCAAACTAGCTCGCGCACAAAAACGCGTATTCAAATCCGCCAGCGAAAGCCCAGAAAAGTCCGCTGATCTGCTCAAAGAACTCGTCGTCAACCGACCCACACCTACCACCGGGGCTGCGTTTCATGCAGATGACACTGTGGCTGGGCCGTTCAAGTATAGGCATTTAGGAAGTTTGGCGTATATTGGTAATGCTGCGGTCTTTGACTTTGGATGGCAGACGTTTACGGGTGGATTGGCGGCGATGTATGCGTGGAGGAGTATTTATTGGAGTGAACAGGTGTCGGCGAGGACGAGAGCGCTGTTGATGATTGACTGGATCATCCGGTTTGTCGTGCTTCTTTTGTCCATTTGCCCCGGGCTGACTGGGCTGCGTTTTCTATTGTAGGGGTATTTGGGGAAGAGATTTGTCAAGGATTTGAAATTTCGGATGACGGTCCTTAATGACTTCCTTTCCTTATTCCCGTCCTTCTGCTTTCCTTGCAAATCAGACCCTTAATCAATCTGGTACCCAGACGGACTACATATTGTAGATGCTTGCTTAATGACATGTCGCTAGTTGTGCTAGCGTGCTTGGTTTCCAAGTAGATTTATTGATTTTCCTAATGACACGCGCCGGCCGGTACATTCCATCGACAAGTCACAAGCTAAGCAGCTCGACTTGGATGACATACACCAACCTCTTGGACGTTACATTAGTTTCTTGTGTGAAGTTGATACTGTAATAGCTGCAGCATTGACAATTCGATCTATGCGATCCACTTCCATACCCTAACCCCGCCTGTCCTCTTCCCCTCACCTTCCCATTCTCTCCCTCTCTTCCACTCCTCCACGTAACCTTTTTCTTTCAATAATTCCTCCACCCCCTCTTCCTGCAGTAATGCACCAAAGAACACCAAGCGCCGCGGCCACTCGTGCTTCCATGGATATCCGGCAACGACGCAAGCTTTGTCATCCCGACATTGTATCGGAGGGGAAGACAATCGAGTTGGAGCCGGTGTACCAGGAAGGGATGCAGGGAATGGAGAGAAGGGGAAAGAACCATTGACAAATGGAGGAAAGTACGTTTTGAGGTATGTTTCTGGAGAAGCGAAGAATACGTCTGTTTGATCTAGGTACGTTGATAGATTTTGGTTCCTAGAGAGTATGATCTAGTTGTTAGAAAAAGGGTGCATTTAAGTGGACACAGTACGCACTGCAGAGGTGGTTCACAGCCTAGTGCCCACATTCCGCCGTTGGAAAGTTCAGGGCGATGCAGGTAGGCATGACCAGGAGTTGAGTGGCATGGCATTAAGAACCCTAAATTTCCGGTTCCAGGTTGAAGTTCGGAAGATGGAAGCGAGCGTAGATAGGATAGAACTGTGATTGGTGCGCTGCAATAAAATAATACGACATAGATGGACACTGGTAGTTGTGCCAGAAGGAGGTAGATGAATGATGGGCGCAAGGGGAGGAGGGAAAGAGGATACGGGAGGTTGTGGGTCGCAAGTTTTATGTGCTTGTGTGCTGGGGCTTTTCTGGAACTTTTGGGTGTTGAGACATGTGGCTTTGCTTTTGTGGTTGAGCTTGTGGAGGATGGTATTGGTTTGCTTTCGGTGATGGTGCTGAGATCTGCTAAAGACCTGGCAGCAAGGATATAAAGCAGAGGCAGAATAGGGTGTATAAAACGCCACTCTTTATGACCAGCCAGGGAGTAAACGGACAGTGTCCATATGACGGTCCAAGATACTGTTCTTAAAGTTGTGTCCCGTAGAGAAAATGCAATCCGTGTACCGTGAAGTACGAACGGTAGTGAAGTGAGCGTTAGCATTGGAAGACCTTGAGTGAGATAGTAATGCCAATTGCTGACTCCGTAGAACAGTGAAACGGATGAGAAGTTGGTTAGGACGAAGTTGAGAGGTGTGAAGGTGAGTTTGGAATAGTACAGGGTATCCAGCACCAGGAGGAAAGCGAGCGTCGGACATCTATTGTCAAATGTGAGAAGTATAACGCCAACAGAGCTGGAAAGAAACGCACGCGAAGATGGAAACGCGTCGAACCATAGAACGTAAGGCTACTCGTGAGGACCTCAGCGACCAGAATAGGTTTCCGTACAAAAAGGCCCAGATGACTGCGTTCGTGGGTCGGACTGCGCATGCAAGGGCACTGAAGAGTATGCACACCCATAGTTTTGGCCTGACACGGCACTGGTCAACGATACTCAGCATTGAAGATAAGGATAACACCTACCTGGAATATATTAGCTGTGGACTTAGACGAGGACTGGCGTCCCATGGATAATATGCATATGCAATGGTGGTCAACGATGTCTCCATGCTATTGGAGAAGGACCGTGATAGTGCTAAAGCATTAAAAAGAGACGCCAGCGATAGAAACAGCTAGAGTGACAGTAAGCGCATTTCCTCTTCATCATCAAGAAACACACCGAAGTAGCTACATAGTCCCTCCCAATTGTCTTTTCCGCTAACTTGCAGGTCCATATGTCGGTCGCTGCAGCGGCAGCACCGTGTATGAGCTTGGGCAATAAAACCTGTCGGCAAAGTGTGAACGGAGATAGAGCATGTCAAAATTACTTCCTCACCACTAACCATCTCCCAAAGCTGCCGGAATCTGCCAGCCCGGTAACTTTGAGCAGATAATACGCGGGTACGTTCAGTGCAGGGTATATGATGCTTCTAATAGGTTTGGTCGTGAGCCATTCCCAGGTCAAGTGGCCATATCCAAATACGAGGTGATGAGCTGGCTCTAGGGATTGGTAGTATTCGTCTGGTTGGAAGAATGTTCGGGTGAACAGAGCAATTAGAATGCGGATAGCAAGTGCCAGACGGACCTGTTCGCGCATGTCTGTCACATTCAAGTTTCGGGCGAGTGGACGTTCAAGTTGTTTGGCATCATTCCCTACGCACAGCGAGTTGCAAACTGACATGCATTTAATATTTCACTCTCTATCAACCTATTTAGCAGGCTCCACAACTCTCGGGAATTGTATTTCTAATGGTCTCGTAACAGGCTCTTGTAATGCTTGATGAGAGCAGATGCATCTGTTGCAATCTGCAGGCCATTTGGAGTAGAATAGAGGGATAAGGAAATGCGTCCTACCTTTTCATTCTGTCTAACTGTTTCGACTTGAATTCTTGCGTTTCTGAGGATGGTCTTCAGGGATTGTTGCCGCTGGATTGGGTTGGCTTCCACTACAGCACTTCCTCAGCAGAGTAAAGCAAGGTAAAGCCAGGGGCACAGACGCATTTCGCAAGTACTGTTGATTTGCTGCGAGCGACGAAGTGGCAGCTTTTGACCGATATCTGGGTACTCGGCAAGCAATTCATCCAAGCAGGTCTTCGATGCGTCAAGACCAGTGATCTATTCAAGATTGAAGTGACAAACCTGGCTATGGCTCAGCAACGATTCCACGTCCTGTATGATGCTCGCGACGGGTGCTTCTTTCGCCTGAAGTGATCTAAATGTCGCCAGAGCATCTTCCCTAGTCACGGTGCAGCATTGAGTGGGAATAGGTGTAGCATCAAGTTAGCACCGCTGACAGCTGAGAAATACCAGAAGTCGAGATATCCTTAATGGATTTGCGGTGTGCGTCGTATAGATTTTGCTTTTGTTTCTTGAATGTGTTTGTGCGTCCAGCTTATGTGCATGCAACCAATTAGGATCAACCACTGGCGCCCCTACGTGACTATATGCGCTTCATCATGACTTACTGGTTGGCTCCTCCCATTCGTCAATGCTAGAAGGGGACTTGAGCGCACTGTTAGTACAGGAGGCACAAACTCTCTGACGCAGTTTCTTGTTCAATATCAGAGTTCTCTTCATCAGTGACTTCGGGGACGGTTTTGAGGCGTGTCGCTCTGGATGCAGCTCTTGTAACATTTTGAACTTTTGAGCTGGAAGCGTTTGCATTATCTGCAGGAGCAGCAATTAACATTTGACGATAAGGATAGGAATCAATTAATTGACTTGGATATCGTGCCATGGGTGAAGCGAGTAATCTTGGCGGTGTACCTTACTGGCGTGACGCGTGACGGATTCATTAACGCGTTCTTTGGCTGCAACTTGACTTGCAAACCATTAAAGATTAGTGCCTCCTGAGTTTACTTGATACTCGAAACTAGATAACTCGTCATTGACGAACCGCGATGGATTTGTGAGTGGCAGACTCCTAAGTCAGCAATTTAGTCTTACTGTTTCCAGCCTCGAGTTGAATATTCATCAACAAATACTGTCCGACATCGCCACCAACATTGGCCCAACCTCAGAAGATGTCTCATTTGCGAGAGATACAATAGCTTCGAGAGTATACTCGAAGGTTGTGCAAAATCCTATTCCTAACGGAAGCGGTGGCAACGATGCTGGTAGATTGAAGCACGACACAAGGATGAGGTCATTCATGGTATGTTTCCATGAACGCTTGTCCACTCTAGGTTGACAGGCCTCCAGCCAGCCTCACGCGTACATTACAACATTGCATTTGGGGAGCTTGTAGTAAACTTCTCAGATGTCCATATTGCCGAGTCATTGGACACCCTGTTACCTGTGCTGCTCGGCATATTGGAGGACATCCCGTATATCGACTTCGACAGATCACTCCTTTGGACAGGTCTGCGGCCTCATTGCCTCGACTCATATTTTACTCTGACTGAATCAATAGACTGGTCACTTCCGGATCAGTTAATGTTTTCGACTATTTCTGCATTGCTAAGGATCGCAGGAACCAATCCAGCTATTCGTGATCGTTGCGCAGATGCAATATTCAATTTAATATCCCAAATCGTGGCAGAAATGAAAACTAGCGACTGTGAGGCGACGCCTACTCATTTTTACTCGTACACTGACATAGGATGGTCATTCATCAAGCCGTCAACGTATTAACACAGCTCACTCCTGCCATGCACGGCTTCTATCGAGCTGTCAGCACAATGTCGTTCCCTTGGAGTATGGCTCAATGGAAGCAGCTTGTAACACATTTTAAAGCTGTCTACGACACTGATGTCGTGGAACGTTTAAATCGCCTTTTGGTGGATATCATCCAGAACGAGGATCCAGACTCAGAGGCCTTCAAGTTTGTTCAGACCTTTATATCGCGATATACATCACATGGGCGTCCTCCAAGTGGATATTTTATCGTTTGTTGCGTTATTGAAACGGAATGGACTGTCCTTGCGCAAGCTTCAGGACCGGAACCATTCATCGCTCATAGTAGCTTAACGGAAGCTGCTGCTGCGAACAAGGCTTGGCTTGCTCTCATGAGGAATCCGGTTTCTCCGCCGAATTGTGATGAGGATATTATGAAAACACTGGAGCAGACGATACGAAATGCATTACAAAGCTTTTCTGACTTGATGAATCAAGTGGAGGAGATGGAAGGTGACGCATCCCTCGATACATATTCTTGGGAAACCATGTCGGAGACTCTTGTAAGTCTTTTTCAGGCTTTCTATTTGAATACCATCCCTTGACGATAACCTCAGAAACTAGCCTCTGTTTGCTCCGTTGCAATGGGTAAATTGGATGATGACCTATATAAGCACTTGCAACTCCTCTTGAGTGAAGAATCGCCTATTTTCGACAATTTAATCCAGGAGGCAGCATTAAAGGCTACTACTGTTTTAGTTCGTAGGTTCGTCCTGTGTGCTCTGGCGGGATACACTACGAAATTTAGCCTTTCCTACAGTTTCCCAGATATTGCGAGCACGATGGCACTTCACTTACGCCGCTTCGTTACTGCGCCTTTGCCCATATTCGAGTTTGAATTCGCATCTGAGAGCAGGGCTCCTCCACCCTTAGCTGCTGCTGCCAAATGCTTTGCTGTTTGCATCAAGGTTTGCTGATTGGCTCCTAATGCTGACTACCTTCTTACTCTGTGGTTGTTCAGCTCGCCCCAGGCGAAGATCTTATCATGTCTAGCATGTACTGGCTGTTGAACTTTATCTCGGCAACTAGCAAGGAAATCTACGATAGCAGCTCACAGGTGCTGCATAATTCGCTTCACCTATCTTCTGAGGAACCGTATCTACAAGAAGAAAGTGGACTTCGTGGACTATCTGAAGACGAAAAGCGGCTTGTTGGCATCAGCACGATTTCCGTTGTGACGAGATTGGCCTTGGAGTTCCGGATGGAAGAGGTGACTGCGTCATGCTTTATGGTCCTATGAATAGTGGAAGATAAACGAGTATCTGTTGACAGGTCACCCGACTCACTGTATCAATGCTGCTCCAAAGGCTGAGATCGGCAGAGCCCACAGTGGAGGCGGCCATAGCCTATAATGTCGTAGACCTCGCTCTGTTCGCTCCAGAGTCTGTCTTCGCAGAAATCATTGGGGTGTTCTCGATCATTAACCGATCAGCCAATCCTGATGATCCGAGGTTCTCAAACAACATGGTTAGCTGATGCTTACGTTGTTTGGCGCATTCTAATCTTGGTTGACAGGTCCTAGCAGCCCAGACGAGACTTGCACAAGAATTATATAGGAGACCGGAGTTGTATGAAACATATCTAACAGAATTACTGAACCTATTTATTGAGAGGGGTACTGCAATACAGAACACGAAAATAGGAAACCCAAAAGTGAATGTAAGTTCCCTCCGCATATCCCTTGGGTATTTGACCTGTGAGATGTGCAGATTGATGATATGACTGAGCAACTGGCATCCTTACTCCTACCCATCGATGCATTGCTCTCTCACACGGACTTTGACCCTCATGCAACCTCAAATGAAGATTTGATCACGCTATTTAGATCCCTCTGGCTCTTATGTGTTCTATTCAACTTCACTGCAGAGAAGGAGAAGACTCCAATGGACTGGTTGCGGCCGGCACTTACGCGGATTGCTTATCGAACCCCCGTGATTGTGAACGAACAATCTCAGAACTTCTTCGCTAGTGCAGTTCAATATAACTCCGTAATCAGACAGGAGTATGCAGACATGGTACGTACAAGTATACTTTATTGTGGCCGGGTAGGTTGAATGCTATTTCAGGTAATTGCAGGCCACAGAGCGACTTTGACGCGCTATGCGCCACTTCGCTCCGCGGATATTAAGCACCTTCCTGTCAATCAAGTCATGTTCCTGTTAATGATGCATGACATTGAGAGTATGCGATCTGCCACGGGCCACCCGCATTCTCTCGTTTCGTACTTCGTTAACGATAGCATTAACGAGCAGCCTGTTTTTCTTCTTTGTATGGAATCTATCGCCGAGAAGGTAAATATCCTGCTAGGCGTCGTTTCATTGACTCATGATGCTTGCAGGTAATCCGTGGTTCTATTTCCGACTTGAATGCCCAGGCATCTCAACAAGCCATGCCGAGTTGTCTCTTCAAAGAGAATCGCGATTTGCTTGTCAGCTGTACCCACCGTATTCCCAACGTTCGCGCCATAGCCTCCAAATACCTCGACCGGCTGATCTGTTCCTTCCCGTCACTGATGTGTGACCAGTCCCTGGTTTTTGCTATTCTTGAAGTGTTGACACTGCTCCAGCAAGCATGTGAGAATGAGTTCACGGATGAGGTCAGTCAAGAATAACCCTTGTTGATCTATCTAATGGTGTGGTCACTGGTTGTAGTTCAATCCTATCTGGGAATTCCATTCAGAAAGAGTTGGGATTACATTGCAACTAGTGGATGATTATCAAGTTCGAAATAGCATCCTGAATCAACTCTTGCGCTATACCAATCAGTGGTTCACGTTAGCTCTTGGTCGTTCGCCCTCTGAATTTCAGTCTGCATTACAGGTGAGTTCCCTGGGATCTCTTGAGCACGGATCTTTGACTACGCCTCCGCAACAGAATTACCTGTCAGTGAACAGATCGCTTTACGGGATCCAAGTCGTTGAGCTGGGCGCCTCAATCGCAGAGAAGTTCGGCAAGGATATCGCACCTGTTCATCGTCAACTTGGTGGGTTAAGAGGCTGTATTGGGACCACTGGCACTTACAGGCGTTGTACTTCAGTGTCCATGCACAAGATGTCTAAGATGACATGGGATGGTTCCAAAGGGTTTTCGAGCCAGCTTGCAAGTAAGGGTTACTATGCAGGAGAAGCCGCAGGAATCCAGTTAGCGATGGGTCAAGGTAGTAACACCCTCTTCGTGAACCTAGTTAGAGTGCTCAGCTATCAATAGGCATGGATAAGGTGGAGAAAGTGACCCCTTCGGTCGAACCTTCCGCAGAACTTCGCGCTCTCAAGACCAAAGTAGCCCAATACATCGACGAAGTTCATCAGAAACAGAGTAATCATACAGTCCAAGAGATGAAGCGACTTCTGTTCCGATGTGCAGCAGCGTTTATCGCTCTCGAAAAGGTATGTAGATCACTTGCTGGGCAAGTTGAGAGCTCACAGCCGCATTCAAGTGTGATTACGATTTACTTCACTACTTGGTATCTCTACCATTTGCGGTTGGCACACCGCCTGCCCTTGTTACGGGTATAGAATTATGGAATTGGGTCATTGCGGAACGGCCAAGTGCTGAGGTTGCACTAATCGGAGAACTCTTGAATGGATGGGCAGAATCCATTAAAAACGAGAAGGCATTCTTCTCCACATCGTACAAGTCAGTGGTTTATCTTAGTATGGAAGGAAATAAACTGACATTGTTTGAAGCTATGACGACCCATTCTATCATCCCATTGATTATAGTCCGACTGATAAGGATGTGATGGACCGCAATTTAGCCACCGCTCGACGTGGCCTTACTCCTCATGCCCTTGTTGTTCAGATGCTGTATAGTCGATTGCAAGCCGCAAGATACCGCCGCTCTGGCATTTTATCGCTCCTTCAGCACCTTGTGTTGCGTACCTGCCGAGCACATAAATCAATCAGGTGCCTCCCGACTTTTCCCCTCACCGCAAAGCATTTAACTCCAATCTAATAGCACGCACCCCTTATCTCGAGAGTCGCGATTTGCATTCCTTCTATTTGGATTTGAAACTCTCAAGAGTTCCTATCTTGACGCGTACTGCGAGAACATCCTCCGTGAGTCGTTATATACAGTAGCGTACGCTTGGTTCGGTATCCGACCACAGTAAGCATTGTTCTCCTTGAAAAATCTGCCTGACTCATGGCAATTTTAGGTGGACGTTTGGAGCCAACCGCGTTCGGCTTGAAACAGATATTCAAGTCCTCTCGGAGTTACGGACCTACCTCCAGCATGACGCTGTTCGCTCTTTGCCCTCGATATCTAGTTTGTCCCCTGCCCAGTATTCTGCTCGGAACCATAGTAAGTGACCATAGTCGGTAACGATACATTGTTTTCAAATCCTCGTCAGTATATGCAGAACGCCTACAAACCATCAACATGCCTTTACGCCTTCTAGTCGATGAGGAACTTTCTAGGCTGCATGTCTGGGCTGATCCCACTGGGACTGCAGGGCGTCAGGGCGAGCATGTTGCGCTCGAGAAGAATGAGGTACAACAACTTTTTTTTTCAATTATCCTCAAGTTTCTTATGCTCCTTTATAGACGGTTTTGTTGCAATACCTGCGCACCGTCTGGCAAATTAATCCTGCCATTGCTATCCATCTTACAGAACGCATTAAGCACGCTTCGCTGCGTCTAGAGTTGACCAAATTGGTTAAATCAAGTCCGCTGGATGTCGTTGACATACCAGAAGCGCTCCAATTCTTAATAGGAGAGAAAGCCGATAACTTAACGCGCCAGGACCTCAAGGTGCGTGCGCTTTGTCAGTTTGTCCAGGATTCTGCTCATCTCATCTCTTCAGTATCTGCTCCTTTGGGCTGCGGTGCCTCCAGTCATTGCGATCACGTTTTTCGAACCCCGATTCCAGAGTGACCCGCTCATCCTTCAATATGCACACAGAGTGTTAGAACAACATCCTGTACAACTGACCTTCTTCTTCGTACCCCAGGTCGTACAAGCTCTTCGTTATGATAATTTGGGTAATGATCTCCCTCTTGTATGCTACTTAGATGATAACCTCTGCTCAGGTTATGTTGCTCAGTTTATTTTTGAAACGACAAAAATATCCCAAACTTTCTGCCACCAAATTATCTGGAATATGAAGGCGAACACGTATAAGGACGATGCTGCGGAGATGGTATTTTTCCCATTAAGCTGTTGTGTTCAACGCTCATTTCGTGTTCAGCCAGACCCAATGAAGCCCACTCTAGACCTTATGGTTGACAGAATTGTTGGTTCATTATCTGGTGAAGCTCGATCATTCTATGATCGCGAATTCAAGTTCTTCCAAGAAGTGACCTCTATCTCTGGGAAACTGAAGCCCTACATCAAAAAGTCCAAGCCCGAGAAGAAGGTACTTCAGTTTTTTTGCCTAGAAGAGCGACGTTCAAGCATTTAATTCGCCCAGGAAAAAATTGATGAGGAAATGGCAAAGATTACTGTCGATGTTGGGGTTTACCTGCCCAGTAATCCTGATGGTGTTGTCATCGATATCGACAAGAAATCTGGTCGGCCGCTTCAGAGTCACGCAAAGGTAGACGACATCTTCGGAGAGTTGATTTGTTTGCTCAATGCTTATAGGCACCCTTCATGGCAACTTTTAAAGTGCGAAAGGAACGAACAGTTGTACACAGCAACCCAGATTCCCTACTGGATGGTACCGGCGATGGTGTTGAGTCGCGAGAGCATTATGATGTCTGGCAACAAGCTATATTCAAAGTTGGAGATGATTGTCGTCAAGATGTCCTGGCGTTGCAAGTCATTGCGATGTTCAAGAACATTTATACGAGTATTGGGTTGACGTTATACCTCTTCCCATACCGTGTAATTGCAACTGCGCCTGGCGTGAGTGCACTTGTTAACTTTAACCTTTCTGTTACAGAACTCATAAATATTGGTAGTGTGGTGTTATTGACGTTGTTCCAAATGCGACGTCTCGGGACGAAATGGGACGTGCCAAAGTCAATAGCTTGATTGACTTCTTCACGTCCAAGTACGGTGGTCCGGATACAGTCGCATTCCAACAGGCCCGACTCAATTTCATTCAATCCATGGCTGCGTACTCCGTGGCTTGCTATATTCTTCAAATCAAGGATAGGCATAATGGTAACATCATGATTGATGGAGATGGTCACATTATCCACATCGGTGCGTGATGTGTTTGGTATCGTCGCCGCAATATGATGGCTAATGGCCTGGTCGCAGATTTTGGTTTCCTTTTCGACATAGATGAGTATATGCGATTATTTGCATTGCAAGCTGAGTCTTATTTTCATTCCCTTTGGGACTGTTTTCTCTACGCCCAGGAGTATGTGTTTCTATAATTCTCTATGGCACCTACTCATTGGTCCCCTTTGCAGGGTGTTAAATTCGAACCTTCATCATTCAAGCTGAACCATGAAATGGTTATCCTAATGGGTGGTCGTAACTCTCAAGGATACAATCTCTTCCTGCAGTTGACTGTCAAAGCCTTCCTTGCCCTCAGGCCCTATGCAGACCAGCTGGTCAGCACGGTTCAACTCATGCTGGATACGGGCCTGCCATCCTTCAAGGGTGAACCAACAATTCGGCGCTTGAGAGACAGGTTTGTACTAAATTACACTGAGCGTCAAGCTGCGGAGTACATGATGGGAGTCATTCGAAATGCACACGAGAATCCTCGCAGCACGGCGTACGATGAGTTCCAACGGGTGAGACTTTTGACTGGCCGTCGAAGCAATTCTGATATATTCTCTTTCAGATCCAAAATGGTAAATCAACAGTTTCAGTTGCTGATTTTTCGTTGTTGACGAGCCATTCAACTACAGGAATACCCTATAATTAGTCGACTGTCTATTTGATTTAATAATCACTCCGTATAGTCATTCAATGTAGCCACGAATGAATTGGCGCCGTGGTCAAACTCTTATGTGAGGCACTATAGCCAAGTGGTTACGGCGACAGATTCGAACTTGCGTAACAATCTGTTCCTCTTTGAGGGCGCAGGTTCAAATCCTGCTGGTGTCGATGTTTTTTTTTTCCTCATCTGAATATGGGCCCCTATTAGGTATAACTGAAATGCGACGGACCAATGGCACTATAGCCAAGTGGTTACGGCGACAGATTCGAATGCATTTCAATATCTGTTCCTCTTTGAGGGCGCAGGTTCAAATCCTGCTGGTGTCGTTTGTTTTGAATCTTGACAGCAGGGTGAAAATGCCAACTGCAGTTAATGCTGGATTTGGTTAATCTTTGCTACTCAACTTCTCGATGTCTACTGAACAAGATTCAATGGCAGCTGCGCCCTTGGTAGTTCTGTACGCTCGCATCCTAAAGAACGCTGCGGGGGTATACGCACAAGCAACTTCTGCCGACAACACGCAGGTAAAGACGCTTGTTTGTCTGATGGACAAACTGACACACCGAGTACACAGGAATTGATTCAATCTAGTCTTGCAGACTTGAAGCTTTTGCAAAATCGAATATCCAACCTCTCTCTTTTTAGTCCCAATGAGATGCTGGATGACATATCTACGAGAAACTTGGTGTATCTCACCGTGCCATACGTCATGGCGGAGCTACAAGATCGGGTCGTAGGCACGAACCGTTCGGTCAGGAAAGCGATTATTGAGAGGTGTAAGGTTCGTGGTAATGATGCATGTTAGCTCGTTCTTGTTGAGAGCAACTGATAACATGAATCAGAATCTGTATCAATCATTTATCTCGTTGCTGGAGTTGTACCACGCTGTACCAACGAACGAGCAGGAGGTATACAGACGAATATCTTCCGTTGTGGGGGACATACAATCTCAAGCAAAGAGAAGGGAGGCCAAGATGAAACAGTATCAACACGAAAAGGATCTAAGGACCCGAATTGATGTGTGTCCCATTGTTCGTAACTTTTGGAAGAGCGGACTAACATGCGGATGATACAGGTTCTACGGAAACGCCGCGGTCAGAAAGTCAGCGATGACCGGCCATCCTCATATGAGCTTATTGCATCACTGTTACCTCCACGTTCCAGTGACGGAGACGCTGATGAAGAGGAAGAAGGCGATTCACAGACGGACGAAATCCTGAGGGAGGCGACGCTCTTGCTACTAAGACTGCTGTATGCAGAAACACAAGGGCACTTAGAAATTATCGATAGGGAATTGGAGATGGTAAATGCTATGTCGCCTTCATCTGAGCTGGCTGGTGCTCCTCCGCCAGAGGAATTGAAGAGAATTGAAGGCCAGGCAGAGGAGGACGCCATGTGGAGGTTGGACCTACCTTCGTCGAGCCGTGGACCAGACGGGCGAGGGCCCTTACTAGACCCACAAGGAAAGGTTAGTGGATGTGAGCTTAAAGTAACACCCCTTTGATCCCTTCCAGCCATTACGCCCATTCACTATTCTCCCCTCGGAGGCATCACAACGTGCAAAATTACAGGCGCAAGTCTTTGGCCCGAGTTACAACCTGCCAACAATGTCCATTGACGAATATCTCCAGATTGAGCAGGAGAGAGGAAATATCATTACTGGTGGAGGGTGTGTGCCTTTCCTGATGGGCCTTGGTTCTTCGTTCATGACTAATTGCCATGTTTCAGTCCTGCCTCGCAGAATGCTCTGACATCCTCGGAACAACTTCAGCTTGATTCTGAGATGGATGGCACGATGGAAGGAGAAAAGAAAGCTGAAACCAAGCGCTTGAAGGACGAGAAGTGGGCGCAATTCACGGATGCAAATCCCAGAGGAGCAGGAAATACTATGAACCGTGGGTAGCTGTACAGTATAGTGAATTATGTCCGATATACGTTCGTCTATAATTCATAAAGGACATGTTAGTGAGTAAAAGGCGAGCGCAACTGGTATATATAGAAAATACGGGAATGGCAAGATACATGGGATATGGGGTTTTAACAATTGCACTGTGATGCCTCTGGAATCTCTGTTTCTTGTTGTGTTACATTGATCTCTGTAGAGAGGGTTAAGTAAACATCGCGTGAGGATAAAGCAAACACATACTCATGTTTGAATCCTCTTGGTTCTCCTTCTCCATTCCTGGAAGCGCCATTGCGACTTTCTTGAATAAGCTTTTCACATTGTGCCCTGCTTTTGCAGAGGTCTCCATAAATATGACATCCAATTGTGTTGCCTTTACTTGGGCCTCTTCCACAGTCACTTGTCTGGAAGGTCTAAGCCTGCAAGCCCGGATGGGTGGTTGACGCACATACCGCTTGTCCGACAGATCAGCTTTATTGCCAACCAGCGCAATAATGACATCGTTGCCCCTCTCCGAACGTACATCTTCTATCCATTTGGCCGTGGACATGAATGACTGACGGTCTGGTGACTTATGAGCGTATTCCCATGCTCAGGTTAGATCGGGAGCTTACTGGTAATATCGAAGACGACAATAGCCACCGACGAGTCACGAATATAGGAGGGAATCAAAGACCTGAAACGCTCCTAATTATCGATTCGGTTCAACCAGGCACGAGTAAGTGTATGATAATCCCCTACCTGGCCAGCTGTGTCCCATAGCTGCAGTCTTACAGTCCGGTCCTCCAAATACAAAGTCTTGCTCAGAAAATCAATGCCGATCGTAGCTTGGTACGTGTTGTCAAATGTATCATACATGAATCTACAGCCACCGGAGATCAATGAGTGATTGGCATCATCAACAACTAACCACGAGACATGGCTGTGGAAGCATACCTTGTGATTATACTTGTCTTGCCGACGCTCTGGTCGCCGAGAAGAACAATTTTTGTACGTTTCGGTGGTGCGGAGGAGAAGTCCGCTGCCACTGGTGTCGAGCTCGAGTCCATGGAAAATGAAAATACAAATGAAGAAAGTAAAGTGTATCAAGTCGTAGTCCCCACGTCACATGTAACGCTCGTGACATTGATTTACTTAGTTAGGAGATACCGGCGGTAAATCACGTGAAAGTGTCGCGTCTTTAGGGCGACAATTCGCCGTACATCCCTTGGTCTCATTCATCGATAATCTTAGCGAAGGTATGAAACTAACACAAAAGATATCACAACGCGATCCACGGAAACCATTCTATTGTTTTGAGTTCTTCCCTCCGAGAACAGATCAGGTTGGT
This sequence comes from Volvariella surrecta, assembly GCA_951802395.1. Lineage (NCBI taxonomy): Eukaryota > Fungi > Basidiomycota > Agaricomycetes > Agaricales > Pluteaceae > Volvariella > Volvariella surrecta. The sequence continues at coordinate 2,159,774 of OX637784.1, forward strand.
ATAGTCCTATGCGTGTGGGCAGATCAGTTGTTGAATGGATTATTCTGCATTGTTGCTCATTTGTAGGGGTTCGAAAACCTGATACCAAGAATTGCACGATTGGCCGAGCTGCAACCTCTAGCTATTAGCATCACCTGGGGAGCTGGTGGAAACACTAAAGAACGAAGTTTGGAGCTTGCTGGATTGACACAGGCAGAGTATGGGGTTGATACTGTGCTGCATCTCACCTGTACCAATATGAAGCGAGGCATGATCGATGATGCGTTGAGAGTGCGTGGCACAACCATATCTCTGGTTTATACTTGAGGTAAGCCTGTTATATAGGAGGCAAAGGCAAGGGGAATACAGAACCTTTTGGCGCTCAGGGGAGGTTAGCGCATGACCTCGATTCCCTTGCAACCATTGAACGCAAGGTTTACAGATCCACCAAGAGGCTCTGAAGAATGGATTCCAGTCGACCCAAGATTTCAGCATGGTCAAGATCTCGTGTCCTATATTCGCTCGTCCCCAGAATACGCTTCTGAATTCTGCATCGGAGTAGCAGGTCATATGCTGTGGATCACTAGATTAGGACACATCTGATGGTCTCTCAACAGCATACCCTGATGGACATCCAGACAGCAAGATAAACGAGGACCTTGAAATTGAATATCTGAGAGCGAAAATAGATGCCGGCGCCGACTTCATTGTCACGCAATTGTTCTACGACGTTGATCGTTTTCTTGCGTGGATTAAAAAAGTCCGGAGTAAGGGTGAGTACCATGACCGTAGTCACTTCTCCGGAGTCTGAAATTACTGGGTAGGCATTACTGTACCCATAATACCAGGCATCATGCCCATCCAAACATATTCTTCCTTCATGCGTCTGACCAAGCTCACTGGTACCCGCGTTCCACCATCCGTAATTGAAGCTTTACGGACTATTAGTGTAAGTTACTATTGACAATATAGGGTGCGATGCTCTGATATGTGATGTTAGCATGACGACCAACTCGTTAAGGACTATGGGGTTAAACTGGCTGTTGAGATGATCATCAGGCTAACCACAGAAGGAAATATACCAGGCGTGCATATTTGCACACTTAACTTGGAGAAGAGTGTGCACCGAATCCTGGAACAACTAGGATGGACTGGGATCTTTGCGCATTTACACAACAAACTCATTGCTGTAAGTCACCTGTCCTATTCCATAATGGTTAATCTGACTGGTCATAGGGAGCTCCTGAGCTCCAAGCATTCCATCCCCCACCAGATAGAACCGTATCTGAATTTCTTGTGACACCCGCAACTGCAACAAATGATGCAACTCTAGGACTCGTCGACATACCGCAAGGTGGAATGGAAGCTGGTCGTGGTGAACTGAATAATTCTGTCTCTTGGGATGACTTCCCGAATGGTAGATTTGGAGACTTCAAAAGTCCTGCGTTCGGTGGTCAAGGCCTTTGGGGTTGTCAGAATATAATTGCAAGTTCAATGCCCCATACTCTTTTGATCATCTATTCACGGCTGGATATCTAGTGCGGAAAGGAGTTAATGGAATGGGGACGGCCGAAAGCGTTAGATGACCTCACTCAAATTTTCCTAAATCACTTGCACTCGAAGATCAATACGACCCCGTTTTCCCCTGGCCCACTTTCCACCGAATCTTCGACCATCTTGAGTCATCTGGAGAAGCTTAACAACCGAAGCTGGTGGACAGTGGGATCTCAACCTGCTGTTGATAGTATTAGTTCTGAGGACCCTGTCGTCGGATGGGGTCCCAAGGGTGGATACGTCTTTCAGAAGGGCTTCGTAGAGTTCTTTTGTGAGCAAAAGGACGTTGATGAACTGCAGGAACGCATTTCCTCTCATGATCTGGGATGGGTCCACTGGTTTGCTGGCAATAATAAGGTCATACTCTTTCTGTTTGTTGGATAAATTGAGCTGCTGAGCTAACCCATTTCACTTGATAGGGTGACCTTCGCACGAATGTCCCAGAAAATGGACGCAACGCCGTGACATGGGGGATATTTCCTGGACAGGAGATTGTGCAGACCACTATAATTGAAAGGGAGTCGTTCATCTCATGGAAGGTATGACCCTGCTTCAATATTCCAATTCAAATGCTGAAACTCTGGTTTCATAGGAGGAGGCATTCTCCATCTGGTCCGATTGGGCATCATTCTTTCGACCTGATTCAGAAGTACGCAAATTACTGGAAAGCGTACGAGACAGTCGCTGGTTGGTTAGCATCGTTCATCACGATTATAAGAAAGCGGATGCGTTATGGACTTTCTTGTTTGATGATCCAGGAGCCAAGACGGTTTCAGAGTAATGATTTGCCCATCCGAGTCTAGTCAGGAATGTAATGTTAGGTCAATAACCGATATCTACTAGCATGGAATACATCTATTTACGGCTTAATCCAATGGCAACTCCTTGGGAGCACTCATAGACTCGTATCAATGTCTTCATCCTCGTCATCCTCAGGCTCAACTGTTCTATCTTCTGATCTGTCTCCTTCTAACTCATCCCTCCCATCCAAATAATCACCCTCCAACTCACCTCTATCGTTATCATCTAGTTCATCCCTCTCCTCAGAAGTGGGTTCTGCATCCAAATCTTCCATGCTTGCATCAAGGTCTTGTCCATCTTCCTCTGCCCCTTCCTCTTCATCTGCGTTTTCTCCACCCCGGAGCGAGGATGAGGGCATCATGCCATCTTGATCTGATTCTTCCTCTTCGTCTTCATCCGTTTCCTGTGTGATTTGCGGGGGTTGAGGTTTGGGAGAGGCGACAAGTTGGTGGAACTTACGTCGTTCTTTTCTTCTTTCTGAGTCAAAAGCTTGCCGATTGGGATCAGGAAGTTGACTCCTCTATCGTGTATTAGGTCTGTCTAATTGCAGGTCACATCAGGAATCCAATGCTAAACGCAAACAATATCGCCAATCTGGCTATTTCTCAGGTCACTAGTCCCAATCACACAGCGAACATCGTATGACCACCAAAATCCCCGGAATACTCACCAATTGGTCAATCTCACTCTCTTCTGCGCTTAAATCATCACATTCCTTTTGTAGATCACGAATGGCATTCATGTGAGAATAATTACGCGTGTGCCTTGGTATCGGCTTTGGATGTGGTTGAGGAGGTTTTGGTAACAGATGCGGGAAAAGAGGTGGACGTGGCAAGAGCGTTGGGGTCGACACCGACATGATGAAGAGATGGTGAGTGTAAAGAACAAAGACGAGTCGAAGTGAACACCGTCGAGTTCGACGCGGAGAACGACTCCGTATAAACGTCAAGTGAGAAACGTAATTTAGATTTCGTGATTGAGTACGCGTCAAATCAGCGCGTTCTGGATCCCGGACCAGAAGCCGGGGTATACACCATAACAAGGGGAAAGGGGATGAAAGTACACCCAGCATGTGGTGCATTTGATATTGGAACATGGGAAAGATTGAAAAGAATAATAATATAGTTTCTGCGAACGGAAAATGAATAAATAGGGATAAAAAAGTGGTCACAGACCAAACGGTAAGCTAGCGATTTCAAACGATTTAAAAAACCGTCCGTAAACCGTCAATGGAAGTGCGAAGGTGATCAAAAAAGGTCTGCCCGGCATATGAGAAAGGAACAATTGTCCAAAATAGTACAAAAGGGGGTATGTAATGTTGTTATACCAGTAACGAGTGACTGAGGAGCTCTTTTTCTCAGATAATTTAAGGTATATCGATGACAGGGGTGCGAGCATTCTTGAGCTGCTGGGATTTAGATTTATGGGCCAGAGGTCTAATCCAGAACTTGATATGGCCGTTTTTAGTTGAAGTTAGGATACTGCGTGGGAGGAATATAACAACTGTTAGGAGGTCGCAATCCAGTTGCTTTATCTTTTTGTAGAGCGGGTAATTAGATAGACTGTTTCAATGAGTGATATTTAGGTCATACCAGGACCGGCTGAACAACTGCGACTTCGTTGCGCGATAAAGCGGGATGGTATCTCGGCGATCTCATACCGTTGTTTCCGTCTAATCCAGCAGATGCAGAAGCAGGGAGATAAGGGGCTGATTTATCCCTTCGGAATGCCAACGAGATGGTGGATGCCATTGACACTCGCTGATGATGTGCCTAGAAAGAGCAAGAGTTAACGCACAAGGTCACGGCTCAAGGAACATGGCATGTGCCAGGTCGGAGGAACGGCCATACCTGGAACTTGGGGCGGTGTAGTGCACCGCTAGAGAAATCCCACTAAAGCAATGCCATAAACCATCTCTCCATTATGCAGGGCATAGAACGCACTAGTATAAGTTTGTTGTCTTCCCCGACGCTACCAAAGCGATACGTTCGGCCGTCACATCGACTCTCGTCAAAGGCAATTGAGGAGACAAAGGATGAATGACCTTGGCATCGAGCAATTATACGTTGCTCAAACGGAGAAATGATAGTCAGCAGGTCATCTTGGCCCCCAGTCTTACAGCGAAATGTCAGCCCAGCAATCTAAAAGCAAGCAAGCGTAGCATCCATACAATTATAAACCGGCCGTCAGGAGACCATGCCACGCAAGTAAATGCGCCAAAGTACGAGGCGTAACAGTCGACGAGTCTGAAAACAGGAGAATCAATTGGATTAGAGGTCAGATATATCACAATCTGGGGAAATGCGTACTGCTCGGCCAGTGCATCAATCACTCTGAGGCAACCGTCTTCGGATATTGCGGCAACATACTTCACATCAGGTGAAAAAACGAAGTCTACTGAATGACATCCAGGTAAAAGCTGCTACACGAATGTGCATAAACTCACCGACTACGCTTCGTTTTGAAACTCTCCAATGGCTCACAGGATTCTTCGGCTTGTCCTTGTCTGATGACTTTCCGGAGTTATTGGCCGCTCCAGTACTTCCTGATGACATAACAGGGTGCCATGGAGGCATCGTGACAAAGATGTTGTCGTGAGGGTCCCACTCTCTCTGGGAAGAGCTTTCTGATGTTGAAGTGGTGGTTTCCTGGGGTGGTGCGATGGGCTCCTGAGGAGTGAATGTTCCATCTTCCCGTTCTTTATCGTACACAATAATAGTTCCATCTGCGTGCGATGCCAGAAATAGTGTGGCCGACGATGGAACCCAACGGACGGACGTAACGGGCGATGATGATATGCAGCCCTGGAATTACATCAATATAAGAATTGCAACCCCGGAGTCTATATCACTTACACCCTTATTCAAGCGCCCGTAGCGCAATGATACAGGGTCTATTCCAATATATTGGGTCACATTCCTATGGCGTGATTATCTTACGCACCTAGCCAGACCAGATCACCAGTGTTGAAGCCTATTATGACATCCAAGCGGTCATGCGAAGCGGTGGTGGCATTAACGTCATGACAGGTGGGATAGGAAGAGAATGCCAAGCGTGCAAGTGGTTCCTAATGGCATAGGTGAGTATACGTTCCGCTGCAGTGTCTGACAGGGTAAACCTTGGTCTTCCCCACTGTTTCCAGCCAGAACATGGTCTTCCCGAGGTTGAAGAAGGCAAATGTGACATCACCCTGTTTCGCCGCCAATAGCTTTGCTAATCCCTCCACTGGTTGTACGCGAGTGATAAACGTCGATGAGGTACCTCGTAGATTATGCTTCGGTCTTGAGACCGGTTTCTTCTTCCCTCCAGGAGCTTGTTGCGGTGGTAATCCAGAGAAGAGCGTGGGTTGGTCATGAGGTATGGTGGGACTAGTCGGTACCTCTCCTTGTGATGACTGTCCTGGTTGATCGCCTTCATCTGGGGTATTGCTACTGCTAGATAGACTAGCACCATCATCGCGTTCCTTGGCATTGACCTTATCCTTCTTGGGGTCCTTCTCCTTATCCTTGTTACCTCCACCTCCACCAAGTAGTTGGGCAAAGCCTGGAGCTCCACCTTGCTTCGTTGCTGGAAATCGAACCAGTACAGTGGATACCCGAGTGGGGAAGTTCATCGAGCCAACAGTGGCTGCTTGGGTGAGCAAGTTGGTAGGCTTATGCTCATCGACCACTGAGTATACGCCCTCTGGAGCGACAAAAGTAGAATCGTTTTCCATGTGGATTGAAGCGACTGGAGAAGCAATGATGTGTATGGGTCAGGCCAGTCAGGGATAAAATGAAATTGATTTGAATTTGTGTACATCAATCATCAGGCGGTACCATGTTCACCGGATCTTAGCCTTCCTCTTCTTCCATGATTACCACCACCACCTCTGTTTCTATCAAACGAGCTACCCATCTCGTACAACGGCTCTCAAGCCATGCTGTACGTTCTCTATATTACTCGCTGCTCATCGGCATCATTCTCGTGAGCTAACACCAGTTTTGCATCTAGGTACGTCGCAATTCCACAGCTGCAGCCCCACTACCAGCTGGTGGTCATTTGACATCAGTCTCAACATCAACCCTTATGAGAGGAACTCGGGAGTCTGCTCTCCGGGCGACCGGAATCTCATGGCCAGACGAAGATGCTACCGCACCACACAGAGAAATCATCGGCGGAAGGGAGACCAGGAAAATGAACACCTATCAGGCTGTCCGGGATGCTATGAGGTTAGCTCTACTGTTGTTGGAGGTCCGGAACTCGGAATATTGACCCGCACTTCCCCCAGCATCGCGCTTGCCAAGGACGATACAGCCGTCGTCTTTGGAGAGGACGTTGCTTTCGGTGGTGTCTTTAGGTGCACTATGGTGTGTACTCCTTCACTTCCCAACTGTTCCGGTCGACTAACAATCTATCAGGGCCTTGCAGAGGAATTTGGTTTGTTCCGGTTCCACATTATGTGCCGATATATTTTAACGCTCCTGTGCTAGGTCGTGAGCGTGTTTTCAACACCCCATTGACGGAGCAAGGAATTGCTGGGTTCGGTATTGGTATGGCTGCGATGGGCCACACGGCTATTGCAGAGATACAGTTCGCAGACTACATCTTCCCGGCCTTTGACCAGGTGCGCTACACTACCGCATCCGGGTCTAATTGTTGCCGCCTAAACGCATGGATCATAGATCGTCAATGAGGCTGCCAAAATCCGTTACCGCTCTGGAGGCCAATTCGACGTAGGCCGCTTAACCATCCGTTGCCCTACAATGTCTGTGGTGAGTGGCCCCTTTACCCCAACTCGCTACGCAACAGGTTCATGTTAAATGCATTTCAGGGTCACGGTGGTTTATATCACTCTCAATCACCGGAGGGATTCTTCATGGGTGCTTCTGGGTTAAAGGTAGTTCCTTGTCGCTTAATGCAACCTGGATTGTTCTGAATGCCATTAGATCGTCATACCCCGTTCTCCCCTCCAAGCAAAGGGTCTTCTATTGGGATCAATTCGTGACCCCAACCCAGTCATATTCATGGAACCCAAAATTCTCTATCGTTCAGCAGGTGAACAATCAACCGAATGGCTTTTGCATACTTATTCACCCATGATTACACCAGTTGAGCAAGTTCCCATTGACGATTTCGAACTTCCTCTAGGCAAAGCTGAGGTCCTAACCACCGGTTCAGACCTCACACTCCTTACATGGGGAACGCCGGTATACCACTGCGAAACAGCCATTCAAATGCTCAATCATGCGCCACCCTCAATAGCCCAACATATCCCATCCTCTCTCCATGGTGCCAAAGTGGAGTTGATTGATTTGAGGACTATCTTACCCTGGGACGTGGATACGGTTGTGGAAAGTGTGACCAAAACGGGTAGACTCGTGATCGTTCACGAGGCGGGAATGACCATGGGTGCTGGAGCGGAAATTGCTGCTCAGATCCAGAAAAAGTGTTTCTTGAAGTTGAATGCTCCTGTGAAGCGAGTTACGGGATGGGAGTAAGTGCACTCTGCATTTGTCAAGGAGTTCGCTTGTTAACCAAAACCATTCCTTCATCATTTAGCATCCCCGTCGCATTGCAATACGAAAAATTCCATATACCAGACGCTCTTCGAGTCCTTGATGCTATGGTAGAGACACTATCTTACTAGAGCTCGAGCCCCCCCCGTGGTGAAGATGTACTATAAACCTCGGCTGAGTAGTATCAAAAGAAGCGGACGAGCCGGTTCCGGTTTATTGTCGTTCAACGTGTATCTCCCAGTGAGAACATAGACCCGCCATGAGCAGTCCTGCTTCCATAGTGAGGGACAGCCGACGTCTTCTCCACGTGCTAATATCATGCTTGTGAATATACCCCATTCGTGCGCTGGAACTCTCCATGAGAGTGTGTTCTTGGGATTGTAAGCTTTCGGCGACTTGGTGCGAGGTATCGTAAACAGCACTGATTTGGAAGTGTGAAGTGCTAGCGCGAATTTCGTCCGTAAGCATGTGAAGGACCAGAGGCAGTGATAAGAGCAGTGATGTTGGTGTTGTTCGTCGAGCGTATTCATCGTTGTTGGGTGGGCCTGCCAGAAGGTTCCCGGGCTGGCGACAGAGGACCATGGCCAGAATCACGAAGTCCTGGCTAAGAAACGCGACTTTCGGTGCAATGGTCGTACATTCAATGATCCCACTATAGCCTCGAGGTAAATTCGGCAAGAAATTCCGTATCGCATCAGGTAGCTGCAACTTGTGAGTGTCGTCCAAGTCCAGATAACGTTGTTGTGGCATTGCAGTCACTACTTCGAGTGGCATTGCGCCCGAAGCATTTAGCTGAACCTTGAACGAGGGTAGCTCGAATGTAACTTGCTTCTTTGGCTTCTGACCGTGTAACCTAGGACTTTTGATCGGACCTGCCTTAATATATGCTGGTAAGAAGACGCATATAGGGTGCCAGCATGAGTTATCTAGAGGATGAGGTTGACTCAGTCAACGCCAATCCAACAAACCTGGTGTTCTCGAAGTGTCCCACCCACACCACAGCCACTCCGAGGCATAAGACTTTAACATCCATAGTAACACCCTGTAGCTTAAACCCAGACTTGGCTTCACGACGATCTTCCAGCCGTACGCTTTGAAGTCTCCACGAAAGAGGCACTTTAAATCACCATCTCCGCCCACGCCATACGGATCTCGCAATTCCAAGTCGGCAGTATCGCATATAGCATTAATCAGTTGAGCAAAGTCCAGGTATATTGTCTTTGAGCAGGCATCAAGACGAGTGAGTGGGTCCAAGATGGGTGCATAATGGGACGAGCGAGAGACTTTTGTTGGGACGAGCAGACTCAGCAGGGCTTGAGTTGAAGTTGGAATAGGTGGATATCCAGGAGAACGATTTTGTTTTTCTTCTGGTGGAATCGCATGGGGTTTATCCTTTTCCTTGTCCTTGCTTTCGTGGCTGTGGAAGATGCAGACCGTCACCAAGACGAAGAACGAGCTAAACGACAGCCAGACGACGGTCGGGACATCTATAAGGTTGAAAGCTTCGAGTAAGTTATTCAAGGACTTGTAGAGCCTTAGGTATGTGATGGGCATGAGTCAGTTAGGGCGAGTAGCAGATTTCGGCTTTCGCATAATCATGAAGGGCGGATCGGCCCCGATTCATCCGAGAAATTTGGGGAAAACTATTTCGTCTAGTACTCAGAATCAAGTGGGCTGAATTGCCACCATACATCCTGATTGATCGATCAAAAATTTCGATTGATGCTACAACAGTACTGAGCTATCGCGAAGTGAGCTAATGTCAGTAAAGTCAGATAGTATCGGTGGCGACATGGTGACGGTACCAGTGGCAGCGGTCCAAGGGTCTGGCGTAGCCTTGAATTGAACAATATTAAATTCCAGTAGTATTCTAGCATTGGGATACTATACAAATGTGCGTTTAGAAAGCAATGACAACCAACAATTCCAAAAAATGTGCGAGTGATGTATACCGGTTCACGAATGATAAAATGTAAAAACGATACCGGTCCATGAGGGGTTGAGGGCAGCATAGAAGTCCATAAAGCAGGAAATATAACTTCTTCGAAGGTTCAGGTGACAGACTCCCGTTCTGAGGCGTGTATAGCCTCTGCATTAGGCGTATCTGGAACGGGATCGGACCGTTGTGGTTTCGGTGCTTCCGAGCTCGCATAGTTCTGGTTAAAATCTTCGGCATGGGAGGCCGGTAGATTAGATGTGTCGTTGGGCGTTTGTGGTTGCGGCGCTGACTTCAACAACCCATTTTGCATGGGGATTGGCTCGTCATCCACTTGTTTATATCCAAGCTCCACCAAAGATGTCGTGGACAGATTTTGGCTTGGGGTCATCAAACTGGATCCACTGCCATTCGTGACACTGAGATTGGAGCCTGATAGTGGTTTGGGTGAAGTTGAACGGCGTGGAGGCGTCTCTGATGGACTCGAAGTGGGTAGCGCTTTGTCCATAGTAGCAGATTTTGCTAGTAGCCCTTTCAAACGTTGATGGGCGCTGTTGCTGACATTGTAGATTGTGCTGCTCCGATTAGGCACTGCTCTGCGGGGTAGTGACTTCTCCATCACAATAGTCTCGAGCATGGCGCTGGGTGTGCCTACGTTCTTGAGCGCAGATAGTTTTCTGTGCAGATATCGCGCGTCTTCGAGCAACCTATTGAAGAAAGAATGAGTGAGCAACCTTGCAATGAGTGTCAATGAATTTGTATGCATACCTATCTTTCGCAGCTTGGTTTGGTAGTTCGACTTTACCATATTCTTCAGACAGTCTATGGTTGATCGCTGCGAACACTTGAGTCATGACATACTGAACGGCGTAGGATGGTGCATTAGCTTCAGAACTAAGAGCGGCAGAAGCCTGTTCTCACCTCCACGATTTGCGTTGACAGATAGCGAGAAAGGACTTTGTGTAGTGTAACGGTCTCCTTGATGAGCAGTTCCATGTACTCGTTCACCCCAGGCCTTGGGACGTTCCAATCGATTTCCTGATCAACGTACGAAAAGGTAAATTGCTGTCAGCATGAAAACTGATGGGCGATCAATGGTTGACCCACCTGCAATGTTGCTATATGCGCAGTCAGCCGATCACCCATAATAGCAATCAATTTAGAATGAATCTCATTTTGGTGTTCTTGATAATCCTAGGTAAGAGAAGATAAGCTCAAGGAAACGAGGACCACATTCCCAAACCTACCCTTTTCAGTTTATCGAAGTCTATTAGCATCACGGCTTGCTTGGGGCTCAAGTGCCTTCGGAAAGCTTCCCGTACATAGGGAATAAGGTCGGACATCACGGACAAACTCTGCGAGGCCAGCGCTGAACAATCAAGATCAACAACTGCCCAGAATTCTGATCTGTACGAAGGAGGGTCGACATACCTAAATGTTTGGCAGTAATATTTTTCAATCCTGCAGATCTCATGGCCCCAGCTCCAAGAACGACCTGACATGTCCGCGAGTTGAAAGCCTTCAGGAACTCGATCACACGGCTCATGGTATCCGTCGTTACCATAGACAGGTTCACGATCACTTTCAAATAATCGAGCAATAATAGCAGGACTTCGATAGTCGCAGAGACCACGAAGTACTGTCGATCTTCAATTGTGAGATGTTTAGTTGCTGAACCATTGACTTTCTTGGTTGACTGAGAGGGTGAAGAGGGGGCCTGTGCTGGAGCTGAGGCACCATTAGTGGGTGGAGAGGGTACCGCCGACGGCGCTTCTGTGCCTTCTGCTCTAACGATCAGCTCCAGCGGGTCGCGAACAGCAGCGTCCAAAATAACGTTGGCGTATCGCTGGATTGACGGCGACACTTCCGCTGGGTTCCACTGTTCGTCTTCAACGAGTTTGGCAGAGAGTGAAAGCCTTGTTTGATGGAAGGTCTGCAAAAATAGTTTTGACTGGAAGCTCTGTGAGATTCAACACCTTTGACATGCCAATGCATAACACCTACCTGACTAACAACGACCCCACGTAACCCAACGATCATTCTGCGGCATATCACTTCACATTTGAGAACAAAATTCCAGGATTCATAAAAAAAGGTCAGGAATTCTGGGAATTCTAAGTGGGAGTGTTGTTCCGCGCGTGGTAGTATGACGTTAGCTGCCTGGATATTTGCCAATTCTGCAGAGGAAGACAGAAGGTCCGTAAGCTCATCCTCTATGGAGGCTATAGTGGGCGTGTGGGCGTTGCTTTGGCGCTTTCAATAAATGAATCCACAACAACAATGAGTAACTCACTCTAGGGTTTCCAAAACATCAAGGACTGTCTTGTTCTGGTATTGAATACCCTCAATGGCCTTGAGTAAGACCGTGTACACCCTTTTGAGGACGTCGATGAACTCGATATGAGACATCTGCCGCAGATGATTTGCCAGTCCAACTCTATTGGATGTTCGTGAACATCGGTTCCAACCACCTAATGCAGTAAGAAAAGCGCCAACCTTCCCTCAACTCTCGCGGCCTTGTCCTCCTCGTCCCATTCAAGTGTTGGAAATTGCTACGAAGATACACACGATTAAGTTGGGTTTTGGGGCCACGATCCTGATCCACAAGTGCTGACCTTCCGCATAATGTTCTTGATTTCGCCCATGGCTACCTCTCTCCACGATAGTGCTGCTTCTTTGACGGCATGGGTGCGCACAAGTCCTCGTAAAGCTGGTCGTAGCCGATCCGGCAGAGAAAGTTTGATGTTGTCTTCTGGAGCTTCGGAGTGACTGCTCGTGCATTCTTCGAGGTCCGTACGTAGTACCGAAACTAACTCTGATGATAAGGATGTCGTTATTTCCGTTTTGAGGGAGCGTAAATGACTGGGGAGGGAAGAAAATGCATTGAGAGAAGATAGTGGGACATGAACTTTGGGTTTCGCAGAGTCAAGAGATTCCTCTTCAAGGGTAGTAGGTAGTGATATAGATATAGAAGAGAGCGTTGAAGCCCGCCGGCGGGATTTCCGCTCTGGCACAGTTAGTTGCAGTGACGGAATTTCTGCCTCTTCTTTCCACATATCCTCCAATTCTTCAATCACGTCGAGTGCCTCACCCCATTGACCAGCGTTTACTAGTCCCTTAGCCACTCCAGACATTTCCACCACGCTACCCACGAGCTTGACACCTTCTTTAGCCTTTTCTATATTCTTCACCTTGCATTCCACTCGTACAACCTCTAAGCCTTTCTTCGCGACTTTATCATCAACTTCCTTTAAGGATTGCCTCAGCGTCGCAATCCGCCCCAAGCACTGTTCCGATTCAGTTTGCAACTCGTTTAGATTGGTTAACGCGGAGAAGAAGGATGACGAGCGAATTGCTATTTCACGTATTAGGTGCTGCTCCACCGTATCTGCATGATACGAAAGCTTCTCCAATAGCTGATGAGAGTTGGCCAAAGCAGAAGGATCGCTGACCTCGCCTATGCCACCCAAATCTTGTTCCGTTACCGATGCAAATGTCTGGGGGTTGCTCAGATCGAGCTTCTGGTGAAAGAAGATAGGAGGGACCGAGTCTAAGGAAGGTAAGGCTTTGCTAATAGTGATCAGATGTGGTGCTAGTGAATCCTTTAAAACAGGCAAGGTGGTAGGTCCATCGGCGGAGGTTGATGCTCGTGGTGTCGATGCTGCTGCTTCTTCGGATTGTGCAGCTTCATCAGGTCCAAGCTTAATGTTTCGCTCGAACCGTTCCCATTCTGGGGTAATAGCTTTTAGATACGAATCAAAATCCTTTCGGCGAACTCTAGGCAAATCGGTTGGTGGAACAGCTGGAAGCGAGGAATGCGCCTTGGGCGGTGCCTGTTTTTTGTATGGGTTATTCAACACAGTGGATATAGCTTTAGAGCGCATGAGCGATATGACACATCCATATATTAAGATGTCAATGACGTGTAAAATTAATGAACGATGACCGTACCATGGAAGCCATGCTTTGCACTGCTCCATTCCGAAGGAATCGAATTCATCACTAGCGTCGTGGAGGATGGCGTATTTAGGAATCCCAGTCGAGGCTGCGCAGAGAACTGGTCTGCACCTCTACCCCCTTCTGTTGTATCTGCCACGCTTTCTGGGCCGGGTCTGCGAATGCCAGTGTCCCAGTTGAATCGGTAGGTCTGTCGTGCATTTGGAATATGGTCAGGTAGTGCGCCAATGGGTGTCGCGGGTCTAGACGGTGTTGACTCCGATGGTTCTGACATGTGAGATGCGAATGACGCGATCTATGAAGATTCCTGTAGTAAGGGTCTTAAGTGTGTAGGAGCAAGGATTGGTGCGGATAAAATGACTATCAGAGCGCTTGTAGAATCCCAACGACGATGAGCGGACAGGCCAGAGAGCGGAGAGTAGGACGTGTGAGGACACGAAAGTGCCAGTAAGCCAAGCGCCGTCAACGTGACCGCCCCTTAGCTCATGACTTACAAACTCCCTTCACCTCTACGCTCATTCTTCTCCAATTTCCCCGTTTACTCTTATCCTCCTGTGCCGAATCCAACAAAAACGCATTTAGCTGCTCCAACGATATGGATTCAGCAGCCGTCAGGCGCATCTTCAGCAGGTGCAGCAGGCTCGGACATTGGAGTTCTTAGTGCAGATGTTGAATGTTTAAAATGGCAAGCCTATATCGCTCTACGTGGGGTTAATGGTGTCCATACTCGATGGAACGTACAGCCCGAAGGCGCACTAGGAGGACGGCTCCCAAACCTTCATGTCCCAAAAGAGGGGAAAGAAGGTGGTGAACTGCTCGCTGCCCAATACATCCCCACCTGGGTGGACTCAAAAGTAGGTGGAGCTGAGGGTGACTTTGAAGGGTATAAGGACGAAGCTGCACGGGACGAAAGTCGGGCGTGGGTCGCATTGCTAGAGGGCACTGTCCATGCTGCTCTGGTATGTGGTGCAACCCGAGCGTGCCACCAAGTCTCTAACTGCAAGCTCTGTGTCAGACATTATCTCAACCACAACATTCATACTTTAAAGCAATAATTGATGCCTCAGACTCCGAATCTGTCCACCCTCTGCAGTCTGTCATCACCCCTCCACCAGCACCACTTACTGGGTTCGCATCGCTGTTTCCTCCTTCAGGAGCTCGCATCTCGCAAAGCACGATTGAGTCGCAGTACCGAGAAGCAATCTCTGCCTTGTCAGAACGTTTGGGCACTGATAAGTGGTTCCTGGGGTCAAGGTCAGTGACTTACTGCGAGCTCATGCCAGGCAAGTTCTTACTCTGGTTTTAGTGAACCTACGCCTTTAGATGCGTTGGCATTTGCCTATCTGCATACACTTCTAGATTCAAAAGATGATATTCGAATTGAGGTCACCCGCCGTGTGAATCTTGTCGCTTGGGAATGGCGAGTACAAAGCCTGGTTCGAGCAGCGTTCGCCTCAACTCTGTCTGCAGTAGCGTGACTGGTAACCTTCAATTTATGTTGCTCACCTTCCTGTAGTACTCCTTTGTGGCAATCCAATACAGATACACAATGACCTTCGGGAATCGTTCATTTTCACTTCGCAGGCTGCACCTCCGGTGCTGTATGAGCATGTACATAGGCGGGAATATCCGGGCCGCTTCCCAACAGGGAGACGCGCGAATGTCAAAGGGACATTCAAATATGGTTATGTTTCGCGCAGCAATGGACAATCTATCATATCCTTTCATCTAACCCTACCTGACCACAGTCTCCACATCTTTATCTCTATGGAAGTAAACCTACGCTATCTACCACGCGACGTGAACGAATGGGACGTCACTCGGGAGATCGCATCCATCGTGCACTCTGACGAGTTTGATCCCCGACTGCCAGAGGACAGAGAGTTGAATTTCAGTGTGAAGCTCAACTACACTGGCCATGGCGTTCAGAATAATGGGACTGGGAAAGTAACCTTTCCAACATCAGATTGGGGATATAGATTCCTCCAGTGGGTCGCTGAAAGCCCATTGCACATAGCAGGGAAGAAGGTCAAAGTATATCCATCTCAATCGGTCCCAAACGAAGCCCTACTGGAGAAACTGAAGAAAACGGCCTATCAAAATCCCGATGTACTCGAGAAACACGACAAGATCGTGTCTAAGCTAGATACGAAGCTTAGGGTCAACGTACTGCAGGTTGGCGTCTTCTATCGCGCGATCTATCCCAATGATAGAAGTGAACCGCTGGGGTCGAGGGCATTTTCGATTGAATGGGAGAGGTCATATGAAAACCAAAGCGCAGCTTGGTTGCGAATCAAGTATGAGAAGAAGCGGATCGTGGTTGAGGTGAATGGCTTCATTTCGATGGGCTCCCTGTATTAACACGTACCTTCTGACGTTTTTCATTGCCGTCGTAGTTGGGAAGCCTGACAACGGAAGATAAAGGGCAAGAAGTCTCGATCCCGTTCATGAATATCCAGAAGATTGGAGTCGGGTACGACCCCAACCCATGTGCGCCACAACCGTTGTCGTTGCAAAGATCGATGACTGAATCTGATTTTAGACATCTGCATTGATACTACGGTACCACCACTGCTCGAAGACAAGGAGTTCTTCGCCGATTCAAAGACCAAGAAGCTACGATTAAGCTGTCTCCACCCTGGACACGAGCAAGTCGCGCCATATGCCAAAGACTTGCGCCTTATACTCAGGCATGAGAGTACCTTCGATGTCATTCTTAAATTCATCAGTATGTGGCAATCTGCTGGCTTGCCTGACAGCTTCATCGTACGCTCTCCCCGTGGCATGGAAATCGAGGCCTCCAAACGCAACTTTTATCATCCAAAAACATTGTTTAACTTGGAAAAGGAGTTCTCCTCTTTGACCTGGCCGATTGCTTTTCAGCTCGAAGCCTTATTACGCAATTCCCTGTTACACACGGAAGACCTTCGACAGCTGCTCATCAAAGTACGCACCCTCTGCAAACAATACCCGCCAAAAGAGTGCGCCTATGTTGCCAACTTACTTCGATCATTTGGCGAGGCTTTGCGCACACGTCCACCACGCGAAAGCCCTCTGCAGTGTTTTAGTCGGTCCACCACAAATTACGTGGAAGGTCCAGAATATCTATCACCTGGGTATTTCTTGTGCTATCACGTCACCTATACTCCGACGCGAATGATCCTGGAAGGCCCGTATCCTACTCAGTCCAATCGCGTTATCCGTGAATACACCACGGTTAAAGAGCCCCCGACACCCACATACCCTAACGGTCAACACCGAAGGATCACGGAATACGAATATAATTTCATCCGCGTGGATTTCAGAGACGAGGATCGGTTGCAATACAGGTGGGAGAAGACAGTCGATGGAAGTGGAGTTCTTGAAAGTCGCGTTCGTGCAATCCTTGATCATGGTTTCAACCTTGCTGGTAGGAAATTCCAGTTCCTTGCCTACTCCTCTTCAGCACTCCGCGAGCATGCAGTATGGTTTATGTGCCCGTTCAAGCATGAGCAGCTGGGCGACGTTGATGCGGAGGGAATACGTAGATCTCGAGGTGATTTTGCAAGAAGCAAGAACTTGTTGAAATGTCCTTCCAAGTATGCTGCAAGATTGGCTTTAGCTTTCACTGCCACGGAACCTTCGGTGAAAATTCGCCGGAGTCAGTGGGAGGAGGTCGAAGATTTGGGGACAGACCCACATTGGTTCACCGATGGCGTTGGGTCTATCTCCCAAACCTTAGGCGATAGGATTTGGGCTGAACTCTGTAGAACGCGACGAGAAAATGGTGTGCATTCAATTCAGCCTTCGATAGTAAGTCGCGCTCCACATAACCTACTGAATCTCGTGACAGATCTCCTCCGATGCGTAGTACCAGATACGATTTCTAGGATATAAAGGCGTAGTGGCTGTGGATAGGCAACTCGACAGACACCCGAATGGGATAGAGATGCGCCTTCGACCATCAATGCGCAAATTTGAGGGAAACGACATGGAGGAAGCCGATATCGAGATCGCACAAGCATTTGAGCATCCAAATCCATGTTATCTGAATAGGTCAGTTGGCCTGCTGGGTACTGTTCTCTCGATATTCAATACTGTCAAATCGGCAGGCCTCTTGTAATGCTGCTAGAGGATAGAGGCATCCGCAGAACTGCGTTCCTTGAACTTCAGAATGACGCAGTAACCGAAACTCGGTCGATTGATCAATCCACCGAACATTTCCGAAAGGTGTTAGATGCCCATCGGCTTGGGGGAGCTTACCGACTTTCACATATCCTTCGGCGCCTGAAGGACGACTTTAACTTGGACATTAGACCAGAAAATGCAACGGAGCAATCTCTTGATAATTACTTCTTTAGGCAACTCCGGCAGGTAGCTGTCGCGTCCGTCCTGAGAGATATCAAACACAATGCGAGGATCAAGGTACCAGATAGCTACCTCTTGGTGGGCGTGGTGGACGAGGGTCCAGCATATGAGAAGATGGATTACAAGAACGTTTATTGCCTGCCTGAAGGATCTATTTACGGTAAGGGATACCCTAGTCACCTAGGTTGGCTGACTCACTTATCTTTAACTAAATTATGACGCGGTTGCCATTGAGAAAGCTTGTATCCAACAATCTCTGGATGCTGAGCCAATCTACCTCGAAGGAATTTGCAGTATTTCGAGAAGTCCAGTGGTTCACCCTGGTGATGGTACGTTAACCAATCTATGAAACGGGACCAATACGCCAACTCCATCATATTTACCTCCAGTCCAACGAGTGCATGCTATTGGTAGACCGCCCCCAGATAAACTCTGCTTGTTCCAAGACCTTAAAAATTGTGTTGTGATGTCTTCATGTGGTACGTCACCTCAGGCACGATGGGATGGCATGAATGTCAACACCCTCTGCAGGACAGCGGCCTTTAGCGTCTTGCCTTGCAGGCGGTGATGTCGATGGGTGAGTATCATGTCACTTCCGCTGAAGCACAGAGCATTGAGTTATCTCGTGATTCAGCGATTTATTTGCAATCATACAACATGGGCCGCTGGTTCCTGCGTTAACGGAGTCACCCGCATCCTATGGGACCACAGAGACTCTCACCCTGGATAGAGATTCCACTGTCCACGACATTTGTAAATTCATTGTGGACTACATTAAATCTGACGTGCTGGGTCTACTGTCTGATCGGTTATTAATCATTGCAGGCAAGTGTCGGTGCTTAGGGAAGTCTTCTTCGTTCAACGTACTGACATCTCAGTCTTATAGATCAGTCCAAGGTAGACATTGTTGATAGCATGAATCCAGGTTTGCTAATGATGTACACAGGATGGAATGTATGATAGCGATTGCGTTGACCTCGCGAAACTCTGCTCTCAGGTGCGCACTTCGACTTAGTGACACCCCTTGTTTTTTGACACCATCCCCGTGCTATTTTCAGGCTGTGGACTATCCTAAGCAGGGTATTCCGGTAGATCTAAGCACCATCAACTTCCGGCCGCCACTTATCCGTGCAAAACCCGACTGGCACGCAGCTGAGGTCGGCCCGATACATTACCGCGAGACGGATTACTACATATCGTCTCGTGCATTGGGGCACTTGTATCGTGCTATAAAAATCGACGATATCACTTACGGTGACCAAAGTCAGGATCAAGATGATGCATCGTCTATGAATCCTATTTCTGTTGCCATTCAACAGAGGATTCAACCACTCATCGATGACAAGAAGGTCCAATTATCAGTGTCGGAAGCAGCACAGAACCTGTACAGAAGATACGTTGAAGAACTACGATATATATGCATCACACATACCGTATCGAATGCTCCCGGATTCAAACTGCAGGAAGCAGAAGTAACCCTCGGAACAATTTTGGGAAAATGTGCCCAGGTCAGATGGAGGAAGGACCGAACATATCGGCTGAAGCTACATACTATGACTTTGACATCGCAGATAAGGAGGGAGATGATAGATATTGTGGGATTGATCCCTGGCCCAGAGCACGAGGAACGTCACAGGGAGCTCCTGCTCCATGGTTTGAATTTGGCCTGGGCTGCATGGAAGCTCAGTGTAGAGAGGACGAAGAACTTTGGGGCAATAACCTTTGGGCTAATTGCGCTGAGCGTAATTTTGGATTGCTTGGATAGGTTGGGTGGGATTCCTCCTGCTGATGACGATGTGGATGACTATGCAAGCGAGAAAGGTGGTGTATTGGACGATGATATTAGTGCGTTTGAAGGTTGAGCGCGAACTTGATAATCATAGAACTCTCATCAATCACTTGTATCATCACCTGGTGCCCTTTTGTTGTATACAGTACTAGTGTTTGCTCGGTTTTCATCTACAAATCGCGCATTTTAGGTGTATTCTTATATGGTGGTCGGAACTAGCAGTCTGGCACCACTTTATGTGCCCTAACTAACAGCCACAAAAACCACAACAATTTGTGATACAAATATCATTTATCTCTCAACTAAAATGTACTGCATAGAGAACGCGCAAAAAATAAAGATCACAGCCAGGGTTTTTTTCCCTAATCTTGTGAAACCTAATATACCATGAGCTTATTTACCTGTGGCTTTGCCACGGCGGGTGGGATTGAAACGCCATGGGAAAAGAAAGAAAAACCTGGGATCGGGAGTTGTGCGCTACTTTATTACTTGTTCTGTATATACCAAAAAATATTACAGTAATCAACCGCTCCTTGATATACCGAAATTTTGTTCAGGCTCGGAATTGGTGATGCCCTCTACTTGTCCCTTCGCAGTGATAACAAAATATATTACAATGATGTACACTAATAACATATTAATTTGTGAACTGGTGTCCTAGAAATGACAAAAAAGGACTGAAAAATGGGAATTTGCGTTATCAGACTGATTGATCGGCTAGACCCACCATTTCACTAGATTCACTCTCATCATCGGGCAGTGCAGGGGCTGGTACTGACTTTTATATGCCAGTCAACTTTTCTGGCACGCCAGTGCTCGAGCTTGGCCTGTGCCTGGTCTATTCCCAGGCGTTTATGGCATCCCGGTAAGCTTTACGATGTTCCTCATCACACTCTTCCGGAGTCACCCACCGCAGTTCATCGAGGGCTTTGGATCTTGGTTGGCCTGGCATAGCGCGAGTGAAATTTGAAAAATTATGGTCCCCAATTTCGTCCTCAATATCATTTTGATGTCGGGCTCTCCTTCTCTCATTCAACAAAGGCAAGCGATCGGATCCTGTAACAAGAATAACAGCTATCCAAGAGTGCCCCCAGACCAGCAATCGGAATTTACACAGAACTTGCGCCTATGTGCTGCCTCGAATGCACAGAATATGTAGCTATATATCTGTACAATAGTTCACCCGGCAATAGAAGCAATTGAACAGACCGATGAATAGCAATTAACAATCCAAATTTCGATTATTTGTCATTATAGCAGAGATAATGATTTCGACAGCTTATTACGAGCCATAAACTCGGATCTAGCAGATTGATTGTATTCAATACAATCTATAACAAGTCCGAGGCAGAATGTTCGCCCATAGTACAAGGAGTGGTGGTGTACTGTATTGTCTAAAAAACAACGTTAATTTTCACCCCGGCAAAGCGACGGGGATGTCTAGTATATTATGTAATCTGCTCTTAGCTAATGTCCGGCTGCCGTTGCTCGAGTCACGCTCGTGCTCGAGTGCTCAGTGCTCGATCGCGCTCGTGCCCGATTGATGGCATATGGCCTACTTGTTTTTTGTCAAAGGTAACCGTCATATAGTAATGCATTCCTTGCGGCAGGGTCAATGCTCCGAGCGCTCCGAAGTCGTATCGTGCCGTGCTGCATCCAGGTCTTGGCGTTGGTAGTTTGTACCTGTTCACCCATCCATACCCATACCCCACATTCAAAGGTGCTCATCTCCTAATACCCATGTATCTTCAATCTATTGGCGATGTGCCCATTTTTTTGCATGCTCTCGTTCTTCCCCTGTTATTAACGACTCCTGCGGCTGCTGGCTACCATTGGCCAGCACCACAACATGACGCATTGGAGGCTTTTTTCTACGAGGGTGTCAGGGCGGACGGCTCGAGTATGGCGACATTAGTGCACCCTTGTAAAACGAGGTCGATTACCAACGCTTCTGTGGCTGCTGAGTGGTTGCGTTCCGTGAGTCTTGGACAAGGATTTCTATTTAGGATGGGAATATTGAGTGTATCGGGTCATGTCAGGTGTATCACGATGTCTCGACGCATAATATAGAGGATGGAACTGGTGGATTGGATGCTTCGATTGCGTATGAATTGGATCGAGAAGAAGTGAGTGGTGTGTTGCCCCTGAACGAATGTGGTACTCAATTACAGACAAGAATATTGGCCAAGGAATGAGGGATACTCTTCGGGACTTCGAGACATTCCCTCACAAGTACCTGTCCAGTATGCTGATACACCTCAAGTTGCAAGCTTGATCTGACGGCCGCCTATTTAAACATATCTCAGGATCTGATGTGATGGCAATTGGGACTATCTGGGGTGTCGCATCTTGCGGTGGCCCAATCATCCCATTTCGGGGGGGACGAATTGATGCATTACAAGCTGGACCCTTCGGAGTGCCAAAGCCACAAGAAGATTTGGAAACCCATGTTGAAATATTCCGCCGCCAAGGGTTTGACAATACAGACATGATCACACTTGTCGCCTGTGGCCATACCGTAGGCGGTGTTCGCAGCAACGACTTTCCTAACATAGTATCATCCGGCACCAACCCGAATTTACATCGCTTTGAGTTATTCGATACGACCCCGGATTTTGATAATGCGATGTAAGACGCTCCATACGACGAAACCTTTTTGGATGACTGATGGGCTGGATATTTTTAGTGTCACTGAATATATGGACGGAACGACAGCAAATCCACTAGTCATCAATTCTAATGCCACTGTGACATCGGACCTGCGCATTTTCTCGAGCGATGGAAATGCAACAATGCAGAGGTATTTCTTGATATTCTTGAGCCTGAGCCACTGTCCCTGAATCATACCAGTCTGTCCTCTCCAGAAACATTTACACAGTCTTGTTCGCGCGTGTTGGAACGAATGCTGAATACTGTACCCAGAGAGGTCACGTTAACAGAGGAGATCACGTTGCTACCAGCAAAGGTCTCTGGGACGATGTTGACCATAGATCGTAATAAGCTCGTGTTTAAAACTTCTCTACGAGTGCGTTGAATCATCTCAGCTATACTTATGTGATCTCACATGGAACGGGGCAGCTGACAAAACCCCTTGGAGAAAATGCAAACCCCCACAGGATTGTGACGATGTTCTGGTGCGACAAATACGGTGAAGCTGGCAATTGTGTAGGGACGATCAACTATGCCGAGGCCGTCAGCCATAGTCAAGATGAATTTGCGATCTCTCCCATCACATCACGTCTCAGGTTGTCATTCGTCGCTTACCAATTCCTTGTGCCCATCCGATCGGAAGCTTCAATATCAAAGTTCTGGTTCGAGGTCGATGAGGTGGATGGGTCAACACCTGCTGTCTACGATAATGAGGGGGACGGATACGTACTCGAACAGGATACCATACTTTTCATATCTGGGCTTAGCCAAGTCAGCACCAGCTTTGAAGGGAATGCAACAGACAAGACATACCGTATCGTCGCCGCGGTAAGACAATGACACCCTACCATACCGACCTACAGTCACTGACTGAGTTATAAGATACGGAACGATGTCACTCCTTTACGAGTCTATGTGGACGCATTCGATAACGCCATACGGGGGTTCCCTGCTCCAGTAAAAGCTACTGTGGAAATGAAAGTGGACACATCCATCTCTAGCAGTGAAGGGTATATATTCTATTCTGGAGATGTCCAAGATCATGGCTCCCAATTGACCGTGGACCTGCACTGTGAAGCCAATGGTCAAGTCTATACTGAAGACTTCAAGTCCACCTTCTCACTTGGAAGTGCTATATCCTCTACAGTCGGCACTGTTAGAACCAAGCCAAGTCAGTCAGATAGTCCATCTGATGCAGTGGGACAATTGCGCGGCCATACAAATGCTTTCAATTATGTATATATCCTGCTTCTATCTATCTTCACAGTCTTCCCATGACGCCCACTCTTTGTTCTTCGAGTCAATATTTACCAAAGGACAGTTTATGGATTCTGCATCACAATTGCAATTATATCAAGTCAACGAGCGTCGAGTTGCAGTTGATTAACGCTGATTCAATGATTGATGATTAGCGTGACGAGAAGTCACGAGACATTACGCGGTTCTTGTCGCGTCTCCCTGTTATTGACTCGCGTTACTTCTCTAGCGCGATGCTCTTCCATCTCTCATATCACTAAGCCAAACCCATGAAGAGAAAAGCGGAAGAAGATTTAAATGAGGACGCGAAACGCCGCCAAAAGCCCATTGCAGCACCTTTGGAGGAACCCAATCCGGATCCCTTCAATAGTTTAACTCTCGTGGATGGTGCAGCAATCCTCAAGAACGGGCCAAACGACGGCGCTTATATTTCCGCGACGGTGTTCATGCAATGGAGACCAACCGACAAAAAGTACAGGGTATATATAGAAACCAAGAGCATACAAGATCCCAGAGTCAAACACAAGTTTGAAGTATGCTTCACGGGGAAATGTGTAGCGTTTTGGCGTCAGTTGGAAATGAAAACAACGGATACTATCCTTTTGTCGTTGAAGGGATGTAAGATGGAAAAGCTTTCCGTGCCGGTACAGGGTTGTACCTTACCAATGAAGCTAGGTTTCGAACATGGGGTGATGATTAAGTTTATGAAAAGGGGGGATGAGGTTATCAATACTTGGACTTGTGAGTACCGCTCTGGGAACAGGAAAGATGGTCTGATGGCTTTTCAACGCAAATAGACAGGGCCCCGAGCCCAGTTGATGATTGGTTCTCAACACCCGCTACGATTCCACAAGGACAGGCATCCTTGGTTGCGCAATTGGCAAGGAAAGAGAAGCACGCTGTTCAAACCGGGGAACTTTCTTCTCGCCGTCCCACAGAGGCCACATCCGCAAGTGCAACGCAACGCGCAATTCGACCCTTGCCTAGACCTATCTCCAATCGCGCCAATGCAGCGCAGGATATAAAAGTAGAGCCTAGTGGGCCAGAAGAAGCCGCTGCAAAGGTGGCACCCTCGTCCGTGCTGGTGATGGAGAAGCAGAACAACATCCAAGGAAAGTCTGCTTCCAAACCTTCATCAGTCACACGTCCAACAGACGTGCAAAAGGCGACATCCATACCCACTCCTGTCAACAATGCCACCTCTACAACTCAGTTGAACACCAATGTGAAGCACAATCACCCACTTCCTGATAACACGAAGAACCTCAAGCCAGCGAAGGATCAGCTTCCGGCATCCGTTGCGCTTGATAAACAATCCAAGTCCACAGGGAGTGGGGCCCACAAAGCACCCATCATTCCCGTTGCTGATGCTGATGGTGGAGGGCAATCAGTGCAGCCTCTATCAAAGAAACAACAGAAGCGCATGCGACAGGCCGCACAACAGGAAAACAAAAAGAAAGTTGCCTCCGCTCCCCAACCCTTGCAACAGGGCAATGCCCAAAGCTCTATCCCAGCACACGGCCATGCTAAGACCTCAGTGCCAGAGATATTGACAGGAAAGTCAGCTCCCGCGGAACAACCCGTGCCTGAGGTTCAATCCTTTTTGGTGTCTGGGCCGGGTGTTCCACAGAGTCCAGCTAACGCGAAAGATTCTGCTCTCCCTGCTTCATCACAGCAGAATAGTCCGGCAGATCCACTCCAGCTAAAGGCTGGTTTTCGTTCCTCTGAAGTGAGCGCGTTGCCATTCTTTTGCGGCTGTTACTGATTGTTGATACAGATTTATGCAGCACTTGGTTCTTTGAAGCAGACCCAGACGGCTAATTTCATTGGTGTAGTTGCGCATGCTACACCACCAGCGAAAACGAAGACTAATGGTATGTAGTAAATCTGATGGAAGAAAATGCCGTCCCCCTCACAATATTCATACTCAGATTGGACAGTTAATCTCAAAATGGCTGACCCTAGCACTATTTCGGAGGAATCGTATGGTGTGGATGGGTTCTTTATCAACGTTTTCACGAAAAGGTACCAAGAGTGGTTGCCGCGTGTCAGCGTTGGAGATATAATAGTAATGCGACAAATAAAGGTGGCTTCAGGCTTAGTGGTGCTAGGTTGGACATCAGCTTATTTTGCATTTCGTTAGGTTGTGGATTACCACGGAACAATTCGTGGTGTTGGCTATCATGGTAAATACCAGTGGGCTGTGTATAATCCCAAAACGAAGGAATTTCACCACGGGCCGCTCAATTCTGCTCCTCGTCAGGAACGGCTTGTGGGGGATTCTGGTATCCTTTATTCTCCCTTTTGCAATCCTGCTCAGAAGGAACGCGCGTATTGTGGTCGACTTGCGGAGTGGTGGCAAGCCCTAGCGAAGCAAAAAGGCTTCAACAGTCAAGAAGCCAACGAACAGCATGCGCGTTCCTCGTATGAAGGCATTTTACCATCCTCCGCAGGCAGGCAGCATCGATTGATTTGCGACGCTGGGCCAGATGTGCCGCCGCAGGGATATTTCAATTGCACTGTCGAGGTGGGTCATCTAAGCTTGCAGCCCCATTCTCCCCTAAGTGATTCGTAGGTCCTGTATGGTCACAAGAACGACAATGGAGTGTTTAGCCTCTACGTCACGGATTATACATCCAATAGTGGTCTCGCTGCTTGTCACACCAATTGGTGCCCGACATACTTGAGCGATTATGTTTTGAAGATAGAGATGTGGGACGCTGCGTCGGACCTTGGACCTGCTATGATCCTAGGGGAATTTTATATTATCAAGAACGCGAGGATGAGGACGAGTGCCGGCGGATATTTAGAAGGGAAAGTAACCGAACAGAAGATCGACATTGCTCAGAAAGCAGATCCACACTTGGTAGCATTACTTGCGTGCGCAGAGTCGGTTCTCTTCCTTGATCTCGAAGCTAAATTATAGGTTAGACGCAAGAAATCATTGCAAGAAGCTCACCCGAAAGAAGTCAATGGCGAATTTGAGCATATGCTTTTTGAAGATGCCCTTGTTGACAAGCACTTCAATTGCACCGTCGAGGTACGTCATCTTGTGTCGTGTTTAAGCTTTCACCGGTGATCCGAGATGCTTCTAGCTCTTGAAGAGTGTTTATGACGAGAAGGGGGACAGCTACGTGTATGTCACCGACTATACGCATTGTCCGGAATATGCAGCCAAGGATGCGAGCGGAGATTGGGTTTCGGGTCTTGAAGCCTACATTGTCAAAATTATTCTCGCCGACGAACAGGCTGAATTGACCAAGGTGTTGGAGCCGGGGTATTTTAAGGTTTCGCGGCTACGCCTGAAGCAGAGCAATTATTATTCCTTTGTCATGGGGAGACTGGGGGGTTCACAGAGGAACATCGATAGGATGTATCCCAGAGCCTCGGATCAGAAAGAGCTGGAGGAATTGCTACGGTGTGTGCTATCCAGTAGCTCAAATGTCAGACTCATTGGTGCGTAGGAGGAAAGAAAAATGGCAAGAGGATCACAAGTTGCTGCAAGTGCCCATGGTCCCCGACGAAGTTAAAGCAGGGACTTCTTCAGAAGCCCAGAATGTCGAGGCGAAAGTGCACATTGTCGTTGAGCCAATAGTGGATCAGTCGAAAGCAACACCACCGGAAATAGCAACTCCAGACGGAAGGGGTTACGATCAGCCATGCTGCTCTATCAAGGAAATTCGGGACTATGAAGAACAGGCTGGTAAATTCCGGGTTGCAGCCAGGGTACTGGACTTTTATCCATTGAAGTTGGAAGACTGCATCGTTGTCACATGTACGAAGTGCAAGGAGAAGTAAGACTGATGATCACGCCTTCAGCCATATACGCCTGACTTTCTTTGGGATAGGATATCAAAGAACTGTCTGGCATGCGTCGGATGCATGGATTCAGATCACGAGTATGTCAAGTGTGCTATCGAGATCTTTTTAACGCTCCAAGATGAGGAGGGGAATACTATTAATGCTTCCATTAGTAACGATGTAAGTCTGTCGTCTTTTTTCAGACTTCTTTTCCTCACTTCGAATTGCTTCTCAGGCCGAACTCCTGCGTGACGTTGTTCGTCCTAACTTGAAAAATCGAGCTGTAATCTATGCGAATTTGCGCAAGATTATGGATCATATTCTCGGTAATCTTCCAGATGTTCACAAGGCCTTAATTCGTGGGGAGAAGATAGATGTGAGAACGGATATGTTCTATTTTGTGGTTGTGACCTGGCCGATGGAAGAGAGTGGAAAAGCTTATTACGTTTTTAACTGCGAAGGGCGCGCAAAGAGGATGTAGACAATAATATTGACCTTCTTGTACATATCTTGTGATATACATGCTGTATTTCTCTTGTACCATTGAGACGGTAGAGTATATGATCAGCGTAATTTTTGCTGTACCGTAGTGTCATTAGAATAACGACATTGACAACCAGTGTACGTATTGATTTGCCCCCAAAAGGCAATATTACTTGTCTGTCACCCAGCTCGTTACACTCATACTCCCCGATCCCCCTCTACTCATTGCTCCAACGTTATGCGGCTCACATGGGTTCTCATTATACCATTATGTGTTCAGACACTTGCCCAGGCTGCAAAACCGATAAAACGCAGTTACCGTACACACAATTACTATGTTCTGGAACATGACCCACAAGTTGCTTCACTGGCCGAAATCGCACAAGCCCTTGGTGTTGAACTCGTAGAACAAGCGGGGGAACTTGTTAACTATTGGATTGTACGTTCGGAAAAGCCACTGGAGACACTCCACAGCCGGGCTCAAGACCAAGATGGGGTCATAGCTCAATATAAGGAATATCAAGCACGAGCGCTTGGAGTGCGGGGCAATTCCCTTACATCACGATCCGAAGCCGACCACGTTGCACAAAAAGTGTCCCATTCTGTGAAATACCTATCGAAACAAGAACTGCGGAAACGTGTTAAAAGAGCACCACCACCACCTGTATTACCGGACGCTGTGACGGCACAAGGCATAGCTGATCGTTTGGGCATAGAGGATCCCCTATTTACGAAGCAATGGCATTTGGTAAATGATGAATTTCCGGAGCATATGATGAATCCTGTCCCGGTATGGGATATGGGGATAACTGGCAAGGGTGTCATCTCGTCCCTCGTGGATGACGGACTGGACTACGAAAATGCTGACCTGGCAGACAATTTTGTACGTTGCACTCTTCTCTAACGTCATATACTAACTTAATGTTCGTCTTACAAAGGATGCTGAGGATTCTTACGACTTTAACGACCACGAGCCTCTACCTACACCAAAACTATCTGATGACCATCATGGTACAAGGTGCGCAGGACAAGTTGCTGCTGGCAAGAACAACGCCTGTGGACTCGGTATTGCCTATGAATCCAAAGTGGCTGGCGTTCGTATCCTGTCGGGGCCAATTTCAGACGTCGACGAAGCGGCAGCACTTAATTATGGCTTCCAAAATGTGTCAATATACAGCTGTAGCTGGGGACCACCGGACAATGGCCAATCCATGGAAGGACCTGGGTTTCTAATCAAGAAAGCTGTTCTTAATGGGATCAACAATGGACGAGGTGGCCTAGGGTCGATATTCGTCTTCGCCAGTGGCAATGGTGCAGCATATAATGACCAATGCAATTTTGACGGCTATACCAACAGCATCTACTCCGTGACCGTCGCAGCACTAGATTACAAGGGACTTCACCCGTATTATTCTGAGGCTTGTGCGGCCAACATGGTTGTGGCGTACAGTTCAGGCAGCGGCCGACATATCGTCCGTAGCATTCCTATTTCTTTCACAGAATCGGCCCATCTAATTTCTCCTCAAGGTGACGACGGATAAGGGCTCGAATGCGTGTTCTCGTTCACATGGTGGAACATCGGCTGCTGCTCCCAATGCCGTTGGTGTATTTGCGTTGGCACTCGAAGCACGGTAGGCTGCAATGCTCACGATACAGCGCCTTTGCACTAACAACATTTCAGTCCGGAATTGACGTGGCGCGATATTCAGTACTTATGTGTTCAAACAGCACGTGTCGTCAACCCAGAGGACCCAGACTGGGAGACCACAGCCAGTGGGCGTAATTATAGCTACAAGTATGGGTTTGGGGCTCTCGACGCGTATGCGTATGTTAAAGCGGCTGAAGACTGGACCGTTGTAAATCCTCAAACATGGATTACTACCCATAGCGTCCAACATGGGAACGGTACTATGGACGCAAATGAACAGTTCTCCGGAGGAGACTTCATACCCCCTGAGGGAATCCACAGCACTATGGAAATTACTCAAGACATGCTCGATCAACATAACTTGGACTTGCTAGAGCATGTTAATGTGAAAGTCTGGATTCAACATACCAAACGAGGGGATGTGGAGGTATCTCTGACGAGCCCGAATGGGGTCAAGAGTGTTCTAGCTGTACAGAGGAGTTCGGATATGGCGCATACAGGATACCCTGGATGGACCTTTATGACTGTTAAACATTGGTCAGTTTGAAAGTTTTGCGTTGTGTACGTAGTTCACACCATTGTAGGGGAGAGAGCCCTGTTGGAACTTGGTCATTACACGTCAACGACCGAGGCAACCCAGAAGCCGGTAATGGCAGTTTTATTGGCTGGAACATGATTCTGTGGGGAGCGAGCCGGGATCCAACTAAAGCAACGCAATTTGAACTCCTCCACGACGACGACACTTTCCCTCCATCAGAAGATACCGAAATCCCGACTGCTACGGCCAGCACTACGCAACATGCCAAGCCTACTGATCTGCTACCAGGCGACCATGGTGATGCCGAAGGCGAAAACACCCGTCCTGCGTTCCCGCCATCGGCGGTACCAACTGGCACAGCCACTCCAACACCCGCAATTACGGGTAACGCGGATGAGGGGTGGTTCCCTGGACTATCCAATTTGGTATCCAACCAGAAGTGGTTCTTTGGTGCCATTGGCGCTGTGTCAGTGTTTGGCATTGGAATTGGCGTATGGCTGTGGAGAAGAAGAGCCGCCCAACGAAGAGCGATAAACGGATATGGCAGCCTCTCAGATGGAGATGATATGGGTATGACCGACTTGAACGATCGTCGTACTGATGCCTTCGGATTAAACCGTGGTGGAGGAGGAGTTACAAGGACGAGGGAGTTGTACGATGCTTTTGGAGTGGGGGACGATGATGATGACGATGAAGACGACGATGACGAAGACGCTGATGAAGCGACAGCATTGCGAAAACCACAAGGTGGTCTGCCACCTCCTAGATCGTTGGGGTATTCGGGATACCTAGATGATGATTTAGTCCCTGGACGTTCGTCAAGGGTAGCTGGTTCAAGTTCAGTGCCTTATAGAGATGAGCCAGCGGGTCACAGTGTCGGAGGCTCCACTCGTCAGACGAGTACCAGTCCTGATGGGAGTGGTAGCGGAGATGGTAGCTGGGAGGACGCGTCACTGGCACGACCATGAGCGCGTTGCCAGTATTTAGACTGGACCTCATTGCCCCGTAGATGACGTGTCTATATGATTTATCCATCCTCCTTTTCACACTAGCTTATGGGGCGTTCGTCTGCACACCCTTCGACGAAGGTTTCATACCATCACGCCTAGCGCATTCGTTCATGGCTCACACTGGCATATTTTTTTGCGTATCTTGTATGTTTTTTATCGACTAATTCTTTACTTTGCGGACCGGGTAGAAATGGTACTTGGGTGATCGAGCGTCAAATATAATCCAGGGCGTGCGGAAGCCCTATTAAGTACATGCTGAGAATATGAAGGTATATACCAGAGGATAAGACAGAGCAAACAAAATAGAACAAGCCGCCGCAGGGGGGATGGCAAGAGAGGGGATTACGATTGTGTTGGGAATTGCAACTTTGTGCCCTTGCCGTTCCGTAACCAGATTCCAAGTTCTTCGTACTGTCATAACAAGGGAAATCGTGAGAGACGGCTACACCAGGGAGAACCCACTTACCTCAATGAGGGTATCGGTCAATTGCCTCTCGGTAAAATTGGCAGCCAACACTCTCTGTCTGATGGTGGTCAACAATAACACATCGGTGTCATCATCCTCATCAGAGTCGACGTCCATATCTCTCTCCCTGTTTGGACCCTTCCCAAATCTTCGTTGCCTCTTCCTGGGTCTCGTGTCCTTTTGCCCTCTCATATCCCTGATCATCCTGAATATAGCACTTGTAGGATTCATGTCTTGGCCGTGTTTCTCTTCCTCATCATCATAAAGACTTTGTTTACAAGCTTCCATTAACCGAAGTGCTTCGTCGACGTCGCCGCTGTTGACTTCAGTTCCACAACGAAGTCGGGAAAGTGCTTGTGCAAGACGAAGTACACCGAGAAGTGTACGAGCGGAAGTGTACCCATGTGATTTATTCTGCTCTTGCTCTTCCCTTGATTGTTTGCGCAGGCGAACGTAAGACTCGACGATATAGTTTGAGACATCCGGTGGCACCACAGGACGATAGGTTCGTGCGTATGCGATATAATTCCTGTGTAATTTCGCAAGAATGAGACGCAGCATACAGAAAGTAGAGAGAAACTGACGCACCTTATCATCTGCGGCTCAACGGGTTCGACTTCCAATGGCGGGTGCGTGTTGAACATGTGTACGTGTGTGACATGTTCGGCAAGGCGCTCGTCAGCTTCACGATTCGGTTTGTCAAGAATGAGGAAGAGGAGGTCAAAACGCGATAGCAATGCCGCCGGAAGATTGATATTCTCCACAGGGGAGATTTTGACGTTGTACCTTCCGTACAGTGGGTTGGCAGCTGCCAGGATTGATGTGCGCGCGTTCAATGTGGTTGAGATCCCAGCCTTAGAAATTGAAATGGTTTGCTGCTCCATAACTTCGTGGATGGCTGTTCGATCCGATTCCTCCATCTTGTCGAACTCGTCGATGCAGCAGATCCCATTATCGGCAAGCACAAGTGCACCGCCCTCTGCAATAAACGATCAACTTCAAGAAGCGAGTGGCAATGTTAGACTCACCAAGAACCATCTCATCGGTGACGGGATCTCTCATCACTGCAGCCGTCAAACCAACACCCGAAGAACCTTTTCCAGTGGTATAAACACCTCGTGGAGCAACCTTGGAGATGAACTTGAGTAGCTGCGACTTCGCCACACCAGGATCACCCATCAAGCAAATATTAATATCGCCTCTAATTTTCATCCCATCACTGGTAACTTTAGTTGGCCCACCAACGAGTAAAAGCAGCAAAGCTTTCTTAACGTCCAAATGACCATGGATTTCCGGTGCTATACTCGCAGCCAGTCGTGTGTACAACCCGGAATCCTGTCTCAACTCCTCGACTTGGCGCTGAATTTCTGGGGTTACCACTAGCTCTCTGTATTGCTTCTTGAGCTGGTCAACATGATGCGCCTCGAGGTAGGTATCGGTCAAAAGACCTGCGCGGATAGCTTGGAAACCAGTGTACGGAATGGGAAGGAAAATGCCGGCTAGTCGTACGTCGTCTCCAGGGTTCATGGTCCGAGTGATGTTGCCATTAACATGGACTGTCATTGAACGAGGTATATGGCCGACTGGAACTTGATCCGCCTATACTCTGTTAGTGGGATGCCCAGGCCATTAAATAATGGTTGGTCACGGACCATTTCCTGTATTTTGACCTCCTGGAATGGGCTAAATCGGCAGGCACGAGTTTGCATGTGCAACGATCCGCGAATTCCGTTCTTGACACATTCATCCTTGTTGGGACAGTCGGAAATGGGTTGGAATGTTTTGTTGGAGATTTCTTGGAAAGTCTCAGAACCGCAGACGTCGCAAGTATAGGCGTTGACTTGAAGTAGCGGTTTGACCTCAGAAACACGTGTGACGATGCCACGAACTGTAATCAGCCTTCCCAGATGTGCACCGCGGACTTCTCGAACAGCCATGACGGTGTCATCTTTGAGAGGTCTAAAATATAGATTGCTAGCTTGAGTCAGTCGCAATGCACTGGTTTATTATGGGCCACGCACTAGCGCCGGAGCAAGTGGTCCGGAAAAGACTGTCGCCCCTCTTGCGAGTTTTGAAGCACTTCATTACGCTCTCTCCTCTGATGGAAGATGATATCAATAACTTCGTCGGAGTCGCTGAGGTCTTTCGTGGGCGTCGGCATAAGTTCATCAGCAACCTCACAAAACAAGCTGACATATCGGCGGGTATTGATTTGTATCCGACGAAGGATGCCACCTTCCCCATTGTCGAACTGAGAGTCGTTACGATGACATTTTCCGAGAGATTAAAGGCCTGGACGTACCACTGCTATGTCGTCCAAATCAACCACCAGCATCTGTTGATCGCGATTGGCTATTCTTTGCTACACAAAGAAGGATGAGACTACGACGCGTCAAATGAAGACACGACGCGCACAAGCTGTTGCATGTATTTTAACGGTCGTGAATCCGTGTCGTTCATGTCATCTTGGTCGTGAATGCCGATATTTGCCAGTTCGTTTGCAAGGTCCTTGTCGTCCGTCTTGAATTTTGAAAAGAAGTCTTGGATTTGCTCTAAAGTGAATCTTTAGTATTGTTCACATGCGAACGATAATAACTGACTCTTATCTTCATCATACTTGTATTCGTTGCCCGGGTTATATGGAGTCAAGCCCGACATGTTGGGTGGGAAGAAGACGCGATTTGCGGTGTTTGAAATCCGCGTGTCTGTTGAACTGGGAGGGATCAACGTTCCAACTTAGACGCCGCTGAACTTCCTCTTCTTTGCCTTCACCACGTTTCTTTCTTCCTCAACCAGCTCGTGGCTACATCTCAACGATGTCGCGTCGTGCTAATGCGCCGTCATTGCGCCGTGTGCCAGTGGTAGAAATCGCCACGAGACCACCTCACATGAAGCGCCCTCGAGGCGATGAACAACACACAAACAACGCCCCTCAGCTACCAGAAACGAAGCGGAGAAGGCGTAATCATTCCAATGACTCGACGCATGCCATATCTCTGCAGGAGCAATCTTCCAGGATGGTCGGAGCGTCGGCTCCGCCAACAGTAAGCGGCCTCTAAACATAACTGTCCCTCTTCTAATGCATTACCAGTCTAGGCGCAGTGTTTCGGCTAGTTCACCCACTGTATCTGAATTTGGTGCGTAGTCAATACACTTTGCAGCAGGAATCGCGTCGACTGAGTCTGAACCCCAAGGTCTGTTTGGGTCGGACGACTTCGTCGCCTCCACCACAAACAACGAGCCCCATATCCCTCCATCTCGTCTGTCATGTATGTTGTGTTTTCACATCACCCTCGATAATGTTTTGACGGTGTCATTTAGCCCCATCACCCCATGACTCTCAAGATGAAGATTTCATGGACGAGGCCAATCTTGTCCTCGACGATGAAGGTATCAACATGAGTGGGTCAGCAGAGTCAGACGATGAAGACGACGTCCCCGTTCGCGTTCTACAAGATTTTTTTATCTACGACACCCACACGCTGAAACCCGACCACATATCTGAGCTCCTCCAATTAGATGACTCTGACAGGACCTATAGTGCATCTGGAGCAGCCATGGCGTATTACATCGATAAAGATGAATCTGATGATGGTTCACCTCCCCCTCCAGCACAGCTCGTCAGATTATCTAACATCTTGGAATTCAGTCTGCACTATTACGATGCAGACAACGATTCTTTGGACAGGTCAGTGATCCCTCTGCCGTCTATTACCAAGTACATCGGATGTCGTAGCAATATTGAAATATTATTGGCATTGCAGCAAAATATATATTCGAACGGAATACGCATGGTATATACTGGATGACCCCTCAAGAGAATATGGGCCGTACTTCGATTCCTTCGCCATGCAGCATCATGCACTGCACCTCTTACTGGACTACAGCTTAGGAGAAGTAGGTAGCACCCTTGAGGATTTCGTCCAGTCCCTTTCCAAAATGCCTAAAATTCCTACTGTGGGGCGTAGGCTAAAGCGCTCCGAATTTGAGTCTAGCGAAATTGTGAGTTGGTCTTGTGTGAGTCTGGGAGCGATTACTGATAGAGATGCAGCGGGGCTACATCATATATTATATTCCGAGACTCGACAAAAAACTCCAGCGCTTACCCCTCGTCAAAGAGCTTGTCCATTCTATGGGACTTGCACTGACCGATGTCCTGGGTGCTGCCCCCCGGGCAAAGAAGCAACGCCCCGTCCCAAGAGGGCAACCCTTGTCGGAAACAGATGTTCTGAAGCACCGAAATCAGACCGTCGTCACACCTGTGGTGTCTCGTATTGCCCAAAATCTTTTTCGCACCCAGTTGGAGGTGGCTGGCGCGCTCGCGGAAGAAGAAGTTGCACACCAAAGGCTCGTGGACACCCTGCAAGAGGCAAAGATGCATCACTCCGACCCAGAGAATGTCCGCTGGGGCGATCGCCTAATACCTGATTCCGAATTGAAATACTATGACAGCCTGATCATGGACGGCGTCAAGTATGAAGTGAGCACAATCCCAAATCTTAAGGCCTAGTACTAATAACTTGGATAGATTGGTGATGTTGTTATGGTAAACCCGGGCGTCGACGAGAACACCGCACGAGCTCGAAATGCAACGGCTGACGCTTCCCATTCCCGTAATACGTATGGGAATCGTGTCTGGTATGTTTTGCATCTGTATGAAAATTTACACCGTGTTCTTGACTCCATGGTTGACCTAGGTTCTGCCGCATCTGTTACTTCTGCGAAAAAAAGGGCAAGAGGTTCTTTCATGGGCAGTGGTTTCTCCATGGGTCGAAGACGATACTTCAAGAAACGGCCCATCCAAGATCCCTATACCTTCTCATGGAATGCGAAGACAACCCGGTAGCTAGCATTTTCCAGAAATGCAACATCACGATGCTCACGCCCGAAGATGCCGAAAAAGCGGATGATGGTGACCCAGAGGCCGATGACTTTCATTGCGGGTACCCACGAGCCCATCTCCTTCTGCATATCTGAACTGACATGCTATAGCCTTGTATGGGACCAGGAAAGCACCACCTTCCATGACCTACCGACCGCCCAAGAAGCTGCAGATGCCCTGGACTGCCTTCCCAGCAACGAACCTTGCTTCGCTTGCTACTTCAAATTGAAGCAGTCGCAACAGGAGAGCTTACAGACAACCCGTCATGGTTTTATGTGGACTGGTGTCCCATATCACCGGCACGATTTCGTGTATTTGAAGCCTGCGAATTTGAAGCACGACGCCGTGTACGAGGTTGCCCAGATCGTTGCAATCAAGGAAGATCCCGATGCTCCAGTCGTACTAATGAGGATGTGTGGGAGATACCGAGGACTGCATAAAAAAAGGAGGGCGAGGAATGCAGATGACACAATCGCTTATCATGACGTAGGTATTTTGCTGCCCTATAGCTTCACCATCACTCACATATCCCGTTTCATATCACAGCGTCGGTTATATTTTGAGCCACGAGTAACATCGGTGCCGGTGGACCGTTTTGACGGCAAGTGCTTCGTCAAGCACCTCACTCGCGCACGAGATATCGAAGAATGGGTCGACCACCCTGACCACTTCTATCTCTATGAGGAAATCAACGAGGATGATGGAGTCCTGTGCGACATTGACGCGCCCGACTTTGAGATGTGCAAGGAGTGCATGGATGACGAGATGAAGAAGATTGACCGAGCGGCCGATTTCAAACGGTCAACTCAGCCCTTGCGAGGCTTAGAGCTGTTTAGTGGTGAGCCTTGTTGATATTTTTTTTTGCTCTTTACATCACGAATTAAGGGTTTCCTTTAGGTGCTGGAGGTTTAGGCACAGGCCTCGGACTCTCTGGGTACGTTGACACAAAGTACGCTGTCGAATTCTCGCCCTCTGCGGCGACCACGTATCAGTACGTTTTAATGTGATCGTCCGCTGCTCAGCCTTTTAATTTGCTAAACAGACATAATCATCCCGAAGCAATAGTCTACTGCCAGGATAGCAATGTCCTCCTAAAACACGCAATCGATACTCACGAAGGCAAGCAACCGCCAGCGTTAAAGTCTAATGATGGGAAGACCTTGTGCCCTCCGATGCCACCGAAGGACAAGGTTGACTTTATCTATGGAGGTAAGTCAATCATGAAAGATGAGAGTGGGAATTCACGCCAGTTTGTTTCCAGGCCCTCCGTGCCAATCTTTCAGTGGAGCCAATCACAATAGGGTAAGCATTTTGTTGGAAATAATTGATCATGGAGCTGACCTGCAATCCTTACAGAAAGCGGACGATATCAGGTCGACGTTGCCTGGCAATATGCTTAGTTACCTTGAGTTTTACGAGGCCGATTATTTTATGCTCGAGAATGTTAAAGGTTTGTTGTCTTACCCCCTCATGAGTGAACAGGATGGCCTGTGCCTTGAGGGTGGAATCAAATCTGGGGTCGTCAAACTCATCATGCGGGTCCTCATTGCATTAAGGTACGGCTTACTTCGTATTCTTGTTCTATCCTATTTCTTCCACATCAACAGCTTTCTCACTGTCTATATCCTTAATTGTGAATTTGTATCCTTGGTGTGTTGCGTTGTGTATCCGACATAGGTATCAAGTCACTGTTAAACTCCTGCAAGCAGGGCATTATGGCGCACCGCAAGGCCGTCTTCGCGTTATCTTCTTTGGTGCCAAGCGAGGGTTGAAGTTACCGGAGTTCCCAATACCCGAGTATGCGTTCCCTGGTGGCGCCCACTTTGTCAACTTGCCGACAGGTGAGCGCCTCTCGCCGGCTACCAGGAGCAAGATACCCGGCGATTACCACCAGTGTGCGCCCTTACCACCGATTACAATCAATCAGAGCATCGGGGACTTGGTGAGTTTTCTTTTGGAGAACATGCCCAGTTGACCTAACCCACACTCAACATAGCCTGCCTTCGACTGGTAAGTGATTTCTCCTCCAAGTGTAGACCTTTAACTTGAACGTTGTATCAGGGTAAATCCTCACAACGTCATTAAACGGAAGCCAAGGGACGTGAACGAAGTTGCGATTCGGGCACAAGGCGGCATCATCGCTTTTGATGCAGTGCTTGAGTCGAGCAGTTGTGCTCCTGTCAGCGGTAACGCACGTCAAGCGATGAAGGGCCTCGTTGGGTTCCCCAACCCAGTGCCTTACATGTTGCCGTCACAAAATATGTATCAAAAATGGATGCGACAGGCTTCTGGGGAATTGGTTGATAGTCAATACACGAAACGGTTTGGATCGGTAGTGGTTGAAGCGTAAGTGGAATTCTGGGGGATATCTAGGCTATTGGTTTTGACGTATGCATACAGAACAGTGACGCTCCCATTGCGGCCGAATGCAACACATCGCGGCAAGTTTCTCTGTTTTTGGCCGGGACAGTTACATGCTGACGGCGTGTTACTAGACCTACCGGTCAACTTGCGTCCCCGTATGGCTCGGCCTGGTGGGAAGCAGGAGAACAAGGGTGGGTGCATTCTAAGCTGCATTGGGACCAGACACTCACCTAACTCTGTGCCTTGCATTAGTGTTCTATGGCCGGCCGGACGGAGACGGACATTTCAAGACGGCGCTTACATCACTTACTCCTCAACTGAAAGGGATCTGGCCAATTCATCCTAATGTGAGCACTGCGATTGACTCAACAGACGTCGATCATTTCTGAGATGGTTTCATGACAGCAAAAACGAATATTCACAGTTCGGGAATGCGCACGCGCGCAAGGGTTCCCTGACCACTATGGCTTCCAATCGGCGGACGCCAAACCTCAGAGAGCGGTAGACAACGTAAGTGCTGAGGGTAATGATACTACGTCATGGTGATCTCATCCTGCTCCTCAGCAAATCCGGCAGATAGGGAATGCTGTCCCCGTACCATTGGCACTTGCACTAGGGAAATCCATTGGTGCTGCACTGCTTGAAAATTGGGAAGCGAGGAAACGAGAATGGAGTCCAGCTGTATAGACAGGAATTCATACCAATCATTTGTCGGAGCACGAACGTGGAAATTATTACATGGGCTCATGGAGGATAATCAAGATATTCAGTCATCTAAGCAGCACCAGCAGCCCTCTCCTTGGCAAGAATCTCTTCAACGCGCTTGACCTTGGTCTCATTACCTTTACCGGGGTCGACAGGCCGGTCTGTACGAGTGCCAATACGAATATCAGTGGCAACACGACGGTTTCCTTTGGCGTGAACCGCAGCATGGCAGTCATGTATCGCCTTGGAAACCTGAGACCACGGCCCCTCTATGATCAACATGTTAGGAATGGCTGTCCTAACGGTATGAACGCAGAGACTTGCCTATATTGGTACCATAACCACTGATATGGTAGGATGTTGACATCATTTGAACAGATAGGGTTAGATACGATGCTTACTGCATTTTAAAGACCAGACCGGATTTTTCGAGAACCCTAACGCAATCAGCGATTTGTTCTGCAACCTGGAAAGCGAAGTCATTGTGCTTGAGTTTCAAAAGTGACACCGTGAGTTCGTACTGATGAATCTGCTGTGCCGATTGGGATCAGGCAGAAGTCTAAATATTTGAAATCAGTCCAGCGAGATTAAGAAGAATCAAGTTAAATTAATGACCAGCTACTGCGTAGAGGTCGGCAAGGGTGTTCGCGGCAGACATGATGAGATGAGATGGGAGGTGTGATCGGGTATCGGATATTATATAGTGTTTGAGAGAGTTGGTTGGCTGAATTCATTGTCCTCCTCCTCAGTCATGCCGTCGACGACCATCCAGTCGAGGATTTCTGCCTTTGAAGCTCTATCTTCGACGGGACCCTCTTCGCCTCCTGACTCGAATGTACATAGACCAGTCCCGAGACCCCCCCAAGCCCAGACCAGCAATAATTCACATCACCTCCAGCCGCCTCTCTCCCCGACGCTAGCTGCGCTGTTGTCTTCGCAAATCCCACTCGCTCCTTCAAAGTCGCAATCCAGATCTCCTTCCCCGTCGCCACCCAATCTAGGTCGCAAGACATCCCTAATTGATCTCAAAGACTGGGTTCTAGATGATGGTCTCACACCCAACGGCGCCCTTAACGGAAACAACGCTGACCTCACTTCTACACCAACTCAATCGTTATTCAGCAATGTACCAGAAGCTTCATCAAGTAATCCTCCCGCCGCTGCGAATGCGCCGCTGATCAACCTTGAATCCCCGAGACCTAAACCGAAGCCGAAGCCACCAGCAATCTCCGCAAAACCGGTGGAACTCAAAGCGCCCCCACTCCCTCCTCGGAAACCTTCTTACGCATCGTTGAAGTCTATTTCTTCCGCCTCGTCTTCCCCCATACAACGCAATGGTTCCGCGACCGCCGTAACTCCGACGTACCCCCCACGCCGTAACGACTCCCTAACTGTCGAACATACCTACCCTCCCCCAAGAAGTGATCTGGAGCCTCGTCAAAAGAATGGACTTGGCCATGCACCTTCATCCTCAATATCGTCGTTTCATTCCGTTTCGCTTTCCTCTGATACTGACCCTAGCACACCCGGCTCCATGTCCAATTTCATTGCCACGTACCCCGTAGACCACGACCGAGATTCTTCGCACACGAGTAACGCAAGCGAAGCGGATTCAGGTAGCCTTGATGATTCATTCGAAAATGTGTCAACACCCTCAATGGCAAGTCCATCGACAGAGCGAATGATATCCTTGGATTGGGAGAATGCTATGTCAAAGCGAAATCCTATACCCCCCAAACTCCCTCAACGTCCTGGGAGCTCTAGATCATCAAACGCATTTTCATCTCGCCCACCGTCCTTCACAGCTGGAACGGTATCTACTCCGACATCACCAAGATTACGTGCAACACTCTCTGCCACGTCGTCTTCCGCGACGATTGCCAGTATGGCACGTCGACCGCCACCACCGCCACCCGCTTCGGCTCGGTCATCGGATCGCTCTTCCATTCAAAGCACCGGTACTTCCTTCAGCTTCGCATCTTCCACCACCACACATCGAGCAAATAGTATCACAAGTACTAAACTCAAAAGACCCACGCCTGTTCCCCCTGCCGCGCGTAAACGATTTGAAGATGTTTTCAACGGAAATGTCATCCAGCGACGTAAAGCAGACAGACAGAGGGACCTGGAAAAACCACTAGTAACTCCACAAGAGGCTAGGCGAACAAGACAGGCTGCTGGATGGAGAGGATTATCCGTTGATTTGATCACAGCAGGTGATGAGTCGCCTGTCATCGTGCGTCCTGAGGACGCGCGGCCAGATGCGGAACTCGAGGTGGACGAAATTGTAGGACAGGAAGAACGATTGGATGGACGAGCTGTGAGGCTCATTTGGGAGAAGTCTGGATTGCCTAAGGAACGGCTGAAAGCGATTTGGTAAGTCTATCGACTTCGTGTAGGAGTTAAGTTCTTATTAGGATATATAGGTATGAATGTGATGCTGTTAGACAAGGTTCACTGGACCGTGAACAATTCGTTCGAGGAATGTGGAGGATAGATGAAGACCTGCGAAGGGCACAATCGCACTCACAATCATTGAAGAAATCAACTAGTGTGACCTTTGGGTCTTTGGGCCGAAGAAATACTTTGCCCGTTAATGCACACAAAATGCCTTCGAGGCCTAGGGCCATCTTAAGATGAAGTTACTAGAGGTATGGTGCCTCATTGGCGAGTCAGTCGCTCGATGCATCATTACCCAAGAGAGTTCATCATTCGCAGCCTGTCGTCGCTTTCTTTTCCCGATTATTCAACGTCCAAGTTGTTCTTACGATTCGGAATTCGGTGCTTCGACACCAAGTCACTTTTAATGGTCCTTCATGATGTCTTTCCCGACTGACGCATACCACTATCCATGCTTGACGATATTCTCCGTCTCCTTCTCCCGTGCCGTCGTGTATGCTTTCGCATCTCATCTCCCACTTATGTTTTTGAGCCATTCACGACAGTATACCCTTGCCAGACCTATCCACTTCACATTCTACTCGTATATTTCAATCCAACTTGAAGTGCGGTCATTATATATGCTCCTCCACACATCTGCTGACATAGCTACCGCCCTCGCAACCCGAGCTACTATCCCTCGTCTCTTTTCTCTCTCTCTGACTTGACCTTTCCAGTGTCACTAGCCGTTATGTGACTACAGCCATAGACGATTGCCAACGCGCGAAGCTATACCCTTCATTTCCTCGATAGTCTTATTGGTTACCCAGGTTTTCTAGGTCCATACAATTTACGGTATCGATCTTTGGGTCAGCACCCAACGCGACGATACCCCTCGCATGCATCAGGACTGCCTGGGCCTGTGGTTGTGGTGTTCATTCCCTCTCCACCGCCGTTATGTTTCTTGAGAAAGGCAACAAATACACGTACTGTACTTTGATAATTAATCACGACCAGATTTATAGAATCACCATACCAGTCAAGGTCAAACTTGATACCTGCTCTTGATGAGTCCAAATGCTGTACGAGCTAGGGCAAAAGGTGACCTACAACACTTGGCTCTCTCATACTGGGACATCGCCAGACTCACTGGTGTGAATGCTAGCACGGTCTGTCGCATCTTCCGTCACTACTCCGAAACGAAAGATTACTGCAATATAAAAGCAAAACCCGGTCGACCTCATCTCTTGACGACCTTGTGCATGGTGTAGCTAGTATGTTGGTAGTGTACATCATGTAGAGTCTTTCGGTTCAAATCATCTTATCTACATCAACAATGCCAATGTCGACTGGCCTATACTTTAGCGACGGATTCGTCCTTGCAGCAGGCTCAGTTCTATTCCGTCTTCGTCCCGACACAGCCGGCGCTCATTCAAGCCCTCCCGATGGCCTTCAAATTTGTATCCTTCGCCTTGGTTCCTCCAAGTCCCATTCTGTCCTCAGCACATCGACATCCTTAG
This sequence comes from Volvariella surrecta, assembly GCA_951802395.1. Lineage (NCBI taxonomy): Eukaryota > Fungi > Basidiomycota > Agaricomycetes > Agaricales > Pluteaceae > Volvariella > Volvariella surrecta. The sequence continues at coordinate 2,203,337 of OX637784.1, forward strand.
CACCAAATCCACCTGCTCTACCGCCTGCTACCGAATACATCCAGTATGTCCTTCCCAAAGGTCGTAAAGACCAAATCGAGTCGCTTCCTATCGCAGCCCTCCGGGAGACATACGAAGAAACAGGATATCAATGCGTCCATCTTCCATGTCTGCTACCCACTCGAGCACCTCTCCCCAACATCAATACCCTGGACATTGTAAGAATCGTCGACGGTGTCAGGGAGGAACCCTTCGCCGTCAGCGTTCGAGAAGTTCGAAAGAGGGTGTATTTTGACAAGTCAGGAGATGCTGCCGCAGAAGGCGAGGGTGTAAGAAAGGAAACTGCAGGAGGCGTAAAGTTCATATTCTGGTACCTCCTCCGCGTTCAAGATAACGCTTCTGCGCCTATCAAGGGCACTCAGACAGAATCCGAGAATTACGAGCCGTGCTTCATCAATGCAGATGAGGCCGTAGAGCTACTGAGTCGTGCTGAAGATAAAGACATAGCTAGAAAAGCCATCGACTTGGTTAAGAACTCTGATACCGCTTTGTCTGCCCTTCGCAATGGCAGTGATCAATGACGCCAGTATACCAAATCCACATATTATTCTACAACTATTACACAGAATGAACAGTTCTCTATTCCACCTTATAAACGCTATCCAGCTGATACATCTTGGTATTAACGTCGAACTTCAGCTCCTCAGCTCCATACACGCTTTCAAGAGGATACATCTTCGTCGCATTAGCGGTGGAGGGCAGCGACGCAGATTCTTGAGCCTTGGATGATGAAGCAGGAGCGGTCGATGGAGCAGCCTTACTCGCCAAATTCGCTGCTTTACCATCCGGAATTCTGATAAACTCCCTAACACCGTCAGTTTCACCATCGAACGTGAAGTATCCCTTCCTCTCAAACTGAATAATATCGCCCTTTGTCAACTCGAGCACGTTCGCATCTGCATATGCTGATTCCCTAAACTCCGTGACTGGTGTAACGAAATCCAAAAAGTTGTCGTTTTCTTCAAGCTTCTTTTTGGTGATGAGGTAGTCGTAATCGAGGAGGGTGATGGTAGGAAGTCGGTGTTCGGCAGTGGGTACGGCGAGCCAGGTAATTTTCTTTTTGGTCTTCCGGAAGTCGCCCTCAAGATGGAGATCCATCTCGATGCTGGCGATGGTACCCGAGGCATCAGTTGTTTTGGAGCGTAGGATAGCATTTCCCCAGTCCATGAGAGTAATCTGCCAGACATTGAGCAACCAAAAAGTAAGATAGGCAGAGTACTCACTTCCTCCCCGTCTTCGAACGAGACTGCATCCTCCTGCTCGACAAAGATAGTTGATGTAAATACTGTCTTCTTCTCCCCGACGTCTGGGTTCTTTTTGTGTTTGGGTAATGTCTTGACTTCAGGTGTTGCAGGTCCTCCTTTGATGGTGACCGGAACACTGGAGAGGCGATAAATCAGAAATAATGTCCACAATTGGATCAAAACTTACATCTTCTCCTTGACAATAGCCCAGTGTCGTGGCGCAATTGGGTCAATAACCTTCTTATTCAACGCCCAGATTGAATCCCATTCCAAAGAGACGATGGCTTGGGAAGGACCTTGCGACAGCATAAACTGTGACAATGCCTCAATTGTCATACCACGACGTCTGACTCCTAAGGGGGTGTGTGTGTGACATTGCTATTTCAATAGATGATCATAGCGGACATACCTCGAACGGTAGGGAAGCGAGGGTCATCCCAGCCACGGACAAGTCCCCTCTCAACAAACTCATGCAATTTCCGTTTGGAAAGCAGGGTATAAATGAAGTTCAGGCGACTTGTACGATGTTAATATAATCTGTACACGGTAAACAACATGTCTCCTACCTGAAATCCCAAATGCTGGGTTTACGCAGGCTGAGGGCCTCGATCATCCAGGAATATTGTGCATTACGATCTCGGTATTCGTTAGTTCTTAGAGCATGCGAAACACCCTCGATAGAATCAACGATGGGGCAAGCGAAATCATATGTAGGGTAAATCTTCCACTTGTCTCTATTGCATCGTCAGTCGAGGTAAAGTAGCAAGTAGAATGGGCTTACCCAGTTCGGTGATGAGGGAGTACATTGCACCTGTAGATAACGGGATCACGAAGCGCCTTGTTGGGATCATCTACACTGATCTTTGCGCGTATACACCATCGTAGGCCTTCTGGGGTTCCCGCTTTCATCTCCTCGAAGTGTTTCAGGTTGTCCTCGACGGAATCGTCACGGTGAACGGATGGTCGACCATCGAATCGCTCTTCGCGCATCTACGAGGCGTCAAATCTTATATGAGTTAAGAACGGCTAGATAGGCGTACCTTGGCTTGTTCGGTATCATCCGCATATGCCTTGCCAGACTTTATCATTTGAATGGCGTAATTGTACAAGGTATCAAAATGATCAGAGGTGTGAGTAAGCAAATCGCCATGTATTCCCATTAAATTCAAGTCTTCGAGGATAGTTTCCTCGAATTCGGTCTGCAACACGTTTAGTTACCATGCTCATTTGTTATGGAAAGGGTCCTTACCCGTTCTTTTGTTGGGTTGGTATCATCGAATCGAACGATAAGTTTTCCCTTGTACATCCTGGCGAAGTACTGATTAAGGATAGCTGCTTTCGCGTGTCCAATGTGCAAGTAACCACTGGGCTCAGGTGGGAAACGCGTCACCACTTGACCTTCCTTTGCATCTTGCAGACCCAGTGCAAAGCCAGCAGCGGTTTTGTTATTTCGTGCTTTGCTAGCCTTGGCAGCCGTCAGCTCGGCAAGAGCAGTTTGAACGGGCTTCAACGATTCAAGGTGGGTGTACCACCGCAGTAGATGGGAATGTTGATTATTCTTCAATAATCCGACAATTTTGACATTTCCTGTTTGAAGATCCATTTTGCTTAACAAAGGGAGGTAACTCTTGATTGTTAGAATATATGCGCACCTTTGAGCGTACCCCATAGCATCCAGTCCGCAGCGGTAGCGGTATGACCCACGAGGTATGTCCTATACGCTAGATGGTTGTCCAATGAATCTAATGCCGCAACAACCTCGCCGTGTGCGGTCAAGGTGCGGAGTGACATCGCGAGAGCAAAAAATGAGTTTGCCTGAATTTGGTCATCGACGAGGAGATGAGCACACGACGCGATGATCACAGTTAAGCCATATACTTACCTTCTCGCTGTCCTCCGCCAACGAACCTGCTCTAGCAACGGCGCGTACGATTTCTTCCTCATCTGTGATCGTCGATCCATTGATATCGAGCACAACACCCGAAACGGTGTCATCAAAGACTATCGCTGCTTGCCCTGTGTAAGCAGCAATGGCGAGAGGAGCATACGGGAACGGCGATTGCTTTGACGGTAGGGTCAAGGCCATGATGAGCGGACAAAGATTAGAAAGCAAGTAAATTCATTTTTAGAAATAGAAAAAGTAAAAATAAAATAAAATGACTTGAATTGACTCGAGTCGGTCACATGCAATTTGGATTTCTGCAAGCTCTGAACGGCTTTAAAATGAGCACGGCCGAAATGTCCTAAATTAATTGTACTTCAGTTCCCCTCTTTCCTTCTTTCTCAGTTTTCTAGCTCGTCTGCAGTATTCTCGACAACATGGCGATGCTGTGAGTACCAAAAAGCTCATGGCTACTCTTAATGCCGGATACCCCTATTGGTCATAAAGGTCATCGCTTACCGTCCGACTTTGTAGTGCCGATCCGTCCCAAAAGTACAGACCGTACACATCCATAAACCTTCCTAACCGCCAATGGCCGACCAAGAGGTTCACAAAAGCCCCGATCTGGCTGTCGACCGATCTACGAGATGGGAATCAGGCATTGGCGAACCCGATGACCATCGAGCAAAAGACCACCTTCTTCAGGGAATTGGTCAGATGTGGAATCAAGCAAATTGAAGTAGCATACCCTGCTGCAAGCGATACCGATTTCGGCTTTGTGAGAGGACTGGTGGAGAATAATGAAGTTCCAGATGACGTCTGGATACAAGTATGCCTTCTCCTTGTCACTGACCACTCTCATATTGACAGCCATTCCGTAGGTCTTGACACCTGCACGAGAGGATTTGATCAGACGTTCGGTGGATTCAGTCGCAGGCGCCAAGCATGCCATCATCCACATGTATAACGCAACCTCCCCTGCCTTCCGTAATGTCGTATTTCGAAATTCAAAAGAGCAAACCATCGACCTGGCCGTCAAGCACACAAAACTTGTCAGGCAGCTGACAGAGGCGGCCACTGCCAAGTACGGAACAAAGTTCAAGTACGAATACAGTCCAGAAACTTTCACTCAGACCGAGCCAGAATTTGCAGTGGAGATCTGTGAAGCGGTCAAGGCTGCATGGGGGAAGGCTGGTCCTGGAGACGATAGAATCATCTTCAATCTGCCATCAACGGTCGAAATTGCACCCCCTAATCATTATGCTGATCAAGTACGGTTGTCTCTCGCACTTGTTTGCCACTTGGTTCACGCCTCCGTAGATTGAATATTTTTGCACGCATATAACCGAACGCGACCACATCATCGTGAGTCTGCATCCTCACAACGACAGAGGTGAGTGTATTATCTCGGATTATCCTCTCACATCAATAGCTAATCCCCTGTATAGGCACCGGAATTGCATCAGCTGAACTTGGCGTGCTGGCTGGAGGTGACAGAATTGAAGGTTGTTTGTTCGGTAATGGCGAACGAACGGGAAATGTGGATCTGGTCAACTTGGCTTTGAACTTGTACACGCAAGGCATTTCACCCGGCCTTGACTTTAGCGACATCTATAGCGTCATAGATGTCGTGACTAAATGCAACGACCTCCCTGTCCATCAACGGCATCCCTATGCAGGCGAATTGGTCTTCACCGCGTTTTCGGGATCACATCAGGATGCCATCAAGAAAGGCTTCGAGGCTCAACGCGTTCGACACATTCAAGCTGCAGCAAAGGGTGAACCGCAATACTGGGACGTGCCGTACCTACCCATCGATCCAAAAGATCTTGGACAAAATTACGAAGCCGTCATCCGTGTCAACTCACAATCTGGAAAAGGTGGTATTGCCTATCTGGTCAAACAACATTTGCATTTGGACTTGCCCCGGAGGATGCAAATCGCCTTCTATCAGGTCGTACAGGCCATTTCGGACCGCGAGGCACGAGAAGTGACTGTGGAGGATATTATGAGTGCTTTCAGGTCGTCGTACTTCTTTGGTGGATCGAAGTATCATGGTAGACTGGTTTTGAAGAACTTCAAGATCTCCTCCGAGCCGTCTGCGGAGCCTGTTAACGACCTCGATGATGAGCTACCTGACGAGAGAAGGAGGTTCGACGGTACCTTGTTGGTTGATGGTGTTTTGAGGGTCATCAGAGGTGACGGAAACGGTCCTCTGTCAGCTTTATTGGATGCCCTTCGTACCCACCTGAACATCGACCTATCCATTCGAGAATATACCGAGCACTCTACCGATGAGGGCCAGGATGCGAAAGCCGCTTCTTATGTCGAAGTTGTACCTGCCAATGACAGGAAATCTCAAACATCATGGTGGGGTGTTGGCGTCGACCCCGATATCGCAGGGTCAGGTCTACGTGCAGTCCTTAGCGCAGTCAACAATGCAATTGGCGATCGACCTCTGCCAGAGCTCAAGCTCAGCGTTGGGTTCAATGCCAAATCCGGTCAAGCAGATGTTGCAAATGTTGTTGTCAATTCCTTGGGTTTGGAATTGCCAAGAAGGTTCCAAGCGGCATTCTTCGAAGTTGTGCAACGTACTGCCAACGAAACGGGAGGAGAGATCTCGGCCGAAGGTGTTACAAAGTTGTTCAGGGATACTTATGGGTTCGGGTTGAATGTTTTTGAGGAGAAATTGGGATTGAAGTCATTCAAGTTAGATAATGTAGGTGAAGATGGCAGCAGGAGGCTGTTAACCGGTGAACTATCCGTGCGGGCACAAGTCCGTCCAGTCAAAGGAGAGGGTAATGGCCCTCTATCTGCCGTTCTGGCTGCGCTGAATGCGCAGATAGAAGGCAACCTCGCCGTTAGGGAGTACTCAGAACACTCTATTGGTGAAGGAACGGACGTAATTGCCGCTTCGTACGTGGAGCTGGTTTACGAGGCAGTGGGTGAAAAGAAAAAGCGCAGCGCTTGGGGTGTATCCACGGACACGGACATCATGGCATCGGGTATCAAAGCAGTTTTGCGAGCTGCTGCTGCTATAGATGTCCAGGTGCAAGCGCCTGCAACTAATGGCGTATAGGCTGCAAGGACGGAGGTCCAAAGAAAATATGTACTATGGAGTAATACTCTGTATATTTTGTTATATCGATAATTGGATTTGTCTGCTTTCTTTCCGTGCAGAGTGCAGAGTCATATGGCACAGTATTGTGATGACTGTAGCCCAATGCTGTCAAATGATGTACACCACAGGAGCCGAAATTACCAAAACGAGGGCTGTCACATACTGTCACGGTACCCAAAAGGAAAGCTTCGTTGGCCCCGGATACCGAATAGAGTCGCGCTAGTACACACGACGCTTTAACTGGGTCGTTCAGTGCGAGTATCTCCTCCTGACCGCACAGCGCCCCGACTTTTATCTGAGCGCCTCTCAAGGGGTTGACACGGCCGCACTTGCGATATCACGCATGTCAAACCAATCACCAAGTACGACATCAGCCACAGGCCCGAACACAAGTAGTTCTCAAAAAGACGTCCTCACTGGGACTTCGTCATCACCGCCATCGACCTCAACCCCCTTTTCCACAACACCAACACCAAGGGCACCCTCGAGGCTTGGGATATCGCCTCCAACACCTTTTGGCTTATCTGCTGCCGGTAATTCACCCACGAGCGCTTCAAGGGGTTATTATCAACATACCCCAGTGCCTGACGCTAGTACTTCAAATCAACGGCAATCAACGATAAATAGTATTGGGAGGGTCACTGTCAGTCCTAGCACGACAACGACCGCTGTTAGCACGACGGGTATCTCGCCCAGGTCGATTGCGAATCCGACAAGTACAGCTACAACTGCGAATAACACTTTACTTGGATCGTCCCCTATATCATCGTCTTCGATATTGGGAAATTCAAGACCCTTCTTGGCCATGATGAATTCATATACGGGAGGTGCTGGAGGAAATAGGAACTATAATGGGTATACGAAGGCTAATCCGGCCGCCCTGCCCGAAGAAGATGAGAGTAGGATAGATGAGGAGGAAGAGGGGGACGAAGGCGAAGGTGAAACAAGTGGAAACACCGTGACCGATTGGAACGGTCGAGGTACAGAACCGTCAACGGCGCAGCGCACGAATCCTCCATCCCAATCATCAGCTTCGAGACAACACCAACCCCGAGTATCATGGGATGCTCATACCAAAGGAGATCGGCCCTCACACGAATCTTCCGATGACGAAGTTCCGCAAAGTTTCATGATCGAGGCTTCTGGTCCTGGTCGTGGTTCTGGAAAATCAAAGTCAAGAACAGGAGGACATGGTCTTGTCAGTACATCCGCTGCGGCTGCGGTTTCAACCCTGAAGAAAGGGAAAGCCAAGATGCGTAGCACTAATGGTGCCGGTAAAGACGATGTCAAGCCTACGAGTGCTGGTGTTGGATTGAGGAATGAAGGGCATAGTAGGTCCCAGCCACTATTTTCTGTTGCTGGAAGGCAACTTCCAACAGCCACACATGGTTTCACAGCTCCCGGGGTGTCTATTCCCCCGCGGCCGTCAGAACTGGAACCGGATTTGGAAATGGGGGATGTGCCTCTAAATAGTAAAAGTGGAAGTGGTAAAGGGGACGAGCATACCTACGGATATGGTGGATATGGTGGCGGTGGCTCGGGAGATCCATCTACTGACTGGGGCTGGGGCGGTGGGAGACGCGGCCCCTCGCTAACTAGGGGCCTTGATCCTCATCAACGGGCCCTATGGGAGTGGGTGAACGTATCAAATCTGGACGCGTTCCTGCAAGAGGTTTATTATTACTATGCTGGCAAGGGCTATTGGAGTATTGCCCTCTCAAGAGGACTAAATCTATTGTTGGGATTTTATACTATTGTTGTGTGCGTTGGACTGACATACGACTTGCGACCTCTCTTTGCAGGACCATCGGATTTGTGATTGGATTTTCGACATTTTTGTTTGGATGCATTGATTACCGGAAGATTCGACACGGAGAATCCACGAGATTGGCGGAGGTTGTCGTCAGAAAATGCGTACAAAGGTGAGTTTTTTCACTACGCGTATTATCCGTAAAGTTTCTTGCATCATGGGCGTAAACTGAGATGCTGTTTGATTGGACTAGATTCTCTGGATTCACATTGATGTTCTTCATACTGTTCACAGCATTCTATGTCTGGCAACTAGTGGAATTCTGGTTCGGGCTGCGACGATTGAATGTCCTATATAACTTCTATACGTATCTCCTCAAAATCCCTGATGTAGGCTTTCTTTTTTCTTACTGAATGATGCTTGTGCCATTTAACTGATTACGCGAATACAGACGGACATCCAGACCATCTCTTGGCCTGAAGTAGTTCGTCGCATAGGCTCAATACGGGAGCAAAATCTCCTCACAGCCATGTCCTCCAATGCTGCTCGCTACGCAGGCGACACCCATACTGCTAAACTTGATGCACACGATATTGCCAACCGGATAATGCGGCAAGAAAACTACCTCATCGCACTCTTCAACAAAGAGCTGCTGGATCTGAGAGCTCCTTTGCCACCTGCACTAAAACACTTGCTCGGCAATGTAGATGATGAAGGAGGCAAAGGAAGGATGTTGACGAAGGCTCTTGAATGGAATTTGAGGTATTGCTTGATGGCTTTCCTGTTTGACGAGACGGGGAATGTGGAGAAGAAGTTTTTAAAGTCGAAGAATAGGGCGCAGTTGATTGAAAAGTAGGTCTTGAGCATTGAGTTTGGGTCAAAAGTGCTCATCAGATTCCTTGTAGCTTGAGGAATCGCTTCATATTCATGGGCTTTTTGAACTTTGCATTTGCTCCGTTTATCGTGATATACGTTTTGACGTATTCATTCTTCCGATACTTCGAGGTAAGTCGTAACCGCTGGCACTTACTACGAAATTGATTTGTCTCTAGCAATACCACAAAGACCCGTCGACAATAGGAGGAAGGCGATATACGTCGTTTGCGCAATGGAAATTCAGAGAATACAACGAACTCCCGCACTTCTTCACTCGACGCCTTGACGAAAGCTACACTCTCGCGACCATGTACATCGGTCAATTCCCCAACGAAAAGATGACCATTATAATGCGGTACGTCATTATGCACTCAAGGCGCGACAAGTCAACTGAATGGAAAATAGATTTGTGGCTTTTATAGCAGGATCGTTTGCTGCAGTGCTGTTCCTTGGTTCAGTTCTGGATCCAGATGTCATTATCCACTTTGAAATTACGCCAAACAGAACGGTGGTCTTTTACCTTGGCATTTTCGGTGCCATAATGACTGTGGCGAGAGGGATGATTCCTGAAGAGGGCAGGGTTTTCGATCCGGAGGAGTTGATGATGGAGGTGATAACGTATACTCATTACATGCCAGAAACCTGGAAAAATCAACTCCACAGCAAAAAGGTACACAATGCATGTCTTGCTCCTTCAGCGATTAACGTTACCGAAATTACAGGTCCACCAAGCATTTGGAGAATTGTTTGCCATGAAGATCATGATCTTTATCGAAGAGATCTTTTCGGTCGTTATGACACCGTTCGTCCTGTGGTTCTCCTTGCCGCCTTGTGCGCCAGCTATCATAGACTTCTTTAGGGAGTTTACGGTGCATGTTGATGGAAGAGGTTATGTATGCTCTTTTGCTGAATTCAACTTCCAAAGAGATGGAAAGGTCAAGGTATGGCTTATTGCTGTTCCTTTTCTGCCTTTATTGATGTTCGTTTGAAATAGATTGGTGGTGCCCCGAGTACAAGCACCAACGACAAGAAAGCAACACCGACCGACAACAAGATGGAGAAGAGTATCATAACGTTCAAAGTTCGTTTCTCTTCTTTGCCTGTCATCTTAACGCTTCATGCTCACGCTAATCACATCCGTGTTGATCTATATAGGCCGCAAATCCAGATTGGAATCCTTCAGATCCATCAGGCTCCCTCTGGCTCCGCCGCGTGACACAATTGAGTGCTGCAAACAACCCTCATGGACTTGCATACGGTCGTCGTCGATTCCTATCACCAGGCAATTCTTCAGCCTATCTTGACCCTCACGCACATGCTCACTTCAGCGATACACCTGTTGTTGCTGTAGAGGGTAGTGGCGAAGTTGTACCGAGCAAAGGGATGGAAACGTCAGTATCATTGGCGGACAGAGCAATGGAGTATGATAAGGCTTTGTTGCAGAGTCAACATGCTGCAAGTCGGCGAAGAGGAGGCGGAGCAATGGGAGCGTCGAATGTCTTTGGATCGGCGTCTGAGCGCGATGGTGGTGGAATGTCGTCTTCAGTCATGGCTGGGATGGCTATGGCGAAGACGGTCATGTTGGAGGACTCTCAAGCTCCTGCAGCTACGCAGCTATCACAAGCGCAACAAGGTCAAGGGCAAGGAGCGAAGAAAGCGGATGGATCTATGGATGCAAGTGGTGCTGCTTCGGGTTTGGGTGGTTCCTATGTAGATGGGACGGATGAACATGAGCAAGATGAGATGGATGAAGAGCTGGATGACGGTGGTGTTATAGGGTTGTTGGCTCAGATTTATGGTAGGGGCAGGGTACTCCGATGAGAGATGAAATTGAGTGTACTATCTCATTGTGCTATCTTGTTCATTTGTGACATACAGGGCTTTACTATATACCATAATTGTTGATACATTGAGCATGCTTGATTCTACCTCGGATGTCAAGTGCTGTGTCTACTACTCAACTAAGGAAGATGGAACTTGGCTAGAACCCTCCAACTTTCACTTTCCCCGTCACAGTCGACTAGCCAGATCTCTTTGGTTTGGAAACTACTAATCCATTCTTCTTGTCCATCTTCGTCAGCGCCATTCACACTCACACCTTCCTTTCCGCCATTACGACTGAGGCCGCCTATAAGTTCGGTCTTCAAGCCGTCCTCTACTCGACCTTTGACTCTCCCCATCTTCCTCAACTCTGCCAGGTACAACTCCCTCTCGCCATGATTCTCCTCGTCCTCATCGGTGATATACGCTAACGAGAGATGGGGGAATAGAGGCGTCTGTGGCTCGATCTGTAGTGCTTTATGAACCAGAATGTGCAGAACTTGTAACTGACGCGAAAGTCTGATCTTGAGAAACACCGAGCGGAAGAAATGGTCCGAGATGGAGACCTTTTGGAATTGGATGTCCAGAGGGGGGAATGACCCCTCTCTTGACTCTATATTTGGGCTGGATGGGGCGGCGAGGATGGAAGATAATGCTGCTTTGATACTATCGAGGCCTGATGGCGCTGATGACGGAGTATGATCATGGGATGAATGGATCCTTTCAGATGGAAATATGGCTAGCGTGATGTGGGGATGAAAGGTCGGGTATGATGCTTCCGAGAGGGTAGGTCGTGGTCCAGATGGTCGGATCGCCATTACATTCTGTAAGAGCTTGGTTTCCCGTTCAGAAGGGACAATCCAGAGTGAGATACCCATTGATAGATATAGAGGCTGGAGATACACGGAAAACAATCGATAATACGTTGTGGCGGCGACCCATCGCGTTATGATGGATTTGTGTCATCACGCGGCGAAATGCCGGGTCACCGGTAAGATAGGAGAGGGGAACGAAACAGTTCAATTTGCGGCAGTTTATGAAATACACCAGAGGGATACATGTCAACATATAGATATTCAATGTAGCTGGATAGATATGCGAGTTGAGGGCGTCTTTTCTGCGTGACTGAAATGAATGATCATGAAAGACAAAGGAAGAGCGAACGGGGAGTCGATCAAAGCGCAAACGTGAGCAGGAAACGATGGAGAAGGTGATACGGATTGAAAGCAACTATGATTGTCCGATTCTACAGGCCACATATCCTGTGTCTTACGATGCCCGAGGACCAAGTACTGTCCCCTCATCGATCGAGTTTGTCCTAACTCTAGCCCTCAGGTTCGTCCAACTCTCTTCCGAAACAGATTCCTCCGAAAAGTTGCTTTGCATTTCTATCTCGGAGCCTGATTCAGAGTAATCAGAGTCCACTTCACTAGGAGGCGGTGATGGACCATCTCCTGTAACAGTGTCTTGGGCTTGGGGCGGTGTAACGGGATGTGATGCGGAAGGAGCTGGTGGATTGGTAGAGGGGACACTTCGATTAGGGATGCTAGCTCGTGTGTTAGCATGGGGGACCACTGCTGATTGGGGTCGAGGAGTGTTGGCAGGACGGCGTGCATTGGGCGGTGGGTGAACGACGAATGGTTGAGTTGGCAGCAATGCGTTTCGAATAGAAATGAGAAAGTATGGCAGGTTTAAAAGGCTATCAAGTAGGAGATTAGGCAGATTAGAGGCAAGAGAATAAGTGTATGCTGGGAATGTATTAGCATCGCGCCTTTGTCGTCTTGTAGGAACCAAACTTACCACCAGCACCGATCGAGATTCTGTCTCTCCGGATCCATTGGTTGAGTTTCTGCAACCCCACTGCCAGCCATCCAATCGATCCCTGACTGAGTATTCTGTACCTTCCATCGCTAACAAGATCAACAATCCTCTTCACGAATACCGAAACATCCGTCGGCCGCCGATGAATGCCGTGCCCGACACGATGACTCCCAGAGCCGCGTCCTTGCCAATGAGTAGTGGCGGGTGCTGCACCGGGTTGCATGATACTTTCGTATATAGGACCATATAATCTTTTCTCGCTAACAGACCATCCGTGCATTTGAGACTGAAGCCACTCCGGTGAAGGGCCACTGGTGATGTGGCGTTCGACTTGTCCATTGACCGAGATATAACCTAATTCTGCTACGACCACCTTGATGTTCTTTGTGATATCCTTTTCGCCTTCCATAATACCCAATATGTTGATCTCGCGACGAAGGACCTCGAGCGCACGCAGTGTGGCAGCTGCGCTTGCAGCTTGTGAAGACGCAAAGGGAACACCAACGCGAACATCCGCAGAAGGAAGGCAAACGATAATCTTCTTTTCACCAGCGACATCAGGGCTCCTTGGATTACTATTACGGAGGGTGGGGAGAAGACCTTGGATGGCGCGAAGAGGGGCAATGTGGGTAGCCTCTAGATAAGGGAGGTATGCTTCTTCTAACGGAAGATGTTCAAATGGGGTGCGAGGGGACGCATTGTTGGTTCGGTATGACGATGGTAGCGTAAGCAAACAGATGACCGAGTAAACGTAAGGCACCGCAGAGGGGTGTGCCCAAACATCACCAGCTGCGTTTATGGGGAATTTGCGAAGTAGGGTAGATTGGAGTGAACGCAAGAAAACAGGGAATTGTGTCTTGTGCTTAAAAGGTGTGATTAGTCCCAAGGTTCTAGGCATGTCTAGAACGAATGGGACTCACGTTTATTGGGTCGAAGACAACGGCCTTGACATAACCTTGGCAAGCACGCTCTAATGACTCAACTGCCTCTTCTGAAGATACTGTAGCGATGACGATGTATCCCTTGCTCTCTAGCTCTTGTATTAGGGGCAAACCAAGTGGCGTATCTCCTCCAAGTACGACTAGTGCAAACGATTAGACATCAAGTTGCAGGCGGTAGATGAGGGACTCACCAAGGACTTGCTTCCGCGCCGTCGGATTAGTTACTGACTGTGTACCGAGTCTGCGAGCATGTCTCCTTCTGGAAGCCCTGGTGCTATACTTGACGAGTAGACCGATGCCAACTGCGCTGATAGCGATGGCAGAGACTTTCCAGGGGTGTCGACTAGTCCAAGAGCCCGAGCGTTCGAATAACGATGGCGATGGAGGTGGGGGAGGTGGGGGAGGAGGAACTTGAAAATCTCCTAACACAGGGATGTGTACCTGTGGAAAGGCAGGCATGCCTGGGCCATACCGAGAGATATCAACCCACAAACGATTCACCGCTTCATGAATGTTCGGAATTTCGTTGGACGCCGCTGCCAACGACGAGAAGAAGTATTGCTCGAGCGATTCGAGGTATTCTTCGACCTTCTCGAGGCTGTCCATCGCTGCTGCTGAGAGACGGAAGGATGTCGCAGTTGGCCACCTACGTTGGAGTCCCGGCTTTGGATTTATATGGATGCGTGCCGGATTGTCACAGCTGTGACTCTGCCCTGACTCACTATCTGATACTTCATGAAGAGCTTCATCCCACTCGAATCTAACCCACAAGTCTTTACCGCTCTGTCCAAGAATCTTGGACTGAGAAATCTTGAGTTCCAGGATGTGCTCTCACTCGATCCTGACGCACTCTCCTGGATTTCTCGACCCGTGCATGGCTTGGTGCTGGTGTTTCCAACTACGCCCAAGTATAAAACATACGTAGACGAGACAGAAAGCAAGCGGCAGCCATACACTGGGTCCGGAGAGGATATCGTTTGGTATCGCCAGACCATTCGCAATGCTTGCGGTCTGTACGGTATCTTGCATACTTTGAGCAATGGCAAAGCGAGGGATTATCTTGGTTGGCGAGCTTTATTTGCACCAAGTTGAGGATCACTGACTTCCCTCTAGTGCCTGGATCTCCACTCGCTAAGATCCTCGAAGCCGCCCGGGACCTTCCACCTAACGAGCGAGTCCAGTTACTCGAAAATTCACAAGAATTGCAGGCTGCCCACACAGCTGCCGCCAAAACGGGCCAGTCCAGCGTCCCAGAAAGTGCGGACGTTGAAGTGGACTATCACTACGTTGCTTTTACCAGGTCCAATGACAATGGCCATGTCTACGAGTTGGATGGTGCCAAGAAGGGCCCCATTGACACTGGCGTAGTCCTCAAAAATGACGAAGACCTGTTGCACCCTGAGAGTCTCAAGTTGATTCGTGATTACATTGATCGCCAGGATGACGGAAATATTGGTTTCAACCTTTTGGCTTTGGCTCCTCCCAAGCCCGATTTCTAATGGATCGATTTGCTGCGCTATTGATGTGTCCCTGTGCTCGCTGATGTACTTGTATTGCCCGCATGTCTTACGCTATTGAATTGTAACTTGTGCACCTGACGACGCGACTATCCAAGTCGCGTTACGCGTGATTTCGCGTCCTGTCACCATCACTGACCGTGATCGTTAACGGACCCTTTTCATCTTTCGTCAACGTTGAACATGTTCATCTCAAATGGCTTGCTAGCTTCTGAATCTGCACTGACACCGACAGATACCATAGAATCAACTTCAGAACCAATCAAATTCACTCTCAATGGCCTCCTCGGTTCTAGCACTAACGCTCTCAAATCCTTGAATACCCAATCTCAGTCACAATTGAACGATACCCGATCTTATGATTTCGAATTAGATATGCCGACAGAGGACGTTGTGCCATCTTCATGTGAGCACAATTACCACTGTCATTGTGAGCCGTCATGACGAGCGTGCAACCTAGTGGGCACGAGCCTTTACACGTCCCGGAGCTCATTACTCGATGCTCAAGGTGTGCATAGTTTGAACGTTTATTGATTTCTTTTGTTGACCGTGGGTGCAGAAGAGAGTCTACCCCCACCCGAAAAGGCATTCGGTATACCATCCCATCTATTGCAACCCAATTTCGAGGATCCTGGCGAGTCGAGCGTCGGGTCCAACAGTTTTGCCTCTCACAATGCCCTTTGTGGTACTACATATGAAGGAAAGACTATATACCTGAAGCGGAAACCCAAGAAATTAGCGGCGGTCAGAACGGTACGTAGGCAGTCCATCTCTTGAAATCCCATTTGACGCGGCCAATATGGGCATGTACAGGCCATAGCAGCACAAACTCAACCGGAGAAGATGCCCAAGCTCTTGAACGTACCAATACACAGGATGATGGAAGAGCTCTCAATACGTAAAAAACTACAAGACGTGTAAGTCGCATATAATTACAATTCATCAGTCACTAAAGCATCATAACTCAAATCGACAGTGAGAAACGAAAAGCTGCTAGTCATGTGTCGACGGACGTAGACGATACCCTATGGGTGGACCGATATCGCCCCCAGAGATTCACAGAACTTGTTGGCAATGAAAGGGTAGCCAGAGATACCATGACTTGGGTCAAGCAATGGGATTGGTGTGTGTTTGGGAAGAACAAGGTCAAGAAGCGGATGCGAGATACGGAAAGTGAAAATGGATGGCTGGCAGACCCAAACGATCCTTATCATCGACCAAGAGAAAAGGTCTGTCATTGGCATATTACATGAAGCACTGAGGTATTGATGTGAATTCTTATTTCTTGTAAAGATTTTGCTCCTGTCTGGTCCACCTGGCTTGGGGAAGACGACACTTGCACATGTGATAGCACGCCATGCTGGATATGAAGTCATGGAGATCAACGCTAGGTCCGTTCGCCTCACTGCTGTCAATCACGCTGGCTGAACAAAATGATTGCGTGTCTAAAGTGATGCCCGGACAGGACAGGTCGTTGATGACCGAATACGCCCCGCGCTAGAAGCAGGCTCAATGGTTGGAGGAACGAAACCAGTACTGCTGGTTATTGATGAAGTTGACGGTGCTACTGGTGGGGGTGAAAATGTAAGTGAAGGAATGAAAGGAGTTTGAACTCTATGCTCAGCGTATTACAGGCGAGTAGCTTTATTCATAAACTGGTCCAACTAGCCACGGAAAAGTTTGCAAAAAGGAAAAGTTTGTGCTCCCCCTCTTGCCTCGGTATTCGCTCCCTTAAATCATTCAAACAGAATCCAAGAACGGTAAATCTGATGGGAAGCGACCCATCCTTCGACCCATAATTTGCATATGTAATGACCAAAACGCGTCCGCATTGGCGAAACTACGGCCACACACGTTTCAAATCCGGATGCAACGTCCGGCGGACGTATTCGTGGTGAAACGGTTGAGGGAGGTATGCGAGATTGAAGGAATGAAAGCTGAGGCTAGGGCTCTTAGTACCTTGGCTGGCGTTGCGAGGGGAGATCTGAGGGGATGTCTGAATACGCTTCAAGTAAGTGATCATAGCCTTGCGCCCATTCGTTCCACCTGATTTTGACGCCCTGCTATCCCAGTTTATCAAATGCAAAGGACAGGACGTCACCGAGTCAGTGATACGGAGAGCCACCGCAGGGATGAAAGAGGCCGAAATGTCTGTTTTCTCTGTTTTGAACGACCTGTTTGTGCCATTGTCAAAGAAGCGCGTTCTAGAGCTCGGAATGACAGAAGAGGAAGAGACCAAATACGTTGACCGACTAAGCCATACAATTGACGGTTCAGGACGGGAGATGAGTTTAGCAATAGGTAATCCTCATACATTCATCGACAATCCTTCGGCTTACAATGACGGACTTAAGGGTGTTTCGCTCACTATGCCACTCTGCGAAGACACGAGGCCACATTTCGGCGGTATGAAAACGCGAATGAGTGGTTAGGAACCTACGATCTGTTCTCATCCGCGATGTATATGGAAGGCGATTTCTCGCTTAATCAGTACTTGCCCTACACACTGGTTCCATTCTACCCGTTATTCCAGGAACGAGGCTCAAAAGTTGAACGAAGTAACGCAGATTGGGAGGTGAGTAGCACGCGTTATGTATGCGGTCGTATTGATGGATTGTATTTCTCGATAGCATCAAAAAGTGACGCAAGGAAATCAAGAGATTTACCATTCTCTTTCTCGTGGGTTACGATCCGCCGGCACTCGTAATGTGGGTGCATATAGGCACTTTGTCAGCTACCCAATTCTGCAATTGGAGTTTGCTCCCTATATTAATAGGATTATAGCGCCTCCACTTCGCCCAGTAAGCTCACTTTTTCAAGATTCATGCTAAAATTAACACACCTTGTAGGTTGGAAACCGGTTGGTCAAGGGCGAGGATAACATAGTGTTGAATAGGCTTGTGGCGATTATGGCAGCATTGGAGTTGAGGTTTGTGCAGGAGAGGGGGGAAGACGGCCAATTGATGTATCGCCTGGACCCGTATGTTCATGCACCCTATTCACTTCCAAAGAGACCTGCTGACCCTCAGTCCAGACCTATTGACGTTTTCGTCACTTATGATGGGAAAAGGGCCAATGACATTGCAGTTTCAAGATATGCTGTCAGGCACTTAGTTGCTGGCGAAGTCGATAATTTGTTGAAGGCGCACGAAACTGACATCATCGAAAAGGGGAAGAGAGGAAAACATGACACCTTGGGAAAGCAGCGTGGGGATGACAACGGTGACGACCTGGATGGAAACAAAAGAAGGAAAGTTCAGGACGATTTTGTCGAGAAGGTGGGTTCGCTTATTCCATTGACGGTACAATTACATGGAGGTGTTGACGTGATATGGTTGCAGCCACCGACGGATTTCTTCGGAAGGCCAACCAAACCAAAGTCGTCCTCGTCCTCGACTGCACCGCTGGATAAACGTGCACCCACGACATCGTCATCCGAAACATGTCAGCTTGAGCTTCCGAAACCAAAGTTCAAAGTCGCGTTTAAGTATGCTGAGGGGAATTCAGCGGCCGTGAGGAAACCTGTAAAGGTTAATGCGTTTTTGTAAGCCTTACCTTTGTTGACTTTTTGATCCGGCAACGTATGACGTCGTATGTAGTAAATAGATAATGATAGTGTATTACTATTAGGTGATTGGTGGACCCTGAGTATTTGCTACGAACGGAATGTGCATGTAACTGGAACCAATTGATCTATCGTTCGTATGCCCGTCAACACCGGTGGCAGTAGCTATTGGACATTTGTCAAACTTCGTTCTTTTTGCTTTCGAATGATCTTCCCCCACAACCGGGGTGGCTGGCGTGGGGTAATCGGCTAGAATTGGGTGCGCGTGGATCGGTAACAGCCCATTAGCATGATGGCAATCCCAGGGTGTGCCTGACCATGGCGAGCGGAAGGGGCATAAACGAGAGCCGTGCGAGTGCTATTTGACCCTTTTCAAGTTCGAACCTATTCAACCCCTCGCTTTCTTTCTTTGCATTCTCCTGTTCCTTCCAGCGCTTTACTCCATTATTGACACACAACACCCTAGCTCCTGGGATATTTAGCATGGTATTACAAGATCTCTCATATATTGAGAGGCAGCCCCACCTTTGGTGTAGTCCAAACCTCGAGGATGCCGTCAGCAGCGTCGAGAGCAGTGCCTGCTCAGGTAGGACATGCTCGGATGCATCTGGCACATCGCATATGACGCTCCACCGTCGGCTTCCCTCCAGACCGAAGGTAGTTTCGCGACCAAGGGTCCGAACCAGCGTCAAGATGCCGCGACAGAGAACAAAGAGGACTGCCTCAGGTTCTCGACCAGCCCGTAAGTTCAGCCAACAATCCTCTGTCAACCACGTATGTACTGGTCCTCGTGTTCACCCGGATCTTCACCCTCAGTGGGCAATTCGGCAATACTGAGAAAGAAGAGGAAGAAGTCCGGAAAGCTTGTTGAATTGGCACCGGAATTGCTTTACGAGATCTTTGGCAAACTTGAGGCGTCTGACCTCTTGAATTTGACAAGGACCAGTAAATATTTGAGAGGCGTGCTGATGAGTCGGTCGTCGGCTAGCGTCTGGAGATCGGTATGTGACCTTCAGCAATCAATTTCACTTGAAATGGTAGTTGGAAACGAGGCCCCGATGACTCACGCTGATCGCTTCCTTCTGTCGTTATAGGCTTTTAATAAATCGGACCCAAGGCCGCCACCCCCTCCACCATGGGTTAATTGGCCGCAGTTCACTGCTCTTTTGTATGACCAGCACTGCCAGGTTCGTATCATGGCGCTCAACCATCTTTCTCTGACCCTGATGTTAATGATAGTTCTGCGGGACAGAGGGGGAGAACTGTGTGCTTTGGGCTGCATACACGCGATGTTGTATGCAGTGCTTAGAGAAGGAGTAAGTTTTTCCCTGCCGTTCAATCGCATATATTCATTCCACAATTACAGATTTGGTGTACCGCTAAGCCATGACGCACTTGAAAGGACATTGAAAGATTTATCGCCCAAACTAATTCTCAGGGTTGGAACAGGTCAGCATCCATAAATGCTTCGAGGAGTACAGACCAATCATGACTGAATTACAACCTGTGTAAAATCGACTTTCCTTAGTGGACAAGTTTGTTTGGCTGAAATCCGACTTGAAGAGGATTCGCCGAACGTTGGTGAGGTTGAAAGGGGATGAAGACAACGTCGCCCTGGAGAGGTTTGTCAATGATCAGAGGAGATTGAAGGCAAAAACTTTGAAGGTAATTACTCGGTATAGCAGCTTAGCGAGTCCTCTGCTTACACGTGGGGTTTCGACTTGGTATCAGCACGCGAAAGCGCTTGCTCTCTGGGAAAAGGCGTTTCGACGGAAACGTAACGATGAGTTACACGCCTTACGTGAGAGGCGGTTAGACGAGTAAGTTGGTTTCATGAAGTGCCGCTGAGATGGTTGCTGACATGCATATCTGGCAGTATTACGTCCCGTCTCATCGCTTTGGGTAGGTCTTGGTTGCTATACTGACTTGGAGATTGCGTTGATGGGACCCTGCTTGAGGTTGGGGAAATGAACTCGAACAAGTCCCTGCGGATGAATTCGCCAATTTGCCATGTGTCAATAAGCCGGAAAGCCTAACTGATCGAGGTAAGATCACCCTTTACGATGGTACGGTTTTGGACATCCTCTTACCCGTTTTGATATCCAGTCTGGGAGCGCATTGGTCCTGGACTTGTCTCCTTTCTGAGGGAATCACGTCGTAACCGTTTAAAGGATTTACGCGTTACAGTTCTTTCTCAGCGGTGCAAGTTACTCGCCGAGTTGGTTAAAGACTACACATCATCGATTCCGCGAAACAGCATCGTCCCGGATTTGGCAGATTTCGCGTCTGATAAATATGTTCATAAGCTCATTTTCCAGACGCGGATCAACACGTCCTTGGCAGATGCTGATTTCAGGGCTATCAGGGAAAGACTACCCGGGTTGGTACAGACGTGGAAGGACTCTTGTGAAGCAGTCCTAATGAACCTTGTTCCGCAGTCGACCCCCGTGTTAGACTTGGCCACGATATTCTTTACCTGCCCGTGGTGCACGGAACCAATCTCGTATCCAAGAGTCTTGATCCATGCTTGTTTCACTCGCCGCAGCAAGCCAGAGTGTGATGATGATGAGTTGGTACGAATGATGCGAGTGCAGCCCTGGCACGTTGGAGCTGAAGAGCTGGCTTTTGATGAAGGGGCGTCCAAGATAGCGACCACGATTGTCAGTGCGCTCGGGAAGGACCCCCAGGTGATCACGCAAATGCAACTGGATGATCTTGACGAGAGGGTCGAATGTGTTCGGTGTACTTCGTCCAACCGGATGGTTGCCATGCGTTGGCGCACTGCTGTGAGTTCAGCTTCTCGTCATGGCAGGTTGATAAAGCTGACAGGATATAAATGAAAAGATCATGCATGCGCTACATGTTCATGGCGGTAGTAGCTTCACTCACGAAGATTGGACGGTACTGGACGAACGAACTAAAATAATTGTCAAAAGGCACGAGGAAGAGGATGTCCTGCGCGGAAAGGCAAACGATATAGCATGCATGGACTGTGATGATTTACTTCCCATGAAAGATATCAAATTCCATATGGCATACAGGTGCGGGATGGACTTTGCTATGCGGAAAACTCCAGGTGGTTGACCGCGTTATTGCAGGCACAATAATCAAAGGCCACGATCCGATCAGTTTTTTGTACCGTTGGACTCTACAATAGACTGGCCGCCGTGTGTTATACTTTTTTGAGCATGGACAGGCGGCCAGTCGAATATATTCCATAGTATGGACTACAAGGATACCCTTGTACGAACCACACAACGTACCTACTCAATACTACTGTATATCAACCAATAATAGGGATTCCACGAGCAAAACACTCCTGTGCCCTTTCCAATGCACGGAATCTGTACCTATAATATGTACTTCAAATATGAAAGCGATAAAACAGATCGATGGAGTAACAATTAGCGATACAAATGTAGTTTCCGTCACTTCAGCGCCGTCCATGATTTAAATGACTCATTAACTGCTTCCTAAAGGACACAAATTCAGGTCTAGCAGGTTGAATGTATACAAAACAGCGTATCAAAGTTCCGAGGCACCACGCGCGTCATGGAAGGAGTAATATCACTGTGTCTCAAGGAGTGGTGATGTATCAGGGAATAGTTTGTCCACTTGGAAAACTAACAAGAAAAAATGTGCAAAAAATAGCCCCTCCTGGTAATTGGAGTCACTGGAATCAAGTGTCGAGACCTAAAGTAGTAGATGGAAGAAGCAAGCGTTTTTCATGCGAGGAGGGGGAAATAAGCGTGAGGTTCGGAAAGTGTTTGATGGAGAAAGGTATATTCATGATTGCATGAAGGAAGCCAAAAAAAAAAAGAAAAAGAGAGATCATCGTCATTTGTATCGTCCAATGAATCATGATCATCACTACCAACGACCACGGCCACAATCACAGCGACACCATCCAAGACATCCACGTTCATTATGAGTATCCACCGTCTGATCCTGATGGCTTGACGCTATTCCCGTTCACAACCAACCATCCGATAGCTGATGTCGGAGGGGACGGTGTGGGAGCTCTACTTGGCACTCTGCTGGCGGCTCGACTCGGAACTCGCGACGCGTAAGGCGATCCATAGGGCGAACCGTAGGGCGAGCCATAGGGTGCGTCATGGTACCGCGGGGTGTCCAACATCTCCGAGAATGTGAAACCGCCTACAGCTCCATTGTCAGGTCCGAGCGCGATCCCTGATGCTCCACCGGGATTAACACTAGATGGAGAACCGAGTAAGAGGACGACATTGTCACCGCTCAGGTTTGATAGTTCTATTGTATCCAAAGCAACCGAACCCGATGGCGGTGGTTGGTATTGGTGGAGGTTGGTCGAAGACGATAGAGCACGGGATAAGACCAGTGGACTGCTTAATTGCGACGGAGGCAACGAGATACTTGACTTTTTGCGAGCGAATTGGCTCAAGATGATAGGTGGAGTGTCGGTGAGGATAGTAGAAGTTTTAGGGAAAGGTGAGGACTTGGCCGATCCGCTGGTCACGCTGCCCGCGGAAGCCTTTCCATTGTTGCTTCCGGGGTGAACTGTCGGCAAGGGCTGAGGGAGTGCTGGCTGGTTGTACATCCAAGTTGCACCAAGGACCGTCGTAGCACCGATAATAAACGATGGTGTGATCGTAAAGTCAAAGAGCGCGACGGAAGCGAGGAACGATAGGATAATCGACAGACTTGTTGCGAAGCCCTTGAGGATATTGTCGGAATACTTGATGACCAAAGCAGTAATCAGACCACCAAAGACCTGAATGCCCACTGTAGCCCAAGCCCATCCACCAAAGTTGCGAAGCAAATCGGACACGAAGCCATTTGAATCCGCGGGACGCGAGGAGCATATGATGGGGAGTAGTGCGGGAATAAGGGAGAAGAGTGAAAGCTGTACGTTTCGCACCCATAGATCTGTTTTTGAATTTTTCAATACCATCTCAAAGTACACGCCAGCCAAACCGGAGGTGAAACAAGCCATGGTAACTGCCATGAAACCTTTAAAAGGGTCCATAACATGCATGTGGAAGTCGTGTGCACTGCCAACAGGGGCGCGCTTGAGATTGAGAGCGTGTGCGACAGTGGAGGAAGTTTGGATCTGAACGATGCCGACACCAATGGCCAAGAAGAACAAGGAAAGCCATTTCGTTGAACCCAGCTTCTTCCTCAGAAGCGACACGGAAAAAGCAGCAGTCGTGAGGATCTTCATCTGGTAGGTGACCTGGAAAGTCGCTACGGGCAGATTGCTGATTGCAACAAATTGTAGGGTGTTTTGAATGACATAGAGGATGGCTGGGATAGATAGTTTCCAACAATCAGGGCTGCATACTTCGGCGCAGACACGCCAAAAAGCAGCGGTCCAAGGGCGAAGGCATGCCCAGATAGACCGTTGCTGCTGCCAGTTGTCGCGGACGCGAATACGGGAGAGTGCCATAAGAAAGGAGATGGAGCCTTTGAGTAGTTCGTTCAGAAGGACGGCTGATGCGGGTGAATAAGCCAGTGCTGGTGGGGTTGAGACCCTCGAATAATGCATGACAATCGACAGGGCAGCGTTTTGGACTGCCAGTGTCACAAGCCTGTTGGAAAAGCTGGTGGTCAGCATGAGAAAAGGGAAGGAGTGGGGTTGAGAAGACTCACGCGACATATTTGAGAGGCATCCCGAAGATGGCTGGGGTGGTGTCCGGGGATGAAGTGGGAGCCAGTTCGAGGGCGTTGGTGTTAGAGGAAGGCATGAGGGGCGATGGGCGTGTACTTGGTGGAGGACGATGGTGTACGTCCTGGGGGAGAGGAGAATGGGCCAAGTTCAAGGATGGACCGCGAGAGGTGAGTACCATGAAGTTTCCGTGGATAAATGGGGATGGCAGCTTTTTTTTAGTTGAAACGGTTGGTAGCCGAAAGGCGTTGGAGTTGGAGTTGGGATGAGTTCTGGAACGTGAATTCGAGTTGGAGCGGTGTCCCTTAGAATAGGGGAGAACGTCCAGTCAATTAAATGAAGACCGGTTCCAACGCGAATCGAGAGTTACAAGCGCGCAGGGCGGGAGACACGACCGCGACGAGCAGCGGGGGCAGCGGGACCAGTAGAGAGAAGGGCGCTTACATACTGTTTCATACAATGTAAAGTGACGTTCAATGAAATCGTTGTAGGGTCCTTCCTCGAATTACATAACACAGTGGATGTACAATACAGTCCGCCATCTCGTCCGACATCGAATCCAACTAGCATACGTTTGTACATAGCATGGCCAACTCGTAACCCATTGCTCGGTTAGCGCGCTCCTTCCATGATGCAGGCTCGGATGCATCGATAATCACTCTTCCATCTTGAGATAAACGTGTGCGTCAGGATCATCCAAATCACATGTAGACGGGCGTCAGTGTGGGCCTCAGCCTCGCCTTTATCTCTGCATCCAAACCCAACCATCGTACGATGCCTGAGCTTGTCAGGAACAAAGCCACGTTTTTCCGTTGCTCCTCCTTTCATCTCAGGATCCCCCTCAGCCGTAGCCTTGAGAGGGACGGGGTGTGTGCTTTTACCAGGTTTATCGTCATTGGCCCACACCGCAATGGGAATAAAGGAAAGGTAAATATCACTCACCCAACGGCGGCGCCCTGACGCACGTTGGTGGTTGACGCATCAAATCATGTCTCGATTGTCCACGACCTAGATAACAATGTAATCGTACGGGCATACCATGATCGCGCGCAGCGCAGAATGGCATAGAATGTAAGCTCTTCCAGGTGATCCTGCGTCCTGGCCTCTCGACCAGAGGGAGAAGCGATCAGCAAAGATTGTTTTTGAAGAGCACATTATAGAGTTCCTTCTACGACGCTTGTCTGGACCATCCATCCGTCAAAGAGAACCAAAACCTGCCGTCCCTCCTCCAAAGAAGAAAAACTACACATTTTGCAGCGGATGAGATAGTAATTTGAACGTCGAGAGGTGACATCAACGGACATCGGCCCAAATCAATTTTTATGCTCTGCTCGGGTAGAACCGAAAGCTCCGCTCGTGTGATGCCGGCGGGTGGTAAGAGTGCCGACGGACGGTGAACCTGAACTCGAACGAAAAAACCCGTCGTTGGTCGTGCCCTGATACGCGCCGTGAATGTCGACGGCAGCAACGACTACTGCAGCTGTGTCAGCTATCTCCCATGCTGCAGCTCCAAAACCTGCTTCGCCATTCGCTCAAATCCTCCGTCGTTCCCGGTTTGCCTCGTACGACCCAGCCATCCGTCAAACCTACTCCTCACCTTCCGCCAATGCACACCGTGGTGATTGGGGACTAAAGCGCCCTATTGCAGCGCGAAGAAAAAATGCTTTCATCTCCTTGTCCAATTTCGAGTCGCCTGCACAGTTCACGGAATGGAATAATGCGGAGAACCAGGTTAGATTCATCCGGAGGATAGACGAAATGGGGACTCGACCAACAGTCCTTCCCAGTACACCTTGGGACAAGAGTTTAGGCACTGCTAAAGCCCAGTGGCTGTTGGATTCGGATTTCGCACCCGAAGAGGATCACAGCCTGGATGGTGGTGTTACTCAGACTGCGGCAGGACAGCCCTCCATCGACGATTCACGTATACCGGAGACCACAGACCTCGCAGGTTTGGGTATGCGAGGGCCAGGCCAATATGGTGCTCACCGTATCGGAAGTGAACAACGAACAGGAATCCGCCATCTTACGCCCAACCTCGAGGCCATGTCCCGTCGCGAATTCGTTCGCTACCTTGGCAAGTTGCGGCAACTTCGACCCGCATTCAAGGCACATCTCGAAAACGCAGCACATAAATTACCCTATTTACGCGGTCAAACGTTGTATGACCTTGCTCAAGATCCAGCAGCGGATCATCACCAACGCTTTATTGAAACTCAAACGGCGGAAGAGTTCAAGGTTGCGTCATCGACCAAGATTGCCCAACAACCCCACCCCAACGCGGCCATGGCCTACACTCATACCAGCAACCTCGAGTCGTACTTCCTCAGCAAGCCTCAACCTGGTTTGATTCTACAGCAAAACAGGCCAAGCGACATCCCGTATAGGTTCGCTAGACCAATATACGAGACGACTTATACTGCAAGTTTCGGTGGTCTCACGGCGTTGGCAGTGAGGAAGAATGTAGGCACGAAGAAGCCCTTGTTCGATTTCAGCACTGAGCAGGCTATTAATTCCTCCGCCGGCGCGGTTGAACGAGCTACAGCATCTCTCCGACCTACTTCTGGTGGATTGGTACTGGATACGCCTCCGAGAGTTGTTGGAAGGAACGCTCAAGGCCTAAAGGCCGTCAGAATCGTTGCGGAGGTGTTGGTTGACGATGGGACGTCGTTTGGCAGGAGTAATCATCATAGGCCTGGCAGCGTGGAATATGTTGCTCAGGATGCTTCGCACAAGAAACAGCTGGTGGACTTTGCGGTGGAGAAGCATAGGAGGTTTCATAAAGCACAGAGGAATGTTCAGAGAAGGGAGGGGGGTGCGAAGAACGTGGTGGGCAAGTTGAATGTGCTACTGAGAAGGGGTAAAGCGCAAGAGAAGGCGGAGAAAGAGGCTGCAGAAAAGGCAGAGAAAGAGGCTGCAGAAAAGGTGGAAAAAGAGGCAGATGCCAAAGATGTATCGTAGATGCTCATCGATGCATAGTAGATTTGCTTTGTCGTGCTCTGGAAATGCGATTGAGGGTAGATGCTACCGATACAACTGAGATAATTCATTCTGGCTTGGGGGTCATCAAGGCTTGGAGTGCTTTCCTCACGTCTCCATGCTCAGCGAGAATTTTTTCCGCCTGCTGTCGTGTAACTTCAAACTCTTGGACCTGTGAAGCGTTTGTCATCCTGGATGGGCAAATGTAGAGACCACTCACGATTAGATCAATATCCTCCCGTTTGCCATGGCCAGCATGCCCGGCAGGTTTCGGAGGGTTTTTATCGAGGACGCCTCCATCGCGGAAAGCCTCCTCTAACCTTGTTTTGGAATAGGATACACTCTCTGCATCTGTAAACTTGTGCAACCATCAATATCAGGGTTGTAGCGATCAAGGAACGGATAGCATACGCTGACAATGACCTCTGGTTCTGGTCGACCGTTGCTTGGGGCTGTGCGAGTCATCTTTTGATGATTGCGGGCCAGTTTGATGGCAGTATAGGAGAAAGCACCAGCACGTGGACCCAATATCTTACCACTCGAGCAGGACGGTCAGCACGCTCAACGGCTCAGAGGATTTGCTACAGAGACCGAATCCACGACGACCACGACATTTCCTGTGCGACCTTAATATGGCTCCAAGCCCGCTCATCACCAGAGCTTTCCCACCCGGCCCACTGTGCCTGTAAGGCTGTATGTAGCACATTCTTTACTTGTACTCTCTGTGCTCTCCTTCCTGTGGCTTTATTCTCGTCCCAGCGCCAGCCCCTCTGAACACCCAAGGGTTTTCTACCTTTTTATTCGCATCAAGTCATTCATTATACCCCCAACGACTCTTTTTCACAATTTCTGACATTGTAACGATACCACCGTCGACTATTTAGCGATTTTCTCGACTCATAACCCCCCATCATTATGTATCAGCTCGAAAGCCCTCCCCCTCGTTCACAATTCCGTCGACCTTGGTCACCTGAACCCTTCGATCCCACTCCACGGTCAGACGACGGTGGCAGCCAGAGAAGACTACCTGCTGCCGCGGAAGACGACTATAACTCACTGACCTTACAGGCCTCGCATCTCGATCATGACTTCTCCAGATATCCTCCATCGCAACTTTCGCGCTTTATCCATGCTCCGTCACCACACTCAAGCAGGAGCCGTTCTGGTGTAGCACGACGAGAGGCTTCCGACTCCTCCGTCGAAGCTCTTGATCTCGCGGACTATGCTCGAACTCTGAGGCAGAGACAATTCGATGCAGACGTAGCCATGGACCCCTATCCTGCACATTATCCATCAGGCTATTACCGTCAACCTCTCCCACAGTTCTTTGCAGAACCACATGCGCTAGTTGACTCTATTAGTCTCCGTGCTGAGATCGCAGCACCACCGTCTGCTTATCGCCCTCTACATTCTCCGCCTGCATCTACAACCACTAGACCACTCTCTAGCAATTCCTATTATCATGACCCTTTCACTTTCCGTTCTTGGTCACACACGTGGAATGACGGCAGTGGAGCCACATTTGACACAAGATCTCCACCAAGTGCCTACACCCACGCTTCCAGCTCGCAACCGTACGACCCATCAAATCGAGCTGACTCAGATACTAACAGTGGGCCAGGGACGAAGCAATCGATATTCGATCCTGGTTATGTTCACAATCCCTTCACTGACGAATTTGGTACCAGAAACGTCCATGATACATATCATACACCACCCCCCTCGTTTGGGCATGATGAGCCCTTTGGAACTGTTGGCCGCAACACCTTGCCTTGGAGTCAAGATCCACCGGAATACGGGCGACAACTTGTAGATCCTGCCGTGCAGGAAGAGCGCATGAGGATGCTGGAACGAAAGTTTGGTACTCCCAATGATCCTGGCAACGCGTCCAAGGTGAAAGGGAAGAAGAAAGATGCTGAAGACGCTTTTTTAGATGAGAATGGACAGCCTCTAATCGGAACTGTGAACGACAGAGGGTACCTGGTTACCCAAGGTCCGAAAAAGCGGTTGCTGGTGAGGCTGATGCAGGTGGTTCTGGCTGCTGGCGCCGCCATTCCTGCAATCTATGCTGCCGCTGTACGTCCTTTTTCTCACTTTAGATTTTGTGCGTGATCTGATGGTGTTGTAGGTCATGAAAACGGAGAAATCCCCACCACCTGCAGGCAAACCACCGGCGTACATACTCTACGCTGTCTCTGTGTTGACATTCCTCTTTACGGTCTACCTCTTCATCTGTCGGCCGTGTTGTTGTCCTCCACGGCGCAAACCTAGGAAAGCGGCTAACCCTTTTGCTTCTAATGGAATGATGGTCTTGCCTGTACAAGGACTCCCTGGAGGTGGAGGAAAGAACGCTAAGAACAAGTCGGGAGGGAAGAAATGGAAGAAGGGAGAAACGCAGCCTCCAGGGGACGTGCAGGTCAATCTGATCGTGGACCCGAGTGCTTTCGGAAGACAGGATGAGAGTAGTAGCAGTGATAGCAGCAGCGACGAAGAGTTTGGAAGTGACTGGGATTGGGATGGCTCGATGTCTGGAGGTGTTGGCGATGGTTCATCGTCAGGTTGGAGACATGGGAGTCATAAGACGAGGCCAAAGAAGAAGGGGAGGAGAAAGCCGCCGAAGAGGAGGAGTATATTTGCTGGATTGGCTATGGAGGAAGACTGGAAGAAAGCTAGGGGATGGCTAAAGAAGATGACCGCTGTGGATGTAGTGATGCTCGTCATCTGGGGAGGTGTGTTTACATATATTATCATTGGGCAGAGGTGTCCGAGTGGCATGTTTGATGGATGGTGAGCAGTTCCATGTTTACTATTTTCGGCGCTAATCTGACTGGTTCTCAGGTGTGATGCGTATAATGTCTCCACGGCGGCCGCTTGTTTGCTCGCTGTTGCTTTTGGGATTCACGTTTTCTTTGATATCCAGGACCTTGGCACCAGCAAAATTTCTCCGCGGATGCGTGTATAATTCACCTGTACCCTCACGCCGTGTTCTCATATTGATGTTGTTGTTTTGTAGTATCTACTCCCTCATATCTTCTGTGACGAATTCATTCTGCGAGTTCTGTTGATGTCTACTCTTCGGCCGCTTTTCGCGAGCGTTCGGTTGTGTGCCGCCGTCGTTCTGATCGTACAGGGTGATCAGTTCAAGTCGGGAAATGTGATTCTAATCTACTTGCAGCGAGAAGCGTGCATGAAGCCTACAAAAGTGTATGGGCTACATGGCGGCGAACTGAGTTCGCGCAAAACACTCGAGACGCACCTGCTTTCACTCAGCCTCTAACTCACTTTTGAAAGTTATTCTTAGCTCCGACCTGTTCAAAACGCGTCATTTTGAACACCTCTTGATCGTCTACGTGGCTAACCTATGTCATAGGATTGTCCTCAATCCCCGCTCCCCAGCCACCCCATAGGCCTATAAAACCCGCCCATCCTCGCCCAACAGGACTCAGAGACTTTTGACATTCTCCCCCCTCCTCTCCTCTTATGTCGCGGTCTCTCTCGGCTCTGTGAGTCGACTATTGGCTGGTCGTTGTTCGTCTTGATGAGGACAACTCCCAATGGATAACTCGGGCGTTTGATGAGGACTTGATCACCCTCGTCGACGCTGGCATCACTCGGCTTTATGTCGTACTTGGATCGCTGGCGCTAGCTACCTCACTGGACGGGTGAGTCTTTTGGCTTTATGGACTCGCCTTGGAGATGACTGACTTTGGGCGACTTGTATCGCAGGGTGGCTTAGTTTATGGATCTCGCCCTCTGGTTAGGGTCGTTTCCTTTCGTCAGTCGTATCGCAAGTCGAAAACCGGCATCTCAAAGTCACATCTGGGACACGGCAATGTCGTGCGTCCTTTTGCCCCCGCCCACACACCCTCGGGGCCGCTGTGGACAAACTCCTTCCATCTGCACCCGGCTTGCTTTGGGTCATGGTCAGTCTTCGTCTCGTATGGCATTCGAATGTTCTAACTTGGCTCATGTTGAACTCAGGTATATGGCCATGTACCCTCTCCGGTCCCCCCTTCACCTACACCGCAGACAGACCTTGGGTCTAGTCCATTATCTAGCATCAATCTTGTCGATCTACCGGAGCATATGCCTTGGCGATCCCCGCTTCGTTGATCTGATTCTCCCTGATCTTATTATGCGAATCATGGTCCCAATGGCTTATTTCCCCCTCGAGACTTAGTTCTCAAAAGGCGCTGAAACTATATGATGGTTATCAGCAGCCTGATATGCAAGCGGGTGGTTCCCTTTGTCCGAGATGTCCGAGAGCCTCCCGGGCCTCTCATGTGGACAGCGTTCGTCTATACGGATGCATTCGTGCTCTCTAGCACCTTTTCCGGTCACTGTCAGTCGTCCATCTATGCCCACTCTGTGTCTCGACGTGCTGAATAGTTTTTAGATATGTGTCCATGATATACCTCCGGTTTACTTTCTATATTCCGCCGGCAGACATTTAGTCTCGCCTTCTTTCCCGGGATACCATCCATTTTTCGTTTTGCCGGAGCGATATCCGCCATGGCGATCATCCCTCAATCCTCTATTCGACGGATTCTCTCCTTATACGATCCCATTGGCTATATATATACCTTCCTTTATGGGGGTACTACCTACACGCCGAAATAAATGCATACCAGTTCGTAATTACGTTATCGCCGATCGTTCAATTCGCTCATCTCTGAACAGGTTGATTTCACAACCCGTAGACCGACGTCAATTATGAGGTGAGTCTTCTGTTGCATACCGAATTATTTCCAGGGATGAAGGGCTCTTGTCATTAATTGACTATTCCCTGACCTTGTATCACTCGTGAGTACTGAATACATCGGTTGCTTGAGTACTTTAGGTTCAGTGCATCGACTGCTCGCAAGAATATAAACCACCATCGCGATTTTTTACCTTAAGAGGAGGGTGACAATTAATCAATCCCAACCTCAACACGTTGTTAGTTGTTGGAAGCATACAGACTCCACCTCTGAGACGTAACTCTTGGCCGGGAACGTCCTATCTAAACCACGCTACCACCCCCTTCATGAAATCCACCAGATGTCTGTTGCTTTCACGGCTGCGTACCCGCTCCTGTCGCTGTACCCACAGAGATTCAAGAACGCGATGTGTTGCAATACTAAAGGCAAAAACACTACCTCTCTCAAACTCCAGGGATCCCGACTGCGTATATGGAGCAAGATTATGCGCTGGATCCAATTTCTGTTCTCACTTGGGCTGCCTCGATTGCCGCCCTCTTCTATCTGCCCAACTGGTTATCCTCTTCAACTTCAACATAGGATATCCGTTAATCTGCTCCATTTATATTGCTTCTATATGCTGCCACTTTCCGTCATTTTTTACCCACCTTCCTTTTCCCGTTCAATGCCTCGCTTCACGGCATGCCCATCTTTTGTTGCAATATTTCCTTACATATAAACCACTTCTTCTTCTTCCTTTTTTTAATTTATTCTTTACTTTATCTTTTACCTTTTATCTTTCTTCTTTTGCCTCCCGCCCAATCACCCCTGGTCCCAACGTTGCCCTTGCCCATTACTCCAACTTGATAGCGAGCCAGACGCAGAAAATTGTCAAGCCCTCAAACCATATATCGGTGTTCGGAATGTTTTGGACTCCAGCATGGTGCGGTGATTTATTGCTCGTGGGGACATTGAACCCTAACTTTTTGATTGCAGCTTATTTGCGACTTCATGTCTATCATTATCAGTGGTATATTTGGCTAGTTCAAGGCGCATTGGTGGCGCATTGCTCCTTGGATTCGTCAGAAGCCTATCGACTCTTCCTCGCAGATTTCGAGACCGCGTTTATTCAGGTATGTATATTTACTGCTCTTTCAGCTGGTGGAGATGTTCATTCCCGTTTTTGTTAGCTCCGTCCAACCATTCGATGCCCACGGTGATAGGACGACGGTCAAGGCGATTATCAGCTACCAAGCTAGTACCAGTTTTCATTCAATTACTCTTGGTTCCCGTGTACTTCAAGAGTGGCTCTACATCAGGAACTTGAAGGCTAGGTTCTCCAAAAGTAATCGATGGCTGCCGGTCTGGCCATGTACTTGAATCGACTCAATCATCGTTTTTCGCAAGTCGGTCATCACCTCGACATCTCGGCGTATAGACAGCGTCCTCGACCTTGCATGTCTCTGGTCAGACATGATATTCGTCGCTCACTCAAGGCTGCTTCATTTCCTCACATTCTTCATCATAATTCCGGTTACCATCATTCCTCATGCGGGCATTGATTTGGATAATTTCTCATCAAGACACTTTCATGGCAGGTCCGCTATCGATCAAATTTCGGTCACCTAAACTTCTAATTGACAACTTTAACAATTGACTTCGTACATGGGCACATTTCAACCTCCTTCCTTCTTGTCGACTATTCCTCCCATCAAACTTCGACCGAAATGCGTATCACAACGTTGGCCATTTATCGATCACACGTGAATACGGCTCATCATCAATCATTGGTTTCATTCGGGCATGTCAAGCTGCAACTCATTGGGACCCATACCCTGGGACTGGAGGACCTTTATTTCTTCGTGTACATCCTCACCTACCTCTGATTTACCCCTTGGCAACGGGCATTTCTTGGGTTGGACTTGGTTGTGTCACTCTTTCTTTACTTTTTCTTTCTTGGTGTACATCACCCACCTTTGATTTACCCCTTGGCAACGGGCATTTCTCTTGTTGGACGCGGTAGTGTCACTCCCTTGTTTTATTTACTTTTGACTACTTTTTTCTTCTTTTTTTCTTCATAGACCATTATTGTGGTGCATGACTTGGCGCGCGAGAAGTGCACTGTGGTTTTGGTCTATTACCCCTTTTTTTTTGGTTCCGTTCTACGTACATTACCATAGTCCTTCAAGCTAATGTGCATCTGGGCAGAGTGCATATTTGGTACCGTCACTACATAGGACACGATATTTTCAGTAGTTCACTCTGCTGAATATACTTCTTACTGTATATATCCATTGCACGGGTGATTTGATCGACGATCATGTGAGATCGAATTTTGACTCGCGAGCTCGACATCCTCCACATCGCAATTTACTCGCTCTCATTCAATCTGCATATTGCACTTTAGTCGTCTTCATTCATTCGAATGGTTCAGGCTACGAGGCAAGAAGGTGGGCTCACGGGCAAGATATTGTTTGGTTCCCTAACACTGCAAACAGGTATCTCTCAGGCAGAACTGCTCCTACGGGTAACATCTGGGATAGCAGCAGAACTCATAAAGGCACACGATGCTAATGAAAGCGTATCATTGAACGAACTTCGAGCAAAAATCAGCAAGAAATTTGGCTATGGCGGCGTACCACGACTGGTGGATATCATCAGTGCTATCCCTGACGATTACAAGAAGGCTTTACTGCCAAAGCTAAGGGCGAGACCGATTCGAACAGCCAGTGGGGTGAGCGGTTGGTCTTATTGCGGACTAGGTGGATGTTCTGATTGGGCGGACTAGATCGCTGTGGTAGCTGTAATGTGCAAACCTCATCGCTGCCCGCATATTGCGATGACTGGGAATATATGCGTGTAAGTCTTGATGTTGTGTGGCTAGCATTGATGGAGAGTTGATGCCTCTTTCTGTAGATACTGTCCAGGAGGACCTGACTCAGATTTCGACTATAGTACTCAGAGTTATACGGGATACGAGCCCACAAGTATGCGCGCCATTCGAGCACGATACGATCCGTACGAACAAACTCGTGGAAGGGTGGAGCAGCTGAAGAGTCTGGGACATAGTGTAGATAAGGTGCGTCGTGCTTTGCGTTTTGGATCTAGTCGGACATTCGTCTGAGGATGATGACAGGTCGAGTTCATTATCATGGGTGGTACATTTATGAGTATGCCGGAAGACTATAGATCGCAGTTTATTGCTCAGCTTCATAATGCACTGTCGGGATTTACGGGAAAGAATGTTGATGAAGCGGTTAGGTCAGTGCCTCATGCTTTTAATGATTGCATTGTTGCTGACAGCGCGAATACGCAGGTTCTCGGAACAGAGCAAGAGTAAAGCAATTGGCATTACTATAGAAACTCGACCAGATTACTGTCTACGACCACACCTAAGGTGAGATCAGCGATGTTCAAACGACTGCAGCACAACTTATAAGTTCTTAGTCAAATGCTCCGATATGGATGCACCCGTCTAGAAATCGGAGTTCAATCTGTCTACGAGGACGTCGCCAGAGATACAAATCGTGGCCACACTGTGCGTGCGGTCTCCGAATCTTTCCACCTCGCCAAGGATGCTGGCTTCAAGGTTGTTGCGCACATGATGCCAGACTTGCCCAACATTGGAGTCGAACGAGATTTGGAGCAGTTTAAGGAGTATTTCGAAAATACTGCATTTAGAAGTGATGGATTGAAGCTGTATCCAACGCTGGTCATTCGAGGGACGGGGTTGTATGAGTTGTGGAAGACGGGAAGATATAAGAATTATACCCCCAATGTGCTTGTGGATGTGGTTGCACGTATCATGGCGTTAGTTCCACCGTGGACGCGAGTTTATCGGGTACAACGGTACGTTTAAATCGCTCCCAGAGGTTTTTGAGACTCACTTGTTCAAAAGTGACATCCCACTTCCCCTGGTGACGAGCGGATGCGATAACTCGGGCAATCTGCGTGAACTGGCACTCAATCGTATGAAGGACTTTGGAGCTGAATGTCGCGATGTTCGTTTCCGAGAAGTTGGAGTGAGTTACGCTGCTCATTAGGAGGTGTTATGCTCACCTCTCGTGTATAGATTCACGAGATTCACCACAAAGTACGACCAGACTCCGTCGAGCTGCTACGGAGAGATTACACTGCGAATGGAGGATGGGAGACATTCCTATCATACGAAGACCCGGAGAAAGATATTCTTGTTGGACTCCTTCGCTTGCGAAAATGCTCAGAGGAGGGTACGTTCCGACCGGAACTAGTCCGAAAGCCAGAGGGTGGCTGTAGCATTGTCAGAGAACTCCATGTTTATGGAACAGCTGTTCCTGTACATGGTAGAGATCCAACAAAATTCCAACATCAAGCAAGTGTCAACTTACGAATACTGTTAATGTTTTGTCTGACTCCTATTTCATCTAGGGATTCGGAACGCTCTTGATGGAAGAAGCAGAACGTATTGCACGGGAGGAGCATGGTAGTGTCAAAATGGCGGTCATCTCAGGTCAGCCTTCACGAGTTCTCAGCCTATGATCAAACTAATTGCGTTTGTTCCGCTTTCAGGTGTTGGAACCCGGGACTATTACAGAAAACTGGGGTATGAATTGGATGGGCCATATATGAGCAAAATGCTTGTATGATTTTGACCAGATTTGGCATTGAGAGAGGTCTTCTTGTCATACGTTTCAGGGATCTGTATCACTTATTCCTTATTATCTGTTGTACAATAATCGGTAATATCTACTCAAAATGAGCTGTATACAGACATACACAATATAACATCTGCAAGGCGGTCAATGGGGTATACGGAAAGGGATCACTGATCTCCTAGCACCAAAGTATGGAAGTTGGGGAATACGAGTTCTTCCTCGACGGTTTTGCGTATTACATCCTGAATGAACTTTTCCACCCTTCCAACGTTTTTGAGGACATGCTTATCCGTCTGACCAATTTCGCTTTCGATGTATATTGACGGTAACAGTCTCTGACCGATTGGAAGAGGCTTGCCCGGTCGACTTGTACTTCCCCCATTAACGCCAACCCCACTAGCCAGAGGATTGACGCCCACTATTGGTGAATCATCATCCAACTCTGGTGGGGTAGTTGAATTATGCGTCATTGGAGAGTCCCGCTTAGGTCGTTCGACGAATGCCAGAGGACCATAAGGATCTAGGTCATCCAATATACACAGATGTACACGTTTGCGTTCGCCTTCGTAAGCTACAACGACTTCGCCGGTGAATAGAAGGCCGGTCACGGATAGTTTTATGGGGAGTGACATGAACATGGTTGAGGGGTAGTTGATTAATAGGGATGTTGATAGTGTGATTCGTAGGTTAGAGGACCAGTTTATTTGAAAGTGGAGTTGGACATTAGGATGAGGGTTTTGCTCTGGTTGTGGTTGCTCTAATGACGGCGGATGATGCAGTCCAGCTGGGTGTGGGGTAGGGAGCGAGGATGAGGCTGATAGTGGTGTGCCAGGTGTTTTGGCGACGTTGAGGTACGACGCTTGGGGGCTTGGATGGGTGGTGAACGGTGTTGAAGGGCTTGGACTTCGATAATAAGGAGGAGGTAACCCAGTAGCGATACCTACCCCGGTCGTACCTCTAACATTGGGTACACTCATGCTCATTCCTGCATTCCAATAGTCTGTACCCATCGCGTGGTGTCGCAATGAGGGCGTTGAGTTGAACAAATCATTTGTGCCTGCACGACCATAGCGTATATGCGGGGGCAGGTGCTGATATGCCCGTCCCTCTTCACGACCAGCTGCTCGTCTAGAGACCCATTCATAACCTTCTTCATCCTCTGCATACCCATGAGTCTGACCGTGACTACCACCCGTACTACCCGGGACTTTCACAGGATCCTCTTCTTCTTCATCGTCATCCAAAAAATCACGGTAGATGTCGCATAAATCGACTAATTCCACATCAGGCGAGACGGAGCCAAATTCTAAGCTCGTAACGGCCACTGGCCCTATAAATGAAGGTCTTTTGGTCGTTGACAGTTGTCGGTTGAGAATTTCAACGAGTCGGTCGGCTAAAGAATTATCTAGCTTGGCCCACTCCAAATCAACGG
This sequence comes from Volvariella surrecta, assembly GCA_951802395.1. Lineage (NCBI taxonomy): Eukaryota > Fungi > Basidiomycota > Agaricomycetes > Agaricales > Pluteaceae > Volvariella > Volvariella surrecta. Next base: position 2,241,282 of record OX637784.1, read on the forward strand.
ACATCAGCGTTGTGAATGTAGTGCGTCAATGAGCAGGTAGTGAAAATTGAAGGGATTTTCATCATGAGTTTGCTGTTGGTTTGCCGTGCCCTAGTCGGAGTCCAAATTATTCTTGATATGAAATACTTTGACCACAACATTCAGTAGCATTTGAGGTACCAAGGAAACATTACAATTAAGTAACATATGTATAAGTGCGCTAAGCATGAGCAAACCGTTTATCGGGAAATAAGCTCTATCTAATATAACGACGGATACAGAACATGCACAAAGATTTATGGTAAGTCTCAAGCGTCAGTCAAATGTCCAAGCGTAAGTGTCACTATATTCGTAACCACGAGCCATCACCTTGAAGTGATTTCGGCTTCACGATCCTCGGCCGCTGATTCCTTCTTCCCTGCTCATCCGCTCCAATGCCATGTACGCAAGACGGGTTGGGGTTACCAACCCTGACCAGCTCGGGTGTGAACCACTCAGATTGACGGGTCACCTGTATCTGAGATCTCCTGTGGCCTTGTGTTAGGGCTTTGATTCATTTCGATTCCTTCCTCGAGGGTGGATCGAGTAGCAGGCCAGGGTTTCGTGCCCTAGCAAGGGTGAAACAAGGTGTAGCATGTAGTCTCCACTCTAAAAGCGATAACCTGACGCTACCCCCAAATTTGGTAATACCTTGAGGTGTGGTTCCAGGAGGTAAGACAGTCGCATTACGTCCATCGGGATGGTGAGGAGGATGAGATTTAGAAGATTAAAACAGCGAGTGGCTGGGCGCTGTCAGTTGAGATGGGACAGCTCCGTTACCTTGGCCATTGACGGTTGATGACCGCACCAGGTAAGATTGAGAGATTACCGACGACGAGGTAGGAAGGATGGTCGATGGCGAGAAAGGCGAGTCGGGTATGAATGCGAACAAATACTTCGTGAGTTTCATAAATAAAGTAATGGGTGCGTGGCCTGGTTCGTAGTAAAACTCGTACTATTCATCCAGGTGAATGCTGTTGGCCCTTGATAAGCCTTTTGGACGGGGAACCATACTTGAAAGGCTCATTGTCGAGCCGTTGCGTGAACGAGAGAAGGACATTTGATTATCATCCATGAAAGTTGATGGTGCAGGTGAGGGGCTTCGAGATATGCTGCTAGTTACCACTGAGGGCACGGCATATCCATTGGTGGAGCTGTGTCGCAGGTTGGGTGCCAGCCAATGCTTGCTGGGGTTGAAGGCTGGGGAAGCTGGCCGCGAACCCGAGAACCCAGAGCCATTGATATGAATCCCCTCTTCCATTAGGTATTCCTGTTCCCGCTTACCCGCTTTCCTGATCGTGCGCAGGAAGATCATGCGAATTTGCCTCCTCAATGGGTACACGATGACGACGAATATGAAGCACAGAGAGATTGCAAATAATAATAAAATAGGGTCGAATCCGAGTGAGGAGCGGGTCAACGCATCAGGCAAATGCGGCGTGATCTTGTCTTCAAGGGCGTCAAAGTCAATAAACACGAATGGTGGCCGTATGGGATGAACAGGTGAATGTGTTAGGTCTGGTATATCGTCCACAGGGTCCACCAATGGGCGGGTCCCTTTCTTCGCTGGGGGAACCTCCTTGCTTGCCTCCAATACCATCTTTCCCAGCGTCCAGGTAATAGCGATGTTGTCGATGGTATCCATAGATTGAAAGGTTGGCTTCCCTAAGCCTTTCTTCTTCGCCTGCTCCTCGACCTCGCTACTACTCGTCGTAAGATTTCCACCAGGGTCGACAATCCTTGGAAGCCCAAGTCCCTCATGCAGCACACTGACTATCCACGCAGCCTTAAAGCACTGCATTTCAAGGCGGGAGAGTTCGACCTTGGACCCCCACACTCCCGTCTTAACTACCTCACCACCTTGAATAAGTTCGCCATCACCACCCAACCTATTGTGAGCACGCGATCTCTCGTGCTGTTCTGTGATATCCTGCCATTCACGTGCACAAAACGCGGATGCAGCACGTTCGTATTGAACGAAGTCATATGCCCCACCCAATCCAAAGACATGCTCCGATGAGTACCAATACTCTGATACGCCAATGAAATGAGAGACAGTAAAGTCGATTGGAGGCACATGGACACCGTTCATGAGGCACGGTGAATCTGGACATGGTGCAGAGTTGTTGAGGAGAGATGAAGTATTGTGCATACATTGCTCGAACGAGCCTGTTCCAACCAATCGGTGGACCTGTGCTGAATGTGAATCAATAGCAAGCGTATGCAGCGGCGCCTCTGTCAACTCCAGGTCCTTCGGGAGGCACGGATCAGGGACCAAATCATCTGTGGACCCAGGACTTCGGTTGCGCTCAAACTCCTCAATAGCGTGTCCAATATATCTCTCCCTCGCTTGATTCGTCCCATAGCCCAACCAAGTTGTAACGAACAACTTATGATGTATCTCCTCTCCGCCCAATAACCTTAATCTGACGTCAATCAGGTTATCCCTATTCCGCTCATCCAAAGTATACTCCTTGTTGGGTTCGAAGGCAATCTGTGTTGAAGCGCCACCCATGTCCAAAAAACCGTAGGTCGTTCTATTCTGGTCTCCACTCGACCCCACAAACCCATCCATCAAGTAGTTCACGGCTATCCACCCAAATAATCCTTCTTCCTCTCCGGTTATGATTCTAACGCTTGATCCACAAGGCCCAACCTCCGAATGGCCCTCAACTTTGAAATTTGAGTGCACCGTGAGATATCTGCATGTATGCTGCAAGATCCCGGCTTGCTGTTCTGGGGTGAGAAGACGCATGCCTGCCGTTGCGAGTAGAAAAATGGGGGTATCATGTTGGAGTGAGGGTGGGACATGATGCCTTGCATGTTCTATTAGGGGGGCGAGATATTCAGCTACACCCGCTGGGTCGTTTGCAAAGGATGATATGCCTGCGTGGAGAAACTGAGCATTCACATGACTCCATGCACCATGGAATAGCAAATACCTGGTTCGACTTTGTAAACCCAATCTTCGCTGTGCCGGGTTCCCTTCTCAACTTTAGGCAACGTATAAGACAGAGCGCTTCCCCTCTCAAACTCTATTGTTCGGGGATCTTTCCAACTGTATATCTGCAACCTAGACCCTGACGAACCAGCGTCGATCACGATTCCAAAATGCCGACCAGCCAGCCATGGGTCAGTGGCCGGAGGAGGTGCCATATTTTAAATTGTAAGATTTGCCGTGAGACGTAGGGAAGAATGGAGAACTAAAATGTGGGTCCTTGTCCTTGTAAGTGCAAGCTCCTTATCCAACTTGGATCCGACTTGCTTGGCGCGGAGCAGAATCACCCTCGGTCGACTGGTTGATGAGTGCGATAGTAAAAAGCACTAAGGGTGCCGGCGCCAACGAGCAATGTTGTCGAGGCTTTGCGAACGGCCAGGAAAGGGGGTTTAGGCGGAGTAATGACCGGACAGCCACATCATTTGGCACAGCCACGTGGAACCTTGTGTTGCTCATGATTACTGGTGAAAAGAAATATAACGCCAGCAGTAAATTCCAATAGTTTGATACAGCAGATGCTACTAAGACAGCATGTCCGTCCATTGTCGACTCTATTCCCGATAATCCACAGTGCCAACCGTTTTTCTTTTGAGCCGCGATCGCGAGTCCTGCAATTCCATAGCCTTCCTTTTACCTATCAGCGTTCTCGTTCTAGATTCTCTGAGCCGCATGACATCGTGCACCCAGTCCGTCTCTTTAGATAATTCCACTCCTTTTTTATGCAAACTCTGCTCTTCCGACTCGCTCAGTAACTCCGGACTCGTTCGTAACCCAGCTCTCCACAGTAGAATTTGTATCACGGCCTCCGGGAGAAGAACATCAGAGCAGTACTATCCACATGAATGAGGGATAAATCAGCACGTGTCCATATTTGATATTGGTTGGACAGACCTTGAGCCTTTCACCTGCAGTAAGCGCCTCATAACCCTCACAGCCTCGCTGTCGAGGCGGTCGTGGAGGCGGAAGTGGGCCTCCGAAGAAGCCATCCTCCTCCTCATCATCATCAGTGGGGGTCAATTCAGATAGATCAGAGTTAGCCTCGCCGAAGTCGACATCAAGTCGTGGCGCCTGTTCCGAGTATGAACCTTGTGAAGAAGACGGGAGTAGAAGCAATCAGATGCTTACCTGAATATCAATCGTGAGCTTCGGTGGTGCTACCATTGAACTGTTTTCACCCTAAGTTGGACTGATGAGAGCTGTTCCACATTATATTTGCGCAGAATGTTCCCACCTGCGACGCAGCCTGAGTGGATGGTGATTCTTCAACTGATGCCAGTGACTATATTTGGGTCAGAGTGGGCAAACACTTTTGCGAAGCGGAACAAGGTGGCTCACCTCGGCTGGAGAGACTGTCGTAATGAAAAAAGAGTCAGCTGGGAGTGGTGCTGGAGATGACGGTGTCGATAGCTCCTCTGTGTGGACTGGCGAAATCGATTTGGAAGTCTGCTGCGTCGCTGGAGGTTCAGATGCTGCTTCATCAAGCGTTGTTGAACCCTGTCGTGTCACTGCCAACTCATGCCTGTCCGTGATAGGCCCCTCATCAGTGCGGACATCAACTAGAGCCAGACCACGCTTTTCGTCTCTCAAGCACCACTCGAGCAAGTGTCCTTGCAATTGCTCGACTTGCTTAGGGTCCATAATTCCGCGCAAACCTGCCTGCTTGGATAAGCTTTGCCTCCGATCACCTCCTGCTATAAAGTCATCGTGCCGCGTTCTAGCAGGTGCATATCGGTCGTTCAATACGGCATACAATACAGTCTTTGTATACACAAATTGCTGTCGAATGTCAAGCTGAATAAATTGATTGACAGTGGGTGGTGTGGCTTCTGGTTCAGGGCTAGGTCGGTATGACGTATCGCCCAAAGGTTCCTTGTCATCATCCTTATCGTTTGACACGTCCTCGAAGCTGCTTTGCCACACGCCAAGCTACATGGATCGTCAAAACATCGGTCAAGTCTAGCGATGATACATAGCTTACCTTACACGTCGCAAATCCTGATTCCTCACTGGAATAAAACCAATCACGGGGTATAGAATTTTCTGTTCCATCTAGATACATAATTTTGTACTTGGGCTTTTCTCCTCGTTTCGGAGGTGCAATATAGGACAGTATTTTTGCCGGCCAATAGGGCGCTAATTTGGTGTCGCGTGCGAAAATCAACTCCCCAGGAATGGTCAACGAGTCGTCTTGCTCGGTGGATCCCAGATCTGAGCTGTCTGAAACAATGCCATCATCGGCATCACCCATTTGTCCCTGTTGTTCCTGGCTTGAGGTATAACCTCTGGTTCCCGATGGCTGTGACGAAGGAAGGACAAATGCAAAGGCGGACTCTGCGTCGGGTAGATCATCACTGTCCCATTCCTTCGCCTCCATCATCAATCCTACGGCAGTTTTCCACCGAGCTTCTAAGTCTATGCGGTCAAGTTTTGATTTCTTTGGTGGAGAGAGTTGCAAACTATCCTTGTGATTAGTGGGTGGCGAGGATTGACTGTCAATGAGGGGCATGTCCTTGAATCGGAGGCGGTCGTCGGAATCGAGCATAGACAGGACCTTGTCAGTAGACGGGCTATCGACAACGACCTCTTGGGGTTTGGACTTGGATGGGGTACCACCCAGCGGCTGTGGCGATCCGAACAACCTCAGGGTTATGGTTGTTGAATGATTGAGGTTCCCATGAATGACCTGCAAGGCAGTTGCCTTAACAAAGGAAGGTTATTACAAAGTCGTTATATACGAACTTGAGCAGGCCACCATATACGCTCTATATAGTTATTGGGAGAGGCTGTCGTTCGACAGAGCCGACCTTGTGTATCGAGCAACACCCAAACATAGTGATTCGCCGGGGCTTCCTTGGCCTTTGGTGATAAAGATAACGATCGTCGTTTATAACTTGTGGACTTCCGTTTAGCTGATGGCCTTGCAGATGATGCATTCGATGAATCGGAATCATTGGCGTCGATGCGCTGTCGCTTCAACGGTTTGGAAGTCTGTTTAGACTGTATAGGTTGTGATTGCGATTGCGATTCCTTTGACGACGGTTGAGCGATGGAAGAAGACGTGCTGGACTTTGCTTCAGAGGATGAGGCCCTTCGTTTGGGTTGAGCACGCGATTCCTTCTTGATTTGCCCACCGCCGTTTCGTAAGTTGTCTTCAGTTTGCGCGGAATTTGGAGCATCGGATGCTTTTCTGCCTCCGTTGCGACGCGGAGCAGATCCACTTTGGTGAGCGCCATCCGACATAGGGAGTGGTGGAAACTGAGAGCTTCAGACCGTCGACTGAGATCGCGTCGTGTCACAAGCATGTCACAGAGTTGCTCCTCTCGCACTCTCACTGCCATCGGGGTTGATCATGAATCTTTGCTTGGAACATGGAGGATTGCTTAGAGATGAGCTGTCAATAACATCATGGTAACTTCTCGTTATTCAGCTCAGAGGCATTCCCATCGCCTCAATCCTACCGCAGGCCCGACTCGAGGCTTTGTCGCATCAATTATGCAATGCATCTAACGCAGGAAGAAGCTGCTTGCGATCATAACTCCTTGAGTCTGCCAAGCATGCTATAGATATTGGCTACACAACGTGCGGCTACGACGGTCGCAGGCGAGCTCATCGCATATTTATACGTTGTTACTCCACCTCAACCCTGCACTATTTTCCCTAGCTCGAAGGCAAGTTGCTGAAATTGCTTACTTGCATTCTCATATCAGAGTTATCATAGGTCGAGGTTTCTTTTTCCATAATCAGTTCCCTTATGGAAACTGTCAATACCAAACCCCACGTCAATACTCACGACCTTCCAAATGAAATTTTGGGTTTGATATTCAACTTTGGTCACAAGGCATATCTAGAGGATCGCCGCTTAGACTGTGCTACCTTGTCCTTCCCTTTCGAGGGCATCGTATTTCAGGTCTGTCGGCACTGATGGTATTTCATGACGGGTTATCTCCTTCTCTGGAGCTCCTTCGGCAAGCAAAACCACGGTGAAACCGTGCCATTTATGATATGCTCGCGTTTAGGGCACTGGGGAGGAGAGTGATGCCAGCGTTAGGCCACTGGGAAGGAGCGTGGGTGGCACCGAGGCTGCCAAACGACTGTTGACGAAATGAGGTATGCCCATTAGTTATATTGTGGAAACGTCATGAACAATCCTTAATACGTTCATCTCAACACTTACCACCAGGACATATATAGTAATAGCAGATGGACTCAACGTACATAGTAATAGCAGATGGACTCAACGTACATAAAGGAGCTGTACTCGTATGTAGAATACAGAGAGTTTTTCCCTCTACTGTGTACAACTCAACCAGATAAATCAGTGAGTCTCGTAACCCACCTCTGCGCTAGACTAGCTGCATTCGTCAACTTTAACAGCATTTACAGAATGTCCTTGTGCGCGTGTTGACCCTGTATCCTTGTCATGACTCGGGTGGCGTTTTGCCTTGCGGGTTGGCAAGTCATTCCTTGCTGATCCTTGAAGACGACTCGTAATGCTGATGGTATGTCAGTGATATGGCTCGTATCTTCTCATGTCCTTTTATTTCCTCCGTGATCCGAAACCGTAAACTCCCGGCGCCCTTTCAGGCTTTACCCGCATCATGTCGGTTTCATTTCGAGGTACTGTACCTCAACACTGAGGAGATGTTCTAAAAACAGAAGCAATATAATATGTTAAATCATTTCTCCGGTAAAAATACCACTTACCGATGAAGAAACTCTGCGATGCGCATGGCGACGCGCCGCCCATATAAACCGCGTTCAAATGCATGGGCTGTCAAGTCTTCCTCTCCCTGTTCTTTCAAGCACTTTCTGAACAAAAATGCGTCCCTCTTTCGTATCACTCCTTACTGCTCTCGTTCATTTGACAGGTAAGTCCAAATAATTTGCATGTCAGACGATTGCTGGATTCATCGCATCCTCTTCTTACAGTTGTGTCTGCGGAACTCACCTCATTATATGTCCCTGGGTTTGACCCGCAACCCTTGAGCGCTGAAGTAGCCGGTGTGGATGAGGGGGGGAGCACTACCTGGATCGTTCATGCAGGTCAACCGACCGGAACTTTCACAGAGGTAGATTTCATCGGAACAGGTTTGTCAGATATATGCTTGAATTAATAATTAACGCACCAATTAACTATTTACAGCCACTTTAGTGGAAGGCGCCGATGGCGCGTCGCTCACTTTCGCTGGTCCTTTTGACGTCACTTTGGGCTTTGATTGCGCTTTCAGCGACGGGGTCGCTATTTGCAGCGATGAGACTGATACCGAGACCGAGACTATCTCCTCTTTCGCAGTTCAATTGGGCTCGGCCTCTGCACCAGCAGGGACTCCCGCACCAACCCCAGATGCTCCTAACGCTTCTGATCCTTCTCAGAGCGCCCCGTCCGGTTCGCCATCGAGGACGGCCACAAGTGATGGTGGAAGTCCTTCAGAAACTGCGTCTGACAACAGCTCTGGACATGTGATTCTGCCGAGCATAGCCATTGCCATTGGAAGTGCTATCATGAGCATCGTTATGGCATAAATGACTACGCTATAGCATTTCCTCGAGTCATTATAGGCTACAGATATCATGTGCAGCATTCATACAGTATCTGCATAGCTACTTGAGCACATGTAAACTGTTGTTCTCGATTAGACACAATGAGTTCTTTTCTGCTAAAGGATACCGACGGACGCGATATTCAATCATATGACCAATCACACATCAAATGAATCCAAATGGTTGTCGGGTACACTCAGAAGCGAAGACAATCCATTTCAGGATAGAGCACAAGGTAGACATTGAGGCGGATATGGGGCGTCAATACTAGCTGTGGCTGTCTTGGTATGTTATTCGCTTATCAACCCGAGAGGTGGTCATGTCACTGAGGCACTATTCACACCTTCTCATAGTGTTTATGCGACCCGCGCCATGCGTCTTGACTTGTCAAGAAGAAAAGTCAAGCAACCGACATGATTGACTGGGTATAGGGCTTGTGACGTGTCCCAGGCCGATCCTGTTGCGCTCGAATGAGCCGGCCTCAAGGCATCCCACGTTCTGATCTATCCCTCGAATTTTTCTTTGATAATCTGACTTACTCCTGGTAGATCCCGGCAATATCCTAATCAAAACTTTCCTTTCCAATTGGAGATGGTCAAACCCCGCCCGTTGCGTAACGAAGGCTCTGCTTCCCTGGAATCAACTATAAAATCATGGTTGATTTAAACGTTACCACCTTTTTTTGCACCCAACCTTTTTGACTCTTGATTGTGCCAATCACTCCCGACGTAATCTTCTCCCCTACATCCAAGGTTGGTGAATATGATGACCAGGTATACAACCTCGCCTACTGCGGTTCACGAGTACATGAATGCTCGTGAGAGGACCGCATATTGGGTGAGGGCGCACTCCGCCACTGAAGCTGAATTTTACTCTCCGTCTCTTCCCCCATCCGAACTCGAAGGATATGCTCTACCATCCCCACCCTCAGAGTCAGGAAGCTCACACTCGATTCCACCAAAAATGATCCTGCGGTATGGCGACGGAAGACCGGACATGCATATTCCTCACCCGGATGCCCCGAGGTGGGGGTCAAGGCATCGTAGCCTGATGTATGGTCACTATTACTATTCTTGCCGACGCGCTGGTTCACATGGTAGTTCACCTAGCTCTGATTCACTTAACTCATTTCACCATCACCGACCGGCATCTCCTTCTCGCGCACCCGAAGAGATTAGGATTTTGCCCAGTCATGGTGCTCCATCAAATACCTCCTACCACAGTCGATCAAAATCAGAACCCAGAGTGTATGACGGCTCAAGCGGTACATCGAGCTCTGTGTCAAGTCCTCGGGCGCCCCGAATCCACTCAAAGCCGGTACGCCCGGCTTACGATTCTCACCCATTTCCAGGCGAGCCTGCCATCCTGAGTCATGTCCATTCGGGAAAGCCCTTCCATACTTCGCGGAACGCGTCTAAGCATAATCCTCCCGTCCTTTACGCACCGCCACACCATCATTACCACCCTCAATACGCACACGCCCCCGTCTACTCCCACCCCCACCAAGTTGATCCCAATGGCATAATCTATAGTCACTCGGCACCTGTACCCTCAACCCACTATTCAACTGCAGGGGTGCCTCAAGCGTCTTATCATAATCCCACAGCTCCTTATGACAATCGGAGAATGCGCGGCGCTCATCACAAACTTGAGCAAGAAATCATTCGTCCCCATTCTTCTGCGGGTCATCATGCTAGACCAAGGAAGAGGCACGAATCAGGTGTTTCCTACAAAAGCCAAGCATCGGGAGACACATACTATGTTGTCCCTGGGTCATCGGCAGATCATAAGGCTCAACTAATCGTGAGTTGATCTTTTCAGGATGGTTTATTTGAAGCCGAACGTAATCCACAGAACGCTAGTGCTGGGCACTCAGTCGTTACGGCAGCTTCAACGACAAAATCGCACTCTAGCTCCAAGAAGCCGTTCTTCCAACGCTTAATTTCAAAACTCTCATCTTCCGGTTCAACAAAGGCTTCATTTGTGGATAGCAGACTCAGGTTACAGCGAAGATATTCAACAACTGGAGCAGCGAGAAGGCCGGCCGGGGTAGTACCCCCCTCCCGCTAAAATTATTTACCCCTTTTTATCCCCATCTTGCGGATTTTGATCTTTATGGACTTTTTTTTTTTTTGGCGTTGGACTGGAACGCTCCACACGCTCATTTGACTTTTTTTCTTATTGATATAGACTGTGCTTTTGGTATTGCTTTCGAATTTTGTCGTTCCTACTTCGTTTGCTACTCCCGCTCCACCCTCAACTCCACCATTCGATCTTCTCACCCACAGGATTAAATGTTTGTGGTAACACCTCTTGAGGTTTTTGCCCTTCACGACTACCTTATGGATACCATGGAGTGCATTTGTTCATTCCAACCCGTTCAGGGTACACCAAAATTGCTAGTTCTATTGCTAAGCCCTTATGCTTACTCATTATTGCTTTTCACTTATTCTTACGAACTTTCCACGATAAATTTCGGTTGTAGTAACGAAAAACGAAAAGCTAAATGTACAAGAAGCCAAATGTACTGTGTACCACTGGTCCATGCATCTCTTCGATATAGTGTTTGTGCTCACTTATTCTTCGTGTGCAGCCGTCGTTGGAAGAGAACCCCATTTGAGTCGGCGTTCAATATTTTTGCTGCCAACTTACTTCTCAGATGCCACATGTTGGGAAGATGCGGTGACCGGCCTATTTCCGGACGATCGTCCCCATTGATGCACTGATGAGCAGCCGATGGGTAGCGCTTTTGGTTAGAACATAAAAAGCGCAACAAGCAGGTTCCTGATGAACAATGGGGATAGGGTATTTGCCTTTCCTGCCGGGCCAGGCGCAACAAAGTCCAACGCGTCATATTTCCCCGGGTCAGGATTGACTCAGCAGGTAAGTGGGTATCGGCCGGATTTTGCCATCATGTGCCGAGGGCAATAGCTATTGCTGCACACCAGGTACTGTGTCGAAGGCGGCTTTTCGGAGTAAAGACAATCTAACCCACTGCTGTCCATGCTGGGTGGCTACCCACTTGGCCCCTTGAAATATGTTAAATATCGTAATCATTATGACGCATGGCTGACGCGTAATTGAATCGCAACAGGAAAAGCGAGGAAGTGAATCTTTCTCGGGAGTCGGCTAGCCAGTCAGCGACCTGTCTATGTTGCGATATACACCTTACGTAGTACCCACTCTCAAGTCTGGTAGGAGTGACAGGGATGCCGAGGGCGGTGAATCCAAGAAAGCTGCAAGGTCAAAGATCACATAGCATGCTTGTCTGCACATATCGGGTTTAAGGGTGCCGCAGGTCATGATAGGATTTCTGTTCCTGTTTTGAGAGAGGTGAACGAGATAAAGGATGCCGATGTATCAGGAACAACATGAGAATTGGCTGTATCACAAGATGTCATTATATCGAGTATCTATCCTATCAGCTCAGCGTCTCAGATGAATTACAAGCCAAAAAGCACGGGAGGGCCGGCGCCCATGATAGAGATAGATGGGCCTATTTAAGTAGAAGAAGTGTGGTCCCGTGAAAGTTGGCCCATGGAGGTTGGGACCCATCCAAGGGAGGCAGTAGGGATTAGCCTAGCAATAGGGTACCTATTACTAGGGTCCTCAAGCTGTTCACGATTGAACAGCGCTCGGGTCCATGTGATTTCCGAAATCGCCCAGTAGCGAGCACTGAGAAAGGTCGGACAATCAGCAAGGTGATTGGGGAGATAGTCTTCGATGTAAAATATTTCAAGTGGGATAATGACAGACGAAAGGGAGGTTATGAACTGGGTGTGAAGCCTGTGAGGTTTGGAGCGCTTTCAAGCTATGAGAATGTTTAATGTAGTGATACTGCTATGTTAACTTCGTCGGTGCTGATTCGGCGTTTGGATGCGCGTTGCAATTCATTTCGGCTAAGGTGAAAGGCATTGAACCCATTGGCGTCGTGACAACCATAGAGCCATCTAGGAGAGTGAACGTTGCGTGCATTGAAGATACTAGGGATTGCCAGTAGTCGATCGAATAAGTTAAGGAGATAAGACGTAGACCACGGAGAAGTTATTGCAGCCAGTCCGGAAATAACAGAAGACTGTCGGCCATGCTTTGAGTCGTGGGGGTAATGCACAGCATACAAGCAAAAGGAGGCAGAAGAAGCAGATGCGCGAATTCAGGTTGCCTTATGATGTGGTTGCAATGAAGGCCAGACGTGCGTAGCATTCTAGAACCCAAGCCACGATGCAGTGTCGAAGTGGATAATAACTTGTATTAACGGCCATGACATCGGTCTTCAAGCGAAAGATCTGAAATACATGTGAACCCTCGATGAATGGCGTGGGATGCGTATAGAATTAGAGACGAACGAGGTACGGAAAGAAGAGTCTACAAGGAGCGTTTGCCCCTCTATCCAGTCACAATTTTAATGAGCCCCGAGGGCGCGAATAGTATACGAAAATGGGCATTACAGATCCATTCATGTCAGAATGGAATCGTCAAGATCATGTCAACCTTGCAAAGTGGCCTAGAAGAAATGAAATGAGCGCTCACTCCTAACCTCGGAAGAGAACGTACCAGATGACAGGATGGTCAGTGGTTATCTAACCAGTACATTATAATGGCAGAGAAATCCCAAAACCAAATCCACAATGAAGTTGAAAAACGAACAAGGGCAAAATCCCTGTTTTTGAACTTAATTCCCCGCACGTTGAGAAGGCACTAGCGGTTCTCCCGGGTATGGAACGACGTGCACCATCTGCTGTAGATCCTCAATTCCAGGGATCTTGTCAGGAAGAGGCAGGATGACTTCCTCCAGCGGATGCTTGTCCACGATTCTGTGCGCCACGAGTTAAAACAAGCTTTCGAGATTGTGTGGAGCAGGAGCCAGAGTAACGGTCGTTAACTCGGGCCAAAACGTCCCGCGGTCAAGATCGTCGATTAGTCCGGATATACATTCTGGATCGGCCTGTGCGAGGAAACAATCGTAGATAGAATGTAGTGAGTCAACAGTGTAGTAAGGTGATGCTAGGTTGAGGTTTGGGATTGAAGGAAAGTTGGAGTGGATAACGTCGCGTTCAAGAAGATCGTCTTCTACCACATCGTGAAGAGTCAAGGATCGCAGTGAAGGTGCTTGAATGGACGTTAGATACCTCCGAAGTCCCCAACCATCCAGCAATTCAAGGGTCATTAATCGACGCAACAAGACACTTGCGATTCGCTGCCCGTGAACACGACGAGGCCAATCGCCAACGGCAGTTGCCAGGGGAGGTACTCCAATGAGTGCAGATCGCGAAACATGTTAATATACATGAAGTACATCATCCGTTTGCTATCCCATACGCAGTATTCGAGGCATTGCATCGTCCGAAGGGGGACGTGGCATTGAGAAAACGAGAGGCCTGCAACGCGGAAAATCTTGAGGGATGGTGCCCCTACGGAATAACTGCATTGGTGGTCCCTGATAAGTTTGTTCGAGGCTTGGAACTGTGAGCTCTATGGTCTCAAGGACAGGTGCATGGAGATCCCTCAGCAGGTTGATCACAACACCCGCGTCGCTATCACTGAAACACAAGAGGGATAATCGTTGCCAGCGATCTCGGAGACCAGGTTTGGGGCGATTTTTTTGCACCGGAAGTCGCAATCAACCTCTAATGTACGTGCGGCAGGGCGTTCAAGGTAAAGCGGAATGCGCTTTAGGTTTGCTGAGATCTAGGCACTGGAGGGTAACATATACAAACAAACACGTTAGGGGTTCGACAGGGTCATGGAGGTAGAGTCATGCACTAACACCAAGGCAATATGCAATTTTGCGTTTCATTCTCGTCTCTCGTGAGTCATAGGCATGATTGATGGCAGGATCAGCAGGTGATGGAATTGGATGTTCGGGCATGTCTTTGGCACGTGGAAGCAATACAAACCATGCTAAAGCGAGATGGGACGTCATGCTCATAGCTGGAACTGGAAAGGGCAAAACTTCCGCAAACGAGACCTGGGGACTTCGTCTCTGGTGTGGTGTAAGCTCAAAAAAAAGCCTCTCCTGTGACCGTCATATCTCGTCGATTTGAAACATTCACAAACGACTGAACCTATCAAAATTTACTCAAATTTTCGACCCCACGTGAACTTATATGACCACCTCACGGGTTGATAAGCGAATAACATACCAAGACAGCCACAGCTTGTATTGACGCCCCATATCCGCCTCAATGTCTACCTTGTGCTCTATCCTGAAATGGATTGTCTTCGCTTCTGAGTGTACCCGACAACCATTCGGATTCATTTGATGTGTGATTGGTCATATGATTGAATATCGCGTCCGTCGGTATCCTTTAGCAGAAAAGAACTCATTGTGTCTAATCGAGAACAACAGTTTACATGTGCTCAAGTAGCTGTGCAGATACTGTATGAATGCTGCACATGATATCTGTAGCCTATAATGACTCGAGGAAATGCTATAGCGTAGTCATTTATGCCATAACGATGCTCATGATAGCACTTCCAATGGCAATGGCTATGCTCGGCAGAATCACATGTCCAGAGCTGTTGTCAGACGCAGTTTCTGAAGGACTTCCACCATCACTTGTGGCCGTCCTCGATGGCGAACCGGACGGGGCGCTCTGAGAAGGATCAGAAGCGTTAGGAGCATCTGGGGTTGGTGCGGGAGTCCCTGCTGGTGCAGAGGCCGTGCCCAATTGAACTGCGAAAGAGGAGATAGTCTCGGTCTCGGTATCAGTCTCATCGCTGCAAATAGCGACCCCGTCGCTGAAAGCGCAATCAAAGCCCAAAGTGACAAAAGGACCAGCATAAGTGAGCGACGCGCCATCGGCGCCTTCCACTAAAGTGGCTGTAAATAGTTAATTGGTGCGCTAATTATTAATTCAAGTATATATCTGACAAACCTGTTCCGATGAAATCTACCTCTGTGAAAGTTCCGGTCGGTTGACCTGCATGAACGATCCAGGTAGTGCTCCCCCCCTCATCCACACCGGCTACTTCAGCGCTCAAGGGTTGCGGGTCAAACCCAGGGACATATAATGAGGTGAGTTCCGCAGACACAACTGTAAGAAGAGGATGCGATGAATCCAGCAATCGTCTGACATGCAAATTATTTGGACTTACCTGTCAAATGAACGAGAGCAGTAAGGAGTGATACGAAAGAGGGACGCATTTTTGTTCAGAAAGTGCTTGAAAGAACAGGGAGAGGAAGACTTGACAGCCCATGCATTTGAACGCGGTTTATATGGGCGGCGCGTCGCCATGCGCATCGCAGAGTTTCTTCATCGGTAAGTGGTATTTTTACCGGAGAAATGATTTAACATATTATATTGCTTCTGTTTTTAGAACATCTCCTCAGTGTTGAGGTACAGTACCTCGAAATGAAACCGACATGATGCGGGTAAAGCCTGAAAGGGCGCCGGGAGTTTACGGTTTCGGATCACGGAGGAAATAAAAGGACATGAGAAGATACGAGTCATACCATCAGCATTACGAGGCAAAAACGCCACCCGAGTCATGACAAGGATACAGGGTCAACATGCGCACAAGAACATTCTGTAAATGCTGTAAAAGTCATTTGGCAGCCTTGGTGCCATCACAATTGTCAGATACTAGAACAACGTACATTCCTAAGTGACACAAGCCCTTTACACAAACACACTAAATTAGCAGAGCAGCAAATATTTACTTGAAGTCCAGGGTGTACTGTCCCTTTGTGTATGGATTCATCCTGATCCGGAAACTCGTTCAATCTCGTATCCAGTATGGCAGGAGGGTCGTAGCACAGAACATAGTCGCCAAGACAAGCCAGAATGGGGATGTACTTCTAATCGAAGCTCCGGCGGAAGGAATTTGAGATACAGGAGCGTCTGAAGATGAGTCACTCTCCGATGCCGACGTTGGCCGCGACGTGGATTCCACGTGCGATGTGATTATTTCAGGAATGTGGGTCGAGTCAGTCAGGGCTGACCGTGTTGCCATAGACGTCGGCGATGCGTTGATCCCAGTAGGTTCCCCTTGTTGAACCGGATAATGTGTCACCGCCTCGGTTTGCACATAAGTATGTCCATCAACCACGATGGTACAGATCGCGAGGTTTTCATTCAACGCGCACACTTGACCGATAGTAAACGTATTCGCGCTATACCCGAGCGATGCATAACCCGATCCCTCGACTAATGTGGCTGGATTAATCACGGGTTGACAACATCAGCGGGATCATAACCATATCGTTGATGCCAACTCTCTCGTACCTGTTCCCGGAAAATCCAGAGTCTCAAGGCTCTCCGACCCAGTGAAATCACCTTGTTCCAGAGCCCATGTTGTACGTCCGTCCTCTCCAACTCCAACTACCTCGCCTTCTATCGGCTGCGGCTCAAAGCCCGGAATATACAACGAAGTGAGCTCAAAGTCTTGAGGAACAGCATCTACGGAATGTCGACACGGTTAGCCACAGGTGTAGTCAGAGGACTGGAGGTCAGAAACAAAGAGAGAAAATGCCACGCACTTGTATTGAGGCAATACAGGCTAATGGCAATCAGCCACGCGATGGCATGACCCGAAAACATGCCTCAAGTTCGCAGGGACTTGCGCTGTGTACGGTTTAGATCAAGGCAGTATAATACTGGAAGTAGCTGAATGTGGTTGAGGAACGGCTTTAGGCCAGATGGCTGACAGTTCGAGTTCCTGAAGTAGATTACCTTCATAAACTACGTGCCTGGGAAGAGATACTTGTCATTATAATGGAGAGCGTGATACAACACCTGTATTGCATCAGCTCAGAGAGCCCTTTTAAATACTACTAATACACCAACTGGGTACCAATCAAACGCAAGGCATACAATTGGCCACACCAGGAATTAAAACATACTGGAAATAAGTACCAAAAATAAAAACAAGGGGCATAAACACAGGCTGCAACCGAACGCCTACGAGTCGTGGCTTCTCGGAGTGGCGTTCACTGTTAAATGCTACATCAATACCCATTCAAGCGAGGCGGGAATGCGGATTGCTACCTCCCGCAGGTGTAGCCGCACCTGAATGAGCTGGTGAACCACCAAGATGAGGAGTTATTAATCCACTCCCTCCCACACCAAACACAAAGCCACCGCTCAGAGCGTCTAGGCTATATCCTGCAAAACAAATGAGCCGCTTGCGCCGCTGCTAGGTGCATGCAGGGAACATACCTGGAACGAGTACATTATCCCAGAATGTATTACTAAAGATGTTCTCCATCGTCAAATTCCCAAACGTCTCCTCTGCTTGTTTCGGCGCCATAGTCGGCGGGAAAGTAGTAATATCCACCACTGGACCCATTTCGCTATCAAACTGGAATTCATTCAAGATGAACCCAGGTTCGCCGCTTATGGCCAATGGTGCACCATATTGCGCTTGCGCCTCACCCGCATTCTGTTCCTGTTGTTGTTCCATCGCATTTATCTGTGCGCTGTTTTGTTGGGAATCTGCCTTGGACGTCGCAGGAGGCTCCAGCCTGGCGGAGATCAATGCTCGAAGGAATACACTATAAAGCGCTGGTGTGTGGGTAGGGTTTGCGGCAACCTTTTCTAGTACGTCTGCGACATCCTTGACCAACGTCAAGATCTTTCGTTCGTCGTCGAGGAATGCTTGAAACTCTGGACGAACAAGCTTTTGCTGCACGTCAACTGCGAACTTAACGGGAGGAAAACCCTCTTACCTTCAGCAGAGTCAATACAGCATATGATGTCTGAACACAGTGAGAGTCAGGTGCATATCTCAAAAATCCTTTGGGTCCGAGTTCGTCCCGAATCAATGTGGCGCATGCTGTGGCGGAGGAGTGGCAACGGGCAAAAAAGTGTCCAATGTTCAGGGGTGTTCGTTCCAAAGCGTTTTGAAGGCCGTAGGAATTCACGACGAGCATAGCATAGTTGAAGTAAAACGGAACGATCACTTTTTTATACTGGGCCGCTAGTAGTGGCTCATCTGGTAGAGTGGGTTAATTCGGGACCTACACTGCAGTTTACTAGTACTCACGTTCCCAGGTGTTGTCCACGGAAAAGTCCTTATACCATGCTAGGAGTTGAGTTTCGAAGGTTTTAATGACAAGGAGGAAGTCGCATTCGGTATGCAAACCAGATAGTGAGTCGACGCTAGAATAAAGGAAGTCTAAACTCCTCGCTAAGATTTGTTGCAGTGCCTGCGGAATCATTAATATCACAACACATCAACAGGGATCGCGAATCAAAACCAACCAAATAAGCGGCAAGCGACTTGTCGGCAGGAATCGCAGAAGGAGAGCGAGCCCAGCGCCAAGCGTTGCGAATGACAGCACTACGAATTCATGTAAATTTCATACCTAGCCTTGATGGCAAAAACAAGAGACACCTACTCTTCTTTTAACGAAGGAGGCTTCCCCATTTGAGCACTAAAGCTTCGATCCAGGCAGTAGCAAAGGATCCACGTCCGTTCCCGATTTTGAACCTCGTAGTCGCGTGCTTTACCTTCTGCGGTATTCAGACCCGTCGTCATCGTCTTCCGGTGAAAGTTGAGATCAGTGGCCATCCTAGCTAGAGAGTAAATACGGGTCGCACAAAGAAACGTAAGGCATTCACCTGATAGCCATACCGAGCAGTAGCCAAGTCTTGTCCTGCTCATAGCGCTCAACTGCACTGGACCCCCAGAGCGCTTGCAGCAGATACGCTTGCACGACCTCCACGGACTTGTATCCTTTTGCTGGTACACTGAAGGCAAGCTTACTCGCTACTTCAGCTAGTTTGAGGTGTATGTCCGGGTTGGGTGCGTAAAACCGGCTGGCGATCGTGCATACTACATACTTGTCAGTGCTAGCCAATTGTCATACTGAAAACCTACTGGTTGTCAGCAAAAATGGCGAGCGAGAGCACACTAATGACGGTGTGTGGAAATCTGCATCAAGAAGGTTACAATGCATCTGGTGTCACTTCATGTCAGACAAAGACATTGCTAGCAAGGAATGGGAAGCATACATTGATCTGTTCAAAGTAGCTGCAAGAGGGTGGTCAACGCCAAGACAAGTAGGCAAAAAAAGGGCACATACATCTTAAAAAGTGCAACGACTTCTTCTGTGGTCACAAAGTTGAGCATTTCGGGCTGAACCTGGCGCTCGATGTACAGGCGTCTCAAGGGCAAAATTGTCATTGGACCTGGGAAGCCGTTAGCACACCAAGCCCACGTATTGTTATCCTACAAACCAGGTTTGAAATAATTATCGCTAGCGACCCCCACTTTACGAGAGTCATCAGATCCATTAGATCTTGCAGCGAAGTTCATCGCATTTGTTCCTTGGGCCCTTCTGTTGGCAAGACTTGCTTCAGCGAGCAAGCCTAACGGATTCAGTGAGTTATCTGGAAGCGAATGCAACTTTGGAGATCCAGAAGGATGAGGTTGATTTTGCTGATAGTTGGAGGATGAAGGCGGGGGTGAAGGGGACGTTTCGAGCAATGCCTGGGTCGCGATATCTTGGGGATTAGGTGACGGTGACGGTGATCGAGAGAGCATGCCAGATGCGATACTTGGATTACCAATAGAACGAAGAACAGTATCCAGGGTTCGCTCCATTTTTTTCAAAGATCTTGTAAGCAGTTCATGTTTCCTAAACAAGAGTGAGGGCGAGGTGAAGCAGAGCGCCAGAAGACGCACTTGGACGATCTCTTTCCACGATTTGATTCTTCGAATATGCATTGATGATTGCCAGCTGCACAGCGTTTACATGGAGGCCCTTGTTCAGCACCAACGCATTTCATCTTCAAACGTCGGCATACGGTACACGCCCTGTACCAATATCTCAGACATGCTAGGGTAGAAATATCTTGAGGCATACCGTGAACCACGGGTGGGTTTAGCCTTGGGTTGATCCTCTTGGTCAGCATCAGGACTTCGAACGTCAGACTCGTCATCCTTTCGAACTTTTTTGCGCTTGGGGTCTGATATGGTGGAGGATGCGGGCCGTTTCGCATTAGGATTAGACGTGGAATACATATGCTCTGTGGGTGGAGTGCCCATAGTATCGGATGTTTGGGACGATGGGGATGAGTAATTGGGCGGAAGAGCCATATGTGGGGGAAGGTGCTGGGAGGGTTGTTGATAAGTGGGGTAATATCGAGGGTACAGAGAAGCTTGGAGAGCAGGATCTATCGGGATCGACGGTTCTGATGGTGGTGGCATGGATGGAGACAGTTGCTGCTCGTTGTGAACCATTGTGGAGTCCTGATGACGAGAAAAGGGATCAGAATCGGGCATTGGGGTTGACAATGGATCGTGAGGGGCAGAAAAAAATGAGTAGACGTCGGGGGACATGGTAAGAATGTGTTGAGGGTGCACGTCCAGCAGCGACAAGGTGGGTGAAAGGGGCGGGCAACATACACGAAGCCATAAAATTTGATAGCTGGGCAACAATATACTCACGTGTAGAACAGATCAGCCCTTTGAAATTTAAGGGGGTTATGGGGTAGAAAAAGCGCGCGTGTAATCCTGATTCGTTTTTCGAAACTGGTGTGGTACCAGCTCGGAAGGGGAAGCGCAGGTGCTCGCGATTCCAGATGGTACAAAACGTTGGAAATTGCAGTTTGAGCAACTTCTAGGTCGGTGAAGCTGTCTGTAGCAGAAACTATGGGTCGCCTGGTCAGGTCGACGGTACGTTCGACGTGGTCGCAACCACAAACTTAGGCCAGGTCGTGTGGGTGCTGGAAAGGGTCCGCGATTGGGAACAAAGTTGGGTGTCACCATTGCTGACTCAGCAGTCACGTACTACCGCTTCATCCAAACTCCCCTGATCGGCCAGTAACGCTGAACCACCGGAGGCAATAAGATGGGACTCTGTCTGTTACTTGTACATGATAAGCACCGAGGCTTGGAGAACCGCAATCCAATTGCTGCAATGAAGTGTGCATGGTCATGGTGAATAGGGGATGTGGGACGCCATTCTACCCAAAGCTAACCAAGTTCACATGCTCCATCAATAATACTTCTCATGGGAATAAAATGAGCGCCATGAACAAGCGCCGTAGAGGAACAAAATTGACATCCTTCGTGGGGAGGTGGCGACCTAACTCTTTGCGGCTGACTTGGATTTTCCAGCTCCGCGTGAAATCCATACTCGGCCAGCGTCGCCCAAGCCATTAGCTTATACCCACTGTATTGCCTGCGCTATGACCACAAATCAACGGCCGTTACTCGTTCTCCAGCCTGCAGAGACGACCACGACGTGGGTCTTCTCATTTCCATGGTATTTGGCTTTTTAAGTTGACCTGTTTCTGCACAGCGTCGTAACTACGACGACAACAAGAACCGTCTATGCGCCTATCCAACTTCCCCCTCTACCTCCTCCGTCTTCACCTAAGGATCCCAAAAATTATCCCCTGCTTCACGCGACTCTGCCTTCGTCTCTAAGATCTTTTCCTCTGCTTTTCCCTGGAGGTTCAAAGGCCACATTTCGTGAAGGTGATGTTGCAGAGGATGTCTCCCAGGAAGAGCAAGAGCCAATGGCAGGGCATGGCTGGAGGATTGTACGACGTGAACCAAATTCGGAACACGTACCCGTGGTCGGTCTCGCCGAGGCTATTGAGCGTTATGGAAAGAAACGATCTCACGCGGGCGAGAACATGATGGAAGGCGTCGAGTCCACATCGAACGCATACAGTGAGGCTCCCCCACGAAAGAAAGCTAGAGCTGCCCCTCCTCCAATATCCACCGTCAACGCTGCTGCACCTCCTTCTCCTCTCCCATCACCACATGGCTCCCCTCCACCAGAGAGCATATGGCCGTCTGCGCCTCCCAGCGGAGCACCCTCACCCCCTCCCGCGCAGCGACAGCTCCAAGTCCCGTTCCAGCCCGATTTGTCTTTAACCACGCTTCTGACATTGCCATCGTTATTGTCACACTTTACGAGTCTCCCACCACAACTACAATCACATCTCCTTCTAACATTGCTGCGCCATTCTCCGCTCCCGGTTCTTCGCACATTGCATTCCGTTCTCACACCAACCTTGGCACGCGACTTCCTCACTCTCCTCCCCGCAGAGCTAGTCTCTCATATCCTCAGTTATCTGCCCTATCCCACACTTGCTCGCGCATCCCGCGTCTCCAGGGCATGGCGGGCCATCATTGATTCTGATCCAGTTCTTTGGCGAGACTTGCTAAAGACCACCAAGATCTGGTTCGGTGGAGAAACCGAAAACGCTTTTGCAAGATCTATTCTAGCAAAGCGACGAGCAGCTGGCATCAATTGCGACCCATCTCCTCATTCAAATCGAGCTGGATCAGTCTTACCGACACCTACCCCTTCGGTACCTCAGTCTCTCCCATTACCACACCCGTACAAAATCCTATTCAAGTCACGACACCTAACTCGCACACGTTGGGCCAGCAATCCCGATCCCAAACACGTTTCCGTCCCCGCACATGGTTCCTCAGTTGTAACCTGCCTCATCTTCTCGCACGGACGCATCATCTCTGCCTCGGACGATCACTCTATTCATATCTATTCTCCGCACGATGGTAGGCTTGTACGCTCGCTAGAGGGTCATGAGGGTGGTGTTTGGGCTTTGGCCGCCAGGAACGATACCCTAGTTAGTGGTTCTACCGATCGAACGGTTCGCATTTGGGATCTCAAGACGGGAAGGTGTACCCACGTCTTTGGCGGCCACACGAGCACCGTTCGGTGCCTTGCCATTGTCAAACCAGAATGGGTTGAAGTGGAGCAGGAGAGTGGCTTGATAACAAAGGAAAAGTGGCCGAAACGACCGTTGATTGTCACCGGGAGCAGGGACCACTCGCTAAGAGTTTGGACGTTGCCTAAACCAGGAGAGATCGAGTTCAGGTGCTTTGGCGCTGATGATGGAGAAATGGATCCCTCAGATGTCTGCGTTCGTATCCTCGCTCTCATTCTCTTATTTTGACTTATGGCTTTGATCAGGACGCAGAAGAGAATCCATATCATAGGCTACACCTTGAAGGCCATGAACATGCTGTCAGAGCTCTTGCTGCAAGAGGTCGCACCCTTGTTTCGGGCAGTTACGATTGTAATGTCCGCATATGGGACATTATCACGGGCCAATGCAAGTGGGTTTTGACAGGTCATACTCAGAAAGGTATTGTCCTGTTCCTTTCAGCTTTCCGTACCGCATTTACTTAGGGCCATGTCAAAAGTTTACAGCGTCGTCTTGGACCCGAGTCGAAACCAAGCGTGTTCTGGTTCGATGGACGGTACAGTGCGCGTTTGGAACCTCCGAACTGGGCAGTGTCAATTCACGCTAACCGGTCACACTTCACTTGTGGGGCTCTTGGGGCTGTCTCCATCACACTTGGTATCTGCCGCTGCAGACTCGACTTTGCGAGTCTGGGATCCTGATACGGGAGAACTACAACATACATTAGCGGCACACACGGGCGCAATCACTTGCTTTCAGCACGACGAATTCAAGGTCTTAAGTGGTTCGGATGGAAACCTCAAGATGTGGAATATACGGGATGGAACGGTTGTACGGGATTTGCTGACGAATATCACGGGCGTCTGGCAAGTCGTCTTTGAGGGTCGGTGGTGCGTTGCTGCGAGCAACAGGGAAGATGCTACAGTGTTGGATGTTTGGGACTTTGGGAAGGTGGGAGACGACGATTGGGTTGGGGAACCGCCTAATGGGTTGTACGATGATGATGGACTGAGCGATGATGACGAAGCGGATGTAGAGTTCCAAGCGAAGATGAAGCAGATGTCTGGTATTGCGGAGGAGAGTGAGCAAGAAGAGGCGGAGGGTGATGCAATGGATCAAGACCTTGGGCCGTCTGAGGACTTTGGAGAAATGGTCGAGTCGGAGTACCCTGTAAGACTGCACCATCGACGTGGGCTCAGCAATCCAATGGAAGGAGATGCAGAGAATGATCGACGTCGAGGGACTTTGGATAGTGGTTCTGTGACACTGTCTGAAGCAGCGGATATTTCCCTGTGGCCGCTATCGTCATCGTCATCTCAGGTCGCGACAAGTTCAAGATTACATCAACTGCATTCAGGAAGGATGTCTCGAGGGAGTGGCTCCGCTGGGTCATCCAGACGGCCGAATTCGTACGGTATAGGATCTTCAATTTCTTTACGGACATTACCCAGCAATGATGAAACACCAACACGACCGAGGGTAAGAAATTATGGAACTCGGAGGCGTTGATTGGCTTTGCTTTGTTTCATGTTCAGTAATGGACTATCGTCTTCAAGCATTTTCCTTTGTTTCCGCTCTTTTTTCTTGGTGAAAGTTTTTCTCTCTCCTCGCACGCTCCCCCACTTTGTGACTTTTGCAGCTACATCATCTTTTCTCTCGCATACCATCATATCCATTAGTAGATTCTCCACTCTCTCTCTATGTACAATGCTAAATCACTTCATAGGTTAAGTGTTTATTATCATGGCTGTCATTTTTGATGGAATCAACAATTACACCTATAGTGGTACAAGTCTGGAAGTCACACGAAATAGGATGATTCCTGCTCACTGGTGCAAGAAGTGCATCCCAGAGAAGGCCAGTGAAGGGCAACGGAGCTTAAAGGCAAAAAGTTAGAAAACGTTATTGCCAACTCCGGAGAATGGCACATACCAACAACAACGTCTGCCAGCTTAGGCCACTACACGATGCGAGCTTTGTATATTTTGATATCTTCTTTGGGCCTGAATATGTGGTCAAAAACGTGTCACCGACAGCAACTCAACACCACGAACTTGTCTTGCACATCTACGGCGACGGCTCCAAGTCGTTGAACGACTCGCATCCCGGAGCTAACGCGCCCGAATATTGTGTGCTTCGTATCCAGGTAGGGGGTTGGGGCTAGGGAAATGAAAAACTGAGAGCCTGTGGCAGAGAAGTGAGATGGCGCGTGCAGCAGGGAAGGACGGCTGAACCATTTGTGTTGGGTCCTGAGTTTGCCATGGCGAGGATGCCTGCGCCGGTGAATCTTAGTTCTGAATGTATTTCGTCTTCACTGGCATTAGAAACGGATGTGAGGGAATCAGATAGTAGTAAGTCGATACAATACTCACAACTTTTGTCCGTAAATACTCGTTCCACCACGACCAGTACCGGTAGGATCACCTGTTTGAATCATAAAATCCTTTCGTCTGAATGACAACGATATCCTTGGTGTATGATAGCGGGATTGCATACCGATACGACTCTGTGGAATATAATGCCATTATAGTAGCCTCGTTTGGCTAATTCGGCAAAGTTTTTGCAAGTCTAAAACTCACAGCGGAGTATGAGAGTCTGGTGGTTACGCGTGATAGGGAGGTACATACTCTAGGTGCGTGATCCCAATACAACTCTAGCTGGACATCGCCCAAGCTAGTTTCAAGAACAACGGAGTCGTTTGCTGACATGGATGTTGGGACTAAAGTGGATGTCACACACCGTCACACGACACGATCGTTCTCCACCACTTCTGCGTGCAGTACAGATTTGTTGTTTATCCCCAGGGTGCCACCAATGCGAGCCATCATTCAGCGCGTTTCATCTGCATCGGTAGCAGGTGAGCTGCTTTGTATCGCACAGATTCGGGAAGGTTGACTCGGACTCTGTCCGATAGTGGACGGAGAGATCATATCCCAGATATCTCGGGGCTTGATGGTGCTTGTTGGCATTGGAACAGGTTCTGTCCCAGCGCAGTTGCTATTCTGCACGATTAAAGCTCAATGCCTTTCAGAACAGATGATACCCTGCCCGACGTACAAACCATAACGAATAAAATGTAAGGTGGACCGAACATACCTGCCAGTGTCACACCCGAGGGTGCCTCTATGCAAATGGCCTTCTCTACTGTTCGCAGTTGCAGAATACTAATCACCTTCTTCACCTTCAGTCTCTCGCTCCGTGTCTTTGAGGATCCCAATGATTCGGAAAAAATGTGGAGAGCCAGTGTCAAGGATATTGGTGGCGAGATTTTATGCGTTTCTCAATTCACGCTGTACGCAAATACCACCAAGGGTAACAAGCCTGATTTTCACCGGGCAATGGTAAATTACACATCTCCAGAGGCCCACACACGAAGCTCACCATAACAAGCCACCCAACCAATCAAGGGAGTTGTATGCTACGTTTCTAGATAAGCTGCGCCAATCATATCATACGGACAAGATTAAAGGTGAGAAACGACCCAGTGTTCTTCATGGCGTATTGGACGCTTAACTTTGTAATAGACGGTCGATTTGGTGCCATGATGAGTGTTAGCCTCACGAATGAGGTGCGAGCCATTGCACGCGCCGTTTGCACGCACGGCGTTAACAATCCCACGTTGACAGGGACCTGTAACATTTACTATTGACTCCCGAAAGTTCGAATACGTTGACTCCCCTGGCAGTAGTGCTAAGGGGGGTCGCGATTCTCGGAAGACCGATGCAGCCGGCAAGGACCAATCTGATGGACAGATACAGGGATAGCACCGTCGAAGTAAGATGCATCACATGGATGTGCGGCCAAGATTATATGGATTATGCAGGATAACGGGCTTTATTATTGGGCGACAAGAGGGTGTGTACGGATCCTCAAATAGCTCGAACTAGCTCAAGTCTGCAAAATTCCCATCTGTAAGCCCCGCTTTCTAGAAAATTAGAACACCCCCGTCGTGTGGCAACCCACGAGCCAATAATCGTTCCTTGAGTGTCGAAAGGTAGCTCTCACCTGGCAAGAAAGCTGAACATGTAGCCTGCGTGCAGCATCTTGAATAGAGGCTAGTCCAGGACCATCTGGTCGTTGTTTGAAGCCTGATCCACTCACACCCACTACGTTATCGGGACAAGTTCACCTGGGAGAGTGTCCACTTCTGCTTTCGAGCCCAATGAGATTTGTAAGGCCTGGTCATGACCAAATAATCCTGAATCTGGCTAAAATGTTCTTCTGGGTGCATGGGAGTAGAGCGAAGCGGTTGAACACCGATGGAACCTGCAAAACCCCATCAGGTAACGTTACCTGATCGAGATCCTGTTCACTTCCTGTGCTTGTGAGATTACTGTAATATTCTCTATTGAATTCATGATATACACGAATAGGCCAACTTTCAAGCCCAAGTCGTGGTCCTGTATCTGGTCCAGGAAGAGAGATCGTATCGTGACACAAATTTGGTTAATTGAGCGTGACTGATGTCACGTTCATGTACTTGTACCCAATTCCCCGCATACTCCTCTACCAGACTTTCATGGACCTAGTACCATGACGATCATGGCGAAGCCGATAGCGACCTATGTCCCATCCTACATCGAGCAGCTTCCGGTTGAGCTCATAGTCTACGTTCTCGAGCTGTTGGAAGCGCCCACCCTCGCGAGGTGCAGACAGGTGTGTACTGAGTACACGGTAGCTCTATTGGAATTGAGCATGATTCATGCCACAGATATCGAAACGTTTTAATGCTCTAATCCATTCCTCCGCTTCTCTCCAATACAAGATCTCCCTCCATGCCGCAAACATGATTGACGGCCCTCCATCAACCTACGCCAAGGCCACCCGATTACGGATGTTGCAAGAGCATCAAGAGTCATGGCACAGAATGAATTGGGTCAAGCAGACGAATATACGTCTTTCTGCTCCGGAGGTCTCACTTGAGAGCGCATGGGAGTTCTTGGGTGGGGTGCTGGGGCTTGCTGCAGGGCAACGCCTCAGGTTCATACAAGTACCCTCTGCGTTGCGTGGGGTCGAGGATAGACAATGGGTAATCGATGATATAGGATTTACTATCAAAGACTTTGGGATGGATCCTAACCAAGATTTGCTGACAATTCTTGAAATATTTAACCATGAGTGAGTCCGTGCGCCATTATTAGCCACCGCCGCGGCCATTGACTCGTGAAATTTTAACAGCGGAGTAGAGGCGTTTCGCCTCCATCTCTGTACTCTAAGTGGGGGAGATCCGCACCCCTTGGCTTACAAGCCGATATTCGAATATCACCCCGAAGTTGACTTCGGTGAATGGTGGTATGTCATACAAATTCATGGAAGTCGCGTGGCGGTCATGCGACAAAATCTCGGTGAGGGTGAGAGTGAACTAGTTGTATATGACTGGAGGACGGACGAGATTCAAAGAGTGTGTTCTATGACCCATGACTCGATGAGTTAACTAACGGCTGACGATCCAAACTCAGGTCTTCTTGGGATACATCCATTCTTACTCGTTCCTAGACGAATATCACCTCCTCCTTGGCATTGACTGGACTGATCCCCCAGGGCCTTCACTCAGTCTGGATGTTGTTGCTATTAAACGCCCGGAAACAACCCAGACCCAGCGAATCATCCAACTCCAAAAAGGAGCATCCATCTGCTCTTTCGAATTCCCCCAACTTCGTATACCCGAGAGCCAAGATGCACCGGAACTCTCCATTCGTACCGACCATACTACACAAGCTATGTATACTGCCTCTTCATGTCGCCATCCCTACTTCCCTACCAAAAGCTTCAAACACCCTCTGCAACACACAACACCATTCACAACAAACCCTAAAGACCGCATCCTTGTCATTTCCACCTCGGCTTTCGCTGAAGAGAAGTCAACCGTCTTATTTGTCCCACTTTCCTACGTCTTCTCCAAATTGGAAGAGGTGGGCACAAAATACCGACCTGGGCATATATTTCCTTGGGAATCTTGGGGACCCATGGGCACAAGAATGATTCATAATACGCTGTCGGACGTGTGGTTTTGCTACGTTCATGGGATGAAGGTTCTAGTCCCGCTTCCGGACACACAGCAGGTCCAATTATATGACTTCAATCCAAGAGTAATCAGACAAGGCAATTCGTCAAGTTTCTTTTCTTTTTCGAAATCCAACAGATGTCCTGATTCCGACAACAACCCTTTCGCCTGTGCTGGATGTGGAGTGACCAAACCAACATACGCGACTTCGACACTTCCTGCACCGCACGAGTCCCAACCTTCCCTCCCGGAATCCTCTCAGACGCAACCAGTCTTGAAGCCCATCGAAACCGACATGAAAACGACCTTCTTAACGCACAATACAACCTGTACTTCATCTATGTTTGACAAACCAATTGAAACGTCCCTTCCATGTCGAATAGACACATTCAAACTCGCGGTTAACAACAAGAATAATGGGTACATGTTGGGTGAAGATAGTATCATCATCGTCCCGGTAGGTTTTCTTGTCGATGCACGTCAACCCGCTTTGATTTATTGTCTCTTGATACTGTTAACTGACATGAAGGCTTCCCATTTTGACCAGGCCGAAGACGACGAATTCATAATGTTGTCATTCTAATTGTTGCTGCTGTCGCTTTATTACCAAAGGGCAAACTCGTTGATCCTCCTCCAAAACGAGTGACTGAAATCGGAGGAATTGCTTACATGCTCGTGAAGATGTTTCCTGTTCTTTCTCTGCCCTTCCCCTTCCCCTTCCCGTCCCCTTTTACCCTTTGTGCTGTACCAATACTTATCCATTAAACTTTCTTTCATCCCAATGACTCTTTGTTATTTCTTCCTATCATATTGCATATATACAGTACGTTGTATGTTGTATGTATTAGATACTGGATCCTAACGCGACGCTGTGCACACCTTGTTCGTTTCTGTACGTGAATAGAACTCGTCATAGGATTGTTGTCCGTGCGCATGTGAATGTCAGTTGACAGGAGGGAAACATAGCATTATGGTAGATGTATTAGAAACCACATAAATGGGCGTGGATACAGAACAAAAGGTGAAGGTGCATGGAGTTCATAGGCCAGTACGAAGTCTATATACCACTATATATTAAAAAATGAAAATGCGGGAAAAGAGTGTTATGCTCCATTAGTTTAATGTCAATTCGAAGGTACAGTCAATTGGCAGTATCGTTGCGAAGTCGTCAGTCAATGCGACAAGGAGAAAACGAGTTGCGGTGCCATAGCGAATGATAACGCCTCCGGACAACTGGAATCCATATAAATCATCCGCATCTATGCTGGACCCACATCTACCAAAGTTGCATCACGACCATCACGAGCTCTGCCCTCAGCGTTGACTGGAGTAGAACAGCTCTCTTCGTCTTCCACATCGGGTGCATCAGGGTGCTCAGGTGGTAATCGTACACAAGCCAGACATATGAACGCAAAAACGCCGGTTGCCACCGAGACGAAGAATATTGTCCGCGGGAAGGTAGCGACTGTGCGCATATAAACGAGTCCAAAGATCGCCGGGCCCAAAATTTGCATGCTATAAATAATTAAATGAGCGTTATTAGATCCCGCGGAAGCAAATATGGACGGAGGTGCCATGCACAGAAAACATACCATACAGCTTGTATGACGCCCATAGCACCATACAGTTTCCCAACCTCCTCTCCACCACCTCTAACGTACATGGCCAGCACAAGACTCTGCATGGCAGGTCCAAATCCACCACCAACGGCTCCAAGCATCCCAAAAATCGTGAATGACAATGCATTAGGAGCCAACCCCATGAGTGCAACGGATATGGTCTCAATTATCAGCGATACTCTTACTAAACCCAAATCGAAGGCGAGTGAATGCTTGGCTGTGGCTGAGGCACCGGAGTTGGCTTCTGCGGTGGCAGGTTCGTCATTACTGTTGCTGTAATGCTCATTCGCGTTAGCATAATTCGCTGTGGCGTCATCAGTGTAGTTGCGAGGCGATCGAGATCCCGAAAGCAGGGGCTCCCTCTCCGCAGTGGTGGCTCGGCCGTGTGTTGATGACGTCCTTGATGCCGAGGGTTTTGGTAATGTCCTTGATTGGAATATCCTTATGACGACTATAGAGAGTATCGTCAATCTCAATTCATCAACCCGAACCCTGAACCGCATCCCAGGAAACATGGCAGTTTACGTCCGACAGATGCCACTTAGGAATCAGGGTACTCACCAGGGAGGATCAACGTCAAAAATACCGCTCGAACTGCACCAATGAGACTCAACCAGTATCCAATCTAGATTAAATTGCTCCATGAGTAAGATATTCTCAACAGTGAAGGACCTTGAGTGGTCGCAAGGCAGGGGGCAATGAAGGAAATCGAGTTCATACCTCTTCCGATGTCCACCCAAACGTCGCTGCCGCGTATTGGAACTTGTAAGTATAAGAACCCTGTTATGGGTCCACGGAAGGATAGCACTCATCAGACGGTGATATTCACTTTGTTCATTGAAATTGACTTACCAAAGCACTAAGAACGAGTCCATATGACAGCGCCAGGAGGGCCAATGGCCAGTTCTTTCTTGCCCTCTTGGTAGGTGAATCCGATCCCCTCCCCCTGATATCGGAGAAAAAGATGGACAAAGGACTCATGAACGTGAAGCGCTTCTTGATCCAGACCAACAACCCAACTGCAGGGTTTCGTTCTCTGTGGCGGGCCGCATCGGCCAGATCTTGCTTGTATTTGTCCCGGAATTGCACCATTTTTTCCTTGGGGAGCGATTCCGGAATAACGAACCATGCGTACAACGCAAAGATGATATCATTGAAACCTGCAACCCAAAAGACTGATAGAGGGGTGTGGGTGTAACGGATCAATAGCCCTCCCAATGTTGGCCCGATTGCCACCCCAGAGAAGTACAATCCCATAGTGAGCGATAATGTGCGCGAGCTAATTGAATGTAAGGCAACTGGCAGCGCGTAATACGGACCGGGTGATCTCACCGCGTCGCTTCAGTTGTTGTATCAGCCACATATGCATGCATCGCGGCGAGGGAAGCGGTCATGCCTTGGTGGCATTAAATTATGCTTCGGCAGGGGTAGAATGCACCGACCTCCAAGTATTCCTTCAATCACGGGTCCCAATACCAATAACCAATAACCACCAGGCAGCCGCCAAGAAAACATGGACACGAAGAGGAAATTGAAATGCATGAAGAGACCACCTATGGCCGATATGCCCATAACGCGTGTCCTTCCATGCCGATCTGAGAACTTGAGATCCCGGGCATTAGCTTGGACTTGGCCGTGGATAAAGCTTCTTACCGAACCCCACCAGCTAGTGGTGATGCAGCTCAACACGCCCATAGTCGCCATCACCACTGAGGACAGCCATGGTTTAAATTTAGTATACGATCACGATAGGCAAACATACCAGCAGCAAGCTTAGCAACCGCAGCCTGTACAATAGGATCAGAAGCGCATGAGTGCGGTTTGCCCTTGGGGGGGTCTGTCGAGTTGACGGCCAAAGGGGAATTATCTTGCCAAAACACCGCTACACTAGGGGCGTTTGGTTTCTCAGATATTCCTGGCCATGAAGGGACATCATTAGGATATGTCGAAAAAGTAAAGGACAAAGGCAGTGGTAATGACAGTGACGTTGGCTGGTCCAGGATTCGATCTAGGAATCCCAGACCTGAATCACGATATGTCTCATTAAAGACATCAGGTTTATGAACGCTGCACGCGAGAATTGTGTAGACTTCTATCCGGGGCGCGATAGTTGCGGAAGAGACCACAGCCGTGATAGGAAGGACTGTCATCAGCCTAAAAGATAGGATAATGAAAATGTGAGCATGTGAGCCAGGAGGATGGCCAGGGCGAGGCGCAGCACATAGGCGGATGACGCACCACAAGGGCGAGGGCTGCCGCCACCACGGAAGAGTTGCCGTGGATCTTCGATCCTTATTGTCAACGCGATCGGCATCAACGAGGGTGTCGTCTGCCTGATGGTGAGGATGTACGAGCTCATCCAACAGCTCTGCAGTAGACTCGTCTAGTACGCCATTTGGAACGACGAGGCTGTCCGGCTGCGTGAGGGTCGGCAGCGTAGGAGGCTCTGGTCGGGCCGGGCTTGCTGAACCAGAAGGCGAAATTGACATGTCTCGCGCTTATGCAGTCAATGGACGCTCACGACGAGGAGAGCTGCAGGAAACGAAGAGGGCTGGCTGGGGCTGGGATGCCAGACGGAAATATATATATGGTCGGGTTTATGGATGACATGGGAATGATAGGGGGATTGGATCATCGCGATTTGGGCCTGAAATTCTGTAAATGATATTCGTAATTTTCCAATTTCTTGATGCTACGCGTGTTAAAAGTTTAACATTTACCTTTTTAGGAATTTACCCCAATGTGGATAATATCTCAAATCTCGACTTATCTTATCAATCACTTTCCCTTACTTAGTTACTACCATGGTCAGCGTCTTCGAACCACATTGTCTTCTTCTCTAACCATGTTGATCCTTGTAGTCGAGTGCAGTAGATACCAAACCCGTCGAGGACGCCTTGAAAAAGTTTCGCACTCCCAAGAAGCTTAAGGGCATCGCAGCGTTGATCATCAAAATCGACCAGCTTGCCATGATGGTGGAACAAGAGTTAAACGAAATCACCATCGAAGAACTCGCTGACGGTTCGTGACCACTGGTGCTCCGTATTTCTGCCCAATATAATCCCCAATGAAAGAGTTACCTGAGAACTCACCTCGTTACGTCGTTCTGTCCTACGAATTAAATCACTCGGATGGGAGAAAATCGTTCCCACTCGTGCTGCTCAACTGGGCACCTGAAACTAGCTCGACACCATTGATGACTTTATATGCAAGTGCCTTCATAGATTTCCAAAACAAAGTAAGCCTTCCATTCTTCACCTCCGTCTAACCTTTCGCAACTGAGTGCCCACATTTCCGCACAGGCGGATATCAGTAAAGTCATCGAGATGCGAGACGGTCCTGAATCTCTGACGAAAGAGGTCATTGAAGCAAAGCTGCTCAAATGAATATTGACGGAATGCTTTCGTTATTGTCATTCTGTGTTTTCTCGTGCCCTCACGCAGCGATTACGACTACAATTAAATATAACCAATATCTAGAAACACATTTTTCCCTCAACGACACGAACCCTGGAAATCTCTCAATAACGGACCCAATGGTTCTTCGCAGTATTGCTTTCTGCTGCCGTAGCCACGTCCCCACCTCAGGCTGGCACAATCAACAAGGCAACATATACCATAAGGGGGTAGTTTAGACCCCTCGACGGCAGAATGAGCACCAAAAAGGTATTTCCAAAGGATTCAACAACACCTCAGAGTGCATTTATAATCCGAGGGTGATTCGATAGATACACCACGACCCTGACTTATCTGGTAATCTCTCCATGCAATGGCTTCCATCAGTTGTTGTCATCCCTTTCGTCACACTTTGACACGCTGATACACGTTCTCAACACACGTACGCGCACCATACTCAAACCTTGAACGAACACGCGATATTCAGTCCTCAGTATCCTTTTTGACATACCCGTGTCGGACGCGCTAATGGAGGCTGAGCCCGCAATCACGCGTTCTGAACCAGAGCTCATGGACGAAGAACCACGAGTGCGTCTTGGAACCACTCATAGTGGGCCTTCCATTCCACTTCCTAAACACGTTCGCACCATCTCCCTCCATACCAGTTCAATGGTGACCGCCGATCTCCTCATTTCCAATCCTCCTCCACCGCCATCTGGCCAAGCCGATATCCAGGCCCCAAATGTTGCTTCAATTGACGACAATGCCGGGTCAACTCGCACCACTCCACAGGGTGCAAAACGCATAATCATCGCTGTAGATGATCACACCATCCAAGTCTGTTCTCTTCCCGATGCTAAACCTTTGCTCAAGTTGAATGGACACAAAGGGGGTATTTGGTCTTTGGCTGAATGTCGTAGAGAAGGGTATGATATCATCGTTAGTGGATCCACGGACAAGACCATTAGGATTTGGGATGTTACAAGTTTAGATTTACCCGATTGTGCCGCTGGTACTGGTACTCAGCTAGGGGAGGATGCTGAGGGGAGCACCCATATATCAATGCCCATACTTGCAACGCATATTTTTCCTGGACATACAAGTACTGTCCGATGCGTAGAGGTCATCCAACCCGAGTGGATCGAAGTTGAAAAGGACGATGGGCACAAGGTGAAAGAAAAATGGCCCAAGCGCCCGTTGATCATCTCTGGGAGCAGAGACCATACTCTAAGAGTATGGACATTGCCCAAACCGGGAGAGGAGATATACAAACCCACTAAAAGCACGGGTACTGAGGGTGCTGATGATGACGAAGATTGGGATGACTCGAATCTGGTTCGTACTTCGCATTGCGCCCTCCAACTTTGATATCAATAACGTTCTTTGTACAGGACACGTTGATCAAAGAGAATCCGTACCATAGGTTACACCTCAAAGGCCATAGCAACGTCATATGTGACCTTGATGGACGAGGGCGTACAGTCGTTTCAGGAGGCTATGACCAAACCGTTCGAGTATGGGACATCATCACTGGTCACTGTAAACTCGTCTTGACCGGGCACACTCGGAACGGTCAGTTACTCCATTCCCCTTGACGGGCCAACCTTACAATAACTCGATATACACGAACAGTATACCAAGTTATCCTCGATCTTCCTCGCAATCAGATCTACTCTTCTTCAATGGACAGTACCATTCGCATTTGGAACCTCAAAACTGGAGAGACGCTTCACACATTAACAGATCACACATCCCTCGTCGGCCTCTTATCCCTCTCTTCAAGCCCCTCCACTATTTCTCCATCTTCAAACCCCGCATATCTCATCTCAGGAGCAGCAGACGCAACACTCCGGGTCTGGGATCCCACCACCGGCCAACTCGAACAAACCTTCGCACAACATACAGCAGCTATAACCTCTTTCCACAGCGATTCTACCAAAGTCCTCAGTGGGTGTTGTGGCGGCCTCAAACTCTGGGATATCCGAACCGGGGCACTTGTAATGGATATGCTAAAACTCAATGGAGTTGTGGGCATTTGGCGTGTTGCTTTTGACGAACGGTGGGCTGTGGCGGCGTATCACAGTGGATCTGGAACGAAGTTGGATGTTTGGGATTTTGGCGAAAAGCAAGTGAGGGATGGAGGGATGGAGGACGAGGATAGAGACACAAAGGATTGGGAGATTATTGATGACAATGGAGATGATGATCAGGCTGATCTTGAAATCTTGGCCAAGATGAGGCAGTTACAGGGTGCGCTGTAGGAAGATATCCAAGCAGAGCCCAGTTGTATGAGTAATGCAACGCATATATCGGATTCAAATCGTATTGTTAGGGAGGAAAACACTAGTTTGCATCATATCCCTCCATAATACCAGCCAACACCCAGCAGTTTCCAATCACATAGATCAACCCACGGATCCACAACCCAAAGAAAACGTCTTCACCGAGGAACTCTAAACGATACGCTTCGCTCAACCATAATGCTTGCGTTCCAATCCAAACTCCGCCGTACAGCAGAGCTTTACGAGGTGAAATGGACAACGAAGGTAAAAGAAGGGGTAGGAGGAGAAGATACCACAAGAAGTACTGCGGCAAAGAGCAAGTCAAAAAGCAAGAATACGAGGGAAGGAGGAGATCTTACCTGCGAAGTACACACTTTATTAAACTTGACGAAAGCCACGGTTTGCACAAACCACGCAAACACTAAATGTTCTTTTCTTCTACCAAACAACAATCCGCCACCTAGAGCCAATGTCATTTGGGGTATGAAACTCGTCAATGGCGATCGCAAGATTCTGCTCCAAAGGGTTAGCAAAACCGTGGGAGTGGTGGCATCAGGATATGTGAGATATGTCAGGTAGAAGTAGGGCGAGAAATTGTGTCGGTGGTCTAGTCGGTGGAGATGGTACAAGTATGATTCATAAAGGAATGGGTATCCCCAGCTATTATTTCACATGTTAGCAGGAAGACTAGTGCGAAAAGTAAGAAAAGGGACTTGCACAGCATAACACCCAGCTCCCAAGAACACAAACGTCCCCGCACTCAACACGGTAAATTTGATCGTTCTCCAATTCACCATAGTCTTCACCAACATCCCAACTCCCGAGTTGGGAGGTGATGATGATACGCCTCGTCCTCGTCCTTGACTGCCAACAACTCCCAAACACGCAACGCCATAAATTAACGGGTAAATCTTCCAATGAGTGCTCAACCCGAGCATAAAGGCAGCTACATTCCACGAGTCCTTCAACGCAGCGTACAATGTGCCCAGCACAAACAGTGACAACACAGATTCTGACGACCCTCTTGTCGAAATTGAAAATACAAGCGGATTGAGGAGATGGATCGTCGCGTAGAATGTTGCTAGTCGTTCCAATTCGGCCGGCTGAGTTTCTGGGTCCTTCAACGAGGATTCAGCTTGGTTTGCGTTGGGTGATGCTGTCGGTCTAGTCGTCCTCGGAAGGATGTTGTGCAATAGCAAGCTGTATATCATAACCCCATTGACGATGTCGCACAACGCAAAGAGGTATTTTCCAAACGAAGGGTGTAACCAGTGGTTCGGAGTGAGCAATACCGCCAACAACGGGGTATACCTATACGTTTCGCGCATATACGGACTAGAAACCAAAAAGTCCGCATTTAGCAGAAAGTAACTTTCACATTGGAAAAATGGAGCGGTGCGAAGGACACCGTAGACGCACTTGCCTACATGAAATGGCAACCATTCCACCAAAGGTCCCTCTGGCCAATTTCCCCCCTCTGCCTCTCCATCAGGGTACAAAACAAACCCAGCAGCATCGCTGAAAACGCGATAATCTATATCCGTATATTTCACCACCGAATGTGCGTCATGCCATTCGCTGTACAGGATGAGAGCCACACGGAGGGCAATGGAGATTAGGATGACATTGCGGAAAGATGGTAGGTGTTGTAGTATGGTAGATAGCGCTGGCATTACATGCAGGCCAGTTGACGCTTTCGAGTGGTGTTCAGTGGTATTTAAAAAAAGTAAAGGCAACCCTGTCCGGAATCCTTATGGGATCTCCGGCAACGGTAATTGCGGTCACAGATTATTCACTTTTCTTTCCTAAGGTCGCATGTTCAGCACCTGGTTCCACTCAGAATATAGACTAAGGAAATAGTTGAAAACAGTGAATAGCGTATGGTAGCAACCAACCAACAGAGTAAAGAAACCAAAAAAAAATAATGGGAGGTGAAGGGTAGAGGTAGCTAACATCCCAACTAAAAAGTGCTACACAACATTGCCATCCAGCGCAGTCGTTTTGAACCTGATTTCCAAGAATCAAGGTGAGTGTCTGTTGTTAACCAGAAATCACGAGTGGAGGTAAGGCGCAGTCTATCATTTAGATCTGCATAAAGTCACTCGTCAGTGGTCAGTTTGTAGACGATCTCAGTAAGACTTACATATTGCGAGAGCCAGCGGAATCCTAACGTTGAACAGAGCGTTAGCATTTGATCTCAAAGTTGTGCATTGATACGAACCTTCTCCGTACCCTTGTCTTTGGACAACTGAGCACATGAAGATTTCGATAGGTCGGATCTCGGTGAGAGGGACCTTGCCCTATAAAAAATCCAAAGTGAGTAATCAACTACGACACGCCACGTCATCATCTCCACGTCCCATTACCATGTCCGGAACGCGAGACGACTGACACGTACCTTTCCAGTGGTTTGGTACAAGCCCAAATGATGTCTCAATTCCTCTTCGCTAACGGCACCAGGAGCGTCGATTTTGTTTCCGAGAATCAAGAAGGGGACTCTTGCGAGTTCTTCAATAGAGAGCAGAGCATCGAGCTCGGCCTTGGATTCTGAAAATCGCTCAAAGTCGGCGCTATCGACGAGGAAAATGATTCCGTCGACTTCAGGGAAATAGTCACGCCAGAGACGACGAGCTATAGTTTGTTGTGTTGTAAGCGAGATATGAGGAAATCTAATATTAGCGTGGTTGTGAGGGTGAAGGATGAAGTGCTGACCTTGAGTGTGACCACCCAAGTCGTAGGTTGTAAACTTGACATTTCCAATAGCGAGCTCCTCCGAGGCTGGAATGATGAAGTATTAGGTGCTGACCATTGAACAGTGGGGAGTCAATTACTCGGGTGAAGCGTGGGCTGCAACGTGGCCAATCTGTCATTCTTCAACATGTGCAACAATGTCTATATGGATCACCATCATAGTCAGTATGGGCATTGTATTCATTACCTCTATTAGAGGTACTCCGCCTCGGAGAAACGTCATCAAAAAAGAAGGAACGACTTACGGTCTTTCCAGCGTTGTCGAGTCCAAGGAAGAGAATTTTTGCATTCTTGTGGAGCAGGCCTGGGCAAGACGACAAAGCGCGAGTGAGTTGACACAGGACGAGGTCATTGTCGATAGCGTAAAATGATGGAAAAGTCAGTGAACGAAGAGTAGAGCGCGTTTGATTGCAAGGCTTTAACGTACCGAGCTGTGAAAGGATATCCCAGAACCAGTTGATAATGAACATTTCTATGTATTAGGTGAGAAGGCGTCGACACGCAGGTATTAGAAAAGGCGAAGAAGAGAGCAATGCACGACCGAGAATTCGAGTGGGCTGGGTTCGTGGGAACGGCTTGTCACATTGTCACACACGCAGCTGCAGTCGTATATTATGTATTTTAAATTGTGGGCAAGGTCTGACACTCGCTACACCATGTACAGATTGGAGAGAGAGTTCTTATTCCTAGCCACATCCCTCTGCGCAAAACCGAATCGCCCGTTCAAATTGGAGGAAGAGATTCTGAACGGGCACTGTCTAGAAGGTTGCGATAACGAAATTGCAGGATCAAGGCTGCAAATTTATAGGCGTGGAAGGTTTGGTTGTGTTGTGAAATGTCATCTGTATCCAACACCACCAAACCCATAGAAGAATCATTATACTTGGACATCAACTACTGTACCGATTCACATTAGATATTCTCCAATAACCATTCTTTGAATTCCTGCAGCCCATCCTGACTGCCTTTTTCATCTTCACTAGATGTCTTTTCTCCAACTTGAACGTAAGACCCAACAAATGACACCTCGCCTCCTTCCCAGTCCTCAAACTTGAACACACCACCCTCATTATTCGAACACTCTAAACCACCCATTTCCGTCTCTCCTTCCTCTCCGAGACCTTCCACTCCTACACCTCCGGCATGTGATGCACGTCGCTTTTCCAGTTCACGTTCGAGAATGGAACGCACACGGTTGATGGAAACACTACTGGCACTAGTGCCTGCCGGAGGTCTCATCAAATCCGACTTGTGTGCAAGAATGACAAGTGATGGTGGTTTTTGCGATGGAGGTAAGGACGTTAGGCTGTGCAAGACGATGTGAAGGTGTCTAACAACACGAGTTAGTTATGATCACACGACGGTGTATATAAGCTTACTCTGCAACCATTGCACCATTGCGAGAGATATAATTGGCATCCACAACGAATGCTACCACTCTAGCATCGTTCAGGTGGTCCCGGAATTGATCTCGCAACCTCGGGTGCCCTGGAACGTCAACCACAGGAATTGGCTTCTGACCCTCCGAAAGTGTGACCGAAGAGGAGTTTACTTGAAGCGAACTATGCGTCGAAAGAGTTTCACCATACATAAGCTGAATCAATCGGTCAGACACCTGGCCACTCAAAACTCTGGTAAGGGGCTTACAGAGGAGAGAATAGCTGTTTTGCCAGAATCTGATGGTCCAAGCAGGAGCACAGATTGACCTCGTTTTCCTGTTTTCCGTCGGCTTAATAGAACGAGAACTGAAAGCGAATGCGTCATAAGAGTGTCCAATTGGGATGTAGGTCGACTTACTCGCTATCAGAACCAATGCAAAGCCAAAAGGAGCAAGCAATAGCGACATTGGTGCAAAAGAAAGGACACCAAGTGCAACTTCAGGTGTAGCTTCCATCCAGTATGTGAGTGTGCTGAGCAAATAGTGGGTCAAGGCATTTGGCTATGTTTGTATACTCCCTATCGGTTGGCCTTGGTTGCCATAAAAGGACCGCACCTTCCGCGCTCGTTTACTCGGCTTCAACTCTTTGACACGTACCACACGACGAACTCACCATGGGCGCATCTCCTTCTCGTACCTTGACTGCTGAAACCACCTCCGTTGACGAGAAGAGGTCCACCGACCTCGCCAACTCAATGACGGCGTTGAGCATCGTCCCTAAG
The DNA here is from genome assembly GCA_951802395.1 of Volvariella surrecta. NCBI lineage: Eukaryota > Fungi > Basidiomycota > Agaricomycetes > Agaricales > Pluteaceae > Volvariella > Volvariella surrecta. The sequence goes on from OX637784.1 coordinate 2,282,689, forward strand.
TCATTAAATGGCACATTGACCCTCGATAGCGTAGCGGCTTGGGAGGAAGAAGCCAACTCTGATCCTAAGACTCGTCTTGCCAGAACAATTCTTTCCCACTCTGACATTCGTTCAGCCTTGAGCTCTCGCTCGGCTCGAATTGCAGACACCTACATCTTCAATCACACCATTGACTTCCACACTGGTCCGATTACCAACCAGAGAAGCAGCGGAAGGTGCTGGATTTTTGCCACGACCAATGTCTATCGATATGGAATCATGAAAAAGCTTAAATTGAAGGACTTCCAGCTCTCTCAGGTTCGTCGTGATATTCATTAACTGGTTGTATGCCGCATTTACACCCCACAACAGTCCTACCTCTTTTTCTGGGACAAACTCAACAAGTCTAACTACTACCTCGAGCTCTCCATTGAGAATGCCCACCTCCCAATTGATGACCGTCTTGTCAATTTCCTCTCGGGCGACATCATCAGCGACGGTGGTCAATGGGACATGTTCGTCAACTTGGCCGAAAACTACGGCTTGGTCCCCCAAACCGTTTTCCCTGAATCCACACACTCATCCTTCTCTTCACCTCTCAACACCCTCCTCAAGACTAAGCTCCGTGAGCACGCGCTGATCTTACGCCGACTCTCGGCTACCTTAAAGGCCGCCTTTGTTCCGGAAGAACATGCGATCAACACATTGAGAGCCAAGAAGGAAGACCTGATGAAGGAGGTGTACAGGATCATGACCGCTACATTAGGTGTACCCCCCAGGCCCAACGAGAGGTTTGTCTGGGAATACGAAGATGCGGACGGTAAGATAGGAAGATGGGAAGGTACCCCCGTGGAATACTTCACCCAATTTGCAACGAAGCCTTACAGGGTATGTAATTTAATTATTCTGGTGATCATGCGGGGTTTAGCTGATAGCGATCATATTGGTCACGCTCACCCTCGGTACACTTTCCGTCCCTAAAAATAACGCATGGTTGAACCGTATGCTCGTTGGAGATAGCCCTCGGAGTGTTTCTCACTTATCCATGATCCTCGAAATGCTTACTCCAAGCTATACACTGTGGATAAACTTGGGAACATCTGGGGTGCACGACCTGTGTTGTGTTCGTACCTTTTCCTTCTTTTTCCCACCCCTCGATTGACGACTATCCCTGACCAATAGACGTCAACACTGAGATAGAGAATTTGAAGAGGACAGTGGTGAAGGTAATTGTCTCTCCTTGTAGAATCACTCTCGAAGGCACTTATTCATTTTCCCTGCTTCTTAGCTTATCAAAGCTGGTCAACCCGTGTTCTTTGGCTGCGATGTCGGCAAGTTCTCAGAAACCGCAGCTGGCATCATGGATCCTGCCTTGTTTGAATATGAGGTACGCCCCAGTGAATCCACAAGCACGAAGTTGTGTCGTTCATGAGACTCATTCATTCATCAGGAGGCATTCAACATTACTCTTGGATTGACCAAAGCTGAACGTCTGCAAGTCAATGAATCAGCCATGACACACGCAATGGTTATTTCTGGTGTTCACCTTGACGAACGAGGCAATCCCGTTCGTTACAAAGTTGAGAACTCGTGGGGCGAGACAGCCGGTCACGACGGTTACTTTGTTATGACGGATACGTGGTTCGAAGAGTAAGTCCCCGTGAGGCCACACTGTGCAGCACATTTACTCATTTTGGATTAGGTTTGTATACCAAATTGTTGTACCAAAGGCCTTGGCTCCTAGAGATCTTCTCGCTGTCTTTGAGTCTGGCGAAAAAGTTGTATTGCCTCCTTGGGACCCTCTGGTATGTCTTTCCTACTTTGCACCCTCAAGAAATACAAATTCAACTGGTCAACTCTTTCTGCAGGGTACTTTGGCTTAAGGAGTTATACCACTACACCTTCATTACTTCATATTCACGGGAACGCATGTTCTGCTCTTCCGTCTTTTTGTCTGTCTCTGTACTTTTCCCTGATGGGGGTACTTCATTGAACATCTGATCAATTCTTTCTTGAAGTTCTACGAATCTACCCCTTTATACATATCCTGTAAACATATATATCATCATCACATGGCGCTGCAAATGAAGTTACGGCAGGTTACTTTGCCGAGATATGAGCGTGGTTGACGGAAGACCCCACTCGTTCTCAGATTCATAAGGGACCGAGATCGAATAAGAAATTCGACCTTACGTGGTTGGTCGCGGTGCTAGTACTAGTGCTGCGGGTGAACAAAGCCACCGAACAGGGCATCCAGCTGGACACGTATGGGCCTAAACCTATGTCAGCAAGCTTGGGGAGGACACTCTCGGGTCATCTTCCGAGCATAATTTGCCCTGTCGGGAATGTGTGACGCCCAAGACACAGCCCAATCCACTTCGCGTCAATCAAGCCGCCAAGCGTGCTTGGGCTCTTATACAGGTACTGCAACTGAACATGTACTCGTGGGTCGTAATAGGGAAATCGAAACCAGTGAGGTCCTCCCACTGCCATTGGAATGAAAGATACTTGTTCGTGTCGAGTTGGTCCCGGATTCCCTCGACGGCCTCCTGCATAAACTCGGTCCATGCTCATGGATGGTACTCAACGCTGGTGCGAACAGTGATCGTGATAATAAGCAACTTGATGGCGTATCGTCTCATACACAATGTTATTGCGCCCTAGACTGCTCACACCGCGGCACAGAAACCGCAAACGATCCCCTCCCTCTCTCTCTAGCTGCATAGGCTAGATGATGAGTCATGATCTTGGATCAACACCGTTGCTGAGGCCAATGCCTGTCGGTCATCCAAGACATTTTCCAGTTCACGGGACTCGTCATTGCCCATGAAGAGGTTGCATGGACCATTCAGGGCTCTGCACTCAGTCACTGCCTGGTGGTTCTTTGCATGACCGCTCACGCTCGACCTCTCAGATTGTGTTCTCAGGTCCATCGATCCCTTGCTGAACACATCCTTACCTATGGTGTATTATCAAACAATAGAGAACAACGAACAAGTCCCCAGTACTCTAGAAAGTCACGATGGATAAATGGATGGATGGATTGGTAAATGAGCTCGAACAGACAAACCGTATGTATACATACACCGAGACGCAAAAAAGTGAAGAGAATGTGTCTAAGTTAGCATCATAATGTCCGAGTCATATTTCTAGTACACCTATATACAATACCAACGAGCGTAGCATATACAGTATGGCCTCTAAGACTAAGAATCAAGAAACGAAAAATCTGTGTGGTAGGAGTGAATGCTACGAAGACGCAAAGTCCGAAAACGAGTCTAGTGACCATGACTATCTTTGCATTCCAGCAACAACGGGAGGACCAGTGACCTTACTCCACCTGCCCGTTTTCGTCGGCCCGTACCTGAACAAAGGTGGTGGAGGCGGTCTTGATGATTGCGCTGGCGGTTGACCCATTGACGGCTTTGGTTGTCCTGATGGTAGTGGTGGTGGCTGATATGTCTGTGGTCGAGGAGGTAGGTGTGCATGTGGGTGCTGTTGTTGATGGGGTTGTAGATGCGCGGGAGGGAGTGATGGAGGATGAGGGAGTGACTGATTATGTGCTGCTGCTGGCATTGGTTGAGCGTATTGGCCGTGGCGTTGCTTCCAAGCTGTCCGGATAGCATTCGAACGTGCCAGTAACTGGAGGGGGCGATACACAGAGAAGGGGAGTGAATGGTTGGAATTAGCGCGCAAGCTCCAAGGAATAGATCACTCACCGCATCCTTTTCTACACCATCAGCAATGCTCTGTATAATCTTCTCGACCACACTTTTGTGATTTCCATGTGGCTTATCATCTCTAAACCTCATCATTCGCCATCGGTTGAATTGAGGGTCCCAATGAACTTCAACCACTCTATCATCGATCTGCTCTCCAGTTTGTTTCATGCTAGACATGAGGAATAACCCGTCAGTGTAAGTTCCAGTTAAGGGGTAGGGTACGAGCAAAATGGAATCCCGCCAAGAGGAGTATGAAGGAAATGGAATGACAAGTGACCGAACTGACCTCTCCCATTCGTCATCCGTAGCATACATTCCATCATACAATTCATACTTTGATTTGCCTCTGTCATCTCCGCACCAGACATAGAGCAAGAACTCGGGCTTAGCACGAAAATCAGGTACATCTGCATGTCCAGGAACAGGCGGAAATTTGAGGACGAGTTTGAAGTCGATGCTATTCTCCGACGGAGGTTTCCATTTGATGCTTCGTAACGAGTTTTATGGAAGTGAGGAGAGGAAGCAGCAAGACGATGGCGACGACGTACAGATTATTGTCTGTTCCAGGTACATAAGGTGTCGAAGCGCAAGTGTATATCAGTCCATCGCTATCGTGTTGTAGAGTTGGCATTTGTGCGAATACTTCATCTGCACAATAGGACAGACTGATTTGCTTTACTTGAAGTCTGTAATAAAACTAAGTCCTTCCATGCTGACTGGGCACAAAGACGACTCACTGAAAAGGCCGATGCGCTGCCATATGTGGATGGTCTGCAATCATTCGTTCGTATGGTCTTGAGAACCACTCTTTCAGCCTCTTGAGTTATAACAGCGAAAGGGAACGAAGTCAGCTAGGAAGCGCGCATATAGATGAGCAGTCATACACCGTAGCGTTTGTCCAGTGTCCTTGCCATGACATTCTGATCATCCACCACAAGGCAGTCAAATGCTAAGTATCGCATTGTTTCCTATCCCAAAGCTAACAATGGGTCAGTGTACCACAAGGCAAGCAAGCACTACACACCCCTTTGGTTCGAGGATCCACATCAATAACCAACTCCCCATCAACAATGGTGTTCCTCAACGGTCGTCGAGGGTCTTCATGGTGAGGAAAGAAGAGTCCATCCAACTGTCGATACGTGTTGTGTCGATCAATCTACCCCATTTGCACAACAAAGCAGATAAGCGCTCACAAAGGACAAACGCTGCAAGAACCAACTTACGAGATAGACATTCTGGACATTGGTGCTCAAGTCCGTATTGACGAACAGCAGAACACGCACGCCATCCGACTTTTCGCAGACCCAGAAACTGAATGTTCATTTCTTCGTTCAACGATCATGTAGCCCGGCGCCACGAGACAGAAACAACATACTCGAGCCTTTCTAGCTTCTCGAGGTCGTGCTCAGAGAAACTAACAGGTTGGCTTCCAGGAAATCTTCATATACATTGGAGGCGCGCCAAGCGCTCAGTCCGAGTGAGTACCAATGGTCTCGCGACGTCCATGGTTGCGTAAACACACCTAACGTTGTCCAATTGACATAACTTTGCCACAGTAGACTTTAGCCATTGCTGCTGTGGCGAATCAGGAGGGACAATGTCGCCTGGGAGGTTGGTTATTGGGGGCATTGAATGAAGGCGCAAAACTGCGTAACCCGGGATGGCCTTCTTTCAATTCTTTCAATGTGTAGAGGATACAGCGTGACGGAGAGTGACATGTCACAACGCGGCAATTGCAATTATGGCACGCGTGTCGGTAGCGACGACTGCATTCAGACTCCTTAGCGGGTCAACGCTCTCGGGGTCGTGTTGTCCAGTAACCGGTAGGAGATAATCACACGAACCATCAACAGTCATACATTCACTCGTTGGGAGGGTTAGAAGTTTTATATAATGTAGCATGGATTGCAAATGTACAGATAACAAGAAAAAAAGGGAAAGATGCATCTACACAATCATCGGTCCTCAGCCCATTCCTGTCAAATAGAAAGACATGTTGAAAAACTGGGACAGAAGGTATATATGAGAAAGGCCACTCACGTTCTCTTTCTTGATTTGTGCCTATTTAGGTGAACAATAGTTTTAGACAATTGAAGAGACAGCTAGAGAGCAAACGACGCGTACCTCCTCCTCAGGAGTGAAATCATTTACAATGTTGAATAGCTTCCTGATCTCCTCTGGGGTCTTTCCTTTAATCATGTTTGCGACTGTCTTACAGCCAACGTCACTGCACAGAGCTCACGGATGTGAGCGGTAAGGTCGAAGAACGACCACAAACGCTTACAGTAGAGATTTGATATCGAGATAGTTGGCGGCGAGAATAATCTCGAAAAGCATCTCCTGATCTACACTGATGAACTTCTGGTCCCATTCACTAATGTCAGTTGTGCGTTTTCGTGTCTCATCCTGGGATTGGTCTGCATCTGGGGCGGGAAGAGGTTCTCCCCGATGGTGTTCACAATACTCGAGGACCTGAAACACAATCTAGCCACTGGATCGTATTATCGAAAAGAGCGCCTATCGTTACCTTCTTCAAAACGGCTGACGACACGTTCGGCAAGGGAATGGGTTGATCGGATTCACCGACGTCTAAGTGATATGAGTTTGGACACGTTTGGAGACGCGAAAAAAAGGGGTTTGCCTTCAAGCATGTTCTTAATGAGAACGCTGCGTTCGATGATGTCTCGCTCAGTTGTGAACTGCTCGTTATCGGAAGTGACGAGGAGAACCATGTTTGAAATATGAGAGTTGAATGTGGAAAAGAAATGAAGTAGAGAGGTCGCTGCCAGCTGATGGGGGTTTATATGACTGAGAGCTACAAGTGGCGCAAAGCTGTGAAATGTTATTTACCTGCGGCTGTCGGAGATAGCCGAAAAGGTCCGTGCCCAAACCCAGTCACACAACGTCTTTCCCAATTTAGTTACTTTGTATATTTCTTTTGATTTTATGTCTTTTTTGACTCGTGCGCTTGATTTATCCTCCAGGTCGCCTTTTTCTCTCCTAGGTTCGTCGCAGTTGACAACGTTGTCGTCGTAACTTGACTCATCGGTCTTTGTTCTTTTCATCAGGTGCAATTCGGACAGCTACCAAGCGTGCGGGCGGTACCGTACACAACCATGGTGGTTCCCCAGGCAAAAGATTAGGTGTGAAGAAGTTCTCGGGTACGTTGTTCTTACTTGCAGTGCACTTGCCTCATTCAATACTACAACAGACCAGGCCGTAATTCCTGGTAACATCATCGTGAGGCAACGAGGCGCCGAATACCATCCGGGGCAACATGTACGTCCTCGTTTTTGCAGATCAACTGTTTTTTACATCCTCATCACATCCTCGCTTGAAACGTGCAGGTAAAGATGGGGCGTGACCACACAATATATGCTACAGTACCTGGCTTTGTTCGCTTTTACAAGATGAAGCATATGCGGGGAGAACGTAGATTCGTTGGTGTTGTTCTAGACAGAGGAGAAGTATTGCCACGACATGAGGAGGACCGGGGTCGCAGTCGGCATTGTGGTCTTGTGAATCTGAATGCTCAGTGATCCAATTCCGACATCTTCCGCTGCTCTCTCCACGGCAACCCACCTAGCACGCGCAGTTATTCATATACCCAGGGCAGCAATCAAAGCTCACACTACAGCTTTTTTTTAGAAAAAAGATTGAAGTGTATTCTGGTGTATTTACCTTCATGGCTTTTAGCCCCTTAAAAATAGAATTAATTCACAGCCGCTTCCTGCTTCTGACCACCACCTTCATCTGCTCCAACACCAACGGTACAGCACGCTGCAATGACTGAGAAGGATTTCATATTGTCTATCACTCTAACGAAGCTTTCTGGTTTGTCCTTCGTGTACACCATTCTGCGCTTAATTACATAAATCACTAACTCGCGTATGCCAAACTGACAGATATACCCACCGAGGAAACGATCTTTAACACGGGAAAGACCTTACTCGAGGATACCCACCAATGGAAACAAGGGAAAGCGTTCAAAGATGTCAAGACTTACTACCGTGCAAAGGACACCACGAATGATCGTCATGGCGCACCATGGCATTGCAGAGTTAGCGAGCATAATCCCGACGACGTCAGCTTTATGCGCATGTGGGATAAACTGAGCGTTGACAAGCCTCTCAACGAGAAACAGTGCGTCTATGCGTCTCTGTTCATCCTTACCCCCTCGCTTGTTCGTAAAGCGAGTATTGCTGTTTATGGGAATGATTCGTCACGCCCACGTCATTGCATTATTCCCTTCAGCGATAAAAGCCGCCTTCTAGTTCCTCATCGGAGGATATGGCACTCACGCACAGTTTATGAAGGTTTGATGAAAACATGGACAACGTCGCTAAAATCAAAGAAATTTCTCCATCTGCGATTATTTGGTCCGTTCACTACAAGTTCCCACCTCCCGTTTCTCCACGGGCGTTCACTCAACTTCAAGTCATAAAATTAGAAGAAGAGGCTAACCCAAATGGAACTGGAGCGCCACGTAAAACTGGGTAGGCTTATTTCCTTCACCAAGCTGTTGTGGCTAATAAACTAATTAATGCCTTGCTTGCTTGTCCATCATCGATTTTTTATGAATCGTAATAACGTACCATGCAATCTCAAACGTATCACTGCGGTTTATGGGCGAATATTCTTACGACATGTCCTTCGTGGCCATCAACGGAAATAACCCGACAATGACCTTCTCCATCCTAAAGCCTCATCGTATCTATACCAATAGACCTTTCATCACCACCGGATGCCGCCTTGGCCGCCTTGGAACTAAACGGCGTCAAAGGGCGCTACGCCAGTGTTGAACGCCTCAAAGAACTCGACAACGGTAAAATCGAGTGGAGAATGGCTACGTCAAGCACCCCAGGTGGAAACATCCCTACCTTTATCACGGAGACCAGTATGCCCGGCAGAATTGCTCAGGTATGTATTCTTTATATGCACAACAGAGATTCATGGTCTCAAACCTGCAATTAGGATGTACCCCATTTCTTCAATTGGTTGAAGACTCTCCCAGAATCGACGACCTCTGGGGCAGAGTAAGCTGGTTGCGCTCAAATGCATATTTACAACGTACGACAATGTACTGTACCCTTCCGCAGCGCATGTATTTCATGACCTGTAGATGTTCGATTCACAGACAATATCACTCTGCTGTTGCTGTCCGTATCGATGCCGATGTGATGCAATAGAATATCGCAATATAAGTTGTTTTTAGCGTAGCTGCTTAACGTCTCCTCAAAAAGGCTGCAGTACTTTTCATATTCGTGAGTATATTACACATATTGCTTTCAAGCTAACTCCATGTAACGCTCCACTGCAATAATTGATCAATCCAACAAAGTTGGCCCAAAAGCGTGATGGAACTTACATTCCCAATTCGTAACAGCTGCGTTCCACAGTTTGACTTCATGTTTCCTGGTGCCTCCAAAATGATCTACGAATACGTTGCCAAACATATTGTCTTCTCTTGCAATGCTATCTGGCCTCATCATCCTCTCCGTAGCAGCTTCTAGTGAGGTTGGAAGTAACTTGACCTGACGGTGGTCAAGGCGCAGTCAGTCATCAGACACTACACAGTAACGCTACAGTACCGGAATAACTCTCACCTCTCCATTTACGGAGTCCTCCGCATTCAACCGACTTATTGGCGGACCGGGTAACGATAATTTCTTCTCAATACCCCTCAATCCGAGCAAGAAAATAGCACTGAGCGCATAATGTGGGTTCATGTCAGCTCCCGGCACCCGTATTTCCAATCTTGTAGCCGCTGGTGGAACTGATGGTGGGGAGATAATTCTGATGGACGCAGCACGAGAATCATATCCATATGTAACGGCATTTGGAGCCCAGAAGGCTTCACCTCCGACGAGCCGCTTGTATCCATTAATGGTAGGGACAAGCTGTGGACGAACAACGGAAGGCAAGATGAGGAGGCTGACAGCAAGACAAGTAGACGCATACGAACCATTGGCATGACTATTATCGCGTGAGTGTTATATCAGATGCGCAAGGTAAGAGTGCCCACCATCGGGGAGACCCTCCAGTACTCCAGCAAGGAACCATTCACCCTCCTGACTAAGGAATCTAGTGGCTGGATAGGCGGCGCCACTCCTACCATTCTTCCCTTCTTCACCTGATACTGCGAAGACATTCTGGCCTTGCTCGTTTCGTAACGAGACATGGGTATGACTTTGTCATGTCATGGTCAGTCAGCGTTGGAGAAGAAATGGGTCAACTAACCCACTACAGCCTGGAAGCTAGTAAAATTAGCAGAGACCCCTTTGAATTGAATGATCAGATGCTCACATCTCCCCAGGGCTTCGCCATAAAACTCGGTAACACGCCATGCTTCATTCCGATGCTCTTTGCCAAATATTTGTAGAGTAACGCATTATCAGCCATTCGGAGTACCGATGTATACGCCAAGGCGGTTTCTAGGACTCCAGGTCCGGTCTCGGTATCTAGGTATATATAAGGATACAATTACGCCACGCATATATGCACACTTACGATGCGCTTCAATATCGATCCCAAAGTTCAGGCTCTGCTCGAAAAGGTCGTTGAAATAATCCTTGTTTAGCTGCGTCCTCAGCAAGGAATATCCGTGCACTGCAGAGCAAATGTTGAGTAAGTGTGACGCATCGGATTTGGGATACACTACTTACTTCCAGGAGTAAGAGGGTTTAACCCTGTGAACTTCTTCTCTGCTAGCGAATAGGGCGTTTCTAGAAAGGAGGATGAGCCTAAATGATGGTCAAAGCGCACTAATCAACCTTGGAAGTTGAAATACTTAGGAAGGGGATTAGACACTGGACGATCATTCCTCAGCGGACAAAGCATACCTCATATTCTACACCAGCGTAACACTGTCGCCCGAGCTTTCCTGCTCTCTGCGTAGTGACACCCAGTATACCTCGCGGGTCCACAATAAGTGGCTCTCTAGTTTCAGGATCGAGGAAGGAGACGAGGAAGAAGGGAACATTATCTTCCCAAGGTATGCGACGGAACGTGGATAGGTCTATAGAGGCAATTATGTCCCTGTATCCATTTGCTTTGTTGGATATCAAGAGCTCGGTGGAATACACTGCGTCATGAATATCCCATCCGCTGTCAGTTGCCGTGAGTCTCCACCCACCAAGCAAGGAAAGACGTGAAACTGACAATACAACGCTGCAGAACCCAAATCCGTCGGAGGTTACTGCACTCAGGAACTTGTCTTTCGACTATCCACGAGCGGATTTGGACCGGGTCAATCACAGTCATTTGATTTAGTATTGCATGCAACATACCATATACTTCCCACGCAATACGCCATCGACTGGAAAATACGCAGTTTCACACACGAAGTATCAACATCAATACTGGTAGAATCACTCAGTCGATTATCGCATACCATCAACGCCTTATGCGAATTGGTAGTTATCATAGCCGAAAGCCAATAGAGCTCACCTGCTACCTTCACTTTGTTATCATGGAGTAGAATATTTTCCAGTTCGTTGAATGTCCTTGGCGCGTTCTTCGTGGACATGGCTGTGGTTATCTGGGAAGGAAGTCTATGGGCATGGAGCACTTACGCCCATAAGGCTTAAATTGAAATTCGCGTCAAGTCATGTGGGCATGTAACGCTTGTGACGGAAAATGTTGTGACATGCGTTCACTGGCTTTCCTTTTTGAGATTTTTATGGACAAGTCTGCACCAACCACCGTCGCACAAGGCACCATCGTAACATGCAAGTCCGTCTCCCAGAGTTCGGTCTGTTAGACCAGGACGCTAAAATTCGCTTTCCTTGATGTTTATAGCCGTGGCTAGTGCCTTCTTAACTGGGCTCTATGGCATATTTAAAGGACAGCCGGGATATGGAATCCTCGCTGGAGCCGCAGCAGTTAACAGCGGATTCACAGCTGCATCATTCTTCTGTGAGTGCGCTGCTATTCACATTGTCCATTTATTCTGAGACAATGCCCTAGCTATGCGTGAATTCATAGTTAGTCCTATTCTCGTGAGCACGATTCCGACTGCACACTTCGCACGTCGGCGGAGAACATTGGGCTTAAACCGCACAGAAGATGATGCGTATCACTTACATACAACACCCACCTGGTCTGAACTCCGGACACATAAACTCGTGGATACCAGTATTAGTGGGGCAATTACTGGTGGTCTCTTTCGGGGCTGGCGTTGTAAGTTCCTAGCCTCTTCTTAGTCTATTGAATAACACAAGGTACAAGCTGGCCCGAGGGCGATAGTTCCTGGTGCTATTACGGCCACTGCATTCTGTGCACTACTGCAACTGGCTTACAACGAAGTTGGAATATACAGGATTAACTACACATCGAAGGTGTCAGAACGTCAGCCGTCGCAAACACCGTCCCCATCAGAGCCACCAAAAGAAACCTTGCCATGGACAGACCGGATATGGTCATGGTTCGGGGTACACAAAATGTCAGAAGAAGAGTACCTAGCTAAGATGAAGAAGTCGCGAGATTCCTACCTCAAACGTATTGCTGAGTTGGAGAAACAAGTGGCAGAGGAAAACGCAAATAAGGAGAAAGATTAAAATAGTATCTCGTGAGTCCAAGTGTTGCGTTGGATGTTACGGCCGGTTCATTACATTACTCGTTAGATTTTTGCTCATTCTCTGGCTGGTTGAGTAGATGTCGTTGCTGTTTCGACCCGCTCCTTATTCCAAATCTCTATAACCCCCTTACCACTTTGATCCACGCCCGCGAGAATGATTCTCTTCTCGTCACATATGAGAGCATTGACCTTTTCCATCGCCTCGACTTTGCCCTGCCAAGTTCGGTACAGCCGGAGAGAATGATTGTCCAGATCATACTCCAAGTCGTACATTGTGACCACACCGAGCATGGTCGAGAACACCAATGTGTCCGGTTTTAAAAATGCCCTAGGCACATCAGAACAGGTAACTCTAAGCTCTAGCACCACTTACATGGCTACGATAGGCCCTTCGGCCACCTTGGCTTCGAGTTGCTTTGCTTCATCGAGTCCACCCCAAAACTTTTTCTTCTTAGACCCAACGAACTTTTGGCCGCCATAACCCAGCCAGATGCGCCCATCTGCTGTTCCAGCAACCATGATGCCATCGGGCGAGATGGCTGTCGACATAATGAATGGTGGGGATAAGCTTATCGAGCCGGAGACGGTGTTAGATGCTGAGATATATGTAATCAGCGCTCTTCTGCATTTCTGGCAATATTCCACCACTCACAAATCTGCCGTCGGGTCATGATGTGACCTTCGGTGCAATTAAAATGCATCAGGGTGTAGTCATAACCTCCACTGACCAGTTCTCTTGGCCTTTCAGGAATAAACTTGACACATGTGCATACCTTGCAAAAAATGTCAGTTTGAAAGGCTTTCCTACTGGCTGTGCCGCACCGTATGGGCTTACGCTGGCGTGGCTGTTGCCCATACGTTTCACAGTGTGACCTTCAAGCTCTACAACACCCACGATGCCCGAGTCTAGTGAGAACGCCAAATGTGTTTTGTCGTGGTTAATTGAGATCTGGTTGGATGTTGGCCGGAGAGCGTTAGACTAAGCGCGAACACCAACCTCATTAACTTCGTCGTTGTCCGTATCTGTGACGTCTACCTTCGCCACTGCGTCCTCTGGCTCTTGGATAATCTTGTCCATATCCATTTTGAATTTATATATCTGTAATCCAGTCAATACCGGTTATCGCAATGTTTGATCCAAACATACACTTCGACCACTAGAGATCCACGCGTCGCGGAGCTCTGAGCCTGGTCGTTTCAAGCAGACAATCGAAGCTACGGTGGCCTTGAGCCCTCGAACAGCTTTCACAACCTTGTAACTCGAGAGATCATACACCCGCAATGTGCCATCCTCTAACGCGGTCCATGATTACCCCCAGCCAATCGCGACAAGGTAATATGGCGCACCAGATCCAGTGAACAAGTGGTTAGAATGCCCGAATGACAGCGACACCATGCTTGTTGGAGTGTGTAGAACGCGTTGCAAGGTATAATTGACCTCTCGCTGCGCAACGTTGTCTTCAACTATCCGAGTCTTGTCCTCTGGCATGCTCAGACGAGAATCAAGCAGGAGCTGCAATTTGTTCAATCGATATGAATGAGTGGTTAGGATGAAAGCGTTCTGGGCGTCGAATGGTGTTAAATGGTGGAGCACATGTTACTATCTGCGACAATCGATTTGAGCAGCTCGGGACCAATTCCACTTCGGTCATCATCGTACTCCCATCACTACGAGCCGTGCACGCAGATAGTATGCATATCTATGGCAAGCTAATGCAATATGAAGTGTCCGCCTGTCGAGGCTATTCTGACGTTAATCGGCTCAACCCTGGGTACCTCCTTGCACCTAATCCTCAAGTCGGGAAATCTGCCTCAATCCACACAAACTTGCTGGACTCTTCTGCTTCTCGCAAAGCCTATCCAGCTTTCTTTTTCTGCATATCTGGCCTTGTACTTGTCTGCCAGCCGTGGCACTCTATTACATTACACACCCATGCATTATGGACCATAGTGAAGTTGCACTTCGGTTGGGGCAACGACAATGGTCATAGCTACATTCCTGCTATCAATCAGTGGCTAGCCCGTTCCGGTACATTGACCTGCAATATCACCTTCGGGACGCCATTGGACACCAATGATCTCAAAAATGTAGGAGGTTTTGCTCCCAGTCGCAGATCGGGTTGGATTTTTCCAGCTGCGTTTGTCGGTGAAGGAAATGGATCAGTGTCGACAACTATTCGTTGACAGCTTTGCTCGCCTTCAAAAGCTGGTATTAGACCTGTCTGTTGGCTACGAATCGATTTTGAACCCGGATCCCGTGCAAATCCAATTATGCTTCTCTGCCTGTCCCCAACTTCAGAGTTTGGTGTTAGAAACGAACGTTCTATGGATTTAGGGTGATGAGGGGCCGATCCAAGCCCTCCCTCCATCATTAACGCATTTAGAAGGATGGATCGATTTGCAACAGGCCAGTTTAACGAGCTTGCTTTCCAAGTGCATCAACCTTAACAAGCTTAAGCTGTTCCGAACCTCCGAAATTCAAGATCCTGTACCACTCCCCGAACACATCTCAGTGCACTTCTCACATACTTCGCTCCGCTACCTGTGCCTCAGTTTCAAAGCCGAGGAACTCCTACCATTTTTCCGAGTCGTCAATTCCCGATCACGACGATAGCCTCGTCGTGCTTTTCGACGCAGAAGGGATCCTGGAGTGTACTGCAGATGCCTCACCTCCGCTGGAAGCCTTAAGGGTTCCATATCAGCTCTGAAGAACTCCTACGATTTTTTCATCGAGTCCCAACGATTACCTCTGTCACGATCCTAGAGTGTGATTGTTACGACCAGCATATGATACGTGGCAACACAGTCTCACCCGACCATCCACTTCAATATTTAATTAGACTGGAAGACATACAGGTCGTAATATTTGATGAAATCCGCTCAGACGTGACTGATGAGGATATAGTCAACTTTGTTGAATCTAGATGGAGGACAACGGATGAAGGCGTCTCTAGGATCAAATCCGTTGACGTGGGTGATGATAGAGTGATGGCGCCCCAATGGAGGGAGCGGATATCGATGTTGCAGGGAGAGAATTTGTGTTTCGCACCTGGTAAGGAATTTTCGTTGAATGGACATGTGCTGCATGAAACCAGTGAAACATGGTTATCACCTCTCGATACCCATTTTTCTTACTTAGCATACTTGTAGGCTCTCGAAAGGAACAATACACCCATTATGTGGATAATGCCTTGACCCTCATACAATATCTCTCACAAATGACAAGGTCCCTAACGAACTAGCAATCAACTCCAACACCCTCTGACTCTCTTTTTTCTGCACCGCCGCCAACTTTTCCAAATCACCCTGCAACTCCACATTTGCAATGATCTCGTCACTATGTGTCCTTAGAAATACATTTTGCATCGCTTGCACGGCTTCAAAATCTCGATGGGAATGTAAGCGTTGCACCAGAGCGCTTATGAAGCGGCTTAGTGAATCTAGAGTGATCAGGGAGCGAAGTTCGAGATCCAAAGCTGCCGGTGAGAGCGACTTCGCATAGTTGAAAAAAGTTTCATCTGCACATGCAAGTCAGAGATGTCACAGCATTTGAGGGCTGAAACGGTGGAAGCTCACAATTGCCCTCGACGTCCTCCTCCATCAACTTCTTCAAAAACACGCTCTCCATGCTAGCAGCGATTTTATCCAACCTTCGGGTTGATTTTTTTGTCTCTTTGTCTTCCTTCTTCTCTTCAAACACAAATCTTGGTTCGACGCCAGGAAGAGTAGGTAGGAAGAAAGGCGCCTTTTCTGGGGCTTTTGGTGGATCTTTTGGCTTGTTACGTTGCTGTTGAAGTTCATGAGTATATAACTCTACGAGTTTCGTGTAAGGAAGACGAACCTGGATGACATCTAGATTAAGCAAAGTTTGCCATCTCGAGCGAGGTAATAAGGTTAATGTGATCAAATCTCCATCAAGTTGTGGTGGCGTTGAGTACACATCCTGGGGTTGTTCTTTTACTGTCAGTGCTGACAGTCCATCGAGTACTATGCAAGTAGATCTGTCAGCGCTGGTATACGAGTTGGCAAAGGTGTTACCTTCATCTTCGTCGTCAGTCTCACCACGCATGGACGGTAGGTTAATTGTCATTATATCGTCCTCTGATATGCTCTGGAAAGAGACCTCTGAATATTGCGCCCGATTCGCCCTGGATAATATCCTTGTCACTTGCCACCAACACGGGGATAAACGACGCAGCCTACCAAAGGTACACTCCAACGCTGTCTACATGCGCAGTTGCTAGAAAGTCATTAGTCGGCGAGAATGATATACTTGTGGCTACACTGGAAGTCTTGAAAGCATCAATCAGGCGACCAGTTGGTACATCGAATGTCCGAATAATGGATTCCAGAGAAGATGTGACAAGCCATCGCGAATCCGGCGAGAAGGTCTGGAAAAGATAAAGTTAGTCAATGACTCTGCCCTAGGGAGGAAATAGATTCACGATATCCAAAACCCTGCCACGGAATCCACCAAACTCTCTCACTATTCTCCTGGTTTCGATATCCACAAGTCTCACTACCAAATCATCGCAGGAAATTGCCAACAAACCGCTATCACGATGCAGCAAACTTGCGATAGCTGTAGCTGGGAGGATTAGTGTATATTCCAAGCTCGCTGTATGGAAATCGAAGAACTCGAGAGCCGGGTTAGGCTTATGCTGAGCCTGGAGTTACTGAGAACTTACATTCACTGTTCCATCCAGCGTCGTAGCCAAAATTACTCTATTTAGAGAATCGCTTGCCAGTCCAATGACGCTACGATGTCTAGAGTCCTTGTCAAATCCAGGTATCCTGCCCGCCACCTCATCAGGTGGAGGACCAAGTTCGAATGCCTTGCGCTGAATGCCGGATTGCATGTTCCACATGTGTATTGCACCTGTGGACGAGCTCGCAATGCCAAAATTGCCGCAGGCAGAAACACACACAGACTGAAGCCACGATAAGCTCATACTCCATAACACAAAGTGCAAAACGCTTACTTTGACTGAGCCTAGGGGGGCTCGGGACTTCCCCTTTGCCTTGTACGTAGAGACAAACCCGAGATTGTGTTTGCCTATTCTTTTATTTTGCATCGTCCACGACCGAGCGAATGTCTCGTCAGTATGTGCAGTCAAGATATCGTCCCAGTCCTTCGATCTCGTAGTCGAGTACGAGATCGAAGTTATTGCAGGAAACTTGAGGCTGGCCAGAGGTATTGAGAGATTGGTTGCCTTTTTCAGCAGTGAACCTAAGACAGTTCAAGCGCATGTAAAAGCCGTGATGTGGAGCATTACCTTGAGAGAGTTCGAAGGAGCGGGAATCCCTGACCACTGAGGTACATCTCAAACTACGATCCCTCGAGGCGGACACCAATTGTTTGCCATCCTCTCCGTAATACCGAATTAGGTGGGGCGGAGCATGGTGACCTGACCGGAATTTGAGGAGGCGGGGAGCAGCCGTAGGCGAGTCAAATAGCCATTGCTACGAGCAGATAGATAAACGTTAAACCTGTTGACGGAAACGTATCGCCCACCTTGACACTATTGTCTTCGCCTGAGGTTATCAATACGGGCTGTCCTGGGACCCACTCTACGGCGCTAATGGCTCCATCATGAGCACCACGCACTAAGTGCAACAAACTACCACCTTCATTCAAATCCCAGAGTGCAAGGTGCCCAGCGGCCGATGCGGAAGCAAGAATAGGGTGGCCATCTGCTTAAAGTTTTAGACTGTAGCGGCACATTCGAGTCATGGACTAACCACTACGGAAGCCCAATGCTCGAATACCGCCATCCATGAACATTCGCATTAGTCTTTCGTCAGTACGTATGTCATATACAGATATCTCCCCCGAGGTGGATCCGATTCCGATGACATCTATAGCTGGAGATTGCACCAATGCAGTGATGGCACATCCGGCTGGGTTCGCCTGGGTAGTCATCAATCGTGAAGGAGAAAACTTATGGATACATGACCTGATCAAGATCGTCAATTGTGAGTCAAAAACAAGCAGGGAATGAGACTTGCAGCTTACTGGGTCGCAATATTCCACAGTTGCAAGCCCCCTTGACTACTGCTTACAATCACCTTGTTGAGGTATGTAGCAGGGTGCAGAAAGGAGGAAGCAGTGAAGTCGTTTTCAAATTCAATAGAATAGTCAAAGGCTAAGAGAGAATGTGAATTCACTCTATGCGCGTGATGGATGCACTTACCTCCAGTTTTCGTATCCCATGTCAGCATTCGACTGCCATCCTCGGTTAAAGCGAGAGCATGAGTTCCAAATACTGTCATAAATGACAAATTTGACCCCAAAGGATTTGAAGCCCGAATGATCTGGTGTCGTTAGCATCTGGACAGCAGCTAATGTCATTCACAGCGCACCTCTCGCCCCCGGATATATTTTATCAAGTGCGGGCCAGAACACACCCACACAGCATCTCCATCCATTGCCAGACATGAAATGTAATCCGGCGCCTCAGGGCCTAATCGCACAAACAACTTAACACGGCACGATGATGAACTTGAACTACTCACCCACAAAAAGTAATGTCATTTTGCCACCCTCCCAGAGTGCCCATGACCGTCCAAGGCAGGTCAAGATGTGAACTCTAGGACCTTCTGCGGCACCCTTAAACGATCTCGTTTGTAGGATGAACGGAATGTGATTCGTGATGAGACCAAGTGCCCGAAATGGTGCAAATAATCGGGGTTCCTTCAATGGATTGGCATTGGGCTTGACTCGCTTTCGTAGTGGTGGATCTATTTCCATCCCATCATGAGCCATTATTCGTCGAATCGACGTTCTACAGGCGTTCGTCAAAGTAAGAAATCGTAGACGGTGGTCATTGGCATCGTGCTCGTCCAAAAATTGTATGAGTCACGTGATCTGAATGGCCATGCCTGAGACTCAGATTCAGAAAATTAGAAAATTTGCCCTGCGGTATACCGCCTGCCTTGTTCCGCTGCTGGGACCAAAATCACATTACCCTCCCGCGATCGAAGTAATCGAAATACAAATTCGGCGCGTAGTCGCTAACTAATATTCCATTGCCGTCGTCTAAGTTTTGGATCTGAAGAGCGCTGGCTCTAACGCCCGGAAGAAGCGCGATATTATGCCCAGTTCTAGCTCGGATGACCCTCGGGTCGGCGAAATCCCAAATGTTATCCTGTAATCGCAATATTAATCTCAGCTCTAGTGCCCGCGTCATAAACAACCCTGCGTCAGCCGCCGATCGTCAAATGATTAGTCCCACAAATTCCTTGCGCCCACTCGTCTGCTTCGCGGATAAACCGTCTTAACAACCCGAACGTTCTGGTTAATACGATTTAAACAAAAAATATGCCTTCCCCATTCAGCTTTGACCGCGGGCGCTGACACCGAGATGCTGAAAATGGCTGAAACAATGATGGCGCCGCGATGATACCACGTTTAAAGCCTTACTGCGTGCGCGTTTTTTCCTTCCTTTCGGTGAAATCAATATCCCAGTCCGGAGTTGGGCAGCTTACCACGAGGCTGAATTGGCAACGACCTGACATCTCACACAAGGGAAGTAGG
The DNA here is from genome assembly GCA_951802395.1 of Volvariella surrecta. Taxonomy (NCBI): domain Eukaryota; kingdom Fungi; phylum Basidiomycota; class Agaricomycetes; order Agaricales; family Pluteaceae; genus Volvariella; species Volvariella surrecta. Next base: position 2,302,505 of record OX637784.1, read on the forward strand.
ATGTATTCATTGTTCACGGCCATCATGTAGGAAATTTCACCTCCTGGTTGTCCTCCTGTTCATGCGCAAACTTCAACCAGGGTTTGCCTCCACTGTCCATTCCGTCATTCGCCCTCATGTCCTCTGTTGTTGCATCCCTCATCCGGTGCCTATATGGATTCGTCTTCGTGATGGCCGTTAGGGAAGTCAAGGGAATTGATGGCCATCATTTAATGGGAGGGCCAGTTCAGCTGGAGAGGCCTCAAAGATCTTCTAGGGTTGTGCTGATAATCCTGAGTGCGGTAGTCCTTGTTCCACCCGTAACCCTCTGGGACGTAGATATCCGTCCCGATATCTACTTAGACAGCTAGACTGGAGCGAGCTGCCATGTCTATATCGAATAGTCTACACGTGTACTTTAACACAACTTTGCTATCTTATGAGCATAAGACCAACGATTTGATATCGCCTGCGTCCGAGAATCCCTGGTCGTGTGTACTTGCATTCCATATTCGCCCTATTATGGAGAGATACTGGGGTTCGAATGGCGAGATGGTGCAAGAAGCAGCATTTGATCTCATGCAATTCTTGAGGGTCGAGGCCAGGCAACGAATTGAGTAGAGGAAATAGATTGAGGGTGCATGAGTCTAGTCGTTACAAATGTAAAATGTAGGTGAGATGGAGAAATACCAAATGGAATGGTTGGCCTGAAATATGTGTTGTTTAGAGTTAGACGATGATGTGAATCGGTGAATGTATGATAGCAAGATGAGATGGCGATCGATAGGTAGAGGAATCTCAAGATAGATGAACTGCTAAATGGATGTGATGAAAATGGGATGGAGGATAGAGAAGGGCATATATGGGAGCCAATATATACGTCGTGAATATCAACAGAAGTCGTCGCTGGGACGTCGTTATCAATCCGGAGACTGAGCTCATAGACTCGAAATGGCCATAATCATAGTTGGAGAGAGAAAGAAACGAAGGGTAAAAAAGGATCAAGTTATGAAGCCAAAGCTTCACCATTGACATTCTCATGGAGAGGATATATGCGCGTTCAGGTATAGCGATTCGTGAATCATGACGGTGTCGTCAATTACCCACCCTGGTGGGATACGTTGAAGGTTGAGAAAGCAATGACGAAGCCCAGCAATGCGCGTGGCAGCATCATACCAAAGAGAGTAGCTGCGCATAAGGCAGGAGTGTTACACCACCCTTGAGGTGATGGATGAGGAGGGGTAGTTCCTAGTGTTAAGCGTAGTAGTGGTGGTAGCGCCCATAGCAGTATAGCACAATTGACGCGTGGTAGTAGCGGGTTATGTGGAAAGATGGTACTTTTGTAGAGAAAAGGGAAGAGTGGTGTCGTTTGTGATGAAGGTTAGCACGGGGAGAGTTGACGTTCAAGGTTCAATATGAATGCGGCCAATCTGAAAGTAGACGCAGAATGGATGGGGATAACGTGAACACGTAGAATGGAAGTCTGATTGCGGAGACGGGGCTTGAGTTGCATTGAGTATCACCGAGTGGTGGCCGCGGGCGGAAACAGGATATCTTCTTCCTGTTCGAATCGTGACACTCTCTTGCCAGAAGAGAGCATGGCCTCAGCCAAAGAAACCATTCGAGTAGGAAACAAATTGGGAAGTGAAATCCTGGGTATGGTTGAAACTATCATCAAATGACAGGAAGTCAGGTGTATCGAATCCAACGTCAAATAAGATGGGATCCATGTCCTTGGTCTTGTCGTTGGCTGAGGGTAAGTTAGGGAGCATAAACTGGGCATCAAAATCGAGGTCGGGAAGATCGAATTGCGCGTCTTCAAATGAAATAACACGCTCTGGGGTAAGTTCCTCAGAAGTTGTTGCGAAATGCAACGCTGGCTCCGTCTGGTAACGACGAAGTGAGGTCCTTGGAAGTTCAACCGACGCGTGATTTGGGGTGCGAATGGGTGACGACGACTGCTTGACCAATCACAGAGATCAAAGATGAATCCACATGAATGTGCAGGCCACTCTGTCAGAAACGATATCATGAGGGTTGAATCACTGAACGTACCTCAGGCGATGTTGTCTCCCAAGCCAAAGGTTCTGGCAGCGCGTCAAATTCGGCCTGTATGCCAATATCGATGTTCATAAGCTCGGCACCATTTAGTAAAGCATCCTCGATGAGTTGTTGGCTGAGCTCATCGCGTTCTAGTGCACGATTTCTGTCCTTTCGTCTGTTCGTATCAAGGTAACACTGGCCGTCAACCACTTGCCACCATTCAATGTCGGCTAACACTCTTCTGTTAGCAATGTCTGAACCTGATGAGCGTCGGTGGCCGTGTCCTTGTATTCTCGTAGCAGCATTAAGATATGTAGGATTGGATAGGAATGGCTTGTTGCATGTTGCATGAACAGCAGGAGAAGAAAGTGTACGACGTAGAGAAGGCATAACGATGATCTACAAACAGCTGCCTGGCGCAGTGTTGTTCTTGGTCGCGATGGACGATGAGGAGGAAGAGGGAGGAGGACAAGTTGGAGAGCCAAATGAAACATTTGCCTTAAATAATTTTTGGAGAGATGTGACAACTGTGAAGACCCTAACCAACCATAAACCCCATCTCCTACTACGCCCAGCCCGATTACCCTATTCGGATTCAAAATATTCTTTATTTATTGACTTAACATTTACTTATCCTATTCAATTTAATCCAATCCAGATCTCGAACCCAGTCCCACGCCATAGTCCATCTGCTGCCCGAAGGAACACAAGATTCCCCACAGCCATTCGCTAGCCTTGTCGGCCCGTTCTTGCTGCTATCTTTGACCAGATAAGCTTGGCGAAAGCGACATTTCCGTCGTCCATGGAAAAATGCGCCTGAGTACCTGCCTCCGCAATCAACAAATTGCCGTAACATGAGAGAATGTCTTCGCCTCCTTTACCTATCCTCCCTTGGACATTGGTATTTGACCGAGAAAGACGACTGCCCATGTCATAAACTGGAGGTATATCGTTCGCAAAATCCTTTTGCCTATACACAGTAGAGCAAAATCCACGGACATCCACAGCCCCCCTCCCTCATGGTGTATTTACGGATGGGATTATTCAACGGGTTCGTCCGGAATTGAACCTGAGGTCTCCAGCAACCTTAGCTCTAACAAAGGATACGTGCCTGAGCCAGTGATTGCGACAACACGAATGTACCAATCCGCGTTTATTCAGCATTTTTGATGGTTATGGTCCTCGTTACTTACATGGAGCAAACGTCTTGAGTCGCTACGACACTAATCCACGTAAATGACGCGTAAGGAGACGCGTTTTTCCACTCCTCCTTCCTTCGCTGCCAAAAAGGACGGCAAGCCTTGTCAGCTTACATGACAACATCATATACCCGAACCAAAGAAGCAAATTCATCCTGAACAAACGCCCAATGAGAAAGAGCGATCATGACGGCGGACGTCGCCGTGAAAGTTGGTCAGGTGCGTTGGAAACTTCTTGAAATCTTGACGACCGACCAATCCGTCAGAACCCCCAGATACCAAAGCTTATATCGATAGGCGCTCCATTTCTCCTGATTATCTCGTGATAATAGTTACCCTAGATTCTCACGTGGCGTTGGGAGGCAATGCCATGGAGCGGAACTAGAGATTTGATGCATGGACAGCTTGTGGAAATCTAAATACACAATTGAGTACCCTGAGCTGAGGTATATACAACACCCGGGAAAGAGCTACGGACTGATATGCCGTCATAGGCTACGTATCATACTTCCTGGTCGCAGAGACTACTGCGAAGCTCATCATCGGCTCGTCTCGCTTTACTTCCAGGTGCATCACCGTGTCCTGGTCGGATCGAAGTCAGAACGGCACTATCCAATCTACTCATGGTTGAAGAGGTAATCGCCAGAAACGTGCGGAAAACATAAGACAGATGACACATAGAACTTGATATCAATCTGCTAACCTATAATATTTAAACTCAATCCAAAACCGAAAGCAATAGTTTTTCCTTTTCTTTTATAGACTTCTTTTGCTATCATTCCTTCCTTACTCTGGTACGGTGGTGCCTTACTATCATACGGGTCGGATAAGGCTCGGTTCAAACTGTGACGACATTATTGGCCAACCTCCCGACGCTTCAACCTGTTCGCGTGTGTCGCATTTGTTTTGCACCTGGAGTGCGCTGATACAAAGCAGTGTACTGTATGGTGCTTTCTTAAGTTTTCGGTAGTCGATCTAAAGAGACAAAGGCAATAGTCGCCAATCAAAAGTTTGTGGGCGCACATGCTTATTGACAACCCTCTATCGTTGTTCTCAGTCCCATTGAAAAGCGAATCCCGCTCAAATACAATAACTAATTGAGGTTCCCTGCTTAATCGAACACAATAGCTCGAGGTACGCGAATAAGCTCTCCGTCCGGACGATTCCTGCGATCGTGTGTGCTATATTTCTGTACTGCTTTGCGCCAGTTTCATTTTTTGATGGGCGGCCAAGAGTCTACACGGCCGGTCACACACCATCAACCACCCCGGTCACCGGCAGAATTGACGTATTGAGAGTCCTGAGAGAGGGTTTGTTACGACATATTCAATTATGACGACCCAAAGACTCGAAAGTATCGAAAGTCTGGTAAAGCCACCGATGTCGGTGAAATTCCAATCGTTATTCACATAAATTAAATCAAACGGAGAATGCACAATCCTTGAATAAAAGAATGTATAATGGTCAGGTGGGTATCACTCTTCACGATATAGGCGACGCGTTTTGGTTTCAGCGAAAGAGGAACAAAAGATCGACGTTGTGAAAGGTTGAATTCTTTCCCGTACGCGCCCACCAAACCATCCGAAGGGCCGGTAAATGAGCCGCCAAGATCATACCTAAGCGGTCCTCTGAGGCTGCATGTTCACATGCTAATTTTGCTTGTCTTTTGAGGATCGCGACTTGGTGCCTAAAGAATGCGAGACTAACCGTCAGGGAATCACGCAAAATGGTCATGTGGAGGTCAGGGTGATACAGCTCAAGCATTTGATGTTGGCAGGCAAGATTGAACGTGCTGACTAACACTGATGAACATGTCAATCACGTTGAGGAATCTGGAGATGGATGAGAAATCATGGTATAGGTACCTCCGTCTACGTCGATTTCCCCAGACTGGATGATATCATACGGGTATCTAAAAGCGCCGGTTGTACGAGAACGGCATATATGCCGACGAAGGCTGACATATCCACGCGTTGAATGTTCACATTAGGAAGTTAGAGGGGTGATAATAATACGGTATATTGCAAAGATATCTGCTTCCATCATTCGGAGAAATTGGAATGGAATGACATTAATATAGGTGGATATTTAAAATTCACTGATATGTTAGATAAGTTTAGGGAGATAAGTTGAAGAAATAAAACAGATCAATTAGACCTCTACTTAGCAGCTCAGGAACGGGTGTATGATTTATATCGATTATCGAAAGGGAGATGCGAATAGAAGGAGGTAGCAAAATTTTGCATAGTCGGAGCACATTTCGTTATTGAATCTTAGAATTGGCCTATTTCCCACCGCATGGCACAAATATATCGAAGATTTGAAGATCTACGTCGATTCATGGAGTGTTGGAGTGTTTTAATATGGGTGGAACGAATCTTGTCAATGTTGGCGCTGAGGAGCAACCACGAAGCTAATCTGGCGCTTCGGTTGGACTAATCGGACCAATGATGCCCCAACACAAGTGCATACTGATTCGTTCACGAACTTAAGCGGAGCACTAAGACAGTGACTTGTTATTGAGTGGAGAAAAAGAGAACAACCTAAGCCTTCGATGGTTCTAATTTCATTAATAATAGGAGCACCGATAATTAAGGGTCCTATTCACCCAACATTTTGGAGGAACCGCTCCCTACTCGATCTGCGGTGGATGCACCGGTGGGGCGATAGACCCGCAAGCGCCACCATCAAGCATGGGCGACTGTAGGTCCGTCATAGTGTCTTGCCAGCAAAACTTGACTACCAGGATGTATCAGGGAGGCAAAGTAACAAGGGCGTTGACAAAGAACAAGAGATATCTCCAGAACTGTCCCTGTCGACAATACAAGTCCCTTAATGCATAGGGATCAAGAGCATAAAGCCCAAGCGCCGGGAGAGCTTATGAATCGACAATAGGAGGGAAACCAGCAGGTGATGCGCGTCCTTGTGCAGTGTGCAGTGAGACAACAACGAGAACAGAACAAGGGCATTTCAGGAGCATGAACTCCATGTCGCCGTGCTGGTAGTCAAATTAAAATTTGAGCACCGAGGAGCAATATAAACCTTGATCTCAAAGGGTTGCTGCCTGTTCTCGTGAGAGTGTGGTTGAGTCAGTTCGCTTCTTGCATGACAGATTCGCCTCCTCGGACAAGGTTTCAGGCTAAGATGCGCAGAAGGGAGAATCCACGAAGAAGAGGAATCTGTGAAAATAATTTGACCCAGCACCTCTTCCTTGGGAAAACAGAAGGCAGAGTACCACGAACGGGGTTTAATGGTGGACAAAGAAAGCCCAACTACAGATTGCTGAGCAGCCCTGTTGCGACGTATTTGACTACACCTTGGAGGGCACCTGGATCGTTGCAAGCCACGAGAAGCGTCATGACCAATGCCATCAAGGTAATAGTGTGCGGACATTGAACTAACCTTACCAATCGTCTCTCTTCCACTCGCCTGTAAAGTATCAGCGCAAATTTCATGGACGGATCTGCTGCTCCCTCTGAACAACTGGAAGTGCATCCGATCGCGAAGATTTTCTATGGTCCTGTTATTTCACCAGCGACGCTATCGACGTGGAATGTGCGTCCTCGATGTTTAATGGGAATCAATAGAGAGGGGGATATTGCTTGGATCATAGAGGGCGTCTCCGAAGACGACCTCGTGCAAGAGATGGCGGCGAAGGCATGCATGTGCATGCGGATCGATAGATTGAAAGAAGGCGAATTCATTATACCTGGATTTATCGATACCCATACTGTATGTACTCAGTTTGTCATTTGCAAATTATACGCTAATCGTGCGATAACCCGACTATCAGCATGCGCCACAATTCCCTAATCTTGGAAGGTAATAGCCTGAGTATACGCGATTATTATTTAAACGGTGCTTAATTAAAAGACGTACCAGCGGGCAAGAATACGAGTTATTGGAATGGCTAGATAAGGTTACCTTTCCCGAGGAAGCCAAGTTCGCAGACACCAATTACGCCAAAGAGGCATACGAGTCTGTCGTTAAACGAGTGTTAGATTGTGGTGTAGGTTTTCCGAGTATGCGCTCGGGGTGTGTCTTCTGACATTCGATTAATACCTTAGACAACTACTTGCTGTTATTATAGTACGATTCATGCGGAATCCACTAAAATTCTTGCGGACATTATTCACAAGCGCGGTACATACACCCCTTTCATTCTTTGTTTTCTCTGATTCATGTTTCTCATAGGTCAACGGGCATTTGTCGGGGCGAGTTTCTCTTTCACTCACCAATCCATCCCGCGTCATAATTTTGATCTTTAGAAATGCAATGTCAACAGAAACAGTCCTGACTATTACCAAGACTGCAGTACCGAAGCCTCAGTTCGCGATACGACCGCTGTGATATCCTACATAAGGACACTTGGCCACGAACATCTACAACAACCATATGACCCTCTTTCACCGCCGCCAAAGCACCCTCTTGTCCAACCCGTTCTGACACCACGTTTCGCCATTGGGTGTTCAGATGATCTCCTCACCTCCCTCGGCCAGTTAGCGCAATCAGACCCCTCCCTTCACATCCAAACCCACATCTCCGAGAACAAGAAGGAAATCGAGGCTACTCGTGAATTGTTCCCCAAGGCACCTCATTATGCCGGTGTATACGATATGTTCGGCTTGTTGAGGCAAAATACCATTCTTGCTCACGGAGTCTGGTTGGAGGATGATGAACTTGAACTAATTGCTCAACGGAAGGCGGGGATTAGCCATTGCCCCGTGAGCAACTTCAATATTACAAGCGGGATAGCGCCCGTCGGCAAGTACCTGGACAAGGGTCTCAAGGTCTGTATTCCATTCGACGTACTGCTGAAGAGTAAAATTCGATTTCGGTGAACGATTAGGTCGGGCTGGGGACAGACGTATCAGGAGGTTTTTCACCCTCAATCCTGAGCGTCATCCAATCTGCCAGCATTGCTGCAAAATGCATAGCACTCCAATCAGCTGAAGATTCCAAAATATACAACGGCAAGAAGTTCGAGGGACACCAACTTCCAGTAGCCACCTTGTTCTATCTTGCCACACTCGGTGGTGCGCGAGTGTGCGAGATTGACAAATACGTAGGGACGATCGAGGAAGGAAAGAGCTTTGACGCACTGATTGTCAATGTCGGCCAAGATGCTGGCAATCCTGGACTTTGGGGATTCGGGGCCGGCGGGTCTGGAGCACCGAATGCGGTTGTGAAGGATCTCGAAACGGAGAAGAAAGAGTTGGAAAGAACCCTGGAGAGGTTCTTGTTCTGTGGAGATGATAGGAATATTTCGAGAGTGTTCGTCCAAGGAAAGTTGGTCGGTGGAAAGCAGTTTATTGCGATGGGTTAAGGTAGACTAGTAAGATACCCTTTCAAAGGATAAGAATGAGGAAGGCGTAGTTGAAGCTACACTTCGTTAGTGTACAAAGGAACATTATTGATAACCCAAAATGTAATCATATCAATACAGATTGCTTATCCTCTTCCCTAAACTTGAAATGTCCAAACTCCCACTTGTAGCAATCCTAGCCAAAGCCCAATAATGAATGAGTCTGCGTATAACTCTCACAAGGAATCACACTTACGATACAATTATCTTCTTCCTTCGCAACGGGTACTTCTCTTCCATCCACCCATCCCACACCGTCAGCCTCTAAGACTCTTTGTATAACCTCCTTGATCGCATGCTTCCTAACGTCGACCTTCCATCCGAGTTTATCGACTGTATCAAATACGATGCTCTTCCCTAGATGGCACCGGGTTTCCAACGCGTATCCGGCTTGAGAGCATGGAGATGCGATACCTGTGCATGCACCTTGGGGTATTGGATCTCCAGTATGGTATACGTGGGTTACAGCTACTGGTGGATTGGGGTAAAGGTTCTCTCCGGTCGCAGAGCTATGCTCCGCCAAAAGCGTTGAATTTCTGGATTTGCCTCGCTCGTTGGGTAAACTGGATTGATTGTTGGGAGGTACCAATGGTGGCCGGGGAAGTGGCAAGTGAAGACGATGAGCGGCGAGCCGTTCACCTGGAGATTCAAAAGCGACCACTGGGAATCCGTAGGTTGACCCTAACAAACTGGCTAGAGCACCGCCTAGGCTATGGCCGACTAACCAAATGTTGGCGCTCGGATATATGTGTATTAGGTCTTCGATGAGTCGCTGTTTGACGGGATCAGACTAAGTTGGAGGGATAGGTGGAGGTATGTGGGAATGCGTACCATTCCAATAGAGTAGAAGAGACTATCTTGGGTGAGCGCTTTACTGAGGCAAGGGTCGTCACAGCGCCAGTTATGCGCATAGCAGTCACAAACGGTACGGAAGACCCATGAGAAGTCTACCCTGGCGCAACAGCATGAGAATAGCCTAAGAGCGATTAGCACTATTCGGATTTAGAGTAAATTATGCTCAGCCACGTACAGGTTATCATTAAACTTGTCTTTCCTGGATGTAGGACCTTGCAGCGTAGTTCCCTTGATCGACAACACGACGGTATTATTATCCGCAGACAGGAACACATGTCCTCGGAAGCCATCATCACTGTCGTCCCAACCAAAAGGGAAACTCTAGGGAGGTGATACATTGACATACGGGAGGGGTGGAATTTGCAAACGGAAAGCGTCAGGGGGTTGCCAAATGAATGAACCAGGATGTAATGGTCGTACCTTATTCCAAGCGGGATCAACTTCGTACCAGTTACTCCTTCCAGGGAGTGCATAAGCATCTCCGGACATACGCGCTAGTTGCGTTAGAGTATGTCTGTCCTCGATGTCTGGTCCTAGCACGGGAATTTCGTCCCATTCCAGTGGGACATCCTCTTGGTAGTGTAATGAACGATGGCGTGCATGATGCAATGCTTCTATTGAACGGGGTCGATATACAGTTGTAGGTCGTGCCTGAAGTGCTATAGATGACAAAGTTGAAGATTCTGCGTTCTTGGTATTAGGAGAAGTAGACGTCAGTTGAAAAGGTACGTGTACGGATCTAACGTCTGAGTATTCCGAGCGAGCGGTGAGAGAATTCAGGAAAGAACTCGCTCTATGGGCGGTAAATGATAGAATTGTGGGGAGTAGTGGATGAGCAGAGGCATCATGTATGCAGAGAAGTATGGATATAAGACTCAGGGATGGTGTGAGCATTGCTGAAGGTCGTATTGCCAATTCATCAGAATGGAATCACCGCGCTCGCCCTGGTGGGAATGCTTAGAGACCACCATAACAGGAAACTCTCCTCATCGTCCTCTACGACATCCTCTTAAGGGCATCGCGCCCTCTCAGACAGCCGAGACTAAAATGGACTATAGCGCCCAAGTCAGTTAAGGTATACGTATGCATTTGGGATGCTACCTGCGCAGGGCACTTACCGCATTACCTCCCACTATTTATAGACCATGGCACCCCTAGGCGCATTCTAGGCGGGATGGCAAGATGACTTCATTCCCGCCATGCGACTTTAATTGTCGGCGCCACGCGGGCTGTGACTCACGGTCTCAACGCTCGTCGATAACAGCATCATAGTGGGCATCATCATTCCACAGAACAGGGGCTTGACCTCACTATGTGGTACGCCAAGCCCCAGATTCAAGTTTCAAATTCTATCGAGGTAATGCAACTCTTCGAACAGATAATTACGGAGAACAATGCCTATCAACGACGAATTACGGCAACATGTTCTGGTTCATCGCAAGGCACCTACTGTGGTTCATCCCGTTCATAATTACGGCTTTATTGGGATTTGCTCGTTATCTCGGGCATAACGTCCAGTTCATTTGCAAAGAAAACTCCAATCCCTTCCTCTTTACCAGTGTACTCTACACGCATCATCCATCCGAAGCGTACGCGACAATATCTTCTGTCCGAATATCCTTCCAACTCTCATCCTCATCTGATCCCAGATGGTGTACCAGTTCCGCTCAAGACTATGAATACAAGGGTGCAAAACACCACGTATCCACCTCAACCGTTCATCTCAACTTCTGGTTCTTCCCAGTCCTCTACCGTCGCACAACAGGCGCTTGGACCTCCATCACGATGGATGACTTTCGAGTTCTAGTCTATACTTCCACAACTACCCCAAACTGGTTAGATTGATGTGTTCAAATACCATCTCCACAGCTTTGAAAGGCGAAACGTTGAGGTGTGATCACTTCAAGAGCGATGTAGTCCTTGGGAGTGTGGCGGAAAGAGAAAAATAGGAAATGGAGGCCTACAAGCAATGACGACGTCATCGTCGAGCACACCGTAGGAACGATCGGGATGCACAAGATACGCTACACATGCCTGCGATCAATGTGTACAACAAATACTACAGGTTCCAGTGACATACGGGTCATCCAATAGCTCGAGATCCACATTCTCAACACCTACAGGCTCCAGATGTCCAACCCGGGCCCCTTCCCGAACTCATCACGACAGAGACCAAGCCACGATATCCATTGATGATTGGTTACTCGCCGGATTCCACAATCGACCATACAGCATAGATGCTTTAGATATCCAGCTACGCAAGGCGAAAGCAGAAGGGGATAGCCAAAGATCGCTGGTGTTCATTGCTCAAGAATCACGATGGATAAGCGTCCCAAGTGTTGAAGAATTGCAAAGTGGCAAGATACTGGATAGTCGAAGAGTGGACCATTGGATCTGGTCAGTCCTGTTCAGTTGATATCGATAGCGGATTAATGTCAAACTCACACATGCTATCACAGGGTCCTCCTCATTTCCCTTCTTAGCTTCCCAGTGACCCTCTACTCACTCATCCTCAACCCTTTGTCCATCGTCGACCTCTACTTTCCTCGTATAGACGTCACGTACCACCATTTCCGCATTCGTGATACGGATATTGACATTCAACTTGGTGCTTTCCTCAGAATGAAATATGTCCAGTTTATGGAAGAGTTCAAGTTGGCTACTTCTCGCGATGTAGGTGCAAAGAATGGGAATGGGGATGTGACTGAAAGGGAATTCTGGGAAGAGGTGATTTGGGCTGGATGTATGAAAGGCTTCGTGGGTTGATTGAACCGTTTGGCATCATAACGAATCGATCACCTGCCATACACTAATTACATGTTTTCACTGAATTACTCTGTATATTTTTATTCTTCTAAACACGTTTGCGAACGCCCGCACTAATAATGATAACCTGCTCATATTGCAGCCGTGCAGCTGCTTCTACGTAGAGATTCAATGGCTAACAAGTAGTCCATAATACTAAAGAAAAGTATTTTCCAAATGTAAGGTATAGCCGCTTTGCGTAACAATATGTCCTTTATGCAAGACAATTATCCACATCAGCAGCACCAGTTGAAAGACTCCAACCCTGTGCCTCTACAAAAACAACCCCAACACAGCACCCACCAACCCAACCGCCAAACTCGCACCTATACTCCCTCCCAATCCCAACCCAGCCCTCACCCGCATACCCGCATTCCCCATCGGCGCATCCTTCGACGCACTCGTCACCTGCACCTTACTCGGTGCCACAAACGGCGTGTTATCCAAAAACGTCGTCTGCAAGAAATCCAAAGTATACATACTCTCCCCTCCGCTTCCTTCCGCGACTACATCAAATGTGAGGTACGCACCCAAATCCTCGATTTGCGCGGTGTAGAAGGAGTAGCCTTGCACGGAGGGTGAAGAGTCGTTGCGCGTGAAATCGACGGTGGCGCGGTAGGGGACAAAGTCCTGTGTGGCGGCATCGAGAGCGTTCATGTATATCCTGGATGGTTGAGGGGAAGCATCTCGGGTGGCAACGACGAAACTATAGACCTTGGTGTAATTCCCACCTGCCGTAAATCCACCTCGTCGTTGCATTCGGTTCTCCAACACGGCATCACTCGAGCTAGGCACAAAGATCAATGAATCTTGTTCAATCACATATCCCGTTCCGCCATTATCGTATACCGTCACATTACCGTCCCCGTTCTGTGAAGTGAACCAGAATTTGGAGATGGAAAGTTGGGGATCAATGGGGGCAATGAAACTGTATGTCGTGAAGGAGTAGCCCAGGGCTTTTGTGACGGGTGAGAGGTCCGTTTCGGTGACGTTGGAGACGGGTTGGGCAAATCGTTTTGTGCCGTCGCAGTGGGCGGCGTCTCCGTTACGATCGCACCAGTACAAGGTCACTTTGCGGGATCGAGGTGTTGTGGTGTCGTTAAGGGATTGCATAAGCTAGACAGAGCGTGAGTAAAGAGTTATAATAGGTGTCAAGAACATACTCTTAGTGAGGTTTTGAAGACTAAGGTATCTCGCTCGATGGTTACCATAACGTTGGACACTTTGGCGGGTAGGAGTTCAATATCTTCTGTAAGCGTTACGTTCGATGGAACAGTGTTGATCATGCGAAACAGGATGTCTCGACAGGAGTTGGCAAAGTTGTCTGGAGATGCGATGCTAATGAAAAATTAGCAACTATCACTGTTAGTGAAGTCTCGTCACATACGTATGCATAGTTGCGTTTCCGTCACTCGAGAAAACTTTCATGTCAGATGTCATCGTTGCATTGGGGAACACCACCAGCGGGTTCTTAGTTGTTCCATCAAGATATTCCGTTACACTGAAAGAATTTGCTGCCGTCAATACCCTTACTCCACATTCGAGATCGCGAAAAGGGCCTACACGGCATTATCGAAGGATTCAGTGGTGTCGAAGTTCTCAAAGTTGGGAACATTAGGATCAGATCCAGCAGGAACTAGATCCGGGAAATCTGTGCTTCGAACGCCTCCAATAGTATGACCACATGCTATAAGTATGATCATATCGGACTTGGAAAACCCAGCGCCATTGAATCTGTCCAGGATACTACTGATGTCATCCTGCGGTTCTGGAACACCAGCAGGGCCAGCTACGGAAGCGTCGATGCGTCCACCTTGGAAGGGGATGACGGGACCGCCACATGTGGCTGTTGCGAAGACTGTACCGAGGGCGACGAGGTCGGAACCTTGGAAACGGAAGTGTGGGTAATGGAGCGGGGTGGTATGAAAATTTTCGAGACTTACGGGAGACGTATTTGTTGACGAAGGGTTGGTAGTCGACGAAGGTTTGGTTGAATCCGATACTATGGTTCTGTGAAGTCGATGAATGGAAGGACGCCAAGGCCGGGTTTAGTGAGGGCGCGTACCTCTTCCCTATGCAGCTCGAATGCAAGGGAACCGTCGAGCCCGCCAGTGCCAGCTGCAGCGTCATGAGTAGCCATGTCATGGAAGCCCTAAATTGCTCATGGAACAAAGCCCTTCACTGAAGAGAATACCTAACGTACGGTTCTTAGCCATTCTGCAGCCACTGTAGCATGAGTTCCGACACGTTTCCTGCATGGATGAACGATTGTAGATAGACTGGACCCGTCTCCTCTACGTCCTTCGTAGAGCAGTGATTCTAGAGCGTCCTGTGGTGGCGAAGGCCACTTATAAGCCAATGTTCTTGTTGCGAGCGAAAATAGGAGAAGTGGGAGAAGATTGGCAGTTCGTTTCATTGTAAAAGAATGAATGAGTGTGAGTGTGATGGAAATTAGGACTACACAGTCGAGGACAACGAAGGGGATGGGAGAGAAGAAGAAAAGTTCATAAATGGTGCTCTAGGCCGAGAGCCAAGCACTAATTTTAGCGACGAGGTGCCACTCGGCCAGGCATTGGCACACTAATTGGGTATGGCACTGTCCTTGGGGATAGAAGGTCCAAGGTATCTGTCTATATAGCTCTGGCCTGCAACCGCCCTGTTCATTCTCACCGCATACTCCGACCGAGGTCGCCTCATCCACATACACCAATGCTTGCACCGTTCTCTTTCCATCTACCCTCTCCCCAATACGTGACTGGGCCACCCTGGTATGCGGCGACACCCTCGAATCCGTAGAGATTGTCCTCGTCCGTAATACATGCTGCCATAGACGATATCTTCTTCTGATTCGATGATATTGGCATAACCGCGCTCACAAATGATCCAGCGCCTTTGTCGACCTCAGACCATGAATCTTGTTCAGCACTGGCCAGGCTCACCAGTCCGCCAGGATACCAGTTCCGATGAATTTGCTGTCAGCGCATCAACGTTTCTTTTGACCCAACCACATAGCCAAAGTAGATAGTCGGTGTAGACATGTTAGCAGAGGCCAATTAATCTGTTTTGCTCTATTTGGAATATTGCTGAGTCAGCTGATCGCAACTCAATGCAGGGCGTTCCTCGTTCACTCTCGTTTCCTCGAATCCACCTCTTTCTTTCTCTTCTCCTTTCACTGCTCTCATCGCTGACAATGTCAGGTATTTGCAGACCACGCCTTGCTGAAGAGCGCAAGCAATGGAGGAAGGATCATCCATTTGTAAGTCAATATCCCTCCATATTGCGCGCGCAAGGCCGCCGTGGCTTCCATCAATGTCATAGGATTTGTGCGCCTCGGAGTATATGCTAGCGGATCGGAGCGGATCAACCTTCCTTGACTTTCCATATCTCTGCTTCGTGTCCAGCGAAGGGCATATAGTCGTCGCGCTTGATAAGCTCTCCCTAAGCGCGTGAACTGACTTGAAAGTACTTTTGCCGAATTGCAAATGTTAGGGATTTTTTGCCAAACCTACAAAAGCACCAGATGGGTCGATGAACCTCATGGAATGGGAAGTTGGGATACCCGGCAAATCGGGAGTGAGTATCGCGCTTTTTTGTAGTACCACCGCGATAAGATTGTGAATCGCGTGGCATAAGACAGCGTCGAACGCGGACAGAGACTGACTGCACCCTCTTGTCTAGACACCTTGGGATGGTGGCTTATATAAACTCACAATGACCTTCCCTGAGGGTGCGTAATGCCACTACCGAGTCACTGGACTTTGATTGATGTTGTCGCCTCAGATTATCCTTCAAAGCCTCCAAAGTGTAAGTAACCACCACAGTCGCCAAAACTTCGATGAATGACGAATCACGTCCTCAGGCAAATTCGCACCTCCATTGTTCCATCCTAATGTATATCCATCGGGAACGGTTTGTCTCTCCATTCTGGACGAGGAAAAGTCGTGGAAGCCTGCAATTACCATCAAGCAGGTGGGTCTATAGTCATATTTTATGCAATTACCAGCTGATGTCAGTTTGACTTCAGATTTTACTGGGAATTCAGGATCTGCTTGACGACCCAAATATCAACGATCCAGCGCAAAGTGAAGCATATACCATGTTTAAGTACGTGCTGTAATGATACTTTTGCTTTCAACGTCTTCTCAAGCTCTTGCAACAGAAACGACAAGGTGGCATATGAGTGAGCTAAAGACAGCACGATTCCAAGTGCTATATTGACAATGTGTTTAGGAAAAAGATTCGCCAACAAGCACGCGAAAATGCACCCAAGTAATGTATGGAGGGAGTTTTTGTTTTACCGTTATTAATCATCTGTATATTGGATCTCTGTTTCCCTTTTATGCTGCTCATTGGCCAAGCTACCTGACCTTGATGCCCATTGCTCTGTCTTGATAATTGTCGTCTGTTGAAGGGATGAAATCACGATCAAGGCTGATATTACCTTGCTTGCATCAACGGGAATATATAATCATCTTAATACTAGGATTTCTTTCTGGACCAGCTTCCTCCGACTTGAGCTACTCTCTTCATCCATAGCCGAACAACTTGTGCGAAGCACGGATAGCTGCCAGTTAGAAAACAATGGAAGTTGAAACCAACTGGGAAGTTGCAAACAACTGACCCACTTCACGGCCGGCGGTTCGTAACAATTAGACTAGTCGCCCTCGGGCTCAGTGAGTACTGCATAGATGAGCCCGAGACGTAATATAATTGATATACGATCGCTCCACATGTGGGCCAATTCCCCAATGACGCCTTCTCCACAATCGCTGGTGTTGTGCTGCTGGGCGTCGGGTACTACTCGTAGCAGCATTAACATCAATGTGACACCGCGCGGCCTTCCGAGTCGACGATATGCTCTGTATCAGCAATGATCCACTTTCCGATGTGAGCTAGAGCAGTCGAGGCCAGCTATACCCGTACGTCATGAGGGTTGTCCACGACTGACAGCTCACACTGGTTTCACTTCGGCATCCTGACGTCTTACAAAGACATTTAGGACCCACTGCAGCATGTCATAAAAGAAAACAAAACGTGTTTAGCCTTCAAGTGCTATCTAGCCATGGTAATGTTGCGCAATCTTCTGTTCCTGGTTACGGTACTCCTTGCGACAATTTCCTGCGTTGTTGACGCAGCTCTATATACAAGTAGCTCTGAACTGCCGAGGCTAATAAGCTATGACTACGTGATTGTGGGTGGTGAGTGAAGAAACCATTTGTTGAATTGGTCTCCAATCGGGTGCATCTAGGTGGTACAGCCGGGAGTGTCATTGCAGCGAGGTTAACCGAGAATCCAAACTGCCAAGTTCTCGTGTTAGAAGCTGGCGGATCGTGAGTTTCTTTCTCCCGCTTTTTGACGCCAAACTTCATCAACATTTCCTAGTGATGAAGGTATTTTGGCTGCCACCGTACCTTTCTTGGGACCAACATTGGCGCCAAGCACCGTGTATGATTGGAATTACACTACGACAGCACAACCCAATCTCGATGGCCGGTCTATTCTGTACTCTCGTGGATATATACTCGGCGGGAGTAGCACCATCAGTTAGTATATAGTTGCTCTGCGTTCAAGGGCCCTATGACTTACCATGGTGAATATGTCTAGATTACATGGCATACACACGTGGACCAGCAGATGATTTCAATAAATATGCCGAAATAGTGGGAGATTCAGGATGGGGGTGGGACAGTCTATCGAAGGCCATACCTCGAGTAAGGATCATCATCTAGGTGACTTTCAGACCGTAGTGACTTCTGTTTTCAGCACGAGCGGACTGTACCACCGCGAGATGGACGTCCCACAGAGGGTTTTTATGACCCCTCTGTACATGGTACCAATGGTACCCTAGTCACCAATGTTTTGCCAAATTCACGGGCATTGATTGACCAGGTAGTGATCGATGCATCAAAGGAACTAGGCGGGGAGTTTGGCTGGACTCGTGATCTCAATGGTGGAAAATCCATGGGTGTCAGCTATATCACTTCCACTGCTGGCGGGGGTCGCCGTCATAACGCAGCTAGCGCATACCTGCATCCCAATATTCACCGCTCGAATCTCCATGTCCTAGTCAACGCTCAAGTCACGGAATTGATCAAGACAGGAACACGAAACGGGCTGCCTGCGTTCAATGCCCTAGTGTTCCAGTCGGACCGCAATGGTGCGCAACTGGACCTCTGTTTTCTAGTGAGGGTGTTGATCAATCAGTGAAATAGGGCCACTCACAAGAGTTGATGCCAACGCAGAAATCATTATCTCAGCAGGGACAATCGGCACACCGTTGCTCCTACAACAGTCCGGAATCGGTGACCCAGCAGATTTAACCCCTGCTGGTATCCAGACAGTCGTTGGTCTGCCTTCGGTTGGCAAGAATCTCTCCGACCACCTCTATACTTCTGTGACATTCAAGGTCAATGGAATCAATGGAAGCACTTACGACTCGATCCTCGTCGACTCTAAGGCTTTTGGGGAAGCTATGAAGGAATGGCAAACCAATAAGACAGGACCTCTATCAAATACGCCATGCAATACAGTTGGATTTTTCCGCCTCCCAAACGAACATCCAATTTTCAAGAGTGTTCCTGACCCCGCGGGTGGGCCTGGTTCAGCCCATTATGAAATCATCTTTGTAGTATGTGCCATGAAATCCTCGTTCTCGCGTTTGAGTAACATCGGGAACAGAACTTTTACTTACTGCCTGGCGTCATCCCTGAGCCAGGGGACTACGTCTCCTTCGTCGCGGCACTTCTTTCGCCAACCTCCCGTGAGCGGCATCTCGAATCTTTTGGTTGGCTCTTACATGTTCATCTGTGCCATCCTGTTAGGTGGTACCGTGAAGGTGACCTCCAAGGACCCCTGGGTGCATCCTCATATCGATCCCAACTATCTCTCTACCGAATGGGACAGGGTCACTATCCGGGAAGCTGTCAAGGCCGCTCTCCGATTCGCCAAGGCACCAGCATGGACAGACTGGATGATTGAGCCCTACGGGGACTCTGCCACTTTGACAAGTGACGCAAAAATTGATGCATATGCCAGGAAGGTCATCCAACCCGTGTATCACGCGTCTGGTACAGCTGCAATGTCCCCTGTCGGTGCGGATTGGGGAGTTGTGGATCCGGATTTGAGGGTCAAGAAGGTCGAAGGGCTACGAGTTATTGATGCGTCTATCCTGGCAAGTATATGCATTGATCCAATTTCTGTGAGATGAAATGACGACTAATTTGGCCTTGGGACAGCCATTCGTACCAAGCGCACATACTCAAGCACCTGTTTATTTGATGGCTGAACGAGCGGCTGATATCATCAAGGCTTCTCCGGAGTTTAACGCCCCTGTACTGCAGAGGAATGAATTGTAGACTGTGACCTACTACTGGATAAGTTTTGAAGTATAAGACGCGATCTCTTCTGCGTCCAAGAAACTCACTCTAGGGGTATATTGTAAAGTGTCTATGCATAGTGCATACGCATATTTCAATACATCAATAGTGAATGGCAATAAGTGCGAGGTAAAAAAAGCACCGTATTTTTGTCTGAAGCTACCCGTCATACTAGTTGACCAAATGGGGTCATCAATGACATGTGTGCTGCTCCCTGAAATTCAAAGTCCCCTCTCCGAATTACTACCACCCGCTGCTCATTATCGAGCTCGACATCCACGATATTCGCTGCGCAGATTACTGGGGACTATCTCAGTTCTAAACGAGAGTAGCGTCCATCTGATAGGATGGCAGCACCAGCTGTGATAAACATTCATACGCCGACATCATCATTCGCGATTGTTCATTCCCGTACGTCTTGTCCTCGCGTGTCGTCCTTTACCCCAACTCTTGTTCCGAATTCCTTAATCGTTCCATTCGTCTTGAACCCGTATCCTCATCTACTTAAGTCAACCAGGAGAGCATCCACATCCTATTCAACAAACTCACTCGGAAAGTCAATGTCGAAGCTTCGTCAAGGTCTTACAAGAACGTCGGCCCTGGGTGGCTAAAGTACGAATTCAATGGATCCATCTGGAATCTTGATGATGGTACGTGCGATGTTGCCATACTCAACGTCTGGTCCGAGTCTTTGCTCAAGCCATTTTCTCACTGGTTTCATAGAGTCGGATTATACCATTTTTGCGTGGCGTTGTGAGCAACAACAACAGCATTCGCAATCACACGGGCAGCAACGCTCAACGAATGGACCGCCACCACCTCCCTTGGCTGCATCTTCTCATCTGGACGCTACACCGACGTTGCACCTTCACGATCCAACGAGTCCTCTGCCGACCCACGCAGAATATCAAAACCTTACGTATTACTTGGCCAAGTATCATCATTCAAGGAAGGGGGACGAACAACACCACCGAGGGGGCGAAAAGCCGGCAAGAAAAGCTCATGAAACTGGCGCAGAGCCAGGTCGCGTGAATGGCGAGCATGACGCCAGCATCAGCATTCACCCTGTTCACTCTGATGGAGGAATCAAAAGTGGCATCGCAATGAGCGTCATTAGTGCTAGCGAACCCAGATCTGGAAGGACGAGAAGTCGGGCTAGTGTTGCTGGCAGTGAAAGTAGTTCTTGGAAGGGGAAGAAAAGCGCGAACGAAGAACCAGATTTTAAGAAAGCTTTTGAGAAATTTCATTCTGAGAATGGGGTTCGGACTGTTATTGGGAGTATTGGGCATGTTCAAAATGGTGTGTCTTCTTTCTGCTCCCAGAGTTATTCCTTGTTCTGACAAACGCATGGAAGTACGAATGCTGCTTAAATCAAGCCACAGACACGTCTATGTCTCTCGCAAGTTCGCAGTCAAACACGGCTTCATACCTAAAGATGCTTTGCCAGGATACTACGGCTACGAAGGACTAGTGAACATCGGCTCTTGGCCCATAATTGTGCAAAGTATCCCAGAGGATGCTGATACAGCCGCAGAGAGGTTGGCGGTGTATTTTAACAGTTTGCGGACGATGACAGGGACGCCTGTGTTACCTGCACTTGCGACTGCGAATGCTAGTGTGTCGCGGCCGTACACACCGTCGTTGTATAAATCCCAAGTGGGTTCACAGTTGCAGTTGTATTTGCCGACGCATCCTCCAGCGCAAACCCTGGGACCGACTCACCCGGCTTCAGCGTTCAATTCGAGTCTTCCAGCAGCGTTGCATTCCGATGGGTTGTCTACACATACGCATGCACATCCAAAGGGAGGACGTGGAACGACACAGATACATCGAAGAGTGTCGACGAAATCAAAATCACCGCTGGCGTCAATTATTCAACCTCAACATACTGGTGCTAGTAGTATTCGTCGTGCACATTCAACTAGATCCACGTCGACGAGTTCGTCATTCTACTCGCCTGAATCAGAAGATGGTATACCGACTACGCCAAGGGTACATCACCATCACCCTAATCACCAAGCGCATGCTACTCGCGCGGCAAACCCAACACCATCGCATACCCATAACGCTCCAAATCCAGCTCCAGCTCCAGCTCCCTCAGCATCTCGAGCACCATCTGCTCCAGCCTCCATCGCTGCTCCACATACCCCTCCACCTACTTCTACACATCCTCAACACCCATCCATCAAGCCCAAAGCAATCATGTTCACCATCTATCTAAGCGAAGAACCGCACTTCGATGTCGTGCTGGGACGAGCGTTTTTTGATAAGAGACAGATCAAGACGAACGTGGCTGATCCGACGGATGTGGTGTGTTTGGATACAGGGGAGAGGTTGGAGTGTGAGTTGGTGGTGTTGAAGGATGGGAAGGGGGAGATTGTGACAGTTACTTAGGAGGGTTGGGTTCTTTTTGAGGGAGGTCTTTAGTGATTTTGTGGACTGCACATATAGTCCACTCCTTATGTCCGTATGGTGTTCATCCGGTTGGTTCGTTATACTGTCGTGCCGCTTGGGTTTGAATTCTTTGGTTGTGTAGTATATCCCTGGACGCTTTCAGTAGATGATGGACGGTTTTACTTTTATTGTTGTATTAAATATGGTTCGCTCTCACTCTGTAGACTCGCTACTCTATCATTACTGTGGAAAATACCGAACTCGACTTGATAAAGGATGTCTTGCGAACGTTGAACACCTTCGTTCTCACTCAAATCCTTGATCTCGCAGCCAAGGGTATGGACAACCCCATCTACATTGAGTGTCCACCTTAGGGAAAAGGAGAACCAACCATGCAGAGAGGAATACAGAAGGATTTTATCCTAAATGTGGAGCCAAAAAGAAGGTGTGGACAAATGGATTTGCATCCTTAGCGGCGGATTATGCGCAAATCTCGGTGAATATAGGGGAAAACGCAGTATACTGAGTCCGGAGTTGACTGCGACTGTCTTTCCTGGCATCCAGCCGCACTTATCTCATAGCAAAACCAACAAATGGCAACACCCATAAGGCAGTAGAGCGTGAATAGATAGCATTGCGAAAAGTTCGTATTGACAACAGTAATGTGCAAAGTTGGCAAGTTCAAGGAGAGGGGATGGACGACAACGAACTAACGAAAAGCCGGAACTGAGTCGTGGTCTAGGTACCGATGATATGGATGTATATGCGGTGCTCTGCGCTGTGTCCTGTTCCTTCTGGTAAATTGAATTACTTGGTTTACTTGCCCAACTTGAGGCGAGAGGCACGGGTGAGCCTTCTTCGCTTCTTGAGCCTGAGAGGTGTCTCGTCAGCAGACGGTGTCATAGATACTTGAATGAAAACGCGACGTACTTATGTTTCTTCATCTTCTTTCTCCTCTTCCTCTGGGTACTGTCCATTAACACATCCTCCCATTCCTTATCCATTTGTTCCTTGGCTTGGATTCTCTCTTGCTCCTGTGCAGGATCTGAGCCTAATCGTCTGAGAGTATCTTCCCATTGGGCGACAGATCCTGCTCTGCTCAAGGTCAATGCACGTGCCAATAGTCTGGCTGCTTCTGCATCAGCATCGACAGTGGCGTCAACAGTGTCGTCTGCTGAGGTCGCTTGGCCGGTATGCAACAAAGATTTGGGATCATTTAATGCATTCTTTATGGATGCATCTGACAGCGAATTTTGCGATGACGAACTGGGAGGGGAGAATAGTGGACTAGCGTTTGATACGGTCTGGAGGATAGCCGCAGGATCGTTGATTAATAGGAGAGGACGATGCAGTGAGAAGAATTGGTGAAGCTTGAAGTCTTTGGCGTTTATTATCGGATGAGAGGGGAGAGTAGGGTAGAGTTGACTAGCTTGGCGGGATCCGCTTGATGTTGATGACGAATTTGTGGTACTGGATGTCGATGACGCCGATGAATTCGTATTACCATGGCTGGTGCTTGCAGAGGGTGAAGTTGAAGATGTAGAAGAGGATTGCAAAGAAGACGCTGAGTCGTCGGATTTCGGTGACGCAGACGCAGCTGCGGCAGCCGAAGCACCGTCCTTGCTCCCTTCGGACTTCTTTCCAGATGCGGTGTTGCCGTTGGTCTTGGTAGCAACAACTGGCTTTGGAGGCTTAGCAGAGTTGAAATAACGGCCGCCTCCTGGTTTGGAAGAAAAGAATGAAGAGTATGTCCTTCTAGTTGCGGGTAGATAACGTGTAAATACGGCAGCCATTATGGTCGGACGAGGTCGTTAGCCACCGTTCCTAAACCGTGTTCCTTGAACTGACTTTCTCAAAGACAAGAAAGCCGAGCCTTCTAAGAGGTAAAAAAAAAGCGTCAGAGCTGTTGTGAGCAACGGGGAGAGGATAAGAAGCGGACTGACAGACTGAGCGCACAGGTGATGACTTGGGTAGCAGCCCGGGAAGAGGAACTCCGTTTTTCGAGCAAAATGGGAAGAGAAGTCATGTGATGTGACATTTGTCATACATCACAGATCTTGTCACAACCACGGCCCGTGTAATCCACCAGGTGTGCTGACGCGGCCGCGTTTATCCTCATACTCATTAACCTCCCTGGAGCACTCATCGTCGACATGAACAGTCTGGTAGAGAGATTCTCCACTACAAGTCCTTTGGCACACTTCCGCAAGGTCCAGAACCTTGCGTCGGAGGAGGAGGAAGAGTTCACCGATGCTGCTTGGGGATCACAAGCAGGATTTGGGAGTATCGCCAAAGGCGTGCCCGTATTCAACCTGCCTAACGTTCCAGACGTACGTGGATTATTTGCTATTCGTAATATCTGTGCTGATAAGGGCGTTCTTGACACGATCTAGCCCACTGCATTCCTGCGGTTGCACACAGATGATCACGCAGACCCCAACTGCAGAATTAAAATTCAGCATGGTACCACAACATTAGCTTTCCGATTCCAGGGTGGTGTCATCGTATCCGTCGATTCACGGGCTACCGCTGGAAGCTATATTGGTTTGTTGTTAATAAGATCAGAAAGGCCTTAGTCTGAACTGGCGTCGTTAGCATCGGGTACCGTCAAGAAAGTCATTGAGATCAACCCTTACCTCCTTGGTACAATGGCTGGTGGCGCGGGTATGTTGTCCTGTCACTGTCATAGATGCATCATGACTCACATGTTCGTCGAATCCTCCATCAGCTGATTGCCAGTATTGGGAGACTTACCTCGGTATCCATTGTCGGTTACACGAACTACGAAACAGAGAACGCATATCAGTGTCAGCAGCAAGCAAATATTTAAGCAACCTCGTGTATGGCTATAAGGGCATGGGTCTTAGTATGGTATGCCCAACAGATGAACGATTGATATCGCCCGTATTTTGACACTCCTTGGCAGGGTACCATGATCTGTGGTTGGGACAAAACTGTAAGTTTGGCCCTTCATTTGGATGACAAATGCAATGCAATGCGCAATCGCAATATGCATCGTGGTGCCGTCGGTTTATGCATATTGTGTACTCATATGTCGGTTTGCGCTTTTCACTTCTTCTTTTCATCAGGGACCTGCTATTTTCTACGTCGATTCAGATGGCACAAGACTCAAAGGCGATCTATTCTCGGTTGGTTCAGGAAGTACTTTCGCCTACGGTGTCCTAGATCAAGGATACCGTTGGGATCTAACCGATGAGGAAGCACAGGAACTTGGTCGAAGAAGCATCTATGCTGCAGGCCATCGTGACGCCTTTTCCGGAAATACATGTAACCTCTACCACGTGAAGGAAGATGGTTGGAAGTTCATCGGTGCGTTTTGTCCCAAGTTTGAGGATAATGCCATCCTCACCTTCAGTTAAATGAAAAAACTGACTTCGCTTCGACTTTCTATTTCAACTGCTCTTGTTCGGTCCACCTACAGGAAACTACGATATCGGGAAGATGCATTATGATGGACCTGGCGATGTAGCGGGTGTGGACGGTAAAGGATACGGTTACGCAGTCCGCATGGAAGGACGGACATCCGCTGATCCACCTGCCGCTGTCGCAGCTGTTTAGGTGGAAGGAGGAAATCGTAATTGGACTGACACGAGCTCTTTCGTACTTTTTTCCTGAAACGCCCTCACCATCAACTATATCGACTATATTGATTTGCAATTACACAACCCATAAAAGCCTGTAATATCATCCTGCATGCAAAGCGAAAGACTTGGATCGTGTTAGACGAAAACCGAAGCTGGATTACTCCATTGCAAGACACTCGAACCGGTTCACCGAAATACATATATACGAGGTGTGTCTGCATGGTGAGCATCGAGCTATTGCGTCATCCAGACTTGGCGTTGCCCACTTTATGGGCAATGTCAATTGATGATCACTCTCTGTGGGGAAATATGCCCATGGGGTAAAGCATGGCTTACAATTGTGTGATGATACTCAGTACCGTCACCGCGACCCGCTGAACTGTAACATGGCATTGCTGTATCAGAGAGCTGGGTGCCATTCGCTAAAGCACCGCTCTTGTCCGTACGAAATGGTACGCATCCATGGAGACGTGGCCCCAGCTTTGCGTCTACTCACGTCATTGGAAATGATGGATACAACCTGATCCCACTGAACTTCCTGACAACCGCGCTCATAGGTCTTGTCGATGTCAACAATCGCATTGATCGCGTATCAGGAGAATATTCTAATGCCAGTCTGCTGTGAGAGAGACAGCCCAGGAAAATGATCATTCAAGATCGTAAAACGCCGCGTACTTGCCCTCGTGCCTTCCAGGTCACGCGCTCTATCTCCAGCAGACTTTGGTTTCGACTTATACTCGACTATGAGGGGTCTAGTTTGTTATTCACCAGACCTAGCTCCCTGCAGTGGATGTGCTATCTCGAGTCTTATCCCAATCAAGGGGACAGACAGCATCATCACTTATTCCAGCATATTCCTCGCGTATTCAACACACTCAACACTGGGCCTGTACTGGCTACATCTTGTCCAAATCTCCCATGAGCAAGTGTTTCTTCAAGAGAACGACCCTCGTCAATTATAATTCCAGATGATCTTCTATCTGATGCCTTACCGTACAGACTCCATCATACAAAGAGAATGCGTGAATAGTATATCCTATCTTTCTGCTTACCAGACATTTCATACCCAGGTCGAGCGTACGGCGGTATTGGACGATGGCAATGACGTGACGCGTGCGGGGTGATAGGATTGTGGGCCAACATGCAGACAGGTATCACTATATCCACAATGGGGCGGAGATTGGATGAATGATTGAAAAAGGCTTGGGATCGGACACGGTGCAGGGTATGTTTGCTAATATCATAACCTTTCCAGTCAAACTTGCAGGTGCTGACACGTATTCCACCACCGCAGACACCGAATAATGAAGTTGATTACTACCTGGGGGTTCATCCCTTAATCCGCTCCGTCCGCGACTTTGAGTCAAGAAACCAAGATGTAGGTCCAAGCTCAATGAAAATGATCCTGGGTTGCGGGAAACTTCACTTTAGTTTACGCTGTACAGCCACTGGATTCTTTCATCGAGAGTCAAGACTCCTCGATTCTCGATTACGCCAATTACCGGGTTTTTGTCCGTGCCATTTATACTTGCGATAAGGATACAAAAGGGAGAACTGTCAATGCCAATGAGTTATGCTTTCCTATAGTCGTGTCAAATCGTTGAGTTTGCTCCTTTCTGCTGCTAGTGGTCTTCTGATGGCGAGGTTTAAATTGGCTGCAGTGACATGAGGCCTTGCGGAAGCACGAACGCCGCTGTGCACTTCCGAGGAATGGATGTGACTCGAGAATACGTTGACTCGGATGCTTGGCTAAACCAAGTTGATAGTGGCTGAGAAGCGTCATCGAAATACAGAGGTGCACATCACCGACATGGACATCCAGGTTGGTACGTATTTTACAGTGCGGGAGATAATTCTTTGGCTGGGCGTGTATGGCCGTCTATTGACCGCCCCAAACTCTTCCTTTGCTCGAGAAAAACTTAGGGATCTGAGGGCGTTGGTCAGGTCAGGTGAATAGCACCACCTAAACCAAGGTGATAGCAAAAAGCGACTTCTCCGGATGATCCGTGAATCCTGCACTAAATGTTCTATGAAGGAGGAAATCATTGTCAGCATGGGTTTCAAGGACAGCAGCAAGGATAAGGCATGATGGACGCGGGCTTCCCAGGGGCTGATTGATTCGGTCTTACCCTAAGCTGATTGAGAAACATCGCACCATGTGCTTCTCTGTACCAAGCCCTGGGTGATGGTGCTTCGCTGTTATTTCCCCTGGCCCCTCACCCACATCTAGCTTTCTCGGTTGCAGCGTGAATCGTTAACCAATTCAACGTCGACCAGTGTTAGGCCGAATAGACCATATTTCCCGAACAGGGAAATGAGCAAATAATAGAAAGGCTCACAGCTCTTGGACTCTTGGGCACACTATATAATCCAGACCATTCGGATAATAGGACCATCAGACTGCCCAGTTTCCCTGCATTCTTACAATGAACTAGACGGAAAAGGCCGATACGCTCAATGACCAGAGGAGTGTCGTCATGGATGTAGGGACCACCAGCCTCGAATCTGCGGAGGGACCTGGCTTCGACGGCGCTAGAACCACTCCTCCTCCGGAAGCTGGACAGGAACATTGTTCTATTTTTATCCCTGCTATATCTGTATCTGTTTTTCCGCCTGTTGTCGGGAAATTCTGTTGATTCTAAAAATAGATTGTCCTTCCTCGACCGTACCAATATTGGAAATGCGCGTCTCGCGGGATTAGAGACGGATCTAGGGATGTCTGGTTTAGACTATAATGTAAGAGGCAAACGTTGCATGTTGGCAGCGATACTCCAAATATTTTCAAATACTCAGATCGCGCTTGCAGTATTCTTCCCCTGGTATGTCGCAGCGGAGGTTCCCTCCAACCTCATGATGAAGCGAACAAGCCCTTCGCTATGGATTATGATCATCATGCTTGCTTGGGCCGTCTGTACCTTTATAGTGCCTGTCCAACCATAGCGCTGGTTTTTTTTCTCACAGGCACAACTCTTATAGGTTTAGTGACCAACTTCACCGGGCTCCTCGTTTGTCGTATGGCTGAGGGCGGTCTGTTCCCTGGTGTAACCTTCTATATCACACTATGGTACCGCCGTCATGAATGTGCCTACCGCATGGCTTTGTTTTTCTCTGCTGCTACACTTGCAGGTGCCTTTGGTGGTCTGCTTGCACGTGGCATTTCTGACATGAGGGGTATTAGTGGTAAATCCGGATGGGCGTGGAACTTCATCCTCGAGGGTCTTGTTACCTTCGTCGTAGCACTGTTCGCTAAATTTCTCATCAATGACTCTCCTCAAACGCATGTAATTAATTAATTTAGGACCATTTGCTCGAGGCTGATGTGGACACTAGTGCTCGTTTCCTCACGGAGGAGGAGAAGACGGAGGTGGTCCGCAGGCTCAAGGAAGACCGCATTTCACTCGCAGACGAATACCACATAAGATATTCCTTGATGCCATCAAGGACTGGAAAATCTACATATACATATTCATCACTATGGTGGGTGGCATATCCATATTCTCATTCCAATCTGTTTCGGGGTTTGACAGTAGTTTAGGTATATCTACACGCCGCTCTACTCCATCTCCCTCTTCCTTCCCACCATTGTCAGAAACATGGGTTTCAGCAATGAAAAATCGCAACTTATGACTGTCCCGCCGTACGCCGTAGCGTGTTTCTTCACCATCAGCTTCGGCATTTTCGCCGACAAACGAAAGATACGAGGAAATTACATGATTGCTGGCTGTGTCCTTGCCATGATTGGTTGGATTTTACTCTTGTCCACCACCACCCCTGCTGTCCAGTATGTCGGAACATTCTTTGCCGCAGCGGGCATCTACCCCAATGTCCCCATGGGAGTGGCATGGAACGGTAACAACATAGGAGGTGCTACCAAGCGCGCTGTTGGTATTGCCATGCATGTAGGCTTTGGAAATCTTGGTGGCAGTATTGCCTTCGCTTACCCCTCGACTGATGCGCCGAGATATTTCTCCGGTCATGGTTTGCTCTTGGTTGCTTGTGCATCTTCATGAGGTGGTGGCTAGACAAAGAGAATGCCCGCAGGGATGATGAGCTGAAGGCGAAAGGAATGTCCCTTAATGATTATACTGAGGGGTTGAAAGCCGCTGAGCGAGACCACGGAGATTATGTTCCGGTAGGTGATTTTGTTATTCAATCCAGAATTGCACTCTGATTGTTCATGCCATACAGTTTTTCCGATACACCCTCTAAAGCTGTGCGACCCATGTCAGCCGCCTTTCTATCCTGTAATTCTTCAGCCTTGTGTGTAGATTTGACGCCTTGTCGTACTCTGCATGCCCCACCCGTATGGACTTTCACGTCTCTCACTTTCTGTATATCAATCTTGGGCTACCACTTCTGCCATGCTATACCTCTCGTATCTCCCAATGATTCATATCCACCATATGTACACACATCCAATATATCATTATTTACGGTAGGCATGTTCTTGGAACCACGACAGGATTTTAGTGAGATAACTGCTTTTGTACATAGAGCGCTTGAGCGCGTGCATACCCGTTTGGTCTTGCTCCTCTTATCGCCACATTCCTTTAAATTGAGTGAGCGATCTGAATTAGAAAAGTATCAAACTATGGATGGCATTGCCGGATTGAGCGACGAAGTTGCTACCCTTTGAATCTCCTTCGGTAAGAGTGAGGAAATCGTTATTCTCAGAGCTTCTGATGGAAACGTTGGAATCGATGCGGGCCTACGTCTGCATAGCGCTTTGAGCAGTGGTGGAGCATATTTCGCGATTCGCGAACTAACATGGCCGGATCCGGAAATCACATGGCTTGGCATAATCCCGGTTCGACCGCCAAAACCCATAAACTTAGGGTTTGTTACGATATTCCACCCACCAATATTAATACTGCGTTGAACGAGCCATTCGGTTGGTCTTCGGGGATGAAACGTTGATCCTCCTGTTGGTCTGGGCCAATTCAAAGCTCAACGTGATTCTTCGTGATCGAGTATGAAATTATAAACACTGGTGTGACGGGCGCAACTCGCTTAGGCTTCGAACGCCAACTTGAACATTTTTCTGGATTGATGAATATATATGGTGTCGTACCTCACTGGAGCATCGTTGGAACTTGGAAGGCTCCTCACTGTGTAGTCCGTATAGTTGGTGTAGTGAGAATCTTGTCGTGGAATCACATGTCTTCGAAGAGGCGTTCGCGATGAAGGATTCTCTCGAGTGCCAGTTTAGCTTTAAAGTCCTACTATACAAGCGCTGGATGGTCTAGAGATAACAGTACATGGTAATAGTGACGATAAGGGTATAATGGTTGCATTACAGCGGTTTGATTTCTCTTTCTATAGTGTCTTCATACTCGTCAACTTTGGCCCTTTCCTCGGTAAAGAATGATATTTCCTCCAGTCTCCTCCACTTAATCATAGCGGAAAATGACATCAATATCAGGCACCGAGACTAAAAAATCGATGCAGAGGAAACTTACTTGCGTATTATGATAGATCTTCCAGACAACAAATAGCAAGGGAACAAACCCAATCATAGTATAGGAAAATATGAAACTGGTTACAGACCACCTTCCAGGGAGAAATACTGTATATCCTCCCACACATGCCATGATTAACGTGGCCACAAGCCCGTAGTATCTGCACAATCAGAACGTGCGAGCGCCAAGGGAATCTATAGATGACGTACCCGCAATATGGTTGGAACAATGCGCGGTACGGTAGGTTGTCCCTATCAATCTTTTGGGCAGACATAGCCTAGAGAGTTTCATCTTAATAGACTTCAAGGCTGACGTTCATATCACGTACCTTATGGAAGCGAATGTAAGTGAAGCATATTATTGCGAAGTTCAGGAGTTGGGATGCTGTTACAAGGTTTACTATCCTGGGTGTATATGATCAAATGCTGTAACACAATTCAGACGAACAACCTTACCACTGTAATACCACGGCCGAGTCATTGGAGACTTGCAAGAATGCTACGAATACTCTCATGTCAATTCAGCATCATCCTTAGCATGAATAGGCACCGTACCAAGAAGTGAAATGCTCAAAACAACGGCGACGCAATATATTGGAACACCATTTGCGTTACACCTTGTCAGAAACCGTGGAGCTTTGCCTTCTAGCGCCAACCCTAATAATGATCGACTGGACACAAAAACGTAACCGTTTCCAGCGGAAAATACCGAGGTTAGGATTAAAACGTTTACGATGTGTGGGAGGACATCGATTCCCAAATGCTCCATCGCGATGACATATGGAGAAGAGCCTGCTCCAGGTTTCGGATTGGACAATGCACTGAGGAGGTCAGGGTCTGAATATGGTATCACCAGACCAACGCAAAGTGCGCCCAAGACAAAAAATGCAGATAATCGCCAATATACAGCTTTGAATGCTTTCGGGAGTGTCCGCCGTGGAAATTCCGTTTCTCCAGCAGTCATTGAAACATAATCAGGCCCTGCATACGTCAGTGAGATCAGAGCATAGCCAATAAGGTGGGACATACTGACCGGACATTGTGAAAGAAGCCTGGATTAGGCAGGCTAAAAATCCGAGGAATCGACCTAGTGAGCCTGTCTCGATATACTGAGCGAAGGGTGCCCCGGCCACTTTCGAAGCTGTACCAATATTGAGTCAATTGAAAAAAAAAAGGCAGATGGAGAAAATCTTCAACGTACGGTCCCAGGTACGGAAGCCATAAACATCATGTTGAGGATTTCCTCCGACCATGGTAACAAATGTAAAGAGAATTAGCCCTACCGCTAAGATGACTTTGCCCAAGGACAGCCAGAACTCAGATTCTGTTGCAATGTTAGAAGCAACCACTTAAGATTCGGAGCCTCATACCTCCATAATATTTCACAGCAATAACGTTCAAGGTCCTGCAAGAGTTAAGGACTACATGTGATGTTCTTCTACGAAACGCGGACGCACCCATAAAGCACAACAACTGTTGCAACTACTGCAGCTATAGGTATTTTGTCCGTCCAAAAATGTAGGATGAGATTTATCGCTACGATTTCAAAGGGGATCAAGAAGGCTTGATAAAGGAAATAGTTTATGCCAGCGCAAAAACCCAAAGCTGGATCGACAAAGTGATCGGCATAACGTATCTGTTCCGGTAATTGAGTTGGGAATATTCGCTCGAGACCAGAATTGAATTGACACCGTACAAAGGGTGATGATATAGGAATCCAGGTCACCATTTCCGCTGATTAAGCTCGTGTGAGCATGATTGAACGAACACGTGGAGAAGCCGATGTTTATACGCACCAAGACAATTGTTCAGAGCAAGGATAACCGTAGACCATAAGGTGAAAGCTACGACAAGGCTACCTGCGTCCCAAATCAAGCTCAAGCTCAAGGACCAACCTTGTGATTACAAGCGCCTTACCCGGACCTCCTTTTGACAACGCAGACCCTATCTGCACGAAGAGTGCTGTTCCTATCGTCCCTGCGCCAAGCAATGATGAATGCTTTCATTCCAAGCCCTTGCGATAAAGCTGATAAGTTCTTACCACTGATACCTATCAATTGAATATGCCGATTCTGGAAATGAGCGCGCCGGGCTTGGTTACAACAGATCACCAAGTATAGTCCCTAGAGTGAGGCCTACCTTCAATCTTCTGTGAGTGTGGTCTCTGTGCTGACTGCTATTGCTATCATAGTTTTCAGCCGATGAAACTCGAATAGTGATGTCCACGTCGCTGGGCGTCTTTTCTGGCACTAAGAGAGACATAACCTGGATTTGCAAGTCAGAAGAAGGAGTAAGTGGGGCCATCCGAGAAAAGACTTCATTTTATAACCGATGCGAATCAAATTTTCTGAAGAAAGACGAGAAGAGACTTTAATCATTTGTCGGGAGCGGTAAGCAAGGTTCCGATTCTTCGCTCGACCAGCCATGACGTCAACGCGACATTAAGAATTCGATTGGGCATCAACAAGAGGTCTTTCATACCCTGAAATTAAAGGGGTAAGTAATTATGATGACTGGCACGAGCAAAGATTATCGGGACATGCATATGGGCTCGATCATGTCGAATTGTAGGGTGGTTCCTGCAAATAGCCAAGCGTGATACGATATTGGATGTTCACTACACGTGTTTATACTTGCATTTTGGATGCTGGTGCTGGGCTTGGGCAACACACTGCAGTCTGCAAACACGATTTTTGTAGGATAACTGGTATTTTGTCTAATTGGTGATCCGCGGATTAACTATTTCGGTGCTGAATGCTATGGAAGCATAGACATTATAATGGCAAGGATACTCTGGTCTACTCTGGTGGAGCTTGACAGCATGTGCAACGACGTTATCCGTTCATCGGTGGAATCGGCTTCGGGTCTACTGTGATGCACACCGGATGTCGGCACAACCGTGGCGCCTAAATAACCTTAAAATCCGAAAGAGCCATCTACTGTATATGCTGCCTGCGATTCATTTTATCTGTCCAGCACTCGACAAAACGATGAATGTTGGTGGCACGGCTCATTCAATGCGAGTAGTTCCTGCGAATCTAGAAAGAGTAGGTGGTTCATCAAGTTATGTCTAGCCAATCGCTCATTCAGAAGTGTCATATTTATTCAGCAGAGTTCCCCTGGTACATCCTGGGGGTTGGAGACCAGGCGATAGCTTACACTGCGGTTTGTGCCTTCGAATTGAAAGAAGGAAGGAACAACATACAGACAAATAGGATGTCTGGAGAGCAGACACGCGATGGGTCTGGAGTGAGAGCTCGGAAAATTGAAGAGGGATGCTATAACCGGTAGCCGCCCAATCGTGTGATACAACGCCTATAAACAGCGGTCACGTTTACTTTCGTCGAGAATCGGATGAGTGGAAGGGACCTTTGATCAACGTTTCGGTGTGGAGAGGGAAGGCAGCGTCCGCGCCAAATTTCGATGAGAAACAGAAATATACGATTATCCAAACGATATTAGTCCTCTAATGTCATACAAAGAAGAAGAAGGTGAATCGAGATCCTGAGGGAAGACGGAATGAGAAGTGACTGGATATCCTTATACTGGCGGCGAGGCTCGACCTGAATGGCCTAATCAACCTTCGTAGTAATATGGCAACGCACTGGGCCGTGGAGCGCTTGAGTAGAATACGAATATCTCGAGACACCGCTCATGAAGCCAAGTATTGGACATATAACCATATATGTGCGCATTTACGATTGTACATGAGTATGAACTAAATAATGACTCCAGCACGACGCCAAAAATCTCGCGCTGGGATGGCTTCAGCCTCTAAATACCATAGTGACCAGGCAGCCCCGCTCATCGAGAACCAGCAGACTCTGTAGCTCGTAGGATTACTGATAGAGCGACGAGCTATAAGGGCAGGTGATCAGTTCGACAAAGGATGGTCCGCTGATGAAAAGAACAGGCGATGATACTGAGACCGACTCGTCCGCTGCCAGAGGTAGCACAAGAATTCGATGGAAATGGTGCTGAAATCCAACTATGTGCGAGAGGGAAGTGTAGGGCATCGTAAATCCTGTGTCCAGATTTCTGTTCCTGGGTAGATAAAAAGGATAGAGAAGAGAGTTTGAGGCCGAAAGGACTCGATTCTCCTCGTGAAACGACCAGGCTTGTGGAGTTGAGGAGGTTGTCATTTAGCCCTGCCAAATCCACCCCGCCGCGTCAGCAACGAAAATTGAAAGTTTTCAGTCATAATTTGCTTTGACGGTTGCGTCTATGGCAGCGAAAAGGCTGTACATGACCGGGACGACATTGAGTAAGAACAGAAATTTCTGGGTAGGGTGTTAGATGACTGGCTCTGTTTGCTTGCTTGGTCGTTTCCTTATTAAAAGTCAGGTTCGTTGCTGTGCAGCCTGTGCAAGCCCCGCCTACGATACATGTACATTTAACGTCGCGGACCACGAGCCGACGGGACGATAGCCAGACAATCGGTCAATGGGATTCAGTTCGACCAATGATAATACCCGGATAAAAATGCAAACTGTACGATATCAGGAAGTACGTACAACTCTGGGGTTGAAGGGACGTTCTCGGGTTAATCAGAAAATGAAAAATAACCCCACATTGGCAATAATGGGTCCGAGGGAATCGTGAAAAGCCGTTGGAAATCTACTGTATAAGGGTCGTAGTTGATACATAAATCGATGGTGTCATTGAATATATCAGTGCCTATCTCAATGGGTGACGAAACTGTTGCTTGCAAACAAGGATGGCATGCAGGCTCAACCACGAAACGAGAGCTTCAAGAAAACATTGGTCCTTGCCCGTAACAATGTCGGTGGGCTTGAGTAGGCGCGGTACGTTGTACGTTGTTCAGTCGATGTGACTATAGAACGCAGCATCGACAAAGAGTCAATCCATATTGATGGTATTTCAAGAATTTCATGAAAATGGAAATTAGACATGTTACGTCGAGGAGCGTGGGAATTCTCTTCCAACCAATTTGATCGTTCCAAATTTCCAACAGCCTCTCAGCATCTGTCATCGATACATCCTCGAGCTCGGCGTCGTGCTCGTCTGTCGCTTCGTTGTTGTGTCCACGCCTTCGTCTTCATCTTCAAGACCTCATCTCTGATAACCTCGAAACGCTTTCGTTCTTTGAACACCCAATTTTACGCGTCATGTCAAACTCACACTCCTTGCCATACTCACCATCTTCTCCTGTACAAGTTAAGCGTCATTCTGGGAGTAATCAACTGCCTCTACCGACCACATTGAGTGCAGTCGCACCCATGCATCGGCCGAATTCGAGCGGAAGTGCCGTCCCAAGTAATCTCGGCGCAAACTCCAGTCTTCATACTCGAGCACCATCTCTCACTGCATCTGGTCGTACTGCTCATTTGGAACCCACTTCGCATCAAACAGGAACTCCATTAATACCGGCCTTCTCTCCCACCCAACTTCCCTTCACTCACCATACTAGTTCAACCCATGCCGGAGGAATCCAACCCCCTGCTTCCTTCTTCCGACCCGCTCGGCCCTCTGATCAGCCCCAGTTTTCAAGACCTAGCAGCACTTCAAGTACTACTCCTCCTGTCAATGATGTTGATATATTCCCTCTATCTTCATTATCAAAGCGACTCTCCACTGGTTCCGAAGAGCGAATCCCCAGCCCGTCAGGGCTTCATGACATGTCCTTGGAAGAATCGAATGGGTATATAAAGCGCCAAAAGCATAGCAGAGATCCCTTGCTTCCGATCAATGGGCAGGTGAATGGTCGCGAGCGGAGTACAACAGTTACTTCGCCAATTTCTCCAAGTCGGAGTGCGAGTAAAATTGTTCGATCGAGTTTGGACAGGGTGTTTAGTATTGGACGAGGTTTTAGCTTTGATTCTGCAAGAAAGTCGTCGAATTCCCGGCGGCACCCATCAGGAGATGATGGACGAACGACATTCGATGGGAAGCCAATTGACGAAGAACAAGGGGATACGCAGAATGGTCGAGGGTCATTGTCAACTTTCAGTCATGCCAATCTCCACATGAGGAATGCGATGTCTCCAACAGCACACTATGGGCTGTCTCTTGGTGTGAGTGTGGACGGTCATTCACAACAGGGGTCTTTAACACCAGACCTATCATTTAATCCGATGCCCTATGTCCATGACCCTCCATTGTCCGCCATACCGATAATAAACCCCAAGACAGGGAAGCCTGTGCGCAATTACGAGCGACACCCCTCAAGAAATCGGTTCTTCCTGGGAGGACACCTGCTTACTGGCGGGGATACACCTTGGGCATTTGTGGCGTCGTTCGCCTTGGCCCTGGCTATTACTGGTTTTTGGTTTGGCACAACTTGCGTCTGGTGGTGGCATAACGAGAGTATTACCGTTGCTGTTATTGGTGCTTATATGGCATTGCTGACGGTGTCGACTATGCTGGCTACCGTAAGTCTTCGTGCCAGGCTCAGGGCGTGTTGAGTGGTGATTTGCTGAACATATTACTATTCCCTGCAGGCAACAACTGATCCAGGTATACTGCCCCGTAACCTTGATCCCGACCCACCACATACGCAGGTCTCGTCTACGGAGTCCGGCAGTGTACCTATGCCTCGAGATCTCAAGGTTCGCTCAGACGTGTGAGTTTGTTTGTGCTTTACGGATCTCGAAGTCTAATTCAATTTGGATCGTAGCGTCCGTGTGAAATACTGCCCAACTTGTAAAACCTACCGACCTCCACGATCAAGCCACTGCAAGATGGTTAGTAATTACTCCTATTTCGCGTTTTTCTGTATTCTTATTACCGTATCAACGTCTATGACCTTTTGTGGCGTGCCTTGTTTTTGACCTGATGGTTTAGTGCGATAATTGCGTTGATGGGTGTGACCACCATTGCCAATGGATCAACAACTGCGTTGGCAGACGGAACTATACCAGTTTCATTATATTACTTTGCTCTGCTGTAAGTTTGTTTTCTTTTTTGCTTCTGATCATTGATTGACAACGGGGAAACGTGGCCGTACGAATTAGACTATCACGTTGATCCTGGTTATTTGCACTTCCGCAATTCACATATGCCTCGTAGCCCAAAGGGAGAATCTCGACTTTGCAGATGCACTGGCTGAAGGGTGGGGAAGTGCAGTGGTATTTTGCCTGTCGGTCCTTGTTATATGGCCAGTTGCTGCGCTTTTGAGTTATCACATGCGTGTAAGCGGTTTTCCTCTCAGGAGTCGGAATTACTTAATCAGTATACGACATAACTTTTGCAGTTACTCCTACTGAATGTAACAACGATTGAAC
This sequence comes from Volvariella surrecta, assembly GCA_951802395.1. Taxonomy (NCBI): domain Eukaryota; kingdom Fungi; phylum Basidiomycota; class Agaricomycetes; order Agaricales; family Pluteaceae; genus Volvariella; species Volvariella surrecta. Next base: position 2,340,828 of record OX637784.1, read on the forward strand.
AGGTACGCGTCACGCATTTCCCGAGTCTATCGGTGAATTAATGAGTGTGTACTGATCGTTGCGTCCTCCAGATACGAAACCAGGCGCATAAATCACTCATTCCAGGACCTGCTCCCCCAAACCCTTTTTCTCACGGAAATTGGAGGAAGAACCTATTCGTTAGCCTGTGTCGACCCGCTGGAATTTCATGGTTGAACGCGTCGGGCATTGCGACTGAAGACAAACGGGAAGTTAATCCTGGTATGCTGGAAAACGTACCATGGATGGATGACGGAGGCAGACCCTGATACCATCTATCAATTATTTTTGGAGCATTGATCGTATGCATCTACTTAGTCTTGATACCATTATAGCAGGAGACTGGGGTCGTAAAATATATTCGGATCATAATGGGTAGCTAGATAGCGATTGAGTGTTACGTGAGATCTTTTACCTCACTCCACCCACGCATGGGGAAAGCGAGCCGATTGATCGGTTCCCGTGGTATTCGGGGTGTAGAGCGTCAGACAAGGGAGCTGGACGGACAGTTGGACGCATAACGCCCCGACGTTGTGGCTTGGCATCATACATCATCCTTTTCATCATTCGCTGCTCGCCTTGGCCACTGCGCAAGTCCTCGACTGGTCAAGACAGTCAACGTGCCTAATCCCGGGATGCTCTCAATCAGCTGCAATTGAGCATCAGGCCGGTTATAGGTCCACTGGTGAATAAATATGCCGCCGGTTGGACAAGGGCCCCCAAAAACACCGGGCGATGACGCGCAAGGCCATCCCAAGTCCATCTCCCTCGGATAAATTGTCACGAAAACATCCGAATGCTCAGTAGACGAAAATAGTCACGTGGGCGCATATTGACTAGTTTTGTTTGTGTGAAACAGCGAGACGGAATGGCCCGGGATGGGCCTACGACTCAATTGTCCCATCGACGTTTATTTCTTGTTTATTCCAGTGTTTTTGGGGCTTTAGTCCCGTGCCTGGATCACTCAGCAATTGTTGTCAGCCCTGATCTCAGATCAGACTCGGAATTCAAGCGGAGTTTGAACAAGGACCACACGGCAGGCAGCCCGAGCACCACTTCAGAAGGTTGGCATCACCAAGAGAGGACGGGATCTGGCACGAATCCAGGCAGGTTTTTATTACTAGTGGGCTCTTAACTTACGTCTCTTACTCTAGGCTCTGATTTAGGGGATCGTCCAGTGAAAGAGGAGCAGAAAAGCGGGGACTGAAGGAATCCGCTTTAGATAAGCAAGTTTACGCCCGGGCTCAGAGTCACAGCCCAAAAGTCTTATAATACTCGGAGAACTCCTTTGGTGAAATGACATCTCCCGGTGAACCAGGCTCTCCTTCAGACAACTCTCAGCCGTTGCCGCACCAGCCGCCGCAACCAAGTTCTAAGCCGACTGTCCCTGTAACAAAGAAAGCCCGGCAGCGAAGGCAGGCCGAAACCAATATTACATCTTCAACTTCCAGTTCACCATCCGTCGGTTTGTTCATTTTCCCGAATCGTATTCCAATACACCCAATTGACTTTCCAATGCAACTAATTAATTTCTTCTCACAGCGAAACAACAGCCAGCTCAGTCGTTCTTCACGCCAACTATCGTACACTCGTATCCTAGCCCCGCTTTTCATATCATGAATCCACCGTACCCCATGAACGGCTCGTCCTATTCTCAACAGTCTCAACATACTCAGCATCCTGGCTATCAACAGCCAGCTCATCCGCAGCCCTCCCCCCCACTAACAAGTACACCTCCAGGAATGCCTCCGCCCGTACATCAATACGCTGCTGCCTACCAAGTGCATTCAGCTCAATATAGTCCTCATGGATATGTCCCGTATCATCAGTTTCCACAGCCAGTCATGATGTACACGCATCCTAGACCAAACGTTCAACCTGACACAGCGGGTTCCACCGCTCCTTTACAGTCAGCTGGTCAGAAGAGAAAGCGAAAACCAGGGGCTGACAGTGGTCGCTCGAAAGGTGACAAAGGCTCTGATGAAGAAGCTTCAGGTAGTGATGTTGCCCGCACACAACAGCAACAGCCTGCACCCGTGGTAGACATGAAAAAGCGTACCAAGACGGTAGGCGTCGAATTCCATCTCCTGACGTCCATTGTTATCGCGTGGTTTGTTTCATGGCGTTTTGCCAGCCACGTCTATAGTACTACTGGACGCTGACTCACCATCCCTCTAGCAACGCGCGTGCGACTCGTGCAGAGCTCGCAAAATCAGATGTGATATTCTTCCAGACTCGGTAATGCCCCTCTGCTTGCGGCGCCTGCACTGGACACTGACAATGCATTAATCATAGGATCCTCAGTTTTGCCAGCATTGTAAACAATACGGGTTTGATTGCACATTCTTCCTCCCCATCACAGAAACTAGGTTCAAGAAGAAAAAGGATGACCCCGATAAAGAGAAGGACAAAACGGGACCGTCAGCGTCAGCGTCTGCCGCTAATTCATCAGATGTGATCAAGAGGTCTGCGCCGTCCCCCAGTAATGACAGTTCCAGCAAGCGCGATATCGCTATTTTCGGTATGTAAATGTATCCTTCGTCCCTGATGGGTCATCCCTTCTTCCATATTGTTCGGTCTTATATCACGCCTTAGGCCCAACCTCAGCTGCGCACCTCTTACATTCCCAAGCGACCATTAATTCTCGGATATATGAGAATTACGATCAACGCTACCACCACACGTTCGAGGTTAGCGCGACGGGGGATGGGGTTATACAAGTACAAAAGCCTACAACTCAAGAACAACAGCAACAGGCTCCACACCTGAAGCCGGTTGAATTGCATATTGAGCGTGACGTCATCGAAAAACTCATCAACGCCTACTTCAATGATGTTGCACCACTGCTTCCTGTGATCACTCGGGAGGAGTTCTTGGCGACTTCAAACCATCCACCAATATTGTTGTACTCAATGTGTCTTGTGGCCGCCGCACGACGAGAAGTACCGCAAAGCATATTTGATTCTATACGCTTTGCCGTTAACAATGTCATCAAAATTGATGATGTTCTGTCAACGGCGTCCATTGTCAACCTACAGTCCTTGCTCATTCTAAGTATGACGGGCGACTGTCATTCACAATTCGTTCCCAATGCCCTCTCTGCATTGTGGATACGCCTTGGAACGGCCATCCGAATGGTGAGGACATGGCTCGTCAAAGATCTTCTGTGATAAAGTTAACCTTTGCTTTCAGGCACAAGATCTTGGTTTGCATCGTTGCGAGTCAGTGAAGCAAAATATCGCACTTCGCCGACGGCTTTGGGGAGCTTGTCTTATCAGTGATCGATGGTAAGTCATAAGAACATATTTCTCTCACTTGTTGAATCATTGGGCGCTGCAGGACGAGTTTGATCTATGGTCATCCATACATGATCGATGTTCAGGATTGCGATGCTCGCCTTCCTTCTTCTGGAGATCTCGGCGACCTCTATATGGATGAACTTGTTCGGTTAAGTGTAGTCCTCGGTCGCGTTTTGAAGACCATCTACAGGTTCGTACTTCTTGAATTCATTTCCGAAACTAGTGATTACTGAAAGTTTTTGCGATACTTCTCTTCCGACGGATAGCCCTTCTGGTCTTACCCTGGTGAACGATGAGACCTTGTACCAGCTTCTCGACGACATGGAAGCATGGAAGGCCAACCTTCCTGAACATCTTCAGTTCCGAGGGCCGGATACGCCGCAGGGCGCTGGTAAGCAGATAATACGCTTTCTTCTGGATTTTTCACGAATACGTCATGTCTGTTTTGTCGATCTTCAGGCCTACTCCATTTACTTTATGCGTGTGTTTGCATGATGTTCTGGCGTGTCTTCATGCGCATAAGTTACTCGTGCCCAGCTCATCTGAAGTTTGGGCTGACAGTGGAACAATGGACTGGGTTGGTCGAACTCACAAGCCAAGCTATAGACTGGTTGGATGTGCATGAAAAGGTGTACGATGTTTGGCTCTTAGTCGCTTATGCAGCCACCTCGTGCGCTCTTGTTCAGGTGAGCTTCGCTTGTGATTTCCTAGTTTCTTGGTTTATCGCTCAATTTGCGCGGCTCGTGTAGTACCACACCTGGGCGCGGCGGAAGGACTCCGAAGCTGCAGCAAAGTTGCGAAAACTCAGGGATTGTGTCAGGCGATGGGAGGGGTCTATCTCTCCCGATCACATGTCAGTCAGACGCAAGGCCGGTCTATTTCCTTCCGCTCTGTAACGCGAGCACTCCAGGGTCAGTGGCACTGACATCTGTTTTCCTTTTGCTCTGTTTTTAGACCGCAGAGATCATCGCCCTGTTGTATGAAGCTACGCAGGGGCTACCATTGCCAGTAGAGCCCCCAGCCCTGAATCCTACTGGTGGTGTGACGGCAAAACCGCCACCGCAAGGGTTGGATTACCAAAAGGATCCAAGTAGGCCAGGTGGTGGTGTGTTCGTTGCGCATGGTAAGACTAAGAGCACCAATTATAAGGACGTGCCAGCGGGAGTTGTGATAAGCAGTAATTCCTCAGACGAGGTATCTGAAGGTGAGACAACGATCGAGCTGGTGTCATCTTCCATCGGCGCTGCCGCATCAAAAGATAGTGACCTAGCGTCCTTTTTCTCCTCATCCCCATTCGCACCACCTTTGCCATCCGCCTCTGCTGCATCCATCAATACTTCTTCGGGATACCTGAAATCCTCGGATAATCCTGCTGTTGGCGCAAAACGACTTCGCTTATCCACCGATTCAACAAATTCTGTACCGGCTGTTCCATCGGCACATACTACTCCATCATCGGGACCTTCGCCTTCTAACTCTGCACCTATGATGACATCACCAATCTCCGCAACTGTATCTGTAACCCAACCTCAACTTCACTCGCAATTCTCTCAATCACCTCAACAACTCCATCCAAAACCACCCGCTTCACGAATAATGCCGCCAACACCAATCACACCAGTGACTGCACAGCTACAGTCATCCAGTTCACCTTTGATCAACTACGATTCATCACTTCCTCGTTCGACGGCCTCCGCTGCAGGTGGAAATGCAAATAACAGGAACATGTTTATGAATCTCAATCCATCGTTGAACACGCAACCAAGTATGCAAGGAAACGTGCAGTTGATCAACGCGTTGGATAGGTCACAGGAAGTGGCGGGATTGCAGGAATTGGCGTTACTAGACAATGGGTTTTTAGAAGGGATTCCCGGTGGAATGTTCGACTGGGGTGAGCGCTTAATTTCTGGAATGTCTTGTTGCGATGCTGATCGACATTAGGACAATGGGATTCTTTCTTTGCTAGGGTGAACGCACAAGCTGAAGCCACCAATGCGGCTGCGCAATTGGCGGCCTTCCAGCAACAAGCCCAGTCTCAAGCACAATTACAGACTCAACCACCACCACCTGCGTCATGACGACCATTGTATTTTTAAACATGGCCCTTTATATATGCGCCTGGGGCGTGAGTGCTTTGTATCCCTACGATTTGCTCACATTCTTATGTTGATCGCTTCAATCTGGATTTTATTCGTGCCTCCAAATGTGTCAAGTTAGAGACCTCTCAACGTATATAGACCTTTGCTTGTTTTGTAGAATACGTTCGATTCCTTGTATATGTTGCAGAGCTCTCCTTTAGCGCTTCTTGACCGGGGCAATTGATTTAGATGGTGCACCCTTTGTGGGCATTTAAGCACCAGTGGGTTCTTTGAGTGTTACAATTTTCACAAATGGGGTTAACGGCGAAGTGACGTCCTGGATACTCAGTTGCGTAACCACCTGCGCAATCACCGCGACCTCTGCCGTTATACGCTGGCAGGGCCTTGCTCTCCCCATCTCTCATAGAAGCAGAAACTATAACAACGCGTGCCGCCCTTCCATCTCTGAGGCCGAGATGAAACGATTCCTGGACAAGGCCTCGAATCTCAACCCTTTCCTACCTTCTAAAGCTACTACCTCATCAGAAAGCACCGATGTAGATGAAGACCCTGTGTTATCTGCACATCCAAATGTGGTGGATGCAGGGCACAAACCGACTACTATGGGTTCGGCAATAGGGATTCATGGTGTTCGCGTTGGCCATTCCATTCCACCCAAGTTGACTGTCCCCCCTATACCACATCCTCTTCCACACGACCACCTCGCTCTGTTGGCCCATCAGGATGGATTGTTGATACGACCTCATATTGTGCAAGTTGGGGAAAGCGGGATTGAGGATGAGAAGTCTATTGTGGAACCGAGCTCGTATGTCAGGGTTGTGTGGGGAAAAGATGTGCGTATCGAAGAAGTTGAGGGAGGACTTGGATGTGATGGTCAGGAGATCAAATGGGAGAGTAGTGTCATTGTTTATGGCATCGTCGGCATACTTGAACTGTTTTCCGGTGCGTTTTGGATTGGGTTGTGGAATTTGTGGTGTTGATGCCAGCGTCGAACTAGATTCATATTTGCTTGTAGTCTCAGCCCGAGCAGAAGTGGGGTATCGTGAGTCATCAATCATCCCGACATCTAAAGGATAGGGGTGATTAATTCGATATTGCAGTCTTCGATCCCTCTCGGATGATACATAGGGTTAAAGGCGTTACCCCGATACCGCTCAACGAGGAGCGTGCTAGAGTTGCGATAAACACCCTCGCATCTCGAAATGTAGTTCTCTCCCAAGCTTCCCTTGGTCACACAGAGGAGTCCGGACCCACCAGCGACCAGGATACGGTACGAGACTCCGGAGCAGACTCCTCACTTTCCATCAACGTTTCTCCACGAGTACAGTTTGCATTGGATACCGACGTGAAACTTATGACACCAGTAGCCGACCAAACATTCCCTGTGAATGCAGGACAGGATGACAACGACGATCAGTTTCAAGTACCATTATCACGACGCTCATCATCTTCTGATCTATCAGGTTATTCCTCCGAGAGCTCATCTACGACGTCACCAGTTGCTAAAACGGTTGCTTCGAAACTCTCTTTCTGGAGTCGACTCTCGAGACGTGCTGCAGCGCCTACATCTCCAGTGGTAAGCCAAACTGACCAAGAATCATTGATGCAACAAGAGTCCATTGGGTATGAAGAGCCGCAGGTGATTAAAGAGGTTATTGATGAGCAGGAGAGTGGACCTGCTGAGACGTTGAAAAATATCCTATCGGCGACGGCTCCTCCTCCTGCTACACCGGCAGAGAAGCACTCTGAGTTAGAGGATAAGGTGCTCCGAGAATGTATTAAGGAGTTTACGAGGGGTGGAATGTACTTTTCATATGCATTTGGTATGCCTGATCTTGGTCCGATGTTCAACGCAGACTCAATGCGCTACCAGATATAACGCGCTCTCTACAACACAAGCAAGAACTTATGACTACTCAGGCTTACGAATCAGAGGCTGCGCTTAAAGGGGAGGATTCGAGAGAAAAGGCGCCAACTGTCGTACAGCATACCGAAGGTGGATATGCGAACCCGCTTTCTGAACCAAGCAGCACATTGCCTCTATGGCGACGTGTTGATAGACAATTCTGGTGGAATGAGTGGATGTCTCGACCATTTATTGATGCAGGTGTATGTATGCTCTGATCGTGCTGCATATACACCACGACTCAATAATGACTTAGCTCCACCCATACGTTCTTCCGATTATGCAAGGATTCTTCCAAATATCTGGGTTCGCCATACCCGCAGATCCTACGACTCATGATGAAGACGTCGCTGTGCAATATATCATTATTTCTAGACGTTCGAGGGACCGTGCTGGATTGCGATTCCAGAGGCGAGGGATCGATGAAGATGCTCATGTTGCGAATTTTGTCGAGACGGAGACTATAATGCGCGTTCATGTTTGTCCCCGTCACTCCTGATCTGCTCAATATTGCTAATTGCGCTTATATATATGCAGCGGTTAGATGTTGATAATATCTTCAGCTACGTCCAGATTCGTGGTTCAAGTGGGTGCTCCTCCGCATGCTCCGATATTCTGACTGAGAAGTTGTTTAGTTCCACTCTATTGGACGCAAACAAGCAACATCCTCAAGCCCCCACCAGTTTTAGCGACAGACAGGACCCATGCACAAAACCTGGACGCGTTGCGCAGACACTTCCAATCAACACTTCCTGTATATGGACCGCTTGTGGGTGGTGCCCACTGCGTATACTGCGAACGACTGACATTATGAAATCGCTGCTCTGTCGGCTGTAGACTGTGATTAACCTCGCTGAACAGCATAATAAAGAAGGACCTATCACACAGAGCTACCGTGAATACATGGAGGAGGCAGAATTGGATGATGTACAGTATGTGATTGAATCTTTACCCCTCGAACTCTATGATTTGACTTGGTGCTTCAGATACTGCGAGTATGATTTCCATATGGAAACCAGAGGAATGAAGTCAGTTACTCCTTCTCCTTAACGATAAGTAGATGTCGTGTTAACCTCCCTTGTCAGATACGAGAACATCCAAAAACTAAATATCAAATTGGATAGGGTGTTCGAGTCTCAAGGGTGAATTTACATTACTACCCTTTGATACACTCGCTTACGAGATGCTATCAAATTTTACAGGTATCACTGGATATCAAACAACATCGTATTGTCACGCCAGAAGGGAGTATACCGAGTCAATTGTATTGACTGTCTAGATAGAACGAATGTAGTACAGGTAAGCGTAGTCTTCACCCTAGAGTACTGGCACCTGCTGACTTCATCTCAAGTCTGCATTTGCACGATACGTGCTGAATCGTCAACTGGGAGCTGTCGCATTACTAAACCCAGATGTACAACGACGTACGGCGACGGATATCGTTGTGAACGACCGTGAGCACGCAACCTATTCATCTAACGTAGCTAAATGATATACAGTTTGGGCAAATAATGGCGACGCGATCAGTCGAGCATAGTGAGTGTAGCAACATACGTGAGATTTGTGCAAAATTGATAAATGTTGTTATGTCAGCGCGGGCACGTCGGCGTTGAAGGTGGGTTTTGTTTGACCGTTTCCATGATATAGACCCCAATAACGATTGCTGGTGCAACAGGGTGACTTCACCAGGTGAGAAAAAGCCATTTAAACACGTGTATCATCAATCAATTTCGGCAACCTAAATACAGGACGGGTAAACGTGATCTAACAGGTCTCCTTAATGATGGGATGAACTCATTAGCACGGTACGTTCTTGTCAAGTTCGAGGGAGTACGGTCACTCACGGAGCGGTTGATCCTCGGCCAGGATGTACACTGCGACTTTTAGTGATTGGTTTTGCCAGGCAGTGATTGATTTCTTGCTTGGCAATCGAAACCTATCGGTGTTCTCTGAATTTCTGAATAGGCTGCAATCTACAGATCCACGAGACTTGATAAGGATATCCAAGATTCGGCAGGAAGCTATTGCCACCTCGGCATCGAGGGTGCTGCCTGAGGGAGAGGCACCGTTGCATGGTTGGACGCTGTTCGCGCCTGGAGAGTTTAATGCAAAGGTTGCGGATAAGTTTGAAGAGAAAATCCTGTTATTGGTAGGTGTTGTTTTTTTATATAGAAAAAAGCACGACATTTGGGTAACCATGGTTTCAAACACTTAAGACGGGCAAGGCATTGTACATCGTTGTAGGTGTCCTTATTCAGTAAGATCGATGACGTATGAACCCTGACTTCCCTTTTATCTGACAGAGCTACGATTATAACCTGGAGAAGGTGAAAGCTTATACCCGAGTCCTGCTGGGCGACATCGTCGGTATAAGCAAAGGCGCATACATCTTGTCTCCACTAGAAGAAGCCAGCCGAGATCCAACGCAGAATTATGGGTTTATCATTTCCTGGCATAGTTCGCGCCAGATGACGAGAATTACGAGTTATTCGGTGCGGAATACCGTGGATACTAGTATGCCGCCTACGGCCGAGGCGGCGTTATCGTCGTCGCCACCTCGATCGTTGTCGTCGATTTCGACGGTGGACTCGAGCCCAACACCTTCCACGTTCACGATAAAGGAATCCAAGGCCCCGCCGAAGCTAGCAAGGCGTAGTAATACTGCTGCTGCCATCATGGTCCATAGAGACTTGATTACGGAAGTCACACGCAAAGGGCTCCAGAACCTGTCGAGGAAGTCATCGATGCTGCTTTCGACTTATTTGAACAATGCTGCTAAGATGGTGGCTGATACGGATGTGGTGTATGCTGCGTTCAAGGTGTTGCCTATCGATCCTGCGGCGATTCCGAAACACAGTACCCAGCAATCCGTTACAGGAGTTGAGTTGCCTGACAGGGAAGATGTCATGGAGGCTAAGAGTTGTGAAGAGGCAGCTGATATGATGGTGGATAGTATCAGGGGTGCGTGTCGGGATGCTGGGAATGCCCCTCCTGGGTTTGTGGTTGAGGAGGCTGTGGTTAGGCAAGTGCAGTGGCTGTCTTATTGGATGATGTTACTGATGTTATTCGTTTTGTAGTTTGGCGGAGGCTCACAGGATGACGAGTGTTTACGCCAAGATGGAATATGGTGTGAAGAGGTTGTTATGGCTTGGCGGCTAGAGTCTATTGAGCCTTCGCTTTTGGCCCATAGGGTTAAAGTGTATGTCTCGTTCCATCTATTTTGTATTCGTGTCGCCATCAGCCGTTCTTTACAAGTATGTACTTTCCGGACGGACAGTGGACCTTGAAATCATCGTTCCTCGCAATCAGTCATAAACCCCTTATCCAGAGGCCCACCATGCCCTTGAAACAGGAGACCCTGATATTCTCGGCCAAGTGGAGATACACTCTGGGGTATATCTCCAACAGGTAACAACGCAACTAAGCGGTGTGCGAAAAAAATGTAGGGCAGTTAGACCGATGAGAACCGGTGTAGTTGGAATTACCCACGTCTCCCCGTGTGTGGAAAAATAAAAGAGCAGTGGTGTAGGAGCTGTCAGTCCTCTCTTGCTTTTTCCTGCGTTGAACTCCAACGAGTGGCCAACCTTAAAGCGAGTTGAACATGCTCATTTGGTCCAGAACCTCAACCACCAAGATTGGGTTAAGATCGACATGTGCGACCCGGTCCAATCTAAAAGAGGGCTAAATCCCACACGAGGGGGGTTACCCACGTTGGCAGGCCCTGACGACTGGAGTGATGGGACGACGCTATCGGAATGCACTGTATCCAACGACTTGAAGAGAAGCAAAATGGTTGATGGGCTCCATTTGTTGGGAGCCTCTGCGGGGTTTCTGGCGACGGGTGAGAATTTGGCGTGACAGGCATATATGGCACGGCGCCTGTCAATGTGGTTGTTTTGGTTACATGGACTAGAAGGATGAACATGTTCGCCAAGTCGGTGAGCAGCTGGAAATGCGCGTGCATGGTTAGTAGGTGTTAGTGCTTGCAGGCAGGTAGCAATGGCACATGGGCATATAGCTGGCTTGAATATATGGAGTTTGAGCGCTTTGCCGGTGAAGACGGGTAGGCTAAAGGCATAGTCCGTTGTTGACCCCCCGAAAGGAATGTCGTTGAGTGCTGAACCTAATCACTGGGAGCAGGTGTTCTGTAAACCTGAGTCAGTGTAGAGTAGATATACAAGGCAACCACACATATGGTCCCGAATTGGGAGCCCGGTTCTGTGAGAGATATTGGCATTATGATTCTCTGGGCGCAAGTCGGGGCGTAAATATGGATATTTGTTGCGACCCTGTGCCATCAGAGAGACCCTGGGCGGATATCGAGATCTACAAGGGAAATCATACGAAAAGGCATGGTGCGTCCGAGTAGATATGAATAGTGGCATAGGCATCGCGGTGAAGAAACGTGTCCAAAAAACGAACGCATTGTAAGCGAGTGGTCGCCAGTTGAAATAAAACAGGCGGTGTGCAAGCGAGTTAAGCGAGATCGGTCAAGTCGGGTGCTAACTGGACGCTTTGAACTGGTAACAACGAACCCAAGCTGGACATGAAAAATGGAGAATAAATAGTCTTGTAAACAAAAGGAAACGTTGGGGAATAAATTATGCAGGTATTGGGCCGACTGGGAAGAGGAACGGGCAGGAGGAAAGGATTTGTGAATTAGCCGAAATTTGGTAACTTGCTCGTATTTTTATTTCTCTACTCCTCGACCTTTATGCTATACCGCCGCATGCTCACTTAATCTTCCCTCGGTTCACTACGACGACCCACCTTGCCAGCCACCGGATTCTGGGACTCGTAGCCATTCACTCTTTTGCACTACCATCCAACCTTGGAATTCGTTTCTGTCTGCTCTGTCCAGCGCCGACAAGGACAACCACTATCCTTCCATACTATCACTCTCGTAACCTCAATAATGGCCTCTTCTCTGCTTGTGCCGGCACCTACGAACGAACCAGGCGGTCGCATTTCACAACTATTGCCTACCGTCAAATGTTCAAGTTGTGGTGAACCAGTCGCTCTCTCGCACTTAGGCGACCACGTTTGCGGAATCCCCCCACCGCTTCCCGCTCTTGCGTCTGCCCGAGCCCCAGCTCCCGTAGCTGTGCCTTTTCCTTATGCAACCTCTCCAGTTCAACAAAGACGTCCTTCACCTGGTCTTGCTGCTCCTCCATTTCGAAACTCCCAATCTCCGAACTATCCACGTTCAGCTTCCACGCCTCCTAGGCAACCATCCGCTCAAGCGATCCCGCCTCCTCAGCGGTACGGCACACCTACTTCCGACCGACATCGGGTCAATATAAGCATTCCTCCACCCTCTAGCTATCAAGCTAGGCCTAGCCCGTTGGCACGCAGAGAATTCGACGAGGAGGATCCTCTGCGTCCGCGCGATCCTTTTGCCTCCAATATCCCTCCCCCGCGTCCAATTCCAGCAGCCGACCCTCGCGCTCGTTCCATTTCTAATGCACCCCACCCGCCTTTACCAGATCCGTCTCGTGGGCCACCAGGTACATTGCCCCTGCCTCCTGGGGTTCCCCATGCTCGAGTACGAGCAATTTCAACTACTAGTCAGATGACCCATCCAATTCCCCCGATGTTACAGCGACCCCCTGGGGATGGACGCCGACCCCACTTTAATTCCACGAGGGACGTCCAACAGCCACCAATGCCAGCATCGCGAATGGGAGGACCACCCTCACCTATGATGCCTCCTCGCTCTCCAATGTCACCCCATCCTGCGTCCCCAATGCCGCCTGGGATGTCACCGTCAGCGCAATTACCTCCGGCGACACCTATCCAGGAAATGAACCACTTAAGTCCCATTGATACCAAGTCGGGTGGAGCGGCCGGCATGGCAGGGGTCGGACGTAGAGGATTTGCCATTGCAGCACGAGCAGCCATGTTCGCTACAAGTAGCCACTTGCATTCCTCTCAGTCTCAAGCCGGCAGGGATCAACCTCCATTACCCCTTAATCTTGATGCTGCTTCGAGATGTAAGTTCTATTAATTACACGCGAGACGGTAAAGCTTAAGTGACTCCTGGTACAGCTACCGAAACTCCACCTCTGTCTGCTGGATCTGGACACTCATCTCACTCACCCGAGCTTGCATCACCGTTCCCGCAATCCCCCATATCCCCAGGTCCGGTACTGACTCCTACCCAGAACACACCACCAGGTGATGCTGACGTCAAATCTCATCATGGGATGCTCAAAAGACCTCCAGCGCTGACCATCGTTGATCCTACCTCGGCGTCTATTGCTAATGGGAATGGGGCTGCACCACCCTTGTCTGCACGAATGCCCTTCTTTGAACGATTCAAGAACAAACTGCCCAACATTGATACGACAGGCTCAAACACATATGGCCCAACGACGGATTCTCCACGGAATGCTATCACTATTCTGCAGGATGAAAAATCATCTGTTTCACCCCTGGATTCTTCATCGTCATATTATTCACGAGGGAGCGGACGTAGTGTCGCTTCACGCTCTTCCAACAGATCGTCGAGGAGAAAATTCAGTATCAACCATAATACCATTATTAACGGCAATGAAAACAATTGGGAACCACTGAGCCCTAGCTCGGGATCAGAATATGGCCTTGCATATGCTGACACAGATGGAGAGGACAGCCAGGAGGATGTGGATGTGGATGTGGATACCAGGCTTAACAAAGTGACGACACCTGTTCCGAATAGGAGCCATTCCACCCTACCTGATGGTGCCAAGACCCGTAAGGATAGTGGGCTAGACGAGAATTCACACGTCGGATTCCCCTCAGGATCTGCGAAGGATAGGAAAGGCTCGTTTAGCTCAGAGTCTGCTACTTCGAGATCTTCTCTTGATCGCCAGCATGGTGAAGGTGGCAGACGTGGGAGGAGTGGAAGTGCTGCAAGTGGCAGAAGCATATATTCGCGAGCTGCTCTTGATAGGGCTATGGAAACTTTGCAGGAAGAACTTTCAGGAGCACTTCCTTCGCCGTGGAATGATGAGCCGACTCAAAGTGGTGGTGCCGTTAATGGGACCAGCACGAGCCCCATCTCAAATGCGTTTGCGAGTGCGCTCCGTGTACCGGGAGGAAGTACTTCAAAGAGGAGTAATACTGTCCAAGGCTCTGCGGAGACGAGGGCGTCCGTCAAGTTGCCTATGCGATCGAAGACGAGCCCATCTATTTGGGATAGTAATAGAGATACTTTGGACCTGAGGAAGGAGAGGAGGTTGAAGAAGCCAAAGGCGTGCTTGAAGTGTGAAGTCAAGATTGAAGATGGGAAGTGGGTGCAGGTAGACGCCGGAGGCGTGCTATGCGAGAAGTGTTGGAAGAATATGTATTTGCCCAAGGTGAGCTTTTGTTCGCCTTATTTATACCCCGGCTACTATTGCTCTTCGTCCTTTATTCTTGTTGCCGTCACCTCGGTGTGATCCATACGATGGGTTGCCTAGATTACGGATGGTGTGACGTGAGGCTGACTGATTCTTCCCCTTCATACTTGTTGTTATTACAGTGCCGGAGATGTAGCCTGCCTATTGAGAGGCAAGCCGTCTCGTCATCGGACGGTCAACTCAAAGGAAAATATCACCGCGAATGCTTCAACTGCCACACTTGTCACGTAAGTTCCTCCTTCTTTGCGGTATACATTGTACTTATATGAATTGCGTTCTATCTCATCCCGTCCAGAAACCCTTCCCTGACAAATCATTCTACGTGTTTGACGGGAAACCCTTCTGTGCCTATCACTATCACGAAGCCAATGATTCATTATGTGCTGCGGCCATATGCGGGCAACCGATTGAAGGGCCCTGTGCAGTATCCCACACTGGTGATAAGTATCACCCCGAGCATATGACCTGCGAATATGCGGGGCATCCCAAGTGTGATGAGCGGTTGGTGGAGTATTGGGAAGTCGATGGAAAAATGATGTGTGAGAGACACGCCAACATGAGTTTGCAGAATGGTGGTGAAGGGGACGATGATGATTACGACCATTATGGATTAGGTTATGACTTCGGCAATGACAGTGACAGTAGAAGGAGTCGAGCGGATGTGGACGAGTGGAGACAGAGGAGAGCAACGAAGCGGGTGACTAGGTTCATTGATCTGGCTACTGGGTTGGGAGGAATCGATTTGAGGTGAAGTCCTCAAGGCCTGTTGGCCCTGCCGTCGTAATGGTTTCCTCTTCCGATCCAATTTTGCTTGATGTACTTTCCCATTTCATAGCCTACCCGCGTCCCAGGGTTATTGCACTCTGCGGCAGTCGCTTTTTATGCAAACTCTTCCACGTTCGTTTCAACTCCCATACAATCTAATGTACCACCAAGCTCAACCCCCTCGCTTATCTTTTATCATCCTCCATCCACCGCTAGTTTTTTGATCATCTGTTTCCACTCCCAACAGACTTGATCATCCCTCGCTCCGATCCCTTGCATGCATGCATCCATCTACGTCCATAAACTTTTACTTTTTTCGTACTTTTTACACACGGGAATTGGACTCTTTTTAATCACATTTCTTCCTGTTCTCCTTTTTTTTTTTTTTTTTTCACACAAAATTTGTTCCATTTACAAAGACTTTTACTTGTTCGGTGACGTATCACAATGTACATACATATACCATCATTACCAGTTGATATACCACTTGGTTTCGAACCATTTCGAACCATTTCGGCCTTTTTGCACACAACTTGCAACCACCCCTGCCTCCATTACGCTGCACCCAACTACGACTACTTCCGCACATACTTCACTTATACTACTACCCTCACATCACATTTTCTTTTACTCTTGGATTGGACTCTGGCTTTTTCTTCCCAGTCTCTCGCCCTCTCTCCTATCAACGCTCACTCTAATCCTCTTGTTTCGTCTCTCTCAGTAATTGGTTACCACAATAAGGACAGTTTCTTTGCTTTTCTTTTCTTTATCCCGCCTTCCCTTCAATGGTTATGTTTGTAGTATTACAACCTCCGTTCCTCTCGTTTTGATACTAATGTCTGAGAATACGAATTCTTTTTGGTGTCCTCGAAAAAAGAAAAAAAGAGGGAGGGAGAGAATGTATCTGTTGTTCAAGCGGATAATTCCTATCGACGCCTCCCTTTCTCAGGTATATACTCCCAACTATCTCCCTCATCGTCCACCTCCCCATAGCCATCCTCATGATCATCGCTGTCATTAACATGAGTCCAATCCAGCCTATCCAAACAATCAAGGATAGCGCCCAAAGCAATCAACCCAAACGTCTTGGCTCCAAACTCTTTCCCGTGTTCCACACTATACCTCCAAGCTGCCCAAGCTAAATGCAACCCGCTGACGAGGATTTGCTGGTTTTTTTCCTCGTTTTCATCCGAACCTCCGTCTACCAGTGACGTGAAGTCTACCATCGCCATTCTAATCTGTGACACTAGTATCGAGGAATGCAGCTTCAGTCTCTCCGTTCTTTCTTTTTTCCATCTCGCCTGGGCACAATAGCTTAGGATATTTCCTAGAGCAACGTCCGTTTCTTGCAATCTAGACCTTGGAGCGTTCGAGACAGTGTGGGTACCACAAATGTATCGCAATTCTTGAGCGTATCTTGCGCATAGCGTGTTTGCTTCTGGAGCCAAAGAATGGATCGTTTCCGAATCGACCTGTTCTTGAATCATGCTCCAAATGGCTACAGAGATGGGATTGGTGTGGTTGGATTCTGAGTACGTGTCGTGAGCTTGTTCGTGGGCAGGGTTGCTAGGTTCAGGGGGATCGATTTTTATATCGCGGTATAGATGCCCTAAAGCACGATGTGATATATAATGATTTGATCCATGATTTTGCGTTGTTCCATCAACGTCTGAATGCCAGTCTGGTTTGGACGGTAAGTGGAGCGGAGGAAGCTCAACTGTATTTAAGTCAACTCGGACGCCATTGCGAGGATATGCGATCGCCTATAGGCCGGCGTTTGGACGTATTATCAGGCTCTATGTTTCATTATACGCTTCTGTGCATACCTTGTCACAGAGTTTTGCTAGCTCGAGGCAGTATGGGTCGTACATTCCTTCCTATAAACAAGGTTAGAAGACGAATAAATGTGGAATAATCATCATCATCCGCAATCACCTCAGACTGATCTGTGAAACTTGAAAGTCAGCACGTGGGGCGACACAGGGCTAACTACGAGAACTCACCGGCAATAATCAATAAGCTATCCAGCAACAGGTCTGATACATCGGATTTTATGTAGTCAACAACAAAGTCGCAAATATCGTGGACTGTAACATCCCGATCAAGTGTCAAAGCCTCTGTTGCCTCGAATTTCGGAGGGGCTGCCATCATCGACGGAAGTAGTGGGGCATATGGGATGACGGAAAATATTTCACTGGCCACCGGCACGTTAGAGCCGCTTTCTTTAATGACTTGGCATCCACCACTCACTCATCATTGGCCTCATCTCTCAGAAGAGCTGCCAGAGGAGGTTCACCTGTCATAATTATTAGGTCATGATGCACATCATGCCTCAGAACTGTCAAGGCATACCAAGTGACGACAAGACGACACAATTTTTCAGGTGGCCAAAGAAGCAAGGCTTGCCTTCTGGTGGCCTACCAATAGCGCGAACGCGCTGAACTGGGGGAGCATGAGTTTGTGAGGAAAGTAAAAGTGGATCAACGATCCACGTACCGTGTCCTGGATGGAATACCTGGCCCTTCGAGATAATACAAATTCCGTCAAGCCAAATAGGTTCTACATCGACCGCAGTTTGAATACAAGCTGTGGCGTTGGCAATTCAATATGCATAAATGTTGGGATTTCAGCAAACCTTGGGCGTACCATAAACACATCCTTCAGGTAAGAAATGGAGGGCTCCATGCCCCAACTTCTCATAGGTCGGGCCTTCGTCCACAACACCAGCCAGGAGATAACTCTCTGGCACAACGATCTTGGCATTTTGTTTAATGTCCTGCATTACGGATGTAAACGCCCCGTGACGAAGTTGTCTGAAAAAGGTATTGTCGATGCTTGTTTCTGTTGCATTTTCTGGGCGGATATCCAAGTTGAAATCCGTTTTCAATCGACTGAGAATGTGAGAAAGTCGGAATGTTCCACCAAGTCCATGCGAGTCAAGGACATGCTGGAAGTTCTTGCTTGACTGGTCAATAGAACGAGTTTCACTGACGGCTTCATTCTGCAGGTCGAGGAAAGCATTTCTGTGTACACCCCTATCATCCAGCAGCATGATTAGAGACCTACAAATTGACCAATTTGTTTCATCAATAACGTTACAGTGGTGCGAAGATTGCGCATCTACCTGTTCAATTTGCATGGCTCCGGGCTTCCAAATGCCTTGACAATTTCAAGAGGCGCTTCATCCACAGCGTTCCCAACAAATTTACGCATACTACGACGAAGGCGCATCTCCACACCGTTCGAGTTCTCATCGAGCATTTTATCTACCGCGACGAGACCTTGATATCCGAGGAATCGTATCTGGTACTTGGTATATCATTAATAAAAGGGCCATTCATATGTATCTAAGAGATTTGGGCTTACCACGGATGGTTGTACAAAGTATGCGCCATACGCGCTCCTGTTCCTACAAAGTTCGTCCCATATTCTATTGCTCAATGTCTGGGAAATGCTTCCAACAAGATCCATTGACCGATGCGGAGCGGTCTGATGATCTTCTGCCTCCTCCCACTGACTTTTGCGGATCATGACTGAGGGTTCCGTCGCCGTGAATGCCAAATCTAGCCCTGCAACATATTTCGACGTGCATTGCGTGTCGTGACTAAGACCTCGCGAGTTACGAATGTCATTCGGAGTGATGTACCCAAGTTGTGAGTGCCTGAACGGGTGCATGAACCATACCGAGTGTCCACGCAGCGTAGCGGAGGAATGCGCGAGGAATCTGAATTCTTTCCCTGCAAGCTTGAACCCCTCTTCGAGAATTCGACGAACACGTTCCTCAAACACTACGGTATCGTCTCTTGTTTCCTCCCATTGGTACTGCAGCCGACCTTCGTCCCTAAAATCAACGCGGATGAAATTATATTCGTACTCCCTCATTCTCTGGGATGTGCCGTTCGGGTTGTTCGCGGTGGGTGGTTCGGTGATAGTCGTATATTCGCGAATGACACTATTAGATTGGGTAGGATAAGGCCCTTCTAGGATCATTCGTGTTGGGGTAAATGTGACATGGTAACATAGGAAGTGGCCTCGGGATAGGTCTTCCACAGGCACAGCAGAGACGGAAGTCTCTTGTATGCGGGCGAAGCATTGAATCGGGCTTTCACGTAATGGGCGCGTTGGAAGAGCATCGCCATACCATCGAAGTATGTTTTCGGCATGTCTGTGATCGTTTTCAGGGTACTTGACGCAGAGATCGCGTACAGCAGGAAGGAGGTATCGAAGCTCGCGAGGGTTCAAATAACCATTTCGCAGTAAAATTTCAAGTTGGAAAGCCACAGGCCAACTAAAAGATGAAAACCCTCTTGTCAGTTGATATAGCGTGTTGGGGTGGTAGAAGTTGAGGTTAGAGGCCATGATATCCATACCGCTGCGTGATCGTGCGATCATGGTGGGAGGCAGACCTGCAATTTGACACAACTTGGTGAATTTATCGATGACATCGGCTTCGTATCCTTCGGAGCGAAGAACAATTCGAATGTCTTTGGCAAAGGGTGCGACTTGCTTTTGCCTGGGATTAAGATAGCATAGTCGCTGTTTTCGAGTTTTCGTGTAGAATTCCTTGTCTTCGTATAACGGAGGGTCAACAGTATTAAAACAGATGTCTGCAGTGGGTGGTCAGTTGGTAGTAAAGTGGTTGTACGAATTGCCGTACATGGTTCTGGGTGATAGCCGACACCTATCCTTTGGATATTGGAGAAAAATATGGAGATCTCCTGTCCTGTCCTCTCCGTGACGACACTCCCTAACTGTGTGGTTGGCCCAAGTCAGTCAGTTGCACGCGAACAAGCGCAGAGCTTGTACCTACCTCGATCACGATGCATTTTTGCACGTACCGAATTCGCAACCATGCGGCGCTCTCATTCTCATATGACCTCTCCCATTCGACTGAAAACGATCTCGGGCCCAATGGCTGACTCCGATCAGCAGGGTAAAGTTCTCGATGATAAGTGCCAAATTGAACCGTATTGACCCTCAACGGAACCTCCAACTTTATTAGAATATTGTGATGACGCTCCAAGAGGTCTGGATTCTGATATGACGTCCTCAACAACCTCTCAACTAGCGGAGCATCTGGTTCGTGTGTCGATTGGTTGGCACCGACAACCTTCGCTGCAATTTGTAATGGATGGCTCTGGATCCAACGAAGAAACTTGTGGCCCCAATCTTGAGTAGGGAAAGTGACCGTTCCGCCACCGTCGTGCTGTGAGCCGTGTCCAGTGTAATTGAGTGTCGCGTGGAAGTTCAACTCTCGTTCATCTGCTTTCCGTGGATGGAAGTCCTCAGAATGAACCACCGATGCGATCTCACGAGTGAGGTCAAACTCATTGAGATTATGTGGTAAGTTTCGTAGGGCGACCTCCATGGCGAGTGGTAGACGTGTATCTAGGTGCCACTGCCAGGGATGGATTCAAGGTCACGAGCATGACTGCGCGAACTTATTAGTGCGGTGCTGCTACTAGGCAACACATCCCTATGCACTGGCAGTAGTATTGACGGTAGCATTTCGTACCATGGCTCGTCAATTGAAATCCGTTCAGAGCTTGGTATTGATGCGGTAGCCCGACCCTTTTGTGAATACTTATGCTTCAGCAAACAAATCTCAACTCACCACCTCAAAGATTCAGGTGGATTTGCCCAAGGTCTAATTGCAATCAGTGCAAAAAAAGAGTATTGTTTGGATCGAACATATTTAGGTCGGCAATATTTCTTCCATTGATGACCACCACAACTTGAGCCCCGACTCGATGAACGCGATCTAAGTCTCTCAAACCTCGTACTTACCTCTTTCTTTGCTCAACTACACCTACGGGGCTGTCTTCAACTCTGCGAGCCTCGTAAGGACCGACGGACTCGAATTTGTGGTCAGATCAGATCACATCGCATTCTATAGCCAATTGTAAGCCACTTTATTGATCTGTTTCAATGGGACTTATAAATCCAATTCAATCTTTTAGTGTGGCGACAAGAACCAGCAACCCTCATAATAACACTGTCGAAGGGACCCAGCAAACCATGGCGACAAACAGCATAGACCAGGCTCTGTTGGTAGCCACTTTACATTCGCTCTCACCCGCACCACACTACCTTGCTCCAGCTATTTCAGCTGCAGCGGTAGCTGCCAGAGATAGACTAATTATTGTCCTCTTTTCTCGGCTGTTCAATATCGCTTCCAGACTAAAATCACCCCAGAGTAGGCGTGGTTCGGTGGGTAGTATTGACATTGCCCTACGGTATCGTTTATTGGTGTTTGTCTAGTCCACGGCGCCCATCGGTTCTGACAGGCCTCAGTTGGACACTCCCAATCCGAGTGTCAGTCCGATCGTTGGAGGCGGCGACCCAGAAGCATCACACAAGAAAGGTATCTCCCATACGGAAGAATGGGATGACGTTCAACGATTATTGGCGTTCGTCTACGTGCAAGCGACTAAGGCTGCTCAAGACCTAGACAAAATGCTATTAAGCGTCGATGTACTGTTAAAAGGGTTGGACGAGGATTTACCGGATGAAGTGGGAGCTGGGATAAACGTTGTCTATCGGGTTTCTGGTGGTACGTCTGATGCTGATTCATGGGTCATTTCGATTTGAGCTTTTCAAACTTACTTTCGTTGGTTCTCCCTTGTTCCCTATTTCACCTACCTGCAACGTGATGTACCTGACCTCAAACGTTTCTGATTCCTCACATGCATTGGGGATAAAGACGCCATTGCTGTCCCATTACCAGAAAGTGTGCGAGACATTCGGCAAGTCTACCTCCCTGCAGGTGATCGTATCCCGGACACATTTTCTCCTTCACTGTCGCCGGCGTCGAGTCCCATCATACACTCACCGAAGCTCCCGGCATCCCCAGCCGCAGAAACTTTCGGATCACCCTCACAATTCCCTGTTGTTGCACTAGGAGGGACCTTCGATCACCTTCATGCAGGGCACAAGATTCTGCTCAGCATGGCCGCTTGGATAGCCTCTGAGAAAATCATTGTTGGTGTAACTGGTAAGTCCCTCTACATGTTGTACCTTTGCATTTGCTGAATCCTCTGTGATCCTAGATGATACTTTGCTACAAAAAAAAGCAAACAAGCATGTGATGCAGAGCCTCCCGGAACGAATGGAAAGTGCTCGAGCCTTTTTGAGTCTCTTCAAGCCTGGTATCGTATACGACATTGTCCCCATTCAGGATGTATATGGTCCGACAGGATGGGATCCCAATATACAGGCATTGGTTGTCAGTAAGGAAACATCGAGTGGTGCAGATGCCAGTACGTTGCTATCCACCTGCCCTATCCCAGTGATTGACGGAAATCCTCAATTACATAGTCGACGTACACCGAGCAAAGCACTCCTTGCCTGCCTTGCAAACGTTCATCATCGATGTCATCTCACCCAGTGAATCGAGCTTAGACCATGAAGATCTGGAGTTGCTGAAGAAGACGAAAATAAGTAGCACATTCATTCGCGAATGGATTGTAAGTAAGCAGCAGACGGAGGAAATCACTACCTAGGAGAAAAGGAGAACGAAAAACAGTAGGAATTGGGGAAAAAGAAGACTTGTTAACGAATGATTTCGATAGTGCTATACTTGGTGCTTTCCTATGTATTTATTTGGATATGCTTTCTAAAACACATGCATGCGCCCTGTTTACGAGTTACATACGTCCGTCCATGTAGCAATTACTTGTATTCATTCAACTGGTTCCCAACTCTCTCGGGTTGGCGGTGCAAACCGTAAGCTAACGGAGTGGGGAACGCCCCAGTAAATTTTGTGGTGTTTCGCGCTCTTGTTTTCTCTCATCGTGTATATTGCTGACAGCCCTTGCGTTTATGCAAAGTGCGATCCAGATTGCCTATGCCATTTCGCAGAAAGGTCGTTTTTCGGGGGGTGTGGGAACATATTTCCAAGCCGGATTAACCCACGAAAAATGGCAAATTTTGCTCTCCATCCTCTTGTCATCACTCGAATGCCATTTGTTTCTCAACTCATCCACCGTATTCGCAATAGCATGGATCTGAACCTTGGTCGATACCGTGTCCGATATACGTCTCTTCACCCCATGGACTTTGTCAAGGCTTCATGACACCACTACGCGTGGTTTTCCTGTGCTTGAAGTCTGTTACGTCCATGGAATAATAATCGCTCGCTGTTCTCACCCGCAAGCCTTCGTTTTGAATGTTTGTGGGGTTACTGAGGACTGGTTGTAGCATTCTCGTCTCTGTAGAGTTGAATACAGTTACTTTTCTGCTGGCTGTGTTCGTAGTTTGGGGACATACATTCACATCGTTTACTCAATTTCTTATCTTCTATATATCGCTCCTAGATTGAATTTTGCGTCTAATGATTAAAGCCATACTGTACATGAACATGAATGGTATAAATAGTGAGAGATAACATCGACCACTGGGATAAAAAAAGCATGATAGCAGGGAATGAGGGTAAATGGTCCAAACAAGAACTTCACTCCGTTTGCAAATCGTCGACTTCCTTCGCACCTTCAGCCGAGCTAAACGTAATGTCTTCCTGTCTTCCTTGAGATAAAATACGATATCTGTGACAGGGGAATCAATTAGCCTCCGACTCTGGAGATTATATCCAGACATACCGGCGAAGCAAATCACCAATGCCACTTGACCCAGCCTCCCAATCTACTCTCACCCAATTATGCACAAGGTCCCCATCACGATATACCAGAACTGTTGGCAGCACATCAAGATCCACATCATCTTCATCAACGAGATCTCCTTCGGCCTCCTCGTTTGTCTCATCGTCATCCCCATACGGGTCATCGTCATCTTCAACCTTTTGACTTGACTTGGTCACATATTTCGTTTGAGATTTTGGTGGGTCTCTCGACTTTGTGGAAGCGAACCCAAGAGCCGCAGCTCGTGCGCGGAGGAATTTGACTTGCGGGAATAGACGAGCTAACCGGGCAAGCTCGTCATCGATCGCGTAGCAACGGTCCAAGCTCTGGGAAAAGACAAGACGTTAAAATTATCCCGTGAGGGGGGGGGGGAGACAAAAAATGACTTACTGGATCGTACAGGTGAACAACCACCCAAACACCTCTCTCTTCTTTCTCCACAGCGGAAACGAAACCATTCAATCCAACCTCTCTTAGATGTCCAAATTTCCCTTCTTTCCTCTTGTCGAGGAGGTCCAATCGTTGTCCTTCTTTCTCTATCTCTTTGATAACCAGATCATCCAATTTGGCATCACGGCCTAACATATCTCTCTTCTCTCGCTCCTCTTCAAGGAATGTCTTTCCTCCCAAGTTAGATCTTTCCATACCCTTCCTCAGCCCTTCCATCGTTTTCACCCTTCGCTCTCTTTCCAAGCTTTCTGCTTCGTGCCTATCTCGGATCACACCCTTAACACCTGTTCGTCCAGGTCCCATTCCAATAGATTCTCTTGGTGGTTGCTGACTTTGCTCGAACGCAAGACGACGTTCGACGTCGGAGTCAAGATTTGCAAGATCTTGATCCTGAAGCTCATCATCATGCCAGCCTTTATCTGGAGATGGAGTGCGTTCAGGCGATGGTGATTTTGGTTTCTCATTGAACAGCTCGCCCGAGATCACGAGAGCTTCAATATCTGCGTACTGTGAGCAAATACCACGTCTAACGTCAACATATAACAATGCAGAAAAGAGAAATTGAACATACCATGGTAGTATTGAATGAGTCAGACGTGGACTAGAAAAAGAGATATGATGAATAATGATGCATTTGATGCGTTGCAAGGTTTACGTCCAATGACGAGTGGGATCTTAGAAGCCTCAGCATAATAGGCACAAATAAAATAGACTAATCAGCTTAATTTACAGCACCGAGGATTTCATTTTCGTCGGGCGATGTACATATGAAACGAGGTACTTCAGTTACGGCTCCTGCCACTCGTAAGAACCCAAAACTACTGTCCTCCCTGTGAGAGAAACCTGGTTCGGAGCCAAGATCGTCATTTTCTTGTTGGGAATATCCAAATTTGTCCTAAACACATCATCAGCGATGTTAGTCATGATGGAACACGGTTATCTTACAGCATTAGGAAACCAACAACAGTCAAATCGAGGATTTCTTCATCATACCGCTCATTTTCGTCTGGATTTGGGGATGCGAGGAGAGCAAGGACGGCATTGAAAAGACCCGACCCGGGTTGCGCTGGGTCTACCAACACGGGCTGTAAGTCAGATACTAGTCGCCTCGCCCCGATAGGTAGTGCGGATGAAGGTGCCATAGTAGCTGAATAGGAGCGTCAACGGGCAAAAGAGGAGGAGCGATGAAGCCGAGACAGACCAGCGCCTATCCTATAAATTGATATGTCGTCGAATTTCACGGCCATGGAATAAGGCGATAGACTGAAGTCCGATAAGGTTTCCCCTCCCAGGACAAATTCAGTGATGCCAGGTGGTGGTGGGATATTGTAGCCATAGAAGTATGCTTGGATTTGGTTATGGTGCGTCCGTTGTCGGTAAGCGTGATCTAGTTCCACAACCTACGAGCCCAAGTCAATTAGTATTACCGGAGGTAGTGCTTGGAGATCCACTTACGCCTCCAGATTTTGGGATCTTAACCACCGTCAATCTAGGTCCGTAATTCTTTTGCATTTCTACGTTAAGTTTTTCGTGCCCAATAACCAGGATAACATTAACTGACAACAAGTGTGAGTGTCGATGATGAGCAAAACTGCTTCATTCATACTTTTAAATGCATCTACACAGGATTTTATGAGCTTTTGGCGTTGTTCAGACGCAACGCCTGTGCTAGCTGCAGCGAATGCCGATGGAGTATCGACGATTAAGCCACTAGCAGAGCCTGTAGCACATCCATCGAGTCAATTATGGCGATAATGATTTATTATAAACCCGTCTCACCTTCGTGATCGTTATCATACCTGTCTTCAATGTGATTGCCCAAATTGCGTATTAGCCTATCCATCAAAAGGTGATGTTTCTTAGTCTCTGCATGGCCATACCACACGGCAAGTGGTAACAGTGCGTTAGACGGTAGTACCGAAGGTGCCGACGTCGCAGAAGAACCCAGGGGCGCTGCTGCTGAAAAGGTTTGCAGAGGTGTGGACACCGGAGTCACAGAAAGAGCACCCGGTACAGCGGAGGCACCCTATGACAATCAACAACCTGCAACCGCTGAAAGGAGAGTGTAAATACGCCTACTTCACCTGGGTCAACATTGACCAGAAGAGGGGCCCATGACTGCCCTGCCCTCACGGCATAGTTGACGAGGATCTTGGATATGGTCGTCTTCCCAGAATTATCTGGTCCCAATACTAGGATTCTTGGTGGTTCTACACCACCCTCCCCACGTCCACCCTCTGCCTCAAGTATTGGAGAATGTCGTAGGTTGCTTCGGGCACGAATTCGCATTTGCTCAAATGCCATGTGCAGGTTGGCGTACGCGTTCATCGGTGTTTCCTCAGAGACATACTCGGTTGACGGGCGACCAGTAACGTATATGCACGCAACAAAAAAAAATTAGGACACACCACCGAAAAATAATCACGGTAGCATGGGTACTCATCTCGATTGTACATCCTTTCCACGTGAACACTGCCGCCTTACACTCCATCCCGAAGAGGTACTGTTTCCCTTCGGCGAGTTCTGAGCCAAAAATTTCCGCATGACCCTTGACCAGCTGAAGGCATCAGGTTGCCAGATTACTGAGTTCGAGGAGCGTAGGACCGAGAAAGAATGAACTCGCCTTGATTGTAATGGAAGTTCCTGGATCCAGTTCGAATCTATACTCTGATTCTGGATTTAACACCCATTCCCTTGACTCAGCGACTTCTGATTTCTTCTCTTCCGAAGCCATGACAGAATATTGCACGGCAGATGAACGTGAGGCCAAAAATTGGACTGAGAAACAAGGTCAAATTTGTGCGTTTGTGAAGCAACGCGACGACAGTCAAGGTAAACTCAAGACTAAGTGGAATGTAAAGGTTATTGAACTGTATTCAAGAACTCGAGTGCGTGAAGGGCGAGTTATTGAAGCAAGGTCGAACGGGTGAGGACAGGCAGACCACTGCCCAATTTGAGCACGTGCCTAGTTGCCTAATACGGCAAGAGACTCGAAGACTTATTGGAATGGCCACCCAAACTAGAGTAGATGTTTCGAGGCAAATATTTCCAAGACTATAAATATACAGGGAGAAGCGCGCAGCGTAGATTAATATAGTTTAATGATGACAAGAAGGGGAACTACATGAGTCCAGGACTCCGTTGAGGGGGTACTGGTGAAGTTAGGCCAGCGACATAAGGAAGAGGACTATACGAAATACCTTGAATCAAGGGGTGGGTGCAGCAAGTGCGATTGTCGCACACATGGCGGAGCAGCTTCCGAGAGCAGCATTGCAAGCCAGGATGGCAGGAGGGGCTGCAGGGGCTGCAATCGTTCCAAAGGTGACGCCAGCAGCGGCATAGCAAGCCACCGCTACGATATTACAACCTGCAGAAAGGCAAAGCAGTTAGAGATGATGAAACATACAGTTTAAATGGCTATACCTGTTTGGCAGATGCCATATGCAAGTGGCCCAGCCTGAACAACAGACGGAGCAGAGAACGCAACTAGGGCTGCAGCAAGTGTAGAGAAGCGCATGGTAGTTACAAGTTCTGAATGAGGGTGATGATGAGTTGGATGATTAGCATGCCAGTTTATATACACCTCGGTTTATTCTGTGACGGCTAGAGGCGTCGATGAACAGGAGGAATGGCCTTAGAATCACGTTCGACTTACTGCGCGATACACGCACCAACAGCGAGTTCGCGCAGACATGATCATGGATGGCGCAGTCATGGATCCTCTATATCGATGATCGCTTGCAGTACGTAACAGCACAAGCAACAGAACACCCTAGCAAGACTCTACGTTCGTCGTACTCCAAGAGCTGCTATGGAAGACACGATTCGCAGTGTTAAGCTCAACTCGCAGTGGACTGGACTTGGCATTGAACATGCGAGGTGGAATATGCCGAGGCGTGCGAATCGATCGCCGACGTGCAAGGATCAATCATTCAAGCTCAAGCTTCCCGAAGTTGACACACAGCCAGGTGGTTGCGTCAAATACACCACCCTCCCCACGTCCACCCTCTGCCTCAAGTATTGGAGAATGTCGTAGGTTGCTTCGGGCACGAATTCGCATTTGCTCAAATGCCATGTGCAGGTTGGCGTACGCGTTCATCGGTGTTTCCTCAGAGACATACTCGGTTGACGGGCGACCAGTAACGTATATGCACGCAACAAAAAAAAATTAGGACACACCACCGAAAAATAATCACGGTAGCATGGGTACTCATCTCGATTGTACATCCTTTCCACGTGAACACTGCCGCCTTACACTCCATCCCGAAGAGGTACTGTTTCCCTTCGGCGAGTTCTGAGCCAAAAATTTCCGCATGACCCTTGACCAGCTGAAGGCATCAGGTTGCCAGATTACTGAGTTCGAGGAGCGTAGGACCGAGAAAGAATGAACTCGCCTTGATTGTAATGGAAGTTCCCGGATCCAGTTCGAATCTATACTCTGATTCTGGATTTAACACCCATTCCCTTGACTCAGCGACTTCTGATTTCTTCTCTTCCGAAGCCATGACAGAATATTGCACGGCAGATGAACGTGAGGCCAAAAATTGGACTGAGAAACAAGGTCAAATTTGTGCGTTTGTGAAGCAACGCGAGGACAGTCAAGGTAAACTCAAGACTAAGTGGAATGTAAAGGTTATTGAACTGTATTCAAGAACTCGAGTGCGTGAAGGGCAAGTTATTGAAGCAAGGTCGAACGGGTGAGGACAGGCAGACCACTGCCCAAATTGAGCACGTGCCTAGCTGCCTAATACGGCAAGAGACTCGAAGACTTATTGGAATGGCCACCCAAACTAGAGTAGATGTTTCGAGGCAAATATTTCCAAGACTAGAAATATACAGGGAGAAGCGCGCAGCGTAGATTAATATAGTTTAATGATGACAAGAAGGGGAACTACATGAGTCCAGGACTCCGTTGAGGGGGTACTGGTGAAGTTAGGCCAGCGACATAAGGAAGAGGACTATACGAAATACCTTGAATCAAGGGGTGGGTGCAGCAAGTGCGATTGTCGCACACATGGCGGAGCAGCTTCCGAGAGCAGCATTGCAAGCCAGGATGGCAGGAGGGGCTGCAGGGGCTGCAATCGTTCCGAAGGTGACGCCAGCAGCGGCATAGCAAGCCACCGCTACGATATTACAACCTGCAGAAAGGCAAAGCAGTTAGAGATGAGGAAACATACAGTTTAAATGGCTATACCTGTTTGGCAGATGCCATATGCAAGTGGCCCAGCCTGAACAACAGACGGAGCAGAGAACGCAACTAGGGCTGCAGCAAGTGTAGAGAAGCGCATGGTAGTTACAAGTTCTGAATGAGGGTGATGATGAGTTGGATGATTAGCATGCCAGTTTATATACACCTCGGTTTATTCTGTGACGGCTAGAGGCGTCGATGAACAGGAGGAATGGCCTTAGAATCACGTTCGACTTACTGCGCGATACACGCACCAACAGCGAGTTCGCGCAGACATGATCATGGATGGCGCAGTCATGGATCCTCTATATCGATGATCGCTTGCAGTACGTAACAGCACAAGCAACAGAACACCCTAGCAAGACTCTACGTTCGTCGTACTCCAAGAGCTGCTATGGAAGACACGATTCGCAGTGTTAAGCTCAACTCGCAGTGGACTGGACTTGGCATTGAACATGCGAGGTGGAATATGCCGAGGCGTGCGAATCGATCGCCGACGTGCAAGGATCAATCATGCAAGCTCAAGCTTCCCGAAGTTGACACACAGCCAGGTGGTTGCGTCAAACGACACAGCCTCCCCACATACACAACTCCACACCCACCCTTTACCACTACTCACCTACTATTCGCCGTCTTATGTTGCTTTGAGCACCAGTTATACAATGGAAGACCAAGAGTGAGTGTGCCTCTTCAATTCAGACCTTCACAGCTCTAATATCTGGACAGACCTTGGCTTATTACCAGTGAGATTTATCCCTAAGGTCTATGCTACAGCTAAATCCGAAGGTCCTTGCAGTTCTACGCGCAAATGGGCTCGGTTTGATGCGTCCTGAAAAGTCCTGGAGGCCGATTATCAGCATCGACATTGACGGACATAGCTCCCACGATACTGTTCTCGGTACCGATGGCCAGAACCCTAATCTCAAGGAGGTTATCCAATTGTCAGTTCCCTTAGCCCCATTCTTTGTAAATAATGACTTACTTTGCGTATTTAATAGGCACCAAGTTCGTGCAGAATCACAGGTCGACATCAAGGTTTGGTACCGTTCACCGAGCAAGAAGAAAAAAAAGCGTACCCTAGTAGCATCTGCCTCTTGTTCTCTAGGGGAGCTGATGAAAAGGCACGACGCAGGTTCGAGTGAGTTGGATTCCGCACATACACGAAAGAGGACTGGTGAGAGCGATCAAGGTACAGAACTACTCGAAATACGACTTCAATGCCAAAATACCAATACTCGAGCTGTTGCGTCCCGTGGACGGCCGCAAAATGGTGCATTTCTGGTGTTGAAAGTTCGGCAGCCTCCAATCACGTGGCGGCCCCAATCAACGGAGAGTCATCCTGCATCAGAACCAGAATCTGTGTCTTCCTCATGTGAGTGTTTCAGTATAACCCCAATTGCATACCTCACCTGCCCGTCCAGCTGATGCGGAATCTGATACCTTATCACCTTCACCACGAACTCCACGGACTCAATCCCCTATACGTCGTGTGCGGATCAAGGGCTACGTCGTGGATTCTGGAGAAGAATCCAGTGAAGGACTTTCCGACGACGAGAAGCAGCCTTTGATTCGACATCCACACCACCATCACCACTCTCCCCATTCTTACGACCTTGACGACGATGACGACGACGGCGACAAGCAGCTCCAGATTAACATCTGTGAGGACGACGACGGCCACCATCGGCCAATTGCAATCATATCATTACCACAGCGCATTCTTTCTTCTCTTCTTCCTCAGTATACTGAGCGCCTCGTGCTTCCTCCCACTCTGACGGGCTGGCGCTGGGCTTTGGCGTCTTTTACCTTATATGGTGAACTGCAAGCTGCCTGCACTCACACACAATTCGAAGAATGCCATAAACGTTTGCAATCGGAGTGGCAGTATTCTGGGGCCATAGTAAGTCGATCTCCACGGTGCAGTCGCAACGGAGTGCTCACATGTCTTGATTTTAGCTATTAGCCCTCACCGGGTATGTCCAGCTACTTACTCCCGTAGTATCCATGACGGCTGACTTAGGAATTTCCAGCGTTGATGTTGCAATTCTTGCCATAAGTACCGACACCATCTTCCCTGTGACGGAAGCAGCCAAGCGTGCAGCCTCGGCGAGTGTTATGGCATCCATCCTGGGGTTGTTCTACACTGTATTTTTCTTCATTCGATATAATTGGATCGACCCTGATACTTTTGCCGTGAGTTGCCCTTCTCAAGTTAGGCCAACGCATATACTAATACCTCTATCATCTAGGACCGAGCAAAGGATATATATGGCTCATATGCATCATTCGCGCTATCCGCTCGCCTTCCAGGACTCTGCTTGCTCCTATCCGTCTTATCCCTCCTGGCCTTCGTATTCCTCGTAACCTACGAGGCATGGTCGCAGGGGGTGTTGGCCCTGTGCTTCTTCGTTGGGCTTATCACAACGATACAGTTCCTGATCTACTCTACCCATTGGCTTGCTGGAAAAGTTGCTGCTGGTGGTAGAGCAGGTACGCGAGGCGTTATCAACGTCGTCACCCGAATCAGAACCGCTAGCACTGGTACCGTTAGCGTGGATACCCCTCGGAGCAATAGGTGAGGGCGAACTTAAGGCGGCCTCGCATTACCTCTGGGCAATGTTTTTATACATTGATTAATTTTGATCATCACCCTTGATGTCCTTTACGAGGACCCGAGAACAGAACCGAATGGCCGAGGGAAGGACTGCACCGGTGATGGATGGGAATTAGGTTCTTCTAAGGCTCAGTGACAGATACATGCATCCGTACACCTGCTATATCTTCTGATACGCGTTTCTATCTACCATTATGTCATGTCCTGGTCCGGCGTGTCAGGCGCGTAGCTTCAATGCTATGCGGCAAATCAAAGAGCTGGCGCGTCTTTAATTAGATTCTCTCGCGGTTGTTCATTCTACGGAAAATGGTCAAGACGGCCTGCGTCAAAGAAATATACAAGGGTTTTTTGTAAGTTGGGTGTGCCTCTGTCGCGATGATACTCAGCCTGGGCACACTGTGTCAGTGTAGCATCTGCATTATTATCGACGGCGACGGCGACGGGCTGCTGTACCCTTTTTCGAACACGATAACTCTTGATGGCCTGCCAGGTGTTGATGCTCCAACCCTTGAATTAGTTGATCATGGATTTCTATTTTCGTATCGTATACTTGAGGTAGCGTGACAGTTCCAACTGGCTCAATCTGGGTGATGCCTGCGCTGGCAGGTATACTCGCAAATTCAGTCATTCAGGAGCAGCAAGGAGACTATTAGTAGGAGGACCATAGATTACACTTGAATGAATTTTAGAGCTATTTGCACACATCCGCATAGTGCCTATACAGCGCAAGGGTCGAAGAATTCAAGTTGATTCTATAATTTTGCCTCCCGTTTCAGGCCATGAAATTTAAAATATTCTAATGCATCAGAACTCCGCCATAACGCCACAAGTTTGCAACAATATTGACAAGATCTCTCCGTTTTGCTTTTCCTGTTCGGAATGCACGGTGAACCATGGACTGGAGGCTGGGGTTTCCCTTATAAACAAACGTGGGGTGGCCACAAAAAGCTGCCTAGCTCCCCGACTCGTCCGTTCACCAGTGATCTTTCATCTGCTTTGCTCACGCTGCCCATAACGTGAGTCGTCAAGTGGTTCTAGCTCGATTATTTTTCACGCACTAAG
Source organism: Volvariella surrecta (assembly GCA_951802395.1). NCBI lineage: Eukaryota > Fungi > Basidiomycota > Agaricomycetes > Agaricales > Pluteaceae > Volvariella > Volvariella surrecta. Next base: position 2,374,247 of record OX637784.1, read on the forward strand.
AAGTACACCACCGCTTACAGATGGACCCACTGGTTCACCTCTACAACCTCGCTCCGGAGAAAAATAGAAAGGATTGGGACATCGCCATTGGCCATCTGAAGGAGGAGATGATCGTATACAGAGCCCTCGTTGAAGGAGACTTGCCGCCACCGCCTTACGGTCTACCCGACCATGCCTATCCAGACAATGAGGGGGAAACTGCGGTACACCCTGAGGTTTTACAAGTCCACATTGCTAGAATCTCTGAGGCCATGAGAGCCGTTGGGGACGCACATCCAGATCCAAAAGTCAGTAAAGGGTGGTACACTCAAGCGGAAAATTTGGAGAGCGTAGAACGATGGCAGGCACTCGATGGTCTGAAAGACATCGGATTGGGGTTGGGCATTATAATTGGAACACCTGTAGTAGCAGCCTTGGCTACTGTGGGCGGTATTCTGTACGGAGTCGGAATAGTTCTGAAAGGGTTAGGTGGAGTGATGATGTTAGGGGGAACACTAGAGGATTCATGAGAGCTTCTGAGTTGAGCTTCTTGGTATACAGACTTGGTACGCGTCATCATCCTTGTATACTGTAATGTATTGTATCCGTTCTTAATGCCCTTGACGAGACCTTTCGATTTTGATTACTCCGCTGGTATTATATCTCATCATGTATAACACCGCTATGAAGGAAGAAACTCGCACCACATAATGGAGTCGATGGGGCTATGGATGGACACCCATCGCATGCCACCTGGTCTGTCGACGTCAGCTGTGACACCGCGACTCGGAGAGGATAATACTGTATGGCCGGGCCGACAACCTTTCAAGGCTTTTGCCGGTTCAAACAGGCGTCCACACAATTCTAGGTAAGATGAAAAGGTCATGCAGTTCACAACACGAACAGAATTGACAATTACTTCGAGTCTTGGGTCGTGAATTTGCCAGCAGTTTTTTCAGCAAGTTTGAACCGGCATGGCATTCAGAAATGTCATCCAAAAATTAATACCACCACGATGCTTATTCCCATTCGAAGCTCAAGGGAACCCTGAATAGCGCTCGATCCCATCCCCTTATAAACGAAATGCTGTATCTGCCTTTTGACCACGTTTGCTCACTTCCCTGCCAACAGAGGTGAGTGGTCTCCATGCTCACGTTGGCTGCCCTCCGATAATTATACCCTTATCCACAGATGCCTCAGATCCCACTCGATGATCTTTACAAGCTCGCCCCAGAGAAGGACAGAAAGCCCTGGGACGACGCTATTGCTCGTCTGAAGCAGGAGATGACGATCTACAGGGCCATTGTTGATCCCTCACCACCTGCCTACAATCCATCCACCAGTGCCTCTCCTAATGCAGCTGTAGCCACGGCTACAGTAACACCTGAGATCCTGGATGATCACGTTACTAGAGTATCTGATGCTATGAGGGCTGTGGGAGACGCCCATCCTGATCTCCAAGTTCGCGAACGATGGCACGAGCACGCAGAAGAATTGAAGAAAGCAGAACCAAGCAAAGCGTTAGAGATTTTGAAGGACATTGGAATGGGATTGGGCATTCTGATTGCTACGCCAGTTGCAGTAGCCCTTGCCACGGTTGTTGGCGTTGTGTATGGCGTCGGAAAGGTACTTCAGGGGGTGGGTGGACTGTTGACTTTTGGGGGAGCACTTGACGGTAAATGGGCCTTTGGCTCTTGAACGTTTTACTACTTGCTTGGTTTTTGCCTATCGTACTTCCATTGCTGTGATCCTGTACATCAACTGTAAACGGTCGCATTTCCATTGCACCGATTCGCTTTATTTCACCTTTTACCCAGTCTGCACTGTTGCGTCTCTCTTTACTATCTTCCTCCTTGCTGGCATGCATGGATCTTGTATCGATTCTACAGATATTTCCGTGGCATTTCAGGCGGTAAGGTTTGTTGTCGAGCGCATTTTCCAGAATAAAGCTAATAGTAGAAACAGGCTGATAAGCCAAAAACAAAACATCAATCCGCCTACATGTTCATCTTGAGTTGGCTGAACTTAACAGCATATGCCTTCGGGCATGCGCAGCTTAGGAGCCATGGATTCCATGATCCCACAAAAGCAGCCAGATAAAAGAATACTTGATCTTTGCTTACGTAGCCATTAGACCACATGGAGTGAGTGGTATGTTGCTCCCGTCATCGCATGTTACCACGACTCCATTTCTTACCCCCTGTAAGGCGGGATTCCATTTTCCGAACGTTTTCCGAGTGAACGTTGTATTTTCGCGATGACGAGCATAACACGAAACCTGCCTTGGTTCATCAGGAACTTTGGAGTATCTATCATTGGAGAGGTACGCCATTTTACTTTGGTTTTTGAGTCAAAGAGAGCGTTCGCTGATTTGGTTGCTCAATGGAGGAGTGTTATGTATCGATTGTTGAAGATTTGAACCTCGCGGATGCAAAGTGCTTGAAGTACGCCCTCTCGAAGGGGCTGGGCATTGGACTTGTCATTGGAGGGTCTATCATGAAAGTACCACAACTCCTACTCAGTGAGCCCATCTCTACCCGACCACCACCCAAAGACTGAAACGCGTCCCCCAGTCATTACTGCCCGTTCCGCACGAGGACTCTCGCTTTCCGCATTCTCATTTGAGACCCTCGCATACTCCATCAATACGACCTACTCATTCCGGAATCACTTCCCATTTTCAACATATGGCGAAAACTTCTTTTTAACCATTCAAAACACCATCATCGTCTTCTTAATCATTTACTACGCGCCCAGCCTTCACACCACTTTTCGAAGACAACAGCTCACACGAGCAGCGTCCATCATTACACTAACCTTCATCGCTCTAATTACGATACCCATGGACCTCCTAGCGCTTCTCCAACTTGGCACATTACCACTTTCAGTCCTCTCAAAGTTGCCCCAAATACGACAAAATGCTCGATCTCAATCAACGGGCCAACTATCCGCATTCGCCGTTTTTGCACAAATAGCAGGATGTCTAGCAAGATTGTTCACAACCGCCACAGAAGTCGGTGATTGGTTAGTAGCAGCTGCATTCGGAGTGGCCCTTCTCCTCAACCTAGTGCTGGGTGTACAGCTATGGATGTACTGGGGTAACTGGGAAGGCAAGATCGTGGATACCGAGAAACACAACATGGGTCCGGGTCCGGGTGTGCGCGTACTGTTAGAGAAAATGGGTTTAAGTCGGCCGTCGTCAGGTGGGAGAAAACTGACGGAGGTACCTCCTAAACCTCCGATGGTACCATGGGAGCAACAAACAGGACAGTCTTTGCCTATGCGCTTCGCGCCGATTCCAACATATCCTAATTCGGGGGTTCAGTTGCAATTCGGCCGGAAGGCAGATTAATGCTAGAGGCAGCACCACGCTCTGTGATCTCGTACTATTTCCGATAATTTATTGTCCGCTAGGCTATACCATATCACTTCGAGGACTGTCGGATCTGGACCATTAGAGCAAATTTGCTGCACGATACCAGAAAATGAACGTCATAGAGCATAGATTGAGCGCCAGATATATAAGTCATACATCAGATGATAACAATAGTAATAAGAGTAGACATCAACGAAGATGGCGAAACAAATAGTCACAGAATCCAGAAGCAACACTCAACTCGACGAACGAACATCAGAAACAGCCAGGAAGTCGCAATCGAAGAGGGGAAGATATAAATAACGAATCCTCAAAGATGAGTCTAAATCCTGGACCGCCTAAGCTTTTCGTTCTCCTCCCTCAACATTCTATTCTCCTCTCTCAACTCCTTCAACTCCCCCAAATACTCCTCCATCATCCCCCTCAACTCCTGCCTGAACCCCGAATTCATCCTAATCACATCCATATGCAATCCCAACAACTGTCCTCGGGTCTCTTCATGATACTCATACATGGCATCACGAACTAATCCTTTCAGCATGTCGTGTGCGGAGTTGCCGCCTACCCCTTTAGAGTGTATAGCATTTTTCAAAGGCGAAGGCATCCACATGTTGGATGAAGCGGCAGCCGATCCTCGTCCGGGTCTATGGGGAGACAATTGCATTGTCAGTCCCTTCTCTCTATCTTCCTGGGCTTCATAACTACGTCCACTGCCCTCGTAGTCCAACCCATCAAATCCAACACTCTTTCCTTTACTCTTCCCGTTATCGTTTTCTTTCACTTTCTTCCCACCTGCAAGCCCATAAGACTTGATCCTCTTTTCTCTTGACATTACTGGCGTCGTCGGCCGTTGAGGCTGCAAGGTCTCTCCTTCCCTCTCATCTTCCATATCTTCCAGACCAGGTAATTCAGGTTCAGGTGTCGCCAATCCACGGGTATGAGCAGATGGCTCCGTAGCCACCGTACGTCCTGACGACGTAGAGCCTGCTCTAGCACCAGTAACATCATTGCTTCTGCTGCCACTTCCTCCTCCAAGAACGTCGGTCATCAAAGCTGAGGTTGGTATACCCCTCATCGCCGAAGCTCGTGAATCAGGCCTAGTCATTACCATTTCCGGAACAGGACTCCTGGCAGGAAGGCTGTCGGTCACAGAAGACGAAGAGCTAGTTCTTTTTCGCTCTTCACTTGCCGCCTCTGCGATCTCGCCATTCGCTGAACCATTCTCCGGTGCAGAAACATTCCGTGTAGCAGGAACAGCATTCGATAATGCTAAAGGTGCCGCGCGCATTCGACGCGCAGGGACCTCGCCAACGGTTCCTGTGAAAGCGGAAGTACCATTACTCCCATCACGGGTGTGTGTAGTAGACCGAGTAGTAGGCGAACGAGGAACGGTGGATCTAGTTCGAAAGCTGGATACTTTAGGAGAGGTGGGTCCTTGTGCGGCTGGTGCGGATGATTTGATGTCTGTGATGGTCGAAAAATGTTCATGGTCTACTCAATCACTAAAAAGAAGTAGCCTCACCATACTTGCCTACACCTTTCCCAATAGGCGACATGATTTGCTTCATCCGATCCTCGCCAGTGGACGAACTCTTCCCCGTTTTCGCTATCGTCAGGACAGCAGGTACGTTGGAAACGCCCTCTTTCTTCGATAGAGGCACTCTTTGCGATGAGGTCGTTGGGTGATTAGTACGAGTAGGAGAAATAGCAACTGTTCGTGCGGGAGATGAAGTATGAGGCTTTGCTTTACGATTGTCGAGTTGAACGGGCGATTTCGCAACCGCGCCTGGTCTGCTGTTGCCTGAATCCGTTGGCGAAACTTTGGATTTCCGCTAACAAACGAACAGAAACGAAACGACGTCAGCCATACAAATCCACAGGATTTCGTGAAAAACAAGAAAAAAGTGTAAAAGGTGCCTACCCAGACGCTGATGGTTTGTATAGGACTTTCACCCTCGCTCACGTCGATCTCTCTGGGTGGTTTGTCTAACCCACGCAAATCGATGATTAACAACATTCCCGTCTGTGTTCCAACATAAATCGATGCCCCCTCGGGCGAAAATTCACAAGCATTAATTGGAACACCAAAGTCCAACGTCCGAAATAGCCTGAGAAAAGCATCGACACTCAATAACCGCGATGCAGAAACGCAGCAGAGGACAAAAAACTAACCCTTTCTCTTTCTCCAAATCAATCAACCCAACCAACCCATCCACACTCGCCACCGCAACTAACGTCTTGCTAAACGGACTACACGTCACCGACACCACCCTCTTCCCAAACCCAGTCAACGCAATCGCTCTCGACGGCGCCAACGGTTTCGTCGTATCATAAACCACAAGTTGCTTTGCAAATGCCACAAGTAGTCTCGTCGTGACATGCGGATGGAAGACGCAAACATCGATAGCTTGTCCTGAGGGTTTTAAACCACGCAAATTGGTGTGGGACCCGAGGATCAGGTTGTGCACGTGTATAGCCCCTGTGGACGTCGAGGCTAACAGTGTGTTGTCGTTGGATATCGAAAGAGAGGTAACGGGAGTAAAATGGGAATTAAAGGATTGCGTGATCCTTGGCGTAGGGTTGCAGTCCAGGATATGGATCAGTTCTCCAACGGAGAATGCTACACTGTCGTTATCCTTTCCAACAACATTCGAGATGGAGTTATCCCCAACAACTTGGTACACTTTGGACAACTGTTTCTGCGATGGGTCGTATCTGTGGATATCGTGTGATGATGAGATGAAGAGAGTGTCGTGGTCGGGCGTCCATGAACTTGCACCCGGCGGAGTCGCTAGTGGTTGTTCCGTAGGTAGCAGTGATGTCTTCTTGAGCGTGGCAGAGTCGACAACAGTCAGGCCATTGGTCGTGGTGATGGCCAACATTGTGTGCAGCGACAACGGTGATGAACGCAAAACTGTGTTGCGACGGCGCGACGCGTACCTGAACCGCGTCGGAGTTGCACGTGACCGTTCCCCAACTTCAACTTCTTGCACAGGGTATATTACAGTTTAGCAATAACAGAGCTTTAGTACCGCTAATGTTGTGCTACGATAGATCTAGGAAGCTGGCATCAATCTCATGCCCAAAGTCCCAAACACAAATCCGCTGTACAAATTGCCATTAGTATTGTTTCCAAGGTCGACTCCGAAGAGCACATACCTGGTCTTCTCCACAAGACACAATCTATAATAGTGAAGGTAAACGCTTAGCTTTTGAATAGGTAACGCAGGAATTCATTACCTTGGTGCAGTCAAATCCAACGCAGAAAATACGCCCATTATGCCCTCCAGTCAAATCAGCAACCAACGCACCCGTCTTGCGATCCCAGACCTAATTGCATACATCAGTAACAGCCTAATATCCCGCAAACCCATACAAACCTTGATGCTCATATCATAACTTCCACTAACCGCAAATTCATCGTCCAGCGCGACACTCCTAACCAAATCACTATGCATACGATTACCCCTCGTTGGACGCGTTCCCACTACTAGACGCGTATTCAAGGACGAGCTAGGACCACCAGGATGTATCGCACTAGGGATAACGTCAGTGCTTCCGCAGGCCTGACAATGCAGCCGTGTCACGGTAGCAATATCCATCGCACTAGAACTGCCGGAGGCAGTCTCTCCAGCGTGTGCGTGTGCCGGAAATGAGGTAGACGCAAGTGGTAGGACGGCTGCAAGGTCCTCAGTATGATTATGTTCCGTATCTGAAGGAAGAAAACTATGGTGGTTGTCGGGTGAAGTAGACCAGCTCTGTAGGGTGTTCATATTGAAGAACCTCAGATGCTTATCAGACGAGCCAGACAGCACAAAGGGTGGTCGGAAATCGATCGAGGCAATGCTAAGCCAATTATCAAAACAATAGTAAAGGCACGAACGATATGACGGCGTACCCTCTGGTATGGTGATTGCCCAGAGTGCTTAGCAGTCTGCCGGTGGAGGCGTCCCAAAGTCTGATTGAGCGATCCCCGGACGCAGAAACGATCAAATCTTGAGAAATGGACACAGCATTGACCGCACTACGATGTGCGTCCAAGACAAACTGGGGTTTAAGGTCCGGGAAGCTATAGGTTCTGACTGTTCGATCTATGGTAGCAACAAAATCTCAGTCCAAGCGAGAAGCACTGCAGACGAACCAACCATACCTTTCGAACAAGAAACCAGTCGATTCTCATTCATTCTAACGCACAACACGCTATCATCATGGTCACCAATAATCTTGACAAGCTCATTCTTCTCCAAATCCCAAATCGCGATTTTCCTATCACTCCCAGCACTCGCCAAATAACCATTATAAGCGCATATACTGAGCACTGAACTCGTGTGCACCCCGCTTATTATTCTCTCCACCGATCTGGTTTGTAGATTCCATTCTCGCACCGTCTTGTCTCGCGACCCAGTAAATAAAACTTGCTTTCCTGTTGATGGGTAGGTATATAGTTGGAGACAGTAAATCGTATTAGTGTGACCATCCGTCGTGGATCCTCTAGTTTGCAAATACGAAAGGTGATACGAGGAGGCGAGGAAACGCTTGATGAGCTTGAGGTGCGTCAAGTACAGACGCTTGTAACTCGGCTTCGCAACGCTATACGCAGGAGTACTTGCCGTAACGGTTTGAAGGCGCGGTAGAGCGGAATGTCGATTACGAATTGGCCCATACTCTACACGTTTGCCCTTCCTTTGGGAGCTAGAGCGAGCGATACTGTTAATCACACCCGCAGGAACGTCCGCAGACATGAAGCTAGAGTCCACATTCATAAAACTTGAGGTGCTGCTGACATTGAAGGCCCCATCCCGACTATAGGGATGGTAATATTCCGTTCCACTCCCGATACTGTGCCTAGACCATCGAACACGGCCCATATCATGTTCTCCGTCTTCCATATCCGAAGCGCCCATGCCCTCATCATCCGAGTCGACTGCAGAGTCCATGGTATACGACTCGTTTTGGATCTGCTGTAGCGTGGTTTTCCATTTCCACCCCCGCGCGTCACACATTAGCTTCCACAGCGTTTGGTCGGTCGCAAGGGTATGCCAACGTCGGCTGACAAACGCGCATCGCAGTAGGGTATTTGCTGGCAAGTATGAGAATATTTTCAGGGCTAGCTCGGTTGGGAGGCACTATATGCGTGGTGTCAACGAGCGGAGATGAGTGTAGTTCGTAGACATGTGTCGCAAATGAACCCCAAGGCCAAGTTTCGACATGATCATGTGGAATGAAAGTAGACATGGGCGTCAAGACGAATGCGGCACACAAAGCTAGGGACGTACGCCAACAAGGTCAAACTGTAATAACGGGACCAATTTCCTTTGTATAGCAGCCAATCTCGACCTCGGGAGGGACGACAGAAGCTTAAAGGCCAAATCTGACGGTGTATGCCAAGTGTAGAGGCTTCATCAACACACGAAGCGACAGCGCCTAAAAACAGAAATGATGAGCTCACCTTCGCACTCCTTCACCGAAATGGCGACCGGCGGGAAAGTGGTGGGTAATTTTGACGTATGGAAGGAAGGGAGGCTTGGTCCGCTGATGGTGCCAGTGCTATTTGTGACACTGGTTGGGGAATGGGGGGGGTCTCCGTCGGTAAAGCCCTCATCGCGGAAAGAGTACATGGCAACGCAAAGCTAAGGATGATTCAGCGCGATATAAAAAGGTTGTCGAGGGCGGGGAAGATGGGAGAGTCGGTTAAGCACGGTATGAGGGTGCGCGACAACGAGTAAGTGGGTTCTATCCGTTTCATAAACGATCGTTCCAATCCGTTCCCTTCATGCCATCTCGGCTGTGTTGAGCAGGTCGACGACGAGAGCCACCGCTCAATTCAATTAGACTCACGTGACACCATAGCACCAGGTCCAAGCATCAACCTGAATGGCATGTCAGTTGATCGTCTGGCCTCGGCAGAAAGGGGATAGTCTGCCAAGCCATGCACTGCCGCCGCAGCGAGGCAACATGACGTCTATTATTTGTAAGCCTTGCAATTCATCATCGACTGACATGTTTGCAGAGCAAGCACGATGCTCGAATTGAACCGGCCTTCACTGGTTTCATTCGAGATTAGAATAGTGGCTGTGCCACGAATACTCGATGTTACGTTCTGACCTTAAGAATCGACGAGGACTCGATTTTGACACACAGTGGGCGACATTTCAAACTGATTTCCACCATATCGTTGGCGGATAATCCGGTCCGTTGAGTGTCTAGGGGTTCGATGCTTGATATAGCTGTGATAGTTTGATGACCGAGTGAACGGCTGATCGCGTTCTGATTCACTCAAGCCAGGGCAGTCCAAGACGATCTTCAGGCTCAAGTATAATGGTTTCTGGTAAACCCCACAGTGGTCTGCTTCTCTCAAATCGGGCCGCAACGCTACCATCCAGTCTCAAATTCAGTGATGGTTCAGTGGTGGGTTCTCTGGAGGTGATAATCCTCTAAACTTTTGATTACCGACCGACGGCAGGTGCAAACACGGACCTTGTCCCTGTTCTCGAGGTTGCCAACCATTTATAGTATTGTACAAAGGACAGGTCCTCGTACATCCAACCCAACCACATGGATGAAATGTCCAACCCCAAGGTATCATAAATGCAACTTGCCCACCTCAATCATGATATCCGCTTTCTCCCTCCCAAATCTTGATGCAAAACTTGGACGGCCGTCCGGTCAACGGTTGTAATTGGGTGGAATCCGGCATTTACAGTGCGCTGTTCCTGGCATGCCAATGTTGTGTTTCCGCCATTGCGTGCAAAATGTTTGGATTGCAGGAAAGTTCTGCATGCTGTCCGACAGGTGTTGACAGTCGCGATTTATTGATGTCCCAATTCGACGATGCAAATATTTCAAGATTTCGTAAACGAGCGAAGGGTCGACAGTCAAACAATCTAGCGCGAGAAAAAGAAAACGAATTCATCGTAAACAGGAATTGTTGACCAATAACACAATGAGAGGGTCTCCAGCGATGCTGCATGCCGCAGTAGAACGGTGTTGAAAAACAGATCGACCGCGGCAGGATCCACTGCTATCAAAGGAGATATCTCTAACGAGATCATCGTCAATCCGGAGAACAAGCGAAGACACTTCATATGACTGATCGTTGGGCAGTTGGCGATGTTCTGGAGAGCAATCCTATGCGCATGCTCACGGAGAGTATCCCGGATATGGTCCAGCTCGGAAGGACGGGAGCGAGGGTCAACATTAAAGTGACACGTATGCAACTAGTCAGAACTCTCCACATGCTGAACACGGACACGGGCGAGTCGAAGTTCAATAGCTTCTGAAGGAAAAACATGCTCTAGTGTCGGGAACATCCGACAACTTCGAAGATTTATAAGTTGAAGTGTCGATCTCTTTCGATTGATGATGGTCCTGGTCCTGGGGACGGGTGCCCGACGCTGGTCGAGCTGAAGTAATAATATGCGATCAAAACGCAGTGCAGTGCGCAATAATACTGTAACATATATCGACCTCCCAAACACTATTCTCATGCGCATATGCATTGCTAACGCACTCTCCCTTGGTCAGCTACCCTGCAAATTTCGATTTTGCTTCCATCATACGATATCATTAGCGTTGGAATCATGACGAAATGTTGTTTCCTGTGACACGGGGTATCAACGGAGTTCGATGCTTAATCACCGGCCGCAGTTGAAGGCGGCTGACGAAACCAGGGTAGTTCAAGACGATCTTCAGGCTCTGGTGTCATCGGCTTTTGGTACTCCTGTCACTTGGGGGTCTCCTACTTTTGAGGGTCATCTAGAATATTGGGGTCCTTCTCAATAGGAAGGTTGGGGAAATGATTTTATCAATTTTATAAGAATTAGCGCTGCCTATATATATATCAACTGTGCAAACTAAGGTACACGATCAGCGACCTGCAAAAAGTGAGAACGTTCGAGTTCAAAGTGTCCCTATTTGCAAGGCTGATGATATAGACGAGGGCCCCGCGCGGATACCATATTTATGCGATTAACAGACAGCACAATTTGTGCAGCATGTTTTCACTCCAAGGCTGGTGATACTCACCTATATATAGATCTCGGGTCTTCAAGATAGCTATAGCATAGTGGGGAGCTCCCAGCACAAGGTCGAGTTCCAATGTCCTAATCATGAACCCAACAAAAAAATGTGATGCAAAGCCATCCTCAAGCGCACATCTAAGCCATGTAGTTGGTGCCTAGGCCACGAGAAGTAAATTGAGATCCGATTCGTTTTACTTTGAGGATCCCGAAGTGGTTACGATCAGCAGCACCATCTCTACCAATCTTATCAGCCTCATTATTCAGTTTCCAAAACAACCAAATACGCCAAACCCACTCATACGCACAGTCCAGCCAAGCTAGCCAAAAAAGCCCAGCGCAATTCACGTTCATGCTACCCAAAGATAAACATGTAAGGTACACATGCTTGTTGGTCAATGGTACCAGATCCACTGGATGGAGAATACGTAGGATGATTGCTAGGAGCTTCCAGAGCTCGAATGTGGTATAATGAAAATGCAATCCTTAATTTGTGGCTATAAAGTTGTCGTTGCAACGCTGTGGTCATGGCGGTAATGGCAACGACAGTAAGGCAGAGAGTGAATGCCAAGAAGTGAGATATGGGTTTATCTAGTCAAATGCAAAGGGGCAGCGCGAAAGAAAGAACTGAGTAATACGACGATATTAAGTGGATCCGTATTGATCACTGCTTGCTACGCCCTATTACCATTAATCCTCTTAATCTTCCTGAACAAATCAGAAAAGCACCAAAAAACACTCACCTAGTGATTCACTCCCTTTCCGCAGTAACAAACGGAGAAGCCAAACTGCTCGCTCTCTTCGAAAGCCTAAACTTATCAACCAACGCAGTCGGCGGCCTGAAATCCTCCACAGCATCACCCGCATCTGGAGCTCCCGAGTAAGACGGACTGTCCACCCGAACATGAGGTCCTCCAAAGCAGGCCAACGGCACCATTCCCTGTTGACGAGTTTGAGGGTCTTCGCACAACGCCCACCCATCATCGTATTCTGCCAAGACTCGCAACTCCGTGCCAAGTTGAACAGCCATTTCATCTGGGCGTTCAGGGATGTAGAAGTGCTTGACTGTCTTTGTGGTCACTGAACCTTCGGCGGCCGTAGCAGCAGGAACACCATCCTCGAAAGGGTCAGAGTAGGTGCTGTTACCACGCACGTAGAAGCTTGGAATTGTTTGAGCCGTGACTTGACTAGTTTGACTCCCAGGCCTCGAAGACGGGTGTGAAGATTGAATAGTACGAGCCGCTGGAGGTCGACTGGGGTTGTACGGATTCGGGATAGCAGCAAAGCCACTATAACCAGCTTCTACCATTCCGGGGCGATTGCCACTAGAGGTATCAGAAGGGCTACTGGAGCTGCCGCCTCGCTCGGACGCAAGTCTACCTGAGAATGGACGAACTGTCCACAAACTCCTCCTATTTACCCTCTTTTGGATAGCTCTCCTCCGAATCAAGAAGAATGCTGCTATAGCAACAACAACCAAGACGGCGACAGCAATGCCAGCGATAGCACCCGGAGAAGGAGAGGATGATGAGTTGCTGAGGTTCCCCTGAGGTGAAATTGCTTCCTTATCGCTGGATGGGGGAGTAGGCGCCAATGTGCTCGGCATCGAAATATCACTATTGAATATGGTTGTACTATCAGCAGTAGCGAGATTGGTATCACTTGAAGGTGTGGTAGCAGACGTGGTCCGGGATGACGACGACGACTCGCGTGTAACCGATAATGTTGGCTTTACGACAATTGTGATTGTTGTCGCGGATCTTGATGTGGCGGTTGGAGGACCAGCAGAGGCAGGGGGCGTCCAACGACTGGTGGACGACTCGTCGTCCGAGTTCGAGCCACCGTCATCATCATCCGATTCTGCACCACTTTCATTCCCGCTGTCGTGGTCGTCATCATTAGGGCGATGTGCAGCTTGACGTTTGGCGTATCGAGCGAGTGATCTCGCAAGGGTGTCGGAACGAGGCTTAGAAGGGCGGGGACGAACGCGGCTGAAACCAGTTACGGGCATTATGAATTACTTTTCGGTAAGATGGTGGTGGTTGAATGGGGCGTCGAGCTGTAAAAGGAGAGCGTAAAAGAAAGTAGAATGAGACTAGAAAATATCTCGTCGAGAGACCTGGGGAAAGAGAAAGAAATGGGAGAAGAGAAGTGTGGGATTGGTGTAGTAATGGAGCGCGCGCGTGAGTGGGCGTTGCCCAGAAGGTTAGCTTTAGAAATGGAAGACGCGAACAACAGTCGTACCGGGGAATATGCAAACCGTCAAGGTGCACGATGATTGTAAAGAATGAACAGACTGTGGATGTGATGGGAAGAGAGAAGGAAAGGCACGCGAAGGCGAAGCTGTCCCGAATCAATAGAGCAAATGATTGGTCGACCCGTTGCTCTCCGGGTGTTGCCTGCCATATGGTCTCCAACTACTACAAGTCGACACGGAAATGGGTTCAAGGCAATGCTCCAACATGCAGTACATTGCGTGCAGGCCAAGTTGGATGATCACAGATCTATCCGAAGCATGATGGTCTCTACGAAAGCACACAATATTACAACTAAACCAGAGGTGCACCGAACTCTGGGGATATAAAGGCATCCTTTTTTCCTAACAGCGATGGTTGCACGGTACAAGAAGTGAACAGAATGGTGAAAGTTCACACCAAGAGCCAAGCAAGCAACGAACGTATTTGCCTTCCAATGCACGATAAATATATTGTCCCAGCCGGAGCTAGCTCCTCATATCAGCCGAAAGTGATCGCACTTGATGGCACCCGCAGGGTTGTCAATTCCTGGGGCCTGCAGATCAGCCATTTGGGACGAGACTCCTCACCCATCGCTCGGAATCCTCGCCTCTATTCTATCATGTTTGTTTGGGCATCCCCAAGCTACTCGTCCTTCTTGGACTCTTTGCCGCTTCCAAAGACGGCACGCCAAGCCCAGATGTTGCACCTCCGACATCGTTCGCTCCCCTGTCTAGACATTCCAGTGGTACCATCCCTCTCTCACCCAATGCGTTACAGCACAACGTCCATCCATCATCGTATTCCGCTAAAACCCTTACTATCTCGCCTGTCTCGATAGACATTTCGTCCGGTTGGGTAGGTATGAATGTACTTATCACCGTCGAGGGATGCGGGAATAAGGAGATTGTGACACCCTCGGCTGCTGTCATTCGTTTGGTAGATATCGTTGAGGCTCGGGTGTTGGACACTGTTGGAATCGGAACGGGGGGGAGGGGTATCTGTGATTTGTTTTTTGACGGTACAGGCGGAGCCTGGGAGGTTGAGGTTGAGGCTGGAGACATCGCTGTTGGGGTCATGACAGATCGTGATGATGCTGAGTGCGATGTTTTATGCATCATCGATATTGAAGGCCGTGTTGAGGCATACAGCCCCTCAGTCATCACAGTACTGCCAGTGTCAAACCGTTCAGCGAATCCTTGTTGGCTTGGCGTTGTGTTTCGATGCTCAGAACCGTCACCGGTGCTGAGGCCGCCGCCACGATTTGGGTAACTCCATGCACTTAGTCTCCTCCGCCGCCTATTCGCCTTCAACCTCATCCTCACTGCAAATACTATGGCCACAGAGATGATCACTGTTGCTGCGATAACGATCCCGGCAATTGCAGCACCAGGCAAAGGTGATCGAAGAGCACCTATTGGTGATGCAGAACCTGTGGGAGAGGGCGATAATGACGAAGTTTCGGATGTGGGAGAATCGATTGGCATCTCCTTGTTGTAAACAGATATTGAAGGTGTGGGGAATAATCTTGAGCTAGATGAAGTCGATGTGGATCGTGAAGATGTTGGCTCGGACGATGGGGATACCGGGGACGAACTTGAAGTTGGCAAAGATGTGGTATCACTGGAGGCGGTAGAGGATGTGCTTGGTCTCGCACTAGTCCTGGTTGGGGCAGCAGGTATAGTGACGGTGATGGTAGTTGGACGAGACAGCACGAAACTCCCGCTTGTTTCTCGCAGAGGTATGGATGCACGTTCGGGGTTCCGGATGTTATGAGCACCATGTGCCGGGACTCGAAGGGAGTCAGGTTGTGCCCGCTCAACAGGCGCCGTCGCTGGAACCTTCGTAGTCGGTACTCGCTTTAGATACATGGTTGTCTGATCGTTGGGCAATGTTGACGATCCGAGGGTATGCGAGAATGATAGTTGATTCTCGCAGGGAGGATTGGTTGGTGTGAACGATGGGCACGTACTTCTGGCAAAAGTCGGTCTTGCGACGAATCTGAACTGCATTCAGCTTCAAGGAGAACGAAATGTTTAATGAGAGGCGGTTTCTATATGAAATTGTCCTTCAAGGATAGTGAAGAGTTGGAATATAAAGTCTTCAAGAGTCAAGCGCCAGCTTGAGGAAGTCGAAGATATGAACAGTGCCGACGTCGGCTAAAACTCGACAGTGGTGAAGAAGTTATGGGTAGTTCTGGTACCACCTAACTACTGCATGTCCCTGCCAAATTCCATGCGTGAGTGGGTGCCACTGTCCCCTGGGGATAATGAGACTTACTGCTTGTGTTGGACATGATCAATTACTTGCCAGAAGCGCTGCAGGTCATGCGCTCAGCGTTGCCAGACGACGACGCGCTTGGAGGGTGGGAATTGCGCACGGCATTCACGGCAAGCCCCTGTCGCCGAGCACGTCCACATTGTAGTGAGCGGCGAGAAAAGTATCTAGCGATGTACTTTACCGCTGTCAATTGCACTGTCACGGCCAAGTGTGTTATACTGTTGGAAGTAGCAGATCAGATCGCGACTATGTGACATGATACTTGACAAAATCAGGAGCCCATTTTTCACAAACTTTGTGAGATAAATTCTGTCCCTCAGACCAACAAGTGGCTAAATAATTATTTCCAGTTTTGTATGCTTCGCAATGCCGCAGCACCTTATCTGACACCCATGCTTTGATGTAGCATTACATGCTGATTCCACACTTCCGTACGGGTAGAAATAGAACCGACATAGCCGGTCATAAACTCCAATACCATCTGTCGACCCATTCATAACGCCCTCGTTGGTACACTCCACTAGAGAATTCTTTACACGGAGGACCATCGTTGGACATTAACACCGAAACGGCAGTAGCACATCACGCGGCCTGAACCGGAAAATAATGCTTTCTTTTGCGATAATTATACATTTTGCTGAATATTCACATATATATGTAATCATATTATCGACCTAAGGCACGGTATTCAATAATAATCGATAATCATCAATTCTTTTGGTCCACATTACCGAATAAGCGCTTAGGTTTTTTTTATGACCCTTGTTTTGTCCTATCACGCCCGCCCATAAACGACAGCCAGGTTGGTGGTGGATGTAAGAAAGGGACTAGATACAAAACAGGGCAGTAGTTACCGTCCAGGGGAGACTACTTTCGCATCGGAACGGTCAGCCTCTTGCAGGGGAACAGTAACAAATGATGCGATCATATGTTCTGATCTGACAAGCCTTTCGAGCCTCGATAACACCGCTCTACATCTGACACTCTCCGCCCTAACGTAAATCAGGCCTCGCGAGAAAGATGCTATCTGGTCTGGGAAATTACTATCAAGAATAAAGTTCCGTAAGTATCTTGTTAGTTACTTACCGTTCATTAGTTACATTAGTTGCATGGAATCTCGGAAATGGCCTGTACAAAATGCAACAAAGTCGCAATCTGGGAGACTTCACTGGGACTTCATGTCCTCGTTCTTGTGTCTCAATCTGGTTGACAAATAGTATTAGGATCTTGGGGTCTATTTTTTCTCCACGCTGGCAAACTCGAGCGCGGGGGTTTCCACTTTACGTGGTTTAACTCCGCGCCCCGTGGAAATCAGTGTACGTGAACGACCATTGATATGGTTCAAATGGGGCAATCGCATACAGAGCAGATCATGGTCCCATCGGAGATCTCTTTTGGAGTGTTGTTTGTGGAGATTTCGCTATGTAGCGGTGATCTTCATCTGTTGATACCAAACAGTTGGGCAAAGCTTCACTCACCTCTCTCTGGATGTCCTCTCCGAGACCCCAGTCCATGCACCAGCTCAAGATACTGTCCATGAGTATGCCGCACTATCTCAAATGCAGGAGGTGAACTGAGGGTTTGAATTAGATAGTAGATACTGCGTTGACATTAGGCACTGTAAGAAATAGTACATTTCGGTCGGACCGTTACTAACAGAGGGTCTGGATTCTCTCACGAAGCTCTGATCTAGATACGACCTCAAGTCCAAGAAGCAAAACTGATTAGGCATGTCGGGTGCAAAGGCGCAAGCCTACATTTTGGCTCTGGTTTGACAGAGGCTACAGAGCAAGGACCAGAACTAACAAGTGCTAAAGTCAATTTTAGAACAGGATAATGTCTCTGATGAGTTTAGTGATATCACGGATGATGGTATCATCGATTCTGATGGGGAAAGAAGCCAGTCGGTGGCACCCGAGCACTCTGAGATTCAACCAGGTTAATCTAGTCGGGCTTTCAGCGGCTTTATGAAACGCGTTCAGGAGGTGGATACAGCCGCGGAGCAATTCGATGAAGAACATGCAGCTGGCACTGCAGCAGGCCCGGGTGTTGAAAGTCATATTGTACTAGTCTCCTGCCACTATTGAATCTCGTTTTTGGACAGATCCGGCATACATTAGTGAAGCTCAGAAGGTTCCTATTATTTAATTAGAATGCCCCGACTCGCAAAAGACAGGTGGAACGAATTTTAGATTCCTGGGGTGACGAACTAGAAGGAGAGGGAGTATTGACGAGCACTGCAACACCACTGGCATCGAAGGATCATGCAATATAGGTACTTTAAAATTTACGGTCAGTAGGCACTTGTATATACTACAATCATGGTTATGAGGTGTCCGAGTCTATGTAATTAAGATCCCTCGGACCTGGGTCAGACCCAATTTTCCCGGTAATTCGTCGGGGACAACACTGGAGGATGGTGGCACATCATCAGTCAGTTAAATCGCTCAGGAAACCTCTGTGATCGGCATGGGCGGTGTCAATGAGCGTGAATGAGCTGGGGTGCCACCTGCCCCGTATCACACTAGACTGTAAAAAAGAGGAGCGTGAATAAGCGTGAGTGAAAAAACTCACCAGATCTGGTCCGATGCCAACCATTGCATATGGGGCATTACGTACGATGGAAAGTGGAGACTGCTTTCCATCAATTAGCTAAATAACCGGCGGGAACCTGTGTGATCGGCGTGGACGGTGTGAGTGAGTGTGAATAAGCGTGAGTGCAGTGAATGAAAAAACTTACCGGATTTTTGTCCGATGCCAACCGTCATACTTGTCACTCTTGGACAGATTTTGGCATAGCCACACGTAAAACGCACTCATTCAAGTCCGCGTTTGATACAGTTTGGGCAGAAAAGAAGTGATGTGGATTCTCGTTAATAACGACGGTGAGTCTAAGAGACTTATTATCTTTCTTACCGGCCTCTATAATATTATTAATATTAATAATAATGCCGGTCACAGGGCAGTTACGTAATTTATCAAGTGTTCCAAGGTTCACCACTCTGGGGGTGGACAGTTTTCGGTCAACAGGAAACCCACCATTATATAAGTTTTCAGTTGACCGAAAAATGTCCATCCCCTGGAGTGCCAGACGTTCACGCTCACTCGAATCTGTTACTCGGGTGATCCACATCTCGAAATGACGCCCAGCATTCTCGTTGGTCTGCCATGAGAAGTACTCCGACACTGTGGATATGAAAAGAGCACAAATAATCCGATTTCTTTTGTTCTCCAGATGATGAATGAGATCTTTGATGTTTACCATTCAAATGAGGTTAGTTAACTTTGCTCTTTTGTTTGTCACGACCGGCGATTCGCCATTCTGTCACTTTACTAACCTTTCCCGCCGCAGGAAGTGACTTCCTGTTATGGTAAACGTGGTACAGTGGAAAGGCGACAATGCGCTATTATATGTCCACTTCAAGGAAAGTAAGCCAGCCTTCCCTCGAACCGATCTATCTTTTGACCCTGGCAGCCCAAGTTATTCGCGGTAAGGATAACAATGAGGGTAGATACCGATCCACCCAAAAGGGTGACTGTGGAAGTGACGAAAACGCCATACCTCCAAAGGTCCTCGTACATAATTCCTATATAGAGTCCACAGGAGCACTTTTTCTAATCATCATCCCACTCCCTTCTTTTATACTCACTTCCCACCTGGAACTCCTCATCCGTTATTTTTTCTGAGATGCAACAATCATCTGAGAAGGCCAAACCAACACACTTCATCCTTCCTGATCTCGTGTCCCATTGCACCTTCCCTCTTGTCTACCACAAAGATGGTGACCAGATTGCCAAAGAGTCTGTCGAGTGGCTTGACTCTGGCTGTCCCGATCTCAATGCCAGGCAACGAGTTGCACTTCGAGGCTTACAAGCCGGCGAACTCACCGCTTTTTGCTACAATGACACTGATCCCTACCGTCTTCGTGTCATTGCCGACTTCTTGACCTATCTCTTTCATCTGTGAGTTTTTCGCCTCCTTAACCTTGCCTGCCCCCATGGACGCTCTTGCTACCCCTTTTGGAATGTAGTTCTAACGCATATCTAACTCCTGTTTCTAGGGACAACATTAGCGATGGCATGATGACTCGCGAGACCGATGTCTTGGCCGATGTCGTTATGAACGCCTTGTGGTTCCCAGGGAAGTATATGCCTACTCGAACAGGAGCAAGTAAAATGCAACCGGAAGACGAGTTGAACCCGGGGAAATTGGCCCGAGAGTAAGCGATTTCTGTTAAGCTTTGAGGGAAATGCTAACCGTCTTCATTAATATTTTCAGTTTCTGGGCTCGCGCACTGGTGAATTGCAAGCCAGGACCCTGTGCACGCTTCAAAGAAACTTTCGAACTCTTCTTTGAATCAGTCAACATTCAGGCGAAAGCCCGTGATGCCGGAGATATTCCGGATCTCGAATCTTATATTGATGTTCGTCGAGATACATCTGGTGAGCTTATTTTCCTTGTTCGCGTGGTTGAAATGAAGTAATTGACGCTCCACCGCCCGGTGTAGGATGCAAACCTTGCTGGGCATTAATCGAGTATGCTCTCGATATTGACCTCCCGGATTATGTCGTTGAGCATCCAATTATCAAAGCTCTCGATCAACACACCAACGATCTGGTGACCTGGTCTAACGTAAGTAGTGCATACTGCTCTTCTTTCTCGCTTTCAACCGCAGTGCTTGACATCGGCTAACTTTAATTTGCAGGACATTTTCTCTTATAATGTCGAGCAATCTCGCGGAGATACGCATAACATGATTGTCATCCTTATGAAATACCAAAACCTCGATTTGCAACGCGCTGTCGATTATGTCGGCAACCTTTGCAAGGAGACGATCGATGCCTTTGTTGAGAGCAAGAGCAAGCTTCCTTCTTGGAGTCCAGAAGTCGATGACATGGTTCAACGCTATGTCAAGGGACTTCAAGATTGGATCGTCGGGTACGATATGATTCTTTCCTGCTTCACCTGACTCGTTACTTACTTTCTACTCTTTAGTTCTCTTCATTGGAGCTACCAGACTCATCGCTATTTCGGTACAAATGGTATGGAGGTCAAGAAGACTCGCTATGTAAAGCTTCTACCTTTGCGACCTTCTGCCCAACCTCCTGTCGAAGGAACTGCGCCCAAGGAAGAGGAAACTGCTCAGCCCAAGAGGGAGAACACCATTGCCACGACCACGATCACCACCACTACACCCGCTGCCCATCACGGAGGGATCACGATCTTCTTCGCAATCGTGGCCCTCTTGTGGAGTTACTGGTTATTCTCATTATGGCTACCCATCCGCACTGACCGGCTAAGTTCGCCTATTTTCTCATCGCGGCCCCTGTAAATGAACCCCTATCACATTCTCTGACATACCCGGCATTTGCCATTGGATCCACAACACTTACTTGGCTCCTATCATCAGGAGTTGCACCTAGAATTTATTCGTTCGTTCGATTTTCCAGCCACCAGCGTCGACACATGCCAAAATACGTATCCTTTAGGAGCGGAAGTTTTTTCTCTTTTCAGTCGCGAGATATTTATATGTATTGATTACCTGTATTGGGATCGTGGTACTTTACTGAGAGCTGGCCAGGCGATTTTTTTTGTTGACTACCTGCAGACGATTGTTTTTCTCAATTGTTTGATATATAAACTCGTACAACCACTTATTGCCAGTCTAATGCAAGTTTTCGTCCCATCACCATCATCATCACACCAAACTATGTAAGTCATGATTTTTTGTCACGTTAATCAGGCATGAATATATATATATATTTGGTGAAAGCATGGGTGTGGAGTATGCAGAAAATACTTGGAATTTTTGCAGAAGACGCCAGGTTCGCATGGATGAACTGTCACAGCCCATATGTAACTTCGAGCAAATCAGGGTTATATTCACTAAACATATATCCACAAACACCAATACTGGAGATCTAGCGTGACATGACATGCCCGTAACAATCAGCGATAAACTCAATTATATCAACGCACAAAAGGAGACATACCTATTTAGGGTTTGTTGGCTAACTGTCAAACACACTATGCTGATGTTGGTAGGTTTGTATACACGATAAGGCTCCAATGAGGCAATACCGCGCCACCCACCCCCCAGTATGCATCATTTGTGTCCACACAGCTCACTTCCTGGTTCATATTGATCGGATAGGCCCATTACCTTTCGACCTTCACAGTGACCGGTCCTTGATTACTATCACAGTGTTCCCACCCGCTCCCTATTGTGCTCTTTCGTCTCTTTTTGTCGGACTGGATTATATTTCGTAGGTGGCTCTGCCCAGAGTATCTACTTGTGGATAGGATCAGTGGTACAAAAGAAAACCCCTTCCCAGCGCTGTAGCCGGTAT
Source organism: Volvariella surrecta (assembly GCA_951802395.1). Taxonomy (NCBI): domain Eukaryota; kingdom Fungi; phylum Basidiomycota; class Agaricomycetes; order Agaricales; family Pluteaceae; genus Volvariella; species Volvariella surrecta. Next base: position 2,396,485 of record OX637784.1, read on the forward strand.
TCATATTCAGGCACAGGTTGTGGTATTGTAAGAAGGGTGTTCCATATAATAATCGCACTTACCCCAGAGTCATACAATAGTATTTGCAGTATAGCATGACGTCATCTCTTGCATACCGACTCGTCATTTCGAGCGGGCTCATGATGTGGGCAGAAGACCACTGAGACATACCTCTAAACCAACCCCCAACAGCTCCTTGACCCTAGCTTTCAACGCAACTATACCTCGCCAACGAACAATCAGCTCTACAAACCGCAAAGAGACAAAGCCGTATAATGGTGCTGCGATCCTTGTCACGCGCCATGATGTTACATCGGCGTTGTGCGGTTGGCCCCGTTCGAAGCGTTGCTTTGGGACTTCAACTTCGCAATAGTAGCCGTTCGAACATGCTGGGCATTCAAAACCCTGGGGTGCTACCTAAATCTATCCTTTTACGCTCAACGCTATTACAAACCAGAAACGTCGCAAGCTCTGTCTCTGGACGGCCCGCTAGCCAGACCTTTGAACACGCCAAGACGAATATTCAAGAAGAATTAGGAAATTCTGCAGCAGATCTCGCCAAGGTGATCGCTGCGGCTAATATGACAGTAGATAACATCGGCACTGGGGCCGCTTCTTTTGTGAGTTGCGTTTTGAAGTACTTTCGGTTTACTGCTGGTGCGATGCATCTGGTGGAACGGTGTGCAACCACACAGGCCCCGCGGCCACCAGCCTTTCCACTTGGACTTATTGGAGGTCACAATAAACAATAAGCATGGCATCATCAATTTATTATCCAATGGGATTCCTCACCGTTGCCGTTAATCACACCACTTAACAATTGTTCTAGATCGGCATTACATCCAAGGTTGCATCGGAAGTACCGAAGCCGGTATTAATCTTTGGTTTACTTGGTGGGTGTTGATTATTGTGGAATAGATCGCCCCCTGGCGGTTATATTGACATTTGTCCCTGTTGACTGCCAGGCGGTTTACCATACATTGGAGCATCGGCGATGACGGTATATCTGGCGCACAATGCAGGTGCTGCTGCTACCGCAACGGCCGGATTTTATATGGACCCCGGAGTGGCTTTAAACCTTTTTGACCAAGCACTGAACATCCAAGTAACCTATGGCGCTGTAATGCTATCCTTCCTGGGTTAGTTGCATCTCTCACGAGTTTATCTCGTTTCCCGGCAATTTAGCCGAAGTATTGGGGCTAAGAGTAGCACTCACCTATTGTTCGTATAGGGGCTTTACATTGGGGTATGGAATTCGCCGAATATGGCGGACAGAAAGGATGGCCTAGACTTTTGTTGGGTGTAGTCCCCGTTATCTATGCGTGGCCCACATTGTCTTTCGAACCTATGCTGGCACTCACTGCGCAGTGGGTTGGTTTTACGGCGCTTTGGTATGCTGATTCCAAGGCTACGATGAACGGCTGGAGTAAGTCGTTGAGTAAACATGAACTTTTCCAAGGCACTTACACCGCACGGTATAGCGCCGAAGTGGTACTCCCAGTATCGATTCTATTTGTCCATCCTGGTCGGGACTTGGTAAGTGGCAGGGTAGTGAGTATATGCGCTTGTTCTTACACATGCTTCATTCAGCATCATCGGGTCACTTACGGGAACGTCATTCTGGGGACCCGTCGCTGGTCATGGATTCCTCTCGCACGACCTGGAGTTGATTAGAGAGCAAAGGTTGACCAAAATCCCAGAGAAAGTTGGAATGATTGCTGGGCCTATCGAGGCCGTACCTGCCGGAAAAGATGCAGACCACTATGTCCGCGTTCATAGGAAGAATTTGCAAAACAACGCAGAGTAGAAAATTTTCTGGTGGGCAATCCATATTGTAGGATAGCATAGGCGCTGCGCAGTACTTGTAATTTTTGGATGAACGGACCACACGATGCATCTTGAATCCAACAGATACAACCCAAGAACGTGATGAGTGGAAACAAGGTCTGCCAGTAGATATCGCTCTCGAGGTCGGGACGAAATACGATAAATCTGTCCAGCGTAAGATCGCACCTAGGCATCAAGGTGCACGCGCTCGTCCTTTATTTCGTCTCCGATTCTTAGCACGGCAGCCACGACAGCAAACGACACCATAGAAGGAAAGCGAGCGAGAAAAAGCTAGAACTTTGTAGAAGCAGATTGAGGACCGACACGAGGTACCAAATAAATAAACTTTTAGCAGAGGACGTCACATCTGATTTGCCTTTTTCTCGCCTCGTCACCCTCCTGCTCCATCTCAATTCATCTTTGTTCCTCATCTTATCCTTTAACCGATATATACTATATTCAAAAGCATGTCCCTTCCTCCTTCTACAGCAAACTGGCATTGGAAGAATAAGAACGTCACAAAATGGGCCACGGAATGGTTTGAAAAAGAGTTGCCGACAGTTAATGTCACGAGCGATGATGGCGAAACGCTCTCCATTACTGCAGTAACAGAGGTTGATGGTGATGTCGAGTTGGGTCAACGAAAGTCAAAGTAAGGTAATTTTATAGATTGTGATTTGTACGAGGGAAGCTCATCAGCGCTGTGGTTGGCGTGTAGAATGATTACTATCTTTGATTGTAAAGTCGTTCTTTCATGGAAGGGCACAACAGCCAGTGGTGCAGAGGTAAAAGGGACTTTGACAATACCTGAAGTTTCGCATGAAGTTACGGTGGATCACCTTTCGAACTATGTGGTTCGTGGGCGTCATGCAGTATTTCATTCCGCCATCTTCTTACGTTTTTTTTCCAGTACCAGTGGAGACTGCAAACGGAAGCATCAGCCGAGGTGGATTCGGTGTACAAGGCTGCTCAGTCAAAGCTCCCCTCTGTGCTCGAAGCTAAGCTGGCGGAATTCCCTGCGGCCATCATCGAGACTCACGGGAAGGATATCTATATCAGTGCGGAGTCGAGTCGTATCGGTACGCCTGCACCCGGGAGTGGATCTGCTGCGACTTCAGCTGCTTTCAAGTCTGGCGCGGCGGTGCCAGTTAAGAAGGTGGAAGAGAAGAAACCGGGTAATTTGACCACGGTGGAGGTAGAGGCAACCTTCCAGGCTGAGGCTAAGGTGTTATATGGCCTCCTTACAACTCCAGATGGGATTCGTTCCTGGTCGCGAGACGGAAACGCACAGGTACGTGATTGAGGAGCTTTTCTGAAGTTTAGATATTAATTGCATTGCCTATGTCAGTCCAACCCCGTAACCAACGGGGAATATTCGCTGTTTGGTGGAAACGTTAAGGGAACGTATGAGTCGTTGACACCTGACACGAAGATCGTGCAGACCTGGCAATTGAGAAGCAATCCCGAGTGGTCAGAAGGTTCGTCATCAACAGCGCGAAGAAGTTTATGCCATTGACACGCATCTCTATCCAGGTCATTTTGCTACCCTTACAACTACGTTGGAAGAATCCACGTCTACTGATTCGACGAAAGTCACGTTCTCCCTCGCTGGCGTACCAATCAACATCCAAGACGCAATTAAAGGCAACATAGAAAACTATTAGTACGTCCACGCGTTTGGTAGTTCTTTTACTATATGCTGACGATTGACGTGTAGTGTCAATGGATTTAAATCTATTGGGTACGCCCATTTGATTCACATTGAACCTGTCTATTCTCCTTCATATAATCACAATTCGACGCGATCTAAAGCCAAGAATGGCACGACGTCGCACTCATCATCGTCATCGTCCTGCTCTTCGTACATGCCCGCTATAATAATTGCATCGCTGGTGCTTGCTGCCGCGTTCGCGGTTCCTTATTTATCGTCTTCACCCGTTGCTCCTCCCAAGTAACGTTATTGGACTATATATCATTGAGTACTAATCTATTTTTTCCTTCTTCATTTTCTTCCGAATACACGTTACACGTACACCTGTCCAGGTTGGGAGCGTTACTCTGAGGATGACGGGGACGCAAGAGAAACAAGAAGCGAGAGAAGACAATAAATGAAAAAGCGTTTGCGAAGGCTTCAAGATACTTTCCATCAAATTTGCCCCTTTTTTCCATTTTCGAGCGCGAAGTGATGACGTGGAGTGCAGAGTGTTCGTCCTACCAGAGGCCCCCCATTCTCACGCTCTTTGCTGTTGGTGGTCAATTGATTGCGTCGGACGTTCTCTCTACTTCAGCGGTCTTGATGCTTCATTTTTTGCCCATTTTGCGCCTTTGATTCTCTTACTTGTTGCCATCTATTCCCCCCCTCTGAATTCTGAATACTTCTGTTCATTCGTTTCTCTCCCCAATTCCAATCCTTTGGCGTGTCTCCCTCTTTCTTTTTGTGGTGTACCGCTCCTTTTTCCTCTTTCTTTCCGTATTTTTAGAAGTAGACAGGTATGTAGTTCGGACAAGATGTAGGAAGCAAGAGTCAAATCATTGTAGAAGAATACATTTATATGAGAAATAAGATGACCATATAATCCTATACGCATATACGCACCCAATGAGTGTGCTCTTGCAACGGGCAGAGTTCTCGAGATCAGCTTCGAGTTCGAGTTCAGTGTGGACGCTCGAAATGGTGCCACTTATTGTATGCACATATTTGGATCGGAAGCCGAAAATTCGAGGTCGAGTTGCGCCGATTCCCTTGAACGTTCACCAGGTTCATTCTTGGTTACCACCAACCACCCTCTCTCCTTTCCCTTTCTCTCGTCATCCCGCTGATAACGAATAACCAGCCAAATCGTCTCTTGCCGTTCTTTTTCACCAGATACTCGAGGGAAAAGTCCTAGTTGATAAAAAAAAATGTCGCTAGCAGCAACTATGTCTTCGCCCCCCGAAGAAATCAGAGCGGAGTCTTATGTTGGGTTTGACTCCATTACGCAACAAATCGAACACAAGTTGTTGAAGAGAGGGTTCCAATTCAATGTTATTCTTGTTGGTGAGTGGTCGTTGGTGGTTTCCTTTTTTTGAGCGGGTTTGTGGTTGTGTATTTGCGGGAGGGACGTCTATGCCTTTTGAGTGGGTGGAAGCTCTCTTTGTAATGTCGTATATGCGAGTTTTTATGGATTTGGGTTGTGTTCTGTTCATTGCCTATGATTTTTTTACTCGCTTCTGTCACTATCTCGTGTGCCGAACACGTAACTAACGTGCTTCTTCGGGCTTTGAAATATTCGGGATATAGGTCAAACTGGATTGGGAAAATCGACACTGATTGACACTATTTTCGCGTCTCATCTTATTGACTCGAAGGGACGACTTGCGGCTGAAGAGCCTGTTCGACAGACCACAGAGATCCAGGCTGTTTCTCATGGTATGTGCGGTTTCGTTCGTTCTTTTTGGAGTGATGCACTCAATGCGGTTTTGGCTTTCCCGCCTTTTGTGGTGGATAGTCATTGTTGAGAATGGCGTCAAGTTGAGGCTGAACATTGTCGACACACCTGGATACGGCGACCAAATTAACAACGAGAACTGGTACGTTCGCTTTGGTTCTTTCGACGGCATCCTTTATTGACATTGTATAGCTGGGACCCCATCATTAAGTATATCAAGGACCAACATAGCGCGTACTTGCGCAAGGAGTTGACAGCCATGCGTGACCGCTACATTCAAGACACGCGAATTCACTGCTGCTTGTACTTCATCAACCCTACTGGACACGCGCTGAGGCCCATCGATGTTATTGTGATGAAGAAGTTGAGCGAAGTGGTTAACGTCGTGCCGGTTATTGCGAAGTCAGACAGTTTGACCATTGATGAGCGAGAGAGGTTCAAGGGCAAGGTGCGCTCACTTTTTTTAAATTGAGACGAAGGTTTGACCGATCTGTGTTATAGATTCGAGAAGAGTTGGTCTACAATAACATTCGTCTGTATCCTTTCGATACAGATGAGGATGATGAAGAGGAGGTCCAACTGAATGAAACCATCAGGGTGAGTTGTATCGACTATTTGGGAGATTCTTACTGAACGGGTATCATAGTCCATCATTCCTTTTGCCATTGTTGGATCGGAGAACAATGTCATCATCGATGGCAAGTCTGTCAGAGGTCGCAAGAACCGCTGGGGCGTGGTCAACGTTGAGGATTCACAACACTGCGAGTTCATGCAATTGCGCAACTTTTTGCTCAGGTACGCGCTTTGAGACTTGTGCTTAGCTTTGTGACTGATAACTGCTGGTGATTAGGACACACCTGCAAGATTTGATTGAGACAACTGCGCAGATTCATTACGAGGCATTCCGCTCGAAGCAGCTGTTGGCTTTGAAGGAGGGTGTGTCTCAACGTCCTCAGCAATAGGTGCTTGGTGTTGGGTGAGGCTTGGTGTCCGCAACTGCCAACGGTGCTGTTGTGCGAATTACGATGTAGATGAGAAAGATATACCCCATCCCGTACATCAGAGTCATTTCGCTATACCTTTAATTGGCATGGAGTTTTTGCCTGTTAGTTGTTTTTGAAAACAGACATGGATGCTCTTTATCCCTCTCTGCCCTCCTTGACTAGTGTTTCTTGATACCTCATGTCCACGCTCGTTTTGGTTTTTCCCTTTTTTTTTTTCTTACTTTCTCGAGTATCGTACTGGCATCATATATATCAGACTCGGATTGGCGAGGACGGATCGCTCGGTGCCCTCGGAGTTGGATGCAAAAATACCGGGATCGAACTCGATGACTGATATTTAGGGATTGCTTAGCCGAGTGGATCGCGTCAGCTGCGGAGGCCTGCTCGTCGAACGCCACGACGAGCTCAAGGGTATAGTTATGCCTGCTTGTCTATTATAACGCTTGATTGTGTCCCTGCATTATTGCTTTCGACGTTGCGCCTTAGAGTGCTATTTGCTGTCTTTGTTGTCGCTTCCGTTCTCCACCGTGTGGTGCGGGCTCGAGTTGTCCACCTGCGAGGATTAAGCGCTATAGTAAGTCTCTTGGAATCGTTATTCTTATCTCATCAAATTCAACCCGAACGTTGCTGACATTAATCAGGAAGCGAGACACTACGGCTGTAAGCTCAAAGTCTCACATTCGGCTCTGAGCCAATTCCGTGCTCGCCGTGGCCGAACGTCCTCAAGCTCTGGCATTCATTATCCTCTCGTTCCTGCACTTACATCTCGTCGTTTTTCCTGGGTTTCTGCACTTTGGTTATACTTTGGCGCCGAGTCTTGAGCCAGCGTTGCTGGATTTACGGCACTGGGTCATCGGAACGGAGTGGAGCGCTGCGTCAGCAGCGTGTCGGACAAGATTATCTTGCGCCTGCATTACACCTATCTTCGACGTTTCGGACGTTTTCTTGTGGCGCTCTTGACCTTGCTCGTCTATTTTTACTGCGACCTGTTCGTCGTGAATTTTAGAGGAGAGAACCAACTCCACAAACCGGTGGTCGTATCTCACTTGACGCACCCATCTCCACTTCCATCTCCACTCTTTTCCTTGCCTTTTCCTTCCCATTTCGTCTCTTACGCTTGACTGCTGAGCCATGACCAAGAAGATATCAGCAGCCTACCTTCACCCAGGAACCAAATCCAGAATTTCCACTTGGTATTCCAAACTAGCGGCCTTCAAAGTTGAAGACCTCTTTGCTCGTAAAAAAGAGCCAGGTCCCAAACGAACTGTATACGTCAATCAAGATTTACCCGAAGACTACCTCGACCACAAGGGAAGAATTAAGCCTGAGCGTGTATATGCTACCAATCAGGTTATAACCTCCAAGTACACCATTATCACTTTCGTCCCGAGGAATTTGTTGGAACAGTTTAGGCGGATTGCAAATGTGTATGTTGCCTTTTCATCATTTTCGTCGAGGGTCGGCCGGTCTTCGATATGCCTCATGACATCATGTTCGGTGCCGGCTCATTCTCCTCCATCTGATCTTGTGACATGTAACCAATGCATTCCTAATCTGTTCCTTCCTTGTACTATAGATTCTTCCTTGCCATCGCTATCCTTCAATTCTTCAACAAGTTCTCAACCATCTCACCCGGACTGGTCCTTCTCCCGCTTATTGTCGTCGTAGCCATCACTGCACTTAAAGATGGCTATGAAGATGTGAAGAGACATCAGTCGGATTTGAGAGTCAATCACTCGACAATTAGGGTCCTTGATGGTGGACAATGGGTCAACTCTAATCCAATGCAGAGCAAGAAGAAGACCTTTGTGAGAGGGATTGTGAAGAGGAAGGTGGGGAAGAAGGCTAAAGCCATTTTGCAACGCCCTGGAGATAAACCTGGCGAGGGTCTTGAAGGTGTGACGACACCGACAATGATGGAGGATGATGGAACTGGTATAGAGTATGACGATGTTGCCGTCCAGAGACCTTCAGTGGAGGGACCACCTCCTGCATACCCTCCCCCTCAGACAGGTTTGAATCTACCGCATCTGTTCAGTCAAGAACAGCCATCCAAACCGCATTGGCGGAAGACGTTGTGGGAAGACGTCCGCGTCGGTGACTTTGTCAAAGTCGTGAAGGACGAAGCCATTCCAGCCGACATCCTCATCTGTGCCACCTCTGAAGACGAGAACGTCGCTTTTGTAGAAACCAAAAACCTAGATGGAGAAACCAACTTGAAGTCTCGAAATGCTTGCGGTGCTTTGACGCATTTGAGGAGTGCGGGGCATTGTGCGAGCAATTTGAACAAGTTTAGAGTGGAGTGTGATAGACCGGATGTGAATATGTATAGGATGAATGCGGCGGTCGCAGTTGGGGATGAGAGGTTTCCGGTGGATATGCAGATGGTGTTGTTGAGAGGGACAGTGTTGAGGAATACGGAATGGGTCATTGGAGTGGTGATGTATACTGGGGAGGATAGCAAGATTGTCATGAATTCGGGTAGGACGCCGAGTAAGAGGAGCAAGGTGGAGAGACAGATGAATCCACAAGTGTAAGTCTCTTGCTCATGCGGTTGGACCAGAACCCTTTTTGACGAGGAGCTTAAAAGGTTTATCAATCTGATGATTTTGGCGATTATGGCGGTCGTGTGCGCGATTGTCGATTCGGTATTGGAACATAGGAATTTTCCTAGGGGCGCGCTATGGCTCTTTGGAGACGATCAACCTGATGACAATCCCTCGATCAATGGGCTTGTAACCTGGGCCTTTGCTCTCATCACGTATGCCGTCCCTACCTCTTTTTTCTACCACGTTATATTCAACCCACTTTTCCAGATTCCAGAACATCGTACCCATTTCGCTCTACATATCCATCGAATTCGTTCGGACCTGTCAAGCCGCATTCATATACTTTGATTCTGACATTTACTATGAAAAGACGGATCAAGCAACTCTAGCTAGGAGTTGGAATTTGTCCGATGATTTAGGACAGATCGAGTATATATTTTCGGACAAGACGGGGACGTTGACGCAGGTGAGGTGGTTTTTCGTTTCTTTGTTCGTTGGGCTCACGTTCTGGATAGAACTCGATGGCGTTTAGACAATGCTCGATCGGAGGAAAGGTGTATAGCGGAGACCCGATTGTGGAGGAAGAAGAGGGAGAGGTGGTTAGACCCCTCGCTGTCCCTCATGATGGAGTAGTCACTAGGATGCCCAAGGATGGTAAAGACGACTCAGTCCCGGCGTCCCACCCTTCTTCTTCTGGAGAAGGTGCTGCCGCACCATCTCAAGCGCCAATCATAACGGGAGCAACCCATCATGACCGAACAGCTATCCCAGACGTCATGCATGCCCCCGGTATCAAACTCTCCCAAAATGTTGTATCGCATTTCCGTAATGCGGCTTTAACCCAGGATCTTCAAGACGCCCTCAACGTCTCATCTGATCCTCATCTTACCGACCCGGATGCAGCGGAAACCGTAGCCAGAGCCAGAGCCTTGAATGGGTTTCTCACCTGCTTGGCGTTGTGTCATACGGTGTTGACGAATGTGGATCCGGTGACTGGAGCGATGGAGTATAAAGCTCAGAGCCCGGATGAAGCTGCACTTGTACAAGCTGCTGCAGATATGGGATACGTATTTCGAGGGCGAGATCGAGAGACTTTGGTTCTGCAACGGCCATTTGTCGACGTCAGTGGTGTAGAGGAAGCAGAGTTTGAGCGATACGAATTGTTGAATATTTTGGAGTTTACGAGTGCCAGGAAGAGGATGAGTGTGGTTGTCCGAAAGCTTCCTAAACCAGGTCGTCAATCGGGAGGTGAACAACAGGAGGAACGGGAGGGAAAGATATTCTTGTTGACAAAGGGGGCGGATAATGTGATTTTTGAGAGGCTGAGGAATGGGATGGATGAGTTGAAGAATTTGACTGGGAGACATTTGGATGAGTTTGCGGCTAATGGGTTGAGGACGCTTACTTTGGCTTTTAAAGTCATCTCAGGTGGGTTCCGTGTTTCATAAAGCTTAATGGCTTGAAAGGGACTGGTTTGTGCTGACTTTGGGTTTGTGGCGTTGGCTTAATAGATCCCGAATATCAAGCTTGGAGTGAAAGGTATCATGAAGCTGCGCTATCGGTAGAGGACAGAGAGGCAAAGATTGAAGCTATATCGGACGAGCTGGAGAGAGATTTGAGGTTGTTGGGCGCTACCGCTATTGAAGATAGATTGCAAGATGGAGTTCCGGAGACGATTGAAGATTTGAAGAGGGCAGGGATCAAGATCTGGGTTGCGACTGGTGATAAGATGGAAACTGCGATCGGTGAGCCTGGGCCCTGGTCCTATCCCTTCGTATGCTGTGACGACTGTACTTACCCCCTGTCCCATATCCCAGCTATTGGGCACAGTACTAACCTTATCGGTCGAGAATCCAATATCATCGTCATCAGAGGAGGTACCATCACCCATGACGAAACCGATGTTGCTCGACCCATCTACGAGCAAATGGCCAGCGCCGTTGACCAGTTTTTCCCCGAAAGTGTATTACTGAATCTTCCTGACGTCGCGGAGGCTTTGACGAAAGCCCAAGCGCAGGGAGGTGCGAACAAGAGCGTTAGTACGAATACGAATATCAGTGGTAGCAGTGGGGATTCTGCTGGATCGCCATCGCCGCCAGGGGCAGCTCCCTATGAAGGGGATTTTGGGATCCCATTACATGGAGTCGAGACAGGTCTGTCCTCTGTTGTGGGTGCTGGGAATGGGGATCGACCTGGCGGGTTTGTGCTGGTCATTGACGGGACGGCGTTAACGACTGTGAGTGTTTTGCGTTGGTGTTGTGCGCTGCCGATTGTGTCTTTTGTCGTGGAATCATCATAGTGGATGCTTCGTGCGCATGACTTCGTGTTCTGTACTTTGTTCCTTCTCTGTGCGACCTGATCGGTTTCCTTACCACCTACCCGACGTGTTCTTGATCGGTTGAGTAACACTGATTTACTTTCTCTGATAGGCCTTGATAGACGAGAAACATAAATTCCTTCTCCTGCACCTCGCCATGCTATGCGAAGGCGTTATATGTTGTCGGGTATCGCCTTTGCAGAAAGCTTTGGTGGTTAAGCTCGTTAAGGATGGGTTGGGCGCTATGACTTTGGCTATTGGCGATGGCGCGAATGATGTCAGTATGATTCAGGTATGTGCTCCGCATCCTCTTCTGTTGTTTTTGAGGTGATAATGATGATTGGTGATGTAGGCTGCTGATGTGGGTGTGGGGATTAGTGGAGAAGAAGGGTTACAAGCTGTTAATGCTTCGGATTATGCGATAGCTCAGGTAACGTTTTTGACCTCGATTTAGGAGAGGTGAAGGCTGATCTTGATTGTATGGAACGTAGTTCCGATTCTTGAAACGTTTGTTGCTTGTGCATGGGCACTGGTCTTATGCTCGTAATGGTACCATGTCAGTGTTCGCAGGGATACATATCCGAAGCAAAAGTCGCTGACAAGTATCTTCCCTTTGAAGGATTCTAAACTTTTTCTACAAAAACATCGTGTGTATCGGCGTACTATGGTGGTTCCAGATTTATGCCGCATGGAGTTCAACTTAGTGAGTCTGATTGTTGCTCTCAATCTGCCTATACGCGCTTATTAACGATTAATGCAGCGTATTTGAGTATACCTACCTTTTGTTCTGGAATGCATTTTGGACGATTGCGCCCGTTATTGCGATTGGTGTATTCGATCGTTTCATAGGTACGTCGTGTCTGGACCTCGTGGGCATGCATGAACATACGTGATCTGTTACTAGATTCACAAACGTTGATGGCCGTACCTGAGCTTTATCATTACGGAAGAGAAGGGCGCTGGTTCGGGCTCAAGATATTTGGCATTTATATGACTGATGCATGCGTTCAGGTGTGTAGTCGTATCGTAAAGGTTCTATTGTGCTAATATGTGTGTTTCCTAGTCCGCGATCATTTTCTTCTTGATTAATTATGCCTACTTTACCACTTCGGCTAGAAATGATGGATTCCAAGTAAGCCTGTATGAGTTCTCCACGGTAAGCTCCATTTGAGATTTTGCTCATCCCTTCCGAAACTGACGAGTTTCTGCATCGTTTCAGACGATGGTCTTCTCTGCCGTGATGACAGCTAACCTCTACAATGGATTGGATACTACGGCTTGGACTGCATGGGTATGGTTCGCTGTTCTCGTCGGTACTGTGCTACTTTGGGTCTATACCGTAAGTTCAGCACATTTTTCTCAAAAGCCCATTAAAATTACGAAAATATCTCTAGGCTATCTACAACAGTATCAAGCCAGGCTGGTTCTCAACCCCAGTCTACGGAAATAACCACTTCCTCTTCCCTTCTGCATACTTCTGGCTCGCTCTTCCTCTGACGATCTTCCTTGCTCTCGCACCTCGTTACCTCTGGAAAGCTTGGAAGCAAAGTTTCGCGCCAGATGATATTGAAATTTTGCGTTATATTCGTACCACGGAGCCCGATCGGGATATCGCGCAGGAGATTCAAGAGTATCGACAGTATCACCAGAAACCTAGTCCTCCTGCAGATCTGAAGAGATCAACTTCTGTTGGCTCGCGAAGGACGACAGGGACAAGTGGTGATGCTAGAGCAGGGACACCAAGCGTAGCGGCGTCGAGACCCTCTTTGGACTTGAGGATGGCCAGTCGAACGGATATGTCCACAGGTATTCGGTCAACTCATAGAGGCTTCGATTTTGCAACAGAGGAGAATGGGGTGGCGATGAGACGGATGCAGACCAATTTGTCTGAGAAGAGGATCCAAAGCAGCAAAGATTTGGTTCGGGATTTGGAGCAAGGGACACAGGGTGGCAGTCAAGGTCAAGGTGAGAAGAGGAGTTCAACGTTGTTGGGTTCTATTAGAGGGAGGCTGAAGAGGAGGACGGGGGACCCGGCTCCTCCTGCGCCGGGATCAGGACCAGGGGAAGATCGTGAAGCTGGGCCTGCTACTGGAATTGAAACAAGGGAAGGCCCATAACATTGACATCCACAAAACCATCCAAGGTTGTAAGAACTATCAATATCATGGTACTGAAGCCGTTCCATTTGCACTAAGCTTGGATAAAATTTTCTGAGGTGTGCCCACGAAACCCTCTCCGCTCGTGGCATTCTACTTTACGCTCTGTTGACCCATTGTGTTTTGCAATCGTTAGATTAGTGTACTAATTTTGTTCTCACCACCACCCGCTATCTCGCTCATCCTCGCATTGTACCCCTATGCCACATCTATCCATGCACGCACCTGCTATCCTCCTTACATACATTCGGTGAGGGTTTTGTATCTTGTACTCTGAACCTCTGTTGTACCTGCATACCGTCTATTGGCTCATGAACATTACATGAACATTCTAATGACATTGCTCTTAACTCAATCAGCAAAGCCAAGCTCCATTTGTAGCAGAAAAGCGGCTTCGGAAAGAAATTACGATTACATGCGTTTATGCTATTACATACATGATGCCAAATTCAGGATATGAAGCACGAAAAACGAAAATGTCAACAAACTGGACCTATGTTACAAGTGTTCTAGTACCTAAGGAAAAAACAGTGCATCTGTGCATCCATTAGTCTCCCCTGCATCATTTTGACCACTTTACGAGACATAGTTGTTTTTGGGCCGCGGGATGCCCGAGCGTTCGATGACATTCAATTGGTAAAAGTCGAGCAAAGCTGGGTCAAAAGTGCTACAAGAATGTAAGGTCTACCACTTCGGGTTCGGGCTTGATGAGGGTTTTGTTTTGCCTGGCGGGTTTACGTGGGGATACCGTCGGACTTGAGCTTTGAGATCTTAGTGCTGCAAGGCGTTCCTGTGAAATAAGATCATTGGTTGCAAGATTTCAACCCAGAGGGATATAAGACAAACCTCGAGTGCACGAATTTCTTCGGCCCGTCTTTCCTCTTGTAGGTTACGTGGCATAGATCGCGGGACGATCCCATTAGCCATCAACATCGCTATATGCGTGCATACGTTCATTATTCAAGAGCCATATCCGGAATGGCCGGCGGTTAATAACGTGTCGAGGATCAATTCCGACCCATGCAGCAGATGCACATATGCGCAATCAGTTTGCGGATATTTAAAGGAGAGGATGGATGGAAATGCGATATTGATCCAGGAGATGATTTGGTTGGAAATAGCCAAACGGAGAAGAGCAGCCAAGGAAAGTTCGGTGTTGTGGAAAACGCAAAACTTGGATTAAATGACGTACAGAGAGGCTTGTAGCGGAAGATGAAACTGAGGAATGGCTTGTCGCGCAGTCTGTATCCTTGTACAAGGTCGACTGTAGGCTGCGATGAGAGATATTCCTCTCCATACCTAGAGAGTACGCCGGTCCAAGCACAACAGGGTAATGGGTAATGTCAATCGGTGCGGTTACTGGGTGGGATTTGTCATTCACGGCCTTACTTACTTTACGTGATGTGCTCCAGCTTTCTTGGAGCGTTCGTGTATAACTTGCCCTTCCAATACCGGGTGGTGTTGATGCGGTAGCGGTTTAGTTGTGACGTCTAGCACATATAGAAGCCATAGTTCTAGACGGATAACACCGAATTGATAACTTGAATCGATGGTATGCAGGTATTCATCGCTGTCTGAAAAATGAATAACGATTGAGATCAGTACTCAGCGGAAACACCAAAACTTCGGAGGTCAAAAAATAAGTTGCAGGAGGAGTGGTAAAGCGGTCGGAGAATGTGAAATATAACTTACCCGTCATCTGAATAGCGGAAAACATGAAATCTCTTCGAGTGTAATCAGATGTGCGCGCATAGGATACGCCGACGGAATTTGGTCGATTAGGATAGCGTGGGGCATCCAGCATTACGTGAGTCTCGCATTCGACTCCATCAATAACTACAAGCCCTTGAAGAGGGACATCTCTGCGAGCGCTCTTCCAATTGACTGAGAATTTCTACGGAGTTCAGGTTGGATGTGAACAACGAGGGTTGAGCGGTACATGGAGATCAAGATTAGTGACCAAGAATGGTTAGAGTAGTGGCAAATAAATAACTTACCCTGCCTGCTTCTGAGGGTATCCAACATGTTACTGATTTATTCACATGATCGTATGTTGGCTGATAAATCTGAGCGAGATTCCCGTCGATGGTGACCCAGGCTGAATACTCCCCGTATTGCAGCATATGTGTGATGGGAGAAAGGGTTTGGGAAGTGCAGTGAAGACTGGAGGTGCAGCGCGGTACTTCGGCAGAGAGAATTTATAAGATGCCATTCCTCTATATTTGACGAAGGTACCAATATAAAGTGCACGAGGAATGAGGGCTGCGCCTTCAATGGCCCCACAAGATTCGCCGCAGATGTCTCATGGCTTCATTTGCAGCATTTCGCTTTTCACTAACCAAGCGCTGTCATTAAGCCGACCCTAGTACGCAGCTCTTGACGCAGCTGATGCTTTGATGGCAAGCACCCTCAGTGTGATTCTCCTGCCTGAACAGCTTTGTCATTCGGGAGAGTCACCTGGTGCTCGACTTACATACCTATACGAACAGCACTTTCATTAAAGAGAACATGAGTTGTGATTCGGTTCAGGCAAAGCACCAAGCCCAGCACCGGCGCCGTAACTTCACTGCGTCGTGACGCGTGACCCCCATCACACTCAAGCAGCGAGCTTGCCTAATCTAAAACCATCGAGGCTTCGATACACAGCCAATCATGAATTCATCTCTCGACGGCGACTCACCCATTTCAACACCCTCCTCTCCTTCTCCTCCGCCTGAAGAGCTTGGGCTCTCAGGTCATGCACATCAAACAGGGCCACCAGCTCAACTCCTAGAACGCATCATTGGTGCTCCTTCAGGAGGCAAACGTCGTTTACCAGGTGGATCTGGTCCAAGTGGACATGGTGCCCACAGAGACCCAAAGACTAGGAGAAGGGGAGAAACGTCATCTCGGAATCCAAATGCTCAGGGAAGTGGGAACTTTGATTACCCACCCGCTCAACGGGAGGAAGGAAGGAGAGGCACGAGAGATGAATTAGTTGACTCTTCATTGGTTGAGTACTTGAGAAGAGGTGAACATGATAGATATTCCATCTTCGTTCTGCCATGCTGAGAACGCGTCGGTTTCATTGCTCCAGAAATTGGTGATCCCTTCCAAGATGCCATGATTAAGGCCGTGAATCGCGAGGAATGACTCCTCTAAATAAAGCCCGATGTCTTCGTACGCGTGTAATTCTTGCTGTCGCATTTGCTTAGTCGTTATCAGTAGGACAATAAACTGGTTGTACCACACCGTCTCCATCTATGCCTACATCACGGCTGGAATACCTATCATTCCTCCTTACGCACAGGTCAACTACATTGTCATTGTAGTGTCATGATTGTGCTAATAGAAACAAAGTAACAAAGCTGCATTAGGATCGTGAAACGAATGACTGAATGGAGTGGAGAAGGCGTAAACGGAACGCGCGCGGTGTGAGGGTGCTGCTACATGGAATTAATCTTTATGAATCAAGGGATGTAGAGAAGGTTGTAACTAAAAGTGTAGTACTTGTCAGTGAAACGGACGGATAAATAATGTATCTGCCACTGGTGAATTGTATAGCAGAGAAAGGGAAAATAAACGGGAAAAATAAACCAAGCAGAAGGAAGAAAGGAACCATAGTATGGAACACCTTCTACAATAGATTCTTCATCGCGCAGGGCTACAAAACGGAGGAAGGGAAACTTAAAGAAGCAAACTTGCAGAAAGTACACAGGAAAAGAAAAAGAGTAAGATAAGAGCACGAAACAAGAGAAAAAGGAAAGGGAAACTATGAATGCTTCTTGAGAGTTCCTATAGACATAGACCTCAACTTCTTCAACGAGAACATCGAAGTCTTCGCAGGGGCTCCCGACACGTTCTGTTGACTGGCATGTCTCTCCGACAAACCTGTCTGCATCCTCCTCAACGCCACACCGTTCTCCTCCATAGAGAACCCAAATCCACGTTCAGGATGCGGCAATCCAGTGGACATATCAGTCGTACTAGCCATCATCCTAGAGTCAAATCGTTGTAATTGCTGTGATGATGGCGAGACTGGTGTCGCTGGTGATAGTCCGATTCTCGATTGTGGGCGAGACGACAGTCTGCTTCGTGATCTCGAGAGAGACGAAGCAGATGGATTCCTTGATAGCGTTGGTCGAGTTGGGCCTGTCTTCATTCGAAGTTCATCTAATTTCGAATCGCCCAATTGTTTATGTAGGTATCTGACCAATTCGATATCTGTTGGAGCAAACGAGGTTCGCCAGGCTTTGTAGAGGTATCGGGGTGTCAGGGAGAGGATGAAAGTGAGCACGAAGCAGAACCAGAAGTACGCGGAATGGAAGATGAAGTAATTGTTGCCATATAGGAAAGTGGCCGTATATCCGGGACTAAGAGCGGAGTAGATGGCCTGCATTGCGAGTTAAGACAGCGTATTGGGTGCCAACGACCAATACTTACCGTATATACCCAAACAATGACGATGCCGATCCAAACAGCGAAGACAATCCACCAAGTCCATGCGGTAGTATTCATGCCTGTGAAAATATCGGCAACAGTGACTGCAGCAATGGCCATCGTCTGGGTACTTTCGTCAGTAACCCCAATCGAATTCCAACAATACCCGCATGACTCACCGACGAGAACTCGTATTGGCTGACATCGAACCCATCACCGCGAGCAGATGTGGTCCTGTAGGTATATAGGATAAGGAAATAAATGATGGTGGACTGGTCATGTGTGCAATGTCGTCAGCAAACAACAGCAAAGTACAGGAACGCAACCCACCTGAACGAAGCCGTCGAACATGTACGAGATGAACGGCCGAAGTCCGAACCAGGTACCATTGCGTCCGAATGTATAAAGCTCAGGGAACTTCATCAATATTGCAGAGTCTGGAATTAATGGTCACTATGAAGTGACGAGTTGTGATAAGCCTTCACATACCCAAGAACCGATCGAACAACCCGATACCAATGACAGGCGCGATGGTCCATATCGAGTTCCAGAAGAGAATATAAGTGTAATCGAATACACTACACGATCGATAAGCAATGAGCACACCTTCATAATCTAAAAAGGCAGGTACCACTCACTAGTTTGCACTCCAGGCATCATAAATCTGGAACCAGAAGAGAATGCCGACAGGAACGATATTCTTGTAGAAGAAGTTACAGATCCTGGACATTTGCGTTCAGAACGGCTAGCGCAGAGGAAAGGAGAGCAACACACATGACACCATTACGTGCATAGGACCAGTGACCATGTACGAGAACAAGCTTCTTCAAGTATCGGAACTACGAGAAAGCGCAAGTTCAGGAGCTGCATCCTGACACTAAATGCTGCAAAAAGTACCCACCTGTGCGATAGCGTAATCCGACGAATTGACAGCTTGCAAACCTTCTTCACCCGAGATACCAACACCAACATCAGCAGCCTGCACAAAATTTACCCAAATAAATCAATCATATAATCACCACAAGTCACAAACATTACCAACCTGGATCATGCTGACGTCGTTCGCACCATCGCCAATAGCGAGGCAAATAGAGCCCAAACCCTCCTTGACCATTTTGACAACCAAAGCTTTTTGTAAAGGCGAGACACGACAACAGATAACCGCGTCGCATTGCATGCCAAGTGTCAACAACCTGTATTTGTCCTCTTCTGTTGCGAATGCCTGGCTCAAAATGTTAAGTCATAGAGATGATTAAAAATCAAGGATGGCCTACTTCTAACAAGGCAGCACCATCCACAACCAACACAAATCCACCAGGTCTTTCACCATTACCATCACCCACAAGCGACAAGACACCCGTATTAATCCTCCTCAAGGCGTAATCCTGTTCCTGTCCACCTCCATTCCGTGAAATGGATTCGGCCAACAACGAGATTCTCGACCTCCTCGCAGCTTGTCGCCGCTGGAGGGGAGAGTTTTGATCAAAGAAGATTTCCATTGCGTCCGACATTTGATCAGTGACGCGTTTACCGTCCGGATTGCCTCTGAGAACGATAATGTTGGATTCGGGGGAAATCAAATTGGTACTTCGTCCGATAGCTAAACAGAGATGAATTGGAATATTGATTCATCTGTGGAAGGAAACCGACGTACCAATAGCGGTCTCCATCTTATCTCCAGTAAGAACCCAGATCTTAATACCAGCCAAGAGGAGATCGGCAATAGTTTCCGGTACACCATCTTGCAGACGATCTTCAATAGCAGTAGCACCAAGAAGGCGCAAGTTCTGTTCCAATTCACCAGAAACAGTCTCAATCTCGGCTTCTCGGTTATCCATCGAAATCGTAGCTTGATAGTACTTCTGACTCCAACTAGCATATTCCTCCTCTGTTCAAAAAAATCAGAATCGTGTTAGCGCCATCAACCACTCAGTACAAATGGGAAACCACATACCACTCAGAACTCGATAGCCCAAAGTCAAGGTTCTCAACCCACTCCTCGCAAATTCACTCAAATGACGATCCGTCAACTCCTTCAACACATCCTGCCCATCCCTCAACCTCGCAAAAATCACATTATCCGCGCCTTTACTCAACAACATTATCCTCCGATCCTCTCCATCCAACTTTCTCACAACCACACTCATTCTCTTCCTTTCACTACTGAACTCCAAAATATTCAGCAACTCGTATCGCTCGACTTCCTCCGAGAACGGTGTCGTCATCGTGAGAATCTCTTTGTCCCTTCCCCGGAAAACAAAGCCTACGTCAGCAGCGGCTTGAACAAGTGCCGCCTCATCAGGGGATTGAGATTTGTAAATGATGGTGCCTGTCTCAGGATCCACAGAGGTGAGAACGGTGTGACAAAGCGCCAAGACGGTGAAGAAGCCATTGAGGGATCGGGCTTGGTGAGCAGCTTCAGAACCAGGCTCTGCCAAGCTAGCCTGAACAAGGTCATGTTGGAGCATCGTGTCAGCGAATTTGAATTTCTCCTCGTCGTCACTGCTGGACAAGCCATCACTCGCAGCTTCGGGCTTGAGGGTACTCTCTCCGGTACTGGGAATCTTGGCAGCGAGTTTTGGTTCATTCTGTTGAGATGAAGACGATGGGGGGTGTGAATCCGGATTCCATTCGTCATAGCCGTTCTCAAAATTATTGGCCTTAGATGATGAGAGGGGAGATTGATCAAATGCAACAGGGCGGTCGTAAGTCTCGCCCTTGTAGACCTTGCCACCGATGGAGCATTGTCGGAACACCATGGAGTTCTATTTTAAGCTCTTAGCATAAATCCAGTTCCCCACACACGGCAACTCACCTGAGTCAAAGTACCTGTTTTGTCCGAGAAGATGTACTCAAGCTGACCCAAATCGTCCGACAAGTTCCAAGAACGAGCGATGGTAGGTTGATGGAACTTCTCATAGTAGATATCTCCATCCAGATAGATGAAGGCAGCTTGACAGGTTCTCACAAACTCCAATGAGATGTACAGCGAAATTGGCACGACAATCTGGAACCTGTTAAGAGGAATGAGTGATAGTCAGCTCAGGGTCCGATAACATCAATTATTTGTTCCGGATGAGGAAGGTCAAGGGGAGGAGAAAGAAGGAATGGGCACTGACGTCAGAAGAGCATAAACGAAAGTAATGACTGGATTGACTGTTGGATTGTCGTCGTTTTTGTCTGCGCCGAACAGCCAAGGTGCACCCAAAGGATAATATCTCCTCTCCAGAACTGCATCCACGATCGCACACGCCGTTGCCATGGCTGCCAGAAGACCCAAGTTGAGGAAACTGATCAAGTGGAGGAAGGACTTGAGCATATGCCATAGACAGAAGTGCGGATAATACGTACACTTGAGGATTCATTTGCCTCTCGACCTTACTTCTCTTACTGGGGGTGTCAGCCGAGTTCATCATGATCTTCGTATCCAAACCGGTCAAAAGAACTACGCCAATCACCCATCCCGTGTTTCTCACTACCGTTCCGCGAAGAAGCGTCATTGAGATATCCATCGGTGACACTTTATCCCCACGTGTCGTAACTGTCCCATTAAACTTGTACATATCCGTGTCCGGTCTATCACAACGTATCGAAAACGCATTCTTTGGATCGGCGAAATCATTCAACTCTCGCATGTGATGCAGTGCAGAAACTGCGTCCCTTGATTTTAGGTTTGTTTCGCCATCGAGGTTTTTGGTTTCGACGAACGCGACGTCATTCTCCTCCGATGTAGAGCATATCAGCATATCGGCGGGTATAGCTTGGTTATCCATAATCTTGACGACATCTCCTACGCGAATGTCCTCCCAGAGTATTTCTTCCCATTGGAGACCGCTTGCCTCATCAGCGTCTATGGACTTGGCACCTGGATACACCACTGTTGTGTGAGAGAGAACCAAAATATATGGGTCACGAACGCACCTTCTATACTCCGGACTCCTGGTACGAGCCCACGCACAAAAGTTCTGCTTTTAGACTTCATAGCATTGGGGTTCTTCCAAGCGGGACCGCGAATGGCAAGAATCGTGCTATGATTGACGCGCTTGTCTGACTGATGTCGCTTGATGTCTTCATATCCATCCTTCAGCGCTGTGATAGCCAAGATGATGATCAAGGGTAATATGGCCACCCCAGGGGATATTGTGCTGAACCATGGCAGAAACTGAAGAACTGAGATTGTCAAGAAAAATCTGTCGAAGCAATAAGATCATCTTTGTCATAATGTCAATCAAACTTGACGGCCATCATCGCAATTATTGGGGCACAGCCTCCGCCGAAAAGCATACAGCTACACCCAACGGGACAGAGGCAAGCGACGCACAGAAAGAAACCGACATACTCACATATTCGCGACTCGTCTAAACTGCTCCAACAAATTCCTCGGCAGGAATGTTATAATGGTATATTTTGAGGTGATGACTTGGTTGGTGGTATAGACATGTTCGGGTTTGACCTTTTGTCTGTTCTTATTATCGTAAAAGCTTTCCGGTAGATCCTGGTTGACGAATATTGTTCTCGGTGGACCTGGCACACGTACTCTCGAGAAGAGCGCTTCGATGTTGAATGCTGCCATGCGAACATACCACCTCGCAAATGCGCTCTTGTTCGCTCTATGTATTGGAGGTGGTTTTGCCCATGCCTTTGGTTGCGACTTGGACATGGCCCGAACAGTACTGGTTGGGTCAGGGTCGTGAAAACCCGAGGATAGTGTGGATGGTATGAAGAGAGGGTATACGGAAGAGAGGGGTTGAAGGAGGGGAAGGGGTAAGTATGTTTCAGTGGAAAAGTACGTGGCAATGAGACTAGGATGGGTTGCGCGGAGGGGACGGCCATCATATCAATACACAAATGGTCTGCCTAATATTCAACGCTCGCCTTCCTTTCCGCTCGCAGCTTTGTCAGCGTATTCACCTCATCAGCTCACCCTGTGTCATCCGCCTTAATCCGTACACCCCGGCAATTCGGATTCCTACATGCAAGACACTTCGTCTACAGACTCGCATCTCACTTGAACTGTTGTCCATAGTCCTCACAACATAATGATGTAAATACAACCGTACATGCTCGTGTGAGTCGGCAAAAACACTCGATATCGGTTAGCTAATAGCCGACCTAGAAGGAGTTTGGCCTTGGGTCTTCAATCCTTGGATGATCCGTCTCGAAATCCTGTCATGGTGCTATGACCCTGTGACCTCCAATCTCCTCCTCTTCCTTGATGGTGTCAAACTCGCTTCATCAATGGCCCAATTCTGTGGCTTTGGTGGCGATAATGGCGGTGTCGTAGATTCACGATGCCGAAATACTGGCAGTTCATCTCCCTCAACATCGCTATCCTGGTCACTCCCAACGTAATATTCCCTCTCCTCTTGTGAAATGGCCCTAAACGTGCGCTTCTTCACAGTCGCAGCGTCACAAACAAACGCGTCCACAGGCGGGATTTCCTTATTTTCTTGAACCTGCTTTAAGCGACCTAGCAGGCCATCAGAACTAGAGTCCACGAGCTGATCCTCTTCATCATCGCACTCGGAATCATTTCGCCCGCGCTTCCTTGTTGTATTGTCAATAAGCTTTCTACGACTCTTGGGTTTCACAGGCATCTTCTGCATCTTCTTCAGCTTTTTCCCCCCCTCTATCGGTGTTGACGCGTCCATGACCCGGCATATCTCAACATGGGTCCCTGCCCCAAGCAACGCATCAAACCACAGCTTGAACGACTGTCAGCCCAAAATGCGCCGCATTGAGACCAATTACACATACTTTTTGGTTCTCTGACGGTGTATCTCCAGGTCCCTTGACCTCCACAAACTTACACACCCCTTGCGCAGAATCCCATATAATTAGGTCCGGTGCGCCACTATTCCGTCCAACATAGTCTTCACAAAACAATCGACAAATTATAGCTAGCGGTTTGCCACCGATGCACTGCGCATGCGAAATGGAATCAGCCATTCCACGTGGAAAGAAAGTTACTTCAAATCACCTCGACAATCTCAATCAAGTCTTGTCGTTCGCATAACCTCCAGTTCACGCCAACGCACCATGTCTCCTTTGGTCGATATAGAGAATCATGACGTTCTATAATCTCTTTTGCCTTGCCATTTTCGATTTCTCGAATTCGTTCGTCAATGAGCACCTTCCGCGCGCGATAAAACGAATCTCCAGCCAGATCCATCGGCCCTGTCTGGAACCTCGTCTCAAATGCGCCCTGTATATCTGCAAAAAGAATGTCCCAAAATAACAGCCCAAAGAGTGTCGTTAAAATGCTTGTCTCCGAGTGAAACCTGTCTCAAAAGAGCCCGAAATCAACATTTGACAAAACGTGTTCCCCGACGAAGGCTTACCCCTTATATCCATGACTCTCATAGTACTGCAATGCACACATCTCCACATTAACTTCCTCGCCGTCATTCCCTATCCACAAGGATTTGCCCTTCCACTTCCAGTCGTCGGTACCAAAGCCTGTCCACTTGTTACTGTTGGATTTCTCGTTCCCTTTTTCCCCGTTGAATCCCGATTCTATATCTGGATCATCTGGTGCTGATCCCGAACGGCCCGGATTTAGTTTTATCGCCGGTTAAAGGTGTTGCCATGATGTTACCTTGGTCTCGCACGGAGAAATACGCAGTTATACCACTAGTTGTGCTCTTCCCCTGTTGCTTATTGGCAGGGGTTTCATGAAGACCACTATCTGCATTGCTAGAAGTCTGGGCTTTGATGGGAATAATCATGGGGTCGAGACGAATGGTGTCTTTTCGTTGATGTATTCTTGGCGCTCGGAACGATACAACGACCGCCTTACGAAGTCTACCTTCACATTGACAGCGATCGACTTCTGGAATTTGCAGACTCTTTTCTAATCTTTGAATCCGGCGGAAGAGCTGAGGACGCAGGACTGGAAAGAATTAACACGTGATTGTGATTATGACGGATAGCCACACGGCACGACCAGAACCTACCAATACCAGTATCGTCATCCAACAAGGCGTCCTTCAGCCCCTCCAATGCTTTGTACAAAGTCTTAGTATCCTTCTTCTTCCCGTCAGGCCCTTTCGAGAGATATTGTGCATATAACAAGGCTCTTCTGTCGTACCACTTTGCTCGCTTCCCCCTTCTCCAAAATCGTTGATCCAGCAGCTGTTCCACTACTTCGGCTTCAAATCGATATTCTTTCAATGTCGCAAGCGCGCGGAGGGACTTGTTCACCATACAGGTATATACATGACCTGAGGGGAAGCGGTGGGGTGTCAAATCCATTCAGGATCTGCATCGTAATCGATGTAGGATGATCGGTAATTTATACTTACCAGTCTCGAACCGATCTAAACCAGGAGGTCGATATCGGACTCCTTCTTCACGTTGGGTAGCAACGAGATCCAACCATTTTGGGTATATGCTTTCCTCGAAGATCGCCTTGATTTGTCGTGCTTTTTTGACAGGCAAGGGCTCTGTTTCCATATTTTCGATATCAAGCTCCATAGTCTCGGCGTCTACGAAATTAACGCTGTCTTCAACTGCGCTTGCGCTTTCTCCATCTCCTTCCCCGAAGCGTCTCGGGGTCTTCAAGGGAGTGGCCAATGAACTACCCCCCTTGATCTTTGACCTATTTCCAGGCGTCACAGGTGTCATCAAGTGAATCCTCATAACACCTGGAGTCTTGGCTTCTCTTCCATTCCAGGAAGAACCACCATTGGAGCCCCCAGTCATTTCTTGGATCGCATCCAACTCCGCTTCGAGTTGTAAAGCGGCTTCGTACTCGAGTACGTCTTGACGTGTCTGCCAAATCGTTCCATCACGTCGATACTGATATTCTGGATACGTTCGTTTTTTGAACGAAGTAAGAAGAGCGGGAGTAAGTATAGATATCGGGTATTCAGTGCACCGGAAATAAATGATGTTCAACCGGTGTATTAGTTGATAGTAGTCATAATTGACTTGGACGCATTTGCCTAATGATTCTGCCGTGAGAGCATTCTCTGCATATGAATAACATGTCCTACCTAGCTTTTTCAGAGCTAGTTCCCTGAGTCTATCTTCTTGCGACCTTACGTGTGCTTTGGGTGTCTCGTTCTTCGCTATTGATGCGAAAGGTAGCGTGGTCTGCCGCAGCTTGCTCTCAGGTGTCTTGATCGACCGTTTCGGTGTACTCGTGAAGTTTAGCACTGATTGAGTTGAAGATGAAGACAGTAAGGCTCGGATGATGTCAGGTTTCTATTTGAATCAAGCACGCATCAAAAGAAGATACTGAATCCATTACGAGAGTACGGACATTTTGCTTTGATACTTTCACTTTCATAGCTTTGACGAGTTTCTTTAACTGCGCCACCGACAGCCGTGAGAGGATCTCCGATAAGGTCATCGAGCGTTCATCTCGACAGAAATATCCCAGCTTGAGCAATGAGATATCTTGGCTTGGAGTACAATCCTCCACCATCATCCTTGACGGCCCAGCCAAGGCATTTGCTTGTGGTGGTGTGGTAGGTTTGCTTGGAGAAGGTGGAGAAGTTTTGTGAGTGTTATTAGAGCTCTCATCATCCGAGTCCAATTTGCGGTCAATGGCTTCCCTCTCCATCCTAAGAGGAACCTCTAGCTCCTCCTTTTTGGCGACAAGGCTAACATCCCCTTCTTCCTTCTTGATCCAAGATTCCGTGTCCTCCGGGTTCAGTGAGGGTTCACCCTCAAACGGAACGCATAACGCTTCCAGCGCCAGTAGCAACCCACTTTCCCCGACTTCTCGTTTGAATTTCTCCATACTTGCAGAGGTGTGCCATTGATCAGGCTTTCGCAAAATGAGCCTTGCGAAGCAATAACGCGCATCATCTACCACGAGGTGAGCACGATGTGCAGGGGTGATAGAGAGCCAAAAAAGGGTGCACACATTCCAAATCCCTCAAACGCCCAAGAGATTGCCACTCGTATGGCGTCAAAAGGTGGTGTTCATGCTCATGAACAGTATTTATCATGTCTGCAAACGTAAGAAACAGCTCAGACCACTTAAAAGGGTCTAGAATAGCTTATCCCCTCATACCTTCAAGAGTTTTCACATACACTGACGGCCTCTGGTACTTGGCACCCGTTCTTTGCCTGCCAGCTTCCAAGGTATGCTCGTCACTATCCTCCACATCCCCCTCGAGGATGTCTTCAACATCGGGTCCATCTCCCCCTCTATAGATCAATTTATCGATATAAAGCATTGTAGGCGACGAGCTCATGTCGTCCCGCAAGCTTAGGTAGAGATAAAGCAGAAATGGAAGGCCCGAAGGCACTCGGGGAGGCCTCACGAAATGAAACTGCAAGCGCTATATCTAGACGCGACAGTCGTTACTGTCACGTGAATCATACCCAAAATGGAAGTAACGCGTAGAATCAGATGCATGGAGGCACTGAAGGATTGAATGAGAAATTAGATTGCAGAGTCATACACGGCGAGCTTGACAGCGAGGTTGATTAGACAAACACGGTTAAAATGCAGGGTGTATAATAAAGCAAACGAGAACGAAAGCAAAGGGCTACCATGTCTGGTCATGATATCTGTGTACTTGAATGAAAATCATCAACGATATTGAGGCGTTGGCTTGACGAGCTACCGCCATCATGACTAGCGGTGACAAATAGCCTTTCACTGAACGCGTTGAAATCCGCTCTGCAATTGTACTCAACTTGAAGATCTTCTCTAGTGAGCCCTTCATTCTTGTTCTGCCTCACGGCAATGCTAACCAGTCGTGAAGTGGACAATTGATTCCAGAAAGGTTGAATTTTAACCCATTGGTATTGGGATCGAATTTCTCATGTTCATCCACAACGAGTGTTATCATTTGCCCTGGGAGCGCTTAATCGAATCGAGGTTTGAACTTCCCGTGTTCGCCGCGATCTGCTGATGACTGACCATCGTTTCGTTCCACCCCATTGCAATGACTGATCAGTTCTGGCCGTTATAACAGGTTCAGGTCGCTAAAACTGGCTGATTCAAAAAGGGTATCACCCCACGTTGATATCATAACGAATACGTTTTCTGGAGATTAATCCTAACACTGCCTCCGGGCTCACAACTTACCGGTTCTGAAACCAGAAGTTGAACCGATGGGGTCTCCACAATGCGGTCTTTTTCAAGCTACACCCTATCAATTCCATTTGTTTTTTTTCGTCTTTACTTGGCATGTCAATCACCGCCTTATGGTCTCTCGTGCTTCTGAGCAACATTTCACTGCGTCATCTGGCCAGACCTGCTGACTACACTAATGGGTCGATAGGGTGCTGCCATACACACCACTACAGAAATAAAACGAGGTCCCATTATTTTTGTGGTATATAATCCCATACTCACTCACTGTATCGGCACAGCCATCCTTTGCACAACCTCTCGCACATGTGAGTGCTCCCTCTACTCGACTACCAACGACAAAACTAATTGCATTGTGCTAGACAACAGTCTACTATACACAAAGTGTGTTGCCAATGAATGCGCCTCCCACACAGGTCAACTGACATCCTTGCAGGCTTTCACCATGGTCGCCAACCTTAAGGATACTGTTGCCCTCAAGAACGTGAAGGGCAAGTACTTGAAGGTCACGGACTCGGGTGCCCTCAACTTCGCAGACAGCAGCCTTGACACTAAGGCCAAATTTGCCGTCCAAGAGACGAGCAATGGAAAAATCGAGTTGATTAGTGGTATGTGGGATGCTGTCACCTCATTATTCACATCTCTTACATTGCGACTCCCGGTATATTAGAGCACACTGGCAAGCACGTCAACATGTACTATATCAACGACATCAAGTGTGAAGGGCCAGGCGGCGGCCTTGCCATGGGAATCATCTACCTGGCAGAAAATATGGTGTGCTTGACCATCGCTGGGTATTCTGGCCAGGACGGTCGTACTGCCTTCTTCTCCGACCTTCCTGGAGATGCCAGCTACAATGGTTCCTTGGCAGTCAAGGATTTCCCTGATGATCACACTCGTTTCACTGTCGAGCATTTCTAGTCTGCTTGTCCCAAATAATAGTTAACACGTTATATGAATTGACGATGGGGGTGTATGCACACGTTTCTGATATCATGTATTGAGCTATGGTGTAAATTGAATAGTTAGGGTTGAATGTGTTCGAAGTATTCTGCTTCTGAGGTATTTTCGGGGCAACTCGACAAAATAGACAATGTATTGAAGAGGAGGTATGCTTGGGGGTCGATATTTCAATCAGCTGAACGTGACTGGCTGAAGGTACCTTCACGATTAAACAGGTTTCCATTTCACTTCTTCTTTATCAAAATTTTGGGACTGTTTCCGGTGTTGTCTATCTCCGACTAACACCAAATGCACTCATTGCATTGATCGACAGTTCGTCAAGGGTTGGATTTGGTGGTCTTGGGTTAAGCATCACTTTTCTGACGGCCCACGTTCCGCTACAGCTAATTGCTCGCCAATTTGCACACTTGGCGGACTTATCGGCAAAGTTTGTGGATGTGAAGGTACTCCCGAGACTGCGTGCGGGGATACTGAATTACAAAAAACCTTTACAGTACGACGATCTTACTCGCCAGCGCAATCAAACTCCGGCTACCTTATTTGGACTACAATTGGCCCTTCAAGCTTCACGAACACTTGGTAATGGCTTACCCGAACCAGTTGAGACAATGACGGGTTGAGTGCGGACACAGACCGGACCCCAGTTGGTGCTAGCATATGACCAACTATCAAGTCATGTGTCATGGCATAGGATAATGGTTCATTTATTAAAACGTTTGTGCAGGAACCATAACGAGGGTTACTGCTACTCATCGTCTGATATTTCCATATCCGACTCATCCCCATTGGTTCGTGGATATTCAGGTCCTTTCGATCGGGGTGGTAATGGGGGAGGTGCATACGGTAGTAGAGCTGGTGGCACTGAGGCGGGCGGTGAAGGTAGTGGCGGCGGGGTTGTGGGAGGTGGTGGGGGGACCTCCAAAGGTGCTTGGGGTTCTGCCGTCAATTCGTAACTATGGACTGGGGGCAGAGCGTAGTGGTCATAGATTGGGAGCATGTGAGTTGAAAAGTAGGAGGTAGGATATTCTGCCCAGCGATGATTGTAGGGGAGTTTCGAGCTAGTGCACGATTCCTGGGCATCAGGAGCACAGGCAAATTCAGGTTGGGACCCAGTGTCCTCGGTTTGGCTGCCTTCCTCTTCGTCAGCATTGCCTTTGAGGGAGCCACCTGAGTGATTCGATTCAAAGGTAAGTACTGGTTGACCATCATCGCCATAGATCAGCAGGGCAGTTTCCTCAGGTTGCTCAGACTCCGCATCCTGACAGACCTTCGCTTTCATTTGATGACGAGGATCACAAGACCCAACCCAGCCCTTAGGATAACCCCAGATGGCCATATTTCGCAACCATTCTCCATCTTGCGACCTGCCCAGAGCTTCCAGTAAGAGCTTGCCATGGATTTCGCCGGGCACAAACGTGTCTATCCAGGCAAGACGCTGTTTACGGGACTCTTCAAAGGCATGTATACGTTGCCAACTTTCACGAGTTTGGAAGAAATTGAACATTTGGCGAGAAAGGGTTACAAGTTGGCGGTCTACTGGGTCTGGACAATCGCCTACGATGTGTTCTGTGGAACCGCAGTTGAAACAACGACTAATAGGTTCCCACTTCGCAAGCTCTTCTTCCCAGTTTCCTTTGTCTCCTCCGATGATAATATCAGAATTTCGGGTGTACAACCCATTCCAAAGCCAGGTCTCGCGTTCTGAGTACGAAGGGGTGGTATCGACAGTAAAGCCAAGGAAATCTACTGATTCTGCGTAGGAGTATTCGGAGGAGTATCGCTCGGCCGTTCGTTCTCCGAAAGTTGCTGTTCCCATTTGTCAAGGGCTCGCGTAACGTCTTGCGCGTCCCACCTCCCCTTTGCAATTTCCTTGCCTTCCAAGTGGAGTGCAGGTATCCAGTAAACGTATTTTTTCTTCCACTTCTCTTGCCCAGGGTCCTGTATATTTATCGTGTCAAATCTTAATGGTCGCTTTGTAACGGGGTGAGAATAAGGTACAAGGTAAAAGGGAGTGGGACCTACCGTTCGTTGTACTTTTGCCAATTCAGCTTTTGCGATCTATGTCGAGTTAAGTTCCTGAGTTGAGCGAGAATAAGGTAAGCTAGCCGACCACGCACATCGCATAGAGAGCAGTTTGGACCAGAAAACAAGGTCAACCGAGGAATACGTGTAATACGACCGAGAACCATCAAAGAAAGTGGTGAAACTACGGGGACGTCACGGTGACCGTCACGTCGTCAAAGTATAGTCAGGGTCCGTTGGTTTCCTGCTTAGCATTGCTAACGACTTTCTCCATCGTATTTTGGTCGTTTTCCAAGGCCTGAGGTTCATGTCTGGTTATGAACCAGCATGGCGGGTCAAAAGTGAGTATAAAACATATCTCATCTATGTTTAGTCATTTATATTTGTCACTCAATTAGCGCGTCCATGCCCCTTCTACCAGCAAGGCCGCTGCTATTTTTCTGATTCCTGTAATTTTCTTCACGCCGTTTCTGTGAAGACAGAGCCAGATACCGGTCTGTTGGAGCCTCTACATCCAGCCTCGGACACTCCCAAGCAAATCTTTCCTACCCCGGTGGTCACAGTGGAGCCACCGCTTTCCATTCGCTCACCTACATCCCCAGAGTCAGAATCACACTCATTACGATTCACTTCATTAATTTCTGCTCTGGGAGAAACTGTTGGGCAGCCTCAATTGCACAGCACTGGAAATGACGAGGTTGAAGACCACGGAGGAGGTGGATCGCCGTCGGAGACAATCGAAGCAGAGACTGGATCGGCTGCAAGAAATACCGTAATCTCTGGTGAAGAACCTCGGTCCCCCTCGCGGGTATCACAAGATAGTTGGACTATGATCGACCCCGTGGATGATGAAACCACTCACACGACCGAGACGGAGCCACTGCCCACGTCTCCTCCTTGGACTCAGCAGGACTTACAATCCTCTCCAATGCTTGGTTCTACCAAGCGTCAAAATAGTGGATTTGCTCAATCTACGTCATCTCCGGAAGTCTCCCATCTACTTTCTCCAGTCGATTCATCTCTGGAACTCGCCCAGTTTCCGTCGCTGCGCTTGCAGGGCAATGAAGAAAAGCGAGTAGACACGATTGACTCTGGCTATGCAGACGTTTGTGCTCCTTCTCGAGCGTCAATCCTTTCCCCACCACGAAGTCCTACCCGGGCATCAACCTTCGACCTTCTTTCATCACCCTTTGGATCCCTCACCAACCGTATGCTTTCTCCGCGACTCAGTGCTTTTGTACCTCGCAGCCCTGTGTCTCCCATTCATTCTTCATTTACATCTACTACACAAGATACATCACAATTAGACCCCGATACATTCGACCTAGACTCTCCTTCCAATTACGACAGCGCTTCTCAGGGATTAGCAGAGCACAGGCTCTCAAGTGACAATAAGCTCAAAGAGCTTAATTTGTCATACGCCGAACAGTGTAATGAACCACCAAGCGAGCCCCAGTCACCAATCACCAATGAGCCGCTTTCTCGGTCTTCAAGGCAGTCACAAAGTGCTGCTGAGACAGAGCTAGTAAGATCTGAGCCGGGTGAACCAGACAGCACATCCACATCTTCTATAGACCAACCCTCGGCAGCAGGCTCTACCCTTCCCACTTGTCCTAGCGGCTCTCTTTCCCAACATACTCCTGGCTCACTTCCCACCCAGCCAGACCCTTTGCCAACACCCCATTCGTTAAACGTTTCCAAAGGGTCGCCTAATTTACTTGCACCTCTCCGTCAATCAGCAGCCGAGGAGCATATAGTGTCACTTTATGACTCCGAAAGCGGTGCTCATCAACGAAGTTTGAGTATGTCATCAGCAGAGGCCGACCCTGTTCCGTCAGTCCAACACGCCAGTCCTCCTGCTGGATCCTTCATCGCGGCATCGCCATCTTCTCAGGATGCGGTCGCTTCATCACGTCCTTCTCATGGTAAAACGCCTAGCATATCGATGGACGTGTTCCGGTCTTCCCTGCAATCTCTACGGCCTGATGATGCCTCAGCTGAGGATTTCCCGATAACCGCAGGACTCGCCGATCTCAGAATGGCTTTTGCAACTGCTCTGGAGCTTTCACCTCCAGATGGTTCTAAGAAAGAGTCGCTTGATAAGTCTAATTCCCGGGCAGAGAACTCCAAGCTCTTATATGCGGCGGATGAAGAAAGCTCTACAGCGGTAGACCACAAGAAGGCAGGAGCGTCAGATGATAGACCACACCCACAGCAACCCGATTTTGCTCCTAATGGATTTATTGTACCAGAGTCAGATTTTGGATCTTCATATTTTAGTGGAGTAGCTGCAGACGATCCGTTTGCCGCTGCGCCAGGCGATTTGTGGTTGGCACCTCCGCTAGAATTTGACAATTTCTATATTCCTACTGAGGAATCTCACGAACCCATCAGCCGGGCACCCGAACACCCCTTGGATCAGCCATCAGTTCCTGAGGCGCGTACGGAGCCCCAAACGATGGATCAGATCATGCCGCTGCCACGTCGCCAAGCCTCTTCCTCACCATCACACGATCAATCCTCAAATCACAGATCCCAAAATAGTCTGTCGGCTATACTCGAACTGCTGTCGCCATCTAATTCTGCTGCACAAAGCCCGGATACTAAGGATTCACCAGCCGCTATTGAAGACTCCCAGTCGAACCCTTCATCCCCTCGGGTATTGTTCGTTCAGCCTGAAGAGTCAGATCCCGAAGACGCAGCTGCCCATCCTTACTGGGCAGATAATTTGACAACTCCCAGGGCAGTATGGTTCAGTGATGGCCTCGCGCGTGCGATTAATACCGAGGACGGGACAGGGTACGCCATACCAGATCGGAATGAGGATGAGAATCAGAATCTCGGTGATGTGCATGAAGGGGAATCAAAACAGTCCTCTCTCTCAATCACCAGCACCAATGATGACGCACCGTCTTCAGCTGGGACAGATTATAGTGCGTTGCTCGAGGCAGCGAGCGGATCACCACGTCAAACTCTCGCCTTCCTATCACGGGATCCTTCCCACGACTCAGTTGGCTATGCGGCGTCATACTTGGAATCCGTGGAAGAAAGCCTAGATGACGATGAAGATGACTCGGGTGCTGTTCACTACCAATTGGAGGCCCTAAGCATTGGACCAAGTCCTGCAACGCAATCGGGGTATCTAGATAGCCCAACGTCCTCATCCTCAAGAGCGGGTGACACGACATATGCGAATTACGGTGGATATGAAGAAAGCACCAACGAGAACGACAGCCCAACCGATGACACCTCACACAGTTCAGCAGATTACAACGGCCAAAGTCTTCTGGAAGCTGCAGCGTCTTCATCCTCCTTAACATCGCTCTCCATGTCATCCATTTCTCCCGTCGCGAATGTCATGTACGAACGGGTCTATACACCACCAACCAATGCTTTTGGTCGCCGTGACAGTCGAAGACGTTCCATACTAAATATGACACCCAGCGCCCTGAATTCACCAAGTTCATTACGTTCTCCATCACTATCATCAATTGGATCTGTATCAAGAGAACGAGAATCACCACATTTTTCAGATTCCCAGGATCATCAAATGTCAAGCAGTGGTGATAGTCAAGAAATTCGAATTTCAACGAAAGTACCTTTTGGTTTTCGCCGTTCGTTTTCTTTGGTATGTGACTCATTCATTGGACGCTGGGACTCTGAATGCTCATGTGTGCTACTACATTCACAGGGAAAAGCGAGCAAGTCATCGTTATTGTCCAACAGAATGTCAAGAGCAGGCCATCAGCCTCCACCCCCATCATCTGCACCCTCCCCAACTGAACCCCTAGCAAGCCTGACAACCTATCCTGTTTTGAGCGCCATTGTTTCTCCTACCAATTCCACTGGACGCCCTCTAAGACCCTTGAGACTGGTGAGTTTGATAACGCACTAAGAGAAATCTTGCTTATCTCCAAATAGTCCGCCCTGATATCATCTGTACCCCCGGCATCTCCATCTCGTTATTCAAGCCGAAGTCAATCTCCCGGTAGGCTTGCGTGACACACATACTCATACTTGTGTACTCATCACATTTTTAGGTGTCCGTTCATCTATGTTATCAACTTCAAGTGTATCATCAAGTCATTCTTTGCCAAGTAACCCATTGGTACGCATTTTCCAGGTAGACGGCCCGATACCCGCTGATTCGCCTTGCTTCTAGCTTTCGTCTTTCCGTTTAGCACTAATACCCGAGAAAAATGCCCATACTTCCGACACTCTTTCACCATTGTCAACGACATCTCAGTTCCCTCAGCTATACACATTTGATGAACCGAGAAGCGCCCCAATAACTCGCAAAAGCTCTTGGAACACATCCTCGCCCCTTCAACAAGAGGCTACTGGTTTTAAGCGCCTTTCTAGTGCTATCTCAGGACTTGACCTCCCCAACGGAAGTGTACATGAGCAAAACATCATTCTACAAAATAGCGTGCCCGAAAATTACACAAACGACCCTCAGTATGCCGCTCACGATCCCACGACACCCTCTACTGCCACATTTCGAAACGCTCTTCGGCGTTCTCGGAGCAGTATTCATCCATCTGTCGCCCCTGCTCCGTTACTCGCACGTTCATCGTCTCTCGTTCGTCTCCGCGAATCCGCTCATGCTATCGCCACCCCAAAACCAACATTGATGTTTGCTATTGCAAGCGATGATGTTGAACAAGTGAAAAAAGTCCTTGATAGTGGAGAGGCAGGTCCGAATGATGCAGTTGGGCCGCAGTCCGCTTTGGAATTCGCGTTGACGAATGATAAGTTGATGAAGAAGATGGATATAGTCAAAACCCTTCTAGCATATGGAGCGGATCCTAGCGTGATGAAGAAGCTGGAGCAACAACAGCAGAGACAAATCTCGAATGCTGGGAGTGGTGTTGGTCGAAGATTGTCCGCTGCGTCATCTCGTGATAGTGCCCATACTCTCTCAACAAGCCAAGCTGCATTGAATGCCATCGACCCCGCCACTAAGTAAGTGATTGTGACTCACTGTTATCGCACGCTCAGTTATGTGCTGCATATCATAGATATTACGTGTCCCGAGCTGATGCTGCCCACACACGACGCACCTCGGCATTGATTTATCGTTCTTTCTTCCGTCCACTGACCAAGGTTCGATATGAGCTCATTGGGCAGGATAGAGCTCTCGAGCAACTCTTTAGGGTGTTGAGCATACATTCCAGACAACTTTCGGCGGCACCGATCGTTGTCTTATTGTGCGGTAAGTAACACAAAATGAGGGGCTTCCTCGCTTGCTCATTCACGTCTCTAGGTCCCAGTGGGCATGGGAAAAGTTTGCTTGCTCGAAAATGTGCGTTAAATTCTGGCCAATGTGATCTACCGATGTTCTGATTCTCTTGTCATTGCAGTTGGTGCATTACTTGACGTTCCGACACATACCGTAAACATGACGACGCTCCGCTCAACGCTCGACCTGTGGAAATCATATTCTATGAGCCCATGCGAGACACCTACCTCATGCACTTTGGCGGAGTTCCTCATCAACAACGAAGGCAGGAGATGTGTTGTTGTGCTGGATGTAGGCGATTTCTCGATGGGAACCATTAATAATTACTTATGCTTCTGTTTCACCAGGAAATTGAGAAGACGGAGGATGAAAAGTACCTCTGGTCATTACTTATGCCATGGGAGCTTGGTCGGTGTGCATTCGAAGCGAGCAGTCGGCATGTCGACGTACGGAATGTTATTTGGTTGGGTACTTCAAATCTCGGGTACGATACGGTCCTCCAACACCATGAAGCGAGGACGAACCCAGACGAGATGATGTTAAGGGAGGAGTATGTGGCGTTGATGGAACGTTTGAGGCCAAATGTCTCCGAGAGCCTTGGGGTGGGTCGCAAATCATCACTTATCTCAAGCAAAAAAATCATCAGTCATCTAACTTCGAACTGTTGCGCTAGGCATCCATCCTTTCACGAGTAACGACAGTTCTACCTTTCGTGCCTTTCTCGATTGAAGAAAAACGCGCTATTTGTTCTGAAGCTTTACACAACCTCGCTGGAGAAACAATAAGAGAACTCACACCGGAAACAGTAGAATCTATTACGAATCAATCGCTGGCGGAATACATTGTAAATGAAGGAGCAAGATCGCTGTATAGAGCTATTTCGAATCAGCTCGTCGATTTGGTTTGACACCAAAATTCCACTGCAGTGTCGCCAATTTTGAGTTCTCCTTCATTTCTTGTTTTTCTCTTTCTTTTCTTTTGTCACCTCCGCGGGAGGAGAGGATTTTTCATTCGTGGATACCATTATTCTCCTTGAAATGCCATGCGTTTCGTTGTATAATGCTGCTTCCCCCTTTTTTCTTTGCTGCTCTGCTTTTGATACTTCAGAAGCTTCAAACCTGGACCACGGCATCTTCGCATATCTATACTTCTGACGGGCAGCAATAGCTACCCTATATGACCCCTGCATACACTACATACAGCATATGGTACACATCCAAGATTTCATGCTCTTACATTGTTCCTCAGTAATTACCTTAACCTCTATAATCGACAGTATATACTTTAGGCGTCCCTTGGTGCTTTTCTGGTCTGTCTCGCTACGTCATTTGTCACAGCCTGACACTCTTCTGTGGATCTGAGGAATCGTTTTGGGACAGTAATACGGCCGTAAGGCACGAGCAGTATACAATAGACTCTGAATACAATTCGAAGGACAAATATTGTATATTAGCAAGACTAGAGCATCTGCGAATAGCATAGTAGCAACAGCTAGCTAACTAGCAGCATAGTTGCAGGGCGAGCCCTGTCCGCTTTGAATTATTTTAGTGGATAAAAACATACGCTAACTCCAAAGGTCCATGTGGCCAGTGTCCAAATTGAATGAAACGAAACGATCACATTCCAGTCAACGCGTGAAAAACGTCTCCTTGCCTGTCCTCAAAAGACTTCAACTTCGTCATTCCCAGACTTAAACCATTGACCCTATTAGCAAAGGCCAATACTCTACCTTCAATACTAGTCAGGCGCCTGTGTGAACTCTGGCCGTGCGCGCGCGCATCGATGCTGTCATTACCCCTATTCAACGCCGCTCCAGTGACATTCTCGAGGATCTCTCTGGCACGCTCCAAACGAGGTGTATTCACCTCTCCCCCAGACTGTACAGAACGAATCGCTTCTCGCGTATCTTCTTCTTCAATTCTCTTTGCGTCTCGGGCAATGGATATTAATTCCTGCATGAACGGTTGAAGCTCATGTGGACATTCGGGAATTGTGAATATTCGCCCACCGATGCCACGAATGACCCAATTGTTGATGTCTCGATTGTCGTTGTCGTGATGATCATCACTGAAGAGACCGTAATTCTCGAGGTCTATTGTGCAGGTAGTGGCGATTTGCAGAATGGCGAGGGAAGTAGCAGAAAAGTAAGCTTTGGCGGGATCGGCCTTGAATAGAGGGGTCAAAGAAGGAGTTGAAGCAATGGTGTCCAATAGTGCTGCGTAGAGCGTTTCGCGGATGAACGTCATGGGGGGAGGTTCGGACGGGCCGGGGGCATCGCTTGGAGGAGATGATGCTCTAGGCGATCTTGCCGGAAGATCTGACGCTGTGTCGTTGGTGTACGATGGGGGAGGAACAAAAGCTGCCCGTTTGCTGGATGGAATACCCGCATCAAGCGCAGCTTGAAGAGCCGCAGCATATCTGTCTTGAAAGCTTCTCCTCTGGCTGATCTCAATGGCAACGGCATGCAAATTCGCAGCTATGCCAATGATCTCTGGTGGAGATGATTCAGAAAGCGGTGGAAGATTGCATATGATCCGTGCCAAGTCGTGCTGGTGCTCGGGTTGAAGGGACTGGATTCTGGGGACGCAGTCCGCCCAGACTCGTAGGAAGGGCACGAAGGTCGGAGGACAATTCTCGTATGAAAGGTTCATAGACGTATCAGGGTGTGAGGTATTGGCTTGAACAGT
The DNA here is from genome assembly GCA_951802395.1 of Volvariella surrecta. Classification (NCBI taxonomy): domain Eukaryota; kingdom Fungi; phylum Basidiomycota; class Agaricomycetes; order Agaricales; family Pluteaceae; genus Volvariella; species Volvariella surrecta. The sequence continues at coordinate 2,435,156 of OX637784.1, forward strand.
GCGAGGAAGGGGCACTGAGGGAGGCACAGTTCTGCATCTTAGCGCCGCAAAGTACAGACAAAGCGAAGGCCCTGATCGGACATGGCCGCCCCTGTCAGCCACTAATGGGTCAATGTGACAAATGTGCGCACCTGTGATCATTAAATCCGATTCTGCACTGCTAAGTAAGTCTGCATCCAACAATTTCTCGAGCTTTGCCTGAGCAAGAGAAGACTTGAGATAGCTGTGAAAGCCATCCTGTACTAGCTGCTCTGAGAGTAGTGCGGTATCACGGGTTGATGTTTTGTGTGTCATGAAAAGTGTCGGCGATTATTCGTGCGTTGATTATTCGTGCGTTGTTTTGAGGCTTCGAGAGGTGTCGGTGTTGGAGGTGTAAAGCAACCTTGGGGATCTGTATTATTGTACTCGCGTAGTACTGTACTACCTGGATGTCATTTCAGGTAATCGTGGCTATGGAAAATTTTGATCCCACAGCCTTGCCTTGTACAGCCTCCAGAGTCAATAGCGATAGGTAGCATGGAGAATGGCAGTCATTACTAGTGCAGCGGAACGCAACGCCAATACAATCGCGTTGCAAACTAACGATTGACGACTCATACATGAATGGATGCATGCGACATCAGACATCATTGTGCTCATCTTATTATTTTAGAAAAATGCAGTCGACACCTTAAAATATGACCCCAAAGATCCCTCAATCCGAATAGTATCTAAAACAAGAACTCCGCTGTTGCTGAGCTCATTGAACGAAGTGGTGTGGCCCATATCAAGCCAGATCTCGGTATCGTTTTGCAGCGCGCAGCTGTACCTCAATTCGTTGCTTGCACTATACTTACTACAGATACAGGGCCATCACGCCTACGGCAATGGGTATCAAGTAACCGGAGCAGGCTTATGTCACCTGTGGACAACTCTTTTAACACCAACCACGACCTCATGACAGCTTCAATACTTATCATGATGCGATAAATCAACTCGGCGCCTGATGTTGACTGCGTCGTTCTCGGAGCCTTCTAGCTTTCCTCTGTCATTATTGCTCAAGCGCGGCGGGAAAGTTCCGTGATGCGGATCGAGGGCATAGCGGGATTGCTGGGACTTAACTGAGGAATCTCGGGACTTTATAACACGCCAATAGCATTTTTGTGAGAAGCTCTCAAAGTATGAGAGGGACTGAATTTGCGCGCGAGAATGGTTGTAAGGTCGTCTTCTTTCTCCAGAACCCACTAGATTGACGTGCCACTTACTTTACCTACAGATCTATATCTAAGAATTATCACGCAGCACCTCCTTGCAACTTGTTCGTTGCCATTTTTGCTATATGATATATCCTACATATCGGACCCCTTCGGGTGATTGTTCTATCCTGAAATGCCATATCTGCAAGGGAACGCCATCAACAAATCAGATCGGGCATGAAGGTGATGAGTCTTTCAAGAATTGATATGCAGGGTCGCCGAGGGACAGTTCCCATCCTTCTTTTGCCAAAGGATTGTACCAGGGATCATGTCATGGCACCCATCCTATTAAACTATGTGCCGCCCCAATCCTTGGATGGACCTTTTAATGCCGTTGAAATTCTGATGGGTCCTGTGAGTGCCGGGTATATTGAGGTCGAGTATTTCTATCTCAGCCCACGAACCTTGTTCGTGCTTTCGCACTCCCTCCTCCATCACTCTTGTTCCCCACTTACTGCCTCTTGTGCCCTCCAGAACTATTTCGTTCTAGATTGCACGAGCAAGACCTCCAGAGGTCCCCTTCCACTCCTTTACAACCTCACTTTCATTTGCCTCCCTCTCGGCCATCCTTGTAAATACATATCATGGTGGTACTTGCTAACAAGATGCTACACATACCGACCTATAAGCCACGGATGCCGCTGGACGTGAAACGCTCGCTTCAAGAGAATTCAGTTTCTCCTTCACCTCCATCATCAACAACCAAAGCTTTGTCGAGTATTGTGGCTATTCTTGGTGTTGTTATAATCGCAGGCAAGCAATCCTTGTCTGAAAGACTTTTAGCCATCTGTGCGTGCTAACTCGACGCTTTTCAACAGGTGTGGTTATCTGGAGAGTGAAGGTGTACCGCAATATGGTGCGACAGCGGGCATCGACTGATACCCTTGTCACTATGAGTGAACTAGAAAAAAACGATGCCCCTTCAAGTTGTAATTCCACAGCAGGCGCTGTTTCGAAACCGTTCGTAGTCACCACACAAATTCACGTCGATACATCTTCCGGCCCCTCCCCCAATAACCCATCAGCATCACCAGCGTTGTCCCTTACCACGTCAACCCTCTGTTCCAACCCTCAGTCACCAAAATTGGAACTTTTACGAATGAGCTTTCCAAACATTCATTTAGACCCCAACGCCCATTGGAAAACCCAAGCAAAGGAGTGTCACCCTGATCAGGAAAATAACCGACATGGGCGAGAGAGACTAGCCTCTGTGAATTCTGGCGCACCGCTTGATAGACCTGTAGGTGACGGGAACGCAGGCTCAATTTCGATGTCCCATCCCAACTCTCCGAAAGAGGATCATGAAAAGGGAGAGTTCATATCAAGAAAGCCAATAGCTTCCCCTCCGCCCTCATATATTTCCTCTAACGCTTACAATGACTTGTTGGCGCCTAATCTCACCCTCTCGCCACTCTCCAAGATCGTGGTTCATTCACCACTCGCTTCCCAAGGCCAGCAAGATGCCAGGTTTAGAGACAAAAATTCGGTTGGCACCGGACCAGTCAGCACGTCCGAGCCTAAATCGAAACCCAAGCCAAAGAGATGGTCTTCTTTGAAACCAATTTCCATACCACCACCTTCATCAAAGCTTCCACCTATCCCTGTCCAATCCCCAATGTCTGCTGCTACCATTTCACCCAGTGCAACAACCCCTCGTACGCCAACGATAATCATGCCCGATACAGCGACCCCCAATAGCGCCGCACTGCACTCACGATTCTCTTTATATTCAGTCAGCGACTTTCACGATGCCCCACTTCCGAGTCCCGCACGGTCAGAATCTTTCGCGGTGCGCGATCTCGGGTTTGCTGGTTCCCCTACTCTTCAAGTATACGCGAAAGCAACAATCCAATTGCCCTCGTCTGCGTTAGTGAGAGGTGTTTCGCCTAGCATTAGAAGTTCCGATGCGTCTGCGTTTTCAGCGCTATCTGTTCCGGGAGTTGTATCGACTGCTACGAGGGTGTCGGCCACTACTGCGTCCACGACCCTTCGGCAACTTGATAGGTCTCCGTTTGGAAGCAGTTCGGAGACCATCAGCTCCGCGAACTTATTGAGCAGTAAACTCCCACGGCCAATGTCAGTGGTTGCGATGTTTACACCCTCTCTGGAAGACGAGATGCCACTCAAGACGGGGGAAACCGTCAGGATGATCAGCGAATTTGAGGATGGGTGGTGTTTGGTTGAGAGACTGGTTGTTGGACCGAAGAGGGGATCTGATCAGGGTGTAGTCGACGTCATGGATGGAGTTAGGAAGGGTGTTTGCCCTAGGTTTTGCCTTGGAGAGGTGAAGGTGCTGTGATTGACCGCTGGCTAAGAAAGCCCTGCCAGCATTTATGCATCTTTCCCTCTCGACCCAGTCTATCGAACATCTCTCTTCTGATTGGGCATTTGCTTTCCGACTTCTGGCTTTCATCACCTTCGTCATATATGTTATAATTTCCTGTTCGTACCTGTATTGCAAACCCTTGTGCCATTATACCTGTGTGTCCTTGTTCCCCAACCTTGTTATGCTGTTTTGCTTTTTTTCTATTTATTTTCTTTGACAACCTTGGCTGGGCTAACCGTTTGCTTTTTCAGCGTTCACCAAAATGACGTGACTCGTACGTACATCACGTTCTTTCAACTTGATTTAAAGTGCTGGTATCACATTTTCCTCCAATTTATCGCTATGTCTAAGCATTGTAGTGCTAGTCGCCCGCACTTCAGTGTTCTTTTGATATCGTAGATACTTGTAATTATCGCAGCAGATCAGAACTCTTCCAATTCAATGTGCGAAATTTGCGGGTGGTCCTCTTTTACCCCAGGCCTTGGATTTGTCTGCATCTGCCTTCAGCTGGTTTCTCTCGTCGCTGAAATTTAGTTATGTAGGGGTGCTCCGCGGATCCTTTCTGTTCCATGACCTCGGGTATGTCCTTCACAAAATTTATGAGTAGCTACATGAGCAAGGACCTTTCATTTAGGTGGCCTAATTTGAGCAAATACATACATTCTTATGTTATGGGGTTAGAAAAAGCGGACAAGCATGCTGTCCTTCGTCGATCCGGACCGAAACCGGAGAATCCCGAGAGGAACAAAGATGATCGACGTCTTCAACTGGAGACGCTGAGCACCAGCTCATTGGGCTCCAGGGATACAGAAAGCAGGATAAACCAGACTAAGGTATCTATTGTTAAGGCTCCTGTGGATACCGAGGTATAACCCATTTCGTAGATTATCAGAGGTCCTTCAGCATCACCACGGGTGGACAACTGCTTACCATCGAACAATTGAGAAACAAAAATACGTCTCCTTCAAGGAGGTTGCGTTAGAGTGGCGGGTCTTCTCCTTTATGGTTATCGGGTAAAAATCTATGCAGCTCTCACCCCGTTAGTAGTCGATCCTCGCTCCAGCACATTTTGTGCTGCATTTTGATTGGCCAATCACCGAGTTCTTCCCCGTCAAAATTATCACAACTTCTCATCTTCAGTCTCCTCAGCTCAAATGTATCCAACCCATAAGCAAGGCAAGTGAATCGCTGCCATGAGTCTCCGTTGAATTTACAGAGACATAGCCCGGCTTGCCCAAAGATTGGTACCACCGCACCTCATGCCCTGCCCTGTGCACGTTTTCATTTGTTGTTATGGGTTCCTGTCTTTGGGACGTTTTGATCAGCTGTGTGTGTGCGTTTAGATCGTCAATCTTCCCAGACTAATATCCACCACATCCGCACAATAGAAAAAAAACCGTCCAACATGAGGTGTTGTAGTATATCCGCTGTGGGTCAACCCCTACATCAAGGCACCTCTGTCACTGACAAATCTTTCACGTAATCGTGGACGAATGCGAAGGGCGAAAACTGATGCTACAACATTTGACCAGAATAAACACACCGGATTTCACCGACTGTAGTACTCCCACCGGGGCATCCTACATGCCAAATCAAACTTGATATCAATAAAGGTACGGAATATACGAGGATATATATACGCCGAGTCGGGTGCGAGTAATCGTGCACCCACATCACTCCTGTTCCAGCGCAACAATGGTCAGTGATAGGAATAGTTTTTCCTCCACACGCGACGCATTTGTGGGCGAATGCTATTGTACTTCGCGCTGTTTGCGACCGATCTACCACGCGCCCTCCCGACTTCTTTTTTGTGGTTAGGCAGTTGGACCCACAATGCATCCTCAAGTCTCAAAATGACGAGACAATGGCAGTTGTTACGCCAATGTGCACGGCATTGCGTCTCTGTTGTTTTCCGATCTTCGCATACACATCTTCCCTCTATACATTCGCTCTTGGCTAAATAAATTCAACAGCTTCCGTCATGTTGGCGAACTTGTACAGTACTCTCACAACGACTGGATCCCCGCTCGGAATTTTGATCAGCGGCCCTGAGAGCAGTTAACGATACTGATAGGTTGTCCTTATTCCATTTTTAGACTACCTTGTTCTCCGCTATACGTTCCTATTCCTTTCTTCCCCTATGCAGGCCAACCTTTCGGCTAGGTCCATGAGTGTATTAAAGTCTAATGGAAACGTACTGGTTCAGTGCAATAACGAACGGGACCACCACCCTACTCAGCGGCACTCTTTACGACCACCCCAATCTTTCCTAGTTTCTACTCACTGCTTTCTCTAGTTTTTAGTATCTTTCCATCCGCTTATTCCTACGACTTCCTGAAGGACGTTACAAATGCCTTCCATCCAATTCTTCATGCGGGATTTGATTACTAACCATATCCTTGAGGCAACAGCTCACTCCAGCAGCGCTCGGGAGTTAGCTGCTACTGGCACTACACCGGCAGGAACAGCGCAGAGTGCATCACCTGCGTCGAATGCAAGTGTAAATATTGCGCTTTCTATGGTCTTCATGGTCCTCGGAATCCTATGTGTCTGTGGTATGTAACATTGCAATCAGCGTTTGAGCATAAATGCTTACTCTCCACTTATAGGTGCTGTCCGGCGCTTTGCTTTGTATCGTCGAAGGCAAAAGCCACACAGCAGGAATTGCTCTGGCCTGGTTGACCTCACTGCCTGGGTCTCTGAAAAAACACGTGATAGTGATAAATGCCTCTATGATTCCCCGCCCATTCATGCGGCGAGAGCTCCATCTATCTATCTTGATATCTCACGCGAATTATGCCTGGATGCGACCATTCCACCAGTAGCACAGCGCTCTCACCCATCAGACGGACAAGGTTCTGAGGGTATCCAGTCAACCGCTTCTTCTGATGGTTTGTTACCCCCAGAACGTGCGCTGGTCAAGCCTACTCTGTCCGTGGTCACCACTTTCATCCAGGAACCTCGGGATATCCGGGTTCCACCATGCTCCAAACTGCAACAGGAGGCATCATGCTCCAACTTGAAGCCGATTTGCACTGCTGATATCCATCAAGCTGACGTGACTCCCCCGCCTGCGTACTCCTTCTCAACTTCCTATCTTGGGCAAGCTAGCGCTAAGGAACGCTCCACATTCAAAAGACAGTCGTCATGGATTCATGCACCGCCATCTCCCTCACCACCTCCTGCTTTGCCAGTCAGGGTGACGTCCCAGGCACCTCAGCTGCCACCTATTCCTACAACCTCCAATCAGGTTATCTACCTTTCTTATGATCCTAATTCGAGGTGTAGGGATAGGTTCTCCGTTCGCGAGGATGCTGGGCCTCCTATTAGGCATTGTCGTAGTGGTGGTACTAGTGGCCAAGCTTGAGCTTAGGGCACGGATTCGTATCCCAATTGCCTATTTGATCTTGATGTGTCAAATAGGCATCCTCGTCCCGCTGATATCTTCACAGTCGTGCCACGGTTGCCTTCCCTTGCCTTTTTATCCTGAATGTCTTGATGGCCCTCCACGCTCCTTCATTCTCCCAATTGCTTTGGCCGGTGACCAAAGTCGACGGCACTAATGATATGCACGGCAGTCATGCCTGTTACGATATTATGCACTCCTTACCTGCTTCAACTTCCTCGTTCAACTCCAGCCTCTTCAATCCGTTCATCGTCTGCTCTTGCATAACATCTCATCTTTGTATTGCAATGCTATCCACTTCTCACACCTATCATCACATACATCATCTCCAACCTAATAATTTGTAGCCCTATCCTTAGCCACTCACCCGGACATTCTGTTATTTGTTAGTACACCAGAGGCATATGGCATCAGTCGTTGCACCTGCGAGCGCAGCGGGATGTTAGCCTCCCTGATTTAACCCGTTCTTCAGCCTCACCCAATTTTTGTTCGCCTCTTTAGCTTTAGATACTATCCCTCTATGCACTCCTTTTGCCGTCGATTCTTCGTTAGCGCGTTAACTTTCCCTAGTGCTTTAATAATCTTTGTCAACAAATTGCCAGAAAAGAAAACGGACTGCCAGCCTTTCTTCGCGTCTTTGCTTTGGATGTACTTACGTAGGATGCTATATGTTTGCTAATTCGAATTGACCGAAGTCGGTTTCACGCAGACAAAGCATGCACTTCAGGCTGCCTTGGCCCATGACGCTAAGAATTGCAATGCAATACAAAGTATATTGATAGCAAATGAGTGGTAGGTCGATAGAGTGTGAGGGTGTAGCAAGTATATGCTACTAGTCGAGTAGTGCCAGTAGCCGAGTTAAAGTGGTTCGCTAAAAGGTACTGTTTGTGATAATTCTTCAGTCGTGGAGGGTACGCATTATTGGTCCAAAATCGAGCGCGAGTGTATGGAGATTTAAAGATTTATAAGGGAGTAGGAAATCTACTTATTTTGAGATCATTTCAAGACAAGGCGGCCGACGTATTCAGGAAGACGCGTGGCGACTCATGTCTACTCTTCAGGCAAGACAGCTTTTTTCTTGTATTTGGCTTGGTCACGAAGCCATTGTCTATATTGATGTAGCGAACCAATTCGCTCACCTGTATGTATGATAAGCATAAATGGGGAAGTCACGCGACAAGATGGACTAGGACGTGCCATAGTAATCTGGCACGGGGTTTGTGGGGCTCTGTAGCTCAGCAGGAACACGATTCTTCGCTATCCGGGTGTAGAATTCCTTGTCTTTTGCATCGATAAGCGTAGCGAATTGCCTGTGAGTGGTCCGCCAAATGGCTGTTCCCAGTGATGGACCAACAAGCCAACCTGCGCCTGATGGAGAGGTAAGTGTACGTAGCAATGATGGTGTATCAAATGAGAGGCGATGTTAATATGCATAGACCCTTAATTCGCACCTGCGCAACCAAGAGTACAAAAGCCATAGAAGAAGAATGGATCGATGCCCTACGAATTAATTTCAGTCATTGCAGCGGAAAAAGCTAATGCAACTGACCAAAATTGGTTTCGTTGGATCCGTTTCGCGAGTCCCGAAGTACGTCACGCCACCTACAAAACCAAGTATGGCAGAAGGGATTGTCAAAGCCTATCCGTGCCAGTACGGCATCCTTCGTGAGCTCTCCAGGTCGATAGAAATATTAAAACTCCTCACAGCCTGCCACTTTGTCTTACTCCTTCTAATAGCGAGGTACTGCGGCCATGACAAGTTTTCAGGTGCTGACTTTGGGATAGACGCAGTCGTCGAATTCAGGCGACGGGTAATGACGGAGGGTCTCGTGAGACGACGCGCCGTCGAATTGAGCGAGGATATGGAAAACCTTTGCAGTCCACAAGAAAAGTTCATCGCGCAATATGTTCTGAAGCACAAGATGAGGAAGTTGGAAATAGCAAGGGTCGACACAGTGCTGAGAGAGAGCTTCAATAGTTTTGTTTGCCCTTTTGCTTGGCCCGTCGGTGCGGCTTACGTCATCTACATTTCCCCAATTGGCAAGTCCCATTAGGTACCGAACTTGACTCGAGGACACGCTGTTTTCTCAAGCCATTGCGCTCTCAGTCCATCTGGCCAACACAGACGCTACAGAACGAGACTATGGACGGTGTTGCAGCGTGCACGTCGTGCTGTACAGGCTGTGCCACCAACTCTAACCGCCGCAAACTACCCACTGCCTCCTGTCCTTTTACATGGCAAAACCTTCTACCCGTTGGAGTGATATTTGTCAACACTCTACCCCACAGCGTGGCAGATCTATGCTCTCACGAACATGAAGGAGATGGATGGCACTTGTTCACACCATCGGCTTTCCTAGAATATGCAATCCGAGTTGGCGACGAAATTCTACTCGGTGGAATGGATTACCTCGTCCAGCACCGGTTCATCTCTGCTACATACCGTGCAGTTGACGCGTCTCAAGTTGCAGTGCGGGCATACTTCATTCCCCACGACCTGAAGCACGTACAAGGAAGGCTACGCAACAGGAAGAGCGATGTCTTGACGTCGGCCAAAAAGTATCTCAAGGACCTAATACCAAGATTGACGAAGGATAAAAGGAACTGGGAGGGCCTGGGTCCCTTTAACTTGGTGCCTTTCATTCCCGTTGAGGAGGTGCGTTTTTCTTCCATTGAGTTGTCATCCAATAACAATTTTGATCCAGGATGACCTCACCCTTGCCGAAATTTATGGGAGCCTTGCCTCTCCTGCCCCGTCTTTGGATCCCATCAAAAATGGTGATATCATGGAGAGATTGTTGGATTTTGGTGACGATCTGGAAGGCCTGGGGATGAGGAGCAAACTCTATCAATACCAACGTCGGTCTATTGCCATGATGCTGCAGAAGGAGTCGGATACGCGAGATGTTCCAGACTCTTTGCTTTTGGAGCTTGTTAGTATGAATGGAGAGACTTTCTATTTTCAACCTGGAACATCTGAAGTCCTCAGGGAACGACCGATGGTCGCCTCTAGCCGGGGTGGTGTGTTGTGTGAAGAATTGGGTAAGTTCGAACCGCGCCATGCACCCTCAGTCTGAGATTTTACCCTTGGTAGGTACCGGGAAAACCGTCATGACTTTGGGATTGATACTAGCAACGCTCCGTCAGCTCCCTGAACCTGAGGAGTCTATCTTAGAGACACGTCCAGTTGTCACATCCTTATCTATCCGCCATTTCCCTGGGCTTCCCTGGTCCACAGAGCGAGAGCGAGTCTCGTCTTCGAGTTCCCCATCTACAGTTCCCTCATTGGTTGAGTTGCTGCTGCATAGGTCTAGAACGGCACCCGACACTCGAATACTGAACCCAAACACTTCACAAGGCATGGAAGAGTACCAAAGAAGGCTAAGCCTGATGGAACATCTTGAGGGTCTCCCATTGTACAAGGCCAATCAGTATGACACGCCGTTTTATATGCAAGCTCGTGAGGATCCGACGAACTACATCCGTACAAACAGGAAGCGAACGACACTCAAAGCTCGCGTCATGTACCTCTCAGCGGCTACTCTTGTCGTAGTTCCAGCGAATTTGCTAAGTCAATGGGACCGAGAGATACAGAAGCACTGTGAATATCCGTTGAGGGTATTATTGCTGAGGACAGGAACTGCGTTGCCTGATGTTCATGCGCTGGCCAACGATTATGATGTAGGTCCATTGAATCGTCACTGGCTTGCTAGACTCATGCCAATTCTTGCAGATAATTCTAACTACATACAACAGTACGCTCCATGCATCGATATGAGAATTCCGTATACTCATTCAGTACTTTCAGGATTCACCGCCGAGGATACTCGGAAAGACATATCTAAGCTACATACTTCGAAGCTCTGTTCATGCCCTGAATATCAAGACTATCGTATACCCAATTGCAAATGCAAAGCTCCTCAGGGCGTGTCTCCGTTCCTACGAATTAGATGGAAACGATTAGTGATCGATGAGGGACACATCTCTGCCTCGTTGACCAACGTGCTCGTTCCATTTACGAAATTGTTGAGTGTAGAGAGAAGGTGGATTGTTACCGGTACGCCGACAACCAATCTGTTGGGACTTGGGTTGGGAAGGAAAGGTGAAGAGCTGGGGGATGCAGATACAAACGAAAATGAAGCTGTCGAGATGGAAGAGCAGGATAGTTCACACCAGATTGGAGATAACACTGAGGATTTTGAGATGGGCGAGCCAACACCCACTGGCATTTCGTCAGAATCGTTAGACAATAGTCCAACACCAGACCTAACACCCTTCTTATCCTCCACCTCCCCATCCTCCTCCACCTCTCTCGAATCCTTAAAATCCCAGTCGCTTCAATTGTCGTCAAGTTCGGCACGGAGACCTCGCCGTCGCAAGCGCATATGGACAAGATACGATAGGGAGGATCTCACCAAGCTCGGAAACATGATAACACATTTCGTCGCGGTTCCACGGTTTGCTGGGGACCCCAAAGTCATTAATACGCACGTCATAGAGCCATTATTGGATCCTTCGGGACCACGGCCAGGTGCCATTAATGTTTCAAGACAAGTTATGGAGGCGGTAATGATTCGGCATCGGTGAGCACCTCACCCCCTCTTGTTTGTACCTTTCTTGATCTTGATATCTTTTCTTATGATCTTTTGCAGGATTGAGGATGTGGAACGTGATGTCCTGCTGCCACCGATCAAACATGAGTCTGTCATGCTGGATTTGGATCCGTATGCGGTCAAATCCTATAACGCGCTCCAGGCGACGATCGCAATCAATGCAGTAGACTCAGAGCGAACAGACCAGGTAATGTGACTTCAAGTCGCCTTCACAATGCTGATGGACTAACTGGCTATCGTGCACTTACTAGGACTACATGTTTCACCCAAAGGTATCCTGGAAGCCTCACTCATGCTTCAGATCAGTAACCTAGGCTTTTCTAGAACGTTGACGCTCTGCAACTCACCGTTAAGAATATGTCTCAGTAGGTGTACCCGCTCGAATCTACCTTCTGCCTTCAGTCGACGCACAACTCACACAACCGTCATCATTCACCAGGATTATGTTCTGGTCTGTCGACCATGATCTCCACAACGCCGATCAGCTCCTTCGGGACGCAGACATCCATATCAACACAGCGTTAGAACGAAAAGCAACTCAAGAGGACATCCAAATTCTTCAAGACGCGTTTCGTCACATGTATGTGGTCATTAATTGTGCTTTACGTGTGATTGTGATTCTCAGCGTTTTCCGTATGCTGTAGTCGTTCAGCAGCCCAAGATAAGAATTGGAGGGGGATGCAGACCCACGAAGATGTGCCATATCGCGTCTACGACATGCATCATGGAGCTTATGATACTTGGACTCGCATATCCCGCGAAGAGCATGAAGACCACAATCCGATCCCGCACAGACATCCGAAAGACTCTACCACCCCTCAAAAGCCAACCTACTCTGGTCTAATGCATCCAGATAGGCTGCTGAAACTCCGCGACTTGATCATCTCACACCCGCTTGCCTCGATTGAGAGTATAATCAAGTTGGGTGTGGATGTGGCAGAAAAAGACCGACGTCACAAGCAATCATATGAGGAAGAAGAACTAAGAAAACAGAGGAAGAAGAAAGGTGGCGCTACTTCATCAAGGTCACAAAAGGGAACCACCGATACTATGGAGGCGGAGCCAAACTCAGAGGCAGCGAGCATAACGAAAAAACGCATACGCAATAATCGACCAGCAATGCATGTACACGACGAACTGTATGACAACGCAAAGGTTGCAAGTGCAGCAAAGAAAGCAAGCGCCACGCAGACTATGAAGGAGATTCAAATAGAGTTGGACGATTCCTTAAGAAAAATACAAGCTGAAGAAGCTGGTTATCTTGATGAGGAGGGCGAATTGAAGGGCAATGACCAGTCAGAGGCTAATAAGAACGCTGGCTATCAACGACCCGACTTTTCACAGAACAGGAGTATCGGAACCGTTTCGAAGTTGGTCGCCAAATCGCCGTTAGCCTCGGCACGCATCGGCTCCTCAGCCTCAAGCAAGCTTAACTATATCATTAACGACGTAAGATACTTTGGTCATTTTGTTCCTTGTCCCGCACTTATGGTTACTAGGTCCTCAAATACTCGCCAACGGAGAAGCTTCTTATATTCTCTGAATCAGAGTTGTCTCTCGCCCATGTCGCAGAAGCTTTGGACCTCATCCAAGTCAAATTCCTGCGGTTCACAACCCAGATTAAGCCTCAATTCAGGGAGCAGCTAGTTTTGACGTTCGAAACATCAGAGACGTTTAGGGTATTTTTGATGGAATTGAAGCATGGTGCTCGTGGTCTGTGAGTATCTGCCAGTAACTCTATGACGAAGCATGGTTTTGACATACATTTAACTTTAGGAATTTGGTTTCTGCTTCGAGAGTCATCTTCTGTGAGCCGGTGTGGCACGCTGATATTGAGAGCCAGGCCATAAAGGTACGTGCTGGTCCAAGTTTTTGCGAATGACTTAATTAACAGCATAATTGCCTACTGAATAGCGAGCGCATCGAATTGGCCAGACAAAGCCTATCGTCGGTATGTTCCATCGATCATAGGTCAGCGCATAAACCGTCCGCTAACTGCCATTTCCAGTCAAAACTCTAGCTATTCGAGGGACGGCGGAGGAAGCTATGGTCGCCAGACGAAACGCACTAAAAGATCAGGTAGACAAGCTCCCAAAGCTGATTGAAGAAGCTGGCATGCGACATTTCATTGCTGTAAGTATAGCATCAAACGTTATCAATCTTCGACAAGCGCTGACTATCATGGACCTAACCTCTCCAGAATCCGAAATTCGTAGAAGATGCGCCAACACTGCTGACTACATTGGATGTACCGTTGTTCAAATTGCAGACTGAGCCAGAATATGATACGACAAACATCGTTGGAACCTCAAACATCATTGATATTTCGTCAACTTCCTTGCCAGAAACGAGCTCACCACCAAGTCCGAGGATCAATGTCAAATTACCAAACCGTGCCAGTGTTCAAATGGAGTATAGCAATTCCGAAGGTCATCTTATTGGAAAGGTCGGCCAGTCGAGTGAACTGCAAATTGCCAGTGAATCCTCCGAGAGTGGCCCCAAACCGCCGAAGAAGCGAAGGGTTGTGAGGTTCGAAGATGATTAGGGTGGACAGATGTATAATTTCATACGATGCATGGACTGTAAATGGTTCTTGTTGTGTCATGTAGTATAATTTAGGGTAATGGAAGGTCTCAGAAACATGTTACATCCACGTCGACTGCGACGACTCTGAGTCAAGGGCTATCCCGCCGTGACTCCTGCTGGAGTCACGATCTCATTGGCTCCGAGTCAGAACCCTTTAATGTCAACGCAAACGACTCCGCTGGCAACAAGTAGACCAGGGACGAAAACCGTATAATACGAGCTGGCAGCATGCAGACCATCTAGGTACTGAACTCCCACCACGACTATGCCTTCACCCAAATACCTTCGACACTCAAAGCTCAGTGGCAACTCACTTGACGCGTTGCCAGTCGAGCTTCTGTCAATTATCATCAACGACTTTATTCCAGATATCAGCGCCTATATTGCCCCTCCAAAGTATGTCTACGGTGTATATACTTCAAGCAAGGGACACATATACTTCTGTCAACTGAAATTTTTGGCCTCCCTACGACTCATCGACTCTTTTTGGAATCGCTTCATTTCCCCGATCCTTTTCTCGACATTCGTGTCTGTACCACAAGAATTTCTCTCCAAGGAGAAAGACATATTCAGGAGTAATGGTCCGCTGATTCATCACTTGGTCATTCGGGGTCGTGTTCCAGTTCGTCGACACGAACCATTTTCCAAGCTCGAATTACTGGAAGCCTGCTTGGCAGAATGCACAAACATCAGGGCATTGACATTGATGTCGGCCCCTGGCTTGTTGCTTGGAAGTCGGAAGGGTGAAGTTAGGAAGGTCTTTCGAACGCTGGAGAACCGAGCAACCCTAAGAAGAGTCGATTTCCTCTCAAGCAGGCATCATGATGATCCAGCATCTGCCTACGCAATTTCGCACGCTCTGGTGGGCATTGGGAAGGCCACAGAGAATTTAACCACCTTGGAAATCTCAGATTGGACGAATGTCTCCATCGGCCAACAAATGTACCCATTCGATCTACCGTCCGCGTTTCCCAGCCTTCGTCGCTTGAAGTTCAAATCCCTGGGCACAAGAACAGCCAACGATGTCCAAAAGCTCACTTCCCGAATAGTGCGAAAGGAAACTGGATATGATGGCAAAACCAAGACCGTCGTTCCACTACAGGAACTGGAGATAGAGACTATGAACGGCGACTACGTCAATCTTAGAATACTGCGCAATATTCTAGCAACGAACCACCTTGGAATGGGGCTGACGACTCTCTTCTTCTATTGCGGTCGTGGACATATGACAAACCTCGAAGAGATGGAGTCCCTCCCCCTCTTTATCGCTGTGGCTTGCCCTAACCTTGGTCGCTTCCACTTCACCCCGCCGTGTACAGCCAAAGTGCTGGATCATCTACCATCGAAGCTTCGAGAGTTCGGGATAAGCATACCAGCTACTGGTCCCAGATGGCGACCCGTACTACCGCCTTCCACAATTACGAGTCATGATCCCTTGATTCAGTTCCTTTTCTTGAAGAGAAGTATACTTGCAGGCTTCACTCTTAAAGTTTTATGGGTGCAGATGGATAACCATGGTGACGAATTGCTGCAGGACGCATGTGATCAAGTGGGCGTGCGCTATGAGTACCTGAATACCAGGATGTACTAGTAGAACCAGTAGATAATCTCCGAAGTTTATTTTGGAATTACGGAGCTGACTTTCTGAAAAACGCGATATTTGTTCATGAGAGTAGGAGTGATATCGATATCGTGCTGACTCCTCTTGGATGATCGCGAATAGCTGGTTTCATCTTCAAACCCATACAATCACGCCTTCACCTCTTGTTGAGGATCATCAATGATTTCATTCCTGATCTTAACTCACAACGTGCTGGTTGATAGTACTACAACCAAATCCGGTTCCTCGCATCCCTCCGACTTCTCGATTCATTCTGGGTGCACTTTTGACACCAGTCCTCTTCTCCACATTCGTTTCCAGGCCTCAGTCATCTTTGCTGAAGGTCAGAAGTCATGGTTCGTTGATACGCCATTGAGTGGTTTGCGGCAAGCTAGGTTTCCATCGAAAGGAGCCTTTCAAGCACCATGAGTTACTGGAGGCGTGTCTCGCACAATGCACTTAAATCCAAATACTGGATTTGGTGTCAGTCTCCTTAATATTGCTTGAGTGCCGAAAGGGAGAGATTTTTCAGGCTTTGAAGAGGCGTCCGACGCTCAAGTCCGAATACAGTGATACGAAGTTGACCTATGCGCTCTCACAAAGTCTGGTAGGAGTTGGAAGAACGGCGAAGCATCTGACTTCGTTGGATATCTCCGGTTGGGGTGACAGATATACTAACATAATGACCTTGAAACTCAATCTACCCTCCTCACTCCCCAGTCTCATTCGTCTACAACTTCGGAACATTGGACTTATGGAATATGCGACCCTCAAGAAGTCGACGAGAGGTCACGCATGATGGGAAGTGGGGAGGGTTGTACCCTCACAGGAGCTAGAAATCCACGAACGAACCGGATGGGCAGTTCGTCGACAGGTTGCTATTGCGCTGGATCCTAGGATCCAATAATCTTGGAGGAGGACTAACAACTCTTCTGTTCTACTGGTATCACAGAGAGACATGGAATAATGGTCAACAGGAATGTCTCCCACTCTTCATCGCTTCGACTTGCCCCAATCTTGTTCGATTTCTGTACACGGCACCATGCCCAATTAACGTCTTGAGGATGCTACCGCCAAAGTCCAAGAATTTGGGTTCATTGTCGCGGACCCACGGGCAATGCCCCTACCTGCTTCCGTGGTTACAAGCCACGAACCTGCCGTGTACTTCCTTCACTCGACAGAACGCCCATTGACTGGCTTGACATTGTTGGCCGCGTGGGTAGAGCTCGAATTTGACAGGGATGCGGATGCGCTATCGAGGGAGAGTTGTACGCAAGTAGGCGTAAACTATCGAATACGTTATTATGCTTTTACTCGTTGCAAGCGGTATGGTGGATGTTTATGTATTATTCTGCATTAGCTGACTTTATTACGGTACAGTACATGAATGTATGCACTATCAATACATTGACTAGAGGGTTGGAAACCACTTAAAACGACAGAATGGCAATGGCGTTGTTCTAATGATTGTGCTCAGTTGTAAAAAAATAACCGAGGTCGTTCGTGCACGCACCTTGAAGATGAGAATGGCATCGTCTGCGAGGGCCACTTCATCATGATCTTCGGGCATATATTCAGTTGGTGGTTTTAATCGACGGTCGCGGAAATGAAACACGGTATCAATTCCTGCGCGCATGAATGTACCCCAGTAAGGGTTAACTGGAATGTGATGCTTAGCATAAGTCGCATATACGTCGGGGTCGTAACTGTAGTTGGCCCCGGGATGTCGGATAGTTTCGGATCGTAACCAAGAACGGTCGTTGAAGTCATAAACATGGATGTCCTCGCCCATCTTGACCAACGCTTTTAGACCGTGGATTGAACATTTACTTCCTGCTGGGAGGTCGACCATGCGGGTGGATCCATTGGAGGGGCCCCACGCTTCCCATTCGACAACTTTGCATGGGTCGCCAGGGTGTAGGGCTGATACGACTGCGCTGATGAACCTAACATTGATGGAAGAGATAAATGACCATCCGGAATGAGCGAAGGAATCGCCCATATGGACTAAGATGCGATCGTTGGGCGCAGTGGCGAAGGGGTGAGAAGGACATGACGTCGAGTCTGTCGTAAGTTTGAAATTGCGGATGCTGCCTGCAGAGGAGATAGAGGGGTATGAAAGAGAGACTTTAATTCCATCATAGTTATCGACGAGATGACCATCAGAGTTTGCTGGGCCATTCAAATCCGCGACGTCAAGGCTGAGCGTGTAGCTATGACCACGCGTCTTTTCTCTTAAAACACATAGCACCAGATGAGAGTCAGGCGTGAAGGCATAATCATGTATGTGTCCGATGAATGTCTGTCGATATCAGTCATCAACGGATCAAATGGGCGTTCTGATTCATAAATACCTTGAGGAGTTCTCCACTTGTCCAGTTCCAGACGACTAAGCGCCTGAGATTGTATGCAGGAGAGCGAGGTCGGTTCAGCATGAATACCAAGTACTCGCCGAATATTCGAACGCTATGCGATTCGATGGGGTCTTGAATTTTGGGATTGTAAGAAAGAATATTAGAAGCTGGCTGTGGGTGTGTACGTATATCTATATGATTCATAGAACGAATGTGTAGAATAAATTGGGAGCCACTGGCGCTAATGAGATCAGTAAAGACATTCTTTGGAGTCACTGTGTGATGGCTTACTATGAGCTTGTCTTCTTCACCGTTACAAGCAAGTTCTGAGCGGGGTCGATGTCAAAATCGCCACACTCAACGTCGACATCTTCAATGTCCCATTCCTGGCGTTGTATGCTTTTTGTACCACTCGGAATCTGAGTAAACTTAAAGGATGGTCCATATCGTACGGCCAGAATGCTATCTCGAACTCTCCATTGGCAAGAGCTAGCGAAGGCTTGTGGTGGCAGTTCGATAAAGTGAGCGTTTGCCCATCCAAGCTCCGACCAAGCCTTCTGGTAATCGTGAAGAAGTCGTAGTCGTGTAGCAGTGTTCAGATTAGTTGACGGGCTATTAGTGAGATTGTTAGCATATAGGTCAATTGCGTATTGTAGCTCCATCGAGGAGTCGATGATGCATTGTAGATGCTTGCAAGTCTGTTGATCACCATTAACCAACGGGAACAGAGGAGATTAGAGCAATACGTACCTCCTTGCACTTGATAATACCCCGACCACTTAGCCCACCCAAGATGTTGATTAATAGTTCAGTGGGTAAATTAAGGAGGGCAGGCATATTCGTCGTGGCATAAGGCATTCTCCTTGTTGACTTTATACAGGGGAGATAGGCATCTTTACAGCTCAAGCCTGAAGATTTTGCTCTGGTTAAGCAGCACCTGCTGATGAATGTGCCAGTGAGGATACTGTGCTCCACTTGCAGCCCCGCCCAATCCCGACAGATAAGAAAAAGGCGCAAGAGTTAAGCGTGACGGATATCACTGAGTTCAGTCCTTTAAACTAAGCCATAGCTAGCTCAAATGGGGGTAATCCATTCGAGAAACATGCTTTGAACGCTCGACGAATCCACTTAGTTGCGAGTAACAATCACACGTTGGTTGGGCGTTTAGAGAACCGAGTAAATCAGTACCGATGTGCAACGGGGACGACCCTTTGGTACTATTGCTGTGAGTATCTCGTCCGAGGGTCACGGGTGTCGATTTGCATCATGCTCACGGAGTGTCGTTGGCACGATGTTGGAGACCAGAGTCGTTCCGGTGTTATGCAACCTTCGAAGAGGCAATGAATAGATCAAAGAAGACTTGATTTAAGTGCAAGATGAAGTATCACCCCCAAAACTGCGCAGAGCAAAAGTTAGTTGTGGAAGTTGTCAACGCTGAGCTAGGCTGAGTCAAGCATAAAATGGGGTTACACATCTTTGTCAGCATCCTTACGTTGGACTGAAGACAGCTATCCAACCTCGACAGCGACCACCATGGACTCCTTTGATAATTTCCAATACGACTCGGCCTCATCGTACGGAGGTGGAGGCATCATAGACGATACATCATCTGTTTATACAGCCAACACACAGGACAACACCAACTCTGTTGATCTCTCTTCTCTCTCGATATCTGAAAGTCACCCCACCGACGCCGTTAATGGGACAAGCACTCCTAGCCAGAACAGTTTGGGCTCCTCTGTCATTGAAGAAGATTTTGATGCTGTTCTTGATGATTTGAAGGATGAAGGTGTGGTAGACTTGCCGCCTCATGCTTGCAGGTGTGTACCTCATTCACCAACCAACGCGGATGGATTCTCAAGCTTTATTTCTGCATCCAGCTATTGTGGGATTCATTCCCCAGCGTCTGTGGTCAAATGTTTGATCTGTTCCAAGTGGTTTTGCAACTCGCGCGGCAATACGTCGGCGTCTCACATCGTCAATCACCTCGTTCGCGCCAAACACAAGGAAGTGATCCTCCACGCAGAGAGCCCGCTTGGCGAGACAACCCCGGAATGTTATAATTGTGGCAGTAAAAACGTGTTCTTACTTGGATTCATTCCTGCGAAGAGTGATACTGTCGTTGTCTTACTCTGTCGGTGCGTACAATGCAAACCTCAATGCACAGGATTTGTCAGTAATGATGTATACAGTCAGCCTTGCGCAGCTATATCGAGGGATATCTCTTGGAATGCTGCATTGTGGGCGCCTCTCATCGACGATCGCTCCTTTTTATCTTGGTTGGTCAAACCTCCAAGCGAGGCTGAACAACTCCGCTCCCGTCAAATTTCATTCGCACAAATCAATCGATTAGAAGATCTCTGGAGAGAAAATCCAACTGCTACATTAGAAGATTTAGAGAAACCTGGTGTAGATGATGAACCCCAACACATCTTGATTCGCTACGAAGACGCCTACCAATACCAGAATATTTTCGGTCCGCTGGTGAAAATTGAAGCTGATTACGACAAGAAGTTGAAGGAAAGTCAGACACAAACTGATATCAGTGTTCGATGGGATATTGGTCTCAATCAGAAGCGTGTAGCGTGGTTTGGCTTGCCAAAGCTGGAGAGTGGAGAGGTTCGTCTGGCAGTGGGAGATGAATTGCGCTTGAGATACAGCGGAGAGTTACATCGACCTTGGGAGGGTATTGGTCATGTAATCAAGATTCCTAACAGTGGGTAATTCTTCATGCCTTGTCTGCGTCCATCACTCATGTGTTGCAAGACGTGTCCGACGAAATTGCACTGGAACTCCGCAGAACGGAGGGCGTCCCAACCGAGTGCACCCACAATTTCGCCGCTGATTTTGTATGGAAATCGACGAGCTTTGATCGCATGCAGCTCGCTATGAAAACATTCGCTATTGATGAGAAGAGTGTTAGCGGTTTTATTGTGCGCATATATATCATTTTTCACACTGACACTCAGTCTGACATGACTTCAGTATCATAAACTACTCGGCCACGAGCTTGAACCCCAAGTATTGCGAACGCAGATGCCCAAACGATTTTCCGCCCCTGGACTCCCCGAGCTGAACCACTCCCAAATGTATGCTGTCAAGAGTGTTCTTCAGAAGCCCATCAGTCTCATTCAAGGGCCACCTGGCACGGGAAAAACGGTTACATCGGCATCCATCGTGTATCATCTCGCCAAGATGAACCCAGGACAAGTCCTAGTATGCGCACCGTCTAACGTGGCTGTCGATCAGTTAACGGAAAAGATCCACGCAACGGGCCTCAAAGTTGTCCGTCTGACTGCCAAGTCTCGCGAAGCACTCGATTCGTCTATTGGGTTTTTGACTCTTCACCAACAAGTTGCCAATAGCACTACACACGTGGAACTGCAAAAATTGATCATGTTGAAGACCGAACAAGGAGAACTGAGCAGCAATGATGAACGCAAATATAAGACCCTGATTCGGCAGTGCGAGAAGGAGATCCTGGCTGCTGCCGATGTTATCTGCTGCACGTGTGTTGGAGCGGGCGATCCAAGATTGAGTAAATTGAAATTCAGGACCGTTTTGATCGATGAGGCCACTCAAGCCGCTGAACCTGGTTGGCACCCATATACAGTTTTGTGATGTTTACTGATAACCAAGCTTTGCAGAATGTATGATTCCTCTTGTGCTTGGATGCAAACAAGTTGTCCTTGTCGGCGACCATCAGGTACACGAATTTAGTTGTTGATTGCTGGCGGTACTTGACCCACTTCTTTTAGCAATTGGGACCCGTTATTATGAACAAGAAAGCTGCACGTGCTGGTTTGACTCAATCTCTTTTTGAACGGCTCGTTTTGCTTGGAAACAAACCCATCCGTTTACAAGTGCAATACCGAATGCACCCTTGTTTGTCGGACTTCCCATCGAATATGTTCTACGAAGGAAGTTTACAGAATGGCGTCACTGCTCCAGAACGTCTTCGCAAGAACGTCGACTTCCCGTGGCCAGTACCTGACACGCCGATGTTCTTCTACCAAAACCTGGGACAAGAAGAAATCTCCAGTAGCGGTACTTCTTTCTTGAACAGGTCAGCCACATTTCAGAATTACTGTCTGCGAACTAACTCCTGAATGTTTTCTTTATAGAACTGAGGCATCCAATGTTGAGAAGATTGTTACCAAGTTCTTCAAATCGGGTGTAATACCCTCACAAATTGGAATTGTCACGCCTTACGAAGGGCAACGCTCGTTTATCGTGAACTATATGCAGTTCAACGGTTCTCTGAAGAAAGATCTGTACAAAGAGATTGAAGTCGCCAGCGTGGATGCTTTCCAAGGGCGTGAAAAAGACTACATTATTCTCAGCTGCGTTCGTAGCAATGAGCACCAAGGCATTGGTTTCCTGAATGACCCTCGTCGTTTGAACGTTGCTCTGACAAGGGCGAAGTATGGTGTAGTCATTCTCGGCAATCCAAAGGTTCTCAGCAAAGTATGTCCTTGTATGCGTCTAGACATGGATAGAACACTAACCGTTCTCTAGCACCCATTGTGGCATTACCTCCTTACCCATTATAAAGAGAAGAGCTGCCTCGTTGAGGGCCCCCTTAGCAATCTTCAAGCTAGTATGATCCAGTTCAGCAAGCCTCGTAGAACTCTTGCCAAGGCGATGGATCAGTTCCGCCGTCACGAGACGAATGCAAGAGACTTCCTCGGCGGACCATCTGCTTCTGTTTTGGCAGATCGTGAGTTCGCCGCAACGATGTTAAGTGGCGCTCCACTAATGTTTTTGCAGCTATGGCCCGGCGCTCTGGGACTCCCAGCCGATTCGACAACAATTTCTACCGTACACACGACGCTCTTGGTTACATTCCGTCCGATGTCCAATCCCTGCGCTCTCAAGCCACTTATTCCTCTGGCCTTCCCATCTTCGGTGCAGCTGGTCCTTTTGGGCCTGGTATGCCTCGCGGTTCCGCTACGGGCAAGCGTAGCACCTACAGCTATGCTGCCTCCATCGTTTCTCAGGATGTCGGCCCAAGCGGCAATGATAACGGCAGCGTTGTTGGCGTGGGTGATCGCAGCAATGTGGCATACTCTCAAAGCGATCGCTTGAGGCGACGCGCATCATTTGGGTCTGCATCTGTGACTGGCACAAGTGACCTGGGTACCCAGTACGACTACAAGAGTCAAGATGATGCGGCCGACTTGGACGACGTCAAGACCCAATACACTGGCTCCCAAGCGGGTGTGACTGTATTCTGATCTATTCTGCACGTATGTCAGAAAACCAGGACGCAAGCATTAGTTTTGTCGCCAGGAATGGAACCCGGGATGTGGGCTGGTCTCATAAATCGCCACGACAAGTATGCCAAAGCTGCGTAACCTCTGAACGCAGCGGGGATAATTCCTTAGAACGCACGCACTCCGTTCTGACAGGAACGAAATCCAAATATGGGCGACAGCCTTCGTTGGGTGTCGCCAAGCGTTGGCAGTTTGAATGGGCTGCCTATCCTACACTCCCATACCCCCGTGGTTCTCTACCGGAGCCCAACAAATCGTTAATCCGGCCTTCTGAACATATGTACAGACTACCAGTCGGAGATCCAACAACAGCGAAATTTACTGACCCTGTAACTCGGGGCAGGAAACGGACTTTGGTCGTGAAGAGGCATTTTGCCTTGAAGGGATACTACTACATATGTTGTTGTTGGATTGAGTCTGGAATTTGTCCAGTATTCCTTGTCTTCCCTCGTCTTTCTGTGTACATCATTTAAATCGACCTAGTTGATTTTTGGCTGTTAGACCGATGCCATGGTGCATTGCCCGATGTTTTCTGTTGCAGTCACAAGCTCGAGGGGCCCCCAGCGCGCTCTGATGGCTCTGTTCCGATATTTCCGGTTGAAACTTGGAGACCAGTATTCGCCGCCTTGAGTCGACATTCTTCTTCTTCGTCATCATTCACCCGGGTCCAGGGGAGGTGATATATTAGATTTTTATTTAAATCTGCCAACAGCCGGTTATACTCAATATCCAAATTGGCGTACGGCACATTAACATAACTATATGATGCGCTCTCAGAACTTTCGGTGTTACATGACCTAATATAGCCGTTCTTGTGGGGGACCTCTGCCCGTCAGTAGATGACTCGGAGAGTTCTACCTACGCACGAAGCTACACGCTGCATCACCTATCGGGGGCGACGAGCATCCGATAGACATATGATTCTCATGATTGTCTCAAGCTTGGATTCTCAGAGTTCTGATAAGTTAAACTTTGTGAATTGAATCCTGCATATAGGTTCCAAGAATCAAGGGATATCGATGAGTTTCCAACGCGACTAGGGCTTCCAGTGCCTTTCGACGGAATAGGTTCACCTTTTCACCCTTTTTGCCAGCCAAGCAAGTAAGCTGCAAGCCTTTTGGATGCCGGCATCATCGTCACAAGATGTGCATATGTACAAACGGGTATGTGGACCCTAGCCAGTTGGGCGGCGCTCAGCCATTATGGAACCCCTCGGAGCCGGCCAAGAGCTCAGCCAGCTAGCGTCTGGGTTCCACATCCTCGATAAAATTATTCATGGGCTCCATTGAATGATGATGAGGGTGATGATGATGAAATGCCAGTTTTAGATTTATCATGATTGTGCAGGGAAAGGATAAACATGGGAGAATGGAGCAGATAGCAGGGAAGGGGAAAGAAAACAAGTTATGAAGAGAGAGAATATGCAAGCACTGTGAGGAGAGATAGTGGAGCAGAGTGGAGCGTAGCTATGATGGAACGAACGAAGACTGCGAGCGAGATGTAGGAGAAGAAAAGGTAGCAAAAGATGCAGGAGGAAAAAGAAACGACTAAGCAAAGTTTGCGGAGCCACGAGGACAACGACGAGAGAGCACAAAATAAGCCAAAAATTATCATTATTCTTTCAAAAGTCGTGTGCAGTGTGCAGACGCAAGATAGAGATTCTCAAGTCCCTTTTTTTCCTTACTAAGCCATTGATCAATAAGCACCCTCCATACTAGTTCGCCGTTGCAGGCAGAGCTAGCGATGGTCATGCAGAATATTCGGGAGGCATTGGTACTGATGTGCTCGGTCCAGCGCCAGAAGACCCCGACGCCTGCAACCTTCCGCCATCCAAATGCACCAACGGTGCTCCACCCCCAGTGGTATTAATCCGTCTTCCCTTTCCATCCACTCGCACAGCTGCCGCTGGCTGTGCTTGTGTCTGCGCTTGCGCTTGCGCCGGCGTCGACGTATCCACTAAAGGAGAAGCGTCCTCTTCCACGACATTACGAGCTTCATGACCAAACAACGAACCCGTCGGAGAATCTAAATTCGTGACGTGCAATCTCCTCGGTGGTTCGTGATAGCTCATGGGGCTGCCTGCTCTGTTGGGTACCCCGTCGTCGTCCGAGGCGTAGGGGAGGGGAGGGGGTGGACTTGTCACGTGAGACTCCCTATGCGCGTGGGCCGTGTTGGATGAAGTGACGACGGGTGGGTAATATGGCTGCGATGCAGGTGGCCAATTTGACTGTGGAGGCATCATGTTATGGGTCATCATGTTGGGGGACACTCCGGCCATATTACCCATACCAGCGGGAGGGATGAGAGAAGAAATATGAGGAGGGACGGCTTGTAGACTCTGACTTGCCTTCATGAGAGGTGAATGGGATGGCGATATGAGAGTCTGACCATGTACCTGACCGACCAAACCGTATGTATATGGTTTTGGATCTGTATCGACATCGAGGGTTAAGTGTCTCCCTCCAGATGCCAATGCACTTCCGCTTCTAAGTGAGTCTTTACCTCCAACACCGAGTATGGTGTCATCTTCGTTATCAAAGATATCGTCCCACCGTCTGCGACGTCTCCTGTAATGGAAGTGAGTATCAAGGTCAGTCTTACGTAGAGCTGAAGCGTGGCGGAATGAGGAATGGAACGCACATGATGAACCAAATCAAGGCTATCACGCCAACTAGACCGAGGAAACCACCAACCGAGCCCCCGATAATAGGGCCGAGGTTGGAGTTGCTCTCATCTCTGCTGTGATCTTGCTGAATGCCTCCTGCTCCATCGTTGGTTGCTTGTACGGGAGGAGGGGTTGAGACGACGGTCACCCACACGACGCTCACGCCACCATTTTGATCAGTAGAAGTAGATTGACTTGTGATCGTCTCTGGTGGAGGAGTGGATAGATCATCGGTTGGAGTAGGGGGTGGCGGTGTTGGCGGTGGGGTGGGATCGGTGTTACTATCATTATCATCGTTCCCATCTGGACGGGACGCGCATGAGGTTGTGAAATGGGTCGCTGTGGTCGTTGAGGTGATCTCGACGGTGATTGTGAACGGAACTTGAACTTCATTCACGCCACCTGAGGTAGATGGGATCAGATAATGAGCCAAGACGCGCAGCATCGGCCACTCACCTGGAATGGTCGTGACAAACGTGGACGTTGAGCACGTAGTGATGCCTGCTAACGTGGCACACTCGGTCGATGCACCAGTGCTTGTGGTGTCATCGGCCGTGGTGGTTGATGCTGAAAAGCTGGTTGTAACATGGCCAGAGGTGATGGTTTCCGTTTCGGTGAGGGTTGGAATAGTGTGGCAATTTTCAGCCATATTCTGGACGCGATGACGGGCTGATTAGAAGGATTAGTTGGAATTAGGGCGTGAATTAGAAGTTGGTCTTGGATCGTAAATGGCAAGATCGTGAGGTGGGCAAGAGGACAATGGAGTATAGGAAAAGCAACGAAAAGTCCGGGTGCGTATGTCCAACGTAGCAAGCCCTGAGAAGGATGAGGAAGAGAGTCCCTTTGGAATCTGAAAGCAGAGAAAGTCTAATGAGGGAAGGAACGAGGACAAGAGGTGGTACACAAGAACGTCCCTGTCTGTCGAGTTGCGAATTGGACCTGATCTATTCCTGAAAAAGAGGTCAGAGGAATGAATGAATCCCAAAAATTGAATTGAATGTGGCAAAGGGCGCACAGCAACGAGTCTCGGAGGGAGGAGAAGGAGAGAATAGCACTCGGTCGAGCACAATACACGAGGCGGCCTTTGCATCCCGATCGGCATCACAGCCACGCCGTACGTTGCAAAACCACCCGAACAAGTGGTCGAATCAAGAACTCATTTCAAACGTTTTGCCGATACGAGAATGGCTGTGCAGTGCCACGGCCGATCCTGCACCAACCTCCTCATCCTTTTTAGGATAGGCTAATCATGGCGGTGCTAGATGTCAGGTGAGCCACAAAACCTGGCCCAGGTAATGGCAAGAGGAATGGCAAGCTCCAAGGACAGATTCAATAAATCAGACAACCCGATACCCCTTGCACCCGATATCTCGGAATTATGCCGGACAACAGGTACATATAAGGACATTGCAAATGGCTTCAAGCTTTCAGGGTCGTTGATAATTCATTTTCTCGGTGATCGTGGTAATGGCAGGTACCTCAATAAATAACACCAGCCAAGACTGAGTGTAAGGTAGCAAGTTTCGATTTCTCCTCCCCTCTCAACAGATATCCAACTGTCCAATCACGCCGTCGGCGTCGAGCCAGGTGTGGTGTCGCTTTACATTCATCAATTGGGACACCGCGCCGGCTCTTGAATGTAATTATCCTGTCCTCAGCGACAGGCAGCTTTTACGAACATGACATCACTGCTACAACTGACTCGGACAGAACAAGGGGGCTGCGTCCAAGATAGAGAAAATGGGTCCAAAGCAAGCGTGTCGAGGTCGACACCTGGCTATAGCTTGGCAAAACTTCAAGTCGCCGACTCGACAAAGTGTGCTATTTGAAAAGAAGGTAGAGCAACTTGAAGTATGCACGCGAATGAAAGATCATGACCTTGTGTGTAGTAGCGCCGTGATGCAGGCGTGCGCAAGCCCATCGTAGACCCTCCCCTCGATCCAATTTACATCTAAGGCTTGGCCTCCGCAATCAATCCTGTGGGTGGATAACGTTCAATTATAGGGCCCTAGTGACTGATTAGTTGAGAGCTCGAAAGAAATCACTTCTGGGGCAAATACCATCAGGACACATACTCTTCTGTGCATGTGCGTGTGTTTAGGAGTGGGCGCAACGACCGAAATGACCAAGCGCCCTAGCTAGAACTACAATCGTGTAAAGTCCCAGATGCCAGAGCCGTAGCCAGTAGCCAAAGGAGGAAGAGAATAGCAAGACCCGAGTAGCCAATATCCGTTTCATCTCCGAAGATATATACAAAACTACCCATTCATGGATCCGATCAGAGAAATGGGCAGAAACGTATCCAATCGCAACATCCAAGACGTCAAGAAGATGTCGATCCAGCACAGATTCCTCAGCGCTGTTTCGTCTCCCAGCTGTCTTGCCATCCCAGTCACATCGCAATATCTGAATCGGAAAGGCGTTGGCAGATTGAAGAAATGAATGATCAAAGTCCCATGAACACGAAGATGACGAGAAGACCTGGAAAACACATAGCATGTAAAGGCGCCAAATATAGTTCAGATTCGTTCAGCCTCGAAAGAGATTGTCTGCATAGCCGTCCAGTCTAGAACCCGTTTTGGACAACAGGGCAGCTACTAGGCCCCCAGACTCGTACCCGATTGGAGCATCAACAAAGAAAAACCAACGGACGCTGACCTATTTCTATTGCCCAGTTGTGCCGCATGACTCCAACCCGATCATGGCGGCAGAAGAGGTTTGTCAGGATGTCAAAAGTCGCCAAGTACATCAAGTTGTCAAAACTAAGAGGCGGTGAGGACGCTATAGACGGTGTCGTAATATGATCCGGATCATCGGCGCCCACCGTCGGACATAAGGAGGGCAAGTCAAGCTGCCGGTTGCTTGTGGGGTAGGAGGAGAGTAGAACCTTCTTTGCGGCGAGTTCGCCGTCAGGTTCTGAACTTGGTGAATGCATCCTCGGATGAAGCATTGGCCCAATTTCTCCAGAGCTTCAGAAGCTCCAAGGGAATGAGCAGAGTGCACCCAGACCAACCACATGTAGTGCATATGATTCTGGCACTTGTAACAGAATTCGCGTTTAGCGTCATGATCGAGCCGTTGAAAGGTCACACGGCGGACGACACACCGGTGTTTGCGTCGCGGCGATTAGGAAAGCTTGCAGAGAATTCTACAATTTAATAACGCTAACTGATATCCTATTATTAAACAGACAGACTTACAGATAAGCGCAGACTGACTTCCATTTCGTCCAGTAACGAAAATGAGCAAGTTGCGACATAATTCGCCGTTCAAAGTGGGCGTATTGGGCCATGCCAGCGTCAGATGTGTTCCCATGCGCCCACAAACATGAAGTGGCGGAATGTGAGATATCATGCGATACCATTGCCAATCTTAACAAATAAAGTTGCAGGCACCGTGACCTGGAATCGAATCCATTTAGTCAAACGCACCAAAAAAGTCTCGTTCAAAGCTTGAGCTTGGATAACCGAGGCCTAACCCATGCCCAACTCCGAGTCTGGACTCTGTCCATTGCAGGAAAAAACAAAAGCAAGGAGCCCAAACCGGTACCTACACCTTGGATATCCAACTTGGCGCTCTCGACCGAGAATACGACCATGGCGGGCACAAATTCCGTCGTTTTCGCCGATACGTGAGAACCTCCGCGTTTCAGGATGTCATCACCAACGCTGACATTTCTTGAACTCGCTCGGATGCCCCGCTTCTGTCTTTCTGTAGCAACGCGTTCCGAGGCTTCCAAGTTTCCGATCGTGGACATGTATAGGCGAAGCCGATACCTGCCAGAGGCAAATCACCTATATTAATAGCAAAATATTAATATCGCAGGTGATGCGGGCACGACGTCCACCAAATGGAGAATTGAAGTTGTTAGAAAGGGTGGAGCGTCCGACCTACGGAACATATCATCAGATGCTGGATCCTAGAGCCCGCGTGTGGCCCATAAAATTCGAGGGATTATGATGAAAGAATCATCGATACCTCAACATCAGCGCCTCGTTGCTTCCCAACGTAAAATGAAATCAATATCCAAAAGTTAAATCCATGAGCAATAACAACGTTCGCCAAAATCATTAAAAAATCCCACACCTCAACTTTGCAAACATTTCCCATCTGGAAATTATAGACCTACAATGTTTAGCCTCGACGCTAGGCGAAACCGGGGCGTTGAGTGAGGCCAGTCGGGATTTCGGTCAATTGTTTTGATAATTTTGATTGCGGGCTCAGTGAGAGCAAGAAGTCCACCATCCTGAACAGTATCACGGCACGTATTGCACTTTGCAGTCTTGCAGAACACGCTAAATTCAGCTGCACTTGTGATGCGAAGAAAGTTATTCCTGGAAATCGCCGAAGCCGAAGCAGGTACGGGACGGAAGTCCGCGATCGTGAATAGTTCAACCGCGATGCACATGGTGCCGACACGAGTTTGGTGTGATGAAGCAGAAGATGCATTGGGTTATCGATGATAAACACAGGAAATGTGGATATATCAAATTAACCTGGGGTATGAATTAGTTTGCCAAAGACAATGGTTCTTGTAGTGAGGTCATCAACAAAAAAGATTGAAAAAATGACGATAGGATGGATGAGTGCAAATGTGGTCGGACTACATTGAAGAGTGAGGAAGAAAAAAACAGAGCAGAGAAGATGAACGAGAGATTATATCGTGACATCGTCTGGAAACGACGATCCAGACAGGAGAAGAACAAGGCAAGCCGTCATACGCGCACGGCACTCTACATCAACTTAGCATTTAAACGAAGTCCCTTCTATCTTGATCACCTACTGATCATGAATCCCTGGAGGCCGTCTCTGCCCTGCTCTAGCCCACTTTACTGTGCGCTAATGCACGGTATCTCCAGAGCGATTGGTAGTGTGCTCCGATGATAATGAAAGCAGTTCTTCAACGCTTCCAATCACGGTAGACTTTTTCTCCTCTTCGGTTTCGATTGAGAGATTGCTTTCATCACTTTCACGTCTCTGCGGCTCTGGCTCCGCTAGGTCTATCGATGGTCGATGACCACCCTGGGAGTCCTCGTCTCCTTCCCGAGCTAGCGACGACGATGTCAATTCATCACTCGGGCTTCCTTCCAGCGAATCCGCATTTTCCGCTTCAAGGCTAGGACTGGGACTTGTTGGGATGCCTGCTTTGCCGTTCGTCCCTGAGCCGTCTCTTGACAGTTTTCGCCCTCGTTCCGCGTCTTTTCCAGCGGAAGAGGGCTTCCCAGGACCATGTTTCTCTCTCCATGTATCCACGCTCTTCTTGCGCTCTTTGTTCCGCTCTTTGGCTTTCTCCTTCTTCTTCTCCTTCTTCTCCTTACGTAATACGCCGACATTTTCGTGTACAGGCTCCTTCTCCTTCTCTTTTTCTCGTTCCTTGTCGCCGCCTTCTTTCGATTGCGAAACCTTCTTCCAGGAGCTTTGTATTGCTCCCTTCACAATCTTCCCAAACTGCACAAACGGATCCTCAAACTCTTGGTCACTACCCTCCAAATCCCGCTCCCTATAATGAACCCTCACTCTTCTCTTCCTCTCCATCTTCAACAATTCTTGCTCTTCTGTTAGCCTCTTGTATTTTCCTTTAGGTGAATAAATTTTTCGCATTTCTTCATCAGTCCACATAGGATTACTCGATTTTACAACAAAGATCCCACCTCCTGAGGTATCTAATGCCTCAATGGGGCGTGTGCCATCTTCGTCGTCGTAGTCCTGTAGACTTCTTCTTCGACGAACTAGCTGTCCTCTTGCCGCCATTCCGAGCGGAATAGATGACTTTCGCTTCCTAGGTCCGACTTGAGGTAATGGTGCAAATTTGACGCTCAGCCCCGGCGATGTTATTGTTGACGTGACAGTGTTCGGCTCTAGAGAAGACGTCGAATGTGAGGCATTTGTATCCCCTACACTCGTTGAAGAGTTGCTCGTGCCGAGGTCATTCCCGTTGACCGTCGAAGAAGGTTGGGACGGGGTATATCTCTGGGACGCTAGAATCCCTTGTGAAGCTGAAATGCCATGTATAATTATGGGCGTCGTGAGGAGCAGTGAGTCATTCGATGATGATGGGTCAGGCGGGGATGATGATGAAGGTATGTCGACGGAGAGCGCGCGGGGATTGTTGATGATGATACTTGTAGTGGTCATAGTCGCCGTGGCGCCGGTTACGGGGGAAGACTTGTAATACAAGGTGAAAATATGGTTGGTGGTAAAATCAAGGTTGGTCGAGTAAAGGTCAAACGGATCCGCTAGGTTTGGGGCGTGGGTGATGCAAAAGAAGAGTGTCGTCGCGTGGAATTAACAAATAAGTTTATTTTGTGGATTGACGAACTTGATAGTTTGCGCAAGACCCTAAAGCAGTGATGAAGGGATGTATGTGGGAGGCACAGTGGATCTGCGTTGAGAATTCAACGTACTTGAAAAAACTTTGAAGTTGGTATGAGTTGTCGACGTTGCAAACCAACGGGGTCGCGGGTGCGATAGAAGTTGCGGAGTACGGGGGGTTGTTAAGTGGTCCTTTCTTAGGAAAAATGCAACGAACCACCAGAAGGAGAGGGCGGCCGTCAGGGTGAGATGATAGAGAAAAGGTTAACGGTTAGGTAATGGACTTCGGCGTTCAAACAAATGCCTTTCGAGAAGAAGAAACTACGGGTCGTGGGCACTTGTAGCGACGAAGCGTTGTGCTGCTTGGCGAATATATAATACGATTTCCTCGAATAGCGAGACTGACGGTGT
This sequence comes from Volvariella surrecta, assembly GCA_951802395.1. NCBI lineage: Eukaryota > Fungi > Basidiomycota > Agaricomycetes > Agaricales > Pluteaceae > Volvariella > Volvariella surrecta. The sequence goes on from OX637784.1 coordinate 2,467,940, forward strand.
TTATCAGGGCCTGGGACGCGTTTGAGTGTGAGGTGGTGTGGACGTGGGATAATAATGCTTGTTGATGTAATTTAGTTTCCGCTTTGGTGAACCAAGTGACGAGAGAAGGTCAGAACGGAAATGAGGGTTCGCAAATTCTGAAGCTGCCACGACCTTCCAGGGAGGAGCGCTCGTAAGAGGCAATAGGGACGAGGCTGAGCGGTGTTGGGTGGAATTCGAAAGAACAAGAGCCTGTATCGTTCCTTATGTATGCGTGGCACTTGTAACTTGTGGTGTTTGCTAAAGACAGAGATGGGGTCCGGCTTGAGACTCGGCAAGGGTATGGATGGGTCCGCGTTACCGCAAGGTGGACTAGGGTCGGGAACTGGGGGGTTTAGAATGAATTGATCAGTCACGGCCTCCGCAATAAGGGAAAGGATGTTCAAGCTGAAATAGGCAATAGCGTAATTTGGGGTACGGCAGGACGGAGATCACGAATCTGGCCATGTAAAGTGAGGGCAAAAATAGTAGTGAAGAGCGATAAGGTGTGAAGGACTTGTGAAGGTAGAATGACGAGGAATATACAACAATGCAAAAATGCGGCAGAGAGAAAAGGACGTACTGCGGAATCGACACTCTCCTATTATGCTGGTCCGCTTGTTGAGTTGAGAGATTGCCTTGAGCAGTGAAGACAAGGGATCAGGGTTGAATTAGGATGTGCTTAATTTCGGCTAGAAACTAGTCCCTAATTGTAGTCGAGATGGCACGAGGAGAATGATGCCCAATTGATAAACGAGAGTGTAGAAGTGCTGAGATGGCGTAGCGTAAAAGGGCACCTTGATTGTTTTGCGTGACTGGCTAGGTAGAGTCTATCCGCGCGATAGTAATACCTGTTCGACCTAGTCGTGGTTTGCCGAAGTCTAACGACGAGGCTCTAGAGCACCAGTCGTAGTTCGCGTATAAACCTCCGAAGAGGTATTGGGGCACCTGGCGTGAATGGAGAAGAAGACTCCTTCCGAGAGTGAAGGAAGCAGAGGAAGTGCTGGAACGAAAGGCTGTGTGAAGAAGCAGGCAACGGAACTGGAGCTGAAGGTAAATTTCATCATCAATGAAGCCAAGTGGAGAATAATCTCACCTATTACACTGAAGGCGTTGGTAAATATGAGTTAAAGTGCTGGAGACGGGGCCACTGGGAGCAGAATAAGAGAGACGTCGGTTGCGGTGATGAAAAATGTTGCGATCACGGTGATTGGCTAAAGCGGTCCAGCGGATCAGCAAGTTGATGCGATTCGCGCAGTATACACAGACAAGGGGTCTCGACTTCCACACGTAGCAGTCTGCGACCTGCGAGGTCTGATGCTGAGTGAGGGAGGAGAGGGAAGCTCGGGGTGAGGAGGAGGAGGAGGAGGAGGAGGAGGAGGATGAAGAAAAAACCGGACGAAGCAATCTTGACGGTTACGGCATTGGCTGCAGACATCTTTCTATACAAAGCAGGTAAGGCCCCGACTCATTTCCACCTGTGTGTCCGTCATCTTCGACCCGCACCCGTTAATTCAGTCACTTCTCACATTGGGGCGCCCGGTGCCTATTAACCATAACACCCGATCGTCGAGGATGAAGCAGTTGCTGAGGCCGACCAGTTATCAGATGGTATCCTTGGAAATCTCCGTCAGCTTGAGCACGTTCGGCGTGGAGCGGACTTGATAGGTCCGTATGATAACTTCGAGCCTCCAGGCAACATCCCATGTGCCCAACAGGATGCCAACATCATGCTGCGGTGTTCGCAGGTCCCCATTTGGTTCACGATTTGGTTCTGGGAGGTAGCCTAGTGGCTGCGTCATATGCGACCGTTCCTCACCATACCCGAAACGCAAAACAGCACTACCCATCAGACTCAGGCTCTGTCAAAAGAATAGATTTATTAGGAGTTATTTAGAGGTATGCCCCAGTGGTCGACCTTGGATCCGTGCCTGACGGCCTGATGACTAGTACTTATTCTAGTCATGTTGTCACGGTATACTTCAGTGTCTGAGCTACAATCACGAACCTACTACTATGTATTCTTTCTTAGAACAGTGCTGTGGGGGTGAAAATGTTAGGCGTAGGTGTCTTACGACTGGTCTTGTTCTTCAACTGCATGTTCGCGGGTAATCTGCTCATGTGAATCTGTGTGGGTGCAGGTGAGGGCCGGGGTTGGGATACAGAAACCACATGACGAGCATGCCAAAAGGGTTTAGAGGCATATGATACGAACTCTTCTATGTCCAACACCACCAAGATTGTAACTCGGCTAGACGCGGAGAGACATCTTCCCTGAACACGTAAACCAACCAAATGAAGGAATACCACGTTCCACTGCTGCGGTTGAAGAGCCTCCTGGATAAGGCCTGCGAGTTGAGACGGGACAACAAACCGAAAAGTCTGGTCAAGGCATATAAGTGACAAGGAAAGTATTCAGTTAAATTCCTGTCCATGGTCCCAAGGGTGGAACCCATACTAAGAATGGATGGAATTGCTTGGGAATTGCACCCAATGACATTTTTCGCTCCTAGATAGCGCTAACACTCTATTGGATTAATATGCTTTCAAGTCAAATTTCGCCTTCGGGACGAATGTACTTTCATTGGAGCGACAGGTGAAATGAGTGAATTACGGCTCGGGCTACGGTAATCCCCGAAATTCTAATGGCCCTGGTGTTGTTGAGCAGGAGACTCACCGGATAATACATTTTCAGGACTTGAATCCGCGGATCCAAGGATTACCAGCCTCTGCGAAGTTGGGCGTTGTTGACGAAGCTACGAAAGAGCGGCGGGAGATATAGCAGCACAGACAAGTAAAGAGGAATAGGCCTGGTATTTATAGCCACCCAAGGTCACGATGCGGGTTTGGGCATATCAAAAGCGCAATGGACACCATTATGGTACAATCGCCGACCCTGCTGTGGGTGTATGGTCCTCTGTACTCGGTGCTTACCGAGTTTCTATTTTTGGCACCTAGTTCATTCAGTCGTTCATCTATTCAGTTCTTGGAAGAATCGTCCTCACTTACTTCACGCCCACAATTCTTGCTATTTGTGTCCTAACCTTACTTTCGAGCACCTCGGTCGCTCTATATACTGCTTGACTGAGGTGCATACTGTACTGTGTTATCACATCCACTGATACTCACCTAGTACAGTAGCCGTTTACCTTATAATAGGTACAGCCACTTTATATCCTAATTGACTAAGGGTGAAGCCACGACATCTCTGCAAAGACTGCAACAACCGCGCATCACAGTCTAGTCACGGACGCCTTCCTGGCGCTGGCACTTCCACCGCCGAAGCAACGCAAAGGAGCCTATTCTCAAATGTTCAACAACGTTTCACATGTATTCAGCTATCGACTGGTTAAGTATGGAGTGGACTAAGTCGTCAGCTTATCCCTGCCATGCCTTCCAGTCAGTTTGCTGGAACTACTGAAATGGCCAAGAGGTCGGAGATGTGCGATGGCGAGCCTTTTTGGTCGACATCGGGTCAGCAACTACATCTGTTGTTCATATAGTCGGTCTCTGTCCAGAGTACAGGAGTTAGGTCATCAACAACCACATCCATGCCATGCTGCTGGTACTGATCCTCACCTGCATCCTCACTGGCGGAAGTGCTTCCCCGATCTACAGTCTCCCCAATCCATTGAACACCTCCAGGATCAGCAGCAGGACCACTGGCACAACCAACGACGCTACTGCTACTCGGGATGTCGTTACGATCATTTATAACTGCATTGCCACGATCTTTGCTTGTACTTATGCCGCAATACATCCGAATATCCCACCTCGAAACGAGGCGTGGTGGGTTACACTGGGAATTCGCTTAAAGATCACCTCGTATGCGTTGATAGCGCCCGAGATTTTGATCCTCTGGGCGATGAGGCAGAGAATAATGGCCAGTAGAATGGCTGATCGGTTCAAGGGTAAGTAACATAGAGCGCACTTCCAGAGCTGAGCGTTGAAGAACCACCATCTTAGACGCGAACTGGAGGAGAGCTCACGGTTTCTTCCTCCAGATGGGGGGCTTCATGTTGAAAACTGATACCGTTTGCGAAGTAATCGTCTATAATTCTCGCACGCAAAGCCTCAAGACACTCAGTGTATCGGAAAACATCGAGCCCCCAAGAATCCCAGAAGCAGATATTGAGGACCGCAACAAACGAGACTACTTATCCAAAGCGCTCGTTATTATTCAAACAACATGGTTCCTTATACAATGCATCGCGCGTGGGGCACAGAACCTCAGTCTCACAGGGCTGGAACTCGTCACCCTTGGTTATGTGGTCCTGAATTGGCTTACCTACTTCCTCTGGTGGGACAAGCCCGCTGATATTGGTCGGCCTATGTACTTCAACCTTCAAGGGTTATTAGTACCACCACCAGACGAAGAAACCATACAGGCCAAGACCAAGCGTACCAACCCTGAGGCAACCCAGAAGCGAGGTCTCGTCAGTTCTCTCGTCGAACGCGTCTTGATAGGGCCATTCGCCGCGATATTCAAACCATTCTGGGATATGATCCAACAAGAGCAGCCATCTAGATCAGGACACGACGTTGGTCCCTTCTACGCAGCACCCCTCAGCAAGCCTGATCAACTCATCACTATCGTTGCTTGTGGCGTGATTGGGACCGTGTTTGGGGCTATCCATATGGTTGGATGGTCCTTCGTCTACCCAACGTCTATCGAGAAGGAGTTCTGGCAAGCTGCGTCAGTGGCAATCACTGCTGTGCCCGCTTTAGTTTCCTTGTTCGAGATACTCGTTTCTGCCCTGACGAGTAGATTCTCTCGAAAGGACTCGACCTTCCAGACGGTGTGGGGCTATGTCGTTCTTCCGCTGCTGGGAATCACTTCCATCATATACACCATCGCACGCTTCTACCTCATATATCAACCTTTTGCCGGGTTAAGATACCTAAAATCTTCTGCATTTCAGGATGTTGACTGGAACAAGTACATACCGCACATACAGTAACTATTCTTTTTCCTATGAGCATTGTTGCATACCCCTCATGACCAATTACGACGTGATGATAATGTAACTTTTGTGTCATGCATCGAACGCAAGTGCGGGTGTACGCTTCCTGTCCTTGTTCCATGGATACGGATGAAGCCAAAAGCATCCATGTCATAATCCAAATAATGCCTGCTCCACCTCGAAGTTTCTTGTTCGCACCCCCGGTCAAGCGGTTTCCATTCCAAACCGACTCGTGTGCTGCCAGTGTGGAAAGCAATATTCAATATAATGATGTGTGTAAGAACACTGAGCAGCTCTTCGAGAGCCCACCAGGGTTAACGGCATTACGGCCTATAGCATTGTGTAACAATGCGTCTGATGCAGAATATGTCAGTGGCACCTATCACGAGAACCAGAAGCGTTACGTGTTTGGCGCACCCAAAGTCCATGACTAGGCATTCATGGGCTTGTTGAGCGTTTCTTTTAGTGTATCGATGATAACATTTCAACTCGGACACACGGAAACACGGAATTCGGGGTTTGGGTGTTTAGACGTTTACGTTCGCATGCGCAAAATTGGCAATACAGGCATGATCCAATACTTGCATCTGGCTGTTTAGCAGTAGCTGCTCCTTCCCAACGATATGTTTATGTATGTCATATCGATCAAATAATTCGGAGGGAGTCAGTTTTGATGGGGGCAGTGTTAACTTGGACATCTTCTATGTCGATGATTGTTGATTGGGAGATGCTCATTGCAGGAAGTCGAGTGAGCCTCGTGAGACTGCTCTGACCTTGCTTTTCTCGTAGGTGATGTGTGATTCGGAAAGGACCCTATCGACGGGATTCAGACCCTAGAACTGCGTGCCGATTGTTAACTGAGAAGATGTAACAATGCCAGTGGCTGTACACGCTCCGAAGAATCGTGCCGGGGTTCTAGCCGTATCGCTCAAAGCCCACATATTGTTGTCTTTGTCCGTGGGCCACTAGGGCCCAAATCCGCCATGAAGACAAGATACACGAGCCGATGATTCTCGTTGAAGGTAACTCCTTTCTCGCCGCGAGGTGGCCCAGAAGCAAAACATGCCGACCACACCGCCACCATCAGGAACGCTCTGCACTTAATGGTGTGTATACAGTCCCTGGATCTACCCCTCACTATCGCCGTGCTAGCCATCTCTTCTTGCTCCACAAAGAAGAACCACCAGCACATCTTACGCAGTTGCTGCAGTTGGAATCAACCCTAATCTGACTGAGACTTAACATATTCAGGTATAAATTATCAGAGAACTGATCGGGACCCCACTTTCTTCGCACTTACTACCACCAACCACCTCACTTGAACATGTCATCGACTCAGAACGTCGTTATCATAGGGGGCTCTCGCAATATTGGCTACCATTCAGCCGTCAGGTTGCTTGGTGAGACACCACTCCTGCCAGCACAACAATCCATTCATTGATGCGCCTTTGCACCAGCTGGTGGAGCGCATGTCCTATTCCTTCTACGAAATCCCAGTGTTTCGACAAGGATAAGACGATCCAAAAGTACGTACAAGCAGGCAAAGCCATACTTCTCAAAGGAGACGCGCTCGTCTTTTCGGACGTTGAACGCGCCTGGCGAGACGGTGCAAAGAACGGCCCAGTTGATCTACTTCTCTTCACAGTTGGTGAGTTTTTTCGGGCTCACAATTACTGGTTCTCACACGTGTGCTCTAACACCGTTTAGGTGGCACTCCACAATTCCACCCTCTCAAGGGCTTCGTGATCAAACCTGCAAACCTCGTCACACAATCCCTACTGAATGTAGTGGTCGCGATGCCAGACACGAACCCTGCTCCAAGATTAATAACAATTTCATCGACTGGACTTACAAAGAGGTCACACTCGACTCTACCACTCGCCTTGAAGCCCGTGTACGGATATCTTTTGTCCGTGCCCCATGCCGATAAAGTCGGTGCAGAACGTGTCATCTTCCAGAGCACAGGATGGAATTGGAACCCTGCTGATGGAGAAATGAGTGAAGAAATAATGGGGAATGACTGGAAACAACGACTGAGCAGGTTCACGAACAACCCACTCAAAAGGATCGTCATCATCAGACCGTCATTGTTAACCGATGGAGAATGCATGGCGGATAGGAACATTGCCAAGGGGAAGACTGATGTGCCATATCGTGTCTCTGAGGGGGAGCTGGGCGGCTGGACGGTTTCGCGAAGGGATGTGGCGCATTTCGTTTCCAATGTTGCGCAGAATAAATGGGATGAATACGAGGGGAAGGTTGTCAATATTTCATACTGAACCTGATGGAAAACATATGGCTGCGCAGCCGTACTAGTTATTGGAGATCTACTTATTCTACTAATGTTGTATCGTAGCGAGCTTTGGCACATTATGTCAAAGCGTTGTTCCAAATCATCTCTACCAGCGTATTGGGCATAATCATCAGTCGAATCGTTAAAGCAAGGTATTGAAGTCCCTTTGCATCCATCTTTTTCAGCCATGTCCATTGTATACTTACTGTAAGAGCTTAAGTGCTCATCAGGTCTGCACCCGATCTCGGGCCGGCCCCAAGGGTGTATAGGGTATAACGTGCTGGGAGACTTCATCGGATTCCATGACTGAACCTAGACAATCGAACAGCAAGCCTTCAGACCATGCGTGCAGCAATATAGGATCAGACAAGGTAGCAGGTCACACTACCTCAGGGAACAGTGCTGACTCTGCCCATTTCTACATAGGCGCCTATTCCTCTTTGACACCATAGCGCACTGCTGTCTCCGGTTTCCCTCTAATCCATCTCCTAATCAATGTAACAATTGCTTTCAATACTCCAACAGGTGGTATCAACCAGCTCAATCTCCATTCCAGCCAACCTGCCTCCTTGTGCAGTGCTTGTACCAACTTGGCAACTTGACGGTGAAGGTCTTCTTGGGACCCAGAGTTATCAATGACGATATCAGCGTAGGCCAGTTTTGAGGAAATGGGCATTTGAGAATTCAACCGTGATCGAGCGTCGCTCTCTGATGACGAGTCTCGTCTCATCAGACGTGACAATTGTGTTTCTTCTGAGCTGTTGGAGCGATCCAATGAATCAGTGTCCGCGTCAAACTGTGTAAAGTGAGATGGTGAAAAACCTACTAACCAATATACAAGCACGACCTTCCCAACCAATTTCCACAATCCACCTTCAATCAACAACGGAACGTCAAGAACACAAACAGGTTCTCCTCTGACCCAACACTTGACAACCTCCCAAAGCATGGCTTTCCTGATCTCAGGGTGCAGGATTCCATTTAAGATCTTTCGTTGTTTCTCGTCATTGAACACGATGCTGCCCAACTTTTTGCGATCGAGCGTTTGACCATCTGAGGAGAGGATGGCGGGGCCGAAGTGGGAGACTAGACGCTTGAGAGCAGGGGTGCCAGGTTCGACAACTTGTCGAGCTATTAGGTCTGCATCGATGATGGGTATGGTGCTGGTGCTGGTGCTGGAAGGGGATTTGAGGAGTGAGGAAACGGTGGATTTTCCAGTCGCAATCCCACCAGTTAAGCCAACCACTGGAGAGAGTTGCTGAGTAACAGCGTAGCTGAGGGAAGAATAACTGCCTACTCACCGAGCATTGTGGATAATCACTTGGTAGCAAGTGTTATGATAGGATGGCACCGGCATATGAAAAGATACCGGTACCCGAAGCTCTCGGGATTAGCCGATTGTTCTACTCAACATTGCCCAAAGGGATCCAACGATGGATGACTCCTCGACTTGGTATGTTCACACAGTAATACATACTCTGATCATCATTGCGTTTAACTTGAATTGCAGAAAATCTTACCTCGACGCAAACCATTCTATTGTTAAACTTTGATGGTACAGACTTATTGAGGTTTTGTGTACTATCACGCACTGACCGGTAATTCCTCTATGGCCTAGTCACGGGAGAATTGCACCTTAGAAGGGGACCCCAGGTTTCTACGGGCTTTGTGCCATACCTTTACGGCTTTCCAGCCATGACTTTACCCGATTGGGACCTAGGGTAGCGGGACTTGAATCCACCATACCTCGACCAATCTATTGTTGTTTGCAACAGGAACGTTTGTTCTATCGAAGATATTAGGAAGTTTATCTATGAGACCTCACAGGGAACGGATCAGCAAGACAAGATATCGCTCCAGGCTATTGTACTGGAACTGAGATTTGCATTGGCGCTTTTTTCATTGGGCTAGCTAGGATTGAGCATTTTTGGAACACCACCTGGATGCGACCGTATTCGCAGGGGAGAGTCTACATAGAACATTTGTGCGGAGCTTTGCATTGAAGGACCCATTGGCAGCCCTCGCTGAGAAAGATCATCGTATACCGATCATACTGAAAGTACCGAGAACTGTGGATTTAGGACGATGATAGAAAGGTTGGCAGCGTCTAGCGTGGATGGTTGAAAAAACGATTGCGTCGTTCGGGTTGGTGACACTGACTGCGAAGTATCTCGAATGGAGCAACCTATCCAAGCTAGTGGTCCGCGACTATAGCCCATTGCTACCATTATGATCTGCCTGGTGTGCAGTGATAAGCATGAGTAAACCCGGGGTCAATTTGGAATGACCCCGACCCGTACCCATAGAAACCCATACCTTTCAGTGCGGGTTGGGGTTTTCTCAGGGGTTACAGTGGGTACTGCGGGTTTGGGATATACCTGCAGGTTGTGTCACGGAAGGTGCGATGAGTACTCTCACAAATGCTCTTCGGTAAATTTCACCTATTATCACCGATTTTTAGATAGATGGTTATCTCCACAACTCATCTTCCTCTCTCTCAACACCCACCCTCCAATCCGTTATCGGGTACGGGTTAAAGAAAATACAACCCCAACCCCAACCCAACCAACCCATACCTGTGCACCCAAACCCATGCTCATCACTAGTGGTGTGGTGACAAAGTTTTTCTGCATCTAGCACTGCCACAGATTTAGACTTTCTATCTGTACGGTTTGGCCCTCTTACACACCTTATATAGAGGTGTCACGCTTCAAAGTCAAATGAAAGGAAGGCGAACATGTCGATTCAGACATATTCCCCGCAGCCGGCTCAAATACATGTCCTGATACGGAGGGCATAAAGTATCGTACATACATCATTCATCATAGTCACTGGGTATAGAATTAATCAGCGCGTTCCATCTTGGATGTTCATCTACCACCCCCGACAGATCGTTCGAGATAATCATTCGCTGAACTATCCATACCAAATGCTGCATCTCCTTCCTGTTAGCCACATTTACTTCCTCATGCCTGTTGCAGTTGCCCGTAGATAGGGCCCTCACATAAGTCCTGACTAACTCCATTCTGCGTTTCTGGCCAATCCAAGAGCAGTGTTCCAACAAGCTCAGCCCCGCAATGCAAAGCTTAATGTGTGCATCGCTAACCATGTAGTTGCCCTCATTGCCAACCTGCTCCACCACGGTTATAAAGACATGAACAAATGTCCTTTGCGCGTTATTGAAGGTCGCAACATCCGCGTCATGGCTCCAAAGGATCCTTGAATCAAAGCCTAAAGATATGAGGAAGGTGCGGGCGAATGTGAGTTGATCCTGATGGCTATCAGACAAATAATCGTCCTGTGTCCAACTACAACACTCCAGAAGGAATGTTGCAACGTCACCGTAGGAAACGAAGGCTCCCGAGTCCAAAAACGAGGGGTCATTGAGTATGCACATCTGGATGCGCCCAATCAGGTCCTTGTGTTGCTGTTCCCCAAGCCAGCGACCCCGACTCTGAAGCCGTAACAGGGTGGCCAGTTCAACAGAAGCGCGTTTTGAACCAATGCCGAGGCCTTCTATTGTCAATGACCCGGTTGAGTGATTCCAAGGGACTTTGAAGGCCCAGCTAGCGACTGGGTATAAGTCTGCGGCTGAAAGTTGGGGCAATATTGTCCAAAGCGTATCAGATTTGTTCCATGCTAGATCAAGCAGCCAGTCATCCGTGACCACGCCATAGAAGATGAGCCATTTAATGTCGTACTGCCGAAGCGATTGAGGAGTAATCTTCTGGTAAGCCTTCTGCGTATCAACTGCCAACGTCCTTAAGCACTTCCAGGTTTCTGAGTCTCTGCTCTCGTACTTGTAGCGCAACGCTGACAGAGTTAGGAATCGCATATTGCTTATGAGGGACTCTACAATGGAAGTGCAGTTATAACTGCCATCCCCCACTGATAAAACGAGGCGGATAATTCTGTTGCACAGATCCATATTGGCGAGATTCAGTTCGAAATGGTCGTCGTCGCTCCTAGTCTTGGTACGCCTGGTTGGGAAGGATATAATGGCAGGCAGGATCCTGTATGCAGTGTCCCAAAATTGAGCCCTCGAAATATGGATACCCATAGGGTCATTGCCTTCAGTTGAAATCGCCTGTGCCCAATGTTCGAGCAAGTTCATGATTTTTTGGGGGAATTGGGCTCGTGGTTGCGGTGATGGAGCTTGGGTTTTACAACGAGGGCGCTGGAATTGGTTGAGAAGGCCATACAATGATCCAGGGGAGAAGAAATTTGCCATATACTCTGGATCTGACATGCAATCCCCCAACCGGTCTATCATGGCTTGAATGCAGTGTCCATTCAGGTCCCAAGAAGCCTGTGGCAATTTGAGCAGAACTGCCAACTCTGCACAAGCACGCATGCCCGTATTATCGCCAGCTATGCGGGAAGCTGGTTTTGTGAGTCGCGCAGATTGTGTGGAAACCGGATGTAATGTTCTTACTACGACGGTCAGCTCTGTATCCGTAAGCGTTGGAAGCACGGAGTGAAGTAGCGACCAGATATCGCGGGAATGGGACAAATCCTTCACCATCCATAATATACTCTCCGCGAGATAGCCATGTTGCAAGTTTATGTGGATATCGTCATCCCTCTTCGGCCACCTTTTCATCCACCAGTCATCCAGCTCAGTCCAAGTAAGATACGAGTGCAGGAGGGATGGATGTTCCCATGGCTTCCACATCAACCCAAAAATTACTCTACACATGCGGAACCACCACCAAGCCTGAGGGGACTTGTATGGACATTGTGCCTGGTCTTCTTGGACATTGGAAGTAAGAAAGGCAACTTGGAAGACTGGAGCCATCGTAGTCATAAGCAGGACCAATGGGACAATGACTAGAACAGGTATTACAATGGCTGCGACCACTGTGTTCAATGCCCAGAGCAAATAGGCTAGTCCAATGAAGAACATGATGACCGACATCTGGAGAAGAAATGGGAGTAACGAGATGATCTGAGGAACCTTCCATCCGAACAGTCCTCTATATCGAAGCTGGCGAAGAGAGACTGCATCCTTGGGTGGTATACTTGTAGCGTCCGTTTGATATTCTCGAAGCCATTGCAGACATAGAATGCCAAAGAGCACGACGGAAAGGCTGACAGAAAGGCTGAGAAACCACAACGCATTGACACCGACAGCATATGGTTTGATTGGTACAAAATCGAAGGAGAATGGGGTGTTGGATAGGATGTCATCGAATCGTCCAGGATCCGACATGTTCGCGAGTTGGAGAGAAATTTGAATAAGTAGCCGTGCAGACGTCTCCTCCGCGTCGTTATCAAGCCACTGATACGATTCTGCAGCGAATGCCGTCACGGTCGCGGCGAACAATGAGGTCTACAGGAATTGTCAGTTCGAGAGCACAAAAAATAAGGCATGGTGCTCACGAAGATGAGTAGGGTCTGAATCTCGTCGCTCCAGCCTTTGCATGCGTTATTGTCATACCTTTCCACCACTTGCAATGCTCTGTTCCATGGATCTCCGCTGTCCGCTTGGGATTTAGGACTTTCTTCTTGCACGCTCATTTTAGGCTGAATAGTGTTCCGTGAGCGACACTCACTTTGACGCGAGGAATTCTCACCTGCACTTTTTCCTGGGCTGAATCAATAACAGCTGGCTCCACTCTCATACCCCTTGATGGGATCGGTCCCTCTTCTGAGAATTCTCCCTAAAGAACCTGTAATTAATCTCTCTGTTCTCACTTGGACAGCCGAAATATAGACACCTGGCTTTCATCTCCTCTCGCAGACAAAAGAAAACCTCTTCCAATGTCCTGTGAGCGTTTTGACCTAGAATTGGGGGAATCTGAGTCAGGTCCGTGGACCGCCTCCGAAAACCAGGCGTCCTGGGGGTTACTTGACCGTTCTTGAGGTCACCAGCGCCAAGGGTATCAGTCAGCATCAAAGAGAGCTTTCCCCTCATTCATGAGTCCAAAAGATCCAGAAGTGAGGCTCAATACCTTGTGTTATCCTTTGAGGATCTTCGGGTGGACCGCCTGACATGCTTCAAAGGGCGAGGATGGAGAACAAGAGACAGAAGCGATCTAGTTTGCAACAGGTGGAATATATCGTCACTGTCTTGATATCGTAATGTTGTCATTCAGATATCGCGTGAAGCTGGAGAAGAGGGAGGGATCATCAACGCCAACTCTCAGCAGGGGAACTTGGTATGCACCGGCAACCGAGCAGACACCGCTCCCGGCAACCATCGCCGTACACATACTTACCAAATCAGGGGGGGTTAACTCGAGCAACCACTTCAGAGTCATTTCCTTAGAAAACGCGCAAGAATTACGTCCTCCTTGAAAATATCAATGGAGGCCCACGTATCAACAGTCGTAGACTCATAGCATAAAGGACAACCGAATGTAACGATCTAGAAGTTAATGCGAGTGTCAACGCGTCGTAATTAATTCTCAGCCTGACAGTTGTCGAAAGGTTCTTCGAGTCATTTTCTCTTGCATTACATTGGAGGTAGTTCGGGTTTTTGTGAAGTGGATATACATCTGCCAGCAACGAAGAACGAGGCGATTACAGCAGCTACATTATCATCGCTTTTTGAAGCTCTGCACGTTACTATATGGGCAGATGACGGAGAAGCTTGCATGGAAAATGGACATTACGAATATATCCTCAAACCTCGTCCTTGTATATGGTCCATATTTCCAGTTATGCTTCGGCCATTAAGTGTTGTGGGGCCCTTAAGCTGATGTTCGGAATGATATGAATTGCGTTGCAAAAATATATAAAATAATGAATGTCCTTTGCGAAATTCTAGTAGCGTCAATATCTAAGTTCTACGATATTGCCTGAGGTTCTAAGATACAACAATTAAAGCTTTCCAATCCATCCCTTAAGGATTAGATGTCTTGAAATGCACATGAGGAGCACTCCTACCAACACAGCCGACCCTATTTTCGCCGAGGAAGACGCCAAGATTGCATTAGACCTTCAACGGAGGAAGCTGACATATGTAAACGAGAAAAAACATACCTGCATAATATCCGACGATTTCAAACCCCCCTGTGGCGGTATTTATAGCTCCGGATATAGGTGGACCGATTAAGGCTCCCATGGCAAGTATGCTAGAGAACATTCCCAATCTCCGTCCCACGTCTTCTGTTTGTCCCATTGCCATTAGTGGATTTATAATCAAGGAGACGTAGGAGCCTGAGCAGAAGCTGCGTATGAACGAGTCAGAAAGTCAATGTCGGTGTTACGTGTATATATAGGAGTGGAAAATGAGCGGTAACCGCTGGAGTCGAATATTTGGGGGGAAATAGAAGGGTTAGTAATGGACTTACCCATAGAGGATCGATACTACGATGAGAGGCGCTTGAGTTTTTGCAAATGGCCATGCATATGTAAGAATTCCTGCCGCAGCCGTGAACGGAATCATGACGTTCATTGGACCTGAACGATCAATGCGTTAGCATTTGGGCTATCGTAGTAAAGGAGACACTGAAGCCGCCACGGATCTGGACATCGAAACGGAGGAATACAGAACGTGGGCGGCCCTGTATCGTTTATGCAAGCCGCTTTGAAGACGCGTATATGCACGCTTAAAGAACGGGCAACTACAGACCGACCAGAAAACGACCCACTCATGCTTCGATAATAATAATTAAACCTTGAAGTCGAAACTCACCGATTATATCACATACTATACCACCTATCCATCGTCCGAACAATGAACTGGCATTGATGATTGAAATGAGATAGAATGCAAATTCTGGATCGATGCCCAATGCGGTTGCGCTGACGTCCGCGTACGTCAAGACTGTATAGATTCCGAGGAAACAAGCGAAGGACGAGAAGCAGTATAATGTGTACGGGGTATGCTTGAAGGCCTTGAGGTTAAGAAGACCTCCGGGGATATCAGCAGGTGGAAGACGGCGTCTGAGGATCTGTAGGAATGAATATAAATGCTGAAGGTCGAGCCTAGATGAAGAGACTTACTATATTCGCTAGTCCAACAGTGAATAAGAGAATAAAACCAAGTATTCGCATCGTCCAGGGGAATCTGCATCAAAATGAGATAAAATTTTAGCGCTCGGGAAGAAATCTCGGAATAGACCTTGCACAAGAGATAATAGCTCACCCAACAAGGGGTATCAGGTTCCGAGTAGCAATGGGTAAGACTGTTCCTCCTAAAGAACTTCCGACTGCGACCAATCCCATGGCTATACCTCTTTTTTTTTTGAACCAATGGGCAATTACAGCTCCCGTAGGGCTGTATATTCCACCACAGGCTACCTATTGGTAAGTTGTTAGCACAAACTACGCAACGTTACAAGGAAGCTGGCGTGCAGGACAGACAATGCAGGAACTCAATCAGGGAGGACTTACACCAACAGCTAGCCCTTGACATAGCAGAAACTGCCAATAAGTTTTGCATTCGCCGGTGAGGAACGTTGCAAGTACGAGCAGAGCACTGCTTGATAACAGTATCGATCTGAAGTATCCTAGGTCGAAAAGGCGGCCAACAACGAGGCCGGGAAAGAACACCAGAGCATACTGCGAAGTGAGATTGGATACAATTAGTGGTAGACCATTATTGAAAGCCGCGAATTGAGTTTACCTGGAGAGATCCCATCCACGCACTGATAATGTCATAATTTCGTCGGTTCTTGCCAACAGATGACTCAGACGGGCTGACTACTTACATAGTTGATGGTGGTGTATCCGGCAATACATTAGTTTGGTAGTATTCTTGAAAAACCTATGTCCGAAATTAGTGCGCCGGAAGGCTCGAGCTTGAAAACGGAACTTACACCCCACGAGTTGACGTATCCAAACCTATTAGATGTCAGATGTCAGAAATATCCTCTAAAGGCCACGCCTCAACCAGATGAAAGAGTTCGCCGGTTACGATCCGGCAATAAAAGTTGCCAAACCTCAAGGCCCTTATGAGCAATGGAGAAACAAGAGGATCTGACGGGTGTGCGTAGAAAAGAGTAAACGCACGTTGAAAACGTGTTACACCCAGCCTAATGTTCAAAATTTGATGTCAATAACATCGCTACGACATTGAGCTGTAGGAAATTCAACTACATACCCCAAATACAATCAACCAAGCTCTGAACCCCCCATCTGGATAGTCTTCGTCTTCCAGGCCGTGCGTTCGACCTCGTTCCACATCATCCCGATCTCCAACGTCCCCCTTGGCTGATACAAAGCTTTTCGCATCGGCATCATCATCAGGAGACTTCAAATCCTTCTCCCTTTCTGCAAAGTCATGGGACTTGCTAAGATCAATAGATTTCTTGTCAAAATTGTCCGTCTGTATATCCGATATTCCTCCGTGGATTGTGTGCAGAATAGAATCATTAGCTCTAGTAGTATTCACGAGAGTTTGATCTCTGGAGCTGTCTGGGTATGCCAATGCTGATATAGGTGGTGAATATGATGGCGGTTGCCCTTGGCTCATGGTGCAAGTATTTAGGTCAAATCGAGGAGAAGATGTGCTTGACTGTCTATTGTTTAATACAAATGTGTCCTTAAACGTGGACGTCTCGCTGTCACCGTGACGAAAAGAGGGAAAAAGCGACAAGGGAGGAAGGCTGAGCTAGCAATGCAAAGAGAACGAGGGAGAAGGGAGGAGTGACTGCCTGTAGGGATAAGTAAGTCAACAGGGCGCAGCTCGCCTGGATATCGAACGGGGATTTTGATTCTGATAAAATACTAACATTGACCTACGGCTATTATTATATATCATTCTGGAAGGGTTGGCTCCGTCACGAGGAAGAAGTGTCCTATGCATCCGGATCGAAAGGAATAATGTTGAAGGAAGGCTAGTGCCGACCGGCAAATGAATCCCAACGTGGAAAATCTTAAACAGCGCCTCAAGTCAAAAATGAAAAATTGACGCAAAGTACACCGAAGAGTGATGCGATGGCGACGGGATAGGATACACGGGTGTACCTGTATGTTGTGTGCAACACTCCACATAAATATGGTCAGATCCGAGGATCATCTATGTAAGCTGAGAAAAAGTTGCGGCCGAAGGTACCAGTATTTAATTTGGGGGCGCCGCGGCGGCGCGCGCTTCCATTGCCCGGCGTGATTGTTGCATCTATTTACACAGGAAAGCTGCTCAAGGCAAATGATTCACATAAATGCTTCGTATTTCATCTAGAAATTGCTACTTGCCTCCGTATATTATCCAAATTCACCATCTAGTTTGGATCCACACTGTGGTACAAAAGTAAGCGAGCTCATCCCAAGCCTGATTCGCGGCTTTGTCCCCGGCTGACGGCTGCGTTCCTGGTTGAGGAACAAGTGCGCCTTTCCGAGCCGCGGCACGACCTTGTCCACTAAGCGAACGGCATCATCCCCACATCAACGGCAAGGCGACTGCCGAAACAAATATTGACTTTTTATGGCAGATCTCATGTGCGAGAACAGTTAATGCAGTGGAATAAAACGACAACGTTATGCAATGTAGTAGTAGCAATAGCCTTAGTGCTATACTAATTCATGGTTGTAGTGGCTCGAATCTCGAGAGGCTGGGAGCTCCTGTTACCCGTTTGTGCCAAATTTGTAACTGTGCCTGCAGAAGCCCAGCCGGCACGCATTTGTTTGGCAATTGATGGAACACCTGGGCTATTATAGATCTCAACCTCGAGGTGCTTGTCACTCGTAAACGCTGATATTTCTATTTAAAAAATGTACTCAACTGCAGCTTTTGGTCGATACTATAATTATATTACTCTGTATGACCTAGGCAGCTCGATGTACGAAGTGGTCGGTTATGGTAGTACCCTTGTGTATCAGAAAAATTCCATTGGTTGCCTCTTGGAAGGCCCCAGCAGCAGCTCGTGTATAGTAATTACTCTGAATAACTCTGTTAGTCGTCTTCGAGCAAGAGTTGTCATGACGGGGGATTTATCATGTGACGTCACTACGCGTGTTCCTAGCTGGCGGGTTGCGATTGTCGGAAAGGCGTTAACAGATTCGTGTGCGATGATAAGTTTGTTTTGTAAAAGCCTGCAGGTAACGAGTCAAAGTAAGCGGATGTCGTCAAACTAACTATATAGTCAACTGCTGAATGGCAAAGACACTAATGCAGGGCAGTAGGGGCTTCGGACGGGAGAAAAACAGGCTGTCGATTGGCTGAGTTACGGTCACTGCCAGTCTTGTAGTCCCCGATAAATTTTGTGGTCGCTACTGGCGAAAACCCGCCTGTTTGTAATTAACTGGCTTGGTTGAATGGCTGGCTCCTATGATATTCAAGAGATGGGACGGCAGGCAGTGTTTTGCAGGAGACAGTTTCCCTTGGCCAATTTCGGTCTGATTTCTATGGAGCGAGTGTCTAAACTTTAACGTGTAACACTAACAACGGACCTTACATGACTCTTGCCGCCATCATCAACTGAGATTCGGATCCAAATAGGCACTGCCAAGAGAGAACAAAAATTAGATTCATAGACCAACAAGGGTAAAGCTCAGCTTGAGCGACGTTTTCTTGCGTATCAGAGTTCGGACGAATATCGTGCTTGGAGACGGTTGTTACAGGAAATTCGGGTTGAATCCCATTATGATGAAAAAATGGCGAGTAAGTTTCATAGAAAATTTGGGTTGAGAGGCATCATAGATCAGAACCCCTGCCAGGTCCAGCTTGCCGTCCATAACTTTGTATATGAGAGTTTCTGAGATCGGTAGGAAAGCCATTCCCACATACCTCAAAAACCCTCCAGTGGACCACGCAACTCTGGCTGCAATTAATGCTCAGGGAGCCACACCAGTCCCGCCAGGATAACTAGTTCGTCGCGAGCACGTACATTGTTCGCCAAAACGAACCTGCGTTAACAACAAGGCCGTGGCCATTTCGAGGTTCCAAGTAGCGACTTGATTCGCTCTGGCGGTCCTCACAAAGATGAGAAGACTTGATTTGCTTCGCTTCGACGTTGCAACCCTTACACATGGTATCGTTGTGGTGCTCCAATGCCTTTAGAAATCGGGTCTAGGGCTCTTCACTGTATATATGCACTCCACGACTTTCCAATGAATTTGAGTTACAAAGTCAACCAAAAATAGTCGACTTTTGGTAGTGCTTGTGATGCATGATATTAGGACTCTGGTCGCTGTACGGACCATGACTGATGTTGCACATATGGTACGCTTCCGTTCCTTGAATCCTTCGAAAACTTCTGAAGGTTGGCACACCCTTTCACATCCTTCCATCATCGCCCAAGGACTGCCTACTGGAGCGATGATCTCCAACGATTAAGGACAGGTGGCTACCTGATTTTACAGCATCCAGTTTCTTTTGTGCTCCACGGAGGTCGTCCCTTCCGGGAGAGTCCAGTGTCCTTGAGAAAATCAGGAGATGAAAATGTTTGCAAGCGGCGTTTTTCAGAGTTCTTTACGAGCTGCTATTATTTGCTGCGACAAGTATTACGTGCCTGAACCTGCGCATTGCCTGAGCGACCAAAGGCCTACAAGCGTGATAACAAGGCGGAGAACACTGTTTATCACTATTTGGTCACATGCATGTCCACATCAGGATGTGCCTCACATCGAAAAATTCTTTGACGGTGTGCGGCAAAGGCCACAAGATTCACCTCCAGTTCGCCCCTTAGGAAATACTCGATTCGTTTCTTTCACGAAGTAAAAAATGGCATTTGGTATGTATTTTTCCCCGATATAGAACACTGATGGGAATGCTAACGGAACTGGGAGTATAGGGGCACCAGGCGGTCGTGGAGGTTTTGGTGGACGAGGCGGAGGGGGTGATCGAGGACGCGGTGGAATGAGGGGTGGTAGAGGTGGCGGACGAGGCGGCGGACGTGGTAAGTCACTCGATATATGCATATAACAAATGATTGAAGTGCTAATCTCATCACCATCCCTTTACAATTTTATCTTTGAAACTTAGGTGGTCCTGGTCGAGGAGGACCCCCTGGCCGTGGAGGCAAATTCGGACGAGGAGCACCAGGCGGCAGCAGAGGTGGAGGCCGAGGTGGAAGGCCAGGAGGTGCTAGGGGAGGCTCCAACGTTATTATCGAACCTCACCGACATGCGGGAGTTTTCATCGCAAAAGGCAAAGACCACATGTTGGTCACTAAAAATTTGGTACCTGGAGAAAGTGTATATGGAGAGAAGAGGATTAGCGTTGACGGCGGAGTTGATGAAACGAAGATTGAATATAGGGTTTGGAATCCTTTCCGTAGTAAATTGGCTGCGGGGGTTCTAGGAGGATTAGACGACATTTTCATTAGGCCAGGTGCAAAGGTTTTGTACCTTGGTGCAGCTAGTGGAACTAGTGTCAGTCACGTCGCCGATATCGTTGGACCAGTACGTTGCATTTCTTTGATGTTTTCCCAGCTTTTTGGACTCGTTTCATGCTGCTCTGTGCGATTGAGGCTCTGCGTTTAATGAATAAAACTAACTCCGTCATCCTTCCCTTCTTTGTAGGACGGTCTTGTGTACGCCGTTGAATTCTCACCACGTTCAGGCCGTGATCTAATAAACATGGCAAAGAAGCGTACCAATGTCATTCGTACATACTGCTGTCCTCCGTTTACGTGTCGTCTCTCACCTTTATCCATCTAGCTATTGTTGAGGATGCTCGAATGCCTTCAAAATACCGAATGCTCCTCTCAACAGTCGACGTAGTCTTCGCCGACGTTGCTCAACCAGATCAAGCTCGTATTGTGATCCACAACGCGGAGAGTTTCCTCAGAGACGGAGGTCACATCGTTATTTCCATCAAAGCGAGTTGTATTGATTCAACAGCACCACCGGAGACAATATTTGCCGCCGAGGTTCAAAAGCTCGCTCAGAGCTCATTCAAACCACTGGAACAGGTCACATTGGAACCCTATGAGAGGGATCATGCAATGGTGACAGGTGAGCAGATTTCGCGTCGATCGTTTAGCCATCATGCTGATTTGCCTCGGAAACAGCGAAATATCAACGACATGGTAAAGCAACATGAGGAAAATCGCTGTAATGCTATGGGAGTTGTGTGTTGCTGTAGGGTATTAATTCGTGTCCTGCTACATCTCGAGCTGTTGTATCCAGTCGTACATTTTACAAAATACTCGTTTTCCTTTGAAATTTCGAGCAAGATCAATGGGGATGAAGTGTGGAATTTGACGTGGCAACCTGATCATGTGGCTGACGGTTTTTGAGTACAATTCTAAAGGGCTTTGAACAGAACCTTTCCTCGCCATCCCCATTCACAACCCAAGGCCTTTGCGCCTGCAATCTTCCCTCGCATTCAACATCCTACGTTCATCGTTCAACCTGAGCAAATAACAAAAAACATTTACATAAATGAACCCAGCCGGCGCAGTCGCGGTCGATTTCGGTGCACCTCATTCCGACTCACATTCAACACGCAGTTCCTCCGACTTTGAGGAGGTCAATTACCCCTCGAATTACAACTATCATCACGGCCACAGCTCTCATCTGACTTCTTCCTCTTCCTCCAACATTCAACCCCACCCTTCTGCTGCGGAGGAGTTACCCTTGCACTATATGACGGAAGATACTGCAAGAAGACGGGTAACGACCAGAACACCGCAAACACACAATACTAGCGGAACGCCGTCGTACGAATTGTCGGAGAAGCACCAGTATGGAAAGGAGGACGAGTACGATGATCAGGGAAAGGATGTGTATTCAAAAGCACGATCAACGAAAAATTTCGTAGGGAGTGGAAAAGTTCGCCAACCGCCTCCACCACCACCAACTTCAATCGTAAGCTTTCTGGCTCTGTCTGTTGCCATTGTCCTTTCCTGTTGACCTGTCATCTCTGTTCCACAGAAAGAATTCCTGCTCCAAAACCTTGAACACATCACGCCGTTCATCTACACCCTTCTAGCATGTTGGACCCGCTTCCACCGTATTGGCCATTCGAACATCGTCGTTTGGGATGAAGCTCACTTTGGAAAATTCGGATCCCATTACCTGAAGCGTGAATTCTACTTCGACGTGCATCCTCCTTTGGGAAAGATGATTGTTGGATTGGTCGGCCTGCTGGCAGGTTATAATGGTTCTTTTGAGTTCAAGAGTGGTGCCAATTACCCGGAGACAGTGCCATACGTAGCTATGAGAGTTATGTTGGCATGCTTCGGTGTCGGCATGGTTCCTCTCGGATGGTATACTGCTATCGAGCTAGGAATGAGTCAGTGGGCTTCCCACTTGGTCGCTTTGATGGTTCTTTTTGGTATGTTATGGACCTTAAGTCGTGCCCACTACTGACCATGCGCGCAGATATCGGTTGGCTCGTTATCTCAAGATTTATTTTGCTGGACTCTATGCTACTATTCTTCACGTTCCTTACCGTTTTTTGCCTGTCTAAATTCCATAATCAGCAATATCAGTGAGTTCCGACTATTTCCTGTCTACAACCCGAGCCTTACGCCATCTTGCAGAACATTCACTCTCGAGTGGTACGTTTGGCTGGCTGCTACTGGCATTTCCATCGGATGCGTCACTAGGTGAGCCTCTAAACTTCTATGGCATTCAAACAATCCTCATAATATGCGCATCGTAGTGTCAAGATGATTGGTCTGTTCGTCACTGCGCTCGTTGGGCTGTATACTGTCGAGGATCTATGGGATAAATTTGGAGATACTAGGATGTCTTGGGTTGGTTCACTCTCACGGCCTTAATACTGGGCTGTTGCTTAGCCATGTGTCTTGATCACAGAGGGATCAAGCCCGGCATTGGATTGCCCGTGTCGCTTGTCTCATTATCATACCGATCTTGGTCTTCATGGCCTCGTTCAAGCTTCATTTCATGGTGTTGAATCATTCCGGACCTGGTGATGCTCAAATGAGCTCCTTATTCCAAGCAAATCTGATTGGAAATGACTTCGCATCGAATCCTCTGGGTATGTCCAATCCTAAGTACATAACTGCCCTTTCCTTATTCTTCACTTTGTACA
Organism: Volvariella surrecta; assembly: GCA_951802395.1. Lineage (NCBI taxonomy): Eukaryota > Fungi > Basidiomycota > Agaricomycetes > Agaricales > Pluteaceae > Volvariella > Volvariella surrecta. Next base: position 2,491,110 of record OX637784.1, read on the forward strand.
GATATTGCGTTTGGTTCGAAGCTTACACTCAAAAATATGGGATGGGGTGGTGGCCTTCTTCACTCACACGTTCAAACCTACCCGATCGGTTCCAACCAGCAGCAAGTCACTTGCTACCACTACAAAGATAGCAACAATGAATGGAATGTTCTTCCTCGTTGGAATGAGCCAGCCTATGATCCCAACGCACCACTACGCTATCTCAAACATGGGGATCTCATTCGCCTTCAGCATCATGCAACCACAAGGAATCTTCACTCTCATACTGTTCATGCTCCAGTGACCACACCCAATTACGAAGTCTCTGGATATGGCAACTCCACAGTCGGAGACGTTCATGATTATTGGAGAGTCGAAGTTGTAGACGACATCAAGCGGGGAAGGCGAGAAAAATTCGATACGATCCACTCCTTGACGACGAGACTGAGGTTTAGGCACGAAGTTTTGGGATGCTATTTGAGAGCAGCGAATGCTGTTCTGCCACAGTGGGGTTTCAAGCAAGTCGAAGTTAGCTGCGACAAGGAAAATCATCCTGGAGACGCGCATACCTACTGGAACGTAGAAAGTCACTGGAATGACAGACGTAAGTTACGCCGCGCACCGAAGTTTTGGCTCCAGGAGCTGATATACCTCGATGTTCTTAGTTCCCCGTGGTCAAGCACGTTTCTACAAGTCACCCTTCCTCCGCGATTTCTGGCACCTCAACGTAGCGATGATGACTGCCAACAACGCCTTGATTCCTGATCCAGACAAGGCTGATATTCTCGCATCCAAGCCCCTTGACTGGCCCATGCTTCACCTCGGGTTGAGGATGTGCGGCTGGGGAGACAACCAAAGCAAATTTTATCTTTTGGGTACACCCATCATTTGGTGGGGCGGAACGATCAGCATAATGTTGGTTGTGGTTGTTACGGGCATCTATTTGCTACGACAACAGAGAAAATACGTCGACATGGATCAGAAAGATTGGGACCATTACTTGTATGTTAGCAAGATCGCGTTCTTCGGTTGGGTTTTGCATTTTGGTGGGTTTCCATTTCTTTCCTTGCCTCTAATGCCACTGACATCGCTGCAAACAGTGCCATTCCTGGTCATGGGTCGTGTAACATACCTCCACCACTACCTCCCGACGTTATACTTCTCAGTTTTGATGCTCGCTCATCTCCTTGATCATTTCATCTTCTCTTCTCGTCGTTTGACCACAAAGTCCAAATGGATTGCATTCGGCATCTGCGCTGGATCGATTGTGTTGACTTTCTGGTGGTTCAAAGGGTTGGCGTTTGGTGTTGATGGGTCGATCCATGAACACAAGGGGTTGCTGTGGAGGAAGACATGGAACATCTACAATTCATAAAAACTCGGGCGCAAGTTTGGTGTTTGTGGGGATCTTTTTGTTTGCTTTCATGGACCTATTCGGAAAGTAGTGTCCTGTCACCCTCCCGTCGCACTCCCTGCTTTCACTATTCGCATATGTTCTTTGTACTTAATTGGTCGTGTCTTCGTTCTTCTTCTCCTTACTCATTAGTACATTCGCATACTACCCAGTGTCCCCTTTCTCCAGCGCGTTGGCTCCGGTCCTTCCTATCTGTCGTGCCGTTTTGTTTCGCGGTTTGGGTTTGAAACTTAGGAGATATCGTAATATACTTTGTGGTCGGAAGGATGATATCAACCGGGGCCGATCATACTTGTGCTACCAAGTTTGACCAGAGCGAAAAGCTGAGAATGCCAAAGCCCTTGCACTACCCGCTTTGAGATGGCGCTTTCTGCAGCTTTAGTTGGAGAAGTAGATACCAGCAGATATAGATTCCAGTATACTTGAATAATGCTGTTATATGGTGGAATCTGGTTTAAATTGAAAGGTGGCTCGAAGAACTTATTACAATATTAATGAGACTCCTGGATCGCGGTGTCGATTGCACCAATCGGTGGGACCGGCCCAGGATTGAGCGCAGAGTGAAGGACTTGAGTACCTAGGTATCTATGCATGCAATGGACATGGCCGCAAAAGGTGGGTGCAAAGGAACTTCAATAGCTGGTTTGAACAATTCAACAGATCATTATATCCAAAACACTGGTAGAGGTAGTTTGAACAGAGGTTTCGAAATAAGTGTACGAATACAAAACTCACTACAATACAAACTAGTAGAATAAGCAGCACTTAACTAAGCTGGGCAAACATACATTTTCCATCAAGCTCAATATGAAATGTTGACGACCTTCCCCTCGTATTCATCCCATTTATTCTGCGCAACATCGGAAACGAAATGCGCCACATCCTTCCGCGAAACCGTCCAGCCACCCAACTCCCCCTCAGAGACACGATATGGGGTATCAGTCTTTCCCTTGGCGATATTTCTGTCCGCCATGCATTCGCCATTAGTTAGTAATGACGGTCTGATGATGAACACCCTTTTCAGTGGGTTCTCCGTAAACCTGCTCAGTCGTTGTTTCCATGCATTCCCCATTATTTCTTCCCGCGGTTCTCCACCCGAGTCAGCAGGATTCCAATCCCATCCTGCGCTATGAAAGATGACACGTTCCGCACCGGCTTTATCGGCATGAGGCATGGGCAAAAGATACCCGTACAAGAGCCTCAAGGCGAATGGTGAAGCTGAGTGGGATGTCTTTGTAAGTCCAGTTGATGAAATTGTTACCAATCTTGGGGCAGGGTTCGTGTCCGGCATCGCGGCCACTACATTCAATAGGGATTGTGTGACCAGGTTTGCAGGTTTGATCACGAAGCCTCTGAGTGGGTGGAATTGTGCCGTAGTGGCACCTAAATGGAGTTAGAGTACATGTGTGAGAATCGGTAATTGTGCGCCCAGAGCCTGAGTGGGAAACTTACCAACTGTGAAGAGGAGTAGATCGACTGGTCCGTTCTTGGCGCCTTCTTGCCAGGCGCGTTGAACGTCTGCAAGGACAAGCGCATCTCCTTTTAGGAGTGTGGTTTTGCCTGCTTGTACGTACTTTTGGATCGTATTGTCCTTGTCGAAAACACTGGGATTTCGTAGAAGGAATAGGACATGGGCTCCTCCAGCTAGTACGATTGTCCGCCGATGAATGAATGAACGCGATGCTGGTAAGAGTAGTTGCTCACCAAGAAATCTGATTGATGAATAGTAGCCAATATTGCGAGAACCGCCGATCGCAACGACGTTCTGGATCGATGACATGGTCAAGTGAAGTGATTAATAGTAGGAAGTGTGAAGAAAATCGTTGGAGGTCTTGATCAATTCTCTCATTATTTATACTTAACATTGTTAAGTCGTAGTCAAATCAGGGCTGATTGCTGTGCTGCGTAAGGAGCAAGCCCAATGTGGCACAACGATAGTCAGGGGCAAAGACAAAAATAGTGTAGATTCTTACGACTGTTCCTGACAGTGGCAGTGTAGTCGGTACTGTTTTGCTTCCGGGCCAAGCTAGAGCCTTAGAGGTGTTGCATACTATATATTTCATAGACCTATGAGCTAAAAAGCTACTGTGCCAAATTGTCAATATGATTTAATATCGCGTCCGTCGGTACCCCTTAGCAGAGAACTGATTGTGTCTAATTGAGAACCGCAGTTTGGAATCAACACCAGCACCGAGATTAAGTAGTAGAATACAGTGAATATTTTATATTTAATTTAGCAACAATTAAATCGTTTTACAAATGAGAATGTCGAATCAATGAGAACCTAATATTTTAGAGTGATAATAATAGGAGGGTATAACCATGCGTTTAGCGGTAGACCCACCTTAAAAAGTGGCGAATCATGACATTTGTACTAAAGGCGCTGAACTTTCGGCCTCTCTCTTGTCTCTCAGGCCAGGCTCAGAGCTAAGACTTCCGCTGGGATCCAGAAGCCGGTGACTGGCCACCAAATCCATGATCTGATAAAAGGGCCGCACATGCAGCCTTGTAGTCCTTCTTTGAAGAACTAATCGTCGGTGCAGACTGTGTCTTCGAGGCAGCAGATGAGCTGGAAGAAGGGCGGGGGGCTTTTTGGCTAGCTGCCGCGGAAGGTTGCTTGGATGTGGAGGTGGGATTTTGTATGGGGGTAGGTACTGCTCCACCGAAACCATATACTGTTTGCAGGTTGGCTAACCCAGCTTGATAATCCTTATTTGTTCGACGATTGAGGATTGGCGACGTAGAACTGAATGAGGTAGTAGATTCTGAAGTAAGAGGCATGCTTGCGAGGTATGTAGCGAGATCTGAGTAATGTAGACTGATCAAGGTTTGTTCACTGGAATTTCTGGGACTTGAGGACGACCTCAATGCCTCTTTTTAAACCTCTGGAGTCGTATGTCCGTAAAAAGGCGAGAGCCGAATGGATATGACATTCGAAATTCGTGGAGGCATATTCCAAGCTTACCAGTGCCGGCAAAACTGGTGAACTTAGAACATGAGTCATAAGCCATTTCAGATTATGCAAGCATTATTCGCCCCCAATTCTCAGCTAGTCTCCCCAAACCAGTGCTCCAACATGGCAAGAACTAATAGCACCGGTACCGCCGAACCTCTCTGGGAAAAGAGTATACTTACAGTATGATTACCTCGCTGATCTCAGTTATCTTGCGCGGTAAACTATTTAACACGTTGATGCATTAAGATTGTCTGCCGTCCAAAGACCGCTCGATGCTGATTCAATTCTATTCCTTGCACACGGAAGAATCATAATGGCCATCATTGGTGCAAAACGCATTGCTGTGGCGAATAACATGACCTGCTGTGAACTGCGCATGAAATAGAGCGGTATTAGATGGCGTCGGAAGAAGCTACCGCTTGGTGCCTTGCGCTCAAAGTGCTCAGTTCCAAACAGCGACAAAAGTCAGCAGACTTGCGCAGACACGACATTAGTCAGCTGCTCCTATATGGAGTTAACTTGAACTGCAACTTTGCAAGCTGCCGACTGGTCGGTACGGCTTAATTATAACTGGTGAGTCACTAACGCTGCCACAGCCCTTAAATGCACAGACTGAACAAGTTCCTGTGGCCCATCAAAAGTATTTGCATCCTGACTCGATATGACTCCATATTTTTACAAAGGATTAACAACCCCTGACTCATCCTAGGTGAACAGCTTCGGAAGTTTGTCCTACTAGGATGCCCAGACGCTGGGATGAACCCGACGTTATCAACGCAATTTTTCCCAACTCTGCACCTGTGTTCTGAATGGCAAGTAGCTGCAGTATCCAAACCTGGGCCCAATTCACGGTGATGCCCATAATGTACAATCAAGTTGTATATATCACGACGGGCATCAACGTACCCATGCCTGCCGGCTACCCTAAATAGCGATGGAGTGATATGCGTGCGTGGAGAAAAAACGTGAATGAAATCGTCAAAAGAATAACGTTGCAGCTTCTGAAGCTTTTTTAACGTGTTCCTCCCATGGTACGAAGCTAAGCCGGGAGTATTTCCTGCCAACATCGAGTCACACACCTTATTATCGTGTCTTCTTTCGCTGGACGATCGCGAGTGCGGGAATCACCGAGAGCACGTGAACTTCCTTGATAATTGTGGTGATTTTGAGGGTCGATGGATACCATCAAGTATTGTCAGGACTTGATGGTCTGCTGTATTGAGAATCGAGATATTTGCAAGAGGCAAAGCACGACTGAGAACCAAGCGGTCACGACGAGGCCCGCGTTCTCAGTTCCTTCGACAAGAATCAACAACGAACAGCGACACGTGGCGATTTAAGTTGAGAATGTCTACAGGCCGTTACCTGCTCTGAGACCAGGCTTTGGGAAATCTGAGTTAGAGAAACTAGATATCAGGATGTTGGTGAATTTGTAAAATGTTGTTACATGAATGCTCTTGGTTCACAGAATGGAGAGCCATGGGCATACAACAATTGTCCAACATGGCCCACCAAAACGCGCAATATCCCGAATCTGGATATACGGAACATTCAGGGAGATCCCAGCAAATTGCAATGCTGTGGATGCCTTGTCAAAATTGAAATTCAGCGCACTCACTCAGGTCCACGAGGCGTCACGCGTCATGTGTTGTGATCGGCGTATCACCTCCTGAGCACGCAGGTAATGTGCTGCTTGAGGGCACAGAGGGGTGTCAATATTTTGACTCCCCATCCCCCTCCTTTCACCGCAACTACGATGACCGAGATCCTTCGTGCTGAGCCACCTTCAAATGATGGTGATTTGAGGGTCATAACTGGAGTCTTTGGCGATCAATTACACAAAGTTTCTATGACGCTTCCACGGTCAACTCCCTGGAGCGAGGCGGTGGACAAGATCCGTAATCATACCGCTGAGCAGCTGAACGAAGCGTACGGATTGCCATATGAAGAGGATGGAGAATGCTTGCAGGGCGTCGACATGGCTGTCCGTCTTTGGCCAGGCTTGCCAGGTACGTTACGAGTTACGTCACAAGTCACGCTTGGCTTCCCATCCGCGTTCATGACCAAACGCTCACGGTTTGTAGCTTTGAACACCGTGAACGATCTGCCTGAAGGAGCATGGACGATAATCGAGTCACTGAATGGACAAGAAATGATGACAAAGGAACGGCTTATGAATTGTAAGTCCTACTCTCCATCAGAGCGCCATTCATTCACCTTACGTTCGACTCACCAGTAAACACCACTGAAGAAGATTTTTTCGACGTCAGAGAGCTACATAAAGAATACAAACGGTTGACGAACAACCAAATTATCCGCTTGAAATCCGACTACAAATTTTCCCAACTTTCCCTCGAACGCACCCGATCCCAGTATGCAGCTCTTAAGTCTGAAAAGGCTTCGCTCAAGATCGAACTTGAAGCCAGCGTAGCCAAACATAAAGACAGCATAGCCAAACATGAAGCCAACTTGGTCAGTATTGTGTCCGCGCTGGAGGCCAGGTTGGAGGCCAAGTTTGAGGCCAAGCTGGCAGACGGCCAGTCCAAGGCTGCAACGATGGAGGCCAAGTTGTCAGCTGACATCGCAAAGCTCAAAGCCTCTAATGAAATCACCGAGACCGAGAATGCATCCCTGCATGCCAAATTTGCAGCCAGTATGACCGAGAATGCATCCCTGCATGCCAAATTTGCAGCCAGTATGACCGAGAATGCATCTCTTCACGCCAAATTTGCAGCCAGCACGACCGAGAACGAACGGCTCATGTCCAACATTGCTTCTATCAGGGAGGAGCTTGATTTAACAAAGCAACAAGTCAGAGCATTGCGGATTGACCTCGATGCAGAAAAAGTGGCACGCGTGGCAGAAGTTACTGCTGTAGGTTGTCGTTTCGTGTTTTGATCGATACCTCATTGAACGATTATAGTTGACGCTTAAAATCTCTCCAATTGCACTTCGTTATCTCGTGGACGAGACCCGAAAAAAGCTCTTGACCATCACGCCGTTCAACACATGGGGTGCTCTCTCCAGAGGACGCGAGGTTCCACAGATGGTTCAGGAAATTGAACAATCCCAGTCAGATTGTCCACCTGGGATGTTTCAACTCCCAAAGGACGTCCTCGAGTTTATATGTGACAAGGAAAATCCCATACGAGAGCGCGGGCATGGCGCTGCACACTCAGCGTCGAGGGCAGAAGTTCGCCAAGCCATCGATCAGTTGGCTCTCACTCAACCACGGAAACACCTTAATGTGTGCTACAACTACTTATATCCTGATACACTAGACCATGATGATTTCAGTTCTGACTTGTAGATAATTTCACTCAATGTACGTCGCACGATATATGTTTCATACACCTGTAAGCTACATAGTCATTATATCAAATACCTTGTCAAGGTATACCAATGTTCAATGAATATATACGAAACGTGCGTGCAATGCGAGATGAGGATGGTGGTGGTTGTGATGGCTGTACCGCCCATGGGTCGGCTACAATAATTAGCGGTGAGGTGATGATGTGTGTGGTAAGGGAAAGAAGGTCTGCGTTTGGATAGAAAAATAATAAAGAACGCGAGCGTGGTCGTCAAAAAATAATCTACCAAATGTCCGTGATTTGTAAGTTACGTTCGATGGGCTTGGGAGGGAGAGGAGAAATATCTATGTACAAGGCGCCGTCAAGAAATTAGCCTAGGTCATGAGGTGCGTGTGAGGCGTGTGATTAGTGAATGGAATGACATAATGTAGCATGGGTGGATATTCATCTGCAACAAGATAGGGGTGGTATAAGCGCATGTGGACCGGGACCGGTGGGGTTGATAGCCATGTTTACAGGAAGAAAGGAGAGAAAGAGAGGAAAGACGACCATTGTGAAAATCCACGAGGCACATGGGCGATGATTCGATACAGCCTCTTCGCCATGTCAACGCCACTGACTTGTCTGGCCTCGTGTCCTCGTGTGCATCTATTTCATATCCCAATAGAAGTTCCTGTTTCCATTCCACTCCACCGCCCGAGGAAAGATCCTGAGGTGGAGGTAGAGCGTCGAAGTAGAACGGTGTGATCCAAACATGGCATGATCCAAGCAAGAAACCAATATTCATCCAGAGCATAAATCGTTACGAATCAGACGTTAAGTAAAGGAATAAATGCGTTCAGATAGCCGTCGAACTTGACTTGAAAGCAGGAACTTTTGCCGGTGAGGGCGACCGACTCCTATCGCGTTGACCATAATCTTCGGCCTTCAACGAGGACGAAGAAAAGCTGGATGTCGAAGACCTGGTAGATCCACTTCTCCTTGGAGGGGGTGTAGCATACCGTGGCAACGACTCTTCCGGTCTCTGAAGGACAAAGCCACGTAGTCCAGCGGCCTTCTCAGCTTGTCTTCCAAAGCCCATTCCAGCAATCTCACGTTGGTAACCTGCTTTCTCATCTGAGAACGAGAATGTTCCAGGGACGTGTTTTCCAGGGACAGGTCGGTCAGCTATATGGGTGGGGAGAATGCTCTTGGATTCCTGACGCCACGATCGAATGGAACGCTTTGGTTTTGCGGAGTGACGGAAGATGAGGCCGAGGAGCATGTTCAAGCAACCGATGGAGAAGAGGAAGAAGGCAGCGACGAGGGTGAAGTCGTCAACGTGGTGTGATAAGATCTGAGTCGCGATTCTGTTGTTCGTCCGAGGCGAAGCGAGTGAGGCAATGGAGACAATGAGCGACAATGGTCTATTGTTCCTGATTTGGAAAAACGTACAAGCCTTGGAAAATTCCTAATGGGCCAAGACCAAACTCGGAACCCAGAACGGGAAAGAATCGGTCAAAGAACCTTGATGGCCAACCGATTTCGGACACTGCGAGAATTTTGAGAAACCGATGTGCGCGTGAGTGCCAGGAGGAACACTTACGGAAGAGGACAAGAGTCTGGAAGAGGATGAGGAGACTGGCGACTATGGCCCAGAATACACCTGCGGGTTGGTTAGGAACCGTGCTTCCTCTGCAAACGGGGGTCATGTGAGAGATGTGGGGGACAAGGGGAGTGGCGCAAGGATACGCACTCGATGTAATCGCAATCATGGGAGTCTTCCGAACTACCTTTGTTCGCCTCAAAGTGATTTACTGCTTTGATGTTGTTTACCATGACGAATATGTTGCTGGCGAAGACGAGAATGAGGGCAATCATGCTGAATGCACGGACGACATTAAGGCCGTAAAAGATATCTGAGCAAGGTGAAATCAGTGATCCACGCGTCGTCCAGACGCAAAGCAAGTGAATAGGACTCACAGGAGCGAGAAGTTGTCATCTTGAGGTGTTACAAGCTCCAGACGAGATGTTGAATGGCAGATAAATATATGAATGCAATAACACGATGTATGTCGTTGGAGTAAAGTCGTGAAGCGCGTTCCAGAACCAACCAGTGGAGGATCAAGTGCAGAAAGAAGAGTCCAGCTCGAGAGAAGGGAAAAGAGAGAAAACACGAGGCCGAGGCAGCAAGATGGAAGTAGTTGTGAGAGGAGAGGGATGGCTGTCAGTGGTGGCAATGAGGGTATTTGTGGCAAAGGCTCGAGTTCGGCGACTGTGGCATTTCCTTATGTTCTCCTTGTACAATGTCCATTCAAGTTACAATGAATGATACATCACGTGATCCAATAACAATTAAGCGATGTCAACTTTGCTGATTTGGCTTGACAACGTTTATTGTATTCCATTCCTTGTACCTTGGTTCCAAGCTGCTCCTCAATAACATCACATTGTCGGCAAGGTTCGACGACAACAGGTATCAGTCCCTACATCACAATCAAGGGTTTGTTGTTTCTAGTATCTAGGCGCCTAGGTTGACCGTGTCCAAGGCACAGCCAGTTGCACGCGTCAAAGTTAGACATTTACACTATTACGAAGTAACATATGCCTTGGAGGTTCATGGCGTGCGAATCTCCCTCGCAGACTTCTTGCGGAAGGAAGATGTCCTTATATGGATGCGACTCAGTCCGGGCGATAAGTTGAACTATTTGCCAACATTGGCCGCATAGCGGACTTGAGCCCCATATTGCTGGAAAAGTGAGTGATATGTTCCACTCCTATAAACTTTATTGCGTATTTGAAATGAGGGACCAACCTATCACTGACTCCAACAGGCTCCATCTTCCTGGGCGCCCACCATTTAAGCTTGCGGAATAGAAGCACTTCAACTTGAAAGAAGGGCGCAGACACAACACATGTGAATCCTTCAGGTATAACTAGCTGGGTGGCTTACATCTCGATCCATTTCCTCCCGCCCTATCATGACTATGATCACAGTAATCTGTCGTTTATCCTCATCTATTCGCGTGCTGCTCTCAAAGCGCTGCGCAGATGAAGACTGCCCTCTCAGAATTTCCGAATTCAGAGAGGTCGCTGTCCATGAGCCTATGGACACACATAAGTTCACTCATCAAGTCGTGAACACCCTAAAAATCTTTGAGGCAAGACTCAAAGAGCTGCAAGACGACGAAAAGCTCCCCGAGGTATACATGCCAAATCCACTCACCCCTCCAACCTTCTCTGATATTCATTTACTAGAAGGAGATCTGGTGGGACTGGATTCTCGAGCTGGCCGAGAGGCTGCCAATTCTCGGCTTCCTTCTGGCCCTATTCCACCTTATAAAGGGCGACAAAGTTTGGATTCAATCTATATTGACCGTATTCAACACACTCATGACCATCCATCCGACAGGGTAAAGCCAAGCGCGCTCTGGCTCGATGCACGCACTCTTCGGCCATTTCCGCTGGTGCAATGATCGGGATGCTACTGGCAGGGCCATTAGGCTCCTCCATAGGAGCGGGAATCGCGACCCCCATTGGTATTCTTCTCGAAGATCGTATTGCTCAAACCATTTCAGATGAGGGGATACGCAACAAATTCGAACCAGTGACCTGGGAACGCATTCTCTGGGAAACCTTGATAAATATGCTTGCGACGGGGGCGATCGAATGGCTCGTTGGGTGTATTGCCTCCAACTTGGCTGCCGCGGCCGTTCCCTCTATTTCCGCAATGATTTCACGAATGCGGTCTTGATGTTGTGGCAAAGGTCGCCACTATAATGGTCTGAGGAGGTCGGTAATCCCAGTTATGTTGTTGCGCCATTGATTTATACTGACATAGTCCTTGACCAGGGCGTGGAATATTGTTACTTCATGGAGATGGTTTCAATGACAGGAGGATCTCTTTATCTCGTTGCATGATTTGTAAATCCTGTTACATCATTTATTACTTACGGCACACGGTTTCGAGTCTTGATCATGAATGCTACTTAGATGTACTGTAGACAAATGGTATAAAATGTCTGTGTGTGTCACTCAACTTTTTGAACGCGTCCTCCAGCTCCTCAATGCGATGCTCATATAATACGCATGTATGGCCTTAAAGCAATGCGAATCTTTGTCCCGATCCGATAGGTCTTACCAGGCTCATATCGAGACCAAGGTAGTACATTCTTGTGTCTACGACATTGATAAGATCATCTAACTGCTGTTGATTCACAGAGTCGACCAGTTGCTGCCTTATATCGGAATAAAATGTGCCGTCAAAGTGCCATGTGAATTGCAATTGCGCTCGTAAAAGTATGTCGCTAGTGTCCTCATTTTGTTTCAGCTCTTTCAGTTCGTTGGCTTCACATCTTGATGGATGAATTGGTTGCACGCCCAGAGTTCCAGCGCTTCCTGCGCACTCAACTTCGTCCACAGACCGATCCTGACGACTCTGATGTCGGAGGTGGTGGCAATGGTGGGGGAGCGGGTGGTGGTGGGGGAGGTGGAACAAATGATCCAGAGCCGCCTGAGATGGAGGACCCAGGGTTTACTAGCACTTGCATTGGCATCAACGACATAGTTAAGCATTTGCTTTGCTATTGAGAGACCCAAACTAACGTTTCCTTCGTTACTTTAGCAGGTCGATGACAGCTAGTCGAGTTCGATGAGAGGCTACCAATTTTGGGATTCCTCATCGCTCTTTATCACTTCCAGAACGGTGATGATGTTTGCTGTTCCTCTTACCCCAATAGAATTCGATGTACTCATGATCCACAATAAAAATTTTAGGAAAGTTGTTTGCGAGCTATAGAGCGATGTATGTTTTCCACCGCTGTTGTAAGCGCGGCTGCGGTTGGGGGTGTACTAGGTGGACCAACCGGAGCAGAAGTAGGGGCAGGAGTCGCAATTTTCGTAGGAAGCCCAGATTTCAGGAGGGCTCTTCTTTCGGCCATTGCAACTCTGATTTCTCGACTGTTAGCACGCCTTTTTGATCGTGCTGCGTTCGCTCTTGAAAGGTCTGTCACTCCACTCAACGTTGTCAATCATTGCCTGCTGTGACTTAACGTGGTTTTTATGATAGGGCACTAGATGGCATTCTCTCGTGGGCTCGGGCTGTAAAAGTGGATTTTGAACACATTGAGTCAATTGAGCTTCGCCTCTCAGATTATAGACGCAAGCATGATTGGCGGAAAACTAAACTTATCTTGTAATCCTTTCGATCGCATTTTGTCAAAAGTACCAAGTTGACATCGCACGGCTGTTTCCGCCAAACTCCGTGTGACATATGACAAAGTTCCATATTGGTTTCGATCTCGTTCGACCAGATTGCGCACAGCTCTTTTTCAGGCTTGAATGATACTCAGATGTAGAGAAACGAAACTGGGACTCTTCTTATCAAGCGTCCATAATATCGATCAATGTTCTCCCGTTCAAGTTCCCGATTAAACCACCCAGCTGGCAATCTCCATCTGGCGTCACTGAAAGCTTAATCGCTCTCACCTGAAATTATCAATATGCCTCCAGCTCCTCTGGTCGCATTACAGAGTTCCTGTTGTACACATATGGGACACGTGCCACATAGGACCTGATTGAATTCAACACACGTCCTACTGCCCTCTCAGCCCTTACTGCACTTTGGCAGTACTATACTCATCTAGGCAAGACCAAGGCAATTCATTCTTGTGTCTGCGATCATGATAAAATCAGCCCACTAGGGGTCGTAACTCCACCACTACCAGTGGCATATTTTCACCCTCAAACCCAACAACGGATCGACTGATAGAGTGGAGCAGAAGCAGCTTTATGTCCGGCGCAGACAAAATGCCATGTGAATTGGAATCGCACTGGTATAAGTATCCCGCCAGTGCCCGCATTTTGTTTCGTTTTGTTGGATTTTCACTCTAATAGGCGCCGAATTGCGGTTCATTTCGACGCCCTGCACTCCTCTCACAAACTCGTCAGAATGGCGTCGTTTTGGTCCGACCTCTTGCAGGCTGTTCGTATGATGGGGGTGGAAGTACCAGTGACATTGGAAATGCCAGTGATGATAGAGGTTAAGGCAGGCAATGGTGCTGACACCGACGACCTGGTCTGGAATCAATTTTATCATTCGAATAGTTGTACTAATGTTTCTTCGTTCGATCTCAGGTCGCTGGACTGTTTGAGGTTTGCGAGTGGATACCAATTTTCGGATTGTTAGTGGGTATATACTACTACCGACATGGAGATACGGTATGTTTTCCGTTGAGTCCAAAGGAATTCGATATACTCATGATTGGCACTAAACCCCTAGGACAATTATCGGCGAGCTGTAACACGATCGATCTTTTCAGCTCTTGTTATTGGAGCTGTCCTCATACTATACCCAAGTATCGGGAATGATGTTGTTTCAGGCATCACAGCTGTGCTCTCTAGTATTTGCGCCGTATTGCGTCCGGCATCCAACGCTCTTAAAAGGTGGGTGACGAATGTTGCCAATCCCTGTCAATTTTGACAGCCCGGTTTTATTGATAGTGCAACAAAGCGTATTCTCTCATGGTTCAGGTGGTAAAGTACACTTGGAAATACGTTGTATTAGATTAATTTCGTCTCGTAATTCGTAAATTACTGATCGAGAATTTTGGCTAAATCATACATTATGAACCAAGGAAGCTTACTCGTTGGAATGATCATGAGATAGTTTCCATCTTACTCCTTGTGATTAATGGTGGAGTCAGTGACGATAACTCGGCTAGTGAGGATGATAGGCTCGAAGTGACAATGTAGTCGATGGAACTCAGCTGACTGTGATGGGTGCGTCACTGTCAAAGTTTTTTTGGGCGCACATCAGGTGCCAAGCCGTAGAGATCGAATAACGCCGACCTCGTGCATAGAACCAGTGTTCGACTCCAACGTTCAGCCGTGGCACCGAGCAGGCTCTGGCATCTGAACCGATGTAGCCACCAAGTATCTCGCCTGAGAGTGAAAACTTTCTATCCAGTGTGTCGCCAGAGTGATCAAGTGCTGAAATGTAACTAAGTGGGCACCTTTGCTCCGCGACCTTGAATTGTGTCGAGTCCGCAGTGGAGAGTAATTGTAAGGGGATGATTTTTGCACGTACAATGTCTCCCGGCTTCTGCAGCGACCAGTCAATGCAAAAAGAGGAGCAACTTAACTGGATCAGCTTTCCGCGCTGTGTCGCAAGTCTTCTGCCCAACGGTAACAAGGACGTGTTTTCTTTCGTCATAGGCCACGACCACTCGTGCTCTTCGATAATTGTTTAAATGTATAGAAGTAGGCGGTCTGAACGCTACCTGCGCTTCAGATGAGTCCCAATAGTTTCGATACTGTGGCTTTCTACCAATCCAATACTGATGCGAGAGATGCCATACACCATCAGAAGAGCAAGAGCCTTAGAAGGACGATGAGAATCTACTTCTGGATCTGACAAAGTAAGATGCAGCGCACCAGTAAGGGGAAGGGATGGACGCCCTGGTCGAGTTGTAGTGAAGCAGGGGCTGAGACTTAGATATGCACAGCTAAACGCGTACATTTCGCGAACAATTGACAATAGCCGACCCCTACCCAGAAATGATCATGGGAAATGGAGGGCAGCAAGTGGGTCCATCAAATGCGTATACCATCATGCCAGTGTACAGTGTTGCCGTCAGACACCCGATGTAAGGGCAATCAGTTGCACCTCATGTCCTTCCGAGTCAAGAAGCCCTTTTTTCTTGTTTGGAGCACAGAGAGTTACACCTTTGCAAGTGTTGTGCATAAGGAGCTAAGGCAGATTGGGTAGAATACCACTGAGAGTTCAAAACGTGGAGTCACGGACCACCGGGCCGACATGCCATTCACAATTACAACAAAAGTTGTTTTATCGTCTGTACAGCGTGCTGCGTCTGCATCAAAATCAATCCATAAAATGGAACGAAGAGGTGAACTATAAGCTAAAGTACAGTAAGCTATGAGTATATCGAAAAAAATCCAATGCAATAAGAACAGAACGAGAAGACGATCCGAAATCTATCGCCATTTGAACTGTACAAGTCTGTGGGGGGAAGTCTCGCCAAGCTCAATACGGAATATTCATTACCTTCCCACTTACTCTGCACGACGTCAACCATAAGTGTGCCACGTCCTTCCTAGAGACTGTGTAACCTCCCAAATCTGCCTCCGAAACACGGTACGGAGGTTCATCTTTACCACCAGCTTGTGTCTTTTCAGCGACCCACCCATCGATTGACATCGCTGCTCTGATAACGAGAGCTCGTTTGAATGGTGATCCTTGGAATTGCGTTGGAGAGGTTTCAATGCCCCTCCTATCTTTTATACCTGCTGTCTACTGGCATGAGTCTCAGGCTGAGCAAACTCAGCTGTGCCGTCGGACATTTCGAGGCATGTGGATGGAAGAACGGATCAATTACTATTAGGCACAGGAACACGTTGAACTCGGGGCTATATACTGGGAGAAGGGCTGGTGGCTGTGTGGTCACGTTGGGAAATCCGGGTACTATACCGCTCGATAACCATGACGATCATAAGACATAGATGTCACAGCCTATGTGCCTTTTAGTCCGCGGAAAAACAGACGCATTGGACAGCAACATCAAAGTTGCAGTAGCAACCGCAAACCTTCGTGGCGCTGAAATATTTTTCCTTGACATATCTTCCTGAATCTGGCGAAAGAACCATCAACTGGTCCATGCCGGGGTGACACATGCTCATAGGACGCATTTTAGTCGATATTTATTGTTGGTCATTAGGAGGATTCAAACACACAGCCAGGGTGGATGGGGCATCGTAGCGGATTTAACAATCTACAGCCATAGACAAACAAGGTGAAGGATGCATAGAAGAAGAAAAATTATACTCAGCATCTCCAGACAGGAAAAGGATACATGTTTAAGAGGGGAAAGTAAGATAGAATATCGTCTTGCGAGCTTAGGAAAAGTAGTGTGAAGTCTTCCGCAGAAAAGGAGACCCACAGAAAAGGAGACCCACAGACTATTGCAAGGTCAGGCATTACAATCATACCCCATTCACACCACGCTCACGCCACAAGCCAGATGAGGTCACAGCACAAACAAGGAAGAGAAGTACGTGCAAAGCATCGCTTGAGTCCATCATAACCGTCATACTAGGAATGGCAGCTGAGTTCAACTTCGGACTTCAACTGCAGATTAGACGACCAATGCTGTCAGAAAAGAAAGGGACGACGAGCTCTCCGACGTCACGTACTCTTGACAGCGGCCACTGCTTGTGGTTTCGTCGTTGTACCATTTGCCCCGGAGAGATGAGGATCAATAGGATCTGAAGGGGGGCCAGGAGCCGAACCCGATGTACTCGTAGGTGTAGTGGTGGCTGCGGGCGTTGCAGCTGCGGCAGAAGGAGGTCCAGGATTTGGCTGTGCTTCATACGCTCCGAATGGGGTTGGAGCAACAAGAGGCCGATGGAATCGTGCACGAAACTCATTCTGTGCAGTTCCAGGATGTGCAGCAGGATCGGTACCGGTTGGTGGTGGGGGGAAGGGGTGTCCATGTGGAGGTGCACCGGGGTGTTGTTCGTGTGGCGGCATTTCCACCGGGAAGGGGGGTGGACCTGGAGGCATTCCAGCACCATTCTTTGCAGCATGCTCGGCATAGTGAAGGCGTCGCTGCAGGGTGGTATTAGACGACGTCGACGGCACAATGGCTAAGGCTCGATTTACCTGATGGTCCCAGTGATCCCATGCTTCCGCAATCACTGGTTCTAGCGAAGCCAGCTCCTCGTTGGTCATATTCAGCGTCCGTAACAGGTGTTGCTTCAGCAGTGGCGCACATGAAAAGGATAGCAATAAAGTCGATGCGAAGGTCTGGCCACCCAGAGGTTGGCCTTGAGGGAATGGTGGTTCTTGTTGGCCCATGGGAGGGGGAGGGTGGTGTGGAGGAGGTTGCAATTCGTGAGGAATAACTGGCTGATATTGCCCTTCTGCATTGACGCGATAGTGTACCTCCTCCATTCCAGAGATGATTTCGTTGCCCATATCCAGTCCCAATTCCCTCATCTTCCTTTGTTTCACGAGCTGCCGATGTTTCCGTTGTCTTTCCCTAGCTGCGGCGCGGACTTTTTCTCTTCTCGAGAGCTCTTCTGGGGTTAGCTCTTGGCCGAAGTCCGGCTGAATAGGCTGTTGCGGGGGTACAGAATGCGGCGGCGGAGCCATCTGAGGTTGGGGTGGCTGTTGCTGTTGCTGATCTTGCGACTGAGCAAAAGCCATGATTCCCATTCCAGCCGCATTACGATCTCGTTCCCGCTTTCGGCGTTGTCGCTCTGCGGCTTTTTCCCTTTTGAGCCTTTGACTTGGGGTTTCATGGTCGCGAGGTCGTTTACGAGAGTTGGTTGAGGTGCCATTTGGTACAGAGGGGTCCATGATGATGAATGATAATATATTTTTTCCGTATTGCACGTCCTCGAAGCAGGAACGATGCGCACAAGACTTTGCAGGCTGTGTGATTCTTGTGTGACCTATACGATGGCACCAGGCGGGCTTCCGGTGACAATATCGTGACGGACAGTGACGGGAGGTTCAGGAGGAGTGTCACATTCGTCAGCAGTTTTTGTTGTGTCGGTACAACCTGCACGTGGCGTGTGAATCGATTACCCAGTTCCCGGAAATTTCCTTATTGGGTCCAAACCACGCCGACTCCACCAGGCGGCGGGGAATGATGGTAGCCCCGTGTCTAGCGACTTCATCAGGCTATGGAATCAGCAGTAGTGTAGCCAGTTCCAAAAGGTCACGCACAAGGGTCAGACCACAAGACGTTTTCCGTTGCATCAGCGCAGGGCCCAAGGCGAGAAGTGTCGAATTTCATTTTCAATACATTGATGTGAGGAAGAGTGGTTAGAACAGTGACATAGGGATGTGACTCGGGTGCATCTGAGTTTGAACCCGGTGAACAGCTTGTGGTAACTCAACGATTCATCATTCATCTCCTGCTACTATTCGTAACATCACAGCAGAGCTCCTTCTAGTCAGTTATATCGATTTATCGACTACAATCATGAGCGCAGACTCAGAAGTAGCCCAGGAACAATCATCCCCACCAAACTCTCGCCACCAGCAGGAGCGCAGGAGCATCATCACCACAGCACCACCCCAACAGAGTCAGATTGATGCAGAACGACCTCTGCCTAGTACTTCTACGCAGATAGTGGAGGATAAGGCTTCCCATGTTGGAACAGAAGAAGATGTGGATAACCGAGAGGATGAGTCAACAGATGAGGACTTCCACAGTCATTTTGTTGGAAGCACTCCGACCTCCCCAATACCTCCAGCTGCGCTAATGCACGACACCCTGCCATCACCAGTACACCCTCTCCCTCAAAGCTTGACTGCTGCTGTGAATGTGTTCAATTCACAGACGATTACTTTCAATGACGCCGCCAGTAGTAGCAACGAGGGAACGCTTAAGTCTAAGAAGGCCCGCAAAACGAAACTCGGGAAATCAATGTCGAAACCGCATGCGCCTTCAGGATCAGTGGGAGAGAACAGAGGGCAAGGACCATACATTGTTCAGGGGGCAAAAAAACACCGCCGTATGTTGCCGTAGCCGGGGATATTTTGCGCCGTGTTGATTTTTTGTTCAACATAGGGCTCGCCATGAATTCTGAAAATGTCCACTTCATTGAACGACCTAGCGGAAAATGGACATTTACAAAATGCCTTGGTTCTAACACCGATATTCTTGCTGCCGGTCAGCTCGTGGTTCATCCCAGATGCATCAAATCCTCCAGTGACGTTAAGGAATATACATACGTAGGCATCAAATTAATTTGTCTTCTTCTTCTACTGATATCTCGTATAGGTGTTTTATGTCATACATGGTACTGTAAAAATCACGATCCATACGGGCTCGTATACACTGGCACCTGGGGGCATGTTCATTGTCCCCCCAGGTAAGGCAGTTTTATTATTGCGATCCATTTAGTCGCTAGTCCATGGCTGATTAACGCATAGGGAATACCTACTCGGTGGAGAATACCTCCGACATGGAAGCTAAACTTTTCTTTGCCCAAGCGCGGAAAGTTACAAGTCCTGACACTGACGACGAGACGCCTGGTATTATCGATCGTCTACTAAGCGTGCCAACTTCCAGAGCAGGCATCTTGCTGGCTTTGCTCCTGCAACAAATAACAAATCGCTGTCGCCGTTATACGCAGACGCTACAATACTGGTATCGTATGAATCTAGTCCCATACGAGCCGCAAGTAAGGGCTTTGCTTTCTGGTAGAAAAGCGTGGATCCTTTTTTTCCTGCTTGGTTATCTTGTTAGACATCCGCCTTTGATAAGCTCACCTCCTATTTTGAAGGTTCAGATTGTTCGCCAACAACGATGATGTTGCCTGTGTCGCTTGTTTGACTAGGATTGTTACGGTTTCTTGCGTGTTGGTTAGTTACATCTCGGTGTCATATTAGGTGCTTTAATATCTTTATACAGTCCTGAACCTCTTGTTTCCCCTAGGACCACTAATATTTGATGTCGTGCACTATGATCGTGAGTATCAAACTATTTACAATCACCGCCTACCCAATATCAGCAAAGATACCAGGAGACGCAGCACATGGAAAACAAGAGCTCAAGCTGCTCAACCAGACTAAGGCACTCATTCTGTGCACATCTTTCTAAACTCTCACCGGTACTCTATGGATGCGGTGAATCTGTTGCGACTCGTTCAGCTCAACTCTGAGAGCTATCACTGCGAGATTGCGTTTGGGACAAGCGGCTTTTTCACGAATCGCTAACGAGATTATCACTGTATGGTTCTTTTGCATCCTACGGCGATACTCGATGGAGGAACTCTATGCTGCCCTTGCGCCACTACGCCATTTCAAGTCGGAGAGGCTCCTTTTGAGTCACGTTCTTCGCTATCTCACAAATATACCTGCAAGTGGCTACGAATACAAGCCCTTCTATTTAAGCTATCCGCGACTACAATCACTCGTTCTCAGTGCAAGGCTTGTTGACGTACAAAGCAATCCCGTTACGCTGGGCCGATGTGATAACATCGAGATCTTGCATTTGTACATGGAGTTACGTACTCTTTCCAGTTGCTCTCAATCACCGGCACCTCATGTCTTTGCCCTCTGCCCATGAAGCATATGCAAACTTGGTTGAAGACGCAGTTCGTAGTAACATAGACAAATATGTCGCCTTACCGCAAGCGATACCCACCTCACCAGGCGCATTGAACCGCCTCCCCTCTGACGTACTCTTGGAGATTCGGCAGGTGTATAAACACATTGTGCAGGAGGAATACGAGCTCACAAGCCCCTGGAGATGTATCTATAGCTGGATCAACATAACGCATATCTGTCGTCACTGAAGGAGGATTGCACCCAAATCTCCAATACTTTGGACATCAATCTACATCCCAGCAGCATTACATCCGTGAGTTGACGAGCTCATTAGACGTTCGAATCATGTGCCACTATCAATGCTGTGCCTATCAGCTTCGATTCCTCGGCCACAGTGGACCCATTTCCTCTCTGAGGCGCTTGTAGCTCTGCCTCGGCTTCAACTATTAACCAAAAATGGAGCTTTCGCCCGCCGATCTCTCTCCGTTGGTATTGGTCGACCTACGGGAAGTCACACTTTGATGCTTCGCTGATGCGAAATATAGCCAGCCATTCATTGAATATCTTTCGTCCTATTCCTCTCAACTTCGATCCCTATCTCCACGAGACTGCATGTGGGATCCGCGACTCCTTCAAGATACGTTAACCCATTTGAGCTTGAATGGTTATGTCAAATCATATGGTGCTACGAGATGGGACGGGTTCTGTTCCGCACTTGCCGCACTCGAACGGTTGGAGAGACTTAATTTGACTCATATCTTTCGATATCTCAGGCCCACCCGTGGAAGCGGTTACGAAGAATTCACCCTGGCGTTTCCGCGTTTGGAGTCACTCGTCCTTCATTTGAATAGACCCGAGCATTATATCCGTTTCCTTCGCAATTTGTCGTACCCACTTCGGACCAGCTTCAGCATCAGAGCGGAACAGTACGAGAGGGAAGAAAACGTAGTTAATCTCCTTAACGTCTTCTCGCGCTCAGCAGATCACAATCCTCCCTCTTTTTCTTGCCACTTACAGCACTTGAGAATCACGATGTATGGAGGTCTCGTGTATCACCTGAGCGTAGTACTTCGACCTTTCTCATCCGGATCAGCGCACTTCTTTGACTCCAGTTTCATGTTAGGCCCCCCCTCATTGCTGATGATTGCGACGTTACCCGTCCTTCACACCCTAGAACTTTACGATATCCATACGTCTTCAATCTTGCCTGCATTTCTGTCGATACTGGCTCTCAATCATGCAACTGTGCAGTGGACTCCACCTCATTGGTTCTCGCGCTTGAGCGGATGGGTGAAATGACAATGTGCAAATCATGTACCTCATCGCAGAATATCTGCTTCCCAGGCTTAGGTGTCTTGTATTGTTATGGCTCAGGTCTTCGAAAGCTTGACGCAGACTAGATCTCGTTGCTTCGAGCCTTCGTTTGCTTTGCAACAGAATGCAACACAGAGTAGAGGAGGTTTATCTGAGCGGTTGGGGCAGTCTGTCGCATTATCCTTCGGGTCTTATCGAAGAACTGGAGTTGCTGTGTATTGAATTTAGATGGCGTTTTGATTAGGGTACCTTCTATTCCGTAGGTCGCAAACAGTGAATGGGATTGAACTGTTGTTGATCAACGATAATCCCAACTCATGGAAAAATAGTACTAACGTGATGGATATCATGAAAGGAGTACGATACCGTCATCACTCCTGCCTCCTATTTGAGTCGATATATCCAGACCCATCACTAGCATCACACTGAGCTCATATCGGTTCTTGAAAGACGGTAAATTAAACCCTGACATCTTCGATCCCATGAATGCTGTCTTCGGGCTCGGTAGAAGGTACATCAACGCCCATTTATCGATGTCTGGTTTGACATTTAGGATAATAGGATCTGTCCCGGAAGATACCTGGCTTCACTTTGGAGATTGATGACAGTGGTGTTCATTGTAGCTTTGTTTGACATCTCGAAGCCAATTAACGAAGATGGGAAAGTGAGAGAACCTTCTCCGGAGTGGAAACGTCGGGTATATCGTATGTTCCGTTCTCCCTTTCCTTGGATGTCCTCTGGATGCAATGAACGGTTCAATATCCCCTCCACTCAAAACAGTCGTCCGTTGTTGTCATAAACAGCCCCATTCTTTTGCGAGCCAAACTAGTACTTCCGAATAGAGCTCGGCCCCTGCTTTGGATATTCGAGAGTTACTCAGTGTCGTTGCTAACAATTTATGCACATTTGGTACCTGGAGGAATGACGCGAGTGCGAGTTAGTACCATCCTGGGCTCAAGCAATGACGGGAATAAAAATGCTAGATCTCTCTCTCTACTTAATGAAATACTCATACGACTCGGTTTGGTTGATTGCGTCATTGCATCTAGCATCATAATGCGAGCTTGAACGAACCACCCTCATCCCTGACATTCTTTTAATTCTTATGCACTGAGTTATTGTGGCACGTGTCACGTTCAAGGTGTGTCGCAGGTGGTGCTGATAATAACTTCCCATGAAACCTGATACCATATTGTATTCAGCACGATTCACATCACCTAACGGCAAATTAGCGATGAATCTGCCTGCAGTCGGTAGAGTCAAACAGGGCTCTCGTGAGTACACAGGAAAAAATAGTACGCAACACAGTTACTAGTCGCACCAGCAGGATCACGCTGAAATCGGCTCAGTATCCCACATCTTTCCAACATTAGGGATTAAGAGCGACTATGAAAGGTATATTGTCCATATGCTAATTCTAAAATTAAATCTTTACTATAGAAACCATTAAAATATTCGTATCCCTTAGTTCCTTGGATGGCTTCTACAGCACTCTGATCGAGGTACAATCTTGCATTTGAAAGGGACAGGATGGCACCGACCACTGGCCTGGATTGAAATCGTTACTCATGATTGTTCTATGGGGTTTCCATTGCCATCAAGTGGTTGGCTGACTCGGAGTCAAGTCATGCATCGCGCCGTCGGCTATCCAATTCACGTCCTGGATAACAACGCCAAAGAAACGCCTCCCAAAACGGAGGGGGGCGGACCTGCATTTCGCTTTAACAAAACTCTGCTCAATCAAACTCAATAAATGCACCAGCAAGGAACGTTCCAGTCCTTGTGATGCCTCTCGCTGCTATAAACACTACTATTGATTACCTCCCTCCCGAACTACTCCTCGAAATCTTCTTAATACACCAGACCATCCAAAAGCATTCTGAGCAAATATTCTATCATCGATATCGTTGGATCAGAGTCACACATGTTTGTCGTCGCTGGAGGAAGATCGCACTCGAATTCCCGGCACTTTGGAACTCGATCTATATCCCAACGGCGCAACCTGATTGGGTTGATGAACTCATTAGACGTTCACAATCAACGTCCCTGTTGATGTTAAGCATGAGGCTATCTAACAATATGGTCCACGGGAAAACCCCAGAATTTAGTTCCTTGACACGATTTCTTGGACGCAATGCGCCCATATCATCAATGAAGCGCTTGCACATTTGTTTGAGCTTCCATTCTGCAACCTGGAAGGAGATTCAAATATCAGATTTCTCCCCATCAGTGTTGAACGATCTGGAGGAGCTCACATTCTACAATTTTGGCAACACCGAATGTTCTCGACCCTTAATCCAGTTTTTTGCAAGACACCTACCTCCCCTTCGATCCTTATCCTTACGGGGTTGTGCTTGGGAAAGAACGATATTTCAGGATTCGCTCACGAATTTCTCGCTGGGTTTGATAACTGGTAGTGCGATGTGGGGGGAATTCGCTTCTGTTTTGGCGAGGTTGAAGAACTTGGAACACCTTCAATTGACTTATGTTTTTCGCCACCTCACACGATCGCCCATAATCGACCCAAAGGCATATAGTTTCCATTACCCACGGCTACGCACGCTCACTCTCCAAGGGGAGCGTCCCGACGAATACGCTGATTTCCTCTCCCAAGTGTCATTCCCATCCACGACTCATCTCGATGTCGAGGCCGAAGTATATAAGAACAAAGACAGCCTTCCAGCGCTCCTCGCCATTTTCTCACAACATCTACGCCATCTACCGCCTTCTGAACCCTCTCGATCTCAAACCCTTGACCTAACCCTTCGCCTTGGTCGCCTTGGTTCGGAGCAATACTTTGGATTCAACCTCTATACTGCCCCCCCACACTCGCACAAACTCCTAAATATCCAGTGCAAATTACACTGCAACGTCGGTGCCAAAACAGAGGAAGAAATCACTAAGATGCTCGTATCTACAGACCCGAACTCCCTGCGAGATGTCAATTTACACATCGAGCGATTCAATATCCCTGTTCCGCTCGCTCGGGCGATTGCCACATTGCCAGCGCTTTGTACGCTGAGCATACGCGACTTCGGCCGATCTCAAGCACTGTCTCCGTTTCAAGCTATTTCTGTCTTGTCGTGCGACTGTAAACTCCCTTCTGACCGAAGGGGCTCTGACCAAGCCTGGACGAAGAAAGCACTCTGTCAAGCTTGTGCCTCATCCGTGGACACTTTCTTCCCGAGCTTACGCATTCTTGCCTACCATGGTTCAAGGAGTCGAAAATTAGATGAAAAGGAGCTCGACCTACTGCAACGGATATTGTTTGTGTGCGACATTGCGCGGCACAAAATTGAAGAACTGAAGCTAACGGGGTGGGGTATTGGAGCGGACTATTCTTCTGCTTCTATTCAGAAGTTGGAATTATCGTGTGAGAAGTTGGCGTGGAATGATTACTTCTAATATCTGCTAGACGATGACCTTGATTGTTTGCAAGGGAGTAAACCGACATGATGGATATCATAAGATGTACGATATGTAGCTTAGGTCGCGGAACAATGTATATCTCGGCTGTTGATATGCGTGAGCTGAAGCACAAAAGCGTAAGTCTGCTACAGTCCCCGGAAAAATGATACTGTTACAGGTACCGATGTAATTATTACTTAGACACTCTACATGCTTGTTCGTCCGTGAGATGAACTCTCATTGGGTTCTGGCGTAGATTGGATTCGTAAAATCGTACTTAAGTCGCTCACTGGCCGTAAATTACAGTAGCGACTCTGTGCAATAAATTTAAATGAACTGCGGCCTTTTAGAATGTTATCCAACCTCTATGCTGTGCTTTTATACTGTCTGCTTAACTTGCATTAAAGACACCGTGGGACATGCATGGCTCTTGTAACAGCATTGTGTGTGTTTCGCGTTCGTGTTTGTTCATCACCATCATGCCCGCTTCATCGCAAAAAGCTGGACCGTGAAGGCATAAAACGCCCTCTTCAATGACCAAACCCAATTCAACATGATTGCGAATAACTGCTAATCCGTATACACGACAGACATATACACAATACCTAATGTTCACAAA
This sequence comes from Volvariella surrecta, assembly GCA_951802395.1. Taxonomy (NCBI): domain Eukaryota; kingdom Fungi; phylum Basidiomycota; class Agaricomycetes; order Agaricales; family Pluteaceae; genus Volvariella; species Volvariella surrecta. The sequence goes on from OX637784.1 coordinate 2,517,174, forward strand.
GAGAAATCTCAACAGCCTCGAACGCTCTTCCATTATCTAACACAAATTTTCGTCTTTCCTCCATCAGCTCCAACCTAAGTTGCTTCGCTTCGTCTAATCCAATCGGAAAATCATCCACACTATTATACACCAAGTCTTGTACCTCAACAGGCAATTCCTTCATTGTACCTTGTTGTCGCACGTCCTCACTCCACCAATCCCTCCTCTGGCAAGGTACATTGGCAGTACTTATGATACGAATGTGCGGATCGACCAAGAACAACGCAAGAATTTTCCTATGCCCTGGTTTGGTTGGGTCTCTGAGTTTGAATGGTTGAACTCGATGCTGAAGGATATTGGGAAATGTGATAAGCCGGCCTTGGCGCGTGTCCACTGCTCCGATGGGCTGAACAGCTGAGGAGCCGTTTTCAAGCCCAAAGGCTTGATCAAGCCAATCGAAATCATCTTGTTCGTAAGGGTAGTTAACGAATTCGTCCTCCGTGCATTGTTGTCGGAACGCAAGACGATTGGTGGTGATGTTCTCGTTATCATAATAATAGAGGGCGGTCGCGCAAATATGTTCATTCTGCCATCCAACGCATAAGCCATATGTACTATTGAAAGTGATCATCAGTGAAGCTGAAAACGTACCATCTGACCTTCAACATGCCATGATCCACCATCGTACTCCGGTTTATTAGGTGTAAGTTGAATATTCGCAAGCTTAACGATGATCTGCAAACCCTGCCCCGTGAAGTCATTCACCAAATCTACTACCTCGTCTGTAGGTTCAGGGTCCGTCCAAATTGGGGCATCTGGCGCCAGTAACACTCGCCTGCCATCAACCGTGCGATACTCGATCTCGGCGAGCTCGATCCGTGGTACTGGAATACCTTGAGAGTAACTTGAACTATACCTCGCGCTTGTCAACGTCGCGTTCCAGAGTGGAATAGCACGCGCAACGACATCTTCAATAATGCTGTAGAGTTTAGGAAACTTGCCAGGATGGAGGTTATTGATGTAGCTGGTTATTCTGTGACAAAGGGAGCTCTAAATTGATGAGTGATCGATGGAAGAAAACGTACTTGGCTTTCACTTTCTCGTCCTCACCCTTCTCTATCGACACTTCACAGGGCAACCATTGGAACCGCGTGCTATACGGAGGGTGGGACTGGCCCCAGGAATAGGAACTCGAGCCGGTAGCTTCATGTTTCTCCGGAACGGGTAAAACCTTGCCCTCCCCACATTTTTTGACAAAATTCTCAAAGCTCGTCAAACTATCAGGCAAAATCCTGGTCCTACCATAAACTATTGGGAATAGCGAAGGGTGAACGAGATCTAGCACCTTGTCGTCAGACGCAGGATGCCAGTCTTTCTCCCTCTCAGGAACGTCTTCAAGCGCTCTTACAGCGTCACGAAGAGCCTCTTGAAGTTCTGTGCTTATGGCAGTGTCTGATTTGAGGACGTCGCCATTGAAAACGCTGATACCGCCCGAGTTTTTGAACACCGGGAGGGTGGCACGGTACCGAAGCTCGGCAATACACCAATCCATCATCGCCGGCGTAATTTCCCTGTCCCTCAAGCTGTCCGCGAAGTACTGCGCCTCTGTTTTCCACTTTTTGGCGATTTCATCGTCAAAAACCTACAAACATCAGATTTATGGATGGTTGATAACACATGCTTAGATCTCCTCCACAGGGTCAAAGCCCTTACCTTTTTCTCCCAATCGATTTTATCGGTAATGACATTCATGACATGCAGCATGGTGATTTCCCTAATCGTCAAGGCTGGCAAACTATGAAACAGTTATCGAACTACATCTTCAGAACAAGAAACAGTTGAGACACAGTTTGCGCACCCGGCACGTCCACTTTCGAGCGAACCAGTATCTGTGGCATTGGGGAATGTATAATCTTGTGGTGAATAGTTCAATGGCAGACCGAAACCAGGTAGGTTGAATCTGGTCTTGATCTTTGAGCGATAAACCATCGTCAGTTTGCGATATCTCTGCTTCAAAGAGTCACCCAAGTTTCAAACTATCCTGCCGAGCGGCGAGCGGATATGTGAGTTGGATGAGAGATGAAGAAGAGAAGAGGGGCGAGAGGGTTGCACGAACTTCGCGTGAATATATACTGTTCACGTTGACGTATTACATACCAATGTACGAAATGAAATGAAATGCACATGGCTGACTACAGGACATTTACACGACATTTGGTGATGTTAAGTCAGATGACTGTGACGCAACGTGGATTGATTGGTCACACGACATGATGCTGTCCTCCAGGAATGGGTTGCGTAGTTTGACAGGAAATATGTCATCACAATACCATCATAACTACTGACTTATTGGCTGTTGTCGATATGGTGGGCAAATATGACCTATACTAAACTATATTATCAAAGTTTGCTCCTGCCAAGGTAACTAACCAGTAACCTATCACTGAACACAGGCTGCTCTACCTTTGATGGTAACCGGGAGTTACTGAGAAGGCAACCAAAGGTTGCTGAAATGGAAGAAGTAGGTTCTCACCATGATTTTAAGTAGAACCGCCCATTGTGTTTGAATAGTGGTAACAAGTAAGCAGGTACAAGTACAGAAGAGAAGGAGAGGTGGGAGGATCACTGAAATATACGATTGGACTGAGCTGTGCAATGGTGACAGGCTGGGCCTATGGCTAGATCTATATTTTTGCATAACTATTCTAGAGAATAGTTGTCTCTCCAACTGATTATCTAGAATGTTCTTAGATTCATCTAGATAGCCTCTGTTACGGACTAAGGTGCCGCCCCTATTTTTATCTTCTCACCCCTATCTATCGGACTATCTCTTTCCATTTATGCTGCACACCGGACCTATGTTTCCTTTCGTATACTACGTGTCCATTACCCATTCTAGTAGTCTACACGTATCCTCCACGATTCGTATCTCATCTTCACTCTCTGCAGCATATTATTCCTGTCAAACAGTAAGGATCTCAGTCGTTCGTATAGATTGACTCTGTTGGTACCTGTCAAACGGTAAGGATCTACATGGAGACTATAAGTAAGATGACTAGTAAAGGAATATCAAGTACTCACCTCAGTCGTTCGTATAGATTGACTGAGGTGGTTCGGTGGATAAGGTTTCATAGGTATATCCATAGCTGTACAGTAGCGGGTATGAAAACCCATTGAGACCTGTATAGTAGCGGGTACGAGGCCAGCCTCATAATGTTGGGATAGTGGTAAAAATAGATCAAGTATAAATAGAACAGATAATACCGTTGAACATTCATACTTCAACAATTCCCACATGTACACGTACACGATTTCCGGACTCAGTAGGTAGACACTTATACACATACATAGTTTCGTTAGACACCTATACCATATAAGCCTAGATACATAACATGTAATCCTTAGCTTATTCTCTTGTGTCAACACGTTGTCTCTACTCGTTCTTATAGCAAGCCTATCTGAGGAAGCATACTATCAGTTGCTTGAACGAACGACGAGGCAATAACGGACCTCACCTATATAAAGTAGGCCAGGCCGTAACAGTCTCTACCTGTTATGGACCACGGTGGACCACTTTTTTATTTGTACCAGACTCTATTTTTGTCCATACTACACACCAGACTAATCTTCTTTAAGTACACTACCTGTCCAGTCTATATTCAGTAGCATACATGTATTCCTCCATGTCAGCTTCTCTTATATAACCTATCCTCTGCAGTATTACCTTCTTCCATTGACATGTCTTCAATTTCCTATATAGGCTAGGAATACATATTCAACTGCATGTCAAATATCTATCAATACTATATATAAGCTAAAATACTACTTCATGTACTTTAGCTTATCCTCTTGTAACAATCGCTATAACTCAATGCTACCCTATAGTTTGCCTTTTCCGATCATAATCGACTAAAACATGAACATAGTGCAGTATAACCTCTGACTTAACAGACCAAGGTTTTTATGGCAGAAAGTGCATCTAGGAGTGGAGAATTGATACATTGCATGCCATCAATGTCCATCATCATCAGGTGGGTTATTTCTCTCATCTTGACAGAAAATGTTGTGCATAATGATTACCATATGCAGCATGATGACCTAGAACAATGGTACATCAATATTTCTGTACCAAAATACAATACTGGAGTGTAAAATGGATCATAGATACCATGTGTATTTTTATATAGTAGTCCTTGTACTTATCTCCTTTCATTCATACCCTCATTTTAGGTATATAAGGAGGCCTGTATTTTATGTATTTCTCTTAAGTTCAATCTACTCTCTTACCTGCTCTACTCTCTAACTCTAAGCATATTACTAGATAAAGTATCACTGTTATAGCATCTAGCGTGCCCACAGGGTTGCTGTTTTGTCAGAAAAAAGCATTGTTGGAAACGGTAGGTTCAACAGGATACATAAATCATTCCAATCCAGGTATTGTATGCAATGTATATTGCTTTTGATAAGCCCAAGAACTTTTTGGGTGGCATCATTGTCAAAAGACATGTATTTGTTTGTATATACACAAAGAGGTACATTCCTCGATCTTCGAGAAAGAGGGCCAACATGTTGGCATTCGAAAGGCATATATGCATCCATAATGCAGGAAATAATACAGCTATGTCCGTCCATGCTTGAAAAAACTATGTTGGTACAAGCGCTGAGGTAGAGCATCTAAATATAGGCACATGCCTGATTGGGCATTTAACCAGTAAGAATAATACAAAAATAAAATTAATATGTAGAGGTCTTGAGTAGATCTATCCAAATATTGAAAACTGTAACAGAAAGTGGCATTATAGCATTGTCACAAAGCACTGGCAGAGATTGTTTATAATTGTTGTGTGACATTAACTTGGACTTGTTTACGGTCCACTCGACTGATATATTGCGTGAGGAAGACTAATGAGCAGAGATTACACACATTCAACGTGGACTTGATATGATGGGAGACAACTGTGACTGTTGATTAGTAATCAGTCATTTATGCATGTTTTGATTTCTACGATCATACCAAGCATGGTGACAGCATTCAAACCGCCCCAATTTACCAGCGAGCAGGTCAAATAGCACATGGGTCACCATAATGTCCTTATTGACGCAATGGGCTACTGTGGTAGATCTCCCGCTCGAAGTACTCTTGGAAATCTTTATCATTTCAAGTGGTTAATCCTGAAAAGCAATCCAAGTGCCGTAAGCGCTCATACATGGGTTTGCCGATATACTTGGATCAAGCTCACACACGTCTGTCGTCTCTGGAGGATGATTGTCCTGCAATATCCATTCATTTAGTCATCGATCTATATTTAATCGGCGTCTTCTAACCTGAAAGGTCAAGGACAACCCCACTTTCGATGTTGAGTTTGAAGTTTTCTAATGTTGGCTTTGGGAAACAGGTGGGTGTTGGGTATATCGCTCTGTTTCTAGGATATAGTCCATTAGGACCTTGCAAATATACCTGGTATTCACGGGAACGCCTCAAGAGCTCTTAGATACCAGCGATTATTCGCCCACGGTCCTCGCCGATCTGGATCATCTCACGGTTTGGAACAAGCGTCAGCTGAAAATCCATCTACTCGACCCTTATACGATACCCCGCGACGTACCCGTCGAAACTCGTGTCCCTATCTTTGAAAGGCTGTGTGTGGGATGGCCGAGTCCACTCCTCATTGACGCATTTAATGCTCGGTTACACGGGCACAATTGGATCGCACCGATTTGAGGGCTGCGAGGACTTTTTCACGGCTCTAGCGTCGTTGAGGCGTCTTGAACGCTTAGAACTCTGTGGTGCGTTCGGTTATCTGAAATCACCGTAGGAGGAGGATATGTCGTTCGAATTCGTCTATCCGCATTTGCAATCCTTTATGCTTTATGGCGATGAACGTCATCATGATATCTATTTCCTTCAGCGAGCATTGATCCCACCCACCGCCCATCCCTACGTTCGTGCAGCAGAAGAATACGAGAACGAAGAGGACCTCGTGAATATTCTTGGACTCCTTTCCCAGTTCACATCTCAAAAGGGCTGCACTTCCTGCCCTCCCTAGAAGGCAAAGGTTTTCCTACAAGAGTCATGGCAGTCGCGTTCTATCTTTATCACTATCGAATATCTCGCCGACAAGAGTTTAAAGCCATTCTATTGCAGGTTCAGAATAGAACCCACCATCGGACCAGCAGCGTACCATCCAATCACGGAGGTCGTCGGTTCCATCCAACCCAGCTTTCTTCGTCACCGTATGTTGATGTTGGATGACTATGATACCCAAGCTCATGAATCCATCCTCCAATATATCGCGACTTTACCTATGCTCTATCATTCAGAGATACATACTATCCGTTGATCCCCAGCTATCGCCCATTTACAGTCTATCCCCATTTTGTCGTGCAATTGCGGACTTGGGAGTCCATATCTCACCCATTGGCCGACCCAAACTCGTCGTCGTGGCCACCGATGGCCTCCAGCGCTTCGTTATGCAAGACCCGCGCACCGCAATTGAACACGTACTTCCCCAGCTCACGTATCCTGAACTATCAAGCTTCGTATCTAATTGGCGAACATCAAGAACTTACCGCCAAGGACGTGCAAGTGATCAAACGAGGCTTGTTCATCTGCGACCGAGAAAGTCGAGTTGAAAGGTTGGGATCTGCGGTCGCAACCTTCTCGTCAGCGAGACTGAATGAACTTGAGTCTTGGTGCGATGCGTGCTCGGGATTGAATACGATCAATACACCTCTGAAACCATCCGCTTCGGATTCTGGAGAGGTCGCCGTGTTCGCTATTGGGATCTTGAAGTTGCTGTGCGTCGAATTCGCGTTGGTAGATTGTATGCTCTGAAGTGCCCCAAAGCAAAGTGGATCTATGAAAAATTGCATTCCTCAGTCCCTTTGAGCATCCGTGCGCATATATTTTAGACTATTAGATATCTGTGCTTCACAGTAATAATTACACGTCAACCTGAGCCATCGCCACAAAGCTCATGTCATCTTCATCCCTGGAGGCAAGCAAGTCGCCCATCGAGAGCCATCATGCGCTTGAATGGCAGACAATCACGACCCAGTTGGCTCATTACGTATCCAGAAGCAACGAGCCAGCAATGCAATTTGAAGGAGACCAAGAGAGATGTGACTAAAGAGACCGGAAAGCTTGAGGAGGAGATTCGAGCTTGTATTTGTGTATAAGTAATTCTATGTCAGAAAGTCTCTACTTTGTAACGAATCCCTTGCCAGAGTAACCTTCCGACGAGATACCTGTTTGTTGATAATATCACGTCAGAACATGCATACGGGTAGAGTGAAGAGTAGCTAGATGACTGACCAGTGATAGGGTTCAACTTCATCTGCAAAGCACGTTCGTTGGCGGCCTCCTCCCACTCCTTGGTCAAAGTCTTTGGTGGAGGAGAAGCTGTAGTAGAACGTAACATTGAGCATGTTGTCGAGAGAGAAGGCGACGATGACGACGACATACCCTTGCTGCGGATCAATGCAGCTACGACAGCAGTAACACCGACGAGACCCATGGTAGCCAAGAAGACCTTGAGGCTATCTCCTGGTTGGCTCATAGGTGTACGGGCGCCGTGAGGACCGAAAGCGACGTAGTAAGCTGTAGAGGGGTAAGCATTAGCATACAAGGTCACATCGAGGAAGTAAGAGGTATGGAAACGGAAATGGAGTGACGATGACGGAAAGGGACAGTGTCAAGTTTGACGCCCTATCCAATGGGGATAGAGCCCAATTCAAATCAACACGTCAAGAAAAAGCCCAAAGAACAGACCGACGGGGACGACGGAGAAACATAACAGAGGGGAGACATTGAACGCCAACGTACCCGCTTTCTTCTCATCAAGACTCAAACCCTTCCAATCCTTCTTCTGCAACTCCTCAAGCTGCTCATGGACGCTCTGTTTCTCCGCAACACTGAGTTTATTCCACAGAGCTTCAACATTGCCCAACGGAACAGGGGAAGAAGCAGCTGTTGAACTCGTCGATGCGGGTGTTGCCTGTGATGAAGTCAAGTTGGCCGTGGTTGCAAGCGTGCGACGGGCGGCGACGGTTGCGGATTGACGCGCCACAAGTCGGAGCGTGTTAATGGCTGATGCTTGCATTATTATGGGTGAATTTTTTTTTTTTACGCGGCACACAGAGAAGAACGAAGAAAGAGAGGAGGTGGTGATGGGATAGGCGCAAACTCGGGTTTATGGCAGAAACCGCGGGAAAAACCGTGTTGCGGGTTGGAAAACGAGCGAGTTGCGTTAGGGGTAAATCAACGACTGATTGAAGCTCCGTTAAAGACAAGAAATTCAGAAATAAAAATCTAATCTTCTCGTCTTGCTTTTTGGTTTCTTCTACGCTTTTCACTGCGGGATTTCGAGGACGAGGAGGAGCAAGTCGGGTTCAGCTGTATCGGCGAGAAAAAAGTATCTCGGTATGATCGGAATTCGGACGTGTTCCGATAATTCCCATCTCGGCCTATCACAGGTTTCGAATTATCGCTCTGGCCCTAGTCGAGATCCTTCACATCACATCTCTGAGACAGGCGTGCATCAAGCCAATAATAGAGAGAATAGGATCATCTTGAGCATCAAACAACAACAACGGTTATGTTGTACATGTAGGACGAAATGTGAACAACAACACAAGAAGATACCACAATCATATGTGCAACAATCGCGAGGAGAAAACACAGGAAATTACAAGATGAGTTGGGACAGCAACCGTTCAGGCACAGGGTAGTGGCCTAGATCAGGCTGCAGCTTTATCACCTCCGGGGCAATCCTTCGAAATGTGCCTGATGAAATGAATCAGCGGGCCGCAAAGTGTAATCGAGTTCCTGCTCACCCTTCGGAGCCACAGTTGTAGCAAGCTCGCTTCTGGGGTTTAGGGCAATCCTTGGAGATATGACCCTATCGGAGTCGCGTCGAGTCCAGAACGCACGAGGCACCAGTCATCGCATCAACAAGCCGGCCAGAACCAGTCCCAAAAAAGAACACTCACGATCCCAGAGCAGTTATAGCACTTGGAGCCTTGAACGCAATCTCGAGACAAGTGGCCGACCCCACCGCATGTGTAGCTGTCAAGACGAGGTTGCACGCGTACCGGCACGTAAAAGTTCGAATCAAGGGCAGAAAACATCAGTTCACCGTTCCTTCCAAATTCCATCACGAGAACTACCTACCAAGTCTTTTGGTTACCAAAACTGCTATAGCCACCACCGCCATAGCTCTTGTGTCCACCAGAGTGTCCACCAGATCCACCCGCACCTTGCGGGCATGCTCGTGCGATGTGTCCTACCTCACCACATCGGTAGCACTCGGCAGTGCTCGAGTTGCTGGAGAACCCTCCTCCTCCTCCTCCTCCTCCACTGGTGGAGGCTCCTGGACAGTCGCGAGCCTAGACGATATTCTGAATAGACACAAGAGATTCGTAGTTGGAATATGCTTACGATGTGACCTTCTTGATTGCATTTGTAACAAGTCTTCGCCTTTGGTTCAGCATTGCAATCACGAGAGACGTGCCCTTCGAGTCCACCTAAATTCCACAAAAATATGGGTAGCACAAAGATCAGCAAGGGCGTTGCAATTGCAATTGTCATAAAAGGCGCAGGAGAGCCAAGGACAGGCCAAATGCAGAGCAAGAAACCTGGATACATACAGTTGTAGCACGTTGGGGTTCCGGCTTTGGGACAATTAGCGGCTTGATGACCAACTGAAAAAACCTCAACATCAGCATCCAATTACTGCGAAAACAGCTAAACTAAGAGATGTCATGGCGCCGATGACGCTAGGATGGATGGACAAGAATGCGTGCAGAAATAAAGAACAGAAGTTGCATTGCATTTCTCACTACGACATGATATGTCCAGTGAACGTCTCCGAAAAGAAAAAGAGATGAGCATGAAGGAAGGAGTGCGACGACCATAAGGTAAGACGGGGATCAAACAGAGGAGTGCAAGATGCGTAGAGCGAAAAGCCAATCACCCGATCAATTCATATACGTGGTTTATGGATTAACCGAGATAACGGGCCACGTTCGCGATAATCAATATGTGGGGAAATAGAACGAGGATGGACAGGATGAGATGGTGACTGCGGAATCCCATTCATCGCGCAGTCCTTGGGGCAGCAAGCATGGATAACGGAATGAAGGAAAGGGGAATTTTTTGGGGAAAAGAAAAAAAAAAAAAAAGAGAGAGGGAAAGAGCTGAAAGATAACGACAACGCACATCCGCCACAGTTGAAGCAACCACCACGACCAGCCATTTCTTGTACTATGCTTTGTTTTTTTGACGATAGAGGGATCTCAGAGCTTCAAGCAACGTTCGTCCGAACCTTGTTTTTTTTTTTTCGAAAAGACTGGAAAGGAGGTAAAAATGGATAGAAGGACATAGGTGAAGGACAAACGAGCAAGAGAGATCAGGAAAGGCCGAGAGGATGGGGATAGACGAGATGACGAACGAGAGAGGATGATAAGCAGCGAAACGTATGTGGGTAACAGAAGGATGAGACAGGGAGGCACTGTTACCGGGCTTTGGGGCAGGAGAAGCAAAGAATCCCCCGAGTATATATATGTTCCCAGACCCTCCCCAGAACGAAATCGAAAAAGAGAGGACTTACTCAAAAATGACTATCCAAGGTGACCAACCCGCCAAAAAAAAAAAGGGAAGAGGAGAAATATCAGAAAAAAGGCAGATTTACAACGAAAGAAGCAGAGATCCAGAGATGAACAAGAAGAAAAATGAACAAGTACCAGATTATCTCGCCGTCGAGCTTTGCGATGACCTTTTGAAGCAGAGATCTCTTCCTCGGCATCGTGTTGCACACATTGCGGAATTTGATTATGTAATCCTGTATTACCACCATCGCCTACTCCCCTTTTTCGACCGGCAGTCTTCTCCTGTTGATTCGCGCACCAGTCGCCGATGATCATAGTCATACATGAGGCAGCACGTTTACGAGCTATACCATATCCGAAGAAATGCCACCGCGCAATATCAACTCCCCAGTCCCATGTTTTCAATTATGGAAGGTACACAGACAAGGTAGGCCATCAACAGGTAATCGCACAGACATACAATTCCGCAGACAATCGTCATCGTATCCATATGCTACAATCCCTTCTCGGCGCTCGAGTCCTTCTTTTCCTCCTTCCCATCATTCTTCCCAGCTTTTCCGTTCCCATTCTCCTTCTTCTCCTTGTCCTTCTCTTCAGAACCCAGCCCCTCCTCCATCTCCGCTCTCCCAATCGTAGCCTTGTTATCCACCAACCCGTGCAGCGCAATGACTGCCCTAAGCAAACTACTCAGGTAAACCACCAACAGCTGGTCATTCGTGCTCGACGCAAAGCTCTGCGTCGTAATAGGATCCGACAAATCTGACAGCAGATTCAACGCATCCTGCAAGTGATACACGATCTGGTGATTCACCGGCATCGTACCCCCAGCCACTTCCACGAGGTATTTTTGGATATCGCCCAATCGAGATTGAAGTCCTTGGAGTGACGCTAGTTGTTCGCTTACTCGAGTGGCCAGAGTCGTGGTTGTAGAATCTTTGATGTCTCGTAGTAGATGCTCAACACCGATTTCTTCGGCCTCCTCGGCTTCTATCGCTGATGGGACATGCAAAAACGTTTTCCTAGTCTCCGTACCATCCTGTATCAAGCCACATTGTCAGCACATTCCATTCTGCTGACGGAGAGCGACAAAGAACATGGCACGCCAGGAGCCAATTCAAAAGCAACTGATCGGTCGACATAAGAACGGGTAGAACTCATAACGTACATCCTTAATCTCCTCCACGGCAAAGTATGCATCGGTGGGAATCCCGACCGTATTCGGTCGCACATCGACGATCACCATAACTGGTCGAGCAATGAATCGTTTGAATAGATCGTTGATCTCCATGTCGGATGCACGCAGTTTGGGCCCAGAGTGGTACCATCCTATCATTCTTTCCCGCGCTAAATGAAGAGATCGTATGCGCAGTCACATTAGCATGTGGCAGGGTACACGAAACACATTCAAACGCATCATGCGATAGGGAAGAATCAACGAACGCCACGACGACGATGAGGACCACTCCAACGTAAACACAAGGCAATAATACTCACCATTCACCTTTTTGAACATCTCATACATCCCTTCAATGTAATTGTGATCCAAAAACCATGTCTTGCTGTCCTTCTCATCCTCCTCAAACGGAATAGCAAACGAATTCGCCACATTCACCGTCTTGCCGTTATCCTGCCCCAACAACACTCCCACCACTCTCTTCTGCGAATTTCGGGAGACTGATCTTGCGTGATGGTCGGTCACCGACAATAGCACCAACGGGTGCACAACTGCGTTCCATCACCAGATCGGAAATGGTCCAAATATGCAATATGCAACAGGTAGAAAAGGAGAGCGCAATGGCTCTGATCATGAGCGAGATACTCTCGGGCAGCACAGTAGACTGACGTCAACGTACTGACTGTGGTTCCTGCCAACGCTGTGAGCTGAATCGTTCGTGAGTCATTTATGGTGCTTATCATCGGATTATGCTCACCTGTTCCGTCGTTGTGGCAACCATCGTGAAAAGAGGATAATTGGGACGAGAAAGAGAGGTCTATTAGCTTTGGCGATTGGAGGTGCAATTACGCGTTCTTTCGAGACGCGTGTGTGTATTTGGTCTTGTTGTGCTGTGGCCTCAAATGGCAATCGCGAAGATAGCTTCACAGCACAGCATAGATATCTGCTAGTGTAATATATAAACACAATGGGACTGAAGAATACAACATATCCTGATCTACTTCGACTATTTAAATTGGGGTACTTCGGAGCGTAAAGTCGCAACATAATGGACGATAGATTCATGAGCTTGGGTATCATAGTCATCCAAATTCAATATAAGGTGACGAGGGAAGGTGGGTTGGATGGAAGTGACGATCTCCGTGATTCGATGGTACACGGCTGGTCCGATGGTATGTTGTATCCTCAACCTGCAATAGAATGGCTTTAAACTCTTGTCGGCGAGATATTCGATAGTGATAAAGATAGAACGCGACTGCCATGACTTCAATTGTAGGAGAACCTTTACCTTCTAGAGAGGGCAGGAAGTGCAGCCCTTTTGAGATGTGAACTGGGAAAGGAGTCCAAGAATATTCACGAGGTCCTCTTCGTTCTCGTATTCTTCTGCTGCACGAACGTAGGGATGGGCGGTGGGTGGGATCAATGCTCGCTGAAGGAAATAGATATCATGATGACGTTCATCGCCATAAAGCATGAAGGATTGCAAATGCGGATAGACGAATTCGAACGACATATCCTCCTCCTACGGTGATTTCAGATAACTGAACGCACCACAGAGTTCTAAGCGTTCAAGACGCCTCAACGACGCTAGAGCCGTGAAAAAGTCCTCGCAGCCCTCAAATCGGTGCGATCCAAGTGTGCCCGTGTAACCGAGCATTAAATGCGTCAATGAGGAGTGGACTCGGCCATCCCACACACAGCCTTTCAAAGATAGGGACACGAGTTTCGACGGGTACGTCGCGGGGTATCGTATAAGGGTCGAGTAGATGGATTTTTCAGCTGACGCTTGTTCCAAACCGTGAGATGTTCCAGATCGGCGAGGACCGTGGGCGAATAATCGCTGGTATCTAAGAGCTCTTGAGGCGTTCCCGTGAATACCAGGTATATTTGCAAGGTCCTAATGGACTGTATCCTAGAAACAGAGCGATATACCCAACACGAAAGTGGGGTTGTCCTTGACCTTTCAGGTTAGAAGACGCCGATTAAATATAGATCGATGACTAAATGAATGGATATTGCAGGACAATCATCCTCCAGAGACGACAGACGTGTGTGAGCTTGGTCCAAGATCGGCAAACCCATGTATGAACGCTTACGGCACTTGGATTGCTTTTCAGGATTAACCACTTGAAATGATAAAGATTTCCAAGAGTACTTCGAGCGGGAGATCTACCACAGTAGCCCATTGCGTCAATAAGGACATTATGGTGACCCATGTGCTATTTGACCTGCTCGCTGGTAAATTGGGGCGGTTTGAATGCTGTCACCATGCTTGATTACGGTTTCTCCGATTACAGTATTTTGAGTCCACGTCCAATGTTTGTAATCTCTCTGCTCATTAGCCTTCCTCACGCAAAAAGATCAGTCGAGTGGACCGTGAACAGGTCCGACTCAACGTCGCGTAGTAATACTATGTGATCACAAGGCCACTTTCATGACTATGAGTTACTGCATTAAAAGCTAATGCCCTCAATTAAACTTAACATCGATAATGTACTGCAGAGCTTGTGGCATCAGGAAAATGGAGTATGGAAATACTAGTGATGTATCCGCTGGTGATATTTCCTGTAAATATGGTGAATGATTTGGGTTACGAGGGAGGGGGTTGAAAACAATCCGAATCACAGCTCGATAGTCTTGATAAACTGGTTTCTATTACATATCGTGCACATTCCATAGCATCCATCATGAAGTACGCTCTGGCAAATAGTCAAGGGGTTATCGAGTAGAGTCTAGGAATGAACCATCGTCAGGCCACGTCAACTTCTCACACAATAGTTTCAACTTTTGAATGGAAGCAGAAAATTAACCAGCTCGACGGCCCCAGCCATGTTGCTTAGCTATATAGCACATGATCAATATCCGTCGTAGTAGGCGCATCTCCTTTTCATCCAAAGTGTGACATCCTGAGCCGAGGTACTCAAGACTGCGTAAGCTCGGGAAGCAAGCGTCCACGACTGAGGCACAAGCTTGGCAGAGTGCTTCCTTCGTCCAAGTTCGATCAGAGTCTGTCGAATTATAAGCGACTCCACAATTGCACGACAAGACATCAATGGCTTGAAACGGGGACTGGTGCTTGAGGACGCCGAAGTCGCGTATACTCAATGTACGAAGTGCCGGCAATGTGGCAATCGCCCGAGCGAGTGGAACAGGGACATTGCATCGTTCGGCATGGAGATTAACATGTTGCAGGAGGTTGGGATTGGTAGATATGAGCATCTTAGTGATCCCTTCTTCTGTTCTGGCCCAAATACTGTCGTGCAAGCTGCACCAGAAATTAAGGAGTTTTGCTCTGCGTGGTCAGGCAGTATAGAGTTTGAAATCCAAGTGTTTGAAAGCCACGTTTCCCTCCGAACCAAGGCGAATGGTTAGCATAAGACTTTGAGATGGTGAGGGATCAGAAGAGAGTAGATCGAGCAAACATTGTGAGAGAATGTCAAGAAGGGCTGGAACGCTGTCTGCGTTCTGATACAGGCTTAGATGGATATAGAGATAGGTTATGTGCGGGAATGATACTTGGGAGAGGAAATCAGTGTATTCGTCGGGACGATCCCTTCTGAGAGTGAGAGTGCGTAGTCGTGGGTAACGGAGACTGTATGCCTTGGTGTCGTTTGCGGGTGGCCGTGTGCGGTGGCAAAGAACATAAGCCAATTCCAAGTGTTCCAAGTTCTTCAACATCGCCAAAACAGAACAAAATTCTCCCCACTTCACATTTCCATGAGATCTCAGGGTTCCATGTATCGACAAACTCGTCAGGGAGTCTAAAACATATTTCTGTCCCAAGCACAAGCACGTAAGGATAAGGACCTAAGCGGAGGTAAGTTGGTTGCAAAAAACTGGATCAAGGGTCGAGTACATTCAGTGTCGCCATAATTGTAGAAGATGAGCTCCTCCAGATAGTTCAAGACTGATGGGGAGAAATCAGACGCTGTCCATGTTGCAGAATAGAAATCGTATGCGATTTGCAAGCACTTCGTTGACGATATGGGTGTATCGTGTCCAAGAAATCGTGCTAGGAAGCAAAGATCTGAGGTAGACTTCTTGAAGTCCTGGGTAGATAATTCCATGCTTAACATCGATAGCGGCATGGTTTGTGAACGTCGAATGAGTTCATCTACCAAATCAGGATGCGCTGTTGGGATATAGATTGACGTCCAAAGTGCCGGGGATTCGAGTGCGATCTCCCTCCAGCGACGGCAAACGTGTGTTACTCTGATCCAATGATAATCGCTGGCCCCACCGAGGATAGAATAATTGGCCAGAATGTTTCTGGACGGTGGTCTGATGTACTAAGAAGATTTCGAGGAGTAATCCGGGAGGGAGATAATGAATAGTTGTGTCGGTAGTATTGAGAGGCATCATAGTGACTGGAACGTTCCTTGCTGGTGCATTTATTGAATTTGACTGTACTGAGCCTTATGCAGGTTCGTCCAACTTCCATCGCAATATTTGCCTTTGTTATCCAAGACCCTCAAATCGAGTTGCCGCAACCGATTAGTTGGAGAATTGAGGTAAATGATTTAACGGCAGACCAAGCAAAGGATATCGCTCAGTTTCAGTTGTCTGTGGTAAGATGATTGAGGTTGGCACGTAATAATTGTAAGGGAAAAATCGAACGGTACTAAAAGTACTAGTAGCATGCCATGACTCCGGAGGCTGCCATATAGCCCCAAAATTGACTAACTGGTACACGGAAACCCTGATATTATGACAAATCGCCCTAATTACACAACATCCATCTTGTATGATGCACATTGTGTCGTGGCCATTCCCAAGACACGCAACATAGCTCGAATTCAAAGGCATCGTTGACTTGTTCCCCATTTACAGGCTACGTATCGTATTAATCGCTGGCACTCCATGTTTAACTTTTGGAAACAGACTCCAATGCATTAATGGAACGCAAAGGATACCCAGTCGACAACCTTACCCACTTAGACGAACTTCCTCAGTACCGCGGTGCATTACGGTGCGAACCAAGAAAAGGCGACGCAAAAATAAAATCTCATTTCCATCAAGCCCTAGAGCAACTGAGCCATGCAAGCGCAGAGCATCTAAGCTTGGGAAGCACATATTTTGCAATGGAATGCGTCAGAGGACGTGGATGCTCCTTTGCTACCGCTTGTTTTTCATGATGATGCGTTGAATATCGAGAACAGGGATTAACGCGTGACGTTGAGCCCGAGCCCACAAGTTTGTGGTGTTCGAAAAATCGTGGCGGGATTACACCTAGATAACATGTGAAATCGCGTAAACCCGAACCGAATATAAACCACATTGTACGGTATATAACGATTAATTCACCATCAAATCTAAGGGAGATTTGTCATTGCCGTATACACATCATGATGGGCCCGGCGGGTCATAATCGCTGCTCACCAATTGAAAGAGCTTGTCCCATCCCAGATATTTAAATCCGTATGATGCAGCCATTCTTTGAATCTTCGAGACTAAATACCGCCGAACCTTCTGCCTTAGCGCTGACAGCACAGATCCCGGTTTATCATCATTAGTGGCAGCGGCAAGGGCAATGATTCGGGCCAATCCTTCCATGAGACACTTAAGTACCTGAACTTCGGCATCCTCTTCCATCCAAGGGCAAAGAAGATTTCCAAACGTAACTCGGGAGGGTGGGAAATCTGAAAATGGCCAATGCATCGGACAGAACGACCGAACGCATACACACTGATATACCCCAAAGGCTTGAAAACAAGCACATAAATGAATAGGTACGATCAATACACGATGCCCATTATGCAATAAAGGTGAAATGGGGTCCATCATGTATCACGGCCAGGATCAACCCAGCACTTCACGAGAACCCTGGTATTTTGAAAGTAACAAGCGTCCGTCACCAGCGGGCTACAAATGAAAGGCCATCAAGGCGGTTCAAAGTCAGGTTTGGCACCACCCACTCCTAACTACTCAGAGTCGTCGAAATTGCGCGAGCCAACACACTAGGGAGTGTTTAAGTCAATCACCACAAGCCTCCGAATAGCGCACACCATACTCACTCATGTACTGTCCACAGTGGATGCATTCCATCTAGCCAGCTGAAGCGAGGTAAGCTGGCGATACACACCTGGACAAAAAAAGGGATCCTACAAATAGCTGGAAACGGGCGCACACGACGCAAGTTGAACATTCTCTCCCCCAGTTCCACCTTCGTACTCCCTACACCATCCCGTAACGTTAACATATCCCAACACGTCCGCATTGTTTAGCAAGCTGTTAAAGAGAGTCCCTGTATCGAACACTCTCACTGAGTCCAAATCTGTATTCTGACCTCGGAACCTATCGATCGTTGCCTCTAATTTGCCATTAAAATTATCTATCAAGCTGGAGAGATGCGTAGTTACGCTGCGGTTCGTCGAAGAAGGGTTTTGATCAAGGAAATAAGGGGTGCGGTCAAGAGGCGGAATAGTAAGGATAAGGTAGGCCCGGGCTCCGAGGGAATGAAGACTTTCGAGCTGATGAATATTGCGGATGGTAAGAAAATCGGGTTAGGCATGTGAGAGAACCAGAGTCGTGCGTACTTGTATAATTAAACTATTCATGAGCGATGTGTAGAATTGAGTTTGTGTGACGTTAGTCTGTTGATAAAGTTTAGCCCACTCTTTCTACAATTAGTATTACGTGTAACGTGCCCAGTTGAGAGAATTTTCCTGCAAGGAAGACGTAAGATGAAGGAAACAATGGAAACAAGAGCCACTGACGATGTCACCCATCCCAATCCAGACAGCAAACAGGGTGTTATTAGTTTGCCACCGTCCACCAGCCGGGCCAACCTGTTTCCCAAAGAGAGCAACTTGGTCCACAAGAGACCTACGAAACCAAGCGCAGCAACGAGTAGGACGGCCATCAACTAAAGAAAAACGTGTCATCAATGACTTCAATATTACTCACAACGCATTTGGCTGGGTTGGTGCCACCAATTCGGAGTCTATCGTAGCACCGAGAGAGGCTACATTGGAGACCTGAACCGCACGATTTGAGCTATGTACCCTCGCGGAAATTGGAAACGTTATACCCTTGTGTCGGTGGCATTGTAAGTTCTACCTACGGCGGACATGAGTCGTCAGCAGGAATGTGGCACGCAACTGATGCATGTCAAATGCCCACCAAGATATTGAACCCAAGTGCGCCCATTGGAAGTCGCCTGCAGAGGTCGGCTTCTGTTAAGCTGACGAAAGGCCAGACATGGGAATGGAGACAGAACGTACACGTCCTGAATCGGAAGCAGCAAAAAGACTGGGCCCTGTGATGATAAAAGAAAACGTAAGGGCCTTTTGCGTCACCTAAAAAAAGGTCCTACGCACCATCGGATGTATAAGAGTCTCCAAATGCGAATAAAGACCTTGTATCCGCCCATCTCAACTGTGCTTCCACCGAGACCACCAAGACTTGGAACAGAAGCGCCGGGATCAGCCAAGCGCTAATGATTTTTCTAAATAAGGACGACATGTCGAAAATGTGCGGCCTCGTTGCCCTAAACCAAGATGGATGAGCAATCAACTTGATGGTGGGTGTTAAAGAAAGGATAGGAACATCGACGTGGTGGCCACGAGCCGATTCTAAAAGCGTTGCTTATGGGCCATCAATCATCCATTTGGGGAGGAGTTGCCATTTATTGAGACCTGAGCCCGAATAAGCTCCCGCACCGCAGTTTCGGCGCCATCCTTGTCCAGGGTATCTTGGCATTATATAATGTGTATAAGTGCATTGTGTTGTGGAGGTCGTTGAGGCAGGTGTGGGCGGGAGACAAGCGAGACGGGTTTGGTCATCGCTTACAATGACCCTTTCCCTTTAACTTCTATCTCCTTCCCCCTATCTCCTTCGCCGCCGTTCTTGCACCCTGGTTTTTGAATCAGGCCGTCATGATTTCAGTGAGCATGATGACCTGAGGCTGTTCAGAACGAGATGCTAATAAGCGTGATGGGCGTACGAAGGCATTCTTCATATTCAATCAGAAGGGCGAGGTTCGTGCTGAATTGCGCCCATGAGTGCTTGTCAACCTCAACGCGATTCTCAACTCTTTAGGTCCTAATATCTCGACTTTATCGCCCTGACTTCAAGTAAGCTCATACTTAGTCACTCGTCGCTACGCTGCCAACGCTGGTTTCGACCATCAACACCCTCCCAGACGCTCAATCGCTGACGTTTTCCGGATACAAGTCGTCTCAAACAGCGATGTTCGATCTCCAATCATAACCCTAGGCTCGACGAGTTTCTTTCACGTCAGAATCAACAACTTGTATGTCGTAGCTGTCACCAAGTGCGTTTCACCTATGTCGGGACCGGAATCGTTCGGATTCTCATGACTATGCACCTAATTTACTGGGGTCCTATTCTATAATCAGGAGTAACGCCAATGCCGCTCTGGTATTCGAATTCTGCTACAAGTTCATTAACATTGCGAAATCCTATTTCGGCAAGATCGACGAAGAATCAATCAAGAACAATTTTGTCTTGGTCTACGAACTAATAGATGGTTCAGTCTTTCTCCACTTCTACATTGGTTTATCCACCTAAATCCAACACTACCAGAAATCTGTGACTTTGGGCATCCTCAAAACAGTGAAATCGACACATTGAAGGCTTATATTACGACGGAGAGCGTGGTTTCGACTATTGCACCTGAAGAGTCGTCGAAGATTACAGTGCAAGCTACAGGCGCTACGAGTTGGAGAAGGCCGGATGTCAAGTATAAGAAGAATGAGGCATTTGTCGATGTGGTTGAGACCATCAACCTAAGTATGAGCGCCAAAGGTTCGTCCTGCATCGAGTTCTGGCCTCCTTTTGCTTTCCTCATGAACTTGATGGTAACCAGGCACGATATTACGCGCGGATGTAGATGGCCATATCCAAATGCGTGCATACCTCTCTGGCACACCAGAATGCAAATTCGGTCTGAATGATAAACTCGTGATTGATAAGAACGAAAGAGGGGTCGGAGACGCTGTCGAGTTGGATGATTGTCGCTTCCATCAATGCGTGAGGTTGACAGATTTCGATGCGACGAGGACCATCAGCTTTATTCCTCCAGACGGTGAATTTGAGCTTATGAGGTGCGCTTCAATGTTCGTGATCTTGGCTGCCTGTGTGACGTGGATCGGACTATTATGGTGCAGGTATCGATCGACATCGAATATCAAGCTGCCGTTGCGCATCATCCCCACTGTTAACGAAATCGGGACGAGTCAAGTACAGTACACCATCACAGTGAAAGCCAGCTTTAACCCAAAATTATCGGCCACAAATGTCGTGCTACGAATTCCTACGCCATTAAATACCACAACTGTGGACTGTAAGGTCGCTAATGGAAAAGCTAAATATGCGCCAGCAGAAAACGTCATCGTCTGGAAGTGCGTGTCTCGTAACCATTCCTTTTACATATCCTTCCCAACGTCGCGTATATTTTGCTCAAATATGCTGAACAGGATTCCTCGCATACAAGGAGGCCAAGAATGTACATTCACCGCTTCAGCCACCTTGACAAGCACAACGAGTCGACAACTTTGGGCACGCCCGCCCATCGACGTTGATTTCCAAGTACTGATGTTCACAGCCTCTGGGCTGATCGTACGATTCTTAAAGGTGTTCGAAAAATCAAGCTATACAAGTATCAAGTGGGTGAGGTATCTGACGAAGGCTAGTGGCACGTATCAGATCCGGGTAAGCACTGGTGGTATCGCTTATGAAGACCATTTTGTTGATTTTTTGGTAGTTCTGACGTCGCTGGTCGTGCGTTGGCGCCATATGGACATGATCGCTTGACTGGGTATATAGTAGCCATGGAGATAATAGTTTTTTCTTATGATGGATTTGCGTTCATCTAACATACTCTAAGAGGACAACTACATGTATTTGGAGATAATAGGTCCTAACACATATGCCCGCAAGTACCAGGGTCCTGGCTGTAGCCGAATCAGCGGCAATAGACCGCCGAACTGAAGTGATGGCGATACTTGGCTGTAAGTAGGATGACAGACAGCAAGGGAGGCAACGACCCTAAATACCAACAGCATATCTTCCTCTAGCAAAATCTCTTCTTCACAGTCGGTGTGCATGCGCTAGCAGCTTCCCTGTAAAATACCAACCCTTTGTGCTCTGTGGCAGCCACTTTATCTGCTCGCCAACTCGAATCTAGCACCTCCACCACCCGCACGATCCTCGACATTATTTACAGTTGCATCGGAGTGATTTTGTTGTGTACCTACGTCGCGATACATTACAACATCCCTGATCAGAGCAACGTGGGTCAAAAGTTCAAGACGATGTTGTGTGCCTTGATGGCTCCTGAAGTGGTGCTTTTGTGGCTGGGGAGGTGGGAGTGGTTTCCTTGCTCTCGAGGTGACGAGACAATCTGATAGCCCTTGTAGATTGGGATGGACGAAGACGCATGGATTTTTTCATTCAAATGGGCGGACCGATCGATGTTGGCAGGAAATGCGACAGCTATTAGAGAATTGGTAAGTTGCTACAAGAACCCAAGGGGACACAGTCGCTATCGAATATTAGGCGTGTTGGTGATTCATTGCATTCAGACGTGTTCCATTCCTTCAAGTTCCCGTCATCGAACACATAGATGAAGCCCAAACCTAATTAAATATATTTGTATAATCGATGAGGGTGACGCCCTAGCATCGTAACTTCTTTCACGGGATGTAGGGGGAAGAGGGGGAAGAGGAACGACAAGGTGAATGAGATGGTAGTCAATGGAGGCGTAAACCAATGGAGGCATGTAGGACCCATTTTACATGATATTAGATGCCAGCGAATGGGCAAAACGGTAAGGTGGCAAAGATAGTGGGGGTTCTCCGCTAATGCAACATCATGAAGAGATGGATGTCGAACGTGCAGCGTTGATATGCTGGTAGTCGATCGATCGTAACCCTTTTGAACGAACAGAAAGGTGGGGTAGAGGGATAACCAACCAACAGGAGAGGAAAAAAATGAAAGGGAAGGATTGCTAAGTGATACAACATGGGCATTCGCCCTTTAAATGACGGAAATCATCTAGTTGTTTTTTAGTTTATCCCTTAGGTTGGGATGTAGCAATTGTTCGTGAAGGGCTCTGCCAGCGGGCACCTGTTCAGTGTGAATCAGTACGATCAAACTTTCCGAGCAAAATCCGAAAACGTACCATAGGGAATACGTGCTCAGTGTGGTCCACGAAGCATTCCATGACGATAGGTTTTGAGTTGTCATACTCCAAAAACTCCTTCATCTTCGCTGGCAATTCCTCCACATCATTGCATCGAATACCCTCAACACCCATTGCCTTCGACAACATGATGAAATCGGGGTTGACCATTCTCGTATGTGAGTATCGGCTGTCATAGAACAGATCTGACGGACCGGTCAGTCAGCGATCTCGATTGATAGATGTCGATGCGAGTGAGACAATATACCTTGCCATTGCTGAACCATTCCTTGGAAGGCATTGTGGAAAATGAGAACCTTGACGCCGATGCCATATTGAGAGGCAGTGGCAAGCTCCATAGCTGTCATGGTGAAGGATGCATCGCCATCAACATCAATGACAATCTTCTCAGGTGCACCAATTTTTGCGCCGATGGCCGCAGGTAAACCGAAACCCATAGTCTAAGAAAGCGAAAGGGGATATTAGTACATACTCTAGCACTAATGCGATCCCAGATGGCAATGTGGACTTACCCCAAGACCACCCGAGGTGATCATCGTTCGAGGATGTCTCCACCTGAAGTGTTGAGCCGTCCACATCTGATGCTGGCCAACACCAGTTGTAATAACGACCCTGTCCTTCTTGTCGGCCAACTGCTTGTTCATCTCCTCGACGACCTCCTGAGGCTTCATCTTCTCTCCTGGACCACTGCTCTGGTACGTGAATGGATACTCCTGTTTCCAATGCTTGATGTCCCGGAACCACTCCTGGCGAGGTGATGAACGAATCAAGGGCACCAAGGATGCCATATTTGTTACGACATCACCGAGGACAGGGATAGAGGCTTCAACGACCTTGTTGATGTTCTTGGGTAGAATTTCAAAGTGGATGATGCCCCCCCGGCCTTCAGCGGCAGCGGCCTTAGCTGCGGGTGCGAATGCACTAACTTTACCAGTGACACGATCGTCGAACCGAGCACCCAAGGCGATGATAACATCAGCCTTCTGGATGGCTATATTGGCGTAGGCACTGCCGTGCATACCCAACATGTGCAAACTCTTCTCGTCCATCTCGTCGAATGCGCCTAGTCCTTGCAAGGTTGTGCATACGGGGATATTACCCTGCTGTGCCAACTGCGACAACAGTTTGGGTCCCATAGGTGATGAAAGAACACCATGACCTGCGTATATGATTGGGCGTTGAGCTTGGTTGATGAGGGTTGCTGCTTGCTGGATGCTGGCAGGGTCCGCAGGGACTTCCAACGATTGCAGAGGATTCGAAGGCAGAACGAGGCCAGAGCCTGGTGTGGTGGCCCGGTAGGGTATAGCTGTGCGAAGAACGCCAGCAGTGATGTCTTTTGGTAGATCAACGAGGACGGGGCCGGGACGTCCAGAAGTAGCAATTTTGAATGCTTCTGTGATACGGCGGGGTAACTCCGCAATATCCTTCACCATTACGTTCCATTTTGTACAACTTCTTGAGATGCCAATAACATCGGCCTCCTGAAAAGCGTCGGAGCCAATAGCTGATACGGCTACTTGGCCCGTAAAAACTACAAGAGGTACTCCGTCACTTAGAGCATCTTGCATTGCAGTGACTACGTTGGTTGCTCCCGGACCGGAAGTAACTAATACAACACCAGGCTTTCCGGTGACGCGAGCGTAACCTTCCGCCATGTGACCTGCGCCTTGCTCATGTCTCGGCAGAACGAAGTCGAAATGGGGTGAGTTGTAGATGGCATCAAAGACAGGAAGGATAGCGCCTCCAGGGTAACCAAAGATCTTTTTGACGCCGTGACGAAGCATCATTTCATGGAAGATATCACCGCCGGTCTTGCCGACAAAGGTATGGTCCAGGAGTGTATTGGGTGGGAGTCCAGGAGCCGACATAGGTGAAGAAGCGTTGATCTTGGGCTTCGGGATTTGTTGGAACCCTGGGGCAGCAGCAGGACGTCTGAAAGAAATTTTACGCATCGATAACCCCTCGACGAGTGACGGGATGAAAAACTTACATTGGTTGTGCAGCAGTTGCATTTTGGGAGGTGGTACGACTGATATGTCGAGCATGC
The DNA here is from genome assembly GCA_951802395.1 of Volvariella surrecta. Taxonomy (NCBI): domain Eukaryota; kingdom Fungi; phylum Basidiomycota; class Agaricomycetes; order Agaricales; family Pluteaceae; genus Volvariella; species Volvariella surrecta. The sequence goes on from OX637784.1 coordinate 2,542,149, forward strand.
TCTCGTACTCTCGACTTTGCGTCGATCATCGATGATGAAGGAGCTTTTGTTGAACGACATCGAACGAATGAAGCGGTCAAGGAGACCTTTGCGGGTGATGATGACACCCGAATGGACGCCGGAAAAGACATCTTTTGGCGATGATTGATACCCTCAAGGATGGCGGGTGGGGGCTACAAGTAGCACGGATGCTTGGGAGTTGTGGAAGAAGAGTAAATAAAGTGAAAGACATGAATATGAAGGTTTTCAAGATCTTGTTCTGACTCGATCATGTACTCACGGCCGATGCCTCGTCGGCCGATCCTATCACGTGTCAGTTAAAATAAATAGCTTCTTTACTTGGTTCTCCCGAATTGCACAACGCCTAGGTGCTTGTGTGGTATTTATTGTCCGATTGCTTAGCCTTAATACTTAGGACCGTAGCCGATGCTTAAAGCTGAACTCAAACAAACATTTGTTCCAGGGAATCGCCGAATAATCTGGTTGCACACCGCAATCATAAAATCCTTGGGGAGTATCGATATCCTGCAGTAATTACATGGTACCATGTAGTACATGCAATATAGCAAGCTGCCGTCGCTGTGGACAGTGTGGACGCAGAAAATGCGTTTCAGGGACATTGATATATTAATGCCGTAGGCTAATTCTACCATCCTAGAGCGGCAATAAGAAGGCTTATCAAATCTGAGAGCGTAGAAGCCACTCCGACCAAGGCTCAAGGTATCCTGAAGATTGAGAACCCAGGGCTGCATATCACCATGCCCGACCATCGTACAAAACGCAAGGGAGGTAAGGAATCCAATAAGGAGTAAGAAAATATAGATAGTGATACACGGATGGCGTATAATAATAAAAAAAGGATGCTTCTGCACAAACATAGCAAAGTCCACATATCAGCATGAGTCATTAAGAAGATAGAGGAGATGGGTACAAAGTAGATAACAGGATGAGATTAACTGACGACACGAAGCACTCACAACGACAACTATAATAAAGAACAAAATCCTGGCATCTATGAATCCGAGTAATATCGTGGCTACTGGTGTGGCCGATGTTCGTGTAGTGCTGCTTTACTTTGTCGACCATACGATGCAGCGGGCGAAGGCTAATATTATGCAGGGAGAGTGGTGTCCCCCAGGTCACTACGTCTGGCCCAATAGCTGCTAAATCGTTACGTACCCTCCGTATTGATACATCGTACTCATCGTAACTCCGGGACGCAGGACGGGATCGTGAAGAAGCTGCCAGCCTTGGGCGCTGGTTCCCCTTCTCCATCTCAACCTCCAACATCTCCCGTCGTCTCCGTGAGTTCTTTCGCCGTCTTTGGAATGTCACAGCTGAAACTAATGCGGCCACAACTAGAACTGAGCGGCCACAAGTTGAAGTCGATCAGCATGGAATGCGATCAATTAATTAAATTCAGATCCCTGTCAGTTGAGATATTTGAATTCACGGCAAACATGGTGGGCCCACCGAAAACAACCAAAAGTGCGATCTCCCACGCTGTCCCAAGGTGACCTGAGCTAGGTCTAGAGAACTCGTGTCAGTTACTTGCATCCTCAGAGGTGAAATCGACTAGCACTCACCCGTTTACTACCATTGCGATAACGAGGATTATTAGGGAGACGGCGGTATATGCTGATAAAAGGGAGATTAAAGATAATTGATTCGCCTGTAGGGGTTGGGAGGGTAAAACGAATTTCGTGGAGGCGAGTTAGATGGGGGGAATGGACCGTTTATGCAGCAGTCAAGGGTATGGTGTGATATATAAGGCAACGAGCAGCTGGGTCGCAGCGGTGTTTGTGCCAAGAATTATGTACATGGGATGCCTCGGTATCAGACACGCCAAGCGATCTTGGGGCCATACCAAGCCTGACAAGCAACTTGATCAAAGAGATCGCACAAACACGAAGGAAAACGGGTTTGTTCGATATGGGACCTCTGATTTCATCGTTCTCCTTAGTCAAGCTTGATGATATGCCGCAGGAGAAAGGATGAGGTTGTCCTATCTCGGTGGCAATTACCTAGCTTTCATCGAATACCTGCTTTGATGCCATCATGACAGGGAAGTCTGGAAGTCTTTCACCTTGAGCTTGGTCCATTAGGTGATCCTTTCCGCTTCCTATCAGCAGTCACCAAAACACGAAGGTGGAAGAGAAGTGCGCCGGATGGTGGATTTCGCGGAATGCCAATTCCGCACGGCGGACTGAAATTTGCAATAATTCGGAAGCAAGTCCCATCACACCTCGCACTGCTCCTGAAGCAGCTCAACAAACTACACTGGCACCGACTGTTGGAACTCTCTTGATTGTCGCTTCTACCGAAGAGTTGAGCGAGACCAATCACAAGGATGAATAACAGAGAATGAAGAGTCAGTGCAGTATAATCTAAGATAGGCTTGCCGTCTTGGCATCGGAAGCAACATTGGCGTGTTGACACTGATGGTCTTGGGATGGAGCAGAATATCGTAGGTCTTGAATCGAGAGGCTGTGTATGTGCTCCGGTCTCCAAAGCTCCAATGTACGGAATTTAGTAAAGCAGAGAGTGGTCGAATCCCAGGAGGAGAAGGGATCGAGGATCGCTGGCACTCAGTCAGTTAACCGGAGAAGTTGCCGCCTACGGTTTATGCCGGGTCACCGGGCCCGGCTTCGAATTCACTCAGCCCATCTCCCAAGCTTGATTTCCGTCTTGACGCTTTCTTTTTGCCTCTATTAACCCCCCCAAGGACACAATAGGTGTTTCCAATGGCTGCTGCCTCCTTCGTTCGGAATGGTAAAAAGGTAACAACTGGTGGATCTCCGTGCTCACCTATTCGCCTCCCCAAGCTACTTTACCCATCCCAGCACCTTTGTTCTAAAAATTGAGGGCTGACGTTCGTCATAGATTGTAGCTATCGGTAGGAACTATGCGGAACATATCAAAGAGCTCAAAAATGCAGCACCAAAGGAACCGTTCTTTTTCTTAAAACCGACGTCGAGTTATGTTTCCTCCGGTGGACAAGTTGAGATCCCGAAAGGAATCATCGCACATCATGAAGGTATGCCAGTCATCATTCAGCTCTTAAATTGACCAAGACGGTCATGCATGTTTGCGAGCATGATAACGCGGGTATAACAAGGAAGATTGGAGCGCGTTCTGTTGCTCCTCGGACACGTGGTTGTGCTCCAATTGTGAGCAGGCGAAGAAGGGGTCATGCAAATTCAGTTTGTCTGCCTCACCCCGCACTTCTTCGTTTCGCCTCACGATCACCTGTGTCTATTATAATCATCTATTCATCCGCGGATCACGAACTATCGCTGATCCAATCCTTTTGTGGCAAGTTGAACTTGGCCTCGTTATTGGGAAAGGTGGTAGGGACATCTCTCAAGCGAATGCCGAATCGCACATCGCGGGCTATAGTACGTACCAAGTCTGTTTGTGCCTAAGTCAAGTCAGGCTAAGATGGCGCTTTTCAATTCATTATTCATTTATGGTCTTGGGCCTAATCCTTGTAACATCAACTCGATGCATGATCTGACGTATCTTCTACTCCTGCTTTTGCAACTTGCTCCTTTGCCAAGCCTTGGCGGTGGATATGACAGCGAGAAACCTTCAGGACAAAGTCAAAAAGCAAGGTCTCCCCTGGTCTGCTGCCAAAGGTTTTGATACCTTTACACCCATTGGGTACGTTGCCCATTTATTTATCTTTCCCATCACAGGCACCGCCACCCATCGCCACTCCTGTCTTCTTCTTGGTGCACAATAGTCTGATACTGACTGACTTTTTCTCCGCTGTTCTTGGCATCCGCTTGGTCCGCTTGGGCTTGCGATCCTGCTTTAATCGGAAATACGACCCTCTCATTTGCTTTGGCCCTATCTTGGGTGCTTCTTGCTCTGCTCTGAAATAACGACGGCAACTTCACGACGGTCTGGGTGATTCCTTGGCATCTTCTATGGATTTGCTTGTACTCTATGACGTCCGGTGCATCCTTTCTATTGTGCATGGCCTCACAGTATATTTATACCCAAGGACCTAATCGCCGACCCGCACAATCTGAGACTTTCACTCAAGGCAAGTCAAGTGGAGCGAATTCACACTTTTCGCATGACTTTGGTTGCTGCCGCATGGAGGAGGGCCGCGTGCTTGTGTGCGCTAATCTAATCCCATTTGTGCATTGCACCCATGGTACCCGCTCTCTTTCTTCTCTCTTTCCCCTGAAAATAACGGCTGACGGGCCGAATGGAATGGGTTCATAGATCAATGGTGCGTTCAAGCAGAATGGCACGACTGCGGACATGATCTTCCGCATTCCCCGGTTGATTGAGCATATCTCATCAATAATGACTCTCGAGGTAGGAGTGTCTAGTTTTGCGCATCTATAGAGGGCTTACCCAGATTGTTTAACTCTTTATGACTCGTCTGTCGCCCGCTTTTTCGTGTTATGCTACCACCTCTAATCCTCTTTGTCCCATTTACGCAACAGGAAGGAGACTTGATCTTGACGGGTACTCCATCAGGTGTCGGCCCAGTGGTAGCAGGGGACAAAGTCGAGTGCGCCCTAGCGGACCCTTCAGGGAAATATCTAATGGAACTCAACTTTGAGGCGGTGGATAGGCAAGGTGGATATGCCTTCAAATCAGACTAAACGAGCCTAGGACAAGGAGTATTTGGTTTCTATCCTGTGGTAATCGAATGAATACCTTCGGTTGATTTATCGCGTTCTCTGCCTAGTGGTTTGTAGGCTGTCCAGGTCGTGAACCCTTAAAACGATGGTCATATTTCTCAGTACCTATCCAAGATAACACCCCGCCGGGTCGATCTTTGCTAACCCTTTACTTGGTCTTCCGATACCGGCGGTAGGACGTCCCACGCTCGTGTGCCTGTGACACATCGGCAGGTAATAATCGATTGGCATTTCCTTCCACAGTACAGTACGTCGATTGATAAGGATCTGGACCTTGATATGCCGGGTGCTACTTCGTGTTACGTCCATCCAGGTTGGCCCCCACAACTTCACTTGCAAGTATATGCAAGGCATGTCAGTGACTTTGGTGATAGACAAGGGAATGACTATTCGGGGTCAAGAGATGCTACCAAGACTTGCAATGGTGACAGTCGTTCAAATCGCGTTTCTTGTACTGGGCTGCGGAAAAGCCCTGGAGCGATATGAAGAAACTGACATGCAACCTGCAACTTTTTTTTTCAGTTTACCGGACAAAACCCGACAGAGTAAGCGAGTACCTTTCAACCCCTGCTTCCCATTTCTCGCAGATTTATTTGCAAGGCGATTCAACAAGTCCAACAAGTCTTAATTTACGGCGACATTTCGGTACGTTACGAAACCTGATCGTACTTTTCTTTATACAGCCTTCCCCTTCAACCACTTATCAAGGCCTAATCCCGTATATATCTTGTCAAGACCCTGAGTAATTAGTGGTTAGCAATTACGATCCCAGCCTTTCAGATGTGAGGAATACGGCACTTACAGTCGCGGCGACAATTCCTTTCAAGAGACTGTCAAGTCCAAGTCCACTCAACTACCAATGTATGTAAGTCCAACCTTGGAAACGCGGTTAGATCCATTTCCCTTACCAATTTGCCGAGGAGGTTGAGAACTCCGCCCAAGAGTAAGGCCACGCCGCCAACTATCTGTGTCACGGGTTCTGCAAAGAACGCTTAGTACATTGTCGACACTGCATGTGACAGAAAACATACGGCCGAGGGCATCAAGCAGTGGACCGAGGTCCCGTTTTGCCTTTGGAAATGCTTCAAGTTTGTCTTTAGCCCAGTCGACGGTTCCTTGAACTTCTTCAAGCAACTATGCAACTCGTCATCATCCATTCGCATACGGGGCAAGTAGCACAATAAACTTACAACTTTCAGCGCCTCGGCGAGGCGTTGCTCTTCGGGTGACGCTGTGTGGTCCTCCATGTTTCGGGCAGCCGTATTGCTGAGACGATTATCAGGATCAGCACCACGAACGGCGCCATTCGTCTCATTGAGAATCTTCTCCGCTTGTTCGAGAAGTGGTTTGACCTGATCAACAAGTTCGGATTCATTTCGGTCTTCTTCTTTCCTGGCTTCCATGTTCTCGATATGCTATGGTGTGAGAAAGTTATCGCTCTTGCAGATGAGGTAAATGAGCTCTTGCTCACCTTACGGATCATCTTGCAAATGGGGATTACGCGTCGGTTAGCATCTTCAATGAGTGCACTGAGACGCTCCGCGAGCTGCTTGTCGGCTTGGATTTGCTGCTCAGTGCGCGGATCATCGATATGTGAAGTTGGAGGGTTCTGCGTGGCCGCAGTACCGGGATGAAGTTGACTGCCAGTGAGTACAGATGTTGGTAGCTCAGAGAGTGGTTGAGACATTTTGATGTAACTCAATATATTTTGCTCCATCGGTGGTTATATACCTAGTGCCTTCTGTGGACAATATCTCGTGAAATTCGTTGACGTCGTCCTTTGGCGGGGCTCTGGCGTCATCATGACGGAGTCGGTGGATTCAGCCAATAACATACTGTGATGTTCTCCCGCAGTTGGATAATTGGGTGCTGGAGATCTCGTATTGAATATTGGGCATACCACCTTCGGATATCAATGTAACGCAATGGTGATTCTTTGGTACATGGTTTGTGAAATCCAGGAGTTTTTGGAGACCACCAAAATCGATACTGTATGTCTTTTATCCAAAAGAAATGACAGAAAATATAAAAAAAACAAGAAGAAATAATTGAGCACAGCTCTGCAGACTAATTGTTTAAGCTCATCGGCAATGATCGACGAATGATCTGTTTTACTGTGGGGTTGTAATATATTTGGCTCCAACCCCAGTCAGTGCAACTCTCTCCTTACCGGGCCTATGATGCTCACTTTACATGACGCAGTTTGTGTTGGCTTTGCCGCTTTGCGTCTCGAGCCCGCTTTACTTGCTACACTTCCCAATTGGAATCACAACTCATTGAAGGAGCTTGAGGCTCATTGCGGGCGAGCCGCGGCAACGCTACCGACGGTGGCCCAGATGTGGAGTTGCGATATGTCTGAAGCAAGGTCTCCTGACCCAGCATTTCAATTACAGCTCGGATACCCCCTGCGGCAGCACGTCAGTGGGTCCACGGCCGATGGTACCAGGCTGTTTGCAGAATATAAAGTTACAGTCTGGAGTTCAGAAACCTGATAATCGGAGTTACCGCTTGCAATTACCACTCCTTCCTTGCATCCCGTCGTCACATAAACATGTCGCAACCCCAACCGAGCTCCCAACCCCAACCCAATGCCCAGGCACAACTCAATGCTCAGGCCCAACCCAGTGTTCAGGCCCAACCCAGTGTTCAGGCCCAACCCAGTGTTCAGGATCAACCCAGTGCCAGTGCTCAACCTCAACCCAGCGCCCAACCCAAACGCGGTTCCCAGCACCGTGCATCCTCACAGGATAGCGGCGAACGTCCCAGCCCACAGCACAAGCAGTCCCGTAGAGGACGTAGCCGCAGTCGCCGCAGTCGCTCTGTTGCTAGCAGTATGAGCGATAGCGGATCTGAGGAAGTAACACAAAGCCGGGGACAACAGCGCCCGAGGCGTCGAAATAGACAGAAGCAAGGAGGGTTGTTGCCGCCGATAGAAGAGACTGGAAAGGAAGTGGCCAGCACAGTGGGAACTGCTGTGAACGCCATAGATAACACTACACGTGCTGTAGTTGCCCGTGATGAAGAGAGGGGAGCGGACAAGCCGTTGAAATTGAGGTTGGATTTGAACTTGGATGCGGATATCAGACTGATCGCCAAGGTTCACGGAGACGTGACCCTTTCTTTATTGTAAGCATCCTTTATTTTTTTTACCTGCATCCTTCGCGGAAAGTGCTTAAACTGAGAAAAGGCGCTAAATAGTTAAATGGGCAGTCTGAACTAAACAACCCGATCGTAGAAGCTGCTTCAGCCAGTTTGTTTTCCTGATTCACTTGGCGTTCCAGGGCATTGTTGATATTCAAGTTCTGCTTTTTGTACCGACTTGGACTAATTGATATTCATCATACACGAGTATATGTAAATAAAGTGATAGAGTCTACCTGAGCTACGCAGAATGAGTCGCGAGGCGAGTCCCACTTGAACTGAAAGTGCTTCTTCACTTCATGAGTATACTCGTTATATCCTGTGGAATTCTGGTGGTCCTATTTCGTTCTCTGCCTGGTCGCATGAAAGTTGGGCTCTGAATTCCCTAAAATGTCATTCATATATCGACACCTGAAAATGATGGAACTGGGCATTCAGGTGAAGAGGCGGCCTTACTAGGACCTCGGCGACACAGTGATAGGTTGGTATACTTCTTTGGATTGATAAGGATCTAGGGTTGATGTGTTTGGTGCGACGTCGACGTCCATATGCATCCAAGCTGCACCTCGCTGCAAAAGTCCCCCCTAATATAACTTCACTTCCAACCATACGCAAGGCATGTGGCATGGAGGTGACAGGGGAGGCGGCTGTTTTCAACGTGTGCAATTATTCGAAACCACATTCTTGTGCTGGGCTGTGAGGAAAGCGAGCCCTGGAGCGATGAGAAAAACAAACTTGCATCTCTTCTTTCAAGTCTTACCTCACGAAACCTGGCCTCACACAAGCCCATCATCATGTATGTACTTACCGAACAGGCTTGTAATACAATCCTGTCAACACCTTCTTCCCGCTTCTCGAAGCAATACGAGCAATCAAGTCCAACAAGTTCAGATCTGTGTTTGTTGTGATACCTCGGTACACTACTCGATAAGGTTACCTGAATTACTTATGTAATGTAGCTTGCCACTTGAATGTCATTACATTTCACCCTAAGTCTTCACCTTCAACCACTTATCAAGTCCTAATCCCGTATATATCTTGTCAAGACCCTGAAGAGAAAGAGATTAGCCATCGCGACCGCAACGTCTCAGATATGAAGAACATGGCACCTACAGTGGCCGCTACGATTCCTTTCAAGAGACCATCAAGTCCAAGTCCACTCAACTGCCAATGTATGTAAGTCCAACCTTGGAAACGCGGTTAAATCCATTGCCCTTACCAATCTGCCGAGCAGGTTGAGAACTCCGGTCAACAGCAAGCCCACACCACCAACTATTTGTGTCAAAGGTTCTGTCAAGAACGGTTAGTACATTGTCGGCACTGTAGATGACAAAAGCCATACGGCCGAGGGCATCAAGCAGTGGACCGAGGTCCCGTTTTGCCTTTGGGAATGCATCGAGTTTGTCTTTAGCCCAGTCGACGGTTCCTTGGACTTCTTCGAGCAACTATGCAACTCGTCATCATCCATTCGCATACAGGGCAAGTAGCAGAATAAACTTACAACTTTCAGCGCCTCAGCGAGGCGTTGCTCTTCGGGTGATGCACTGTGGTCTTGTGCATTTCGTTTCGCCTTGTTACTGAGGCGATTGTCGGGGTCGGCACCACGAATAGCGCCATTCGTCTCATTGAGAATCTTCTCCGCTTGTTCAATGAGTGGTTTGACTTGTTGAACAAGTTCGGATTCGTTTCGGTCTTCTTCTTTCTTGGCTTCCATGTTTTCAATATGCTACGATGGGCAATGTTTATCGTTCCTGCTGATGAGGCCAAGGAGCTCATGCTTACCTTGCGGATCATCTTGCAAATGGGGATTACGCGTCGGTTTGCATCTTCAATGATTGTACAAAGACGCTCCGCGAGCTGCTTGTCGGCTTGGATTTGCTGCTCTGTACGTGGCTCACCGTGGTGTGACATCGGTGGATTCTGTGCGGGCCCGGGAACAGGAGGAAGAGAGTGGTGGCTGAGTGAGGAAGATGAGGGGTGCTCAGAGGGTGGTTGGGACATTTTGAAATGTTCACTTCAGTATATATTATACCAATTATTCCATAGGTGGTTATATACCTCTTGGTGTATTTTTGGGTCAATATATCGAGGAGGCTGCTGGCGTTGGACTCACATCTCACGTCACCTTCCGTTGGCGGAGCTCTGGCGTCATGATGACGGAGTCCGTGCATTCAACCATCAACATAATGCCTCCCGCAACTGGGAAGCCGCTGAGGACTCAAATTAGAAATTGAGCATACTACTTAAGGATGCCAGGGTAGTGCACTGGTAGTGCATAAGACGGTAGATTGTGAAATCCGAAAGATTTTGGAAACGCCGAAACCATATACTGTATAGATAAATCAAAATAAATTTGAGAGCAGCTCCTGGGTCAACGTTTCAACAACTGCTTTTAAGTATGACGCAAGCTCAGGATAGTATTGCCAACGCTACGGTTGTTTTTCGCTAGTAAATATTAGAAATAAAAACATTTCTAAAATGTTCCTAATAAGCCTTGACATTCCTTATATTATCAAGAGGAGGCCCCCGTAGTGCAATGTATGCGTTGCATTGACTCCAGCACCTTCGGCGCCGGCTTACTAAATCTCTTGACGCAATTATCTCCCGACTCGGACTGACGAATGATTTCTACATACTACAATTTTAATCGTCTTCATTATGAAGTGTGTCTGGCAGCTAATGAACGGAATGTACCAACAATCTTATGCAGTCGAGCTGATTAAGAGTCGAGCTGTTCTGATTCACCTCACGGCGAGCCACAGGCGACATTATGCCCCACTTGTGGAGTTGCAGCATATTTTCAGCAAAGTCTCCTTATCTAGCATTCCAATCACAGCGTCATCACTTGTGTGGAGTGGAGACACACGGCGGCAGCACGTCAGTGGATCCATGGCCGATGGTACCTGGCTGTGCTCAAGATATAAAATTACAGCTTGGAGTTTGGAAAGCTAGTAATCGGAGTTACTGCTTGCCATTACCACCCAGTGCTATAACAACCTCTTTACCTTGCTTTTGGAAAATTTAATCGTCATATAATCATGTCGCAACCCCAACCCAGTAGTCGTGCACCCTCGCAGGACAGGGGCGAGCGTCCCAGCCCACAGCACAGGCAATCCCGCAGAGGACGTAGCCGCAGTCGTCGCAGCCCTTCTGTTGCAAGCAACATGAGCGATAGCGGATCTGAGGAAGTAACACAAAGCCGGGGACAGCAGCGTCAGAGGCGTCGAAACCGACAGAGGCAAGGACTCGGAGGGTTACCCCCAGTAGAGGAGACCGGTAGAGAAGTGGCCAACACAGCGGGAAATGCTGTGAACACCGTGGACAACACTGCCCGTGCTATCGTTGGCGGTGGTGGAGACAAGGGATCGGATAAGCCGTTGAAATTGAAGTTGGATTTGAACTTGGATGCGGATATCAGATTGACGGCCAAGGTTCACGGAGACGTGACCCTTTCTTTGCTGTAAGCATCCTTTTTTTCTTTAACTGCGTCCTTCGCGGAGAGTACTTAAACTGAGAAAAGGCGCTGAGTAGTTAACTGCGCAGTATGGGTTAAATAACTCGATCGTGGAAGCTGCTTCAGCCAGCTCGATACATTCGATCACCTGATTACTGGGGTTCCAAATCGACTGGGACGTTGTTGATATTGTGCTATCTGTACGGACTTGGAGCTTTACTCGATATTCGTATATGTAAATGAAATGAGAAATTTTTTGTGGGAGTATCTTGACATGACGCTAGTGCTTGAAGCTTGAAGCCTGAAGTGCGGCTCAGTAAATCTTCAAGCCTCAAGCGGAGCTCCCCCCTCGAAAAGTGATAAACCCGAAAAGAAAGTCCGACAGATAGATAACCTTGGCCTTCCAAGATTTCACCTATTCCGAGTCAAGTAATGAATCGATACAGCTTTCTTTCGATATTCCTTGACATTGTACACTGCTAGTCGCATGGCTTGCGCGTATGTACAATCTGAGGCGGCTAGACCCATCGCAATAAATGAGTAATTCTACGCAGACTATGGGTTGCGCCCCACGGGCAGACCTACCTTCATACCGTCTTATGTGCTATGACTCTCGCTTTGGCCATGCGCGTCAACCTTCACAATTTTTTGGTCGTTCAAGATGGCTACACGGTGGATTCCCTAGAAGGGTGTAATAAACACGCAGGACATTATTCTTCCTGATTTGCCCACTTTTCTGTCGAGGTCCGCTTTTCGAAACCTGATTGCACCCACGCTCATCATGTACCCACCGAACAGGCCTGTAAAGGTGTAGGTAATCTTTCTCTACCTGCTTCTTCGCGTCTCAAAAGAGTTCAGTACATGGCAATCAACAAGTCGTACAAGTCTGTGTATTATGGAAATTTCTGAGTATGTTACGATATTCCAATCACATTAAGTCTTGATCTTCAACCACTTATCAAGTCCTAATCCCGCATATATCTTGTCAAGACCCTGAGCAGTAGCAATTAGGACTCCGACATCTTGTGTGTGAAGAGCACGGCACTTACGGTGGCTGCGACGATTCCTTTCAAGAGACTATCGAGTCCAAGTCCATGCAACTACCAAAGCGCGTAAGTCAACCTGTGAAAGGCAGTCACATCCGTTGCTCTTACCAGTTTCCCGAGCAGGTTGAGGACTCCGGTCAAGAGTAAGCCCACGCCACCAACTATCTGTGTCAAAGGTTCTGCCAACAAGGGTCAACGTAATGTCGGTGCTATATAAGGCATGCAACATACGGCCCAAGGCGTCAAGCAGTGGACCAAGGTCCCGTTTTGCCTTTGGGAATGCATCAAGTTCGCCTCTAGCCCAGTCAATGGTTCCTTGGACTTCTTCGAGCAACTATTTATACTCATCGTCATTCCTTCGGATACCCAGTAAGTAAGCGTACTTACAACTTTCAACGCCTCGGCAAGGCGTTGCTCTTCGGGCGACGCTCTATGGCTTTGTGCATTTCGTTTCGCCTTGTCGCTGAGGCGATTGTCGGGGTCGGCACCACGAATAGCGCCATTCGTCTCATTGAGAATCTTCTCCGCTTGTTCAATGAGTGGTTTGACTTGTTGAACAAGTTCGGATTCGCTTCGGTCTTCTTCTTTCTTGGCTTTCATGTTCTCAATATGCTACGATGGGCAATGTTTATCGTTCCTGCTGATGAGGCCAAGGAGCTCATGCTTACCTTGCGGATCATCTTGCAAATGGGGATTACGCGTCGGTTTGCATCTTCAATGATTGCACAAAGACGCTCCGCGAGCTGCTTGTCGGCTTGGATTTGCTGCTCTGTACGTGGATCACCAAGGTGTGATTCTGAAGATGGGGAAGAGGGTGCTTGAGACATTTTGAAATGTGTAGTTCAGTACGTTTTGCGTCAACTATTCGATGAGTAGTTATATACCCCTCCCTGGTGTATCTTGGGACAATATCTCCTGGAAGCTGTTCGCGGCGGTAATCATATCTCACGTCACCTCCCATTGTCGGAGCTCTGGCGTCATCATGATTGGAAGTATTAACCATTAGCATTATGTCTCCATTTCGTGGGGATAATTAACCATCCGTAGCAAGGAAAATCGATTCTGCCGACATGCTGGTATTGGAAACCGAGCTCATTGCTTGGAGGATGCCAGACCCAGCATGATTAGATAAGGGTCCTAGTCGGATGGCTTGCGGAATCCAACAGCTTTTGGGAAAAGTAAAGCCCAATGCTTTTTCACTTATCCAGTCCTGCAATAGTTAACTCGACTCGAGTACTATCAGTATTGACACCAGTATTGACGACCAGTTGTGGAGTAGCCAACATATTTTCAGCATGGTCTCTATCCTGCATTCTAATCATAACTCCACCACTTGTGGAGAATGTTACGCACTGCGGCAGCACGTCATTGGATCCAAGGCCGAAAGTACCTGTGTGCAAGATATAAAATTCCAGTCTGGAGTCTGGAATTGATAATTGTTGTTGCTTACAATTATCACCCTTAACTCGCCCACAATAACAACTTCGGAAAGTCTCGTCGTCACATAACCATGTCGCAACCCCAACCCAACAGCCGTGCACCCTCGCAGGACAGGGGCGAGCCTCCCAGCCCACAGCACGGACAATCCCGTAGACGTAGCCGCAATCGTCGCAGCTCCTCTGTTGCTAGCACCATCAGCGATAGTGGATCCGACGAGTTGACGCAAGGCCGGAGACAACAGCGCCAGAGGCGTCGAAACAGACAGAGCTATGGAGGGCTACCCCCAGTAGAGGAGAGGCAAGTAGCCAACACCGCGGGAAATTCCCAGGCCGTGAACCCCGGCGGCAGCGACGAAGACAAGGGATCTGACAAGCCGTTGAAATTGAAGTTAGATTTGAACTTGGATGCGGATATCAGATTGACGGCCAAGGTTCATGGAGACGTGACCCTTGCTTTGCTGTAAGTATCTTTGCTAATTGTACTCTTCCGGGCAAGTGCTCAAACCAAGGAAAGGCGCTGAATTGTTAAATGCGACTCGAGTCAATCACGAAGGCCGCGTTCAGCTTGCATCATACATTCGACTTCCGTATTACTAGGATTCCAGGTCATTGTTGATGTTGTGATTACTCTACAAACTTTGCACTTAGTCGATATATTTACATAAATAAAATGGTAGCGTTTTCACTGTAAGTCACGTACGTAGCTGCAAGACATTTCGAGGTTCAGAGTTTGGACGAGGATTCGGAAAAAACGGTGCATCCTGTGCTTGTTTAAGTTTGATTCCTTGGGTAGTGCTGGGGATAAGGTAGATGGAGGTAGTAGAATAAAGGCAAATTATTATGTACTAACGATTATACTAGTATGGAAATTGGATGGCTTGTATATGAAGATGGGTGGAACCACATGGACGAAATTCTTATTTAGCTCAAGAATGGAGTCACTCTGGAGCCTGCTTGTTGAATAACGTATAAAAGCTCGCGGTTAATATCGAGTTGAACATTTGACCATCTCGGTTGTAAATTCCCACAACAGAATGAAGCACGAATTTGAAGTAATGCTCCCGAGTCCGTCAATCAGTGGTAACAAAATCGTGAGACATTCGTTAGCAGTCCATATAAAACTATATACCAGCTAAGATAATCATATGAGCGAAAACTGTAGGTCATTCGTGAATCAGAGCCCAAAGGGCATATAAAGAAAGAAAACTTATGAGGGAGGCAGAAAGACCATATAACGCGCTATCAACGCTGCGTTGGAGCTCCACAGACGAGCAGAGGAAAATTGAAACTACCTAGGCTATTTCGATCAGAGTCGAGAAGAGGGTAATCACCCGTGGATGTTGTAAAACGAAGAAGAAATGAAAGATGATAGGAGGAAAAGAGCAGAAGTACTATAGAGAACGAAGCGAAATCCAACCGAGGAAGGCACACGACCTAGATCCAAACCAACACTCGAAACCATCGATAGCAGCCAGACCATAGTCATGCCATTGGAGAGCCGAGAATTCCGTCCACAATCAGTCTACCAGGGGTATATTTCAACTGTGATGCCAATTGCATTCTTCCACCCGAATTGTCTCTTCCGGCTTCATCAACGACCAAATTGTTATTCTCTCTTCTTTAGGACACCATCCTGAGACGGGCCATGGGCTGCTAGCTGCGTAACTGAGACGTTCTCCGCTGCACTAAAGTAGAGGTTGGATAGTGGAGATGAGGGCACTGATGTCTGCCGATTAAAGAACCTTGGGGCAGCATTCAAAAATTGGAAGCCTCCTGTTCCCCTTCGCGGGAATTTTGAAGGGCCAGGGGGCAATGCAGAGGGAACCGCTGGGAAAGCATCGAATATCTCCTTATCGAATAATGGAGAAAGGGGTGACGAGCCTGCGCTGGTAGAAGACCAAGAGTTCCACGATGATGGACGCGTATATAGGTCGCCGAAACTTGATCTTGTGCCTTTATCGATAGATGTGCCCCGTGCCGGGCTGTTCAGCGCTGCTGCAGCAGGTGTGGATGCGGCAGATCCTAAACCAGACCCAGTAGGTGGGACATGGCTAGAAATAATGCGTCCACCATCATAAGTATGCTGGCGTGCTTTAATATTTGTATACTTTGATCCGCGTAACGACGTGGATCTTGCAGGTGGCACAATTACTTTCTCTGAGTTGGGAACAGCTGTCACGGTAGCTTCAGCAGCACTCTGGGTTGTTGCACTCGGTGGAGTCGATGCATTGTCGTGGAGTATTTCAAAAATCGTGGATGGGATTGAAGGTATTGGAGGCAACAGTTCCAACTGTTTTGGTTCTGTGGTTTTGTATGCGTTCCAATAAAAAGGGGGCATTAAAGGGTAAAAAAAGGAAATAAGGGTAGGAGACAAACGAAGGACATCAGCAGAATTATACCAGCAGTGGATAAGCATTCCAGTAGAAAAACAAGGGGAGTGGGGCATGATAGCGAAATCGGGAAAGGAAAGTACGTGCCAAGGGAGTGGAGTGAGTGCATATATGATGAAACAAGGGGGAAAAAGAAAGAATTAACACATCAGGGATGGTCTGTCTAATGGCTACGGTTGTGATTCTCACCAGCCGCGTCATTCGCACTGACATTACTCGTTTTCGAGTTAGTTCGGTCACGAGACAAGAACTTCTCCGCAAATGTTGCTGCCCGTGTAAGACTACTTCCGCTCTGCTTGGACGATAGTGACGGCCACGCCACACCAGATCTACCAGATCTACCACCGATACTGCTAGTAACGCTCCCTGCCCTACTTGCGCCTCCACTCAAATAGGGTTGATGACGAACGCCAAACTCAGTCAACGAACCCGAGCCAACAAAATCTAAACTGTGATCAGGTGGCGTGATAATAGGCGTAGAGTCTTCAGATGAGATTTCTGAGGACGTTGAAACGCTGTAACGCGGGTACGCACCGGGCATCGCAAACGATGATCGGGAACCGGTAAGCTTGCGAAGACTGGAGAAGTATCGCGGTAGTGGCGACCTGGGTGGTGGGGTCGATGGAGTGCCTTCTGCAGAGGGTGTGGCGGTTACTGTAGAAGCCACAGAAGCCATTGACTGGGAGGTGCGATGGTTTGAGCGGGCATGCTCAACCTTGACCATGGGGAATGGCTGTTCCCGCAACATGGGCGAGTCGACGGGCTCTGTTTGCAAAGGTCTGACGTCGGGGAAGAACGCCGAGTGGGCTCGAGAGTGCTCAAGTGCGAGATTGGAAGGTTTCCGTTGATGAGAATTTCGGTTCCTAGCGAGCGGGTTACGGAATGTATGCTTCGACTTTTGAGCAGCACTCTCAGCTGCCGCGGCAGCAGCAGCCTCCTCTGCTGCTCTACGTTGCCGCTCTTCTTCAGCCGCTTTGGCGATGGCGATGGCGGCCGCGGCCGCGGCCTCTTCCTCGGCTATCCTCCGTTTCTTAGCTTCCTCAGCCTCCTTCTTCGCGTGCTCACTAGGTAATTGGCCTCTCTCCAGAGCCAATTCTAAGACCGCTGCCTCTTCTAAAAGAGCAGCCAGATCTCCAAACCCTTGGCTCTGTGGTATCTCAACCTTCACGCCCTGCCTAAGACGGGCGGTTGCCGCTGGACTTGGGATTGGGACTGGGACAGCCGTAACAGAAGCATCACTAGTCCTGCGGTGGACGACAGCACTGAAGCCAGATTGCTTCGTCGTTTCAGCGGTGAGGTCAGGCTCCACATACAGACTTGCAGGGGCTGCTTGATGAGTGGAAGAGGAGGTCTTTGGTCGCGTAATAGTTACTTTCGTGGTAACCACGGTGCCCTTCATCACTGGCTTCGGCGGTGCCAAAGGCTCATCGTCAGAATCAGGTTGGGGTGCAGGTGCTGTAACGGGTCGAGCTGCTTGAGCAGTGATACTAGTTGCAGCGGAAAGGACTGGTTGAGTTTGCTCAGGCTGACTCCGTTCAACGCTGCTGGCCGACAAACTTGAGGATCGTGGGGGTGGCTTCATCATCTGCTCGGCAGATGTAGGAGGTGCAACTGCAGACGAAGAGGGGGCTGCAGGTCGAGAATTAGTGCCAGAGGTCCTCCTCAGCGATTTGGATGCTGCGGCGCTTGCTAAAGGAAAGGAAAAATGTAAGTTAAGTGTGAATAGACTTTGAAGACCTTAGAATCTCTTACCCCCGACAGGAGATGCTACTTTCGCCTTCTTAGCGGAGATTGAGGCCATTATCTCGATAGGGGCTTGCTTCGGGGATGCCGGGGTAGGGATAGCATCCGGCGACGATTTGCTTCCGTCCAAAGTTTCCGGCTTTGGTGATGGCACTGCCAGCACAGCTTGCTCAACAGCTGGGCTACTGGTGGTAGGAACGGGATCAACCGCGTTTTCGGTGACTATATGCGTGCCTGGAACACTTTCTGGAGCAGGAGTGTCCTCTGGAACCTCGTCCTTTCCTTGGCGAGCGGATGCAGCAGGATCATCACCTAAAACGATGATAGCCGGGGCCTCTGCCTGAGGGGAGGCAGTAATAGGTGATTTGGCATCAAGCACTCGCTCAGGATCGAAGGATGGGTCATTTTCAGGTGAGGATGGAAGCCTATACAATCCCGACTTTAGCTCCGCCTTCCGAGCCATGTCAAGCGCCGCAGAAAACTCGGTTCCACGGGGTTGAGCTTTGTTAAGTCGCGCACTGACATTTTCGAGCACCTCAGAGACGTTCACGGTCTTGTCGTGATTGTCAGGAGTCATGCCGGAGTCGGAGATTGGCAGTGTCAAGGGCTGACTAGGTGAAGGACTAAAACCTATAGGAGAAGTTGGTCGGGTAGAAGTGGTGGATATGACGCCTGTTGAACCATCGCTAAGCATCCGTTTGCCAGTTGAGATGCGATTTCCGTAAAGATCACCTTTCTTCTTCACGTTTCCGCTCGCTTCTTGGCTTAACGGAGCACCCAACCCAAAACTACCACGAGGAACCGGTACACCGCCCTTTTTCTCGAACCTTGCAATCTTGTCGCGGAGGCTGGATGCGTTTCCTGCCCCACTACTACTCCTCTCGAAATTCGAGATTGACAACCTTCCAACGGGTGGTGGTGAGGTAGCTCGTTGAGCATTTCCTTGCTGTTCAAGTGCAGCTATACGATCCTTCAGTGAGCTGGCCCTGTAAAGCGTGAGCGAAAAGACAAATGGAGAATGAGCGGCTGGGATTTCCGTATTTGAAGACTCAAACACTGACATTTGATACTGAGAGGCTATTAAAGTAATGAGAAGAGAAGGAAAAACGAATGACGAGTAGGATTCCAAGGGGGAGGAGCACAACACAGACCCACCAGCGACCACTAGTCACTGGGTTGCAACGAAAAAGAGAAAGATTCGGAAACGAACAAGTCGGAGGAAAAAAGGGAGGCGTGCGTTCCTGGGCTGACCGCAAATCTCAACGACGACGAGCAATGAGGATTGACTTGGTGCAGCCTACAGGACGATGAAGAAGGTATGAAAGGATGGTGATGGGAACAAGGAGGTATCGAGCACCAAACAGTGCCTATCCCGTTCCCCGTGCCTTTGGTAACGCACAATTAGTCACCCCATTTGCCCCATTCTCGGCACCTCCTTTCTACTGAGGTCCTTTGCTACCACTATGCCCGTTTTATTATATTCTAGCTCAATTCTATGCACTGTCAATACTGTCGTCCCCGTGTCCTATACCCTTTGATAGCCAGTAAGACCTCTTATTGTCACTTTTCTCGCGTAACGACCTAGCGTCGCTATCATATTCGCCTTCTTCCGGCGTGTCATCAATAACTTTCAGCACCCCTCCATCATCACTGTCATCCTCGTCATCCGTTATGAAGATCGTAGGCGCAGGCTTCTCGTCAGTCTTGCGCCGTTTCTTCACCGGCTCGCGGCCAATGTTATACCGGCCCTGTTCTTCATCCGAGTAACCTTCGTCGTGCTGTGGCCGACGTGAATCCGGCTCTTCCTCTGCCTCTTGCCATAGAGACTGGACAATGTTTTTCGCCGTCTGGGCATGAGGAGGTCGCTCCTTAGACCGTGGTTCATCGTGATCGACAACTTGAACATCCCGAGCTGGCTTAATCTCCAGCAAATCATGCAACGCCCTCGAGTCGTACAACTCTTGCACAAGTCGACGATGCTTAAGTGTCTAACAGGGGTTCAATTCAGTTGCGCTGACAACCAACACCTCCGGAGTCCCTCACCGACTGGGAAATTCGCATGATGCCAGACAGAATGCTCAATTGTTCCCCCGTGTACCGGTCCCCCAGTGTCACAGCTCGACCACTCCGCCGAGAACTCATCAACCCCGCACGAAGATACGCCGTCGATGTCAGAATTACATATGCACCCGCGAGTGTTGCCCGCACTTTCGAAAACGCAAATGATCCCTTTGAGATATCATTCGCTGGTTCGATCATCAGTCTAACGACCTGAAAAGAAATGTTTCGACTTACAAGGGTCCGCTGGATCTTCGATGGACAAGGCGAGCCCCCGACTTTCGTTCCAACCCCTCTCGTGCTTATTGTAGTACGTGCCTCCATCTCTGACTGAGATTCCCACCTCATCATAATTGAAGTAGCATCCATACAACTCAAAGAACTCCATGATGAGAACGCCAAGGTTCTTTTCTGGATTAACCTCTCCTCGCCTAATCTTGGGATGCATTTGCAGAAAGCTTATTGCCAAACACACAATGCTGTAGCTCCCCAACCCGCCGGTGAACACCTCGTTCATGCTTCTTTGACTCAAGAACGCCTTGGTGATCATCACCAAACTCCTAAGAGCTAAACTCCTCCCGCCGCTTCCGTGCATATCCCTGATAAATCCATTAACTATTGCTCCTGATAGTATTCCGCTTGATTGGTTTATGCTGATATCCACATTAAACTTTCCGTGCTTCGTAACGAATTTTACGATGGGCACCCGGGCTTTTGCTATAATAGTAACGTTCGAAGTGATATTCCAGCGTCTCATGGTACCAGCCAGGAAGCGTAATAAAGAGTTTTTTTCTTGATGTGCCATTTGGTCAGAAAGGATCACAAGGTCGATATCCCTGTGAATGTACTCTATGAGCGTCCAGAAAAATTCGAGGGGAATGAAACCTTACCCTTCAGGTAGGTATAATTTCGTTTCGTAACTGCCGAATGGCAGTACTCTGGCATCCGGAAAAGCAGAGACCACCGCCTTCTCAATAAGTTTGACGACGAGACCGCGAATTTCATCCTCCTCTGGAGAGGGCGAAATCCAGTTTATAAAGGCCTCAACTTCGTAATGTAGCCTAGAATGAGTCATAAATAGGTAGAACAACAACAATGCCCAGAACGCAACGTACATCTCAGCAGTGTTCATGCATTTATCCCAATCAATGTGGTCTGTCCAAGGTAGCTCTCTCGACCTACCATCTCTTCCATATGACCTGCCTGAATAACCCGCATCGTCATCAACTCTGTCGCGCTTGCGTTTGCGATCGTAGTGATCCCTGTCCCTGTCCCTGTCCCGATCCCGAATTCGGTCCTTCGACCGTCGACGTCTTCTGTCACGGTCTCTATCACGGTCTCTTGACCTCGATCTGCTTCTTGAACGCTTTTCCCTATCCCAAGGTCGCGCATATGCGCTATCGTGTTCACGTCGTCTTGACCTATCATCCTCTGTTCTCGATGGTGGGGAGTCTTCTCGTGCCTTTCTTTTCCCCTTCAAGTCCACACGCTCTTTCTCCCTCTCTCTCTCCCGCTTTTCGTCCTTCTTCTTCTCCTCGTCTCTTCTTTTCTTTTTTGGCCTATCATTCAACTCGAAGTCTGAATTATCAGAGAGGTTGAATGCGAGAAAATCTTCTCCCTCTCCGAATTTACTTTGGTTTGGCTGCTGGTTTTGTTCCATTGATGACTGTGCTGGAGGCAGGGCTACTGCGGTGCCAGTGGCTGGCTGGTTTGACGCTAAATCTTGTCGACCCTGTTCGCCCTTTGTGTTGCTACTCTCCCCATTTCCACGTCTCTCCCCGCTCCCACTTGAACCATTACTGGTGGCCTCCTTGGATGGGCGTCCACCTCCACGAAGACTCCGACTCTCTGTAGGACCAGAAGCTGTTGGAGTCGTGTCCCTTGGCGTGCTCTTCGCAGAATGTGCACCAGAGGTCACAGAGCCTTTCTTTGATCTTCTCTTCTTTTTTGGTTTTGTACTTGATACTTCAGCCCCTTGTGGCGTGTTTGTTCCTTCATCCTGGGATTCTAGTGTCAGGCCTAATCTTTCAGCCAGAGTGGACATGGATGCCAATGAGTAGCTTCGGAAATGGATGTGATTCGAAGTTGAAGTTAATTCTGCGGCCTTGTATCGCGCGTCTGATATTAATTAAGTAGAGCGATTATCTGGCGTTGATACGACCTGGCGCTATCCTCCAGGACTAACGAAATTGTACGACTCTCCACAGTGTACACGCATCTGCGATGTGGCCAGCGGTGCTGATGTAATTTATTTGGCAAAGACCCCGAGGACAAAGGATCCCGCGTCCCGATGCTGCTGATTATCCAATGCATTCCCTTGATGCTGGGAACCATCAACCAAGAACGACGGATAATCGAATTCGAAAGAAAGGACGGTACAATTCAACATCCTCGACCTCATCAATGGGCGTTGCTACTGATCCCGGAATGGTGAAGTTCAGGGAATATAATCATCTTAGTATCATCTTACATCCGTCCTGGATCTGCAACGTGGGCAAGCCTGTATGCACAATTGTCATTACTCTATCCTTTGAGTATTCGTGCTCCAACGGCTTTCTCACCCCACCCCCACTCACGCTCTAACTGCAATCGCCCTTGAAGGAGGCTCATCGTCGTTGGACATTTTGGACGGAAGGCAATTACCACTCACGGCGCGCATAGCATGTGGCTCAGTTCTATAAAAAGTGGCCATCAAAACGCCTCACCGAGTTTACCGTACGATGGGCAAGTGTTGCGAAAGATTCGGAGGATGATCTCTGAATATTGAATGCTCGACTGGGGCATTTAATCCCTCGCTTCTTTGATACTGCGTCAACATGAGAGATTTTCTCGTTGCCTTCCGACACACTTCCGAAATACACTTTTTCCATGATAGCTTCAGGCACTTTTTTCCCATTAATCTCAGGAACTTTTTTGCCCAATAATCTTGAGCTCGAACTATTTTCTCCTGGAGCTCGGACATACTTTACAGGGATATGCCCCACTCGTCGGTCTTATTCAGACGGTTCATAACGACATTGACTACGGTTGCAGAATTCCCTGCAGGAAAAAATAGACCGTGGAAGACCACGCGCGGTCCCTTCACACAGTGAGATACAATACCATACAACAATTATAATGCCTTAATAATGGTTCCGGTCCACATACGTTAATTGTATTGATAAGCAGTTTGGCTACACAGCGGGCGATTTTTAATAGTTCCTTGGTTAAATAAGTGGTGCCGAGTCTTTGATGCGTTCAATTCTCGTCGTCTCGATACACGTATCCATCCGGGGGGCGGAATAGTATATATATTGGATGATCCTAGAGGCGCTTATCTAAGCATGCTGGTGCGTGATAGGAGCATTACGCAAAAGGTACATGGAGGAATGACCAGGGCGTAATGAATATCACGTTGTGTCAGTAGGCGGTGGGCGGTAGACACAAGTGACTGAAACCATTTACGAATACGAGAGCAATAACACGTAATGACAACAAAGTTACGATACTATGATTTGCTTACAATAGAGCAATACTCATAGTTCACCCATCCAAGGGTTAAGAAATAAATGGAACATCCAAACGATGGGGTATATACAAATTCGGTAATGGTGGCCTGAGGAAGTGAGGATTGGGCGTGATAGCGTTACTTTGTCCACAAGGCTTGGAGCATTGAATAACTAGAGCCGTCAGGAGTAAGATCATAGATAGCCCCCCTTGACACTCGTGCCTGCATCGCGATTCTGTGCGCGGTCTATATCAACGTCGACGACTTGATGGAGGGACATGCCAGGGAGATCTTGCGACTTGTAATCTCCGAGGGCGATTGAGTCTGAAGGCGCACCAGTTGAGTCATCACTGAAGGCTTTCGCACTGGCGGCCACATGTGCAAACCGGGGGAGTCCATGGCCAGTATTAGAGGCGCTGTTGCCCGAAGTCCGGCCCGATCCCTTGGCCCATGCGTCGTATACTGCGAAGACATTGCGGAAGACTGTCGTTGACGCAACAACGGAGACTACGAGGGCGAAGGGAAGCGCCATGATGTTCATAACCGGGCTGAAAGCGAGAGAAGCCATGACCATCTGCACTAAATTTGCACCGAAGACTGCCACAAAGTATCCCTAATGAAACAGTGAGAATGCTAACGTCCGGAATATTAGTTGGTACACACAATGCCGTCACGCAAGAGAACATGAGCGAGAGTGCTCGTTCCGCGAGCTGTGACCAGTCTCCAAGCACACAAGGAGAGAATAACCAAGTCAAAGGCCATGGCTATTTGGGATGAGCATGGAATCGCCCGCATCAAGCCATATGAAATACCCACTGTAAGCAAAAACAGTGACAAGGAGCGGACGTGGTGCCGTAGAAATGACTGCACAGACATTTCGCTGAGGATCCCACTTTGAGATTGAATAACGAAAGGCTGGAAAGAGGTTAACGATCTCGATTCCGGAAACTGGAAGCAATAGAACGAATCGCTTACTTTGGCACCAGATGGCGATCTGACCGAGGAAGAGAAGACCCAATCCAATCCCGACCTTCAGATCCCGGTGCCACACAGCAAGTGTACGGAGGACCAGAATGAGTGATGATCCACACGTTCCAATGGCATCAGTAACTGGGTGCACGTTAGTTACAGTGTTTCAATCCGGATACAGCACCACACGTACCCTTTGAAATCCATATCACTTCTTGACATGGGATTTCGGATATGGCGTTGAGATTGATAGCATATGAGTAAATATGCAGCATCAAGCAAATACGGCAGATAAAGTACAACACCTGGAGCAACATTGGTTAATGAGAGACCCGGAACACCGTTGATGAGCCTACCATTGGCCACCTCCAAGGACGCTTGCCACGAATGATAGAAAAATCAAACCACAGGTTACGGAGTATGTCCCATGTTGCCATGCCCGTGAGGGCGAGCACAAAGGCTCCATAGACACCTATACATATCAGTTGGATGGGTGTCCTACAGCGTATGAGCACAACTACTTACGAGAGGTCCGTGCAAGCACTTGGGGTTCCATCCAGTTAACCATTGTCACTCGGTTAAGAGGGTTAGGCGAAACTTGGATGGAGAAGGAGAAGGACAAGTTCTCAATCAACTCCCCAGATACTTATGGAGGAGAACCTGTTTGGGGGACAACCTGCTTTGGGTGCAATTCCCAGGTATGCAGATTCTTTGCAGATTCCAGTCGTGGAAAGCATTACACAGACCGAATAAAGTTAAGGACTCGATCACTACCAATTCGGATCAAGTTGATTACCTCGTACAGTATTCATCTGTCAGTGATGAAATAACCTTCAATCTACGTCAACAAATTAACTGGGAAAGATAATCTGACGATTGTACCGCATATGTGGGTGGGAGTTTTTTTCATCCCCCTTTAGTTGGGACTATTTTTTCCCCATTGATTGCAATGGGGGAAATGCCGGACGCCTAAACAACAACCTGACAAGCACATATAATCTATTTATCTCTCAGTATAGGGAGCAAGGGCCGAATTGGAAATTCCCAGGATGCTAGGCGCCACCATGGAAGAAATTAGAACCTGGTGGCATACATTTTGCAAAACTGCCAGGGTTCGTAACGCCCTGGATAAATGGCGAGCGCACCCGAGGCGATTGTTCGTCGATCAGAGCACCCTTCCTTGATTAATCCGCTAAGGAACGGGCCCTGATCATGACGTGTACGAACATTACATATAGATGGCTTACGAAGGCCCGGTGTCAAATCTCTTAATTGCGAAAAAATTTTCACATTTCATCGGCGGTTGTAGTAACGATAGGGACGGCTTCAAGACGGCTCGGACATTCAAAGGAGAGAAATCGAGGTGAACGTCTAAAGAAGACTACAGCAACTCACCGTGGTAATTGGAGTGCAAAGGATGAGACTGTAAGCGCCCGCGGGCGCGACTCCAGATGCATTGGACGCAATTGCAGCCGTCTCGTATCACAGGCGCGATCCGACAGGGGTATACCGTTCTTAATATAAGCAACCGATCTGATGGCAGTTGGATGTGTGGTTTACCGTTATATATCATGGCCACCTCTGCATCTTCAACGCTGCTCCTTTCTTTGTGACCTGCACATCTTCTACGTTCCCGATAGTTGGCTCTCGTCCAGCTAGCTATCGCAATGAAGACGTCCATTCTCTTTACTTCTCTCGCATTTGCCCTCCCCCTGTCTGTGTCCGCACAAGCTGGAAGTGATCCGATCTCAACTGTTATCATTTCTAATGCAGCAACTGGTACGTTTTCGATTGTGGTCTGATGCAATGCAAGTAACCTGGCGCGATTCATAGATGGCATCGACCTCAATGCTATTAACTCATCGATTCTCTCTGGCGCTCTGGATGAAATCATCTCAACCTACGAGGTTGCAGGGGCTGCAGCTGAGCCCGAGACTAAAATTACGAAGCGAAGTGGGAGCGCGACTATGGTTGATGTTCACGGTATGTCTTCATGCTAATATTCTATGTTCCCGAACTTACGCATTATATTCACAGGCCATGTTGTCCCATCATGGTATCACGCTTTGGTGCCAACCACTGGTGGCAACCCCACTCCATTTTGGGATTTACCGAGCCATTTGGCTTTCATGCAAAGCCAAGGTATCTCTCGCTCCATCATTGCGTTTTCCGCTCCCAGCGCAGATATCTTCCATGGCAACCAGTTATTGACAGTTGCCTTGGCTCGTCTCATGAACGAACAGTCGGCTGCTTATTGCCGTGCGTTCCCCGACAAGTTCAGCTTCTACGCTGCTGTTCCCTTGCCCTACACGCAAGAGGCAATCATCGAGGCTCAATATGCGTTGGACCACCTTGGCGCTGTCGGAATTGCCGTGCTATCCAACTTTGATGGAATGTACCTTGGTAATAGCCAGTTCCAACCCTTCTTCCAATGGTTGAACGGAAGGAGCAACAAGGAGATAGTTTACGTTCACCCTGGAACTCCATACGTCAAAGTCGGAAACGACTTGGTCGAGGCTAACCCAACCGTTTATCCCAGTGGCACTGTTGAATTCTAGTAAGTTTGTGCAATCCAAATAGGTTTGAATCACGTCCTGACAGTTCTCTAAGCTTCGAAAGTGCACGTACCGTGATGGATTTGATAATGACGCAAACTGTCCATGCCTTCCCCAATCTCAACTTCATCATCCCCCATACTGGTGGTGCTTTCCCAGCTATCCTTGATCGCTTCTTGAAGACGGTTCCCACTCTGTACGACAGTACGATGGCGATCTTACAGAGTCGGTGCGTTCAGGGTCACCTGTTTTGTTATGCTCTTGTTAAATACAATTGCAATAGATTCTGGTGGGATTCCGCTGGCCCTACTTACTACCACCAAGTGGCTGGTCTCTTGGGCATTGGTACCCCTAAGTCACAGCTACTCTTCGGCACTGTACGTTATGCCGAGATACATTATTTTGATGGGGCTAACCTAGTGCCTCTACCAATGCAGGACTTCCCCTATGCTCCGTCCTTCACGCAACCCGGCTCACTGGCTGCTGTAGAGAGTTCTACCCTCTTAACTGCAGCCGATAAGACCGCCTTGTTCTCAGGCAATCCCCAAAACCTTTTCTCCAGCAAGATTAACTTCTAATAATATATCCCCCTTTTATCCCTTTGATTTATCGCGTATGTATTTTCATTGAATGTGGAGCCGGAACTTGTTGTCATTTAATTCACTGTGCATGTGCAATATCAAGGTATATTTTGTATGGCTAGTGGTTTCGCTGCAGTAATTACCACTGCTCTCATTCAATCATATTTGTTTATACCTAGGTTTTTTCTGTACTCTTCCCTTGCGCCGCTCTTAATTTCGTGGATAAATTTGATTCACTTCATTGATACAATCATACGAGTAAAATTTAATATACTCACCCGAAATCTGTTCCCGCTAACCCAGTGCTCTGCATGTCGGTGGTGTGCCTGCAGCCCTATGGACCAATTTCTCGGACTGTGTCCTTTGTTATTCGGCTTCGCTCTGATCGCATGATCTTTCTGCTACTTTTCACACCGGAAGGTTGTCTATCCCACGGACGAGCATAGGGCTTTCGCATATCGCATTCAGTTGGGTGATGATTGATCATCCTCTTCATGTGTTTTTTGATTGATCATGTCAAGGAAGCTACCGGTGCGTTGTGTGACATCCATCATCAATTCTAGGCAATTCGTACCACCAATTTGTTGCACACATTCAGGGATACAGTGCGTGCTGATGGCCGGGGATGCCAGCCTTGATGCTAACCGTTATTGTGGTGTTGTATTTATTAAATTTCATGGTTGTTCCTAGGTTGATCCTCGAGTCTGCACAGAAGCTTCAAGCCTAAGCAATACACCCAGTCATCTAGCCAAGACAGGTAGGTGCTCATAAGATTACATCTCCACACTCCATCAGACTTCCTCAAAGAACATCAAGTCGTCTCAGGTGAACCTCCTCATATAAAATTTCAACCTTCATCTTGCCATTGCCACTCATTCGCACCTGATCGCCATGACTTGGACTACCATGTTCACCGCCGATAATGCCACTATCAGCGACCCCGAGGCCAACGGCGTTCTTAGCGGTAGGATAGGAGCCCAGGCGATAGACCTTATCTGCTCGATCTAGGTCTTGCTCTGCGTCTCTTCCAACCAATTGCCAGCGTCCACGATTATACTGAAGACCCTCCTCGTCTTTACCCAACAACCCCTGTGCACTAGCTTCAGCCAGGCCCGAATCCAGGCGATTATCGATGCCAGACGGTGCTCCTTCTAAATTCGAAATTGATTGAGATGCAGGGGCTTGTACGGTTTGATCGGATGCGGATACGAACAACTCTTTACAATTGCGAGGAATGGCATCAAAATCGATATCGAGATGAACGAAATGTTCGATGGAAAGATACGGCGTGAGCAAACTCAAGAGCTCTTGGTTACCCGCGCTTTGAATCCATTCATGGTGCGCCTCTACATTGTTCCACCCCGAGACCAGGAATATAGTACTGGCGTTGTTGATTTTCCCAGTCGAGGGGTCGAGGTTGGAAGTGTAGAAGGTCAGTGGATAACCCGACCATTCAGCCTGCCACTGGTTGAGGGTCTTGAAGTGTTTATGGACTGTATCCGAATAGAAGTTGTAGGGCTCAATTAAATGGAACACAGCGAGTTCGATGACGGGCATGATGATATGCAATAGTTGAGGGAGCAACGAAGTATTAGGCCTATATCAGGTTGCACCCCGCATTTCCGTACGAGGGACTTGTTTTATACAATCCCCATGCTCCCGGACGCGTAAGCTATTGGATGACGCGTCCCATACAGTGACACTACTGATTAATTGATTAGTGACTACCGGTGCGGCTTTGGCCATGTACGGCGTCGTAGCCGATTGGGTATGCTGGATTTCGTCATAACCATCAGCAGAACATCACGATGCGGCCAATAACACAATCTATTTACTGGAATCAAAATATTGAAAAATGATGCACAATACAAGATACCCCACGTATACTTTGAACAACGATACAAATAGCAGTGCTACAATCCTCGCACGTCATTCCCCACCTCCATCGCTCACAGCGCGAGTAAAGTCGCAAGGACATGGAATATCGGAACAACATAACAGTCATGAAGGGGATTGAATTCGTGATGCGAGAGGCAAGCAAGGTTCATGATGTTTTCGTAGAGCTCTTCATCGACGAGCTATCCTCTTCACTCCTTGATTTATCAATCCTTTCCACTTCTAGTTGGCTACCAAAGGAATCATCAAACCCAAATCCATCACTCGTCGAGCCTGAGCTTCCAGCGAGTATCCAACTGCCTGCCCCAGTCGTAGGTGTCGTTTCTCCGCTGTCATCCGAGTGTATAGCGATTGATTTAGTTGAAGAAGTTGGTGTGGTATTTGCGCTGCTCAACTCAGACCCAAAGGAGGCTGTCGTCGAGGAGGGTGAACTTGCGAACGGGCGAGTGGGATCTAATGCCAATGGTTCACGTGACTTGGTAGGCTTCGCGAATGTCGTACTTGTCTTCGAAGGGGTAGCAGCAGGGGGTGTACTAGAAGGGGCAATCTGAAAATCACCAAAGTCACCAAAGCTATCGAACGAAGCCTCGTCCATCTCGTCGAAATTGGTTGCAAAGTTAAATGGGTCCGAGCCAACAGAAGCGTTATCAGAAAATGGTCCGAATCCATCCTGTTTAAACGAGTAAGAGGGACACCGATGATTATCAGGTTTGATGGAGACAGGCCATGTGGCAGGATGGCGAGTAAGAAGCAAACGGGTCGAATGGATTAGAACGTAATATCAAGTCATCTGAGTACTTACATCATCGCTAGAACTGAAGAGATCCTCCGTCATTGATTGCGATAAGTTACCCATTGGTTCGAAGGCATCCTGGTTAGTTACTCATCAGCGACAGTTCGAAGCATGAGGAACACAATAAGAGTCAGAGGGTAAGAGTCAAAGGGTGGTACATATAAACAAAAACAAAAACAAAACTGTCTGAAACGAAACTATCCTAAATCCAGCAGAGCCCACTTACATCAAATGGTCTGTTCCCGGTTCCTGTTCCACTCCTAGAGGAGGATGCATTTGTGTTACTCCGAGAAGAAGCGGCTTGATGAGGGGGTTGACCATGTTGACCTGTTAGGTTTCTCGGCACACTGGACACCGATTTGCCAAGAGGGAAATTCGAATGCGACAGCCATCCACCCTCCTCTTCATCGTCGTCATCCGACTCTGACTCTCCAAATCCTCCAGAACCATGGATTTCCTGTGCCAGGTACTGAGCGAACTGATAGAGTCAAATCAAACGACAGGATTTGGTTGAGTATTAGCCTTTATAACGGGTTAGGTAATGACTGCTTACAGTTCCATGGGCCGAAGAATCAAAGTCATCGTCATCTTCGTCCATCGGTACATCCCCGAAGTCAGCTGTATTAGCTCTCGTCAATCTCGAGTCGCCAGCTCTCCTAAACTCTCCTCTAGTCCTATCGGACCCTAGACTTTCGAACATGTCTCCGTCTCTACTGCCACCCTCGTTACTTCCAGCTCCAACCCCACCTCCAACGCCAGCAGCGAGGGTGCCGAAGGCAGTATGTCCTCCGGCACTAGAATGATCCCCAGTCGCTGTCGTCGCGGCCCCGTATGACTCCACACCCATCATGTCCTCATCGACCTTCCAGGCTGAGACGCCTCTTCCTCCGAGAGCTGCACCGACGACGGGTTTACCTCCTCCTAACATTTTGGAGTCTTTCTTCTTGGTCTCAGTAAACCTGGTCTTCACATACTGCTCCCATTCTGGTTCAGGAACATAGCGGGACAGGATGAGACGCAAGCCAGGTGGATAACGCTCAAGAGCCATGACAACATCTTCAGCCATGAGGGTAAGATGACCCATATAGCCTAAGCGCGCTCCTTTTGGTTTCGCACTGCACCGGAACAAGGATGAGTCAGCTATTCTAATTCGAGAGGCGATATTGGAAGGTCCTTACGCTTCGAGGTCATTTTTCTTCTGACCCTCGATGATCCGTTGTATCAACTTCCCATCCCTAAACAACGAAATCGCCAGCTCCCTATTCAACCCACTCTCGACATGGCCAATCAAGATTTGGTGCACAAAATCATAAACAGTGCCATGTAGGAAGTTATTCCACGGGAACTCGAAGAACAAGTCCTGATGCAACACGTAATGTAAGTGCATGGCGACGAGCAAGACACGAAGTCGACTTACGAGTAACGTCCCCAACAACCCATTTAACAATAGCTTGTGTTTTAACCTCTCGCCTACAGGTAGCGTCTTCACGATATTTTCATCCAACACAGTATACTTTCGAGAATTCCGTCTGGATATCGTGGTCAATTTTGGACCCAGGATGAATCCAGAACCAGAGCTTGAGCTGTTGTTGCTCGACCCTGCTGGATACGTGAGCACCGATTGGAAAATAAAGGTAGACAATAGTGTGAAAGGGTACACTGGATCAAGGAACAGTAGCCAGATACTCACGCTGCTGTTGCCGGCTCGCTACCCTGGTCAAAGCAGCACCTTGCGCAGCCAAAAAATCTGGAGGAGAGGATGATAATGTGTGTTGCGGGCTTAGCGGCGGTGGTGAAGATGTAACAGCCGAATTCTTTGGACTTGAATTTAATGGCCCAAGAGTCGAATCTGACGGCGAGTAGGCAGTTGGAGAGCTAGATAATACAGCACCAGTAGTTGGAGCTGCAAGATTTGGTTGCGGTGACGATCGAGATGCTGATACAGGAGGTATAGAGGCGGGTGATTGAGTGGAATGGAACGAGGGCAGTAAATGGGATTGAGAATGGGAAGGCGAAGTTGAATGCGGGTGTAGTGGCAAATCCGAGTTAAATGTTGGTGATGCAAACGGCTGTTCGTCATACAAAGCAATCTCCTCTATGGCAACGTCGTCGCTATTCATATCCGAATCATCCGATTCGCCATCCATAGACATGTTTTCCAACGTCGATGACGAAGCCGAATCGAGTGGTGATGATCCCAGTTCGGCGGATGTAGAAGTATGAGAACCATGTTGAACATAAGAGGGAGAGCTTGGGCAACGTTCATGACGATGCCCTTGAGTCACGGGCAGCTCCAAGGCAGGTTCAAGCTCAACTTCGTCGTGAACTTCATCCATAGCCTCATGATCTGCAGTGCCATTTCCATTGATAGAAATCACTTGCGCGAGTTCTTCAAGACCGGACAGGCCACCTTGCAATCTTCCCAGCTCGTCATAGAGGTGATCATACCGAGGGGCTCGGTTGACAAGCCCCATTGAGGAGCAGTGAAGGAGTTCGGCGAACAGTTCACAGATGCGGTACCGCTCGAACGTCAAAGGATGGATAGGCCCGACTGTGGTTGATATTGGTACAGACTGTAGGAGAGCAAGACGTGAGCAAGCTGGCACATTGTTGTAAAGCAAAACAACGTACCATTTGGGGTGGTTTCAACATATCCTGCAGCCTCAACAGCTTGTCGCACATCACATCTAGCAATGGGCCGAGGTGTACCACGCCCATCCTATCCACCATCTCTCTCATAGCCCGCTCGAGTGTAGCTCTATTCTCTTCTCCATCTGCACCTCGTAGATGTTGTTGCACGGTAATTAGTCTGTTCCTTAATGTATGGAACAAATATGGCTCGAAGTAATCCGAGTTGTTCTTCCGTATTAGTTCGACTATTATGCAGAGTGAGTTGACAATAGACGAAGATGTTGATTCGGGCGTTGGGTAGTGGTCTTCTGGTTCCGACATTGAAGCCACATCGTGGTCATGATCTGAGTTGAAGTTGAAGTGTTCATCATCGCGGTCGTACTCGTAATCGCTACGGTTCGTGTCTTCCTTCGAGTCACCGTACTTCTTGGGCTTAGGGGAAGGTGTCCATTCCCCAAGCACATATGAAACCATTTTTTCGACGCTATTCCGCTGTGCTAATTCACGTGTGAATTGATTTGAACCGGGGCCGTGCTGTAGCCCCTCAGTCATACCAGCTCCTGGTGATGATGCTGCCATTGAAATTATGCCCTTGATAAGATCCGAAACAACCATATGAACGTCAGGGGAATGCTCCGGTGAAAGCAAGGAGACTAGTCGAGCCATGAGGTTTTGGGATGATAGCCACTGTTGATGTTGAATCATTGTAGGAAGGTTGAGGCGTATGTGCAGGGTTTGAGTAAGAGTACGTTTCCATTGAGTATCAACAATAAAATGCAGCAGTTACGCAGAGGTGAGCCGTTAGGCAAGTTCGGATGGGAAAGGCAAGTCAGCGCACCTCCAGGACACCTTCACCACCAGGTTGCTCATCCAGCTGAATGACGCGCACGAGTAAATCGACAAATGGTGGCACTTCAACATGTTTCAATAGACGGTCCACCACATTAGGTTGGGATTGAATGAATGCTAGCATCTGCAATGATAGCCAAGCAATAATGAGTTAACGGATTGAGCTTTCAGGCACATTGCCCATTCAGGGTCGAGGAATAGTATATGCGCCATGATTAGGAACAAGTAACAGGTTGGGACGCACTTCAGCAGGTTTTTTACTGAGAAACATAGCATTGATCTTAGCAAAATGAGAAGCCATGACCATTTGAATTTTCATATCTTCTTGCGGGGTATCGAGGACTGTTTCCCAGAAGGGTACGAGGAGTTGTTGCTGTTCATTGATGCACGTCTCCACGATGGACCATATCTCGCTGCAGAGGACTTCTGTAGCAACATATGGATATCTAGAAGAGGGAAGAGTTGGTTCAGTACATGGAAGGCACAACTCAACACGTCGAGCACTGGTTGCCGAGGCCAACCACATGGAAGAAGTGAGACCAGGGCACAAAGATAAAATGGGGAAGATGCTGGCACGCATGATGTGGCTTGACCGTGCTCGGGAGAACATAGCAACGACCGCCAACGCAGCACCCTCGCTCATCAAGGTGAACCGACGTACTTGAACCGTCCTCTATCTTCGCTCTCAATCTGGCCCGTAACGTAGCCAAAAAGCTTTTGCAAGACATCGATCCTCTTCAAATACTCCGATAGTCTATTATTCTGCGCTTTGCATTCTTGAAGCAAGTCATCTTCGTCCAGGAGGGCTTCTAGGCTCACGTCTTCCTTGTCGAGGAGACCGTCGATGGCCGAGGCGTTGTGAAACCCGAATCTGCATAGAAATAGAGGGAAAAGTGCAAAGCAGGGACATGAACCAGGGAAAAGAAGGTATGTTTTCGTAGAGTGTGAGTATATATGCGAATCTGGTGACAGGGAAGGGCGAGGGGGATCAGGACTGGACAGACTACCTCCAGAACATTTAGGTTGGATTTAAAATCCACGAAAAGGAGCTTGAAGAGAGGGAGGAGGACGAGAGGAAGTAGGCTGGTAGCACGAGATAGATTAAGGGAGACTTGGCCAATCGCCGTCCGCTATTTTGGTTTATTGCCACCGATGCCGTTGACCACGACGACAATCACCTTTGCTCGCCATTAGCAGCGACGACGAATGACACTGTAATACGAGATCTAGGGCAGCAGGTCCTTTCTGTAGAAATCTCGCAAGTGCGCGGAGAATAACGACCTCCTCTTCTTCTTCATCGCATCAGCCGGCGGCGACGTCTTTCATCTCGGCATTTCTACTTCTATGGACAGCCTAAACGACAGCAAGCTTACTCTTACTGAGATCGGCGAAGAGTTGGCTCGTATAGCCGCAAGGTCTTTGCATTTGAAATACCTTTGGAACACCCTTGCTCCCATCTCTCGACTGGCACCCGAGCTGCTCCTATTCATCTTGAATATTTATAAACAGCAGGTCGAGCATGACTACGACCAAGCCAGATCGACTCACGACCGCCTGAAGGATCGCTGGCGTTACTCATATCGTTGGATCATAGTTTCCCATGTCTGTCGTCATTGGAGGATGGTGACGCTAAACTGCCCAGGCTTCTGGTCCTCGATCTACGTGCCAACAGTTCACACGCCGTCGGAATGGATAGACGAACTCCTCAGGAGGACCACAGACTCAACGATATCTATCCTTAGCCTCAGGTTGCCCGTTATAACGAAGGCGGGAGAGACGTATATTGACCGTCTACCTCGCCTCCTGTGTTTTAACGGCTCTCCACAACATATTCGTCGTTTACAGTTGTCACTTCACCCGCCATCCCCCACCTCTGAATTTCCACACAAGCCCCTCTCGATGGTCGATATTTTGACGTCACCCATTCCCCTTGATCTGGAAGAACTGACAATATGGGATCATACCCAATGCCATGCACCGCTCTGCTTGTTTTCGCAGTTCTTTGTGCGCGGCCTAACGCAGCTCCAGTCGCTATCGCTGAAAGGTTATCCTTCGAGGTGGAGCGAACCTCACTTATCAAATATCAACTGGGAGCAATTTTGCGCTGCTTTACTGCCATTGCAGCAACTACGCCACATTGAGCTTGTGGTCATATTTCAATCCCTTCAACCCAGTACATCCAATCCCACCCCCCTAATCGCCTTCCCACATCTGGAATACCTTATCCTTTGGTATGATGAGGAGGTGCATTATGTCCAGTTCCTGGCACACCTCTCTTTTCCACCCACTGCACGAATTGATATCAGAGTGCGAGAGTTAAGAGACGCTCGGGACATCACACCACTTTTTGGGCACATCTCCCGCATATTCGAGACTCAACGCATCGACGTATCTTCCCAGAACGAGGGTCCTGAGTTGCAGATACACCAGTACCCGGTCAGCGAGGGACCCGCATTTGGGCTATGGGTTGATTCGTGCGCTTCGCCTGTTTGGGACCCTCTTATCTACTTCCGCGGGGATTTTTTTGGTTGGGGCGCCATTGGCTTTCACGAACCCGGACCGCTCTTTCGAGGTCTTTCAGAACAACTTCAATCCCTCACTAACAACAACGGCTTCCCAGCTTTCGGCTTTTCGTTTAGGGAAGAAGATGGTGATGACGACGACGTTTATCTCCTCTCACTTGTCCGTGCATTTTCTGGATTTCGCGTCTTGCGTGCAATCTCGATGGACTCCGATTCACACTTGCTGTTTTTGCGAGCGCTCAACTCCGATATACCAACTTGCAACTGTATCATTTACGACATAAGAAGTGGAAGCAACATGCTATCATCAACACTTTGCTATCACGGCTGCTTGTGCCAGCCTTGCAGGGCATTTTTTGGGTCTTACTTTCCGGAGCTTCGGACATTGACACTTCGTGGGACAACGTACCAAAAATTGGAAGACGAGGAGCTGAGATTGTTGAAGCGATTTTTGTGTTACTTTGACGCGGCTGGCCGCAGGCTGAAGACGTTGGAGTTCAAGGGGTGGGGAGATATTCCTATACTAGAATTAATGCCATTCTGTTGCACTACCTCCTGGGACAAGCATGAACCTCGTGCTGTAGCGGCTCTTGTACGATGATTGGATGAATTCATTGAGTTGAAGGGGGGTTGTGAACGGGGTGAACCTTAGCTACACGGCAAGACTTTAGCTTTAGTACCAACTGTGGCCGGTACGCGTCGACGTCGTGTAGGACTAATCCTCATACTAATACTCCTAGTGCGCTTTCTACATCACGGTGATGGTTGTTAGTGCAGGGTACATACTTCATGAATCATTAGCGCCCTGTTCAAGCGAGCGTGGTTGTCTCCAAGCTCCAGCGCCCATTTTCAGGGTCGACAAAATCGACTTATCGCTGCATTGATCATCACTTCAATAACCAATACTAAAATGAACGATAACGAGCTCACTGTTGCTCAAATCGATAAAGAACTCGAACGTTTATCAGATAGATCCTGTCAGCTTAAATCTATTCGCAATTCTCGCGCGGTCATCTCTCAGATTCCCTCCGAACTCCTCCTCAACATCTTACTTGAATACAAGCACCAGGTCGAGTTGGCGTATCGCACGAGCCAATCTCATGATCCCCGGGCCTATACCTATGATTGGATCAGCGTCACTCACGTCTGTCATCACTGGAGACAACTGCTCCTCGATTCACCTAGTTTTTGGACAACAATCTATCTACGAACTCCTAGAATCCCTCCCAGCTGGGTTGACCAGCTCTTGATCAGGGCAAAGAATGCAACTATCTCTGTTCTCGATCTTCAAATTCCTCTCAGACATGGAGACGAATTTCTCGACGTGTCACTGGCTTATTTTCTCTTCAAGGAGCTTGAGGGTACCATGCGGCCCATTCAGCGGCTGCGATTGTGGCTCAACGACCCATACAAGCTTTCTGATGACTCGTTGCTCAGAAGTCTCGCATCGTCGATTGACCTCAGCAATTTGGAGGAACTTAGTATCATGGACTCCACCTCCTGCAAAACGGGTACACAGTTGTTCTCCTTATTCTTTTCCGGACGTCCATCGCAACTTCAATCGCTAACACTCAAAGGTGGTTTTTGGGAAACGACCACCTCTCCTGAGCTTGATATTGATTGGAATACGTTCTGTCGTATCCTGGCGTCGTTTAACCACTTAAAGCACCTCGAGTTGGATTGGGTGTTGCAATCCCTAGAATCAAGTCCGAACAAGGATCCTATCCAAATATCCTTTCCAAACTTGCAATCTCTGACCCTACAATCGGATGGAATGAGAGCGTATGCTCAATTCCTCCAATCAGTCTCTTTTTCTCCAGCAGCACGAATTGCGATTATAGCAAATATGTGCCGAAGCGACGAGGACATGATTGCACTCCTTAGTGTCCTTTGTCGAGTATACTCCAATGGGCTCAACACACGTTCCTCCTCCGAGCTGCAAGGTTGTGAACTACGTATAAGCCAATCCTATCCAGCACATCCTCTCATCATAACCCTTGATCCATCCTCTTCGATCACGCAAAACCCCTATATTCGCATTCATTGTCGCGGGTTTCGTCCTTACCTCATTCCGAGCGACTACCTCCTCCGGAGAATTGCCAATCATATGCAACCACTAATCGCCAGTGGGTTCCACTACGCTGGCTTCCTGTTCGAATCAGACGAGTTATCCAAGCACATCATCAATGCGTTTTCTCACTCCCCAGGTGTACACACGTTCCACATAGACTCAAATGTGTCGGAAGCCACATCATTCGTTACCGCCCTCTCTTCCTTTACCCCAACGTGTAGTTGCCTCACGTTCACCTTCCCCGACTCGGAAGATGACAGCGACCAAGTGCCAACCACTGACTGGGTCAGTGGGTCTATGTGCCAAAGCTGCAAAGCCTTCATGAAGGCATACTTCCCTGATTTACGTACTATCATATATCGCGGTCGAGGAGTTCGGCCGAGTATCGACGACGTTCAGAATTTGAAAAAACTCCTGGTTTACTTCCGCGATGCTGGGCGCCCTGTACAAACCGTTGAATTTAGAGGGTTAAGGTTCGTTCCAACTCGAGAGTTTGACACACTTTGCAAAACGGTCAAGACATTCGCACTATAACACCTACGTGGATTGGAATACTTTAGTATCATAATGACTTCTTTCCACGCTGTATACTAAGTGCATTAAAATCAACTCCACACTCCTTCCATCTCGACCAAATCAGAGCCCTCCAAACACGAGGGGCTGAGTGAGCTTTAACCTGTTAACAAGCGTTTCTGACTCATAGCATGCGTCACACCCTTTCATCGATGGTTAATTGAGAAATCTGTAAGGCGCAATCCCTCCTGTGATCGCAGGATGTTGCGTCGTTCTACGTCGTTATGACATGCCCCTGCACGATGCATTCGTAAGACGATACACAATAATTCGAGTCTGCGGTACTCACTAATCAGATAACAAGAACTTCACGCTCTCAAAATCAGTGCACCAGTAATTCGTCTAATGCACTCTCCACTGGATCACCACAATAACTGAGAAGAAGAAATGAGTAATTGCCACCGAATGATATCATTCCCGAAAAGTGGCTATAGGATGAATGACGCCCCGTCGATGACTGTTATTGGCCATGTACTGTACGTCGATAGCTAGAATAAAAGAAATGTCCAGTCTATATGCGTGGAACTATTCATCAAAACGCAGCACCTTGAATGCCTTCGAAGCATGGATGGGATTTCGACCAATAGGTTTGTGTAGGCTGTTCAATGCAGCAGACACGGGAGGGGCCGAATTGGGAAGTACAGAATATCTTCTGGGCGAGGTGGTGACGGTGCATCAGTCTGGTATCTAGCATACTCCTCATTGCGCCTTGCGCGCTTGCAAATGGAGATTCCAATTGCTAGAATCGAGTAAGTGTCTTTTTCGCGTGCTCACCTTCAAAATCCATCAATCAAGGGTGCGTGAAGGTCTGTCACCGAAGGTACATCAAGGTGAACCGTAGTGTGAAGTCACATTGCCTTTTCAGCAACACTTCCCACGAAGCCATGAACTACAACTAATGGACAAGGGTAACGGGGCCACCAGGTAGGTCTTCGACACGCTTTGCGAAACAGTCAAAAGGTTTGCACGGTAACGCGACGGGGGTTGTAATGAATCACAATACTTGTGATACATATTATCTGTATCTTATTCTACGCTGCATACTAAATGGTACTGCGAAGCAAAGGCCGAATCGTATTTTGGCTCAACTAGACGTTTGAAGTACGCCATAGATTTCAGGAGCAAGGCGCAAGTAATCAGGAAGAGAGTGGCGAGTGTGTTGTATGTACAGTAACTTGTACGAAATGAAGTTCAAGTTGATGTGAACTTCAGTTGTGAAAAGGTCACTAAATGGGAGCCGTCCAAGATGGAACGAAAAGTAGAGGGAAAGATTCAGCATGGCGACGAGACGGGAGAAAAGTAAATAAAATTGATGAATGAATGGCGCGGAGTGAGACGCAGGGAAAAAGAGCGGGGCCGTGAATAGTAAAAGAAAAATGCATGAGTGGTATCCAATCTGCTTCTGACCACAATCCAGCGTGCAGAATACAAAATCAAGAGACTAAGCAAAACAAAGCAACAGACAAGGGAGAAAAGAAAAAACGAGGTAACGAAGACGATCCATCATTCACTTCTTCTCATCTCTACTCTCCTGCAGGTTTCGGAGGCAAAGGAGGTGGTGGTCCAACGTCCTTACCAACATCAAATTCATGCGAGAATGGCATGAAAGGTTGGATATTCAACGTCAACCCTGGCGCTCTCAACCCGCCAATCCCACTACCAGTCCCATTAGTCAAACTCCCATTAGACGCATATCCCGCAGTCCGAACGTCATGGTCTTGGGTCTCTTTAATGTAATCCACCGGAGGACGAGGCGACAAAGGAGGAGGTTGCACAGACGACTGGTAGGGTTGAGGTTGTGGATAGCCGGGGGTGGATCCACCTGAAGGCATTTGATAATGAGCCGGAGGAGGGGCACTATACGAGGGTGTCATTCTAGAACCACCGCTTTCCTGAGCCTCATACCTCGCCTTCAACATCGCTTTCTCCTCCGCGGCTGACAACACTCTCGCACGGACACTAGGAGCACCAGCCATTGCAGGCGCAGGAAGAGTGGGCCTTGTCCTACTTCCACGCGGAGGTGGTTGAGGTGGTCCACTCAATCCTGGCGTACCCATCATCGACTGCATGGCGCTATTAGTAGCATTTCCATATTCAGCTGGAGGGGAAGGTGGTGGGGTAGCATAAGCAGGTGCTGGACCTGGAGGTGGCGAGACAGGGGGAGGGGGGGCAGCAGCGGTAGCTTGAGCTTCGTACTTCCTCCTCAGCAACTCCTTCTCATTAACAGCCGATAGGATCGATGATGGGCCGGCTACAAATGGTGGGGGTGGAGTCATTGGGCTACTAGAGCTAGCACCGTTTAGGCTTCCACTTGCACCACCCAAGCTAAGAGTAAAAGGTGGCGGAGGCGGAGAACTTGGTGTTGATGGTTGCTGCTGCTGTCTTTGTGCAGCGAGTGCAGCAGCATCTTGAGCTTCATACGCCCTTCGTAGTCGCTCCTTTTCTGAAATGACCTGCGACAATGTATTTCCGTCGAATGGCGGTGGATGCTCAGGTGCGTGTGGAGGTGCCTGTTGCTGGTGCGGTTGATATTGCGGTTGACGTTGCTGACTCGAGGAATAAGAATAAGCTTTTGAAGATGACGAACCACCAGCCCCCGCCCCGGTGGGACCCATGCCGGCAGCGGGGTTCCCGAAAGCGGAAGTTTGAGTTCGACTAACCGCTTGCATGGCCTCTTCGTATCTCCTCATTTGGGCTTTCTCTTGCTCTGCAGTAAGATATGTTGGGACAGGGGGAGCGTTTTGAACGGGTAGAGCGACAGCAGATGCAGGCGGAGTAGCTTGTCTATATTGCTGTGGCTGATGAGCAACCTTCTGCTGTTGATTCGCATTCCTGGCTGACATGGCTTGTTGATATAATGCAGCACCAGCACTCGTTGGGCCTGTGGCCGGAGAAGTGGAAGGTGATGCATATCGGGATGTAGCAGGACTACTGACGAAACTTGCATTCGGGGAAGTAAGATAGCCGGTAGCTGCCGCACTTTCCTGAGTCCTTTGTGCGACTGCTAGAGCTTCATTATATAGCCTCGTTTTTTCTTCCTCTGCAGTGGACCACTGCGTTAGAGTCCGTGCAGTCGAACTTCCACCACCAACAATATTGGGTCGTGGTGCAACTGGGGCGGGTTGTGTGACAGATGCCTAATGGATGCGAAGAGAATTCAGCAAATAGCCAGGAAATCCGTATTCAAGTACTAACTGCAGAGGTTGATGTACTACTCGCATTCGCATTCCTCTGTGTAAGTTCCGCCTTCGCCTTGGCATCTTCATACAACCTCTGTTTCTCCTCTTCGGCTGTGAGCCACCTTGGTTGCGATCCACCTGCACTACTGGCGCCTGCATTCGTGTTCACAGCCGCGACGAGGCCAGGACCCAGTGCCATACTACTCTCTTCTGCAATTTCTGATGGGACCCCGTTTACGATGGTGAACTTATTTGTAACACCTAGTCCTCCAGATGATCGTCGCGTTCTTCCTTGGCTATTCGCATTGGTCTGAGTTCTAGCTCCAGTACTCACACCAACACCAACACTACCAATTTGTCCGAACTCATCCGGCCTGGAGAGATTGGCAGAAGTTGGAGTGTTGCTTGCGAACCCGGAGGGATTAGCAGCTGGTAACGTGCTGAATCCGGATGTCGGACTTTGGATGTGACGCCCGATTGGCAAAGTCGCAGGCGAAGGTTGTGCAGGCGTCCTGGACGAGATCACAGATTGAGTGGGATTCAAAGGTGGAGTGACATTTGGAGTAAGTAGGGAAAGTTGTTGAGCGGGACCAATTCGACGAACGGCTTCAAGAGATACGTTCCTAACCACCAAAAAATCAGCGTCGCGACCAGTACAAAGTATAACAGTACATACCTTGGCCAATTTGAAATTATAACGGGTAACTCCATAACAACGGTAGCTCCAGTTCCAAGCAATGCTTTAACGATTAAAACATACGTAATGTCGATGTGTCGTGCAGCGTTCAAAGTCGTCGTAGTATGGCTTGGGGACAAATTACAAGCCAACTCAGCTGAATGGTGAGCTCCATTGTATATTGTAGCATTTATGGGCAACTTGCTCTCGCAGATGACAGTGACCTTGGGTGACGGTGCTGCCCTTTTGGTTGTGTGTGGTCCAGCTCGGTACACAATCGTCTCCTTTAACGAAAGCTCGAATCCTCGCAAGATGAGGGTGTGGAGGCTGTCGGATTTCAAATTTGCCGCGAGGGTGATTCGATCGCCTGGCCCATAGCAAGTGTGATTTCGTTCCACCGTCAGCGTGACCCCCTCTTGTGTTGTCGTTCGTACTTCTGGTTGGCAGTAGACCGGCCAAGTGGAATGCAGGTCATGTTTGTCGATGATAATCGGCGCTTGGCTGTTGATGACAACCGGCTTGCGCTTTCGGAAGAATCCTCTAGATGGCAGGTGAGCGGGTCACGGTCAAGGGCTAGCGTAAAGTATGAAATACACACTTTTTGCCTTTTGTGCATACACTGGCGACTAGTTCATAACGGATACCGGCTGTTGGTGGGGGATTAGCCCTGGTACGTCAACGACATCTGAGAGGCTGGCATACCTCGCTCTTCGAGAGCAATGCTAGGCGGCATT
Organism: Volvariella surrecta; assembly: GCA_951802395.1. Classification (NCBI taxonomy): domain Eukaryota; kingdom Fungi; phylum Basidiomycota; class Agaricomycetes; order Agaricales; family Pluteaceae; genus Volvariella; species Volvariella surrecta. Next base: position 2,585,600 of record OX637784.1, read on the forward strand.
GATTCCGGAATCCGGATTTGGAACGAAAAGTCTCGCTGTATGAAAAGGACATGTCAACGTCGTCACCAACAGCCCGTTGAACGCTAAATCAGGCAAGTGGCCGTTTCCGGGCAATACACCAACGGAAGATTGCCAGCGAAGGGATAGGCGAAGGAATGATAGTGAAGCGAATTGAAGAGGAACCACCTACGCTAGTCAGAACACCTCCTGAAGGTGCATCCTTCTCCGCATCCCAAAGTGTTACAGGACTAGGGCCCACGTAATCGTGGAAGGTGTTTAGAGGGCCACCGCCTGGCAATATTTCCACCTTTCTCAGCTCCACACGAATCCATTCTGCCTTGATTCCTTGTTGCGGTACGCGGACTTCCACAGCCTAAATGAAACAATTGGGGACGTGGTCAATGAGCGGTAATCGTCGGCGGATGCTCCAAAAACCATCAGATGCAGAAGCCAAACGCTGTCCATTACACCGCCATACGACGGCATGCATCGGCGAATGAGAATAGGTATCACAGCAGTGTGCATGTGTGGGTAGGGGTGATTAAAGCCAGTGGAACTTACTCCTACGACTGAAGCTTGAGGTCGATCGGGCGCAGCAGGGGGTATACCAGGATATCCTGCATGAGGCCGTCAGCACATCGAAAAGAAGCATATGTTGAGAATGCGAAGGAACGGGCTGAAACGATCCTAGCTGGCAAAATCGCCAGTCGTTCGGCATCAGAGTTGTGATAGGACAACGAGCATTCTGATAATCGGGTGGTTATCGATTATCCAAGCGTAGCGAGCAATGCGTTGATCAAATTTGCCAAAAAGTCCGCCGAAAGCTCCAACGAGGAGGTCCAGCAGCGAAGGGAGTCGTCTAGACGAAAACGATGGACTATACCTTGCACAAAATCAACGTTCGGTGGTGGTTGTAGTGTTCTGTGATGAGCAGGAGAAAGCGGTGGAGTAAGAATGCAGCGCCCTTAGGGTCAAAAGCAGCGGAAGAAGGGACAGGCAGGGTTAAACGTAAGAAGAGAAGACTTACAGTCTGACCTGCGACGCCATGTTGGCTCGGTAGTGGGCACGTCGGAGTGAGTCAGGGAAAGGAGGGTGTATCGCAGACGACGGCGACGACGACGACGACGACGACGACGGAAAGAAATAAAGAGGGAGACGGCGTTGAGGGACACGTTCAAATGTCACTCCGCACTAGCGCCCACTCGAACCTGAAATCAAACATCAACCATCAATTCTCCGGCTGATCTCCACTCAGGACCAATGCCGGACAATGTATTATCAGGTCCCCTTTCGAAAATCTTTCCGAACCTGCGAGCGTACACTACAACTATCTAGACCTGAACGTTGACATAGAAATCAGAACTTGTAGTCCTTCCCTTTCTTCTCCTTTTCTCTCTCCATCTTTTGCTTCTTCTTCGCCATCTCCTTGGCCACCATCTCCGAAAAGTCCTCCCCTCTACCTTGCACACCTGCCGACCCTCTGCTGCCCTGCTCGTATCGCCGTCGCAAGTCATCTTCAGACAGTCCCTCCAAGTCGCCGGCATCAATCGACACATCAATACCGTTGCCTTTACGCTACACCATCCATGTCAATCCATTTGAAACAAAGCACAGCAACAGATACTCACTTTCGCTCCGCGTTCGTCGCCGAGCACAGGTATTGGAGCTCCCGCCACAGCACTGACATCATATCCGCGCTCACTTCCCATAATACCCCTGATGGATGTTTGTTTCTCTGGCACGACTTGATACAATGATTTGGGCCCAGATGCTTCCATGGCTTCCTGTACAGTTCGACCAGACGTCTTGCGCAATTCCAAAAAGTCCGGTGTCTCCAATCCACCAGCGACGGTAGATACAACACTGGTCATTCCAGACGGCGTCTCCATTCCTGATGGTGTTTGCATTCCGTCGGTAGGCGCTGCCTCCATCTCTTCTTCCTCTTCCTCCTCCGACTCGCTGCTCTCTTCTTCTTCCTCTGTTGATAGATCGTAAGAGCAAGGTAACAATCTAACCGCCACTCAGACTCACCTTCTTCTGGTTCCAGTTCACCCCATAGATCCTTATCAACGGGTTCACCCATCTGCATCATTCAGTCAGGCCATCACCGCCAACCATTTAACCTTGATATCACTTACTCCAGTATCCGATACCTTCGGCAATACGCCGAATGGGTCACCATACAATGGGCGATTGTACTCATCCAACGGCGGTTTTCCCCAACCACCAGGGTGGAAGCCCCATTGTGCACTATGTTCACGTAACTACTTTAGCAACACGGTCAAAGGAGAAATGGGACACCCACCCTTCAGGTATAGGTGCATTCAAACCAGGTATCCGAAGAGTAGGATAGCTGGGCGGAGGCCCAAAACGTTGCATACTGATTAACCAAGGGGGTGGCGCAAGCGGAGGAATGGACAATGCTTCCACTAGCTCAGGCGACAGGTCTCCAGGTCGTTTCTCCCTCAACGATGTTTCAAACTCTTTTCCTTCGTAGTACCTAGGTTAACAATCTAGATCAGCAGAACAACATTGCTACCATCAACGAATGACTCACATTTCACCAAACCCTGTCACTGGCGGCTTAGTCTGAAACTTGAAGAACGCATCATGCAACTTCTGGTAGTCAATATCAATCTTGCCCATCTTAGGTTGCACTCGCTCTCGTGTCTTGGCCTTTAATGACATGTTTGCCTCCTTCTCTTTGGCTGCATCTCGCATCGTCGCTATTCCTGTATCCGCGATATATGCCGGCAGTTGGAACGGGGGCTTTTCGATACCCCTCTTGCCTTGCAAGTAGTCTCTTTTTGCGCTCCAATGTATCGGAATAGGCACAGAATTGCGGGATGACTTGAGGTGCAACAGTAAGCGCGGATCCGCAGCCGTGACATCCGTCCATTCGACAACTTCCGGTTTCTTGACAAGTTGCTTTAGTTCAGCGACCGTCAGACGGTTCATCTTGCGTTGCTTCTTTTTTGAAAGCGGCTTTTTGGTTTCACTATCCGAGTCGGAAGCCGATTCCATTTCCTCGTCAGAGTATATTATTTCGCCTTTAGTCGTAACTTCTGCATCTTTGGCCTTGAATGATACGCTTCGTCAGCAAAAGGGGGGTGGGTAAACGCATGCTGTTGAAAAAACGCACATTGGATTCATCAGGAGGAAGTTGGAATCGAGCAAAAACATCGGAGAATGCTTGGAGGACATCGCTACTGACATCCAACTGCTCAGATACGTACTCAACATTTTGGGCCTCTCTCTCAACGGTTGGCACATTTTTCATATCCACATCTTCGTTTGCTTTTTCGTCATCCTATTTCATGTACCCACGCGGATGGCAGTCGACATTGGTTGCGCAGTTGTTCAACCAAATAGTTTGGTAAATGGGTGCGAAACGTTGAATGTTCGGGTCAAGTATACGCATTGCAAATAGTCCGAGAATCCATCATGTCGTAATACCGAGCAGTAGAACAAGAATTCATCAGCAACGTCCCGACCCAGCACACAAGACACCCACTCACCGGTGTCGTTTCATTCTCCTTCTCCAATTTCTTCTGCTTCTGCTTCATCCTCCTCAACTGGTTCTTGGACTTGACCTTGACATTAGCCGGTTTAACGAAACCATTCGCGTCCCCGTTGGCACTACCATTTGGAGTCGGTGATGCGGCGGTACCATTAGCAACACCGTTTCCACTGACCGCTTGTGTAGAGGGAAGAGTAGCTGCCGCAACTTGGGTCACCATTGACGAGTTGGAGGATGAGGGGTTTGAGGTGCAAGGTCGCTGTGTGGCCATGTTGTACTAAGGCAGCAACATCGCGTGATGGCACGGTGACAATACCGTCACAGTGAATGAGCATCTTGTAGGACTGCGAAGCATTAGTTAACCGACAGGAAGTATTATTATACACGTTCCATGATATAATTACATCCGGAATTTCAAAATATGTATGCATTGCCTTCTCACCCGACTCGAGCCTCGTTAGTCCCAGATTCAATAAGCTCAGCCATCGATTCCTCCTACCGATGCAAGCTTGCCCGTGTTGAAGCCAAGGTCGAAGTCCCGAAATAGATCGTTCATGCGTGTGTCGTGAAAGCCGGAAATTGCGTTCCCGGATCGACGTCTGGAGTCGACTGAGCTGGGCCTTGTACTGCAGGGATCAAAGAGATACTCCTCGAAGAGCCAATCAACGATAAATTGAAGCAGTCCCTTTCTCTCCATACACATTGTCACCGTCTCCTGATCCCATTGCATTCCCCCAACCTCATTCGTCAGGTCACCAGGAGTTCTTTCTCTACATCTTCTTCAAGGTCGACATAGTATTTATTCCACCATTTTGCTGAGACCTGCGCCTTCACAGATTGGTGAACAAATCCAATGCTGATAATAGTTTGGAGCCTGAAATATATCCGTTCGATCAGCCATTTCTGAGCAGATCTGTCAACCATACCTGCACTCATCAACAACGATGTGCCAAAGCGCATCACGAACATCCCATTGAGTGTAGTCCACAGTCCACTGAGCTTTCATGTATTCTTGCTCAACTGGAGCTTTCTTACGTCGTCTTGATGCACAATCCTCAACGTCTCCTGCGTCCTTGAATCGGTCGCCTTAGGCTGCACGAATCGGGGTCAGGTGTCAAAGCCACCTCCGCCGTCAGTAACGTTGTTCGGCTCATGAACTATGTCACAAGGTTGAGCACACCAAGACCTGACAAACTCGCAGAATTCTTACCTCCAAGACTCCCAGAGCTCCCAAGGGTGCGTTCCGGAATGTCTTGAAAAACGTGTGCAACACGGTGCATTCTAAATGGCAAGTAAACGGGCACCGACATCAGATCATCTGTGTGCTCCGTGAGTAGCATCACCGTTTCGTGCCGCATGTTTGTGGAGTTCGATAGTCGGGTTGCGGCGTTAAAAGCCTGGCCGAAATCGGCAAACACGAGGAGGCGGGCGAAGTCAGTGACAGGGAGGCCCTCATCGTGATGTACGAGCGTTCTTTGTCTTCATTGCAGTACATGAGCATTGACCCCTACTGCAATACGTCCTGCGACTCACCAAATCCTAGTCCTGGGTCCAACTCTAGACGATTCGGGCAATGAAACGTGGTCGCTTCAGTTGTGTTGTCAATATGCCAAGTAAGTAGGGTGTCAACGAGACGATTGCATTTATGATTATGGCGTGTGAAAGAATCGTTCGTATGATAGGAGTTGAAAGGAAAGACATCTTGAAGACGATGTTGCTCGCCAACAGAGGCTGAGACACTACCAAATGTCGAGGATAAAGGAATAGAAACGTCCAGGGAGGGGGATGGACCAGCGGCAGTAATCTCAACAAGTGTGGAGGTAGGAGCATCAGAAGTGGAATGTCTCTGCGACTCGATACCAATGGTACCGGCTTGTTGATTTTAAACGGTCCCACAGGATTGATAGCGGAAACATGAAGCGAAAGAGAAGGAACGAGGGTGATAAACAAGAAAAGGAATGCCAGTGTCCTCGACATTAGGATTCGCTGTGAGAAGTCGCTCGATGACTGGAGGTGGTCAAAGCGATGGCAAAGGATTTGGATTGTTTGCCTGGAAGAAAATGTCCCTTTATATGGTGAGATTGGGTTCAGCACTCAGCCAGAGCTAATTGAAAGAAGAAATTGAAGCGCACCGATGCTCTGCAGCGAACACAGATCACATCACTGTCCTCGAGGTACAGAATTGTCTCTAACCCCAAATTCGACTTCGTACAATCATATATGTGGCTCGAGCCTAGCCGTACAATTGTTGCACCTAACGAGCTGAACTACATCAAGTAACTTTTCGTCCGAGCCTGTCAGAGAGATTCTTCGAGTCTATCAGACCATGCTCTGAGCTAGAAATTGCACGCAACCGCGACGAACCAGGTCTCGCGATCGAGCTAGTCAATAATCTAAGCAACAAAAGCCATTCATGTGCACCGGTTGAGATTTAAAGTGCATTTTCGTTAAGATAGTTGCTTACCGTCTAGCTTGGACATTTCGCCGCATGTATTATCAGTTGAGAACCTGCTCATTGAGCATGCAACCATCATCCCTGAGCAATCAGCAACGTTCTAACATGTGAGCGCATCTTACAAAAGCCTTCCGAAGAGCAGTCAAGCCCTTCGTCACAGCCCAGCTGATTCCCATCTGACCCATAATGAATACTTACTCAGATCTGAATCTCTAGCGAACGATAACATGAAGTTCACAATGACCCACCAGGGCATTCGGTCCGAAGCTCTGCCCATCCCCTTGCTTGTGAATATCCGATAAATTAAAGGCCTTGCTTAGCCATCTGGTCCTACACTTAGGACGTATGAAAAATAGCTGATGTGACTGAATGCGTTTACTAAGCTCCGTTCCTGCCAGTGCCGAGGTCTCTCTTGAGGATTTGTAGACAGTAGAGAAGAACAGTGGCGTATGCCAATATATTAAAGATAAGTGCAAGCAAGAAATGCCCAGCGGGAAATAGAGGACCTTTCGAGCCAGGAAGAAAGTTGAAATGCCGAACGCATTTATTATCTATGACCACGTGACCAGATTCCGGTAACAAGAAAAGAGTACCGCAAGCACGCCCAGCTTCGGCGCTTTCAATGTACAGCCAATTAAGACGCCCGCGTCCACAGTCCTCAACAAAAGCTTACGCTTCTTAAGCTTCTTTATAATGGACCACGGACATGACTATACCGCTGCCAACGAGGCATTCTTTAATGGAGTGGCTCATAGGTACGATGATGCGCCTCATGCAGTTGAACGTGCCAGAAGGTGAGCATGTGAATGCGTTGTGCTTGCCGTTGTAGATGACCCAATATGCTTCACTAGGACAGCTGCAGTTTTTCGTAAGTTCTATGACTTCAATGAGGATACAACAACGGTTTTGGACTTTGCATGTGGAACTGGTGCGTTCCGCCCGGCTTGGTATGGGCGAAATTATAATCTGCCTTTAGGCCTGATATCCAGAGAACTTGCTCCTTACTCTAACTCAATAGTTGGGGTTGATATTAGTCAAAGCGTCGTTGATCAATACAATCTACGCGTTTTTAATCAAGGAATCCCCCCCGAGGAAATGAGGGCAGTTCGCGCGGAGCTGACAGGCATTGAGTGCGAGCTCAATGGTGCAAGATTTGATGTAGTCGTGGTGGGAATAGCAGGTTGCATGAACTAGGAATTCTTATGCTAACTCGTATAATGACAGTGCGCTTCGGCATATCATCACTTCCTATCTGTGCAGGAAGTGACTAAGACTCTAGTCTTGTTTCTGAAGCCAGGAGGTGTTTTGCTGGTTGTCGACCTTCTTAAAAGCCACGGTCACGCACATGTCCATGAACATATAGGTGTGTATTATTCACATGAGATCGGGTTATCGCTCTAAGTCCGTACTAACAGATGCTCTCTCGTCAGGCCTCGCCAGTGAGGAGCAGGTTACACACATGGTCCCTCATAGAGGAGGATTTGACGAGCAAGATATAAAGCGTGTATTTGAAGGAGCAGGATTAGTCTCCTTCACTTTCACTACGGCCATCAAAGCTAAGCAAGGTGGGAGGGATGCAGTTCTGTTCATTGCAAAGGGAACGAAACATGCTCCTTCGTAATCCGATGTAATCTGAAGTGAGCTCTTGACGGTTTACGCGTGCAAGGTTCACTCCTGGACCGTATCATACTATAAAGATGTGTAGTAGTGAACAGTCAACATTCTGAATGCCAAAGGTGAACTTCAACGACTTGATTAATTGTCGATTAACGATGTCTGATTGCCAAAGCGAAACATAACCAATACACGTGTACAGCAACAACTGACTCGGTGCTATTAGTACTTGTAGCATTGGCTGGAGTTGCTTTCTTTGCGTAAGTAATGACCGGAGGTGGTCAGAGCGATGGCAAAGGGATTGGATTGATTGCGGGAAACCAAACGCTCTTTTAAATGGTGAGAGTAGATCGAAATGAAGCCCCGCCGAAGCTCGTGCAGCAAAAACCGCTAGTGCTGTCGTCAAGATATACGTACATAATTGCCTGTAGAGTTGATCCTGAAATTGATTTTTTTGCGGTCATTATGACTCGGACCGAGACGGACCGACTGCGCACGATGGATACACCTCTGTAACTTATAGAAGAAACTTTTCGAGTCTATCAGACCAAGAAATTGTAAGTCGACGGAAGCTGGTTCGATACTTCTTTTATTCTGCTTCCTGAGCGTCCTATTAGGCGCCCTGGCAAAAGAATCTCCTAGCCAGATTTGATGCTCTTCTTCGGCTAGTCGTGTCAACCAGATGATCTAGCGACGTAAGTTGACATCTAGCTAGTAATCACGATGAGGTGACACTATGATAGTCTTTGCTGAATTCTTGCTGCCGTACTAGCACTATGCTTGGGCTATCACCGTCAGGTCTAGCATAGAACTTCATGACGCTTATCCCAAGGAAGGTCCCCTGCCTACCTCGAGGGAGGCAATGTCATGGTGTTTGTGGCAAGCAATGACCAGAGCAACATCCAAGATGAGGACCTATGTCCGGAGAACGGTGCCCATCATGCACCGAAATCCCAGGATAGCCATCGCCACTGACTGTGTTGAGTGTTGGATCCAAATGGGGCACAACCGACTGTACAGAGACCGCTTGGCCAACAGAGATGACAGAGTTGGTTCCAAGCTAATGGTTGCTGTTCAGTTTCTAAACCGTTTTCTTCCCAAGATATTTGAGTTGATAGAGAGGACGCCACGGTGCATACAAGTCACCCATTCAGTTCTTGACACAAGCATGCCGCTACACAGATAGACACAGAGAGGGCTTGGTTGTGTGCCATGCATATTGTTACCCGAAGTAAACCGTTTAAATGGTAACTATCGTGCCTATTGCCCTAGTGGTCTTTGAATCTGGCACATCTAAGGCGAACCCAAAGGCGGCATCAAATGCACATATGGCCGTGGTAACTCCCATCCTCCAACCTAAGCCGGATATTAATTGAGTGCACTGCACGCACAGCAAGGATTGATCACTCACGAGATCACTACGCATTTCCCAGCTAAACGTACTGCAGTGGATGACGATCACGCTGGCTGACTCGGACATCGACACCTGCAAGACCATCTTGAGTTAATTCGTCACGAAGCTTTGCAGCCAGAGCAGGCAGGTAGCCTCGCTCTGTATTGGTATGGCCACCTTTGAACTCATCGTCAACCAGGGGGCAGAGATCGCTATGTATCAAACGTACAAAGGATAACATGCCGGCCGGAGGCAACTGCAGCGAGAACTTCGTGCTGCAGAAGCAAGGGTGAGTAAAACGCCCGACTCCGGCTGAATATAACTCACATGGGACATTTCTCCTGTGAAGTAGACATCTGCCTGCCGTCCTAGTAACATAGATCCACCAGAACCGGCGCATATAGCTACCGTTTTCACGGAATAACCATCAGAATTTTCTTGCGGGGTGATATCGTGGGCGTATCCCACTTGCACTGGTAACAGAAACGAGGGTTCAATGATTAGTACCAAAATCTGAAGGGAAAAGAAATAGCGTGAAGGCCCACCAGTAGGCATTCCCAAGCCGGTTTTGACCCTTTGAATGAGAGTGTCGAGGCTAATTGGTTGCTTCAATGTCACCAATCTGCCTTCCCCACCTTCACTCTGTTCCATCCCAGCACCTGGTTTGAACTTTTCGCTCACGAGAGCACTGATGTCTCCATCCCCATTTTGGCCACCCAATACGATGCCTTTCGCAAGCCAATCATTGACACCACCCCACACCGAATCCAATGCGGTATGAGGACTAAAAATAGATATACCTTCCACGGCACATTTGAGGAGTGAAGTTTGCAATGGATTTGAAAGGGTGAGGGACTGGAGAGGCTTGAAGATTGTAGGGTGATATGAGACAATAACCGCCGTATCGTTTTGCAACGATTCGTTTAAGACTGATGTCGTTAAACTGCAGGAAGCATAAGCCCACTATCATTCATAAAGCTGGTGTAAATGCATACTCAATCGTTAATAAGACGTGCTTTCGATTTGGACGCTGAACTGGTGACTCTACAGCGACATGAATATAATGTCTTGCGATCCCTCGAAAAGTCTCACCCAATAGTAACCCAACCTACCTTGGGTCCGTAAATAGGATGTTTACCCAGAACAGATAGTGGCGTACATTATCCCACTTCTCTGCGAGCCGAAGAGGAGCGATTCGCTCCATTGCGCTGCAAACTGCTCGTAAGATCGGAGCCGTCATGAGGGAATCAATTAAACTGAGCTGAGCTCAAAGTGATGGTGGTCGAAGTGAAGGAACTAATTGATCACGTGGAATTTAGGGCAATCTCAACGAACCATCTCTCATCTCACGAAATGTCAGACTCATAAAGGGAGCGAAGACTTATACATCCAAACCAGTGTGATTAGGATACTGGGTTGTTACAAGAGAGATGAGAGTAAGTATGAGGCCTTGTACAGCGAGAAAAAACCGGAAGATCGGGACTGGTAGGCCGTGGAAAGGAATCTGAATAGACAGATACATGTTTACTAGTCATACTGTTATATGGCGTTTCTAACAAAATGGGTGATTACAACGTGGTTATTCAAAGTTATTGCGATTAACATGATGTAGAGAAGAAGAGAGGGGGGAGGTTGTAGGATAAGGACATCGATAATATAAGGGGCGAAGTTAAGTATAAAAACTCGAGGAGCAGGTGTGCGGAGTGTGTGTAGAGGAGGCGGAGGAAGAGGACAAACCAGGCCTACATCATTTTAGTCATTTGAACATCAAAATGGCAATGATCAACATCTGCATGAAAAGTCAAGGGAAAGAGCAAGGCAATAGGGTCGGCAGTGGCGGGGAAAAAAGAAAGCATATAACATACATGACGACTGAAGAGTACAGTAAGGTAAAAAGTAGGTCCTTCGTCTTGATTGGCTTCCTTGATCATTTGTGGTGAAGTTGTGGAGTAGGATAGAATGCATTTAAAGATTGTGTAGTCGGTCTCTATTCGGTCCGAGTAAAGCTTCCAACTGGGTTGACTTCCACTTTTCCACCGTCAATACTCCCTGTCTATTGCCCTCTCCTCCGCTTAGGCTTGATAGGGCTTGAGACCCCTACATCAGCCGTATCAGGGTTTAGCAACGAGGCTGCCGGATTGATGGTATTCCCATCGGGGATTGCGGTACTTAATTCAGCGACGTCTGACTTTCGTTTCTTCCCCGGTGTTAGAGCCGTTGATCCTGATGTTGCACCCGCAGATCCCATATTACCTCTTATGCCTGTCGCAACTGCATTTGGAATTTCATGGAGGAAACCCGAGGAAGTATTCATGTCACCGTATCCGCCCATATTAGGGGCAGACGGGACGGTATCCATGGAGGGTGCAGTCATCGTATCGAAGAACGAGTCGAAGTTGAACTCTCTAACAGCCGCTTCAGTCGCTTGTGGATTGGTATTTGGTATTTGAGAGGGTCCAGGATGGTTGGAATCTAGAGATGACGCATCCAGTTCATTGCCTTGATGCGAGCCATCCAGCAAGTTGGGGTCTAAACCAAATGTTTGAATGAGGCTATTGATGCTGGTGTTCAAAGCATTCACATCTTTGTCGATGTCGGCTGTGTCTTTCCACTGTTCCTTAAGCTGAGATTCCATCCCACCATCAAACGGGATGACGCTTTCTTCTGATGGCAGTTGCTGGTCTTGCGAAGCGCCTATGAGTGGGAAAGCGACGGGGGGATTAGAGAAATGGGTGTAGTCATAGTATGGAGTGATCTGTGAAGATTGTGGAGGGTTTGGAATCGGTAGATGTTCAGTTGGGGGTTGCATGGACAATGCGGCAAGGAAGTGCTGTATCTGAACGGGCGTTAAACCGCTGAACACCGTCCGAGGGTCAAAGTCGAAGGGGCTCGACGACGAGCGGGTGGGAGCAACAGATTGGTCCTCTAAGGTGCTTCCAGCACCTTTCTGTGTCGATTGAGGTGAGATGGTAGTTGGCTGATTCTGTGGGGTAAGATAGGACTCCTGTGTTGCCGGCGTCTGGGATGCAGAGGTCACGGTGGGCGCAGAGCTATGAGGAGTAGTTGAGGTGAAAGTGGTTGGCCCAGGCATTTCATTAATAGACAAGGCCTCTGAACCATTGGAAGGCGTGGGCGACGGTGCAGATGCAGGAGTCTCTACTGTGAAATCTAATGTCGGATAAGCAGGGGTGATAGGGGTGAGAGCCATTAGCTCACGCATGGGAGCTGGTGAAGTTTTACGATTAGCATCAACCGTCTCCATACCATCTTCATCTAGAACCTCAGTAATCTCCACCTTGGAATTGTTATGCCGTGGACGATCTTCGATCATGCGAGTTGGTCTCCGGGGCACAACCGCCCGAGATGGTTGTGAGTCAACGCGATCATCTTTATGATGTTGCGGATGTTGACCGAATATTCCAGCCAAAAATTTCACAATCCGATTAATAGTGTCTTGTTGTCTTTGGTGCCGCTCCCTCGCCGCAAGAGCCTCTTGCCACAACGCTTGATTGGATTGTTTGAGACCATTGAGTTCGGATGAAAGAGTGGTTTGATGGCGCTTGAGAACAGTGATGCCATTGAGAATAGATTGAATATCTACCACTTGCCCGGAAGTGAATGTTGCCATGGTGGATTGGTTGTTGTTGGGCGATTCACGTACATCCATACCAGCTTCACCTTGAGCTGGCCCCTGCTTCTTGCGTTGAATGAGACAGAGCAAATCAGGCTGCCCCAGATGAAAATTGGCGTGCGCGAAATTCCAGAATTCAGTTTCGGAATCACTCTTGAGTACACCTTGCTGAAGGTGTGGAATCTTGTGGAAGCCGTACATGTTCAGTTGGCGCACGAATGAGTTGAAGTTTTGGTGTTTGAACCATCTACCCAGCACTTCCCGAGCAAAGCGCTCGTGGTCCAATACTATGATGATTGGTATGTTTGAGGACGCCACAGACGGCAAAGAACTTGTGGGAAAGAGAATGAAGCGCAGACATACCATAGAATGAGTCCCCAGCTTCAGACCACCTTATGAGCTCCGAGTTCTTTGGATCGTTGACCATCCTAATTTATTATTTTGTCAGAATTTATGCATAATGCCGAGATGCAGAAACAATGGACGGGAGGACCCACGTACTCGTACAGCTTCTGCAAAAATGCAGGGACAACTGGTCTCACGGATTTGGGGACATGGCTGGGATTCGTCTTGTTCGTTCTTGTCAAAGCAACTTGTTGGCCGATGGCAGCAGACATGAGAGGGGAATCTAGCAAGCCTGGCTGTACCGTGTGGTAGGAGCCTCAGTCTGTTTCAAAGCGCAGCGGCCTCTGTTCCAAGCATATACAAATACATTATGTGGCTAGATAAGATAAGCACCAGTCTTGATGTTGCTAGGAACAAACCGCACTTGTATCAAGTACAAGGCTCAAGGACAGTGCAATACCCGAGTTCATTGCGGCATGTATCGTTTGGGTAACGCCGGAGGAAGAACATCTGATTTGAATTATTTAAACCATTATTACAGATTGGGCGAAGATATCTTCCTCAACCACTCCAAATTCAGGACAATGCAATGTACTATGCACTACACCGGTCCGACATGTGACAGCAAGTTCACCAGCACTTATTTTAACGAGTATTTTTCTCCTGCTGAGGTAATGACCTTGAGGTTTGCCAGGGAGAGCAATGGAATGAATTCGGTACGATGCGGCCCTGAAGGAGCACCGCTTAAGCGCCCTGACGAGGCACGTTAGTTATAATCATATTGGTTTTCCACTGCATAACACTGCTTATTTTCGCAGTGACTCAGGCGAGCGTGGCAATGGAAATATTATGTTGTCTATATAGAAAGCTCCGTGGGTAACAAGTGCAACGATTCAGCAAGCTAGACAGTACCAGCAAACATGCTTGAGGAGGAAAGATATGTATGAAACGAGCCGGTGCCAGATATTGTAGGGAATATCGACCCGGAACGACGCTGATAAGGTAGAAACAATGGGAGAAAAACAATTATTAAGTCTTACGTGCTATGTTGGCACTCAACCATTCCAGACCCTCGTACAATCCGTCCCCGGATGTGGCACACGCAGACTGGCGACGTTAAGCAAAAAATGACATCAATGGGATATGGCCACATACTTGAATATACCAAGTTCGTTGTCTCAGACCCTGAAGGCCGAGTTTATCAGTAATCTCGGCAGCATTCATGGCGTTGGGTAAATCCTGCTTATTGGCGAAAACAAGGAGGAGAGCATCACGAAGTTCATCCTCATTCAACATTCGTTGGAGCTCCTCCCGTGCCTCAGAAACACGGTCTCGGTCATTTGAATCTACCACAAAGATGATTCCTTGTGTGTTCTGGAAGTCTAAAGAGGGAGTAAAAAAAAATTAATGGTCGCGAAATCTGGCAGAAGAACGGGTGACGCTACATACAATGCTTCCACAAAGGACGGATCTTGTCTTGGCCTCCAACATCCCAGACAGTGAATGAAATGTTTTTATATTCAACAGTTTCGACGTTGAAACCTGGCGGCAGTTAGAAAAAAGCTTCGAGAATCTAGATGGCGGTGGAACAACGTACCGATCGTCGGGATAGTGGTGACAATCTCGCCGAGCTTCAATTTGTACAGAATGGTGGTCTTACCAGCGGCATCGAGACCAACCTAAGATGAAGGAGCAAAGTTGGCAACGACTCAGAAAAGGACACGAAAACCGACCATCAAAATCCCTGCCGAATGAGAGTTAGTGATTCAGAGGGCAGATCTGCTAATCGTTGAAGGAAACATACGCATTTCCTTCTTTCCAAAGAGGGAAGAAAATACATGAGATAATGACGAACCCATGATGACGGACGAACTAAATGGCGGTGGCCGGAATAAGTTGAGTGAGGAAGTTGTTGCTAATGGTAAACCAAGGCTTTGCTGCAACCGGATGTCTTTATATGATTAGCTGGAGCAGGTACCCTGTCCTTTGTTGCCTGATATGGCGAACACGTTGACATCGTTGTCTGGTACGTGGCCTCCTTATTCCGCGGTCTGGGGTTGGAGTTTACCAAGAGGCCACGACTTGTCCACTAGCACGCGGTGATTAATGATTGCCGGCAAGGATCAACGAGAACGCACCTGCCATGCCCGTCCCATCAATATTAATATATGTATCTTAGCAGACACGCCATACGGTACCCCTCCCAACTCTAAGTAGAATCAATTCTACCACAGTACTAGTAATGCTCTACCCCTGCAATAAATACCTGAAATATAAGGAGTAGATCTGCGCCCTCTCCCACCGGTTACCTTCTCTGCATGAACCGGGTGTTCCCGTGTTCCCCATCATCGATGCATCATCTGTCTAAGATGTGCCTTACCATGAAGCAGAAATAAGTCCCTGTACACTCGTACCTTACCATAACACTGCTGCCTCACTTCCATCTTTTATGTTCTAGTATCGTAGAGATGCCGTTCTCGTCTATTTCCCTCTCTCCTATTTACATATAACTTCTCACCCTCCTCCATCTGTTTGTTGTCTCATAATTAACCTTCTCTGCCTCGTTGTATGATAGTACGTAGCGCAAAGTGTATTCTGACTGTTTGGTACAGCGGCTACCTGTCCCGCAATACACTAGATTACCATAAAAAAACCGCCACTTCCAATGCCGACGCTTTCCCTCTCCGCTTGCCCCGCCCTGCCTCGGACTGGGCCGGATAAATGTTTTATTATTTTTGACGAAGATCCTAACACTGTGGTTCGGTTGAATTTCAAACATCGTAGTTCCAATCTATCGTCGGGTGAAGGCTAACCAACATAAGATTGATTATCTAGATTGATTGATTTGTCAGGGTGATTTTCAACCCAAGAACGAGATAGTTTTCAAATAAAGATATCATAACCGAATGGTGTTGAGTGTGCGACATCGTTGCCGCTGCAGCGGATTTCTACTGGCTAGCCCTTGATTTGATCATGTGGGATCAACTCAGCTCGTTCTTCAATTAAGACAATTGTTCTACGAGATTATGAATGCGAAGATCGAGAATATTTGGCACCAAGACTCTACCTTCAAGCTATTAGCTATAGCATGTCTGTTTGAGTAATTGATCAATTCATTGACTACGACTGCTCGCCATCGAGCCAACACAGTCTGCTCCCCACTCGGCACTTCTCCTCGTGTTTTTTGTCGCTTTTTTTGCCTTCGTTATTTCTTATATCACATGGCCGTTCTCACATTTTTCTCCTTTTAAACATGTAGCACCACATCCCAGACTCTAGTCTTCCTCTCTGGCGCCTCTGCTATGTTCCCTTTTATATCTAGGTATATATTGCTTTCTAACGCTTCGGTACCATTGCAGTTTCTGACACATCACTGCCCACATAAAAAACAAGGTCATTCGAACCCTAAGACATCGCAAAAGTCGTGTATGGCATCATGCTGAGAGCAGACGACAAGACGGACGCGTCCTTACTCGAAATGGATGTCCTAAAATCAGAATATGCGACAAACTTTGCTCGCAATCTATTCATCAGGACCGGCTTCGACCCAGCTATCGTTTGGCATTCACGCACCAACATCACCACGTTAGGAGGGGAGAGTTCGTATCGGACGTTTGTAAAGATACTGATGGCTACGAATGAAGACGCAAGCCATGATGACATTGGGATTGTTCAGTGTCGTAAATTCCCTCGTCGGCTTTGCCATTGCAGGTCTCAAGTTGTTGTTGGATTATTGCAGTTGAATTGATGACGACGATAGAGTGCGAGTTATCGAGGAGGCCTTGGTAATACTACTCAAGTCAACTGTTATGCCGGATCCGAGGGCTGTGTCACGTTGGACGTCAGATGCAAGGCATATGTTGGGATCATTCAAATCTTGGTCATGGAGGAGTTGAGTGAAAAGTATCCTGCATGGGGCAATCTATCTTCTTTGGTGCTCTGAGTCAATAGCTACGACCCACACAATCAGTCTTGATGCGCTGATTTGAGTAGTGTATACTTGGTACGATACCCTGCTCTTTGTTTCAATCCGTTTAGTTGTACCGGAAACATCGCATGTTCAACCTACCAATACTGTAGTTAACAATACATGTATGCCCTGATCAGTCCAACACCGTTGATTGGATCCCTTTGCTGAGACAGGACGATACAGGTGTTCTTCGCGACAACGTCCATCCCAACAATGTCTTGCGAGCAGGCAACACCCTGCTCTCAATCGAAGGGTTCCACCAGCGAAAAGTCCTACGGTCACCTTGCGAGGTAGACGACGTTGGTTTATCGTGTGAACTCACGCACCTTCATGATAGTCGTAACAGCCCTCGGCTCAATGACTGCTATTTGAAAGACTTTCGGATGCAATTTTGGAGTGAGAACATATTAGGTGCAGTGACACTCAATGCACGATAAATACGTGAAGATACCATTACTATGGTACGTCGTGTGCAGCTACGATCACCTCTCGTCCATTTGGCCGTATGGATCGTTTTGTTGGATCTCGGGATAACGCTTTTCTCATATCTAGAACCATAACCGTCAATCCTCACAACAACATCCCCAAAGCACGAAGATACTACTCACCAAACGCGTCTTCCTCATCTCTTCCTCCCTTTCCTAATCCCAGATTCCCATAATACTCTTTCACTCTCCTATACACGCTATATCCCATCTTTTCATACATCTCAATGGCTAACATGTTTGCACATCGAACGTAAAGGTCTACAAAGAACCCTTTGTAGATGTCATCGGAGACCATCTCGAGCTGGCCCATCAATTTACGCGCGACGCCGAGTTGACGGTATTCTGGTGCTACGGATAGAGCTGTTACGTGACCATGCCATTCATGGCTTGAACCTTCAGCTTTACCGATGACTGATTGAGTCAATGCGTTTTGAGTATAGGGTTTCGGCGGGATGTGTTTAATGATGCCCGCGATGGGAAATGTAGGTGTGAACACATGAGAGTGGGACTGGGTGAAGACGATAATGGTACCAACCGTAGCCCATCATCTGCCCACTTGGAGCTTCTTGAACAGCACAGAGGTCTGGCCATCGCGATAGATAGCTAAAGTAGAAGCCGATTCCATACTATACATAAACCCTTCTCATCAGATAATGTTACACCACGCGCCTTGGAGCCATATAAAGCGCACAAAGAGAAAGGACTCACCGTTTCAGTCCATATGTCAAAGTTGCTAACGAAAGAAATAGATGTACACGCGAGTAGAAAGAAGTCGATAAACTCGGTTAGGCGGCACGATATATATGGCTTGTGCACAAAAAGCTCACATATGATTAAACTTGAACAAATCTGATGCTTTGAACGGGCGCAGAACGGACATGTTAAATGCGGATGATGGAGTTACGGAGAGGGAGAAAGGAAGGAGCTGCGTGGCTGAACCTGGCTGCAGCGGAAACACAGCAACACGTTGCTTCCGATCCAACACGACCAGCACGTTCCCTTCAAAAATTGTCTACCATCATACATACGACAATGCAGAGCCCTCTTGTGCACCAATCATTTATCGTTATCGAGCAGCCTGGCAACTTCTCCTGCTCGCAGCACTCCGAAGCACACTCATCGATTAAGAGCAGGCTATGCATTCCATCATAGCACTTCAGAGTTCGACAAGACAAACCTAAGCTATGCAAAGAAAAGCACGGACATGAGATCAATTCACATTTCGACAACCCTAAAGGTTTTAAATATTTTAATTTGACTAATGCTAGGTAGGACGTCGAGAGGGACAAAATCCAAAACGAGGAACGTTTAAATTTTGAATGGATAGGACAGCGATAAAAATTCGTTAAGAAAAAATAAAGAACGATCATAAAAGGAAAATAAAGGTGGCCAGGTGAGCGCAGTCACGAACTCTCGCAGTCCATGGGCCTTGCAAAAATACTATTCACCTGAAGCACGAAAAGGGAACTCAAGACGCACGGACAAGATAATGCGAGGAAAGACCATCAAGCACCATTATCAGCGTTAGCACGGAGCTCGAGTTTCGAATTTTAACATGCACAAGGGTGGGGTGGGGTGAACAGTTCATAGTAGATTATTATATATACACCAAGGCAAAAAGAAAAAAAAAGCCCCAGAAATAAGACATCACAGCAAAAAAAGCAGGTTATGCATACACAACACAGCATTTCTAATTTCCCAAAAGAAAACAAAAACGAGAAAGAAAAAAGGAAGGAAAAGGTCACCCAACCTCCTACGATGCCCAAGCGCAGATGGCAGGAGTTCCAAGGAGGTAGGTAGTCCCAACGCCTTCAACACCTGCATGCTACAACTGGATAAACACTCGGCAGACTGAAGGTTCATCACGCAAACAAACATCATCGCGACATGAACAACCCCGAACCAGGTAACAAATCAGAATCGCTTCCACCAGCAGCGCCAGTCCGACTTGCCCCAACACTACCCATCATCTCAATCCCGCCCCTCCCCGACTCCCCTCCAACTTCCAAACTCAACCTCTCATCCTCCGAATCCGAATCCAACACAGAGTCCTTCTGCGTTTTCTTCCTCGAATCGAACATATGACTCTTCATATTCAACTCTCGACTCGTCATCATATGCGCTTCCACAGGCTGATGCCGCTGAGCCGGTGATGAGACCGGAGGTTGACGGAACATGGACGACCTCGAGTGATCATAATTATGTCTCGAATGTTGACCTTGACCTTGAAGTGGCGGTACCGACGACGGAGAAAGGAGGTTATCAGCATTCCCCGTCGTCATCGTCAACTGCGGTGGTGGTTGTGGCGGCAAAATCCCAGCACGCTGCAAAGCCGATCCTCCTTCCATATAACTCTGATGTTCAAACGGATCCAAATCTTGCTCATCTTCCATTTCCCGTTTCCCAGATGGCAGCGGCGTTCGCAAAGCGTGCAACGATGGCACAGATGGTCCCACCTGAGGTGGTGGTACCTGTGAGGAGGATAAAGGTTTTCTGGACGCAGAACCTGGCGTCACGGGCTGTGTAGGTGCTTGTGTTCGTCGACCAGACTGTCGTAGTTGAGGAGGCAGGGGTTGTATGGTTTCAGGTGGGGAATCTGGAGGAAGGAAGTCGTTGCGTTGATTTGGATGTCTTCTTGGATGAACAGTTGGTTGAGAGCCATACTCGAACTTGGACAGCGAAGACCAAATGTCAGTCATCGACAAGCCAGCAAGGATGCCGAGTTACTTACTGTGATGAAAACCTCCTCTCTCCGACGCACTCCAGCATCTTTATCAATGCAATAGCATAGATATAGCGTATCAGCTCTATGTACCATTAGCATAGTCATTCTGCTCCACCAAAGCCAAACTTACGCGTCCTGCACCAATCCCACACAAAACAGACCAACCAAGGCCGTTACACCTCCAGCAAGCACCGATGCACCTAACGCTTGATCTGGTGCATTCAAAGTATGCGCCACGAACAAGTACGTCATCACCGCAAACGGGAAAGTCAACGTCAAAGGTGCAACCGTCAACAACGTCAATGGCGCTATAGACAAAGAGCAGCAATGAATGAGGACCAGGGACGATAAATGCGAAAGAAATGCGAGAGGATACATACATCCTGGGTCACCCCTCTTCCTTCTCAAAACCCTTCCCAACTTTGATTCAACTTTACTCGTCAAATCTCTTGATCTCCTCGCACTTGGCATGAATGAATCACCCGTCAGGCCAGTATACACCAACGCATATTCACTCAACGCTGTTGTCACATTCTCGAGGAATCCAACCGCAAAACGAATGCCAGTGATGATAAAAAACCCGCGCGCCGGGATATAGGGCGGCAGCCGTTGAAGGAACATCGTCACCAACACAAGAAGCCGAATAGCCGTCAAAATAAGCGCAGAGAGTGCTACACTGCCCAACGAAGGCCCAGTCGCTCTGGTCAACGCTGCATGGATAGTATGCGTCGAAGTTGGATTATGAGGTAGTGCATCCGCGCTAATGAAACAATATCAGCAATGGTACTGACAAGAACGATGAGCTTACTTACTCGGCGAAATACCAAGCCCCGATTACGCCAGCGCAAGTTGTGCGCATCAAACCCCTGGCGACGCCCCAAGTCCACAACCACATCGTCACAGCACCGAAAATGGCCCAATGGGCCCATGGACGAATATGCCATTCCCAAGCTGTGCTTCCTTCGAACGGATGCGTTGCGTACCCTATCAAGAGAAGGCGGAAGATCAACGTCAAGAAAGGTAGTGATGCGAGAAGCATCAGCAACAGGATCGCTGGGGATAGTGCGAGGAGATAGGGGTTGTTTAACAACAAGTGTGTTGTCAAAGTCAACACTGAGGACGTCGTATGGATGTTCTGTGGTAGATGTACCAGCCGTCTTGCGGTCCATAGGGATAGGGCGAGCGGGATCAAGGAGAATAGGCGTAGTCTGCAAAAGGGGATAGTCAGCCCCTGACATATGCGCAAGTTAGAGAATAGGCCCCCAGTGATAATCACAAGACCTGGGAAGTAACATGATATTGATGTGGGACTTCACCGGATGACCACAATCGGAATCACATGAACATCCACAACAACTGAATGCCATCGATGTCGTGATAAGAATGGAACGAAAGGAAGGCGGCAGGACAAGGCAAACGAAGAGAGCATATACTCACCCAACGGTTTCGCCCCAAGTGGGCTCCTGATCAGCTTCCCACATGAAACTTCCAATAAATGCCCAGAGCGCGGAAATGAAGAGCGTCGCAGGAATGAACACGGATGTAAAGATCATGACGGGACGAACGAAAATCCGGAGTAAGAAAATGTGAACATATGCGGCCAATGCACTGATAAATGTAAGGATGGTGAGCAACGGGACTGTGTGCAGCAATGTTGTGTAGGGTAATGCGAGCTTGGGGTACTTTGTTGGTTTGCTTGTGGTGAAGAGGAGAATGATTGAGAAGAGAACGCAGAGGGACACGCCAGAACACCATACGGCAATCCAAACGTAATCATTATACTTCCGACGTCGTCTGGGAACGTGACGCGGGTCGGGTAGTGAAAACACATCGAGAGGTCGCGTGTGACCGTCTCTCGGAAGCAAAGATTCGGTCAAGGATAGGGATACAGGTTCACGAGTTGTTGTAGGAGGAGGCAGGGGAGGCGCGACTGTGCGAGATACGCCTGGCACGAGTAAATCTGGAGGTGTTTCCGATTCAGATGAACTCGGGGAAGGGG
Source organism: Volvariella surrecta (assembly GCA_951802395.1). Lineage (NCBI taxonomy): Eukaryota > Fungi > Basidiomycota > Agaricomycetes > Agaricales > Pluteaceae > Volvariella > Volvariella surrecta. Next base: position 2,607,740 of record OX637784.1, read on the forward strand.
ATCTGGACAGTGGCATAATGGGAGATGCCTGATGTGCCAACCAGCCCCCGGTATGTGAATCAGATATGTCAGAGTAATTTCCATCGTCTGGTGCAATGAGCGGGGCAGACTGCTGGTTGCTCTTCTTTGAATCGAATCCCAACCTCGAGGTATGTTCATCCTCATCCAAGCGGAGATAGGGATCGTCGTCTTCGTGCTCTAGGGTGCTTGGATGCCGTTTGCTCGCATGCGTACTTTCTCTGAAATGTGGGTCATCGAAGTCGTCGAGATCGGTGTCATTGAATCCACCTCGAGAACCATTGTCTGTGGTGTAGGAGAAGAAGATTTGAGAGTCCGGGAGTGTATCGGCGGCTGGCTGCTGTTGTCTGGTAATATATTGTGATGCAAACGCGGCAAATGTGTTCGCCATAAGAAAAGGACTGGCAGGATATCGACTGGGATGCCGCTCGAGAGGAGAAGGTAGTGCTCGGCTGAGAGAGACTACCGCTGCTCTTGGCCGCGTCACTCGTCACACAGTGTCACATCGTTACCCGTCCACTGCAACACCAATCGAGTCAGGTCAATCGCATGTCATGGCACACGACTACGCAGCTTCTGTGCTGACTGCGAGAGGGAATGCGCAACCTGCTAAGCTCTAGCTCGCTGGAGACTGACTCAGTCGTGCTTTATTTCTGGTCTGCCAGGACACTCGGCGTATGCAACTCGCCCAACGGAATCACTGGAGCAAACGTAAACCTCCAACAGTGACGCAACATCGCTCGCGGAGTTGCAATGCTCTGGGCTATATGTCGTGTGGCATGGATCTGTCTAGCTTCAGTTCACTACAGGGTCAACTTTTGTACTTTCACAGCTCGATACATGTGTCTCCGACACTGTCCTACTAGGCCCAAGTATCAACCAAGCCAACCTCTTGGCAGCACTTCTCTCCCAAGCATCCACACTTGGCACCCAATTTGAACACATTAATATCACCCCAACTTCGTCATACCTCCAAAAGGGTCAATCAGATCGAACTCGAGTCCAAAATAGTCATATTCAAGCGGCAAATCGAAAACTGCTGACCGCCTCCACACACCACCATTACCACCGTGACCATCATTCGCTTTATCATGAAATCGATAACGAGATTGTGTGTTCTCAAGACCTCATTTCCATGATCTATCACCTGATAAGATGATAATCTACCATCGCTATCAAGCTTCCTATATTGGTATCCCGAAATTATTTCGCCTAGAATCATGCCATGCGTCTACCCTCGCCTACCAGTGCCCTCCTTCTCTCCTCCACAGGGTACCACAATTACATACATGCACCCACACTTATTCCACGATTTCATTCGAATCCTTCCGCAGAAACCCAGCCGACCCAAACCCATGCATGTCATGTCACCGACCCCACCGGCCACCGGCCACCACTGGGATCAAGTCTCCCAACTTATCTCGTTCATGAAACGACTCGGAAGTGTGCGGCAACCGTTCTTTCTATATAGAACTTTCAATACCTTGCATGGTCTGTATCATTTGGTTCGAATTTCGCACACTTTCCGCCTGTCCCCTGGCAAAAATCGATCCAACACGAACGCTACCAAGCTGAACGATTCCACCCTTCTTAATTAATATATTCATCGTTAAATGTGCCGGTGTGTCTCTCTCTGATAAGATAAGAATGGTTGCGCACGTTTTATGTATTCTGGGCTGCGGCCGTAAGATGATGAGCTGCGCATCAGCACTTCTTTGGCCTCGATCGAAGCACCGCTCGCAGTCATGCAGCACCTGGTCGAACTACGGAAGCGCAGCTACTGTACACATCTGCGTAAATCGTACTTACTTTCGAAGTAACCGTACCAACCCAGATCAGTGCCGTTGAACATAGTTCACCTACGCGCGTTGACCACAACCGCACGATACCCTACCTACACCGTCTATACACATCAAGCCAAACGAACTCGCGATTCTAACGATACCGTGCAAAATGTCGGAAAATTCAAATTGGCCGACAATCTGGGCACCGATTTCCCGCCTTGGCATTCAGGATGGCGGGATCGTCTCACTGCCAAATTTGCTCCGGCGGTCAACACTCCGCTAGAACCGGACGTAAACCAGCCTGTCCCCGCCCTTCAGACTCAACGACCGAAGCGAAGCCGAATTGACCCGTCGTGGGACACGCTAATGAAATATCCGACACTATACACACGAAACAGTATACTAGCTCAAACAGAAGGACAATGAGGTCGTAATTCTAATGATGTCCGTCCACAAACCACCTCCATCACCACCAGCACCAGCGATTCACTCGGGCTTTCATCACCCCCTGAACAACGGCCATTGACGACTGAATTATTACCTCACACAACGTAAAGGACGGCAAAAACAGTTCAACTATTCCACGGACACAAAGGGCTTCTAAATCTTATTCATGTATTCCACAGAAAGATTCCGTTCTGCCCGTTGTGTCACTTATAAGTTACAAAGCTTACTCATCCCGACATCCGGTTTTCTGAGCTTTGAATTGTGATGCATCCTTCCCTAGCGTTTGAATATTCGATCTTTAATAAAGAAGCGCTTGAACTACCGGCTTGCCCTCGGACCCGTGAGGTGGTACGCGAGACTGCGCAGTGCGCGGCTGCGCCCTACGGTTGCTTTCGCTACCTGATAGACGATATGCACTGGTAAAGCGCAGTCCAAATATCAGCCTGGGATATGGGTAACACTGCGCCACCGGCTCGCGAGGAGTACTGGCATGCTGCACGGTTCACCTCCAGCGAGCACCGGTTATGATCATGACGCGCTGTGTCCCCATCGTAACGTTCCACACCGTTACTCCGAAATGCCTATTCGGATGTTTCTGCAACGACGCCATGCTACAACTGTATATGGAGTCCTCGGTATGTCCATGTTGCCGAACCACCCTGCAAGCTTCAAGCAACAGTAACTGCCAAACTACCAAAGTTAGCATGTTCATAACCACCACCTCCGGCAGTTTTTAGGGACTCGTGGCTGCAACGTGTTCGAAGCGTAGGAGCGTCCAGTATAATGACCCCTCGGTACATTGCACAAAAAGTGCGTATCAACTACATGAACTTGAACGAAAATACGTAGGATTGTCACTACCCCACACATTTGCGAGACTTATCCTAAAGGACACATTAAAGATGCCATAACCATGAACTTTCTTTGTCGCTTACAGTAGGTATACCGGTGTTGAGCGCGCCCATCCATCATTCCAATGCTTCTTCTCTCATCCAGCCCATTTTCGCCTCCAAGTTTGAACTCTTATTAAGTTGCTCAAGTAAGCCCTGGATTTCGGATTCATACATGAGCGGTGTGGTTGTCATGAACACCAAACATACCGCATGGCATTGAACCGAAAGCGATACGATATACGACACAACCTAACCAGTGAACCATGGGCGTCCAGCGGAGTTCATGGGACGTATCACCAACTCGTTGCGTGATTGCCGTATCTCCGAATAGTCGAATTTACCCCAGAAGATGTTGAGGAATTGAATCCGCTCGTAGCCGTCGGGCGTAGTTCGTGATTTGGGTCCGAGTACCTGTTCATACTGCAAAAAGATGCAAAAGGACGATTATACCCTTAGCTGCCCCTGGTCGATGTGTTGTGCAACTGACATTGATTGACGTCGGAGCAACCATTCATCCTAGGCTATGGTAGTTGCACTCACCGCAACACCAAATGAACAACAGTGGCAGTGGCACCATTACGGCATAACTTGGATATAACAATTATAGCTGATCAAATCGCCGTTGCATTCCGGGTAAGCGCTCAACATGACCTTCCATTCCATCAGTGTTCAAGTACAGAGGTAGCTTCTTCTTCTCCTCCCATTACTGGTAAAACAGACCCCAGTTGGAGGACATTCACCTATGCTGAGTACCTCATATTCCACCAGACGTTCGCTAGAATCAAGGATCTGATAGGACATACCTGGATACCAAAATCAGTGTTGGGACCTGACATAATAACCCTATATAGAGATATACGCGCCAAAGCTACATACATATCTTGTCATCAACATCCCGCTCTATCAGCACGCTGTGCATGTATGCAGTGCAACCTTGAACCAAGCACGATACCTATCGATACAACTCAAACTAAACGCATACTTGAGTCCTCAAACAGGCGCTTTTGATGCCAATAATTGTCGAGCCAATTCACAATCAGATTAATCTACTAGGGGATGAAGATAGTGTCAAACTCATTTGGACATGTACAAAGCGCGGTTGCACAATGTTATAGGCTGGTCTTAAAGGAACGGAAGTTAAAGTGTTGCGAGTAGATAGATGAACCTAACAACCCCCCGTAAGTTTGACAGGTCAACTCGTGGATAGAGTATATACATCCGCTTATGCCGGGAATGGCAATGATCACCACTGCGGACCTGCTGCGGTGTAAGTGACTGTGAAGGGGAGTTAAGCACAATCCTCTCAAAAACCAATTCGAAAGAGGTCAAGTCCTATATCTGGTAAATCTACACTTCCACTTGTGAGCTCAAAAGTCCACTGCAGATTATGTTATCCTACTTGGCGATCCTTACGTGCTAGGTGACATGAGGATATGGCAAGTCATATATACAAGCCACTCCAGTAACACTGCCACCCAGCACTGGCTCTTAACGACGAAGGTGTCATGGAGAGAACAAATCCGATACACTCCACTTGTCCGGGCCAGATCGTAGAAGGCAGAGCAACTCCACCAACATCGGACTGCTGCGTAACACATTCATTGCATCGAACCCTTCCAAAAGGCGGCACATTGCGCGGCACGGCGGGGGGCGATGACAAATCGAGACTGGTTCGGTTTCGGAGATCATCCAAAAGGTGAGTTCAAAGTGCCAGCTCACGAACCTATTTGGCATCCTTGGTATAGCCAAACACCTTATAAATCCAGTTATCTCCGTCATTGGTTCGATTCGTTTATGATGACGTACTTCCCCACAGGGACTTCCTGCCGAGCTGCTTTCGCTTTACAAATCGCGATGCCGTCGAGATCGAATAAGGAAGGATTATCAGGAATTGTCTTGGTGTGCGCAATTAGGCTGACTGATGTATACAGTCTCGCTGACTCGGCGACCATTACGCATCCGGCGGCAGTTCCATTAGCTAATTAAAACTTATGTTCCAAGGGTTTGAGACTAAGCCTTGCCTTACCATTGCGCGAACGGCAAAGTAAATTACTGATACGGCTACGAATCTAGTGTAGTTACCCAATTAGGCTGCAGATAGCATGCTTTGGAAGCCTGGTGTGACTGCAGATTGGAATAATCGTTGGATATTCTCAGTCCAACTCAACTTTCAAGATATCTGCACAAGGGTGCTTGAACGATCCCTCCCCCCACGCGTCTAAACCAGGGTTTTAGAAAACTGAACAAGGGATGTGATGTATCAAAATCGTCACCATCGTGACTCACCACAACACGATATCATCCATAGCACTTGGTCCGTTGTATTTCTTCACACCGCTGTCTACGTTCCAAGTGCGACTGAAGTGTCATTTTCCCTAAACCCAATAAACTCTCGCACGTGTCAGATTGGTGCAAAATCGAACGACTTCACTTGTATATATATCTATCCCCAATCAACCCATACTCAATGTGCAATTCGATGACTGCGTAACTTTTGATCAAGGCAGGTATGAATCATTGGATGCCCCAGCTCTGTTACCTGGATACTGGATATCGTCATACAAATGACGCCGACCCCGGATTTCAGGCACAAATGCTTCCTTCAAATTTTCAACAGCTTGACGCCCTGTCAACTTCAGCGACGATGGCATCCTCAGTTTTGCCCAGTTTCATGCGATGGAATCTCGCAATCATGCACGTTCTAGCCGGCGTTGATGCTGATGGTTCAAAGCCCAATATCAATTCTAAATTCTCATGCACTAGCGTATTTCTCAAGCTCGCTCGCGCTTAGTGGGGTTTCCGATCACACCCAAGCTATTTACGGCAGTTTGATGAATGAACAGTAACTATACCAGGGGGGTTAGTGCTGCTCTAACGCCATGGCATCCAAGGCGCTAGTTGATATCAACATGTCCGCGGGTACATCGGGATCAAGATTGGATTAATATGGAGGAAACAATCACCCAAGCAATGTGTAAAGCAGATTGAGCGTCGTATGATTAGTATGCAACATGCTTTTGCGCCATGCAAGGAGACAAAAAGCGTCGGCCTAGTGAATTTATGTGCTAAATGGAGGTCGACAGTCTCCAAAAGTACAAAGGCTGATTGACAAGTAAGTTTTGCCGTATACCCTGTACCGACCCCCAGCGCACCCTTGACTTACTCGATCGAACATCCGAGGATTCCATGCTACGCTTAGCTGTGTGGGCGTCGTCGATGAATAGCAAGGCATGGCACGCCCAATTGTCGGACACTTTCTGCCAATTAGTGACAATGATCGTGCCGAGGACATCGAACCACTCCTGTATGAGGCGATGGTTCGTTTCTACTCTATACGATCAATTGTTGTCTGCATTCAACCTACTTTCTCGAAAACAGGCCCTGATTTTCGTCCGAGGAGTTGTAAGTATTCAGTGGAGGCCGAAGAGTGTTGGGCATTGAACCTATGATGACTCATAAAATTCTGTCAGTATCTGACCGAGGTGTGTCTCACGACTACTACGAAATGAAACCCCTCGGACATGCGCTGATGCATAGTTGCTATTCCATCCAGGACACCCCATCGCAACCTCCGCGGACATGATATCGACGCTAACGATGGGAACTCAGGAAATACCACACTAGTAAGATCTGTAAGGACAGTAGTCTCACAATTCGCTGTTCTTGGAATGAAAAAATCACCTATTTCGACATATCGTTACAAACCGGATGAATTTGAGAGTGACCATGGAGGTATTTCCCGAAGGTGCCGACGTCATAGATTGAGCGCGATCGACGTCTTATTCAGCTTCCCTTCGTTCACGTGTCTACAAAGGATCGAACGCACAAGCGTTCAGGTTTATTGCTAACTTCTAAAAATCACGGAGCATCGTTGCGAGGATCGACACGGTACTCCTGTGCAGGGTAGAAGACTCGAGTCGAGTTGAAATGAACAACGTTTCCCGTTTCGGTGCTCCGTCGGATCTGTGTTCATCCAGCATTCTATCGGACCCATTCCGTCATCACGAGTTTGCTGTTGGTTTACTTTCTTGTGATTGAGTGTATTGACATCCATAATGACGCGTTTGGGCGTTATCGCAGCATCTTGGTGCATATGATGTCCCTCTCTCTGTCATATATAGCATAGCAGACAACGTTATTCCCAGTTCTGGAGTACACCCTCGAGTCGTCATCGTCTTAATAAAGAAATGCCAGAACACGTCATCACGCTTTGCTCATTGCCACATGTTATCAATCAGCTCCATACGTGTCCATTGGTTTTGAAGGTTCTGCGTCGTGCTCCGGTACTTCAGATACAACGTAGAGATGCTTTCAAGATCTTTCCTTATTTTGTGCCCGAAATGTCATGAATGCACCAGCAGTAGCTACATTCTCGATATATGTGCTAACGCCATCGACACCGTTCGCCATTCATCCAGCTATTGTTCGCCAACACTTTCACCAGGAATCGAGAGAGGTGAAAACGTGAAAATACCCCAGAATGTGATGTATGAATGGGATAACGAAAGCAAGCCCCTGGCTCTCAGATATGAAGTTGATCGCTTGCCAAAACCGCCGAACTGAATTTAAAGCTGAAATGGAATGATATAATTTATCTTTTAACACTGGAAATAATCATCACAACGAGCCAGGTTCACTCAAGACAGCTGATGAAGACCCATTGCATTGATAGAGAGATACCCTCAAACGACTGCCAGCCTGTCCTCTTATTGCGTTGTTCTAGATGACAAATATACCGCACCAGCGTACCCCTCTCATCATAAAGCACTGCCAGCTCATCAATACCTGCTGATAGTTATCTATCAAAATCTAGGTCATCTGAACACCAAAACACGCAACTCAGACTGCAACTATAGTCCCATGATGGGTATCCAGCGCCAGAGGGGAATCGTAATGAAAAAGGTACAACTACCGCCAGGCACGATCAAAACCCCGAGCGATCAAGACATGGCAATGCGGGGTAAACTGTCCAACTCAAACGAAAAACATCCTTTTGAATCGCAACCTCTCAAGCTCGTTACCTACATGCTTGATCGCTGTCGCTTATCAAGCTATCTCAGGTACCAAGCTGCCAAACGATCCCCATAAAAACTTGAGTCGCAACATGTCCAAGGCCGACCATACCTCCTGACCAGCTTATCATCCCCATCAGACATAACTTGACGTGGATACCGAACAGCTCGAATGGTATATTAAATTTTCATGACAGGCTGGGATTGCAGGGGTATTCATGAAGGCAATCCGGTTGACAGGTAGCTCGGACGATAATCAAGGACCACCAGCATATTGCCGGGATCTGCCACTCCTTGAATCTGCTGCACATAAGTAGAGGGGGTAACATAGAATGACAATATGAGATACCACCTCGTAAGAATAACTCATTCACTTCCATCGCAGGTATATATCAATCCATGATTCAAAGCGGAGATTGGGTGTAATGTCCTTAGAACAAGGCAGACCCCATTAATGAGAGGTTAATACAAGCCATTTCGTTGGCCCAGGCAGCTCATGATTGAAAACGTCTACTATTTGAGTTCAGCAAGTTCCATCAAGCTGGAGCCTCTGCTGATATATGCCAAGTCATTTAGTGATAGTGAATAATATGGTTCAGGATAACGAGTTAAGTCGCTTCCGAAGTCTTTCCGTTCCTACGGTACGATATTTCCGGAAGAGATGATGGGGCCAGATGCTTACCATTGACAACAACGAGGGGGTGCAACGTTTCCATCCTATGCTGAGTCGCATAACTCAATTCGTTCATCGAACGAGCAAACGAGGTTTTCTTGCAGCATTTTCGCGACTGTGCCATTGATAGCGAGAATTCACAGACGAGCGAAGGCGCCACAAGCCCGCCTGAGTGAACCAATTCGTACGGCATGATCGAGTTTTGGCAGGGCGTGAATATAGTTAATGCGTTACCCCATTTGTACGCAGCACTCCAACATGAGGCAAATGCGCCGTCACGGTTTCCATGAAAGAAACCCTACACAGTTCACGGTTCACAATCGTCCAGAGAAAGCATGTACTGGTACACGCACTCTACCTGGCAAGGTGCTAGAATTTTCCGGCGGTTGTGCATACGGCCATCGCCAATCACAGTGTATCAGTTTTCTGAGCCGAACACAGCCTCGTCAACCTGAAAACGCCGCTATCTCATGGATCATTGATTGAGCGTGTGGATGTATTGCGCACGGCGTTCCGTAGTATGCAGTATAGCTGGGATTCGCCGACACCAAATGGAAGCAAGTTGGCGTCAAAAACGGAGCACCCATCTGTGCGAATATCGACTGTCAGCTCATGGGGTAAGACATTTGACAACAGCAATCAGGCAACCAGAGATCGATTAGATGCCCATACTGACCACTATCCTCGAGGCATGACGTCCTATTTCAACCACACGGACCATTCACCAAGCAAGTCTACATCGACTTGGACTCAACTCGGTCTTCATCCGTTTTCCAAAGGCCATCACCATGCCATTGGTCCTTGGCACTCGCACACGCGCCCGATCGACGTCAGCGAAGTCGTAAAAGCCTTCAACAGCATTCTCACATGCCTCCAACTTGTCGGAAAACCCTTTAATCGATCGTTTCCAGACGCGTGTATGCTCTTTACGTGAATTTGGGATGCCGTCACGTGGGCCCACAGTGTATGCATCTGCGGGCGCTTGATACGTTCGGCACCAACACACCTACCATATCAGGATTTTGGATGTATGAAACAATCAAACATGCCATGCTGCTATTGATGAAGAAGAATAATGATTGGCAGAGGTCGCTACGGTGGACACACATTGTGAAGGTTACAAGTGATACGACAGCTTTTGTTCATCACCCATGCCGACACATTGAGGAGTGGTTCATCCTTTATGAATACGAATTGAGATTGTGGGACATACTCACTGATTGGTGTGGACGCGCAACATGTGAGGAGTGTTAAGCCAGCCTGAGAATTTGCGTAAATCAACCGCCCTAAGAGTTCCATAATAAGCTGTTCGTATGTCGACAACATAGAGAATGTCGGCGGTAGAATGTGTAACTAATATCATCAGTTATATGAAGGTACGTATCAAGACATGGATCCCCTCACGATCAAGCCACAAATCCCAACTCCTGCCCCCACACTTCTTCCATACTTTTTGTTCTCATGAACTGAGCTGAGCCGGTCTGGAGCACCACCACCACTGACAGTTTTCGACTTTCGATCTCGCCTCCATTGTTTTTTCTGAACCCCTCTTTCATTTCACATGGAGCGCAATTCTCAATAAAGGGAAGATTCCCCTGAAAAATTTGTAGTTGTAGAGGCCGATGGTTCGGATAACCTCCTTTCTATACTTCCATACTACGTGTCCCTGGTTTACTGGAGAAAATGTCCCACTTCAAGACGTGTACAGGGGTTCCGCACCATTCGAAATAGTATTGGCTCCAACGTTATCACTGGCATAATGTGCGAGAGGAAAGGAAAAGGGGAAGCTGAGTTCATCGCTGAGAAAAAAATCCAGGAACCACAAAAATGTCTATTTCGAGAACTCTTGAGAGAACTCTCGCGTAGAGGATCTAGAACTTAATAAGTCCACAGTATCCACACATGCCAAATTGGAATGACTTCACCAAACACCCCAAATTGACCCTTGCGATGGAAGGCCCAAAATTGGACTGCGAAGACAATGAATTATGAAACCAGATTTGTATTATGTTTAATTAAATTGTTTGTTGCTCTCGCATCCATGCCTTTTTTCTTTGATAACCAACCTTGTATTCCGGGCTCTACGCGCGCGGGACCAAAGCATAAATATAGGTACTCAGAATCTATCGTGCAGCCGGTCACCAAAGAAAATGAGAATAGGAGGAAAAGATAAAGCTAAAGGTACAACAGGAAGGTGAGGCAATTTGTGCGTGTTAAAGGGGTTTTGTCAGTGTAACAACTGTGTTGGCAACGTTATCAGAATAGAATCTCGCATCCATGCTGTAAGTAATAAAGTGTGACGATGAGCGGAAAACACCGAGCATGGATTCGGAATCGCATCGCCAAGAAGATTAACCCACGCCAGTAGTTCGCCCCCGTCGAGAATTCACAGGCAGGAGTGCATGGGTGGAGTAAGGATACCCTGTAATTAAACCCCAAGGGTACCGGTCATCGGCACAATCGCCCTTTTGCTAATCGAGTTGCAGTTAAACCCTCCGGTGGTTATATCTATAGGATGAGAGGCTTACCCAGATTTGAATGGGAGTGCCTATGAGCATCTCAGTGATGGCCCCTAGTGGGCGTCACGAACATTTGGTGTGGATGCAGTTCCTCCTCTATCGTGCGGAGCGCTTAGTCAATACTTACTTTTGGCGTTTTTTATTCGGCTAGCGAACTGCTGTAATCAGGGCCACGGGTGGGTGTGAAACAAGTGGTTGAGTGGTTTCCAGTGACTGCGCTATATTTTTTGCATTGCTCAAAACAAGATAGCATGAGCAGCAAGGCTCAAAATGATTTTGGGAAGGCTCAAATCAACTCGAGGGATTAGATAATGGTATGCTTAGCCATATACTTATATAGGAGGTGTTTCCATATAGATGGGCCCTGAGCAATGGCGAAATTGGCATGCTCCAAATTTTTGCAGGTCTGTCAAATTTGAAAGCTACTGAAAATTCGTCTAGCAAGTTTTTCCTACAACTAAAGCGGGGTGCTTTTTGTTAGAGGGATATGGAATCGAGGTCTGTTGAAGGAGTCTGAGTACACTGTACGGTGGACTAAGCGGCTCCGAGTCCACACATAGGTTAAGACATCAAAAACTTGAAAATGCATGTCCGATAATGCCCATGAAGCAGTACAGGTCGGGTTGGGTACTCTTATTCACTGGGTCCTGGGGAGACTTGATTCACGTACGCAGTTATTGATAGTTGCTCTGCGCGGGTACATCACATTTTTGGTGTCCAAGCGTACCTCGTTAGCCGATCAAGCGTTAACGTTTTGGATAGTTTATGTAGAGAGTGGGGGTTGGTGAGCATGACCTGCCAACGAAAAAAGATGAAGCGATCAGAAGCAGTATAGTGGCCGCAATTGACCCTTTCGAGACTCTCAATTATAGGGGTTGTTCTTAGAGTGGCAATGGATACATTACTGTGGCTGAGGCCTGAGGAGGATATACACGTGCAGGTCGCCAGTTGGACCGGGTCTAACCCGATGAAGCGCTGCGCAAGGGTCATGGTGCGCGACTACTTCGAGTTGAAGTTCCTATGTTCGCTGAAGCATTCCAATTCAGCACTTTCAGTTAGAATGCTCGTTAGAAGTTTAAGGTTTCATAGTGGTGATGTCGTATTTTGCTCACTTACCACTGACATTAACGTAACCGTCCATCGTGCCCATACCCGATTCGAAGCGAAGGTATGCAGTACAGTATATCTACGTTCGTTGTCCCCATAAGTAAAGAAAGATAACTACTCATGCAATTATTGGCCGCACTCAGTCTGATATCAATTCTGTAGCTCTTATTTCACAACCAACTTGAAGATCGTTCCTTGATGCACCACCACTCCTCGAGACAAAAAGATAATACTCCTTCCATGACGCGCGCTGCGACTCGGATTTTTGATCCGCTGTTTTTTATACATTCAACCTGCTAGACCTGAGCTTGTGGCCCTCAGGAGCAGCCAATGAGCCGTTGAAATCCTTATCAGTGCTGAAGTGAGCCAGGTGGCAGAAAATCGAAATTTGTATTGGTGATTGTCATTCATCAGTCTATTCTATTGCTTTCATTTTGAAGTACATATTATTAAGAGCGCGTATTTACAAATTCTGTGCATTGGAAACAGCACAAAAGTGTTGTGTTGCGTAAATCCATACTGGTGTGATATCCTGTCACCTCCAGTCACCTGCCTTTTTTGGTGCAAGAACAAGGGTCTTCCAATTGGTGCCAGAATGATAGGAAGAGCAAAATGAGGATTATTTTATTATTTTACCTGTGCTACGTCAGGCCAACTAGATTCCAAAGTCAAGCGAGGGTGGTGCGAGAGTGGTGATGGTGTGTGGAAACAATCAGCGTGACGTGACAAAGGAGCTGATAAGAGAAATTTCCACTTTTCTACCCCTTCCGACATTTCTAGTCCTCACATACCACGGATCAATGTGTTCGTAATATACACTAAATTAATTTCAATATATCTTATTACTACTGTGAGTGAAAACCAGTGGACACCACCAATTCCAAGCCCAAATAAAATTTCGGTGTATCAAGGAGCGGTTGATCACTGTACCTTCTTTGGCTGGGAATCACGGTTGCATCAGACGAACTTCAAGTTCGCCGGTGTACTTGAAACTCGGTACGGCACGGTGACACATGCATTATAAGGAGGACAACCCAAGATGTGCTAATAGTACTATGCGTAGTGCGTTTCATACCATTCTACGGCTCTTTGTAGAGCGCTCACACGACATCGGATGTATATTCATCAATTGGCCCGAGACGTTTCATGGTATGACTTCGCGACGAGTATCGGCAGGTGAGTACTATAGCTATTGTATGAATTTCTTCGGTCTTACTTCGGATGACCTCGACTTCCGCTATTCCTCATACCATCGTGCTTAAGCTTCTAAATTCAGCACTAGCATAAGGACGGACCGCTTCCTACCGGCAACCACAATAAGCAGTCATCTTTTCAATTAATCAACTATTAAAAGCAGCATCACGCCCTGCACTTCGAACTCCTCTACGCGAGCAGCTCAGTCTGGAGAACTGCAAGCGGTGCAATGCCAGGGCACACAGAGGGAAAGAAAGTGATCTACATATATTTTCATCTGCTATTATTTCTGATGGAGTTATCTTAAACCATCCTGTGTTTGATGAGTGCTGCAATACAGGACAACCTCACAACCTTGAGCAAAACATGAGCATGACCAACGGACCAAAAACAGGGCAGAAGCTCCCCTTCGCCGAGTTGCAGTGTCATGGGTGCAACTACCACTACAACCGACTGGACTTCAGCACATCCCTTAACCAACCAGGTCTCCGCTTTATAGATACGTGGTCCCACAGGATATCCTACAACACGTCCATCCCAGGAAACAATCCGATGCCTGGGAAGAATGGCTAGCGGAACAACGATCCCTTTTTGTGCTTTACCAACTGTACGAGATTATCATGCTTATTGTAGGATAGAAGAGTAGCTATTCTGTATTGTAGTCGCGCGTTGAGCACGGAATACAGAGTTGAATTTATAAAAAAAATGTCATGGGTGCAATAGCTAGACGGATGTTTCCGTGACGAGGGAGATTATGAAGAAACCGATAGCCGATGGGATGGGCCGGGTCATATCCATCCTTACACATATGGCCTCTCCGCATCTTAAATGTCTTAGTGGATGAGTTCCATAAAATGAGGTTTGACACTTCCGTACCCCGCCGAATGATGCCATCCTCGCTAGTATGCATCTTTCATGACGTTAAACCTACAGACATGCACGTAGGCTATCGGCAAATTTAGCCTCACCACTTCTGTCGAATTTCTCTAGTAGCTCGCAACTGATACCGGTAACGGTACAACAAGTAGAAACCTATATTTGTATGTCAACGAGCGCCCAGGCATAGAACACTGATTACTTGGAGTCAAGAGTATAATAATACTGTATAGGCACCACGTCAGCGCCCGGAAACAAATTTACCGAAGCACGGTTTAAGGTTTCCCAAGACGAGTTGATATTCACTGGAAATATCGATGAAAGAACAAAGAAAAAAAATCCTCGTACTGTCGTTGTCAACTTGTCGAACCCTTCATTTGCCTAGACCACTATATCCATACCATACAAAACATTCGGGAAAAGTCGTTAAATCATGTCAGAGTACTGTCGATTAAGTAATTACCGTGGGTCCCCATAGTCGGCCCGACTTCGGCTACCGGGTTCTATCAGTCATTCTGCATCCGGAATGGGCTCACGACGACGCGACCTTGTCACTTCTTTCGGTTCGAGAAATTGCGCAGTATCAGGTAACCATCCTTTGGAAGCAAACAAGCTGATCAAATCATTGTCATATGCCAACGAAGTATGTGTTGAGCCGTACGACAACAACAAAGGAAAGGCCTTGCCTTTGACGTGATCAGACCTGCTTTGTTATCCCAGACCTTCTTGTATGCCCTCCTGACCAATGAAATAAAAATACGGAGCATCATCGATCATTTGCCCAAAAAACATAATTGCCATATATGTACTCTCACCAACCCGACCCTCAAATGCGAGATTGTCTCGGCATGCGTGACTACAAAACTCGCTTTGAAAGCTCGATGCCTTTTAGGTGCCATTGGCCACGAGGCTCATATGTTCATACCTTTTGTGGTTTTCTGAGGTGGGACATCCATTCCGCGCCTGTCCGCTGGATATCGGATCGGCATTGGATCCGACACATGCCTGTGGTAGATAAAGTCCAACGGCCCGTAAAGATAAACAAGTGGATTGGTATTTATCAGCGTAATATTGCCATTCTACACGTACATATGTCAGATGTACACCGTGAGAGTGTCGACTATGTGCCAGCATGGCATGACGTGCATGAAGGAAGGAGAGGGCATCTATCCGACTTCAATCCGTGATAAAGTACAGATTTTCACCTGTCACCATCCATATTTCACGTACATTTTATCAACCTGTCAACTTGAGTCCTAGCTAGATTACCAATGAATATGGGTTTCGAATTCGAAGCATCGGTTCGTGCGGATACCTGACGCCTTAAATTGCAAAGCAAATGCCACCATCAGCTAAGAGCAAAGTTCAAAACGTCTAATTAGCATCTTGCGATGAGCGCTGGGGCTGATTAAGCAAGGATGACACTCGGAACGACTTTTGTAACGATTTAATAACATGCGAGCAGTCAACTAATCACATAGGATTACTGATTCAATTGGGCCGATATGCCGGGTAAGGCGTCAGCAATTGCCATCAATAATTGAATACAATGTCTGTGCTAGCGGCGCGCAGGGACGCGCGGCGATCGGAAGTTGAGTCACTGGCAATCATGCTGCACCGCACAACCCCAAACAATTCACACGCAACTACGGTCGCCACGTAGTCGAGTCAGTTCCAACAAATGCGTGGATTTTGAACGTTGAGAGTATTTTGAAAACTTTTTTTTGTCAAGTGCGTTTTGATATGATGATGATCGTAGCAATGAGATGGACAAAAAAGACAAGAGAAAACAAATAAGCCAATTTGATGATGGTTCGATCACGACTATTGCTGTGGAAATTATGCGGCCATAGAACAACACAAGTACAAGGAGCCATGCAGGAGATTGGGTATGCAATTGCAATCAACGAAAAAACACACAGTTTAGCGCACTGGAGAGATAAATATGTATGATTGATTGATTGATTGAGAGAACAGATATGAAAATGAAAACAGATAAGCATATGCGATGGTAACGAAGGATATAATGAGAATTCGGATCGCATGAGTGGACACAGGGATCGGGTAATAATGGGGGTGATGATCGTAAGGTGCATGGACCGGGGAATGTGGCGCATATATACATTGCAGCTTTTAGAAACTCTGGTTCCGAGCTATATCAGAACCAGAACACCCGTCGTAGGGGCGATTATAGTGTTTGGGTACATCACGAAGAAAATCTTTTGACTTTGAATTGGAGAGAGATAGAGGAAAAAATGCAGCGAGCGTCGGAAGAGAGCGTGGCGCGCTTAAGAGCGAAATTAGGCGACCACCGTCACCGGGAACTGTGAAGGATCTTGTCCCGAGTGCCGATGGTGGGAATGTGAATGTGCTGTTGGGATCGGAAAGGAGCGTAATATTGAGTCGAAAGTAGACGAGACGAAAGAAGCTTTCTTGGATGGCCGGGAGTTGGTGGTGGAAGACGGGTGTAGGTCGGATTGCCGACGGTGCTTCCTTTGAAGGGGGGATTGAGAAGTTGGTTGTGATGATGGTGCAGATGACGTTGGGTACTCTGGAGAGGAGTCCATCATTACTGGTGTTGATGGTGATGTTGACGATGAAGAAGAGGAGTGGGGACTGGAGGGTACGAGATCGGGTACTGGGTTGGATCTGGAGTGGTTGCGTTTGCGATCTGAGGTATGGAAGGAAACAGGAATGTGGCGATGTGACCGCGAGGCGAAGGCGATAGCTGATAGGGCGTCATGATGACTTAGTAGATCGTCTTCTGTTACGGCCAATTCAAAATCGAGGACGTCGAGGAATTCTCTCTCGATGCGTCCCACATCACGTTTGCCAAAAACACCGGTGCACAGAGCCCAGTGAACGTTCTTTAGAGTTGAGTCGTTCAAGTACTAGAGGAAGGAAATGAGTCAGAATGGAGATAATGATGCGGCGCAAAGGAAAACGTACCTTTGAAGCGACAATGATAGCACCCAAGAAAACCCGTTCTAATGCCCACTCCTCTAGCGCGATGTGGAGATGTGGCTTTGCTCTGTCGACGTAGACGAGAGCAGCCAAGAGAGTAGGAGTGGAAACTTCTGCGCGGGTGATGACGTTGGTTGCGAAGTCTACAAACTTCCTCAGCTCTGGTCGCTTTGCGACACTGACGTATTGGGAAGAGGAGGTAGGTCGACCCATGGCGTAGTCGACAGTTTCGACTACACACTCGAGGACATAGTCTGAAAGCGAATGAGTAAGAATGAGAAATGAAGAGAGAAGATGAAGGCACATACCGATAACTGATTGGGATATTTTGATACGAATGATGTCGAGGAGGGCAGGTGAATGTGTGGCGGAGTCGACGAGACTAGCAGGATGTACTTTGTTGGACATGGTTTGAGAACCGACGGTGGAGTCGATGGACATTCGAGTGATGATAGCCAATGACTTGGACTTGTTAGACCGGGGAAGGCTGGATGAGGCATTTGAAGGGAGGTTAAGACAGGGTATATAAGAGTTCGGGGACGAAGAGTGCCAATAAGGGAAATATGGAAATATTCAAGGCGTGAAACGGCCCATTGCTATTTTAGGGAATCACCGGGGATCTCACTTGGTAATCTGAGATCCCATCACATTAATCGACCCACTCGACCCACTCGTCTCTGGTGAACCAACCGAGTTCCAGCTCGGTTCGACTCCAGGCAAACCGCGGCATCTTACTCGGCAATCCACTTTCCGTCCGTCAGAGCGGCCTCAACGGATATGACTGATCGCCTTTTGTCAAACGCTCTGGCACGCGTCTACTCCTTGAAAGCTTCGTTGACTTGGATAATCCAACACTACTTCTTTTCACAGCAACCCAGCTTCCCACGCTACCGTACAATGCAGTGCTTTGATACTGGCACACGTACCCTTCTTCATAGCTTGCCCATTTTAGTGTTGTAAACTCTGATATCAACATACTAACATCAAATCAAACGCGAAATTGCACCGTACATACACTGCCTCATCACTGGAAATCACAGATGAATCGCACACGTAATAAGCCTCATATTGACTTTGAAGTCTGAAGGGTGCCGCGAACTGCGCACATGACCCTGAACCGTCCCGTGCCAAAGCGTAGTGGGCTCCCGGTTGTCTCCGCTGCGTTGCAACGATGCTTAACGGGGTAATATGTTTCTTTCTCGCGAGTAATCCCGAAATCGACTATTAGGCTGAAAGGCGTACTACGGATCTTGTTATGTCCTCAGCTGTGAAGCTATTGAGCCTCTCGCGCTCCTGTTGCATGTCCACCGTTATGACACAATTGCTGCTGAGCGTAACAAATTTGACAAAATCAATGACATAGCGCTATCTACTCTGTGTTCCATCAGACGTAAAACAACGCTCACAAAACCTAGCTATTGCGGTCAGCAGTATCGCTCCCTAGAGGTCGCACCTTGCAGGTCAGGCTCATTCTTTGCTCTCGCATCTACGCGCTGGCTGGGCTCGCCCAATACTCATCGAGGTGACCCACCATGAGGAACTTCATCAAGACTGAGACATGACGTCTATCTCATTAACATCTACGGGATAGTCGCACGCCCCACAAGCCAACGGCCGGTCTTTCAAATACCAACCGCGGCAAGGTTTACTGTGCCTGGCTGCAATACGTGTAAGCGGCAGGCAGCCCGAGTGCCATCTCCTTCGAATCATCCTAGATTCCCATCGACAATCCACTTGGCTGAGCTGATTCACAGTAGATGTCTCACATTACCTTAATCAGTATCTCTGACGATTACAGGCACGGGAACGAGAGGCTCAAATGTCCTTCCACAGAACTTTAACCGTCAAAACTACTGTCCCGACGCGCCTGCCCGTTCCGCAGCCGCGCGTGATGAGACAAAATGTCTCCAGTCTGCAGTGTTAGTGGGGCCCGGACCGTTTGTAGTACCACTAACAACACCTCGTGTCGTTAGTTGTCCCACCGTTGTTGTATAGGACGCCTGGAAGTACAGCATGGCTGCACATGCAATGGTTAGACATTCCCATTATTTCAAGTGACTAGGGTAAGTATGACGGGTATTATCGGACAGAAGTGGACCCAACCTCATGACAGAAAGCTGGTATCAGACTTCCAGTTTTTTTTTTCTATCATCAATATGAGCTCAAAGCGCATGAGAGGTCAAATCCACTCGAAACCACGTTCTAGAGTGGCCACTGGCTGTTTTTTAATAGCTACGTTGGGCAGTGTTTCGGTACCGTCCCGTATGCGTCTGCGGATCTCAGTTGGCTGCAACGCGGAAGTATATTGCAAATTGGGCATCCTGACCGCTGGTGCGAAATACGAAAATAGTACACATATGAACTGACACTGTGGTGTACTGTATCACTAATTTTGGTTGCCTTTAGAGGATCGTCAATCCGTTTGCCTATAATTGCACCCTACAGTAAAAATACACTATCGATGACCCACCCTTAGAACAGGATCAAGATACAGGATCCACCATTTTTGAATGTCTTGATGGCATAGGTAAGGCCCACACACCCTCTTTACGATATTTCTGACGATATGTTGGTATGCCTGTATAGTGATCCGCAGGGTAAAATATTACTTCTACCAAGAAAAATGAATGCAGATCTCAAGCGAAGACTCGAAAAGGGTATGTTTCTGTCATTCTACCGTTGGAAGATATGTTTAGGGTGTGCGGCACCGAACGGCGGGTTACATAGTCTATTTTCTGGTCAACAACGTGACAGGTGCAGTCAGACATCGAGTCTGGTCTATTATCTCGGAAAATTCCCATAATTTTCATCTCCTGCGAAAATCCTACGGAGCTCTCATGGACGATTGCTATTCCAAGTCTCACATGACCCTTTGCCTTTCCCGTTTGGTCGTTCTTGATGATTTTCATACCCTAAACCACCCGTCTGGAAACCAGATCTGCCGGCTTCGAGAACCGAGAACTGAGAAACCATAGTCTGCCAGCCAATGAAACTCCAACTGACCAGCGGACCCAGCGGTAAGAAGGGTAAATCAATCAAGTCCATCGGGACCGCACCGTCAATCCGTTGTGGATCTCAGTTCCGACCAGTCACTTGAACCTCTACGATCTACCAGCCTCTGGTCGCTTTCGGTCTGCTGTGAAGATTTTAAATGATTTTGTCCTCTGACCACACGCATCCTACCAACCTGAGAGACAGACGCCCGGGTCTTGGCCTTGTCTATTACAAAAGATTTATAGTATTGCAAACGGGCACAGTCAGTGATAGATGAGCCGCGGCAGATGTTTGAATTAGGGCATCGGCATCGATAACTAGCCCTGTTCTAATGATAAATGACCCACATTATCTTTGTCATGTGTCGATCGACAGGGTCTTTGAATTGACGAGGTCGTGCGTGCGGTAGCACTGAGCATTGTCTCAAGTTGCCAAGATGTCAACTGTGAGCTCAAGATGAGTTGCTCGTCTCTGGCATTCACCAAGCCATACGTTCCGAGGACACAGACATCTAGCAAGGGCAAGTCAGTACATCGTTTAATCGTGATCAATTGACTCAATACACTTACCCATCTCTGCATTGTTAGTTTAAGATGCCCCAAGAGCGGCTGACTTTCGATCAACTCAATACAAATCAACCCTCACACTAATGCTTCTGACACATACCGAGCGAGTGCGTCCCATTCAATTACCCTTGCATCGTAGAAACTCGGAGGGCATTCATTTAATTATCGGCTAACATCGTATCTTGATTCCGGTTTGGTGCCAGCGGGCAATGGGTTAAGAGGAAGATGTCTTGAGCGCGCTGGTAAAGTGCGGACTACGTCGGGTGACTGTGGTGAGTCTGAACGAGTGTTCGTTTCTAGAAAATTCAGTCTGCAGGTTTGGTTTTGCGCTGTCGGTACCTGTCGGAAAGTCGATTCGGAACGAACGTACCGACATCTGGGTAGCCAATTTGATAGTTGCATCGGCAGACGAATCTCCAGTTCGAATGACACCCGGTTCATGTTCGGTGTAGAATGGAGGGGTAGCAAACCATCGTGGACTGCAATGTTACCGATGTTTATGGGAGTGGTGGCAAGTGGTGCTCATCCTATTCTCACCTTTCTTCGATTCGAAAAGGAAGGCCGGTGGGCGTGATGGTATAGCCAACCAGAGTGTCAGAATTTGTCCTGGATGGATAGCTACCCGTTTTGGGAGCAAATATTAGGTTTCATTTGGATGGTGAGTTTCTAGCTCTGGACTTGAAATCCTTCCGAAGCGTTCTATTATTTCGAGTGGTGCTGCCATGTTCAAATATTCACCTTGTCTTCCCTCCGAGCCGGTTCACGAATGGATCCTACAGACGAGTCCCTTGATGATGCTCCAATTTGAATATACCCATCGTTACACTAAATCTCTCCATGATCCCTTTATTCAGGCACGACTGATTTGGGGGTCAATGGGAAGTCTAACACCTTGTAGTGTAATCCATGACAAGCAGATAGGTTCCCTTAACTCATAATTCCCAGGTTCGTGCGCCTATGATGCAATATCTTTCATCGTCGTGTAGGTGATGACGTCGACGTCATCGTAGCACACTAAATATTATTAAGCGGATAAATCGGGCTCATAACGCCGTGATTTGATCTTTCAGGGTGATTGCGAGTTCATAGCATGCTAATTCATTGAGCAGTATGACAATCGTACCTTTGCGCATCGAATCGAGCTTGAGCATGCGTTCAAGTAGTAGGTGATTTGCAGCTTCACACTAGCACCTTTGTATTCCCTAGCGGCGATCCTTCCCCGCGGTGTTGACGCATTCGATTTCTTGCGCAACGATGCTGTATGGCCTCCACATCCTCCATCCAAATCATCGTCATTTCAGCACCCCACATTTATACAAGTTCGGGTATAGGCCCCAGACAGCGTAAGCTAGCTTCCACGCAACCGCATGTTAATCCGCTCACAGCCATTGTTAGCTTTCTCACTTTTCAAATCGTGGAGGAACATCTTGAGCTGTTATTCGCCTGAAACACCCTAGGCGCAGTGTGACGATGTGGCTCCTTGACTGCCTCGCTTGCCCATAACCCTCGAAAAGGTAAAGTCAACTAATTAACTATCAGTATATCAGTACCAACATGATGGAAGAACTCCGAAAAAGAGAGTACAGTCCGAAAAAGAGAGTACAGCCTGCGGCATCTTCCTGGTCGATTTGTTGCCTCTATCTGCATATATCCATGCGTGGTCGCGGGATGAACAATGTGTCGAGAAGGAAGAGGGCGTGGGATCATTGATGACAAAAGAGGTTGCCGACCCGAATTGGATCGGAATTGTGACTTTAGACAGCCGTATGTTTTTTTATCTTGTGTCTCCCGAATTTGAGAACTAAAACCACCGTATGATATATATTATACGCGACAATGCCGTTTCGCTGTTTCTTTGAAAATTTTTGGAATGTCGAGTTGGAGGAGTGGAATTAAACTTTATTGCTGTGTAATTCGGGTGAGCCACCCCAGAAATGTCGTGGTTGATCCTGGCCATCTGCTCGGTGTCGTTAATGATGGTAGCCAATAGGATTAATTGCTTCCTATTTGAGTAAGTCCTTTGCTCAACCGACATTAGAAGCGGAAAATCGAGTGCTATATTGTGCATGTGGACTTGAGCTCGACAGGAGGCGAATTGGTTCGTCTGAAGCCGTGGGGCGTGGCTCGGAAGATATGTAGTACGGGGTTGTGGCTTTAGAGGCATGCGAGATAGCAGAAACAGCCGCCAGTGACAGCATTGTTGACGCGTTGACGGCGGCGGCATGTGGCTGTGGTGTTGGCAATGGCTTTGTTTGCGCTGCACCTCTCAGTATCCACCTCGCGACGACCATTCCTCTCTATACCCCTAGCGCTATTACTTAGAACAACTAATCAATGCATTCTCTTCAACGATCAGATTCGTTACAGCGTCAGTGGAAAGCCCTGCAATGTTACAGGGTCGTTGAGCTGTGCACCACAGCACCCACGCGGGTGATCTCTAACGAGCAGAGATTCTGTTCTCAAGGCCGAGTACTCTTCGAACCTCAATCACAGCACCCTGTAATGCCAGCATGCCCTCTCGCCAAATCTATTTCTGTTCTGATACGATTAGTGAGCTCTCCACAAAAGATAGCTATAGGGGATATAACGTACTCCATTGGTTATTTGTAGCTCCCCACTCGCGACTGATCCCTCATAACCCGTGTCAGTCCCGTGGGTCGCACCCAAGCCCCACATAAACTATACAGCAAGTTCCCATGCTAGAATCGACAGCAATAGCTCACTCAAGACACAAGTCACCAACTTTCACCATAGATTCGTTCGGATAAGCGAAGTGTTGCAATTGGGACCTGAAGATGCCTGTGCTTAATGACCCCGGGCAAGTTGAAGCTACATGCGATTCCGACCGCCTGGAACCTCCTCTTTCTCGGAACCCCACATCTAGAATCAACGGTTTGATAGACACTGTCGTATCGTCGTACGAACCACGTTCTTACTTCCCGTTTTGTCGTCATTTGTGGAGTGATTAGCGTTCGCCTCAAGTCGGTATGTTGGAAGTTCATCTGATGCAGACACATTCAGCAGTCTAGGCATCACCCTCTGCCGCCCATAATGCTACAACTGTACATATATTGTTAGCGGCAACCTGACGGTTAGGAAGCGTACATGCGCGCCATGCCCCCCCATTGCTCTCGGGCGAGTTCAGTTCAGCTCGAGCTACGCGATGAATGTTATTAACTTCCGATTATGCCGTTGTCGCAAGAAGATCGTGAGTTTCCGGGATAGGAGTTCCACTATTGCCTATCGATCGCGTTATTTCATCGAGCTGACTGGAGTCGGGTATTGGATGATTGTGCTATGAGCGGTGACTGCGCTGGGATGGCGGCTTTCCATGCTTCTATAACAGTGCTCTAATCTGCGCGCTTGAGTCTGTCTGGCACGTTTGAAGTGGAAATGGGGTGGTTAGCACGTACTCCTATGCACCGTGCAGAGCAGAACTCAAGATGTAGGGTACGAAGTTATTATCGATATGCATGCTTCTAATAGCGTTGTGCACATGCCAATCTAACGCCCTAAAGTGAGCACTCCACCAATTCATGAAAGCAACATGTCCAACAGAGACTCAGACCATGTCTATATGGGCTTTGTATGGCCTTTCAAGCTCATGGTATACTTTTCATACCTCTTTAGGTAGAAATGTTCATGTATAGCTTTTTTTAGTGAGCATCCACATGTTGGCTTATTTTGAAGCCAACAATCACATCCTCATCGAAGGTGATGTTTGATCAGATATAATCTGATTCATCATCGCCCATGTGCTCCAACTGCTCTCGGGTAGAGATAGTTGACCGATCCTCCTAATCAAACGAAAACTTTAACAGGATGCAATGTCGATTAGAGCCAATCCACTTAAAATTTCCAAGCCGCCGGCTGGTTTATCTTTACTATCAGCTCTCTTGATCAAAGTGGGTTCGTCCCGAGCATCCGTTTGTACGACGCGTAAACCATTGATAACTGAGGTTCGAACGCATTCAATGCCACTGAAGTTTTTTTCATGATCGTGAGCAAGTGAGACATTTGGGTGATCGGGGTATCGTGACGGCTCCCCAAAGAAACTACCCTCTCTTTTTTACGGGTTCTCTGAAAGTCGCCTTTATCTGCTGGTGGTGCGTGGTGAGCAACGAAGTGGATAGCTTCACTGCCGGGCCTCCTTCTGATCTCAAATCGGCCCGACCCACTGGTTGCTGCCATCTGTTCTTCCCTCCGTATACCGTGACGGGGATTGAAGCGGGACGAGTCGGATAAAATTGACAAAAAAGAACAAAAAATAGCTTGTTTCCGAGATTTTGCCTTTACTCATTGTAGACTCCCTTGTTAAAAAGAAAGAATAGTGAAAGATATGAGCAGTGCGAAAAAATACGTTGGATTGCTTACGCGTGCATACAAGCGGTCAGGTTAACAAGGAGATGTCAGTTTGGTATGCAAGGGATCCCAAATAGTATGTCAAAATGGCCTCTATCCTTACTCAGGATCATTTGGCTATGGGGATTGACGGTGAAGGCACTACTGGGGTTGTCAGAGGGAATTGCTAGGGCTGTGCCCACGAACATGGGTAGACAGGTTATATGTCATATCTATCACATTATACTGACAAAATTGCCTGAATTGTTCATATGCTTGGCAGGAGGTATCAGTCCTGAGCTCCTTGCTATGACGTCTTGAACGGGGAGTCGTGGTCCATTGACGCGCCAGGGGTTTCACGCAATAGAAAATGATGGACGGGTGTAAATCGAGCGTCGTGTATTGCAGGAGTGCGAACTGGGGCACTTGTAGCGTCGCTAGCAACCAACCCTGGGTCGTTGGTTCCAATATTGTGAGCCATGCAAGTAGTCCATTTCGTAAGGGCAACTCTGGGTTCAGGGTACATTCTATGACCAATGACAACGTACCACCCCACAGGATTTGGGCAAGAAAAATCGCGGTCAGAAGTTACACTGAAAGTTGTAGCCCTCTGCCGTCATGAAGGCAATCGTACAGCAATACTAGCGAGAGCCTATAACGCCTATGAGTCAAATTGATTTATTCCTGTGCATCATACTCGATACAGCATTCAGAAGCCAACCTAAGACTTCATTTTCGGCCCCCATGGCAAACTCGAAGGCAGTAAAAAGTTTCAGTTGAGTCAGTGTGAGTACGATTGGCTTCGCCCCCCACATCAGGGTTCCTATGCCAAAGAAGAGTGAGAATGTGGCGAATTTGAGCTGGTTCAACTTACCTTACTATCTAACCTTGGTCTCCACGTAATTCCAGTGCAGATAAAGTATAAGGTTGATTAATTCTATATTAGATGATAATGACCTGTGTGGGCTCAGATGGGCGAAGCCTTGTTGAATAACAATTCGATATGCCAAGAAGAAGAACGAGGGATTTGCGGGAGTTCGAGTTTAGCGGATGGCAGGCGGGATGACAGGGGTCACGGTGTTTTCTGGACACCACAATCTGAGTTAGATCCACTTTAGATGGACAGGGAGAAAATACGCCGCCTCCGTGATGGAGGGTGTCGAACACATCTCAACCGTCAAAATTTCAATCCCGGGGAGTTCAATGGCCCACGTCAACGAGCTGAACACGGAGTGAGTGACGTTCTCTGAGCTGCGGCCCCGAGTCCGAGTCGACTGGGCTATACACCCAGACTTATTGCTTATGCCAAGAACTCGCGTGCCTGGACTTGTCATCTTCTAGCGTGGAATTGCTGGATTCGCCTGAAACGCACGGGGAAAAAATGCGCTACAAATCGACGTTAAGTGTAGAGATCGAAGCCGGGTAAGCAGATTCGGGACCGGCGAGAAGGAGAAGGTGGTAGACTTTGGGCCGACTGACTGTAGGACATCAAGTTGGTTTGCTTGTGCTTCGGTTCCTTAGAGGTTTCTTTGGCTCATGGATACATTGAATCCTGTTCAACGTTTAGTTGCCGACGGATGTTGTGGTGGAAGCATAATTGACCATCCAGGTAATTTCATGAGAAACACGAAGCCGGTTAGTAGGCTGCAGAGGAGGAAGGGCCGGATCTGCCGCCACAGAGTATAGAAGTTTGTTTGGGAGTTATGCACGAAATCGAGAATGTGAGTGATACAGC
This sequence comes from Volvariella surrecta, assembly GCA_951802395.1. Classification (NCBI taxonomy): domain Eukaryota; kingdom Fungi; phylum Basidiomycota; class Agaricomycetes; order Agaricales; family Pluteaceae; genus Volvariella; species Volvariella surrecta. The sequence goes on from OX637784.1 coordinate 2,634,863, forward strand.
TGCCTATCCGCCGTCTGCGTTGCGTATGCAACCTGGAAGGTTAACCTTGTGGACTCCACACACACTTCCTCGTCTTGCGCAGCTTATCGGTCTTCTTCCTGAAGACTCAACGAACCGGGTGATAGGTCCACCGTGGAAAGCACATAGTTGAGGCGTTCGGGTTTGCAACAATCCGCATGACCAGCACGGTGACAGGAAAGAACAGTACGGCAAAGATGCAAGCAACACGTTTTCATGGAACTGTCGACAAGGCGGCGCGAACCGAGAAGGTGGGTGGTGATTTCTGTTTGACATTGTTCCGGGGAGGTAGCCTTGGTTAGCCGAACAACGTGCTTCTCATTAAACCCAACACCGTCCATCAACCAGGCTCCATGCATATACCTCCCTGGCTTCAACTAGCTCGTCATCGCCTATTGTAAATGGTTACAAGTAAGATGCGTGTAATACACCCATCAAGTGATACCCCAGCGCCATCTGTACACAACGCGCTCTGGCCCCCAGCGACTCCTTCCCCACGTGCACTAAACAATATTGTTCAAATCCAATATCGACTCAAAACGCCTCAGCATGCGCACAGCAAAATAGTCAAAGTCTACGCTGTCCATATATGGGGAGGCTCAGACTACGAAAGAGCTGTAATTCCGTCTGGGATATGCTCTGATATAGCTGCTCAGATCGTCTGGCGACAATGGGCGCTGTCCGAATTGTATCAAGAACGGAAACAGCATTCGACGGATGTGCTTAAGAAGTATCTCAAGTATTTTGAGAAATTATTGGATTTGCTATGGATGGAGGCGGGGAGGGCCAAAACTGCGGGCAAGATGAGAGAGGATTGGGTGCCCAGCGTTTTGAAGGAATGGGCAAGGTTGGAATATTATGTTGGGAGGCATTCATCGGGAAAGGTGAAGGAGTGGATCACGATTCAAGAATCCCTGCCTGAACTGGAGGATGCGCAATGCCATGGAATATTAGAGCGCATACGACAATCTGGATTTCCGGGACACGTCGAACTTAGAGAAGTCGACTGGGCTTGGGATAGACTCCCTCCTGCCAAACGTAAAGAAGTACTCTACAGGTTAGAGTATTGGTTAGATGACGAAACGCGGCCAAGAGGTGTGTATCCGTTATGGCGATCGTCTCCTTTCATATTAACCCTGATATTGATACTCGTGTAGATGTACCGTCAGAGGACGAGGAACTTCGAGAAGTGGAAGGGCTTGTCATTCCGGATTTAGGAGAACCGTAAAACAATGTATGGTTGGATACGCGATAATGAGTAGTGTGTGACACTGTGTAACATGTTATAGGTTGTTCAATTCTATCTAGCAAGCGACGGTTAATACGTGCAGATGTGGCTCCCCTTTGTCGGTGTTATCTGTGTCCACTGTGTCCACTGGTCGTAGTCGCATGCGCATGACTATGGACACACTGGTCACCCTCTTACGTTGATCTCCAGCTAATCAATATTGATTCACGTGTTCAGGCAGGATCCGAACTCCCAGGGACAGGCCGTCGGTCAAATACGCCTCCACCAAGATAGTGCGTGACACATAACAAACAATTTTATGGTACAAACAGACTATAATGTATAGCGCCCGTGACCAAATCGCTTGTAAATAGTCCAACATTGAGAGGTTTGAATCATTGGCATCTTGAAAACGTGTAAGCACTGTTTTCCTTTTTTCCTCACTGAAACTTGCAGTTTAAGTTGCTCTCATTCACACTCGTGATAAGTCATAGCCTTGTCACATTAGGATAATAATCATTTTCAGTTTTGTAGGCATTATTTGCCCATAGCAAGGGAATATATTCTCATGCATTTTCGAGTGATGGAACTAGCATGAGCATAAAACGAACAATCGAATTCAAGTCGCATTGTTCATCCTCATAAAGACAGTCATCTCACTCTCAGAAGCAAGTTCTTCCAAAGTAAGTAATTGATGCAGCTTGACATCCCATTGTCCTTAGGCCCTTTCTGAGCCAGAAAACCAACCTACGTCTGATCCTTCTGAGTCAAAACAAAATGTAATTCAACATCATTCTCTCTCTACGAAGGCGTGCTGACGAGGTAGCAGTTCAGATCGAGGCCTTTGACAATCAAATGCACCGACACAAGTCGCCTAGGCTCGACGGAAAGGAACTTGAACGAACGGTTCGTGCCTCTTTGCTTCGATCCGAATCAAAGATTCACTTGCCCTGGCTTTATGCACAGAGCCTTCGAGCTCCGATGGGCATTATCACCCGATAGTTTGCTCGACGCCTAAAGAAGATAGATGACACTAGAGGCACATACCCAAGCCAACGAAACCTAGATCAGATCCAAAACGGCGTGCTCGCGTACTGAGACAATCGATTGAGAGCACAAAAACGGGATCTAGCTCCAGGCGGCGATTCACATAAACGCGAATCCTACGTGAAGAAGCAATGTCGATGGGAATTCCTTTAATTTGGTTACAGATTGCATGCTTGCATGTGGATCTCTACCCGGGTCTGAGACTGACGGGGCTGCGGTCTCGAAGGGTTCAATAAAACCATAATAGGCTTCGCTCCAGTCAACTAGAAGACTGAATCTTACTGTGCAGGGCATTTAAATATTGATTTACAAGCTTCCGATTGCACCGTAATAAAGGCATAAAATAATCAAATTATCATCCAAGACTTACAGGTGCAGCAGCCTCCCGAATCAACGTGGATAGGTACGGCCTTATTTGCATAAAGTGCTAAATAGGTCTGTCAATCATCTCATTTTTCAGGAACCTGCGATTATCGTTATTGACTCAATCAACTCAATAAATGGCACAAGACAGGCGGAATACGACTTCATGCTGACATAGTAAACACATAGGAGTTCATGTTGAGTAGTACGGCCCGGGGTAGGTATGCCAGTGTCAAGAACGCGGCCCACTCCACGTCCAAACTCTGACCGCGAGGGTCTCCGAGTCAGTTTGTCATTGCATTACTAGCGCGACAGACCAACAGGGTAGAGCGTGAACTCCTCGCAAGTAAAATCTATCCCCGTCAATGTGATCTGTTACAGTAGATCTAGGAGAATTATGTTGATATGCGGATCATGTCGAGCGACTATCCTATGGTGGGTTTCGTCTGAACCAGGTACCCGCTGTTGCGCCTTGAGGAAGTAATATCGAACAGTGGGTTTAGTGTTGACGTCCCCGGGCCTCGTGGTCCTGGTTGTCTAGTAGATTGCAATAATTCTGAAATTACCTAATTTTTTGAATGGATAATGGGATTGTGAAGGTTCCTTGTCGTAGTTCGGTGAGATCGATGCTTCTGACCGGTGGTATTATTGCACTCGTCTGATGGCCATGAGAAGCATTGGATGCAGCGCTGCACCCGGTACTGGTAGGGCGAAATCGTCAGGTAGAGGCCGGGCGCAAGTTCGTCGTCAGTAGCTGGCTCATAGTTACAATGGAACGTCGAATTTTTACCCGTCAATTCGTCTACACTGGTCTATTGACATAAATTCAGTGTCTGCAACGGATCTAGAGCTGCCTTTAAAACCTTGTGACATTCCTGCTAAAAGTCAAAGAGAGCGAATTTACGGGCGAAACTTTGATGCCAACGATCCCTGAGGAGTTTATAATTTGTAGCAGTGTTCAATTTTCCATAACTGTGGGTAGTACTCGCTCTGTTCCCGATGCTTCTTCCAGGTAAGCGAGCACAACGTTCTCAGGCGCTTGTTCTGTCTGACGAGTCCAACCACATTTCTATTTGTGGCTAGCGTGGCAGGTCCTCCACACCACATAAGTGGAAGTATTGTAAATTTCCAGTACACTATAACAGGAGAACCCATAGATACACCCGCCACGCGGAAATAATAGGGTAACCTGAAAAAAAGCCGCCGTGTTGGCGTACGAAGCTGACACGCAGCGAACGAGGATCTCACGATATTTGGACACGGAGCCCCACTATGTTAAGTTTTAGACTCATAATGTCGGTGGAGCGAGAACTGTCAGGATCCAGTTATTCTCATGAGTCGGCTTCTGACGTATGAGGGTCTACTGAGACTCCTCATCTGCATGCTGTTAGCCAAACGTTTAATTTGCGCAACTTCTTTAAGGGTGGAGTATTGGGAAATAAATGAATAGCTCAAGCTTGTATCTTGACTGGGGGTTCAAAATGCCAGTACCAACGAGTAAGGCGCTAGAATTAGTTCGGGGTACTCGTTCGAGTCCCTACCTGAAGACAAACTTGGATAAACTCGATCAGGAAGCGCAGATTCCGAAAGAAGGGGAATATTCTACATACATTCGTTTGAACGAACTGTATGTGGTTTTGGTTCGCATTTCAAAGCAGAACGCATTAGCTGGCAGGATGGGCCGGGCACACCACCAGCTGAACGAGACAAGTTCTGTATTCCACTCGAGCTGGAATGACGAAAATCTACCGCGGAGCGACGGCGTCCCGGTGTGAACGTATATCAGGGCACAGGATATGGCCCGAACGCTGCCGAAGTGATATAAGGGCATGGAACATGGCGACAGTTAATCGGGAGTCTAGAGCTCGGTTAAAATGCCCCCCTCCGTACTCCACGCGCGCTTAGAAAGGTAAGCACACTGACAAGCAAAAGATGAGGGCAAAGGGTCCTCATCGCACGCGTAGTTTGTTCACAGATAAGGTGCAGATAGATAGTGGAAAGTTCCCGGATAGAGCGGAGGCTTACCGCGGTCCTGCGAGGAGATAAACTTTGAACGACTCACTATAACGCACTGGCATGCAGAAAGGCTGAAAATAGCGATTCGTCTCAGCACATACGGGTAAACGTAGCTGCGTCCATGCAGGGAATACATTGATACATATGACAACCTACAGACAAGAATACAACGTGAGTAAAGAGGGGAGTTAAGGTTCAATAACTCCCAACGTCTTTCGTATTAGGCAACGAAAAAGAAGAAAAAATAATAACCACCTTACTTCACTCCCCAAAAAGACTATAGATATTAACACACAGCTTGTGCTTGTAATACAAGAGGAAAGAAAGGTGAATATCACCCAATTATCCAATGCGATACGTCCCAAAAACAAGTTTTTACATGGCAGATCGGGGTCCAGCTGAGCGCGACAGTTATGTAGCAGTACTACCTGCAGTCGTTGGTGCAGCTGAGGGGCCGGAAGCACCAGTTGGAACCTTAGCACGGTTTTTGCTCCCCTTGGGTCGACCTCTGGGTCTCTTTCCGGGAGTCGGTTGACCTTCAATGTGCGCCGAAGTTTCCGAGACGCGCTTGATTGGAGTAGGATTCTGTTGAGCTTCACTTCCATTGAGTCTTCTCTCGTTCAAGTACCTGGAGAGATGGAGAAGGAATATGAATTAGAAACAAGCGAGGGATCGTTGATAAGCGCCCATGGCCGCTATAAGCCAACAAAAGGCACTCATCGTTGCACTGAGGAAGTTGTAACTCACTGTACTGTCTTCTCTTCCAGCGTGGCCTGTAACGATGGAACTGGCGGCTGACCTAGTTCCTGCCTGAGTCTATCCACATCACGTTTAGCCGTAGCATAGTCTCCTTCTGTCAATTGGTCAATCTTCGCCTGAAGTTCTCGGCACCTATGATGAAAGCACGTGAGGTTATTAGGTACCGCTACAATACCGCGTCGACATACTCCTTTTCGACTTGGTTCTGCTGCAGATCGGCCTATGTGAGGGCGCAACGAAGTGAACTATATAAGCGCTTGTCGTTTGATATGGAACCAAGGTCTTGCCTTGTCTCTGTCCTCGTTAACCTATAAGTTGAACGATGGATCGCGTCAGTGCGTCGATTTTCGGAAGCTCTAGTACATACCTGTGCCAGACACTGAAGCAAACGCATTCGTTCACTCTCCAACCTACTCAACAACAAATGAGTTCCAAGTCGTTGATAAAGGGCCACTGATGCACAACGACGCGCATACAGTGGTAGAAAACGGACACACTTGTTCTTTTGCTCCTTAATATCCTGTATTATTTTCTTCTTCTGCTCGAGTGTTGCATGAGCGGAGAGTATATGCGCGGTTTGTAGTTGCAGCGTCAACGCGTGCTTCCTAAAAGTAGAATGCACTGATCAGCATTTGCCATATATAAATACCCCACTCCATTCATTAGGTCAGAAACACGTTCCCAACGACAGTCACGCTGCAGCCAAATGGCGTAAGAGCCGTAGATCACATGAAGCAGGTTTGCGTGCGCGTGTGTGCGTCTTTGCTGTAGAATGGGGGACAAATGACACGCAAATTGCGTATACGAAAATAGAGCACATAGCACAGTGAGGAATCATGCCCTCTCCAGGATGGATTTTTGTGGGAGAGAAAATAAATCCCTGTTGACGTATCGGGCAGGATCGAAAAGGCACAAAAGACGACATTACTGACTTGAGTTCAGCTGTTTTTGCTAGATGCACAAGATCCCGCGTCCAGTCGCCAGTGGCGACTAATGGTGCGGCTGCTCCATTATGCTGCAGTTGTTGTGCCCCAGCTTGAGACACCTGAGGTGTTGGGGTATGCTGGGTTTGTTGGGGCTGATGGTGTTGTTGAATTTGATGTTGTGGCTGTTGCTGCTGGTGAATCTGCTGCTGCTGTTGTGGTTGTTGCTGAGCTACAACAGTGCTCGTTTGATGATGAATGACCTGGGGATGAATCTGAGCCCCAGGTGGACCGGCGTAATGAACGTATTGAGGTTGTGCTTGCTGATGATGCTGCTGCAAATGTTGGGACATTTTCTGTTGCCGCGACGCAATGAAGAGATAAAGTCTCGATCGAAGTCTTTGGGGGTCTTGGTCTAAGAAAAAATTTCTGACCACCACAAGTGACCGAGGGCCCATCTCTATTTGCTCTTGTTAGATTCAAAAGCTACAGCGATGTACGGAGTGTTGGCACGAGTACCTGCGCGGACGACATCATGGGTATATTGACGCCTCCGTCTCACTGGTACACCTACACCTTATCCGGACTAGTCGGGAACTTTTCCCGTTTTCCGGAATGCAAGTCAGGGGTGCACGAGTCAAATTTGATTTTGCGCACTGATAAAAATGGAGACATACTCGCACACAGCGTTACCCTCATCTTAACATCAGCCACTCGTAGTTGGATCATATAGTTCAAAAAGAATTCAAATTCGAAAAAATACAAACTTGGGAGCGGCAATAGACCGGCTGAGAAGTAGCTCATTTGAGACCTGGCTATCTAGCGGCGGTGAAAGGCTTTAATCACCCTTTTTTCGTCTGCCAGTTAAGCAGTTTTGGATCAGTAGCACAGAAGGTTATCACCCTCTGCAGGGCAAGAGTGCCAGATTCCGGGTGTGGAGACAAACCTGCTCACGTTCACTGGGGTCCGTCACTGACCTTATATTAGCAATATATGGGTATTGTAACCATTGCCGGATGACCTTGGTGCATGCGTGGCAGTGATATATATCTCCAGTATCCCATGCTTGTTGGTCTGTTGCTGGTTCACCTGCTAAGTCGAGTTGCTTCGTCCCTACTGGCATAAGCTCAAATTACATACTGTCCCCAGCCGACCTATCCACTGCATGGATTTGCCTTCAACCGCCCACCAGGACACAATGGGGATAGTGGTCCCTGCGAACCTCCATTATCACTGATTTAAAGCCGCTAGCGCATACCAAATTAGTACAGGACGGGTTCCTGGGGGTGCTTGAATAAAAGCTAAGCTGGTTCGCCATCTTGCTTCGGTTTAGAATTGTGACTGGCACATGGGAAATGATCATAGTAGATAAGCTGGGTCGTAGGAGCTGCCTCTGAGCCAAACGTGGATAGTGGCCCTGGGCATGCAAGCCACGTTTCTGGCAGCCGGGGCTTTGCTACTGCATTTACAATTTTACAGTCTTCGTCATCACAAACAGCTGACCGGCCTATCTTGACAACTTGGCTTCCAAGGGCACAGTCATCTCAAAAGGAGATGACTTGAAAACGTTCGTCTCCGCATGATTGAACGTTGCTTCTGAACCAACACGACCAGGACCGAGATGATGCTTTGACCAGCACATTCCCTTTAAAATCGACTCTTCCTTACAGGGTTGATGCTGACTGTGTTCCCTCCCATTGCCCACAATTCGAATTTGTTCAATTCATATCTTTCATCACTGATGCTCCGAATTGCTGTGATCATGCCAGGGATGTTGCTCTGTTTCAACTTCCGTAGGCCGGAACGTCCACATTTTCACCCGATTCAGAAACTGAACCCTTATTTTCTCTGTAACCTGATCAACCACATATGATATGTCCGTTTTACGCCCATTCAAAGCCTCTGATATGTTCAGGTACAACAATATGTCATTTTTTCCGACAATCATTTTTGATCGCACTGCGTAACCGGGTTTATCAACCTTCTTTCATTCGTGTTTCTAACTATTTCTGTAACTTAGCAATCTCGACATATGGACTGAAGCTGTGAGCCAAGCCTCTTCACGCATTTCCGACGCGCGTCTCTGTGGAGTGTCATCGTCTGGTGACAAGGTTATTTTGGTTAGTACAAAATCGGTTTCTACTTTAGCTATCTATTACGGTGGTCGGACCTCTGTGCTGTTCAAGAAGCTCCAAATGGTCAGATGATGGGCTACATACAGTTCGTATCATCAAGTCTTCCACCAGTCCCACTCTCATGCTTTCACGCCTACACTCCCTTCCTTGGGCATCATCGACCCGCATCTTGCTGAAACCCTATATCCAAAACGCATTGACTCAGTCAGTCAAGGTACAAGCCATGAATAGCACGGTCACGTAACAGCGCTATCCGAAGCACCGGAATACAGACGGCTAGGCGTTGCACGTAAATTGACGGAGTACTCGAAATGGTTTCGGATGACATCTACAAAGGTTTCTTCGTCGATCTTTATGTTCGATGCTCAAACGCCTTGGCTATATGTATGAAAAGATGGGATATAGTGTGTATAGAGAGTTAGGGAGTACTATGATAATATGGGATTAGGGAAGGGAAGAAGAGATGAGGAGGACGCGTTTGTTGAGTAATATTCGCACTGCAAACTTCAAATGCAATGTTAACAGCTATGATTCTAGATATGAGAAAGCCATTATCCCGAGACCCAGCAAAACGCTCTATAATGCCGAATGGACGAGACGTAATGGTACTGACACACGAAGTGCCCTAACAATTCTGCCAAAAGCTATCACACCTACTGCACCATTCACTTATACATGGTGCATACATCGTCGTTGCACCTAATGTACTCTCACTTAACAAATTGCATCCGAAAGTCTTTCAAATAGCACTCATTGACTCGAGCGTTATCACGAATATCATGAAGGTACGTGAGTTCACACCTTAAGCCAACGTCGTCCACCTCGCTGGGTGACCGTCCGACTTTACACGGGTGGGACCCTTTAATCGAGAACCGCGCTCCCTACCTGCTCGCAAGACATGGTTTGGATGGATGTTGTCACGAAGAACACCTGGTGGTATCGTCCTGTCTCGACAATGGGATCAAAGAACCGTGTTAGACTGATCAGGACATACATAGGTTCGAACGTGCTATATATCCAGTACAACTAAACGGATTGAACCAACAAGCAGGGTATCTGTACCAAGCACACAGGAATATACACCACACGAATCAGCACATCAAGACTAATTGGGTGAACATGAGTCATAGCTAGTAAGCACCATGGAAGATAGATTTCCCCATGCAGGATACTTCGCACTCAACTCCTCCAGTCTGTGCTTCATGATCAAGTTGTGAATGATCTCCACCTGATGCTTTGCATCCTGCGTCAGCTGTGGCACGGCCCTCGGATCCGGCACATTGGCCCTAAAGTTAGTCGACTTGAGTAGTATTACCAAGGCCGATTCGATAACTCGCACTCTAGCGTCGTCATCGATCCAACTGCAGGGGTCCAACAACTTGAGACCTGCCATACAAAGTCGAAGGGGGAATTTACGACGCTGTAACATCCCGATGTCATCATGGCTTGCGTCTTCAATCGTAGCCATTAGTATCTTTACAAACGTCCGATGCGAACTCTCCTCTCCTAACGTGGCGACGTTGGTGCGTGAATGCCAAAGGATAGCTGGGTCGAAGCCGGTCCTAATGAATAGATTGCGAGCAAAGTTTGTCGCATATTCTGGTTTGAGGACATCCATTTCGAGTAAGGACGCGTCCGTCTTGTCGTCTGCTCTCAGCATAATGCCATACACGACTTTTGCGACGTCGTCGATAGATACAAAGGTTCCTGAGTCAAGCAAGGCTAGGTGTTCGACCATGAATTCCTGGATACGGCGGACCAGGTCCTTCCGGTTGTCATCTTCCAGGAAGAGCAAAGAGTTGCTTTGCGTTCGCAATAGGACCGCTAACTCGACAGACGCACGTATTGAGGTCTTGCTGAGGTCACCATTTACCAAGGGCTGATGTGTGTGGATCCAAGGTGGATTGAGACCCCAAACTGCGACGGGATATAAATCGTCCACGGAGAGTCGTGATAGTGACGTAGAAAAGATATCGTAATCAGGGGATTCCCAAACCGTTTGCAGGCGCCATACGCCTGTGACTATGCCAAAGAAAATGAGCCAGTTAATGTCGCCGAGGGGATTGCTCGTGTCAAAAGACTTGCGGTAAGTCTCGTCGGTTGTAATGACCAAATTTTTGAAGGACTCCCAAGCTTCCGCGTTGCGGTCCTTGTACTTGTATTTTAGCGCTTGTGGCGTCGATTTATACATGTTGACCATATAAGAACTGATGAAACCAGTCTGCACAGCACCGAGGTCCCCCGTCAGTGATTGGACGAGATTGAGAACCTCAAGTTCCACTGCTACATTGGCCGGATTCAACTCAATGTGCTCTGCATCGCCTGACGTATCCGTCGCATGATTGGTGAAAGGAACGTGACCTTTGATCAGAGTCAACAGGGAGAACAATAGGTCAGACTTGTATACCCTATGCGCTTCTGGGTCGCTACTAGGAGGACCCATCTTTTCCCAGCGCTGGAGCAACATCAGAACTTTAGGTGTCAAGTCGACTTGTCCTGAAGCGCTCAAGAGTGGCGTTTGGAAAATGGAGGAGACGTTGAATGTAGTGGGGGAGAAAAAGTGGGACATATGATCGATGTTCTTCAAGGAACGTTCGAGTCGATGTCGCATATGTTGCAGCGGTACCTCGCCGATATCCCAAGCAGAATTTGGCACGCGGAGCATCACCGCCAACTCGACACAGGCGCGCAGGGAGTCCTCCTCGAGCTGCATGCTCCAGAATACCTCCGAGGCGTAAGGAGTGTTGCAGGTCAAAGACTTTGCAAGAGCACGGGACTCTCCTTCAGAGAGGTTGGGAAGCAGGTTATCTAGGAGTGTCCCAATACCATGGACATGGGTCAAATTGTTTGCAATCCAGAGGATACACGACGCGACGTAACTGGGGTGTGGATCCGCAGATATCACTGCCCAATGGGGTGGATCGCTGGTGTCTAGCCGCAATCCTTCCATCCACTGAACGTCCCAGTCGAACCATGATTTACAGTGGTGGAACCGGAAAGTGTAGTAACGCCCGATAGACCGAAATCTTCTGAATATACGGTAGCACCACCAAGCTTGTGGTGATTTATAGGGACACTGAGTGATTGGCCAAGCATGATCAAGCCGTGCGCAAGCAGCTTGAAGAGCAGGTGCGATTGCCGTGATGAGAAGGATTGATGGGACTAAAATCAGGATCGGCATCAAGATGATCGCCACTGTAAGGTTTAAGGCCCAAAGCAAATATATAAGACCAAGAAAGAACAGAAGGACGGAGACTTGAAGCAGGAATGGGAGCAGTGAGATGACCTGGGGAACCTTCCATCCATATAACCCTTCATATCGGAGTTGTCGAAGCGCAAATGCATCTTTATGTGAGATACTGGTCGAGCCGTTTTGGTATTCTCGAAGCCATTGGAGACATAGGACGCCAATGAGCACGACAGAGAGACTGATGGAGAGACTAAGAAACCACAATGCATTGACACCAACAGCATATGGCTTCAATGGAGCCGAAGCAAATGATAGTGGGGACTGGATCAGCATGTCGTTGAATTGTGCAGGGTTTGACATATTGGCGAGTTGGAGTGAGATTTGGAGAAGGAGTTTTGCAGATGTCTCGCTCGCATCGCTATCGAGCCATTGGTATGATTCGACAGCGAAAGCTGTGACTGTTGCAGCGAATAAGGAGGTCTGCGCATATTCTCAGTTGGCTTCGGTTGATGTTCAAGCTGGACCTTACGAAGATCAAGAGATTCTGAATTTCGTCGTTCCAATTCTTACATATATTGGTATCATAAGCCTCCAGTATCCTCAACGGCTTGGACCATGGATCTTCTTTCCCAGTCCGAATGAGGCGATCGTCTTGAACGCCTGGGACGTCCTACAACGTTTTGATGGCGTTAAGGATGTGTAACTTGACCTAGGGGAGAGTTCCCACCTTCAGCTGTGCCTGTAGTTGAACTGGCTGAACGGAACTCTGGTCTAGCTTAGCCTGAGCATCTTCCGGTGGAGGCGCGACTTTCTCCCCTGCACGTTCCTTCTAGATCTCCCAACCTAAGTCGGAGCAGATCATCTGCCATAAAACCCAGACGTACCAGCTCTGTGTCCACTCCAACTGGACTACTTTGTTGTGCTTGAGTGTGACTGGTGTTTAGAGGCCTTGCACTGGCAGGGGGGTTTGGCGACTTCTGATGTGCTCCATACTGAGACGTTGGCAACTCAAGACTCACATAAATTTGCATACCGTGTGATGAGCTGAGATCTCTCGACCTTCCGACATCTTGAACACGAAATCGTTCAACAGAAGGGAGACGAGCAACACCAGAGGATCACGGGTAACAATACGAGAAGACATCTAGAATGTTCACGTTTAAACCCCTTTCATCATCGATGACACTGGCCATATGGTATGCCCGGCATGGCCATCGCTCCACTTAGGGTCGAATGTCCTGTCTTTTATGGGCGTGGTGACGTGCAGATCGACTACCATCTGTTATTCGGGAGACTGGTGTTGGCGAATTCTATAATAGGAAGGCGACCACATTTTTGCCACGATCATTGGACTGGGCGTTTTATGGGAAAATATCGGCGCGTTGGTTGTCGGGCGGTTTGCCCGTAATGCTTGCTTTTCTCGAATGCGAATTTGGCCGAATAGGTCTATTTAATATCCACAGAGGCCCAACAGGTTTGGACGTGCTCAGAATAATAACCCATTTAACCACTCAAAAGGACGGAATGATTTCATTTTATCTTATTTTGAATCGGAATTACCATCTTGGGTATACGCGATGATTTAAAATGTAGCCTTTTTAGTGCAGCAGCCAACGCTATACTTTCTCTTGATTCTCATCAGCTACAGCTCTGAGGAATCCACTTTGTTCGTCTTTTTTCACTCCTTTCTTTGCATCGTAAATACCTGCTAGGGCGCTGACGACGACGATGGGTGGTAAGTCCTGCCCTCGAGCAACCCTCATTTATCACTCGGTATCTTATCTATTAACTGACTTCCGATCACCATTGCTGTGTGCTCCAGTGTCAGTCGTACTTGGCTCTCAATGGGGAGATGAAGGAAAAGGAAAGCTAGTTGATATCCTAGCCGCCGATGTAGATGTCTGTGCCCGTTGTGCAGGTGGAAATAACGCTGGTCATACCATCGTTGTGCCGGTTGGTCCTGAGAAGAAGGTCACACATGCCTTCCATCTGCTCCCTAGTGGTAGGTGTTGATCTGGTTGTTGATTCGATGGGGACGCCTTTTTCATGTCAATTCGTCGAACTGGGTGCGCATATATTCAGGTTTGGTAAATCCAAAGTGTACGGGCCTCATTGGTTCTGGTGTGGTCGTGCATATACCTTCATTCTTCAAGGAACTGGATGCTTTGGAGTCTCAAGGTCAGTTTTTACTATGTATCCTGGGTACTGCATTCTCAGCGTTCCAGGTCTTAACTGCACTGGCCGTCTCTTCATCTCGGATCGCGCACATGTTGTGTTTGATTTCCACCAGATCGTCGACGGACTCAAAGAAGTAGAACTCGGAGGATCTAGGTGGGCATATCCTGACCTACGTTATCATGTAGTTGTCACTTACTCCCTCGTCAGCATTGGCACAACCAAGAAGGGTATAGGCCCGGCCTATTCAGGAAAGGCATCTCGTTCTGGATTGCGCATCCATCACCTCTTCGATCATGACACCTTCGCTACCAAGTTTAGAAAAGTTGTAGATGGTCGGTTCAAGCGTTATGGACATTTCGAATACGATACAGAGGGCGAGATCATGCGGTACAAGGTGCGTGCATTTACTGTCATCTGCGCTGCCTACCATTGACCCTCGCATTTGAAGGTCTTGGCAGAGCGCTTGAGACCTTATGTCGTAGACGGTGTAGCATTCATACACCAAGCATTAGCCTCTGGAAAAAAGGTCTTGGTGGAAGGTGCAAATGCGTTGATGCTTGATATTGATTATGGAACGTACCCATACGTGACTTCGTCGTCAACTACGATTGGCGGCGTCTGTACTGGATTGGGAATCCCCCCTAAGTTAATCGGACATACTATTGGGGTCGTTAAAGCTTACACTACCCGGGTTGGTGCCGGCCCATTCCCTACGGAACAACTTAATGTGCGTCTGTATTTTTTCCTTATACATAATAGGTTCTAATAACCGTGGTCAGGACATTGGAGTCCACCTTCAAGAAGTTGGCCACGAATACGGTACCACTACCGGTAGACGGAGACGTTGCGGATGGCTGGATCTGGTCGTTCTGAAACACTCCTGTCTGATTAATGGATATGATAGCCTCAACTTGACGAAACTCGACGTGCTCGACCAGCTGGAGGAAATTAAGATCGCCACGAAGTATATATCGGATGGAGAGGAATTGCCTGGATTCCCTGGTAAGCATGAATCAGTGCAAACAATGGCCGTCCTATTTGACTGACTCATCCTGCCATTGTAGCCAACCTTGAGCTGCTCTCGAAGGTAGAAGTTCAATATGTCACTTTACCAGGATGGAAACTGCCAATAAGCAAGGTGAAGACATATGAAGAGCTTCCGGATAAATGTAGAGAGTATGTCGAATTCGTTGAAAAATTGTTAGGTGTGCCAATCAAGTGGATTGGTGTGGGGCCGGACAGGGATAGCATGATCACGAAGTAGAGCCACAAAGAAGGTGTGTTGTGAGGTATAGATTTACTTGCTTGTGTTTATAAGTTTATCTTTACTTGTGCATGCGTAGTATGATGGTTATCGAATTGGACTAGATTAGCCACGAAGTCGAGGGGCAGGTGCAGAAGGAAGGAATTAATAAATATCTAGGTCTCAACGGGTATGAATGTGGTACGAGAGAAGCGGTCATCACTGCAGCGAAGCCAATAGTCATTACAGGATATACCAGTACCTTGACGTTGCAGCTTGAAGTCCGACCTAACAACCTTCACATGCATTGAAGATACGTGGTGCAAGAATACGGAAGGAAACACGGGTAAATACTATTAGAACGTGATCTTGCCGGCAAATAGGCTTTGTGGATTGGTTGAGAACAGCGCTGTCTTGTCCGCTGCAGTTATAAGAGTAGAATCCTCTACAGCAGCTAATGAGCCAGCTTGAGTGAAGGCCGGTGCGTAGGGGTAGTCCTGCATTGGGGGTTAGTCCATGTCATACCAACAATTTTTCTGGAACGTAACGCACAGTGCCAAAGAGGAGTTGTGAAATTGGGGTATCGTAACCCAGAAGACCTTCAACTTGGTGGAAGTAAGTAGGGCCAGCGGAGTCCCACCAGACTCTATAGGGTCAGCATTAAAAGAGTTCACAAAAAGTACGAATGACCTATGCGTACCGGGCTTGTAAGATTGCCATCGTACTGTCGTATATAGGGGGATCCGTCTTCAAGAATCGGTCGAGTGAAGCGGGGAAGGCACCGCCAACGTGGGGAATGACGTAATGAATGTTGGATAGAGATGCAAGAGTTCCACTAAGTATCAAATCCATCAATGTACGCGCAGTCTCGAAGCTTATCAACCTGTCAGGAAGTGGTTCCAGGATAATTCGGTGTAAACTTACTAGAACTCGACGGTGCCAGAGGCGTAAAGGGTTGGATTAGCGGAGACCAGGTTGCCCCCGACATTCAGGACTGGGTCTCCAGGGTGAACGAAAAGAATTTCCTTGTCACTCCTTCCATTCAACCATTGGAGGAAAGGTGCCAATTCGGCGTTACCAAGGTACTTTCCATCATAGTTGGATTGCACAGCGATCCCGACAGCACCGAGGTTGTTTAAAGCGTAGTTTGCCTCGGTGATGGACTCTTGTGTGAAAGGCAACGGCACAGTGGCGTAGAAGCTGAACTGGTCAGGGTTTTGACGGCAGTAAGCAGCCAATTGCTCATTCATGAGACGAGCCAGAGCGACTGTTGGGTTCTGATTGCCCTGGAAGACATTAGCACCCGGGGTAGAGAAAGAGATGATAGAATGGGTGATGCCCTCGCTTTGCATGAAAGCCAAATGTGTTTGTAAATCCCAAGTTGGGGTGGGATTGCCACCGGTGGTTGGTACCGCAGCATGATACCAACTTGGTACGACATGACCTGCGAAGTTCAATTGTAAGTTCAACAACTTGGACTCGGAATGCCAGGAAGGAAGATATACCGTGAACATCAACCATAGCTGTAGTTTCGCGACTGAAGATACGACTGTTACTTCGCTTCGAAGGAGCCCCAGTTTCGGGTACAGGTGTAATATTTGCAGCTACGTAGATTGCGACGATTGAAGTCATTGCGTTGTTGAAAAGTGTCGGATCAAGAACGTCGAAATTAATGCCATCTACGGAGCACACCAGATTACTTTGTGCTCAGCATTGCGAGTCAATCGAAAAACGTACCAAGCTTTGCGTTCTCAATGATGATGTTTTCGACGTCTTGACCTTGCACCTGGGCGGTTACAGATGAGGGGAGGACGAATGCCAAAAATGCTAAGAAAATGGAGATCTTCATTGCTATTAGCCAAGAACCTAAAAGGGTATGGAAAAGGTGCGCAGGGCGCAAGGGTTTTAGGAGCGATGAGCCTATAAAAACTAGGAAGACAGTATATAACGGCGAAAGATACCTCACGTGCTCCCGGAAAATGAGCATTGGCTGTTTATAATAAGACTAGTGTTCCTAGTTAATTTGTACTACGGAGCCCACGATCGCGACGGCTGCTATGGATGGTAACTGTCGGACATCTCTGATCAACATTGACGGATGCTGAGCACTTAGCATCCGTGCCAATGTTGATCAGGTATCTAAGATTCCTTTGTGTATGAGGCCCATGATGAGTTTCTCAGTTGCCATTGAGCTCCTAACCATCTAAACCTCTCGTTTGACTGAGTGAGGCTTCCTGCCTATTAGTAGATGAAATGAGAAAAATTAACGGTATTAGTCTCACCCCTGGCCTCCGTCAAATCTGGTATCATATCAACGGTTAAATTTGAACCACAGACCATTTTTTCACGAGAAAATACAACTGCAACAAGGCTCTATAGATCTACAGGTGTGTAAATGCTTCCACGTTGGCTGACTAATATTGATGCTGAAGCTGGGGACCCGTCCGAAACTCACGATTTCTCTGCCGTGCATGCATACCTCTGTACTACACAGATTGAAGAATTGGAATTGGATGGCAACTTGCCGAGTCGCTGACCCACGAGAAGGGAATGGGTGCCCTGTGCTAGGCAGATCAGAACATCCCAGCATGGGAGAACATTAGGCGGGGAATTTCATCTGATAGGCTGCTGAAGATCTGGCTTATTTGGTTTAATTTTGCCCTCGATGGTTTAACTAATCGGGGGGAGAAGCAATTATTAATTGACAGGTTGATCAGATTCATCAGGCTTCTTCAGCAACTCGATGCAGTTGACGTATGTTTTGGGAATTACCGTGGTTGTAATAAGAGATATTGCTCTGGTTTGCTCATAAGTATCCTGGATTAGATACCGCGGTGCCCCCTCCATCGAAATCTACCCACTGCTTAACTCAACAAAGATGGTAAACTGGATGGACCCCCAAATCCTTGCAAGGACCTCCCGTAAGTCCTTTCGATTACGATTACACTCTGCCAGTTAAGTACCCACACCAACTGTTGCTGATAGGCGCCTATGGAGCCTTTGTGCTTACCCTCGTGGGCATGG
Organism: Volvariella surrecta; assembly: GCA_951802395.1. Lineage (NCBI taxonomy): Eukaryota > Fungi > Basidiomycota > Agaricomycetes > Agaricales > Pluteaceae > Volvariella > Volvariella surrecta. The sequence continues at coordinate 2,652,987 of OX637784.1, forward strand.
CAACTTGGGACGTACTCCGTACGTTGGCGTTTGACATCTCTATTATCCGTGGCAAGCGCCCCTGGAGGTGGCCAATGGTGAGTGTGTCGGCTGTGTTCGTAGTGTGTCTCATCAACAAACGCCACTCGCTTTAGCTGTTATACTTCATTTGTCGAATTTGCTTAATAATGCACATCTACGCCTATGCCGTCAATCTCAACGCCATTTTAGAAATACCATGCCAAGAAGTCATATGGATTTCAAAGGGTGCGATGACTCCTATTATGGAATGTGAAGACGACAAATGATACGGTGTTCAGTTACCGATGCTATTGGGACTTGTGGATCATCGCTCATCCTAGTCCTCCGTACTCGTGCTGTGTGGAACCGCGATATCAAGATATCAGTTGGGTTGGGTCTTCTCTTCCTCGGTCAGATTGCGGTCTGGTGCCAGAGTAAGGAATTCATACTGCTGCTCTTCCAGATTCTTGCTGGACAACTCAACACCTTTCATGTACTCCCAGCGTTCCGTTTTTCGGTCTCCAAGTGGGACCCACAGCGAAATCTCTGTGCTGTGATCTCCACCGCACCGCGTCCTCTCCTTGTCACTGTTTTTGCTTATAGTGGGTATTTCAAATTACTTGATGTGGCTTACACTCACCCTAAATAGCTATGGCCTTTGACTTGGTCATCCTCGCGTTGTGCGCCTGGAAATTGCTCATGGCGCGTGGTTCGAGTAATCTTGCTCATGTTCTCCTGCGTGACGGCATTGTGAGATTCCAGTCAATTTCTTTCAATGTCAGTATTCTCATATCCATTAGGGATACTTCCTTGCAGCTTTCTGCGCCAATTTAGTGCAAATGGTCATGGCCGCTCTCGCCCTCAGCCCGGTTATGAACATCATGGCGCTTCCATTCGCCCTCGTAGTTTCCGTTATTGCGTCAACGACAGTCTTCCGCAATGTCTTCATAATCTACGATGCCTGGGCAAGGGATTCAGGTTGTAGCCCTAGCAAATATACTTCTGCCTCTGGTCCGACGCTCCCCCAATTTGCAGCTAGGGCTTCCAGTGGGAGAATGGCCTTCTCTGAAGGACCACCCGAACCAGTGGACTCTTACCCCCTCAGAGAATTCAAGTCTCAGGACTTTGATAGCGTCGCCGTTCACAAAGTCGTGGACGTTGACATAGATGACTCACAAGGTCAAGTGATGAGTAACAATGGGAGAAAACACCCCTATGCCTTTTGACAGTCTCGTCTGCATTGAAATTGCGGCGCATTGTAGTATAGCTTCTCTCTGGGTCTTCATCTGCATACGGACTCCCACTCTATATACACTATTCAATTGCATGGGATTTGGTTTGGTCAGTGTCTCCTCTTTGCTCCTTCGGTTTTTTCCCCTTGTATTACCTGTCAAATAGCTCACCTATCTGTCATTAATCATTATTGTCGCAAATCATTGTGATTGCATTACATGCAATAATAGTCGAAGCGAATTGCCACAAGGAGGCTAGGTCATAGAAGTAACTGTGCACTCGCTCCGTTGGGAACCGACATCCCCTTCGCGCTTCATTTTTGATTCCTTCTCCCGACAGCGAACCTGTGGCTATAGCAACAAAAGTATTGAGCGAGAGCAACTAGGAAGTCTATTTCTACCATCTTAATGCGGATCATACCATCAAGGGGGGTAGGAACCATCTGGCGGATGTTAAGCTTTACCCCGTATTTAGTCCCACTCTCCGGTCCCTTGGAGCGTCGCCCCATATGAGGATACACGTTTTCCAGTGAGCGGTTTGTACTTAGAAGAGCAGGGATGCAAACATGGAGAGGCAGTTATGAAGAAGTGTGAAATCCTAACGATTGCCGCGAGTATTCGTCTGAAATTCGTTTCTGGATTCCGGAGAAAGTTCGGCTTTGTCGCAGGCTGCCCCAGAATAGAACTTTACCGCATGCACCCTGAATTCTATTCCTCCGAGACAGTATGATAAGCTAGTCTCGTTACCATCCGTCGCAATTCGACCACTGTGCTCCGGAACTAGAAAGTGAGGGAGACAGCGTGGGAACGGAATGGGCACGATACTATCGTGCACCTGCTTTGAAAATGTCTCGTGAAGCTGGACTTACACGTTCCACTCTGTATTGGAGGCATTATGCATGTGGAACTTCAGACAATTACAGCTTAATTAATTTTCTTTTTTTCCTTGACATTTTGTATCTTCTCGCCGTAAGGTTGAGTCAAGACTTGAATAAGGAGGCTTGGAATCTCTGCAGTGAGTTTACGTAAAGGCTCGGCATATTTTTTTTTGGCAAAATTGGATTATCTTATCTTATCTTTGTATCCAGTCTTGCACGAGGCCATTCCCAGTGACAGTGTGATGTTCAAGTTCCAATTCGATATTGATGATATTGAGGAAGACGAAGAGCTCCTCCAACTCAACGCCAATCCAGGCGACACAACCTCCCAACCGTATATTTCCCATGCACAGCGAGAAAATGACAAGGAAGAAATTAACTTAGAGCCATGTCGAGAAGCGTCGATTGTTAAACTGGTGGGTCAATCACAAAATTGCAATTTTCTGTATTGCTAATCGGAGCTGTTTCTTTTCATTTAGGTTGAGCAACTACCTCCGAAGATATCTTATTCACCGTTGATTGTTGATGTTCCTGGAATTAGAGGTGCTGGCGGCACAGACTCGGAGAAAGTCGTCATACCGAGGAGAGACTTATTCGATGCTAGGTTTCAGCTGATCGCCAATCCTGAGAATGACGAAGAGGGGGACGAAAGAGATGGGCATCAAAATAATTCGCACCAAGAGGATCCTTTACGGTTTTTAGAAACACCGTCTGATTTGGTTCCCGGAGTCTATGAAGGAGGACTGAAAACTTGGGAGTGTAGTGTTGATCTGGTGGAATATCTTGAGACATTGGACCGTTCAGGTGATCCTAGTGGAAGAGAGCAGACTAGAGGGTGGAGACAGATTTTAGAGGTATGTTTGTATGTTTAAAACCTCTGTCCTTCATCAAGATTTATATGTGATCATTAACAAAGATTGGATGCGGAACGGCGATACCGACTTGTAATGTTCTCCGAAAAATCTTCTCCGGGATTCCAGGAGTTACTGGGGACGTTGATCACTCAACTCCAGCTCCCTCAGTTGGGGCTAAGGTGCCGAAGTATCAGGTTCATCTCCAAGACTACAACCTTTCCGTGCTGCAACTTGTAACTCTACCTAACGTCCTATTAACATGGTGTGCGTCTCGTTCCTTCCATTTTTCAATGAGTGCTCATTGAGAATGGATTAGACTTTTCACCAGCGTCATCAGCATACCGCTCATCCTTCTCAGACGAACAAGACATCCCTACCATGGCCGCAACAGTCATTCCCGATGGTACACATTCACATATACACTCCAGTTCAGCGGAGCGGTCAACGACAGAACTAATTCCAGATCCTTATCAGCCGTCGGAACTGAACATCACACCCAGTCTCAAAACTTACTTCCTTACTTGGCTCGATGATCATAGTATCCAAATCAAGTTCTTCTCTGGGTCATGGGATTGGGATTGGAGTATCCATACAAGTAACGAGGCTAATGATAGCGATGGTGAAGGGACAGAAAGGGGGAAACTACGCTATGATTTAGTTTTGACTTCGGAAACGATCTATCGACCGGCGAGTTTGAGGTCGCTTGCCAAGCTCTTGAGGGGTGCTTGCGGGTACAGGGATAGTGGAAGAGTAAATGATTACGATCGGGAATTGAAAGATTTGACAGATCGGAAACTGGTTATAGGTAACAACGGCGCTGGCCTTAGCCCTAATGGTCTGCGGGTTGAGAAGAATCATGACACTGGATACTTATGCCTAGTTGCTGCGAAAGTTGTATACTTTGGTGTTGGGGGTGGAATACCTGATTTTGTTAAGATGGTGGAAGGGGGTGACCAAGAAGTGGGGAGAGGAACAGTGAAGGTCGTTTGGGAGAAGACAGTGGGTGTCGGAAGAAATATTCTAAGTGTAGTATGGAATGAGTAAAATTCTATGGCGGGGGGATACACTGTTTTTGGACGCGTACAGGCATCAATAAGTGGGTTTTATATCACCTCAAAATTCATGTGCACTGCCCACTACCACCGTGTTATTGAAAAGGAGTGAATTAGCACTATTCGTGTCCATAGTATTAGTTACATCGTGACCTTGATGCAAACTTCAAGGTCCCGAATAGAACATCAGTGGTGTATCTAAATCCCGAAAAACTGTCAAGAACTAGATGCAAAGATTAGTGCATGGTAACCTACCCGCTCGAACATATAAATATGGTTGCACTGTCGAGTCAATTTTTGTCTAACGGATTGAGGTTGAGACATTCGCTCAGTGGGTCATCGTTCTCTTGAAGAAGAAAACCTACATGGTATGGGTAAATGTGCCTCTGCGAGACGCCATACTGGTTGGTGGCATGCAGAGTGGGAGAACTCGCATTTCCGTGGTGTCGATACTTGCGCAGTTGCTGGCGGGCGTTCAACCTATATGCGCATTGGGATAGAGACATTGAGCATGTCAATGACGGTGGGCATAAAGGAGCTACGTACGAGGCAAGGAAAGAATTCGAGAATACTAGGTGTAGGAGAATCCGTCAATGAGGAGCGAAGTGGATAACTGAGTGACTTACGGCGTGTTAGAATCATCAGAACCGCAATCCATATGACTACAGCATACATCCACGTGTCAGCTTGGCATCGCGGGTCGGAGTGGAGCGAGCCATCTTAATGGAGGCATACTCACAATTATCCCTCATCGTTACCAACTAGAGAACATAGCGAAGTGAACCGTGTCTCTTAACGGATGTTCAGGAACAGAAAACTCACACAGATCACCGTTACGACCCCAACAAGGCTGACGGGACGGAGAATTATCAACTCTGCCGGTGAGGAAATTCCGAAATGCCGAAGACCTACCCCGTCATAAGCCCATTCTCTGCATGGAATCAGCAAAGGTTGTACCAACAGGTAGACATGCAGGAACAAAGATGTGTGGAAGGTTGGGAGAGGATAGAATTGAAGTAGGTAAATCAACTTACGTATGGTCCACAACATAAGCTTGTCCATGAGCAGCGCAGACCTAGGCACGTTAGAAGAGACGCATTAGAAGATGATGCAAAGGATGTTTGGATTCTGTGGGTGCATCCATATACAGCAGGGAGATGTCGAACGTACCCTCCAACTTTCGTACGCGTCGTATGGAAGCGGTAGCACGCGATGGCTGCTAGGATGACATCGACTCCAGCACCAGCAGCTAATAGAACAATCAATGGCCATCCACATGTGTCGGCGACGGTTGTTGACTCCGTGTGCAAGGTGCTCATCCTGATCCCTGCGATACTAATCACTACCCACCCGACCAGACGAATGACTGCCAGGGCGTAGAAGATAACGGCAATGCAGACTTTTTCAGAGATGATTTGTAATCTGTGGGCGAAGTATGCCTGTGGCGTTCGAAGGTGAGCACGAGACATTGAATTTCGAGGTAGAAGAGTGCATTCTGTGCTTGCTTACTTGGACCATTGATGCGACACAGCCACTGAAGAGTATCGCAATGCGAAAACCGGAATCGATATTTGCTCCTTGGACGAACGCCTGTTGCGTTGGATCTTTGTAGGAGGCAATGATCATGTAGTAAAGGCCGTTTGAAACAGCTATCGTGTGCGCAAGTTCCAGGATCCTAATTTGCTCAATACATTCAGATGGGAACTCAGAATACACCGAAGAACATGATAGATAGACGTACCAAACGACGAACACCATGATCTTAACAAGAGGCTTGTCCTCGGAAAATCGACCAATGTAGATGTACGTTTGAAGAGTTGCGATACCGAATAGAAATGTCGACACGAAAGTTCCAATCATCAATGCCCCAATAGTCGAGTTGGGTGATATCATGGTGAGCAATAAGTGCTGTTACAGGATCTTCTATGAGGATGATAGTGGAGCGCAGCATCCAAGTCTGCAAGCTTCGTACAAAGGAGACCTCTTGGTTACGCGCGAATTAAATGAGGTCCAAGACGACAAGCGCTTCTGACTGGAAAAGGCTTTCCTCACTTGTGCGTGACATGAATGACAATAGGGACCTTAGGGTCAAGCATCACAACGCACCTAGTTAGGGTAAGAAGTTGGCAGTGTGAACTCATGACCTACTTAAATTAGGGTGCGTGGTGGGTCAGATATTGAAATGATCCAATGGACCTCCCCCATGGCGGTGCGATGCAGACTCATTGGGGGTCGTGCGGATGCAGGGCTATGAACGCAAGCTGCCAATGATAATCAATAGTCGACAGGGAGACACAGAGAGTTTGTATGCAGCTAACGTTGGTCTAACATCTTTTAAAAGACCTAGTCGTCGAGATGAGAAGGAGGGATCTCCAGACCTCCCTGCGCACTGGCACGCTAACTTGTGTCCCTGAGTCGGCGAGAAGCTTGTATTTGTACGTGTTATTCACGCCCCTTTGATAACAGGTCAAGATAAGATAACTGTCGCCTAGCTTGACAGTGACCTTGGCTTTGTTGACTCCTCTAATTCTGGAGGCGGGATGTACAGTACAAATTAATTATGTCGCAAAAGTAAATAGGACATTAGGTCGTTTTGCGGAACTTCGGCAATTTCCAGGAAATGGGCCCATACAACTTGAAATTCGAACATGAGCGTATTAGCACCAGGATCTGTTTTTACGGACCTCGATTGCATGAGGCTTTCAAGTATTGGTTCTCCGCAGCCAACGCCCACAGACGGCGTCTTCTCGACACTGCAGTTTCGTCGTATCTGGAAAGGCTCGACTCGTTGCGCTTACTGAATCACCCGCATATAGTAAGTGGAGAGCTATAGTAGCACTCCTTGATTAGGCAACTTCAATGTACAGTACATCGAGCTAGATTGAAATCGCGATAACACAACAGATATATTCAATGCAGTTAAGCCACCGAATGAAAATTTCTACGGGACAATTCAACCGTGCCATTTATCAACGCCTCTACACTGCACTCATCCCTTTTTACGCAGAAAATCTCAAATTGGTCCCGTGACGAATTCAAGGCCATACGGAAAAATAGACAACCGAAACAACGCATGAGACTTGTTCGAAAAAATTAGTAATATTACTCTATGTACTAGTTGACTACTTGCCACGGATGGGGGGTGAACTGACCTTGCCGTGCAAAGTTACAAGAAATACATGGGGGAAGGGAATGAGGGGTTTTGACCACCTTCTACTCCTTAATTGAAGTTGTGTCAAGGCTTGATATCCATACATGGTCAGTGTTTGATTGCCCTTGCGTCCCTGCTGTAGCCTTGCTGTGGCATCCTGGAGTTCCCAAGGAACTGGTTTTGACAGAGTCATTCTCACACAAGGGCTTGGCGTCTGTTGGCATCGAACGCATGCTAATGGTAAGGTTCAAAACGATTCCAGCCTGCGTACCTCCAAGCACAAATTTACACCTCTCTCGACTTGACGTTCAGTCATGGCTTTCGGATTCAAGCCATTAGGGTTCAAATTGGCCAATGACGCCCATTCTCCACGAACAGGAATCCCTGTCGTTGCCTCTACCTTTGGTACATTTTGCATCCTTTACCTCTTAATTTATTCCCTTGGCTCGACAACTACTGGAACTCAAAGTATCCAGTGGAAAATCACAAATGGGACTCACGAAGAGCAGGGTAGTTGGTGGGCGTCGAAGCAAAACGCCGCTATTTTGATGTGGGTAACACCTAGCAGAGAGAGGTGAGCCTTGTTCCTTTGTCCTGTGTCAGCGATGAAGGTATTACGACGTTACTTCATCCTTATTGTTGTGAGTGTGAAGAGACTCTCAAGGCGCTCCAGACAGTAGAAGATCGGTTCAACAGAAGATTCAAATACCCATACGTCTTACTCACAGAAGCGAACATTACATCTGATAACAAAGATGAAGTCGACTGGATCACTGAAGGGCGGGCGAAATTCGGTCAGTCATCGTCATTTCCTTGTAGCCTTTCTGTACATTGCATATTATACAAATGGGTATTGCAGAGACCTACGGAACGAGATGTGGGGAGTGCCAGAATGGCTGAATAAGGAGAAAATTGAGGAGTCCATCGAGAAGTTGGGGTAAAGGACTACCCATGATTGAACGCGAATGAGTGCTGATGATAGCTCATTTGGTAGGTTTATCTGGAATTATGGGGCAATGTGTAGGTTCTATTCTGGTACGACAAACGCTCCCCAAGTCACCCAGCATCTCATGTCTTGACATACTGCTTCAAGAATTCTTCTAGCGCCACCCCGCATCGCTGCAGTATGACTGGATATGGCGGTTGGACACGGACATTGTGTTTCACTGCGAAATTGTTCGTCAACTATCCTGGTTATCGAATTCTGATACTTACTCTATTGTGGAGCCATATGACCCGATCGCACGAATGGCTCGGGAAAATAAACCTTATAGTATGTCACTTGCGACTTTGCACTTGGAGCCTCAATGGGCTTCGGGTAACCGTCGTTTTAGGCTTTACCCAGGTTTCTGGTGACGCAATATATGTGCAACCGTCATTAGCGTCCAACGTCTCACACCTCATGAAGGACCATCAACATCTACTTCCATCAGAGGCTAATTTGGCTTTTTCGTGGAGAGACGTTGACAAAGCCCTTCGAGATGAAGCCACCACAGATAATTGGACTATATTACCTATGTATGTGAGTATATATTCCCCAAATGATAAGACAGAGCGAAGCTCACTTTAATCCCCGGTGTTGAATTTAATGCATAGATAGAACAATTTCGAAGTATCGCACAGGAGTATAAGGGAGTCACCGCTTTACCGAGCGTTCTTTGATTATCTAGACCAACAAGGGGGGTTCTTCTATGAACGCTGGGGCGATGCCCCTTTCATTCGTATGGTGTTGGAATGGTATTGAGAAAGGACCAGGCTATGCAATTTCGAGATCTTGGTTAGTGGCTGTGACTAAAAGCGCCGCGTACGAAAACTTACGATTGGTTCGTGCGCTGGGTCTTGATAGGATACCAGCACCAAGGGTGGGATTATGAATGCCCTGAGCCACCTATGTGTGTATGCTCGTCGGAGGACACAAGAGGTGAGTAATTTTGCTTCATACAATGCGCTGGTAGAGGTGGACTCGAAGTGATCTCCGAAGACTTCCATCATCGCGGTGAAGAGTGAGTACACATGGTGCATGTCGATCGCGTCAACCCTTGATCGTTAACAGTACCTGTTTAGTTGGTTTGAAGCATGATTGTCGATCATTCTCGCTAAAGACCTTTTATGTGCATTACAATACGACCCGGATGGTACCATGTATACCCTTGGATAATATATTAGCATGCTTGAGAATACATCTTGTAAGATGGATATGTTCCAAACAACAATGCCTCATATGGTAAAACCCCAGTTCCATAACCACTGGGAACCAAGCCTGCTCGGCCGTCTAACCCTTCGACAACCAATCTCTGGAAAATCTCGAGATCCTTTCCGTATTTTCGTAGAGCTGAGATTAGATTGGCACCCGTAGGAAAGATGACGTCAACCGAACGAATACGTGAAACGGTCGATCCCCCCGTCATGAAGGTGGGTAGGAGATTGTCCGTTTCCCATCTTGATTGGATCATATAACTTATCGCTCCTTCCGGTATATCCCGTGATAGACATCGTTCAAAATAAATTGTTTCTAGAAGGGGACAAAGGGTGGAAGTGGGGAGTCCTCTTCGGTGGTTGAGTTGTTCTACGATATCGGCACTGATAACTGGGAATGGGTAAAACAGGGTATCGCTTGTTCTGAGATGCAAGACTCTGAGTGAAGAGGAGAAGTGGGTGAGGTAGAGCAGTAGTTCATCGGCATCCGTGCATGAAGGTTGAAGACAAAATGTTTGTATGCGGCATGCTGAACGAACGAGGAAAGTCATGAATGCAGAGTATTTGAGGGGAATTTTGGGTGCGATGTTGATTGAGAGGTGGGTCAAGGATGGGAGGGTGATGGTGGCGAATATCTTATCAATTGGAACCTTGGAGATGAGAACCAGAGTGTGAATATGCGATCGCATGATGCGGGGAGTACTGGTGGTTGTATGGGAGCTGACGGTATTGGTGTGTCTAAGTGGGGAGGGTGATACATCAAGGGCGGCGATCCGGAGAAGGTAGCATTCTTTGAGTGTTTTAGCTTCAGCGAGTATGTCGAGTGCAGTTGCAACAGAAATATCGTTCAATAGATGTAGGCGTGTGAGGCGGACCCACGGGATATCAAGATGTGTCAACGGAAACTCTCCGTTGCTTCGCAAGGTTCTAAGTTTCGGAGAAATTTTAAAAATAGTGTTGAGCCATTGAGTCTGAGGAGAGGAGAAGTAGAACCATGATGAACCGGTCATGTCGATCGACCTAAGCAATGGGGCGCGTAATGATGATTCCGTAAGTGAGATGATTGGAAATTTCATGTTGGGTCGGAGGTTATCGAGATGAAGGACAATGGTTCGCCAACGGTGGAGATGGGTGAGGAGCGCGTTCAATACGGATGCTAGTAATGCCGAGTTCACCGACATCCCCGCGGAATGTGGATAACCGGAGTGTTCGTAAACCAAGGAGAGAGTGAGCGGATAGTTGGCCGACCGGTTCAGGTATTCCGAAACGCCATAGGGAGAGGGACATGACCCAGTGTCGCATACTCGGACCTGCAATTTGGACCATAGCTGAGGCATGACAGTCATGACCTCCCTCCACTTTCGGCACACCTGCGAGAGGTTGTTCACGGTGACGGAGTGCCTCTCTGGAGGGATGACGGTGAGTGTATGGTGGAAAATGCTCTGGAGAATTTCGGAGGGGAGATTGGCTAATGTATATGCTGCTGACGCCTGGGATAATCGAGTTGCATCGCGTGCGCGCAGGTGAAGCACAAATGCGTTGGACATGTAAGATGGTGGCATATTGGGAGGTCTACAAAGCGTTGGAGGCTTGTAGGTCGGTGGGGAACGGCTGAAGGTTTGGACAGAGGAAAAAACATAAATTAATGCGCCCATGTATGACCGAACGAACCCCGTTCGGTAAATAGCTCTCGAGTGTCTGGTTCAGGGATGAAGCCGAGAACAACGCGCCGCGACACTGACAGTCTTATCTTGTGTAATGCGGATGCATGGATACGTCGCATATGAGGTGCATTCGAGCACGCTAGTCCTGCTTCTGAAAAATCTCATTAGCTAGTGAGCGTGGGCAACGCGGCACCTGGCGGTGGACAGTGGGAGTTTGTTTGGTTCCATGTATAGATTAGAAGTCAAGACAGCACCTCAATTCCATCGTCATCGCCACACGGCCCTCTAATTTTATCCCACATGTTCCTCCGGCCATAAGCAACTGCGATGTCGTCCACGAGAGCAGAATCCCAGCATTCTTCTCGCCATGGCAGAAGGAGGTCAAACACATCTCAATCAGTTCTCAGAGGTCCACCTCAACCTCCGGCGCCTGCTCTCAGAATTGGCGACCACAAGACATTTAATGCATGGGTACATGATCCAAAAGAGTCCCCAAATGTTATAATCAACACGTCGTGGTGGCCTGGCGTCACGGAAGGCGATATGGTCAGCGTCTCAGGACAAGTGGATGGGTCGTCGAACTTTTTGTTCATTGTTCACAAGTACGAAGGTCCTTCCCGGCCTCAGCTGCAGGTATGAGGCATCTCAACTCGTGTATCATTGCTAGCTTTACCTCCCGGTTCAGTTGTCGATTCCTAAACCAACTGCCGATGCGTGTGGGTTGCGAAACAATGGTGAGGTGTTGGTAACCAAGGTCTGTGTTCACCGCATTTTCGAAATAGAATCCATGTTCTGACATTGGTCTAGGTCGACCGCAACAAGTGGTGTGCGGACTACATCGAACTTACGTTCCAGGACCAGTACCTCGGGCGAAACGATATGTGGCGGTTGGGGCAGCATCTAGTCGGGCAATGCGTGCATGCGAACCAAGAGATCTCATTCATTGGTAGCATCGCTGCCAAAATACAGAATATATACATCAATGGAAAGAAGGTACGTCATATTGGTCATGCTTCTGCTCCGGCTTATCATCGCCGTAGGTCTCCTCTGCCTTTATCACATCTACGACCAAATCCATCTACCGATCACTTTCAGCAAGGGTCACCATCTTCATTCAAGTTTGTCACGAATTATGGGAATTTGACGGGGACGGAGAACGTTACAACGAGAAAATCGTTCATTCATTCCTTCCTGCTTTGTTCTCCAAGTGGCGAGAAGCTGGCACCAATCATACCGTCAGCATCGTTCTCATCTCCCGGGTGTTCTACGACGAGTCAGAAATTGGTTACGCAGCAGGTCCTCTGCGTCGTGACGATCGCGGATACTGGTACAAAGACTTTTTCAAGGTTATCACCGACCTTGAAGTGATATACGACTGGCGACCGACCCTAGTCAGCTTAAAGGACTACTTGTGGGATTTTCAAAGAGATATTCTTCTCACTCATCATTACCACCGCACGCATAGAGACTCGCTTGTGGGTCCGGTAGAGCCAGTACGGCTTGTTGGCCGCCTTTCTTACGCGCACGATGGTCCTCTGCTCGAAGCCCTCAACCTTGGCCTAAACCCCACCGAACATCATTACGTCGACCGTTCTCTCTCGTTGACAGGAGCTGCAACCCTGGTCATCACACCAGGAACGGGCTTTTATCGCGTGTCAAAGCACCTCCTTCGATTGACTACGATTCGTATGCTTGACCAGGGATTTGGGGTGGACCTGGTGTCACTTGCCAAGGCACCGCTTCATCAATCGCCTATATTCACCTTTCGTGGCCAGGATACAGAAGGGAAGGTTGACTGTGAGAAGACCGGGATTTCTGTCAGCGACCCGCTTTGGGGAAGGGACGACGATGCACGGGGAAACGCTCGAATGAAAACGTACTGGTGGGAACCCTTCTGGACTTCTATCAGCTTTTGGGACAAGCAAATGCATCTGCCGTTTCGTGAAGACAGGTGCAACTGCTATCATATCCTCTCTGCTTAAACCTCTCATAGAAGATTTTTTCTTGCTCATTAGGTTCATCGCACGCGCCAAGATGCATCGCATCCAAATGCTGGGGTTGCTAGAACATGACGTATTGTCTAGTATTGAAGTACCGTTCTTAAAGTCGAGAAGTGGTGCCAAGCCTGACACAGAAGACCCAGTGGTGACGAAAGAGGAGGCGGACAAGTTCGATAACGATCTGTTTGTCACAAAGCCCGATATTAGGAGGCCGATGGCAACCCAGCGCGCATCCACGGGATCTTCAACAGGAACTCTCTTAGCACCACATCGACCGCCTGAGAAACGACACCCAACTATGCAAAGAAATTCGATGGTGACGACAACTCGAATTGCGCCTATTGAGGAAAGCCCGCGACAGATCATTAAAGAACTGCCGCCGGAAGGTCCGGACGATAATATTCTTAGGGGCGATACGGGCAGTGGCCTCAGTACCTCACCTTCAAGAACGTCGATACACTCCGTCAGCTCAATACTTTCCGCTACCTCTTCCGTAAGGGGTCAACGGTCACAGGGAACTTCGCGCTCGTCCTTAGCTTCTAGATTGACGCCGCAGTGGTTAATCAACACTTTTAGGAGTGCACCGAGTGAACCCCAAACCACTCAAGTGATTGCAGCTGGATCACCTACCCAAACGAAACAACACCTCACATCTGTCTCACCCAAGTCCAGCCCTGTCCACATTGAAGTACCACCGCTTAAGCCCCAGGTCCCACACGTCCAATCACCCATGCCGATGGCGATTAAGAATACTCCGGGAAACAGGTCACATCTTAGTCGCACGTTCGAAGAGGAGACCTATGTTCCACACAGGATCGCTCTGCATCATCGCCACTCACCTATGAATACACCGCCAATGGATGATAGTTTGTTGAGCAAGCGGTGGAGTGCAACGAGCTCGACGTTAGGCACCACAACTACAAGTTCATTCCTATCTTCCTCGCCTGGCGCTTTCATAAATCCGACACAACCACAAATATCCGTGCCTCATTCTCAAGCATCTTTAGCTCGTCGTTGGCAACATATATTCCCTGGAATAACTTCGAAACATGAGATCAAGTGGCGTTCGATGGTCACTCCAGGCTGTCTGCCACTCACTGTGGAATATTTCCCTACTATCGCAGAGTTGGAAAGCTCTTACGACATGTTCTCGTATGATTTCGTGGTCGATCCGAGGGAGATGAAGTCATTTTTGGTAAAACCACCGAATCTGAAGGGAAGTGTGGAAGAGGTCAGGAGGGCTTGGGCTTTAGCTGTTATGAGGGGTATGGCAGCCGTTAGGTTGGCTCAAGGATTCCAGTTTGTGCTGAGGCTGAAGAATCATGCTGGTGTCCATGGAAGCGGTAGTCTTTATCCCAAAACCGGGGCCCCAGTAGGAGTGAGTGGTACTGGTACAGCCGGTGGACCGGGAGGAGGCACCCCTGGTGGTATTACTGGGGCTACACTCAATATTAATCCTACCGCGGCGTCTGGTTCGACTCCAACAAATACGCCGACTGCACCTACGGGACCCTCTGCAGCAGCAGGAATCACGGATCCGGATTACGGTAAACCAGGATTTAGAAGAACAAAGTCGTATAATCCTGAAGACGAAAGTATAGCTAAACCGGGAGGAGCTGCGGAAGTGTTGAGATTGACGACGGACACTGTCTATTTGAGTATGACGAATGAGATTCATCGGATTTCGTATACGGGGGAGACTATACAGGTTAGGCGATATGTTAGGAGAATGCCGCCTACGCTGGCGTACAAGTACCAGTGTCTGATTTGGCCAAAGTTAGGAGGTGGGTCAGTCTTTGTTGTGAGGCAGTTCAGATCTAATTATATGACCTCAAGGTGGCTATACGGAAGTGTCGACTTCGTTTTCTCCTCACGGACTAGAGGACTACGGCTGGAACAGGTGAGGCCAATCGTGCATATGTCATGAACATCATTAAGCCATCGCCTAGGCTTGACATGCTTGTCGCGGGATACGAACGTCAATTCAACGAATCGATCCGCTACTGGCGGACCCGATTCATCGTAATTCCCACCCTGGATCCACCTGAACAAAATATTGGACCAACGGGTGAAAAACTCAATGATGAAGAGATGAGAATGCTGGGTATCGAAAAACTGGCAGATCAATTCTCAAAGCATCGTTGGTTGCCATCGGATGAAAAAGCTGCTTTGGCTGCTGGTGGTGGTAGTGGTTCGGCTGCCGCCACAGCGAATACGGTGCAAATTTTGCCTACGACATTGGATCCTGCTGCTTCGATATTGGATGAAGTGTTGATGGAGCAGTTGGATCAGATACATGCCGCTGGGCCGTTGAAGAAGAAAATGAAAAGTGAAAGGGAGATTGGAGATATGACTCTAGGAGCTATTGCGAAAGCTATGATGAAGGAAGAAGATGGGGTGCCGATCAAGCATAATCATTGGCATAGATCAAAGTACCCCAATTCGTTCACGGGAGCAGAGTTTGTTTCGTGGGTTGTCAGAGAGTTCCGGGATATTTCGAGCCGGACTCAGGGCACGGAACTCGGAATCAAGTTGCTTGAGCAAGGTTTGTTTGAGCATTGTCGTGGACAGCATGGATTTTTGGATGGGTAGGTATTTATGAATTGCTGCATTTGGATGAGATGATAATTCCTTTGATATAGGTTTTACTTTTATCGGCTGAAGGGTGAACATGCGATACCGATGACGCCGAAGGGATGGTTCAGGCGTCTCGGTGGAGAGGAAAACCGTGGTGGTGGTTACCCCTCTGGTGTCGCCAGGCCGAGGAAAGGTCGAACCAGGAAACGTTTAATTCTCAGCCAGAGCATGGTCATTGACATTGATCCCAATATGGTATGAGCCAAGTCTCGCTCCAGAAGGAAGATTACTGAAGGATCCATTGATACAGAAAAGTGACCAGGCGGAATCAATCATCTTGCACCACGACATTATTCACAATCCCGCCACTGTCTTTCACTTTGAGCTACAGTGGATAGGTACGACTGCTCGATGCATTGAAGACTTGATCCGTCAATGGAGTAGGTCGATCGACAAGTATGGACTGAAGCTGGTCGAAGCCTTCGTCACCCAGATCGCTGATGTTCGTGAACGAAACGGCTTCCAATCGTGTTTCCCGCTCCGGCTTGCTTTGCCACCTCCAATTGTTCCAGACCTGGAGAGCCGTGTTCCGGAAGGGACTACGACCGCCAAGTACTTTGAATACGCCATACTCAAAAAGTTTGGATTCATCGTGGATGTTGAAGCTGGGGATCTATATCCCGAACAAGTCGAAGCTGTCTACTCCTACCGCAAGTTGCCCTACAAACACTCCCAATTCGTGCATCGTTCTGGGGTGGCATTTGTTCAAGTCTTGGGTGGATCTCAAGGGTTTTTGTTCTTGACGAATCGTTTGATGGGGCATGGGAGGATGTATCTGGGAGCCGGAGGGAAGATTAGTAGATTGGAGAATTTGCCAGCTCTTGCGGCGGATGAGATCAGGACTAAGCTGCAGGAGTTTTGTTCGGATGCGAAGACGTTGAACGACTTTTATGATGAGGTGTTGGCTTCGCTTTGGTACTCGGTGGAGGAACCACCGCCGCTTAATATATAAGTTATTATCTGTTCGTCTTATAAACTCCTCTGCCCTTTTCACCATTTACATTGGAAAGTAATGCGACAGAAAGGAGATCGATTGTGTACATACGCAAGGAGGCGGAAGACCTTGCGGTACAGCGGTGTTGCAATTGCGACATAGAACGCTTACCATCAATGCAGTCCGCCAACTGAATCCCCGAGTGTATTATTAAGCATCTCGCAGTGGAATCAACGGTCCATTCAGTTTAAACTCGAGCCCAGGAGTGTAGTTTCCCACCACCTTACCTAGATCTTGGCGCTGGTTCCGATAGCCACAATCCAGTCTATTGTGGTCTTTACGCCGACTACGAACTTGATCCTCGCGAGGTCAACACTACCATCTCCCTGGAAGCTTCTGTGGAACCATTGAAGAGGAAATTCGCTGATGAAGTACCGGACTATATGCACCGCCACCACCTCATCTCATAGGCGCTTGTCCTGTATCTTCTTCACAAGTCGATGCTCAGGGTTGCTGGCGCAAGTATTCTCACTCGAATTTCAATAACTACTCATGGCCTTCGTCTAATTTCAAATTGAGCGATTCCAAAATTGGTCGGAGCAGGGGGGCTTATATGCAATCGTCATAAACCCGGCAGGTATGCATATATCCGCTCCAATGAGTGCCAGCAGTGAATAGGGTACAATAGACATGGACGTTACGCGGCGCATCGACTTCCTGCTTTCATCCACACTGCACCAGCAGTAATACCGTACGACACTGTAGATGCAAGTCTTGGAGCAGAACATGCCCCTCATTGGTTGGAACTCTTTCCTATCATGGCTCACTCAATGGCGCATGGCCTCTTCGACCGCGTTCTGTCAGGGTACAAGGAACTCATCGATCCACGGCGCATCATGCAAGCCATACAGGACGCTCGTTCACTCCAAAACGATTATGGGACGATTCGCCAGGAATTGGACATCCGGGGAACAAAATTCGCGCATTTCGAAGCTGTGCTTAATGTATACTGCTGCTCTGGGCGTGCCGTTCAGAACTACATGATGCCTGATGCTCGTGTAAATGTCCAGATGGACTTTGTTTTATTGCCTATTCCCGGTGAGATTGGGGGCATCGCCGTCAAGAATCAAAGTCCATTCGTTTTTCAAGACCACTGCAACGATTTGGGGATAGAAAATAACATCGGTGCAATCGAGGTGTTAAAAGACAATCCGGTCCTTCCTGGGTTCCGAGGTATATTATTCAAGGGATGATGCTCAATGAGTGATTATACGTAGATAACCCAATCATATTCTGGTCCTAGTTGCTGGCATACGTGACTGACAATGGTCACCGATAAGGGATGGTTCACTCCGGTCAATACTTCCGAATACTACGCGTGAAACATCGACATGGGCGACCCTACATTATTATATCGAAACAAATTCCCATCATCTCCCTCCCTCCACAATCCATGTACGCTCTGATTTGTTACATGCTCTTCACGAAAAATGAGGAATTGGGTATATTCGACAACATCAAAGCAAGAGTCGATCTACCCCTCACCAACCATGGAGCAGATAGCCAACCGACGCTCCAGAAGGTCTTCGGCGACACTCCAAGAATTGATAACTACCAGAGGCCGCCCAACCAAATCGAGGTACAAAAAGAGGTCCTATACAAATTGCAGCCATCCCAATTAACGCTATGCCAGAAGACAAAACCTACTATGGGTCTTCACTGCATACGTCAGTCATTCGAATCCCTTAGGGAGGTCCAAGATGTTGCCAATTAAAAATTGGCCTTTCGGGCCGGGTGGAAGAGGAAGGTTCGTTCCCTTTTTCCTCGATGGAGAGGAAGTATAAGAATGGGGCAATGATTAGTATTGTATTCATCGAAAAGATAGAGGGACACAACGCATCAGTTGTCTCAACTATATATCCCGATGGCCGCGTACCAATAAGGTCAGCCTATTATCGTGATGAATCGGTGTGAGTTGTGGCACTGATGGAGCATATGGTCATGGGATACTACGTATGTAACGAAGCCCGCCACGAAACCTGAGTGAAGAGCTGGTTTGCGGCTCACGAAGGAGATACTTCGCAACCCTGCTGCTGGCATATGATAGCGAGCGTGACTTCGCTGAAGTTTTGTTGAAGCAACTTGAGAAATGCAGGGATCATGATGCAAATGTACAATCAGACACCCGCTCACTAGGTTCTAGATCGTACTGTACAGTCAAAGGGAGGTGCAAATTGTTTCCTTAAATGGGCAGGCAGTCTAAGGACGCCGTCACCCATAAGATGGGATTATAACCAAGAACGATTTTGGTTCGCGGTCGTTGGTAAGATTTGTTTTCTCTGGTAATTTCGACCAACGCGGGAAATTCAATTAAGATTTTTGAAGCGCAGTAAGTCTGCTGAGAGCCTGAGAACCATGCATGGACCTTGTCCCGAGAGACCTTCTACTTTTGGCAAGACGCGTCGGCAAGAATCCCATTCCCGGACATCTCCTCCACCTCCACACATCATGGCAGTGTTTTCATCTCGACCATTGGCACCCGGCAGCGTAAACAAAACCCTCAAGAAGTATCCCGGCATCTTCGGTATTCCCTTCGTTTTACTCATGGTGGCTGCATCATACGGACTCAGCACCGTCACTCAAACACGTTATGATCTGCACGACCACAAAGTCAAATCAGTGCGCCAACAATGCTTTGGTTTGTCTATAAACTTTGCGCTCATGTTATCGTGAACAATACAGGTGACGAAAGAACAAGAATTGAAGCTGGATAAACATCGGAAACGGTTGGATGTAAGGGAGGAGTATTTCGTGAGTCAATTGGGTCAGGGCCTATTCCATTGAAACTTACAAAAAGAAACAGAAACTCAGCGCAGCCTCGAATGAAGATTGGGAGCCAATACGGATAAAGCGGCCAGATGGACTACCAGAATGGGGTGTTCCACCCACTCAGCCGACTACACCCCCGCAACAGAATAGTTCGTAGTTCGACGTTCAACTGAGAAACCCCTGCGTTTCACCGATGATCCGTGGATTGGATGGCATATATGAAGTCGAACCGTGAACCTTTAGACGGACCGGTCAGTGATGCAGTATGTATGAATATTTATTATCCCACCCGGTAGCAATGTCGCAATAGACATCCTCCAACTCGGGTTGCTGGCCGTACGAGCGCACGTATAACACTCTTGTAATTACCACACAGCGCCTCATCCATAAACTAATATGACGGGTATATTCTAAAACTAAAAAGCCCACTCCTGCCTATATGGTCACGAGAATCCAGACGCTCCAACACCACTACCCACACCAGCTGTCGTCTCGAAAGTCCTATTCATATTCAGGAATCCACGACTGAACGCCGTAGCAACAGCTGCGAACCCTCCTTCCTGCACTTCTTGTTTAAACACGTCATGCTGATCAGCCAATCTTTCATTATTCCTTCGAATTTCTTTGATGACTCCATGTTCGCGAACGCAGTTTGGACATTCAAATTCTTGGTCTGCCAGGCATCTGTAGCGACATTTTTGTGGTTAGAGACCATGGTTAATGAGGAGCGAATAGCGTACCGTTGGTGGTAACTATGATCGCACATGAAATGGACGACTGGTAGATCAATTGGACCACCACAAGCTGAACACCTCGTAACATGCAACACTCGCGCATGTTCTGGATCTGACAAAGTCGCCACTTGCTGTAACTTGGTGGCAGTCTCTGCTTTATACGACTTGGTCAACTCCAAATCCTAGAAGAGCGAAAAAAAGTCACTTATATGCCTCAAAGAAGGTTCCCGAACGAGGCAAACTTACGCTCTTGATCTCCTCTTTGGCGGTCTTAATCCTCTTCATCAACCACTCCCTGATGAGTCCCACACTGGCGACACCATTTCGGCTCAAAACTTGAACAACTCCAACAGGCGGTATAATCCCTTCTCGATCAACCACTTCTAGTATCCTCTTCACATCCCCTTCATGTCTCTGCAACAACTCTGGTGTCGAGGTCAAAAATCTCAATACGAGAGGATACAAATGTCTGTTCGTATCCCCGTATTCTTCGAGGCATTTCACCACCTTGTCAGAGGCACGATCACCGACTTGACTGGGTGCATCCCCTCCAGTGCCGGTGCCACTCTCCCACTCTTTGTGCTTATCCATCCAAAATCTCAGGACCTCCTCGTACATCCCCGTCTTCTCCCAAAGAAGTACCAACCCTTTTGTGTAGCCCCTTGTCGAGCACAATATCAACGCATGTGTCGAATCGAAAGGCAGCTCTTCACTTTTCAGCACTTTCAAGGCGTTCTCTCTCAACTCTTCCTCTTCCTTCTCGTCCTCCCGCTTCAGAGTCAGATACAACTCCAATAGCGTATTCCAAACTGCTATTTGGTCAAGGCGTTCCTCTTCCTCATCCTCTAAACCTTCAACAGTGACAATAGCCCCAGCATCAAACTCAGTCTCAGAAGTTGATCCTGCATCTTGCGGCGTATACGGTGACACCGTCACCCGGTCTTTAGCATTCGTCATATTCGATCCAGTGCTATTGACGCTCTGCTTCCACCTCCTGATCGCAACAGCCTCCAAAAACTTCAAAAACTGGTCCATATGGTCTACGAAATGTGCGAAGTAAATTCTGGGAGACACTCGCTTGGGTAATGTGGGACCTGGAATGATGACTTCCGTGATTGTACCAGAAAGTTGTCGGCCGTGTTGTGCAGGTGTACCCGGTACGATCCGTGGTGCGGAAGCAGCAGCTAGCTGAGGCGTCGAGGCTCCCGGTGCATCATATAATGAATCGGCTCTTCTCGATGCATTATCAGGTTTCACGGTTTTGATGGAAGGAGACGGAGGGGTCGGAGTACTTGCATCAGCAGAGTTATTTGGATGAGGGTTGTGAGGATCAGGGGAAGACACGGTTGGCAAGACCGCCGATACTCGGTTGAGAGCGAGATACGACAAGTATGAAGGTCCGGCGCTTGCCGCACCCTGTCGAGCTGGCTGGGAACCATCGACGGCGGAGGGCTCTAAATCCAATAGAGGCCCCGTACATATGTCGATAAGGAGTTGGGTGGTCTCTTCTGGCAGGTGCTCAAGCATCGCGCGCCCGTATCTTGCAAGATTACTTTCGGCCTACCTCGTGGAGTTAATTAGGTTTTTGCGATATATTTGCCAAATGGATACGTACAGCCTCCGCACCCAGTTTCCTCAAGTATTTCAACGCTTCTCCGTAGTTTCCTGCATCTTCAATCTGAATCCTCAGGAAATCTTCATGCCTCTCGTATTTCTTGGCGAGGTACGCCGCATGATCGTAGTATCCCGCTTGTCGACATACTCTGATCGCGGTATCAAGATCGAACGGTAGCTCGTCCTTGTTCTCCCCATCCTTGGCTCGCCTCGACTCAGTTCTGATGAATGAGTCTAATCGAGATACGTCCTTGAGCTTGGTATATGCGTTCAAAAGCAAAGTTGTATGATCTGCATTTGCCAACCCGAGGTTGTGGAGCTCTTGGAGGTAGTTGACGAGACTGTTGATTCGTTGAGCATCGAGATACTGTCGATTGGCATCAGTTCGGTGTTCCTTCAATAACAGTTCTCGCAAACCTTCCGGATGACGTAGCTGGGTTGAAGATGACCAATGGTATGAATATATTGTGCCATAGCTCCGTCGTAGTCGCCCTTGACATATAAATGATCACCATAATATTGATGAATCTCCGCAACACTCTCTTCTTCCAAGCTCTGGGTCTTTGCGACGTTCAAGGCCAACGAATAGAGCGACTTGCGATACAGCATATCCAGTTTGGCTGAAGTTGGTTTCTCTTGTAGACAGAGAAGCTATTGGCCCAAATGTTGTCAAC
Source organism: Volvariella surrecta (assembly GCA_951802395.1). NCBI lineage: Eukaryota > Fungi > Basidiomycota > Agaricomycetes > Agaricales > Pluteaceae > Volvariella > Volvariella surrecta. Next base: position 2,675,436 of record OX637784.1, read on the forward strand.
GCGCTTATAGACCATTAAGTAGGAACGCTACCCACGCTGCCGTCATTCGCGAGGATATAGATATTTCCCCACTGCGAAACTACTTGTCGCACACCTTGGGTAAAGGGACCGGTATACGCAACCAACTTGTTCTCTGGATCGAATACAGTGACTTTCGTCACATCTGTCTCTGGAGCATTAGGTGCTCGCGCAGCTGCAAAGTTCCGTATCGTTGCTGACGGAGCGGAGACGGAGGGGGTGATAGGAGGGGACACTATCACCAGATAGTTGAGGTGAGTGTGTATTGAAGATTTACTACCTGATATGAATTTGCGCAGTCTTTGTGAGCAAATTGGCCACGATAAAAAGCGAGAAATCTACCCTCATATGCGTAGCAAGTCCCCCTTCCTTCAGCACCGCACAAATAAATAGCCTCATTCCTAGCAATGACGATGTCCCTTCCCTTCCAGTCCATCGTTGAGCATCCCAAAGCAGCACCGATTTCGTCCACGATAATTGCTGGCCCACCACTATTTTTCCCGGAAATCTGATACGACAGGACGCGATGGGTTGTAACTACAAACAATGACATACCCGTGTTGGAACTCGTTGCGGCGTTAGAGTTTGTAATGGTGTTGTCCCCATTGGTGTGACCATTTGTCGCTTCCTCTGCTGACGACTCTCTGAATCCTAATCCGGTGATGGGTTCATTTGGAGATTCATGAATGGTTCGAAGTTTGGGTAAGGCGATTAGGGAGTTTGAGCTTGCTAATGATTGATCCAGGTGCCGATACAGATAAACCGCGCCATTTCCTAGACCAATGGCAAGATAAGAGAAATTGGAAGAGAGGGCTACGGCTGTCACCTGGGTGAGAGTTAAGGACTATTATCAGTGAATCTATACAACACATACTGGATGGGCACGAGTACTGAGCTTGATCTCAGTAGACCGCAAAGCAATTGGAGCACCACTCTTCTTATCGCGATTACTCAAGTCCCAAATCTTCAATATTGGATTCTTGACCAAGTCTTCCTCCTAGGTAGTACGTTAATTACGCTTGGTACTTTTGAGGATGAATGGAGGGATCATGACAGGTCTCAACAGAAAGGACTTACACCCATCGTCAACAGCATGCCTCGATGTTCCACTACATGTGTCACCCGCCCTCGAACGTGTGCAACCCAGCTTTGAACGGGTTCGAAGTTGCTATCGAGAATATGCACGCTCCCATGTATATCTGCAACAACCACACCGACGGAGGAGGAAGCGACTGTGGACAGCTCTAGCGGTGACTATAGCATTTAAGTTCCATGAAAGGGTCTAGGGGTAGCTTGCACTGAATGCGTACATTGAAAATGTCTGGAGGACTGTCAAGGTCGTGCAGATCCTTGACTGGGACGACATCGAAGAAGGTGAATTGTCGGAACTAGAGATATCATGAGACGCCCCATAGCAGAAGAATGTGATTGTGCTGTTACACTTACCACAGGGGCCGTGATGTTTGCTACTGTCGAACTGGGTACAGGAATGTTCGTCGAGGTCATTGATCGTAATAAATTGAGATATTTTGAACTACAGATTCACGTTCCTTCTCAACGTTGTCGACAAAAAAAGAGTCTGGCAGGTTCCTGAGCGCTGCCGACGCTTGGTCGATATGAATGATGGGGAAGGGATGGAGTTGCGTCGACTCGATGGACGCGTTGTGACGCTGGATCTGAAATGGCAATGTATTCTCACGATGGCAAGCCCAGCACCATCAAGCGCAAACACGGTCTTGCCCGAACCAACTTACTCCTGCTCTCCACCGTTTCCGTCCTTGTCATTTTATCGTAAGTGCCAGTCCTTGTTACACTTTGCAGTGCGAGTGCTGACTATCTGAACTCAAAGTCTCTAGAAATCGCAACCATGTCCTTCTTTGGATTGCGCAAGTGGCCGACTCCTGCAAGTTTTTTTGCGTTGCACACACCACCCTGTGAATGCTAATGCAACTCGGAATAGATCCTCAGACCCATGTGGCCATTCTTCACTGGTGGAATCGTGACACTCTACCTCATTAACAAAGCCCAAGAAAGCGGTGTGAGATGTACGTCGTTCATTTCCACTTTCAGGCTTTTTGCTCCATCCTTGCATCCGACAATGACCTAACTTTTATCACCCTTTCAGCCGTGGAATGGCGCAACGACCCTCGTAATCCTTACGCTGCTCAAATTGCTAAGGAGTCATTACATTAGAATATCAACGCTTTTCTACCGTTCCGCTACCTTCATTATGGATTTGCCCAGCGACACGTGGATCGTGACTGAATAGCACAAGTATTCGATAAATACACCCTTAGCCTGCGAGGACCACTAATCGCCGTTAACCTACGCAAGGTGCTGAACGAGGTGGCTTGGGACAGCCAGGCACTGCTCGGCATCATGACTGAGTTTTGCTCCTAAGTGGACCCAGTCAAGCTACAACTGTCTCAGCCAACAACTTCTATCATGGATACATTTTGGACCCCCCTTTGTTTCTCTACATGACAGACAACAGCTGCGCAATGAGGCAAGCGTGAAAGAAGGGACGCTGGGCTATTCGAAGGCTGTAAGCGGAATCGAGTTCACTGTCAAGCATGATTGCGCACGAGATGCAAGAATCGATACGTTATCTCAACCGAATTAAGCACGCCAACTCCAGAGGATAGAGGTATCGATCGGACTTTCTACTGGGGATACTATTATCGAATCTAAGTACACTTTTGGACAAACTTGGCTCCGACTTTGAGTTGCGTTGAATAAAATATCAAGAGACTGTAGTGTGGTGTGCGCCTGCAACAAGTACCCTGTAGCACCTTGATTCTGTAACTCAAAGACCCGGGTTACCTCTCGCTACGTATACGCACGCCTTATGTATGGACCATTTTTCGTACCGAGTGTTAAAAGCCGCACCATAACTGGGAGTAGTTGGCTCTCAGAAGTTGGTGTATTTCAACTGTCATATCTGCCTGATTCCTGTGTTCATCCTGCACATCAACTTGACAAGTCCGATACAAACTCGTTAGCTAAGCACATACATTTACAAACAAGTTCTCCACCATCAGATCGCCCATCCTGTCATGAATGTGCTCAGCCACGTTGGACGCATTTTGATACCAAACGCACTCCAGCGTCTCGAATTCACCAACATGGCGATCCAGCTATTCCTGCTCTCGATCGCTTTCAACTGCGTGGTATCGCGAGCTTGAAACTGGGGATAAGGGCCATCTCTACTCGTGACGTATGGCTTTATGCATAACACATCCATTCGTGGTGCGCTATCTCGTGTTTTGCCTTCCTTTAGGATAATGCTAGAATGGACTGGGAGCAGGGTGGTGATGGACAACTAGTTCCCCTTGTCGCATCCTACCAATTTACCCTTTAAACCTTCGTCCTACGGCGAGGAACCGATGCGTACAAGCAATTCGAGAGGCCAGCTGCTCCATCGATCTGTTATTTTCTTTTTATTAATGTGGTTTTCTGGCCTGCCTCTGATTTCAGGCTTGCAAATTGGGATCTGACTCCTTTATCGAGTATAATTGCTCGCGAAATGTAGGGGTCTATATGCTACCTTACCGAGTTGACTCCTCCTTCCTCGGAAGATAGATGGTGGCGAATATATTTCTCTACTGGCGACACCATTATTAGGGTTCAATACAAGGATTCTTCGGCAGGAAATGAACATTAGTGATAATATTCAATATTATTTAATGCTTGTAGGTATCAGATACATTCACCCAATCAGTATAATTAACTATGGAAGCTGAGACGCAGCTCTTGCTTCCCCAGCATGCAACTAGATTGCCGACTTGGTCGAAAAGTCTAAATCTCTCGTTTATATCTACGGCCGAATTGTGATGAGCTTAACAACTTCAAGTTTGTCTGAAATGGCATGTACTACCAGACTCCATGCTCCGAACCGCAGTACCCCCCACTTTCATGCGCCTGTCAGCTGGAAAGTAGCGGCCCAGGGTAACTTATGCTGCGACTGACTAATAATCACCAAGCCATTGACCTTGGTCCGTGCTCCAATATCAGTTTCTCGCCGGTACTGCAGTACTGAATCCCAGACGGGCATATAGAACCCTTTTGATTGCACCGAAATATTAGATGTTCACGTGCTTGCTTGGCTATCCACAGGCTTACTCTCGATGGGCATAGCTGAAAGGGTCGCAAGAACTCTAATGGGCGCATCGGGGTAGGATGAACTGTGCATGTTCGCCTCTTTAAATGACATTACCTCCATGGCGAGAAACTGGCTCTTGACCTGCCACCATGCGGCACTCTGCCATTTCGCTTGCCCTCCTCCATCTTGTTAACGCTTTCGTTGTTCGTAAGTTTTCATTGTTCAAAGGTTGTGTTGCCTGGTTAAGCGCTCAAACAATAGGAACATGGGACGAGTCTTACACCCTGGCTAACAACCTCGTCTCCCAAATGACATTGGACGAAAAACTTGGAGTTGTTGTCGGGACAGGTCAACTCAATCCAAATCGTGAGGAGATCTTACTTTGTATAGTCATGATCTCATCTATAACCGTCTACGATTTCACAAGGTCGATGTATTGGCGATACCGTACCCGTATCTCGACTCGGCATTCCATCCTTCTGTTTGAACGACGGTCCTGCTGGGCTAAGGTTGACAAAAGGGGTGACTGGATTTCCAACTGGAATCAACGCTGCTTCAACCTTTAGCAGAAGGTTAATGGAAGCACGCGGTAGAGCCATTGGGGAGGAGTTCCGTGGAAAGGGCGTGCAGTGAGTCTCTAAACAATCTTTAACTCTACCATTCTGATATAAAAGGTGTCCGTGGGATGAAGTGTTCATTTGGGACCAGCAGTAGATATTGTTAGTAAAATTTCGTGGAGCTATGGAGCCTCAGCCTGGGTTGACATGTAATTTACCCTAGATGCGCAATCCTAAGATGGGTCGAGCATGGGAAAGGTACTGCCATTTTTCTCCTGCTCTTCTTGAAAATTCACGCATTAATCAACTATTTACTAACTAGCTTCGGTCCTGATCCCTATCTGAGCGGAGAGGGCGCTTACTATACTATTCAAGGAGTACAAAGCGTTGGGGTCCAAGCCTGTGTTAAACACTTCATCGCAAACAACCAAGAACACTGGCGCTATGGTCTAACGGCCAACGTCGATGATCGTACCTTACGCGAAATCTATTGGTATCCGTTTGAAAGAAGTATCGAGGCGGATGTAACATCCGTGATGTGCGCATATAATCGTTTCAACGATACTTCTTCATGTCAGAATGCGGGCTTGTTGAGCGAATCGGGCCTACTGCGTAAAGCGGGATTTAAGGGATACGTTGTTTCGGATTGGGGAGCAACGCATGACGGTGCTGCTGTTAATGCGAATCACGGGCTGGAGATGGAACAACCTGGAGATTATATCATTATCGGAGGGGGTGTATTTGGCGGTTTGGGCGGTTTGAGGCATGCTGTTGATTCTGGGGATGTGCCAATGTCGAGGTTGGACCAAATGGTTGCTCGAATCTTGGCGGGGTGGTATAAGTTAGGTCAGGACGAGGGATACCCGGAAGTCAACTTTGACTCTCAAAAGCCTGATGGCTCAGGACCTAGAAACTTGGATGTCGTTGTCCGAACACCAGAACACGTAGCCTTAGTTCGGGAGATCGCTTCTGCCTCTGCTGTACTTTTAAAGAACCACAGGACATTGCCAGGAGGTGGTGAAGGTGGAGCTCCAGGATCAGCGAGTATTCGTGGGCTACCTGTGGACTTTCTGAAGATGAGAAGCATTGCTGTTGTCGGACAAGATGCGAAGATGCCCAAGCTTGACTGCAACGATTTGAACGAGTGCAACGAAGGCACGATGAGCGTTGGTTGGGGCTCTGGTTCGAATTCCTTGGAATTCATCGTTCCACCGATCGATGCTATCACGGGGTATGTATCACAGAATGGAGGTGCGACTATCACTACCTCATTGTCAAACGATTTGGACGATGGAGTCAATGCCGCGAGAGGAAAGGATGTTGCCTTTGTTTTTGTCAACGCGTGAGTGGCTTCATGATGGCACTTGAATTTCGCTTACCTGTTGTTCATAGTATGAGCGGCGAACTGGGATTCTACACTATCGTAGTTGGGAACATGGGTGATAGAAATGAACTTGACCTATGGTGGAAAGGGAGTTCTTTGGTACGACGAAGTGATTTGCACTGTTAGCCTCCAGCTCACATTGACATAAGGTTGAACGCGTCGCCGCAGTATGCAACAATACGATTGTAATCGTCCACTCTGTTGGTCCGGTCTACATCCCCTGGGATACACATCCAAACGTAACTGGCATCATATACGCTGGTGCACCAGGAGAACAAACAGGGCCTTCGATCGTTGAAGTTCTTTCTGGACAATACAACCCCTCCGGCAGACTTCCATTCTCTATTGCCAACAACGAAGCGTTTTACGGTACAAGTATTGTCTACAACAGCCTTGGTTTTCCAGAAATCGACTATACCGAGAAGCTCCTGTTGGATTATCGATATATGGACTCGATCAACGTCAAACCGAGGTGGAGCTTTGGATTCGGACTTTCATATACGACATTTGAATATGATTCACTATCAGTGACAAATTCACATTCTCGGCCGGATCCTAGGTCTAATCCCCAAGCCGAAGCAGTTAGGCTGACCTTTGGGGTGAAGAACGTTGGAAGTTGGGATGGAACGGAGATTTCTCAAGTTTATCTTGGCTATCCAAGTGCGGCTGGAGAACCCAAGAGGGTTTTGAGAGGCTTCGAAGAAGTTCAGATGTTGAAAATTGGAGAAAGAAGAGAAGTAACGGTTGTGTTGAATGCCCGAGATTTGAGGTGAGTGATCACCACACGCGGAGCACGAATCGTCGTTTAATTCTCTTGTATCAGCATTTGGGACGTTGTAGCACAGTCATGGAGTATACCTTCAGGCACATTCATAGTTTGGGTCAGCGCATCTATTGATGATGTCCGTCTAACTGGAGAGTTCCGGATTGCCAGTAATGGGAACTTCAGAGGTGGACGTAGCACTAGAGTCATTCCCTAGCCATACATGTTGATGTCATGATTAATATTCCCTCAAAGAGAGCTTATCCAAACGATTCAAGGTCTCCACGCGCCCTTGCTAGTATGTAATTATCATAATGAGATTTTATTTTGCAGAGTACCCAAACGGAGGCCAAAATGCCCTGTCATGCTTGCGTTGATTTTTATATGTTGAAGCTGACCTATTTTTCTCTCGGGCACGCGGAATGGTTGACCCTGACACAAAACCTGTAGTTGAGACTTCAATTTCACAGAAATACAAGATACGAAGATGCACCATCAACGAATTTGCTACGGAAAAAATACATTGAAGCTTGTGCTGAAACGTTCGACACAAAACTAGTGGGATCAAGACCAACATGTCGATTAATATTAAGAATTCATGCATGTCTTCTTCCCTCGTTGTCGTCATTATGGCACATATATGCGCGAAAACCCCTCCACACTAAACGCAGGAAACAATTAGCACATGCAGGTTAATGAGCACAAAAAGAGAGACTGACGCTCGTCTGCAACAGGGACACCGATGCCCATCTCTCCTCCCGCCACTCCTTTCCGCCAACTTTATCCTACACCCATCACACATCGCCAAACACCTACACGGCCAACAAATAATCTCTCTCGCATCCACAGTACAAATCACACACATCTCTCTGCCCTTCCCGCCTTCCATCTCGTCGCCCATCCCAGTATCTTCATACCCATTAAATGGCGTCACCTGGCGACTAGATTGCCTACTTGAACTCGGCGAGTAATTCGTATTGGCGTCACTTTCTTCAAGGTTGGCATTGGAACTGAAGCGAGAGAGTGTTTGGTTGAACTCGGAGTAGCGACTTCGAGTTAGTCGACCAGTATCGTAAAACATATGCGCCAACATGACCCTACTGGACGCTGTCATATCATGATGCTCCGCGACAACACGCGTTGGAGGAACGGGCGTGCTGTCCCGGGAGACCGCCGGTGTTCGGCCACGCTTCAACCACGAGCCAGTCAACATCTCCGTAAGTAACGATGGTGGCTCCGGGTCAACACCTTCCTCTCCATCAGTATCATCTTGCTGCGTCGCGAATGGAGCTGGGGTGTTATATCGGCTCGCATCAAAGGTCGGATTACTATCATCTGACTCTTCTTCATATTCACTTCCTTCATCGACGTCGCTTAAATTCTCTCCACGTAAGAACCTTTGATAGACTTCCTCTCCGTCGCTATCCTCCTCGTCTTCGGGGTGTTGTACAGAGGCTGCGACCCCGATAGATGATGAGCGATTCCAAGCAGGTTTCCCGCCCGCAACTCGGCGACTTCTACCCGAAACCTTCATCCACAGACTCCAGCCCAGCGCTCGGCCACCGCCAATAATGACACCACCCAATTGCTTCACAAACCGGATGACCTCCTTCAAAAATGCAAACTCTGAGGATCTACTCGACGAATTGGACGATGAACGATTACGGCGTTCGCCAACATTGACCATTTGGACATCATTGTGGAACCCCTCAAACACCTCCATCCGGGGTTTCGTAGTGATTTGCTGTCCCAACTTCCCTCCTGTCCGTCGACGTTTTCCCTTGACACCTTTGACGGAACCTCCTTTAACCACATTCCCCATGACCCCATAATTCCCCAACCTAACACCCCCGTACCTTCGCCCTTCAGCCCCAGCCTGATGAGGACGAGAGGGGCGATTTGGGTGTACAGCTATCCCCGCTACCTCATTTCGCCAACCATACAACCCCGTAGCTTCTAAACTGGCGGTGCCGATACGTAAAATTACAGTGTTGAAATCTTGCTCCATTGGAATAGAGGCTAAGAAAGCTCGGAACCCAGAACCAGAACCAGTAGAATCTTCTTCCATGTCGTATTCATGTATTTCTTCCTCCAGGTCTAATGATTGACCTATTCAAATTGTGTGAGCCTATCGATGGCACGCAAGACAGCGCAGACGGCTTACCTAGACTTAAACCAGAAAATAATCGTTCTATGCGACCTCTAACAAGTAATTGTACCACAGCGTTGAAGAATACTGTAAGAAATATTATAAAGATAAAAAGAGACAGTGCGACGTTTGGAGCGATAGCAATTGTTGGATATGGTGAAGGGCTACGAAGTGGTATGGATGAAGATGTTCGTTGTGAAACTGGAGACGGCTTGGCAGCAAAACTTGTTAGTGTTGTAGTAATGAAAGTCGATGATGAGGCAGAATAGGTAGCGCTTGGCATGGACGTGAATGGATTCGAACTGAAACGTGAAGACGCGGGTCCCGGAGATGAGTATATTGAAGGCGATATGCTAGATGACATGTCCTGTGATGCTTCGAAGTAATGGGCGCATATGATCCAGTAGAAATGGATGAGCGATACTATGGAGGTAAAGGCTGTCGGGAAGAATCGATGGGTAGCCAGTCGTTTGGATACGGCGAGTACGTGAAAGATAGTTAACTGCATTAAATGTGTCAAAGTGAAACAGAACTTGAAACTAGAATGCTAACCTGAAAGATTTGGATGGCGATAATAAAGATAGTATGGACGTCTGGCCGGGATAGGAATCCGGCGGGCCTGCGAATATGATTTGAAGGAAACGAATAGAAGTACAAGAGCATGGCATTTCCAGCCTGATTGTAAGCGTTAGCTGACATAGAAATGTGGGTGTACGTAGGTTGCAAACATACCAGGTTAGCCGCGGAGCTATTAGGATTACTTGGTAAAAGCCTCCATATCACCCCGCTGTCGAGGCCGTCCAGCACCTGAATAAAGTGCTCCACGCAAAATGCTGCGCATACAGCACGGAAAGTTCCCCAACAGAGGTCTGACATTTCTTGAGCCTCCACCCAGTTTCCTAATCCCGCCAACGCTTCATACCACGGAACATATTGCCATACATAGGGAGGTATCTCCAGTGATAGGCCAGAAGTATGTAAAACGAGGAAGCCCCAGATGAGGAGATGCCGAGAAAGGAGCAGGAGGGTCGGCAAATGCAAGGCCAAGCGAGTCGTTGTGCTTGAGAAATTCAATGGAACCAGCCTTCCAAGTGCGACAGACGGGAGATCCCACAACCTCAAACCCCTGTGATGGCGTCTTTGTCGACTGTTAAACCTACCCACGGGAGATGGGAGCACAATATTCTCAAGGCGACGCATGACGACGGTGATCAGGATGATGACAAGTGCATATTGCGATGTGAAGAACGACCATAGACCCGGATGAGTCTGATTAGTCGAGGCTTGAGAAGACGAGTTCAAGAAGGATTCTGCGGTCGGCGTTGGGAACGTCAATGGAGGAGGAGTCGTGAAGGCTCGGAAATCGATGGTATGCTCGACGAATCCTTGCTGAGAAGTGCTCACGGGGTATTCTTGTTTCCGAATCTTTTCGAATACAAAACGTGTAGAGTTGAGTAGAGAAGAAAGGAGGCTGTAGGGCGAGCTGGACACCGCCGCCATCGTTGATGATGGTGGTGGGAGTGATGACAGAAGCAAGCTTGGAACTTGGGCTTATATTACGGCCATCAGAGTTGGTGCCAACATAAGTTGACCCTAAATTGGCCCTTTTGATCTTGAGACCAGCCACAATCCCTCCGCTGGCTCGCCTGGATGGAATTACTCCGCGAATGGTCCCATCGACAAGCTTGAATTCAGTATCAACCGATAAGTCAGAGAGGCATCATCCGACCACTACTGCACTCCGTAAGCTATTCCGAGCTCTTCCGCATCATTTCAAAGCTGAGGAACATCACAAAATGCTTGAGGGCGAGGTTCCGGCACCGTCTGCCACCACTGGAGGGCAGTTGCACTCAATTGTCCTTCCCTGTGGATGTTTATCTACATCTCAGCTGCTCCATGGACTGCATCGAAGTGATGCACCACAGGTCGAAATCATTGCTGCTCTCGGTAGTGAGCATCGGATCACGCAATCCAGCGCACTCTATGTACCCCTGCATACTCACTAACTTCTGGCCGACCAATCCATGGGTTGCAATTATCGTTGAGTCGTGGATTCACCCCACCTGAAAGGTTCCACCCCCTTCGCTGCTGGAGCTCACACTGTTTGATGAAAGATCATTTACCCAGGCCCAGGGGAAACGCCCGGCCTTGCTGAACTTTTTCGCGGCTTGCAGTTTTCAACTCAAAAAATTGTCACCCGTACGCGATGGGCGGCTCATTTATTTATTTCGTCACATACTCACGGACCTATCATGAGTGGAAGAAGCGCAGACTCTCTCCGACGAGATGAATTCCTCCAGGCACTTGCTTCACTGAATCACTTGAAATGTCTCCGGCTACAGCATATCCTCGATCAGTTCGAACAAAGTCATCAAACTACCTCAGTAACCATTGCCCTTGGTGCTCAACTCGAATTTCTCGACCTTCTGTATGACAAAATGATCGATTACGAATGGTTTCTTGCCTCGATATCGTTTCCCCATACCACTTGCCTTTCGATGTCACCCAGGAATGCGATCATTCCTGACTTTAATCGACTACTCAATTCACTATCCCATACATTAGCTCGGGTTCAAGCACCTCGGAATCGAACTATTTACACTTGACTACATCTACACCTGATCCGAAAGCCTTCATATTGCACTTGATCCATCTGCCCTGCCCAAGCCCAGTACGGGATTTCTGTTTATCTTGATCTCGAGCCAGAAGGCGAGGTCTGTCACTGGGTACCTGATATACTCCATGGCCTCACGGTATTTCTGGAATCAATTTCAACTAGCGGCATTCAATATCTGCGGCTGCACGGGTCACACAATGATTACATCTTTCCCAAAAACTTTGTGCAACTCTTCGCGTCACTGCCGTCCCTGGATACCCTACGAATAGTGGAAAATGGCTCTTATCAGTCTTTTTTACATTCTCTCGACGCGGCAATCAATCCCTGGGTGCAACTGCATTAGTAATGATGCTTTCCACCACTCGTCCTCTTGATCAATATTGCGAAGTCTGCAAGGATTCTCGAATGACGTGCTTCGCTAAGTTGGAGACCTTGGTCTATGTCTACCAAGACTCTTCAACTACGTGAAGTAGAGAAGACGGGTACATTATCCAGCAGATGACGACGACCAACCACAGCATCCAAACAGCAAGGACAGAATGCGAGATGACAATCAGAATAAAAGGATTCGATACCTAAAGCACCTCATCAAAAACGAACTCAAAGAGGGCCTTTAAGTAAAGATAGTTCAACGTCTGGCTCTGGCTCTTCACCGCCCAACGGAGCTCATCCACTCCAGCTTCGTGTGCTGTTATATTGCCTTCCTTTCGCACGTTGGAGTCCGTACAAAGGAATATGATCACGTCTTCAGCGGGACAAAACGGATGGTTCGCGACCGCGCTCTTGATTATACCCAATTGCTCCGACAGACTCCGATGATGGCGACAAAATTCCTCCCAAGAGTGATATTCCCCGGGCAGGTGTTCAAGGATCCTCTTCTGGCTGTAGTCGAAAAGATTCCGAAGTTGGATAGGTGTAATTGATCGCGTAACCTGCGCACAAATACAAAGCAGGTTAATACTTGGTCGCACAAGAAGCACCGCGCTCGTACCCATTTCAACTCCTCTTTAGTTTCGTGCAACTCCTGTGTGGTTTCGTGCAACTCCTGTGTGATTTCATCCAGCATCTTGTTGGTTTCATCCAGATTTGCCCCCATCCTCTCCATCTGGTGCTGGAGAGTAAGGCCCGTGTTACTCTTCTTTCCCTTTTTCTTTTTCTTGCTCGTACCTATGCGGGAAATAGTACAGGTCAACGAAGGAATCGTACTTCGTAAAATATCTCGTACCCTGGCTTCAAATCAAACTGAGGCACAGGTGAATTGTGCTTACCATGAGGAGAGATGGCGATTGATAGGTCGCGATGGTCGAGAGGAGGCATATTGAATGACTCGCAGACCTGTCGCGTCAGTTCCGTCTCGGTTCTTCTCACGCCATCGATCACACTAAGCGACGAGGGGGTCCGCCCAAATTCCGACCATATCGACGAGGACTCCGTTTGCCATAGTTCGAGGTAAGGTGGTGGTACTGAAAGAAACCTGGATATCGATTATCACCCATGCATCAGGCCTTCAGGGGGTTGGCCTTGAGGTTGCGGAGTCCTAAATCTCAGCCAGCATTGTATTGTAGTCGGCTTCAGTAGCTTCCGTGCTGGTACGATACAATACAAATATCTCTTGCATGATAAGGCAAGAATCCAGTCATTTTTTGTCGTACCGCCACAAAAGTGGTCATCAAAAGTTACGACGAGTAGTACTCGAGCGTCGGAGCTATGGCGATAAGTCTATTAGGAGCTTGTTATGTGACCTGGAACCGTTCTGTGACGTCCGCTTCCATCTTCACATAAAACACACCTCTCGCTGAGGATGTCTTACAAAAATTTGACATACTCCGTAATTCTCTGTGGAACCGCCATGCGAGCGGCCATACTTATGCACAACAACTCATGTTCGAGGGCCGCGATCCTCCGAATGGAGTTGACGTTTTGTGGTTAGACTGAACACTTAGTGGCGCCTAGGTATAGCTTCAATTATCGCAGGTAGAATCCGCGTACCAGTAGTGGAGTGTATTTCTGGTAATCTTAATGATCAGTGACTTACATGAGCAAGATCAGGTTGGGGGCTGCTCTGAGTCCTTCGCCCGACGTCAAGCGTAACGGTCCGGCCGGCCCACTGCCATCCTCTGCGATGCCGCGCGACACCGTGACGAGCGCGCTCGGGTGTTCGGTCAACATAACCTTAGCGGCCTCGACGTCGGCCACTATCCCCCCTATAGCTGTGGAGACCAATGCTGCCTGAATGCAGTTCACAACGCACGCCTCCCCATTTTCCAACTCCCAACCGAACTTCTTCTCAACGTCTTTTTTGAACACAAGCAAACTGTAGAAGAAGCGTACAGAAAAGAAGAGGGCGCAAACGAATCCGAATATTTCAATGCAAGCAGGTACAAATGGATCGATCTCACCCACGTCTGCTACCATTGTGGGGAGGTTGCAATCAATTACCCTGGCCTCTGGGCGTCGGTTTTTATCCCAACAGCTCCACCAGAGCTGGTTGACGAATTACTTTGAAGATCACGATCATTACCACTTTCGACGTTGAACATCGAAGATGGACTTGATGGACTTGGTGTCAGCATGATCTCTCGCTTTTTGTGCGAGGGTGGTGTTGGTCGGCCAATCCGTCGGTTACAATTAGCGTTGGATATCGACAATTCCACCCAAGAACTCCACTTCCCTACGTTTTTGCCGTCTTTGTTGGACGACCTCGAAGAGCTCACGGTTTTCGACGATTCAGAAACTAGTTATTATACCAACAAGTGTGAGCCTATGCTGGACCTTTTTGCGACCTGCACATTTCAGCTCAAGAAGCTGTCACTACGATGTAATGGATGGCGAATGTAGTTCCTCCAGGATACACTCAACGCCTTATCTTTGATAGGAAGCAGTAATGGGAGTGTTGTATCCACAGACGAATTTCTCCCGGTACTTGCCTCGCTGAAAGATCTGGAGCAGCTCCACCTAGAGGAAGTCTTCAGCCATCTCAAACCAGGCGATGGAACTAATTCGCCAACAATTACGTTTCCCCACTTAAAATCTGCTAACGAGAGTATGGCCGCCCGTATCAAGTTTCTAGAGCTGGTATCGTTTCCACCCACAACTCGTCTCCTGCTTAGACTCGACCCTGGCCCGTTGGAAGACCTCTACAGAATCTATGCGTCGGTCTCTCAACGTTCGTCTCACTCCCATGCGCAACTGCTCCGGTTCCTCAGGATGGAGATATCCACCTCCGACCTTGCTAATTCCAGATCTAGGGCGGATTTCTTTTGTATTGCATTCGATCCCAATCCCTTCATTATGTCCCTGGACGTACTCCACTGCGAGCTTTCGTCCTGGATTGGTTCTGAAGAGCTTGGCTTGCAGCCGAGAGCGACATACGATACCCTACTTGAATTTATCCACTTCCTGCCAACCAGCGAGATTTGCTCAGTCGAATTGCGTGGTTCATCCAGAGGCGTTAACTACCCCCAAGCCCTAAAAGACGCACTTGCAGCCTTACCATCTTTACATACTCTTCGCATAGAGGGCAGACCAACCATACTGCCGATTGTACTCGTACTTTCTTTGCCTCCTCTTAGATGCAACAAAACCGACTGCGAAAACAGCACGGATTTCCCAATATCGTATTACCCAAAGTTGAAGAGGTTAGACTATGCCTACTCGGGTCCGGCGTTCGAACTGCCGTTTGGTTTTATTAGAACGTTTTTGTCGTTTTGGGGTGGAAATGGTCAGCGAAAGCTACGAGCATTGGTTTTCCTAGGCGATGTTTCTCGAGGTGGAAGGGCTACGTTTTGGTCGCGCAAGCCGAAGCACTTCGGTGATAAGGTCATATGGATGGAGGATCCTAGGCGTCAGCCCAAGGATGACGTGTGACCTGATATGGGTATAATATCAAGTAGGGGGGATGGTACATTCGTAGAAACCGATGTCAATCATGTGTTGCTAAATTTTTCTAGTCTGAGTTCGCTGCACTACGGATCGTTGAGTAGAGTATCATATCAGGTATCTTAATGTGCCGGATGCACATATTGCGCTATGCACCCTGCTGCTGCAAATGCTACAATTAAAAAATTCGATAATCAACTGGAACATGCCGATGGAAAGATCTTGTCGGTACGGATGGTAGGAAGCCATGCGGCTGGTACTTCCCTTGATGGGAGGATTGGTGGTACTGATGGTCTAGGCTTGATTCATGAGGAAGGTAGTGTTGATATTCTGATAGACACGGATAGTTCAAGCGGATCGTAAGTGTGCACGCGCCAACACTCATTGACTGCACTTGACCAGTGCTCTTCAGAAAACTTCGTTCTGATTCACTTATTGGTGCCGATCCTCGTGCCAAGATGCTTGTTGCTCCCCCTGGCGCAAATTCAGCAGGTGCTGGTGGCGCGTCGGGCGCGAGGATGGACATTGACTGAGCACATATGCACCTAATTTAGCTTCCAAATTTTGGAAGGATGTTTTGTCAAATCCAGTGTATCTACACGATTTGGATCCTAGGCGCTGAGGCAGACCCGGCGTATGAAGAGGAGTCGGGGAAGGAACAGGAACAGGAAAAGGGGGAAGATGCGCTCGAGAACCGAAATCGATGCTCCTTTATTTATGATGAGTTCTTGCTATTTTTCTTAATCTATCCACCTCTCGACAACGGTTATTGCCATCGCGTTATTACTTAGTTGCCTTATACATATTTGGGGGAATCGGACGTCCAGGATTCGATTACTCGCATTTTGAAATTGTGTTCTATGTACTGCTTCTCGGCGTACTGTGCACCTACAAAACCGAAGTTGCTGACGGTCGAGTACACGTCCAAATGAAGTATGTTTTATGGGTCAACTCTGGTGGAATTGGCGGCTTTGCTGTCAAGTATACAAGCTCACGCAGTTGTGAATTGTACTGTAGCGACCGCGACACGAGGATAAATGGGAATCTCGGCCCGCTCGATATAGGTTCCAAAGCATGTTATTCACGGTACTGGTGCAGTGCGTCTAATGGATAAACTTCAGGCATCTAGCTCATATTCTTGTTCTAGTTAACGGCGTATCTGACCAATAATGGCCACCGATGCGGGATGATATATATGCGCAGAACATCACATGGGTGACCTGTTGCATAATCAGGGACCCTACGCCTACGAATTCAATGTCACCTAGATCAAGCTCTGCCACCAATGTGGAATGGCGCTTCATAATCATTCAAACATCATTCGTGTGGAGAGCATACCGTTGCTATTTGTGTCCAATAGGTTCCCAACTTGTAATCCGAGGTGACAGTTAATGCCAACACTTAAATCGAGGCGTTGTTGGGAGAAGTCTCGATTTGTCCAGCTGATTGACTCAGAATGGCACCAGCAGAATGTACAGTCCGGATAAAATTTCCATACACATTGTACCGACTACTCCCAACTTCTGCCTTCTTAACTTGGCAGAGGCAGAGCAGAGCAGACAAATTTGACGGGGTCAGCTTAATTAAGCCGATTACCCGAACAGGCCCTCATACTCGCCTCGAAATGGTTCGAGTTTCATACTTTATCGCTACGAAAAATGGAGCTGCAAGCTACTGGCACCTTCTATCTTCCAAGTAACAGCCTCCGGGCATGTACTACCTGCCGTGGCCGGACGGCTGATCTGTACTGTTCAAAGCCAACTTCAGCTGAGGGCGATATATACCGTGTCGTTCACTAAAAGGCGCGCTCATCATTCACAAGGAGCCACCCCCACTAGTTGGGGCATGGTCGACCCCGGGACATTTCTTTTTGACCTCCAGAGCCGCGCGCAAATCAAACTAAGCATGGTCAGTGCGCAACACGACAACGTTGCTCGAGTGTCTCCGATTGCGAGTCGGGAGCCTAGCAACAGTAAACTCTCCACAAGAATGATGATTGAATATAACCTGAAGCGCCATTCCAACGCCTAAGCGTGTTTCTCCACGCTGGTGGCAGAACATGATGCTGAATTCAATGGTGCAGGGTCCCCGAAGATGCAACTCAAGTCATTCTAGCTCCTCGTTGGCGTCATCATCATCCACCCGTCATATCTTGCTGCCTTTGTAAACCATGTCTGTCTGCAAAGCGCATGCCCTTAGGTGATACGCGAATCTACCATTTCACGGATGTATGAACGATCGATCAACGGATAATAGCATCACGCACCTTTGAATATGCTGTCGATACTGCAAGCAAGCCTATGGAAAGGTTTAATACCTCAACAAGGTCTAGGACATTTCTCACGATTCTGGCCCCGGGACGTAGGCAACTAGAGATGGTGGCCGTTTCCAGGTAAGGACAAGCACATTGACAGCTTTTCATATCGTGAGTATCAATTCCTTCCTATTCGGAGATGACGAAGGGTTTTATGACCCGTTAATACATGGAATTGAACCATTGCAATTGTTCATTTCCCGGTACACATGAAAGGAGGTGCCGGGAACATGCAAGGTCGACGTCGCACTACATCATCATGTGAGAATCGAGTCAGCAAATACATGCACCAAGACGAACACTCTGAATTCAGACAAAGTTCAGCTAACCACGTTTTACAAACTTTTATATCATCCTCAACCAGGAGGGCGGTCAGCAGACACCTACGCTCGTCAATTACACATTTCCATCAGATGCCACTGATCATCACAGAAGGCTGAAGGACATCCCTTGTTCCCAACTCCACGGCTGGAGCATGCTCCTTTGTTGAAGGCGTTTCGATACCATTGCGCCGGTTCACAAAATGATGCGAGCAAGCGGAGCAAATCCGTTGATGATAGGAAAGGAAACGTGTAGTGCGACTGGCCGTGCTCGTATTACACGCGATGACGATGAGGGTTGCTTTCGTGTTCTCCGATGTGTTCATTGAGTACGGGAGAAGAGTAAGACCCACTGTAGGTTGTGGATCACTAGGAAATGAATGCCACTCCAGAATGTGCCATCCATTCGATAAAGGGCGGGGACATCATCTGGACGTGCTCAATGCCCAATAACACCAAGTCAGCTGAGACTGGGAAAACTTGTTGCACCATACCATGTACAAGTGTAGCCAGTCGTTAGCCGTAGGCTACACATGGAATAAACCTGGTGGTGATTTCTGAAATAATCGTGGTAATAGAGAGGAGTCGCGATCAACCTAAACGGATTGAGTAATGAGCACGAATGCAGGGTGATGAAATGAGTTGAAAGCAAAACGGGGCACATACAGAAACGGCATGATCATTATTCTAACCCCGAGTCATTTGTAATTCATCTATAACATTGATCAGAACGGGCACACGGGGTCTGGATATTTGAAGGGCTACCTCGACATTGGAAGGCTGTGAAGTTGGCAAATATACATTTAACGTAAGTTGTATTTGTTGTGTGTGAATTCATCGGAAGTGTAGGCTGAGGGGTAGACCTTCGAGTGTGCAGATATCAATACGGACATGAGCGCAATGAGCAATAACGACACGTACTATGGAAAGAGGGTGACTTAATGGAGCAGGATAACGCAGAATCCTGAGAAGCAAGCCTGTAAGGCCATACTAACAGCATCCTTCAGCATAAATGATGGCCATAGGGTACTATCTCAGATGTCGAATGCAAAAGGGGATCATGAGTAGAGTTTTGAGGGTATCGCCTCCCTTCAGACATCCCTTGAATGATGGTGGTAAAGCGCGCGCCTCCGCAAACGAACGCCATAGGGAATACCCCTCTGCTAATTTGACATACAGACAGCGAATGAGGAATCAGAGCGCATGGCGAACAACACAGCACCTGTGAACGGGCTGCCGGCTACATTTTGAGCGGTGATCCGGAATTGTATCTGAGGTTATGCGTTTCCATGAGGCGTGCGCCACAGCAAGTTAGCAATTAATATTTTATCCTTCAATCATGATTACTTTAAATGTAGCAACATTTGAAAGTGTGCTATTTGTGTTCGGTGTTCTGGGCGTGGCGAATGTTCCTTCGACTGCCGGTGCCCACCTTAGAACAGGCCTATCCGTATCATTTATTGCATTGCAAGTCCGGATAATACCAACTCTATTTAGGTTTGTTTCTGTATGCAGTTGGACAAAATGCTTCTTCTTGTGACGCCTTTGATGTGGCACAGTCATCAAAACATGCTATTTAAGCGGCATGATGGGGTGAGCTTGAACGTAAAATGAATTTGAGAACAGCATTAAGAGCTGATCCCAGCAGCGTCCTTGTCAAACCACGTGCCCACCCACACAAACGGAATACTGGTTGAGATCCTGACACAACCTATCAAATCAGTATGGTGTTTCATGTTTTAGGAAGTGGCATGGGTGAGGAATGTGCATAACTCCGCGCAACCGCTCTCTTCTGATATGAAGGTGTGAAAGAACTGTGCAGTTCGCCTGGGAACATTCAATATGGTAGGCCACGCGCAGGCCACGGCGACGTACACACTGCACGGCGTGGAAACATGAAAGCAAACACCACAACTCTATTTGCATCATAGCATTGGAGTCCCTTGTAACGATGAGCTCTCTACACTTGACCCACACTTCCGAAACACGTATTATTCAAGCACAATGGAGGGGACACGAGTGGATGAGCGATGATGAAACACACGGCGGGCCTCATAGCAACCAACGGGTACCGTGAAGAGAATTGACACAACAGGCAGAATCAGATCTTTGAGTGGGAATAGGATAAAGAACGGTAAAAACAGTTCGACCGTTCCACGAACGCAAAGGGCTCTCAAATCCAATTCAAATATTCCACGCAGAAAGATCCCGTTCTGCCCGTTGTGTGAGGACGTTGTTTGAGGCGAGGATCCGACCGTCACAATGAAGGAGTAGTTGTCGATTATATGGAAGGGAGTTCCTCTTGATTATTTTGTTGATGTATCAAAAAGGGAACAACACGACGATACATATAAGGAAGGAGATGGATGGACGCGCATCATCGTTACGGAAATATAATCAAGCCTTTGCTGCTTTCTCCTCATTGAGGTATTGCTAGAATGAACAAAAGGGGGTCGGTCATGAACACGGTGAAAAGTAACGGAAGCGGGCAACACGAAACGCACTTGAATACCACCCAAACCATTCTCCCATTTCTGGTATCTCAGAGCAGTGAATCCACGCCTCTCTGCCGCAAGTCGCTCCTCAGTCTTCAAACACGAGCGCACAGCACGAGCGGTGATCTGGGCATATTTGTTGTAACTAAATTCAAACCAATGATTGGCTTCCCAAAGTGTCACATACATATAGACGTTACTTACGAGAAAACGCTGCGCCAAGGAGAGCTCATTCTGATATCAAGCTCGAGGATGGAGGTGTCTAGTGAAGATGTAGTTTGGATGCCAACGACGTTGAGTAGGCTCCGGATGTGCCCGTGAAAAAATGCTCACGTGAGCGTGGAGTCTACCTTCCTTTCTGAAAGCACCCTCAATGGGGTGATGACTACGTTCCAAGCTACCTCCATCGTCTACCGCACAGTCGTCCTCATCATCGTCGACATCGTCCGCGCAAGAATTTATTGTGGACAGTCCTGATATCTGATTCCCAAGCTTCAATTAGCCCTCTTTGATATAGAGTAATCTCAGTCGCGGTGACTTCATCGACCATCCTAAATACACTGCGCTACGACCTTCATGGCTAGCCCAATTGCATGGCATTATGTTTTGAAATTCATCATTACAGGTGATTAATCTGTCTCTTATTATGCATCGCCTTTGACAATTGCATCACTCGAATGAGGGTTCTGACTGGACTGCTCTATACAGGGGACGCAGCTGTCGGGAAATCATCTCTACTGGTCCGCCTCACAGACCAGCGCTTTCTTGCCAATCCGGACCCCACAGTACGCCTTTTATATTTTTATTTTCCTCGCTCCGGGTCCAATAACTGGATAACAGATAGGTGTAGAGTTCGGCTCTAAACTCATCTCCATTCCAGAGGAGAACAAGATCATCAAACTACAATGTATGCGCACTCTCACGCTGATGTGCGCTTGACAGAGACTGAGCCGATATGCAGGCTGGGATACAGCTGGGACCGAATCATTTAGGGCTATCGCAAGATCATATTACCGAGGTGCGGCGGGTTGTCTATTGGTCTATGATGTAACTTCACGAAAGAGTAAGTATTCTCACTTCCCTCCGCCGAGGATCTCACTAATTATTTACACGACATCACTTCCCTAAATTTCACATTGACTCCCCGCTTTACTTCCAACACCGTGGCCTCGTGGCTACCGGTTGTTCCGATATCAGGTTTCCAGAATATACCTTCATGGCTACACGACGTCCGCGACAAAGCGGACCCCCATGTAACCTGCATCTTAGTTGGAAACAAAGTTGATCTATGCCCCGAAACATCCGATGCGAACGCGGATGGATCAACGCCAAGCGGTAAACGGCACAGAGAAGTTACAAGAGCCGAAGCTGAGAAGTACGCACAGCAGGAAGGCCTGCTCTTTGTAGAAGCTAGTGCGAAATCTGGGGAGAACGTTGATAAGGCTTTTGAGGATGCTGCAAGAGATATTTTGACGAAGATCAAGGATGGGGTATTCGATGACAACAAAGTGAGTGCAGCTTCTCGCCCTCTTGAAACCAACTGTTCATCTTTCTTGTGTAGTCGCCTGGAGTCAAACTGTCGAAGCCATCAGATGCCACACTGGAAGAAGGCTCGATGCGGAAAGGATGCTGTTCCTAAGCGTTGGAGCATCGACAATGACATTGGTCCTGCCCGCGCGGTCCGTTACGCTGCCTGCTTCATCACATTCGCTTCGCCCGGCAATCGGTAACCCCACCAATGCGCCGACACTTTGCATCACCCCTTTATTTATCGTGGACAACGTTCCATCCTTGGAACACATCACTGATTTCCATCTGTAATTTTATGACGACAGAGGAGGAGATCGTTGCTCGTGGGCCAATTAGTCGTCAAGCCTACTTCATTGATCCCATCTTCCCTTGTACCTTCACTTCACTACCTATCCGTGTATCCCACTGTTCCCGATCTTGATGATTCATATATGCCTCTTGTCCCTCCTATCTCGGATAGCCACGATGAAACTCTTTGTGACAGTATAGATTTGGAACTTTTTGTTTTTTTATTCAGTCAATCACTCGTATTTTGTGTACGAATTAGTTATCTCGCGGTTGTTATTCCCTTTTGACCTTTCTTATGGTTCAGTTTTGGAGATGAAGTTGGTTTTTCAATATAGTATATTCTAATATTTCGTCGTCTGTCATGGTGATTTGGAGGTTTGAATTCTCTAGTTCCCTGCACTTAAGGTTCTTGTGCTTCCCATCTCTCTTTCTCTTGGAAACACCAGATGAATGTATAATTATTAATCAGACACCGCGCGTTGCAGTTGCTTTATACCACAGTCGTAATTCATGAAGCCACAAAGAACTCCAAGTCGCCCCGAACAAGTTCGAAGCGCTTGCCGTGGGAGTTTTTCAACTTGGCGCGCGTTGGTTGATTGAAGATGTAATGAACTCGTTCCACTAAAGAGAAATCAAGGCAGCTCCATTGCACTGCGGTTGCCATAAAGTATTGGTAACGCTTTCAGCATGAAATAAGAGGCCAAACAACATATTATATTTCGTTTTCGTCTTGAAACATCCTGACTACCCGCCAGTTTTTACTGAAAGAACCAGTAAGTACTTTATGGCAACCGTAGTGCTGGTGTATACCTGTGCCGGTGCCCTCGTGTCAATTTACGTCGTCAGGGTCATTTCATCCGAAAACATGTAAATTGTGTATACATCCAAAGCCACTCCCCGACTGGAAATGGCCCCTACGACTACTACAACAAGTGCTAATGTAACCAGAGAATGTGGATGTGAGGACAATTTCGTCATTCATTATATGAGCGACTCCGAATCCGAAATCGGGAGCTTCGTACCATTTTGAT
This sequence comes from Volvariella surrecta, assembly GCA_951802395.1. Classification (NCBI taxonomy): domain Eukaryota; kingdom Fungi; phylum Basidiomycota; class Agaricomycetes; order Agaricales; family Pluteaceae; genus Volvariella; species Volvariella surrecta. The sequence goes on from OX637784.1 coordinate 2,698,883, forward strand.
CTAAAGGTATACGCTTAGCCTAGAGCACTGCAGTCATGATGAGTCATGAGTTCGGAGAATATCCTGACAGTCTTTTTTGGTATTATGAAGACGACGACGAAACACATTGGATCATTTTCTGACTATCTTTATCTGGTTCTACCCGAGCTTATGTTTCAAGGAATGGTGGAATCCACATTCATGCCCGAGATGGCGGTCGACGTGGTGGTGGTAGTGGTGGTGCTTCAATTCGCCTAGTGAAGATAAGACACCAACAACCTTTCATGCCACGAGCCTACCAGTCTTGTCCTGCCGTCACCGTGACGGTGCCAGTAAATCCTACCAACAGTATACAGCATAACATCCAAGACGCACGGCCATACCCGCATTGAACGCACTGATATGCGGCATGTGTTTAGGGCCAATTGCTTCCGAGATAAGAACTTTTTAAACGATCGCGAATGTCAGTGAGAATTAGGACTAGTGTCTGTGCTCAAGCATTTAGGTTAGGCCTTCCATTACGTACCCCGGACAAGCGCTCAGATCATCCTTGTCGTAGTGCCTGGTTTTGAGTTCGAGAAGTGGTTAGTGCTAATGCGTTGACGACCGATACCGATACCTGTTAGGGGCCGGTCTGGAATCGACTTGGAAGCCGGGAGAAAAGTCTACCATGTGGTTCGTTATTTCCACGCTATGCAGTCAGATGCCCCAACTCACCCTTGAGTATTGGGGGAAGGTTATCAATCAATATCCATATCCATCAACGATACCTCTGTTGCTCCCAATCTGAGGTTAAGATTCAGCTGGCGGGTACCAGTTCGGTGGTTCCAACGTGGCACCGCACAGCACCTAAAGGGTAATCAGTTGTGACTATTTGAGTCCACTGGCAATTCTCAAGAACACGCAACCGAGGGCGGAAGAGAAGGTGCAAACGGCGTTAGGAGGAGGAGCGTGTAGCTATGATTGCTTGGGATTACAAATGCCCATCGTTGTTCCCACCAATAACGGTCCCAGGATTGTCCAGACCTGGAGTTACTATATCAATGCAGTGCTAATAGTAAGTTTTATTTATAGAACCTGACGCACCATCCTATTATAGTTTATACTCTTATAATAGCTTACTACCGCTGATTAGGGTCGAAAGGGGGGGAGGGAGTGCGATGATCGCTACCCCGCTCTTAGTGCCACATGCGGTAAGTCTAATGGACCAGTAATACATACTAGTGTTAGTAAACCTTGCCAGTGCTAGTGTGGGTTCTAGCAGCCTAGAAACGTTTTATGATCTTGATTCTTACAGGGTGATCCGCACTCGAAATGATGCATATCACCATCACGCCCTCGTCGTCACCCGAGTTACTTTCTCGTAATACACAATCACGCCCAGAATACAGTGCATTTGTATATATCCACCATCTGAATCACTGAGTATATCGAATGGCCGATCTTGATGAAGGTGATGATGAGGGTATTGAGGACAATAGAGGACTGAGATCGAGTCTAAGACCGTTTTATCCATTAGGCTGCAGCGGATGGGAAGATTGAGGAACTGGACTTTCAAAGTATATGATCATGAGGAAATTATGGCCAGTTTGAAAAATAATTTCATGCCGTATTTCGCCACCCATACATCTCAGATCTTATAGAAAAGGTCTGCCCATGGGTAGGCTCTACATGTAGCCTGTTCGGTCTGAAAAAGTAGATTGATTTGGATATGGATTATAGTTCATAGTAATATAATACTCACCTGCTTGCACCCACAAGTCCACGGATCAGGAACACGAGCCGAAATTTGAAATCATAAGCAGTCCCAAGGACACGATGAACTTACCATAGTGCGGTGGAGCCATGTACGCACGCGCACAATGAGAATTATCGCTAGTTCACCGCAGCAAATAAGACTACCAAGCCTACCTACACCACAATCCCGCATGGATCCCACACCCAAGAGAAACCTTCACGGGTAATGTAGGCAGTATCATCCTCTTTCACCGTCATCAATATCGACACAGGCACCAAATCATCTCTTTCATCATCAGCATCATCATCTTCCACGTCGTCTTTGTCCTCGTCCACGTTCATCTCGTCCGGTGATCACGAGGTTCAATCACCGAGGCTAACATAGATGAAGATTAAAGTTTGCCGTTCCTTGCGGTATTGCCATGGCCATATGCATCAATGCATCCAAACGCCGTGCTGTGGAAACCCTACATAATCGTATGCTCACCGTCCCTCACGCCAGCTCACCACGATGCGCAATACATAGTTGTTGACTGCCGCTGTCAATGCACGACCGTATGACCGTATGCATAATGGCTGTCTATGAGCTGTGCAAAAGTCAACATTTGAATCAGGGCAAAATGAAGGGGTGCACGATCGTGACGTCATGACGTCATATATGATATAACAGCGTGAGCGTGGACCGGACTCACCTTTACTGCGCACGCGCGTGCCACTGCATGGCTACCTACCGGCAATTGGCCCAGAAGTGGCCAGTTTGTCTAACAGATATTCATCTAGCGTCACTTGAAGAAGCTTTGGAGTCAGCCAAGCATGGTGGAACACAGAACAGTGGCATCAAAGTCGACGTTCGGAACCAGTAGAACTTTAGAATGTTACCTGGGGGAATTTGAACTTTGAAGAGAAACGTTAACATGACCTGTTGCGCTGTGGTCTTCCCCATTTCCGATCATGGTGATATCCAAAAAAGGTCGTCGACGTTGTGATTCCAACTATCAACGTCAACGTTATACCTTTACGCGTTACATCTGACAGCCGGACACAGTATACGTAACGACACACGGATAAAGGGTTGAGTAGAGTAGAGTTCGAGCTCGAGAGCGATCACTTCAAAGTCCGATACTGAGAAGTTATAATAGGTTTTACACGTCCGTATATAAGCGGTTTAGAGAGGATGACGCATACGCTAGAGTGTTCAAGTATTATAAACTGCGCAGTTCATAGCTGATCAGAGTAAAACCGTAGCACAGGTAAATTGAAGGAAAATAAAGTCCTTTCGTGTACAGTATCAGCGCGATAAAGTCCAAGTTGGAAGTGACGTGATGAGTGTGACACGCCATTACATACACGTACGTAGTTGCGAGGCTCTAGAACAATCAATCCAAGGGATGGGGAGAGAACGGGAATACCAATGCCAATGCGGTCTCAGTTGGAGTAGAGTACACGTAAATACGGCAAATAAAGTAAAAAGTGAATTGATCATGAGCCAGGGGCTTGAGAGCTAGGTAAAAAGTCGTCAGCGTCATGAGCCTGCAATGGTCAACGGTATAACAAGAGTGTTAATGCCTATTGCCTAACGTAGTAGCGCATAAGTGGCTCTAAGCCACTGCGTCAGGCTTTGCCGTAGTGACTGGCAGAACTGATTGTTGCGGTGCCAGTCAACAGTAGTTACGGTCCATGCGGGTTCTAAAGGGCTTTCCAAAAAACATTAATCGTCAAAAGAGAAAACAATCCAGATCCAGTCGAAACATGAATTTGAAAAGATCAACTTGAACTCCAATAGATGATGCGATGCGATGCGATAGATGATGTGATAAAGTAACGTTAAATAATATATAGAAGTATAAATACAGACGAAGAAGAAGAAAATCGTGCAAGGACGAGAAACGTGAATCTACACTTTGAAATTTCAAAAAAGTGCGGAAATGCCGCTAAAATGTTGACAATGACAAAGAACGAAATTCGTGACTAGCTACCAAGTTCCATCCAGTATAGTCTCTAGGTTGTAGGCGATCCTCCTGAAGCGTGCCTGCTCGGCGACACAGGTCCAACAGCGATCGCAGGCAATAACAACGATAACGTCGACCTCGAAGCTTTTGATTTCTGTTTTATCCTTGGCAACGAGCTTAATGATGACAAAGAGGTCAAAGCGGGGTATGATGAGGTCGAAGGTGAAGGCAATGTTGAAGAATCGGCTGATGTTGGCGTTGAGGTTGGCGAGTATGCCATAAAGTCGGTATCGAGCATAGGTGCTGGTGAGCGTGGGGATGTATCGAGGGATGGCGGCGGTGGTGGTGGTGGTGGTGGTGATGGTGGTGGTAGTGAGGCTAGAGGTGCCAATGGTAGAGCAAATGGGACATGTTGCTTTGGTACGATGACGGATGGAACCATTTGTGGTGATTCCAATATCGATCCCAGTGAGGTGCTTTTCGTAGAATGGCCATGTCCCTCCACGTTCCCAGTTGGCGCCGAATCGACCGCCATCGCTCCTCCTCCAGTCGAACCAGCCGGGCCAGTCGCAGTATTATTCCAACAGTTCTGTCCGAGTACGTTCCTCCCATACTCATGTAGCTGTTCCACAAATCCAAAGTTGGGATCCGCGACTCTTCTCTTGCTCTTCACAAACCCAACCGCTTCATGCGGGCTCCAGCCGAACCATTTCATCAAAAATGCGGCAACAACGGTAACGCTTCTACTGATCCCTTCTGCACAGTGGACGAGGACCCTCGCCTCTGGGTTGGCTTCAATGGCTTGTACGATCCATCGAGTCGTTTGAGGGAGATGGACAGCCAATTCGGCGAATGGAGAGTCTTCTACTTTGATTTGAAGACGTTCGGGTTGGGAGGGTAAGAGGGAGGGTGGAGGTGTGTAGATGGCATCTGGGAGAACGGAGAGGATGTGGGTGATTTTGTGGGTGGTTAGTGAGGAAGCAGATTCGGCAAAAGACAGATCGGAGATGTAGATTTGGGGTATAATCTCGGAGAGTTCCCGGGTTGAGGACAGAGGGTGGTGATGGTGTTGGTTCTGCTCACGGGGATGGTGGGCGTGGTGGTGTTGGTGGTGGGCGGGGTATGGCTGTAGTGTGAGTTGGCCATGTCTTGAAGAATGGGGTGAGAAGATGGCTGTGGGTGATGGGAGGGAGACGTTGGGTGGTACAGGGTCGACAGAGGTGTTTAATTTTGGGGAGGATGATGATGATCCGGCAGCGGTGGGAGGAGCTGAGACGGATGAAGACTTGGATGATGAAGAAGAGGTATTAACGGTCGTCGGAACAGGGGATTGTGTGGATGATGACGATGCTAGAGGCTCAGAATTCAATGCAGTTCCAATGGACCATGATGCGCGCTGGGCTTGCTGGTGTATCAAAGGATGATTGTGACGATGATGGGTATGTGCATGACGCTTTTGATGTGGCTTGGTAGAGGGAGAAATGCGATAAGCCATTTGGCGTGTTCGTGTGGAACGTATACTGCGGTATGAATACTGGAATGAAAATCCAGTAACGGGCGACTGCGTGTTTGAATGAAAAGAAAAAAAAAAGAAAAATAGAAAGAAAGATGAGCACACGTCAGATCAGAGGCCGGAAACGGGAGAGGAAAGAAAGAGGAAGTGCGAGAAAGGGGGAATTTTGGATGAAAGCGGAAGCGATGAGGAAGGGGTTGGGCCAGAAGGGAGAAAAAGGGGAGAGGAGAAATGAGTAGGTAATGAATAGGGACGATGAAACACAAAATATTAAAAAGTGAAATACAGCGAAAAAGATGTAATCATTATGAAGAACCAGACACCATGTGAGGGAAATGATGGAAAGGGAAATTTGGGAAAGGAAAATAGCACAGGGGGTGCCATGATCGGGGGCCTTCATACCCGCGACGGAGAAGGTCAAGGAATCGGCATGGTAGGGTGAAGGTAATTCGAAGACAGTGGGAGGAAGGGAGGGAGACCCGAATGGAGATGGGGTCAAGGGACGATCATACTTACATTGATCACAACATGGGCGCACGACATTGATGGGGAGGGTCTCTTTGATTGGGCAACTGGGAACTTGAACTGGCAAGCACGAGAGTAGTACGTCGACAAGACAGAAGCGTAGAGAATATATATCGGAATGGCGAGGATCAGCTCAGTACACTCTGATGTGCGAGGTCGTGCAAAGGCAATGGACTGGCTTGGCAGGTGGTATGAGGTTATACGCCTCGAGGTGAGGGAAAGAATACGGGTTTGCCAGAATATGTGGTGTATATAAAGTCGGGACAACCGCGAAATAATTTGATTTACACGAGTGACGGCGAGCGTAACAGGGACAGGGCACACAGCACTTGGGCTGAGCAGGCGGGCCAGCAGGTAACGTCGCTTACAATCCCATTCATTGTCACGGCAACTTTATATCGAACACATGGCTTTTTGTGAAATTGAGGCGAGCGGTTCAAATAATGCGCCGGCTGCACCGCTTTCAATCGACCTGGGATCTCGGAACTCCCCCCGGAATATTCGTTTCCTTGCTCGCAAGTGATGGGATCTAACACCTGTAACAATCATTTCATGGAGTCAAATTCCACCAGACACATGCTACTAGAGAAAGTTCAGTTCCATGCTTATGTTGCTAAATTGAGCGTTCAAGGATTTTCTCCTTCCAAAGAATGTTCGATGCCAGCCCTGTGCCTTGATAAGTGCCAGTACACAGAACGTAAGCAGTGACCTCGTACAACTTTCAACTCCCAACAAGTCGGTCCCATCACCAACGCGCCAGCCCTCGACAACGGTGACCGACCATTCAAACAACAGCAAAGTCCATCCTCGGGTCAAGGGGCGTGGAATCGCCGACTGTCGCCTCGTCTCATCTCATCTTCGCTCTCCCGTACCCAGACCTAATGCGCATCATGTGCTATCCTATGCAGCCCATCAGTCGTTACCATCAAAAAATGCACATACAAATCTCATCAATCGGCACCCGTTTAACCGCAAGAATCACAAGATGACTCAGATGAGCGTACAAGCGGGCCACTTAACCCTAGATTCCCTCCTATAATCACCATATGACATATACACGTCATCTTGGCAAAACACGACAGGGGTTTATTTAAATATCATCGACTTTGGAACTTTTTGCTGAATTTTCATTCCAAGGTTTGATGTTTCCTAACGCCCAAAAATGGCAATCAAGATGTAAATTTCTTGGCCCTAGTTGTCCGAAATTTGACCAAGCTTCGGGCAATGATTCCGTGGTGATCCTATTTTCGAATCCTACAGTGCCAAGCATTCGAGACAGGAAGAATCAAGTTGTACTTGCCATTTTCGCTTGTTATAGTTATCAACCTTCGACCCTCAAAAATCTAGCAAAGAATTCATTTTTTTTTGGCTTCCAATGTAAATGATATTTACATGTCCTTAAGTAGAAAACCCTGTCGTGTTTAAATGGTTCGCGCGTCGACGGTATTACACCCAGAATAGACACCCGTCCCTAGATTATAGAAACATATGGCGCAACTCCGTCGCGTGATCATGACGACCTCTGCTTAACCAGAGTAAATCCCAGCTATCGGCCAACGACGCCGACCATATCTCAAACGGTGATCACTCAAGTTGTTCGTTGCTGGGACTAGACGCCACAAGCTTGGCATTCCCGTAGTTGCAATCAAAGACTCCTATCAGTTGCCCCCCTCCCGACTCGCGCAGCTTTAGGCTCATGGGCCATCAAACTTTACCTACTCACAGACAAATAGGACCAATCGCTAAATTCAATTCACAAAGTCATCATCAGTTATCAAGTCAGCATTCAATCTTTGGTTTTCGCACGAATACAGTATACTGACCTTTTGTGTGGAAAAAAGCCCAGGCTGGCCCTTGACTGAGTTTCGGCCTCGCCTGCTCTGGGGCTGTATCGTCAAACCAAGGGTCTTTCGCGTCTTCCCCCTGTTTCAAAGGAATGCATCTTTCGCGTACTACCCAGGTCATCACGGGTGCGGACTCCCGACACGCCCGACGTACACTTTCCGTCAACGCGGATGAGCCAAGCCTCGGATACCTATTACCGGAATGGTAACCCAACGAGATTGAAAGGGGTCACGCTTAAGGAAAGTTCGGAATTCGTGGGCTCATGCAGGACATTTGAAGTGTTTCAACCTGCCGAGATAAGCGATGGGCGATGGGCGGTGACCTTGGCCCTTTGCTTCCTCCCTCTTATAGAAGAGCGACGAGCGATCTTGACCCTTTGCTTCTTCACTCTTATACTCCACAATAAGACCCTCAATCAAGCAGTCGTGTTTGTTGGAAAGCTAGTATACCACCATTCCTTGGAGTCTGTACTATCTTTAAATTTGCAAGTGGAGTTCATCTTCGTCCAGTGTTCACTGATTCCTTGTTCTTTCCATAACCTATTTTTGCAAGTTGAGATCACATCTTTGTTCAGGTGGAGCTGGTGGTCGACGTTAATTGATTTTTTCCATAATAGGTAATGTGATGCCACAGCCAAATCAAGCATCTGGCCTGTAACTTTGTATGAGTCATGTGCTGGAAGACGTGCTTTCATCAGAGGTAGCGGAGACAGCGTATCTCGTCCTTTCGGAATCAACTAGGAACGCGTGCCGCTCTCCGTCCAAGCCCATCTATTGCCACACCGTTCAAGTCTTGAACGAAAACAACTTTTGAAACAAGGGCCGTGCCTCTTCGTACTCCAAAGGGTGAGGTTATTAGGGAAATTGTATCGGAGAAAAAGGAGAACTTTCAGTGAATGTTGTCCGAGCATTTACGCCGTCGTTCTGTTGTGGGAGGGACTGATTGTATCTCCCTCTGTAGGATGACTGCAAGAGTTATCGAGTCGGAGTCTCGGGATCCGTGTAGACACATCAGAGCGGGGTCAAACTTACGCGGGAATGGCGTGATGAAATGGGTCGAAAAGGTCTTTTATGGTTCAGTCTATCGCCGTTGATATCAATATTGTATTCAGCATGCTCGGGATTTAGTGAAGAAACAGAGTTGATCTTTCGCTTATTGCGGAAGGGTATTTTTGCGAACAGGAGTCGTTCCAGATTTTGTCGGTGGGTCAGGGATAAACGGTGTGGTGCGTGATTCGTAAGTTGAGTATTGTGGGTGTTCTGGCTTCTATTAATCATTGATTACAGCTCCAGCGGTGACTTCTATTGTTTAGCTCGAAGCTAAGAACTGGTTAGGCTTGTAGCACTTGGGTCGGCATCTGACAATATTCGCCGCTCAAGTCCGTTCCGAGGATTGAGGGCAAGGCCAAAACACGGCTGTTACGACCATAAGGGACATTGCTGTATTGTTTTTTTTTTTTTTTTTCAATCTTTCTTGCAGATCTGAAATGATGGATCATGATGAAGTATCTATAGTTCAAGGGTCAAAGTCATCGTTTATCAATCACTCCACGAACTATGCAATAGGTCAGTTGATACTTGCTACTCGGTGAATTTGGAAGTCCGTTTAATTCAGGGAATCGTGCCCGCTGTTGCACATGCCATGACTGCACGGATCTTCCTTCTTTCTAAATATTCTCAATCTTCGTGTATTTCTCTTCCGGCACTGAAAAAATAAGCGAAGATGTTTACCTTGCTCGTGTAGAAGAGCTAGCTCTCGTATTGGTAGTGAAAGTCGGTATGAGAACGGGAGCTCCACTTGGTTCCCGATGGCTCGTAGCTGATACTGGCACTAGTCCTGCTGGAGTTATAGCTTCGACTTCACAGTACGGCCATAGCGATGAAGGGCGTTCGGCGTTCGTCAAGCACAAGAGCTAGGGTTGGGTGTTCTTGTAGCGATTCCGCACACTGCGAGTTTCGAAACACTTTCATCAAACCTCTCAGCCTTTCAAGCAGCTTGCGTGACGGATAACTTATATCCTCGACCCAAATTTGTTCTTCCGCTCTACGTATTGGATTTTACGCCATGTGCGAAGCAAGGATAGCTTAAAAGCACAAAAAATTCGTGATGTTCTGGATTTGATTGCCCAGAAACTTCCTGCAGATAAAGTTTGGAAGAGCGTTACGCCCAGCAAGTTTACAAGGTCGTGTTGAGCATGCTTGCCAGTGAGTTGTATAACGAAAATGACAGGAGCGTTGGCGACCTTCCCAACGTTACTGAATATCGATCCTGTGTGAATAGAGATGATGTCAACGTACTGCAGGCTGTAACCAGGAGCATTTCAAAGCAAGGTCCATGCCGCGCAAGCGGCAGTTATTCCGTATATCATGGCGTTATGCCTTCTCATCCTTATACTTTCAAACCAAATGTTCGCAAACAATCCCTGAACTGTCAGCGCTCCCATCACAAAACAGTAGCCGAGATCCCGGAGGCGGCTCGCCGTCCGTCAGATCTTCAGAGCCGACCCCTTTCTAGCGGATGTCTCAGAACAGTCTGCACATGACGAAATTTGAAATGCATAGTAATTTTTTTTTGATGCTGCGCGTTGGAATCTTTTTGATCATAGTAACCAAGCTAACTTCGCAAGTCCTCCCCATCTCGACCAAATCAGGGCCCTCCAGATGTGGAGCCGAGTGAGCTTTAACCTACTAAGTAGTGCAATCAACTCATAGCATGCATCTACACCCTCGCATCGATGATCGCACGCAATTGAGAAATCTGTAAGGCGCAATCCCTGCTTTGACCTCACTCCTAAATTGAAAATTCGGCAAACTCCGGCAACAATACTAATTTGGATGCTGTGGTTTGGTCTGGGTAGCATTTCCCTCTGCCAGTGTGTGCTTGAAGCAAGTAACCAAAGACCTCGACCTCGTGCTGTTGGTCTGTGACCACAGTAAAGCGAGTACATACCACCAGAGCTGTTGAACGTTTGCCTTGAATTACTTGATGCCAAGGACATTCAAAATGGGCATATGAATAGTAGATAAAGACACTGCATTTCGAATGAAGCGGCATCACTGCCATTACGGCGGTGAACTATTTTGTGATGCCGGTGTACTAAATCACAAACGAAGGACCCAGAGTCTGTGAATATCACAGGACCTATTTAGACAATACCGGTACGCCCGGTATTAAATTTAATGTCGACCTTCGAAGAAGTTGGATGGGCCCTAACATAGAACACTGCTTGCTGTTCTTTCCTTCCTTGTCTTTCTTTTCTTTCTTTGTTTCCTCCATCATCGGAAGGAGCGTAGCATGATTTAGATGAAATGTCGCAGTGCCTGTGCGGGTGCCCTTTGTCCGCAGTATTAACATAAACTTACCGCATATTCCCAGCGAACCTGAGGATCAGAGCTGACAGTGACCCTGTCTACAAGCCCGCTGGGGAAATTGAGTGCCTGTCTTTGCTTGAATTAGCAGCCAGCAGAAGATCATACATCGGGGTCTGAGCTACATAGACGGGTGACAGCCCCAGTTTCCGGTAATTGATTAAGGATGCTCCCGGTGCAATAGCAATACACGACAATAGCAATACGCACGACTATTTAGGCGATGTACAACAAATGATTGATGAATGAGCTTAAGAATGATGATTGTAAGCTCGGAGGCGCCCGTGAGAGACATTATTCAATATTGATGAATTCCGAGGTAGAACAGCAGTGGTGGGTTGCCAGTGGTAATGATAGTGATAGTGATTGATTGATAGCCACAGTGCAGAGAGCGATGTACTCGTACCATAATGCTAGAGAGCCTATGCATGCGCTAAAAGTCGGATTCTGACGTAATATGATGGCAGAAACATACAACCCGGCGGCATCTCACCAGTTCAATAAGAGCTACCCGAGGGAGTAGAATTCGGCAACTATTTAGGATATTTTAGAACACATGAGAGCAACTGGGGAAAGAGAGTTGAGGAGTAAACTCGTTGTCCCGGGTAACAGTGACACAGGGTAGTGTACAGCTTGGATCTCTCTGGCATCAGCCGCTACCTGGGTTTCTAGACCCTGGTGCAGGTTTCTCTTCAACAATACCAGGACATACTCTGTAATATCCCGTCACCTATGTACTTAGCTTTGAATGGTCCTTGAACAATGAAGTCAAGAAAAGGGACATTTACCGCTGTCAACATTGGACTTCCTCGTGAACCTGAGCACGGTGATGAACGGCCCTTTGCATGAACGATAAATGCATAGACCCCAGTGACAACGTATTCCGCCGAAGACTGCAACAAGACCCAACAAAGCGGGATAAGCCGTGAGTGCAAACCTCACTCACGACTGGCAGTAGGTATAGGTACTTCGTCTTTGGATTTTTTATCATAGCACACCGACAACGGCGTGTCAGAGCTGTCGAATCCCCCGCAGAACACGCCCGTCGGGCTTGCCACCTGTGAGGAGAAATCCTCACCTGACGTCAGTCTCGTGATATGACACTACTGTATTGCTTACCTGTATCTCGGTATAGTATATAAGCCTGCATCGAGCAGTTGATTCATCGCGGAATCAACGCCAGTGTCGTCTCTAAAATGCAGTCTGTCTGCTAGATTTGTCCCATCACGGGTGTCACGGCCAGACTCGTCGCACGCGCCGTCGTCAGGCTCTCCATTATTTCTCTCTCCCCGACTTCCGGCAAGGCCACCCGGCCTTCTGCAGACCAGTGGTTGCGAGTATCTACTGATGGTTGTATGTGCTGTTAGACTGCGGTTGTCGAGAACTAAAATCGACGATAAAATGTGAAAAAAATGCATTAAAATTCAATGTATATATAATTTGTTATATTTTGATATTTTGATGTAAGATTTGGCGCATAGCCGAGAATTTAGAAAATGTATCACACAATTCAAAACACAATTTTGATGTTTTGTTTTGTACTTTGTATTTGCTTTTATCGTCGCTCTCGGTGCAAGTATAGTATGTTATGTTACGTATATGTGATCAGTTACCGTCGAGTTGCTGCACATTTTGCCGAACATGCCTCTTTGAGGCAGTGTCCGCTCCCATCCGCCGCGTCGCGGAAATTCTAATTCCAGAGACGGCGCGACAAGAAAAATAAAATATAATAAGAGCAAAGAATTGTAGCTATACTTCAGCAGCTCAGCCCTCGCGGTACTTTCGTACCTGCCCAGGCTGCTCAGCCTCAAACACTTTTGCTAAATTCAAACCCTTGGATCCCGTAACTCAGGGAGTTGAACTGGAGAAAGCCAAGGATTTGTATATCACGGTCAGCGATGCACCGCCGATCGTTGATGAGTATGATAGCCGATTGAAAACATGACAACGGGCACGATTGCTTGTCGCTACACCTCAACTCCTCAATCACCAGAAGTTCCTTTTAAAGCATCGCCTCAAGCAACCACGAGCAGCAATAATGTGGAGTTTTCGGACAATACATGCCTCTGCAATTTCGAGCAAGAAAAACTAAAATAAACAACATGGCTTCCTCTTGTTTTGATCCATTCTGGGCACGTTGGGTCCGATAAAGAAAATCCTTTTCTTATTTTGACAGTGGCAGGATTTAAGACACTGATGCCATGGCCAGGGGTACAGGGTCCAGGTGGGGTAAGGGGAAACAACATTTGATGAAACTCGATGAACTTTACGATTGGTGGTGAAATCTGATGTCATTCCTCCCCTCGTGGTGAAACCATAATGCTCATCCCCAATTGGTGAGATTGAGGGGGAAATGCTAGTAAACATGATCAGCACAAACCTTAAGGATGGACTCGTTTAATCAATCATATCTGTATTCCTGTACACTCCATACATGAGTCTACGCAGAGGGAGAACAGAAGAGGGATGGAAAATTAACGGAGCATCAACGGAGCATCGTAGAGGGTTATGAAAATGGAAATCAGATATGTCAACAGACAAAAGAGGAGAAAAGATGCTCGAAAATCGGGTGATGATGACAAGATAGCAGAATTGTACTCAGATAACGTCGATTGTATCGTGCTCGTCATGAAAACGGAAGGTAAGCATACAACATGTCATAGAGAAGTGTATACAATTTAGATAAGATCCCTGTTGGCAAACCAGGATTAGAATCCGAACAATCGAGGGGACCAAGGCAGAAGGATTACTCACGCGACGTTCAGAGGCATCTCGTCAATTTGGGTGTTGTAGAATTCTGAATGACGTCATATCAGCCTCATCCGCCTCACTACCGCTTCGAGCTACTCACGTTCAATATCGCGCAACATGCGCACGTCTTCCGTTGTGACGAAGTTGATGGCGACACCCTTTCGTCCGAATCGACCACCACGACCGATTCTGTGGATGTAATTCTCTCTGTTGGTCGGCAGGTCGTAGTTAATGACCAGCGAAACTTGTTGGACATCAATGCCACGGGCAAGAAGGTCCGTTGTAATCAAGACCCGAGATGAACCAGATCGGAACTCCTTCATGAGGACTTCACGCTGCTTCTGGTCCATGTCTCCGTGCTGTAGGTATGACATCATGATCATCAAGAGGCGGCACTAACAATGGACGTTTCAAACCCACCATAGCTGAAACAGTGAACTCCCTGGCGTGCATCTTTTCTGTCAACCAGTCCACCTTCCGTCTAGTGTTGCAGAAGATGACAGCTTGGGTAATGGTGACGGTCTCGTACAGATCGCATAGAGTATCGAGTTTCCATTCTTCCTTCTCAACGGCGATGTAGAATTGCTTAATACCTTCGAGGGTCAATTCGTCGCGCTTAACGAGAATCCGTACAGGATCACGCATGAATTTTTTGGTAACCTCCAGCACATCGGCGGGCATGGTGGCGGAAAGGAGGACTACTTGCGTATCTTGTGGTAGGAGTTGGAAAACTGAGAGTAAAGGAAGCAGATCAGCAAACGGATCGAATTCGAGGAGATATCAATTTGCGTCAAATGGGAGAGGCGACAGGTGAGAGAAATTACCTTCGTAAATCTGATCCTTGAAACCACGAGACAACATCTCATCAGCCTCGTCAAGGCAGAAGATCTTGATGGTGTCGGTGCGGAGAGCGCGGCGGTTAATCATGTCAAACACGCGACCAGGCGTGCCGACGACGACATGGGCACCCTCCTGGAGCTTAGCGATATCCTCGCGGACGTTGGTACCACCGACGCAAGCGTGGCATTCGATGTTCATGTAGTCGCCCAGAGCGACGACTACTTTTTGGATTTGTTGAGCGAGTTCACGAGTGGGGGCAAGGATAAGTGCTTGTGTGCCCTTGATGGTCATATCGAGCTGTTTTGCGTTACAGATGCCAGACGAGATCAGTCAGTTGAAACTCGGCAGAGGAGTAGTTACCCACTTGTTGGAGAATGGAAATCGAGAACGTCGCTGTCTTGCCTGTTCCAGATTGTGCCTGCGCAATGACATCGTGACCTTTCACGACAGGGACAATAGCGCGTTGTTGAATGGCAGATGGGCGCTCGAAACTGAAACGCGCCATCATGTTAATTAACAGTCCCTAAAACCATGCCAGGCCGGATGAACGACGATACTCACCCATACGCATAGATGCCACGGAGAAGTTCTGGCTTCAGATCCATGTTATCGAAGCTAAGCGTTGTCACTATTAATCAAATGCTCCTCGTAATAATCGCATCAGCGCCTACTTGTCTACCACTTGGTCCCAGTTGGACTCGATCTCGGTCTCAGGGACATCTTGAAGTTGTTCTTCTCTGTAAGAAGTGCATCAGCATACAATCCTAGCTTTGACGAGTTGGAGCTGAGGTTGGCGGTGTCCACAACACCTCAAAAAGATGCCGCAGACCGGTAGAGATGACAAAGAAGCAGAAATCGACGTACGCAGACATCGTGAATGCTCGTTTTTTATCACCTTGGTCGTCCTACTGGTGTCGACAGTGCTTGTGATAGCAAAAAATTGCTTTGAAGGGCCTGGTTGAATCGATTGTGAGATTGACCGTGAACGATATTGCTCGAGTGATAACTGGAAGATTTTTTGATTGTTCTCCGCGATCTGCCGAATATTCGAACTCCGACGACACCGCCTTCTTGACATCCACCCATTAATCCGCCAAAATCCACTCACTACAAGGTTGCTTCAAAATTTATCATGAAAAGCTGGGTCCAAACTATGACATTTTCTATCGTACATAGCTCCTACGACACCCTGTATGCATACAGAGCCGTTATGCTCACTTCTGAAGCGTCTTCGGCCCGAGATTAGTGTCATTGGACGGCACCGGGGCAGTCATTTGGGGTCAATTCGAACCAAAATCTGTCACAGTGAGGCTTGATAGCGTAATGCGTGTAGATCCAACTCGCTTCGGTGACTTTTCATAAGAAGCCGAATTCCACCATCTTGACTAAACTTGTTGTTTGGCGAGCAGGACCTCAACATCACCTGGCCCTGAATTTATGGTCACCCTGCCCAATTATATTAGCCACTTGCTCGGTGCAGTGTGATCTTGACGCAATGCATGGGCACGAAACACTTCCGTGAAACTATCCACAGGAGTACTTTTCTCGCCCTCGGGGGTGTAGAGTCATTGTTATCATCGTCATGGTCCGGCTACCAGCTTCACAACATTCTACAAGCACTCCATTTAGGTACGAACAGGCTAACAGCTTTAACAGTTGTCATCCCAAAATGCCATAATAGTTTTTTACGTGTGTAAGTATACATGTTTGCTACTCAAACCAATGCAACGGACCACACGCATTGACCCTCTTGTTCTCCTCATTTATAGAACGTGGATGCTTATACTGGCACTCAGGGTTGCACATCAATCACTGCTGAGAACGGATCATTTCTTGAAGGTTCCCATACATCTCTGATGTTGAGGATATTGTACCTGCATCATGCTCATATTCCGCCAAAAGGGTGTTCCTGAGCGCAGCGCCCCGGTTACTTCCATCGACACACTTGATGCTGCAGTCATGGAGACAGACTACCATGCGTCCATGTTATGATAGCGCCCTCAGCGCATCAATTCGGGCAACTTGTGGGCTCAGGCAATTCTATACTGGAAGGTGTAATTGATATTATCCTCTAGCAGGAGAAATGTTTATTAACAAAGCATGATATCAGGTACACGACATAATCATGTTGCAGAATCCGACTCCACTGATCCCAAAGCAATTACGCCTCACTGTCGAAGACATTTATGTATTCTCTCTCATCGTAGCCCATCAACATAGAATCTGAACAGTTTGTTTTATCTCTCCGACACCTCCAATCCATTTTGCTTCAGTCGTCTGAGGACTACTAAGAGGTCGTCTGTGATAACACCAGCATATAAGAACGTCCGCAGCGTTTCCGTGCTCCTTGAACCCAATAACACTTCCAATAAAGCGATATGGGATTCCATTGGAGTTGCTGTCGATCCGAGCTCGAGACAGCAATGTTTGGGAAGCAATAAACGCTCGCCGGTATGCATAAGAGCCCTAAGAATGGGCCTTGGGCGGTCATTTCCCACCAGCTTGGTCCTGACACTACCGAAAACCTCAAGGACTCCAGGTTTGCGACCAGCTGAAAAAATACCTCTGCATCCTCTTGGTAAACTCGCTGAGTGACAATATATAGCGAAGTCAAGCGAGGTTTGGATGCATCAAGGTACCCAATAATTTTGTACGATGTCGGTGCCATTGGGAAGTAATCATCGTAAACGTGAAGACAATGGATATTGGGGAGGTCGAGGGTAGGAAGAAGTTTGGATCCATGAATAGTCAATGATGTGAGTTGGGTCCACGGGGCTGCGACCCAGATGTCGTAGCCATATGGCCGAACATGGTATGAAGTCAACTGTGGTGCATCCGAAATTGTTATCTCGTAAAATTGTGTGTTGCATTCTCGGAGAAAACTCAATGTGGAGGCTCCGCAAACATGTCAATTGATTTTTCTCGCAGCAGTCCTTGATGTCGAATACTGTCTCTAAACAGTGATACGAAATGTGACATCTCGCCAACGTCTATGCTGGTCGAGGAGGACCTTAAAATAGGGTATGCGGTTCTAGTCATGTAGAGACCTCGAAAGAAATATCGATGGGTGGTGGGCAAGATCTATCCACCCAGGCTTTGACCATCTCCACAGGGTTCATGACGCCCTTGACCGAAAAATCGTCGATGATGATGATAGTCCAGAGTTGTGTGCAACCCAATGCTGCTATCCTCCACCGTTTGGAGACCGATCCTAGGTACCATATGTGACGATCATAATTGGAATCAGTGAGATAGCCATGAAGGAAGATTTCCTGGAGAGTTTCAATTGGTATTGAAGTACCATATCTTGAGCCATCAGAGGACATGAAGTTATGCATATGGTGTTCAGGCATTTGGGTTGCAGAGGGGGTACCATATGTCGAGTGTGCGCTGCACTGGCCACGGTCAATCCTGTTGAGGACACGTGCTGATGATATCAGACTAGGCCCCGAGCGGTGTCTGTATTCTGTCTGAGGGCAACATTTTTATTAGTCGGACTTGGTGTGGCGCATGCAGAGACGGAACAGCCGCACTGAGCTGCATGAGGGACGTAGTTAAATGTCCATATGAAGACTTTACTCTCCATCCGGCAAGATTCAGCATAATGTTTTTTTAAGCATTTGGAGTATACAGCATGATACATACAGATCTATAGCAGGAACGGCAGAACTAAATAGAGTGCCAGTCTTTTTCAACGCAGCCTCCGATAAGATCAATCGTCGAGGAATTACGGTCGCATACCTTGATCGGTCTAGTCCTCTGTCATGGTACCTTTTCCTAGTAAGAGTTGGCGTCCGAGAGTGCTTAAAACCAAAGAATTTCTTCTACGGCGCGGTGTCTTGTTTACGTGATTAGATGAAAATCTGCGGAATGCACCAGCAAATGACATTTATGTGTACAAATTGATTACGAAGAGGTAAATATGACCTCGGATCCTCCGCCCTGTTCCAAGTCAGGTTATTAATCATCGTCGTCCTCTTTACACTCCAAAAACGGATGAAATACTAATCCTTCGTCTCTCATGCTCTGCATTCTAAGGAGTTGAGGATAGGTCGCAGAGAGCGTGGCCTTGAACTTGACGGACTGGAGTCGTGAGCAATATCCCTCCCTAACACCTTCCCCAGAAACTGGCGCAGGAATGTACCATCGAGACTCTAGCATCTCCACTAGCGCATCGAATTTGTACTGAGCTCGAGTGGATGAAAAGGTGATTTTGAAATGGCGAAGTTGGGGCGCAAGAGTCATTGATGGGGAGGGCGAAGAGCCGAAAGGGATAGTTAAAGCTTGTACTATGCAGTCCAAGACTTCCTGTTCTTGGGAGGCGACATCAAGGGAGACGACTGAAGGGAGCATACTAATGATCTCCCCAAAGACCGGGGGTTCTAGGTTAGAGATACCCCGCAGAGCAAGCGAAAGGATCGTGCAATGCGATTGTCGAATGCATTCGAGAAAGGACTGATGTGAAATCTCAGTTACGTCCAGAGCCAAGGAGTCGAGGCGAGGTAGTTCGAACAATGACATATCAAGATGTAACGGCGCCAAGACGTGCAATTCCTTTAGGCATAAGTGAGTAAGTCGGTTGATAGCTAGGGTGGATACGGTTGGTCCAGTATTTAATCCCCAGATGGGGTCAACCGTGCACGAGATCAGGGATGGACATGCGCGTAAAATTTCGTAGATTGTTGTTGGGAGCGTGCTGTTTCGCCAGTAATCGCTTTGCACCGGACATACGAGGTGGGTGAGTTGCGACCACGGGAGAATAGCAGGGTGCAGGGCACATGGGGTTGGGTGAGCAACTTTACGTAGCTGCGAAGCGTGTTCAAAGAACTTGACGACGCGTTGACTGTCTGTACACGAATAGATGAGAGATTTGAGGATAGGTAGTTTCATATCCTGATGGCTCCTATAGAAGTTCTCAAGAACACCAGCAAGCGCACCAACCAAGTGGAGGGTGACATGCTCCCATCGTGCGACATGCCGGAATAGAATGCGCATGACGGTACACGCGACGTGAAGCGAGCCGCCATGAGAAAATGATATGGTCAGCGGAACATTTCCAGAGCGCTTCAGCCATTCCTCGATTAGCTCTGAAAGACCAATTAAACCATGAGGGATTAAGCGCTCAAGATCAATAGTAAAATGAGACCAGAGGCGGGGGCACGCAGTTGAGACATTTCGCCAATTACTGCAGATGTGTCCTAAAGACCAAGGAGGGTTGTGGACAAAAACGCTGTCAAACCCAGTCGATATAGATAGCCGAAAGATTTCGGCAAGTATCTCGAATGGGAGACACGATATCGGTGAGTTGGCATGATGCATGATGGGGAGGAAAGTGGTTGGGCAGTGATCCATATTATTAAGTACCGATGCGTGAGAGGAACTGGATAATTCGGGACGATGTACTGTGTGCTTCTAGTTCCTTATTTGGGTATCGTGTTAGATACATTATATAGACATTATGTCCAGAATAGTAGTCCATGAACGTTAAAGGCTGCAGTTCAGGTAAGAGGAACCATACTTAACCCCGAATCATTCGACGTCTTCCTCTGCATTCACCTCCGCTTGTGGCTTAGGTGACGGAGGTATGAAGGGCCCACCCGTTGGTGTTTGGATCCGTGCCCTGGGAGACGCTACACCAAGGCCCAGGGGTCCATTCATTGTTCTAGATCCGATACCGAGCATGTATATGGTTGAGACTGTGCGCGCCCTTGGTGTAGGCTGGTTGTCGTATGCTGCTGAGGAATGGACTGGTGGCGCTGGCGTGACGTAGGATGGCATAGGAACCTTTAAGCCTAAAGCAGTAAATGGATCATTCTTATCAACGCCACCTGCCATACTTGGGTGTCTAGAAGTAGGGAGCGATGGTGAATGGCGCAATCGGGACGTTGTCATAATGTCGCCGAATGATGGTGGTAAGGTCTTCTGCTGGAAGGAGGGGGAGGCACGGATCCAGGATGACCAACTACTCGATGTAGATTCGTCTGCCGACGTCGAGGATTCTAGAGAGAAGTCAGGATCGTGGAGAAGTCGCTTCAAAAGAGCAATGTCATTCTGTATATCGTCCAGTTTCTTTGAGAGTGTTTGATGCGCTTTCTGGACATTGGGGTCATTCCCAGACACAAAGGTTTCGATCTCTGATTCCACCCCAGGTTGAGGTGAGATTAATTTATCCGTTGAGGATACGTTCCGTGCACCAGACGCTAGGAGTATTGAAGGTAAATCACTTTTCATTGAAGACAATGCGTTGGGAAGCGCTAGTAACGTCTTATAGCCCTCAATGAGCAAGCTTTCGTCCGCCTTCCGTATTTCAAGCTCAACCCTTGCATCCTCGGTATAATCGTCCAATCTCTGTAAGGCGGCGCGTGCTAGTTCAGCAGGGAGATAACGAGATATCTGAGTGGTTTGATCCGCAGAGAGCGTCGATAGATCTGTCTTGAGACCTTCCAGGGCAATGTGACAATCACGAAATGATTTCAAAAGGTCGTCATATCTACGCTCGACACGAGAGAGTTGTTCAAGCAGAGCATGGGGATGACTAGTGGTATGGTCGGATTTTTCGGAGGACAGATGTGGAGCAGAATTGACGTTCTTTCCTTCACTTGACCAATGCTGATCTTGGTCCAAGGTTTTATCCACCACATCCCTAGCAAGCATTAGCCCCGGAGAATGAACATCAGTGCTGCTGGTCGCTGATGAACCTATATTTGGTTCTACGGAACTAATGCTGCTCGCAATGCCGTCATCATGAGAGTCTGCGGGAATGTCTCGTGACTCTTGTTCGGGATCGTCGCTAGTATTGAGGAGAGTGGCCGTAAGCCGGATAGGCGATAGTTCCGGTAGAACACCAGCTGTTGGAAAGTGGCGTGGTTCTTGCCCATTTTCTTGAGGCTGAACGTGGGGTATGCCATCAGGTTCAGGAGGTGGTTTGTTTTCGCGCGTGAAGGTGGCATTTCCAGTAGCGGCTGTCGAAGAAGCAATATGGGAGGTATCCTCTACATTAACACTCAGCCCGGTCGGCACTTCGACTACAGCGCCCGGATCCTTTGTCGGGGAATTTGAAGTCTCCTGTTCTGGTACGTCGTACAGAGGAGGGGCCACTTCGTCCTGAGGCTTAGAAGGTAAAGAGATGGAGGTCTTAAGATTGCCCTCGAAGACTTCATCGATGGGATTGTCGACGATTATCAATGGGATTTCAAATGTTGGGGCTTGATGCAACGATGTTGAGTGCTCCACCTCCACCTGACTCTGCTCATTCAATCGATTCGTGGGGGACGTTGATACACCAGCGGAGGGGGAAGTGGAGGAAACCTGAGTGTCACGAGGTGATACAGGGACGGGAGGTATAGTTTGTGCGGTATTATTATTGAGTATCATAGATATGTTACCAAGGGTTACATCCGATATCACGGAAGAAACACCAGCGGGGTATTGATCTGCAAGGGCTTTCTCCAGTTCTAACCTCCTCATCGTCTCCTCCTGCAATTCTTGCGCAAGAGCTTCTACAGCAATTTCGGCGGCTACGATTCTGGACAAGGAATTTGAGGAATTATCGCCGCCCTCAGCCTGAGATGGACCATTAAGCTCACTGAGGAGCGCTTTTGCATCTTGCATCAAATCTGTAAGGGCGGGGAGTCGATGATTCCCATCCTCCTTGTGTAGTATGTCCTCGCCGCGATTAAGCCACCTTTGTAATCGCTCCTGGAGTCTCTCTTCTCTGCTCGAGATACGTATGCGCAGAGCCACCTCCCTTCTCCTATTGAAGGTCTCTTTCATAAGATCCACAGCGAGATCATCAACGGTCGAACGAAGTCTTTCTGCTGTCGCTTGCCACGATTGCAGTTGGTCGCTGAGCTCAGCCAACTGGGCTGTCAATGTGTTGGTAGTTGCCTCATGGCGAGCTTTCAAAGCTGACAAGGCATCCTGCAACTTGTTGATCGAAGATTGAGAAAACTTCCTATGGTAAACATGTGAGAAATGCCCCGCTATATGTGACACAGACTTACATGTATCGAGATACCATCTGTGCGGCGCTATTGTCACCAGACCGTGTTTTCTCAACTTCCATCCAAGCTTTGGCTAACGCAGCACGATCGACTTCTGCCTGCTTCCGTCCCACTGCCTGCTCCATTCGAACGGTCTGCAACTCTCGCTGCACCTCTTGTATCTCAGAATGAAGTCGTTCAGAGTCGGAAGAAAATTCCGCAAACAACCTTCGCAGTCCCTGTTTTCCCTCCGTGTAACTATCCACCAAAGAGGTCGTGCTCCCATCGTGTGGTGTACCTTCCCCGGTTTGGGTTGAGGAGCCTGATCCGTTGTGGGTCAGGGAAACGCGACTAGTTGCGGCTCTACCTTCCAGTGATCTCACGAGATCCGCGTACTCGCCGACTACAAGGTTGGATAGCTTCGTTTCTTCTTCTGCAGCCCTAAGCTTCAACTCCAACCGTTTGACGCGCTGCCAGGCTTCTTCCTCCCTTGCACGAGCACGTGATGAGAGCTCATATGCGCCCTCTGCAACGCTCTTTGCCTTCGTAGCCTCCCCGGACGAGTGTATTAGTTCTGTTGAGCATTGCAAGAGACGCTCTTCTGTGAGGGTCAGCTTCGTGTTAACCTCACGGAGAAGCAATGACATCTGCTGGGCATGGAGTGCTGCTGGGTGTGTCTCAGCCGCCAAATCTGGGTGGGGAATTTGGCGCATTGTTTGAAGCTCCGCATGTAGGACTGTGTTCTCCCGTTCGAGGAGCGAAACCCGACCTTTCACTTTCGAAGCTTCCCAAGATTGTCGCTGGTGTTGTATTGCCGCATCGTAGGCATCATTCTTAGGAAAAGTACGCGTATTTAACATAGACAAGTCCCGAAATTCTAAACTCTGTACACACCTGACATCGAGCCAGTGAAGTCTTTAGAATTGCAATCTCCAATGCCAGAGGGTGCTGTTCCGTCCCATTCTCTATGACGACAGGCGCGCTCATTTCCTGTCTTGTTCTGGGGCTAGTCTCTGGGCTTCGTAAATCGCCAGGTCAGAAGGGGATACTCAGTCATTCTCCCAAGTGAGAACGTAGCGCGGCGTGTGAGTTCGGGGTTTGAAATTGCCATCACTCCATCATAACTCCGTCGGCATGCGGTTCACCATGCTTCCTGAGATTGATTTGACAAGGATTCGTGGCGTGATAGATATCCCGGACTGTCTCGCGAAAGGGACTCGTATTCGTGTGTAGGTACAACTTTTTCGGTACGAAACCAGCTTATACTAACAGTGCAATAAGTTATAAAGAGTTACGTGTACAGTCATGGAATAAAATCGTGAAGTAATCGTATAGACTTTGATCATGACTTATTATGACCCCGGAGTCGCACGATCATACGACGAGGACCATCTGCCAATGCATTGGGGACTATTCCTAGGCCATGCCGTGCCCTGCTACTTCCATGTCCATTGCGAAGGGCGATGCTAAACTCTGATGCCTGGGTCATGGGGCGAGTCCCAGATCCTCCTGCAGCAATTGGGTTCGGGATCATAGTTACCTCTTCCTCGCGAGAAGGGGGGTGACTTGGGTCTACAATAGTAACGCTATCGTCCAGGCTAGCCAACGACACCACCGAGGCATGCAGTTGAGGGTCTCCCAAACCGGCAGGCAACACAGGTGGCTCCGCGATCGTGGGTTGCTGGCTCACTTGGTGTCTCAACCCCCCTTCAAGTACCCGCTTCTCAGCAGTCAACCTATTCAATCTCTCGGTGGTAATTTTGAGCTCCGATTGCGCCCGCTGGTTCTCTGCTACAAGGGCCGTAATCCTGGAACCCCTCATCTTGGACTTGGCGACCAAACGGGAGTTTTCCAGCGTGAGCGTATTGAGCTGATTTTGTAACGCCTTTACCTCAGCTTGGAGACGTTGATTGTCTGCAAGCAGGTTATCCGTCTTGCTACTGGATTGCTTCATCTTTCCTGCTGGGCGCTGTCCTTCTGCGGAAGCTGGATTAGCGGGAGGCTGTGGGGGTTGACTATCTTTAGGTGCGGGTTCGGCGAGAGAGCGCAAACGACGGTTTTCATTTTCGAGGAAATCGATGCGGATCGATAGTGTGGAGACAGTTTGCTGACGTGTCTGGTTGCATGAATCCACTTCTGCCGTCAGACGGAGGTTATCTGCGGTGAGAGTGTCAATCCGAAGAGTTTGCGCTTCATAAGCCTTTTTCAATTCCTCCAGTTTTGTGTCGATTCCTCGCTTCTCCATGCGCAGGTTCTCGTGGTGCACCTTGGTTTGTTCCAACGACTTGTGCAAATCGAACGTAAGAATGCTCTGCTCGAAGAGAGCATGGTGGACGTCAACTGGGTGGCCCTTCGACTCCCGAGCAATGAAGATGTTCGCTAATGCTGTAGTGGTATCCATGGTCCCATTCTGTATGGGGCTCCGAAGGAACTGGCCGAGACGTGCAGCGGTGGCATTGATGGTATTAGTGAAGAAGAATAGCGGCCGTTCAAGGATATCCTGCGATTGGAGGTGAAGGGTAGCAAAGACTTCCCCTCGCGGAGTGGGGATTCGAAGGCACGTCAGGATACCAGTGTTGCAGTGAATGACGAGCAATGCGACGACATCACCGCACTCAGATTGGAGTTTCCTGGATCATGTCAGGGCCAAGGACGTTAGTCGGAGTCGAAATCACGTACTTCAACATATCGACCAAACTCTCTTCGTTGGGGACGAACTCGCTTGCGCTTTGAAGGTTCATGAAACGATCGAAGTAGGAAATGTGATAGGCGTTGTCGATGTCTGGCTGGCTACCTGTAGCCCACACGGTACGAACTTGGAAAACATCCTATTTGAAATTCGTTGGCTGACGCTATCATTTGGCTGGTTAAATTTTTACCTGAATGGTTTGCTCCCTTAAGAGATCCGCGACCAGCGCGATGCCATGAATGCCCTCCCGGCTCTTCAGTATAGCAGATCTCCCAAGGTTAAGGGCGACCAATTTCCATTGGAAGGACCCGACTTCCTGTACGGGTTGTTCATCGGCAGGGAGTGACACTGACACTTCGACGCCGTTGAGGATATTTCGAATTTGACCTGGGATAGGCGACTGGTTTCCAGAGATGATGGCAACCCTGTTTACGCCACGCTGTTCCAATACCCGCACGCCATTTTCGCTGTTACTCGCTCGAATCCCAGGTGATGTGACAGATGCGCCAGGTGGGCAGGGCGGAGCGCTGTTGACGCGTACATTGATGCCAGGTGACGTCGGGATCCTAACGGACATGTCCGATATGGATGGTTTACGCAGAACTGAATAAGACGTGTCAACAGAGGATGGTGTCGACGTCAAGTCGGTTTCCCAAAAAGAACCAATTTCCTTGAAGGAATCATCATCTGAAGACGTACTTAGATCGACGGGTTTGTAGTCCTCCACGATCAACGGCGGCAGTTCAGTATCAACAATGCTGATCCTTGTGGGGTAAATCCATGAGAGCAGATGCGCCAGCGACATTGCCAAAAATGATAGGAAAGAGGTAAGAAGATTCGATAAATGACCCAACAACGGATGCTCTAGATAAGGAATATCCTGTTGGGAAAGTGAATGACGGCAATTTAGTGAGTTGGTTGGTGGAGGAGAGGTTGGAGGAGCTTGCTCCATTGAAGTGAACTATGCAGATATACGGGATGAGGGCGATAACAGTACGAGGTTGAGGGAGGGGATACGCTGAAACGTCAGATCACCTATGCCTGCATGCATTCACAGCGTGTAGCTACATTCGTAACAGGTAATGCACACGTTGATACACGAGGCGTCCCCTGAAGGTATGTAAACCCTGATGAATTACTGAATTGCGTTCAGCTTTAGTACGCCATCAGCATTCGTCGCTTTTGTCCGGATTGAAAACAATGAAGGGTGACAGCCCCCTGAAGTCGATCCTCTTGTCATCTCTGAAATGAAACATGAGGCTGCCTGGATCCAAATATGCAACTCGGCGATTTGGTCATGGAATCTGAAGCATCCTTTTGACGCCATTTTGGTGGGTTTGACCAATAAGAGTCGAAGTCCTGGGCGCCTTACGGGTGTGATTCTCAAGCGCACTAAGTGCGTGCAGGGCTTGGGGCGAGGGTTCGGGCCACGTTCAACTACGGAGATTACGCCAATTCCTCCTTTTTGAAGCACTTGGTCGTCAAAGAATAAGGGAGTGCTAACAAGTCCAATCGAGTAGCCATCAACGCACATCGCGTCAAACACTGTTGGATTACCGATAAATATATATACATAGGTCCAATAATAGCTAGCAACTTGAATATCCTGGGCCTATATAGCACAGTGTCGTACAATCGCAAAAAACCTATGTAAAGCATACAGATCGAGTAAAAAAAAAGAGTATGGGGGCATATCCATAATGTGCATAATCCTTCACTGGCCGCGTCTGCGGGCGCGGATCTCCGCAAGACGGCGCTGACTCTCCAACAAAACGTTGTTGACAGTGGATGAAAGTTGATTGCGATTCCTATTCTCGGTATCGGTGCGTGCACGTTGCAGCTCGACGGTCAACGATTCAATCTTGGCAGCATGATCCTTCACTTCGGCTTGGAGTCGTTGATTCTCGATCATGACTGACTCCACTTTGGTATTGCGCAGTTTGAGTTCATTTTGTAGGCGTTGTGTTTCACTATCCAGGGTCATGGTGCGGGAAATCTTGGTCTTGAGTTCGGTTTGCAGGCGTTGAGCTTCGGTAGCCAAGCTGTTAACCTTGGTGGATCGAGAGTCGAGTTCGGTTTGTAGACGGTTGTTGTCAGCAGCAAGTACCTCCACCTTGGACTCGGTCAGCTTGGCCTCGACGTGCAGGCGGTGGTTGTCAGTAGCAAGTGCGTCGACCTTGGAGCCAAGTGACAAGGCATCCGCCTGCAGCCTCTGCTTCTCAGCGACGTGCATGTTGATTTGGTTGATCTGACTGGCAGCCTCGGCAAGGAGGCGGCGGTTGTCTTGCTCAAGGGAGCTGATTTTAGTGGTTTGGGTACCAAGGGTTTGTTGGGCAATTTCGTGGCGGGAGATGGCCTCATCGATTTGTCGTTTGAGTTCGGCCTCAAGGGACTGATAGCGGGTAGTCTGAGCACCAAGATCATCCTTATGGACGGACTTGAGTCGGGAATTCTCGTCACGGAGGGCCTGTGCCTCTGCTCCGAGCTGCTTGACTTTGGAGGAAACATTGAGGGACGACTGCCTTTGTGATTGCTTGAGTGTGTCAACCTGCTCGAGGAGGGCGCTACGTTGGGCTTCCAATTCTGCGACCTGTTCGTTGTGCTTAGCTATCGCGTCGTCCATATCCTGTTCACGAGCCTCCTCATCAGCAATCAACCGAGATAACTCCTCCTCTAAGAAAGTAATCTTGTTCTGTTGGGCGGTCATGGCCTCGGTACTGGCGAGGTTGAGGGCGTCGATCTCGGATAGGAGTGTTTGGGTGTCGTCAGTAAGCTCCGCAATCTTAGCATCCTTGCTAGTGATAACGTTTTGGGCTGCTTGGTCACGAGATTGAGAGTCGGAGATGAGGCGCTTGTTCAATACCTCCAGCGAGGCAATCTTGGATGCTTGTGATGAAACCATCTCGGCGTCCTTCCTAGCTTGGTTCTCAAACTCAAGCCATTGCTCCCTCTCGTCCTCCAACTGTGCAATCCTCGCCTGGAACTCCTCCTTAAAGCTCTCCTCGCGGATGGTCCAATCAGCGACGATGCGCTTGCTCAAAGCTTCCAAATTGATAATCTTGGAGCTTTGTTGGGCAACCGTTTCAGCGTCACGCTTGCCCTGTCTTTCGACGTCGATGAGGCGAGCACGTTCCGCTTCCAAGTTACGAATTTTGACCAGGTGCTCGGCGATGGTGGCCTGAGAGGCTTGATCGCGAGCCTGGGATTCCGAGGCAGTACGCTTCATGTTGGACTCAATGGTAGCGATCTTCGTTGCCTGAGCAGCAACAACCTGTGCGTCCCGCTTTCCTTGCTTCTCTGCCTCCAACAGACGCTCCCTTTCAGCCTCCAGCTTGCGGATCTTGCTGGCGTGCTCGCTGATGGTGCATTGAGCGGCCTTGTCCCGAGACTTGGCCTCCGCGGCAGCAGCGCTGAGCGAATCCTCGAGCTCTGCGATTTTGGAGAATTGAGTGGTGACGATCTGAGCATCTTGTTTTGCTTGCTCCTCGACTTCAAGAAGACGATGACGTTCAGCTTCGAGTTGGCGGATGATGGAAAGATGACCAGAGATAGCGGATTGGGCGCCCTGTTCCCGTGCTCGAGCTTCCGCCATTAATCGCTTGTTCAAGGACTCAAGGCTAGAAATCCTTGCTGCCTGGGCAGAAACCATATCTGCGTCGCGTCTAGCTTGCTTCTCGACCTCACGAAGGCGGGCATGTTCAGCCTCGAAGCCTTTGATCTTGTCGACGTGTTCAGCGAGGGTCGAGTCGTATGACTTGCGACGGGATTGGACATCGGAAAGAAGACGCTTATTGGCTTGGAGAAGGTTTTCACTTTTGCGGACCTGCTCGCCGAACGCCTCCTGATGCAGATGCTGTTGTTCCTCGAGTTTGTTCAGGAGTTGTTCGTACTTGTCATTTTGGGAATTAGTGAGGCCAACTGCCTCAGAGAGGGACTGGCGGAGTTGAACCAACTCGACGCTCAAGTCAAGGATTACGGCGTTGTTGTCTCTGTCGATGGATTGTTCAGGGGCACGGAAGAGATGGGCGGAGTAGGTGGAGAGGAGTTGGGATTGCCAGTCAGAGTCATCCGATGTCACTTCCTCTTCAACAGCAAGGATGGAGGTCAAGCGTTTGGCTGTAGCGGTAATAGAGTTGTTGAATGTTAATCCCACACCATCTGGGTGCTCGAGATGGGTACGGGAGTTGAATATCATGAAGACATCGCCGTGCTGCGTGGGGATTTTCATGCAAGCAATGACTTCGGATGTACGGGTAATAACCAGGGTGGCAATCTGGTCAGGCATTTGCCTATAACATGAGGAAAACACCATTTAGATCAAGCACAGCACGGACGTGAAAAACGTCAAACCTACGTCAGAATTTTCTCGAACTCCTCCTCTCCCGGCGGGCCAAAGTACTTGTCTTGAAGTTCGAGGAACTTGGAGAAGAACGGCAGATTGTAGATTTCATCGACCTCGAGGTGAGATTCGCCTTGCCAGATCCCACATACGGAGACAATATCCTGAAGATAGCTGAGCACATATGAACAACATATGGTGATGAAGACATACCATCACAGCCTTTTCAGTCATCAACTCCGCTAATACGACAGCACCTTGGACACCATCTCTTTGCCTGACAGCAACAACTTTCGCACAGTTCAACGCAGCAAGGCCACAAGAAGATGGACTCCCCTGGGCGTGCTGGCTCGAACCAGCATGAGAAATAACGACCTCTTCGCCCTTGAAAATACGCTCGATGTTCTGGGAGATAATATCGGGGATTTGTCCATCTGGACGCCCCCTGTTTTCGAATCCGTGAATAAGCGGGGTCTGTTGGGTAGCAAGAGCACCAGGGAAGGTGGGTGGCGTGGCGTGGGCACTGGTGAAAACACCGGTTGCTAATACGTTGGGTTCAAGCTTGGGGGTAGAAGGGGCACTCTTCTGAGAGGTTCTGAAGAAGAAAACCATGATCAGGTGGATGTTGAGGGGGAAGGGCCGGTCTATTTACCCTTCGGACTCGTCGTGGTCAGGTGCATGTTCGTTTTGGGCGGCAGCTTCGACATCCGCAGCTGATTCGATGGTTTTGACGCTCGCAGAGCTGCTATAATGGGAGAATGAAGGAAGTACAGTGGGTATAAGCCACGAAAACAGGTAAGACAGAATGGACATGTCGTGCTCCAGTCGGTGTGATAGTTCCGGTGAGGGTCAGCTATGTGATGGAGCACCTTATTAGCATGCAACAAGGCGTGTTACGAGAATAGTTCAACGTACTACGTTCTTGAGCTAATGATGGAGATTGAAGCTGAGGTGAATGGGCGAATGGTCCGTGTGTAGTCAGGGCTTATATGGAACAAAGTGTTGAGATGCGGGACGCATGGCGATTGATGTTACAACAGGCACTGCTTCGTAATACGAAGATACAACGAAGGGTGGAAGCCGCAGTGATACAACGAGGCATAACTGTAACTCGATGTGATAAGGGTCGGCAAGTGGGTGGATTTTTCGACGGTGTATGTGGCTTCTCCCTCAAGCAAGCTATGCCTTTGCGTGCAGGCTCATCATTACATTCCTGAGGTTGAAACCATTTACGAAGGTTGAGTTGCCAATCTGAGTCCACATTTGCCTGGTTATTCGCCTCAAAATGAAAACAACTGTGGCAGTCTTCTGACGGTTGTATTGTAAGCGGCACGCGCTGTCTTCATGCTTGAGAAACACCCATTGAATTGAAGGGAAAAGTCGACGATATGGATCGTGAGATGAAGCTTCAAATGTGTGCCGGCTTTCCGGGGATTACTTAAAACCATCGAGAAAAACGAGGCAGCCGAACTGGCTGAACGATACGAAACCGAACCCAATGGTCTACGTGTCGTGTGATAGCTTTGGGTCGAATTTGCCCTCTCTTTGCAGTCGGATCCGCTTCAGCTGCTCTGGTGCTGTAGTGGCTCTTTACCCTATCATACGAAGAGTCCTCATCGGCTACCCTTTGCTTGCAAAACCACAATAAGAGTTACCTGACATTGACAGGTAATAAATTAGTATCAGACGACACACTGAGGGTGCCGTGGGTTATTAAACGGAAGTGTGCGTTTTCGCCGTTCGATGGGGTGCATGGCTGATTGTGGTCCGGAACGTGATGATGAGAGGAATGCAACGGCGTGTTTGTACGTAATTTGGTCGTCCTCGTTGCTTGACCCTTTTACTCAGGACACTCAGGACAAACCGTGCGCAGGCTACGCATTTGCAATTGCACTGGTTGGGGTATCTCATTTTGCAATAATTCTGAGCTGTATCTAGCCTACATGTCCGGTTCAAACGAGAGGTATCTGCAGTGAAGCATGCAATAGATAGCTACAAGGGACAAAATCGTACATCATCGTGATCATGTTAATAGCGTTGTCGGACCTGGTGTACACGAGGGGTTCGTTGCTAAGGGAGCGGGTATAGGGAACAAATCGGATGTTACAGATCGGTAAGCGTACACTTTCCCTCAAACCCGAGATTCTTGACTCGGGCTCACAGGCGAAGAGAGCTGTTGTGCGGCAAATGATTTGAACAAAGGGCTCTTGATTGGGGAACTCGTACTAACCTGAACGACCGAAGGCGGGGTATTGTCATGATTTTCTGTAGCCAATCTTCGGAGGTTCAGCCGGGCATTGAGCCTGAGTGGTTTATGAGGGTGAGAATAGATGGGTAACCGAAGTAACTCATGATGCCAAAACCGAGTTGCAAAAAACTTGAAACTTGCGTGAGGGCGACGCTCGTAAAGGTATTGTCAAGGTGACTTACGATGTGTTAAGAGCACAAAAACCGCTATCCAAATGACTAGCAAGGGTGGCAATTGAACAGTATACCTTTATCTGAGATTTAGATCACTTACAAGTCTCCTTAGCGAGTACCAACTAAGGGATGATCAGCATGGCATCTAATTGTGGTGGAAAGACTTACACTCAAACAGGCTGCGATGCCAGCAAAACTGATCGCCAGTCGGTTAGCATGCGTTTCTAGATCGCAATACGGATCTACCTTGTAATCAGTCCATTCTCTGCCGGATATCGATCAGCCTGAGCGGTTTACAAAGTGAAGGTTAAGACATACGGATAGTCCAGGCAGTTAGTTTGTCTAGCAATCGTGTGGTGCTGAAAATATTACGTCAGAATGCCGTCAGCATGCTAGGAAATAATGATCATGTTGCGCACCTGTATACCACTTCGTGCTGAGATCGATAGAAAGAGTAGCACATCAGGGCAGCAATGATAAAATCAACGAAGGCACCGCTGGCCAGCAACGAAACAACGGGCCATTCCCATTGTGGTTCCCCTCGTGTCCCACTATCGTACCCTTTACATTCTATAATCCCCACTACGCCAGCCCATATCCAGCTTGCGAGTCTCAGGACAGCGAAAGACCAGAAGAGAATAGGAATCCAGAGGCGATTGGATAGAACACGTAGTCTGTTGGCAGAATAGGCCTTCAAAGAAAGAAAGATGTCATTGAAGCGCACAGAGACCATCAGACAAGCTTGAACTTACTTGAGTAAGTGCAGCAATACAATCACTGAGCGATATGGCGACTGCGAAAGTTGGATCAAGTCTCCGGTCATTTCCTGCGTTTGGGGTTTCGTATTATGGTAGTGTCATGACAAAG
The DNA here is from genome assembly GCA_951802395.1 of Volvariella surrecta. NCBI lineage: Eukaryota > Fungi > Basidiomycota > Agaricomycetes > Agaricales > Pluteaceae > Volvariella > Volvariella surrecta. Next base: position 2,731,688 of record OX637784.1, read on the forward strand.
AGGCCGTGGCACACGCAGGCATTGTGCGCAAGTTCGAGCAAGCTTTACGCGCTGAATGGTAAGGTGACCAATCGAAAGGAATCCGAATAACACACCAGACTGTACCGACCTATGGACACATCAGTGATGAATAAGAGTTAGAGCTAGATGTCTGAGTTGATGGAATCACGACAATAACAACATACACACCAGACATTTAATGAGCAAACCGTCGTTAGGAAATCGTTTGAAGTATATATGCGCTTGAATCGTTGCAACGCCAAAAAGGAATATCGAGAGGAAGGCACCTAACTCCAGCGCACCAAAGGTCAAATTGACGTGGACCATTGATGCAAAGGGGGGTACATTTCCACAGATCAAACTATCACTACTCGGTTTATGAGGCGTGGGTGACACGCTGTTGACCATAGCTATTGGAATGCCGGCACCGGATATGACGCAACCGCAGTGTTAAAGACATCGTCAGATTGGACAATTAGGATGCTAGATGATGGAGTAAGCGAGTAAACGATATCGATTGCTGCGACACTACCTCTGCTTATCAAGAACTTGCAATTGTCGGCGTACTCTAGGTTACTCGAGCTCCAGGGTTTGATGTGTATAGCCACCATCATCTGCGAGTTAGATATCGATGGATTTTTGAAATCCGACTCATGGACAATAGCACCCATCATAATTGCATATATTAAGTATAGTTTGGGGTAGGAGCACAGGCTGGTATAGTATCGCTCCTAGACATACAGCTCAACATCAACCACGCATAGACAACTGACGCACTTACTAGGATTATTATCGTACTTCTTCCAGTCTATTTTTACTGTGTGGACATGAAGTTTCTGTCCTTTATCCGTTGTCTATTCTCAGCCCTTCGTTTCACCCGTTCAGCTTTCCCTCCGGGACCGTCATCCGGCCAAATTTTAGGCTGGAGAATTGTCCAGAGCCATTCCGGGTATTCCTCGTCAGGTCGGGCCAACAGGGATTCTTGCCCTTTCAAGTAGTTCACACCTGTGATAACAGTATCAGCGGCGCATGATGATTGCGGTGCTGCAATTGTTGACGCTATGACCGAGGGAAAAAAAGCCTATTGAGCTTCGTTTGACCAATTTCAACTCTGCAAGATGATACCTGCTACGCCCTGCAACTTTTTGGACGGTTCTTGCGTGCCTGCAGTTGAGGGTGAGCTAGTTGCGTAGGTTCGTGCGGCGTAGCATGGGATGTTAGCAACTCGACGAGCAGAACGACAAAATTGGAGAAGCGACATGGGGTTGTGACATTGTCACGCAACGCGATTCGTGTTGACTGCGTGACATCACCGCCCTTGGCAAGCTCAAGCATGCCACCTGGCTGAACGATAGAGAGTATAAAGCCTAACCTTATATGTGAGAGGCTCAATCTCTCAATGCTAAACTCCCCATATCTATCAAGTTATAGCCATGAAAGCAGCTAGTGCTGGGTGAGAACCTGAACCCGGGCCATTCAGAATGTCATGACCGAACGACAAGATCAACCAAGGTATGTATTTTTTAACATGTCACAAATAACCCAAGAATGGTGAACCATCCACCCTCTGGAATGCCCAGTTCTCGTGTTACATATATTTCATATCTAATGATGACGAGCTGGTCCATCACATCATCGCCGCCATGTCTGTAAAGTACTGGCCAGACCACCGTGTCCCCCTTGGACGAAGATAACGGACCGCGCACCCCTCTAGAATGGTCTCGGCCCCCTTCTTCCTCCATTAGTATGATCCTTCACGAAATCATCTCCACCACGACACGGTACTTTTACTTGAATTTTACTCAATAATGTTCACCGAACCACCGCATTCTTGCGCAACCATCGACTCACCGAATTGAATCTAACTCTACCTGTCCTATCTCGGTGCCAGTACATTGGCAGCAGCTTTGAGAACCCTACCTTGTGTCGGGTGGAGAATGAAGCGCGATTCTCGGGAGGAGGCGTTTTTAGTTGCTGCACGTGGTTTGGATGGAGTCGCACAACTGGTGTCGTACGAGGTCGGAGTCAACACCGCAGATCTTCGTTGCGTAGAAGATAGATATGGTGAAATTCGACATCGTGAATTTTTTCGATTGACAACGGAGAGATATGGAGAGCCAATAGAACAATTTGGTTCTCGCCTGCAGCTACTCCATGCCTTCAGAGATGCGGTTCAAGGTAAGTTGAATTTGTCATAAGAAACGTAGTAGACTAATATACACACAGGGCATCAAAACTTATTGAACTCAGGCATTCTTCATCGTAATATCAGCAACGAAAATATCCTGTTAGGAAAGGAGGACTGCAACGTTGGAAACCGAGGAATCATCATCGACTTCAGCAGGGCAATATGGAATGAGTTACCTCGTGATTGGTCCAACAAATGGCCTCGCGTACGTCGTAGAATCAGAAGCTAATTTCTTTACTCTAACGAACTCTATTTAGGGCATTTGTACATTTCAATCCATCGTCGTCCTCGCAGGACTCAATGGACGCTATACATTTCTTGACGATCTAGAATCGTTCTTCTATGTCCTTTTATACATATGTGTCTGTTATGAGGAGGCGCATCAGCCGAAGGACGAAACTCCACCCGTCATTCAGTCCTGGTATCAACCATACATGGGACTTTGCACTATAGCCAAGACAAGCCAACTTAAAGCTTTCGATGATCACTTCCTCCAGCTCATCTCCCCATACTTCGGTCCCATCTTTATTGACCTCCTCAAAGAACTCCTCGCAATATTTTGGACAGGCGGATTACCGTCAGATCGAGCACAGTATCGCAAATTCCTCGACGGATCGAGGAAACACCTGTTGGCCGATCGAGACGCGATCTACAAGTCGTACCTCTCCTCAATCGATCGCGCCATCCAACGTGTAGAGCAAGCCGATGCGTTACTCAGCACTTCAGAGGACGTCAAGCCGACAGTACCGAAGAGAAATTTGAAGCGACGTCGTTCAAGCGAAGAGCAAGATCAAAGCGAAGTGTCTGCTTCGACGATTCCAAAGCGTAAGATAGTGAAGAAGGAAGAGGATGACATAATACCGGAGAAGAATATTCGCAGGAGAACATGCAGAAAGTAATTCATTTCGTGCCATCAGAGTCCGCGTAGCCTTTTATACCCCATAGACCTAAGAATTCGTTACCCTGACAATGTACCAGTGATCCACACCAAGTTTGATATTTCATGGTCCGTTGACAAGTTTATGTTGGCTGCAGCGGCAATGGCACTGCAAGCAACTCTTAGGTAAGGAGGGCAAGTCTTCAAATGAACACTGCTCATTGTCAAGTAGAAAGACGTCGTCAAACTGGCCCATGAGTTGAACGAAGTCGAAGACTAGTGCTAGTAGCTCACCATTGGAGGACCTATTGTAACAGTTCACTAGAATAAAGTACGTTTTTATTTGTTGCGAGCTGGGATGAGTTGCATGAGTATTTGCATCAAAAAGAATGTTGCACACTGAGCGAGCAAGGTGTGTGACCTACGGGTACCGGGTAGCGGGCAATTTTAGAACCGGAGCCAGAGTGGATGCTGGATTTTCTCACCACATTTATTCCATACTCAACTACCTGCTGGCTACATCTTATCGACGATACAAGGACTCAATCCGAAGTCAATTAACATGCTCGACATTAATGGTTGGTCAGTCATGGGATCCGATGAAATACGAGGCCAGCCCTAGGTACATTCCATTTAACTTGGATCGTTGACCTGTCAAAAAAACCATAGTGCACACATTGACAAGAGTGGCCGTCAACCTCTTGAAGCACCACACCGTCCACGAGAACAACCTCGAAGCTCACACGCTCACACGCTCTCATTTCTCTTCACTATCTTCGTCGGCTTCAGGAATGGAACTCAACGTTGATAATCCATCGATGGAAGCCCGACGCGAAGAAGCACGGCTCGTTGGATTTGATGGTACTTGCGAAAGGGGAACTGAGCCGAGAGATGGACTACCATCATAGTCCGGCCAGGGGGGATGCGAGATAGAACGGTTGGCTGCAGTTACAGATGGGGATGAAGGCGGCAGGGAACTCAAAGGTGACAAGGATCCCAGCTGAATATTAGGCAAGGAGGAAGACGGGACAGAACTCAAGGGTGAAGAAGTTTGAATCAATGCATCTTCATCTGGTTCCGTAGCAGCTGGGGGAGCATGTGGGGAGGGCCCTGCTAGATGGTTAGGGAATGCGCTTGCTACTCCCGAAAGCAGCCCAATGGAAACCGGCGCAAATTGGGATGTTTGACCCTTACCACGCAAAGGAGAGCTGTGGACCGTGGATGCCTGGGATGCAGCTTCTGTTTCGACAGGCCCGTATCTAGGTGCTCCTGATCGTGTCCTATCTGTGCTGGTCAGGAACGCGCCTGATGGAGAGGGAAGAGTTGGTTCCAACTGCGCAAAGTCGCTAGGGAGAGGTGTGAGGGGAGAAAGGGGGGGAAAGAGATTATCATGTGTTGATGTGCTCGCCACAGCTGCCGCACTTGTGACCAATGGGTGTACGGAATCTATTGCAAAAGGGGAGGAGGCGATGGCATGTGCCTGGTGTGCAGTTCGGCTGCGTTTGTCGGCACGTGCTGTAGGCATCATCGAATGCTGCCTCTTTCTGAACTGTATCCCTTCCGTTGTCGTTGATGTGGCACGAGACGATGGCAGTGAGTGTGTTCGGGGGAGGGGAGTAGTTGGAAATGGAGGTTGACCAGTGGTCTGGTCTTCAGACTCCTCATCGTTGGTATGATTTTCTGCATCGTCGGCAGTGGCAATAGTCGCGCTTGGAGCAACATGCTGCAGTTCGTTTCCAATATCCGGGGCAGACCCGTTATCATCTTCCGTCGTATCCGACGGCCCATTGGACTGTGGGAAAGACTCCGATGACTCGATGACCTCGACCTCAGTGTCAGGATCATCTGAGCCATACCCTGACTCGGCTCCTTCAGGACTCGGATTTATGATCGGTCCTGTACCTGACCTCTGCGCCATAGTATCAGACCGCGTCCTAACTCCCTGTCCTGATTGCTGTTGGTCCATCTGCTTGTCTTCCCATTTCGCCTTCCTTATTGCTCGATTGATCATAGCAAGGTATTCCTCGTAGTCATTCTGCGCATCTGGGCAGAGTGCCTCCACTGTGTTCGGATGGTCGGGTTCGGGATCATAGGGCTTGATTCTGTCATGGGACTTGTTCCATAACCATTGAGCTAGGTCCACCAGTAATGTGCGAACAGAAGAATAAAAACCTCTACCAACATGTGGAATTATAACTTGAGAGCAATATTCCATTGCATATCTCCTTTCGAATGCCCCAAGTCTAGCGTTCTCGTCGGACCACATGGATAATAGGTTTGAAGGAAGAATCAGTGCAGTGCCCGGCATCTCATATTTGATGCATATCCACGCTAATACCCAAAAGAATGACTCCAAGTCGTCTATGTGATCATGGGGTCGCAATGGATTCAAAACGGTTCCTGTAGATTGAAAGGTGCGATCGCCCTACAGAATCATCAGCGCTGAACAACGAATGAACGTCTCTAGACTTACAGAGCGGAAATCATGATCGGATAAGGACTCTGTCCGATTGATATAGATGGCCATGTCAAAATCAGTGATAACACCGTAGTATCCGCCCAGCGTGTCCTTTGAACCTAACAGAATGTTTCCAGGGTGGATATCACGATGAAGAATGTTGGCGTTCCATGCATTCCTGTGACCTGATCGTACGTTAGCGCCTGTCGTGTATGGATGCAGACATCTCTTACCCTTGACAGCATCCCTAAGGCAACGCAGCAACTGAAGCGGAGTTTTGGCATGTTCGATGGTTTTGCCTTCATAATGTATAGCAAGGCGCGTGAATTGGCGATCTTGGAAGAGGTGCGGTTGTGGCACCCAACGGTGAGCGGAAACGTTCTTCCTGACTAGCTCACTGATAAGTCGTGCCACGCCTTTGATGCCCTCCAGAGATCTCAAAAACTCCCCCTCTGAAGTCCGATGCACATGTCTCCATTGTTGCTTGATGATGACACTAGTACTGGTGCCAGTTAGTGTGCCCTGCCAGCAAGCTGTCCCACGGCCGGTAAGTGTCAGGCTTTGGCTAATTAACGAACCATCTGGCAGCTGGATGGGGGTCCGGAATTTCGGCATTGTTAACGAATATCTTTTTTCTCCAGCTCGCTCCCGCTTAATTGATGTATCAAATCCGACCTTGTCCAATTTGTTAGATCCAAGCCCACAGATCCACCGGACGAATGTTTCCGGGTCTTCGTGGTAGTTCACCGCATCGGTGTATATTACACCACAACGATCAAACTGAAATACGCGCATGTTATTCCCATCGATCAAACCGCAATACACAAACTCGCGGTGTATCTGCTGCACATCGCATTCCCTACAACCAAATTATTATCTAAGCCCAGCGACACGCTGAATACGCACCTGACGTAAAGTGCCATTTGGTTCCGATTTTCATTCTTGCTCAAGCCCTCCTCTATGTTTTGCTTGACCTCCAGCAAGGAGATGCAAAAAATGTAAGCGGCATGCTTCGGAAAACTAGAGGTTTTGAAGAATGGCTCGTCTTTACCAACGATCATGATATCGGGAGCAGACTTCAGTTTAGGCCTATCCTTGTCATCCCCCCAGATAAAATTTGAATTTGAGGCAATCTTCGCATCGTGGCTCAGCATCGTGTTGAAACTGGCTACCACCTCCCTGCGTTCATACGAAAAATGTTCCATGATCGCATTTGCTATCTTCGTTAATGGCTCATACAGCTCCTTTTCCTTCCCTATCGATAGTGGAATCGCGACCCACCGGCCATTGTTGAAGTACTCTGGTTTGGAGATAAAGGCTTTAATATCTTGTTCCTCGACTATACCCTCGAAGAGCTTGGCTGTATATTCTGGGCCGCCCGCAATTGTAGCACCGGGTTTGTCAAGCTCGGCGGCGATATAATCTTTTAGCTTGACGGTGTTCTCCCAGTTATGGGTGAGTGGGGGGTGAGAGTTCTTTGGGCCGTGTGGGGTGTCGTGAAAGTTGTTTTTGTGAGTAGGGGGTGCGGTAGATAACTCTTGGTTTAGTACATCGGCCTTTCTGCGTGTTCTGGATTTCTGGTAGGGTTGAGCGGCGTCTCTACGAATGGGAGGCATAGTGGTAAGATAGAATTACGGTGTGGCACAGCGGGCGGTTTAGAGGATTATTCAAAGGCTAAGAAATCCTTTGTGCCACCGAAAACAAAGGGGCGATACGTATGTACGCATATTATTACCATCTTTGATTGCGCAGCACGAATTCCTAGGGAGGAATAATGCTGTTTCGTGATCGGGGTCAGGGGTTTGCATTGTTTTTTTTGAATGATTTTATTGTTATTGTTTCCCATTTGGTCAGTATCAATGTGGGCAGTCTCTCTTGCGATTCCATGCCTAAAGCACAAGATGGCTTGATTCGTTGTGAAGCACTGACTTGGGTCACTGGTCAGTATCCGTGCACATCGACGAGGACGTGGTTGCTGAGAAAAAAACACATTTCGATTATGTTCATACGCTATCTCTTTCTTGACTGAATGTTGGCGTTGTGTTCACATTGAACCTGAAATAGAAGAATAGAATTTATTCTGACTGAAATTCTTTGTTATCCTACGCCAGCGATGATGAGTCACGTGACCTTTCAACGCACAGGGCATTATGCGCATTACGGCCTGTAGAGGGGTTCTGATAAATTCTACTTGTATTTGACTGCATTCAAAGTATTTTCAGAAACCGTGAACTCGTAAATTAACCATTCCTCTACTACGTGGTCGTTAATTTGGCAGTATGTCCACTTAGGAGGCACTGTGTGAAAGTTGAATTGTCTTTGTTGAACTCGATCACTTCTGATTTCTTCCGTGCCACATCTCATCATCCCTTGGCTTTGATCCCACCAGCAACTACGCTTCCATCTTATTTCATATCTCATGAATGCTTCTGAACTGGCACAGCAAGTGCGCCTCGGGCGCCGTGAAAAAATCCAGTATGGATCAGAGGACTACAACCAAAAGGTGTTCGCAAGCATAGTCCCAGATTCATCGAAAATCCGCGAATTCCTTCATCATACCCGTCACTATAACCCCTCTAAAAACCGTTGGTTGTCAATTCCAGAGAAACCAAAGTCACAGCTCGTGCTCCGCGAAGCAGTGACCTCTGTGATACAAGACGTTCTCACCTATTTCAAGGTCCCCAATCGACGTGCTATCACCAATAAAACGAGAATGAGAGGCGATTTCTCGCTGACTCCAGATGTTGCTATTGCTGGCTGTGGGACTGCTTCACTCAAAGCAAGATCGTTTCCCCCGGTTCCGAGTTATGATTCCTGTGTGTGTCCAATTTTCGTGAGACCAGACCAGGATATAGAAGGCGATCAGCTACCCACTCAACTTGAAATGTATGCTTAGTACGTTCTTTCCCTTCTGTTGCTTATTACCTTCTGTTGCTAATGCATTTTATGACTTTAGCCAATGCTTTGCAGCTCAATACCATCGTCGCTTTGTCTATACACTGTTGTTCACCGAATATCAAGCCAGAATCCATCAGTTCGACCGTACTGGTTGCATCTGCTCCGAAGTAATCGAGCTTCACAGAGACGCAGAGCTGATGGTCCGTTGGATCCTTGGTGTTGCATCTCCCGATGATGCCGCAATAGGTTTCGATACAACGATTCGTTGGAAGGGAAGGCGTCGCTACATTCGAACGCTCAGTGCTGAACAGGAAGTTGTGGAATACGAAGTTGACCGGAACGCCGAACTGATACATTATCCGTGTCTCGCCGGAAATGGCACGACGTGCTGGCCTGTGATGCATGAGGGGAAGGAATATATGATCAAGGATTGGTGGAGAATGGAGGACGATTCTCGGGAGGAGGCGTTTTTAGTTGCTGCGCGTGGTTTGGATGGAGTCGCACAACTGGTGTCGTATGAGGTCGGAGTCAACACCGCAGATCTTCGTTGCGTTGAAGATAGATATGGTGAAATTCAACATCGTGAATTTTTTCGATTGACAACGGAGAGATATGGAGAGCCAATTGAACTATTCGGTTCTCGCCTGCAGCTACTCCACGCCTTCAGAGATGCGGTTCAAGGTAGGTTGAATTTGTCATAAGAAATGTGATGAACTAACATACGCGCAGGGCATCAAAACTTATTGAACTCAGGCATTCTTCATCGTAATATCAGCAATCAAAATATCCTGTTAGGAAAGGAGGACTGCAACATTGGAAACCGAGGAATCATCATCGACTTCAGCAAGGCAATATGGAATCAGTTACCTCGTAATTTGTCCGACAAATGGCCTCGCGTACGTCGTAGAATCAGAAGCTAGTTTCTTTCCTTTAATGACTTTTTCCAGGGCTGGTGTACGTTCCAATCCATCGTCGTTCTCGCAGGATTCAATGGACGTTATAGATTTCTTGACGATCTAGAATCGTTCTTCTATGTCCTGTTATACATTTGCGTCCATTACGAAGGAGCGCATCAACCCAAGGAAGAGATCTCACCCATTATTCAGTCCTGGTATCAACCATACTTGGAACTTTGCGCTATAGCCAAGACAAGCCAACTTAAAGCTTTCGATGATCACTTCCTCCAGCTCATCTCCCCATACTTCGGTCCCATCTTCATCGATCTCCTCAAAGAGCTTCTCGCAATATTTTGGACAGGTGGATTACCTTCAGATCGAGTAAAGCAATTAAAATTTCTCGATGAATCGAGGAAACACCTGTTGGCCGATCGAGACGCCATCTACAAGTCGTACCTCTCCTCAATCGATCGCGCCATCCAACGCGTAGAGCAAGCCGATGCGTTACTCAGCACTTCAGAGGACATCAAGCCGACAGTACCGAAGAGAAACTTGAAGCGACGACATTCAAGCGAAGAGGAAGGTCATAGCGAAGTATCTACTTTGCGGACTCCAAGGCGAATGAAAGTGAAGAAAGAGGAGGATGACATAATACCTGAAAAGACGAATTGCAGGAGAACACGCAGAATGTAGAATCAAGTATATCATTCCGTACTAGCAGAGTCCGTGTAGCCTACAGGAGACCTTTAATCCCTATACCCTTAGACTTCGTTCCCCCCACAAATGTATCAATAATCCACTTGAGCTTGATATTTCAAGGTCCCGCTGACAAATTTATGTTAAAATTGCAGCGTCAGTAGCATTGTAATTCACCAGCTGACCGCTAAGGCGATGAGAAGCTTTGTTCTTTTGTAGTCATCGTTGGGGTTGTGGCAGCGCTACCATTCCTCATCTTTTGTTGAGCTCTTATCATCTGGTCTACTAGTACTCTCGAGCGTTGACTTATGCGCATGCCAAGTATACCATATTGTCTTAGTTATCCATTGAGCTCTGTTCCAAGAGCTTTAGTTCCATTGACTTATACCGATTGCTGAGGTTGAGTGGTCTGGTCTGCCTTAGCGCTTGGCGTACACCTGCCACTAGCAATATGTAAACACGAGAATAAATACCACCCCTGACATCCATCGAAACTGAGTACCCAGCGCTAGTCACCAAACTTATTATCTCACTCATTAATCCTCCAAGCCCTCTAAATCATCTCGCTGCTCAGCCGCATTCCCATGTTCGTAAAAATGTGACTGCTTAGCGCTTATCCTTCAGCTGAGTCAACTACTCATCTCCTAAGATGTTATACTCCCACTCTGACCATTCGAACACAGGTAACGGACGCGCCTCAGTATTGAACACCGGCTCTATTTGCGAAACGAGAGTTGAAGTTATCTAGAAGCCTTCGGAAGGCAGAGGCTGGGTATAGGGCTGATCTTGTCGGTTCGATGAAATACGATACAGGGAAGGAAAAGCATACTTCGGCACAACATCCATCTGAGCAGGCGGAAGACTGTTGACCGTTGCAGCCTATGCAAGCCCTAACTAAAAGACAGTTCTTGTAGCTCATCAATAAAGAATTCATCATTATATTTCACCAGAATAGGGGATATTTGGCCTTTTGCGAGCTGCATTGAGACGCATGAATATTTGAATATGTGGTGCACCGAGCGCGATGCGTCACAGTCATGTGACTATTATAGGTGCCGGCAACCGGCAATTCATTACATCCCGAACCACGCTCGAGTCTCGAAATCACTGACCTTTCAGTGCCACAATACAATTCGATCACTTATAGTCTTTTTGTGCCACATCCTATCATCCTACCTTCTCTAATCAGCAACAACGCTTCCATCTCTCATGAACGCTTCGGAACTGGCACAGCAAGTGCGCCTCGGGCGCCGTGAAAAAATCCAATATGGAGCAGAGGACTACAACCAGAAGGTGTTCGCAGGCATAGTCCCAGATTCATCGAAAATCCGCGAATTCCTTCATCATACCCATCACTATAGCCCCTTGACAAACCGTTGGTTGTCAATTCCAGAGAAACCAAAGTCACAGCTCGTGCTCCGCGAAGCAGTGACCTCTGTGATACAAGACGTTCTCACCTATTTCAAGGTCCCCAATCGACGTGCTATCACCAATAAAACGAGAATGAGAGGCCAATTCTCGTTGACTCCAGACGTTGTTATTGCTGGCTGTGGGACTGCTGCACTCAAAGCAAGATCGTTTCCCCCGGTTCCGAGTTATGATTCTTGTGTGTGTCCAATTTTCGTGAGACAAGAACGGGATATAGAAGGCGGTCAGCTAGCCACTCAACTTGAAATGTATGCTTAGTACGTTCTTCCACTTAATTGCTTATTATCTTCCGTTGCTAATGCATTTTATGACTTTAGCCAATGCTTTGCCGCTCAATACCATCGTCGCTTTGTCTATACACTGTTGTTTACCGAATTTCAAGCCAGGATCCATCAGTTCGACCGTACTGGTTGCATCTGCTCCGAAGTAATCGAGCTTCACAGAGACGCAGAGCTGATGGTCCGTTGGATCCTTGGTGTTGCATCTCCCGATGATGCCGCAATAGGTTTCGATACAACGATTCGTTGGAAGGGAAGGCGTCGCTATATTCGAACGCTCAGTGGTGAACAAGAAGTCGTGGAATACGAAGTTGACCAGAACGCCGAGCTGATACATTATCCGTGTCTCACCGGAAATGGCACGACGTGTTGGCCTGTGACGCACGAGGGGAAGGAATATATGATCAAGGATTGGTGGAGAATGGAGAACGATTCTCGGGAGGAGGCGTTTTTAGTTGCTGCGCGTGGTTTGGATGGAGTCGCACAACTGGTGTCGTATGAGGTCGGAGTCAACACCGCAGATCTTCGTTGCGTGGAAGATAGATATGGTGAAATTCAACATCGTGAATTTTTTCGATTGACAACGGAGAGATATGGAGAGACAATAGAACAATTCGGTTCTCGCCTGCAGCTACTCCATGCCTTCAGAGATGCGGTTCAAGGTAGGTTGAATTTGTCATCAGAAATGTAATAAACTAATATACGCGCAGGGCATCAAAACTTATTGAACTCAGGCATTCTTCATCGTAATATCAGCAATCAAAATATCCTGTTAGGAAAGGAGGACTGGAACGTTGGAAATCGAGGAATCATCATCGACTTCAGCAGGGCAATATGGAATGAGTTACCTCGTGATTGGTCCAACAAATGGCCTCGCGTACGTCGTAGAATCAGAAGCTAATTTCTTTACTCTAACGAACTCTATTTAGGGCATTTGTACATTTCAATCCATCGTCGTCCTCGCAGGACTCAATGGACGCTATACATTTCTTGACGATCTAGAATCGTTCTTCTATGTCCTTTTATACATATGTGTCTGTTATGAGGAGGCGCATCAGCCGAAGGACGAAACTCCACCCGTCATTCAGTCCTGGTATCAACCATACATGGGACTTTGCACTATAGCCAAGACAAGCCAACTTAAAGCTTTCGATGATCACTTCCTCCAGCTCATCTCCCCATACTTCGGTCCCATCTTTATTGACCTCCTCAAAGAACTCCTCGCAATATTTTGGACAGGCGGATTACCGTCAGATCGAGCACAGTATCGCAAATTCCTCGACGGATCGAGGAAACACCTGTTGGCCGATCGAGACGCGATCTACAAGTCGTACCTCTCCTCAATCGATCGCGCCATCCAACGTGTAGAGCAAGCCGATGCGTTACTCAGCACTTCAGAGGACGTCAAGCCGACAGTACCGAAGAGAAATTTGAAGCGACGTCGTTCAAGCGAAGAGCAAGATCAAAGCGAAGTGTCTGCTTCGACGATTCCAAAGCGTAAGATAGTGAAGAAGGAAGAGGATGACATAATACCGGAGAAGAATATTCGCAGGAGAACATGCAGAAAGTAATTCATTTCGTGCCATCAGAGTCCGCGTAGCCTTTTATACCCCATAGACCTAAGAATTCGTTACCCTGACAATGTACCAGTGATCCACACCAAGTTTGATATTTCATGGTCCGTTGACAAGTTTATGTTGGCTGCAGCGGCAATGGCACTGCAAGCAACTCTTAGGTAAGGAGGGCAAGTCTTCAAATGAACACTGCTCATTGTCAAGTAGAAAGACGTCGTCAAACTGGCCCATGAGTTGAACGAAGTCGAAGACTAGTGCTAGTAGCTCACCATTGGAGGACCTATTGTAACAGTTCACTAGAATAAAGTACGTTTTTATTTGTTGCGAGCTGGGATGAGTTGCATGAGTATTTGCATCAAAAAGAATGTTGCACACTGAGCGAGCAAGGTGTGTGACCTACGGGTACCGGGTAGCGGGCAATTTTAGAACCGGAGCCAGAGTGGATGCTGGATTTTCTCACCACATTTATTCCATACTCAACTACCTGCTGGCTACATCTTATCGACGATACAAGGACTCAATCCGAAGTCAATTAACATGCTCGACATTAATGGTTGGTCAGTCATGGGATCCGATGAAATACGAGGCCAGCCCTAGGTACATTCCATTTAACTTGGATCGTTGACCTGTCAAAAAAACCATAGTGCACACATTGACAAGAGTGGCCGTCAACCTCTTGAAGCACCACACCGTCCACGAGAACAACCTCGAAGCTCACACGCTCACACGCTCTCATTTCTCTTCACTATCTTCGTCGGCTTCAGGAATGGAACTCAACGTTGATAATCCATCGATGGAAGCCCGACGCGAAGAAGCACGGCTCGTTGGATTTGATGGTACTTGCGAAAGGGGAACTGAGCCGAGAGATGGACTACCATCATAGTCCGGCCAGGGGGGATGCGAGATAGAACGGTTGGCTGCAGTTACAGATGGGGATGAAGGCGGCAGGGAACTCAAAGGTGACAAGGATCCCAGCTGAATATTAGGCAAGGAGGAAGACGGGACAGAACTCAAGGGTGAAGAAGTTTGAATCAATGCATCTTCATCTGGTTCCGTAGCAGCTGGGGGAGCATGTGGGGAGGGCCCTGCTAGATGGTTAGGGAATGCGCTTGCTACTCCCGAAAGCAGCCCAATGGAAACCGGCGCAAATTGGGATGTTTGACCCTTACCACGCAAAGGAGAGCTGTGGACCGTGGATGCCTGGGATGCAGCTTCTGTTTCGACAGGCCCGTATCTAGGTGCTCCTGATCGTGTCCTATCTGTGCTGGTCAGGAACGCGCCTGATGGAGAGGGAAGAGTTGGTTCCAACTGCGCAAAGTCGCTAGGGAGAGGTGTGAGGGGAGAAAGGGGGGGAAAGAGATTATCATGTGTTGATGTGCTCGCCACAGCTGCCGCACTTGTGACCAATGGGTGTACGGAATCTATTGCAAAAGGGGAGGAGGCGATGGCATGTGCCTGGTGTGCAGTTCGGCTGCGTTTGTCGGCACGTGCTGTAGGCATCATCGAATGCTGCCTCTTTCTGAACTGTATCCCTTCCGTTGTCGTTGATGTGACACGAGACGATGGCGGTGACTGTGTTCGGGGGAGGGGAGTAGTTGGAAATGGAGGTTGACCAGTGGTCTGGTCTTCAGACGCCTCATCGTTGGTGGGATTTTCTGCATCGTCAGCAGTGGCAACAGTCGCGCTTGGAGCAACATGCTGCAGTTCGTTTCCAATATCCGGGCCAGACCCATTATCGTCTTCCGTCGTATCCAACGGCCCATTGGACTGTGGGACAGACTCCGATGACTCGATGACCTCGACCTCAGTGTCAGGATCATCTGAGCCATACCCTGACTCGGCTCCTTCAGGACTCGGATTCATGATCGGTCCTGTACCTGACCTCTGCGCCATAGTATCAGACCGCGTCCTAACTCCCTGTCCTGATTGCTGTTGGTCCTCTTCCATCTGCTTGTCTTCCCATTTCGCCTTCCTTATTGCTCGATTGATCATAGCAAGGTATTCCTCGTAGTCATTCTGCGCATCTGGGCAGAGTGCCTCCACTGTCTTTGGATGGTCGGGTTCGGGATCATAGGGCTTGACTCTGTCATGGGACTTGTTCCATAACCATTGAGCTAGGTCCACCAGTAATGTGCGAATAGAAGAACCAAAACGGTTGCCAACATGTGGCATTATGACTTGAGAGCAGTACTCCATTGCGTATCTCCTTTCGAACGCGCCCAGTCTAGCGTTCTCGTCGGACCACATGGATAATAGGTTTGAATGAAGAATCTGTGGAGTACCCGGCATCTCATATTTGATGCATATCCACACTAATACCCAAAAGAATGACTCCAAGTCGTCTATGTGATCATGGGGTCGCAATGGATTCAAAACGGTTCCTGTAGATTGAAAGGTGCGATCGCCCTACAGAATCATCAGCACTGAACAACGAATGAACGTCTCTAGACTTACAGAGCGGAAATCATGATCGGATAAGGACTCTGTCCGATTGATATAGATGGCCATGTCAAAATCAGTGATAACACCGTAGTATCCGCCCAGCGTGTCCTTTGAACCTAACAGAATGTTTCCAGGGTGGATATCACGATGAAGAATGTTGGCGTTCCATGCATTCCTGTGACCTGATCGTACGTTAGCGCCTGTCGTGTATGGATGCAGACATCTCTTACCCTTGACAGCATCCCTAAGGCAACGCAGCAACTGAAGCGGAGATTCGGCATGTTCGATGGTTTTGCCCTCATCATGTATAGCAAGGCGCGTGAATTGGCGATCTTGGAAGAGGTGCGGTTGTGGCACCCAACGGTGAGCGGAAACGTTCTTCCTGACTAGCTCACTGATAAGTTGTGCCACGCCTTTGATGCCCTCCAGAGATCTCAAAAACTCCCCCTCTGAAGTCCGATGCACATGTCTCCATTGTTGCTTGATGATGACACTGGTACTGGTGCCAGTTAGTGTGCCCTGCCAGCAAGCTGTCCCACGGCCGGTAAGTGTCAGGCTTTGGCTAATTAACGAACCATCTGGCAGCTGGATGGGGGTCTGGAATTTCGGCATTGTTAACGAATATCTATTTTCTCCAGCTCGCTCCCGCTTAATTGATGTATCAAATCCGACCTTGTCCAATTTGTTAGATCCAAGCCCACAGATCCACCGGACGAATGTTTCCGGGTCTTCGTGGTAGTTCACCGCATCGGTGTATATTACACCAGAACCATCAAACTGAAAAACGCGCATTTTGTTTGCATCGATCAAACCACAATACATGAACTTGCGATGTATCTGCTGCAGACGGCATTGTCTATAACCAGATTAGTACTTAAGCCCGGTGACGCGCTGAATACACACCTGGCGTAAAGTGCCATTTGGTTCCGATTTTCATTGCTGCTCAGGCCCTCCTCTATGTTTTGCTTAACCTCTAGCAACGATACGCAAGCACTGTAAGTGGCATACTTCGGAAATTCAAGGTTTTTGAAGCCTGGCTGGTCTTTACTAGCTCTACCAACAAACATCATATCGGGAGCAGACTTCAGTTTAGCTTTGTCCTTGTCTTCCCGCCAGATAAAATTTGAATTCGACGCCATATTCAATTCGTGGCTCAGCATCTTGTTGAAACCGGTTACCACCTTCCTGTATTCATACGAAAAATGCTCGAGGATCGCGTTTGTGACCTTTTCCAGTGGCTCATACAAATCCTTTTCTTTCTCGATCTGTGCTGGAATCGCCACCCACCGGCCATTCTCCAAGTGCTTTGGGTCTGAGAGAAGGTCTTTGATCTTCTGTTCTTCGACTATACCTTTGAAGAGCTCGGTAGTATATTCTGGGCCGCCTGCAATTGTAGCACCGGGTTTGTCAAGCTCGGCGGCGATATAACCTTTTAGCTTGTCGGTGTTCTCCCAGTTATGGGTGAGTGGGGGGTGAGAGTTCTTTGGGCCGTGTGGAGTGTCGTGAAAGTTGTTTTTGTGAGTAGGGGGTGCGGTAGATGACTCTTCGTGTCGTACATTGGGCTTTCTGCGTGTTCTGGATTTCTGGTAGGGTTGAGCGGCGTCTCTACGAATGGGAGGCATAGTGGTAAGATAGAATTACGGTGTGGCACAGCGGGCGGTTTAGAGGATTATTCAAAGGCTAAGAAATCCTTTGTGCCACCGAAAACAAAGGGGCGATACGTATGTACGCATATTATTACCATCTTTGATTGCGCAGCACGAATTCCTAGGGAGGAATAATGCTGTTTCGTGATCGGGGTCAGCGGTTTGCATTGTTTTTTTTGAATGATTTTATTGTTATTGTTTCCCATTTGGTCAGTATCAATGTGGGCAGTCTCTCTTACGATTCCATGCCTAGAACACAAGATGGCTTGATTCGTTGTGAAGCACTGACTTGGTCACTGGTCAGTATCCGTGCACATCGACGAGGACGTGGTTGCTGAGAAAAAAACACATTTCGATTATGTTCATACGCTATCTCTTTCTTGACTGAATGTTGGCGTTGTGTTCACATTGAATCTGAAATAGAAGAATAGAATTTACTCAGACTGAAATTCTTTGTTATCCTACGCCAGCGATGATGAGTCACGTGACCTTTCAACGCACAGGGCATTATGCGCATTACGGCCTGTAGAGGGGTTCTGATAAATTCTACTTGTATTTGACTGCATTCAAAGTATTTTCAGAAACCGTGAACTCGTAAATTAACCATTCCTCTACTATGTGGTCGTTAATTTGGCAGTATGTCCACTTAGGAGGCACTGTGTGAAAGTTGAATTGTCTTTGTTGAACTCGATCACTTCTGATTTCTTCCGTGCCACATCTCATCATCCCTTGGCTTTGATCCCACCAGCAACTGCGCTTCCATCTTATTTCATATCTCATGGATGCTCTTGATCCGGAACAGCAAGTACGTCTCAGGCGCCGTGAAGAAACCCAATACGGATCAGAGGACTACAACCAGAAGGTGTTCGCAGGCATAGTCCCAGATTCATCGAAAATCCGCGAATTCCTTCATCATACCCATCACTATAACCCCTCTAAAAACCGTTGGTTGTCAATTCCAGAGAAACCAAAATCACAGCTCGTGCTCCGCGAAGCAGTGGCCTCTGTGATACAAGACGTTCTCACCTATTTCAAGGTCCCCAATCGACGTGCTATCACCAATAGAACGAGAATGAGAGGCCAATTCTCATTCAATCCAGATGTCGTTATTGCTGGCTGTGGGACTGCTTCACTCAAAGCGAGATCGTTTCCCCCGGTTCCGAGTTATGATTCTTGTGTGTGTCCAATCTTCGTGAGACCAGACTGGGATATAGAAAGCGGTCAGCTAGCCACTCAACTTGAAATATATGCTTAGTACGTTCTTTCACTTAATTGCTCATTACCTTCTGTTGCTAATGCATTTATGACTTTAGCCAATGCTTTGTCGCTCAATACCATCGTCGCTTTGTCTATACACTGTTATTTACCGAATTTCAAGCCAGGATCCATCAGTTCGACCGTACTGGTTGCATCTGCTCCGAAGTAATCGAGCTTCACAGAGACGCAGAGCTGATGGTCCGTTGGATCCTTGGTGTTGCATCTCCTGATGATGCCGCAGTAGGTTTCGATACAACGATTCGTTGGAAGGGAAGGCGTCGCTATATTCGAACGCTCAGTGCTGAACAAGAAGTTGTGGAATACGAAGTTGACCAGAACGCCGAGCTGATACATTATCCGTGTCTCACCGGAAATGGCACGACGTGTTGGCCTGTGACGCACGAGGGGAAGGAATATATGATCAAGGATTGGTGGAGAAAGAAGGACGATTCTCGGGAGGAGGCGTTTTTAGTTGCTGCGCGTGGTTTGGATGGAGTCGCACAACTGGTGTCGTACGAGGTCGGAGTCAACACCGCTGATCTTCGTTGCGTGGAAGATAGATATGGTGAAATTCGACATCGTGAATTTTTTCGATTGACAACGGAGAGATATGGAGAGACAATAGAACAATTCGGTTCTCGCCTGCAGCTACTCCATGCCTTCAGAGATGCGGTTCAAGGTAAGTTGAATTTGTCATAAGAAACGTAGTAGACTAATATACACACAGGGCATCAAAACTTATTGAACTCAGGCATTCTTCATCGTAATATCAGCAACGAGAATATACTGTTGGGAAAGGAGGACTGCAACATTGGAAATCGAGGAATCATCATCGACTTCAGTAAGGCAATATGGAATCAGTTACCTCGTAATTGGGATGACAAATGGCCTCGCGTACGTCGTAGAATCAGAAGCTAGTTTCTTTCCTCTAACGACTTTTTTCCAGGGCGGGTGTATGTTCCAATCCATCGTCGTTCTCACAGGATTCAATGGACGCTATAGATTTCTTGACGATCTCGAATCGTTCTTCTATGTCCTTTTATACATATGTGTCTGTTATGAGGAGGCGCATCAACCCAAGGAAGAGATTCCATCCATTATTCAGTCTTGGTATCAGCCATACACGCGACTTTGCGCTATAGCTAAGACAAGCCAACTTAAAGCTTTCGATGATCACTTCCTCCAGCTCATCTCCCCATACTTCGGTCCCATCTTCATCGATCTCCTCAAAGAGCTTCTCGCAATATTTTGGACAGGTGGATTACCTTTAGATCGAGTAAAGCAATTAAAATTCCTCGATGAATCGAGGAAACACCTGTTGGCCGATCGAGACGCCATCTACAAGTCGTACCTCTCCTCAATCGATCGCGCCATCCAACGCGTAGAGCAAGCCGATGCGTTACTCAGCACTTCAGAGGACGTCAAGCCGACAGTACCGAAGAGAAACTTGAAGCGACGACATTCAAGCGAAGAGGAAGGTCATAGCGAAGTATCTACTTTGCGGACTCCAAGGCGAATGAAAGTGAAGAAAGAGGAGGATGACATAATACCTGAAAAGACGAATTGCAGGAGAACACGCAGAATGTAGAATCAAGTATATCATTCCGTACTAGCAGAGTCCGTGTAGCCTACAGGAGACCTTTAATCCCTATACCCTTAGACTTCGTTCCCCCCACAAATGTATCAATAATCCACTTGAGCTTGATATTTCAAGGTCCCGCTGACAAATTTATGTTAAAATTGCAGCGTCAGTAGCATTGTAATTCACCAGCTGACTGCTAAGGCGATGAGAAGCTTTGTTCTTTTGTAGTCATCGTTGGGGTTGTGGCAGCATTACCATTCCTCCTCCTTCCTTGAGCTCTTCTCGTCTTGCCTCCTAGTATTTTCGAGGGGTTTGACTTATGCCAGGTATACAACTATGTCTTAAGTATCTGTTCAGCTCTGTTCCAAGAACTTGCTCGAATTCCATTGACTTACACCGAGTTCTCAACCTGAGCGGTCTGACCACCCTTAGGGCTTGGGGTAGACGACCTGGCACCACCAATTTAGCATATACGGAAATAAATACTATCCCCCTCCGACATCCACCGAAAGCCATCGTGATCAACAGGAAAGGGAGAGGATAATGAAGGATGAATTGGATACAATGACCTCCACTGTTGATGATGGCGAGAGAAGATGTATTATTGAGACGATCGTTGCAAAGCTTACCCCTGGAGTTTCGGGAATAGTTTACGGTGTCACACACTTAGCTACTATACCTTTGAGAATGATTTGGAGGATGGTGTTGAAGACCTGTTAGGGTCCTCCTATTGGACATGGGTGAACCATGAAGCATGAAGTGTGTGCCTGTGTGAACTGCATTCTGTTGTTTCTCTCCCGCTTCTTTGCATACGACTCGGATCCAGTTGATCAAGAAATGGTTCAGAAAATCAACACATCGGTTGGAAGCGTTCACATGCAGATGATCGCTCCCGCGGAAGGTATTACTGGCATTGAAGAAGTAGCACCTGGAGCTGGTAGCTGTTCGACAGACATCGCCAAGAGACAACGAACCAGTGGAGTGTCGTCTCCACCAGAATCGCCACCCCGAGTACCCAAGCGTTCCTGGGAGGACAGTTCCAATCCCAACTATGAGGATGTGGGTTACAGCTTGCCAACAAGGCAACCTAATGCTGTCGGTACACAAAATGAAACATGCAGCGGCCAATGTTCCTCAATATTTCAGGACGAACAAGAAGCACCCTCGCCATTTTCGTTAGGTTACAGTACGCTTGGTTCTTGCATTCCACAAATTAGCAACGAGAATGCGACGCCAATCTGCTGGCTCCTGACAGCACCCTGGATTGATACAAGACTTGTACTTGGTCCGGTCCTGTTGTGTTTCACCATATGATGATATGTAAACTGTCTCAGCAACTCATAATCAGAACATTAAAGTTACATGTCATTGGTTCGCAGCGAATAGCGTTTAGGAGTGAGTGTGCGAAGATTTTGACGTTTACTTTATTCGGAGGGGCGTATCGGCAAGTCAAATGTTCTTGATCACCTACCTGGTGAGGAAGAGAGAAATGGGTGCAGGGGAAACACGGTCGTCTCGGAAACGACGAGAGGGAAGAGAAGAGATGGAAAAGGGTTATTTAATGTAGAATACTTATATGGAAACCTGTCTTGTCGTCGACGGTTACGAATGAGAACATTATCTTGATGCTTGGCGAACTCGAGAAGGAGAGAGAGTAAGAGAGAGAAGGGAAGAAAGCGGGATCAATTCTTTCTACCCGTTCTAATTCTTACAATGAGGTTTATATACCCAACCTCCTCTATCTGTGGAAATGATCAAAGTGTTCGATACTCTACGTCACGAGAGAAACTACGTTATGGAAAAGCGAGAAAAAGAGAGGGAAACTCGAAAGGTGACGCTGGTTGTGTGTGGCTAGAGAGAACAGACTGGTCCAAGATGCGAAGGGAAAGACGAACTGACGCAATACTCATTTTTTCGTCCACACCGGATGTCCCTGTGCATTACCGTTGGAATGCCGCTTACCGGGTGAGGGCATAATAAGAAGAATTCCCAATGATTGTGATCGCGGTGGTAGTCATAAATGCAGCCAATGCACTGGGGCTGACCACCACGATTGCGATGTCGCGACGACGCAGAGGGCGAATATAGCCATTGTACCCAGCCTTAAACACCAAACTTATTATATCACTCATCAATCCTCCAAGTCCTCTGGACCACTCAGCTATTCAATCGCATTCGCATGTTTGTGCGAATGCGAGTGTTCATCCTTCAGCTAACCCAAGTACTCCTCTCCTAAGATGTTATACATCTTCTTGTCTCAGGCTCACTGGCCATTAGAAAATAGTAACAGATGCGCCTCTGCAATGAGATCCTATTCGTTGAACAATAAGCAAAGGTGTTTGAAGCTGTGCATAATAGTTCTGGTCAACCTTACAAAATAGGATAGAGGGAAGGAAAAGCATACATCGCCATATCATCGATTCATCGGTTCCCGTCTGAGGGGAGCGGAAGAATGTGGACCTTTGCAGCGTATACAAGCCCTGACTGATAACTAGTGCTCGTAGCTCACCAATAGAGGATGAATTGTTATATTTCACCAGAATGGTCCACATGTAAATGCCAACATTCTTTCATGCTTTCTATGCAGGGACGGGAATGGCCGCTCAATTCGCCGGTTACAACTATCCTTGGGGATTGGGTTTAGTGCAATGAGTACGAAGGAGCTTCTACCTTCCACGTTGGATGACTTATAGGAATTCCTGTTATTGGATTCGCTTGCAGGGAGGACCAGCGTGGTGTGCCAGTGCGACACCTTGTTGGACTTTTTGATGACTTGCACGTTTCACTTGAAGAAGCTGACGCTCATATGTCGCAGTCGGGAGGTATCCCTACTCCACGAAACATTCACCAGCTTGACATTGGGTGGAACGAGTGCGGTGAAGTTGTCCAGAAACGAATTTTCGTGGCGCCCTGGTCACTGATTCACTTGGAACAAATCCGACTAATCCGGGTATTTAGTGAACTCGATATAGAGAGCCGAGGTCGGAGATATCGAGAATCGACTTGCTGGCAGAATTTTTTGTCACATTTTACGGTAGTGGTGTTCAAACATGCGAGAATTGGTATTTCAGGGTTTGGAGTGCTCAACATCAAGGCATCAAGAGTATGATATGCGATCTGAAACCGTTTTGTGATGAAGTTTTGTGGCCAGTGGCGTCAAGTCCGAGCTCGGAACTCAGTCCATCTTTCGCGTTAGTTTTGCTGGCTGCATATCATATGATCAAACAATATTCGAAAGCCGGAACGTCGCCTCCACGGCATTGCAAACTCTCGGCTACCCGCCAAAGTTCTGGCAATATATCATATTGTAACAGATTTTATTCCCGATACCCGAAGGGTAAATGGAGTCCAAAACATGAAGGCCCGTGTCGGCAGCCAGGTCAGGTCGCGGTCAGCTTGTCAGGATAGAGACAAGGGATTGAGCAACAACTGGCAATCTGTCTATCAGAATAATAAAATACATATTGTATATCCTATTAATATGCGAAGAGTTTTTATAAAGAAGAATGAGTGAGATATGAGTGATAGAACTCGTCGAGTAAGGGAGTACATTTGAACATAGTTGGACATTAAGACCCAACCATGCTAGAAATCTGAGAAAAAAATTCAGGAAAGTAGTCTTTAGTCACCTATGAAGGTTCAAAAGTTTGCTTGTCAATTTCTGGCATCGTTAATGAGATATGAGCCTGTCAATCTTCCAGTCACCACATATTTCCGACTGCGGTGGCGATCACGATTCCTAATACCACAAATTCGCAGAGCTTCGAGAACCCTACTATGTTATATTACAGAAATTGGAATATGTCTGTCTGAAGATAGCCGGACTGGAATGTGAGCTTGTGAAACAACGAGTTGACTGACTGTGATAGTTTTTGTCGTACCGGGATATCAGTGGCCAGAGAAAATTGCTGGAAGTAGCATTCCAAGGCTGGGGTCCATAGGATGAGCTCAAGGAGTGGCTATGCAGTCTGGAGCCATTCTGCGACGAGGTTGGATGGATGGACGAAAACCTCAATGCTGGTCGTGTTTATATGATGAGTTCAGAAGGTGGGGTTTTACTTGCTTGTGCCCGTATCCAAGCAACTAAATTCATGAATCACTGTACTGTACACAGTATGCGATGCTCACGTTAGTAACGAGTCATTGCCTTACGACAAACTCAGAGTAATGTAGCGTTGGCATGCTCATCAGACCCTTTGGGCGATAGGAAACTTGACAAAAACCGGTCATTGGATTAAAGCCTCTTAAGCTGCAAGCGCCTATACTACACTCACTATTGTGATGCGAGAAATGACTAGCGTGGAACGAGTTAAAGATTCTACAAAACACCTCCAATCAAACTAGAGAAGGGAATGTGTAACAGTAAGTAAAAATGAGAGCAACATCTAGCGAGTGGTAGAGACAGTGGGTTCACATGCAGTAAAGAAAGGAGAGTGATTTGATCCACGAGTGTATCCGGCTGGGCAGGAAACGTAATGGAAGCAGGATAGTTAATGCTCAAATGTTCAGTATGTATTTAGGGTGTTTATACCCAGGAGCACGTTCTGCCAGGAGAAGAGCACAACGGCGATGGCGGTTATGGTTGTATGGGTAGGGAGTGGGCAGATAAGCCTTAATTCCAATTAAATGACGTCCATATCCATGATCCTTATGGAGCTCCGTGACCAGAAAGAGAGAAGAAAAATGGCAAATACAGCATGCTTCTAGAAGACGTTGACGCGATGACAGCAGCCTACAGTGCAGCGTTCCACATTCATGGAAAGAATCCTGACATGCGGATGGGGATGTGTCTGGTTAATAAAAGAAGCGATGCGGAAGATGGAGCCAAAGTGAGAAAGGAGAAACCAAGGTAACGCAACAAGAACTAGCACAGAAGGCAGAACAACGAAGCTTTTCCGTCAATATAACTAGAGGATCATGACGATGGGGAGGGGATCAAATGCAGGTTGATGTTTGGGAAGGGTTCAATCCGGATTGTTGGAGCAATTCGTCCATACGATAGACATGCCAAATAGGTAGCCTGACCTATGCAGGTGGAAGGTCGTCAACGTGAATCTAGGGGGAGGTATCGTCGCATGCCATTGAGTACAAGAGCTAACATTTGCTAAACCCAAGGAAATAGAACAAGCCAAGTAGGGGAAGCAAACTAGATTCGACGACGAGGCAACTGTTTTTCATGCTTCGATAGCAATTGCCGAGAGGAACCTTAGTATGTAACAAGAGAAGTTGATTTAGGCTCTTGACCAGAATTATGGAAATGTCCGACATCGTGGAGGGAGAGACAAAGCCCAGGGAGTGAGAAAGAAACCACGACCATTGGATCCCCTAAAACGAGTATGTGGCGTAGCATAAGGTATAGCAATTGAACAGTCCTTGGGTGCGGGTATGTCTAAGCATTGTTCTTTGAGTGAAACGTTGCGATATTACCAGAGGGATGTAGAAGATGCAGATGCGGAAAGAGATCCAGAAATCCCAAAAAATAGTCCAAATTAATATGAGAAGATCATGAGCCATGGGTTGAGGACAATCTGAAAAGAGTGGGCATTAGTACCAAACCAGATGGTAAGACACAATGCACTGTGACGTACAGGCAACAAGATATGGCAGCCAACGCCCAATGCTAGTGGAATAATCAAAGCCCAATTCCATCCCGGAATTCGCCATTCGTAGGGTACGACCTCTAGGGTGAAGACAACCATCATAGCGATGCACAAGAAGCAGATAATGAAAGACAGCTTGAAACGTTGCCAGATCCTTGGCACTTCGATCCAAAATGTTGATTTCTCGACTTCCTTACCCGTTGAACCCCACTGCATGTCATATGAGAACATGTGTGCCAACAATGCGGTTGACAAATGGATACTCAGTCCACCAAAGAAGAACATGCTGAAAAATTGCCACCTCCATCAATACAACTGACCCACCGAACATCAGAGAAAAGGGACGTACAAAAATGGGACCCATCTCAAATTCTCGAATAATGCTCCGAAGAAGCTCTTGTGCCCAATACGATATTCAAGCAATGTATAACCCAGGTTGCCGAGACCAGGGAAGACGACGGTACAAGCGAGTAAAATTTCGAAACTGTGGAGGTAGAACTTGTCGATCGTTGGCGCCAATCCAAGAAGGATGTAGTTCAAGATAGATCCGAGAATTGCAGCAGCAATACCGTCTGTAAAACGCGCATTTAGCTCGATGCAAGGGTGATCTAATAGGCACTCACAGTACGAGAACATGTCTAGATTAATTCACCAGCACGAAACATGCGTTAGTTGTGGTGTAACGAACAAGTAGAAAACAACTGACAAGACATCATTCCAACCTTGTAATGAACGGGAGCTTGAGACCATACGAATCCATGGAGCTGCTTGCTGATAGGTCCCTTTTTCCACCACGTAACTATGGGATTGAAGATGATCTCGTTACAACCTACAAAACCAGGTCCGTCAGTAATCCATCCTCGTACGCCAATCAATAACCTTACCATAAGCGTACTTTTGCCAGCGAGCCAGTTCATCGACCACGGTTAAGGACACACCCTCCTTGAATTCGCCATTGGAATATGTCGCCCATCGTAGCGTATAACCATTCAACAACAGCCTCAAAGCCATATCGAAGTCCTCCGATACATTATTCTCTGACCATTGTTTCCTGATACTATCCTCATCGATGAACGAAGCATCTTGAACAGCGGACCACCTCAAGAAAGCATTATGCCCAACGAAAGGTGCAACTTCGCCATTGGCACATCCGAGTGAGATACATTTGTTGATTCGTTGTGTAAAGTGAGTGATACCGTTCTCAAAGTAGTGGTGCGCGACTTGCATGACATCTGACCACGCATAGAAGAATCAGTTACGAGTTCAACGAGGTTGTTTGTTAAAGAAAACGTACCAGATTCGTGTTGAATGATAGCCAATTCTGGTGATTCGTGCATCTCTCTGGCAGCATCCCTAAAGCAATCCTCAGGTACGTTCGTATCCGCATCGATAATCAAAATAATCCCTCCAACTCTCAAACTCTTTCCATTCCTCGCTTCAGGCATCCATTTCTCCCCGCTTTCTTTATAGATCTCTTCCAAAGCCATCTTCAAGGCTTTGTCTTCCAAACTTTCGTTCACATCATCATCGTGGCCTTGGGCTTCAAGTCCGGCTAGGAATTTCTCGAGTTTGAGCGAGACCCCTAGATAATGACAAGGGCGAAGATAGTGTTGTTGGTTAGTTATCTAATAACTCGGCCATTGAATCGAGGAACCAAAACAAAGGCACGCTCAAGGCAAAGGACTGGCAAAACCGAAGTGGTCTACAGGACGATGATGACGACACAGTAAACGGAATAAGAAGCGATGTTATAACGGGATGATTTGCCCGCGACCTGTCAGTAAGCCGGGACAAGATCGATCATCCAGGGAGGATCAAGGCCATATAAGCAGATGGATGCAAAGAGTAGACGGTGAAGTCCAACTAGACGATATACCACGAACGAGGGAGAAGGAAGAGCAGGAGCAGAAAACAGGAAACAAGGACTCACTCAATCCATAGTTCATGCTGTATTATCGCGACAGAAGTGCAATAACCATGAGTTTTTCAAGGTTACGCGGGAAATAGGGAAGAGCGTAGAAAAAAAAAACAAGAACGGAGCCATCAGCGTCAAAATTCCAGAAACAGGGAAGAACGTTCAAAAAAAAAAATCAACAAATGAGAGAACAAAGTGTGAAAAGATAGAAAAACTAATGGAACATCTAATCTCAAATCTCAAATCAAGAAGAATAGTCCCATCCCGTCCTGAAAACTTGACAGATACTTGTATACAACGCGTACCACAAGAAGGGCACGAGATCTCAAGGCGTCAACGATGACGCTAAAGTCTTTGCATCACGGCACCCACAGCCTAATCCAACGGAGATGTAAACCATGGTTTGACTGGCGCTCCGCAAAGCCGAACGCGTCAACTGTCACTTAGTTGTCCAAGCCGCCACCCCACCGCGCACCAGAGCGCTCAAGCCATTGAATGACAGAATCAAAGAGAATTAAATGGCCAAAAAGGAATGAATGCCAAGATCGAAAAAACACACAACGTCAACACCAGGGACCTAGAATAGCCTAGGGCACAGGCACAGGCACAGGCACGACCAAAGAAAAAACGTGTTGAATATAATGAAATGGAAGGAGCGATTGGTAGGGATTTTTCAGGGCCTGTGGGGTTGTGGGTTGGAAAAATGGAGAGACACACAAGTATGAGATAGAATGACAGAAGAGTGCGATGGCCCCACAGCCAGGGCGGATAGAGCTCCAACGTCTGGGTACTAGACCAATGGTCTAAAAATGGTTTAAAGGAAGAAACGTATAATGCAGGAGTGCCCTGGCGCATACATGCAATGTTACGAGTGCTTTAATGCATGCAGACCAGTGCAGTGATAGCGCCGGAGGGACAGTGAAAGCGGTGCCCTACACCTCCACGCACCAAAAGCCGCAATACCATTCCAAGACAGAACAAATAGAGAGAGAGAGAAAAGACGAAGGAAATGGCTCAAAGGCACCGTTCGAGAAACTCACTTTGATGCCTTCTTGAATTTCCCAGCTCGCTTGAAACCACCAGGTTTTGAATCATGCGGAGGTCTCGCGACCCAGCCAATGTTATGATTCGCATAGAACGCTTCTCTGGTAGCTCGATCTTCGGCTGAGATAAGCCTCAACCCATCGTCGCAGACAAAGAGAGCTGATGTTCCTCCTTGACGAGCGTATGTTTGCATAGCCTTTTTGATGGAGAAGACCGAAGGTGCGCTGTATTGAAGGGAAGCGAGTTGATGACATGCGATGAGGCGAGAGATGGCAGGAGAGACTTACATTGTCAATTCGAGACTTTCCTTGTAGACTGGGAGTTGAATCGTGAGGTGAGGAAGGTTGTTGTCGATTTCTGGGTTGGGTTCAGGTTTAATGGCCGAGTAATACATCGAGTTTTCATGGTATTGTGCTACGGGTCCAATGCTAGCACACCACGACAACACTTCAGTACTTCTATCATCTTGTAGAACGAAAATGCGACTTACACCAAAGACAAGTTACCGACGAGTTGAAGACAGAAGAACTATGTTCAAAACGTTAAATATAGAGCAGCGCGAATGGCGAACGGACTTACGATTGAGACGCAAAAGATGACAGGCAACGTAGCCACCAGAACGAACCTCATGGGATCGCCATCCAAGACGAACTCTTCCAACAAAATCGAAATACCAGCCGTCACGAAATCTGTTGTGTCCAATGGATGTCAGTCTCCGTAATTGTGATTATGTGACGGGATAGAAGTGAAGACGAGTCGATACAATAAAAGTTCAAGAGAGGGCATAGCAGGTCACTTCTAGGCATCTGGTAAGACTGGCGATAGGGTTGAGTTGTCTATCCGTCAACGCCAATGCTAGTGGCACATTGACGAGTCTGTTCAAAGCCAATCATGCGCTAGAATCAACGTCAAGAACCACTTCCAGTTCTAGCGCTGTACCAATGACAAGAACAGAAACATTCGAGTGAAAGAAAACAGAAGTACAGCATCGCCGTCTCTTGTCAAAAGAGATGTGATTAAGAATGCGAATGTGAAAGGACCAGGTTCGCATCTCCGAGCCGATCAAGGATATGAAAACCCGATAGACGGTTATGTGAAAACTATAGCACGAACTCGAGCAGACGGGAAATGAACCGGTACGAAACAGCAGAAAGGATAGCTTACAAGCTGCAAGTCCGGCACCACAACCAGCGTAAAACGGGCCCAACAGGATGAGTTTCCTTTCTTGCTTATTAGGCCCTTGTTCCAAATCGGTGGGTTCGGTGTTTTCTCTAGGCTGTAATCTCCAACTCCACCAGCCGCTCTTCTTTCGTTGATGCGGCTGAGCAGCTTGTCCTTGTGCTTCTTTGTTACGTTCGCCTTCGCCTGTACCGGGTTCACTGCCAGGTGTAGGACTGCCAGTATCGGATGGTTTTTCGTTGAGGTTGGCGTTGGAGCTTGATAATGAGTGTGTGGCTTGATGGCCTTGAGCAGGAGACGATGATGAAGTAGGTGCTATCCTGGGTCTTGTACGCCAAATGAACTTTATCAGCTTTTCTTCAAAGTCGGAGCACAATGGGAGGATATTGTCGATGGAGTAACTCCATAGGATGAGCGCTCTTTCCTCTCTCTGTGCGTGTCGTGTTGGTGATCATGAGCGGTAGATTAGTACTGTAAACTTACGATGAAAGCACCGCATTGATCTTTCTCGGCTTGAGGGAGTTGGTCGATCCGATCGAGGATTTGAATGCGCGTGTTGTGATCGATGTATATGCAGAAATCGTCATCCTTGCTATTGAGATGGACGACGAATGATGCGGGTTTGGCAAATGTGTTGGAGACAACGTAGAAGGCAAATGTGAGAATACAGACGACAGGGATATGGAAAAAGACCCCGGAGGCGTGGATAGTGACCAGTATGGGTCAACTCAGTCGACCACATATGGCGACGTCGACAAACTCACGAGAAGGGAAAATCAACCGTAGGACGTACACTTTCTTCATGGCAGCATGAACCGCCGCGTTCTTGATTTTGACGGCAACGACAGGGTTAAGGCCACGGACGGCGGATTCGAAAGGGATCAAATTTGGGTTGTCATACGGGAAGATTCTGAATCTGCCATCCTCTTCACGCATGGCGACACCGGAGTAGGCGACATATTCAGCTGGCATGAACCAGTTATCTTTCTGAGTAGCCTCGTCTAGAAGGTGAAAAAATCGGAATTGGCTGGGAGGGTGTCGAGCGTCACGACTTACAAATCTTGTGCAACCAAGCATCCCAGAGGTCATAGTCACTGTGAGTGATATTGACGACCGACATTGCAGGGGTGGACATGGTGGACAGTGATTGGTTGGCGGACGACCACGCCTGTGGACAGGGAAAAAAGAAAGAGGATGGGGTAGTGGGGAGGAGAGGAGAGGAGTCTGAGGAGAATGTGGACTACTTTACCCCAAACCAACTGCAAAACCTCGGGAGGACAAGTGGATTCAACGGCATCTTATAATCGCTGCTAATCTCAGATTGACTTCACTTGGTGTAATTATTTATTTGCAGGTTCGGAATTCGACAGAAAGGAGTCATGCTAAACGTAACGTTCGAGTGGTTCTATCCGTGTTCGCTGTCCGAATCGCCTGCAGAGCTGGAATATCGGAGAAACACAGGCAATGCACCACGCAACGTTGACAGTGGCCAGCGCTCGGTTCCTGTTCCTTGATGGCTTGAATAACAATCTCTGCTTCGAGGCCGTGTTAGTTCGATCCTTCTCATTCCACATTTAGGAACAGAAATTCCCAATCTGTTATCCAGAAAGGGTAGAGTGGCAGGGATAATAAGCCGGGATAACCTCATAGTATATACCTACTTGTCCAATACTCTCCCTCACCCTCACACCCATTTACTCAATGTCTTCCTCAACGTCGACGTCGACGTCAAGCCAGGACAGGGATCATCATGGTCCACCTCCATCACCCTCCAACATCATCATCCAAGCACCTACTGAAATAGGCCACGGTGCGATCGAAGGATGGTCAGAAAACGTCAACCTCAACGATCCCTTTCAAACACCTTCTTCATCCAGACCTTCATCTGTCTTTCAAAATCATCACAACCGTGGCGGTTCCTCACTCTCTTCCATCCTCGCTGACACACGTCCTTCCAACTTGAACGATACCCCTCCCACTCCACCGGGTAGTAACTCGGCTGTATTTATTGTCCCAAGGCATAATGCCGGTGGACAAGGAAACGAGAATGGTCACTACACCGTTCCAAGCACCAGTTCGACTCGGAGCCACTATAATGGTGGTCAATATCCCAATTCCCCAGCTCCATCGATGCCAGACTCTTTTCCAAACTACACCCAAGGCTCCAGTACCTCTATCAGCCTCGGTCCCAATGCCATAGGTCTCCACAGCAATTCTTCCTCCCGTCGCGTCCAACCCCGTATGAAATCCACCATGCTTCCAGAGGGCGACCGCATGCCCAAACCCTGGCTCGAGAAAAAACAATCCCGCGCCAAATTCGCTTATTGGATCGTCTACATCATGGGCATCGTCGGTATCGCCATCGGAGCCGTCCAATGCTACTTCACATACGCCAACGTCCGTATGGACCGTGAACCCCTCTGTCTCGTCATGGAAGAAAATTTCGATTCCGAAGAAGCCGTGTTTGGCGAAGGAGGCACATTTTCGCGAGAAGTCAACATGGATGGGTTTGGTAACAACCAATTCGAGATGACAACCGCGTCCTCAAACAATTCATACGTCAAGGATGGCAAGTTGTATATCGTGCCTACGTTGACGAGCGACAATATTGGCATGGACGCTATATTCGATGGATACGTCTATAATATCACCGGTTGCACCTTTAATGACACAAGAGCTGATGGAGGGTTTGTTACCGATTCTTCGGGAGACCGGGTTTTTGACGTGGTGGGCTACACCAAGGGATGCAGTGCCGTTTCCAACAGGACCGCGAGAGCAGTCATTAATCCCATTCAGAGTGCAAGAATTTCGACAAGAGGTAAACATAGCATCCGCTATGGGAGAGTAGAGATAAGAGCAAAGATGCCGAACGGGTAGGTTGTCTCGTCATCATCTCCTTTCTATTCATCATCATTAATTCCTCCTTCCAGTGACTGGGTATGGGATTCTTCGTGTGACGAATTACGTGTGTGCTCATTTATGCGTTTTAGTTATGGCCTGCACTTTGGATGCTTCCAGTCGATAGTGTCTACGGTGAATGGCCCCGCAGTGGTAAGGTCCTTCCTGTTGGCTCCTAAATTCTACACACTCACTTCCACCCAGGCGAAATCGATATCGTGGAATCCCGTGGAAATGATATTCGTTACACAGCG
The DNA here is from genome assembly GCA_951802395.1 of Volvariella surrecta. Classification (NCBI taxonomy): domain Eukaryota; kingdom Fungi; phylum Basidiomycota; class Agaricomycetes; order Agaricales; family Pluteaceae; genus Volvariella; species Volvariella surrecta. The sequence goes on from OX637784.1 coordinate 2,764,798, forward strand.
CGGTAAGCTCACTCCCTTCTTTCACTCCAGACCACTGCGCCTCCCACTCCCCCATTACATTGAACGACACCAACACTGAGATTCACCACTCCCACAGAGGCTCCAACTACGTTCAAGGCACACTCAACTGGGGCCCATCCACCGAATACAACGGAGCATCCAAATCCTACAGCTGGTGGACCGATAAGCGTAGATCCTTTGGTTCCGATTTCCACACTTACGCTTTAGAATGGACCGAATCCTTCATGTATGTCTGTCTCTCCCACCCTTCCCATCCCATTCCCACTCCACCTGCGCCCATCATTCTAACCACCGAAATACCTAATACCCAACATTCATCATGACAACATCCATCATAACAGCCGAATCTACGTCGACACCCGTCTCCACACGCTCCTCGACCTCAAATTCAACAGACCCTTTTTCGAACGGGGCGATTTTCCCGAAACCGTCTACAACGGCACCACGCTCGCGCCTCTCGATAACCCCTGGGTAAACGGAACGGACGCGACGCCGTTTGATCAACAGTTTTATTTGATCATGAATGTCGCGGTGGGCGGGACGAACGGGTGGTTCCCTGAGAGACAAGGTGATAAGCCTTGGTTGGATAATTCTGCTCGTGAGTGTTTTTGGCTTTTGTTCTTTTTTGGGCAAGTCGTTCGGGCGTTGCCGACGAGATGTTGACTTGGACTTGGTGTTTGGTAGATCCGATGAGGGATTTTGCGACTGCGCTGGCGCAGTGGTATCCTACTTGGCCACGAAATGTAGAAGATAGGGCTATGATCGTGTAAGTGCATTTCCTCATAGTAAAAAACCTTTTCGACTTATCCACTCCGTTTTTAGCGATTATGTCAAAATGTGGAGACATTGCAAAGACACTTGATGTCTGCATCCACATATATCTATCTATCCTTCTGAATGAAGAGTGGCGTTCAATAGTTCATTATTTTGCTTGACTTTAGTCGACGATACCCCCGTCGCTTCTGCCCGACTTGGACGCGGATACCATCATCAATTCCAGTACTAGTACCAATACCGACTCACGAGATCTCAGACAAAAAGGACCTTATCAGAGTACGGAAGTAGTACCTAAAACCGTAGCATCGATATATCACTCGCTTTCCCCAAACTGATTGAATTTCCTTTGCTTTTGTCTTGCCTGTATGCCATCACGCCACTACATTTACGATTATCATAACAAAAAAAAAACCGAGCACCACCAATATCGTCGTCGACCTCCGCCTCGCACAAAAGCTCGGACGAGTACTCACACAAACTCACACACAATCAGCTCTCATATGATCGCTTACCTGGGACCCTGGTTGCCTACATATGGTATGGTCATTGGTCCTTAATGAGCTGGTTCCATTTTTGTCGGTATCGCGATTTGTTCCTGATCATGATCAACGACGCGATAACGTGGCTCTAGCGAGGACCTGCGTGTCATATTTATACACGCGGTCGATGGTCCCGACTTGACGGTGTCCATCGTGAATGTTCAGTGCCGATATTGAATATTGAATAATGGGGTGCCGACCATGACCGACTATGGGCGGAACAACTCCCCGGGGAGTACAGAAAACTTGTCACGGATTACGTAGGCTACGGCTCGAGTTGAAAATATATTCACGACATCACGCGTCTGCGTGTCCACGGCACCCGGGGTTTGGTTACGGTGGAATTAGGGGGATGATGAGGGATAATTTCGTTCATCCAGTTAACTTGTGCACTCACTGCAATACTCTGCATTATTTTGTTTTATTGCAGGGCACGCTATATAATTACATAAATTATGTATCAATCGTCACCACTATGCGTCGTCGACCACGAGGTTATTATTGGCAGTTTCACCTAACGGCTTGAATCCAGAAGATGATGCGTGATGCATGATGAATCACCAAAATTGACAGCACTACAACCATCCGTTCGAACTTCCATATCATACGTACAGGCCAGGGGTAGAGCACGTTAAAGGTTAATGCCAAATTCGCTTTTTTAAGCTCTCATATAGTGATAAATTGTCCATCCTTCAAATTGACGCGCTGTAATCTCCACCTTGTACACCTTGCAGTTACACATCAGTTCGAAAAATCGCAGATGACAGTCACTGGCAGCACCACCGCGCTTCTCGGAGCTGGCGTATCACACCTATATTCCGATGTGATGAGCACGTATATATACCTTCAGGATATAATATCTAAAATTGAGTGACGGCTCGTACCTGGCGGCAATGGTATTAGTATCGTGTTAACCTTGAACTTGCTATGATAGGTCCAAATATGAGGTTTTGAATGAAAGTTTGCGCATAGAGCCCCCTTGTCTGACCATAACGCCGACATCATACGACAAAGCCAGATAGCTGTCACATCTTAATCGCGATCTTTCCTCCTTTCGGCCCTTTACTGCAAGTTAGCTTTCAACGGGTACTCAGTTGCCGTCCAAGGTCGCAGAATAACGGAAAAGCTCGAGTCGAAAATTAAAGATAACGACAACATATTTGACATCTGGAATGGAAACTGCCAGTGGGTGACTACGATACGGACAGGTTGGCAAGTGCTGGCGCTGTCAGGACAGAGAGGTAATTTGAACTGCTGATTCAAGGTCATCGCTGTCGTTTCTACTTCCACTTGACAACGACTCAGATGTGTCACATTTGGTAGGGCTGACTTGCCATTGTTCGGATCATCAGCCTTATTCTCCGACAAACGAAAAATCCCCTGGCACGTTGATGTGAAAGAAGCATCCGCGCGTGAGAAATGACCAAGTCCAAGAATAATAGCGCCAACATTCCGTGACTCCCCCTCGGATGCTTGCTATGCTGTGCGGAGAGGTATTATCCTGGTCGATAGGCTGTCCGTTTCCCTAGGTGTTCACGGTGGTCTTCAAATTGAACTCAAGAGGTGGACCTAACAAAGCGAAAACAGGAATCAGTGAAGTTGTCATATTCGTTTTACGGGTCAGTCCTGATGATAGGTTTCGGACGTTAGCCAACTCCATATCCATCCCCCCAAATCGGGCCACAAGACTACCACATCATTACTGCAGCTTGGGGAACAAGCCCTTCCTCAAAGAGCATCAATTTGGGGTTAGCTGCAGACAATCAGGGCATCAGGACACTTCTTGATACGGGAACATGCAATGGAATGCAAGTAGAGTACCCGTACAGTACAGCTTCGGGACGATTAACATATTCATCGGTGCTGTACTTCCGCCGCGTGAGAAGGATGGATGGTGGTATTTTTGAAGCCAAAGCCTATCATGGGACAAGACTCGGATTTCCTTTGTGATTCGATGATACCCGCTCCAGCTCTAGGTCGGGTGCTGACTCCTATGAGAAGCGATACAGGTACCGGCATCACGAGGCTTGAACGTCTGAACGGTAAATACTTGGCGTATCCATAAATGAAATCACTAAATGATCATCTCCCGTGGGTGAACTAATTCAACAGCCGTATTGTTGACTCTTGACTCACCTATCAAGCAGATTTCGAGAGTTTACATCGTCCACAATCGTGCCGCCATGCCGCGACGCATAGCTGCCGAGAGGTTGAGATGCCACACAAGGTTGGATAATAATACATGCCGAATGGGAGTATCTTATTTATACTCAAACTCAAACTTTGGCCAACAGAGACTGGAAACTGCAGTCGTTGGAGTATATACGCGCATAGCCACTTGGCACGGAGATCAGTCTGTTAAACTTCACCAAAGTTGAAATAGTCATCATCCATCGTTTCCTTACCTCTAACCCCTATGTGATAGATTGATGAAAACCATCTTGAATTGTGCGTATAGAACGGAGTACGCATCCAGAAAAGCCTAAATGAAAGTGGGTATCAGAATTTCGGTGCTTTTGACCAATTTTGTCGTTCCAGGATTCACACTCTGTCCGGAGTTCTCGGATAAATAGGAGGGAGGGGATTCCCACCAACAGTGGGCATCAACATCCCGTAAACCCTTGGTTGTCGAGATAGTAATTGGAAGTTGACCAAATTGGTAAAGAATGCGCGATACCTTATCAGCCTAGTTGACAACAACGTTAATATATCAATATACCGCCGGATAACGCAAGGACTCACCACGATTGGACTGCTACGATTCTTCTCAGCTTGCCTGCCGCTTGACATCGGGCTTCACGAACCTGGGGAGGCATATTCTTAAAAGAATGAGGTTATTGATGCTAATTTTGGAGGAAGGCGCGAAGTCTACCTCCATGCAGAAAGAAGTGACCAGAGTACATTCACACGAAACGCGGAAAGATGAACTGATGAAACGACATCCAAGAATAGCGATCGGAGAAGTGGAAGCGCCGAGGGAGAGCTAGGGATTAGCAGGGGAATGAGTGGAAGAAAAGTGATGATGCTTGTCAAGCACGACAATATCGCAAGGACAAACATGTGTAATGATGGCCGAGTACTCCTGTCCATCGGAATGACTTTCGTAACAAAACTCGGGCTTACTGAAATCCGATGCTCTGCAGGAGTATCGAAGCACCACCTTCAAGGCGGCTGATGTATTGATGACAGATGGTATCCATTGACAGCTTCGCATTTCATTATAAAAGCTGCTTCGCCTATCTCCTACTAGCCAGGTATGGCATTATGGGTTTCTATTCCGGGGAAAGCCATTTAAAAGCCCTATCTCGAGGCGTATGCACCCCTCGGATCTGAGGAGAATGGCATAGCGCATAGGGGCGTGTTTGATCTTTGCGAGAAGGGTGTAGCTCAATCATCGAAGGTTAGCATGCGCCGCAGATAGTGATATTGTGAAGCGCTTTCGTGCTTGAGAACCATGAGCATGAACAGACTTCGGAGGTGAGCGTCTTCTGGATTACGACCATTCCACGGTATAAGGCTATGGATGTCTTTATGTTGATGGTGATACATGAGTGCTCAACGAAGAATGATGTAGATATCTCTTCATCTGATCAATATTTGCACCACATATGCGGGAACGGAGAATACTCACAACATTGGACATACAACTTATCAATTTGGCACCGCGGGAAACAATTCTCCTATCCTCTCCATCGTAATGTTGCCACCACTGATGACAATCCCAACGCGAAGGGGGCCATTCACTTTGCCCTCGAACTCCTTCATCAACCTCTCCCGAAACTCAGTGTTATACATCAACACGGCCAAAGGCACAGCCGAGCTTGGTTCCACCATAATTTTCAACCGTTCCATTACCAGCTGCAAGGCTTTCTTGATCTCCTCTTCTCCCACAGCGTATACACCCTTGACGTATTTCGAATCACTGATAATTTTCCAATTATGCTCTCCGACAGGTGTTCGTAAGCCATCCGCGATAGTAAGCGTTGACACGGTTTCAACGCGTTTTCCAGCTTTCAACCCTCTCGCACAGTCGTCTGCACCCTGAAACGAAGGTTCAGAGCCATAAACCTGTACTCCGTGTTTACTTGCTGCTAATGCGGTGCCGGAGAGTAGTCCACCTCCTCCACAAGGGGTGATGATAACATGGAATGGCGGCGACGCCGGATCAACATGGGTGACTGACGAGATGTCTTGAATCATCTCCAGTGCAGCTGTTCCTTGTCCAACGATGATATCAGGATGGTCATAGGGAGGAACAAATGTGGCATTGGTCCTGGCTTGTACCTCTGCAAGTACAGCTGCACGTTCAGGATGGGTGCTACCGGAGAAGGTGATTTGACCGCCATATCCTCGAGTCGAGTTGATCTTTCCTTGAGAGGATATGGATGGCATGATGATATGGGCAGGAATAGGATAGGGTATCGGTCCGGGCTTATCTGGGTTGGTAGTCCCTAGAGTTTGAGCAGCTAATGCGAGAGCAGCTGCATGGTTACCCGATGAATGGGTCGTAACACCGTTCCCTGATGATAGCGTTGATGGAGGGAGTCGAAGAAGAGCGTGGGTTGCACCGCGAATCTTGAATGAACCCGTTTTCTGAAGACATTCTGGTTTGAGATAGAGATCGATTGGAAGTGATGGTGAGGAGTCTGATACAAGCTTGGATAGGGAACTGGAGGATAATAATGGTGTACGATGGATGTAGGGTTGAATGAGAATCTGAGCGGCGACGACAGAGTCGTAAATTGGTGGCTGAGGAGATGCTGGCATTGGCGCGATTCCGAACCGACTCAACGGTGGTCGTGCAATCCGTCGAGGACGAGTTGGTGATAGGCCCGGCCGGTCCGCTCACAGGATCACGACAATCGTGTCATACAGTAAATTAAATATAGATTGACTGAGGTGGTAATAAAGTTACGAGATATAGTGAGGAACTATATATACAGTACCGGGTACGAATGTATTCAAACCTGTATACTAGCGGGTACGAACTGTACGGTAGCGGCACGAGCATTCCAGCCTCCAAGAAATGAACGTAACGAAACCCCGACGAACATAAACGCCAATAAATCATTCCTGCAGTTCTGGATTTATACCGCAGATACACGCTCGATCTCGACATGAGTCTATAGTTTGCTCCATCACTTTTCAAGACTCCGAATCCACGGTAATTGAGCAAACTGTAGCAACGTAGCAATTGAGCTTTGACGAACTACTGCGCTATGTTTGCTGTCGAACACAAAGGGACTCGATATCGGACCAATGATTACTTCATATATAGTACCTACAAATGGATCGCAATCACCCAGATTTGCCAAGATGGAGGGTCGTCGCACTCAATAATCCATTGATATTCCGACGACCACCTGACTTTGTCAATGAACTACTCCCAAGGTCACAACCATTCAGTTGCCTATCATGCTCACGTTTTGTGCAGGACACCTTACAACTCACTCTCTTGTTTGTTGTGCCACAACCGAGTCGAACGTCCAATCCGCCGACAGCTGTCGCTGCACTCCACCACGGTATCCCTGAAATATTTGACATGCTTGCCGTCGTTATTAGATGGCTTACAGAAATTCTCGCTGAGCAATTTTACTGAGGAGGGAGGCACAACCTGGTTATCATTTCTCCAACCTTGTACATTCCAGCTCAACAACTTCATTGGGAGCCATCACTGTTGCATGGCACACTTGTAACCTTGAATTTGGAGCGGACACGCTAGGCGGCTGATATAGCTTGGAACAATCTCCTTCGTGCTCTATCCCCACTAGAGAACTTCAACTGGATTCCTTCTCCAATGAATACAAACTCTATCAGAATATGGGCTTTTATACCCCCATTTCTTTTCCCCGGCTGCAGACATTACAGGTACCTGTGCCAGTCGATTTCCTTCCCCCCTACGGCTCACATGCTTATGGATTCTTACTAGAGTCCATGGCATAGCTTCGGCTGACCCTCTCTCCAAAAATTTACCAGCTCAGAGGAACCGCCCTTAGTCCTTTCAGTGAATAAATGTCAATTCAACTGCCAGCACTATCAAGAGCTCCATCGATCGCCTACTACGGTCCATCGTGACTATCGCCATCGTTATGGACAACTCGAACTTAGTACGGGGTCATCAACTCAAATCCCAATCCCACCTCTCGTCTTCCATTCGAAGTGTTTAGCGATATCATTGTCATGCAAGGAACTTGTCGAAGGTGAAGTCTGGACCGACAAGTACTTCACTGATGGTACTTACAACTGGATCACAAATCACCCACGTTTCCCACCATTTGAGGGCCGTCGCACTCAACACTCCATCTCTTGGACGTTCCTCGTTTCTTGTGCCACAATGGGATCAAACGTCCTATCCGCCGGTTACAGCTGTCATTCGAACCAATCAAGTTATATCTGAAGGATTCAATATTGCTCTTGCCGTCATTGATGGATGGCTTGGAGGAATTTTAAATCGCAGCGAGGAGGGATACAATACCTGGTTATCGTTTGTCAAACCCCGTGCATTCCAACTCAAGTGCCTGCGAGCATCTTGTAGAGCTACTCCCCATACTGCTGCTTCGAAAACAAAGGGAGGAACCGATAGTGACATTGGCGTCTATCGTCACACAACCCAACGAGTAAAAAAGAGCCAAACTGCCTGATTCGAACAGGCATCCATCGAGCCCGTGGCAGATATCGCAGACCGTGCTTTTCCACTAAGCAAAGGTCGGTCAGTATAGAAGTATTTTTGTTGAATTACAAGTTGAATATTCACCCGCTGAATTGCTCAAATGACGGCGATATGCTGCGGTAGTGACTCTCCAGCCGCTGCTCGCTATTCTTTCCAGCCACCGAGCGGGCCACTCACGCTCAACTTATTGCGCCTTCAAATTATTGCTAGCTGTGTCAAGTTTGACTGAGCTGAAGTAAGTTCCTCAGGTTGAATAATACGGGTGAAGTCCTGAGCCGCACAACACCAGCATCGTTGAATAAAATCGTAGCTTGTCATCCCACTGAAGTTAAGAGTCAAGGTCGGCTGGGGTCACGTGCGGGAGGACCAACTTTTTTGGCGCCTAAACCGCATCTCGAGAGTAAAAACCCAACTCATGCTGAAAAAAATCTCCCCGCCCTCAAAAATGTCGTCATAACACTCCTTCAAAGTAAACACCAAAAAAAGATAGGGGCGCTTAAGCCAACATTTAGACCGACCTGCCTGGTTCGAACAGGCGACCAAGTTGAGTCCACCCGAAGGCAGATTCAAGTAATTGCTCTTCCAACTGAGCTAAGGTCGGTACAATTACAATGTTCAACAAAAGCATACATGAGGCCCATCTGGGCCCAACTCCGTTGGCCATACGTCACGGGCTAAGCAGGGTTATTACAACTTTGCCTGCACCAATCCCACATGTTCATGACTCCCTTTGTTCAGCCTCACCACGACCTTACCAAACTGCACACCCTTCTTGATCAACTCGAATCCTTGTTCGGCGTTTTCTAATCCTTGGAGGATATGTGAGACGACTGGGACGATACGGTGTTGTGAAAGGAAGTGCGTTGCGTTGATGAGGTCTTGGCGAGAGCCCATGGTTGATCCTGACGTCAACCCAAGTTAGATAAAAGAAAGAAGCGGAATAAACTCGGACTTACCGATGAGTTGATGGTTTTTCAAAACTTCACGCATCGTGAATGTGATTTTGGGCTGTGCAGTCCTAGTTGTCGAAGGAATCAGTAAGAGTTCGCGTGTTCGGCAAAGAGGGAAGACAAAGACATACATTCCGTAGCATACGATTCTTCCGCCTTGTCTGAGGTATTTCCCTATTTTTCCGGCAATATCGCCGCCTCCAGAATCGATGACCGCGTCGAATTCTTTCTTTACGTTGTTTTTAGTGGCTTCTTGGACTAATAGTTTGCCAAGTTGCGCAGACCAGGTGCCTTTATCAGCCACATAGCGTGAATTCACCAGAATGAACGTAATGCGCATTTACACGTACCATCTTTATAATTCGCCCCACCCTTCGCACCGAGTTTGATAGCTTTACTGATCTTTTCTTTACTACTACTCGTGACATACACGTTCGCGCCGTGCGCGACGCATATTTGCAGAGCGATTATGGCGACTCCTCCACCAATCCCGGTGATAAGAACGTTATCTCCAGGTTGAACCTTTGCATTGATCATCGAAACTCTTTATAATAAATATAGTGAGGTAAATCAGACTGGGTATGGTTGAAATTGACTGTTGAATTGTACCTCCATGCGGTAAGGCCAGCGACCGGCCAAGCGGCGATATGTACATCATCAAGATGGTCTGGTGAATGGATGACTTCTTCACGTTCAACGACGACATATTCAGAGAAAGTTCCTATGGGAGGTAGTGGTCCATTTCCTACCAAACCAAACCTAACAAAAATACGAGTTTGAGGGTTGGGTGAGCGGTAATGTGATACACGTACTCAGATTCTGGTGCTTCAGGGTGACTCTTCCATCCACGCGTTGGGTTCAGGAAGACGCGCTTCCCGATGAGATCATCATGAGGATCTCCGGACGCGACGACAGTTCCTGAATAACTCGTCAGAGATTGATGGTTAGCAAGTCAGCACATGACCAACCTGCGCCATCACCGCCAAACACACTCCCATTAATAATTCGGGGGTATTGTCTCCTCCGTATCCAAACCTGTCTCGAAGAATATTAAGCTGATCGCATCCTGTCAGTATGAACGTGGATGCCTAACCCACATCACGATGATTAAATGCGGCCGCTCCAATTTTGACCAGGACTTGATCCGGCTTTAGTTGGGGTACAGGCTTCTCAACGACAACAGCGTCATCGTATATGGGCTTTCGCTCTACATCCGGTCGCTTGAGCACCAAAGCTTTGGTCGTTGTGGGGTACACGGGCATAGCGATGTGGAACAACGGTGGGGAGCTTTCCGACCGGTTAGTTAGTGACCCGTGGGTGCCGTGAGTCCGGCAATTTGCGTAATTCAATCGATTTCCCGGATTTGGGGTTCAAAGCAAATCCCATCCCAATTGTTCATCTGCGAGTCGCAATACGTCAAGAAGGAAGCAAAAAGGAGCGACGTCATGCCAAGAGAGCTCCGAGTGCGCAAATCCCGTCCTAATTATGCCCTTATGGGGGACGCTGAGAATGAGGGTGGGCGTCAGCGTGACGCTGATAGACCGTCGACAATGAGCAAGAAGAGGAAGGTTGAGAGCGAAGACGACGACGAAGGGTCTGGGAGTGATTTTGCACCGGATGATGGGGTCGAGGAAGGGGTTGACACGGATGGAGATGATATAGGAATGAACTCCGGGGAAGGAGGCACTAATGACAAAGAGGGTGCTGATCAAGTCCAAACTCCAAAACACCGGGCTACCGGTAAAGGAAAGAGCAGAGCAAAAGAGAAGACCCACGATTCAGCCAAGAAGCGACGTAATATGAATATGAATATTAATATTAATATTAAAAGTCAACATTCCACCTCAACTCCAATTCATCCATCCTTGGCCCGTGCTTCGCGTCGTCAAATGTATGTGCTCCCAACACCAAGTGTTCATCACCGCCATCGTGCTGTGCCACTTTATGCGAGACTAGGCAAGGTTGAGCGGCTCGTCGCAAAGCCAAGGTTGTTCGCCGACAACAAAGTCGCTTTGACCAATAGCATCACAAAATCGACCAAGATCACCGATAGAGTGAACAAATCTTGGGGGTATAACGTGGGCAACGGCCCGTTATGGCCACTGATTGAGGATAGGGGTTGGTACAAGGAAGCGAAGCCCGGAGTTCGGAGTGAAGCGGCGACGATACATTCAGATAAGGAAGAGAGTGAGGCGCAGAGGAGACCGAGAGTATATGCGGATGTCGTGGTCAAGGACGGGTGGAGAGTCCTGAGCTTAGAGTATGTAGCACATTGTCATCCATGAGTGGCCTGTATTCATATTCCCAGGGACTCGGCTCCATATCTCCCCACAGACGATGTCACCACCGACGAAGGCAACTTTCGTCCGCCTCCACCCATAAAGTGCCATTTTGGACCTTACAAGTCCCAGACCAAGAAAGAGCTCAACATGTTTGATTCATTCCCAATGTGTGCGTTCCAAGTCCCAACCATGGCTCTCCAGATTTATATGTCATTCTTTGATCTCTAGCCATCTTTTTCCCGGAGAGTAAAGCGCATATATTCAACGCAGGAGCTCAAGTATGGGGGTTGGATTGGTGTCCGATACATCCCACCGAACGAAAAGGTCCGTCTTCTTTGCTCGACCGCGCATATATTCTGATCCGTGTTCGACATACAGCCAGAAACTATAAGCGATACCTAGCCGTTGGTGTCTATCCTTCTAAAAAACATTCTCCGGATATCGGTGTCAAGGTCAAACGACCCTCAAAAGCTTGCATACAAATATGGTCGCTTGGACCTTCGGTTGTACTTCCGGCAGAACTACAGCCGCGAAGTAAAGGCAAGGGTAAACAAAGGCAACAGAATCAGGATGAGGACGATACTATGGGCGACAACCGTGACGAACAAGGAAAGGCAGGAGACGACGTCGGCGCTATGAGATGTGAAATGGTCCTCTGCATCAACGGAGGACCTGCACACGATTTGAAATGGTGTCCTCTTCCAAGTCATGATCTCGTACGCCTTTGACCTCTTCTCTGCACGTTCACTTCATCATATGTGCGTCGTGAACAGGACAGCGACACCAGAAAGCCAAGAAAACTAGGTTTTCTTGCCGGTACTTTCGAGGACGGGTCTTTATCAATATATGCTGTTCCCGACTATCGTGACCTACTTCCACCCTCGCAATCACGATCAAGAGACCCAATCAAGCCTATATGCGGTAACTTTTACTCCTTTGCCATCTTTTAGTCATGACTTATCCTGCACGCAGTGGAGCTCCCGGAACCACTAATCAGAATAGAGCTGCAAGAAACGTGCTGTTGGGCTTTGGATTGGGCCAATAGCGAGGTATTGGCAGTCGGCACTACGCATGGTTGTTTCAACATCCCGTTTATGATCTTTGGTCCGCTAATGTTTGCTGTATTTCTAGGTAGCATTGCAGTATTCGACGTCGGCCCAGCACTGAAAGCGTTCACGTCCTCAAGTACCTCACATACTTCTCTCAAATGCATGAGTACTCACGTAGTCTCCAGACAAACCAACCACGACAATCGAAAGCCTCCTTCCAATGCATTATATCCCCGTACACCAATCTGCCATTCGTTCTTTGGCGTGGATCAAAGCCCCACCGAGCTGGCCAAGCGGTCTTCCCAGAAAAGATCAAGACCCAACCGTAATTTCTAGCGCAGGATATGACGGCATGGAGTGCCTGACGGATGTGAGAGATGGTTTTGGATGCGTGATGAATAGGACTAGAGGTACGTTGCGGAGCATCGGAGCATTCTTCCTTTCTGTCTTTTGCTTTCCCCCCCCCCTCCCTTCCCCTTTCCCCATACTCCACCTACGATATGATATTTCCACCACGCATCACGCCTCTTTGATTGATGTTTCCTAATCCGTATTTATCTTATTTCGGGCGTTTGTGGTTGAATCGATGCCAATAAACATTCCATTTGTAGATGTCGTGAACACGATTGCGTTCTCACCGTTTGATGGGGGTCCAATTACCATCGACCACGAGAATATTGTCAAGTCTTATTCTGCTTCGCCTAGTATGTTGGGGAGGGGGCATACGTTGTTGGAACCACAGGGTCCAGTTTGGGTGAGTAATCGGTGCTTCGCTATTGGTGGGTTGTTGTGTGAATCGTGCTGATAGTGGATGGATAGAGTATTTCTACTTCGGAGTATCATCCGCAGTTGGCTGTTGGAGCTGCTGATGGGTCATGTTCGACTACGAATAGTTTGAGGTCGACTAGGAGAGGTGGAACGGTGGTAGGTTCTTATCTACTCCACGCTTTATCACAAGGAGGGTTCTGACATGGTGTGCGCGTGTCGCTCTAGCCGTTCTTCGTGCATAGGATCTTTCAGTTGGATTATAATCGAAAAACGGGAGAGTACCAGATGTTGGAGAGATTCCTGCCACAGGTTGGTATATCTGTGTATCGGGTTATGTATACAGGATTTCAACTTTATGACATATAGGAAACTCAAGACCGTCCAACTGCGAAGCGTGCAGCCAAAATGAATAGCAAAACACAAGCAACTCAAACTGACCCCCCAACGCCCACCGCAACACCATCCACATCCACTTCAAAATCCAAATCCAAATCCAAATCCAAAGCACAAGCCCAATCCCAAGCGCCAACGCCAACACCAAATCCACCACTACCCACCCCTATTATCCCCGTGTGCACCGGCTCGTGGTCCCAAGAGATCGGGATCCACCGTGTGACGTGGAATTCTTCGAATGGGTTGGAGTCGAGTGGGATGTTGGCGAGTGGGAGTGCGTCGGGGTTGTGTAGGGTTGATGTGTTGTGGGGGAGGTGGATCAGGGGGAAGATACCGTATAATGGAGTTGGGTTCATTAGAGATGAAGGGGAAAGCGAGGAGGCGGCGAGGGACGGTGCAGAAGGGGTGGTGGGACAGCTGGGACAGGTGGTAGGAAGTGGGGAGACGGGGGAGGATGAGGATGTTGAGATGAAGGGATGGGATGGGGAGGATGGGGAGGATGGGGAGGGTGAGGAGGGTGAGGAGGGTGAGGAGGGTGAGGAGGGTGAGGAGGGTGAGGAGGGTGAGGAGGATGGGGAAGGTGATGAGGATGAGGATCAGGAGATGGATCAGGATGATTAGATTATGTTGTGATGATCCAGGTTACGATTGCATTGTACATCCCGTGATAACACAGTCTGCTTAATACCGAGAACGCTTGTGTGTGCGGGGTTGTTTAAATATTTTATGCTTTCCAAGCCTACATCCAACACACTTCCCATTGAAACACGAAGAGGTCTCCACTTGCATACCTGGTTTGAACGGACGACCATAGATCATTGACGTTCGAGCAACTGATGGCTCTATCACTGAGCGAAAGTCGGCTTCGTCAATCAAACTAAAGGGCCATTGAAATGTAGTGCAAGTCAGCCAGAAGGAGAGTACTTTAATTGGTTTTCAGCTCTCTGGGTCGAGAAATGACCATGTGTAGGTTCACCGAGATAGATGATACCGCAGGGACCTTCATGAACAACTGATCGGGCTGAGGGATCTCCGACGCTACAGAACAAGTCTTAACTTCTTGCAATTCTGAATGCACATACAGAACTTGTAATGAAGGAAACGCAAAAATCGGCCCATATATAACCACCGCCAATATTATATTTGGAACTCCCGCGCTATAATACAGGGTGCCTTATGCCCAAACCCAATAACGCGCAACCGCTGCCCATATCATCGGAAAATAGGGGGCTAACTCCTCCCTCCTTTCACTCGTCATCTCGTATTCATGAGACCTCAATATTTAATATTTTGATTTTGGGATAGGTAACGGTGGATATCCACATTAGTCAAACTGCGCGGTTGAGAGGGGGGTTGATCGCGACGTGGACCATGTGGAATGATAATCGATGGCCAGAGGGCAAGTAATTGGGCTCAACTGCCCTCCAACATTGGAAAACATTCGTGATACCGATGGGGGTCTAATTTACTAGTAGTGGGGAATCAAGAAGACCCCGTCGAGAGGTTCAAGAAAGACTTCGACCCGGGGAAGAAGCTCTAGTGGAAACCGAGAAACTGACACCGCGAATCGTGAAGCACATTTAGCCGGCATTTCTCGCTGCGTCGGGTAAGCTGGTCATAGGGATGCAGAGCGGTTGATTTGGAGTTGGGAGTGGAACTTAGTCGGATAATAACATACCAATAATTGGTACGAATTCTAGATCTGTACTTTCTGCACACCAGACGCTATTGCGCCAGACGCGCTGCCTCAAACTCAGTTCTGGGATGTAGTTTCCGTTGACTGCATTTAAGTAAACAGGGTTATCATGACGCAGGATACTGTAAATTCTATTGATAGCGTTGTGAACGAGAAATGATTGGTTACACATGAGTGACGAATTACACGGACGGGATTCCTACATCCATCAACACAGTCAAGGTATTCGTAGTACGAGAGAGCACCAGCCAAGGTGAGACGCTAGATGTGTCGTATCCGAAACAAGAAAGCTTCTCCATTACTTCCTTATGTTTATCTCGATCTTCGTCACTCCAGCATCGCCGGAATTCCAATTTCTGCAATCGAGGAAACCAGGTCTTCGAGAAGGACTTGCACGATACACAGAGCGACGATCTAGAACGGCTTGGGCCAACGGTGGCACTGTTGCTACACTCGCTGTGACATTGCGGAAGAGCAGAAGCGAGAGCGTGAGCAATTGCATCGCCATCGGGTGTTTCCCATAAGTCAAGAGTATGTACGTCCGACAATGCTGCAAACGTCTGAAGTAACTGGGGAGGAAAGTACTCGGGCCGATTACATTCGAGCCGAAGATGTCGAATGTGCATGAGCGGCAATGATTGAGTAAATTCATCGACGCTTTTCATGAAAGTTTCGAAACTGAAGGATCCACCAGCGAATCCGACTCGGCATTGAAGCATACGTGGGTATTGCAGGTTGCCCCCATCGTAACGCGGAATGTCATGATGAAGCCCAATAGATATCAGGAATCCAGCAGGTGCGTAACCCCATATGGTCAATGCAAGAAATTGGTAAGGGCGTGAAGGGCTGGAGGCAAAGGCTTGAGGAAAAGACGGAATAGATGCAGCGAAGGCTTCAAGACTTCCAACATGGTTCCTGAGATTAATGGCTACTTCAGGTGGAAATGATACCGATTCCAAAAATCTAATATGAATCTCTGCTGCGTCATTGACGAGGGTGAGCGAATCCAGACATGGCAATGAGATTGACGTCGGTTCATTGACGTCGCTTGGCCGGAGTTTGGACAGAAATTCATCAAAATAGAGGTGCTTCAAATGCTTCATCGACGCGAGCGTAGACAAGAACTCGTCCCAACGCGTATTGCCTTCGATCTTCGAATTCGATAAGCTCAACGTCGTGAGCGTTTCGTGAAGTAATCGTTTGTCCAAAGCCACGTGCATGAGGGCTAGTGACGTCAAGTTGGAGGAGGATGCCGTGACATGATCAAGAAATGAGTGGTAGTCGGCTGTTTCTGACCTTTCTCGCTCACATCGCAAGGCAAATTCCTTTAGATTGTGAAGAGGCAGTCGGGTGAGGCAGGAGGTATTGCCACGCGGATACCGCAAGCGCAGGCACTGAATTGATCGCTCCACCCCGCCATCATCCAAAAGGGGTGAGAGACCACTGGCCAGTTCCTCCTCTGCAAGAGTACGGTGCAAATTCAACGAAATCGGGGCTGGATGAGATCTCCGAAGGAGCTCCAGAACCTGCCTGGGAGAAACACGAGGGATGTGAATCGACGTCCAGAAGAGTGGTGAGCTGAGCGCAACTGCCCTCCAATGGCGGCAAACATGCGAAATCACGACCCAACGATATGTCGCTTCAAGACAAGGAATCCCCTGAAATTCTTTGGACCCCTTGGCTCCATCACCGACTTCATAATGGTATTTATACGCAAGCATGATTTCGAGTAGGAGTTCGGATGGGAGCTTGGATATTGCTGCCAACCGTTCTATCCCTGTTTTCAATCGTTCAAGCTCCTCATCGATCCGAGAAAGGTTGATATCGTCCTCGTTGACGGCGTAGGAGGTTGTCGACATGATCGTATGATAATCGTGGAAGATGAGGTTACGAAGGTATACCTCAAGCGTACAGGATCTAGAAATTTACAAATACTTCACTCGGGATTCTCGGGATTCCCTTGAGCACGTGGTTGTGAGTTTATGGCTCAGAAACACCAGGTACGACACCCAGGACAAGCGATCATCCAGGCTGTGCAATTTTGAGCAACGCTTCGAGTCATTTTGCAGTGCGAAGGTTAATTTGCGCGAAAAAGAAAATGGTAAATGAAACCTGCCTGCCTGTTTCCAATAGTCGACCAAATTGAATCGTAGGATTCATTGTGCTCTACCGCTGAGCTAAGGTCGGGTACTGGCAAAAGGAATTGTTTAAAACTTGCGGTCGCCTGCCCGAGTCGAACAGGCGACTGCAGCTGAAATCAGTATTGCTCTACCACTAGCTTAGATTGGATAGTTGCAGCGTAAAGTAGAAGTGTTCATAGTCCTCGTAACAGGCAGTACTGAACGTCAATTTGGTGCTCTAGACAACTTCAACTTTACATTGATCACTGGGGCAAAGATCACAAAGAACGACACAGCACCATTCAACGTAACAAGCTGTGTATCCTCGTGTATCCGAACCCATAAGTAATTCAAGTGTCTGCACCGAGGTCGAAGGAACAGATCGTGATGGCTACTTATGGTGGGTATTCTGGTTCTGAGTAAACCATTTTTATTTTGATAATCACAAGCCTAATAATCGTCTTTTTTTTACTAGGTACGATGAGCTCCATCCTAGCGAGCGAGCTTTAGGGATTGGTTAACGTTGCACAGGTCATCGAAGGCAAGGAAACCCGATAGATGATTTTTGCTGAGTTAACACGGAAATAGTTCAAGTTACGCAGAAAATAGAACCCGTTGACGAAAAAAATAAACAGGAATGGCACTGATTGATAAAAATATACAACAGACCCTTTTAAGTACATGTTCTACGTATAATACGAGATCATGACTATAATACGATAACATGCGCAGGGAGAAGAACAACAGTTACAGTGTGTTTTTGATATTTAGTTGGCGGTTGGAAACCATGCAATACTGTCACACAACGGTACCAATCGCTCGTTCCACCCTTCAGGACCACCATGGAATCCATAAGACCGAAACTCCAATCGCACGAGCTTTCGGCCGTTATAAGCCATAAACGATAAAAATGTGGTGATCAACGCAAGGTATTCATTTTTTTTCTCCTTTTCCATAGAGTCTGCTGCAATGCACAGGTATTTGATCGTCCTCAGTGAGGGAAAAAAGGCCTTTCTGGCTGTCTTGCAGTCCTCGCAGGTTGTAGAGAGAGGTGGAGTGAATGTATGGTCGGTAAAACAATGGGGGCATGCCGGAAGAGCAGAAGCCAATGCACGAGAGGTGCCAAAATCGTATATTTGTTCATTGAGTTCCAGCGTATCCAACATTGGCAAGCTTGCGAGTACACCCACAAGAGAGGTTTTATTAACGCCAGCGCCAGTGATGTAGATTGTTTGAATGTGATTGAGCTGTAGGGAGCCCAGCAGTTCACTGGTACGCTGGACAGCGTCAAGTGACTGAACGGAATTGCTAATGACGCAATGAATGAGGTTCGGGTTGATTCTCCTGGTCTTAACAAAGCCGGAGACGAGTGGAACGTCGGTTTCAACAGCAACTTGGAGATGTACGAAGTTATAACTGAATCTGAGGTCCAATTCGAGATACCGATGAGGTAGGGAAGGTGGAGAATGGGAAAGCACCCGCGAAAACGAAGGGATTGCCGAGATGTACTCTTCAATCGAATTGGTCTTGTTATAAAGGCTAGTGATCGCTTCTTGTGGGATAGATACAGATTCTAGAAATTTGACGTGGCTCTCGAGGTCATCCTCACGAAGAATAAGCGATTTCAAATGAGGAAGAGTGATGCGTATTGCTTGAACACTGGTACTTGGTGAAAGGTTGGATAGAACCTCATCCAGATAGAGCTCCCTGAGGTTCTTCATTGTTCCCAACGCGAAAATGAAATCGTCCCAGTTCATTGGATTGCCTTGGTGTGTACCGACTAGGACCAACTTCGTGAGTGTGTCGTGAAGGTACCGCCTGTCCCAGATGGAGCAGTATAGGATTAATGACTCGAGCTTGAACGAACAAGTTGCAAAGAATTCCACGAATGCCTTGGGTGGATGCCGCGCGAGATCTTCCCTCGAAAGGGCTCGGTAAATTGTGAGTTCCTTGACATCGTCAAGGACAAGAGGCGATAGGTCGGAAGGATTCCAATCCAGGTACTCCTTCTTCAGCTCCACATGTAACCGACGTATCTTCCGCCCCTTCCCGTGATCGCCCGCGAAAAGCGAGATGTAACGGCTAATATCTATGCTAGATTTCCACCGTCGTAAGCTGAGTGTGGATATCGGAGCTGGATGAGACCGTTTCAACAGTTCGCCAGCCCACTCGAGGCCGGCGCGCGGAATGTGGATGGATCCCCATAGAACTGGGGAGCTGAGCGCGAGGACTCTCCAGTCATGACAGACGAAAGTAATCCCGATCCACTTGTATGTGGGGAAGAGTTCCCAGGGACGTTCCAAAGGATCCCAGTAATTCTTGATTTGCTGTTCCTCCTCGACGACGTGTTTGTATGCGAGCATCATTTCGAGAAGAAGATCAGGTGCAAGACGAGAGATTGGTGCGTCCATGTTTGCGATATTGGACATTGGTGTAAATTAGCTGACCTTTGCGAACTTCGGCGCTATTACAGTGTTGAGGACGTTGAACAAGTGCGAAATGGAGTTGCTACGTCGGGGTCGTGGGAAGAGAAACTTTTACAATACATTAACGGATATCAAAAAGTCTATATGTCTAGCGAGCACGGAATCCCCCAACGCAATGTTCATTCTCATTTATGTTCAGCCGTGATCCGAGAAGCAATTCTTTCACACGGTATCCGTAGGTCACACACCTTGCTCGCTCAGTGTGCAACATTCTTTCTGATGCAAATACTCATGCAACTCATCCCAGCTCGCAACAAATAAAAACGTACTTTATTCTAGTGAACTGTTACAATAGGTCCTCCAATGGTGAGCTACTAGCACTAGTCTTCGACTTCGTTCAACTCATGGGCCAGTTTGACGACGTCTTTCTACTTGACAATGAGCAGTGTTCATTTGAAGACTTGCCCTCCTTACCTAAGAGTTGCTTGCAGTGCCATTGCCGCTGCAGATCCAACATAAACTTGTCAACGGACCATGAAATATCAAACTTGGTGTGGATCACTGGTACATTGTCAGGGTAACGAATTCTTAGGTCTATGGGGTATAAAAGGCTACGCGGACTCTGATGGCACGAAATGAATTACTTTCTGCATGTTCTCCTGCGAATATTCTTCTCCGGTATTATGTCATCCTCTTCCTTCTTCACTATCTTACGCTTTGGAATCGTCGAAGCAGACTCTTCGCTTTGATCTTGCTCTTCGCTTGAATGACGTCGCTTCAAATTTCTCTTCGGTACTGTCGGCTTGACGTCCTCTGAAGTGCTGAGTAACGCATCGGCTTGCTCTACACGTTGGATGGCGCGATCGATTGAGGAGAGGTACGACTTGTAGATCGCGTCTCGATCGGCCAACAGGTGTTTCCTCGATCCGTCGAGGAATTTGCGATACTGTGCTCGATCTGACGGTAATCCGCCTGTCCAAAATATTGCGAGGAGTTCTTTGAGGAGGTTAATAAAGATGGGACCGAAGTATGGGGAAATGAGCTGGAGGAAGTGATCATCGAAGGCTTTAAGTTGGCTTGTCTTGGCTATAGTGCAAAGTCCCATGTATGGTTGATCCCAGGACTGAATGACGGGTGGAGTTTCATCCTTCGGCTGATGCGCCTCCTCATAACCGACACATATGTATAAAAGGACATAGAAGAACGATTCTAGATCGTCAAGAAATGTATAGCGTCCATTGAGTCCTGCGAGGACGACGATGGATTGAAATGTACAAATGCCCTGAATAGAGTTCGTTAGAGTAAAGAAATTAGCTTCTGATTCTACGACGTACGCGAGGCCATTTGTTGGACCAATCACGAGGTAACTCATTCCATATTGCCCTGCTGAAGTCGATGATGATTCCTCGATTTCCAACGTTGCAGTCCTCCTTTCCTAAAAGGATATTTTCGTTGCTGATATTACGATGAAGAATGCCTGAGTTCAATAAGTTTTGATGCCCTGCGCGTATATTAGTTTATTACATTTATGATGACAAATTCAACTTACCTTGAACCGCATCTCTGAAGGCATGGAGTAGCTGCAGGCGAGAACCGAATAGTTCAATTGGCTCTCCATATCTCTCCGTTGTCAATCGAAAAAATTCACGATGTCGAATTTCACCATATCTATCTTCTACGCAACGAAGATCAGCGGTGTTGACTCCGACCTCGTACGACACCAGTTGTGCGACTCCATCCAAACCACGCGCAGCAACTAAAAACGCCTCCTCCCGAGAATCGTTCTCCATTCTCCACCAATCCTTGATCATATATTCCTTCCCCTCATGCATCACAGGCCAACACGTCGTGCCATGTCCGCTGAGACAAGGATAATGTATCAGCTCGGCGTTCTGGTCAACTTCGTATTCCACGACTTCTTGTTCACCACTGAGCGTTCGAATGTAGCGACGCCTTCCCTTCCAACAAATCGTTGTATCGAAACCTATTGCGGCATCATCAGGAGATGCAACACCAAGGATCCAACGGACCATCAGCTCTGCGTCTCTGTGAAGCTCGATTACTTCGGAGCAGATGCAACCAGTACGGTCGAACTGATGGATTCTGGCTTGAAATTCGGTGAACAACAGTGTATAGACAAAGCGACGATGGTATTGAGCTGCAAAGCATTGGCTAAAGTCATAAAATGCATTAGCAACAGAAGGTAATAAGCAACAGAAGGGAAAGAACGTACTAAGCATACATTTCAAGTTGAGTGGGTAGCTGATCGCCTTCTATATCCTGGTCTGGTCTCACGAAAATTGGACACACACAGGAATCATAACTCGGAACCGGGGGAAACGATCTTGCTTTGAGTGAAGCAGTCCCACAGCCAGCAATAGCAACATCTGGAGTCAGCGAGAAATCGCCTCTCATTCTCGTTTTATTGGTGATAGCACGTCGATTGTGGACCTTGAAATAGGTGAGAACGTCTTGTATCACAGAGGTCACTGCTTCGCGGAGCACGAGCTGTGACTTTGGTTTCTCTGGAATTGACAACCAACGGTTTTTAGAGGGGTTATAGTGACGGGTATGATGAAGGAATTCGCGGATTTTCGATGAATCTGGGACTATGCCTGCGAACACCTTCTGGTTGTAGTCCTCTGCTCCATATTGGATTTCTTCACGGCGCCCGAGGCGCACTTGCTGTGCCAGTTCCGAAGCGTTCATGAGAGATGGAAGCGTTGTTGCTGATTAGAGAAGGTAGGAGGATAGGATGTAGCACGAAAAGACTAGAAGTGATCGAATTGTATTGTGGCACTGAAAGGTCAGTGATTTCGAGACTCGAGCGTGGTTCGGGATGTAATGAATTGCCGGTTGCCGGCACCTATAATAGTCACATGACTGTGACGCATCGCGCTCGGTGCACCACATATTCAAATATTCATGCGTCTCAATGCAGCTCGCAAAAGGCCAAATATCCCCCATTCTGGTGAAATATAATGATGAATTCTTTATTGATGAGCTACAAGAACTGTCTTTTAGTCAGGGCTTGCATAGGCTGCAACGGTCAACAGTCCTCCGCCTGCTCAGATGGATGTTGTGCCGAAGTATGCTTTTCCTTCCCTGTATCGTATTTCATCGAACCGACAAGATCAGCCCTATACCCAGCCTCTGCCTTCCGAAGGCTTTTAGATAACTTCAACTCTCGTTCCACAAATAAAGCCGGTGTTCAATACTGAGGCGCGTCCGTTACCTGTGTTCGAATGGTCAGAGTGGGAGTATAACATCTTAGGAGATGAGTATTTGACTCAGCTGAAGGATAAGCGCCAAACAGTCACATTTTTACGAACATGGGAATGCGGCTGAGCAGCGAGATGATTTAGAGGGCTTGGAGGATTAATGAGTGAGATAATAAGTTTGGTGACTAGCGAGCGCTGGGTACTCAGTTTCGATGGATGTCAGAGGGGATGGTATTTATTCTCGTGTTTACATATTGCTAGTGGCAGATGTACGCCAAGCGCTGAGGCAGACCAGACCACTCAACCTCAGCAATCGGTATAAGTCAATGGAACTAAAGCTCTTGGAACAGAGCTCAATGGACAACTAAGACAATATGGTATACTTGGCATGCGCATAAGTCAACGCTCGAGAGTACTAGTAGACCAGATGAGAAGAGCTCAACAAAAGATGAGGAATGGTTGCGCTGCCACAACCCCAACGATGACTACAAAAGAACAAAGCTTCTCATCGCCTTAGCAGTCAGCTGGTGAATTACAATGCTACTGACGCTGCAATTTTAACATAAATTTGTCAGCGGGACCTTGAAATATCAAGCTCAAGTGGATTATTGATACATTTGTGGGGGAACGAAGTCTAAGGGTATAGGTATTAAAGGTCTCCTGTAGGCTACACGGACTATGCTAGTACGGAATGATATACTTGATTCTACATTCTGCGTGTTCTCCTGCAATTCGTCTTTTCAGGTATTATGTCATCCTCCTCTTTCTTCACTTTCATTCGCCTTGGAGTCCGCAAAGTAGATACTTCGCTATGACCTTCCTCTTCGCTTGAATGTCGTCGCTTCAAGTTTCTCTTCGGTACTGTCGGCTTGATGTCCTCTAAAGTGCTGAGTAACGCATCGGCTTGCTCTACGCGTTGGATGGCGCGATCGATTGAGGAGAGGTACGACTTGTAGATCGCGTCTCGATCGGCCAACAGGTGTTTCCTCGATTCATCGAGGAATTTTAATTGCTTTACTCGATCTAAAGGTAATCCACCTGTCCAAAATATTGCGAGAAGCTCTTTGAGGAGATCGATGAAGATGGGACCGAAGTACGGGGAGATGAGCTGGAGGAAGTGATCATCGAAAGCTTTAAGTTGGCTTGTCTTAGCTATAGCGCAAAGTCGCGTGTATGGCTGATACCAAGACTGAATAATGGATGGAATCTCTTCCTTGGGTTGATGCGCCTCCTCATAACAGACACATATGTATAAAAGGACATAGAAGAACGATTCGAGATCGTCAAGAAATCTATAGCGTCCATTGAATCCTATGAGAACGACGATGGATTGGAACATACACCCGCCCTGGAAAAAAGTCGTTAGAGGAAAGAAACTAGCTTCTGATTCTACGACGTACGCGAGGCCATTTGTCGGACAAATTACGAGGTAACTGATTCCATATTGCCTTGCTGAAGTCGATGATGATTCCTCGATTTCCAATGTTGCAGTCCTCCTTTCCCAACAGTATATTCTCGTTGCTGATATTACGATGAAGAATGCCTGAGTTCAATAAGTTTTGATGCCCTGTGTGTATATTAGTCTACTACGTTTCTTATGACAAATTCAACTTACCTTGAACCGCATCTCTGAAGGCATGGAGTAGCTGCAGGCGAGAACCGAATTGTTCTATTGTCTCTCCATATCTCTCCGTTGTCAATCGAAAAAATTCACGATGTCGAATTTCACCATATCTATCTTCCACGCAACGAAGATCAGCGGTGTTGACTCCGACCTCGTACGACACCAGTTGTGCGACTCCATCCAAACCACGCGCAGCAACTAAAAACGCCTCCTCCCGAGAATCGTCCTTCTTTCTCCACCAATCCTTGATCATATATTCCTTCCCCTCGTGCGTCACAGGCCAACACGTCGTGCCATTTCCGGTGAGACACGGATAATGTATCAGCTCGGCGTTCTGGTCAACTTCGTATTCCACGACTTCTTGTTCACCACTGAGCGTTCGAATATAGCGACGCCTTCCCTTCCAACAAATCGTTGTATCGAAACCTATTGCGGCATCATCAGGAGATGCAACACCAAGGATCCAACGGACCATCAGCTCTGCGTCTCTGTGAAGCTCGATTACTTCGGAGCAGATGCAACCAGTACGGTCGAACTGATGGATTCTGGCTTGAAATTCGGTGAACAACAGTGTATAGACAAAGCGACGATGGTATTGAGCTGCAAAGCATTGGCTAAAGTCATAAAATGCATTAGCAACAGAAGGTAATAAGCAACAGAAGGGAAAGAACGTACTAAGCATACATTTCAAGTTGAGTGGGTAGCTGATCGCCTTCTATATCCTGGTCTGGTCTCACGAAAATTGGACACACACAGGAATCATAACTCGGAACCGGGGGAAACGATCTTGCTTTGAGTGAAGCAGTCCCACAGCCAGCAATAGCAACATCTGGAGTCAGCGAGAAATCGCCTCTCATTCTCGTTTTATTGGTGATAGCACGTCGATTGTGGACCTTGAAATAGGTGAGAACGTCTTGTATCACAGAGGTCACTGCTTCGCGGAGCACGAGCTGTGACTTTGGTTTCTCTGGAATTGACAACCAACGGTTTTTAGAGGGGTTATAGTGACGGGTATGATGAAGGAATTCGCGGATTTTCGATGAATCTGGGACTATGCTTGCGAACACCTTTTGGTTGTAGTCCTCTGATCCATATTGGATTTTTTCACGGCGCCCGAGGCGCACTTGCTGTGCCAGTTCAGAAGCATTCATGAGATATGAAATAAGATGGAAGCGTAGTTGCTGGTGGGATCAAAGCCAAGGGATGATGAGATGTGGCA
This sequence comes from Volvariella surrecta, assembly GCA_951802395.1. Taxonomy (NCBI): domain Eukaryota; kingdom Fungi; phylum Basidiomycota; class Agaricomycetes; order Agaricales; family Pluteaceae; genus Volvariella; species Volvariella surrecta. The sequence continues at coordinate 2,790,553 of OX637784.1, forward strand.
CGGAAGAAATCAGAAGTGATCGAGTTCAACAAAGACAATTCAACTTTCACACAGTGCCTCCTAAGTGGACATACTGCCAAATTAACGACCACATAGTAGAGGAATGGTTAATTTACGAGTTCACGGTTTCTGAAAATACTTTGAATGCAGTCAAATACAAGTAGAATTTATCAGAACCCCTCTACAGGCCGTAATGCGCATAATGCCCTGTGCGTTGAAAGGTCACGTGACTCATCATCGCTGGCGTAGGATAACAAAGAATTTCAGTCAGAATAAATTCTATTCTTCTATTTCAGGTTCAATGTGAACACAACGCCAACATTCAGTCAAGAAAGAGATAGCGCATGAACATAACTGAAATGTGATTTTTTCTCAGCAACCACGTCCTCGTCGATGTGCACGGATACTGACCAGTGACCAAGTTAATGCTTCACAACGAATCAAGCCATCTTGTGTTTTAGGCATGGAATTGTAAGAGAGACTGCCCACATTGATACTGACCAAATGGGAAACAATAACAATAAAATCATTCAAAAAAAACAATGCAAACCCCTGATCCCGATCACGAAACAGCATTATTCCTCCCTAGGAATTCGTGCTGCGCAATCAAAGATGGTAATAATATGCGTACATACGTACCACCCCTTTGTTTTCGGTGGCACAAAGGATTTCTTAGCTTTTGAATAATCCTCTAAACCGCCCGCCGTGCCACACCGTAATTCTATCTTACCACTATGCCTCCCATTCGTAGAGACGCCGCTCAACCCTACCAGAAATCCAGAACACGCAGAAAGGCCGATGTACTAAACCAAGAGTTATCTACCGCACCCCCTACTCACAAAAACAACTTTCACGACACTCCACACGGCCCAAAAAACTCTCACCCCCCACTCACCCATAACTGGGAGAACACCGTCAAGCTAAAAGATTATATCGCCGCCGAGCTTGACAAACCCGGTGCTACAATTGCAGGCGGCCCAGAATATACAGCCAAGCTCTTCGAGGGTATAGTCGAGGAACAAGATATTAAAGCCTTTATCTCCAAACCAGAGTACTTCAACAATGGCCGGTGGGTCGCGATTCCACTATCGATAGGGAAGGAAAAGGAGCTGTATGAGCCATTAACGAAGATAGCAAATGCGATCATGGACCATTTTTCGTATGAACGCAGGGAGGTGGTAGCCAGTTTCAACACGATGCTGAGCCACGATGCGAAGATTGCCTCAAATTCAAATTTTATCTGGGGGGATGACAAGGATAGGCCTAAACTGAAGTCTGCTCCCGATATCATGATCGTTGGTAAAGACGAGCCATTCTTCAAAACCTCTAGTTTTCCGAAGCATGCCGCTTACATTTTTTGCATCTCCTTGCTGGAGGTCAAGCAAAACATAGAGGAAGGCTTGAGCAAGAATGAAAATCGGAACCAAATGGCGCTTTACGTCAGGTGCGTATTCAGCGTGTCGCTGGGCTTAGATAATAATTTGGTTGTAGGGAATGCGATGTGCAGCAGATACACCGCGAGTTTGTGTATTGCGGTTTGATCGATGGGAATAACATGCGCGTATTTCAGTTTGATCGTTGTGGTGTAATATACACCGATGCGGTGAACTACCACGAAGACCCGGAAACATTCGTCCGGTGGATCTGTGGGCTTGGATCTAACAAATTGGACAAGGTCGGATTTGATACATCAATTAAGCGGGAGCGAGCTGGAGAAAAAAGATATTCGTTAACAATGCCGAAATTCCGGACCCCCATCCAGCTGCCAGATAGTTCGTTAATTAGCCAAAGCCTGACACTTACGGGCCGTGGAACAGCTTGCTGGGAGGGCACACTAGCTGGCACCAGTACCAGTGTCATCATCAAGCAACAATGGAGACATGTGCATCGGACTTCAGAGGGGGAGTTTTTGGGATCTCTGGAGGGCATCAAAGGCGTGGCACAACTTCTCAGTGAGCTAGTCAGGAAGAACGTTTCCGCTCACCGTTGGGTGCCACAACCGCACCTCTTCCAAGATCGCCAATTCACGCGCCTTGCTATACATTATGAAGGCAAAACCATCGAACATGCCGAATCTCCGCTTCAGTTGCTGCGTTGCCTTAGGGATGCTGTCAAGGGTAAGTGATGTCTGCATCCATACACGACAGGCGCTAACGTACGATCAGGTCACAGGAATGCATGGAACGCCAACATCCTTCATCGTGATATCCACCCTGGAAACATTCTGTTAGGTTCAAAGGACACGCTGGGCGGATACCACGGTGTTATCACTGATTTTGACATGGCCATCTATATCAATCGGACAGAGTCCTTATCCGATCATGATTTCCGCTCTGTAAGTCTAGAGACGTTCATTCGTTGTTCAGCGCTGATGATTCTGTAGGGCGATCGCACCTTTCAATCTACAGGAACCGTTTTGAATCCATTGCGACCCCATGATCACATAGACGACTTGGAGTCATTCTTTTGGGTATTAGTGTGGATATGCATCAAATATGAGATGCCGGGCACTGCACTGATTCTTCATTCAAACCTATTGTCCATGTGGTCCGACGAGAACGCTAGACTGGGCGCGTTCGAAAGGAGATACGCAATGGAGTACTGCTCTCAAGTTATAATTCCACATATTGGTGGCGGTTTTGGTGCTTCTGTCTGCAGATTAGTGGAGGACATGGGTCAATGGTTATGGAGCAAGTCCCATGACAGAGTCAAGCCCTATGATCCCGAACCCAACCATCCAAAGACAGTGGAGGCACTCTGCCCAGATGCGCAGAATGACTACGAGGAATACCTTGCTATGATCAATCGAGCAATAAGGAAGGCGAAATGGGAAGACAAGCAGATGGAAGAGGACCAACAGCAATCAGGACAGGGAGTTAGGACGCGGTCTGATACTATGGCGCAGAGGTCAGGTACAGGACCGATCATGAATCCGAGTCCTGAAGGAGCCGAGTCAGGGTATGGCTCAGATGATCCTGACACTGAGGTCGAGGTCATCGAGTCATCGGAGTCTGTCCCACAGTCCATTGGGCCGTCGGATACGACGGAAGATGATAACGGGTCTGCCCCGGATATTGGAAACGAACTGCAGCATGTTGCTCCAAGCGCGACTATTGCCACTGCCGACGATGCAGAAAATCATACCAACGATGAGGAGTCTGAAGACCAGACCACTGGTCAACCTCCATTTCCAACTACTCCCCTCCCCCGAACACACTCACCGCCATCGTCTCGTGCCACATCAACGACAACGGAAGGGATACAGTTCAGAAAGAGGCAGCATTCGATGATGCCTACAGCACGTGCCGACAAACGCAGCCGAACTGCACACCAGGCACATGCCATCGCCTCTTCCCCTTTTGCAATCGATTCCGTACACCCATTGGTCACAAGTGCGGCAGCTGTGGCGAGCACATCAACACATGATAATCTCTTTCCCCCCCTTTCTCCCCTCACACCTCTCCCTAGCGACTTTGCGCAGTTGGAACCAACTCTTCCCTCTCCCTCAGGCGCCTTCCTGATCAGCACAAATAAAACGCGACCAGGAGTGCCTAGATATGGGCCTGTTGAAACAGGAATTGCATCACAGGCATCCACGGTCCACAGCTCTCCTTTGCGTGGTAGGGGTCAAACATCCCAATTTGCGCCGGTTTCCATTGGGCTGCTTTCGGGAGTAGCAAGCGCATTCCCTAACCATCTAGCAGGGCCCTCCTCACATGCTATCCCAGATGCTACGGAACCAGATGAAGATGCGTTGATTCAAGCTTCTTCACCCTTGAGTTCTGTCCCATCTTCCTCCTTGCCTGATATTCAGCTGGGATCCTTGTCACCTTTGAGTTCCCTGCCGCCTTCATCCCCATCTGTAACTGCAGCCAACCGTTCTATCTCGCATCCCCCCTGGCCGGACTATGATGGTGATCCATCTCTCGGCTCAGTTCCCCTTTCGCAAGTACCATCAAATCCAACGAGCCGTGCTTCTTCGCGTCGGGCTTCCATCGATGGATTATCAACGTTGAGTTCCATTCCTGAAGCCGACGAAGATAGTGAAGAGAAATGAGAGCGTGTGAGCGTGTGAGCTTCGAGGTTGTTCTCGTGGACGGTGTGGTGCTTCAAGAGGTTGACGGCCACTCTTGTCAATGTGTGCACTATGGTTTTTTTGACAGGTCAACGATCCAAGTTAAATGGAATGTACCTAGGGCTGGCCTCGTATTTCATCGGATCCCATGACTGACCAACCATTGATGTCGAGCATGTTAAGTGACTTCGGATTGAGTCCTTGTATCGTCGATAAGATGTAGCCAGCAGGTAGTTGAGTATGGAATAAATAAATGTAGTGAGAAAATCCAGCATCCACTCTGGTTCCGGTTCTAAAATTGCCCGCTACCCGGTACCCGTAGGTCACACACCTTGCTCGCTCAGTGTGCAACATTCTAGCCAGCACGGAATCCCCTAACGCAAAGTTCATTCTCATTTATGCTCAGCCGTGATCCGAGAAGCAATTCTTTCACCTACCGTGCCTTCGAATTCCCCGAAACGCGCTATATGTCCGGGCATTCACAAATCCCGGCGCTCTCGGCAGAAGCTACTTGCCTCGTTTGTCCGGTGGGCCACCACATGTACCGCACATTCACAGATGTTATTCTTTGTCCCGACCATGGCCAGCAACATGCGATCGATATTCGTCCGACTTCTCATTGCAAACACCTTACACTTATGAAAATTGATACTGATTTGAGGACGTTAAAACTCCCGACGTGTTGCAATTACCACGGCGTGATTTTATTTCCAGTGACCTCAGTGCCAGTCACATACCCAAACAAAACTCGAATCCCTTGATAGGCAATAATCCACAAGATAAATTTCTGCTATCAATTTTGGGCGGGATCAGAACCGTGCAATCAGCCCTTGTACTTCAGTTTCTGTAATCCGGGAAACCAGGTAGTGAGCATTCCATGCAGTAATAGTTTGTCGAATGTCATCTGCATGACGGCGAATGATGTCAAGTTGTAGGAGGATGTCGCAACATGGGAAAGAAACGGGCTGCAGTTGGCTTTGTGCAACCAACGATCTACAACGAGTTCGAATTCGTTTAGATGGCCAAGTGGCATGAGTGTAACATTGTGCGGATACCACAAGCGCAGCCGATGGATGAGGCGCTCCATTAAACGAGCGCTCTAAACTTCTGTGAGACCGTTGGACATTTACCCGAGCAAGATTGCAATCATCCTCGTTGTTGAACACATAAGAGGTCGTCGACATAAGGTATGGTAATCGTAGAAGATGCTGCCACAGAGAGGAATTACAGACAGGTCATGAACTTCATGCATCCCATGCATTGCCACGGATACGAGACTAGCAAGAGTATCATGAGGTTGATGCGATGATTCCACAACCAAGACACCAATCATCATCCCATAGAGCTGCCACTTGTCCAGGTGCTGCTGCCTTTTGAGGCTCTTCAAATTTGACTCTCACCATTTCGATTCCATCCCGAGCTGCCCCGATTGTGTCTTCGTTCTCTGATTTGGACGCAGGATTAACATGGCTCGTCCGTGACCTATATCGAGAAAGATAATGCGATGATTGAGCGGTGCACTTAGGGACCCAGTCGAAGTCAAATAACATACTGTGATACTGTGCAATCCACTGCTTCCATTCGATGTCGGAACTTGACTTTTGCTCGAATTCCTTCAACGGTCGCAATTCCAGCCGGTGGTTCATTCGCCCAGATCCAGGAGAATTGTGCGAGGTGTAACTCGTCACAATACAATGCTGGGTTGTTCCTATGCGATCGAAAATCGAAAACAAAACCACAGCGCTTAGCACACCCGCAAACTCGGACGGAGAATTTGCATTTCGAATCAACTCACGTTCCAGGCACAACCCAAATCGTGTTCGTCTTAATGTCCTTACGAGCAACAAACATTCGTTCTGCCATCCCGGCTATTCGTGCATTCTCTCCGATGGTGTACTCCCACAACCCATGATGTTGTCCTATCGTGCGCCTGTTCACAAGATGCCTTATGGGTCCAGATTTTGGAGGAATATAAAATGCTAGACAATAACAGAAATATCAGCTCCGAGCTCATGTGAACCAGAAAATGGGTACAAGGACAAACCGGCACATAGTGAATGAGATCTCGACTTACACAGAAACTCGCTGAATCTCCCTCTTTCACCAACAAAACACAATCCCATACTCTCAGCTCGCTCCGCTGTAGGCAACCGATATCTTCTCGCCAGTTCTCGCACTTCCGACTTGAGAAGATGTCCAATAGGAAACAATGCACTACGAAGACCACTTTCAGATATGGATGACAGGTAGAACGATTGATCCTTGATCGGGTCCATGGCACGAAGCAGTTGTGGTCGAGGTTGTTGGTCGTGGGAGGACGAGTGCCATCCTTTGCGGGCGTAATGTCCTGTAAACACGCCATACAATGTGAATCTGAATATCTATTTATAACTGGTGATATACATACCGGTGGCGAACCAGGTATTGCCATGTGTACCCGATGCAGGCAAATGTTCCAAAAGTGCCCCAAACTTGATTTCTCTGAAGAGCATCAGAATGTGCTACAGCGTGAGATTTACCAGGAAAACTCACTTGTTGCACCATACATCTGGGTTCGGTGTCACTCCAGCCTCCCATTGACGCAGTGAGGGTTCAAATACTCGATTCCAGTATGCCTGAGACAGGTCAATCTGTCATGGGCTGCTTCAACTCTCTCGTTCACTTCTGAGTCACGTCAAGAAACTAATATACCATCTGGCAGGGTATTCCCAGTGATTTGCAGACCCGCTGAACATCTTCCCAGTCCTTCTCCCATTCGCATCCCTTGTCGGACGCAAACTCGTCACGCGTATCCCAGTTGCGCATGAACACTGCAGATAGGTCGTAATCCTGGTCACAAGGATGAGCCCATTGTGGTATATATTTGACAACATGGCAACTTACCTGGTCGGCAAGTAACCGGGCACTGACAGAGGAATCGACGCCTCCAGACATGCCAACTACGACTAAAAATGTATTTAGCCAGAGAGTTGCGTTTCATTGTGCAAAATCCTACCTTTGTCGCCTTTTCTCGGTCCAGAATGCTGAGCATGGCTTGCAAAATTTCGTCTGAAGAGTCTCGCGAGATGACGAGTTGAAGAGGTAAGCATGCAAAACCCTTGGAACCAAACAACACCACACGCGTCTCTGATTGAATTTCCCACGGTACCTCCCCCTTCGACATTGCAACAGGTGTTCGTATTATTCTTAACCGCCTTTGTTCTACGCCTGGACCAGACTTCGCAATGTCTCCATCTACACCGACACCATCCAGAAGGAGGAGCAGCGTTGGCCTCAATCGACGACAAAAAGCGCATATCCCGTACAGAGGCGATAATCCCGAAGTTGGAAAGAGGACTGGTATCACTGTTCGACATGTTGAGCGAAAGAGTGATGGGTTCGAGCCTTTTGAGGAGCTGATGCAACAGGCGGATGGGAAGACTCCCCCAAAGCCAAAGCCAAAGCCAAAGTCAAAAGGGAGGAAGAGCTCCTTGCCACCCGTTCGGGAGTCATACTACGAGGATTACGAAGAAGAAGAGGAGGAAGTACGGCCACAACCACGAAAAAGCGTTTATAGTCATCTTACTGGAAACAGTTGGAGAAGGACGCCTGCTTTCCGTGACTCTGATGATGAATTAGCCTATGAACGAAGGGTCAACAAGGTGGCCAAGCCTCTAGCACGCCCACCACGCTTGCCATCTCCCCAACCTCCTCCACTACCTCATATGGAGGATGACGAGATGGAAATTGACTTAGAAGAAGGACCTGACGAAGAAGACCAAGTTATGGAGTACGATAATCCGCCCAACTGGCAGAATGACGCTGAGGAAGAACAGGAAGAGGGCGAAGAGATGGAGGAGGATCAACTTGACGAGGAGCGAGTACAGGACGTCGTTACGAACCACTGGGAAGACGCCGAGATGGATCTGGTCAGCGAAGGAGAGGTGGAGCAAGAACCTGAACCTGAACCAGGAACTCCGCCTGTACGCAAGAAAGTGAAGGTCGCAGAACCACCGCCAGCTAAGAATGAGATTCGAGTGAAACTCAGTCGGGACCAGAAGGAAAATCGGTATCCCGGTGGTCGTGAAGGGACTCGAAGGTCGAACAGGGTATCTTACAAACCTCTTGATTGGTGGCGCGGCGAAAAGGTCGTCTATGGCAGAACGACAGGCTCCGTGAATACAGGCCCCATCTTAGTGGCTCCTATCAAGGAGATTATTCGAATTCCGCAAGAGCAACCTATGCCACTAGCCGCAAGACGCAAGCGTTCTCGGAGAGCGAGGAGTAAAAGTCGAACCGGTGAAACGATATCTGCGGGTGGGCTGGGTCCGGAGGACGGATGGGATGACGATACGCCATCGGAACTGGTTTGTCTAGACTATGAAACGGAGAAGGAAATACGGCGACGTGAGTGCCTTCAACCCGCCATCGGCTCCCTTCACTCATTGGTATCGTCTAGGCATCGTGTGGACTGCGAAAATGATCCAACCTAAACCCGCTGCAAATAATGAGTGGCTATTCCAGAAAGTCTTTGGTGACCAGGACTATATTGCTGCCGGCCAAATCATCATCCCACCGAAAGGGCGGAAGCCTAGCAAAATGTCGCGTGATAACACCTATGTGAGTTCCGCCCAGCTGATGCCTGTCAAGCAACTAATAATTATCACCGTCAGATGTTCTTTGTCATTGATGGAGCGGTGAATGTCGGGATACACGAGTCAAGTTTTATACTGACAACAGGAGGTACATTCATTGTTCCGCGGGGTGAGTATATGCGCCTTTGTTCCGATTGTCTTGCCCACGGTTGTTCCTTCCTTCACATCACTGACGTTTAACATCTCAGGCAACACCTACTTCATAGAAAACATCGCTGATCGCGATACCAAACTCTTCTTCGCCCAAGGAAGAAAGTCCGCCATCCCCGACCACAGAGCATCCGCTGCTGCTGAGGACGATGGCTCTCGCGCTGGCTCTCGTGGTGCAAGCGCCGGTGCTACTGCACGTGCAAGTAGAGAGTTCAGTGCCCATGACGACGAGGAACAACCTAGGAAAAGAGCCGCCACGGATGCCCCTGTCAAGAAAGGACAAGGAGGAAAGAAAGGCCGAGCCTCCAGTTCAAAGGTGTAATGATTCCCGCTGCTATCTGGCCAATCGGGGTGGCAGCATGTGGGATATCCCGCAGCTGAGCGCTGATCAGCAAAACCTCTTGCTGACCGGACATTGGATGGAAGGAGAGATCAAATTGCATTTGAAATTCCTCACCCAAAACTCCGTACGACTCCCGACGGCCCCTTCTGTTTCCTCTTTTGACTCTTCGGTTATAATAGCTTTATTATTCACTGATGCCCCCTCTCCTTCTTCACCCCTCAGTCTCTCCTCCACCCCACTGTCTTATATGCGTATTTTAATGACTTATAGCAACGCAGCATTGTATAAGTAAGCAAAGCTAGGATTTTTTCATGGTTATCCTTTCCATATCAATCACACCTTCAATCAACTCCCCTCACTAAACGCCTGACACTGAAAACGAACCACCTGAACAAACAGTTAAAGTTCGCAGATCTTGGCTTGAGGTGTCCCTGCAGGCGTCTATAAAACGATCTAGGCGCCCAGGGCATATATGATATCACAGCATTAATTAACCTGCTTTGATCCACGAGGATAATCTTCCCCATTCAAGTTTGCCACGCCCCGAGTACCGGCAACCAAGATAATCAGATGATCGATCCAATTCAGTACATGGCTGTATCGCATCCTGATATCTATGACTTCACCATTGCCCTAGACTGGGTGTCGCCCCGAAATGTTTCTTCGACAGGACCTTCCCTACGCAGCCATTGAGGCACTAAACGGCGTTCTTCCGAGGCAATGACGATAGTAGAGTCATACTGGGCCCCGTTAAGCGTCATAGATGGCAGTAGTCTGACCGCTAGACCCGAATGTAGTTGACTGGCATACCAAGCAGTGATGCTGCTCAACGCAGACAGCGGATTCAAACCCTTACATGGTTCAAAGCCTTTACACGTTTGATTCACCTACACCAAATCCTGAGCTAGCATCAGATAAGTGCAGAACTAATCCAAGTGTTTCGAGCCTATGGGAACACCCCTCCACAACGCCTACGAACCACTCCCAGCCTGAGTAGAACTGATTCGACATGAGGAAACCGTCAGTTCTTGGAGCATCGCCTTGAAAGAATGATACTGGTTTCACGTTGCTCCTGAGCTGCCACTGAATCACTCATTTCCGTGTCCTTGATCCTACCAAGTATCAACGTTTCCAGGCCGATGTTACCCCTTCACATTCATCCGTGGATCTTGAATGGCAAAACAGGCTGGTTTCCGCGTTGCATAGTCTGCCCTTGACCGGAACAAAGCACTAATGGTGCATCACATTCATGTTCATACGGCGGTTGGGGACAGATTTATGCATACATTACTCCGCAATAATGAGAAATCAAGTTAAGCAAGGGATCGATCATTTTATTTACAAAAAGGGTAATAGGATGCATGCTGGGGTCGTAATCCTAAAACCTTGTCCATAAGAAGCACTCAAATTCCTTGACGTAGTTTTCAGTCAAGGTACCCCGGCAAAATTATAATTTTCCAGCAATAGGCGTTGTGAATATTAGTCACGGGTGCTCGGCACACTAGCCGTAGTAAAGTACGACCAACTAAAAGAGGGCAAAATGGCATATACTAGGCCCTTGCTGAGAGTCATTGGGAGGAAAATAACGGTACCTTGAGGAATTGGTATGTAAGACGCAGGTGTGACCCTTCACTTATCAAGTCTTTTAATTGAGATATATGGTAATAGTGAACCCGATCGCATAACGGAAGGTTAATTCAAGCTCACTGCTCAGCCTGCAGGCCACGCACAATTCCTGCGGCAATTGCCTTGACTATCCAGCTGTAATAGCTGATAATTCAGGTGCAAATGAGTAATAACCCCTGGGATTGGAAGCGTCAACAGGAAAAGAAAAAAAGGGCCATTTCAGGGGAGATCGTATGCTGATGGTACCAAGACACACTGAGCCCTCATTGTTGTATGCGAATAGCCATCAGGGCACCATTGACAATACCACAGCAAAGACTGCGGTCAACGCCTGATAGGCAGCATCCCCTCTTGATGCAAAAAGATTATTCATGCGAGATGAAGGACGAGCCTTTGGACTAGTACCCCGACATGCGGACTTTGCGAGGTAGCTGGCGCTTGTTAAGATGGATAAAAATGGCAGCGTAATTACCTATTGTGATGCCGCGTGGACGTCATTGGGCAGCCTCGGGTGTTGTCCTCCCTCGGCTATGGTGACATCAATTTTAAGTACCAAAAACCCGTGCGTAATACCACAGTTTCTCGGATCTCCAATTTTTTGGCAAGACTTGTCAATCCATGCCCTAAAAAGGCTTCAACACTATCGATGGGCACCTGGTTTAATTCATAGATGATCTCAAGATAATGATATCGCCGCTGATAGCATTGATTACCTGGACCAAGGAATGAGACTATGTGACAGGTTGAATTGGACGTTTACTGGCTCTGATTCTCGTCATCCTCCACTCTCGACTCGAATATATGTTGGATTTCGTCGCTGACCACGAGGGAAGTAAGCCCATGGCAAGTTTAACTGGGCACAAGAGGTCTATACTTGGTGCTGAGCCTAACGAGGGCCAAACCGTCCTATTGAAAAGAAATTACGCGTACCAACGCGTCAGGGTATCAATGTGCTCATATGACTTCATATGTACGTACCAATACTCTTTTCCTCTTAGTTGAACTTAGTGGGAGATAAGCACAATGCGTGCCTCAATCCCGGTCGTGCGAGTGCTACCAAAAAATTCCAGGTGAAGTGTTGGGAGAGTTCAGATGGTACGAGAAGACGAGGAGCCATGATGATGTGGCTCAAAAGGGAATATGGCCAAATACCAGCAAATATTGATCCAGAGCTTATGCCTCGATCCAAGTTCTACTTATGGCAGCATGAACGATTTTCATGTATCCCGATTCCGTGTTCAAGAACGAGAGATTTCAGAGGGTCGAAATGCTATAATGCGAGAAAGACACAAACAGCCATATTACCCAAAATCGCTCCGAATAGATGGTAGACATCGGTGATGATGAGCTTCGAATCGAGAACTGGAGTGCTGAATGGTTTTGTCCAGGGATTTAGAGGACGGAAAAAAACCTAGTTCGAATATATGCCCATACTCCTGGGAGGCTCTTTCGTGCATACATTTCAGCCATCATCGGGTCCGTTCGTTGCGGTCACCAAATGGACTCAAGAAATTTTATGCGTCATGTGGCAGAAGCCAGGTGCTCTCGCTCAGCGTTGGGAGATATGTGTCAATGTGCGCAGAAAGCGGCCACATTACGTCATTCCTATTGAGGATCCGAACGTTCCAAGTGCCAACCTCGCTATGGTTAACAGCGGCGTGGCACCCAATGGGTTTCTCGGGCACGGTGTAAACCCTTTGCAAGGCCGTCTGTGGCGCCATGGCGCCTCGTCATCAGCATATATGCCTTTAGCGAATTCATTGAGTCGCTCCATATACCGACGCAGCAATCAATAAAAACTGGTGGGTTGCCAACTTTCTCAAGCGTGTGTCATTTCCGTTGGTGAGCCTATTGGCGTCATCACAATAAGCCATTGGTGGGCCCAAACTGAAACCTGAGCTACATCCATAACTCTCCACTTTTCGGGGACAAGTTACCCCAAGAGCTGCGTATACAAGTGACTTCATGTGATCAAGTGCATCGTTCAGTGAGTTCCGATCTCTGCGTGGTTTTGCTGACGAACCGAACACGGGATATCTGGTCAGTATTTTCCTGATTGTAATGTTCTGGCAAAGCAGGACTGGGCTATACAGACAAACAGCTCCTGGTAATTGACTATTTACAAGACTATTACACATATCCAGCCTTCCTCAATAGCAAAACAAGACCTATACAGCACCCGGAGAAGGCGTGCATTCATCATTAGGTCGGACATTCACTATTACCGCTTGATTACCCCGCGATGGGCGCGCCAATCCCCCAAATTGCCCGCGGTTCATCGTACCCCAAATGACAGAAATTCTCACGCTCAGTAAGGGTATGTGTGGCAATGGCGTTACTATCCGGCAATTTGAAAATAAAGGCGGGGTACAGCGAGGCGGGGCGAGCTTGCCTATTCCACCACCTCCTGTAAGCTCCTCCCTTTTTTTCATCATGTAAATTCCAAACAAGGTAAGTAAAAAAGGATGCGGCACTGCCTAAATTACCCGTCGAAGGTGTAGAAGCCGGTGTGTGTGATATCCAACATTGATATCAGATAGATCAAGAAGCACACCTCATGGGTTATTGTACCAAATAAAGGTTTTCGTGGTCACGCTCTCAATTATGGGGTCTTGTGGACACTGAGCGCGTTGCAACCGTGAGGCAAATAGAATGAAAACTGAATCATTCATAAATTTAATATCGCGCCTTCTAGCCGGAGCTCCTGGGAGATATATAGATTTCCATTCTCAATGACCACAGGATCTCCCCTAACCAAGTCTGATTGACAATCTTTTCTAACCATCCAAGTCTCGTCCGAGTTGGAAGTTGACATCAGCAGAAAAAACGTCTCTTTGAGCTTGGCAGTGGGTTGAGGCAAGTTTAATTGCCGATCACTTCCGGCTATCCAATCTTTTTTTGCCAACTATTCACCTCCATCACCTGACCTCTGTAAGGTAATAGGATTCAAGGTGGTAAGTCTCTTTATTAGGTTGGAAACACCATGAGGTTTCTTGTACCGTAGCACGTGCTGTTCCCCTCAATATTCGCAAAATTGGATGCACAACCTCTCAGTATCCCGCAAGTTAAGGATGACTTGTATGACTTTAATCAGGTGAGCTGGAATCTCAGTCAAAGTCTGCCGTTTTTGCAGAGGGTATTGCTGGTGAGTTTAGGTACCCTCGTTTACATGCACAATCCTCGAGGCAAATATGAAACGTCGGGAGATGTATGCATTTGTCCGCTGGGACACCCTAGATTCAGGACTCAGGAGGAGCAACCCCACTGCACATTGAGTTGAGAGCATCAAAAGAGTAATTATGGACCGGAATCTCGAGAATGCAGATGTCTCCGCTCGAGTTCAGGAAGTTGCATCAGCCTGCAATGCACGGCCTTGAGCATCAAGACACCCCAAAAACGTTGACGAATGCCTTCTTAAATCTATTCACCGGTTTTCCAACAAAGCAATACACCACAAAATCGTAACTCGTGTGTGGGTCACATGGATTCTGACATCCTCAAACCAGTGCATGAGTCCCTTCAGCCAGAAGCGCGCACGAGAGTCGTACGACATGCAACCCAGTTACAGTGCGGTCAGATGACATACAGCAATGCTTAATCCAATTAAGTAATGTAAAAGAAAACGGGCCGGGTCCAAATTCTCCATTTGAAGTTATCATGTCGTGAGCATTGATATCTTGACGAGGTCAAATGTCGTCACCCTACACCAAACGGGGGGTGAATATCGCCACGAGAGCGGGATAGACATAAGGGTCATGATGGGGTCAATACATCCAATTCACTTCCAACCTGAACTGGAGGCTCAGCTCTGGCCGAATTCCCCATTTTGCAGGTCGGTTTTCTGGACGATAATCAACATGCAGGCCGTTCAACAATACACAGAAAGAACGAGTGGCATCCACCATCAACATGCTGCAGAGAATCGCGGTGGTTTCGCTAGGGAAGAATAAATCATTAGTTTTGCCTCCATTCTTCGCTTGTCCGGGGTGAATCGGAGATGCATCACGAGACTGTGCGGCTTGTTCAACTTTGACCCACCTTTTGACTTTGAGCTCCGAATCGGTCATCCACACCTAGGTTTACCTACATGTTGCCCTTTTACCTTTGAGCAGTGTGAAGTATTGTCATCGTCATCGTCATACCCGATGTGCATCCATCCGACCCTCCTTCCCGAGTAATACATTCAAGAACGCGGCATGTACCAGAAGCACTCCTTACACCACCAACATCAATCCAGGACGAGGACCTTCAAATGAGTACTCTTCGACTACTCTTGACCCTACTCCGGCTGCAGCGCATCCATATTCGCGAATCAGCAGATTTGTGCAGTACATCGGTTTATCACGCTCTATACTTCCTAGATTGTCCTTCACACCATCAGCACTTTCCAAATGGTACAATGATGGCTACCTGCTGAATCCCCGGGAGTTCTTTATGACAATGTAGGCCAACGTCGATGATACGATACTATCCCGTATTGTTGCGCAACGCGTTCTACGCAAGTCCCATGTTTGTTCTCCGCTCACCATCAATCAGGCTGAGGATGGCCCAGCTAGTTCCAGACCTCCGCTGTGTTCTTTAGCGTTGCAATCGGGTAAAAAGGAAGAAAATTATTGATTGCTCCTGAACGGAGAACTTGAGTTGATCCTTCTTGGATGCCGCGGAGGGTAATTGTGTTCAGGAATATACAAATAGGTTCCGCTTCTATCCGCAGCTGAGCCGGTGTTTGTCGAGGACGATGCTCAATCGCCGCCTTGGCTAATCCAAGCAGCACGTAGCGGGCGGTATATTCTCCATTTTTTTTAGCGATCGTTGCCTCGTTATCGTTAGCGAGAATTCGGACCGAGACATATTGGGTAGTCGTACTACTTCTGCGTGTCCATTTAAGTCCACACATATCCACGTGGGTCGTCAACCAAATACGGAGGAGTAATCGGCTCATTATTCGGCGGTTGTTGATAGGTACTTCCGTTCCATGCATCAACCGACCATCAACTGTCTTTTTTTCACGTTTCGCCCCTTTGCTTGTGGTATAGTCATGTCGACAATGTCCCTCACAACTATCACTCCTACGAAAAAAATTTTCTGGTAGCAGATAAGTCTCTAGTGACTCGATTAAGTCTTGTGTGAACAATGTGAATGACTTAGACTTAGCATGGCAGATAACATATTGGAATCACGAGCAACGTCGTTTGTCAAGGTGAAGGGTCGCAAGTCCTCCGTCGACGTCGAGACGAGTAACACGCTAATCCTTGATGAGATGGGAAAATCAGCTACCCAACATGGACTGCTAATTAGCTTTGGGTAACTACTTCCAAGTTCCCACTCGATGAGCGGCCTTGTGATATGTGTCGAGGATCACCGACCGAACCGCAGAAAAGTCATGCTGTTCCCTTCAACATTGCATTCCTTTGATAGAAACTCGGAGAGACACGCGGTAAATGCCGTTGGAGACTTCGAATCCGAGCGTGAGTGCGCGGAATAACTTCTGAAGCATAAATAACATTAACGTTGACCTGTGCGACATCCCGGATACCGAGATTTCACCTCTTGAGTGTGGGCAATTGAAAGTGAGTCTCATATGCGCACGTATACCGTGTCATCGCGATAAGTCCATCGCCACTGGTTTCACCTTTATGTAAAACTCGGTTCGACAGTCCTCCGACTCGGACTGGAAGCAGAGGTAGAGTCGGCCAGATTGGGTAACTAACCCACCCGGTTTCCGTTTCCATACTCAAGGGTTTGGTGAATTGATGAGCAGTTGGGAGGTGTGAAGAGCCAAAATAAGTGGGTCTTATGCATGTCGTGACAGCGGTGCAAGTCAGCTGGGAGCCGTGTAAGTAGGCGATTGGATACGGCATACTACGCATACTTCAATGGTGAAGCGAATGCACGTTGCAATTACGCAAAATGCCCTTGCAGTGCTCATTAGACTATGAGCTTATCAGTACTGCACTCAATTCGTATCTCACGCTGTGTGAATGGCGACATCGTTCGAAGCTCGAGTCGTAATACCAGGTTTTCTGCACATGATTGACATCCAATAAAGGCCCAGCGAGCATCCATGATACCCACGAAAACGTATCGTAGGAGTTGTGGTCAAGCGTCACTACCTCGTGAACACGTGTATAGCAAGCCGGCGCTTGCCGCCACACAGTTAGCAGCAGCTCCATTCTGAGCTGACACCGCACCGACATTGCACCGGCGCAGTCTCATGTTTTGAACCCCTATCCAACAAATCACAGACACTCACACATTGTTCGTTTGGTGACGAAATAGTTTCCAAGGCAATCCCACAACTCCATGGGGATGCACGATGTTTGGTGCATACATATACAAACTGACGTCTCTGGTGTCGTACTTGTGATTCATGTTGAAGTTGTTACTGACAACCGGGTGCCGAATCACGCTGGTCAGGGCAGCGGCCACATGACTCACTCCAAGAGAGAATCTTCTCAACTTAGCTCGAGGCAACTAAGAGATATGGGTAAGACAACTTTCATTTCTATAAATTTTTGGGTCATAACACATGGACCATGACGTGTCTGCTACCGCTAGCTACTCCTACTATTCGTATACGTGTCATTTTTTTTCTTTCTTCGAATCGTAAACAAAGCGCAATTGATGATGACGACGGACGGGGGAGGGAAAGAGGGGAAAGGGGAAAGGGAAGTTGTATCACATCGAGTTTTCTAGGAGGTTATGGGGGAATGGTTTTGGTGGGTTTTGAGATGGGACGGTAGCCTCGTGCCGTCCCACGTGTATAGTGTGGGGTAAAGGGAGAGAGATGGGGTAAAATGAACGAAAAAGGAAAACAATGATACAGCGAACAGGACGAATGGCGAAAATAGCGGAAATAAAATGCGACGAGTGTGAATTGAACTCGTGAAGTGCGAATGGGCGAAAAACCTTGCGTGTACCCTGGCGCCTCTTGCTTTCCATCCCAGATGGTTAACCGTGGCCAAAAAGGTCAGAGATGCACAACGAAATACGAAACACTGAGATAACTAGGAAGCATGTGCGTGTTTGAATGGAAGTGAAAAGCATACATGGGACCACGAACGACTATTCGTTGGTGGGAGAGCGAAAATGCAAAATCATATAGGAAGGAAAATTGGGGGCAAATGGATAACGAAAACAACGAAGATGCATATGAAAACAGTGCTGAGGGCGGACCATTGGAAAGCAGAATGTGTGAAAAAAGAAAACGTGGTGCGATTGAATCCCAGTTGATGCATGACGATGATGAGTTGAGTGCAATACCAATGAAAGAAGTCCCGATGGATGATGAGATGGTAGTGTTACAATGCGTTTGGGGGGAATAGATAGATAGATCCAGATGCGAGAAGAAAAGCGATGTCTTGATAGTCTGTTTGTGTGCGGTGGGGGGGTATAAAAAAGACGTAGGAACGATAACGGGACAATGCGGGGAATGATGCGAATGTGTGGGGATGTACGTGCACCGGGGAGAGGCGATGGTGTATACCCATCTACCTGATGTCGGTGGGGATGAATAGAAAGGTGTAAAAGCACCTTAGAAAACTCGGTTGAAGGCCTGTTTGACTCGTTTCTCCGCTCGGAAGACCTTTATCCTCACTCGGAAACAAAACATGACCCACTCCACCTTCAACGCCTCTGTGCATGTCGGGGTTGGTGTTGACTCGTTCTTGTCCTCCTTCTCCTTTCGCTTCGCTTCCTTCTCATTAGCTTTCTGCTCCTTCATCTCTGCCTTTTCCCTCTTCTTACGCTCCTTCTCTGTCTCCTCGGGAATGGGTTCATCATCCGAAACCAACCCGTAGTGATGAAGTGCGGCGTATGCGTACGTCGACTCATCGAACATGGGACGCGCCACGGGTGCAGCCTCAACCCCCCCTCCCATACTACTCTCCGAAATACGGTCGGTTGACCGCCTTATCGACGAATCCTTCGAAGGACAACGTCGCGCAAAACCAAAGAAACCCTTCTTCTCCTTCTCCTGTGATACATTGATATTTGATAATTTGTTCGAGACCGGAGCAGATGTCGAAGATGACGAAACAGCGGTCGAGAATGATGAGGAATAAGCGGAAGGAGAGCCGACAGGAGAGGAGAAGTTGGAAATATATTGACCCAGGGCGTCGCGTTGGTAGTGACGCGTCAAGGGTGTTACGTTTCGATGAATGTTAGGGAATCTTTTAGACGCGTCGTAATAACTGTGCCTTCGTGGACGGAATGCGTTATCTCGTTCTTCGTAATCATCAATTGGACTATCATCGCTTGACGCGGATTGCTCCCATATGGGACGACTGGCAGGAGTTGTTCGTCGTCTGGGAGGACGTTCAGACATAATAGGGAAGTCGCGGTAGTCAGGGTCATGAAGTTCGCCGTAAGCGTCGACATAGAGCGTATTCGTTGGTCGTTGTGTTGTGCCCAGATAGGATGGATCGAGCAAGCGAGCGATATCATGCTCTCTTGGTGACTGGGAGAATCTTCTCCTGAAGAGGTCTGGGGACGATGCACGAAACATTGGAGATATTTTGACTTGGGGAGGGGGAGGAGGAACTTGAGACGGCGGAGGTGGCCCTTATAAACCACACAACCACGGAGTACATTAATTAATTAATTAATTATCTATTTATTTATTTATTTTTCGGTGTACGTTCAGCCGGTTTCTAAGCCGGTGCACTCCCGAACTGGTTCGTCCAAGCACTCCTCCTCCTGCGCATTTCCCCGCATTCCTGCCTCGTTCCAACCGCATTTTCGCCAGAGTTCCTTCTCTATCCCTGCATCGTCTTCTTCGGTTTCTTGTCTCCATGCCTTTTCCTTTTCTGACAACACACCTGTTGCACGAATGACTCACATGCTGAGTTCATGTCTCGCTCTTTCTAGCAGCACACAGCCGCGGCAACGGCTCCTTCTCCCTGACTCACTAAACGGCAAGTGTATTTTCCAATACACGTCCAACTTGGGTATTGTCCTGATATATTCACTTTCGTCATCCTCCTTTGCCTTTGGAACATCAATATTGCACCAATAAAGCACTTGCGCTGGTGTCTCCATCAGCTCGTCAATCCGTCTATGGATCCTTCCATCCCGCTTCCATCCACCCCTTCTGTTGCTCTCCCTGACCAATGCCAGCGTTGACAACACCCAACACGACACGTAAAGGGATGGCCTTTGTATTTTGATATCACCAGCAAAACCCCTGAGGTTACGGACCTGTTGCATCATGGAATTTATTTCAACCTCTTCCCGCACCTGTTTACATTTCCCTACTGCGCTCCTTTCGCTCAAATCAATCGCATCTTCTCATGCACTTGATTAAACCCTTCCACCCCAATCTCCTCCTGTCGTATCTTCCGTCTTCTATCGTACACCCCCTCACTCTTCTCGCGCACTGTGACGTTTCGAGTATCCGACCATCATGCTCCACCATACATCTCATCTTGTTGATCCATGGAGCACGTTGTGGCGCACTCACCTCATCTCAGCATCTGACATCCCACTCCTACTTCCTTCTATTGGCCCACACTTCCATGCTTCCTCTCTCCCTCCACACCTCTTTACCTCTCGCCAATCCAACACGTTGCGCTTGATACATCAGCACAGATCAGGCATTGCAATCAGCATTCATTACTTAGAAAGGCATGTATTGTATCTATGGATAGTATTCTATATCCCGTACCCGGGATCTACCTTTGAGTATCTGATCATGGAACATGGGAAGTGAGAACATCAGAACACTGTTTCACTAGCTGGACGGGTTCGGTTCGATTGTAATTTGATAAGTGCAATCTAGAAAACTTGGATTATCTGCCGAAGGCGCTACTTACCACCGTCGGATATGAGGCGTGTCCAATACAAAAAGGCAAATGGTATGCCTTTAGGAAGGTACAGGTGTTCTTGGCGGATTCGGATCCATGGGGCTTAATGAGGAGGCTCAACTGGAAGCCCTAACGCCGATGTCATTCGCTGTGCCGCAGTTTGAAAGCAATCGTAACCTGCGGCCTTCCAGAATCTGAACATCCAGAACGAGCGGCACTTCCGGCAGCACAACAGATATCCTTATCATCAAAGAAAATCATAATCAGCCTGAGCGCTACGCATCAAAGCCTTGAAGGGTAGGGTGAGGACGACAACGCCCGGCATACGTGCCACTACAAATGAAAGATCGAGGAACAAACCGCCTTGGGTATATATCTGATTGTTATAGACCGCTTTGACAGCTCTAAGGCACCTTTGCTTTGATGACATCTCGACTGATAATTCCTTTTGAGCATACTAGTAAGCGCTCGAGGGACTCGTACTTAGAAATCCCTCAAGTATGAGGGTTATCTGACAGGTCATGGCTACTGGTGTGCACCATAAGGCTCATTGCATGTAATATGGGCTTTATCGCGAAGACATGGTGGTAATGGTTCCTGCGCACTTGTTCACCTCTGAAGATCTAGTACTGCGGATATGGCTGAGCTATCATTATGAAAACGTGCAGTAGCAGTGAATGCTCAGCACCTCTCAGAAACCCTCCATAGTCAGCTGTTGCGATATGGACGTGACTGCCTTGTGAACATGTGGAAACCATTGATAACACTGAAAGCGCAGTCAGTCACGATCATTTTTGGTCAATTGATAAAGCTGTGCCATCCCAAGCTGTACACTGGTTGGCTTGGAGTGTTGTACAATTAACGTTTTGAGCCAGATGCTCTTAAACGCTAAGCGCCACGTTCCTTTTTCATTGCCTCTGTTCTGGAAGTTGGGGTAGGATGTGGTCATGGGGCTCGAAAACTGACTCAGAACGGGAAGCACAGAATCATGGACACTATTGCGCAGAGTCATCAGGCCAAGTACTACAACTAGCTATAGCACTACATATTTAGCGTAGCCTTGGCAGAATTCTCTTCCAAACTCTATGGGAACAGGTCCAAAGTGGTGCGACGCAAAGATGGGGCACAGGCGGTACAAGTGCGCAGCTGTACCGACCCGGGCGCATCGTGATATTACCCCACGCTCATTATCGTGTGTCTAAATGTAGTATGGGTGGTTGCACTGCATCATTGCATGCGTACTGCATTTGCATTCTTTATCTGCAATATGATGAATTCGGCATACGGACATCCGATCCATCGATGAGGTCACTCTCATCGTGTTGCCGAAAAGCTATGTGCATTTGTGCAAAGAGTTGCCCATGTTATTACTGCCAGCAGATTTCCATCGATTTATCTGATTTCTGATCGTTTGAGGCCCAGGGAATCCATTGTGATGGATCGTCCCCATATAGTTATCGTTGAACCGTGCGATATCAATGGTTGATCGTCGATGATGATGCAGGTGATATCGCGATAGAACTGCAACATGTACGGACGGTATGTTATGAAGAGCATACGCACGCATGCCGAACTGAATACTCGGAGCGAATACCGATTACACATGGGTTTCAATATGGGATGCTGCGCGTCCTGGTGGGGCTTGCATTCGGGACGGAAGGGTGCACCCTCTGTGGATTGATGACGCAAGCTACTCTGCAGTTTGTCTAAAGGCTAGTAGGTTCAATACGTTCGTGGTAGCTTTACAAAGGGTACGTGGCCAAGGGGGACTGAGCTTACCTTGTATAGCAACTCAATAAGGTAAACTTGCTCACTGCGCCAGTAGGTATACAAGTCAAAGGCGGATTGCGCGGCGACATCGATAGATGGATATGACGGATGGTCCTATCACATGTCGATGTAACGCATGCTTCAGCTGGATAAGTAGGATAATAGCAAACCATACTTAATTGGCCATGGCGCAGCGGGAGATCTAGATAACCTCGTTGGAGTTATTGTCATCTCCGGAATTTGCCATGCCAACGTCCATGAGCATGGATTGCACTCTTTGCTTTCACCATCATGATGTCGATTCAATCCAACTCAGAAAAACCTGTGTACACCCGCAAGCTCATGAGGATATGTTTAACTGACCAATCAAAAATTCACTCAAACTGCGAGCCTCAAGCTCGCTCCGGCTATTCGACATCATGTATTCCAGGGTGCATAATCCATGGATAATCGAAGCCTAGTCAGGTTCATTAACCGAGTGGAATTTCTGGATTTCCGCTTTAGTCACTTGCGGTCGTTCCTGGTCATGGCAGGCGAAGGGTCAGACGGATGCTCCTCACATCCACTACGTCGTAGTCAAGTTTCAGGTCGATTGTCCTGTCACTCTTCTCTGTTCCTTCACACCAACACCGCCCTACCCCTGATCGTTCTACTATCACTTTGGAGCGGCATATGCGTCTGGATTAACAGCGGAACGTTTGGCAGAATGAAAGGCACATATTCGCTTCCGCCGGGGGATACTGTGACGAAAAACTTCAACGTCGGTGTTCAAGCAGGACGGAGGTGACTATGCTCCATACCCTGGATTCGCTAGACATTCTATGGACTCAATGTGGCTAGTCAACGCTTCCATAAACTGGGAGCGGGATCCCGTGAAGATATTCATTACGCGCTCCGTGTTCGAATAGACGCGGGTTATGGTGAAACCTTGTCTCATTACGAATTTCTGATGCCTAATTCCATCCTGTTCCATTGCTCGGTGACTTGATTTCCGTTCTGGATTCTCGTGCTACGTTGTCGAAAATCCTGCATCTTGATATGGCATGTGAGCCTTATCACCCATTGATGCTGGCCTCGCTAAGCTCATCATAGCAGATATCACCATATGGTGATTTTTTTTAACCGGGCGTTGCAAATGGCATTATGATGCAGGGTTGCAGCCTGGTGGTCCCACATCACCACACCTATTGGTATAATCTAGGTGGGAGATCATGTGACATGCTTGTTGATTTGTGTCGTGCTTACTCTGCGGCATCTATAAGTTTGGCTCACGAACCTTCCATGGAAAAGGGAGAAGCTCATTCAGCCGTAGCTCATTACGACGACATGTATGCA
Source organism: Volvariella surrecta (assembly GCA_951802395.1). NCBI lineage: Eukaryota > Fungi > Basidiomycota > Agaricomycetes > Agaricales > Pluteaceae > Volvariella > Volvariella surrecta. The sequence goes on from OX637784.1 coordinate 2,814,289, forward strand.
GATCGTTTCGAAGCATTTGTCACCTCTCGACTCTCAGTATGTGAGATCTCCCGCTTTCGAGAACAAATCGTCCGAGCTTGACAAGAGAGATCCTGATGCGAACGCCGGACAGAATTTTTGAATTTGGTTTACTGTCAAGACAAAATGCGTGACGCAAGCCCCTATTATCTCTAGAACACCAGGTGGCAAGAATCCCATTCATCGTGAATGTGAGTGAGGCTTCTACATTTAACCTGGTGAACGTTAAAGAACATGTAACGCCTCTCCTTTTTTAAGCAAGTAATTGTTATGCGATCTCGGTTCCGGTAGCAGGTTCGTGCAAGTTTAGTATGTCAGGTTCAGATAAAGCCGCAGACTCGTATTAACATGACTTCCATTTATGCAGTCTATGCTCCACCCCAGATTCGAGAACCAAACCTCTATGGAACCGTGCCATCAAGTTGGCGAATCAAATCAAGGGTTATGGTGGGATGTGAACAAAGTTGATTTAGCAATAACCTATATGTAACAACATATCCACTTCATTACCCCCATCCCTATCCATTAAGGAATGTTGTTCTGCGGATCCAGTTCTCGATGGGGAGCAGCTGGCTTATTGCGCCTACCGCTTTGATGATCTGGGCATGAGCCCCGCAACCTTGGAGCCACTCGCCCGTCCGAGGAGATTATATGGGCAAATACGTCTTATGCAGCCCAACGTGTAACCACAACGCAAGCGGTATTTGCGCAAACGATATCACTCTTAATCATACATCAGAGTTACGCGAGAAAAAAATGCGCGGCAAACCTTCTACTGGATCAATCAACGCCACTCTTGATCCAACCTTCAAAATTCTGTCGCGTCCAAGTCCATTGATCGTGATCATCTACAGAAGCAGAAGCTTCAGTTGTACTTCATATGATGGACGCGAACACGATGCACTTCACGAGTTGATGATTAGTATGTAGGTTGCCATTTTTGCTTACGAGGGTGGTACTTATATGTGCGGACCATCGCCGGCAGGCAAGGTGTTTAAATATTAACAAAGTGCACGATGTTGCCTTTCGTGATGCTGATGACGATGTTGACAGGGAATAGAATTCATGAAGGTATCGATTTCTGAGGGTCGAAATAATGTCATGGGATAAATAAGATACTGAGTTACCCTTTTGCTTAGGTCTTTGACCACCCCCCTTGGAGTTATCCCAATGGTGGACAGAGTTACCATACTTGGGAGGAGGGATGAGGGTCGACTGTAGTACGTTCAGTCGCGTGGTTCAACCCATATGCTTTGAAGGTGTATTGATGACGGTCGTGTTCATCATAGAAATGGCTTGGGTGGGGATTGGGGAGTGCCCTAGGTAAGGGTTGTAGTCGTGGCCTCAGGTTTGTCGGGTATTCTGACGTGCCCATGGATGAGTGTAGATGCTTATCTCTGTGCTTGCAGGATAGAGCACGTGAGTATGATAGAGCCGTTGTAGGCAAGTAAGGAGAGAGGTGGAGTAGTCACTCTATGTGTTCGCATCAACGACTGTTCCTCACCGGACGTGAGCTGAAGGGCTTATCTAGGCTGTGGTCTGTTTGTATGAAATCCCAAACTCTAATTGTGTCCGCCGCCAGTAATATGTGGCAGTTTGGGTGGGCCCGCTCAGTCAAACGTGTATGGGTTTGTCTGTCAGTTCAGGAAACTCGATTGGTGAGTTGAGTGCCTGCTTTGATCGCCTTTTACATGGTCGTTGGTGTTATGCAGATTGCCCGCGTTATTGTTTTCTGCCATTACTCCGCACGCTTTTTGTTCTTTATTGTTTTTGTTCAGCTTCGTCTATAAAGTTCTCGTGATTGTGGGCATCACATCACATGAAACCATGGCCTGCCTGGAATAGCTTTTCGCCAACATCGTCGTCATCGTTTTCATGGATCAGGAGCTATTATAGACTCTTTCTGAATCCTGCGGACACGTGTATCCAAGTTTAGGCTTGCTTCATTATCGCGGATTGACTGTCTGAAAAGTTATGTGGGAATGAGTATATAACTCAAGAGAAACCTGGGATTTCCTGACACTCTATGCCTCATGGTGATAAGTATCCTTGATAATTAGTTAGTCTACAGCTAGTTTGGCCGATGAAACCTATCTTGGAACTTTGGCTATCCTAATCTGGGCAACTCGGTGTGATTAGGAGCAGAACATGGGTAGTGTTGTACGAAGGCAGCTTGGAAGGTGTTCGAGTCTGGTAGCCACAGTGGTAGAGGCGCTACGAGTTCATGATCAAATATCACGAACTGCGATGACTGCCAGTGCTGCCAATCACATCAATCACAGATGATCCGTTTCGAAAGCTTCTGACATCAACTCTCAGGGTCCCAAAAGCGTGTCAGCACTGCCTCTGCCGAAAGTAATGACCGTGATGTGCTCAACAGTTCATTTTATGGAAAAGGTGTGAGCTTTCACACAAGCCTGAGCTCTCCCGATAATGTTATAGGAAAATGCGATACCGGCTGATAAACTCAGTAATGCAATGCCTGAACTACATCGTAACAGCAAGGATTAAACGAACGTGCGCGCGTGTACAGAGATGAGAGATGTCCTTTGGCAAAAAGCCAAGGTTGCCTTACCTGCTGGGCACTACGGCGCAAGTGTACATATGACCTCGTTCACCGTGCATTCCCAACACTAAGGATTGACAGAGTACCTGGTTACGCTGCCACGATTTCCGTCGGTGTGGGATAACTTAATGGATAATAAGAGAGTTGCGTGTTGATGAATTTGATCACCCAGAAGCGCAAGTACGCCGATGAGCAAGGACCTCACAGCAGGAAGTGATTTCTGGCACACATAGCACCGATAAGGCAGATACGTTCTGTGGCGGTGTACTCTTCCCGATCGTCCGATCGTCTATAAGTGGAGAGTACTATGCTCGAAGTGAACCGGATCTCGTGGAAGTAGTGCCGTGGGATGTACTTATCCTGCTCCTACGGACATTCTGCTAAGATCGGGGACTTGGCTAAGTTGAGTTGAATGTTGAGTCATTTGACCCAGGAAGCTATACAAGGATTCAATTAAAGTCGGAGGATTTGCTGACCGAGTGTGGGGAATTTAGATGTTTCGAGAGCCTTCAGATGAATAACGGTGATGGGACTGCGACTTAATTTTGGTTTGAGGAGTTTATCATGATGCGCTCAGGAAGGCTGACTGAACGTCCCAGCAACACCGGGCCGGATTGTCGAAGCAACTGATTCGGTGAGCATGATTAGTTAAACCTCTTGCGTTATCGACATGTGCCATCCCTTCTCGTCCCCGGTTTCTTCCCAGATGCTACAAGTCTGAATGGAACCCTGTGGCGTCAAGTCATTTTTTGAGCCTTCGACGGCGTCGTGGGTACTTGTGTGCGTGTTCTACAATTCAAAACCCAGATAACAGTTCGGCGTTGCTGACCGTTCTAGTACGTGGTCCTCGGCAACTTCGATGTAGTTTCTGCCGAGTTTGCCCGTACGTTGATGTTGCCTCTACAATCGGTGTGCAGTTTATCGTTTTTGTTGCGTTGTGTTCAGAATGTTTGGTCCTTCCATTGAACTCATGATCGCCACTATCGGGAGGATATTTCCGTGTGTTTGTCAAATTAGCATTTGGGTTAGTAACCGGCGCTTTATCAGGCGCCACGTCATATGCGATTGCTTGTTTTGGGAGTGAGCGTCGTCGGAGAATGACGGTAACAGTCTCGTCGGCTTGTGATTTCCGTGATTCACGAATCCGTTCACAGACTGGATCGAGCTATAGCTATAACCCTTTTTGACTTGGATCAGCTGATTTACGATGGGTTCGATAAAATCGTGCGATAGTATGTCTCGAGGTTGACCTTGCATCAGTTTAGTTGACTTTATCCTCTCTGTTGAAAATAGATCGCTTTCTATGCATTCTGTGCGCAGCATTCAATGGTCTTTACTGGATTCTGCGCAGTCGGTTTTTCACTGTGCTTTATATTATTGGAGCTCCTTTTGAAAGATACCGTGGCGACAGAGCACATCGCGCAAAACGTACCAGGTCATGCAACTTTTGATCCTCCGACAAGGCAGGAATGGTTACGATACCAGGCATACCCTGCGACTACGGCATGCCTCGATCAGCGATATCGCATAGCCCACTTCATTTGATATGGGACTGCGCTGTTGGATGCGCATTACATCCCGTCGCACAACACACGATAGACCAGTCCTTTAGCCTTAGGTGCTCTGGAGATTGCAACTTCGCATCTTACTCCAGAATCCATATCGAGGCAGAACACCGTCCAGATACATTTATCAAGAATTCCGCCGGTATCGATTCGGATATGGAATTTGCGTAGCCCATTGTTTGTTTCATATATATCAAGGGCAGTAGTCGTGCGACTATACCGTGATGTGGAATGATTCAAGTATACGCGGCGGTGACTGTACGTATCATGTGGCAATATGTGGATGGATACTGTGGAGTCAGCTAAGTACGTTTCAGGGACCAACTTATGCCCCGCACCACAAACTCAAAAACTTGGCAGGAATTGGGCATATCTCAGGATGTATTGCTCAAATTCGGTGGAATTCCGCATCCACGCCATTTTGATGCACCTGACAGCTACTTCAATCCTTGATAAGAACCGAACCACTTGGCATCGTTCTGGTTAAATAGCGTCGATCATTGCTAATCTACTTGCCCACGCTAGTAATTAATTGCTTAAGTTCTGTTCAACGGCAGGTGAGAGATGCCATTGCATTGCATATAAGCCAATTTGATACGAGCACTACTTGCCACAAAGCAGGGGAGCTAAGGGGGATTTTTATCGCTATTCTCATCTCGGTTCGGCTTCACGAATTCTGGTTAGGTGCTGCAATGTGTATCAATGACGACACACCTACGATATCTTCCGGGCATGTATCTTGTCCGCAATCTTATCCATCCAATCTCTCCTGCATTCTGGGAGAATCGGATATGGAATTGCTGATGGAGGGAATATGGCAGGTCAGAAGCTCCTCCGGACGCTCTTGACACTTCATTCAAGAGAGTGACCTGTGACTTTCAAGGTTTGTACTCATACATTCCGTCAACTCAGCTGAGGAAGTCCTGATCCACACGCTGGATGTGTGGGTGTGACCCCCCTCTTTGTCACACAGTGACGAGGAACCGTAAACTGACCCTCGTCCTCTTTTTGGTGTAGCGAGTGCAATGGATTAGCGTGAAGCTAGTGGCAACAGTGGCTTTCGCAAGCTCCGATGCCGGGGAGTGAGGTCCATGTGTAGTGTTTCTGGCAAGAGTCTAATGGTCAGCTCCTGCCTTATATGTTCTAATATAGCTTCGACACTAACTGCCATGTACCGGATACGCTTAATGAGTGCTGAACCCAATCAAGGCAACCCAACCAACTTCGTGGACGGCCAAAAGACCCAGTTCAACCTCCTATGGGCTATACTGGGCGTCATCACGCACGATGAACTGGTTCATTGGACGAGTCAAATTAGACATCCGGCAAAGTATTCTCATCGGATCGATTATCCTGCTATGATGAGTTGACGGTCCGAGCTGGCGAGCTCAGTAGCTAGTGATAAAATCGGCGACAATTCACACATGATGCATCATGGTCCAAGACGACCAGTTACCATCAAGAACTTCAACCTGAGTACTATTGAAAACCATAATCAACGACCACTTCACTTGCTCCTCCTTGCCGCTGTTGCCGGAGGCATAGTGGTGGCGTTCTTTATCAGTTTGTTTGCGATCATGACGGAGTTGACCTTGCTTGAATTAAAGTGCTGTCGCATCAGACGCAACATTTCCGGTTTTGTACTATCCTATCAACATCGGGACAGTAATGCCCACATAGGTCATGAAATTCCAGTTGTAAGTAGAATCCGTGACATCTGCGTTGTACCGCTTAGTGAGCAGGGTTCGACATCTTGTAATTCGAGTCCATCCCAACCTTCCAGTGGACTGCTTGAGAAACAGAGTTTGAGATGATCGCCGCGCGACAGATGGACCATAATCCATTGTGCATATGTGATTGTGTTGGGGTCAGGATGTCTCGTCCTCATCTGACTTGCGCCCAGTTCACGAATTCCTGAAGCACAAAACGAGTTTCATGCGTAGGACGTGAATGAATTATAGGGCTACTGACGAGTTCATAGTCGTTGATGCGATCAATGCTAAGCGCAGTTACTCAATTGGCCACATTTTGAGCAAAAGTGTGATCTCGAATGGTGAGAGATAGGAAGTTTGAGCGCCGCGCCTATCTAAACTCTCACTGGCCAGCTACTGCAAATGTGGAGATAACAGAGGGATATACATCCGATGCACCCGTCGGCCCAAATTGTTGTTGAAGGTCACTAGTGATTTGATAGAAATAATCGTATAACGCTTCAATGGTAAGGTTACGATCGGTCCACTCGCAACACCTCACAAAACAGCTTCAAATCACATAACCAGCTCTCAAGCTCTCACATCGAGAACGCCAACCCTTGAATACCACCTGTCGTAATTTTGACGACCACACATCTGACGGTACAACAGACATGTTTGGAGCAAGTCAATCATTACATTATTCAGTTATGTTTTGGCGATGTTGTTGCCGCATGGGCGTTAAGGTTATGCTGGTTCCTTTCATCGGGGTTGAGCATGTCTACGCCACTTTCAATAGGGAGAATATTGATGGAAGTTGGTACCAGAATAAAAGGCGGAGTTTTCATACGGTCACCGGCTTCTGCGATTGTAGTTGATTATCAATCAGGCCTAGGCTGATTGTGGCAACTCGTCAGCAGTTCAAACGTTCATTTCTATTGCTTTCAAATTAGTATCAATCTTCATGATTGCTGGCCATAGTCAGGAAAAAGAGTTGTTCTCGTGATGAGGCAAGCATCGGCAGCTGCCGTACCAACTCCATCCCGCGCCCTTGACACATCTCCAATACTGTAATAGCGCTAAAGTTCGCGAAGGTCAGCTAATTACACCAATGTCCAATATCGAAAACATGGACGCACCAATCTCTCGTCTTGCACCTGATCTTCTTCTCGAAATGATGCTCGCATACAAACACGTCGTCGAGGAGGAATGGCAACTCAAGAATTACTGGGATCCTTTGGAACGGCCCTGGTTTGTCCTCCCCACATACAAGTGGATCAACATTACTTTTGTTTGTCATGGCTGGAGAGTCCTCGCGCTCAGCTACCCAGTTCTATGGAGATCCATCCACATTCCGCACGCCGGCCTCGAGTGGGTTGGCGAACTGTTTAAACGGTCTCATCCAGCTCCGATATCGACTCTCAGTTTAAGAACACTGAAGTCTAACGTAGATATTAGCCACTACATGTCGCTTTTTGTGGGCCATCACGGGAAGGGGCGGAGGATATATCGGTTGCATGTGGAGCTGTACAAGCTGGATTGCAGTCCTTCTGACCTATCGCCTCTTGTGCTCGACGACGTCAAGGAACTCAAAATTCATAGCGGGCTGTCCAAAAAATATCCCGCGCTGCCGCTACACAAAACATTCATGGATCTCTTTGCAACTTGTTCATTCAAGCCCGAGTCGTTAATCCTAAAGTGCACCATTTGGGACAGGCGGTATCTTCACGGCACACTCAAGAAGCTGGTTCTATCCGGTACATACCAAGACAGTCCCATGAATTGGGACGATTTCATTTTCGCGTTGGGAACAATGAAGAAACTCAGGGAGCTCTCTCTGCATGATGTTTTGTCCAAACTCTCACCAAGTACTACTGTTCGACGGATACAAATCACTCTCCCTCATTTGAAATCGCTTATTCTTGCTGAGGACGACCTCGAGAGCCACGTCAAATTTCTAGAATCTGTATCTATCCCACAAGAAGCGTTCACTAGCCTTTATAACAAGACCAATTCGACTGAAGAGTACATCTCGGCAATCCCATCGTTTTCGCGGGTGCTTTTCCATTCTCTACCTTCTCTACCTCATCAGTATCTCGAATTCGACTTCAGATTCAGTCATTACTATGCATCTTTCCATGTTGCTCTCGAAACCGACGTTCCGGTAACCGGCTTTAATAAGATCAGGAGAATCAACCCGACCCTCATTCGTTGCAATATTGCCCATCTCGTTCAGCCACTTGACGCTGTCCAGAGCATCAGTTAACTGCTGGGGTCCCTACTACTAATCACATTCAAGCGATCTACATCACTGGCGTTGGCGGTAATACAACCTCCCATTGTTCGTGTACTCGCGAGCTTGCCATCGTTGGATACGCTGGAATTCTTGGATGAAATAGATGATTTTGGCACCTCTCGTGCATTGGCTTCCGTTCTTCCGGCATGCCCCCATTGTTATACCGATCATACATTCACTCCACCTCTCCTTACATCCTGCGAGAACTGCAAGACAGCCATCAAGGCCTTTTCCCCCTCACTAAGGAAGATCAAATACCGGTGCTTTAGAGCACACGCCATGGAAAAGAAGAAACAAGAAGATTACCTTGCGTTGATCACGACATTTTTATCGTTTATGGCTTATAACGGCAGAAAGCTCATGCGATTGGAGTTTTGGAGTTACGGACCCGATGGACCCGAAGGGTGGAACGAGCGATTGGCACCGTTGTGTGATAGTATTGCATGGTTTATCTAGCGGCTGAATATTTGCAACGTAACTATTGTTCTTTTCTCTGCGCATGTTGTCGCATTATAGTCATTATCTCGTATTATATGTAGGACATGTACTTAAAAGGGTCTGTTGTATTTTTATCAATCAGTGCCATTCCTGTTTATTCTTTTCGTCAACGGGTTCTATTTTCTGCGCAACTCGAACTATTTCCGTGTTAACTCAGTAGCCAAGTCGTTCATTGGGTTTCCTTGCCTTCGATGACCTGTGCAACGTTAACCTCTCGGGCAACAATCCCAGAAGCTCGCTCGCTAGGATGGAGCTCATCGTACCTAGTAAAAAAAAGACGATTAATAGGCTTGTGATTATCAAAAAAATGGTTTACTCAGAACCAGAATACCCACCATAAGTAGCTATCACGATCTGTTCCTTCGACCTCGGTGCAGACACTCGGATTACTTATGGGTTCGGATACACGAGGATACACAGCTTGTTACGTTGAATGGTGCTGTGTCGTTCTTCATGATCTTTGCCCCAGTGATTAATGTAAAGTTGCCTAGAGGACCAACTTGACGTTCAGTACTGTCTGCCACGAGGACTATGAACACTTCTACTTTACGCTGCAACTATCCGACCTTAGCTCAGTTGTTGAGTGATGGTCGGCTTACTTTATTCATTCATTCATTTTGGGTCGCCTGTTTGACTCAGGCAGGTCGGTATATTTCCTTACCGAGATCAAAACTTTGGATAGCTGTCTTATACGATTACGATATCAGCGCCCGACCTTAGCTCAGTGGTAGAGCAGAAGGAATTTCGATTCTAAATTGGTCGCCTGTTCGAACCAGGCAGGTCGGTCTCATTTTGTCCTTTTTCTTCTTCCCGCAAATCAACCCTCGCACTGCACAATGAGTCGAATCGTTGCTCAAAATTGCACAGCCTGGACGATCGCTTGTCCTGGGCGTCGTACCCAGTGTTGCGCCGGTACCGAAGTGCCAGCGTGAGTCACGTGCGGTGCAATGATAAGTCGATCTCCATCGTCGACTCTCCCAAGTAAGAACGCTCAAATATGTCTACTGAAGTTATCACATCTACTGAATCCTCTACCATCTGGTCCCAAGGACCACAGGAAAGCACGCCACGGAGAGGCGGCAACGCCAACCGTGGTGATAGGAGCAGGGGCAGGGGTGGAAACAACAACCGCAATCGAAACCAAAGGAATAAAGCAGACCAACAAGATTCCGGTTCTACAGAGGAGCCACCCTCTGATGCTAATGCCTTGACTGCGGGGATCGTCGCAGACAACGCGACTCAAGACGATGACACCCCGATATGTTGGATCTGTGCAGAGCCGGTCAAGTATTGGTCTGTACCGGAGTGCAATCATAGGACTTGCCATGTTTGTGCGTTGAGGTTAAGGGCGTTGTACAAGAAAACTGATTGTACATTCTGCAAAGTGAGTAATTGCGGATATGCATGCTATTATCCCGCTGAAGGGTGTTGAAATGCTAGGAACCGCAAGCGACTCTCATTTTTACGAGCTCTTCGGATGCTACCTTTGCTTCGTTCACACCTGATGCGATTCCCTTGAAGGATTCCAAGTTGTCCATCTATTTTAAGTCACAGGAACTCATGGAAGAAACCCTTATCTTGTTACGGTTCAACTGTCCAGACGCGGAGTGTGATTACATTGGAAAAGGCTGGGGAGACCTCAAACTGCATGTACGAGCTACGCATAACAAGATGATGTGGTATGTACTTCCATCCAACTTTTGACGCTCGCCTTTCGGCTAACGTTATCATAACAAGTGACCTCTGCATCCGCATGAAGAAGGTATTTGCACACGAACACGCATTATACCAACCCAAGGACCTTTCTGTTCATCTTCCATCAATGTATCGAAGCTATCAGTACCGTAAACAACCTCCTAAGGACCAGATCGAAGGCGGCATTCACCCAATGTGTGAATTTTGTAAGGAATGTTCCTTTGGAGACGATGAACTGTATGCGCACATGCGGGAGAGACACGAGGAGTGCTTCGTTTGCAAGAGGAATGGTGTTAGAGATCAATAGTGCGCATATTTCCTGCTTACGATCGGGATTTGGTTGCTGATTGGCTGTGGTCGTGATTGTAGCTTCCAGAACTACGAAAGTTTGGTGGGTCCTCATTTGGCTCTACTCACCCCCTCCCTCTTCAAACGTGGTGCTGATTCTGACCCCTGCATCGATTAGGAACGTCACTTCAATAGCGACCATCACCCATGCACGCACCCGACCTGTCTTGTTCGCAAATTTGTAGTTTTCAACACTCCTTTAGACCTTCAAGCCCACATGGTCGAGGAACATGGAGGTGAAATGAGCTCTCGGGATAAACGAAATGCTGCTCGAATTCAGGCAGGGTTTGACTTTGACGATGGAGTCAGACGGGGTCCTGGACCTCGACGGGAACGGGAGAGAGAACGAGATAGAGATCCGCCACCTCTGCAGAGTCAGCCACCGCAAACGAGGCCAGGAGGACATGCGAGGAGGAGGGAATTTGGTGCAGCTTTGACGGGTGGTGATGGTCCTGCTCCACCGCAACCGCAACCGCCGCCTCAGCAACAACAGCCTGAGCCAATGTGGCGCCAGTCAGCACAGCCAGCAGCAGAAGTAGATTCAGCAGTGGCAGAGTAAGTGGTGCATTATGTCTTATTGGCCGGCAACTGAACCAAACGTTCCAGACGACATGCAGCTTTCATATCTCGCTTGGCTGGTTTCGCACCCAATCCGAATACGGCTATCCCAGCTGTTAAAGCTGCGATACGATCTTACAGATCGGGTGAATCGACCGCTAAAGATCTGATATTGACTATATGGAATACATTGGATAGGAATTTAGAGTATACGGCAAGCGTGATCAACGCTTTTGTGGATTTATTAGGATATGTTGGGGATAGCGGGAACGCTGATAATCAACAAGTGCCAGATGATGAGAGGAGGAAGATGGAGGTTTTAGGCGAGTGGAAAGGGTTTGCTGTTGAGGTGCGAATGAATTTACGTTTTATCGTGTTGATCTTAAATCCCATCTCCCCTTTTTCTAGCAACGTCATCAATTCCCGGAACTCGTCCCGACTTCTTCTGGATCAGGGTACGCTGGTATAGCCTCAGGTCGCGTCATCAACGCGAAACATGCCACGTCTTCGAAGAGGAATGCTTCGTCTTTGTCGACTCGCCAAGTATGGGATCGTGTAGCTGCGGCGGCGGCGGCATCTTCGTCTGGAGCGGGATTGTCGTCTTCAGGGTTACCTGTTCCGGGATCGGCTGCGTATACTCAGGCGAATGTTGGTGTCAGTGCAACTGGAACTGGAACTGGGCCTGGGGCTTCGGTAGCGGTGAAGGTAGCATCACCTTCTGTAGGCTCGACGGCTGCGTTCCCGCCGTTGTCGACTACCGGTAGTTCTGCTTTACCAGCACCTAGACAGGCAGGACAAAGAGTGACACCATGGTCAGCATCTGCTGCTGGTAGAAGTGTTGCCTCCCCTTCCTCATCTGCTACTGCACCAGCGCTATCACAATTCCCTGAACCGCGTTCGGTGAATGTGTCTTCTTCAAGACAAGGGGGGAAACAGAGACAAGGACCGCCAAAATTGTCCGAGTCTGCGTTTCCTGAGCTTCCTTCGAGTGGACAGGGGAGGGCGAAGGGGTTGCCTGTGACTGGGAATGTGTCGCTGAAGAATATATTGGGAAGTAGTGCGCCTGTTGTTTCTGCTTGGGCGCATGGAGGTGGTTCTGGCGCGGGAGCCGGTTCCGGGAATGAGCAGCAAGTGGCGGTGAATTATGGGGGAGGTGATATTGGAGGTGGTGCTGTGGGAGGAGGAGAAGGAGAGCAAGGTGCGAGTGGAGGAGGTAAGAAGAAGGGAAAGGGCAAGCAGAAGCAGACGTTGTTTACGCTTGGTACTTTCCCTTCGTAAGGACTTGGAATTTGGGATTGGTTGGATATTGGCTTGGTTTTGCTGGTATTCGGTGATTAGGAATGTTTTTGGATAGTTTGACTGAATACTGTGTTGTGAGAGGTGTGTTGAATCACACGTTGCTCAATCTCCTGCACTGGTGTATGATTCCGATTTGCAAAAGAAATGATGAATGAGCTCTGTCCGAGTTTCTAGGCATACCTACCTAATCATCGTTCACGTGTTGGGCATGATCTGGACATGAATTTGCTGCATATGGCCCGACATGGCCATTCGACTTGTCCGTATATATCACGAATGCCCATTGTCAGATAAGTATCTGATTCACCAATGTGTTCTAGTGTGTTCCCAAAAACGCACACGGTGATTCGAACAACGTCTCAATACAGCCACATTAAATTGCAGACAAAGGTTCTACTGTGATCATGTGCACGATGATGCAGAGAATGATGTCAAGAAGGATTGTAGAAGCAAACAAGCGCGTGTATGCGTATGTTAAGCTGCTGTGATTTACGATGTAATGAAGATCGAATTGGGGGAAGACTCGCGGACGACTGATGCAGATATGCGGGAGAGATACTCCGACAAGAAGACTGTGGCACGAAATCGTTGGCCGGTATCACAAAGGATTGATTAGCACTGTTCTCCGCTGGTTTCCAGTGGGTCTAATAGTCATAGCATATCAATACATATATCATCGCAAAACTTGCCAACTCGTCCTTTCTGCAATCTCTGTAGTTTTCGCAAATAAGATGGAATGGAGCCTAGCGGCCAGCTGCTCATGGCAAACCACCAACAATTATAATTAGTTATACTTAACTAACAAATCGCTGAATTGACGACGTGCAAGTGGGAAGCAGCTAGTTTTCTTCGTGCTCGCACCCTGTGGAGCTGTCTTGGGACCACTGTTTTATGCGACGGCATTTTAATCTTTAGAGGAGCGTACCGGACTCCGGTATGGCGTATGCCTCCGATCTCCGACCGGACAACCCTTCTCCCCGATCGTGATTGCCTTCCCAATTCTCCAGCAAAGCCACCGGCTCGTTGGCAAAGCCAATATGGCACATACCTCCGACTACCTCAGCGAATGGCTGCAGAATGCCCTGGCTGATGAGGTTCGTTTTGCAGAAGCAAAGCCTGACCCGATAACCGCCAATTGTCACGTATCACCCATATCTATTCTTCCACCTGAACTCCTCCTGGACATCTTTTCTTGGTATAAGTGGGATGTTGAGGCGGAGAACTTCGAGGATTTCTGGGGAAAATCTCGTTTCGACCTCAACCCCACTTACCGTTGTAACCGTTGGGTATCAATTACTCACGTTTGTCGTTATTGGAGAACGCTTGTACTCAAGTCGCCGGATTTCTGGACGTCAGTGGAGGTCTCGATACCATATCGTGCATGGAACTGGGTCGAATGGATGTTGGAGAGATCAGATCCATTACCATTATCTACTCTCGCCATCGAGTTATCGAAGAGTGGTCACGCTGAAGAATCAAGGTGTTTAACACAGTTTTTCTGCGAGGAAGGGATCGGGAGGGGGATTCGTTCTTTGCATCTACATTTACGCAGAGGGTACCAGCCTTCTGATGTGCAACCCCAAGCATTCTCGCCATTGACGTTGCGAGGATTGGTGGCCCTATACTTATGGGCCGATACTCCAAGCCTGCGTTGGTTCTCCGAGGAGTTAATACAATTTTTTGCCAACTCTTGCAGAACTTTCCAGCTCAAAGTGTTGTCGTTACGATGCGATACTTGGGACAAACGACTGTTTCAAGACACGCTCACAAGTTTGGATCTACAGGGATCAAGGCACACTCGGATGACCCGGAACCAGCTCTATGATTGCTTGGCGCCACTGGCACGGTTGACCCATCTGAGGCTGCGGGGGACGTTTTTCCACCTCCCACCCTCTACTGTATATTTGGCCGAGCCAACGATCCTTTCATTCCCACAATTGCAGTCCCTGACGCTCACACATGACGTAGTGGAGGACCATGACGAGTTTCTTCGATGCGCCTCCTTTCCACCAACAGCTCGTATCATTGTCAAGACGAAAGTCGATCACGTTTCTCCTGTGGATAATATTGTTTCGCTTCTCGATACCCTCTCCAAGAACCTTTCACAAATGCCCCCTTCGCATTCCATACGCAGTCTCCACCTGGGATTCTTCAAAGACAAGGCAAGGGCATACATCAAGCTAACGCATTCTCTTCCGTCTACGGGCTGCCTCCCGTACCTTGAGTTTGAAACTGGATATATGCCTGGCGACTTTATGCCAGCCCTCCGACTAGGACTTGCCGAGTTCATCATGGCATTGCCGGCCCATAATCTTAGTCACGTCGAGCTTGACAGTCAACAATTCGATTATCGAGGACGTGTAATCTATGAACTCGCGAAAATGCCTACGTTGGAGACCCTTCGACTCTTCATCAGGCATGGATCTGATATCCTTCTCCAATGCTTGAATTTGATCTGCCCTTCTTGCTCATGTGGCAATCTCGAGGGTGGTTCCCAATTGTCAACTCTGGTACCCAGGGATTTATTTCGGTGCTCGTATAGCGAAGTTGCACAGGTTTACTTTCCAAAGTTGAGGAGCTTGGAGTATTGCAAGATGGATGATAGGAGGGAGCTATCTGATGAAGATATCTCGTTGCTTCGGAAGTTCTTGGCTCATTGCGACATGGGGCATCGAGTTCATCGCGCGGAAATGCGGGGTTGGGGTGATCGAACCAGTTACCCTGCAGTAGAAACGCTCAAGGCATTCTGTGATGAATTGTTATGGGTGGATAAATAATGTGGGTGATCAAATGAATAGAACTCATTTCAATGCGGTTTTGTGGCTTGACCTCATACGTACGGAAAGGTTGAGAGCACCAGCTTTATCACTACCGAAGCAAAACGATACCACAAAGCAATTGCACCTCCACTTATTTAATCGATTCAACTACGCAGACTGTGCTCATTCTTGCCTCTACCATGCGAGTTGATTCTCCTAACAGCCCGGTACCAAACCCATTCTGCGTCGTTGGTGACTTCGCATTTGCACATTGTCAATGTTGACCATGTCAATGCGAGGCCACCCAATTGCGCTCTGCCTTCGATACTGTGCGGAGTTACCTTCGGGATATTCTACTCCGCTATTCACTGTCAGAATATTCTTCACATTCACCTGAACAACAGTACTACCTTTCTGACAGGCTTCATCACCAGTAGCTGGTGAACTAATTCATCATTTACCGTGATTCTTTGATTTATACGCGCTCCATAGCAGCGGAGTCACGGGGGGCATGCGGACAAGATGTACACCATTATATCTGCCAACAAACATGCATTGTCCTTGCAATGCGGCGACGAGGATTCACATAAGACCATCACTGACTTGATGACCCTGATGCTATCGTATGACGGAGATCGACGAGAGATGCTTAGGTCCCCAACGGGCGGCCGAGCTGCCTTGAAAGACCTGAACTGGGAGGTGAGTTAGCATCATCCTTCACTATCATTCATGTCCTCAACTGTATAGGTGCCAACTTCAGTGATCTCGTTTTCGCAGCACAAACCTCGGAGCGATCTTCGGACTGTGAGTACCGAGAACATTCTTCAATGTGATGCATACTGACCATTTGAAAGGGAACTCTACCATTCATGGCCACCCAGATCTTAGCTAATCAGATGGATGGAACTTCTGGTTTCTACTATAAATGGGGCAGCAAAGCCGTTGTCCATGATGCGCCTCATGATATGGAGTCCGTCTTCTGGTGCTTATTATACCTCTGCCTCAGAGGGAAATCTAGTGGAGGGGCAAGGCGGGATAAATTGCAAAAGGGTAATCGTGACCCAGATATCCGCCGGATAGTTTATTGTCTCTTTGATGGTGACGATATAGTTTTGAAGGACAACAAGATGCTTTTATTCAAGCAACCAAACGAGATGGAATACATCCTCAAATTTGTTGATCCATCATTCAATGACTTCAAGCCGTTGCTCAAAGCATGGTGGAACATCCTCATACTTGCTTTCCGATATCGCGCGTTCGAGTTTTGGAACGTACACGACATGTTCCTCAAAGCCATCGAAGATTTTGGACTAAAACCGGGACCTCGATCTGAGGATCTGGATCAAGCCGAAGACAACGAACGCTAACGTCGAACGAAATTCTTTGAAAAGATAACCACGGCAGGAGTCAAAGTACAGTATTTTACGGCGGCAGCCAAAGCACAGGATTCCATTGCGGTGGTCGAAGCACAGGACTCCATGACGGAGGTCGAAGCGCAGGATTCCACGGCAGCAGTCAAACCGGATTCCGGGGCTCCACAGACTCCATCGCGTCGCACAAATCCACATGCTGTCTTGAACCCAGCTTTGACTCCGAGATATGATTTACCCCTCTCAAACACACTTCGAGCTACCGAACCTGATAGCCCCACTCCTCCTCAGAAACAGGGCAAGACACGTTAATTTGATTAGTACACCGTTTGTGTGTCTTATCGTTGAGGCTCTTTCATCTATGTTACGCAGAAGTTGTCATGCATCGAATTGTACCTGACTGTACTCAGTTCTCAATGTCCTTCTAGTGTTCTCGTCTTAGTAGGACGTTCGGAATAGCACCACTGGATGAAGATGAAGATGAGGACGAGTGGGAAGATGAGGATGAGAGCGACAGCCAGGATGATCCCCCACTCAAAAAATCATCCTCGTCTTCAAAATCACAATCAGATGCAAGATTATCTCAACCCCAAAATACCTGCCAGATGACATTTTTACATCTGCATTCACGTCGACTTCAGCTGGGACAACGAAGACCGGAAATAGGTACTAGGAATGGGTATTTTTAAGCGAAATCGTTAGCAAATTCAGATGCGTTTAAGCTCCAAAATCTTATTGATGGCGAAAAAGTGAGCTCAACTTTTTGGATGCTGTAGTCGCTGTACGGAACTCACGGGGTCGCGTGCGCTTCTTGATTTCGCCAACGATTGTGCTAGTTTGAAAATTCAAGATACGAATAACCCACTTCGAGGTGGTTTGGACAGCGGTGCCGAATACCAAGGCGCATACCGGCACAGATCGCACTTCACCGGTCACCTCTGTTCCTTTGTCGACAAGGGGGGTCTTATTCTGTAGAGTCATGTAGAGTTATTTGATGGATTTTCCTGAACTGTCGGTATACGCGTGCAATTATATGATGCACAGCTGTCTAAAACGAAATGGGCAATGCCACACAGGATGTTGAAAAACGACGACAACTGCCTAAGAAGTCGATTCATGCGCTAGACTAACTCGAAAAAACCTAGGCTTGGTTTATTTCAAACTTCGGCAGTATGCGTTATTTGTGCGTATTTATTTCAGAGGACGTTGAAACATGGCACACGATTTTTCAGAGCAGCACCTTCTCCTCGTCCATCGATCACCATCTCGCCGTGGCAGACGCTTTGCTCCTTGCTTTCCTCGACGTTCTCTAGGCATAATCTGTGTGCCATCTGTGTCTCTAGATTCGATACAGGTGCGATCTCATGGCTGGCGCAATCGCGATGACTCTAACTCGTGTGCACCTGCAGTACCCGCATCATCTTTCTTGCAGCTAAAACCGCTTGGAACATCTGAGTTTTGTACTCTTAGATCCTGGTGGGTGCGCTGTATCTATTGTGAATTTCCTGGAAGACTCATTGCGTGCTCTTAACAGCTGACGTTGTCATTCATATCTTACCCCGCCTAGTTGGCAATCATATGAATACCCCCATGACCACTTCACATCCACCATATCCTCATCCAGCACCTGGCCCATCCAATTACTATCAGTCTTCTCCATCACCGCATCCTCACCCTTACGTGGGTCATAGCCCAAGCCCAGCGCCAAACCCTTACCAATATCCCTACCCAGCCCATCCACTTCATAACACCCACCATGGACTGCATCAGCCGACTTCCACAGCCAGGATGAATAGCCGCGCTCCGCCCTTCACTCCAATGGCTGCTCGCGGCGCTCATCCGTACACAAATTATCATCCACATCCGCATCCTCATCCACATCCATCGTATGCACCTCAGGCTGTAGTGCAGGCTCCGCACCCCCAGCATCCTCCTCAGCACAGTCTATATACCCCTCAAGCCTCAAAATTCCCGCAAACATACTCATCTTCCTATTCATTCCCACCTTCTGCCCCGACTCCGACTTTTTCACCATCATGGCCTGCTCAGCCACTCTCGCCGCTCCCAAAACAGCTGACAATTCCTTCTCCAAGAGGGATATCTTCCCCAGCTTATTATGACCCTCCGCCAGCTCCACCACCTGCTGCCCCACCAGCCCGGCCCACAAATGCCGCCCATCCACCGCAGCCACCCCTTGATGCAATGCCTCAAAATCCCCCCACACCTGCGTCCCCGCCACAGCCACACCTGCCATCACCATCGCCCCCGCTACAACTCTCCTCACTTTACGCCCAGATAGGAACTATTCCGGCTGACAGGCCATCTCCTGCCTCTATGCCAAAAGCAGAACCATCATCCCCTATGATCACCGAATCAGAGGCAATTAGGCTAATCAACCCTGTAGCCACCTGGGCGATCTGGTCAAGAAGACCTCGTGACCCTACCCTTGCTCCTGGTATCATCATATCTCCACGTGCCCGCCCACCTCCAGATGTTGTTCAGAATGCCCTGGAACTCAGGACGCCACCACCATCACCACCTGCACAAGTGCTCAGTCTACCTCCTGTAGCGGAACATGATTCTCAAGTTTCTCCGAATGTCACGGATGGTGTGACGGCTGAGAAGCAGTCATCAGCGACGGAGTTGGCGGATTCAACTGCGCCTGAAGATGCATCCCTTACCTCGTCTACCGTCAGCTCCACAGTTCCATCATCCACGGTCACTGAGGTGACAGAAACTCCCATTATCCCTGGGTCACCGGCTTCTTCGAGTACATCCGTCTCACTTGCGAAGGATGCTTCACCAGACAAGGCCGATGAGCCTACCCCTGCCCCTGCCCCATCCCCCGCAGCTGGATCTAGTGCAAACACTCCAGAGACCAAGGTAGCCACAGCTCATGCTGACGTCACTCCTGCTGCTTCCCCCCATGATCCCGCTTCCACCAGTGCAGTTCCTGACCTTGCGTCTACTACTACTGCTGCATCGACGACTCCCGGTACTACAACTCCTGCTACTGCTACTTCTCCCGCTGCCCCTCCCATCAAGAAATCATGGGCTGATCTTCTTCGTCAAGGTGCATCGTCATCGTCGTCTGGCTCTGTCAAGAATGCTCTTCCCACGTCATCTGTTGTCGGTTTCTCTATCCCTGCGGCTTCCATTCCGAACAGTGGTTTTTCTGGTATTAATGCTGCCTCGGGTCCAGCGCTTCCCTCTGCAAAGAAGACGGAGTTGCTGTCTTTACTCACTGCTGCGCCTTCTGGCCCTCCTACGTCAGCAGCTGCGGTTGTTGCTGGAGGTGCTTCTCTGAGCGTTCAAGGCCATATCAGACCTAGAGGACTTGTGAACAGCGGCAATATGTGCTTTGCCAATTCGGTTTTGCAGGTTTTGGTCTACTGCCCGCCGTTTAATCAGCTGTTTAGCGAGTTGGGAAGATCGTTAAATAGTATACCTGCCCAAGCGAGTGGTCCACAGGTAGCTTCGGGTTCGGGTTCGAGTACGAGTTCGAATTCGAGTTCGGGTCTACATGCGTATGGTGCTGCTCTTGGGATTAAAACACCGTTGGTTGATGCGACAATTGAGTTCTTGAAGGAGTTTATCGATGAAAAGAAGCGGCAGAATAGGAGAGGGCAGGGCTTTGTGCGTGGAGGTACTGCTGGTGGGAAAGGGAAGGAGAGGGAGGTTATACCTGATGACGATGAAGATGAAGATTGGGATGGGGAATCGTTCTTGCCTGTGTATGTTTATGATGCTATGAAGGAGAAGAAGAGGTTTGATACTATGAGGGTGAGTTTAGGGTCGCTTATACTGCGCTTTACTGGGCTCATTGAGAATCTGTTTACTTTGTTTAGGGTGGACAGCAAGAAGATGCGGAAGAATTCCTTGGCTTTTACCTTGATACGCTAGAGGAGGAACTGCTTTCGATACTCCATGCGATACAGCCGCTACCTAAGGCGAAAGCGCCTGCTGTGGAGGAAAAGGAAGAAGCTGAGCTACCACAGGACGATGGATGGATGGAGGTTGGAAAGAGGAATAGGACTGTGGTTACCCGGACGGTATGCTTTTCTTTCTTTGATTGTGATGAGGGCTCATCTGGTTGTTGACGAACAGATTAATGCTACTGAATCGCCGATTACAAGAATGTTTGGAGGAAAGTTCAGGTCTACGTTGAAGGTGCCACAACAGAAGGATTCTGTGATTGTTGAAGATTGGAGGTCGTTGCGATTGGATATTCAGGTATGTCTTGTCTCCAGCCAAGTTTGAGCAAAGATGAACACCATTTGCAGCGCGACCAGATTCACACTATCCAAGACGCTCTTTCGTACATGTCACATCCCCAACCTGTTCAAGTGACCAACCCAGCCCGACCGGGTGTTACGATTGATGCGAGCCAACAAGTGTTGATCGATGCGTTGCCGCCGATTTTGATCTTGCATATGAAACGGTTCTGTTATGATACGGCTACGAGTGGGGTGGTGAAGGTGGGGAAGCAGGTTAGCTTTGGACCGGAATTGGAGATTGGAGTCGATCTTATGCCGCGTGCGAAGAGGCCGTCAAAGTATAAGCTTTTCGGAGGTGGGTATTTAACGTCACAATTCTCTCTCTTTTTTTTTCCACATGTTGATGATCTTTGGTGGTTATCTTTAGTTTTGTATCATCACGGACTTTCGGCGTCTGGAGGACATTATACGTTGGATGTGCTGCACCCGAATAGGTACCCGAATTTGAGTCTGGGTGGTAAGCCTCGAGAGGGATGGGTTAGGATTGATGATGAGTTGGTATCGGATGTGCGGCCGGATGATGTGTTTGGAGCGTTTGAGAGGGATGATTCGAGATGTGCTTATTTGTTGTTTTATAGGAGGGTGCAGTAGGTGATTGTGGCAGTTTGAGGAATTGGTTGATGGGGCGATTATTTTTGGTGTGGCGCTCGTGTTGCCGCCTGGTTTCAGACCTGGGTAGACGTGGGAATGGCTATGTCCACTCTCGAGTCCTGATGAAGCGACACGGCTATATGGCGCCTAGGAGGCGCCTCGGGCTACCTCGAGTATTAGGGGTGGACAGACCGGGGGCAGGTGCAAGGAGAGCTGGTAGTAGTGCGAAGAGGAGTTGTTCTGTTACTTTGGTACTATAATGTATGTATTGAGGTGTTATTCCAGATACCAGCCATGTATTGAATTCATGCACATGCGAAGAAGCTTGCATTCTATGTCGTCTTGAGTGGTCATTGTCATCGTAGTGAGCCAAATTCGTTCTTCGTAATATGCACGTCACCACAGTGTATATACCATGCTACACCTCATCACGAGCAATGGGTGCCGCGTGGTGTGGACAGCAAGTCATAATTGCCGATAATGGGGCTATATCTACCAGTCGTCCAGGTTGATATTTTTTTGGCGCGCTTCCAATCAATGCCCTTCAGTTAATCCTCCTTTTTGTTGTCGTTATGGTCGTCGTCGGTAGCACGGTCGTCATCAGCTCAGTCAATTGACATGACGCTCATTTGATCTAGAGTAACTCGATCAGCTAGCTGGTCAACGCACATGTGCGAGGTGAACCAAAACCTTTAAAATTTGTCATCAACAAAGTCGCCGGACTCCCATCGACGGGACCGGAAGTTGAACGTTGAACGTTCGCCTCCACTCCAGTGAGTGATGAGATCAACGTCCTTGTCTTCGTCCGCGTGTTTCTAATGCCACACATGAGCAATCAGACTTCTCGTACGAGTGCGAGATTTGGACTGACTCTGAGCCCTCTTCTGACGTTTTTTGCCATTGAGATCGTGGTAGTGATGCTCCGTCGGGAGTGTTGGAAGTGCGGCTTGAAGGACTTGTGTTGAGGCTTATAAGGCCTGGAGATTGTAGATGACCACGGCCCGACTCCAGTTTTCCGCATGAACACCAATTCGTTTTCGGCTCTGTGCAGTCGTTAACCACATGATGGTGCATCATGAAGTAAATGACGGACAATAAGGTGAGAATGTGAGGCCTGGTCAACGCCCTGAATGCAGGGCATCTCTGGCCATTTGATCCCTCATCATAATATAAAGGGCCTAGCTGAACAAGGGCGCTTGTGTAAAATGTGGTCGGGCATTCCAACGTCCAAAATCCGTCCCAGTCGATTGCTTAAACGAGGCACACCCAACTTGCACAATAAACCATCCTAGTCGATAGAATAAAGCCGCGATTGATCGGGCATACACGTCCAATACGGACCACCAGATATGCGAGATTATGAGAATATCGGAGGTCGTCTCATCCTGATTCACCGCTTGGAATATGTGGATACATTTACCTATCACTCGATATCCGCACGATACCCTATCAATGCAATAATCTCCACTTCGTCGCTTGTCGAAAAGGAAGTCACTGAACGACTTCAAGCCTTGATAGTGCCCACCCCTTACTCAATCATGCATTACTCGCCAGTGAGTGTAGCAAATATCCATTCCCTATTCTATGCACCTCTACTGGTAATGGTTTGTTGCAGTACCTGCTGCCAATGGGAGCTGCAAGAGAACTGAACGCGGGAGCGCTGCGAGAAACATCGAATACAATGAGCGGTTGGATGTAGAGTATACGTCGTGATGTTCTTCATCACGGCACAGCCAAACGCCTTAACGAAAGTGTCCAGCGCCACCTACAATAGGGCAGACAACCTCCCACATATCGTCAGGAACGGAGAGAGATGGATCTGGGCAACTTGAACGTAGTGGCGATATCAAAGCCCAAGTATGCATCCAATTTGCGTCGCCGCATCAACAACACAGTTTGCCTCTATCTAAACGTGCACCAGCACCGAGTACATGATTCGCAAAAATCGATAGCTTTACTATACTTCTTCCCACTTTTCTAAATGCAATCCATCTATGAAGCCAATACCCAGAATCCAACCCAACCAGCCAACCACGCTCAAAGTCAAACCAACCCAACCAACTCCTTCTTGATCCCAATCTCATCCCTCAACATCGCAACCCTACTATCCAATCTCGAACTCAGATCCGTCGAATTCGTAGCATAGCTCAACGCTCTATCCAATTTGCTCTCCGCCTCTTTGAGAACATTTGCCCACCGCGTTTGGTATTCGAGTTTATCTTTGGTGTTCAGTGAGGCCGAGATGGTAGAAGCCGACGCAGAGGAGGACGTTGTGGTTATAGACGTCGCGGTAAGAGTCGTAGATGTCGTGGTGGCTGTAGAAGCCGTCGTCATACTCGACATAATTGACATGGTCTCCAAAGAAGCGACTACGGCCGTAACAGCTTCACCACCAGCTTCACCACCAGCAGCAGCACCAGATGGAGCACCCACGCCACGCACACCATCCAACTCCCTCTCCGCAACCTTCAAATCCAACACCGCAAGCTCAAACATCGCCACTCCCGCGATCCAAGTCGATACCTTTACCGCATTCTCCGTCGCCTGTTTATTGTACGCATCCATCAAGAATTCACGGGATGTGGTGTAAAGGGAGGGTGAAGCGCCATTAGCGACCGCCGTACGGTGGACGATGCCAAGGAGGAGTGAGCGGATGGCGAGTTCGTCGCCGGTGTCTAGATCGGGGAGTTCTGAAGAGGTAGGAGGGGAGGAAGAGGCGTAGGGAGACGAGATGGTGGGTGCTGGTGTTAGCGATAACCAGTCTTTAATGTGGGCTTCGGCGATTTCTCTGCTGGTTCTGTTGTGCGTGTTCCAAACTACATGCGTGATGAATATAAGCGTTATCCAGTAAGCCAAGCAGTACTTACACAACCCAAGTTCTGATAAACGATTGAATAAGTACGAGACACGCTATATATGCGTCATGGAGATACGAACCTTCAGCAGGACTGATCTTCATAGCCTCAACATACATCTTCTCATCACCATTCCTATCTTTCTGTTTCTGCTTGTAAAAATCAACTAATAATAGTATCGTCAGCAATCGTGACAATAGCCCAGTCATCAAGCATGTAAAACTCACTCTTCTTCTTGATGAACACCTCTGTCGGTAAATCCTTCCCTGTCAGCTTTTTCGCATCGATGAGACCGGGTATGGCGTCGAATAATTCTTGGGCTCTCTCCAAGTTTCCAAGCGTGACGTAACAGCCTGATATGACAGTACAGGGGTAATCCATTGTGTGATTAGTGCGGAGTGAATGAGAATCAAAAGTGACATACCAGCAGCGAGGAAATAATAAGTTCCGTGACTCCTACAGCAACATGAGCATCCGAAGAAGGGGAAAAGAGAAGGAGGGACACACCAGCTATTGACCTCTGTAACCTTCAAGAACATCTCAGCAGCTTCCTCAAATCTTCTCTGAGCCAATAACGTCCATGCAAGCTCGAATATGAGCTAATTTATCATCGATAAGGGCCGGGATAAGAACTGAGAATGGGATAAGCGTACCAAGGTATCAGCTTGAGCAAACGAGTGAGGACGATTGGGTTTCAACCCGGATTCCAAGACTTTGATCGCGGCTTCGGCATCATTGGACATTCGAAGTATTTTGGCCTGTGCAAAAAGCCAATGGTAAGAACGGATAGTGCAAGCAGATCGAAATACGCCTCGAACACGTACTCTGTTCAAAATCCACAAAGCTCCATCTGGATACTTCGATTCAATCCTGCACGTATCAAAGAATATGAGTCCATATATGCGTAAAAAGAAGTGATCATCAGACCTGTCCACGATGGCTTTATATTGCTTCAGTATATGCTGTTCGTTCGCTTGATAACCCGATAGCAGGAGTACGACTCCGTGGTAGGTCATGAGCACCAATCTATACGTGGAATGCACAGGATATGACGTAGTCGTACACATAGATGGAGGCGTCAATAATCAGATAGACGAAGACGAGTGATAAATTACACGTACCCCGAGAAAACGGAGTGAACATCTGATTTGTCGGCGGATACCGCGAGGGCTTGGAGCGCCAATTTACGATCGGATTTGAAGCCAAATATTCCGACTACACCTCTGGGATGAGATGGTGAGGGATGAACGGGATAGAGGAGTGGATGGATGGAACGAGGCTTACTGGACTTTCCTTGGGAGGAGCGAGAAGACGAGGTTGAACAGCCCGAAGCCTTAAGTTGAACAGGAAGAGCGTTACACGCCAACTCAGAGTCCAAATCTTGACTGACTTACCAAAAGCAGTACCAGCAAGAATCAGCTCTTCAACCGGTCCATCTTCAGCCTCTGGCGTCAAGGTGGTGGTTGAGGGAGGCAATGCTACTGGTGTTTGAGTGCGGCTCGGTCCGGCAGAGGATGTGAATCTCGAAAAGAATCCGGTGCTCTTTCGCACCTGTGGTTCTGGGTTGAGAAGAGCGGGAGAGGAAGCTGAGGCGACATGGGAATGGGCAGCGAGATTCAGACTGGAGTTGGATTCTTTGCGTGATGGACGATGGCTAGTGCCCGGGGAGAGGTGAGTATCTAGACCATTTGGGAAGACTGTCTTGTATAATCTGCTCAAATTAGAATGATGGACAGCGTTGGAAGCTAGATGTACGAACTTGCTGAATTTGGAATGAGCACTGCAGAAGCGGTCAGTAATAGGAGATGACGTGCGACGGGTAGACTAACCTGTTCAGCGCGTATCTGAGGAGCAAATTCACATTGTTAATTTCAACGTACGAGAGAATAGGAATGGCAATCACAAGCATTGCAAATATCCCATGTACGATTCACTAAGATCCCATTTCAGCCTCAATGGGAGTGGCATTCAGGGGGATTCACTCACCTCAAGGCATACGTCAATCCCAACAAGACCACGGCGTCCGCAGTCAGGATCTCCCATTCTAGACCTGGCGCAAAACGTTGACCAGCTTTAGGTTTGGTCGACTTGAGGTGCTTCTTGGCTGCTGATTCGGCGAGAGCGAGGAGTTGGGAAGCTTCTGCCATTAGACTAGCCTACAACACGAGGGCAGAGACGTCAGTGGGGGGAGAGTAGATATCGACCTGAGTAGGACCCAATTGCACGACGACGCGATAGGAAGTAGTGGCTGACCGGGCTGACTGGACACGTACCTCCATCCCGAGTGCAGCCTCCATGAACGAACAAACGCCCAATCCCAACAAGTGAAAAGGATCATCCTTTCCTGTGAAATGCTCCTTGGCCTGGACGATTTGGTTCTCGAACAGATAATCAAAACCGTGCTTGGCAGAGTCGAGTTTGGCGGTCGTATCTTCGTACGAGAACTGATCAGGCATTGTCGATGAAAGCTTGCTGGATGGATGGGTGATGGAGGGAAGGATCTTCTAGCGGGGACGCCGGGATGAGTGATGTCGATGAGACAAGCCGCCCCGCGTAAGCGCTTTGTCGCCGTTCCTGCCGGCGAAAAAGCTGTTGCAGTCACACAAATACCCGCACACAGCTAGCATTATTGGGATTCGTCCTCGTCGTCGTCGTCTCTGACAGCGTTGGCGACGAGCATGCTGATAATTCGGAATCAATTTCAATTTCACTCTTAAAATGGAAATGGAAGTTCGAGTCAGCAAACTTTATCCTTCTGCCCTTATAAACCCAGAGGAGCAGAGCACTGAGCATGCCGCCAACCAAGATCAACGTTCGTCCTGATGTCAAGCCAAGCTCTCCGATTGACGAGCAACCGACCATCGGTCTCATTGGCATGGGCGCCATGGGAAAGATGTATGCTGATCTATTCTCAAATGCCGGTTGGAAAAAGTGAGTCAATGACCCGGAACACAAGCCATTGATCCTTACACGACACTTAGAATCCACGTATGCGACTTGCCTGAGAAGTATGAAGCTCTCAAAGCGCAATACGCATCCAAACCGGGTATCAAGGTCTTTACAGATGGCTACGCCGTCGCTCGTTCATCCGACTTTCTCGTCTATTCAGTCGAAGCTGAATTCATCGACCGAGTCGTCGCTCAATTCGGTCCATGTAAGTCCTCACTACCCTATTTGATCTCAAAGTGAATCCATGTCTGTGCAGCTACCAAAATGAACGCAATAGTGGGCGGTCAGACTTCCGTCAAAGCACCAGAAAAGGCGGCGTTCGAGAAACATCTCCCGGACGATGCACACATCGTTTCTTGTCACTCTCTACACGGTCCTAACGTCTCTCCTCTCGGCCAGCCCTTGGTAAGCACGCTTCCCTACTCCCTTCCTTAACTCATCCTCTTCAGGTTATCATAAATCACCGCTCCACTCCGGATGCTGTTGCCCTCGTACAGAACCTCCTCTCCAGTTTCCGTTCACGCTTCGTCTCTCTCTCCTATGCTGACCACGATCTCGTCACCGCCACGACCCAAGCTGTAACTCACGCTGCCTTCCTCTCCATGGGTTCCGCTTGGGCCTCTGCCCAATCCTACCCTTGGGAACAAGGCCTCTACGTCGGTGGAATGGAAACCGTCAAAGTTAACCTCGCATTGAGAATCTATTCCAATGCATGGCACGTTTACGCCGGATTGGCCATATTGAACCCCAGCGCTCGGGAGCAGATATTCCAGTACGCCAAAAGTGCGACAGAGCTATTTACGTTAATGGTCGAAGGTGGAAGTGGTAGTGAGGAAGAAAAGAAGAAGTTTAGAGAGCGAGTGGAGTGGGGGAGGGAAAAAGTCTTTGGGAACGGGAATGAAGGAACCGTGAAAGAGGGAGAAAAGAAACGGAGGAGAATACCGATATTGTTATCGGAGGAGATATTGGATAGATTCAGCCTTGGTCAACCATCGTCATCTCCAATGCCTCCATCCACAACCACATCCTTCACCAGTAACACCAAGACTGAAGCTACCGAACCGAGCTCTCGCACAACTCGCTTCTACTCTAAATACAAGCCCAACTCCCATTTATCACTCTTAGCCATGGTCGACTGTTGGGCCCACCTCTCCATCAACCCCTACCACCACCTCTTACTCGCCTCCACCCCGCTCTTCCGCCTCTTCCTCGGCGTTGCCGAATACCTCTTTCACAACCAATCTCTCCTGAACCTCGCCATCAAGAGCGCATTGGAAGACACCTGGCATCGGAGGGACGATCTCGAGTTTGTCGTTGCAGCGAGGGGGTGGAGCCAGTGTGTGAGTTTTGGGAGCTTTGATGTGTTTCGGATGAGGTTTGCGGAGACGAGAGGGTTTTTTGAGGGGAGGTTTGAGGAAGTGGGTAGGATGGGGAGTGAGATGATTAGGGTTGTGATGGAGAGTGAGGTGAAGAGGGAGGAGGCGGAGGCGGTGGATGCGTCTAAGGAGGGGGCGTAGGGATGAAGTGGTTCTGCCTACTCTTGTCATTTCTGTTGTATGCCAAAGATAATGCATGAAAGACTCTTCTCATTTAAGATGAAAGCCGTAGAGCTCACCCTCGACTTCAGGATCATTTCCCAAAGCAGTATATGGTTCGGCGAGTAAATGGTTGTGGATTTCTCGCATTGTCACATACTGGGTGGTGCCTTGGGCCAGTCTTCTCAGATATCGATAATTTTGTCAGAATATTCAGTTCCAAATATTCAACCTGATAGTTAGCGTATAGGCGAGATGCAGCACGAAAGTTAGCGATGTCCGAGGTGTCGTCGGCGTGAAGTCCGATTTGTTCAAGGCTGTCTGGTGGCAGCGAAACAAAAGTAGCATTGTACATTGAGGTCCAGCGCTCGTCTTAGACTCGCGATTTGATGGTAAAATCATGCAATATTCGAGCGATGTCCAGTGCAAGGCGTCATAGCAAATGACGACGTTGCGGAGCTTGCCAAGTTCAAGAGATTCCAACTGATTCTGTAACTGTCAAGCCTCACCTCCTGCTTCAGTGGTGTGTCATGCGGCATGTTCAGTTAATGTGTGGACACTGGATTGCTTGCGCCTTTGGTTTTGATGAGCTTCGACCTGCATAAAATTTACCTCTGAGTCATATCGTCCTGAGCATGCTCAGCTAGTAATTCGATTAATAGCACCCCTCGGACGCGACTGGGCTGGCTGACGATAAGATTCAGTGCCATCTGGGCGCGTTAAACTCAACGGGATTAGCACAAAGGTACTGCCACTTGCAAATTCCTTCGTTTGGCTCAAGAGGTGAATGCCACGCAACCCAAATACGCGTTGGGTAACATCTTTTACTGGTCACGGTCACAATTTTACTCCCCATCGAGCGATCGTCCAAGTCAATCGATTGCAAAATAAGAGCTAGTGTACAATGCAAGTGCCATTTTCTTCCCTATTAGATACTCGACAACTGAGATGGGGATTGCTAGAGTCCAAGTATGTGTATGGATGCATGTGTGATGATGACTGATGATGAGGTGATAGGGAGATGAAGCCGATCCAGAGAGACGATGGAGAATAAAGAAAAGTGAGGTTGGTCCCTCTGACGAAGAATATTGTTAGAAAGGGCGATGACGATTCGAATCTCTTTTTGATGTACCTAGCATCTCAACGCCCAGTATGATGACCACCCTCCGTCCTGATGGCTCTCACCCCCTTGCAACTCAACTCGTGGTGTCTCTTCAGTGCATCCTTCCTTGTGTAGCTCCTCGAGCAATACATGCACTGAAGTCTGCTGACTTTGTGCCCTTTCGACTGCAAGTGGCGCTCCAAATCACCCTTACTCCCACAAATCTGGTACACCACCACCCTTCGATTTCCATATACTTGACGTGACCATTAAGGGGCATGGCTACTGCGTTCGTTAGCAGTGTTAATGGGAATGATGCGAGCGATGATCTCGTCGGGGCTCAGCCTGTCCCGCTATGTATCTGTCAGCCGCAGCCTCGGTATTCGTGGTGCGTTGGCGGCGGCGACTGGGGCATGACTACGAGGTTGTCTCTCTTGCTAGACTTCTGCCTTCTGATTGCTCCAGCAAAGTCCCTGTGGCCCTCGGCCAAGTCTTCATCCAATGCCAGTTCATGCTCCTCAGGGGCGCGAGTATCCTGATGCAAGAATCCTTGCACAGGAATGGCTATGATGATTGGTTGTGGTGCTATGTGGTTGCTGTTGAGATCATGTTGCATGTTGAATGGTTACCTCGCGTGGACGGTGTTTCGGTGGGTGGGTTGGTGTGGGATGTTGATCCTCGTCGACCTCGGATTCTTCTTCAGAATCAGCCATGGAAGTCAGAGGGCTGGAAGGCATTGATGAGCGGTCGTGGCTCTGTATGACCTTTGTTTCTGTGGGATGTAAGTTCCCTTAATCACAAACGAGGTTAAAAGGGCTCACCGTGATCGAGAATAGGCTGTTCAGGACGGGTTCCACGCAAGTGCACCACTGTGGCAAGCAGGTCTAAATTCCTCGTCGGTGTATTTGGGTTTGACTGGTCGCCGGGCATGCTAGACGTGTACATGGAGCGATAAGATGCAGGTGTGGTGGGAGAAGTTGCAGCGATGCCTGTGGGCCGTGTAGGTGAACTCTGGAGGGCTCTTCTCTTTGGGGAGATTGTGTAGGTGACAATGAAAATAGATCGGGTACCGCAGACAATAGACTGTACCCGTATGATGTTTGACCAGCAAAAGCTACAGCTGCATCTTCCATATCATGAGTCCCGTCACTGGCAGTCATATCATCAGTGCTTGATCTATCGTGGCACAGATGGTGCGATAGTTGGGTTGCCTGTTGGTCGCATTAGACGATAGCCACAGGCGTGGAGTCGCAAGCACGTACCTCCTCTACGGTTAGAACCACTGGAAGGCTTTCAACACCGAAAGGACCAATAAACTCGGGAGGGGCCAGGGAAGGGAGGAAGACTTCAACTTCGATGACGTATGTACGCGTCGGAGTGGGACGCGACGCGGACGTGTGTTGGTTATCACCGCCATTGCGTGCTGCGTTGGAGGTAGTTGAGTGAGAAACAGACATGTTTATTGTGAATGATTGCAGAAGCAGAGAGTATGAAAGATGGATGGACGTTGTGGACGGTGCTCGAGCTGGTCAAAGATTTATACGTGGCCTGCTGCTTTGTGTTAGCGCTTGGTCGTCTTTTCGACAAAAGGATTTGGGAACGTAGCTTTATTTGGATTGTTGATCGAATAGTCATTGAAAGACTCGTTATCTGTCATAATAGTCATACAGATATCCTTTTGCATTCATCCCTCCTTTGCAGGAATCAGGCATCTGCTACTCTGTTACGAAGTATGTGAAACCATGTAAACTAATCAAAATATTTTCGCCTTAGCGGTGAGGAGAAAGTGACGCCCGAGAGCTCTGGTATGCTTTGCAAACCTACTAGTACTACGGCCTGCCAATTTTTGCACGTGGTCCTCTGACTACTTTGACATTACCACGGAAGCACACGGCCAATCGTTGGGCTCACCGGCAGAGGTGAATGATACGCATAACCCAATGATTTGCATAATTATATTTATAGATTGAATAATGCAGTAGATGCGATATGTAACGTTGGCACGCCAGTCACATTTTTGCTCCTACCACGCTGACCATGCAACGCACTCGAGTCGATCGATTGCAAGAACGAGAACTACGATACAACGTAAATATTTCTTTTCTTCTCTTCTTGATTGTGGAGAATTGAGATAATGACAGCCAGAGTTGGATGTGTACCATGACCGATGATAAGAAGATGCAGATGTAGTGATACAGTGTACAGTGCGAAAGCGATCCTGACAAACGAGGCAGCAGAGAACGTTTTACCATGGCGGAAAATGAAACCAAATCGAAGTGCCGAAAACTGGGGGAAATGGTACGAAAATTGTCCATTTGGTGAAGAATTGTAGTAAGTACCGTTACTACAGGGATCTGGTGTTGCAACTCTTCTGATCATGGAGAGGGACAGTGTGAGCGATGATTTAATCAACGCTCAGTCTCCGCAGCTCCTCGTCGGTCGCGTTTAGCACTCCTTGGCTTTGAAAGCATCCCTATCGTTCCTACTGCTGAGGACGCACGTGCTCGTGATTCTCCAAGCCGATTACCACCATTGTAACTGTAATGATCGCAATGCAGAGGAACCGGGGAGCAACTTCTGTATGGGAAGAGTAGGGCGAATGTTTTCAAATCCAACGAAGTATTCATGCGTCGTCGCATGATGCAATTGGGAGGCATTTGCCTCATATCCGTCATGGTGCACTATGTTGGAGGTTGAGGAGGGAAAAGCAGACATGTTATCTGTGAATGATTGCACAAGTAGAAGGTAGGAGAGAAGGAAGAGTGTTATGGACAATGTCGAAACGGTCAACGATTTATGCGTACCAGTGCTGCCTCGTGTTAGCGGTTGGATGCGCAAAGGTTGCATTCAACAAACGGAGTTGGCAATTTCCGTTATTTGGATTGTTGAATTGTAGTTTGAATATATCCCTACTATATCAGATGAAATGCTGCTACAGGGATTTGGGACGATGTGAACTGACCACTTGGATTTGTCACCACGGCTTGCTACATGCAAGGTGCATGTGCTCTTTCGGCCTGTCGTGACTTGTTGGTGACCTTCCGTGAAAGAGAATTGCTCATGTTTCTAACCCCTCCTCATGTTCTTTGAGAGCACATCGTGTTAGTAGCATGTCATTAACTAAGTTACTAACGTCGTGTGAGCAAATAATATTTGGAATACGTGGTTAATTGCCGAACCCTGAACCAAAGATCAGCCGTATGTATTAAATCCGATAAATCCACTGGTACGTCGATCTCGCTTAAACGTTCATTGCAACCCTTTAGGCAGTACTTTGTTGATTCAGTTATACAAGTGTCCCCAAAGTCGCATTTCACTTCATGACTACATCAGAAATAATGGGACTATCATCCGAAGAGCATCGTATCGTGGACGCTGAAAACACAGTTTCGACCCCAGGTACAAAGGTTGATTTCAGATGTCCGCGGCCGATCAATCTGATCTCCAGCACATCCATGTAACTTTGGATCGAAGTTCTCCCGATGAACCCCAGTGAGAATGAAATCTGCCATGAACCGGACATCACCGTGGCTCACCTGTCCCGCACGAAAGTAGTGGCATTCACGATTTTTTTCCCCAACCCGTCGGCACCCGTCGAATACTGCTGCGACGGTTCACGCGTTCATGATGGCGCTTTTCGTTGATAAAGTGCATACGAACTTCATTCAATTAGTATATCGCTTATTTCACATGCTAAAACTACAAGGAAATGCGAAGTATCATGGACTACCGTCCCTCTCCGCCAGAGACCTGGAGCTGGTGTGCCACATAGGACCTACAGCTTCCTACGGCTACTTGCACTCAGCAAAGTCACTTAATCAAAGATCCATTGAAGTCCGAACCCTACTGCCTGAAGCTCTCTCAGAAAGCGCACTATCGCATATACACGGTATTTGAGTCGTTCTGCATTGAGCGCCTTTTATAATCTGTGCCAGCCTGCTGGTCGGCAATTAAATTGATACGACGAACCCGCTCGAGTATAGGTTCTGACTGTTTATTAGTTGGGGCTCGAGTTAGGACTTGAGAAATGGTAGAAGGCGGAATATACATCTTTCCCATCGTGCCAATGGAGTAAGTTGCAATTGCCGCTGTCGAAGCGCGACCAGTTGGTACGTATACATGCTATCAATTACGAACGTACTACCCCCATTCTGAGCAGCCAATTACTCAACATGGAAATACCTTTCACATCCATTTCTTGAACTGAGATACTCAAAGCGGAGTTATTGCCAAAAGGTGGAGCTTTCCGGTACCATTGGGTCCGTGGATCATCGATCATCCCTGCAGTCAGACACACAAGAACCAACACGCGCGTGGCTTGTTTTGTCACTTGAGTTGAAGGCGCGCAAATGATGCTACAAGAACACAGCAATTGATGGTATTTCGAACTAATGGTAAACTTCCACTGTTCTCCTGCTTCTGGAAGTTATCTCCGTACGTATGTAAACACAATACAGTGCATCTGGAGATGGGTGGCGTATAGGCGGAAGAGACAGACACGGTCAGAAACATTTATCTTGTGGGGAGCGAACGGTCAATTGCCTTTCATCACAAGCTCCATCGTGATATACCCGTCTTGGGCTTGTTCGGGCTGCAGGCGGTTTGAATTCGACGTTCATAAAGCCATTAAGGTGACTACAAGTACGAAATGCATAATGTCCACAGTCAAGTTTGGATTGCCTTGGAGAGCTATCAAGCTTCATCTGGCTGGCGTCTGCCAGAGAAGTTGTACTCCGGTTGTGCAATCACTTCTAGCCGAAGCGTGGTGGGGACTGGGCATTCCCCATGAAATATATCGTGGACGTCTGGTCTACGAGCCCGATCATGTTCCTCACAAACCAGAAGTAGATTAGTCTGGCCAAGAATCGAAGTATTTCTAATGTTGCAAATAGATTACTGTCAAGTTCGAGTTCGCTGACGTTGTACGTGTTCAATGGGTAGTGATACACACCATGATGTTCAATTAGGCCCAATGAACTGATACAAAATCCTACGAACAAGACCTGACAGATGTTGCGGGTCATTCTGGTATGTGCCCTAACATCACATTAAGTAGCCCTTATCCAGGAACATTAAAACGTGATCACTCACCATTACCATAGCCATGCCAAGGGACGTCAACTAAACAGCGAAGTAAAACCATCGACAAAGGTTTAAAAAAAACCCGATACAAACAAACTGACCAGCATATCGCCCCAATTTCCAGTTCTAAACACGAGCCCTTTACCTCTCGCCATGATCCACAAACTCTCCAACCCCTTGGGCAAAACATACATCGCCAACTCCCCTCTTCTTTTCTTATCTTCGATGAAAAGGGATAGGCCACATAAGGAGCCGATCATCCAGAATGACCCCTTTGAAATCAACAGGTCGATAATGTACTGTGGCAGGGCCAGAGCGGAACCACCAAGCAAGCGGCCTCTGGTGAGCATTTCGTGGAGATGGTGTTTGAAGCAAAAAAGAGCTATTGAAAACGAATACGAGCATCCATAAAGATACCATCAATGCGCATATAGTATGGAACTCACTTTGGAATATCACAACGAATACGCCTAGAAATGTCGAACTCCTCACGGTGCCCAATCCAGCTTTGATCATCATTTGTCCTGGGTTTTTGAAGAATGTGTTTCGCTTGAATAAAACGGCCGGTATTAGATGGAGGGCACCATAAATGGGCAACATCCATCGGAAAACGGCCACAAAACGGTCAAAAGGTACAATGGTGCATTGGGTTATCCACGGGTGTGTTGAGGAACAGGGTGTGTAGTGGGGGAAGTACGCTGTAGTGGGAGAGGGAGATGGCATGATGGGAGTAGGGAGGGCGAGAAATTTGTTTTTAAAGTCGAGGAGGATTGATTTATTTGTGGGTGTGATATCCTGCAAAATGAAGTCAGTACAGTTGGCAAGGGTAGTCAACGAAGACACACGCACTTTCCGGCTGAGAATTCTGTCAAGATCCGCGACTTCGAAGGTATGATTCCGAACCATATCATGGTTCATTCTGACACACTCAGGAGGTATCTTTCCAGCTTGAGCTATCCTGAAGCCAAATTAAGACAAGAGCACAGCAAACAGCACGAGAATAACGTACCACGATGAGTAGGAACGAGGTAAGGTATCAGGTCGAAGGAGGAATGCATACATAATCTGTCCACATCTGAGCGTATCCTGTGAGCGTGATGAAGAGGGTACGAGAAGAGAAATGGAGACGTACGCTAGACTGAAGACAAGCACATCGCCATAGGGCACATGGATACCTCGCTTCGTGGTATACGAGTTATATGACCCCTGTAAGCCACTATCGCGGGTGGCGTACATGCAACGTTAGATTTGACAGGATATATGCGCATAGGAACTTACCGAACAAACATCTGCTGCGAAATAACGCCTCTCCTCGACCTTGCCTCAAGCACGATCGCCAACCCTCCAGCAATGGCACCCGCTAGCGCTGCATGCCATTTTCGTGCCCGTTTGAGTATTAGAAGTTCCTGGGCGTGTTTACTGAGTGATAGGCGAGCTTTCCGTTTCGTAACAGGATTGGAGACGGTTGCAGCTGTTGTTGGATGTTCAGACGTGAGTTCGTCATGATTATGGTAAGGAAGCACTGGGGGTGGGGCTGTGGGTTTGATAGCAGGTATGAGTATTGGCAGAGCATTGAGGAGGAATTTATAGACCGCTGTGAACGTAGCTGCGCGAAGTCACAGAAATTAGTTCTAATGCTGGACCACTCAGAGCGATTGGGACAGACATAGCATCGCAGCGAACCGCCACGAATCTAAACCAAAAAGAGCTCGTATGATCACCCTAACTCGAACATCTCTTCGGTGTATCATCAGAATAGTGGCTGCTTGGTTAGATGATATCAACTTCACCTAGGTTTTCGACGTATACGGATGAGTGCTAGAACAAGGTTGACAGAGGCCCTAATACTGAATGCCAGCGCACCAGAGCCTACAACACCCATGGAAAGTCACCATATATGTGCATCAACATCTAATCGACGAAGGAAATTGTGGGACTTACGGAACCCTCCTCGTAGGGCATGGTCCAGGCATTCCTTTACAGTATTCAGTTCACTAATAGGCTCCCCTCTATCCCTCCAGACCATCTTTCTTGCCTCTCGTAATCGTTCTTGGTGATTAGCGAGTGCTACCAAGTTTTCGAACGATGTCATCGCACGACGTGGCGGGGGACGAACCCGATGTCGTATGAATAGGCTATCTTGTTGCGCTTCTTGGTCGATTCGGCCATTTTCCTGGTCATAAGGGGATGCATTGTTTGAGGCTTCCAGTGGAGTCGTAATTCCTGAAGTAGTAGCTGCGGATACCTGGAATGAAGGAACGGAGTCTGCGTGAGAGGACGTCGTTGGTGATGAGGGATATTCCATCGCAGATGACGGCGACAACGATGAGAAGGGTCGTTTGTACCGGTAACCGCATCAAATTTACGCCTTCCTATTCGCTTGGCGCTACTTTGAGTTACCGGTCGGTATTACTTCCGATTGCCATATTTGGTAAGAGAAGCCCGCGTCCAGTCAAACAAGAACGCTCGTGAAATTCGCTTACCGATGGACGTCTCTCCATCATCATTAGTTCCAACCCTAGTGTTCGAGTGTGCATGGGAAACAAGAAGCAAGACAAGCATTTTCGGAACCTGGAGTACATATACTGGTAAAATCTCGGCTCAAATTGTAATTTAGGAATAACAGAGACCCCCCATGAAATGGTTCATGCAGATGGTTGCTTCGGTATGGGTCGAGGATGGTACGTATCACTCATGGCTCATAACGTCAATATTCACGTGCGTAGTATTAGGGCCAAGGCATGTAAAGGCCTGCGTTTTGCTGTGTGATGTAGAGCAACTTGTCACTGATAGTGCTTCATGAGGGTGTGGTCGGTCAGGTAAGATCAAGGTACCTCGGCTCATTTTGAATTTGATTGGCCGTCTGATTCCAACCTTGCTTCTCCTGGCCAACAAGCCAGCCTAAGGAAGGTTGGCGATTACATTGGCAGACCTGGTGGATTGATGTCCATTCCTTCCCCGATAACATACTCCTGGTTTGATTGAATAGAGTGGAGTTCTATGAAGTGGCGTCGAATTCCAATAGATACCCTCCTGCATGGCCCATGATGCTGCAACAAACTCCTAGCTATTCACAATGAAGTTCACCACTAGTATCAATGCTTTTTCGGCCATCATGGGTATGCTCTCCAGCACCGTCGCAGCAGCCTCCATCAAGGTATGCGCCCGCTGTGCCCTATATAACCCGCAATTCACCGCAATTGTCTGGCATGATTTCGGCTTAACTAGCTGCAATCTGGCTCATAGCTCCATTGGGTGGCTTGACTTGGTTGATGGTCTGCCGTTTCCTGGAAACCCCGTATTCGAAGTCAACATCCAGACAACATCATCGGTATGTCCGAATTCAGCCACATTCCATCGCAGCACTGACCTCACACTTCGAACTTCAAATTAACCAAAGCGATTTCAACCCCATCCAATTCTGCTACTCACCACTTAACGATGACAGCGAACTTGGCTATGGCTCGATTTGCAATGGTGTTTATTCGTTGCTCCGCCAAAACTGCAGGGACATAAACCTTGTCAAGTGGACTGCCGGATGCACTGGACCAGACGTTCAATTGTACGTCGTTGTTGGTAATCTTCAAACTCAAATTTTATTTGCAAGGCCTACATCATCAACGATGCTGTCACCGGTCTGGATTGCGGCGTGGATGCAGCCACCGTAGAGGCTTGCACAAATGACATCGCGGAAACAGATGGCG
This sequence comes from Volvariella surrecta, assembly GCA_951802395.1. NCBI lineage: Eukaryota > Fungi > Basidiomycota > Agaricomycetes > Agaricales > Pluteaceae > Volvariella > Volvariella surrecta. The sequence goes on from OX637784.1 coordinate 2,853,047, forward strand.
CCGGTGGACAATTCGTGCCCACCACCTTCAGTTGGACACGCTTGAATGAAGCGAATCACTAAAAGGAATTTACATAAAAAAGTTTTGCATTTGGTATTTGCGCTTTGTAACAAGTCGTATTGCCTTTGCTGTGTTCCGATCTGTGTCATTGGACCGTGTTGGATGGTTTTCAATGGGAACAAGAAAGAGGGTGGTGAGATTTGCTCTGGGCGTGGGACAGGAGGATCACGCTCTTGATGGGTTGCTCGCTTGACTGAGGGTGACTCGGAGTATCAGCGCTTCCACCATTCCCACGTCAGTGCTGGAGGTTCTGTCGTGCAAAGTTGCAACGAATGGGGTTGACCATACCCTTTCACTCTTAATCGAATCAAACCATTCCTCAACGAAGTAGCTTCAGACATTTGGTGAATGCAAATTATTGGTACGAGCTTTAACTTCGTTCTATGTGTGACACTATGCGAACTATCTGCAGGCATCTCCGTCACGTTATCAGAACCCCCAAAGGGGCCCATTACCCTCAAGCTCCTGATCAACGATAAGAACACAAAGCAGAACCTATCACAGCAGGGTACAAATGACCCATCCGGGACACCAAAACTCGACTACAGATGGGACCTCAGCCCCTTCTTGTTTGTTCGCAACCGACTAGACCCCTTCTGCGCTCATGATTCATTAGGTCTCTACACGAAGGCAAGGAGCTAATGGTACAAATTGTGCGAAAGAAAACGTTCACATCGCGCATTCTGGCGGAGGGATCGATCAACTACAGTGACATGGCTATGGGTGGTTCATCTTCTGGGTATCAAGGTACGAGTTACGATTTTACCTTCGTGATGATTTATCCCATGAATAGCAGAATATGTTATCAGTCATGACCCCATAATCCGGGTTGAAGTAGCGCCAGTACGTGGCGTCACGAATGTCATTCGTATATTCTTCATTTCCTTCAGGTCAGTAATGATGCTGCGCTTGGCCTAATATTGGACGCAGCACTCGATTTAACAAAACAGCGTCAAAGCGCACTCGATCATTTGGGGAAAGTACGTGGATTTCTGGAGACGTTACTTCAGTACAGTACAGCGCTCAGTGAGGTACGATTTTCTTCAATACGCACATTGATTGAGATGAATGCGTGAGCAGTTAGACCCACTTGCGAAGGCGCTCTTGGGATGCGTTAATATTGTGTACGCGGTAGGTAATGTCTTCATGTCATGCCAGCCAACAACTCACGGCGTCCTATCAGCGCCTGGAAAGCAACGAGCGCGTAGACAGGCTTATCTATCAATTGGCTGATTCAATGGCCATGACCCTGGGTTACATTCAAGACGTTGAGCAATTTGCACGGGTCACTCAACTAAGGAGAGCTATCGAGGAAGTGCGACCTTTAATTGAGGATGCGACTAACCTGATTGTTAGTTTCACTTCTCGAAGCGCAACAGGTATTGTGGCACTCTTTTCTCTCAATTCAGGGTCTTACGTCTTGTGATCAGCCCAGTTCCTCTACTCCACAGATGCGACTGAAGAGATCGAGAGTTTGGACAAGCGCTTTGCTCGTTTCAAAGAGCAGTTTGATCGGGGTGTTGCAGTGAACACTGGCGTAACAGTTGAAACAGTACTAGAGGGGATCAGTGAGTAGTTCAATTTGTCATTAATTACGAAATTGAGTCTTTGCAGTCAACATGAAGGATCAAACAATCTTGCAGCAATTGAGGCCTAGGGGTATTGGCGGGATACTAGCGACCGAATGCATACTCGGAACAAGACGCGACGTCCTGGTAGACGTCGATGAATGGTTAAATAATTTTGATCTACCAAACATCCTGTTGATCAGGGGATTTCCTGGAGTGGGAAAGTCCTCTCTTGCCGCAACCGTGGTCAACAGACTTCGATCGTTACACCGCCTGGGATCACACTTTGCTTTCGAACGTGCCAAAGCTGCAGTTACGACCCCGAGCGCTCTTTGGCGTATGGTGGCCTACGATATTGCACATCTTTTCCCTTCAGTTCGGCGCATCGTCCTCTCGAAGCTCGAGGAGGAGATCGTTGATGTACACCTGTCCGATGATAAAATTCTATTCCAAAACTTAATCGAGGAGCCCTTGAAGAAGAGTACCGATATTTCTCCTGAACAAATGCCTGTCATCGTCATTGATGCCTTGGACGAGTGCGGTGGATTGGATGGCAGGCATTCTCGACATCGTGCCAGCCTACTCACGACATTGCGGCGTTGGGCGCGACTCCCCTCACAGTTCAAACTTATTGTCACAAGCCGAAGCGAGGACGATATAGTTCGCACACTTTCACCTCTCGCCTGCTGCATCGAGATACACTCAGGAACAACCGTCTGTGAAGAGGATATCCATGACATCTACATCTTCCTTGAACAAGAATTCAAGGAAATTGCCAGCGAATACTCCGACTCACTTGATCCCGACTGGCCAGGTCCAGAAAGGATGAGACAATTAGCTGATCACGCCGCTGGCTTGTTCATCTGGGCAACGACAGTAACGAACTTTGTCAGTTTAGGAGAACCTGAGAATCAGTTGCAACAAATCCTATCCGGAAATGCTGGACTTGGAGACATGACAAGTTTATATGCTAAAATCCTAGATACGTCATTCCAGTCCCCTACTGAGGAGGTCCTGGATGCTTTTCAAACTATTACGGGTGCGATAATTGGAGCCCGTTATCCACTGCGATGTGAGGATTACCTTGCCTTATTGGACGTTCAGCCATCGATGCTGGATTTTGTACGAAAGGGATTACGATCGGTCACGGATGATGGAGACGTCCTCTCATTTTCGCATCAATCATTCGTCGATTTCCTTCTCGATCCCCATAAATGTCCTCCACAATTCGTCGCCGACATCGACCAACAAGAACGACGACTGGCCTTGGCCACACTGCGTGTCATGCGCAGGATGCTTCACTTCAATATCTGCAGCTTTTCGACTTCTCACTGCCGAAATACGGATGTAGAAGACCTCGAGGCCCGCGTGGCCAAGGCCATACCCACTCATCTAGTCTATTCCTGTCAATACTGGGCCGGTCATCTCTCCGGGACCTGGTTTGATCAGGAGCTGCTGTTCGAGCTCAAGGACTTTATGGAGGATAGGTTTTTATATTGGCTCGAAGTCTTAAGCGTAACAAACACTATTTATATCGTAGTTCCGTCGCTGAACGCGATATGTCATTGGGTAAAGGTAGGCTCGCGACTTCGCCTCCAATAAGTCCATATTTACATCAAATCATGGCATTTGGCTTCGTTTCAGAATTACAACTCTGACGTTTTGGAATTCGCAAAAGATGGGCTCAAATTTATGGCCGCTTTCGGTACTGTCATTGCTCAAAGTGCACCACATATCTACCTTTCAGCGCTACCATTCGCCCCGCTTAATTCGAAGGTCGCACAGCAATACCTCCCTTCTTACCCACAAGCACTCGTAGTGGAAACTGGACGCGTGTCAGACTGGCCTGCTATTCAGCTGATAATCGATGAACATTATGGTCACGTCAACTCAATCGCATGTTCTTCGGATGGTAGATTCATTGGATCTGGCTCGGCTGACAAAACGGCTCTCATTCTTAATGCAGAAACTGGTCAGCCTGTCTCTGGACCCTTTCGTGGTCACGAAAGTTCTGTCAACTGTGTCGCTTTTTTTGAAAGTCTGCTCCTTGCGTCGGGATCAGATGATCAGACAATTAGAATTTGGGACGTTGAGACCGGGGACCTTATTGCAGGTCCCTTGATTGGGCACACCGACATGATTACGGCCCTCACATTCTTGCCAGGTGGCAAGCTTATCTCGGGCTCCAATGACAAGACTCTTCGAATCTGGGACAGCCAAGAAGGTGTTACGGCATTGGGACCCTTACGCGCTCACACTCTCGGCGTAACTTGCCTCGCAGTTTCCTCAGATGAATCCCGTGTTGCATCAGGGTCCTACGACAAAACGATATACCTCTGGGATCCTACTACAGGTGACACAGTAGCTGGACCGTTCATTGGACACACGAGTTGGATCAACGCCGTCGCCTTCTCCCCCAATAGTCAATTTGTTGCTTCCGCATCAGACGATGAGACGTTGTATATTTGGCATGCTGATGATGGAACAATCTCGGTGGGACCACTGGACGAGCATACCGATTCCGTCACTTCAGTCGCTTTCTCTCCCACTGACTCTATCATCGTTTCCGGCTCCCATGACGAAACTTTGAGGCTGTGGGATGCCAACACGGGGAAGCCTGTGCGCGGACCATACAGGGGTCACACAGATGGTGTGATCTGCGTTGCGTTTTCCGTCGATGGGCGTAGAATAATTTCTGGTTCTCGGGACCAGACTATCAGAGTATGGGATGCGTGGCCAGGGCAAGATGATACCGAGGGTATTTTAGGGTATACTGCGCACAAAGATGGTGTCAATGCTGTCGCTGTATGCGAGGAGAGGGGTTTAATTGTGTCTGGATCGGATGATGACGCTGTCATGGTATGGGATATGAACTCTGGAGAATTATTTGCCGGACCCCTCGAGGGTCACGATCATTGGGTTCAGGCGGTGGCGTTTACTCCGCAAGGAGATCGAGTTATCTCTGGATCGGAAGATCAGACAATTAGAGTCTGGAGCTTGGACGATGGTCAACAAGTCCTATGTATGGAAGGTCATCGTGCTGGCGTCACCTCCCTTGCTGTCTCTTCGAATGGATGCATAATCTCCGGATCCTATGACGGCACGGTCAAAGTTTGGGATCTCTCCACGGGTGAACTATTGCTTTCCAATGGGGAACATAGGAGCTGGGTCACCTGCGTTGCGGCGTCCCACAGCAATGGCTTATTCGCATCTGGTTCCCACGACAAAACGATTCGCATCTGGAGCCTCGACGAAGCACAATCACTCCCTGACCCCATTGAGGGGCACACAGGACCTGTAAATTGTATTTCATTCTCTCCAGATGGCCAACTTCTGGCCTCCGGTGCTGCCGATCTCACCATTCGAGTTTGGGACGTATCCACAGGCAAGGCTATCCTCGGACCCTGGCACGGTCATGCAGGGCTTATTACGTCCGTCGCATTTACACCAGATGGACAGTACATTATCTCGAGCGCCTATGACAAAACGATTAGAATTTGGGATGTGGAAACCGGAGTTGCTGTGTGCGGCCCATTCAATGGACACACAGGCGGCATTTGCGAGATGATATGTTCTCCCAGTGGAACGCGAATTATTTCCTGCTCTGATGACGAATCGATTAGAGTCTGGAACGCAGAGGCGCTTGAAGAAGTAATTGAAGAAGACCCAGACGATGCGGACCTTGCCGCTCTTCCTGTGGAGTTCTCGAGCTATTCCAAATTGACAAATGGCTGGGTCTCCAGCACTAGCGGGGCGTTACTATTTTGGGTGCCTCCTTGGCATCGCAACGGGCTGTGGTGGCCAAGAACTTCCGTTGTCATCTGCGAACGCCCCACCAAACTTAGTTTTAGCCAATTCGTTCACGGCGAGTCATGGGAGCACGTCAAATCAATGCTACACCCAGTTGCACCGCCTTCGACTCGTAGGATAGTTAGTAGCACCAACGATTCATTGTAATCTTGCAACGTATCAATGCTTGTAGCATAATTTCATGCTGTAACTTGTATTACAAACGAGCATCCAACGCTCGGTTCCGCTCATCCCCTTGCCTTCCTGGCTTTGCCCTTTAAAGATTGATTAGCGGAAGCAGAGAAGCATCAGGCGCAACGGCCAACCTTTTTGGCCTCAACCTTTCGCCCGCCTCCATTTGCTTTCTAAATCGATGGACGTCAGTAGACAATTTAGCCGAAGATATGCGTGTCCCACCACTACATGTAATGTCCGGGGTCGTTCGGGTTCGAACGGTGAGGCTGGGCGTGGGCGCTTCTTGGATTGTACACTCGACAATAATTCAGACAACGTCGACAGGGGAATGTCGTCATCGGAGTCCGATTGTGCGAGTCGAGTGAATTTCAACTGCCCGCCCTGAGATGACCGAACACCACTTCCCACCGGTGTTTTAGGTGCGAGTGTTTGATGGGAAACCGTGGGATCCTTGATGTGTGTCGGGCACAATCAGTCCACTTAAAGGCGTAAATCAAGCGGCACGGTCTCATTAACCTGAGATGTCGGCATCCACACGTTTGTGTCGATAATCGACTTGACACCGCCTCCGTTATTTCCGGCTTCATTTGACATCAACTGTTTTGCCAGTGTAGCTTCTAGATTCCTAATTCGGCTTTGCATCGCGGAGATAACATTTTCTTTCTGAAGCACAACATCAGCTTTTACTCCATTTAACCGTGCAACAATACCCTTCTCAGTTCATGATCCTTCTCGATTAGCTCATGTTCACGGGCCGAGAAGGACATCTGCGTCAACATTTGAGCAAATTCTCGTTCATCTTGGGTCTAAACGATGTGATCAATGAGCTATTATGGATCGTGAATCAATAGAGGTCTAGAAGATTACTAAATCGCCTTGTTTATGCCGTAGCTTTAGGGTTCGAGCTCGTTCTTGCAATCCCACGTTCTGTCCACGTAGTTCTCGAACTTGCTCTTCCAAACTGATTACCGTGTTATTTAATCCTGCCGTGCTTTGTAATTGTAATTCCAAGATCGTGATTTTACCGCTCGCTTCACCAAATGCGTTTGCTGTCTTCTCTAGTTCTGATTGCAGGTGTGCCGCCTTCTGTTTCGCCTCGGCCAGCTCACACGTCAGTGTATCGGTTCTGCTCGATTGGGCCACGACCAATTGGGTATTGTCTTCTTTAAGCCTAGTAAGACTCTTCTCAAATTCTGCGGTTGCATCGAGGAGCGCAATACGATGTGATGCTGCTTCTTCCTTGGCGTCTTTGAGCAACGTTTGCAGATTAGACTTTCGTTCGTGGAGAACCGCCATATCAGACTTGTGTTGTGATATAGCTGATTCGAGTTTGGTCTAAGATTCTGTCAGTTCGAGTAGTTGCTTATCGCACTCCGTACGTACTGCGCATGTAACCTCGATTTGAGTCGCTCGTTCCTACACATATCAGGTCATGAATTGGAATATGTAAGAAGGGAAATGCCTGGAGGTCTCCGTTATGCTCTTTTGTCAGCCTGAGCGTGATTGATTGTGAATCAAATCGTTCTTGTAAGACCTATGCTCATTGAGCGAATGCTGATTGAGAGGAAGCGGTAGAACAGACTGAATTCTGAGTCTCTAGCTTCCGCAAGCTGGGGTCATAAGAAAGTGGAATATAATCACAGAGTCGCAGTGCTTACCATTCGTCTCTCTCCGACGCAAGTTGCCTGCAGTGCTTCAAATCCCGCTCCAAGTCTATTACAGTCTTTTGAGCCATTTCTTCGGCTTGTGCTAACATTGCAATCCTGATGGTTGCGTCTGATAAAGCTACATTGGATTTGGTGAGCCTGAGACTACTATGAGCGGATATCTTTGGCGTCAAGTATACCCTTACGAAGCGTCGAGCTCCTTATATGCGACTTCAATGTGGTGTAGCTTCGTCTGCAAGCATGCTCTTCCTTCAATGGCATCAAGCAAATCTTGGGATTTCTTGCCAAGTTCCTGCTTTATGCTTCCTTGGACATCAGCGTACGTACACCCTGGCACCCACAATGACTGACGTAGCGTTCTCTTCCACGAGCGTGTCCAGTCTCGCCGCTAGTTTGTCACGCCTGCTCAAACGAATGGGTTGTTAATCTAGCACAGGTCACTACAGCCCTTACTCGTTGCGCAACAAGTCCCTTTCCAGGACGAGATCATCATGGCGTTTCGTTATCATCGCATTTAAATTTTCAAGTTCTGCAACGCTATAGGTTGAAAGGTTAAAACGAAACAGCAAACGCAATCACCGGAAAGTACCGGTCCCTGGCCGCCTGAAGTTCTCCCTCGAGAACGCCTGCGCGTGATAATGCAGATATCAACTCGCCCTCTTGTCTTTTGATTAGATCTGATGCCATTGCCCCTGAGGATGTTATGACGTTATGGTCAGCACTATTTACTTGGAACCTCATGCAGCTCACGAATAGTGTCCCAATTATCGCATGCTTGCTTGATATCCTTTTCTGACTCTTGTTCCCGCTGAAGCAATGCGCCCCAGAGTGTTGCTTTCTCAGTTTCAAGGTCTTTCAATTTGAGGTGAGTCTCTGCCAACTGCGTCGCCATATGATGAAGCTTGTCGCGAAGAAGGTCGATTACTCGCTGAGCTGCGAAGGGTACGCAGGCATCCTAAGCCCAACGTAGTCCAGGCACGGCTACCATGAGCCACCTACCTGAAGAGAGTTCGTCGCGCAATTCGCCGGTGAGGGTGTGGATCTCTCTCTTTTTCTTCAGCTCGCCCGTCTTCAGGTCTACCACTGATTCTAGATCTGTTGAGGTATGAGTGACTATTCGAACGTTGATTAGGAGAGTTACCATGCAACTGCTTTACGGTCCATTGCCTTGCTTCCTGAATTTCGGTGAGTATGCCGGAGAGACAGCCGGTGTGGGGGGTTTCCTCTGAGTTTGTGCCATTGATGATATTGAGCGCTCCATAGTACGAATGTTTCAAGTTGTCATATTCCTCTCGGAGGTGCGTATACCTAAGGGAGTTAGTCGAGATGCTAATACATGCGGCCTTTACTTACGTTTCATTGGTGATTTTCATCTGCTCACTCGCCTTTCGTAAGAGGGCTTTCATGCTTTCCACCGCTTTTCGCTCCTTCGCACATTCGGCTTCCTTTACCGTGACTTGTTGTTTGCAAGATTCAGTGGTTTTCTCCAACTCTTCCTGGGTGACCGCTAGCTTGGATGAAAACTCGTCTGATCGGCCCTGCGCTTCATTACGAGCGCGATTGATCTCATCCAGGTCCCCACGAACGCGGTGAATCTCTTGTTGAAGAGCGCTTAGTTGGGATTGGGCATTTGCTAACTCATGGTTTCGCTGTTCTAACTTGGCATAAGCAGAATTGATCTGGGATTCCTTCTCCAATATCGCGCGACGCAAAACATCGCCATCGGACTGGCTCTTGAGTCGCTAACGTACATAGTCAGCGCATAGGGCTTGAGTCCAGATGACGCAACAGCTTACCAATTCGTTTAGCTCCGTCTTTAAACGGGAAACTTCCTTCATTGCGGCCATTACGAAGCCCACCTCTCCTTCTGTGTCATTATTGACAAATGTGTCATCTTGGCGATGCTCCACTTTTTTGGACGCCAGTGTGTTGGGTAACGGGGTGGGTACATCCAAATTTAACTTGAACGATGAAGGCTGGTGTGCTGGTGTTTGCCGTTCAAGCTGTTGGAGGTTGGCTTTTGAGGGAGGTTTTAAAGAGAACGTGGGTAGAGAAGCAATATTGGCAGGCATATATGCGTCTCCCTCCCCATTTTTGGCTACGCCAATTGGGGTACCTATGTGAATGAGTCCAATTGAGATGACCAATGGGAGTAATCATCATACCAATCGGTGAACCCAAGTCAGCACTCCTTATCTCTCGTTCTGACGCTCCTGGAAGCAATGGATGGACTGGTAATGCATCGTTCTCACAAGTCTTGGCGCTATTCGTCTTGGTAAAATTAAAGAACGCTTGCGGCGTCTCTTTCTGGATACCAAAATGCTTCCTAAAGAGTTGAGGCGATTGCGTCGTTGCCTGGGTCTGAAGTTGGGAAGAATTCTTGCGGAAGGTGAAGAGAGAAACTTTGGCTTGTCGTTGAGCACCGGATGTCCCTGCAGGTTCTCCGTCGCGGTCAGGACCTCCAGCACTACCCTGGGTCAGACTGGGCTCCTGAAGAGTGTTTGGCTTGATATATACTTGGCTTTGAAAAGGTGAAAAACGGAAGCCAGGTGCTTCTTCATCGTGCGCCATGATGTTCCCCTCTGTGATGAGGAGAATGCGCGCGTCCCTCGACTTTCGGGACGCGTTTGCTTGTTCCCACAGGTATTTAGGTATGCGTGACTGTAACGCGCTTGTCACATCGCATGTCACAACCATCCCGACTGTCAGTCCCATCACAAACTCCTGCTCGCAGCGAGCCATCGCCGTCACAAACATCTCGGAATCCTGTCTCTCTACGTCTTTACAAGGTTTTAGGGACCAACTTTACGGATGATGCTACCAAGGAAGCACTAGAAACCCTGTCCGAGTTGTATGCGTTGCCGAAGCATGGTGGTTCAGCTTCCCAGACAGAACAGGCGGAGGATGACCTGGATGGAGATGCCCTCGACGACTTAGTTGTGGGTGAAAGAATTACTCAAACGGCCACAGGAGAGATTGCTGCCAAAGCGCGTAGGAATCTTCGGCGAGACATGGAACACAAGCTAGCTCAAGGCAGTCACCAATTCATGCAAGCCTTAGCGGAGGTGGATCAAGTGTGTATGTTTAACGTTGAGACCCTTTTCAATGATTGTTCATCGCGCTATTCCAGAAATTGGACGAGATTGAGAAGTATATCATCGCCATGAAAGTCAGTTGCACTGAGGCTGAGGCTCAGCTCGAGTTAACAAATGAAGCAAGTAAAGGCTTGCTGGAACGTGCGGGTCACCTACGGGAAGAAAGGTAAGCCTCCAGCTACAGTGACTCTTCCAAGTTACCCATGAAGTTTAGACAGGGAGTGGAAGAGAAACGATCAATCATCTCATTATTCCTCGGACGCTTCACCTTGGATGATCAGGAGATTGAGGCTTTAACCTCAAGGGAGGTTCCTGTAGGCGAAAGATTCTTCCAAGCAATGGATAAAATGGAGCAAATCAGGAAGGATTGTAGGATTTTAATGTCCGGAGAGGATGGCCCAACACGGGCTGGGTATGTTCCTCTTTCTCACTCACAATCGTCTTTGACCCGACCCTGTTCTCAGCCTCGACGTAATGACCATGACTTCCACTCATCTTGAGCGAGCGTATAGCAAAATCGTTCGATGGTGTTCAAATGAATTTCGGCAATTTGGTCGAGAGATGGCTGAAGTGAGCTCTACCTTGCAAGAGTCTATTCGTCGATTACGTGCCCGTCCGGAGTTGCTGGCGTGAGTCTTCTTCATAAGTTTCATCCTTCTTTTCTAAAATTTGGATCCAAGTGAAGTTATGTCCATACTCTCTCAAACCCGCCAGACTACCCTCCTTTCCTCGTTCATTACAGCCCTAACACGTGGCGGTCCATCGGGACTCCCACGACCAATAGAATTGCATGCACATGACCCATTACGCTACGTTGGCGACATGCTTGCATGGGTTCACCAAGCTATCGCGGCCGAAAGGGAATTTTTAGAATCGCTATTCAGTTTGAAGTCTGATGGTAGAATGGTTGGCAGCGTTCGGAAGTTTGATATAACAAACGAAGAAGAGGAGTGGATGAGAGACCTGATGGATTTGGCAGTTGAAAAACTTTGCGTTCCGTTAAAAGTAGGTACATTTGAGTCGAACACCCCTGACCCTAATTTTCCCTCTCCGTTTTCGGTTAGTCGCGCGTGCAACAGACAGTGCGTTCGCAAGAGAGCAGTATCATGTCGTACAAAATCGCCAACTTGCTACAATTCTATACGTTAACAATGCACCGTACCATCGGTGAACACGCAAGTTTGTCAAAAACGCTACAAGAGTGATTATATTCGTGTAGTCCTTACTGGAAGAATTCCTAACAACTGGTGCAGTGTTACAGATCTGGCCTATAATGTATTTTATCAATCCATACAGGCACAGGGTCAGGCCCTTAACAAAGTCACCTTGGTTCGTTAAGGCTGTCCCTTGAATCGAGAAATAGACCTAACATGATTTTCAGGACCCAAATGACAAGTCCCTTTTACCGCCACTCGCCGTCCTTGAACACGCCCAAATGCTTCGCGAAATTGTCGCTGTCTATCAGTCATCTCTTGGAGATGAAGCTGAGGAAGAGCAGATGGAGGGTTTCCGCAAGATTTCCGATATGATGATAGACCCTATCGTGGAGATGTGTGCTACGGCTAGTGAAGAAAAACGAAGAATTCGGCCGCAATGGGACCAGCCCATCTTTGTTCTGAATTGTCTAACCTACACTCTGGTACGCTTAACAAAGTTTTCATCATCTCGATTGCGGCGTTGACACATCCGTAGAGTGTATTGGAACCTCACAATTTTACGTCGTACAAGCAAGGATTACTGCAGGAACTGGTGCAACAAAAGGTTCAGCTGCTGACTGAAGAACATGTAAGCACGACGTTCAGAATTTCATGTCGAGGCATCTGACATACGAGCATTTTCAGTTCATCAATATTTGCGTTGCTGCTGGTATGTATGAAGTCCACCGGACTTGTAAGACTCATGACCGCAGTGTACGGATCATTCATATTATAAAGTTGCCCTGCCTCACATCCTACCTGCAGGAACCGCTTTCTCGCATCCCCGGTGTCCAGCCCGCCGAGCTTCGTACCTCTCTTTCCAAGTTCTCCCGGTGGCTCTCATCCCTAGAAGTCGTTCAATCCGCTCGTCTGGCACAATTGAGCCTTCAAAAGCTCCACTCTGAAATTCACCAGAGGGCCTTGGTAAGAATGGTTTGGGCATATCGGGACATTTGTGAAGAGGTGAAACGCCCAGAGAACAAATATGAAGCAGCGGCTACGCTGCTGGGGAGTGAGAGACCGTTCGGGCAACCGGCTCTCTTGTGGCAGATCTTCGGCTTGGCAGAGGAAGAGGAAGATGAAGAGGCGAGTAGAGCGAGTAGCATGCAGAGCGCTAAGGGGCTTCCGGAACAAGGGGCAAGTCCCTAATGATGTACATGTTCCTTTGTCTTTTCTGTGCATCTCGATGAATGGAGAAAACTAGGCCACAATAAAGCGAACCTCGGGCAACAAGAGGCTTGACCAGCTAGGCCTTTCCTTCCTCGCTGTCCCTGTACTGTCACACCATGTCACTTGAATGGGTAAGACACGTCCTTGTTGATTTCAAGGCTCGTTCATGGTCAAAACACCATCACCATCGGAATCTAGCACAAAAGATACAAAAGGAAAATGAGGGTATTATGTGTCTATAGCCCTGCTCCTGCTTAGTATATCCCTTACATGGAGCACCTTCCAGGTTCGTCAGCTCTTCCTGCACGCGTTGCGGTTGTCCAACGCACAATAACACACTTACACTGAAACGGAATCTTGGCCGAAGATCGACTTCCGAGGGGCCATCGAAGCGCTGTAACAGTGTAAGCTCAGCTCGTGGTATGTCTTAAGATATAGGTAGAAAACCCCGCTGTTCGTCCAGCTGTCGCTTCATTTTGTCTTGCTGCTAAAACGCACGCGGGAGTCATAGTCGTTCTGTGAATGCTATCTGGCTTCGCGAGTGGTGGTCATTCTTCCATTGAGCTTTGAGATCTTGAGAGCTTGAGACTCAATGAACGCAGAAGTTTGATTCCTCGGACCTCGTGACTTCGAAATGCAGATGCGCCGGTGATGAACGGATTTGCAATGCTAAAAATGTTGCATGACCTTTCCATCAGCACTAGACGTATAGGTATTAGTTCTCATCTCGGGATTCCCGGGTTGTCGGTGTAGAAAGGCGTAAGACCGCAGGTGTGGACTATATATTGCTTCATTCCATCCTATCCTTTTCCCCTTGGTTCCCCAGCTTTCCACCTCTCCAGATCGCGTGCATATTGACTTTGAATTATCATGGAAGCCACTGTCATGAACATTTGCTTGTTCGTCGTTATGGTTTGGTTGACTTGGAAGAGTTTCCAAAAGTCGTCGATACCACTACCTCCTGGTCCACCGAGAAGCTTGTTTGGATTTGGTGATAATAGGAAGGATTTGCCTAAGGCGGCGCCTCATGTGAAATGGACAGAATGGCACAAGCAATATGGTATGCGTTTCTTATCCCTTATATCAGCTCTGTGGTGGGTGAGGGAGCCAAACGGCTGCGGGGGTTAGTTGATTAATTGGTAGCGGCATTTGGAGGTTGAACGGAGGGAAAAAACTAGGCTCACGAAGGTCGATTACCAAAATGCTAATTTTCACTTCCTTGATTCCGGGTCATAGGTCCTGTGATCTCATTCTACGTACTAAACAAGCCGATGGTCGGTAAGTATCTTGCAAAGCAAAACGGGGTGCTACGTCAACAACCTAATAAGGCCTAAATAGTCGTTGGATCCCTCAAAGCTGCTTCAGATTTGTTTGACAAACGGGGCAATATCTATTCGAGCAGACCTCGAAGCATCGTTGCGTAAGTGCAACTGCTCGTAATATGCATGTCATAATTGACAATCGCGGCTAATGTAGAGGCGACTTACTATCGAGGGGAATGAGAGGGGTTGGAATGCCTTACGGCCAACGTTGGAGGAACTGGCGATCGGTAAGTCAATGCCAGGTGTCATAGATATTTCTCAAGACTTCGAATCCTTATTGGCCGCGTTAGCTCCTACACGCTGGGATGAATATTGATGCGGCGCAAGATTACAAGCATTTCCAGGAGTTAGAATCTAAAGTCTTGCTTCGTGACTTGTTGGAGGAGCGTGATCCAAACCTCATGACTGCTCATGTTCGTAGGTATGTGCCTTCTCCATCCCTTGTTGTGTGCTTCTTTCCAACCAAAGCGTTGGGGTACGCGTGGGCTGCAACAGATACGCTGTTTCAATTGCGTTTTGTGTTGGATATGGGCGTCGTGTTAAGAATATGCAGGATGACATAGTACTTAAGAACCAAGAAATTGATAAGTGTGAGCCATGTGTCTATTTACATTTCATTGCAGTTGCTTAATTTGCCTTTAGACTTCATCAGGTTCGTCCATTTCCAGGAATGTTCTCCTCTGGCTATTGTCGAACTTCTTTTTAAAGCGTCCAGTAAGCATTCTGAAATTGGCGCCGTGACTGTCATGTTCACGTCAACGATATCTTTCTAGTGGTCCTGGAAAGTATCTCGTCGAGATGGTACGTACCTCATATCCCCGTATCTCATTCAGTGATTTACACATCCATTTCACAGCTTCCGATACTCCTCTGGCTTCCTGTGAGTTCCTTTCACCCTAGTCTCCCGTCGTATATTTTCGACTCACCGACCAAACCTCTAGCGCCCACTTCAATGGTTTCGTCATGAACCCGAACGCCATTATGAGATTGACAAAGAGATCTACCTGTCTCTCATGAACGATGTCAAAGAACGGATGAAAAAAGGGATCGTATATCCTTCAACAGCCACTCGTGCTTTGGATAAACAAGCCAATTTTGGTTTGAATGATGTCGAAACTGCATATGCTCTTTCCGCCCCTTGGACTGCTGGTGCCAGCACGGTGAGAACAGCCTATTTATTAGTTCCAATTGAATGAACATTTTGGTCAGACTATCTCTTCCATGCAAGTATTTTTTCGTATGTTTTTGACGGATTCCCTAGATTTTCAGACTGATCTGACAATGATATACCTTAGTGGCAATGCTCAACTACCCAGAAACGATGAAGAGAGCACAAGCTGAGATTGATGCTGTCGTCGGTCCTGATCGTCTCCCGGAGTTTACAGATCAGGGATCGTTGCCCTATATACAAGCTACCATGAAGGAAACCATGAGGTTTGACTCACCATGTCTTGCTATTATAATTCATTCGCGTCCTCATCCTCGCGTAGATGGCGTCCTATCGTTCCCACTGCTGTCCCTCATTGTACCACAGAGGATGATACTTATGAGGGGATGTTCATCCCAAAAGGTACAACCATTTTCCCCAACACCTAGTAAGTCTGCACCTCGCCCTTCTGTCCTGGCCTAATGCAGATCGTTTTCCTCCGAAGTGCTATGACGCAAAATGAGGAGGTATGAGCTGCTCCCAAGAATCAAGCAATGTTACGGACTCTGACCCAGAGATGATTCGGTTAGATGTTCCCTGAGCCTAATACTTTCCGCCCCGAGCGTTTCATTGAGAATTCTGCTCTTCTAAGCCTCAATTTCTGGTGGGGCTTTGGCCGCCGTGTCTGCCCAGGAATACATATAGCTCAACAATCCCTATTCATTGCCATCACAAGGTGAGTATCAAGGTTCTTCTCAAATTCGCCTACTAACTTTCCATATGCGCGACCCCCGTCACACATTCAGAATTCTATGGGCGTTCGATGTAGTTCCAGTCAAAGATGCCAGTGGAAAGGCAGTTATACCCTCTCCTGATGAATTCCAACCCACGATCATTACCTCCCCGAAACCGTTTGGTTATAACATGATTCCAAGGAGAGTCGATGTTGATGCATTCATCAAAGAAGAGGCAGAACCAGCGGTTCAAGTGCTATCGGGTTGGAATTAAATACACCTCCTGTATGATCTACGTAGCATTGTTGCCTACCACTAACTCGGGGTAACTACCTCTGCCAGTATTGTGGCTGTACTAGTATTCTGAAATTGCTTTGATTCATTCAATCTCTTATCTTTTGCTTCCTGAAGACATCTTCACCTCTTACATTGCTCAGCCATTCCTCTCTCAACGCACAATAAAACTCTCCCTTGGGCGCAAGTTCCCCGTCCCCCTTGTCCTTATTGGCCAAGTCCAAACCACCATAGCAGACATATGCATATTTCCCTTCAGCACGTTCTCCCCACTCTCGGATCCCACTTCCACAGAGGTCGCAGAACTCCCTCGTTAACAACGCGGTTGATTCAGAGTCTGAGTCACTATCGCCTTTGACAATGTTTCGAGATCTGTGTTGAACGGGCGCCGCAGAGAAAGCGATGAGGGAGAATGATTGCCATGGAACCTTGATGGTTACACCAAACGCTGAACCCGTCCATTTCTTGAAAGCGTCATTCGTGAATTCGAGAGTGATGAGATGGGCTTGCTTACTTTGCAATTTCCACAGTGACAGACAGAAGTACGTGCGCTTTCTGAAGGAGCTAGAGATATTTGCCAACGTATTGCATTACAGTAACAGCTTCCTGTATATACCCTCTCTGGCATTTCGATTGGTTGCAGTTCGAGTTCGCGGGTACGGGGAGGATGATATTGATGATGTCATATCCCCGTCCGACCTGGGAATGACCATTCCCGACAGCTGGTCGAGCCGTTGGACTCGAAGCTTGACAGTCAAATTTAAAACTTTAATCATTCATGCAACGATCCGACATTCGGACAGACACTATTATGTTAGACTTTGAATTTGATCAAATTGGAAGCTTTCAATCATTCGATGTACTAAGTTCTAGGACGGAAGGTGTGCCACTTTCTAAACATCGTGTGCTAGCCACTTCCAGGCGTTTATAAGCACGCCAAACAGCCAAAGATCCAAATGAATGGGACCTACGACTCGCGATGACTCAATACGCCGCAAATTACCAACGTCTACGAGATGATCGAACGACTTGAATCGCTCACATCGGTCGATATCGTGTGGAGTTCAGTGTACGATGGCATCGACTATGAAACCACCAAGTTCATCTACGAGATTCAACGAGGGGTCGTGGGGGCACTGCTAAAAGCGACGGGAGGGTGGCTGGAAAGCTTGTCTTGTCAATCGCATTGCGGAGACCTATAGAGGGACCACCCATGGACTTACCTCGTTGAGTGAATTTCGAGGACTGAAATTCTTTACGATAGACCCGCAAGGTTAGGGTTGTTGTGCCGTCGCGACAATTGAGGGAGGGTCCTTCGATCGACATAAAGCGCACAAGCCACATTGCATCCCATCAAGCCACAGGGAAGTTCTACAAACTCTGATGAGGAACAACCCTGCTTTGGAGCACCTCAGCATTGAGCAAGGCTGTATTATCGATCTACATGACGCAGAAACATTACTTGCCAACAACGGCAAGCAATATCCCGCTTTACGTGCGCTCACGATGAACGGCGTCTCTTTCCCTCGCCCGCTTACGACTCTACCATTCCGCTTTTCACGCCTTCAAGAACTTGAGGTGCTCTCACTATACTCCATTTTCCCACTCGACAATCTCTGGTCGTCTTTGCACGCTGCAGGTGCCACATTAAAAGTGTTGAAGACCTCCCAGGTGTCTCATTTACTCGTCACCTATCTTTCCTCGTATTCGAGTTTACAAGCTCGGAATCAACACTATCGAGGACTTACCCGAATGCGCATCCCCCGAAACCGCGACATGTTCTTCAAGGCGCTTCCACGTCATTCCTCTCTTTCTTTCTGGGCTAACGTTGAATACCTCGACGGCCGTCGTTCTCTCCTTCACTCTGGATGCCTGCCCTCACTTTGCTAGCCTCTTTGAGGTCCCTTCGCCTCTGTCCAGGCAATAAGGTGATATCTTTGTCCGTTATGTCCAACGAAGTCGAAGAAGAAGAAGATGTTCAAGAGAAATTAACCTGGTATCATATGGCTGAGGTGTACAATTTCCGAGAAGTTCTGAGGAGCGTCAAACTCTTGCAGAACCTGGAAATTTTGCAGATTCACTGGCCAAATGAGACTACTGGGTGCAGAATGGCATGGTTCCAGTTGGTGCAGGACTATCGAGAGCTGCTGGCGCCCGTGGCCATGAGGAGTAACACAGGGAATCCGAAGGTGTTGATCTTGGACAATGGGACTTATTTGAGGAGGCGCTAGGGTAGTAAAGATTGGGTTTATATACCAAGAGCAGTCGAGGAACGAGAGTGATGACACCCGAATAGACGTCGTGTATCGTACTTGTAACCAATTTAACAGGTTGATACCAAATCGTATTGCGGTTACCGAGATTCTTCTCCGCATCGTGGTGTTTGGTGAAGGGAACGAATGCCTGGGCGGCGCGTGCTTATAATGCGCGGCTTCCTTCCAACTGCCATTCGCAAGTCGCTGTCTATCCACTACAAACCAATAAACCAATGATTAAATACCATCAGATCCAGAGGCCTCATCCGTGGAGGGGACCCTCCAGGTCGAATTTGCAAACAAACAGGGCACTGTTACAGCTTACAAATTGGGAATGACATGGTTAAACAGCAATTGACCTGTTCGCACAGTTGCAGAATGATCTAATGGGGGATATGCCATATCAAATCTCGTCCCTCGTCTTTCAAAGATTGTAAAATCGAAACGTCTTCGTCATATCCTCTCCCCCGACTAATGGTAATATCCGCAAGTCGAAGCGATCCGTATGTGAAGCGCGACCTGAGCATGTCTCCAAGGACGCCAGGTGTGTTGTGTGACCATTCGATCCAATTGAGTGTCTGGAGTGACGGTAGAAGGTCTTCTCCATACATTGGCGGAAAATTGCCATCATGATCACCTTGTATGGTGAGTAAGCGTGCTATCCTATCATCTCCTGCATTGCACAGTAACTCGAGCGTCCGTAGATGAGTCAAATATCGCTTCGATTGCTGCAGGAATGAGAAAACCTCATCTGAGCTTTGCCGGAAGTCAGATAAATCCAGCATTGCCATGGACATGCAATTGGAGCGCTCAAGAAAACGGCATACACGGGTGCATAGCCTAGGTTCCCACCTCCGCATACGATGGAGCGTCAAATCCTGCAATGAGGGAGCAACGAGATGATCGATCAGTGGGCAAAAATCGACACGTCCCACTCCGCTGAGTTGTAACGTCTGTAGTGACGGTAATGATATGGTCAGGTCTCCAAATGCGACGTCATCATTGAATCCAGGGAGACCGTACTGCCTTGTGATACAAAGTCTTTTGAGATTTGTAAGTCGTGACAGGTTCTGAGCAAGAAATGATATATCGTCGATGTCCATGTCGATTTCCTCGAGTTGCGACCAGGGTGGAGATTGCGGTATGAAGTAATACCAGGTCACTTTTCGAAGCACCTTTGATCCGTTGATCGCATGCCAGATTCGTGTTTGAGTGGCGACATCACAATTTTCGAGAATAAGTTTCACAGTCGATAAGTTTGAAGGGGTCGAGAGCGATGAAAGCAGATCGCCTGGGTATCCGGATGGCAAATGCATGACTACCGACCTCCAACGATCAACATAGGACATGAAGAGAGTCAAAATCGTCGTCGTCGCTTTCCGTTCGGAATCAATTGAACCTCCATGAGATAGTACGAAGTCAATAGGACAACTATCTCCCGTCCGTATTAACCAGAGTTCCACTAGACGTACGAGCCCTACTGTGCGAGGAGCAAACAGTGATAATTGAGACCACGCCATGGGCATGCAACATAAGATGACGTTGCGCCATATACGGCAGACGTGGGAAAGGTTCATGAGAGCGAAGAACCGAACATAGGTCTGATTCCAGTTGAGATGTCTTACTGCAAGAATCGCGTCCTTGAATATGGGAGTCAGCAATTCTGCCGGGAGAGAATAGATAGGGGATGCATGGGAGTTAAGCTGGATTGGGTGTGAAGGGTGATTCTCGACAGATATCGTGTCGTGGGAGTCATGTTCGTTCGACAGGTCCAACGCAATGACTGGCAGCCAATTTGTTTCGTTGATCAAATCCCAGCGGGATGTAGGGCGTGATGGTGTGTCCGATAGCAAGATTTTACCCCAGAACTCCTGTTCTCGAAGACTGCCTGAGAAGCTGTGAATGCGGTGGAACAAAGTTGTCAATCAACCATACCTGTCCTTTCCATCGCAGTTGCTGGGAGCGTCCTCCGTGAGCGCTGATTGCGCGTGACCGGGTATCGGGCCGGGCGGCACGTGCTTACTAATGCGCAGCTCCGGACACGATTGACGGCCATCAGATTCAGAAGATTCATCTATGGAGGATATCCTCAGAGTCAAATTTCAAACACGCAAGCTTATGGTGATAACTTAAAAACTGCGAGGACGGCATTGAGGTGGGTGTAAGGTCGTTCAAACAACCATTATATGAACTGAGGACCTGACCTAGGGAGGTGAATCACCATACAAGACGAGTCATAAGACGCTAGGCGCAGTCATGTCGTCAGCACAGTTACAACCTCACACCATGAGGCTCACGAGCTCTGCTTCGCTCACCAGTATCCCACCCGATATCATCCTTTCAATTGCAGAGTATCTTGACCCAGCCACCTTACTAAATCTGCGATTGATATCCCATGCCTTGAATGCGGTCATCACTCCCTTGGCTCTCCGCAGTATTTCCATTTCGCTTGATGGAACCAAGAAACATATCATTGGGGTATTAAATTCGTCTCCTCCTCCTCTTCCAGGAATTTACAGGCATGCCAAACACCTCACGATCAGAACTCATGAGTCGTTCATCGCGGAATGGGTCAAAAACACCCGAACCTTGAACGTCTACAAGATGGTTGAACAACTCAAATCGCTCGCATCGCTCCGCAGTATCAGCTGGGATGCTTGTCGCGGCGACGCGCATAAAACTCAAATTGAGAACATCTACACGATGATAGAACAACTCGAATCTCTCACATCGCTCCATATCAGCTGGGATACCTTCCACAATGACACGCAACAGGTAACCACGTTTGTTCACGAGATTCAAGAAAGGATCGTGGAGGCGGTGCTGAAAGCGACTGGAGGAAGGTTGAGGGACTTGGTCGTCGAGCCGTGGATCCTGAGAATGGGTTCGCCGTTGGATTTACCTCGTGGCTTGATGAAATTTCGAGGGCTGAGATCCCTGGGGCTCACGGTGGATGAGCATGGATGGCGATGTAGCGCCGTAGGCATGTTCAACCCGTTTGAGCGGCATAACAGACGGCAACATTTCGTTATGCGATGTATTCCTCCAAGCTATCAGGCGGACCTACAGATGTTGATTCAGGAGAATCCCAAGTTGGAGCGCCTCAGCGTTAAGCAAGGTTGTCCCCTCGATCTGCATGACGCGGAGACTTTACTCGCTGGCAACGGTATCCAAGCATTGTCTTTGCGTACTCTTAGGGTGAAGGGTATCAACTTTCCTCACAGACTTACTACCCAACCTTCCCCTTTTTCACATCTCCAAGAGCTTGAAGTGCTTTCGAATTACTCCGCTCTTCCCCTCGACAATCTTTGGTCCTCCTTACAGGCTGCAGGCTCGAAATTGAAGAGGCTGAGGACTCACCAAGTATCTTATCCACTCGTGATCTACCTCTCCTCGTACTCGGGACTCCAAGAACTCGTTATCAAGGACATCGAATATACACCGCAGTGTGTGTCCCATAAAACTACGGAGCTATTCTTCACCAAGACATTGTTGCAACATTCATCCACCCTCACAGACCTTTCGATTTCTTTCGATATGAATATCGAATTCCTCGAGGGCTGGTCGTTTTCTCCCTCACTTTGGATGCCTGCCCTCGTTGCGCTCAAGCGTTTAAAGTCCCTGAGCCTTTACCCGGGCAACGAACAGAGGTTTACATCTAGCGAAACGGAGCAGATGTTTGAACTGGAGGTAATGATAGATGAAGACGATGAAGTGGAAGATAATCAAGAACGAGCGACCAGGGATACCCGGAAGGTGGCCGTTACCCGCAACTACCAGGAAGTCCTTCTCCACATTGAATTACTGCATGAACTCGAAACACTACAGATTTCGTGGCCAAAGCAATGGTTTGGATGCGGTACGGGATACATCCAGTGGTCGAGGAGTTACCGCAGGCTTCTGACAGAGGTATCCAAGGATTTGAGGAGCAGCACGGGGAGTCCAAAGGTATTGAGGATGCTGAGTGGGACCTACGATGCGAGGAGGTGCGAAGCTGGAGGTGATTGGGAGTATATACCAAGGGAATCAGAGCAACGCGACCAGTATTGAAGTAAATTGTTTCTATGTAGTATTATTAGAGTACTATGCCTGAGTTGTATAGCAGATGGCTAATCGTTGTGCAAGGACCCTAATACCTTCCAGTTTCTTCAGCACATCACCATGGTTGTGCCTTCACTTGCTAATGTCCACCTGATATCCTCTTGTCCATCTCTGACTACGTTGACGCACCTACCTTGTTGTCCCTTCGATCGACGTCCCGCAACTTGGACGCCTAAATATCACCCAACATTAGTAGGAAGGGTGTATGGTCAACCAGTCGGCTGGAAAGCTTTAGGGGATTAAAGACATTTGGCGAGGCCACGAGGCATTCTGACCGTCATTCGAAAGGCTGTTTTATGATGCAGGTGCGTTATTTATATTCCAACCATAACATCCAAACTGTTCAACAGTACAGACTATCTCGTTGGTGTCTAGACAGGGTTGGGATTCGAACTGTGGGAATATCATCAACATACCCTTTTGGGGTTTAAGGTATCACACCTCCTCCTCATCGAAATGCCTCTACAGAAGATGCAGAACGATGGCACATTTGTACCTTGGCATACATCCAAGTCAAGGAATAACGCATCCACTGTAACTCAGACTAGTACGACCCAACGGTCTTCTGTAGCAGCATTGGGTCAAAACATGCAGAGTCACGCCGGTGGAGCGCAAAGTAACGCAGCGGATTTGAACCTTTTGCAGTCCATTGGTCAACAACTGACAATATCCGAGAACGCGATTACATATCCACTTGCTTCGGTGCAACGACTTCTGCAACCACCGCCTCTTGTCGCGCCACAACCAGCTCCATTCCCAGCATTATTGCCGTTGAAAACAATGCGTCGGTCAAGTACAACCACCCAATCCAAGGCATCTTCCAGGACGTCTAAGAAGAACAAGTCAAAGACCAGGAACGCGACTGTAGTCGAGGATCCGGATGCAATGCCCACCACCTCCCAATCTACTCCCTCGGGTGTTGCACCACCTGCAGTTGCGGACCCTGCTCCTGCTCCAGCTACAGTTCCAGCTCCAACAATGCCACCGCAGCCAAAGAAACGCAGAGCTAGGAAGAAAGATCTGCCTGCTCAACCAGTCGCGGGATCATCATCACAAGTACCGAGCCAAGTGCAAGCATCGACACGGACCCCCGCTAAACCTGAGAAGCGGAAAGCCAGGTTTAGAGCTCATCCACCACAACGCGTGCTTGAGCGTGTTCACCGCGTCTTGACACAAAGGTGCCCCCATACGCGTTCTTGATGTTGCTCAGCGCTGATCTGCTTCGTTCTTCCAAGGTTCTTTATGATTGACAGGAAACGAGAAACTGGCAGGCTCGCTGAAGAATTCAAAGTTTTGGGTTCAACTGGGAACGTGTATACGGTAGTGATAGACCATCTACCTCGTTGTGATTGTGCGTTCTTCCTTCGTCTTCATGTTCCTATCGTCGTGTCCACTGTTTCGCTGTAGGTCCAGATGCCGCGAGGGGTAATCATTGCAAGCATATTGTAGGTTCGCCTTTGGTTGTGGATCAGCTCTATTCTTACCCTGTTACCTAGATGTTCGTATTTTTAAAGGGTGCGCCAACAAGGTCCTAAACGTTCTTTGCCCTCGCTCACCCCCTTGCAGTCCTTCACGTGCCACAGAGCTCGGGTCACTGGTACCAAAAGTGAGTCAATGCACTTGGAATTGCTTATGGTCCTCATCGCGCGTTTCAGAGCTCTCTTAACCTCAGAACTGGAGTCAGTTTTCAACGATGCGCCTATTGCGCCTAATTCGGTCTCCAGCCCTCGCTTACAAGCAGCGTACGCCCAAGCGACAGGACAAGTGCTTCCATCATCGTCAAAGGGCAGAGGCAAACGAAAGCGCTCCGATGATGACGACGGTGAAGCAGGTACTGGCAAGAAGCGACGCGTTTTGACTGACGAAGACGACTGTCCTGTTTGTTATGAAACGATGGGAGGGGCGAAGGAAAGTGACTTGGTATGGTGTGATGCGTGTAGAAATGCTGTCCATTCTGATTGTTGGAGTCAATGTGAGTCTCTTGGGTCCTTTTTTTTGGCCTTGCGATGACTGAATGGGGTGTGTCGAATGACGTTCATTTGTCAGGGCAAAGATCGGCTCGATCGCGTGGAAATGGAGTCACCTGCGTTTATTGTCGTGCCAAGTGGGCGCCTTCAACTGCTACTGCTGCCGCCAAGTCTGGACCTTCGCGAAGATGGGAAGATGGTAGACATTATCTTAACCTCGCCGATGCTGCTGGGTTGGGTCCGATGCAACGCGACACGAGCACATGTGAGTGATTGGAAGGTGCGAAGTACTATCCCTAATGACCATGCAGATCATCGATATGGCTACGATATTATTGAGGATCCCTTATGAGGATGGTGTTGAAAGGATGCTTGGTGGTCGTGTGTTGTCCTTTCTGGCATATTTATCGCTTGATGTTCTACAATTTATCTTTCAATACCCAAGTATTGCTATTGGTTTTGAATGAAGTCGAGCTCGAAGAACAAATACTATTCAGGGGTTGTCTTGGCGGCGACCCTTGATCCCAACATTCACAGCTTTTTTCTATTCCGAGTAATTTCTTCCTCTCAGATGCTGTCTACAACGTTGTCGCAACGTGCCTTGATTGTACTGCTTTTTATGTTCAATTCGCTTTGTAGCAGCGACAACCTTGATTTTCCATCCCCCTCCCTTCCTGGATCGCTTTACTTCCAATTGTGCCCTATCCGTACATCGGTGCATCCAAGACTTGCAATAACCGACATCGCCCAATTGTTTGGAGGGAGCACAGACAGACACATTCGTAGTCGCGTGTGATACGACGTCCATTGCTGTTCCTCGAGCTGTGACGCACACGCAGTTGGACCAGCACCGAGGACGTTTCAGCTTCTTGGATTGAGGTCAGTGTCAAAGCACCTGTGCTGTGCGAGTATAAGTTATTAAAAGGTTGTTCTTCGTGTTCGCCGTTGTTCCATTGCTTTTCTCAATTCGTTGGTTGGTGTCCACTTTTACTCCTCTTCCTCGTTACTTTTTGGACTCGTCGTCCCTGGTCTTCGCCATCGTCCGCCAACATCAGAGGCCGGCCTCAAAAGTTCGCTTTCCCTCCGCCCGTTATTACTGCAGCCCCCGCTGTCGGGTTTGAATAGGTCTGTACACCGTCTCATTCATCATGCCACATCCACCGACTATCAGATGGCAGATCAAGGCTAACCACCAGTTCAATCAACCCAACCAGATCCCCATCCCAATCGCGACTCGGATCCCTATTCTGATATGACCAATACAGGCAGCAAGCTCGCACCTCCGGCTACCAGGACCACCTGGTTCGCGGGAGCGTCAGGATTGAACATGAAAGGTGTCACGTTCAACAATGTACAAGGCGATATGCACGTCAACAATGCGAACCGCACTACGAAGAATATGAACTCAAACAATAAGACCAAGGAGGTGACCAAGAATATCACACATCACGAGTCGAGGGATCAACATTATGTTTACAATCAGAATATGACGGCTAGTCAGGGTGGAAACGGAGCACAGTCGAATGCTGCCGGTGGGAGATGGAGCTATGTTTTGGAGGCTCAGAAGGGACCTCCTGCACCAAGGAGGAGCAACATCAAGCCTCC
This sequence comes from Volvariella surrecta, assembly GCA_951802395.1. Classification (NCBI taxonomy): domain Eukaryota; kingdom Fungi; phylum Basidiomycota; class Agaricomycetes; order Agaricales; family Pluteaceae; genus Volvariella; species Volvariella surrecta. The sequence continues at coordinate 2,879,212 of OX637784.1, forward strand.
TGTGCTAGCGATCGAAGCTGCTAATGCCATGGGTACGCGGCTCTGTTCATTTTCTCTTGATACTACGTACGCGTCCCTGCGATTTTGATCAAGTGGAGCGAGTCGCTGCACCGTATGATATGGCTCTGCGGCCCTGTGCTGTTGCACCTATGTTCGGCGCTAATTGTGACAATGCCCGCGGAATGATCGTCGGCGGTGAAGTACACTGTGTCTTCACTCACGCTCCTCTTTTATTTGTTTTATTTTTATTTTTATTTTTATTTTTATTCCCTTTTGCGAAACACGCCCGTCGGGCTCGCGCGCCCTCGTCAGGTTTTCTATTCTGCCACCTTCCCTGGCTTCCGGCAAAGCTACCCCCGTGGTGCCAACCTTTCCGATGACCGATGGTTTCACTATCAACTGGCAGTCATATGCACTGTGATATGGAACTGACGGCGACTTTCCCATTCCTCTACCCTTATTCCGGTCTCATCGAGGGTTGTGTGCTGATCATCATCGCTTGATATAGGTCATGCATCTTTATTGGAAGGCATCTCTAGCACGCGAAGGCGTCGAGATGATGATTTGGTACCCGTGCCCGGTATTCACACGGGACGACGCCAAACTGGCCCTCGTGTTTCCGACTACGCGTTTGGTGATCGCTCCCTGCCTCCCAGACCTCGGCATCACTCTCGAGGATCTGGATCTGGATCTGCTCCAAAGAAAGACGCGGCGTTAACGGATGTCCCCAGGTCTAAAGCGACATATAGCATCGTCAGAGGAGATGTGAATGTCCGAGGACATAATGAAGTGATTACAAATGGGAAGCCCGACACAGGGAGAAGGAATAAGGGCAATGATGATCGCCTTGTTGATTTCGCAGGTCGTCGCGGAGAAGGTTGGAGTGATGACGAGGACGATGAAGACTCTGGTTCTGATTCTGATTCCGATTCCTCGACGATATCCTCTGGCTCGGAAGACACAGAATCAGATTCTGAGAAGCAGGAGCCGCCTAAGAGTCTTGAGGCCAAGTCGATGAAGAATAATCTACCAGAGCCCGCATTAGAGCCTTCTCCTCCCATGTCGCATCTAGCTCCTACTTCGTTGGGCGATATACGCAGGTCTGCTTCCACTGCAGCTCCTCGTGCACATCCCGAAAATGAAGATCGAATGGACGTTGACGATCAAGTTCCCAGTCCTGTTAACGAGGGCCCTTCTCGTCCTATTCTATCAGGTCTGAACGACTTGGTTGCACCATCCGGTCCATCTCCCTTGAAAGAGGATAAACTACCGATGCCAGAGAAGAAATCGAAGGGTAGTAAGTTTTATGGTAAGCTCCGGAGCAAGTTCCGCAGAATGGAAGTGAACTCAAAGTAGGAGTTTGTGTTGATTGGGGATTTTTGCTTTCATCTTTGCATTGTATAGTCATCTATCTCATCATCAAATATTTCTCGGGCTTAATAGTTGTACTAATGTATGCTTCTTGATCACATGACCCATATCATCTTGTCTTGTCGCACTCTACTCCGAGCCTTCAGATGTGTAGCCCACAAGTCGCTAACGTCGACTTATCACCACCAACATCAGGGAAAGGCATCCTTCAGAGTGGTGCAACAAAGATAGTTCAAGAGAACGCAAAGGAGCACCCGACGTATTGGTTCGATGATGCTACTTTGATTCTAACAGTCCAAGATCAACTCTACAAAATTCATCAGTCCTTGATCACCAGATTGTCCCCGTTTATCAAGCTGAGGGTTGATCTGAACAGGGTATTGGTTAATGGTCATCAGCACGATTCAACCACGGGTGTGAAGCGGGGACAACTTCACGTTGATGTCGAGGCTAGTCGAGGGGTCTCACCATCAGATGTGGAGGTCTTATTAGGTGTGATCTATCACGACATGTCAGTATATTCATCCTTCTTCGATATCTTTTATCTATCTATTAGCTTTTTTTCTTTGCGTCGCGTCCCTGAGAAAAAGGCGATTAATGACCGCCGTGTATAAAGCTCCCCCGCATCAGATACCCTATCATTTCCCCAGGTCACGGCTCTAGTACGAGTCTCAAGCCCTAAACAGCTCGATTTTCCCACCATCCACTCGCTCGCGGTGAAACTCCTGGTGAAGCTTATCCCCACAGAGATACCTACGACGTCATACTATCAAATACACTTCACCGATGCACTTAGTCTGGCGATAGAATACCAAATACTGGAGGTGCGTCTGATCTTTTTACCAGTAGTTCCTTCCGGGCCGATCGATCTCTCTCTTTGTAGGTTAAAAAACCCTTATTGTATAGTTTGATGACAGCGTCAGACGATGGCGAGGTATCACAGGAAGAGAAGGGCGTACAAACGACGCTGACCATAAACGGCGCGATCAGCGGCTTGATGGAGCGAACGGTCGATTATTTCTCTCCCGTGCTTTTTACACCCGCTGTAGGGTCGCACATGGGTTGCACGGATGCATTCGCAGAACATTGGATGAATATGGTAATAGGACCTGGTATACAAGATTCTGGTGTCATTCGCCCGATCGAGTCGCTGGAGAGGATGAAGGGTCTGCATTGGAAGGAAGCGGGAGTGTGTGAGGCATGCGTGAAAGAGAAAGAAGAAGAATGGACGGAAGAGCAGGAGAAAATTTGGAAGCTTGTGGATGAGTGGATAAAAGATCTGATATAGCCATTGCGATCAGTTACATTCGTATTCGGCATTCGACCCCGAAAATAGACTGCACTGTGCCCCCCCAAGGCCAAAACCGACGTTTCAAGATTTGTCTGGTGCGCAGCTCCAATGTTCAGGCAGAACTGGATGCGAATCACACTGCAACAATACAACTGAACTTTGACTTTTCCTTTCTCAGTCCGGAGGCAGTAGTCCTCGCCATCAGTTGGTGAAACTCTAAAGCCGTTCGTTCGACTTTTGCAGAGGTAGCTCCAATCTCATTCTGCCAATCGTCCCGAATATCCGAGCGAACACAATTAATTCGACGAGAACAACGGAGATCCTGAGAATCAACCTCCTCAGGCATAACCATTCTTTCATTATGCCTAATTCTTTTTCGGACTTTTTATCTCCTTAAAGTCTCGCTCAAGACCCCAGAGTATGATAAGTGGTTCCATCGGGAAGAAAGGACCCCGGTGGTGCTGAACCGCTGCGCAGTAAGATCAGCAGAGTATCAATGATGATGCTGGATTTGGAATTTTATGGGGGGATAACAACGTGTAGACGTACCTTTCAAAAGCATCTCGTCTTTCCACAGAGTTGCCTGAAAACGTCGAGGTTGAGGCCTTGGAGGCTTTGGGGTCGCGTCGGCCACAGGTTCTGGATCAGCATCCGTTGTCAGTGTTTGTTCTGCAACCCATGCGGGAATATAGAGCTAATCGTGTTTGAGTTCTGTGCAGCTCAACTCGAATAGAATGGTCAGACGCTTGCAGTTGGAACAATTCCTTCGCAAAGCACAAAAAGTCAGGACGACATTCCAGTAGGCACGGGTTCGCAAAACATGCTTCGATACAGAAACGGTCAGGTATCGTGCACATCACTCCCAACAATGGTCTGTACATCTAATCCTCCTACCTCAACAGCACTAGCTCCTTTCCCAGGCCCTTGCTTCCTCCGCTCCGAATTCATTTCAGACACGCACAGGGACCGGAAGAAGGCTGATAACATGTCTTAGAGACAGAATCGAAGCCTTCGTCCGGCCCTAACGGCAACAGAAGCCATCAGCAGGGAAACCGGACATTATCCTGGGAGCCAATAGGAAAATCTTCATCGGATTGTCAGAGTATCCTTAATGCGAATGAATGACCCAACCGGTTTCAAATCCAGCTCTCGGCGCTGTCATGGGCGTTTTCCTGCGGATCTCGTAGCTTACCAAGGGTGGAGTTGTGTGCTTTGTCAATCATGATGACTCCAATGGCTCACACCCACGGTCGGTCGACCTAAATAGGATGATGTAACGACACGGTGACCCATGGTAGTTGACCGGTTAAGACTCCGGCCACGATACCTTCTTTTCGACGGATGATAAAAGAACCGACCAGGAATTTATGGTCTCCCCACATAAAAGATTTATCTAACCTTCGTAGATTGCGGCGATTGCAAGATGTAAAAATGGGTCCGCGACTATCTCGGAGGATTGACCTAGTTCGTTGGACTAATTACTGCACGGTACATGAAAAAGTAAACATTTCAATGAACATTCATCCCTGTCCTCGGCTTGACCTGCTTCTGTGCGAACGAGTGATGAAACGCCCAAGGATTGATGAATAATTTAAGCTCCCCGAGGACAAAGTAAGCCCATAATAACTTGGGTTTCGTAGGCATAGCCTATTCCTAGCGCAGTTCTGGTTTGATATGATATGAGGTTTTTCCACCCAACTGCTGTGATGCAGTATGTACACCTATTACTCCCCCCGAGGGTGTGGAAGATCTGATGACCACGTGTGGATATTCAGGCTATCGAGATTAGCCAACTCCAGATTGTTACACACGTTCCCCGATTCTTGATCCCCATACTTATTAGTAGGACTGATAAGTTGAAGCCTTTATGCCCGAGCGAGGACGCTGCTCCTTATCTTATCTGTGCACCGACTTGGAACCCCGTTGACGTGGTCATCGCAACGCGGGCTCGTAGCGTCGTATGATCATTTGCGTTGTCGATCAGATCAGCATACTTCAGCCCACTAGCGTAGATGGTACCACAAACGATATGACATTCACAACGAGTCACAGGATAATCCTATCAAGGGAACGCGTAAAATGGCAGGATGCTCGTTCTCGGGAGGTTGATCCTTGGGTATAAGATGTAGAGAATTGGTAGCGTCCAAGGACTCCGTTTCGGATATGCATGGATGAGGCGTTCCCAACCCAACGACTAGGGAAGCAAATGAGACCACAAACGTGGTATCCTAATTCCAAAATTCCCAACCTTCTCTTTCCTCGAAGGAAATACCGTCCTGATAGCATAAACCCGCATCATAAAGCACCCTGCCATCAACATTTTTATATCATTTGATTTCCCTCCTCGATGCTCAGGGAATCAGGGTTGCCTGCCGCCTATATCCGGCCAAAGATAACATTGCCGCCCAGGGATAATATACAGCAAGCCCTATTGATGTTGATATTTAAATAATCGAGTCGTCATTCCTTGCGTCATTAATGAGCTTTAACAGACGGGAGTGTAACCAACCCGACGTCCCTGGTGGTCATGGACCTTTGAACTTGTGAAACGGGGGGGGGGGGGGGGGGGGGAAGGAGATGAAGGAGCAGGGTGGACGGGGTGATCTTCTCATGCCATGAATGAGAAGCAGTCCACTTTCCTACGAAGACCCACACCTAGGCCGTTGTTTGAAGTCCATCGGTGTATTTGTGCTCACCCTTCGAAGGGTCTAAATTCAGGTCATCATGATGGGCCCATGATGAAGAAAAATAGACGACAACAACAATGGTCTGGAAAGCATGTCCGATGCGATGGCGTAGAGAACAAAACGCTCAAGTCATGAATGAAATAAGGAACGTGTGGTCAAAACTCGGGAGATGTTAACATGTTATGAAAATCGAGAAAGGAAGGGAGATGGGTGTAGTAACGAACCAACAGAGAAAAGATCGATCGAGACGTGAGAGAAAAAGGCGACTAGCCCGAGAAGCCCATCAAGGTACCCACCATTAGCTATATACTGCAAACGCTCCAGCACGCATCCCAAAGGAGGGAAAGGGCAAAACGAAACAACAAGATTCCAATATCCACACATCAAGTGACAAGCCAACGCCAATAACTGGAGAAATAGAAACCAAGGAGCCAAGATCAAATGAGGTTCCGGAACGTTGCACCCTACATATACCCGATCCCTCTTATCATGCTTCCTTTCCCTTCGCTAATCCCTTTACAGCAGTATATACAGCAGTATGTATTTTTCCCTCCCCAATGACGAGATCACTTGATCATGACCTTTTGCTCACTTTCGGATCCACGGTCCTGAGTGCCTAGGCGCCTCAGCTCCTTCAGATTGGGGCCCTAGCGAGGGGCCTGAGAAAAAAAAAAAAAAGAAAAGAAAAAAAAACACACAGAGAGAGAGAGAAGCAAGCAAAACGGGATCCATCCAGAGCGGTTAAAATGCGGAGCGTGAAGTGATGATGCGACCCACACGTCGACACGGGGTGGGGTTCCAAGCGGGCCAAGCAACCATGCGAGGGTACAGTTCCAACAAATGAAATATGGATCGTGGCGTTTAGGGTCATCCATGACTCTCATTGGACGAGAGAGACAAAAGAGCTACGAGACGAGACGAGGGGGACGCGACGACAGTCTAACGAATGAGACAAAAAGAAGGTCGTTTTAGCGATCGTGATGATGTCTCCCGAGTAGTGTAAAACCCGATGTGGGCGGTGTCGTACACGAGGCTGAGTTCAACATCGCATTTTTGCTTGCTTGTCGTGTCGTGCGCATGCAAAAGGGGGGAGGGGGGAGGGGGGGTTACAGCAACAGAAACAAGGGAGATAGTATTCGTCCACGCGAGCATGAGCTCAAACCAACCCGTCATACAAAAACCGCCGGCAGGGCGGTGAGAGAATTTTTGGTGTACGTATCCACGACCGACGACAGTAAGGACAGTGTGGTATCAACGTAGGTGGGCCACAGAGAGAGAGAGAGACATAGATGGAGAAAAATCCAGAATTCAGCCAGGGGTAGTCATTATCGCATAACCTCAAAGCCCTCAGAGCCACTCAGTAGGTTTCAACTTCTGCAAATACGGGGGGGAACTGCTCGTATGGTGTGCATGAGAGGGAAAACTGAATTAGGAGTAATAGGTAATCGTTGAAACAAACAACAAAGGAGGGACATCCAAATGCACGACCCAAAGGAACAAACCCGATTTGAGGTAAAACCAAAACAGTATAGGTGGTGCGACAGCGGGGGGGAGGTGGGCATGTATGTAGGTATATGTAGATGCGTTTGTACGTACGTTACGTGTACGTGATTGTGAGTGTATGATAAGGAGAGCATAGATGGGGATGCGGCAAGGGAGAGAAGGGTATTCCGACACTGAGTACACCAGTCATCGAGATATTTTTAGCGCAATGGAATAAAGAAAACAGTGGTATATGAGAGTAAAAAGTTAAACACTGGCTTTTACGTCTGTAAAAGGAGGCTGGTGGTGGTATCGGATATCATCGAGCAAAGCTTTACATTTGAGGGAAGGAAAAGCGGGACTTGAGGCATAAACCTCTCCGTTAACGACAAATCTCCTTGATGAGTCGGGAAAAATATTCGGTGCGTTCGGTGGTTTTACAACTTTACATTCGTATATTGGAAAAAGAGGGGTAAGGGGGGGAGTGTGTGTGTGTGTGTGTGTGTGTGTGAGCGACGTTTGATGCGTAACCGGGTGCAAGGGACAGGGGACCGATCGAGTCGAAAATGGACGACAGCACGAAGAAAAAAACAAGGGAGGGGAGGGGGGTCAATACAAAAAACTCATAATTTTCTTCGTCACATCATCATCGCAAACCCACCACCACCACCGCCGTTGCCGCCCGCGCTTATTGGAGATGGTAGCATTCCTGCTCCGATGGGATGGTGGTGATGTCCGTGGTGACCAGGTGCGGCTGCTGCGCCAGGGTGGTGCCCATGATGGGCATGCACGCCCAGGTCAATGACGTCACGACCCCAGCCAGGCCGTCTTGACGAGACATAGGGTTCACCAGCTCCTGTGACGGGTGCACCAGAACGAGCTCCAGGAGCTAGTTCGTAGTTACCTACGGGGGATGCTCCACCGTGCCCACCATGATGAGGAGGGCTCCCGCCATATCCACTCCCACTACCCACACTCATGACACTCCCGCTTCTCTCTCTCGGACCATTAGCAACCCGAGGGACGGGTTCATCCCTCTCTGCGCTCGTATATCCATGACTATTATTACTTCCATGCATTAGTTGTTGTCGTTGTAGGTTGACGAAAAAAGAGGGATCGCTGAAAGGGTTACCATTTGCTGCACGTGTGCCTGGACTACCAGAAGAACCAGGGGGGGAACCAGAGCCGTTGCTACCGTTACCGCTTGAAGCCGATGTAGGAGTGGGCAAGCCGTGAGACGTAGTGGGAGGGGTGAACAAGGATCGTTGAGCTTGGAGCATCTGTTGTTGCTGCTGCTGTTGCTGGCTGTACAGGTTCCAAGCGGCAAGTTTCTCTGGGTCGACTCCGGGATGACCGCCTTGAGGGTGCATGAACTGTGATGGATATTGGCCTGGGTGGTCGTAAAGTCCAGCCATGGCGGCAGCGGCAGCAGGAGTATCGTAAGCAGAGCTTGGCATCATTCCCGATTGCGGTCGAGTGATGATGTGAGAGAGGTGGATGCCGTTTCCTTGAGGACCAGGGCCAGATGTGGATACCACAGGTGCAGGCAAACTGTGAGCGAATGGGTTGGCGTTTGCTGTCGCATTCTTGATCATGGCCATGCGGTGGTGATCGTCTATTTCATCGATCATGGGGCTGGAAAGCATCTCTTGGGGAGGTGCACCCATGTACTCGTCGTCGTCGTACTGTCCATTGATATCATCTTCTTCCTCTTCACCGGCGACGGTGTTGATGATTTCGACTTCACCGGAGAGGACCATAGAGAAAGCCTCACTGCGGATGGGTTCCTCGATCCTCGGGATACCTGCACGATCTCGCCATTCGTTGAGCTCACGACGGAGGGCGTCGGCCTCGAGTTTGACGAGCCGGAGTTCACGGGCCGCGACGATGCGATGGCGACGGGAAGCTTGAATGTGTGCAATAGACGAGTTGACGATAGAGGATTTGGAAGGACGACGAATCTGGGACAAGTTGGGAAGCAGAGCGGCCAGATCCTGACGAACCAATGGGAGCGTGGGAAATGCCAAGGGGTCAGCATCAGAAGGTGATGAAATTGATGAAATTGAACAAAGGGAGACAAATTAAAATGGGGAAGGAGACCAGGGGGGAGAATGAAAGAAAGGACATACCAGAAAACGGCCATTGAGAGTCTCTCTGCGTTGGCGTTCGACAGCGTTATGAGTGGCACGGCGCTCAGCGGTGTTGGCGCGCCTGCTGGGTTTACGCTTCATTTGGGCAGGGTTAGCATTCGGAGTTTGTTGAGGAGGATGGTGGGCAGAAGGAAGAGGCTCCTGGAGTTGTGGGGACTGAGGGAGGGCGAGTGTTGACTGGTGAAGTGGGTCAACGGAAGTGAGTGAGGATGGGGAACGTGGGCTCCTTGGTTGTTCAGCAGCATCGGGAGGAGCTGGAGAAGCATCGGAGGTAGGGGTGGAAGGAATAGCAATGGGAAGAGTCATGGCCATAGAGGTCGTTGAAGATAAGAGAACTTGAATGGGTTACGCGATTACTCGAGCGGACACCCAAGACAGGAGATTAAAGCGGGGGTGCGGGGTAGATATTCAGCTGTCGCGAGCGCAATGCTCAAGCGTACTTCTGAAGTCGGGGATGAAGCCGGCAAGGGTCGCGAGATCTATGAGAGGGGGAGAAAAGTATGAGCTCGTGGGATTGAGGAGGTTCGTTATAACATACTCCAGGCGGTATCCTTGTTGCGGCGAGGGAAATGCGTACAGGAGGAGGAAGGAAGACGAAGGAAACGAGAGAATACAATCAATCCACCAATAAATCTATAATATTATTTCTTTACTTACCTCTTTGGGTTATAAAGGTACCAGATCTCGGCATACCCCAGATATGCATCCCCATCTGGTTATTCCGAGATCTCCTATTCCTTATTTTTATTTTAAAAAAAAAAAAATCATTTATCTTCCACTCCCATCACCGACACAACCCCATTACCCCTTTTGGTATCCACTTTCACACTCCTGCATTCTCCTCCTTCACCGTTCTTTCAATTATCAGTTCCGCGTCCATCGTCTCTCTTGAAACACCCGTCCCCGTCATATCCGCCGACTGTAAAATAACATCCCATTACCCCCAAAAAAATTTCTCCTCAGAATACCCCCCCCCCTCAGCCCAGTCATCTTCACAGCAGTGCTCCCCTTCCGTCCTTTTGATTTTCCTTTACCCGCTCATCCCCATCTAGTCTTTGCATGGATCTGCTCATTCCTCCATCAAACTAAGATTCAACTTTGTCGTCATCATTCATCACTGACAGGCTCCTTACCCCCCTCATTTCTTCACCCTCTGCTCCTTCGCTGCCCTTGCCGTACTCTCCGAGGTTTTAGCTTAACTCGACCGCTTCCCAGATCCATGTGCCCTAAATGCATGACTTTAAGCTTTCCCCGATGCCTCCTGGGCTGCACAGACCAAGCGCTGTCGCAGATCATCCAACGGCTACGACGATCCCGATGTAAAGGTACAACGTCGGGTGATGCCTTCAGCCAAAGCCTTCACTGATATCACATGCCCTAATCCTTACCACTTTCGTCCAGGATAACTAGTCTTGTACATCAATCGTATAGAAAATCAACATAAGCGGCACCGGTCATTCCGTAAATCTATCCTTCGTATAGCCAACATCATTCTCTAAATCTCTGGGCATATCTTGGGCCACGAGTCTCAGCCTGATGAATGGATTCCATGTCAGACAGGAACAGCTACTGCATCTCCCTCCAAGGGTCTCTTGACGTATCTATCAAAGTCCCACGCATTCCCAGGTCCCTACAGGATGTTCTACCGGTTCACTCCCTTGTTCATTTTACTATCGGCGGCGCCATTCCCAAACGTCCTACCCCGCCAGCCGATAACCATCTCTACAAACGCAGACTCGCAACCGTGCCTTGGCGACAAGGCTGTCTCTCGCTGGAGATACCTTGCATTATCGTTCGACGCAAGTCCACCTTATCTGGACCTGCAAATCTATGATGCTACATTCAAATCCAAGAGCCACGTTCCACTGCGCCCTCACTAATTTAAAACCCCGCAGCGTAAACCATTTATTTATATCAAATTCCTCGAAAAAGAGCTGTCTCGATATAGCGTTTACGACGTCAAGCTACTTTTTTATTTTGGGTTCCGGATTGATCCTCCTCTAAACCTGACGACATGGAGTCCTTTATTTAATTCAATGTGCATATCAACCACCGACCCGTTTATATGGCAGTCAACGTATTTGTGGCTGTCTCATATAACCTTACAGTACCTCCGAGGGCCTTCCAAAAATTTCAATACCTATCGCGCCCACATTCAATTGCAGACATCACGTAGGTCCTCTCATTGGCCCCCGTCCCTCTTGGCATACAACAGGAAAAATCAATCAAATTAACATGTTGCGTTTGTTTGGCTGAATAGGACAACTCCAAATCCAAATATGCGTAAGCAGAAAGCAGTCCAAATATACCTAAGCTCACGACCAAACATGCCCACGGGTCCCAGCCCCCTGGCCGACTCTCGAACGGTCGTCAACGACCTCAATGAGATCTTGTCGTCAGCACTCTCCTCGTGCCAATGTCGGTTCGAAAGAGACGAAAATCTCCACTCCAGCCGATCCCTATTCCCTTTCAACATAATCAGAGAATGAAACTATCGTGCGCTCATATCGTAAGGGTCTCCGGTAAATGAGGTTTTCCAAACGATCCAGGACCCATTCCGACTATCGTGGCATACCCATCAAATCATTCTTCCTTCCCCATTCATTCAAAACGTCTCTTGCTTTTTTTTAACAAAAAGTCGTCAAGCTGCCTAAACATTGAGTACTGAGGTCCCGCCCGCCGTCACTCAAAAAATCGGGCGTCGCAAGGTCCATTTCGGAGGCAGCGCTCGCAATCAAAGTCTGCCTAATTGCAAATGAATACGTCATTCCATTCAAGGGCACTTTCATAAAAAGCTTGTCTTTCACATTGCATCCCCAAACCTTGGCTTTTCCATTCCTCCAGGTAATGTAGTAAATCCTCTCATAACAACCTTTTATTTTTGATCGTATGACCTATATTATGACAGCGCTCGAAGCATCGGTTATAGTTGGCTATCATTCCTGCCGTTCCGATGCACGGAAAAGGCCCAATTCTTTCTTGCCCTCGGATACACAGCCTCAACTCAATCTGTTTTTTTTTTTTCCTCCCTAAACCCTTTCCAGTTCCTCTCACCAGACCACAAAGAGCCGCCTCCTCCCGATATACCTGGCTTTATTTGCGGATGGAAATTTACCCCAGGATTGCTCCCGATCGTGAATACCAAGAACTTCCATATACATACCGACGACCTTGATCTATTCACCCCTCCTGCCCTACCCCTCCCACTTTGCATCAGCTCCACCTAATCCAAGACGGTACATCGTTAGCATATTAAGCAGCCATAGTCCTACCCATTCGGGCCCGTGGTACTGCTATATACTGCGGGGCAATATATATCTGGTCGTTCGATGTTTTAGGAGTTCGGTCTGATGCGGGCCCAAGTCGTGGCTTGAAAGTTTTCTGGTCACTTGATCAGCTGCCACGCTAGATTCATTTCCCAACCCAGAGTGACATGAGGGTACTGTTGTGGATCTTACAACAACATCTCCACAGACATCCATCAGGAGTGGATTTACCGATGACACGAGGACGAGAGGATGACAAGTGTTCCGACCATGATCGGCGAGGTTTACATGGGCAAGTGATGAACACAATAGGCGTTCATTTTCCATTGAACAAACACACTCACCCAGATCACTCGCAAAAACCGGGTATATAACAGCCGGATAGCCTGTGTTGGAAACAGCGTCAGTGGACACCAAGGCATTCGTAGCGTTGCGTTCTGGACGTGAAGGTGCGACGAATGGTCTTCGCTCTATGTCTTGGGCCCTCGATACGGGAGCTGTCAACGCATTTGGGTTGATGATTTGACTCTTTGACGATGATATACGCACGTTTCCATTCCCTTTTCTGCTCAGCCTCCCAACAATGCATTTATCGCCTTAGTGAACCCTGCCATCGAACGAAGAATCACGCCAATCTGTACACTCGTATACCGCTTGGGGTTAAGGAAGCCGTCAACAAGTTGTCACTGGGCCATTACGGATCAAGGGAGCTCTGCGTGTGTTACTCCATGGATATGCCTTGGTGCGTGCACCGCTGCCGCCGCGACTGAAATGGTGTCCGTGGCCATTCTTTTTTTTTTTTTTTAAATATGTTTAATGGAAGACGATGACTTGGACATTCGAAACGCGCTTTTTTTGACATGACGACTATCCCGGCAAAGCAAAGAGAAGGAGAAGGGAAGGAAAAAGGAAGAGGAAAAAAAAAAAAAAAAAAAGGCGACCCACAAGCCACGGTCGCGTTTCATTGCGTAAAGTTGGAGTGATGAAGGGATTTTTTTTTTTTTTTTTTTTTGAATGGGGCGTCACCGACTCGCTGACATATAATATAGTACTCATGGTGGAGATGCAGCTAAGTCTGTGGGTTGATCTTGTCGCCTTGATGTCCGTGACGGGAGATGCGTCGCTTCAACGAATCGGGTCTGAAATTCCAATGTCATTGGCCTAGGCTATGTTTATCGCCTCGGCCCATCATTCCTCCAAAACACACACTCTCGTTGGTAAGCATAATTGACAGCGGATACCGAGGACGGTCATAGTGCTCCATCACTGGAAAGAAAAAAGAACAAAGGGGGTGACGAAAGCTTAGGGTGAACTGCCTCGATGATTTTTCTTATATGTACCGGTTTACGTTGACAGAACGTGCGGAGATACGGGTGGGTTTGGGCTGTAGGTGAACGAGCGAGCATCGGACTGATCTTTGTCAGCAGCAATTGTTGCTGCCCAGATTTGCTTATCTCCATCACTTTGATGGTTACAAATCACACGGCTTTCGCAGGCACGGCTCCGCAGATCTGTTTGGGCGAAATGCGCTCGAGATCTAGCCTCGGGCACGTCGGTACATCGCAACTGTGGCCGGAAAACTTTGATTCCCACGAAGTTCGCGTGATATGATGAGAGCTTTTCATCAACACTTCCACAGGATCAGGTGAAGGCAATCGACACCCCGGCCAGCGCTAATTTACCTTCACATCTGCACAGTGTTGACTGACCGCTGTGTGATATGGCTCGCAGGTGACTCTCTTCGTTTATCCCACCTCTTAGTTCATCAATGTGACGATGTGCGTCCTTTTTTTTTTTTTTTGCAGTTGGGATATCCTCTTACTGTGAAAGATTGGTGACTCGTTCGGCAATCTAGTGCTTTGATTGACTCAGAGATGGTCTCGCTCATTGGCGGAGATTCCTGGAGCAGAGCTAGCGTTGTTCATAGTTGTTCCGAGACGAGATGAAATAGCCATTCGTAGCTCCATGATGGCCGGGATCTCTGGGAATCCTACTGACGCTGGAGGTGTTTTTTCTGCCGGCTTCTTCCCTCGGGGTTCATCATCAGTAAGAGTACGCCCTTCGTGCTGACCTCTACGGTCACTTGCAAGTCCCAGCTGCCGACTTCATTGCGATGCGACTTCGACCGCCGTTCCACGTATGTTTCGTCCCCTCCCGCGCGGTTCAATTTGGACAGTTTAGGGAGTCACACAGGTCAATTATTGCCCTGTTATCCACTTTGTTCTGAAACCCGGTGAAAAACGGCTACGAGTTTCATCAACTATTGCCCGGACCAGAGTGACAGTAGGGTCACAGCGTAAAATCAGGTTAGGTCCTTGATGGTGATATATTTATTTCCATAGTGATAAGTTCGTCACCTATCGCTCTAGCACACTTCACAAGGACTGCTAACTAGCAACCTGTCAGTGCCTTTTCAGCTCTATCCACAATATGCTAGAAGAATCCATGTGGCTCGGAGGGCGGAGAGGATGACCTTGAAAGTGGATAGAACGTAGTCGACGCCACTTACGGTATGATGCGATGACCTTCAAGCCGATAACGACGCACGATCAGAGCATTTTGATCGCAATTATACTCGAGGTCGGAGGTCGTTTCCTTCCGTCAGCGACTTACGAGAGACATTTGGGCTTAATTGCACGTGTGGACGAAATTGCGTTACTCACCTGCAGATCAGGGCTGATGAAAATGGGCACCGAGGAACTCCTGAGAAATAATGTCCTGTCACAACTCCCTCGTCAACACAAAATCAGTAATTAAGGGTGGTTGGCGAACCTTGGACTGGTAGGTTTTTTTAGCCATATTTAAGCTATATTCCACCACAGTGGCCACCGTGTGAGGGCGATTCCCTGGACAAGCGAGACTTCTGCTGACCCTTTTTGCATCCCACGCTTGATGTCACTGTAGAAAACTAGTGGAAAATGGAGCGTTCTCACGTCATTCGATCATGAACCGTTTACCCCAGTCACAAACTCCCATTAAAGTCCATGATCCGACTCCCAACTCTCAAGTTCGCAACTGTCCAGGGCATTAACCGATGTCTTCAGTGTTCGAACTCCGTATTTTGGGGCCTCGAGAGCGCGGCCGCTGGATTGTACATTCCTGCTTCTTAGATCCCGCTTCCTCCTATGGCGATGAGCAGGGAGACTCGGTGATCTCGGGGTAAGCTAACCAGAAGGAGTAATCCAACCTCCGTTTAGGGGCACATATCTGGAAGACCCAAATAGGACACAAACGGTCACGTTTCGTGGTTGTCACAATAAAATACATCATTGACATGTATGTCTACTTGAATCTTCCTTGCATCGTTAGTCATATTCTTGATTCCGCAGAAAGATTTTCGAGACCCTGTTTCGAGTTTTTTTCCCCCCTACCTGGTAGCAATTGAGGTCACCACCGTCGTGGCAAGATCCAACAGGGGCTCGACGGCTACAAGGGCAGCCCCTTGATAACTAGATGAGCCCACGCGTCGTGGGTAAAGGCGGTGGAGCGTTGAGAAGTCCGGCACGTCCGTGCATAGTCAAAGCTCTGGGTAGCAGGCACAATGACACACCTTCAGGCGATCTCGAACCAGTTAGGACTTCGAGAAGTCATTGTACCTCATCGTACCGAAGCCAACTCTGCAGTGATAGAGTACGCTTCCCCATGTAGTGAGCATGCCTTAATGTGTGGCCGCTCCGTGCCATGATCCCGAGTCGGCATCTCGAAACAGAGACACTAGTGTTGAGGAGGACACGCGGTACATCATTTCTCTGGGCGAATACACAAGACCCCCATCAGAATTCCGCAGGGAAGGGATGAGTATTACACCTCATACCTAGCATTGCTAAATAAGTTAGTGACGTCAAGTGGGCCGCTGAATTTGGATGACATCCTCTCGGATTATGTTTCAATACCACAGTGATATCCAATCCTCTTACGGCGGTGTCCACCGGACGAATTAATATATTTTTTCTTGGACGGTGTCCTCGAAGTATCGCCGGGTTTGTATCACTCCAGCTATAATCTTCTCATAATGTTCGGGGACGTACTCCTCGGACATGTGGTCCTCGAGAACTCCACCATCAGTTAGCTAAAAAGGGAATACCTAGAACTTTCCCTTCATCTACCATTGATGAATCAGAGAAAATACCAATAATTGACCTACGTACTCCCAGATTAGAATTCCCTAGGGCCGAGCCGCCATCAAGAATAGTACTCGTGAGGTGGCTTGTATCACTTAGCAGACCCTGGCGGCCTCAATAGCGTTCCCCGACACCACCGATGGCAATGACGTGCCACGTTATCTTTCCTTTTAAAGCACAGTATATTTGAAAATTATCCCTCGAGATAGAAGTGGTAGTCTCCACACAATGATAGGAACCGATGGTTTCAGGTAGCTCCGAATGATCTTTTGCGTAGAGTGTCCATGAGTCTTTTGCATTTTTTCGCGCGATTCTACTGGGTTTCGGATTCTTTGCCTCCATGCTGGACGAGCATAACAGCAAAAGACTCCAAGCCTTCCCCACACAGCGTCCCCGGTCTACCCCAGATCAAAATCCGCAATCACTTCACTGTTGCGCTAGACGGCACGGTCAGTTGTCCTCGTACGTTGTCTGATGAATATTAGTTGAATACACTGAAAATTTTCATTGCAGATAATTGGGGTTTTGGGGAGATCTTCTGTACCCATCTGACTGTATTCAGCATTTAAGGAGACGTGGAGGAAAAGTCTGCCCACCAGATAACTATTTTAAGCGGGGATGACTCTCAGGACCCAGGCTATCTCCTAACTGAGTAAGCACGTGTTTCGACGATCCACAAGTATTGTGTTGAGTCTATGTACACGCTGCTGGCATGTGGTAAGTGCAATCAGCGAGTGCAATGTTCATAAATTCGTCAGCCGACGTTCATGCAAATCTGAGAGTCATCTGTTCGGCGGAGGGATGCTATAGAAGAGGATTAGCAGTGACCGAAGGCTTCCTTTCCCTAAAGGCTCTGCGAGCAGCGTGCATCACTGTCAAACCCAAAACCGGTAGCCACGGTGATTGCGTGCGGAGGAAGTTGCTCACCATTTCCTATCAAGTGATAGTGTAATGCCCTGGCATGATCCTCTGATGGATTAAACAAGTTCCGAAGAGCCTAGTTTCTTAACTTTACTGCCAAAGTTATATGCCCATTGGGTTGAGCACGCCATTTCTGCATTCTGAGGATACGAATGCAGATATTTGTCATTATCGTTCGCGCGGAACTGGTTCATTGTTGTACCGTTGTGCGGTGGCAGTTGGCAGCTGATGGGAAACTGCATGTAACCACTTGGGCAGACGACCATGATCAATGGCTGGCTATGCCATTGATGTACACAACGTAACATCAAACTGGAGAAAGTGATCCAAGTGTCCCATAAAAATGACTAGCCAATACTTTCCTGCCCAGTTGCTATGGGATAAGAAGTCGACGTCACGACGCGATAACGCCAGGAGCGTGGACATGAAACCACATTTGCCGGCCGTCAAGGAAAACTATTTTTGCTGATAGCTCCTATCGCGGCGATGAAGTAGACTAAAAATGCAGATCTACATTTGTAGTCACGAGCCTCATTCCAGGAAGAACTGGGGCACCCACTTAACGCCGGGGTGATGATAAACTTTCTCTGCAAGTGGTTCGAAGCGCCCACCTCGACTATACAGGGAAAGGAAATCAAAAATCAGACCGTTAGGTAGTCTGCGACTCCTCCAAAGGCAGAGCTGTCATCTTTTCGGGGCACCGGGATGATTGTTGCGGGGTTCATGACTCGTAGCATTCATAATCCTGCAATCAGATCTTCACGAGGCGCAAATATCCCTGAGCAACTCCAAACGAGTCAGTTGAACAAAATCTTCAATGAAGGATCCAAAAGAAGCATATAACTGGCTTTCACATCTGATGCAGGAGCATTGAGGCATCCTGAGCGCTCCACAATATAAAACGTTGTATTGCCCCAGCAATAAGTTTTGGGCTCGCTTAAGGCTCTAGCTTCCATAATTACCCTTCCTGTTTAGAACGATGAATGGGTTTAGATTTGAATTGGCAGAGAAGAATAAGTAGGCTAACCGGGTTTACTGTTGGAGTGGGTAAGCACGAACAGCCGCTTTCAAGTTTCCGTTCGGCTGGTGGTGGATATCGCACACAAACACCGTGCCGTACTTCCAGTTGATCTTTAATTCAGGTAGATGTGACGCGGAATCAGCAACGGATACAAATTGTCCTTATTATGGATCCAAAAGCAGGTAGGGGCGTCAAAGGTCTGAATGGTTCGTTGATCACGGAGTATGCTCGGCTAGGATCAGGCGATGGCACCGAAAAAACGACACGGCGAGTTAGCATGGTTCCCATAAAAAATTGTCGTCACCAGTCGAATTAGTATTGAGAGAAGAAATCATGAATTCCGTCGGTACGATGGCAAAACCTATGTACCAATGACCAGGCCATACCCACGGTACCTCACTTTCCGTCGCTAAAGTCATCATCTAAGTCGCTTTCACTTTCCTGCTTCTTTTTCCCTCGCTTTTTGCTGGCAGTAGCACGACGCGCCATGGCAGCCTTCTTATGCGACTTTTCTCCCTTCGGTGCGACCAATTCCAATGGACGTCCGACACTACTCACAACATCCTTCATTTCCTTCTCAAGCTCCTCGGTGTTGAGTGTTCCGCCTTGTGATAGACGATTGAGAATTTCTATTTCCTTCTTGCGAACAATTTCTGGTTTATCATGCGTCGGCGTTTCGAGAATTAATGGAATGCCTTGTGTTCGGGGATCAGTGAGAATATGTGAGAACGTTTGCAGTGTGAGATGCCCCCTGTCAGATGTGGAGTGAGTGTAATACATTCATATACAGTCAGTAATGGATCGTACAGTCCGACGTTGGTGTGTAGGTCTCGCTTCGAGTTCAACTCTGCACGTGAATCATTCAGATGAAGGCCACAGAGATACTTGAGACCAATGACGTCCTCGAACTCCTTCACTAAAGAATAGGAAATATTCTTGGTGAATACGAAAAACTATCCCAAAGTTGGGACGCACTAGTGGTGCTAGAAACAACAAACAGTCAACTTTATCCAATATCAGAGGCTCGCATAACGTACTCCCAGGTTTCCTTGGTCCGGATATCATAGCCCTGTCCCAAAATGGGCATCACCAAGTAAGAACAATGACCAACGACTTACAGCTGCAAAAACGTGGCCTGCGAAGGAGGAAGTCAGTCATGCCACGTGTGATTGAGAGGTAAAAAAGCCTTACATGTATCCAAGCAAACTCCCACTCGAGACTTGTCTTGCACCCGCTCAATGATAGTTGCGATTTCCAGAAACTTAGATCCAATTATATTGGTTTCACCTGACTTGAGTCGTTAACTGCATCAGCTGCCGCCAGTAACCATGTAACGAAACAACTTACCATAGTCTCAATCACTATGATGACGTCGGGGCATTCCTTATGAGCACGATTAATGGACTCCGCGATATATGTTAATGACTCGTCAACAGGGCCAGCTCCAACCGTGGAACCCGGACTTGGCCCTAATTATTATGATATTCCATTCTTTAGACAGAGAGTTCGTACTGAAAATTATAGAAGCGCAGTCCCAGTTGCTGACAACGTTTGATCTCGTCAATGAAACAGTCGTAGGATTTCTCTCGCTTGGCCCTATTCACCGATCAGCATACTCAGCTCAGGAGCACAGAAAAAACCAACCGATCAGGGTTCGCGAGGTTGACGAGGTAGTTTCCATGAGGTAGGACTACGTCCGCGGAGTACCCATGCTCCTTCATACGCGTTTTGAATGCAGTAATGGACGACTCAGTCAGTGGCTTGGAGGTCCACCGACGCTGAGACTTGAGGAAAAGGGCGAATGCGTTGGCACTTCAGTTTCTTCATTATTTAGCTAATTTCTCAGGCATAGAAAACAGTCATGACATACCCTATTGATGCAGCAGAGGTAATAGCATTCTCAACGCCTCCTGCTGCAGACTCGTGCGCTCCAACTTTCCAGAGGGAATTTACGCGTTCCGGGTACGTTCCAGATGGTTGGAGATCTGATTTTGACGCAGTTTTTGTCGGCTTTTTGCGTTTTAAGGGACGGCCATCATCCGTTTCAGACTGCACTGACATCCGTTGAGTTGAACCAGATACCATGTATCATCAAACCTACCACTATCGTTGCTCTTAGCGCGCTTTTGTAACAACCCCGCTGCTTGTCGTGTTTCGCGACGCGTTTTAGCCATTGCAACCAAGAGGAAAAGAGAGCAGGGTGCACGCGTCGTTAGTCGGCCGGATGATGGCCATTGAAAAGCTAGCCTGGACATGTTGTGATATGTTTGTGTAGGTCACAACCACCTGGACATACAGGCGTGCGTTGCAATGCCATTTCGAATGTTATGTTTCGAAACTTGATATTAGCGCCCACATTGTTGGGAGGTCGTCTGAAGCTCTGATTTGTCATTTATGTGCAAGCCCACGCTCCATGAGCACACCAGGCCATTGTATGGGGATTATTGCAACAGACGATTTCTATAATGCCCAGATCTTTAAAAACGCGGAACTAACCTGATCCACCATCTTCCTGCCAGCATCATACATCATAAGACCGCCTGCAGCAGATGTTTACTCTCTATTCACCCTCACACCGTTGAACAAACCAGGATAGTCCGCATTGGAAGTTGTATGCATCGGTCGGTACTGAGCCCTGGTACCACTCTGACCCCTTCCTCACCGCATTCTTGTATTGTAATGTCTATTGGGAATAAAAGCTCAATTCATTCGCAAACCTGTGGTCAGGCAATGCGAAGCGCAGAATGCATTAGCTCAGCGCTAACTGATGTCCATCGCACGATGGGCCGGGTACTCCAAGGGAAATTGGAACAAATGGAGGGCGCATGGGGGTTTGACTCTTTTGTGACATGTGTGCGTGTTGCTGACGTCCGAATCTCCAGCTGACGGCTGTTTGAAAGCTCAAATGATTACGTTTCATTAATTTTACCAGAGTTGTGCTCTAAGATTATCAATCTACCTACAACCGAGAGCTCAGTTTGTATCCGTTCACACTCATGTAGTGTTGAACCACAGGCCCTGCACCAGTCTCTCATATTGGCAGTGCTACGTCGGGTATATATATTTCCTCAGCTAGTAGCTCATGATCATTCGTCATTGGTCTCATCACAATTACTCTACACTTCCGCCACATCCCAGGGTCGGCAAGAATTTTCACAGTGTGCTCCATATTCTCTTACGGTCACGGTGTGCATGCAACAAACTAGCTTCATAGAAGTCCGTCACGCTACTGGGCCTAAGAGATATCAAGGTTTTGCGAAGTCTGTGCAACTCTTGCCGTGCTTCATTGCGGTGGTGCTATCACGCGGAGGTGAGAGACCATCAAGTTCCGGTCACATTTTTCATGACCCTACAGGGAAACCAACCGTACGTGTTCTAAGGAGGTTCCAGTTTTCCAGTTCGGCACCTGTTTTCACTCCCTGTTTCAACAGCTTTGCTCGTCTTGCTGTATTATTTTCTGGTGTGTAGTCTCTCATAACCCTCATAACCTATGTTAGGCAACAGCTAACGGTGAACACCTTCGCCGCAGTTTTCACTGCACCCTTTTTACCTCTTGTCTTTGTTCATATAGAACCATGTTTCCGAACGGAATTGCCAGTGTTTTCGAAGAACCAGAAGGCGTCTACACACCACCAATCAGTTATGACCGTGTAAATGACGGACGTCCAATCCAATCTCGTTTTCCTATATTCCAACTCCCTATAGAACTCTTCAATTACGTCGCCCCATACTTTAGCAACAAAGATCTTGCAGCGCTAGCACTGGTGGACCGAGATTGTAGGCAATGGGCCAGGTCGATGCAATTCTCTGGCGTTACTTTGGACTACAGCTCGAACTCTTCCTCTCTTTTTTGGCACCTGCAAAGCGAACTCGATCTTGGTTGCGCCACAGACTTGTCCAATAACGGCCACTCTCCCCTCACGCTCAGCTCCTGCATCCGCAAATTAACCGTACTGGGACCGCCTCCCTTTATCACCAAACGACAACGCCAGGCTCGAGAGCGCCTTGTCCCCGATAACACTACGTCTGCACTCCAGTTTTTGTGCAAAGACCTCGAGTGCAGGGAGCGCAACTATTATCAGCTGCTCTCCCGCATCATCAAGAAGTTACCGAATCTTCAAGTTGTGGACTGGAATTGTAGCATGGTCATGGAGGATGGGATATTGAACAACATTTTGCGATCCAATGCGAGGCATTTGAGGCTGAATAATGTTCGGGCCGGACGGGACCCCACGTCTTCTCCATACGCGAAATGCATGTGCCATGAGGAACCAGTAGTCCGAGACCAGATCGACAGCGCGATAGTGGAAGAGGAGCGATTGAAAGATGGTAGCGTTCAGTTGGAAACCTTGGTCGCCGGTGTGAGCTGGCCAGTGGCAGGTTCCGCCGAGGTCGGTGATATCGCTCCGTTCCTGAGCGAGCTTATTCGAGTCTCTGCGCCCACACTTCGGAGCTTAGCCCTTCGGGATTGGTCACCGGGCGCTCTGACGAGCGGTAACATCCCAAAGCTGGCAGAAGGTTTGCCATGTGTCCGTAGACTTCACAATCTGGTATTGGACGAGATATGCATTAAACAGCTCGACGAGTTCCTCGGCCCTCACACAACCGTCACTTCGCTCACCGTCGACAGCCTGGCTGAGCACTCTCGGAACTACCTCGTAAACCGTGGAAATATCCCTTCCTTGGAGCACTTGCATTGGATCTACGCGGACGAATCCTTCTCAGATATGATGCAGGTCCTTGACTTCAATCGCCAGCTCACTTTCTTTGCCACCTCGACTGCCCTTCCGACTGAGCTCATCACCTCAACCATTCTCCCTAAATTCGCATCCGCTTTTCATTCACTCCATTCGCTGAACATCAAGTGGTCAGGAAACTCCATACCAGAAGAATCGCTGGCGTTAGTTGCCCAAATTCGCACCTTGAAGAATCTTTGGGTGTCTTCTGGTTGTCAGTCAGGTAGTCGCCACACATGGAAAGTCGATCATACCCTCCTTCGCGACACACTCAAATCACTGACAGGATTGGAAACCTTGGCCATCTCACGGGACACCTACAAAATTGACGTACATGCCTTAAGAGATCCCGACCCAGCGTCTTACTACATGAATCAAAACTTCCCAACTGGCGTCAGCTTCACTGACTACTTGGATGAACACGAGAAGATGGACGCATGTCTCGATGCAGGGGTTATAAAGGCTGCGTTGATGGTTAAGGCTTGGGAGCGTTGGCATCGCTCTATGATGAGCGCAGAAGCCCAGAAATATGCGGATTGTTTTAAGAAATTGACATGGTGCTTCGTGGGACAGATTTGTTTTGACGTCGTCAACGACGAAGTTACTCCGACACCCAATATGGACACAAAAATGGGAAAGGATTTGAAAGGTGATGGAAGCATACGTCGTTGCTATCACCCCAAAGTGGTAACGGAACATATTGCAGGTGAAAGGGATCGTGATTTGAAGTGCTTGCATAGACGATGGGGAATTGTTAACGAGTTTCCTCTTTAACCTGGACCAGGTGCTTCGGATTCATATGAACATCTTCTGCCATCACCTAGTTCACGTATTTTTGGATGATAATTCATGATAATACAATTAGATGAGTTTTCATATTGCGGCGTAACAAATCAGATAGGCTTTTCCATCTGGTTTCCTCAACGTACAAAAGAGTTGATGCATGAAGCTGATATATAACTTGACAAGGAGAGGATAATATCCTCGGCAGGTTTTGAGTGTCCTCAACTTTGTTCCCGCAACGTGCAACGACGGTCAGAGGCTATCGAGAGGAAGGATGGAATATACTGAGAGGGCCTCGAGGAGTTGAAGATGAATGAAGGGGGAGAGCTCGGCGCTAATCGTGTGAGGGAATTTGACGCCCTCAGTGTTAGGGTCCTTGCAATTATTGTAGTGCCTTGTGTAGTGCTTTATGGGGTTAGGCTGTGCTTGCGGCACCGAGCACGACACCAATAGCTGATTCATGCTCTGCGATGTTTTTTACACTGTCCTCATTGATACCAAGTTCTGGGCGTGATCTCTTGAACGCGATGCAGCGGAATATGGTATACTGAAATATGAAAAAATAAAACCGTCACTTCAGCGGCTATGATTACACAACACGGACAAACAACGAAAGGTCCACTCATCTACGTGTTACCATCCATACCCTATTGTCAAAATCAAGTGTGTTTTTTCTCTTCTTGAAGTAAATATCTCCAATATACACCATTTTTACGCTTCCAGGCCTCATGAGTCCCGACCCGTAACCTCAACGCCTTTGGACTGCCAGTCTTGCTCCTCAGCTTCTTCGACACCGCTCTCAATACCCGATAAGACCAGCTCATCCACTCCCTGCTCTAATAGCAAATTCGAATGAATAGTTTGGCCAGATAATGTAAAGACTTTTGAGACTATGCAACGATTCCATGTTGCTGAGTACCTCTTGGTAATCGCGGGCAGTTGCCTGCGATCGGGAACTCGTTGCCCTTGATCGTCCTCCTCGTCATCCAATTCACTATGAGTGCTGCCTGCCACATGCTCGTGCGCCGTTGTACCCTGCTGGAATCTCTTTTTATTTCCAGGATAGAGACTGAGGGATCGCAGGGCGTGAAATTTTGTGAGTGCAGGCATCCACAGCGAAGGTGTACACATGTAAATTACTACCCGTTGAGGTAGTCGATATCAGTGTCGAGGAAAAGTGTGAGCGACGTGAGGGAAGATGAGTGTTGTGTAAGTCCCTTAGTAAAGAATAGCCTCGCAGTCTCATGGGACCCACACTCTGGCCGTTTCTCGTTCTTGATGATAACGAGTTCTCGTAAATCAAAATATGACGCGAGATAGGTGACAAGGGGAAGTGATACTTGGTATGTTGTCAATTTCGTCAGCTCTGTCTTTGCTTGAAGGCGAGGGAAGGGTGGTAATTGCAAGAGGAAAGTCAACGCCTTTCATATGTAGCGCACGTAAAGCCGACCTCTGTTGGCTATTGTCGGCCGTAACCTCCCTCCATCATGAGTGTCGACAACACAACGCTGTTGAATGCTGAGCTATTCCGATTGAGGGTTATTGTAGACCAGAGTTCGTAAGGCATCATGATGATGGGTGTTGTCCATCAACCACATATCCTGAAAAACACTATATTTGTTCGCAGAGAATGTCAAAGTCAACGTCTGCGATAGACAAAACGATGTCAGATGGTGGCATTCAAAAAGGAATAAACGGTCATAAATTTAGTAGGAAGTGTTGCGATGAAGTGAGATAAACAGTGACATTGGAGGCTGGTGCAGCTATGGCTGTGTTAACGGCGCGAAGTTCGCGTCCTAATACCAAGATAGGAGAATTAGATCATCCAATAAGCACAGGATCAATGGGTGTACGTTGATAGTTCACAACAAACCACACATGCGTTACGAAGGTATGTTTATACAAGTCGGAGGTGGTCGTTCTTGATTTTAGCGTCCGTATCGCTCATACAAATTGAATAAGACGAGAATGCCGATGCAAAATTGACACGCTCTATTCACGCCGTACGGTAAGGTTGAGCTCGACTATTCTCCAATGATTGACAGGTATGACTGAAGTGCGGGGTTGATGCTTACGGGTAAGTTGTACGTATGCCATAATGATAATCAAGATGATAAAAGAGTCCTCTTCAAGGCGTGCTTCACCTCAAAATCTTCAGGGGCTTGGGTTGAAAACGCATTGGTAGGTGATTGACATCGGTATGTGTTGGATTGTGTTTTGCTTCCGAGTGGCCATTCTTACGACTGTACAAGGAGGATACAAAGAGAAATTTTGACTTATGCATTGTGTCGGTTGAGCCCCCAAGTGGACATGAAGCTGATCATGAGCTTGAACTTCTTGAGCGATGCACAAACAAGAGCAAACATTCACCTCGACTCGTGGAGCTTGTGGCAATTCTTGCTCAGCCATTTTTAGGAAAAAGGCCCTGTAGCATGCCGCTCATCACTGAGTATAGATGCCAAAATAGACAGACGGCCTCAGGATATTCAGGAAGACAAGAGATCTTGATGACATTGAGGTAGTCAGCACGATTCGCAAATTAACCAGACATCTTGCACTGTCTCTATTAATATCGAGTGCAGGGGTGTGCTGTTTGAATGGAGTTTAGAGGTGGTATCCTGAAACATTGAAATTGTTCCCCAAGTCGTACGATTACACAAGACTACTACTACTGATGGATCATGATTGTACTACCCAGACCTATTTCCAAAATCAACTCCGTTACTCCGCTTCTCGGGGTACATACCCCCAATATCCACAATTTTCACACTTCTGGGAGTTATAAGTTCCAATGGCACTCATTAATTGCAATCTCAATCTCTTCGGACATCCAGTTTTGCTCCTCAGCTTCTTCGACACCTGATTCAACAGCCTACAAGACCAGTAAAACCATTGCATGCGTGCAGCACGACATCCAATTGAATGATTTGGCCAAATGATATACAGAACTTCGAGATCTTGTAGCAATTCGATGCTCGTTAGAACTTCTTGGTAATTGCGGGTGATGGGTATTGTCTTGGGATCTTCACTCGCTTGCTCTTGATCGCCAGTCTCGTTATCGGTTTCACTATTAGTGCTGCCTAACTCAAGCTCGGGCTCGGTCCCCTCGTGGTAGAATCTCCCTTCGTCACCAGGATAGAGGCTGAGGGACCGTAGAGCTTGAAGCTTGGGTAGTGCAGGCATCCAAAGGGAAGGAGTAAATGACCAGCCATCGAGGTGGTCTATGTTAGTGTTGAGGGAGATAGTGAGCGTCGCCAGCGAAGATGAGTGTCGTGGAAGCGCGTCGGTAAAGAACAGCCTCGCAAGCTCATACGACCCACACTCAGACCTGTCCTCGATGTTGGAGATTACGAGTTCTCGTAAACCAGAATACGATGAGATGTAAGTGACGAGTGGAAGCGATACTTGGCACGTCATCAATTTCGTCAGCTCTGTCTTTGCTGCAAGTAACGAGAACCAAAGATTGTTGAGTGGAAGTGAGGAGTATGTCGAAAGAACTTCAAGTTCTTGCAGACGAGAGAACGGGGAGGGATGTGCAGTAATTACGATGGGAAAGGCGACACCCTTGGTCTTCAGTGCGCGTAAAGCTAACGTACGCTTGCCACTGATGGCAAGAAGAGTCCTTGCGTCATGAGTATTGGCAGCGCAGCCATGTTCGATGCTGAGATACTCCAATTGGGGATTATTGAGAACTAGAGTTTGTAACCCTTCCGCGTAGCTCGAAGGGACGCATGGAGGGTGTTGTTGGTCAGGACGGTATCGTGGCCAACACCCATACTTGTTCGTCACGAATGTCAAGGATTTCAAACCACAGAACTTGACCAAATTGCAAGGCAGGCCTAATGAGTAATCCTTCTGCCTCCATGACTCAATGGCTAGAGCACTCAACCATCCTCCCGTCGATTTCAACGCCGCTTCAACCACCTTCTCCTGGATCTCATGCAGAAATGTTGTTGTTTCGTTCTCATCATTGTGCCCAACCTGCCATACAATGTTGAGCGACGTGAGTGATTTGAGTTGTTCAATCGTGTTGTAGACATTCGCAATTTGAATTCTATCGACCCAACGCGAAACGTACCAACCATGTGTCTTGATGGTGAGGTGTTTGGCATACTGGTAAATACCTGGGAGCTGTTCGAAAGATAATCGTAGAGTCCTCTTTACGTGTTCCTCGCTTGTGTCTATGGCAATGGAAATGCTGCGGAGAGCCAAGGGGGAGACTATGGCACTGAGAGCATGGCATGTCAATCGAAGATGTAGCAGGTCGTCAAGGTCCATGTATTCTGCGATGGATGAAACGATGTCAGATGGAGCGTCGGTAAAGGATGAAGTGGCCATGACTTTAGTAGAATGAGTCGGGATGAAGGGGTCAAATAACGACGTTGGCATCTGGGGCAGCTGTGGCTGTGTTAGTGGCACGGCGCTCTTCTTCCTTCGCGTGCCTGATACCATACCAAATAGAAGAACAAGGATATGGCCGATTTCGGTATGCGTCAGATTGTGTGTTGCGTCTGAACGGTCATGGTTATGACCGCACAAGAGGATACGAGGAGGCATTGAAATTTGATTGAGTGAGACAACAAGCACGACATGAAGATTGACAAGACCACTATCTTATACTGGCTTATCTATATCAAGTTCAGGGTTTTCTATTTTTTGAACGGAATTGAGACTGACATAGCACTTGTCATTTGAATGGCTAACAATGATGAACAACAATTTCCTGTCCACACCTATGCTTCAAAATGAACTCTGTTTCTTCTCTCCTCGAAGCCTGAGGGCAAATCCCAGGAGTCCACCGCCCTCTATCCGAGATACATATTCCCAACCTCCACCATTTTCACACTTCCGGGAGTCATAGGCCGCACCAAACAACCTCAATACTTTAGGACTCCCAGTTCTACTCTTCAGATTTCTCGACGCATGTTTCAGTAGCCCAAAAGACCGCCTCAACCAATGCATGCGTCCAGTACCACATCCAAATGATTGGTCCGGCCAGATAATGTACAGAGTTTGGAGATCGTGTAGTGATTCGATGTGCTTTAGAACCTCTTGGTAATTGCGGGAAATGGCGAGTTGCCTGGGGTCCTTATGTGCATTCTTTTGATCACTCCCTTCGTCATCGATTTCAGAATCCGTGGAAGCAGCCACAAACCCGGGATTGGTCTCTTCGTGGTGGAATCTCCCTTCGTCACCAGGATAGAGGCTGAGAGATCGTAGAGAATGGAGCATCGTCAGTGCGGGCATCCAAAGGGAAGGAGTAAATGACCAGCCATCGAGGTGGTCTATGTTAGTGTTGAGGGAGATAGTGAGCGTTGCCAGCGAAGATGAGTGTCGTGGAAGCGCGTCGGTAAAGAACAGCCTCGCAAACTCATACGACCCACACTCAGACCTGTCCTCGATGTTGGAGATTACGAGTTCTCGTAAACCAGAATATGATGAGATGTAAGTGACGAGTGGAAGCGATACTTGGCACGTCATCAATTTCGTCAGCTCTGTCTTTGCTGCCAGTAATGAGAACCAAAGATTGTTGAGTGGAAGTGAGGAGTATGTCGAAAGCACTTCAAGTTCTTGCAGACGAGAGAACGGGGAGGGATGTGCAGTAATTACGATGGGAAAGGCGACACCCTTGGTCTTCAGTGCGCGTAAAGCTAACGTACGCTTGCCACTGATGGCAAGCAGAGTCCCTGCATCATGAGTATTGGCAGCGCAGCCATGTTCGACGCTGAGATACTCCAATTGGGGATTATTGAGAACTAGAGTTTGTAACCCCTCCGCGTAACTCGGAGGGACGCATGGAGGGTGTTGTTGATCGGGATGGTATCGTGACCAACATCCATACTTGTTCGTCACGAATGTCAAGGATTTCAAACCACAGAGTTTGACCAAATTGCGAGGCAGGCCTAATGAGTGATCCTTCTTCTGCCTCCATGGCTCAATTGCTAGGGCACTCAACCGCCCTCCCGTCGCTTTCGACACGGCTTCAACCACGTGCTCCTGGATCTCATGAACGAACGTTGTTGTTTCCTGTACATCATCGTGCCCAGCATCCCATACGATGTTGAGCGATGTCAATAATTTGAGTTGTTCAATCGTGTTGTAGACATTCGCAATTTGAGTTCTATCGACCCAACGCGAAACGTACCAACCATGTGTCTTGATGGTGAGGTGTTTGGCATACTGGTAAATACCTGGGAGCTGTTCGGAAGATAATCGTAGAGTCTTCTTCACGTGTTCCTCGTTTCTGTCTATGGCGATGGAAATGTCGCGGAGAGCCAAGGGGGATATGAGCGCACTGAAGGCATGGCATGCCAACCTAAGACGCAGCAGGCTAGTCAGATCAATGTATTCTGCGATGGATAGAATGATATCAGGTGGGGCATTGGCGAAGGGAGAGGCGGCCATGATTTGCGTAGAAAACGTTTGAGTTGAATAACAATACTTACTGAGATTTACCTCTCGCAGCTATGGCTGTGCTGTAGCCACCGCACAAAGCGGCATTATGGTGCAGCCGGAGCTCTGTGTTGCCGTGCTCCCGAAAAACTCTGAGGTCATGTGATTATCTCTTTCTCTGCTTGGATAATTGCTACGAAGTATCATTGATCGGCTTTTGTACCCTTGCCTACCTTAAAGTTACCGTTGAAAATGCAGATGTCATTTGTTGGAGAGACAATCATAAAGAACGACAACACTTGAAGTGGTATCATGACGAAAGGGAAATGATATTGGGATATTGAAGTAATGAATCAAATGTGTCCATTTGATACTAGTGCCAGGGGACACTAATGATGACACGCTACCTTGCTTGCTCGTATGTTTGTAACCAGCAGCTTACCCGTAATTTGAACGGGGAGACCATCTGGCGGATTGTGGTATGCTTGGTTGATCCATGTACACCGTGCACATTGTTTCGTCTCCATGACCTGGACCATTTGCCAGTGGATGTTTCAATGAAAATCGCCACGGATAATACATAGTTCTGGGATGTTCATCCACATTAAATTCCAATATAGTAAATTCTAGTAAACAATATGTTAGAGCCCGGAGAATGTAAACCATGACTGTCCGTGAACCAAACGAATCAAAGTGGACGTCATGTAATCCTACAATTAGAAAATGACTGTCAACATCCAAAATCTATGTCGTACAAATTTGAGAAGAACGCGTTAAGTCATTGGGAACGTTACTGAGTGTCAAGCAGTTTGGATAGGAAGATAACCGAGAATGGAAAAAATTGAAAACGTGTAGCATGATCTAACGCCCAGATGCAGGGTTCTATGATTTCTTGAACTTGGGGAGAAAGCTTCCTTTACGAATTCTAAATAAGTACGTTAAGGCATAAATGGCAAAAATCTATCGACAAAGGATCAGTAAACCTCGCTAAAGTAAGTTAACCAATCAAAAGCACTCACGTTAAATACAGTAAAAGCGACCATGAGTCCGAAATTCCTCCAATGATGATCGTAAAACATGTTGAAATTTTGTTCGAGGAACGTATCCGCCGAACGCAGTCCACAAAACTGACAATCGGAAGTGGCGTCGGGATTGGTGAGGTATCCTCCTGCGTTTGATATCCAGTTGGCCATGTATTGGCCACATGTTTGACCGGAAGGAGGGTTGAGGGTGACGTATTCGACGGGCGAGCAGGTGATTTCCGTATGGCCAATGGCTATAAATGGAATAAGCATGTGAGTAGAGAGTTCGAATTTTGCGATAAGCGACTACAACAACTTGCCTTGACCAAGCAATCCTTCCAACAAATACGTGAATGGTGAGAGGCGGTACATCCACTTCCACCACCCGAGTTGTCTGAAGGGCTGTATAACGCCATCGCTGGGAAATATGAGTCAACACGTTCAGTATCAACGAGACAAGGGCGACATACAATATAAGGACAAAAGAGTATAAGAAAGAGAACAATAAGGCAGCGATTTCAGCACTAGTAGCCATCGCAGCAATAGCCTAAAAACCGACATGAATCATGTGATACTGACACACAATGCTTGACGAGACGTACCTGGGCAATTGTGGTGAAATAGATGGGGAAGGAAACACCCAACATCAAATAGGTATATCCTGCTCGCGATGTGTCGTAGCCAACGGTCCAATACCAGCAGAGGAAGTACAAGCTCGAACCGAAGATGTTCCAAGGTAGCTCGATGAGGATTTGCGACGTGATTAAGGCGGTCCAACTGTATATCCTGCTGGGGCGTTCACGAACTTCGTAAATGCTGCGCATCGCGATGAACGGTACTTGAAGCTGATTGGAGAGTGGAACACTGAGGAGAGCATTAGTGTACTGTACAGAAACAAGATGGCAGGTGAGATATCGTACCTAATGATTGTGGACATGAAAATAGACTGAAAGAGTTGGTCAGTTATCATCCCGGCACGCATAATTCCTTACACTTACGAATAACTTGTTCTGCGTTCCTTGTTGCGAATCTGCCGATCTCCAGAAAGTAAATCCAATAAATAAACCCGAAATAATATTCAAGGCCAACTTCGCCGTCAAATAAGTAGGGTCCCTCCAATGAGCCTGTGCATCTCGAAGGAACAACTCCTTCACTTGGAACAACCAGGGGGTAGCGAACTCGGAATGGAATGTAGCTTCAGCAGCGGCACGTTTGCGACCTTCGGTGTGAATGACGTCAATCTCACGTTGGAGTGTAAGAGCTTCGGTAGAGCCTTGCCAGATCTTGTACCAGTCAAGGGAACTCTTGACGGTTGCTCCTGCTCCAATAACGTCGAGCATATATTCAGCTCTAATGATGGAAAGTAAGTGTGGGTAAAGTGAATAATGAAGAAAGCGATGCTTACGGATTCTCATTGGGAAGACATGTACGACCACCGTTCTTCTCAAAGTAATCGATCATTGTGTGCGCGTTGTGTCCAATATCGCCGAAGTAGACAGTTTGACCTCCCTTACGGAGCAGCAACAATCGATCGAATACCTGGAACAACTCAGCGGAAGGCTGATGGATCCTGTGATAAATGACGGTTAGTGAAACTGTTCATCTCTTCAGAATGCGGATTTATAATCACGTGCAGAGGATAGCTTGTCCACTGTCCGCCAAATATTTCAAGAACGACACGATGGCCCAGGCACTCTGAGAGTCCAGTCCGGAGGTAGGCTCGTCCAAAAATAGTAGCAATTTCGGCTGTAAGACGTAATAATCAAGGTGATCAGCTCCAATGATGTCCAGAATTCCAGAAATGAGTGTTACCTTGGCGGCAAGTTCGACAGCAATCGTGGTGCGCTTCCTCTGTTCAGTACCGAGAGACCCAACAGACGCCTCAGCCCACTCTTCTAAACCGCACATTATTAGACACTTCTCGACCCATGCTTCTTTTTCTGCCAATGGGACATCTTTGGATTGGCGGAGCTTAGCGGAGAACAGGAGTGCCTCGCGAATAGTGGCAGTAGGGACGTGAGTATCAGTTTGTTGACAGTAACCCCTGCAGAAATAGTTAGTCCTGTTCAGATCAGGCAGCTCATGGACTTACGTTTGAGCTTGGAAATCAAGAGGTAATGCTTGACCATTTACGAATCTATCGCCAGTCACAACACCAATATCGACTCTCTGGGCCAAGATATTCAACAGTGTGGTTTTTCCAGCCCCAGATTCACCCATCAAAGCTGTAAGCTTTCCAGGAGCGACGAGTCCGGACACGTCATCCAACAACTTCCTCTCCCCTCCTTGAACCGGGACAGTGTAATTGAGATGCTGCCAAGAGAAGATATCTGGCTCGCGTGTATTGTCAACGGTCGTCGTTGCGGTATTGGTGGAAGTGCCTACGATGGGCGGCTTCTCACTAGTACGACCTTCTTCGTCCGAGGGCTTGGAAGTAATGCGCTTGGCGCCGCGTTTGAACAAGATCATGGAGGAGGATTGCGCGGAGGAGGTATTGTACTCGGAGAGGATGAGCATGATAATGAAAAAACCGATACCGAAAGCCAAGATGATACCGAAGTTCTATGGATAAACGCTCTCAGTCCAGCTACCGTCAATAGAGGTCGAACTTAACTCACCTTCCAGGTATTGTCATATGAGAACTCATATGACAAATTAACGAACCGACTTCCGTCCACAAAGGTCTCACCGGGCAATGCACCAACGACAGCGCAAACTTGGTTATCGATGGTTACGTTTTCATAACCAGGTCCTTGAGGAACCAAAGATGTACATTCGCCACGAAGGGTCCTGAATTCATTCGTAATAATGGCTTCAAATCCGTATCGCAATGGGTTAATGTAGGTTATCCAACGCAACGCGCCAATCATGGTTGGTTTGGGGATGGTGTAACCTGAAGATTGTGAGATACGGCCAGGCTCTAGATCTCAGTGGCGGCACGGCAGGCAGGCTTACCTGTGTAGATGGCGATGGCAAGGATAGAGACACCAGCAAATGTTTGAGCTACGGGCTCTGAAGCAAAACCAGCCGCAATACCACGGAACCATGATTTCATGGCCAAGGACATCGCAAAGACGAACAGGAAGAAGATGCTTTACAAAGCAAATTAGCAATTCAACTTGACTCTCTTTTTTGGGTTATACTCACAAAAATTGCCCCTATTCCCGCAAGAGTAAGTTGACGATGACGATGACGAGCGGTTGTAAACTTACCGCTGATTGTTGTAGGCCAACCATGAAATACAGTAGAATGCACCAAACAACAGAGGTGACAAATGTGATTGGAATATCCACCAGAGACAATGCCAAAGCCTCAATGAAGGGATGATAGAGGGCCGCCTTTTCATGTCGAAGAACGATCGGACGTTGGACGTACAGTGCCGGAATTTCAGACATGGTGATTAGAGCAGAGAATAGAAGTGCGCTGCATTTGTGATGTTAATTCGACGCAGAAACAGAGTAGTGAAGGAATGCTAACAAGAAGAGGACACCGCCGCGAGAGAAAAAAGCTGAAGTTGCCTCATCGCTCTGGAAGAAGACGCTGCCAAGAATAAGACCCTGGAAGATGAACGAGCTATGGCACTTAAGTAAGAATGGCGTCCAGCAGATGGCGCATATACGCACAAGAGATTGATTGCCGTGGCTAGCATGTTACCCCACATGATTTGGACTCGTCTGAGCATCACTGCCCGCGTTTGCATGGCGATCGATGTAATGTAGGGGCTAATCCGAATTTGATCATGATTTATGGAAATTCGTTCAGTGAATGACGGAGCATCACTCACCTAGAACGATTGGTTCCCTTGGCATGTTCCTCACGGGCACTCTCGATATATGCTGCTACGCGTTGGGGATTTTCAACGAATTCAGCTTCGTATGAGTCTATATCCTCCCTGTTCAATTTACCGAAACCGGACTTCTTGAAATAATCTTCGAATTCCTTCGCGTTCCTGGGCGCAGAGGCTACGCCAGCACGAGGTATGCGTGCGTTAGCATCTGTGACAGCGACCAAGAAGTCTGGCGTTGTTTGACGATTAGCTGGTTCGTAACTAGTACAAAAACCTTTTTGAGCACGGCGGAGATGGATACTGAAGAGGAAAATTGACACACCCCATATCAATGAAGTATTGCTTGGCCTGATCGGCCGGCCCGAAGTAGGCCATTCGTCCTTCGTAGATCACACAAACCTTGTCGAAGTGCCGATAGAGCGATTCACCTGCTTGGTATAGAGATACGATGGTGGTGGTGTGGAAGACATCGGTGGCGATGCGCAATGCACGGACAAATTCCAATGCAGTACTGGCATCAAGGCCGCGAGTTGAGCTAAAGTTTAAGCGTAAATTGGGCATTAGGTTAAACTAATTTCCGATGAGCATAATGGAAATAACTTACTTATCCCATGCGTTAATGCAGCTCCTACTTGCCAATACTTCCGCAATCGAGACCCTCTTCTTCTCACCACCACTAACACCTCGAATAACCGCATCACCGACCATGGTATTTCGTGCATGCCTCAGCCCAAATATAGTTGTTAATATATCTGTCTCCGTCTGAATGTGTTCATCCCTAGTCTCCGTCAATCTTGCTCTTGGTGCCCTGGTCTTCGCCGCAAAACTGATTGTTTGTTCGACGGTGAGTGTTGGGAAATGGACGTCATCCTCGGGGCAATATAGGACATCTCCTCGATAGTGCTTCCTCAGGTCATTAGGTGTGATTGAATCGTACATAACTTGGCCTTGGACGGCGTGGTACTCCTCGCGTTGATTAGTCAGTGTTTTCAGCAAGGTAGTACAACCTGAACCAGGGCTACCGAGAACGACTGGTGTTGTAGGAAGGGGGGAGATGAGATCTTAGTAAAAAGGGATGATGGGGTGTGGAGACTTACGTAGCATTTCGCCAGGTCGGACAACACCTTCGAAGCCTTCAAGAATATTCTTGAGAGGTGGGTGGCGCACGGTCTGGATACCCTCTAGGATTGCCTGAGGCGAGAACATAGAACCAAAAGTGGGCTGGTAGGAAGACGAAGCACCAACGCCCACGACTCTCAAGTCGCGGAACATGACACCCAGGTCTCTGGATTGGATGTTTGCTTCATCTCGTCTAGTGCGATGAATTCTGCGGTTAATCTGATGTCCAAAGACCGGGTTGAATGAGATCCTTACCTTTGTACGGTGTCTCGAAGGACGCGCTCAAAATTAAATGGCTGATTGCCATCGCCTAGAGTATTGGCAGAGCTTACGAAGGACCCTGCCGGGCGTTGCTGGTTCTGTTGCTGTGTGGAGTGTTGAGACAGGGTTCTCTTTAGGCTTTGAACACCCTGTTCGTCGAAGTACTCGACACCAACTCTCGACACCCTCGACTGTTGCCGCTGGAGAGTATCTTGAGATTTCTTCTCGTCCATCCCTATTAGGTAGTTCTGGACTAGTCCGATGGGAAGGAGAAATGGAAGATCCTAGCTCAAGGCAGGAATGTGGAGTCTAGGTCGTGTTGACACGAGAGACTCGTGAGTGGAAAGAATGCAAGATTATGGTAATCTTGGGCAGGTCTTATAGACTCATGCCAAACTTCCACGGAGTGGGCAAATGGCGTCACGAAAGGCAACGCAAGTCTTCGGCAGTTTTTTTGAATGAACTCCCTGGAATTACTCTAGTTGGTCATGCCGCGAAAAGCAATGACGGTATTGTCGCGATGAAGTGCCTGGATTTTCACTTTCATGCCCGGACCTCCTAACTCTGGGTTCGGATCTGCGGAACAAAGTAAGCAAGAATTGGCGACAAACGAGGGAATGCAGACATCCCCGCTCTACCGGAGCTCTTTCTACCTTCGTAATTTAGAATGCTATCCTTCAATCACGGAACTGTGACAGTTAGCCGTTCTGCCGGGGTTATGCGTCGACCATTTGAAGAGATGACTAAGGTGGTCAAGGAACACCATCGATTGCTGACACGCTGACGCGTTATCTCACTGCCGGCTTGACGCGCAGCCTCCCGCGTCAATTCAATCACAGGATTTCACCAAGCCATGAATTGTTCCTATTTTCACCTCCTTTTAATATGCGGCAAATTGAGTGCCAATTCCGCAGTGAATCCTTTTTGGTTTGTCCTTACGAACCACAGCGACAACTGATTAATTAGCTGTATATTCTGCATCAAGTCACTCACCACTAGAAGTGCCTTAAAGCTTTCTTGTCTCCCAACAACCACTCTTACCTTTGGCACGTTCCAATATAAACGCGGAGGTACCGCCTTTGGGCGCACCAATCATTTTTCGCTCGGTCTCGAACGTGTCCGGCATAATAATTAATACCATGCAGAGAGAGGCCACAACTAGTCATAAGGCTTTACAAGGGCGGGCTAAGCCATGGAAGGTGTTGGAAATCAGATGGAGCATCTCTGGAGGCGATGCTGACGAGGTGCCATGACGTGATCATGATTCCTACCCAGGGCCGGTGTGACGTCGCTGTACAAACAAGGGCAAATGAATAATCATCACTCGTTTCAGCAGTTTATCAAAACATACGACAGTGTATCACCTGCAAGATCATTATATACTGTAAAGCGCATTCGCGCAATTCCTGATACCCGGTATCCTTCATTTCTTCACGCAGTCGATAGTAATCATTTTCAGACCATGGGTTATAATTATCTTTGTGACTGGCACTCGGATCGACGACCTGAGCTGTATTTCCCACAAGGAGCTGTGTGCGTATGGACTTGACATCTCTCAACGAGCGACTAAAGCCAAGCGTTGAACAAAACCTGGGGATCGTTGAGACATGTAGACCCTCTACCCAAAAAACTTCAGCGTCCTTCAAGTTTGCGTTCAGAATCCGAACCACTGATCCGAACCTGCGAAGTGGACGAGCGAATCGAGAGGATTTTGATTGTTGTACATGTTACTCATGCATGTCTGAATTACTTCCTGCAATTCTGATGGCCTTAGGTTCTTCGTTCACTAATAGATCAACGCGATGGGACTACTGAATCATTAACTATGGGGAGTTTTGGGGAGATTGAAAATCATCTTGAGGGTACCGAAACAAAGGATCCTTTCATTGCCATTGAATAAAAACCTAACAAAGGCTGCAGTGATTCTGGAAGACCTAAACTGCACCAGCCACCCAATACTGCTTGATGGACACCACCAACCGTGGTCCTGGAAGCATACGCGTGTAGGAGATGGGTATTCAACGTCACAGTCTATGATTCCTCTGATTAAGTCGTGCTTTATCCCCTATCATTGACTTCCGATATTGGAAGGATCATAAAACCTTGGCAGATATCCAGGATCGATTACGCAGTCAAGCGCAAAGAAGAATGGATGATGGGCTGGCTCGTCGTATAGGAACGAGGATGTGGAAAACGTTCTGTACTTCATCCGTCTTGAGTTGATTGTGTGGGACAATGGTCGTCCACGTTGAAGGTCGCTATGCCGATGCTTGTCTGATGATCCAGTAGCATGTCTCGCACTCTAGCGCTTGGATAATCTTTGCGATGTAAGATCATAATAGTCCACGCTGATATGCACCAGGGCTGTGATTCATCTCAATGTTAACTTTTAATATTAGATTCCATTTGTCCAAGAGGAATGATACCAACGTGAAGAAAGCGTAGTAGTATAGGAAGGTAGAATTTGTGCACTCATATATGAGGGATGAAATCTGACCATGAGACGTTCTGGTAAGCAGAATTGGGAAGACTACGGAGAGAAAAGAGGGCCAAGAAAATGATCATGAAGCGGGATGCGACGTAGAGGACAGTGGTCAGTGCTGCAAATAGAAAAACGAGAACGTCTACTAATAATATAGTGCTAGAAGCTTCGCCAATATCACCTCCAAGTCCTAAGAGCCCAAGGATTGCAAAAATGACTGGCTCTATAGTCAAAACAAGCGATGAAGATCGCCAAAGCCAAAGTTCGGTTTGAGTAGGAAACTCGAAATTCCAGCCAATCAGATGAATTCCACCAAAGATCGCACCGACGACGCAATTGAAAACGCCAGCAGTAAGGTCGTCCTTCTCGCTCATACCAGCAGCATAGTATGGGTCCAGACTAGCGCCCCTCGAGCTTTCCTTTGCTATCATGTCCCTGAGTGGAGAGAGTGCTGCAGCGAAGGCTTTGTAGGAATAATAAAATGGGCCAAAGGTTAAAAACCATAGGACTCGGCGCAGAGCATCCCAAACATCGTACATGCCCCCTGTAATCTCTTCGCATACCTTTCTCCATATTCCGGGTGCTGTTGACTTGGGTTGACTCCTAGGTGACCAACTAAATGCAATCCCACCAAACCATTCCATCTGCCACCTCCCAGGATTCACAAAATCGCTTGGACCATCGACTCGTTTCCCGTCAAGGTTGAAGTAAATCGGGTAGCCTACATTCAATGGCTTGTCCCACCAGAGAATGTAAGTGATGATGTTGAGGGTGGCGAATGCGAGTGTGACCAGTTCGAGTTCGGTTAATGCGAGCTTCTCGTAGCGACGAGCGATGCATTGGATGACGAACCACGTAGTTTGGAGAATGACGACGGCCTTGGCGAAGAAGTCGCCTTTGCCATGGTCTTGGATCTCTGCTTCACTTATGGTCGGAATTCTGTGAATGTTCACTTCGCACTCCTTTTGGCCACTTGTGAAGTTGGATTCTTCAGTGCGCCATTCGACAATCTCGTACGACCGCCCCTTCTCGACCTCCACCATCAACCCACCCATCTGGACAAAGAATCCATGTGTCTTCGTCCACTTTCGATCTGCGACAAACGTCAACCATGGCAAAAGTTCATCCTGCTGAGTACGTACTCTTATTTGCTGCTGCAATCTTCCCTGCCATTATCCTCTGACGCATCGCCCACATGATCACAAACTCAGGCGCCAACAGCGCATAGAACGTTGTTCTAACCTTCATCAATATAGATCGCATCCAAGAGTCCTTGCGGTCTGGAATGTTGTGGTGAACCGAGACGTACGTGCAAAGCAAGACGGTCCCGATGCAGCTCCACATGATGTCGTATATAGATCGATACTTGGTGGGTTCGCAGTTGCACGAAGTCAACGTGGCAGCAACGATACAGATCGGGTTCAGAATGGAAGCATTGGGGATATTGGCAGGAGTAGGAGCCGCGAGAGAATGCGCGAGGGCACCCAGGAAGATCGTCGCGAGAAACATTAGATGCAATTGTGAGTATGCGTGAAGTGGCTGTCCGTCGATTCGTTATTGATGAGGGACCCTGAGATGAAGAATGCGAACAACTATTTTGTCGTTCCGAGATTAGCTCTTGCAGGCGCTAATCGACGTTCGAAGTCTTGCGCAGTCAAGCGCCGTGAAAAGGCGCGCAGATGTCAACGTTTGATGCATCTGATGGTTCACCCACGATTCACCTTCACAGAAGGATATTCACCTTTCCGCATGTAGTTTAGAACGCATATCTCATGCTTACAGACTTATGAAATCATAATCGCAAGGTAAGATCTGCATTTCGTACCCTCGCTGACACCCAAGAGACCTGAACGATCTCATTCTATTCCTCACTACAGCTTTCTCTGATACGATTCACACCCTTGCAACATGTAACGCATACAGGAAGCTGAGCGTTAGGTGTCGAGCTCTGGCTTTAGAGCTCCTTTCTTGCACGTATTCACTGTCATTCCATGACTTTCATGCGGCTGTTGTTTCGGTGTTCATTTGATCGTTTATTGAGAATGGAAAAGCACGTCACCAATATAAGCCTTAACATATGTTCCTCATACAAATGAAGGGGTCACACAAACTTGAAATCCCACACAAGAGCTTGCCTGATCTTACAGAAGTCAAGCCTACCAACCCCTCTACTCGTAGATATAATCATATCCTTCAGTGCGTTTGATTGCCTCAGCGGCCGCCTCTGAGCGAGGTACGATTTTGCATTTGAATGGGGCAGGGTGTCTATATAGACACATTCCATTAGCTACTAAGCCCTGGCCTCATAAATTATTACTCACGATACATTTGAATCCGAGAATTCCATCCGTGGCTCTATTTTGTTTCCATTCTCGTCGATCGGCATGGAAATATCAAACAGTGCGATGATGCTAGCCATCGTCATCTTCATTGATACGATGGCGAAGTGACTACCGGGACAAATCCTAGGACAACACGGTCAATTTCGTGGGAAGAGGTGGAACACTTGGAAGGCATCACTACCGACCTTCTACCAAATCCAAATATAACCCGCTCTGGGTCCTGAATCTCAGGATTTATTTTCCCATCTTTCATAAATCGATCGGGATTGAACGTAGATGGCTCGGGGTAAATCTCTTCATTTTGCAGCATCGCCCTGGTCATAGGTAGTAAGCCAACAAGAGCAAAGATGGTGACTGGAAATTGGTGGATACCAAGCGTTGGCCACAACCATGGTGTTTGCAGGAATGCGATATCCCTTATAGATGTCGTCCTTTTCAAGAACATGTGGACAACCTGTATCAAAAGAAGAAACGCACACTTTAGACTGAGTCATGAAGGTTGTAATATGGATATGTTTACCATTCGGTGTGGTGACGTTCCATCTGAACATCTCCTTGATCAGCGCACTCAGGTATGGCAAGGATTCGATATCATCAAATTCTGGTAGATTCCCCGGTTTGACGACGGTATCAATCTCAGCTTGTGCTTTCTTCAACACTTCGGGATAGCATATGAGACCAAGAATACCGCTCATAATGACAGCGATAGACTAGATGGGCAAAGAACTCTTAGGATGGAGCGAGTAAGAGCACGATGAAAATAGACGAACGGTATCACTACCACCTAGGAAGTTGTTAGTTGTTGTTCGATCATGTCATGAAGTAGTCAAGTTCGCTCACATACCAGCGTATACCATTCCTGCCGAGTTTTTCACAACATTTTCCCATTCGCTGAACTCCACATCGTCTCCCACCGCCCTAAGCCCATCCGCTACCATTGAGTGGATACCCTTCCCTGCAAGCTAACGCGAAATTATCATGACCACAACTATTATCTTGTAGCGCGCAACTTACGATATCATCCCTCACTGCACGATAAGGATTTTCAACCATGCCAATTGCAAACTTCTTCCACTCCTTCGCCTTTTTCTGGAATCCTGCAAACGGCATCCATTCGGGGACATATTTAAGCCAAGGGAGAGCATCCACCAAGAATCTACCTGGGACGGCAGCCTCAGTAAGACTATCCATGGCTTTTTCCGCATTTGCAACGTATGGGTCGTTTTCTGGTAATATTTGAAGACCATATGCGAACAGGAGTATCACCTCTGCAGTCATGCTGTCCAACCAATGCGATTGTTTTAGGCCACGGAGAATAGACAGATATGCGTAACTCACTGCCTAATAAAATATCTGTAGTCTTCTGGCTTCGCAAGCAAATTACGCATGAGTTGATGAGTCGCCTTCGTCATATGGGGTTTGGATTTCTCAACCGCAGCTGGAGTCAATGAGCGAGACATGAATTTGCGGTGTTGTCGCCTGTGGATCGTTCAAGGTTTATCAGGTCACACTCAATGGAACCTTATTCCACTTACCATTTCGGACCTAGTTGGGGTACTATGATTACCCGTGATATAGATAAGAGGCATCAGACTTCACATACCATATTTCATAAGGACGAGAGCGAAATCCCATCCCATAAGATCAATGACCATCGGCAGGTACGGTCTGGACATTGCGATTACGATTCACTGTCAAGTCTTGAAGGATAGTGACTCACCGGCTGGAGTATATTGCTGAGCGACGTTCGAGAAGTTCCTCTGCGGCAGACACAGTGCTGAGCACAACCACAT
Organism: Volvariella surrecta; assembly: GCA_951802395.1. NCBI lineage: Eukaryota > Fungi > Basidiomycota > Agaricomycetes > Agaricales > Pluteaceae > Volvariella > Volvariella surrecta. The sequence goes on from OX637784.1 coordinate 2,922,240, forward strand.
CCTTTCCCGCAAAGTTGAGATAGAAGATGTCGGGATCTGATGTTGGCATGAGATGCGTCTCTCACCCGTCGTGATTGGGAACGTACCGTATATTTTAGCCCACTCCGCATATGTTTTCCATCCATATTGTTTCGGAAGATCGAATAAGTTTCCGACGAGGAACCTCCCTTTCGGTCCAGGAGGAAGAGGCAATCGTTGCTGTGTCCAACGGCGGAGAAGTGCCAGGACAACAAGCACAGCAGCACAGGTCAGAATCGTCTGCATGGGAGGTTTGACATGATTTCCCAACATTTCACTGGGATATATACTCCTGGGATCCAGGCGTCCCTAGGAGACTAATAAAGCCAATTTGACATCAACGCAGGGCACTAACACCTCCAAACCCGTATGCTGCCGAGCCTGAGCGAGGACGTGATACGTAAATGACTCCATCACGTGAAAGAAACAACACTGCTTCGACCTGGGAGCTTCGACGAGTAACTATATCAAAGGTTAGCTATCCGTAGTGCAAGCCATGAAACGCTTACAGGACCATGTAACACGACGAAAAGTTTTTCGTAGCGCAACAGAGTTAGAAAAAGAGGAACCTCTAGGTCTGGCTTTTAGCGAACCATATATAAATCAAAAAAGGACAAATGACTTTCAATAGCCTGGGAGTGAGAAGGGCAAACATGATGTTATTATGATGCTAGGACCCCGGGCAATTCACCCTAATGTCATCTCTGGAAACGGACAAAAATCCGAGATTTTTGTGCCGAATGTCATAGCCAAGTCCGGACAAAACAGGGGCTACCCCATGAGGTCATATCCAAGTCCGGAGATGCCGTAGCGCTCGGCTGCCGAGGTCATATCCGGTAGCCGGGCACGCCGTGTGCCAGACCAGACCCATCGCGCGGATTACTATAACTTACAGTATACACACTTGGGGCTGGAAGTCGACCGACACAGGCCAAAACTAGGCCTGTTGCGGGCTCAGATACCGTTAAGAGGTTATACAATCTTTTGTGACAATAATAATTCATCCAATTTAGGAAAACCTTTGCTACCCCTCCTACAGCGCCAGCATCTCATTTAATCATCTCTCTGTACATCACACACAACGGTATCTCCTTTGAATGTATCTGATGACGAGTCAATGCACTTTGTTGCGTCAGAATGGATCGCTCCCGACCCTCCCAGCTATATCAGGAACGAAAAAGCTCGATTACTGCAGATCCTGACCCATTTTGAAAACCACAGACCTGGTAGGGAGTGTCTGTCAAGGAATTTTTTGATATAAAACTGCCGAACATTGATGGAGGAGTGATATTAGCGAGGCCTGCGACCTGGTTTACATCAGACGCGCCCACCTGCACTGATACGACGCGTCTTTCGACACGCCCAGTCCCAAGGAAGGATTTTTTACAACGGCTTGAAATGGCACTTGGTTAGGCATGGTTCGATGCGGGCTTGGAGGTCTCACCAGCAGACCTCGCAATATACCAGAATCTGGACCAGGGTAAAGCCTTAATCCAAAATGCTTCAAAGGCATTCCGGAAGCGCACACCCTCGGAGGAGGTGAAGTGTAACGGCTCGGTCACCAAAGAGGCAACGTGTGACGCTGAACGAGGACTGTGTGGGTAGTGTGGTTGTAAGAGTTTCTGGTTGGCTTAGTTCTGGCAGAAATTGACCGCTTCAAGTTATGTGAGATTTACTCGAAGTCCTGGGGAATACACGAGGAGGCCTACAGCCGTATATACCCAATGGTCTACAGTATATACGTCATACGAGCTGAGAGTGCAATCTCAGTAAGGTAAATAATCAACTAAGACAACGAGGCCACGCAAGCTTCCATAATGATAGATAGAAGTGTGAGGAAAGTTGGTGAAGGGGTTTGAGTCATTAGAAGAGAATAGTGACAGAGTTTCAGGCGGTAGTAAAATAAGTTCAACATAGATCATATAGAAATAGAAAACTAATGTTTAAGAATGTTTGCGAACTGTCCAGAGGCTTGTATTCAGGTCGAGGCGCGGGTGACTGTGGGCGCGATTGGTGACAAGTGATGCGCCATCACATGGAGGAACCTGAGATGGAGGAGTGATTTCGTCCTCCATTGGCAGATAGTAGGTTTACATCATGTCATATGGCTTTGAACTAGTCTATAGATCAGGTAAATAAGCTACACTCTACTTTGTCCCGCGTCTGAGGTCATATCCAAGTCCGGACAAAAATGATGAGGACGTGAGGATGTCATATCCAAGAACCGTGGGAGTCCGGACGAAGATGTCCAAATTGGGAAGGAAGGAGACGGACAGGAATCCCGGAAATCGACGACTTTGGGATGTGACATTTGGGTGAATTGCCCGGGGTCCTACGATGCTCCTCCTCCTTGGAGTAGGAGGTATTGTTAACCATGAAGGTTAAAGCAGATGGGATTTGATGCACGAGACACAAGGTTTATCACTACGTCAGCTGTTGAGTAATCTATAAATATAGCACAACCCGACTCATACACATGGAGGCTATTCATCTCTGTAGTAGTATCTGCGCTATATCTTCTCTTTTTGCATCTGAGTGTATTCCGTGACCGCGTGACCAGCTCAAGCGCGTAACCTGAATTACTTACGTAACGTAGTCAGCCATTTGAATTTCATTTGAATTTCATATACTTGGATACCGAAAGAGAAACTTGCTATGGAAGATACTGAGGCAGTATCGTATCTAATGTCAAGGACGGTATATCACGGACGTCTGGAACGTATCATGGGGTTGACGGTATGAGCCGGTGATCGTACGTACGCATATCTAGATCTAGTGTGGGTGTAAACCCGCAGCGGGGGGTAAAACCGACTACCGAGGGTGGGTTTGGCCCGAAAACCCTGCCTCGCTGTTATGGTAACTCGGGGCGAGATGACTGTCCTTGAAATCTCGAGTTTTGAGAGTGGCGGGTGGGTGAAACCGAAAGAAAACCCCGAAAGGCATCACTTTAATTCCCAAAACGTCTCTCAGCCTCTGATTGTTGAAGTGGCATCAAGAAGTAACCTCTTGCCGCTGTGTCTCGTTTCGTGTAAGTAGATGCATTTAATAATTATATTCCTGAAGACCGTGCGTGAGTAAGGGAAAGGTCGAGAGAGAGACAGGAAAGCCGAGAGGAAGTGATGGGACTGTCTACCAATGAACTATCCTGAACTAGTCGCCGCGAGGGCTCACAGTCTGAGGGGAGGTGGGTGGGAAAAAAGAAAAAGAAAAGAGGAGTAGTCGAAAGGAAGTTGCGTAATTATAAGCGACCGGAGTAGTAGTGCAGTGTCACGCGGCAAGATATGCCCCTCCTGCGAGGTTTCTCGTATACGCGATCTCGTCTAAGCGAACGGCGAGCAACGGGGAGAATCAATGGCAACATTTAGTGTTGCTGCGATTGAAACAGCAGGGTCCTGTTATACTGTGTCAGATTATGTATTTTCGTCATTACACATTGAATTATCCATTTATCTCATTCTCAATGGGTGGGTGAAAGGATGCAGCACTTGGTCGTTGGTATCAAAAGTTTCAAATGAAAGCCCGAGATACTTTAGCTTTAGCAACCCTATTCGGTTACATTGTGCGTGACATTCGGTTTGACTGGGCTACATTACGCAGGTAATTAGTATACCAGAGGCAATCCACCAGGTATAAGTTCACCATGCATAGGACAGCAGTGGTTTGTGGCCGTCATCTGTATCATGCTATAGACCTTCCTTATCGAGCACTGATTCAACGGCATGGCCGTTGCCGGAGCAAATCTTGACTTTTTGTGGCAGGTCCCTCCTATCGCGATTGAGACGCAGTAAAATAACACGACGACGTAATAATATGTAAAAGATGGACTTATCATGGCCATTGGTAGTATTCGGAGCCATTGTGATACAGGGAGTGGCTCAAAGCTAACCAGTCCAAGTAATGATGTAGTTTGCAGGAGAATAAGGGAAACTGTGTAAAGTAGTTAACAATAATACTTCGTGATTTTGTACTAGAAGCACTAATTAAGAAGTATTCTACATTACCATTATGGATAGATGTACTAAATCTCGAGGGGTTGAGCTTGTGCCAAATTGCTAACTGTGTCTCTCCAGAAGCTGAGCCGCCAGGCAGTTATTTTCAAGTGATAGAACACCTGGGCCATCGAGTGCAGGGTTCAGCGGCAATGGGTTGTGAGTTTTCCATGTTGTTACTAACATTTATCCCCTTCAGACTCCAGAGACATTTCTAACAGGAGTCAGTAACATGACTCACAGTTTCGTTACTAATATGTGAGAAATCGAACTGTATGTTGACATTGTCACTAAAGGTCCGAGGGCAAAACGTGCGAAAAATGAGCGGAGGCAAATTTATGCGCTCGAAATTCTCATAGCCATGTTTATAACCACAGATGATATTGCGACGGTGGGTTTGCGACGATGTGAACTGATCGTTGTTACCTCGTATCCGGTCTGCTACAGGCAAGGAAAACTTGAATCAGTTGATAGAGACGCAGGAGAAACAGCTAAATGCATGGTGCATGCGTTTTCTTGGCCTGTCGTGTCCTGTTGGTGATTTTCCGCGATAGGGAATTGCTCACATTTTCTAACCCCCCTATGTACTGGTTTTTAGCACGTCGTGTTAGTAACGTGTTATCAATCAGATTAATAACATCGTGTGAACAGAAATTGGTGATTACTCGCCAAGCGCTGATCAAGTTATTCATTGCTCGTAAACGCTGACATTTCTCAACTACAGCTTTTGATTGAGACTATAATACTATTATTTTGTATGACGAGATGGACTGACCAGCTAGGGTGGTACCACCCCAACCAATCAACCTCCTTTGGTAGCCTCTTGCATTGCGTAGAGTTATTGAAGTGTACTGTACTTGCGCAAGGAATTCGGCTATTTTTCGGCGCCATCAGGCGTTTGAAGGTCTATTGGTCCGACAAGAATATTCATCAGTGCGGTGTTCTACTCGCCACCGGCACCCTGCAGCAAGGCGGAAAATACATGGTCACTGATTGCAGGGATTAATAGAATCTTCAGCCGATATTTTTCCGCGACACGAATTGCCCAAAGAAACTCGATATGCAATTCTTCGATTCGTGTTTTTGACCAACGGATAGAGCCACACGAAGTGCTCGGGGTATATTAAACGTATAGATGTACAACATTGTGAGCTATTTAACAGAATTCGAACGACGAAATATGTACATGGCGAGGTCTTCGAGTCGCAATCCACTAGGCATCGTCCACTGGAACGTCTCTCCTGTTACATACTCCCAATAACGACCAGTCTCACTCCAACTCGCCTCATAAGTTCCACTCAACATCTTTAACACCCTCGGGTGTCCGGTTTTGCTCCTCAGCCTCGTCGACACCCCCGATAACTGCCAACGACACCAATTGAACCACGCACTCCGTCCCCTACCACTCCCGAACAAATGATCTGGCCAGATGATGTGCAGTGATTCGAGTTGAAACAATAATTCAATATTTCGAATAACCTCTCGGTAATTGCGGGTAACGGCCAACTGCCAGCGATCCACAATCATTTGTTCCTCCGTATATTCTTCATCAATTTCAGTACGTGCAATGTCCATCGAACTGGAATGTCCTAAACTCGAACCTTCATACTGGTAGAATCTGAATCTCCGTTCGTCGCCAGGGAATAGGCTGAGGCACCTTAGGGCATCGAGTTTCGTGAGAGTCGGCATCCAAAGTGACGGCGAAAACGACCAGCCTTCGATGAAATCATTATTGAGGTGGAGCGTAATTGCGAGGATCGTGAGTGAAGCGGAATGCCGTGGTAACGCCTCTGTGAAAAATAGCTTTGGAATCACGTAGGAAGCGCACTGAGGAATATCTTCAATATCAGCGATAATGAGTACTTGTATGCCCACGTAGGAACATAGGTAGTTAACGAGTTGACGTGATGCCTGGTGTGTTATCAGTTTCTTCAACTTTGTCCCGGCGGCCAATAAGGATGTCCAGAGGTTGTCGAGCGGAAGAAGGGAGTAAGTCGAAAGAACTTCAAGTTCTTGGAGGTGGGAAAATGGGGAATTTCGACCACCCAGCGAAAATGGGAAAGTGATGCCCTTTATGCTGAGATTGCGCAAAGCCAATGGTGCTCCGCCGTGGCCGACAAGCAACGTCTCCGCGTCATGGAAATGGACAGCGCAGCCTTGTACAATGCTGAGATTCTCCAAACGGTGGTTATCGCGAAGCAAGCGCTGTAGGTCGGCGTTGTAACTTCGAGGAACACATATGGAACGATGGAATTGGCCGCGATCGGTCCACCCCATCGCCAGGCCCCCAGGCCCCACGACTCCACATTGCGATCCATATCGGTCCAAGATAAACTTCAGAGACCTCAAGCCACGAAATTTGACCAATCCGTGAGGTAAACTTAGTTCGTACCCCTTCTTTTGCCTCCATGGCTCAATAATCAGAGTCTTCAATCGTCCACCTGTCGCCTTTAACACCGCTTGAACCATCTCTTCCTGAATCTCGTAGAGAAACAGAGTGGTTCGATGATTGTCGTCATGCCCGGATCCCCACGCAATGTGGAGGGAGGTGACCAAGGTCATCCGTTCGATCATTTTGTAGACGTTGGCGATGTGCGCCCGGCTGACCCATCGTGAAACATATGACCCATTTGTTGTGATCTTGAGGTGCCTCGCATACTGATAAATAGCTGGTAGTGGTTCACCGGCTGAGCGTAGTGCCCTTTTCACGTGTTCCTCGCTCCTATGAATGGCGATTGAAATGTTTTCGAGAGCTAAGGGGGTAACGACCGCATTAAGGGTGTGGGATGTCAATCGCATGCTCAGCAGAGTGGCATGGTCGAGGCGTGTCGCTATCGATAAGATGATGTCGGGAGGGGTGTTGGTAAAGGAAGAAACAGCCATGATGGCAGGAAGAGAAGGGAACGTGGGTCAGATAATTATACTCATTTCGCACCGGTTAACCTGCCAAAATACCGCTGTGTCGGTCTCGTATCTCACGAATTTAAACTCGTCCTTCCCAAGTCATTCCCGTCCCCGACTCCTCTGGTTTCAAATAGTGTTGAACGAGAAACACTTCGATGTACAATCTACTTGCCCACGACTTCCAAGCGGATGGCAGGATCGTTTGCTATCGGTGGCACAAGGGGTGCAAAAGCAGCGGGGCTTAGCCGAACGCCATATGGAAAGCGCCCCCATGGTACAATCAATTTTCCATTCCGTCATTACAGTGAGAACCACCGGCTGATGGTTGATGGTTGCATGTAGCGACCCGCGGCATATTGCCTAATTAGACACGCGACCCAAAAACGACGCCGTTCTGGACAGCATCGTCATCCCCTTCCGCGTTTGCCGATCTCCTTCTCGAGCGATTGACTTGGTCGAGTAGATTAGACCTCAAGCCTCGAGGTCCCGCTTTTGTTTCAGATCGTCTGTGGCCTGGGCTACACAACCACACGTCCAGAAATGACGCCCACACCCAGGATATGGTGCCGAGGAAAAGGAACATCTTTTTTCATTCAAGGCCGAATAGGCTTGAATTGTACAAATGACGACAGATTGAGCAGAGAAGATCCATTTTTAGAACCTCCGATCTCATGTGAGCCCTCTCCGGCGACGAACCACCGGCCACCTAGGCTTCATCCTGCCTATTCATACTGACGAATCATCAATACCAATGTCCGAGAAAAACGTCCACTACCGCTTCTTGACCTCTGCGACATTTGTGACAACTACCGTAGGCCAGAATGTGATGCGAGATAGGTGACGAGTGGAAGAGATATTCGATATGTCTTGAGCGTCTTGAGCGTCGTCCCTGCGGCCAATGAGGTAGACATCGAGTGGAATGTGAGAGTAGATGGAAAGCACTTCAAGTCGTTGGGATTTCATTAAATCTTCCATAAATCTTCGCGAAACGTAGGACGCTGAGGAGTACTGTCGTCCATATGGAGAGATATTCAAAGATCCTCCTCTCCCAGTGCTGCAAACCCAACGTTGAGCACGTTGGCCATTGAATGTAACGGAGAAGGAGCAAGGGATGCCGAAGCTCATTACCTGGTTTGGTGACCGGTGAAGTCTCGAAGTTTAAAGAGGTTAGGGTTTACGACAGATTTCTCCTGTAGATCCCAGATGAGCGCGGCTTCCAGCTGGCTCCCAATAGATTTGACCGAAGCGAGGGATGAGAAGTTCGATCAGCTCAAATGACTTGGGGTATATCGACGTATTGCATGCATCGAGGGTGACAGATAGGTGTTGAGCGTACTTGATAAGTGTTGAAAGGATGTCCAACACCGACCTGATTCGTTCCTTGGCTCTCCATCAGCCGGTGAAAATGCTCCGGAGTGCGATTGGAGAAACCAACGAATCGAAGTCATGGGAGAGCATTCGGGGGGATAGTCTCGTGGTGAAATACGAGGGTTCTCCTATCAATAAAATATCTGATGTGGAATTAGAGAGTGAGGAGTTGGGTATGATGGCGTTGATGATGGGAGCAAGTACAGTGCTCTGTGGTTATATGTCCCTTGGGACCCATTACGGCTTTGACTTACGGTATCGCTCATGAGGAAAGGCTAGGACCCTTGATTCATCAGATACATCGATTCGAATGCGGGCTGTAAACTGGGGAATAAGGAACTTCACCTGTTTCTGGATCCCTAGACGATCGAGATCCTCCCAATCCTCAACAGGGTCGGCACTTGTTATGGTCAGGGCATCGAGATAAAGTGAATTTTCATACGCGCACTACAGCGGAAGACCCTATTCCGATGCTCGACTGGTCTGGCTGGGTAAATATCGCTACCCTCAATCCCGCCTCGAATCATAAAGCCCACTTCACCATATCACGGTCGAACTCATCAACTCCTTCGCTCGCAATGCCCTTAGATCTCGCTGTGACCCCCACTGTTGATCCTGCCAAAAGATTTCCAGAGTCTCGAGTTTGGGTTATTATTAAACATTCCAAATGACCTTTTGGTAGTTGTGAGTGACGACAACTGACCGTTTCTCATCGTCGTCATCTTCGGTCTCCTCTTCCTCCCCGTTCCCTACAACAGACTGGGACCTCGTTTTTTGATCGCCAGGATAGAGGCTGAGGAATTTCAGGACCTGGCGCAATGAGGGCAGGCATACAGAGCAACGACCAGCCCTCAAGTAATCGATGGTAATGCGAAAAGAAATCGAGAGATTGATGACAGCGGCCGAATGGCGTGGTAGTGCCTCCGTGAGGAAAAGCGACGTAGTCTTCGAGGATGTGCACTCAGGCTTGTCCTCAATATCCTTGATAACGAGTCCTTGCGGCCCAGAGATCAGCGGATGCGATATTTGGTGGGTCGTCAACTTCTTTAGCGCTGTCCCCTTGGCAAGCAAGGATGACCAAAGATTGTCAAGCAGAGGAACTGAATAACGAGATAGCACCTCAAGCTCTTGGAGATGTGAAAGAGGGGAGGGATGCGAAGCAGATCCGAAGGGAAAGTCGATGCCTTTCATCTCGGGCGTTGGGCGTACGCAAAGACAACGTTTGGATGCCATCGCCAGCGATTCAAGTCGTCGCGTCATAGAAATCGACGATACAACCCTGCTCAACGATAAGATGCTCCAGTCCAGGGTTATTCCGCACCAGCGATTATAAACCCCTTCTGGTCGCGTGGAGGTATACAGATCCTAGTGTGGACTCGACCTAGTCCTGGAAATTCTAGTATCTCGCCGCTCCTATCCAGAGCGATACAATGCGACCCATACATGTCTCTCGTAAACTTCAACGACTTCAGCGCACGAAATTTCGCCAGCCCGCGAGGTAGACGCGGTTCCACGGCTGAACAGCCAAACTATTCAAAGTCCCTCCTGTCGCCTTCAACACGGCCTCAAGGAGCCTTTCCTGAACTTCAGCAACACTGCCAGCCGTTTGTGCTGCCTCAGAATCCTGAGCGGTGCGACCGCTTTGAGTTGTTCAATCGGCTTGTAGACGTTGGCGAGCCGAACTGGGTCGACCCATTCCAGGATAAACCACCGTCTGATGTGACAGTAAGGTGTTTGACGTGCTTGGAAAGGCTCGGAAGCGGTTGAGAAGACCACTCCAATATTCTCTCGATTTATTCGTTGCCTGGGTGGAGATTGATATAGATCCTACAAAGTGCAAACGGAGTGACCAAGGAGGCAAAGTCTGTGAAGGTTGACCGAAGATTTAATGGCATGGACGTTCTACCTCCGACAAGACGATGTCGGGTGGGGCATTGGTGAGAGAGGCAACGGTCATGATAACGGTGGGCCGCCCAGAAGAGTGAGTGCCTGGATGCGCTGGCAAGCATGCACAGATGACTTACCGATTCGGCTTCCACCCTCCCGCTTCTGCTCGATAAAGCATGCTTGGCTGTGTAGCCAGAAAATGGTTGGTCATTTCGATGGTTCGTCAAATCCTGTGAGCAAGCCTACTTATCATTCGGGCCTGTGTTTGTACCACACTCAGGAATGACAAGTAGGCGGAGCTTGCAATGACAGCGGGGAAATAGTACAAGGTCGAGAAGCAAGAAATCAAACGAAGTCCAATTCGAGGGAGTTTCGAGCGCGTAATAGATGGTTGTTCATTGACGGCCACAATGCTACCTTTGGCTCTATGATAAATATGTTGCAAGGACCACATTACAATGTATATGCCAAGGAAGCGATGCAAAACCCAAACCGATATCCTCGCTACCACTGCCAGTTCCATCTCCCAATTTCTCTCGGCACATATCGCCAGACATCACCACTTTCGTCCTGTGTGGCATCATAAGTCCCATTCAACAACACCAACACCCGCGGAGTCCCAGTATGACTCCTCAGCTTTTTCACAACGTTCGTTAAGAGCACACTGGACCAATTCATCCACTGATAGTGAGCCGTTCCACATCCCCATTCTTGATCTGGCCAGAACATATGCAGGGTTTGCAGTCCGTCCAGTAATTCGGCGTTCCTAAGGACTGCTCGGTAACTTTGGGTGACGGCGATATGCAGGTCGCTTTCTTCAGGATCATCTCCATCTCCATCTCCTCTAACCACGTTGTCTTCTGTATCTCCACCAGTTCTCGGCGCCCTGGACCGGAGTCGAAAATCTCTTTTGTCGGCAGGAACGAGGCGAAGCGTCTTCAAGGAGTCCAGAGCCGTAAGTGCCGTCATCCATAGCGATGGCGTAAATGACCATCCATCGAGATATGCAAGCCCAAGGCGAAGCGAGATGGAAAGACATGTGAGAGAGGATGAATGCCGTGGAAGCGCCTCCGAAAAGAACATGGTGATCGTATCCAAGTCCGTACACGCTGGTATGTCTTCGATGTCTCTTATATCCAGCTCTTCCAAGCCAGAATAGGACGCAAGGTAGACTACGAGGGAGTGAGAAACTTGGTGTGTCGTCAATTTCTTCAGCGCGGTTCCCGCTGCTTGCAAAGTCGACCAGAGATTGTCGAGTGGAAGGATGGAATACATGGAAAGGACTTCAATCTCACGTAGGAGCGAGAATGGTGAAGGAGTGGTGCGGATCGTATAAGGGAAGTCGACGCCTTTCATCATCAACGAACGTAAAGCGACAGGTTGTCCGCTACCACAACCGAACAGCTCCGCAGCGTTGTGGAAGTCAGCCATGCAACCTTGTTCAATCCCAAAGTGCCCCAATTGAGGGTTGTTGTGAATCAAGGTGCGTATAACCTCCTTGTAGCTCGGAGGAACGCATATCAGGTTATGTGACAGAACGCGACGAGACCTGTCCGTGATGTCCCCCAAACTGCTCATGGCATTACATCCCCACCCAAACTTGTCCATCAAAAACGTCAAAGAATCCAGACCACGAAACTTTGCCAAACCACGTGGTAAGTCTAAGTGGTTCTTCTTTTGCTTCCACGGCTTGATGGCCAAGGCAGTCAGCTTCCCTTTCGTCGCCTTCAGCACTGCATCAACGAGATGTTCAATAATCTCTTGAACGAAGATGGTCGTGTCTTGTACGTCGTCGTATCCAGACTCCCATGCGATGTTGAGGGAATTGAGGAACTTGAGTTGTTCAATCATCGTGTAGAGATTAACGACTTGAGGTCTGGTGATGAACCGCGACACGCACCACCCGTCGACTTTGACGGTGAGATGTTGGGTGTTCTTGTAAAGACCCGGAAGTGGCTGGCGGGAAGATTCAAGAATCCTTTTCGCCTGAGCTTCGCTATTGCAGATCTCAACGGAGACATTACGAAGTGTAGAGGGAGAGATGATGGTGTTCAAGCTGCGGGAGACCAATCGAAGAGACAGACGCGTTTTGAAGGCAAGGTATTCTGCAATGGAAAGGATGATATCGGGTGGAGCAGTGACGAGAGGGGATTCCGCCATAATGACTGAGTGCTAGGATATTCGGTTTAGCAGCTATATACCCTCGTGGAGTTAGAGCTGCGAGATGGTACCACAGGAAGGCTAAGAGCTTGTATCTTCGTCCCTAGTTCCGCAACAACCGGATTTATAACGTCAAGAATAAGCTCCATAGCTAATTAGCTTTGAAGGTAGCCCAAGGGTACGGGCTACTCTTGATAGCAACCTTTGCGCTGCATTCAGAGAGGCGAGGACTTGTGTGCATAGCTAGAGTCCCCGAAATTGCCACTGAGCGCATCCGCCGAGTAGGGGTCCTGATGTAATGCATAGCATTATTTCGTAACTGATCTGTGTCAAATACGAGTATCGTACCGTTCCACACGAGAATAAATCATTGCAAACGACGGACACTTGCAATAGCGAACGGGGAGCCACGTTGCACCGGGAGTTGTGGAGCAAAACATGGGCAGGGGCGCGTGACAAACACGTCACAGTCCCTAATGACCCTGTCGTTCCTCCTGCACAGTTCAAATGTTGCTCGAATCACCAGCATCGCAGTGATATTAAATTAGCGATACTAGCAGTACACCAAATTTCAAATGATGTGCCTCCTTATTCATCTTTACCTACAAACTGGAGCCTTCGGTATGCTTGAGAGAACTTGAACGTTAGTGGCGAAGCTTACTCCTGACGGCGTCATGAAACACAGATAGCCGATATATACCCTGTTTCCTAAACAGAAGCGGAGACCCCAGTTCACAAACTTTTCGACGAGCTGTGCCTGCCAATGCAACTTTACTCGCCTCCCGATACGGCCAGGCTCAACTCAGAGAAAAAAAAACAATTAAGCTCAGCGATATGCTGATTAACGCGCGAATGCGAGGATGGAAGGTAGGGCACGTCAAGGTCGTTTGGAGCTCTAGGCTTCTACTAGCATATTTTGTATGCTAAAGCCACGAGCCATGTTTGTACGTGTAGGTCCATATAATGACAATCTCTATGAGGCGGTCGTCGTCACTCATTGGCGTTGGACCTTATGCACGCAGCCTTGAAAATTACGTATAGTCCCCGTTTTTCCAATTAGCCTGGAACCGATCAAGATGGCACGTTGCTCGTGTTTTCTGGACGAGAAGAATTCATAAGGCTCAAACTTTCTGTCATGCTGTAACACTAGTCGCTCGGTTTGTGTAGACCCCTCGATCGATAGTCGGTCATTGCTCGGATTGTAAGACGCTTCATGTATGTAAAGCTCTAGAGAAGTTCGACAGTTTGCTTGTTATATCCTTCGTAAAGCCGACCATGGACGGTGCGAAGCGGAAATGGTGTGATCGCACCGCTTAAATGACGTCGAAAGAGTGGTAGCTCGACAGGGATCTTACTGTCAATATAAGAACGTCTGAAGGAAAGGCGAGGTGGTCATGGTTTAAGCGCAAACTTGAGAGGCCCACACGCTCTTGGTGCCATGCACCAAACTGGTGTCTCGTCAAGATGTGGCGAACATGGCTATGGCAAAAAAATTACACGATGTAGTTGAAGAGCGTATTATCACCACATTGTTCCACGGACCGAGAGTTGCAATTCAATAGAATAGCTTAGAGCGAACCAAAATGCTCTAAGTGTTGTTACACATAAACGAACAGGATACTTGGAACGCAGCCAAGCACCCGCAGTACACGAACATCATCACGTGACCTCCAAGGAGGTGAGCAGAAACCAAAGACGAGGAAGGGGAAACGCCTCCATTTGTCGGTTGTGGATCGCCATGGTCGCGAAGGTATCGGTACTTGATGAGGAATCAAATTTTACGAGACCTCTATCACTGCTTTTTCCTCCCCTTCCTGGTGGTCGTCGTCTGCCCTGCACCCTTTGCCGTACACTCCGAGCAATACCACTTCTCCGGTGTTGGCTGCTTGAGACCCACGCATGCAAGGTGGAACCACTCATAAGGACATCCACCTTCATTGTCACATGCAATCATCTATGGTATGTTGCGGTTAGTCATGCAAGCGAATACTTTCGTGTCTAGATACCCACGTCACCGAAACTATGTCTCTGGCAGAAACAGTACAATGTGTCATCACCGTCACCTTCGTCGCCTTCTCCATCCTCCTCTTCACCTTCAGCATCCAGATCTTGTTCCTCTGCTGGGGGATGTATCTGCCTTGATAGCCTTGACCTTTGATGCGTGCCATGCGACGCAGGCGTAGCAGCGGGTGAAGCGGATCGATGTTTCGTGGGCGAAGGAGTAGGGGTAATCTTGACTGAACTCGATGTTCCGAGTCTTCGCCCTAGTTATGCGCGTTAGTTTTAAGAGTCAATCAAGCGAGGGGTCAAGAGGTACTTACGCTTGTTAGCGCTTCCAGTAGGTGTTGATGTCCCACTCGCACTTCCACTTCCAACAACCGGAGAGTTCCCCAAGGCGTTTCTCAAACTCTCACTAATCTGCCCAGCAGGATTTCGGCCACCTAAACCGATGCTTGAGATGCTTTCTACACCGCTAAACCCAAACCCATAGCCACTGGTTGCAGCACCGTATCCGAAGCCTTGACTGATGCTGGTCGCAGCAGCCCCGGTATAAATATAATCCATGGTATTCTCTCCTTGCAATACCCGTACTTTGGTCAAGTCTGCATCTAACCTGGCGCGTGTTCGTTGTATGAGATTGATGATCCTTTGAGCCAGAATTATCTTTTCATCTGACAATTGATGGATTTCTGCGTATGCAGCATCGATTTTGGCGGGAAGATGACTTGATTTGGGTGATGGTGCTCGAGAATTTGCTGATGCTGAGGCGGCTGTTGTTGTGGTTGCTGTGGTTGTGGTGGTTGTGGTGGTGGTTACCGCAGTTGGAGGTGGGGTGTTATTTGCGGAAGCGGATGACGGTGTGGTGGGCGTTGGGGTGGATGTTGAGGATGAATTAGTGGAATTTGCTGCGCGTAGTGAGTGTCGAATGTACTTCGCTGAGTCTTTCTCAATTTCTTGGTACAGCTCTGTATAGAGTTGGGTCGGTTCAGTGGACATCAGGAAGAAGTGAAAGGGGCCAGCAAACCTTGCGAACGTGTTTCTATAACTTTAATCTCCTGGAGCAAGTGGGCAACCTCGGCGGGCAGATTATCGATACCTAACGATGCGTTAATCATATTGTTATTGCGTGTGCAGATGAAGCTCACTATAGATAAATTCCGAGGCGACGGAGGCCGCCTCTTCCAGGTTTTGAGTAGCGGTACTCATGTGGTGGTGGTAGAGAGTCAAGATGTAATTTCCCCAAATGGCAATCACACGCGACATTTCGATCGCGTCAGTGGCTGACTAAGACACCGTGGCGTGTGTCGCGTATCAAGGAATGAATAGCACGTGGAAGGGGATCAAAAGTGGGGAAGCGAGGTTTGTAGTGATACGAACTGTGAAAGGATCTCTGCTCGGAGTTTATGTAGCTGCTGGCAGTGGTTCAGACTAGAGAGGGTTCGTACACCGTTCTCGTAGTGTAATGCCGTGGTCCTCACGTTATGACCGAGCTTGGCATTCTAAAACATGTCCCATGGAAGTAGAAGGTAAGAAAGGTACCAACTCAAGCGTTTCATCGATCCCATAAGGTCCACAGCTGCAAGCTCTCTAGCGTTCTCCGGAAGCAGCAAAGAGTTTGCACGAACTCGAAATCCCACACAACAGCTTGCCTAATCATATAGAAGTCAAGCCTACCAACCCCTCTACTCGTAGATATAATCATATCCTTCAGTTCGTTTGATCGCCTCAGCGGCCGCCTCTGAGCGAGGTACGATTTTGCATTTGAATGGGGCAGGGTGTCTATATAGACACATTCCATTAGCCACTAAGCCCTCGTCTCATAAATTTATTACTCACGATACAGTTAAATTCGTGAATTCCATCCGTGGCTCTATTTTGTTTCCATTCTCGTCGATCGGCATGGAAATATCAAACAGTGCGATGATGCTAGCCATCGTCATCTTCATTGATACGATGGCGAAGTGACTACCGGGACAAATCCTAGGACAACACGGTCAATTTCGTAGGAAGATGTGGAACACTTGGAAGGCATCACTACCGACCTTCTACCAAATCCAAATATAACCCGCTCTGGGTCCTGAATCTCAGGATTTATTTTCCCATCTTTCATAAATCGATCGGGATTGAACGTAGATGGCTCGGAGTATATGTCTTCATTATGCAGCATCGCCCTGGTCATAGGTAGTAAGCCAAAAGAGCAAAGATGGTGACTGGAAATTGGTGGATACCAAGCGTTGGGCAAAACCATGGTGTTTGCAGGAATGCGATATCCCTTATAGACGTCGTCCTTTTCAAGAACATGTGGACAACCTATAATCAAGCGGAGCAGCGTACATATTAGAATGAGTCATTGAAATTCGTGATATGGATATGTTTACCCATTGGTACGGCAGAGTTCCATCTCCACATCTCCTTGATCAGTGCACTCAGGTATGGCAAGGATTCGATATCATCAAATTCTGGTAGATTCCCCGGTTTGACGACGGTATCAATCTCAGCTTGTGCTTTCTTCAACACTTCGGGATAGCATATGAGACCAAGAAGACCGAGCGTAATGGCAGCGACCGACTAGATGGGCAAAGAGCTCTTAGGATGGAGCAAGTAAGAGCACGATGGAAATAGACGAACGGTATCACTACCACCTAGGAAGTTGTTAGTTGTTGTTCGATCATGTCATGAAGTAGTCAAGTTCGCTCACATACCAGCGTATACCATTCCTGCCGAGTTTTTCACAACA
Organism: Volvariella surrecta; assembly: GCA_951802395.1. NCBI lineage: Eukaryota > Fungi > Basidiomycota > Agaricomycetes > Agaricales > Pluteaceae > Volvariella > Volvariella surrecta. The sequence continues at coordinate 2,939,304 of OX637784.1, forward strand.
TTTTCCCATTCGCTGAGCTCCACATCGTCTCCCACCGCCCTAAGCCCATCCGCTACCATTGAGTTGATACCCTTCCCAGCAAGCTGACGTAAAATCGTCATGATTCACGACTACGATCTTGTGACTCGCAACTTACGATATCATCCTTAACTGCACGATAAGGATTTTCAACCATGCCAATTGCAAGCTTCTTCCACTCCTTCGCCTGTTTCTGAAATCCTGCAAACGGCATCCATTCGGGGACATATTTAAGCCAAGGGAACACATCCACCAAGAATCTACCCGGGAGCGTAGAATCATTAAGACTAGCCATGGCTCTTTCCGCATATGAAACGTGTGGGTCATTTTCTGGTAATATTTGAAGACCATATGCGAACAGGAGTATCACCTCTGCAGTCATGCTGTCCAACCAATGCGATTGTTTTAGGCCACGGAGATCAGGCAGAAATGTGCATAACTCACTGCCTAATAAGATATTTGTAGTCTTCTGGCTTCGCAAGCAAATTACGCATGAGTTGATGAGTCGCCTTCGTCATATGGGGTTTGAATCTCTCAACCGCAGCTGGAGTCAATGAGCGAGACATGAATTTGCGGTGTTGCCGCCTGTGGATCGTTCAAGGTTTATCAGGTCACACTCAATGGAACCTTATTCCACTTACCATTTCGGACCTAGTTGGGGTACTATGATTACCCGTGATATAGATAAGAGGTATCAGAATACACGTACCATATTTCATAAGGACGAGAGCAAAATCCCACCCCATGAGTTCAGTGGCCATCGGCAGATCCGGTCTGGACATTGCGATTACGATCCACCGTGAAGTCTTGAAGGATGATGACCCACCGGCTGGAGTATATTGCTGAGCGTCGTTCGAGAAGTTCCTCTGCGGCAGACATAGTGTTGAGCACAATTAAGTTCTTTCCCGCAAGGTTGAGATAAAATATGTCGGGATCTGATAATGGCATGAGATGCGCCTCTCACCCGTCGTGATAGGAAACGCACCGTACATCTTAGCCCACTTCGCATATGTTCTCCAAGCATTATGTTTTGGAAGATCAAACACATTTCCGACGAGGAACCTCCCTTTCGGTCCAGGAGGAAGTGGCAATCGTTGCTGTGTCCAGCGGCGGAGAAGTGCCAGGACAACAAGCACAGCAGCACAGGTCAGAATCGTCTGCATGGGAGGTTTGGGGTGATTTCCCAACATTCCGAGGAGAATATATACTCCTGGTATCCGTTGTATCGGCTTGCGTGGTTCATGAACAGAAGCATCCCTAGAGAGACTAATGAAACCAAATTTTTCCTCGATTCACTGATACCCCCAGATCCGTATGTTGCCGGGCTGCAGGGAGTACGTGATACGTGATTGACTCCGTCACGTGAAAGCGTGAAAAAAACAACACTGGTTCGACCTGGGGGAATAGACCAGTAATTAAATAAAGGTTAATTATCCGTAGTGCAAGCCAGGAAAAGCTTACCGGATCATGTAATACGTCGAAAAGTTTTTCGTCGCGCAACAGATCTGCATCTAGGATTAGAAAGGGGTTGATCCTTCTGTATCTGACTTCCAAAATGCAAGCATAACTCAAAAAGGACAGATGCCGTCAATCGCATGGGAGCGACTGATATGGGGTATACGTGATCTGTGAATATACATCTCCTTGGACTTGAACTTTTTGACCCTTTGTGAAGGGACGAGGGTCGGTGTCATTGAGTAGTATGTGAACATAGCGCAACCCGACTCATATACTACATGGAGGCCACTCACCTTGATAGTAGTAGTATCAGGCTTTGGTCGTGGCTGCGCAGAAGGCTAGAAGATGTTCATCAGCTGACTTGAGGCCTTATCCCAACTGGTGAATGAAACTGGTAAGGTGAGGACTCTGAGCAAATCTTTCTCGATTCTGCACAAGTGCACGCAACCACGGCAAGAAAACCATACGCACCCTTGTTCCCCTAAGCGAACGGAGAGAAACGGCAACGATTAGTGATTGATGGCAACGGATTTAACTGTGGCAGTTGCCGGAACAAATATAGATCTATTATAGCGGGTACCTTCGCTCCCCTTGAGAGAACATAATAAGTGATGCACTAAAATAACATGATTGTGTTATACTATGTAGTAGGTTGACTAGGGCTATCAGAAGTCATCTTGGTGCAGGGAGTGGCTCTGAGTCAGATCTAGAGGGGCTGGGTGCCCTCTGTGTCAATTTAGGTGATACATTTGCAAGGCGAAGGAGCGTAGCATTGAAATGAATAAGAGGGCTGCAGATTGGTCAGAGAGAAGGATGGTTGGACACAATTGGCATGGTAAGAGTGAGAGGAGGTGGGGGGGTCTCTTGTAGATCGTATGCCATCGATTTTTTTAATTGTTCTACTCTGCATTTCATGCTCAACGCGCGACGGGCTTTCGCCCCAGGTATGCTATCGGTGGAATCAACAGACAATAAACAACATGCGAGAGGTGCCGGTGAATGTGACGTGCTGGCAGTGGAGGGGCAGTCAACTGGACCCGAGTTGTCATCCACACCCAAATTTGCGGATATAGATATTCCGACGCCTTTGGACGGTTCACTAACAACCAAAATCGTCAATACCTAATGCATTTTGAGCACTGAGGCAACTTACAATGCATAATTCTGATACGGTAGCGTAACGTCTGAGAGATGAGCCTTCTCCAGTGTAGTTCCAACGACCCATGGTAAAATTGAGACGAGTGCGAGCGCAACTCCAATTTGATATCAGGTGGAGGAGGGCCGTGCCAACTACTTAACGTTGCTGTGAGTTCTTTGATGTTAAAGATGTCTCTCTCGTCAACCAGTGTGATTCCACCCTCTGGGGGTTTGGTCCTCGGAGCGTCGGGATTAGGGTCAGGTACCGGGTGCCCAGACTGCCGCCCAGTTTCCGGCTTCCTGAGGACCCTGGGATTGCGCATCTCAACACCTCGCAAGACGACAAAACGATCCCTATTGTGAATGAACAGCCAGGCATCACAATGAAGGGGAATGTCAATGTAAGGGAGAAGTACTGTGGAAAGTAAAGGGGACGAGGATTCCGCAGGAGGATCACTAGGCGGAGCGTATAAGGCAACCCTGCTGCTGGGCATGAACGCGTGAACGGAGGACTTGTTGTTTTCAAAGTATTGAGGAAGCCATATTTTTGCATGAAGTATTCGGCCCAGGCCCGACGGTCTACCTGGCCCTGAACGGATAGAGGTAAGTAAGGACTGAAGGTATGGGACTTCGTTGTGAACGAGTAATTCAGAGGGGTCTCAGACACGATAAGGCTTGGTCTAGAGTAGAGACAAAAAAAAATCAATGCACACCGGTAACGACTTGTGCTCTGCGCTTAATGCACCGTGATATGTCAGTTCTAGTGACAGCCATCGATATGAGTGCGTGTCATCAGATAACCTACCAGACGCATTCGTATCGAAGATATCAATCAACCATGCTCTCAGCACTGTCACAAGCATGCCATCAAAGGTGAGTAATAGATAGCGTCAAAGAAGGCATATATACTGAGTCATATGCCCATTGGACTCATTGGCACCGAGAATCTGCAATAAAGAGCAGAGATCATCACAAAACAGGCTCAAGAATATAACTTTCAATGTTGTCATTCGATTGAAAATTCTTTCCTTTGATTCGACCGAAACCATACGACGAACGATGAAGCCACTTTGCTACTATTAGTAATCCAGCGGAGAGAATCGGTACGAATGTGCTCACTTCGGCTGCAATTCCAGCAGCTGCATCTCGTGGCCAAAAGGTCACCAAATACTAGAGATACGAAGTAAGTCAGGACCTCCTTTCATTACTCAGGGGTAACACCGTACCTGATTGGCACCATAATCTTAGTGTTAACACAATTTTTCAGCTGCGTAGTCGTGAGGAATACCGCATCTAGAACGAGAAAGAGCTCGAGTGGAGGAATAAGTGTGTCGCGGCATTTCTAGGACGACCTCTTCGATTTGCGGACGGTAATTCTCGAGCGACCGTCACCCATACCTCGGTTTGCTTTTTCGACAGTAGATCTTGTCTCGTACGTACGCTTGGCTTATTGAGAGCACTTGGAAGGCCACCAGGGTCCTTTGTTACAAGTACGCGACCTAGGGAGAGTTCAGATAGTTCTGTAAGATATGAGCGAATCTAAAGGAAAATGTGCTGGAGCTCGAAAGAATGGGTCGTCAAACTAAAGTGTGCACTCACGCTTAGAGCAACAACGATCTTCACCCATTTGCTTGGGACATCTACGCCACCCGTCTTGGCTGTATAAGCCGGAGTCTCGAATTTGGATGGATCGTAACCAAGAGGGGTAAGACATCATAACACGACCTGTATCAGGGTCGTCAAGGGAGAACACTAGATAATCGGTGGCGGCCATGACTAGACTAAATTAACGGTTGCGGTTAAGGCACAAAATTAGCTTAATGCACCGATTGAGGAACAACCCCAGACCAAATTAACCTACGATGTCAGCAATTCGCCGGACGGAGGTGGGACAATTGTTGTGGACATGGTTACCCAACTCAAGTTCAAGACACTATCGCCGCTGTCATTTCACCAACTTCCAGGCTATCAGTGGGTGATCATTCTTCATGTTTTTTCTTAATTATGAACAATGGGAATGACCATATACGTTGGATGAGTTCCCAATTTGGACGGAGGAGACCTGATGAATTTCAAGTATAAACGGGAACAGGAACGCCCCGCACCCCCCGCAACCCCCGAGACGGATATGGACAAATGAGACGGAAAACTTAATTTATCTGGGTACACATTTGTGCCTTGTGATCAGCAGCCCAGCAAACGCTAAAAATCGGATCCACGATGCCTCCTGGTGGCTGCATCGGCCCGAAGTTGAACTTCACCAATCCCTTCACTCAATTAAGAGCTGACACTTTTCAAGATATTGAAGATGTATCTATCCTTCCAAGCTGTTAGAATGTAAACTGTGGCGACAGCGCATTGGTTGAGTTGTTGACAGCAATATCGCGTGTTTGGAGGATTCGATTGGAGCCAATGGAGGCAAAGGCATAGCAGCAGCGTGACTGCGACTTGTCACAACCTCTGACGCCGATAACTTTCCTTGCATCTCGCTACTTTAACGAGCTGTCGCTGCCATACAAGTATCACTCCACTTCTGCAAAGTCTTATATACTCTCATTTGGGCACTGCACTGAGACGGGCCATCGGCTACTATCTGCGTACTGAGACTTTATCCCCTGCAATAAAGTGGAGATTGGATAGTGGAGATGAGGGCACTGACCTCTGTCGATTAAAGAGCCTTGGGGCAGTAATTTGGAAGCCTCCGATTCCCCGGAAGGGCCGGGGGGAATGCAGAGGAACTGATGGGAGGGAATCTGACGCTTATCTAGCTTGTTGCGAATCGAACAGCTAGAAATTACTGTATGTTCCCCCAATCCTTGTAAATGAGATATGCACTTACTGATCGATTATTTTTGTCAGGGATCCGAGCGACACGAATTCTCAGCCAACTAGGTTCGATAACAACATCGAGAAGCGCTATCTGCGATATGCTGGACAGCCAGAGGTTGATCCGAATGGTCCGGGACTTCAAGACTGCCTGACCTGTTTGAAAGAAGTCGATTGGCACGTACTATTTTTGCTTTCAACCTCAACCTGACTCGTATACAAGGCCACCGTCGACCCCGGTACTGTAAGTAACGAATTCTGCGCCAACGATCATCGCATTGCCGTTCCTGGCAGGTTTGCTACGGTATTTCATGTTGTTTCGGTATACGTAGTTCGTCGGCCTGAGTACTGAAGATAGAAGGACGGCATATCTGCACATCCCAGAAAAAATTGGGACAACAGTAGCGTGCTTTCATATAACAGGCGAGAAAGTGGGCTTAAATGGAGCAAACCGTTGACAATGAATTCACCTGTTAGTTAGCCGCATATATTCCCCTGTCAAGAGATGCCTTAAGACATTATCGCGAAATTCAAGTTGATTCAACACTTTGGTTGTCCCATATCGACATCGTACGACATGGTAGAGGCATTCCTGCCAAGTTTCGATTCCTCATCGAACCATTCCATGATCCAGAACCTGTTTGAACACCGACAAAGACCGAATGTATGTACCTGTTGTGTTTAGCACTCGTGTTACAAATACAAGCCAGACTTTTCCGTGCACAAGGGACCATCGATAGCGTCTTCGCTCTGAACGCTTTAATATCCAACTTGATTCCCCAATTTTTCTAATCTCTGGCCAAGCTCTTGACATTGGTATGTTTTGAACTGGTATCATATTATTCCCTCAGCTGATTGGGCACGAGATTCAAGAACTGGATGTGGGTCGCATCTCGATACTTACTGTTACAATTTTACACAGATCAGGGACATCTACAGATTTAAAATGCCTAGGTATTCTAGTAAGTAACCAAAATGGATCGTATATTGCTAATTCGACCTCGCAGCTTTGTCAAGTAACTACCACACCTTTACTATGCCGACGCCCCCTGAACCACGGCCTTGCCGCTATTTGAACGGAGCCGCCGAGTCGGTCGTAACTCAGTAAAGTGTTCCTCGATGTCTTCACAAAACCTTACTCGCTTTCTGCCTTTCGTTGCGATTGACGGTGGTGTAGTCGAAGCAGCTGCTTCAGCTGCCGTTCCCTCTCCAGCCTCACCCACCACCTGCTTTTCTTTTCCTTTCGTTATCTCTCTATGAGCTGGTGATATGTCGGTATTAAAGCCGGCCCAGGTTTCGGAAAGAATTTGTCTGGGTTCCACTTCCGTGCCGACCGTCGGTGCGTTGGGGGAACGCCCTGCTCTTCGGATGGATATGGTGCCGTTTGGATGCCTTCGAAAGCGGTGATCGATGGTTTTGGAAGTGGCAACCCTACATCGGGTTCATTACCATCAGGAAACGGGATAAGACTGATGATTTACCTTTTTGGACTGCTCGCGCCCTCCTGTATTTCACGACGAGGGTCAACAATTTCTGGTTGGACTGGGTGGTCTATAAGCCCTTCAGGACCATCAATGCTGTCTGTGGCCGTCACAGAGTCAGTGAAGGTCAAGGATGTACAATTTTAGAGGCATACCGTCTACAGGTGCAGCTTCGGTTGTGTGGGTGTGCCCCCTCTCTTCGGTCACCTCGAGTGATTCTTGATCGTTTTTGCCTCTTGTGACTGCAGTCAGGTCATGATGAACCTGATTCTTGGGACCAGCTGGCGAGTGTGGCGTGAGTGTAGCCTCTATGTTACATCCGCTATCCTTGGTAGTTGTTGGAGATCTCGCGTCAACAGCGAGTCGTTTGCTGCACATGAAAGCGTTAACGCGTTAGCAAATGTTTGTCTTCCGGAGGTTACATCACGTACTCGACGCGTCGTTGCAACTTATCAGAGATGATAGATCTGCACGACAGTGGGTTAGTCTCGTCATATCGGATCAAAGGCTCAGCAACTCACTGTGCTGTCGGGATGGAGGCTTCTACAGAGGGCAGTTCGGTCAGGATGTTCGTGACCAACTCAGATTCGATGTCCTCTGCATAACCCTTCCATCTATCAATGAACGCGTTGGCTTGTTGTGCAATAAATCCAGATAAATGCATGATATACTCGAGGTGGGATTCGGCAGAGTCGAACGTGTATGGGTCGCGTGCGGTGATGGGTTGCGAGAGGAGAGCCGACATTCTGATAACGGTATATTTAGTGCTGTTGGGGAAGTACAATGAGAAGGAGGTAGATGGAGGGAAGGAAATGGTTTTGGGGATAATGGTTGAATGTTGCACGGTTTAAATACCGAACGTTTGCCACGGCCTTTGTCCTCTGGTTGCGTGACGCATTCAAAGCGCGTCACTACCCTTAGCCCGATTTGGAAGGCAAATGAATGCTGTCGTGGTGTTGATTATCTGGCGGCGCATATCGAAATCTCATCCTATTGGTGATATCAATACTGTATATTCGCATTCGAATGTTGACATCCGTCAACTAATTAACATGAATTACCCAGAGCAGCGATCAGGAAATCACGGATGTCTGACACTGGAAGGCTCGAGGATTTGATCATATACAGCTCACGCGTATGTACCATGAAACGATTGAAATAATAGGAAGATACGAGACGGGACAGAGAATAACACCGTTGATCACATTAGCTTCAACCGCTGGACCCGCCCGCCTGCGACAGACGCGTAAATGTCAGGCGCCCGTGACTTCCGCCCAACTTTTCCTTTACCGCGCTCAAGCAATACAACTCTCCCTGCGACCTCTTTTCTATCAATTCCAAGTTGAGCCTTCTGGCTGGCAGCTATCAGGTATAAAGGATCATTCAGTCCCTAACTCGGCGACTATAGGTTACTCGCGATCCACTCTGATAACTACATCAGTAGGACCTAGCACGTGGACTTCAACTACAAGACAATGTGTACTTGAATATCGTGGAACTGGACGGAATGGCGAACACGAAGGCCAGCACGATACCACTGCATCGAAGGACAAGTATCAGCTGCTACACGTGGCAGGGTTGTGTGCTGCGGGATGAGGGAATTTGGTTTCCATGGTACATTTTCTTTTCCTGTGGGCTTGACCTTTTTCAATGACAAGTGAATTTCGAGTTCGGGACTAATAGTTCATAATCAGGAATGCCTCTATGCCGTCTGTGTGTTATCAATCCCTCAACACACCATCAATCGGCCCGGTGATTTCTCGTTACCAAAGTTCAAGTCAATGGTCAGTGTGTTGCAAGTTCTGTTGTCGAACACCAATAATGCACAGACGACGCTCAAAGGTCATATAGCGGGCACAAGCGAATTCGCTAGGACACCAGAGAGCAGAATTAGGCTATGCGGACGGTCGTGAATGAGTACATTCAGTAATATCTTCGTCCAATAAATTTCATTTACACCAATCATGTCGTCATCTCAAACCTGCAGCACAGAGTATGAAACCAGCTGGTCTACGGGAAACAGCACCATTCGTCCTCTCGTTTCTTGTACTCGGATTGAAGACGCAAACGTTAGTCGTCCTAATCAGGCGTGAAGGGGGTGTAGACGGCTTTACAAATTTAACTAACTACAACTTCGTTATCGCTAGAAAAATGAATTAAAGCTAGAATCAAATTGGGGATAAACCGAATAATACTTAGAGTAGGGATGATATCCGTAGATACTATTTCCGGCCCCCTACTGCAACCGTATCCGCTCCCTCCTCTTTTTGTCAAGCACTTGCTCAAAATGCAATTCAACGCTCTCTTCGCTGTTCTCGCTTTATGCAGTACGTATTCTTGCCCTAAATTGCCCTCGGCTGATGGAGATTGACGTTCATCTCAACGTACACAGGCTGCCTTCGTGTCTGCTGCACCCACCAACTCTCTCGTTGACGTGGTGGCACGTGAAGCTACTGTAAGTCATCGTTGATCCATACTTGGAATCTCACACTGACTCACGATGCATGATCAGTGATGTTATTAACTCCGCGGAACCCTTGGTTATACGGGTTAATGGGGGTTTAACCCTTTGGGGTTAACCTCTGGGGTTAGGTACGTTAAGTTGATACGCGGCTCACCGGAACCTATGTATGTAATAATCATGTCACTGGCATGTTAAGGGCAATCAGGCATTGAGTAGTGCAGTAGCTTCCAAGAATCGTGCATAACAATCATGGGACACTTCATTACGATAGACAAGGATAATGCATTTCAGATGAAAGCCGTCGTGCTCACCCTCGACTTGGGGTCATTTCTCAAAGATGTCCAAAAACTTTTACTTGAGCGAGTCTGGGATGCTGGGTTACAGAAGACGGAGAGATCGAGCAAGATGATGAGCATCTAGGTTTGTCGTTTTTGCCATTGATATAAATGGACTCAAAAGTTTCTCCTACAGCCCTCATTCGTGCAGCAGTGGCGCTGGATATTGAAATGAGATCTACGCGTAAGTTGACCAACGATGTCAAAGCCTGGTGTTTGCTAGATTTGAGAAGTATAGGTTGAGACCATGCGGAGTAGTGGTACATGGAATAGGATTTGTATGTAGTGGATATATAATTATCCTCAATAGTGAATTGACACGTCAAGCTAATCTTCAAGTTGGACAGAGATCAGGTTGTCTTATTGGATCTTACTAATGAACGTAAGATGGACGCACTAGCCTCCCAATTCTTTGATCCTGGCAACCAAGGCTGAATTCTCAGCCATGACCTTAGATAGATCTGATTCGAAATCGGACGTCTTGGCTGCAGAGTTCGTCAAATGGGCATTTGTCTCCTCAAGATTCTAAAGCGGTTCAACATTGCGACTAAATGCAGTGATATCAACATGACACACCTCCTCGAGTTTGAAGATCGCATCCTCGGCCTGAGCCAACCTGGCACGAAGCTCGTCAATTTTCTAACGAGATTGTTTAGCCTGGTCGGCAATTGAACTGATACGACGAACCTGCTCGAGTATATGTTCTGACATGTTTAATAGTTGGGGCTCGAGTTAGGACTTGAGAAATGGTAGAAGGCGGAATATACATCTTTCCCATCGTGCCAATGGAGTAGGTTGTGATCAACCGTGCAATTGGCGCTGTCGAAGCGCGACCAGCTGCTACGTACACATGCTATCAATTGCGGGTGCTACCATTGGGTTCGCGTGGATCATCGATCATCCCTGCAGTCAGCCACACAGGAACCAACACGCAGAGTGGCTTGTTTTGTCACTGAGTTAAAGGCGGAGGTTGTTACAAGAACACAGAAGTTGATGGTATTCGAACCAGCGGTAGTCTTCCATCCCATTTCTGGAGGTTATCTCCGTATGTAAACACAATACAGGGCATCTGGAGATGGGTGGCGTATAAGCGGAAGAGGCAGACACGGTCAGAAACATTTATCTCGTCGGGAGCAACGGTCATGAGATAAGAATAACAGCCTGCAGCCGAATAAGTCTTCAGACGGGTATATCACGATGGGGCTTCTGATGGAAGGCAAGGCTAGATTATTGTGGGGGCGGAGAATTTCAATGTCAAGTGCGATATAAATACCAGACAGATGTCTAGACTCAGAGGATTTTCGATGGTTGAGATCGCGTTGACCAAGGCGGTCGATAGTCCAACTGCCCCATCACCAGCTTGTAGAGCGTCAGATTGGTTTATTCCGCCCGCATCGATGATAATCCTTGGGATTTCCCCACACTTGCCGGGTAAGCTAGATTACTCGTTCACCCACTCAAATCTAGAACAACCACAAGGTTAAATTACGCGCAACGTTCCATGTTGAATGTGTGAAACCTGTAATACTGGGTTAGATGGCACGTACCACGCATCCATTCCATGGGGATATTTGAACGCCAACACTCCGATTGAGCCTTTCGCTTCGACTTTGGCCGTCACGCCACTACGCTGTGACGGTAGTTGATTCATCAAATATTTTCGGCCGTGTCCATAGCCGCTGGTGCATTGGATATATTTGCTCCTCTAAGAAATTCGCGTTCACGGAGAAGATATCGTTATATGGTTGACCAATGGTACAGAATGTCGAATTCGCCCAGTCTGCATGAGGTGACGCCCCAACGTATGACCACCTGAAGGCAGAACGACAATTGGTTAAACTCAAACTTGATCAAGCATTAACAGCAAAAGGCGTAATTCTTTGTAGTCTATAAGTGATGTGAATGAATATTGATAATTACTAAGTGAGAAGAATCAGTCGAACTTCTGTGAGGTAATGCAGCTGAACTTACGATGCATCTACGCAAAGTTGGGGTGGAAGTCTAAATTACGTCGGTTTTGTGTCCACATGTATGACCGTTCCATCGTCGCATATCACCTTGAATCGTACTGGGATCACCAATAGAGTCAATACCTTGAGGGTGGGGATGTAAAACGTGGTACGCACGAACGGTGAATGGAATGCCTTTCTGTTTTCGAATACTCGTGAAGTACAGCGTTCCAGACCCTATGAGTATAATGGGCGAGGTACAACGGCAATTGGAAATGTAAACATACCTTTAGATCCTTTAATGCGGAAGCTTACATCCACGTTTCCTTGAAGTTGGCCGATCTACACGAGGATACGAAGTCAGCCTCCAAGGCCATAGGATAGTCGAATGAGCGGGAGAATGCATGCGAGAGAACGAAAGAAGGAGATGTGAGAAAAGTGAAACATACGTGTCCATTAATCCATGGGTCCCCATTTAACCACCATTCCGGTTGCGTTCTGATCGCGTCGCCCAACGACTCCCGCAAATGAATATCTTCCTTCACAGAGCGCATGATTTGCTGCACAACAGAGCTTGATATCTTTTCTTGATTGGTCGCGATCATCAAGAACGCCGCCCATCCGGCTACACCCACAACACCAAACGCGAGAAGCGTCGGCCATCGTTTCTGAGCAAGGCCAAGATACACTATACGTCGACACAAAACATGGAGAATTGGAATCAATAACATACTGGGATTTCTGGGAGTGGTCTAGGTGGCGGGTGCTGTGCATAATACGGTCTCGGACGCGACGTATCCGCAAATGTTTCAACCGTCGGTTGATGCGATGGAGGCGGTGGTCTTGGCAGCTCCGTAGCATACCCTCTAACCACAGCAGTGTTCCGACATCGAGAAGCAAGATGAAGGCAAGCCCTTTTGGATGACAGTGTGAGGAGCTTAGACATGGTGGTCACCGGGAAGGTAAATTTCGCGGACGCGGAGACAAGGCGTTGCACAACAAGAGCAAACAACCTCCACGGTGTGGATTAAATATAACCAGGACATAAGTAACTACCACGTTCTTCCCCATTGTTATGGGGAACCCGACGAAACAGTATACAATGCCCAGTGTTCCAACCTTTCCAACGCAGCTTTGGCCTGATCCACAACTTCCTCCTCCAAATGTATAATGGTGCTCGTGCTCAACCCCGCATTACCGCCCATCGTAGAGCCCGAGCTACTTCCTCCCATTCCCAGTCCAGCTGCATGGAGACCCGACCCTCCACTTCCATATCCACCAAACCCTCCACCACCATTCGAAGGTCCCGGATAGGATCCGGAGTGGTGCGATATTGATGATCCAAATCCTGGGGATCCTGGGTATCCAGCGACATGTCTACTCCCACCTGCGCCTGGTGAACTCGAAATTCCATGAAGCCCACCATACAACGGAGATCGACTCCCGCTTGCACTACCTACACCTCCCCCGCTCGCGCCACCAATCCCGCCGTAAACAAATCCTTGCCCAGAGTTATGACTAGCGCTTCCTCCCACACCACTACCCATTCCAACCCCCGAATACTCCGAAACCTTTTTCAACGTAGGTACAAACCCCGCATCCACTATCTCCTTCCTCTTTTTCGACTTTGTAAGCTCATACACGCATGACACGGCAGGGCGACGGATATCTGATCGCGATTCAGCTATACATATTCGAAGGGACTTCAGCAGGTCAGGATTTGAAAGAATATAAACTTTATGTTCTTCAACGCCGTTGGCCAGGTTAGCCAGTGCATGCACAGCCTAGAGGTGAAGGTTGTGAGTGCCCGCACAGAGAAAAGAAGTATAGCGTACCTGTAAAACCACTCTCTCATCGTTAGACATTATGGCATTAGTTACCGATCCTAACAATTCCTCAGCGCCGATTTCCTTAAACAGCAACTCGACGCCGTTCTCGTCCTCCGCTATGTTCCTCAGCACGTGAAAAACGTGCTCCTTTACATCATCTTCTGATGTGCGCAGTAGCCTGCAAGTGGGATAGATCAAAATTGGCGGACACTCCATCTACAACGAGAGCGCACTCACTCGGCAAAGTACTTCCACCCAATCTCATCCATCACATCTTCCTTCATCTCTAACGACGATTGCGTCAGTAGGTTCTTTACAACCCATATCGCGTTCAGCTTCAGCTGCGTCTCAGGCCCATGCATCAACTCTACCAATCGTTTAACTAAGCCTTTCCTCAAAAAAATCTATAGAAAATATATCCCACACGCATCAGGTCAGTTCGAGTACTCATCCCACACGAGCTGTCACCAAAAACTGTAAACTTACCGGTCTCAATGGAGAATGCAACGTCACCAAATTACACATAGACTGAACCGCAGCGTTCAACACTCTCATATCACTCTCCTCCCCATCTATTCCCACTCCCCTCACCACGTCCATCTGCTCCTCTTCCTTTACTTTTTCCTTCTCCTTCTCCTTCTTCTTCTCTTTCTCTTTCTCTTTCCTCACGGCATCGCCGCTGCCAGCGCTTACTTCCCAATACCCTTTACTACTCCCAGACGACTCCTTCCCAACTTCTTCAATCATCTTTTTCGCGCCAACACCCATGCAGATGCCAAATACCCCAGGCCCAACCCCGCAATCCATGACACTAGTCCTCAAAACAGAAACCGCACGTGAAATAGCTCTAACACATTGACAGGCAGCGTATCGTACACCTGGATGATGATGGGAAAGTGATATTTGGATAATCTGAAGTATAGTAAGTGGTGGTGGATCTCCATTGGTATCCGTGTGATTTTGTGCATGATGAGAAGAGGATGAGGAACTGGGCGCGAAATCAGCAAGATGACGGCGTATTTCATCATCAGATAGTGCTAGGGTAGCTAACGCCATCAAGCAAGCCTTGACGTCGCAGATTAGATACGGTTGGCAGACGAGACCCGAGAGTTCTTACCTCTCGCAAGGCGGACACATTCTCAGATTCGTCTTCGTCCCAAGCTTCTAAGTACTGCGGTTTCGTAATATCTTGTAACAAGGACGTCAATTTGTTCACTCCTCCCCTTTCATATACAATTTGGCATAAAGATAGTTCATCCATCGCCAAGTAATCTACCGAGAATCATCAACCCCCGTCAACACAATCACTGTAGGCCGTACTTACGTAGGAGATAGCACGCTTTGATTTGGGATTGAACCGATTCTGTTGATGGAATAGTCAGAAGACGAGTAGTGATACTGATAATCGCCTTTGCAACCACATCATCCCCGAAAAAGATATGGTTTGCGGAAGTAGGTCCGGCAATGATGGGATGACTGCTCGCAGTACTTGCACGAAGTATATGCGTGGCACTGTTAACAGCATACATCAATCAATGATCCGCATATGTGGAGTGCAACGCACCAAAGACATGCGGCAATCTGGACTTCGGTGCTACGGGATCGAGAGTGGGAGATAATGATAGAGAGAACTGATGGTTCTGGAAACCGTTAGCATGTCTCGGGATGTCAGAACGGTTGAGCTCACGGTCAGGCACGGACTTGGCGAGCGCCGAGGCGACAGCCGTATTTTCCTTCGCCAACGCCGCTAACGCTAGGAGGGCAGCTTCATGCAGCTAATGAAACTCTTCAGAAAAGATGCACGATGCATTTCGCAAATCTATCACTCACCTTTGTATCTCTCCCTTTTAGTATATCCGTCAAATGCTTGGCGACCCATCCCCCGAGTCGGTTCGGCGTATTCAGTCCAACAGTAGCAGGTTTCTCCCAGCCTCTCCTTGCCTTTGCCTGTTTTACCTTCTCGGCAGCAGGTAACCACTCCGCCACAGCAGTTCTATGTTCCGGCAATCTGATGGCTCCAGCCAGCAGCTGGGCAATAGCGATCGATACTTGTGACGAAGGATCGGTTAACAGGGGTAAAAAGATATTCAAGGTATCTAGATGGAATATCACGCCGAGCACATACTTCGCTTGCTGCCGGATGAAGGATCGTTGGAGACGAAGACCCCATTGAGAGGGTCCCACGACGTCAGCAAGTGAGACGGTAAGCGTTCGAAATGCTCGGGTTATGGAGGAACGAAGGCTTGTAGAGTCTGCGGGGGTAAATCTGGACATGGCGTAGAGCAGTGCTCGGGGAGCATCATATTGGATGAGCGAGATGAGAGTTTGTTCGGAACCTAGGTGGATGACCAATACTGAGCTATCGAATTACGATGGTGGTTGAAGCAGTGAGACCATACGAAAGGGATGCTGTTATATGTGCTGCTTCTGTCCGGATATCTGGTTGTGGATGATTGAGACATTCAATGAGACTAGAGAAATGATACGTGAGCTATTGAAGAGGTGTGAAAGAATAAACCTACACTCGTATTGAAGACGGATCTGTAGAGATTTTGAGCTTTTCAGTTGGATTACCGATGACCAGGTTTTTTATTCGCTTGAGCTGGGCGATATCGATGGCTTGGATGGCCATTCCGTCGTCGTTGATGACAGCGCGTTCGACGTGCGGACGCAGGCTATTGCCCTTGGAGTCTAACATGCACAAATAGTTAGCGTCACTCGCTCAGGTACCCGGCTCAGAGTCGGATCAGGACGGCACCCGGAAATCAAAATCTGTACAGCAGGTGGCAAAGATGGAAAGACTGGTGCGAGCTGACAGGAATTCAAACTTGGGTGAAACTTTGCGGGCGCCATGACGTCACATACTCCGCAGACAGAATGTAAGCCGCGCGAGATGTTCCTTGCCTTCGTTCACTCAACTTCATGGTATTTCTAGTTCCATTCCCAACTACGTGCACTCATGGAAGCGTACAGATGACCGAACAAACTAACGACACGCGATGTCCTGCACACCGTCTACCTTCCACAGTGTTGATGGACATTTACAAATTGATTTACATCGAAGCTCGCAAAGGTATCACATGGCAGGATCGCGAGCTTGAAGTAGCAGAGCTCGCGAGAAGGTCGACCTGGAACGACGATTCTATTCATTCCCCTGTTCTCTTTCCTTTCGCCTTGGCCTCCGTTTGCAAGAAGTGGAAGGACCTGTTGATGACGGAACCCGAGTTTTGGAAACGATGCGTTGTTTATATAGACAGGCCTAGGACACCGCTCTTAACGCTGAAGCTCTTTATCAAGGCTTCGCGACACCTTTTGCTCGACGTCTACGTTGTGCGTAATGTCCATGACAAAGGTGCTGTCGACTCTACTGAAGAGAGATCGATCATCGATTCCATGATGGCACTTCTCGCTCCCCACTCAAAGCGATGCCGAGCGCTCAACATAGAAACCAAATACTCCTCCTCCCTCCCAACTCTGCTCTCACTCACCGTAGATAACGGCTATACGTCCCTCAACACTCTTCACCTGAAATGTCAGGTCGAGGATCGGATTCATAAACCCATTCTCCCTAATACACCCGTCCACCTCAACCCAGCGATAACATTTCTTTCTCTCGACGGATTCAACTTTTGTATCCTCAGTCGACTTCCTGTTGCACTCAAACCGCGATTTATTCGCCTTCAAAGAATCAGCATCTCCAACTACCATCCTGAAAACCATCTCCATCCCCTCACGTTCCACGAATTCATGTCGACACTTATCCATCTTCAACCATTCTACCTCTCTCTTGACGACGTTCAGCTCACTTATCAAACCTTAAAGAACCCCAAACTGTCTTACACCGTTGACATCAACGAACTCCGATTCACCAACATCCCTTCTCCCTTGATCGCCCACTTCTTCCAATCCGTCATCATCTACCCAGAGGGCATCACCATCGGTCGATCTTCCATCAAAGCTCCCATTCCGTGCAACTTCCTTTCTCTATGCGATCTAAGTGACGATGAAGACTTGTGTTTGGTATTAAAAGATTGGTCCGGTGGACAACTCACGATCGATAACTGTCCGTCATTCAACGACGACGTTCTACAACTCCTCGCAAGCAAACATCGATCTAGGGGCAGTATGATGCTATGTTCAGATCTGGTTATCAAGGACTGTACCAACTTCACCCCGACCGCGTTGAAGAATTTGATTCAAAGTTCGATTGGCAATGCAAGCACGAATCTCGGAGGCAGTGAGCTTGCGATATTTGAAGGTTTGGAAAGAGCGAGCATACAGAACCTGGAAGGGAAAGGAAAAGTACCCAAGTTGGATCCACAGTTGAGGAGTTGGTTCAAGGCGAACTTGGTGGAGTTCAAATGGGAGGGAGAGGATTTCAACTGAACATCCTTCGTCGTTTTTAGCGTCTTTTTTCGTGGTTCATGTAATCTAGGTACAGCCTGTCTCAAGTCAGACGCAATATTGGACCTATCTTTCTGGATTTTGTATACCGCATGTACCTTAAACGTAAGAGTAATAATGATTTATTGTCGAAACGTCAACCATTATGCCAACAGTTACACTGAGAGTGCCCGAACCGTTTGATCTGTGATAGTACAATGCGATGTTCCCCCACCTATACCCATCGTCTGTCATAATAAGCACATTTTGATATCGAGCGTTATAGGCTTTCGACTGGCTGTTAACAAAGGGTGTAGCGACACTTTTCAAGGGCTGAAGTCAGGCAACAACACCAAATACATCATCTTCAGCATTACTTCCAGCCTGACAGAAATCGTCGTAACAAAAGAAGCAACGTCTACTGCATGGGATAATTTCACCGGGGACCTTCCTGAGGCTGAATGCCGCTGGGCGGTTTATGAGGGGGAGGAGGCGGGCAGGGGCAAAGGCAAAAACACCTGCTTCGTCTCTTGGTAACCTTGAGCGTACCGGTACGCTCTCATCCTATATCAATCTCCGGATGCTTATATTATTGTATGCGATTTGATCGCGCATTAGGTTTCCCGACGATGCCAAGATCAAGCAAAAGATGATATTCGCCTCATCGGAACAAAAATTGCGTCGCTTCCCTTCCGGGATCCCCTTTGACAATCCGGCCATCGAGGTAAGTGGGCTTGATCATGAAACCGGTAGGTGCTTCTAGCACATTCCTCGGTGCCGTATTTAGGTTCGCCTTTCAGTGCTGAAGAAGACTAAGGAGGCCAAACACTACTGATCGACAATTTCATCGATCAATCGATCCGAATTCACGTCGTTCTACCCACGCTTAATCTTATAACGATCGTGATTTCATGGCACTTCTTGGTGAAGTCTAGTTCAGCTATGCGCAATAGGATCACCGTCGCGAATCAATGGCGCGGGCCTCAGGATGCTCCACGATGTTGTCTATTCGATACGACGGCACTCAAGGTTACATACCTTACTTTCTGCTTCTCGCGAGTGGCAACCGCAAAAGTGCAAACGAACAACGTATCGTGTTCGGTACTCATGGCTAAGCGAAGGGAGTGGTGACCGAAACATCAGACGCCTTTTGAGTTCTTGCGGTTTAGCTGATGCGCCACCTAGATCAGTTGAGGATCAATTACCCGTGGTATGCACCCTACACATCAGTGAATGCATTTCCACATTACAAGCCTTGTCTGTGCTCGAAAGTACTACAATGCGATATTTCGAGATGGAAAATGACCCGCGTTTGCTTTTCCAGAACTATATTGGACATCCTTTCTTACAGACAAAACTATACTCAATGATGGCACCATGTTCGCATCTGACTGCCAGTTTGCGCCCGAGATAGGGCAGACGCTATAAACGGAAAACCCACTATATCGATATCAGCCCTTCTCGGAGACACATTCATGGACACACTTCAGCTGTTGATCCAGCAGCCGTATCTCCAGGCCAAAACCCCTTGGCCCACTAAAGAATACAAGTTATCAAAAATATCAATGTACGCCTGAGACTCTCGGGACTTGCCGTGTTCGCCGGACCACCCATGATCGCATCAGCGTCTACACGACCTTCCGTAGGTCGTTTTCCACCAAATTTCGTCGTCGTATTCTTATTAAACGTCCCTTTACCTCGCCTTATCATCCTTCTTGGCCATGTTGGCATGAGTTGAGTAAGAAAGGGCCGCAACCCATCTCTTTCGACATTCTTGTTCTTCGTCTGCGCAGCCACAAGCCGTTGGATATGACTTTCGGGCATAAAAGATGTGCACCCGGACTTGGGTGGCCAATTCGGCATCATCAAGAACGGTGACCATCAACCAAGTGGACAGGTCCTTCATGTTCACAGTCGAAAGACCGGTGTTGAGTTTGGGTTTGTGACGAGCGACCGCTTGCCAAATGTCGATTTATTTCTTCAAGCGCTGGGTCGCGTTGCGTGTCGTGGTTTATCAAGAGACACAGGAAGACCTTTTCTCCAGAAACTACCGACCCACCAACCATCATCGTCCCAGATATCGCCAGCTGAGTTTCCCTGCCAGTGTTTCGTCTATTTCCAAATCTTGTCGTCAATGGTGTTGTCACCAGCAAACGCGAGGTTCGAAGAAGTCGTCCAAGGTCATAAAGAATGGATGAATCTAGAGGGATTGGGGTAATTGATGTCATGCATGAGGGTATTCAAGTTGGCTCACATCACCAGCAGCGAGGATCTTCACAAAAGCACCTGCAACGGTAAACGCGCCTTTTTAGCGGTGAAAATCGAACATCATACCGAGCCGGAGTATCAACAGGAGCGGCACTGACCTCGACGCGACCGGTGAGAGGTTCACCGAGAATGAAGGAATAAGGAACAGCCATCGTTGGACAGGTTCTCAAAGTTGTCAAGGGACGACGGATAGTCCAATCGATCCTGTCTCTGTTCCATTTTTTGAACAACCGTGGAATGCGAACAACTGTCAGCGAAAGATGGCGTGCTATCTCCCTGAGGTAGGTGATGTACGCAGCCCCTGTCATGGTCACAATGATAGAAGAAGATGAAGAACTCTCTAATCAAATGATGTGTGGCAATCTCATCTCCCTTGGCTTAGAGAGGGAGCGGGCTTACTGCGTTTCCCTACACTGGTGTCGCGACAGGAGCATCAACTCACCGAGAACTACCCATCCTCACGCTCACGAGGGTACAAATAGGCCATTCAACCTATAACCCGTTAAATAAACGCGTCAAGAACGGTGTAGTCGTAGTTACTTTGTCATTGCGCTAGGCTTGATCGGCAATCATCAGAACGCAAGACGAAGAGTCAACTGACCTGGGATTTTATGACGGTTGCACATGACGAGGATCAGCTCGAGTGCCATCAGCACCTTTGAGAATGAAACCCCTGAATCATCGTTGGTGGCAATAATCGTCGGCCATCAACTCAGCCACTTGCGGTTCAAAGAGACGCCCAAAATCAAATATCGATAGAGGTGGGTACGAAACAAGCCAACAAGCCAACAAACATCATTTGCTACGGTAGTACGCGGGCGGGAATCAACACCTCAAACTTCTCATCTCGAACCACCAGCCACAACAGCCTGAGCCGGCGCTCCTCCTCCTCCCCGTCTCGGTCTCCCACCTCCCCTCCTCCCATACCCACCCACATACGCACCAGGTCCCATCAACCCAACACCCCCCGGCTCTCCAAACGTCGAAATATTCTTCTCCCTCTCCTCCTCCCTCCTATTCCTCCCCCCTCCCCGCCCCCCACGCCCTCCTCCTCCACCCCGTCCACCCCCTCCTGCTCCTCCAGCAAAAGGCGCTGGCAAAGCCGAAGACGACAGCGAATCAAAAAACGATTTCTGCGGATTATAAGCCCCCGCAACACCTTCCTTCTTCTCCTCCTTTCCTTCTTCTCCTTCCTTGCCTTCTTCACTCTGTCCATTGGCCGCAACGCCAACACTACCCGCTGCCGCAGCAGCAGCAGCGGCAGATTGCGCAATAGACGCCTTGTCAAACTTGGCATTGCTGCTCGCAAAATCAAAATCCACAGCGGGAACTTTCATCTGCTCGTGTTTCGATGCACCGCCTCGTCGTCCACCACGCCCTCCACCGTGATGGCCGTGGCCATTAGTCTGGTTGGATATACGGAGGTCGCCAAGGGCGCGTTCGACGGTTTCCAAGGAAGCAGCAGCAGTTTGGACGGAATTGTTGGTTCTGCGTTCCTGTCGATTACGCTGTTGAGTTGGTTGGGGTTGCTGCGGTTGTTGTTGTTGTTGGGGAGGCGGTTGTTGAGAGGCAGCAGGAGGGGCTTGGGTTTGTTGTGGTGCCTGCTGGGGTGGTTGAGCGGGAGGGGGTGGTCCGGGGGGTCCACCTTGTTGCGGGCGAGGAGGATAACCCTGTGGCGGAGGCATAGGAGCGTTGGGTGGGTTCATGTATGGGGGATATCCCGCCGGCATAGGCGCGGAAGCCTAGATCGCATATAGGTCAGTCGACGTGAAACGAGGACAGCGATGCGACAAAAGGCATATCAGAAGGAAGGCAACGGAAACATCCACATGGGGTTTATGCGCTCTCGGATGAAAGATAATTTGACATCCGTATTGGGTTCATCTCGTACGAGGTGTGAAGTGGGTACTTACGCCGAGGACGGCTGGATCATCATGAACGCTCCTTCGGGGGGCAGGCTCGTCAACGGCGAGATCCTTGACCTCGGATGCACGGAAGATGATGTATTGATATGGCTCTTGGACAGGGGGGATGAACTCGGAGGCGGGTCTACATCAAGCGCGCAGTTAGCAACATGGTCCTGGAAGGGAGATCGGGGAATTTTAGCCTCACCGACGAGACTCTGTACCCATAGAATACACTAGAAAAAAGTTAGGGCGGTTGCGACCGTTGGGATGGGCAGCTCACCGTTTGATAATTGGATGGTAGAGGCTTGAGGATCGATTCCCGCAAGAATGCCTCGGTAGCGTACATCAGAATGCGATATGAGAGAAATGGGTTTGCTGAACATCATCGTTAGTCGATCAGTTTTTTTCAAAGCAAGCGCAGAGCGTACCCAATGAAACTAAGAGCCATTATAGCAGATACGGTGATGGGGGTTAGAGGAAAAAAGGAACGATGAGGAGAGGAAGATGCAGGAGCAGCGTTGGCGTGTTGGTGGTTGTTTGGTGGGGTAGTTGAAACTCCGCTTGACCGAGATTGTTTGGCTAAGGACACTAAAACAAACACTGTGCCATGCCTCCAATGTAAGTCTGGTCGGCCACAGATGTTCGGTCTAATGGCGGTTCAACAGTCGAGATAAATTTACGATTCACTCGAAAGCGGTGGTGTGTCAGGATGTCGAGCTGAAGGGAGATATTACGATTGGGGCAGGTACGTCGTGGTGACTGTGTCCAGGTCGAGTTTTTATGTGTTTTAGGCACAGTCGTGCATCCGAAGGCCACCATTTTTGCTATTGCTGGTCCTATTGTCATTGGAACAAATTGTATCATTGAAGAAGGAGCGATTATCGTCAATCGGTTAGTTCCTTCTTGCCTTTGGGATCACACTGATCGCCTCGCAGACGGAAGGAGGTGATGAGGATTGGAGACGATAATCTGTTTGAGATTGGTTGTCGTGCGTTTTGCTTTATGAAACTCATGCACTCGCTGATATTCATCAGGCATCGAGTGCCCTTCCATCGGCGACTTCAACACCATCTCGACGCGCTCAAGAGTTCATCACACCGTCCGCATGTCGTCTCACTGTGTCATCGGTGCCGCGGTGCTGTTAGCGCCCACAGAAGACGAGATATTAGAAGACCACACGGTCGCGTATGGACCAGCCGCAGAACAAAGACTCTGGAGTGGGAGGGGAAAAGTGCAAGAAGCTGATCTGAGACGAAAGCATGTTGAATATCTGCGGGATATGCTGCCAAAGTTCAACCGTCTGCGTCGAGGCGATGGACAGTAGATTACTGAGTGTACTCGTCGTCTGACCCGGCTAGTAACCCGGCTGAGCCAAATAGAGCAAAGTTCCCATCAACCCTCTCCCAGGCTCCCACCATGAAGCCCATCACTGCGCTCCCCAGCGTCCCAGTCTCAAAACGCTTTGTCGTCACCGTTCTGTTCGTATCAGCCGTCCTAACATGCATCTACTATCCTTTTGAAGCCCATTTCCACAAACACCATCACCACCGACACGAGCAAAAAGGACTCGAACAGCTCTGCAAGTCCATCCACACTCCAGCTGGTCCACCTCAACCCCATTCTCGCATCAAAGCAGGTTCAGAGCGGTTCGTCGCCGGAACTCCACCCACTTTTCTTCGCAATGCTCGAATCTGGACTGGCGGTAACGATGGAACCGAAGTCATCCATGGCGACGTCTTGATGCACCGAGGTGTTATCCTTTATGTCGGAACCATCCCACAACATTTGTTGGAGGATGTCCAAGGAAAAGGACCGAGAAAGGTCGAGGTGGTCGACGTGGCTGGCAAATGGGTTACGCCCGGTTTGGTGGATTTGCATTCGCACATCGGTGTTGGAAGTGCTCCAGATTTGAGTGGTGTGCAATGTCCTTTCATATTCTGTGTCCTGCTCACGACATTCAGGTGCACGCGATACCAACTCACACAAGGCACCCATCCTCCCCTGGCTCCGTAGCGTTGACGGACTCAACACCCACGACGATTCCTACAAGCTCTCCATCTCCGGAGGCATCACCACCGCCCAAATCCTCCCCGGAAGTGCAAACAACATCGGTCAGCACGACTCACCCTTGAATTTTCAACCCTAACGCGCATATACCCAGGTGGTCAATCGTTCCTCATCAAATTACGAAACACAACCGAAAAATCTACAACGTCTTTATTGTTGGAACCCCCTCACAGTCTCTTGTCGCCCGAGTTGAGGAAGGCGACAGGCACAGATTCGTTGGGATATATACCCTGGAGACACATGAAGTACGTTTTCCGCTCATCTCTTCCTCTCATACTCAATTTCTATCCATCAAGGCACGCATGCGGTAAGCATATCCCGTCTCAGTCCATCCATCCCCTTCATACCTCCCAAAGGCGAAAACCCATCCCGAACATACTCTCAAACACGCATGGACTCTGCTTGGCACTTCCGTCACGCATACAACGAGGCCAAAAAAATCAAGGAAGCTCAAGATGCCTTTTGCGCCAAAGTCGACGCAGGCAAGAATATGGCTGGCGAATCTTTCCCAGAGGATCTGGAATGGGAGGCATTGGTGGACGTTCTCAGGGGTAAAGTCAAAGTGAGTCCATTGGATAACAAACTTGCAGGACGGCGTTGATGTTTGAGTAGCTATCTGTCCACTGCTACGAGGTATGTGCGAGAGCGATCAACGTTACGCTCCCGTTTAACAGCCACTGCTAGGCCGTCGATTTGGATGCCATTGTCCGGGTCGGTACTAAGACATTCTAATCCGACTAGACTCTCATGACATCTATAGCTATCCAACGAGTTCCAATTCCCAATCGCTTCATTCCACCATGCTGGCGAGACGTACCTCGTTCCCGAACTTCTCAAGAAAACATGGGTACGTGCGATTTTTTGCCGTGTACGATTTGTTTACAATGTCATCCCAGGGAGGTGCTCCTGCGATCGCCTTATTTGCCAGCAATGCGAGGTAACACTTCCTCACGCTCATCACCTAGTCACAATTGCTGACCTTTTACTCTAGGAAGAAAAGAGAAGCCTACAGAGCTTCCGAATTCGCGCCCAGAATCCTCGCAGAGCACGGTATCCCAGTCGTAATGAAGGTACTCTATGCCACACAATAACCGTTCTCGTACTCAACTCTCTCATTCTAGTCTGACCATCCAGTCTTGAACAGTCGTTACCTGATTTACGAAGCACAACAAGCGCATTATTACGGCTTACCTGCTTCACTCGCTCTCGCCTCCGTCACCACCGTTCCAGCCAATGCAGCTGGCGTCGGTACACGGGTCGGACAAGTCAAAGCAGGTTGCGACGCAGGTTCGTCGCCCCCTCACTCCCTACTATCCCTTGATTCATTTACCCAATGTTAGACCTTGTCATTTGGGATTCGCATCCCCTCAACCTCGGCGCAACACCCATCCAAGTCTATATCGACGGCATCCAACAACTCGTCTCTCCCACCATCCTCACCAAGCCCGCATCACTCCAACAACTCCAGTCACCGCCCAATTGGGATAAAGAAGCTCAAGCGGCGGTGGATTGGCAAGGTCTTCCTCCGCTGGAAGGGAGAAAGGTATCGTTAGGTCGACCGAGAGTGGATGAAGACCTTGACGTGGAGGGGACGTTGTTGCAAAACGGTGGTGTGGAGGTGAGATTTGTGAATGTGAGTGCTGTGTATGCGATGCACGAGAGTCAAGATACCATCGAGGCGTTGTTCGAATCGGCCAGCGAATATGAACACGCGGAGCTTGCGCTGGCCGAGGTGGTAGTGAGAGATGGCCAAATCACTTGTGTATCATCGGTATGGATGGCATGTCCGAAGAGTCATCCATCAAGTACTGGAGAAGTGGAAGAGATGGTGATTGATTTGCAAGGAGGAACGTTGGCACCTGGGTTGACTACGTTTGGATCTCCTCTGGGGTTAGTGGAGATTCAACTAGAAGCGTCGACGACGGACGGGACGGTCGTTGATCCGTTGACCAGTCCTGAGAAAGTATCTTCATTGTTGGGCGGTGCTGGTGATGTGGGTATCGTTCGTGCTGTAGATGGATTACAGTTTGGAGGGAGAAACACGCTGTCGGTCTGATTCCCTTTTCTTTGCGTTCTTGTCTTACGTTTGGGTCAACAGCCTTGCTTACCGTAACGGAGTGACGAAAGCGATCACGCCTCCCTCTAACGGCGGATCCGGATTTTTATTAGGCGTCTCGACCGCTTTTGATTTGGGCGCACAGAATGGGCTTGAGGAAGGGGCCATCATCGAAGAAGAGGTGGCTGTACATGTTGTGGTGGATATGGGGTTGAAAGCGAGTGTGTCGACTGAGATTGCTGCGTTGCGGAGGTTACTGTTCAATGCCGAGGGGAAGAAGGATCATGATCATGATGGTGGACCTTGGGAGCGTGTACGCGAGGTACGTGATTTTGTTCCATCAACGGGACGTGTTGTAACGAATGCCTGTAACACGTGTATGTGCACAGGGGATCATTCCGTTGGTCGTTCACGTGGAGAGTGCGGACATCATGGCTACCCTTATCGCACTCAAGAAGGAATACGAAACAAGGACGAAGCAAACACTTTTGTTGACATTTGCGGGAGCGACAGAAGCCCATTTGTTGGCTCGTGAAGTAGCAAAGGCGGGTGTGAGCGTTATTTTGACTTCGCCGAGACCGTTCCCTGGTCGGTGGAGTCAGAGGCGAATGTGAGTGTGCATGCTGTGCCTGTGCCCGTACCCTTTGTGAGGAAAACTGATCATGACACGTGGAACAAAGTCTTCCAGGACCGCCGTTGACGGAAGAGAGTGGAGTGACAAAACTGCTCGAGGCGGGTGTGAATGTCGCGATTGGCGTGGTGGACGAGTATAATGCTCGGAACACTCGATTCGATCTCGGTTGGGTGAGTTGTGTTGTCCAGTTGTCTCTCTTGGCACGATGGTGGATGGATCATTCGCCTTGTTAACCCCCCCCCCTTCCTCCCAGATCGCACTGGAATCGAACACGACGATGACGCGCGCACAGACGATTGCGCTAGCGACGGTCAATTTGAACAAGGCTTTGGGATTGAGACGGTCGAGCTGGGGATCGTTGCCCGATTTGGTGGCTTATAGTGGTGGGAATATGTTGGAGATGACGAGTAAAGCGGTGGGCGTCGTGTCTCCGAGGAGGGGAGCTGTTATTGTGTTTTGATTTTTTCGAGCTTGTTGGTTCATTACATAGTGCTTTTAAGAGTAAATGCGTTGTACGATTCGATGCAGAGCAAAGAACGTTGTTTATTAATAGTCGATGGGTGAACTCTATCGACATTGCGATAAACACGAGTTACTTGATAGGCGCCAGTTTCCGCTCTCCAGTGTCGCCCAAGTAAGGGGATTCATGATGGACATGAGCAAAGATACAATCTCGAGAGAATCGAAACATAATTAAACAACACACTAATCATCACAATGAGTGATTCTACTGTCACAACAAGCGACGAATAACGCCAAAGCCAAAGTTTGGATTGAATTCCAGCTGATGAATACCGCCAAAGATCGTTCCAACGCTTGTCGTACTACCCTGCTTCCCATGTCGTTGACAGGTAGAAACGCTGCAATGAAGGCTTGCTTATACGAGCAATAAAATGAACCAATGAACATACACCCGAAAAACCGTCGACTTTTCCTCTGATTTTCTTCACCAACTTTGTCTAAATTCCGGGATTGGTGGACTTTGGCTGGCTCCTAACTGAGGCTATCCTCGCAGTACCAATCCATCCTCCGCCTCCCGTGATCTGCAAGTTCACTTGGCCCGTCGACTCGTTTCCCGTCCAGATCGAAATAGATTGGATACGATGCGTTCGACGGTTTCTCTTTTTCACCACAGGATATACGTGATGATATCCCTGCGCCGCGAACGCAAGAGCGACAAGTTCTCATTCTGTTAATGCGAGAGCAAACCAAGTGGTCTGGACGACGATGATAGCCTTTGAGCTTTGCCACGGTCTCTAATTTCAGATTCACTGAATCGTCAGAGTGTAGTGAATCACATCGTATTTCTCCGGATAGTGATGGATCGCCATCGAGGTAGATTTCCAGCCGAACTATCCAACGACTTCATAGCGGCACCTTTTTCGACCTCCACCGCCAACCCACCCATTCATGGGTCTTTGTCCAGTTGCGATCTTCAAATGAAAGTCAAGCTCTGGTGGGTACCAACGCTTGTTCGCCTCTGCAATCCTTCCCGCCCTGATCCTCTGCCTCATTGCCCACGTGATCACAATCTCCGGTGCCAGGTAGAGCAGGATGGTTCCGATGCAGCTCCAGATGATGTCGTATATCGATCGGAAATTTGTGGGTTTACATGTGCAGGATGTCAAGGCAGTCGCAATGACCTATTGGATTTGGGATGGGAACGTTGGGAGTGCTGGCGCCAAGAGACTGTGCGAGTGCAGTGATGGAGATGGTTGCAAGGCGGATTATTCATATCTGGGTATGACCCTGGAAGACAACGCGAACAAATATTGGAATAGGGATGTTTTTATGATTTTTTAAATTTGCTGAGGATCGTCAGGGACGAGTATGATATGCTTATAACCGTCTCAGAATATTTGAGAGCTCCATGAGACGTTAAAGAGGATCTATCTCGAAAATATGGCCCTCCAGGAGAGGATTAAGGAATTAGGAGCGCGATACGCCTCCCCGCACTCGCGTAGCCTAGCAACCCCCCTTTTACGTATGCCCTAGCACAGTATCCTAGGCAATAAGCCCGACACGATTTCCATGTCATAGATAACCCATGCGGTGGGTGTTCAGACCAACTTCATGCGTCGGGCCAGCGAACTGACCAGCCATGTGTTCTCTACTTACTACACCTTCTTACGAAATGCCCATACTCCTTCAATACATCGTAGTTCGATGTACAAAGTCAATCTATCAGCAAACCCAGCAAAATCCCCAGTAGGCTTGGCGATTAGACTCGATGTGAGTATATAGGAGCATCCAAGAGGTCAAGCGTATAGGGTCTTTCTGACGTCGAAGGTAAGTGATAATAGAGTGCTGCTGCACGAATACACCATAATTGCTGAACACCCACCTCAAAGCGGCTGAGACCACGAGGAGAAAACGTAGATGGCGCTGCATCATGCACATGGGAAAGGTCACTTTCTCGCAATGGCGATCGTCGTCCTCCAAACCACTCAGTTCGTCATCCAATGCATCGCTCGTTGCTATGCAAACTTTGTTTGAAGTTCGCCTCATTCAACGTCGTCACGTACTTTCTCTGGTGAATACACCACATGTATCGGATCCATTTACTTCGACCTTGACGGATTGGTTCGGTAGGATTGCATTTCGTTGGTCAATAAAAAGCCAACCCGGGTCTACGAAACCTGGGATTTGGGCCAAGTTAGTCGATGGATTCACCGGAGGCATTTTCTATGCTTGGGACGTCCTGCTTAGAGTTCTATGGTTCTTAGCTTTAGCCTATTCTATATTCATATACAGCCTTCGCTACAGCATTCTTTCCACTTTTCGACATAGGAATGACAGATACAACGGAAGATACGACAAGCGTTCCCCGGCTTCTTGAGCAAAAAGGACGATTTGCGCTCTTAGCTCTATAGCTGTGCCATCGGGAAATATTTTACGTTCTCTACTAAAACCGAGCGTTAGCTTTGGCGCTCATCGTCGCTCGTGCTGACTGTAGAGCCGTTTTTCATGGCGCTCACTGTGTCGTTTAGTTATGCAATTGAAGAAGTTAGTGGTGCTTCTGAGGTAACACTCAAAGCGCTCCTTTTATCTATCTGTAGCACCGAACTTTGTTGGTTTCCCGCTTTACATTAGCTCTCGCTTCATTATTTTATTTTTGGATTTCTTTCTCTCCGCAGCCTCTCTGATTCTGTTAACCAAAAGATTCCATGGGCAGATTTCATCCCTCATATTTGATTCCTTACCTTGATAGTATGAAGTCATTCTCCCTTCGCTATAGCATCAATGGTGTTACGATGCCGCCCTTCATCGTTAGCGAGCAATATCTGTACCACAGTGATGAACTGGGATGGATTGCGGTGGACAGGAGCCTGAGTACGACCAGTACCCACTGATTTTTCGAAATACTCCAGTATCATAAGACGACGTCATCATTTTAAAAGTGAAAGGGGCGTGCATGTTGCTTCGTGGAATGAACAACTGAATTCGAGTTTTCGCAATGTCGATAAGGGGAAGCTCAAGGGCGTCGTAGCACTTCCTGATGAGAAAATTACTGAATTGCACAAAGACGACTCTGTGCATAAGCCTCTGTTTGTGTATGTAGGCGCTGGTATTTGTTCGCTCTCAGGGTCTCAGCCAGGGTCATCCCCATTTATTGAATCAAGAATTCTCTGGTATTTGGTTGTTGGTCCTATCATTCATTCAAAGCCTTCATGGTGATAAATGGTCCTGTTTTGGACGTTAGAAAGAAGGACTAGGACAGTGCGACAAGCGTTGGTGCATACTATGCTGCTCCAATCGGGTGCAAGGAACGCCGTCTGGCTGGTATTTGCAATTCCATTGGCGCAGTCACTCTTGGTATTCGCCTCATCGGCTTGAATTTTAGGCTCAGGGCCTAGACCTAAATGTTGCTCTGCGATCACCAGCACTGATCTTGTCTGTGGTTCCACTCTTTTTTCGCACCGTGCGTGTGGGTTCTTTACGCTTATATATGACACTATTAATCTACTTCCAAAACTGCGTTTGAAGTTCTCTTTGCTCCAATTATGGCGCTGCTATTCGTTTGCTTTCCCCTGTACATGGCATCCCACGTTATCATTATGTTTTTCGTAGTCTATTCTCTGCATAGTCTCCCTAATTCTGCTACCAGAACGTTCCATGGGCAGATATCCTCCTTTATATTTGATTGCTCATGTCGGCACTACGGATATATTCTTCTATCGCTTTAGCATCAACGATGTCTAACTTCTTTTGATGAGTGGTATCTATGCCTCGGAATAATTTTGTAGTGGACTGTGGTGAGCCTCAATACGGCCAAGAGTCCATCGATAATTGCTCAGGTACTATAGAGCGACGCGCGACATATCTGGATGCTGTATCACTCGAAACGACACACTGCAGAATAGACTTGGATGAGCGTGGATTCAATGCTCTGACGATCTCAAAGATACCTCGATATTATGGAGGCGATATAGAAGTTGATCACTGAGTATGAGTCGATTAGCGACGAGAGTCATAAGACATACAGTACATCCCAAATCTTACACTTTGAGAAATCCTCAATTCTCAATACTAGCGAAACGTTGAACTTGCATTCGATATCGAATATATTATCAATCCTTCCAATAACACCCGCTTTGGCCCCAAGGGCGATTATTTGCCATCAGGGTTTCAATTTCGAGAAGGAAGTTTGTTAGTCGCGGAGAGATGCTATCCTGAACCTATTTGGTCTAGTGATTTTCTCGGTCTTGTGACCAAACGAACCTCATGTATTTAGATTTTCTGTGCTCAACGGCCCCCTTGTCTCCTATAATCGCAAACATCTGTATTGTTGCTTGCATACTTAGTTCGTTAGGTGTCCCCTGGAATTGGATAGTCCAGATCAGGGTGGTTCATGTTGCCTCGTAGGTCAACTGAATGGCGGTCATTTCCCTTTGTCCAAGATCTTTCGACAATTTGGTACAATTAGCCGGAATACGTGCTGCGAGTTATGCCGTCAGTCGTCTACAATTTGTTTGATATTCCGATATTCCGTATCATTCCCACTTACTTGGAAAGGAAGATAGGGGCGCTGGCGAGAAGTGACGAAGAGGTCGTCCCTGGGAATGAATATTTATCCCGTTTGGGCGTTATCCACTCAGGCTCCTTATTTCTCCGCGCGACCCCACAGTGTTAGGCGGTGCCCACCAACCTCCATCGGGTTTGTGTGTTTGTGGTGCAAGCATCAGCGTAGAATGCTAAGCCGTTCTCGTTCAATGGGCAGTGGTGCTTAACCTTTTCTTTAAAATTCTTCCTTTTCGTGGCTGATCCCCTTTGTCACTTAGCCCAGTTCCCAGTCAAGAGAGACTTTGTATTGTTACCAGGTTACATGTGATAGAAATTGAAAGTTTCAATGGAGTGCGTGGTCCACAATTTTCAATTTTGACAGGTCGATAAGGCACGACTATCCTGCGATCGAATGCGTACTGAGTCCAGCCCATTGCTTCTTTAAGCCTAGGTATTACGATATCACAACTCTCCTTATTTGCTTCTTCCTTTGCTCATGGGCCATCCCTTCCACTCATCTTAACTGTCGCTCACGCGTCGTGACTTTGTTATTATCCCCTATCAGTTAGCATAGCGATCTTCGCCTTCTGAGACTCACTACACACCGCAACGGCTATGACTGGACCACCCGCTACAACAGATAACACTTGGGGCGCAGCATTTATTGGTTTACTGGCAGCCTGCGTGTAAGCCGATTCTTACTTCCAAAAGATTCCACCTCTAATACCTCTAATGACGTACAGATTATACGGCATGACCACCCTCCAACTGTTAGTATGGCTTCAACTTTCGATGCTTAAATTCCATCACCGCGACCTCCCTCACTTGTACAGGTACATATATTACATATTATACCCGAAGGACAGTTTCCTCATGAAAATTCTGGTAAGTACTTACGGTCTCCTGCTTGTAAACATTTGACATCCCATTGCAACATTCGACGCCATACTTCTTCTCGAAGGCAACAAGTGTTTGGTGCGTTTCACGATATCCCACCCCTCCAAATGCTCACCTATTTTGACGCTCTCAGGGTCGTAGATACAATCTCACTCGTATTAGTGGCCAACACCATGTACGGATATTGTGAGCACCAGAACATTCCATCAGGTCATCACAAACGTACCTCGTGTGATTGTTACAGTGATCTCTGACATGTTTAACCCCCTGGCACGTATCAAAATTAATCGGTGAGCACATCCACTACCTGAGCCCTTCTCCTGCTCAACCCTTCACATGGCCAGCAATCTTGAGGTACGTTTCCCTTCACAGAATGTCCGTTTCATATTTCAGCCAACATACACCTTATCGTTCAGGCTGATCCCGCACTAATGGTAGTTACGCCGAAATAACGCTCACACCTTACGATCAAGACTGACCAAGCGCCGCTTTCACAGGGATTGTTAGCCTTACTCACTCATGGGTACGTCACTAACTCTATACGAGCCTAACTATCACATTGTGATAATGATATCCAACGCTTGTATTCTATCATTCATTATACAGGTACCTCGGTACACGCGTATGGAAAGGTATCGTCGATCTCTCGTCTATCATGATCGAGCATCAGGAATACTCAAACCTCCATGACTATCAATCTGGCCCTTTTGGCGTCCATCTACTTCATCAACTGATTGCCTGTGTTGGTTAGTCTGTAATAGGAACGTATGGCTGGGTTTGGTATTGGTAAGTCCCAGTTTGCCCAATCATCGCCTACTTGTCACTCAATCATTTCATCCGCGATCGTTTCATCTTGCATTAAAAAGGTAACATTATCTGTCTCTGCTTTCAGTTCGTAAAATAGCCCTACCTCTTTCATACTTGGAATCTCACTAACAAACCCTCCATCAATCCTACAGCGCTAGCTATCGGTACGTTCCAAACTTCCATCACTAGAGAGATAGGGTTTCAAACTTTTACATTCTCATTAACAGTTACCGTCATCATCTCGTAAGCACATCACTCCTGCACGGCGGTGCGGGGTCTCAACAACCCTTCAGCTTCCGGTTCGAACTATGGACGGAAAAGCAAAAAATCAAGGTATTGAATCTTCTACACTAGCCATGTCATGTTTCTCAAGCAGAACATATCTGCGTCGAATGATTCATCGTCAGTGGCTCGGACTGGCGGGAACAGTGTTGGTCGTGGCCTTGGATAGCATTATCGCGCTGGTTCTCTGTGTATACCTCCTGAAGCAAAGAGTTGTGGGAAAGGGGTAAGTGCACCATCTATACTGGTCTATTACTTTTCAACCTCCCTCATCGTACCACTTCCTACTTGTCTGTCTATGCATTACCATTTGGATTCAGCCCCTCTCTAATTAATTATCAAGGACCATTCATTTTTCGATTTGCCTCACATGCTGATTCATTCTCTCTATGAAGGACCAAAAGAATCATTCGCAGAGTGCTAATATTCGCGCTCAACACCGGTCTTGTTTCCACAGTAATGTCCACAGTCAGTATCGTCACCGTGAGTCATCTTCACTATCACGTAACCGTGCATTCTCTGACGGGTATTGCCTCAAATAGTTTTTCGTATCTCCAAATACAATGATATTTCTCGGCACTAATTTCCTCTTTACGAAAGGTTCGTCATTCTTCAGTCTTCCAGCCCTTGGCTCCTATAGTCAAGCCATTTATTCTCACGAGATTTAACCTTTTGTTTCACCAACCAACCTGCTAATATACTCTGCCAGTCTATGCCAACGCTCTCTTAGCAAATTTAAACGCACGTGAATCTCTGAGAGGGAGAGGCTATATCAATGACGCAACGTTATCGTTGAACCTTTCGGCGCTACGCACGAAACCGTCCGAGATCGTTTTTATACAACCACAAGAGGTACGCTACGATTCCCAGCAGCCCTCCCTTAATTTTAATTTACTTCTGTTAGGACAGCATCACCGATCTCGAGGAAGGAAGGCCGCATCCTCAGCGGCAAGGCGCAAGTCGAACAAACCACGCTTTCGTAACGCATCTAGACGCGGATTCCTTCACAAATGTGACTGACTCGGAAAGAAAAATGACCACTACCAGCAGCACGCCTGATCGGAGGTCACCTCAAATCCAAGTTCTCACTACAGATTCACGCTGTCAAGAGCAAATACAGTCGGTCACCATTCCAGAGACTCAGGGGTGTTGAACTGGTATATAATGACCGCTACCATAGTATGTTCCACTGTTGATAAGTATGCCAAGATATCCTGAATTGTTACTGCGTGGTATATCCAGCTCGCGACCTGTCTGGTCCTAACACTATCTCCATACTGCATAGCTGGATTCAGATGGCGTAAGCCTGTGGATGGTATATAATAAATTGATTTTTACGGTGTAATCTTTACCATACAAAACCGTACTGTTTTGGCGCTTGATACTTAGCTATTTTTATTCTAAGGAAACACAGTGCCCCTTAAAGGTATACTGACTGCGATTAAATGCACGGTAGGTACGCAGTCGTTGCACGCTATGGGGGATCATAACCCCCTTCCCGCGGGAACAGAAGTCAAGGACTATAATTAATCAAGTGCACTCCAAGACTACATTTGCATTTGCTAACGGCTCAATTGAATCAACGAGCAGTTTAGCGCCAAGTCGCGTTGATATATCGACGAATGGCCAGACGGTCGACTATTCCGCTCTCGTCCTGTGCCCTGGTAGACTTTGGGAAGGTCCTTTGAATCTCCCTAAGGCCAAAGCAGAGACCAAAGAATAGGTTAACAAGCGGAGAATGCAGTTCGCTGATGCTGATGACATCGTCCTTGCCAGCGGCGGTAAAGTTAGCATTGAAAAGTCTACCTTTTGATGAAGTATCTACAGCGCCTCTAACGCTTCCTTCTCTAGAATATGCCGGTAAAATTAACGATCTCTACCCCGTAAGTATCATCCTTCTTGTGTTATTTCTGCAATTGATGGCTCAACTGCCTCGCTCCTTATAGAACAAGCGAGTGATCATTATTTATGGCGATAACGAAATTCTCAACACCTCAATAATGGCGTAAGGATAGCCCACGTCGCATTGAGGAGCGTGGCGTTAAGGTTGTCCTCAATGCGTATCTCGCCGACTTCAGCTTTCACAATGGCGAAGTCACGATACGAAATGGCTGGCAGAAGGATATTACGACCTGATATTGGACCATGACCGATCTGAATGGATTCTGGCTGTCGGGAAATTAGGGTCACAAGATCGTGACGAGTGGGTCACAACAACTATCTCTTCCAGCGGAACAGTGATCCCTTGCAACATCTCAGATTGTGACATTCCAATGGTAAGTTTATTGCCACGTCGTTAATACCATGGGCTCATCTCGATGAGCAAGAGCGCATTGACTGGAACATGCAAGCTGACCATGAATGCGAACAGATAAACAAGGCCGCAGAGTTGAAACATGTCGATCGTCCGTTGGATGGCCTAGATTGAAAATTAATCATGTGCGAAGTGTGGTTAGCGATGACGAGAGCTCGAGGATATGAGCGCCAGGGATGGACATGGCCTATCAATCCGACGGGGCAAGGGTCAGCAAGATTGACTTGGACGATCCGAGCAACGTGATCTGAGATTGATAAAGTCAGGGCCCGAATGGCGTTGTGTCAGCTTCGTCCAACTGTAACGAGGCGGTCTCAGACGGACGCCGTTAGGGTCCCAAGACACCAAGACCGGATGGTCCGTGAGGTTGAGATTGAGGGCCACGTAGCGTGTACGATTGAGTAGGGCACTGTAATCCGCTAGGTGTTGTGCAAATCTAGCCTATTCCATTTTCCCGGAAGCTCTACCTAACTCAGCGGTCTAGGGCTGGTTGCTTTGCCACGCGTTAAATTTAATTCCCACTGATATCGATCGCTTCTCTTCAACAACCGAAGAACCTTAATTTTAATCAAAATCCGGTATGTCTTCGAAAGGCCAGGCTTTTGATGGAGGTCGACACCAAGGTGAAAGAGTTTCTTTGTCGACGAGGTATCGATTCTTACACCTATCTTCTCTCCCAGCCGTTACTCGTTCTCTTATCCCACTCGATGCGTGATTTTGTTATTCTACGTTTCTCATGTATGTGGAACATGCAGGAATGAGTGCCCGTATCAACAGCAGACGTGAATTCATACATTTCATGTCACTGCCAGGACCGCAGTGGCACCGGCACCGAGAAAATATCGGCGCTTATCGATATTTTCGTTTGGAAATGTAAATCGTGACAGCCGAAGAAGCCTACTTTGATGCCAATTTGGATCACCAGCCTCGTGTTCTTCACATCTAAATTAGCTGACTTTGAGCCGTCAACGCACTCATACACCGAAAGAATAGAAATTCCACCAAAATATCAGTAGTTGTTTCATGATTTCTCCACTCTTATCGCAGCTTCGAATGAGGAGAGTGTTGACGATAGGATGGGTAGACATGGGTGCGTCGTGAATGTTGAACGTCGTTACGGAGCATCCTTGACTTGGTAAAACGCTAGTTTTACTCGGGAGTTGTGTCCTACCCAACGACTCGGATCCGAGGTCCTTCTATTTGAGGATTAACTCACGGTGAAGGATGAATAGCGTTGAAGTTAGTTGGTAGACTCGCTTGCCGCGTGATTGCCGCGTGATTGCCGCGTTGATGGTCACAACCGAATGTGGTCCAAGCATTCGATCGCTGTGAATTCAGATTGGTGCAAGGGCAACGGATTGAAGGGTATAGTCGAGGATGAGCTTGAGAGTGAATTCTGCCATTACTTAAGTAAAATTATGGTAACAGTGAATGTCGCTTTGACTATCCCGTAACGACAGAGAAGAACGTTTGAGCAGGAACTCTTGGCTACCATCGCCGTGATTCGATTATTGTCGTCATGCGCATGTTCAGATATATGGTTAACACAATGTTGCTATATGAGTCTGATTGAGCCATCGGGCTCCCTTCACCGTTATAAGATGATATCTGTACCCCTGTGTTGACTGTGAGATGGTTTACGGTAGACGGGGACCGGAATACGATAAATGCATCATCTGACGGAGCAGAGGTCAAATGGTGGATTTCCATAAGCGGGGTTAAGAAAGTTGCTGGAAGTTGCAGAAACACGAACAAGTGACACCATGTGTCTGTGATAATGCATCTCAATAATAACCTTCTCATATCTCAATCATTGTTTGGTGCATACACGTTGATCTTATCCTTGCTGACGGAGCCTACTGTTGTTCCCGTCACACCGGTAGCGGACATCTGTGATCCTCGCAGTCCCAACCCTTGCTAGGGATAAGCCATTGAGAGTCGCATGTCGTTCTACCATACCAGTGGTGAATGCGCATAAAATTGAACATTTTTCGGCTCACAACGGACTGAAAATAGTCAAATAAATGATAAAATCAGTTCCATACCAGTGGAACTTTTGCCTCAGTTAAATATAATAAAAGTTAAGTCTCTGACAAGTGTGAGGACTAATTTAATAGCAATTCCATTTGCAGAGTCTCGGGTTGATCTCTCGGTTTTGCTCGCCTTCTGAGGCGGGCTTGACGATTGCACCAACTTCGGGCACGGATGCGGACTGGCATCATGTGTCAGTGAAATTTCGGGTATGGATTAACGACGACGTACAATAGCTTCACGTGCAATCACGTCAAGAGGAACGTTGATAGGTGCAGCAGACACAAATGCGGTGACTGGATGTTGAGATGAACGTCAATTCCCATCAACAGAGGGCGATTTAAGGCAAGAACACGGACTGCATAGAGCGATAACAGCGAAGAGAGTGTGGAATTGCATTCCGAGCAAGTGATTTGATAGAAAAGGAGTGAGCGGATATATAAAGCTGCAGTAAGTCAAGGAAAAGGTACGAGAGAACAAGTGATGCCTCTCATCCCATAGAACAGCTGGTTTTATACTTTCTGGCATTCTATCAATCACATCCGAGGTGCGTGAATAGGAGTTGAGAACCCCGATCCCAAAGCAGTTCAATGTGGTATTTTTATTTTTATTTTTATTTTAATCTTTGTATACCGGGTGGCGTGATCACCCGTCCCATGGACATGGCTACTAAGTCACTAAGAGGATATAATCGAGCCCGTAACCGGAAGAAAGAGAGAAAGATAAAACGAATAAACGTAGTGTGTCTAAGGGTCTAGCCTCTTGGGCCGCATAAGCTCTATGCCAAAGTACGAATCCGTGAGGTGGTTGCCCACCCCGTTATATGTGCGTGTCATCTATGGGGTTAATGTTGGACTACTGGGGGACTAGAACTTTTCCATGTCATATTGAAGGTGAAGGGTCGAATCGAAAGAATCATCCATAGTGTATACCTCGATCATTGGGGGGTCCATCCGCGAACCTGTATGCTTTGGGCTGTTCAACGTAGTATCCTGTTACTGGAAATTGGTGGAAGCTACCCGGTGAATAATCAATCGCCAAGAGAATTTGAAGTCAAGAAGTACCTGAAATAGAATTGTGGACCTGGGTCCAGCTTTCGGACATACCGAGGGCGGCAAATGTCTTGCTAGGTACCGAGTTGCATATTTCTTGATGCGGACGTGATCCTCGTGTTTGAACCTTAAAATGTCGTATTTTTACATGGTATGAGTCTTACGTTAATGCGTTTTTTCAGTCATAGTATACATCATTTTTTAAATTTTCGTGATCCAATGCAGCAAATGCAGCCACAGTAGGGAGCTGCTAGAACGCAAGTCCATGCTTTTATTCTGTTCGCTTGGCATCTATATTGCGCAGACATCTCTCGTAGCTTAGAAAGCGTCGAGAGGATGCCATTCAGAAGGCAAGAGTCCGGCATGCCAGGGACTTGATTGACGCAGGTATTTCACAAATTCATCCACTTCGAACGGGGGACTTTGACCTTGCAGTCGTGCAATCTGACATTGTTGCTTGCAGAAGTGAGTCCATTCTGGTCCTTGAAACTTTGGGCTCCCAGATACTCAAAGCGTTGCCTGTGACTGAGTCAGTCAACGTGCACTCAAATATCATACCTCATGTTTGAGATCTTTGCTCAGTTCTACGGCCACCTCTTTCATGCTATAACCGATACTACAGCAAGTGTGCAATGTGTCCACTATGCACTTGTTCCCTCGATTGCGTTCTTATCCGTGGTGTATTTCAAACCGGATCACAACAATGACGAGCTGCATCTACATGAAGATGGTATGGCTCGGTTTAAGGATCAAGGCAATTCATGATGCTATCAAGCGCTACAAGAAGTGCCAATGTTCAGAACCCGAGGAGGGCAGCAGATTTGTCTCCTCGCTTGTAGTAAAGCCAAACCCTGTCCAATGTAATGTTTTGGGCATTTTTAGGGATTTTGTTATAGCAAATTATTGAGGCTTGATTACGAAGCATGGACATCAGACGGCTCGGTCTTCCTATGCGAGGTATAATGGCACAAAAATTCCGGACATCTGGCCCGCCGCCAAAAATTGCTGTCCAGACATAACCTCCCCTTCCAGGATCTGTACTTGACCGAGATTACCCAGGGTTCCTACTAACTACCTAATCAGGGACCAGAAGCGACATAGCGATCGTGATCAATACTCTTGGGATGAAGGTCCCATTATCTGTGTCGATGTCATAAACACTAGCTTGTCGCTGTAGATGAACAGTATAGCTGAATTAACAAAGTGCTGTGGAAATGGTTGAGATAAACGTTCAAATGTGATCGAATCGACTTGGTAACGGATATATCGGATTGGATATTTGGTCCGTCTTATGGCGGGAAAATGCATTGTAATCATGCTTTGTAATCCCTATCGCGATGAGTCGGGCGGGTTGCTCCATCCGTTGCCGAAAAACCGGAACTGCAGAGAATGAGAATGTCGACGATTTTATATTGTCGCAGTCGGCGCCGACGACCGACACGGTTAATTCGGTGTAATTAACGGCTAAGACGATTGTAGCTACTTCTCATAAAAGTTGCTCAGTTCTTGAGCTGACGAAGGCCAAGAAAGGTCACGTGATGCCGCAGTGAATTGTTACCAAGCCGCGCGATGCAAGCGTGGGCAACGGTGCGACCAACAATTACTAAAAGGAAATATGGGCCTAATGTACGGTCATGACTCGATGTTGAAAAATACCAATCGTCACAATGGTTGCCAATTCACGGACATGGGGTACAGTAGGGTGGACCCGCAGCTCGAAAGAGCTGTAGCTATAGATTCCTGGAGGGTATGTTATCGACACCGTTTCGAACAATACTTGTTTTTGTCAAAAAAAAAAACAGTGTCCGAATGCTATGATGTGGTGTCATGCGGATCCGTTGTGCTCGCAGCCGATGCGGGTTCGACGTCGACGATTGCTTACAGTTGATTCTGCAGATTTATTAGGCGGTGAATTGATCAAATTTTATGTGATGTAACGTGACCATAGCATTGGACTGTTGCAAGTCGCTCTCGAAAGCCTGTAAGTACTTGACGATGGACGCTCCACAGACTCGTGGTCCAATATCAATCAGTGGAACACATGAATGACCAGAACCCTGTCGAAGATACTCTTTTGTCGGCAATCAGCGTAAAGTGGTTCGATAAGCGGGAGAAACACGGCAGCTTCGGGGATGCTGCGTGTAAGTGATGCTGATCGAGTCCGGGATGGAACGGAGGATATATTGTCAAAGCTGCACTGCGGCTCTCTCAAGGCGCTGCTGACTTGAAGGCTTCAGAGCACTACCGGAGAAAGCCGGGATGGAGGTCTAGACCGTGGGTCCAGCCGTGAACTGTGCTGGTCCTCGTGGTCTCGGCGTTGATGGACATTTCCTAAACGGGTAACCAGAGACGAGTCTTGAAAATTGCAAAATAAATCAAAAATTCATAAAAATGGACAGTTATCACGACCACCGCCCATATCTCCTCACCGTCGACAACGACGAGAAACCCCCTTTGCTCGCTGTTGCACACGACTCGATGCAGCAACAAACACCCACCGTCCCCTCTAATACCGATTCCACCGCCCCATCACGACCCGTCCCATCCTCGTCCTCCGTCGACGATTCGATGCCTTCCACAAGCGATTTCGTGAAGAAGCTGTATAAAATGTTGGAGGATCAGTCCTTCCAGCATGTCGTATCGTGGGGGCCGAACGGCGATTGCTTCGTCGTGAAAGACATGAACGAGTTCACCAAGTCCATTCTTCCCCGGCTGTTCAAACACTCAAACTTTGCGAGCTTTGTTCGCCAGCTGAACAAGTACGATTTCCACAAGGTGAAGAACACCGACGACAACCAGTTTGGTGAACACGTAAGCACCCTCGGTTGTTGCACGCTGCTCGCACTCACTTGAGCGACAGAGTTGGACATTTCGTCATCCCGACTTTCACGCGGATAGACGGGAGGCTCTCGAGAACATCAAGCGAAAAGTCCCCGCCGCGCGCAAGAATGCTCAAGCGCAGGCCGCTGCTGCTTCTGCTGTCGCCGCTGCAGGTCACTACCCACACCATTCCCATCATCATCATCACCATTCACGCACCCTCTCACCGTCCCCATCCGCCTCATATTCCCCAACGACCTCTACCCATCTCGTTCCTCCTCCCGCATCGTCATCATCGTCTAATAGTCTTCTCTCACCGACTCAACTCCAAGTCGAAGCCCTCCAAAGTCAAGTCCGCATGCTCCTGGATCAACAAGACGAGCTGGTCGTCAGACTACGCACTTTAGAGCGGAATTACCAAGAAGTACTTGTGGAGATGGTCGGCTTTCAGAGAGGCATGGCGCAGCAGGACGGTTTGATGCAGAGTCTGATTCAGAGCTGGCTGTCTGGTGACATACCACCACCGCCGTCTCAAGGCTCGCAGCTAGCCTTGCAGTTCCTGCAACCGCAACAGGAACCACCCCTGGCTGGTGTAGGAGGGTTAGGGGGTGAGTGATAAAAGTCCTTCCGTCTCTTCCTCCCTCTCCCGCTCCTTGGGTTTTGGGTTGGCGCAAGTGCTCCGTTGTCGTCCCTCGCCCTCGCTTCTGATTATGGAATCTATCCTTGGTCATGGTCATTATGTTGTGCATTATCATTTTCGGTCTCCTCGCTTCGTGTTTCATACCCTAATATTTAAACGTCACCCCATCTCTATTGTGCCAATCTCAAATCCAAGCCCATCGATTGTATTACCAGTGTCTCTATCTCGTCTCTCGTTTGTGTCTGAGGAATACAACTCGATTACTGATCCCACTCATTCTTTTTTCTTTAATCAACCGAACGTGATTCGTCTGCTTGATTCCATGAACTCTCTCGTTACTGTGCAATGAAAAAACGCGCATATAGACGGAGTGAAACCAGAAATACGACCGATACAGTTGTCTATACCCCCTGTGCTGGGTAGCCAACCCTCAACGTCAGTCGTCCCTCCCGTTCCTGGTGAATCGAGCGCGATCGCTTCGCCTGAGTTGCCACGACAAACTCAGGAGCCATCATCATCAATGTCAAGATCTCAGCCCACCCAACAGCTACAAGGATCGAACGCACCATCAGGTCTATCACCGACAAGGTTGCACTCGGCATCATTGTCCCCCGTTGTGGTACCCTCTCAGTCATCTGCTGCATCTGCAGCCGCTCAGGATCAAAGGGCTGGTTCGACCTCGGTCTTGGGTGATCATCACCCGCTATCGAGGGAATTAAATGCGATGTTACCAGCCAGTATCAAGAGGTTGAGCGAGGCTGGAGTGGCGAGGAAATCGAGTGGTAGTGGACCGTCTGATAGAACATCTTCGTACGAGAACTTGGACGTAGATATGAACATGGGCGATATGGACCCACCAGCACCTCCTTCAGCTTCGAGCCAACATTTCCAATCTCATGTCCATCCTGATCCTCGCCATTCTCAACGTCCCCAACGCCCTCATCACCGGTCGCATCAACGACCTGGGCTCCAGATCCTGTCTCACTCGGCAACCTTGAGTACTCAGCCGTCGTCGGCTGCGACTTCGCCCACGTCTTCGTCAATCAATCCAGTGTATGGGCAGCCGCTGATGCAACATCCGATGAACGTGGGGATGAGTGTGAATATACACCCCTGGTTCGCAACTTCGGGTGAGGGAGGTGATGGATCTGGAACGGGGTCTCAAGCGGGGACGGGGATGCACATGGGTATGGGAGAGATGAGTGCTGGAAGTGGGGGTGGCATACACGGTGCTGCGGGAGAGATAGGTTTATCAGGCAGTCAGACTCCTGTTGCTAGTGGTGCTAATGCCGTTGCAGGTGATGCTGCTGGCGTTGGAGCGGGGCTTATGAGTGGAAACGAAATGCCTGGAACACGATACGATCCAGGGATAGTCAGCACCTGGATCATCGATGAAAGATCTGGATCTGATATGATGAAGCCTGGACCTATAGGGATGGGTGGAGCTGGGCATGTTGTTGGGGTCGCGAATGTCAGTGGTGGAGTTGGAGCTGGGAGCGGGAGAGAGGGGGTGGGTGGAGCGGGTGTTGGTGATCCGGCTATGGATGACGAGGACGATGAAGAAGTCGTACAACCTTCATTGCCGATCAACACTATGCAACCTGGTGAAGGGCAATCACGGCGTATGGGGAAAGGCAAAATGCACGTTGTAGGCGCAGTATCGTCGTCGTCAAAAATGATTGCCGCAGCCAAATCCAGACTCAGACACACAACACTTATCATACCCTCCTGGACCGTAACGCCCCGG
Organism: Volvariella surrecta; assembly: GCA_951802395.1. NCBI lineage: Eukaryota > Fungi > Basidiomycota > Agaricomycetes > Agaricales > Pluteaceae > Volvariella > Volvariella surrecta. Next base: position 2,983,710 of record OX637784.1, read on the forward strand.
GTGTTGCTCGTCGACGATGATGCTGTCAGCAGAAAACTGAGCAGCAAGTTTTTGCAAGTGTTTGGATGCGCGATTGACGTGGCGGTGGATGGATTTGGAGCGGTTAGCAAGATGAATTTGGAGAAGTATGATTTAGTTTTGATGGTGAGTTTGAAGTCGACATCGGCTCCTCTTTTTCCTTCCTTTTATTTTTCTCCTCCTTCGTCTTCGTTTCTGCTCCTTACACGGTCTCGGTTGTTTTGATGTCACTCCCCGTACTGGATCTTTGATATGATTTATTCCTTGACTGACATCCAGTTCGCTTTTAAAGGACATTATGATGCCCAAACTTGATGGGGTCTCAGCTACCTCGATGATCAGGCGATTTGATCCGAGAACACCGATCATTTCGATGACCAGCAACTCTAATCCGAACGAAGTCAACAGTTATTACTTGTCAGGTATGTCGTCTTTGTTCGTCTTGGCATCCCATTCATCGTATTCTGATGCGATCAATCCTTGATGTAGGAATGAACGATATATTATCAAAACCGTTCACGAAGGATAGGCTCTTGGAGATGTTGGAGAGGCATTTGACGCATCTGAAGGTCATTCAACAGATGTCGCGGGTTCACAGACCGTTGAGTAGGGCTGGGGGATCGTCGATCGGATACCAAATGCTGCCTCCTCCACCACCACCACCGTCGCAGTCCAGCCCGTCTTCCTCGGGACACAATCCATACGAGTTAATATCTCCTGGCGTCGCTGCTGCCTCTACGAGATCTAGATCGACGGGCCGCGCAGAGGATGGTAATAACAATGGAGCCAGAACGACAGCGATCATGCCGTTCACGTTTGGACTAACGGATGAGAGCGGTGGGAGGATATCGCCCGGGATAGGATTCATCCCAATGCCTGTGTCGACGTCGATGCCGATGGGTATGAACATGGAGAATCCTACGTACGGGGATGGAGGCATGTATGATCAGCAGCAGCAGCAGCAGCAGACGTATGGGATGTATGGGATGGGGAACGAAGGCGTTGGCATGAACATGGGGATGATGATGAATGTGGGAATGGAAATCGACGCAGGGATGGGCTATATCCCTGGCATGGGCGTGGGCGTCATGATGCAGATGCAACCGAGTACGGGTGGGAGCGGTGTGAGCGCTGGTGAGAAGAGAGGATTGGAGGTAGATGACGGAAGTTCATCGAATTCTGGTGGATTGGGACAGGGGATGGATGGGCAAAGAGAACGAAAGAGAGGAAGGTTTGAGGTCGTTGAGTGATTTTGCCTTCCCCCACTACTTTTGCTTGGTTTCGTCTTTTTGGTTTAGCTTTCGCTTTTTGAGAGAGCACTAGAGGCTCGCTAGCCTCTGGTTTATCTTGCTTTGGAATTGCTGTCGCGTTAACACTCTAATGGTACACGTATAACATAATTTGGTTCTGTTCCTCTCTATCCACATCCTCGTCGTTTGACTTACGCTTTCAGGTTGTTTATGTTTTCATTTAAGCATTCCATCTACCTTTTCATCTACTCGTCGACCCTCATGCAACACGATATGAAACCCATCACCGTTCGTCATATAAGCCTGGTTCTTCATAGGTTGCCATCCTGCGCAGCTTCATCTCTGTCATGCCTCGTTTTCCTTTTGATCTTTTAGCTTCTTTGCTTTGCGTCTTGCATACTAATATCGATTTTTACGCATTTATCTATTCTCCGTCCTGTGTAACATATGCTAAAAGCTATATGCGAGTTTAGTATCTTGACGTAATTGAGTGTGGATGGCATCAACAAGTCAAAAAGGGACTATCTGGCATGGCCATGGATACAAGGCAAGGGTAAACGATTCTGATTGGACGTCTGAACCTGATCCACCACGCTATTTCTCACGAGCTCTGAATTGGACAAAGTTCTAACTTATCCTCGGGAATGCCCCATTGCTGATCAATGCCATTATCGAATTTGACGGAGTAAGTAAATGACTTAGGTTGGTCATCAGCAGCTCGAGTGACAAACTATAGTTAGATTGACGTACATATGGATGGCCTGTAATCATATATGGTGTTTGAATTATGCCAATGGAATCTTTTGGGCGGTTGAGACCGAAGGCTTCTTTCATCTTAACTCGATCATTGAGAGAGAACTTCTCAAATGTGAGTTATTCTGGCAGAAATTTGATACATTCACAGTACCAGAGGGTTCCTGGCGGTGGCAGCCATCGTTGATGATCTGAACGTTGAGTGTTAATGGATTGATCGTCTATTGATTGAGGTCCTCGTAACAATACAAACGTAAACAATGTGCAAACAGTGAGTTTTGAGGTGGCCGCTCCGCTTGATGGATGCGTTCACGCGAAGGCACGCTCTGACTCTCTTACTCGTCGGTCTTCCTGCCTCTATCTTCCTATACAGACCCGTCCATTTTTTTCGTACCAAGTCCTTCCTAGGCTCTCTTTATTGGACAGCCCGCTCCTGGTTATGGAACCATCCCATCACCCCGGATTACCACATCTGGGATAAAGGTGACCCACAGGAAGCGGAGAAATTATCCAATCAGTACCTTCACAGGTGGTCATTCCTGCGACCTCTCTTTGCTGAACGAGGATACTACCTTTACATTCGGAAAGACCCCATGACTTGGTCGAGTGACCTTATCCCGTGCACGAAGAGCGTCAATCCAGGAACAGAGATGTCGTATCCACACGCGCGCTACGCTTTCACGAATGACGAGGAATTAGGATTCTCTACTTGTGTAAGTACTTTTGAGTTCCCTCAATGCCAGATGCCTGTGCTTACATTCACGAATTAGACGCCACAAGTATGGCCCGCTCGAGATAAGGATGGACGGGAGGTTATCATCAGGTACAAAGTATTCGGACTTGGATATATATCGTGTTGCGATGACCTTTCCATCGTCTAGAGCAGTTTCGGGAGCAACACCGACGGGGGAACTCAGAGCATTACAGCTCTTACACTCCGAACCACTATGTAATGATCCACGCAACCGCACCATCCCTGTCCTCGAATATATTGAATTCAATCAGCAGACATTTATTGTAATGCCCAGGTGAGTCGCCATTTGGTTTATTGCTTCAACGAGCTTATTGTATTTTAATGCACTGTAAGATGGAGCCATGCCCATGTTTGTGATTTTGTTACCGTAGGTGAAATTATCAGATACGGTCAAGCGTTTTTTGAGGCACGTGCAAAATTTCTCTCCACAGCTAGGCATTGAACTGACTTAAATCATAAGACGGTTACTTTTCTGCACGAGAACAAAATTTCCCACAACGACATTGTCTCCCAAAACATGTTTATGGATGTATTAGTGCCCGGGGATTGGAAACGCCGTTATGCAGGCTATCGCGGACTCGAGCGTAGATACGCTCTAATTGATTTTGGAGAAGTGGTAGTCCCCGAAGCAGACGGCTCTTATTCACCAGATTTTTACGAAGCCGCTAAACGCGATGTCAGTCTCCTTGCACACAGTCTGGGGAGATACCTGCGCGTGAGCATATGATTTCCTAATGGTGCGAACTGAGTGCTAATTGATTCGCTTCAGTGTATCGAACATGTTATTCCTGACATTGTTGATCTTTTGAGTTCCATGGATCAATACGATGGTCAGCCCACCGCGGCCACCGCTCTTGCTCGCTATGAAGATATATGTGGTCGGCTTACGAGTGAGGACCTTGATCTTCATGTTCAGGCAATTACATGGTTTCAAGGTATGTTGATATCTTCCGCTGTCCTTGTTCTTCGACCAGGATTGATTTCTGTGCTAGGTAAACTAATATATCGCAATGGAGAGCCTCTTTACGCGACGATCTGAGATGGATTAGTTAGGTAGGTGCAATGCAAGATTCATTGCATTTGGGTAATGAATCATCGTTCTCCATTCTGAATCGAAGGGTGACCCTATAGTAGTAGTAGTTTAAGATGTGGATGAGAAGATGAAGCAATTTGCCCACATTGGATAATCTCAACCATTGTCGTTCGATATTCAATGGTTGATACGATCACTTGGTGTATGTACTTGTCGCAATGGCAAAGCTTACACTAATATCGTCACTCTCTCTAAGACATGTGTCGAGGTTATGAGGCAACATTATATGGTCCCTGTTTGCTTCTTTATTTTGTCATTAAGATTTCGAAATCCATACATATATGTACTAATATACTATAACACATATTATTACGACTTTGCCCGATCTATATAGGCGAAGTCGATTAACATATAGGCTAAAGCCTAGCAGTAGTACCGACAGCAGCAGACCCCTGCTACTGCGGCAATAGCCGGCGCAATCGCTAATTGTCAGATAAGGCACCCTAGAGACTTTATGTTACAGACCAAAGGTACCACCCAGTGCAGGATTTCTAAATGACGTGGCCACCTCCGAAGGGGTGCGATGAAGGCCCAAAAAAAAGAAAGATGACCACCAGTCCGAGAGTAGTCTGAATCGAGTTTCATGCCAACCTCGGCGAGGTCAAATGCATGAGCCACGAAGTGCACTAAAGGACCAAGGTAGGCGGAAAGCAATCGCCCTCAGGAGGGGATCACAGTCCAAATCCAAGCCGCGGACGACAAGGGATCATCCTACCCGCCCAATCCCCACGACATTTTCCAAAGTCGCATCCCTCACCATACCCTCCGCTTGGACCACAAGTGGCCCTTTGCATCGTGGGGCTTGCCCTCCCTCATCCAAAAACAAAGGGAGAGAAAGGATCGGTGGACTGCTTTTCTGGTATGCCGTTTGGTTGATTACAACCAGACCCCGCTAGAGCCGATCGAGGGGGATTACAATACTCAGACCTTAGCCCACTCACGAGGTTGGATACACGGCATAACATCGGTGTGTCCTGTGCGAAGTGAGCATCGTGGCTTTCGAGCTGGTGGTGGAAAGAGCAAAAACTTCTGTTGATGACTCCGGTAAGGTAAGGTGCAGTGCAAAAATTTTACACAATGCTCCCCCTACCTTCCCACTCCATGTGGTAGGAAATTCTCTCTGGTAGATGCCCCCTGGAACAAAACGCCAGGGGGCGTGGAAAGCGCTGTCCACCAAATCGCGCCTGCTTTCCTAGCAGGGAAGGAGGTCACCTTGCGTGACCAACGTGTGCGGAGTGCCATGGGGGTGTTCCTACCTGCTCTAAAGTGATGGAAGACTGCCCCAAAGTGGCCACAAAACCAACTGCAGCAGCTTGTTTCACACCAACTAGTGAGTAGAAATATGAAAGATAGGCATGGGACCCAATTATATGAAGAGGAAAGCAGATCAAATAAAGATGTACAATTCAGATAAGAAAAATTTATATGAGGCAGAACCCAGGTGAAATAAGAATTTTATGTGAGAGAAATACAAGTCAGATATCTCTTTATAGAAGGTAGGAATAGGTCATGTGAAGATGATCATCATCGTAAACGTACTGCAGTGGTCCTGGACTTCTTCAAATGCATTGGACCCAAGGCAACACCATCTATCCAAGGAGCTCCTTATCTCCCTTTGTGGTGTAGGCCACCATGACCTCCGACATACATGTTGGTGTGCATTTCAACGAGTCTGTCAACTTCCAGCAGATCGACGGCTTGAAAGTTTATTTGTGCTTGCTATATATTTGTTACGGACTAAGGTGCCGCCCCCTATCTTTTCTTTCTCACCCTATCTTCGGACTATCCCTTTCTCTCATGCTGTACACCGGACTATCTTCTCTCCCGTATACTACGTGTCCATTCTCCCTTACAGTAGTATACACGTATCCCCCATGACTCGACCCACTTCTACCCTCGCTACAGCATATCTTCCTCCACCGACACGTATCACATTACCGAGCATAGTAACTCGCCACGTACAAACTTATGTGGACTACTCAGACACCTACACCTTATAAGCTTCGTTACATCTACTTGTAAACCTTAGCTTATCCTCTTGTGTCAATAGTATCGTTGTCAAAGCTGTTACGACCTCGACCTAATCTATATAGGTATAGGTCGCTTGATCGATGTGTACAAGCTTATGAGAGAGCTTAGACAACGATACTATTGACACAAGAGGATAAGCTAAGGTTTACAAGTAGATGTAACGAAGCTTATAAGGTGTGAGTGTCTGAGTAGTCCACGTAGGTTTATACGTGGCGTGTTACTATGCTCGGTAATTGGATACGTATCGGTGGGGGAAGATATGCTGTAGCGAGGGTAGAAGTGGGTCGAGTCGTGGAGGATACGTGTATACTACTGTAAAGGGGAATAGACACGTAGTATACTGGAAGAGAAGATAGTCCGGTGTACAGCATGAAGGAAAGAGACGGTCCGAAGATAGGGGTGAGAAAGAAAAGATAGGGGGCAGCACCTTAGTCCGTAACACTACCCCTCCACTAACCCTTGAACGTCCTCGTTCAAGATTTCACTATGCCGATTCGTTGGACGGGTTGATACTTGTTGAGTCGTCGAATTGAAGGGAAGAGAATGAGGGGTCATTCTCGTATTCCCTTGTCGGAGTCCATGGAGTGATGTGGTCGAGACTGCTAGCGCTCCATTCTCCTGGTGTAGGTTGAGGCCGTAGTTCGGGAGTGGGTGGTTGGGCGATGACTGGAGGGGATGAGATAGAGGTTTGCCGGGTCCGTGCTCCTGCTCGAGCGTTCCTGAGCATTGCTCGCTCGGTTCTCACTGTACGAGCATGGTTCGGGAACAAGTGGTTAAGGTTTGCTTTCCCGTGAATTCTCCTCCCATCGATTCGGCGGAGGCAGACCGTATGGCATCGCCAACAGACATCTACTTTATGCTGGGGTTTCCGAAGGGGTTCGTAAATACTACACGTGTATAAGCGCATAGTGGGTCGGTGTCGTCCGTAAGGACACCCGGTTCGTTCACAACGGTCAGCGGGTGGGAGTTGACGGAGGTGTTCCGGTACGATTGAAGGATTGGGGTTAGGGAGGTCTGTCGGGGAGGGTAGTAGGAGGTTTTGATTATGTAGTGGACATAGGAAGGCGTCGTTTGTTTCATTGGGAACGACTCCGACGCTAGCTAGTTCCGCTAGGCGTTCGTGCATCATTCCAGCTATGGTTTGCAATACGTCATCTACGTCTCCGTGCAGGGCGGTGATGACCCCTATGAGTTCTTCTAGTTTGAGGTAAGGCGTCAGGATTCTGCTGAGGTTTAGAGCAGGGAGAGTTAGTTCTCGATCTTGGGTGTGGAAAGTTTGCATGTGGTATATAAAGTCTTGAATGGCCGAGTTTCGTTGATCAATGACTTGGATGAGGTTATTGATGATGTCGCGATACTGGGCGATGAGGGTTTGGGACATGATGGAAGGAGGGCGAGGGAGATGACGATGTAGGCAAAGAGATCCAGTTTTCGTATAGAGGAAGAAGGTGCTGATTCTATTTCAGGTGATGTCTCTTTTTATAGTCTTGGGTTAGCTCCGTTGAGTGTTCCATATGTTCTTCTGATACCCAACAATTTTGAGAACTGGGGTATCCCTTCCAAGCGACCCAGAATTGTAATTGTTTCCATTGTTTCCCTTTCTTCCTTTAGTGGTATATCGGTGTTTGAGAATGTCCTCTACTTCCCACTCGGCTTCGTGTTGTATGGTTTCTGGGGGAGGAAGGGGAAACTGCGGGCCATATTCGGGAGTTACGATTGTGGGTTTGAGTAGTGTAGTGTGGAACACGTCGTGGATTCTCCATGTTTTCGGAAGTTTGAGTTTGTATGTGAGCGGGCCTAAGACTTCGGATATTTCAAAGGGGCCTTCGAACTTAGGGGACAGTTTGGCGTGAGACGGACGGGAGATATTTCGGGCGTCCAGCCAAACCTTTTCTCCTTTCTTGAGTATTCGCGTAGTTTTTCCCCATTGTATCATCTTTGAGGCTGCCAGTTGGTGAGCGGCTCGAGCGTCGTCTCGGTGTTTCTTTAATTCCGTTAATCTGCGTTCTACCGTTGTGACCGAGGTTTTGGGGAATGCTAAAGGTAATCTCTGGGGTTGATAACCGTACATCAGATAGAAGGGTGACAAGGTTTGGGAAGCATGCGGGACGCTGTTATGGGAAAACTCCATTCCTGTCATGTGTTGGTCGTTGGCCCATTCTTGTGGATGATTTCCGCAATATATTCGGAGGTACGCCTCGATCTGTTGGTTGAATCGCTCAGTTTGACCGTCGGTTTGCGGATGAAACGCAGTTGATAGTGAGGTTTTCACTCCGATGAGCCGTTGCCATTCTTTGAACAGTTGGGCAGCGAATTGAGGGCTACGGTCTGAGATGATCTTGTCGGGAAGCCCGAATCGTTTGAATACTAGGTTGTGTAGAATCAGTGCGGTATCTGCGGCTCCAGTCTTTTTGGTACAGGGGTGGAGAAGGAGGGCCTTAGACATTCCTTGATCTATAACGACTAATAATGCGTTTTTCCCTTCCGATTCCGGAAGATCTGTAATAAAATCCATGGTGATTTGACCAAAGGGGCGTCCCATGTGGGGTGGCAGGGGAAGTAATGGAGGTTTCGTGGGGTGAGTGTTGATCTTCATTTGCTGGCACGCTGCGCATCCTTTAACTTAGGGCACAAGCGAGCGACCGAAGGTCGCGAGTGGGATTCAAGGCTGAAGAGAAGGGGGCGTTAGAGCCAAAGAGCTGAGGAACGAACCTCAGCAGCTCTTTCGTCTTTATAGACTCGTCAGTGGCTGTTTCTAACTCGATGCGGTTCTCTTTATCGATCGCGATCGTTCTTATCGTAGATATATCTGTGATCGATTAGTATCAATGAACTCCTGACCTTATCGCGCAACAAATCCGTCCCATCCGATTCTGTACAAACGAGGACTGTACAGGATATCGACTGCGGCAGCAGTCGATGTGGCGTTTGTGGCGGGCTTGACGCGGAGTTGTGTCGTCAGTGGCGTTTTCGGTCGGGATGCCGATATACGAGGTTTTGCCGGTGAACCCGATTTCTCCGATCGGGTATAGGGTGGCGTACTAAGCCACACCGGTTAGCGGTGTTATTCCTTACCGGCGAAAATCGTTGCCACTGATAAGTGGCGTGGATAGTCGGCCCGTCCGGCCCGTTCGGGCAACTCGGACATCTAACAGACTTGGGGTTACTTTTGGTAACCTATTAAGTGGGGTACAACCGCCACTTATTGCCTGATTAGGTAGGTTAGGGTTAGGGTTAGGGTTAGGGTTAGGGTTAGGGTTAGGGTTAGGGTTAGGGTTAGGGTTAGGGTTAGGGTTAGGGTTAGGGTTAGGGTTAGGGTTAGGGTTAGGGTTAGGGTTAGGGTTAGGGT